>CM051822.1:120110663-122610663 GCA_028451465.1 Erethizon dorsatum | reverse complement strand
TTGCCGACTTCTTCGCCAGGTACAGCGCAGGCTGCGCGAGGGTCGGGGCGGGGCCGGCCTGGGAGCTGGCGCGAGCTGCTGGAAAGGAAGGCTGCCTCCGTGTGGCCCCACGCGCGCCGGGACGCGGCTTTGATTTATCGCTAGGGGAAGAGGAACTGGGGCGGCATTGTTACTGTAGGAATCGTTGTGAGCACTGCGGGGAGCATATCTTTCTGTCGCCTGGTCGGTTGTACACGCTGTTCACATCTGGTTTCTCTGCATTTTGGTGCGGCTAACCTGCTAGTGTCATATCTGCAGTGGCCCCTTTTGGAAAAGCTGATAACCTCGGTTCTCGTTCTTTTTTGGACTTTAAAGATTTGGACGGGGTGAAGGCGGTGTATGCGTACGGGTGCGGTTATGAAAGAAAAAGGGAAGTCATCTTGCAAAACTGTTTATTTACGTGGAGTCTAAATCCATTCAAGTGGGTGGAAATTCTTGAAATAGAAGTGGTGTTTTATGGTGTTTGATTATTTGTATCAGTGGTCTTAAACTCACTATGTAGCTCACGCTAGCCTCGAACTCAGCAGTCCTCCTGCCTCAGCCTCCCGAGTGCTGGGATTACAGGTGTGCGCCACCACGCCCGGCTAGATCCAGTCTTTTAAGCCAAATTACTAAAGCACTTTTTATGTGGGAAACCCCTCATTTTCCTGCTTGTGCCAAATCGGCCTCTTTTTTTTCCAACCACTTTTTCAGCCTACTTCCCGTGCTGGGGATGGAACCCAATGCCTCAAACGTGTAGGCAGGGGCACTACCACAGAGCTACATCCCCATCCCTTAACGACCAATTTTTAATTTTGTCATGGTGTTTTTTTCCCTCACTTGACAAATTAAAATTGATGTTCTTCAAATTAAATTATGGTGCTGGACATTGCAGATTTCAGAATGGGGTTTCGTTTTAATAGGGATAGGGAAGTAGTTGGAAAATATTTATCTTAATGCACATTACTGAAAAAGCAGCTTCCTTTGAGTTATATTTTGACATGGCTTTTTAAAAAATCTCTAGGTAAATAGAAAAGTGTTCCCAACTTTAAAAATTTCTCCTTTGAAAGTTCTTTTTCCTCTGTTTTTGTTCTGTTTTCAGGGATATTGACTATAACTAGAAGTGAAAGAAACAAATTCTGCTGTTGAGGTTTTAGAAGGTTATACAATTAGTGTATGTGTTTATAGATACAAAGTCACACTTCACTATTCCTTGTTCTTCCTGCTTGTATAAATTTACAAATGAACTATACTTTTTTTTGGTACTGGGAATCGAAGTCACGACCTTGTGCTTGCCAGGCAGGCGCTGTGCCGCTGAGCTGTATCCCCGGCAAATAAACTATACTTAAATCAAGTGAGAAATTTAATTTTGTGTTATAGGACAAAATGTATGGTATTGAGATCTTTATTTGTGCCTGTAGTTGCAAAAATATATGTAAAGCTTGCAGCGGTGATATTCTCAAAGGTCTCAAGGTGAGTTAATTTATGGATTTGTGACACTTTGTGGCATTTGGGTGTTTATTGGTCGCTCTATCTTGGTCATATTTTGAGTTCAGATGTCAAGCAATTTTAGACCTGGAAAAGGTTCGAAGATCACTCATTCAAGCAGTATATCCTGTGTGTTTGCTTTGTGTCAAGCATTGGGAATAGTCCTGATTTGGGTAATGGTCTCTGGCCTGGAGGTGCAGTGCAGGCTAGTGTGGGTTAAGTTGGAAAACAGCTGCTTTGCAGTTTATGGGAAATACCAAGACAAATCTATTTGAAGCTTTCATCTTATTAGCAGTAGGTAGAAATTTTCACGAACTATTGTGTTCTTTACCTTCTAGATTAATAGGACTTTCATTATTATAGCTAGATGACATTCATAGGACCACAGTATTTATAGGTATCAGAGGATTGGATGTGAAGTCAGGAAATTCAGGTGCCCTAAAGGTAATTTGTTTAAACCTTGTTTTTCTTGAGATCTAAATGTTAAGCCTATAGAAATGATTGCTTTCTTTACATGACATTCTTAGAAAAGGGCAGAGTCAGAGGCATGGTTTTTCTCTTAGCATTTTAGCTAAAACTTTAGATTCTGAGCACCTTTAGGCAGGAATGGTGGCTCTTTTCTTTTCTTTTCTTTTCTTTTTTCTTTTCGAGACAGCGTTTCCCTATACAGTTCAGACTGGCCTTGAACTATGTAGCTCAGGCTGGCCTCAACCTCCTCCTGTCTCAGCCTCCTGAGTGCTGGGATTACAGGCATGCGCCACCACGCCCGGCTCAATGGGCAACTTTTATTGCCTCCCCTTTCTACCTTTCTCTAGGGAGTGTAATTTTCAACAAATCCTCCATCTTTAAGCAAAATAATCAGAAGTTACCCTTGTCCCAGCAACTCAAAAAGTTTTTTGTTTTCTTCCTGTAAATAGTTGTCATTCACAGCTCTGAAGCTCTGGGTGAGGATTCCCGATAGGGTTGCTATGTTCTGGAATTGGTTGTTCTTAGGTGTAGCTCCTACTCCTATCTCAATTTTTAGATGAGGAAGTTCACTACCTACAGAAGGTAGTTAGCTAGTCTCAGACTGGAATTAGTCACTATCTTTGTTCACTCCATGGCTCTTTTCTTCCACCCATCTATCCTTTCTGCTTCTTGCCTCCTTCCATTTCTACTTTTTCCCTTAACTGGGCAAAAATATGTAACAAATATATTTTAAATATACTTTCATGTTTGTTGTAAGTGAAAAGGGGACCATTTTATGGCAATTTGTCGCTTGTTACGGAGAGGTATATTCAATTAAGATACATCATTAGCTGGGTGCAATTGTGCATGTCTGTAATTCCAGCTGCTCAGGAGGCTGAGGCAAGACAATTACAAGTTTGAGGCCACCCTGGGCAATTTAATGAGATCTGCCTCAAAAATGAAATGAGATGAAATGAAATGAAATGGCTGGAAATGTAGTGCAGTGGTAGACTGCTTGCCTTGTGTAAGGCCTTGGGTTCAATCCCCAGTGTGTGTATGAGGGGACACAGGATGGATAGGAACTTCAATGACTAGGGTAGATGTCGCATAGAAGATACAGGAATTTGCTTAAGATGGGTCTGTTCCCATTTTGGAGGGCCTCTGTGGTTGTCTCTGGTTTTGCTTTCCTTCTGGATAAGGTGACTTCTGTTTCAGTCCCTATTGGGAATTTGCTTTAGCTTCACATGGGCACCTTTCTGTGTCTTTGTTGTGGAAGCTGTAGAGGTATCCTTTCCTCAGACCCTTGACCCTTTCCTGTGTGTAAAGATTGAAATGATGTCTGCTGCTACCTCCATGTTTACCAACTCAGCAGGGAGGAGTGAAAACTTTTTTTTGAAATCTCTGTGTTTCCAGGCTAAACTTTGTTCCTCAATGACCCATTTCTCTGAAAAACTAAATGGCTTTAAATTGTATTTTGTGGATCTTTTAAGAAAATTCATGTCTTAATTGCTGGTTCTGGAATTAAACTGCTTGTGCTGTATTTGAATTAACCTACTAACTGTATAATTCTGAACCACTGTGAACCTTAGGGAACCATCCATAAAATGAAGATAATGATAGTACCTACCTGAGGGCACTATCATGAGGGTTAAATGAGATACTATTCTAAAAATGCTTTGTATTTATTGTAGGACACAGTTAAGACTCAAATGTTATTTTTTCAGACTGTAGCAAGACTATTGTAATCCCTTCTGCAGTTCCACCAGTGAAATCTACTGATTTAAGGAAAAGACTGGAATGAATTTTTGTGTACTGAGAAAACTACACAATTTATGTAGTAGGAGATTTTAAAACAATATTTGTACATAGAATTGGCAGGGTGTTAAACTGGATTCAGGTGTAGTGATGTAAAATTTCCTGAATTCTTCTAGCTTTGACTAACAAGCAAATCTGAGAAGGAATTGAAAAGAAAGAATGTGGTGAAAGATTGAAATATTTGTATCTTTTATTGTTTTAAGGGACTCTTATAGACAGTCAAAGCCAATTTTTAGTTTAAGTTCATGAAATGTTTAAGTTGGCCTACTTTACATTTCATGCTTATTCTGTTGTGGGAATTTTTTGGGGAAAGAATGGAAACATTTGGAGATTTTGAGGCAATGCATCTGTTACCCATATTCAGAAATGGAAAGCAGGTCTCTCTCCTTTTCTTTTTTTCCCCCATACTAGAGATTGAACCCAGGGGTATTCTACCACAGAACTACATCCTTAGGCTTTTTTATTTTTGGGGCAGAGTCTCACTAAGTTGCCCAGGTTGGCCTTGAACTTGAGATCCCTCTGCCTCAGTCTTCCAAGTAACTGAGATACACACCCTGCAAGCAAGTCCATTTAAAAAAAAATCTTTTTATGTTATTGGTACATTTTACATACACATAATGTACACATACATTTATCATAGGGAGTTTGTACCTGTACATGATATATCTTGCTTTTTTTTTGCATTCCGCTCCCCTCCCTTCAACCCCTCTTCCCCCTCTTTTATAAAAGCTTTGTTTCCATTTTTTTCCTTTGATTCTTTTTTTTTTCCTTCCCTTCTTTCCTTTCTCCCTCCCTCCTCCAAGCAAGTCCATTTTGAGAATACTTATTTGCTTCCTAGGAACTCTGTTGGCTATGTTGAGTTGTCCTCAGATAATTCTGGTTGGTAGTTGCGTGGACCCTACTACTTAAATTTCAGTTGTTGTTTTTTTTTTTTTTTTATGTGGGTACCGGGAGTCAAACTCAGGACCTCGTGCTTGCCAACAGGCGCTTGTGCTGCTGAGCGATATCACTGGCCCTTTTTTTTGTTCCTTTATGTGGGTATCGGGAGTCAAACTCAGGATCTTGTGCTTGCCAGGCAGGCGCTTGCGCCGCTGAGCCATCTCACTGGCCCCTAAATTTCAGTTTTTAAAATTGCTTGGAAAGAGGGAGAGTTATTAAGAATGTAGATTCCCCCCAACAAATTGAAGATGTAGGATCTTGCAACAGACTCAAAACCCCAAAACCAGCTACACCCGGAAGACACCTCTGAGAAGTAGTCATTTCCTAAAGGTTCTAAATACTAGCAATAAAGCAACTCATCATAGGCAATTTACAAGCATCATATTAAAAAAAAAAAACGTAGATTCCTTGAGGCTCCATTTTTGAATTAGTAGATTATGCTTTATTAATTTAAAATTGGGTCATATTTAGATACTATGTAATTGATAAGTATGAACAATAGAGAAAGAAATCCAAAATATAACCTTACTTTGCCAACTTTACTAGTTTGTGAAATTATATGGGCCTAATTAAATCTTAGCTTCCTTTTTATTAATGGAAAAGGTCTTTCATTTTATGCTCTTTAGAGCACCATGATGTATGCACCATGCTTGTTTAGTTTTTTGTTTATTTTGTTGCTGGAAACTGAACCCAGGGCCTTGCACATATTAGTCAAGTACTGTACTACTGAGCTACACATCCCCAGCTCCATTCTTGCCTGTTTTGTGAAAACTTATAAATCTTGTCTTTCCTCCAGTCCCCCAATACAGTGGCATAACTTAGCCTTTCTGATAACTTATCAAAAAGTGTTAATTTTTATTCCTTCTGCTGCTAGTTGTAATTCTTTTCTATGCTTTTGAGAAGTCCTGCTTACTCTCATCTAAAATTTGCTGCTTCAGCCTTTCTTGTACTTCTTATTTCTGTGGCTAAGAGATGGAAACTCATGTGACTGTCTGGGTTTTTAGCAGGCTCTTTCCTGCAATTAAGAGAAGTTTACATTGGGAAACCAAACTAACTAGTTTGAAAGTGATCTTCATAATATGTTTAACTTATCTTTGAATTTGACTTCTCAGTTTCTTTTTAATTTGAATTTTATGTTGGGTACATTTTGTGTGTGTGTGTGTTTGTGTGTGTTAAAAAGTATTTCTGTCTGCCTGTCTCCAACCCTATCAGATTAAAATATTTTACATTTGGAACTGAACATAATAGTTTTAAAATAAAATTATGTTCTATTTTCTCATATTTTCCCAACTACTGTAATGTACACCTCCTACCCATCGTACGTTGGGCATTATTTAGAATTTTCAAATTTGGTTTTCATCTGGTTGTTTCTAGCCATCTTTTTGTCAAGTAGGAGAAATACATTTTTTTGTTGTTCCTGGAAAATGTTGTTCAAGGAATGTAAGAGGTTACTTTTTTTAAAAAAGCAGGACAAAAGAGTATAAAATAAAAGATAAATATTGTGTTTCCATAATATTCTTGTTAAAGTGTAGTGAGAAGAAGATAAATTGGAAGGTTTGGAAGTATGGTTAAAAATAAGAGAAACCATAAGACAATGATCTTTTTTTTTTTTTTGTACCGGGGATCGAACTCAGGACCTGGAGCTTGCCAGGCAGGTGCTTGTGCCATATCCCCGGCCCCTAGACAATGATCTTGAAGAGGGTTGTAGAGAGACAAATTGCTGGAGAGAATAAATGTTATGTAGAAATTAGACTTTGACAGTTTATAATTAGTACTTCGGCCTGTGAGAGAGTGTAACTACAGATTCTCTCTCTAGCTTTCTACTCTTCCTACTGTAGTGCCCTTTTGAGTGTTTCTAGCCACTTTTTTCCTTTAAGGCATCTTCCATTCTTCTCCCTGTTCCCCATCCTTCACTGCTTTTTCTAATAACAGGCCATTCATGCAACTGAAAAAATTTTTAATGACAGGATATATATATATATATATATATATATATATATACACACACATACACACACACATAATTTAGGCTCTAAAAATTAGTAGGGTAGATTCAGGTATTAAAAAGTGCATGTATCAAAGATAAGGTAAGTGCAAATTGTACTTGTACAACGTATCGTTATTTGGGTTCCAGTGCTAAAAGGGAAGGATAATTTCTATACAAGCACCATGGTAAATCTAGCAATCAAAATCCCTCTCATTCATGAGAAAAAAATTCATTGATAATCACTAGAAAGATATACTTTATAGAAATTTAAGTCCTAAATTAAGTTTTTGGAATTTTAAATAAGTAAAAAATCCCCTCTGAATAAATAGTTTCTGTGTTTTATATTTTTGAAGAGTGATAAAATTGCTATTTTTATTTACATAGCTCTTGATTCCCTGCCCCCACTGACTTTTTTACTGCATCAGTACTACCTAGAGTTAAAGAAATTGATAATCTTTGAACGCTGTTCAGAAAACAGAGGATTTGTTGTGATTCTGAATTGGGCATTGATCACCAAAATTTATCTAAAGACCAATACCATAACTTTTTATAGGAATTATCATATAGGGGACCAGTACATTAGTTAAGGATGATGTCTGCCCTTGTGATATGCTCCCAGAATCTCTGTACATCAAGAATACTAGGATAGTTCACCTTGCATGGTGGCACATACCTTTACTTGGGAGGTTGATGCAGGAGCTTCGTGAGTTTGAGGCCAGTCTGGGCTATATACAGAGACCCTATCTCCACAAAAAAAAAAAAAAAAAAAAAAATCAACCAAACAAAAAACTGGGAAAGAATTCATTTTCAAAACTGAGCATATAGTCAGGCATGGTGGTGTGTGTTATAGTCCCAGCTACTCAGAAGGCTGAGACAGAAGAATTGCTTGAGCCCAAGCGTTCATGGCCAGCCTGAGCAGCAGAGCAAGGCCTTATCCCAAAAAACAAAGCCAGGTGAGTTGGCATGCATCTGTAATCCTAGCACTCTGGGAGATTGAGGGAGGAAGATTGCAAGTTCAAGTCCAGCCTGGGCAATTTAGTGACCTAGCAAGACCCTGTCTTAAATAAAAAAATGAAAAGGATAGGGGGTGTAGCTCAGTGCAAAGGTCCTGGGTTCAGTCCCCAGTACTGTAAAAACCAAACCAAACCAAACCACCCAAAAGCAAGCAAATAAATAAACTCAGCATACCATTACAGTGACTTAGAACTATGCTGCACAGAAGATAACCACTATAACATTATCTTGAGTAAAATAATAGCTAACCACTTACTTTAATGAGGAGATAAGATTATTTTTATCCTGTTTAAGATCACTGAAATACAACCTTTGGGTTCATTGTACATTTAATGGAAACATAACACCATGTAGGAAAAAAATGACAATTACTTAGATTAGAATTGGGATTTCACCTGCGCTGCTTGAAGAAGACAAGTTCTATAATGCATACTATCAATTCAGCATGTACTACTGGGTCAGACTTGAGCAAAATATCATAAAGCAAAGCACCAACAATGACTGTAGAGCTAAGTGTCTATCTTTTCATTCTTAGAGAGTTTAGGGACCTGATAGATGCTTTGCTTGAATTGTTTTACTAATATGAAGTTCAGTTTTATGAAGGCAGCCTGTTAGAGTGTAAAATTGTTTGAAGATTTTTTAGGTTGAAGTATAGCATATCTCTTTGTAATTTTCATGGTCCTGATTTACTGTTTAGAACCATGAAGAACAGGTCAGTTCTTTTATGTGATCATATTTCTGAAATTTAAAGATTCTGAGGAACCTTTTGTTTCTGAACCCTCCCCGTGATGCATATGCAGTTCTCATGAGCTAGCTTGCAATTTTCTTAGTATTCATTCATTCAACAAATGTTATTGAACCCTATTATGTATACTAAGCGCTAAAGAAATTAGATTAACAAAACTTTTAAAAAAAATTTAAGGGAGGCGGGGAATGTAGCTCAGTGGTGGAACACTGGGCTGTGATATGTGAGGCTTTGGGTTTTCCACCACCACAAACAAACAGAACCTACGGGAGTCCTATAAAATCGTAAAAGTCAGTACTTATGCTATTATCTGATTAGTGTTACGAAAGAGGGTACAAAGCTGCATCGCTGTCATTGAGAAAATAGAGAAAGGTAAACTTCGAAACTTGACTTTTGTTTTGAGGAAAGCGAGATGGTATGAAACTGGATACTCAGGTGAAAAATTATGGTGACTGTATTTTGTAAAAAATTCCATGGGAGAGGAGTAGGCAGAATAGCTGTTAGGCTAGATATTTTGCTGTTGTGGATCAGAAAGGAAGTAGCTTCAGGGAAAACCCTAAGAATGCCAAAATGTTGCAAAATCTAGTCTTTGCATCCTATGCCGACCACCATACCTTGTGGTCTGTATATTGCTTCATAAAAGTAGACTGTACTAAAACAGCTGTGATGGTGCACACCTGCAATCCCAGGACTCAGGAGGCTGAGGCAGGAGGATTGCCTTGAGTTTCTGGCCAGCCTGGGCTACACAGTAAATTCAAGGCCAGCCTGAACTACATAGCAAGACCTTCCTTATCTCAAAAACAAAACAAAACAAAACAAAAAGCAAAGCAAAACAAAACAGATTGAACTGTTCTGGTATAGCCATTAGCCACAAAATATTGGGGCTTCACTAGGTCAGGCTGCCTCTCTACTTGTTCCTTCAGTGGTGCCATTCTCAAAGCATATTTATTAGCTGTCTTTGGGAGATGTTTCTAGAGAAAAAAATCAGTTGGGTCAGTGTAAGATAGGACTGAAGAATTGTTTGTTGGAGAGGAGTCATAGTGGAAACACATTATGAAGCCAACCAACCAAATTTAGTTGTATATTAAATATAGTAAGCACTCTAAGCATTATCCCAGGTATCTAGGCAAATAATTACATATATTTTAAAAGTTGAGAGTTCCATAACTAGGCATAACTAAGTTCACCGCTGGTATTCTTTTGAAGGATTAAGCCAAAGATTTGGGATTTGCCACCTTTAAATTTGATCTGTAGTAGATTTAGCTATATTAATTTGAGGAAAGCCTAAAACTTTCTAATTACGAGTGTGTTTGCAAAACAGTCCATATTTAAAGGACTAGCATATAGGTTGTGGTAAAGTATATGTGGCAGCTATATAGTTTTTAAGTAAAATTCGTAATGGTGCACTGGTAGCTGACAGTGTTATACTGTGTGTTGAATCTTCTTGCATAATTATTACCTTAATGCTATTGCTGGTTTTAAAGTAAATATTTTCTATGCCTTATCTAATTAGCCTAACAGATTGCTCTCAACTCCAGTAGAAGTAGATGTTCTGGCTTTTTCTTGCATTTTATCTTTCATACTTTGTTTTTTTGTTGATAGCATACTTTTTAAATTCATTCTTATGGACCCATATCTTTTATTATTAAAATGTATTAAATATACAAGTTTTACTATGTATTAAAATGTATTAAGTACATATTTAATATAAATCCATACTAAACACAATTTGTTTACCATCTCTGATAATTTTGGTAATTTTATTTTATTTTATTTTATTTTTTTGTGTGTGGGTACCGGGGGTCGACCTCAGGACCTTGCGCGCCAGCGCCCGTGCCACTGAGCAATATCACCGGCCCCTTTTTCGTATGTGGGTTGCGGGAGTCGAACTCGGGCTCTTGCGCTTGCCAGGCAGGCGCCTACACCGCTGAGCCATCTCACCGGCCCTTTTGGTAATTTTAAATAACATTTAGATATAATAAAACTTTTAAAAGCTCATATATAGTAAACAGCTTTTGATACAAACAATGGATCTTGTATTTAGTTTTAAAAAGTGTAACCAGTAGAAATTAGTTTTCTGTTTGATATATTTAATACTTAACAGCCAGAAACAAAAAGCGAATCTCTTTGAAATAGTTCTCATTTTATAAAAATGCAGGGTGTAGATACAGCTTTTGGTTGGGTGCACTTCTAAAACATGTATGACTTCAGTCTGTTAATTATATTGGTAATCATGTTTTAAAAACTGATAATTAGAAGTTCCGTTTTAGAAACTTCTTTTTTTAATTGTGCTAAAATACATTGCTATAGACTGAATGTTTGCACCACCCCCACTGCCCCCAGTTCATTTGTCAAAACCTTAATCTCCAATGTTATGGTATTTGGAGGTATGACCTTTGGGAGGTAACTAGGTTTAGATGAGATCAAGAGGGTAGGACTCTAATGAGATTAGTATATTAGTAGGAAGAGCCACAGAGACCTTCTTATGCTCTCGTTGCCACCACCATGTGAAGATACTGTAAGAAGATAACCGTCTGCCACTAGAAGGGAGCCCGCTTAACAGGCACTGAATCTACTTGATCTTGGACTTCCCAGCTTCCAGAACTGTGAGAAATAAATATCTATTATTTAATGCTCTAGTCCAGTGATGGCAAACCTTTTAGAGATCAGGTGCCAGGCTGTAAAGCAAAACCCACTTATTTATCGCAGAGTGCCAACACTACAATTAAATCTGAATACTGAGGCTTTATTTTAGAAAAGCAACTCATACATTAACATCTGTTGTTTTAAAAGAGAAACAATAACATGCCTGCCATAGGTTTGCCACCACTGCCCTAGTCTATGATATTTTTTATTACCGCAGCCAGAGCTAAGACATGCATATAATACACAATTTATCATTACTGACATTTACTACATCTGCATTATTATGCAACCATCAACACTATCTAGTTGTAACATGTTCCATCATCCCACAAGGAAACTCTGTACCCGCTAAGCAATCATCTCCATACCCCACATCCCAAAGCCCCTGGCAACCACTAACCTGTTTACTGGATGAATTTACCTATTCTGGATATATCATATAAATGGAATCATAGGGAAAGAAAAAAAAAAAGAGGGAATTATCAGTGTATGGTCTTTTGAGTCTGACATCTTGCACTTGGCATATTTTCAAGCTTCATCCATGTCGTAGTATGTATCAGTACAGCATTATTTGTTATGGCTGAATAAGAGTCCGTTGTAAGGATATACTGCATTTTGTTTATCCCTTTATCCACTACTGGGCTTTTGGGTTATTTTTAGCATTTGGTTGTTAAGAATATTGCTGTCGGGCTGGTGAGATGGCTCAGCGACGTACACACCTGCCTGGCAAGCCCGAGGGCCCGAGTTCGACTCCCGGAACCCATATACGAAAAAGGGGCCAGTGATATCACTCAGCGGCACGGACACCTGCTGGTGCGCAAAGTCCTGAGGTCGACCCCCGGTACCCACACACACACACACACACAAAAGAATATTGCTGCCACAAAATTCTGTGTACACATTTTTATTTGAATACTGTTTTTTAATTCCTTCAGGAGTGCGCCCAGGAGTAAAACTATTGCAGTGCTGGAGACTGAACCCAGGGCCTTATCCATGCTAGGCAAGCATGCTGCTGCTGAATTAGATTCCCAGTCCTAATGGCAATTTTACGTTTAACTCATTTAAGAACTGCCAAACTGTTTTCCATACCAGCTGCATCATTTTACATTCCCACCATCAATGAATGAGGGTTTAAGTTTCTTCACATTTTTACTAATGCTTATTTTCCTTATTATTTTTTTAAATCATAGCCATTCTAGTGGATGTATAGTAGTGTTTTATTGTGGCTTTGATGACTAATGTTGAACATTTTTCATGTGCTTGTTGGCCATTTGTATATCTTTTTTAAAAAAACTGTTTATTGGTACATTTTAGGTATATATAATGATGATATTCATTATAGGGAATTTGTACTTGTACATGATATAACTTAATTCTTTTTTGTATATCTTTGGAGAGTTGAGTTACATGAATTCTTTACAAATTCTGGGTGCTAGACCCTTATGGTTTGCAAGTATTTTCTTTTATGGGTTGTCTTTATACTTTCTTGATAATATCATTAATGAGCAAAAGTAGAAAGAAACGTTTTAAATTTGATGTGTATACAGTTTTATGTTTGTGGAAACAATTTAGTTTGTACTTTAACAGTAAGTGGGTATATATAAGCTATCTAGAGCATAGAGATAGAAAAGTATAGAATGTGTGAAAGAGTACAGAGTTTGGCTGATATCTTAGAGTTCATATAGTTTTGAGGAACAGAAGTCCTCATAAGCTACTTTAAAGGGATGTCATAAAATAGGCATCTTCTGGATGTTTTGAAGATATGCGGGTACCGGGAGTCGACCTCAGGACCTTGTGCTTGTCAGCAAGCGCTTGTGCTGCTGAGCGATATCACCGGCCCTTTTTTTTTCTCCCCCCTTTATGTGGGTACCGGGAGTCGAACTCAGGACCTCGCGTTTGCCAGGCAGGCGCTTATGCCGCTGAGCTATCTCACCGGCCCATGCTTTGAAGATAGAAAGTAAACTGTGGCTGGGTTATACAGTGCCAGGAACAATGGTTCTCTGCCTTTTGAAAGATGGTTTTGTTTTTTCTTGGCTCTTTTGTCTGTGTAGTGCATGGTTTTTAACTTGCAAAGGCCCTATAAAACTATCCCAACTCTACATGATGTATTTGTTCTAGCACTCACCACACTTTAACTCAGTTTCTAAAATCTTATTTAAAAATCACGAGATCTGATTGTCTTAGTCTGCATATAAATCTGTCCCTGTTTCATCAGCCATTCAGTTTAATCAACACTCACTGAGGGATAGGGCTGCAAATTACAAAAAAATGATCAACGCTAGGAGGGGGGTTACCTGTGGACCAAAGCCTTTATTGGGGTCCGGGGTGTTATGTGAGGAAGTTTCCTGTGGAGAGTTCTAATTGGTTGTTTAAAAGTAAGCAGGTATGAGTTCTAGAAGGTCACCATGGCATGCTGCTGTGTAGGCTTGTGTGTGCCTTGTGGGGGATGGAGGTAGCCAGACAAGAAGGCTATGTCTAGCATCTCACAGGGAGGTAGTCATCAGGAGGTAGTTGTATGAGGCAGATACCTAGAGAAACTAGATTGAAGAACTGTGAGGAGGCATAGATGGGTAAGTTGTCAGGGATGATTGAGCTCTATTTTGTGTATAGGAAAGTTAAACATATTGAAGCAACATAACATAAGGATTTGCTATATGAGGGAAGCAAGATTTACTCTTCTGACATTGAATCTGACACGTAAATGGGATAGTTAATCCTGATTGCCAACTTGATTGGCTTGAGAGATGCCTGGTGGGTCATGGGGGTGTGACATGGGGGGTTGTATCTGGTTCTCGTCCCCTTCCTCTCTGGGCCCTTCCTCTCTGCTTCCTGGATGCCATGAGTTGAGCAGCTTTCTTCTACCTTACCTTTCCACCATGATGTCTCTGCCTTGGGCACAGGAGCCAACCTGTGAAATTTCAGAAACCTCTGAAATTGTGAGTCAAAATAAACTTTTCTTGCCTTAAGTTGTGGATATCAGGTATTTTGTCCCAGCAGCAGGAAAAATGACCAACACAGTAAGTCTATCTTTAGGATCATTTCAGTATTCTAAAGAGGTTAGGGGAGGGTGTGACTACAAAGAGGTAGCACAAGGAGTTTTGTTGGGGTGATCTTGGGACTGTTTTGTGCCTTGATTGAGGTGGTAGTTACAAAAATCTATACATGTGGTAAATTTGGTAGAACTGTGTACCAAAAGTTTTGCAATAAATTTCTTCTGTGTCAGTTTACAAATAAAATATTAGCTGAAGGTAGGGCATTGTGAAGTTTATACAAATTATGTTACCAGTGCATTTATAATTTAAAAGTAGCATTTTGATAACATAAATAGGGAGTGAAAATTAAAAGAAAAATTAATAGAAGAAGTGGTTCATAGAAATAATGACTCACCAGACTGCATTCCTCCATTTAAGTAAATTTGAGGAAAGAGGTGATTCTTTTTTATACGACCTCTTCCTCCCAGTTAGCTGACTTGTAATCATGTGTGGAAGCGCTAGGGATACAGTGATAAATACAGAGCTCACACTCTGATGCAGCTATGATGTCATAGAGCTCACTTTTTAATGTAGGAGATGCAGCTAAATAAATTTTCAAAATTGTTTTGACTTTTTTTGTGTGTGTGTGGGTACCGGGGGTCAAACTCAGGACCTTGCACGCCAGCAGGCTCCCGTGCTGCTGAGCGATATCACCGGCCCTTTTTTCGTATGTGGGTACCGGGAGTCAAACTCAGGACCTCGCGCTTGCCAGGCAGGCGCTTATGCTGCTGAGCTATCTCACTGGCCCGTTTTGACTGTTTTTGCTTTGTCTTTCAATTTCAATTTTAGAATCAGCTTGTCTCTATCTACAATTCTTGATAATTACCTTTGGGAATATTGACACTTCTATGTTTGATCTTCTAATCCTTGAACACAGAATGTCTATACATTTATTTGGGTCTTTTTTAAATTTACTTCATCAGTGTTTTGAAGTTTTCAATATATACATTCTACCATGTTTTGTTAGAATTATATCTATATATTTAGTGGGTTTGAAGCTATAGTAAATGATATTATTTAAAATTTCAAGTTTTAATTATTCATTGCTAAGACAAATAGAATTGATTTTTGTATGTTTACTTTTTATCATGTAATCATTCTCAACTTACTTAATAGTTCTAGGACTATTTTTTGTAGCTTCTGTGGGATGCCATGAGGTGACTGTGCAGATAGTCATGTTATCTTGAAAAGCAAAAATTTCATTTTTTCATGTTCAGTCCTCAAGGCTTTTACTTAATTTTTCTTGCCTTGTTGCACTGGTGACCACTCAGTATAATTCTGAATGGGACTATCAGAGCAGACATCATTGCATTGTCTTCAGCTTCAAGGAAAACATTCAGCCTTTCACCATTAAGTGTGATGTAAGCAATAGGGTTTTTTTCTTTTGTAAATGCCCTTAATTGGGCTAAACAATTTCCATTTTTTTCCTAGCTTTCTATTATTTATTAAAAATGGATTTATGATTCCATCAAATGACTTTGCATCATCACTTGATATGATCATGTGGTTCTTCAGACCATTAATATGGTTGGACATATTGATTGACTTTCAGATATTGAATGAGTTTTGTATTCTGAGGATAAGCCCCATTTGGTCTTCATTTTCCTTTTATGTATCTTCAGATTTGATTTGTTTTTCACTAAATAAAGATTTGATATCTTAATAGAGACATAATTCATATACCATACAATTCACTCAAAATATACAGTTTGATGGTTTTAGCACATTCACAGAGGTGTGCACCCATCACCATAATCAATTTTAGAATATTTCTGTCTTCCTAAAAAGAGTCCTATACCCATTACAATGGTTAAATACATGTGAAGATATTTTACTTTTATTTTAAATAAAAATATTAACATAGTTTGTTATATTTATAGTTTCTTACATCCTGATGACTGGTATTTTCCTAATGATGTTCTTGTTAATGCTTGTGTACTTGTCTTAAAATTTCTTTCCTGTATTCTTCCCTTTTTTCTTCTAGTGGTTTTTTTGTTACCTTCCCTCTGAACATCATAAGTAATAAGACTAGGTTTAACATAGTATTCTATTCATGATATAGTAAGTATGCAGCACAAAAGCAACATTTTGTAATTCTTTTTTCTGTGACCCATCATTGTATTCTGTTTTGTTTATCCCTGCTATGAAAGAAGAAAAGGACTCTATCAGTAAGATATTGTCTGTAACTTATTTGCCATAAGAAATAAGACATGCCCTTAAGGTGACTTCCTGGTGTGAACACACTGAAACTTTATACTAGAAGGAGAAGAAAATAGCTTATATTTTTAGAATGTTTAAATGAAGGCATTTTACCAATGTGTAGGGTGTAAAAGATATGAAGGATAATGTGAAGCTCTTACATCTTGATTGTTGTCTGGAGGACATGAATAAGATGAGTGTGATTAGAAGGAAATCACACTCAGGGGATCTGGCTCAGACAGGAAGTCACCTTGATAGGTGACTCTCTGGGGGTATCGGTCCTTCTTGGAAATTGATTCCAAGGAGAATCTTATGAAAGTTATAGACAGTTGCCCAAGAAAAATGATGGTAAATCTATGTCAACTTCAAATTGTGCATACAATTTGAGGAGGCTTATGGACCTATTGTAGCCCATTCATGTAAGTTCACTGAATCTTGGAGAAGAACCTTTGACCTTGCTACTCTGTAAGGTCCTTGGCACCTTTAAAATCCTATTCAAAAAATAATAATCTTCACTTTCCATCTTGTAATTTCTATTTTTTGACAGAGTGACACTGAGTTCTATCCCTCTTTAGTAGTTCTCATCTCTGAAAATAGCTGGGATGCTTAAGTAGTATTTATTAAGTAAAAATTCTTTAAGACTTTTAGGATTTATAATCGTGATAATGACAAGATCCAGAAACAGCCTGAAAAAGAAAATTCTTGGAATTAAAGAAGGTGTAAGTTGTCTGGCCAAAAAAGTACTTTTCTGTGTATAGTCAACTTGAAGTCATTTTCAAATGAAAAATGATTGCGATTTGGAAAGAATGTAAGCAGTCTTTTTGCCACATCTTTAATCCAGAATACTCAAGGGTATCAACTTGCTGATTTTTTTTTTTTTTTTTTTTTTTTTGTGGGTACCGGGGGGTCGACCTCAGGACCTCGCGCGCCAGCAGGCGCCCGTGCCGCTGAGCGATATCACTGGCCCCTTTTTCGTATGTGGGTTACGGGAGTCGAACTCGGGCCCTCGTGCTTGCCGGGCAGGCGCTTAAGCCGCTGAGCCATCTCACCGGCCCAACTTGCTGATTTTTAAAGAAACAGTATTTATACTTCTTTGAATTATGGTGTCATCTGTGACATTCCATGGTCACTAGACAGTGTTTTCTTTTTGACTTGTATTCTTTGGGGAACTTTAAATACAAAGTCCAGGAAGTTGATGTTTTCAATGGTCCAACTTCCCCTAAAACAGTTTGAAGATCAGGTAATGAATTTCCAATTTTTTAAACCGATTTTACTCTTTTGATTTAAGTTGGCTTTTTTCTGCTTGGAAAAGTATTCTAAACCTAATGTAGAACTCTTATTTAAGTGATGACTAGAATTTATCTAATGATGCTAAAAGATTAAAATACTCATAGATGTTTTAAAAAGCAAAAATAGTGATTTTTTTTGCTAGAGCTATTTTGTTGTTATTGTTTTTTTTTTTGTTTGTTTGTTTTTTTTTTTTTTGTGGGTACCGGGGGGTCGACCTCAGGACCTCGCGCACCAACAGGCACCCGTGCTGCTGAGCGATATCACCGGCCCCTTTTTCGTATGTGGGTTCCGGGAGTCGAACTCGGGCCCTCGCGCTTGCAAGGCAGGCGCTTACACCGCTGAGCCATCTCACTGGCCCGTTTGTTTTGTTTTTTGACAGGGTCTTACTATATAGTTCAGGATGGCCTTGAACTCACTATGTAGCATAGGCTGGCCTCGAAGTGCCGATCCTTTGCTTCAGCCTCCCAAGTGCTGGGATTATGAGTGTGTGCGACCACGTCCAGCTTGCTAGAGCTGATTGCTGGCAGTAAGAAGATTCAGGATTAGCTATGTTGGATTTTGAATTGACCTTGAGAGTGGAAGTTACTTGTTTAGATGTTACAACAGAAAGTCAGCCCTGGGCTGTGTACTTTAGATTCCTTTTAAATAACTATCTTATTTAAGTAACATATTTTAGACTTCAGTGAAATTCAGATAAAAATGCCAAGGTAATTTATGTATTTAAATCTTAATAGGCTGTTTTGAAAGTCTATATAGAAAATTAAAGATTCAGAAATAGCCAAGACATTTCCTGAGAAGTATTATAAAGTAGATGGACTTTCCCTATGCAATATCAATACTCATTATTAATTAGAGTACATAGCTTTTTGTTTGTTTGTTTGAGGCAAGGTCTTGCTATGTAGTTCAGGCTGGTCGTTAACTCACTACATAGCTTAGGCTGGCCTTGTACTTGCTGCAATCCTGCCTCAGCCTCCCAAGTGCTGGGATTATAGGCATGCGCCACCATGCCCAGCTATAGTACATAGTTTTAAGAGTGCTTTTCATGAGGAATAGACAATTGATCACAGAAATAGAAAGCCAAGAAATGGAGCCAAAAATATATGAAATCCTGATTTATGAGAAGAAAGATAATGCTTATGATAAGGGATGTGATGAGTTACTCAATAACTATCATGCTATGGCTGCTCTTCCATAAATGTCATGAAATACTTCTGCTTACAGCTCATTGTCTAGGGCTTAGTAACATGACTACAACTAGCTGCAAAGTAGGCATAGGAGTATAATCCTTTAGGTTAGTAAATTGCTGCCTAGAATAAAATTATATTTTGTTATTAAGGAAAATGGGAGACAGTAGTCAACAGCAATCTAAGTGGTTATAGTAGAACCATTAAAAATTTGATCTTGAAGAAGTTTCCTAGAGGATGAAACAAAATAAAGCATTGAGCCATCTCATATCATCTCAAGACCCAACAGGAAGAAGGCTTAGTTTAGGAGTATGAGTTGATAGTGGGGGTTTAGTTAGGTATAGGTTAGGGTGACATTGTTTTCAGAACATGCAGGCCATCAAAGAAACAGGGGAAAATCACTTTTCATATAATATTAAGAAAGATTCCAATCCCTACATACAGTATCATTTCAAATATGTTTCATTATGCATAAACACATACTCATTTTCCTGCACATGACATAATTTCATTCTTCTTTATGGCAGAGTAATGCTCTTTTGTGTGTATATACACACAGAAATAGATTTTCTTTATCTATTAATCTCTTGATAGGCACCCTGGCTTGTTCCGTATCTTGGCTCTTGTGACTTGTGCTGCAACACACATGGCTGTGCAGATATCCCTCATAGTATGCCGACCTTAATTGCTTTAGGTATATGTCAAGGAGTGGTATAGCTGGATCAAATGGTAGACCTTTTTTAGTTTTTTTGAGGAACCTCCGTATTTATTTCTATAGTGGCTGTAGTGACTGACATTCTCACCAACAGAGTAGAAGGGTTCATTTTTCCTATGCATCCTCACCAGCATTTATTGTTTTTTTTCCTATCCTTGATGTTAGCCATTCTGACTGGGATGAAATGGTATCTCAGTGAAGTTTGGATTTGTATTTCCCTAATGGCTAAAGATGTTGAACATTTTTCATGTACTTATTGGCTATTTGTACTCCTTTTGAGAAGTATCTGTGCAATTCATTTGCCCTTTTATCAATTGGGCTATTTGATTTTTTGGTGTTAAGTTTTATGAGTTCTTGATATATGCTAGATCTTAATCCTCTGTTGGAAGAGTAACTGGCAAAGATTTGCTCCCATTCTCTAGGTTGCCTCTTCACTTTGTTGTTTCCCTTGCGATGTAGAAACTTTAATTTGATGTAGTCCCATTTGATGTTTCTTGCTATTATTTCCTGTGCTGTTGGAATCCTATTCAGAAAGTCTTTGCCTGTGCCCATGGCTTTAATAAGTGTTTTCCCTATGTTTTCTTGTAGCAGTTTCAGGTCTTATACCTAGATCTTTGATCCATTTTGGTTGGATTTTTATACAGGATGAGAGACAGAGATCTAGTTTCAGTCTTCTACAAGTGGAAATATACTGTATTCAGTTTCCCCAGCATCATTTGTTAAAGAGGCTATCTTTTCTCCAGTGTATATTTTTGGCTCAATCAGATGGCTGTAATTGTGTGGGTTTTTTTCTGTGTCCTCTGTTCCATTGACTGATGTGTCTGTTTGTGCCAGTACCATGCTGTTTTTGTTACTGTGGTTTTGAAATTTGGGATTATGATGCCTCCAACCCGCTTAGGGTTGGTTTGGCTATTCTGGGTCTTTTGTGTTTTCATATGAATGCTAGTTTTTTAAATTTTTTTTCTAGTTCTATAAAGAATGTCATTGGAGTTTTGATGGGGATTGCATTGAATATGTGAGTCACTTTTGTAATGTGGCCATTTTAGTATTATTAATTCTGCCAATCCATGAGCATAGAAAGTCTTTCTGTTTTCTAATGTTGTCTTCATTTTCTTTTTCAATGTTCTGTAGTTTTCACTGTAGAAGTCTTTCACTTCCTTGATTAGATTGATTCCTAGATTTTTATTTTTTAAGGCTACTGTGAATTGAATTGTTTACCTGATTTCTTTCTCAGTTCAGCTAGTTACTGGTGTATAGAAAGCTATTGATTTTTCTAAACTTAGATTTTGTATCCTGTGCTTCCCTCTTTTCTCATCCCCACGATAGAGTTTTTTTGGTTTCCTCTTTTTTTCCCTTTATGTTTTCATTAAAACAGAAACATTAAAACTTCTCAACTAGTGCTGTTGCTTAGCTGGAGCAACTGGCTTCTCAATACCTTTTTGCTAATAAGATTGCAAACAAATTAATGGAGAGAATGGAAGATGGTGTGTTTGTGTGTAGATGGTTGTGTGTGTGTGTGTGTGTATGGTATATGTGCAGTGTTAGAAGGGAGGATGAGTTTAAAGGGGGAAAAGACGGAATAGCACTACCATTCCGTGTTCTCTTTGTGTGTCGACAACATGCATCACAGGGTGAGCTAAGAAAACCAAGTCAAATCTGGTGGTGGGTACCTGTAGTCCTAACAACTTCTGAGGTAGGAAGATTGCTGAGAACCAGAGTTCAAGGCCAGCCTGAGTAACATGCAAGACCTGGTCTGTAAAAAAAATTAGAAGAAAAATTAGAAAACATATAGCTGTTCTTGATACTTCCATCGTATCTGAAGGAATAAGGCACATTTCAATTTGACTGTTGGAGATTAAGGAGGACTAATAAATAACTTTATCTTTTTTCTTTTTAATTTCAGGTAGATTTTTATTTATTTATTTACTGTTATTTTTTTGGTACTGGGAATCGAACTCAGGACCTTGTGCTTGCCAGGCAGGCACTGTGACACTGAGCTATATCTCCGGCCCTAAATAACTTTATCAACCCAGCTGAGTTTGGACTAAATAGAAAAAACAAACAAACAAACAAACAAAAACCAGATGGGACCTCAAGATGTGAGCTATAATACAGAAAAAACATGCATCAAAAGACATTGTTTACACATATGACTGCATTGTGCCATGTAATACTTGATTTGAATTAAATTTGCTCACCCAATCACTAACACAGCAGGCCTTTCCTGTGTGTGTGTGTGTCTGTGTGGGGTATAGTGGGGAAGGGGAGGGGATACAGAGTTAACTTGGCCTTGTAATAGAATGTATTTTCTCTGCTGTTAAGTAGCAAGATCTGCCGCAAAAATTCAGCCCTTCATGTAGAGATGAATAAGCAGGCAGAGAGAATATATAAGTGCCCCTCTCTTCTTCCCCTCCCTCAACCCATGAAGACTGTAGAATAAGAGTGAAATGAATATATACTTCTCAGAAGTACAAATGGCCAAGAAACAGATGAAAAAATGTTCAACATCTCTGGCCATTAGAAAAATGTAAACTAAAATTCTGGTAAGACTGCGGAGATAAAGGAACCCTTCTACACTCTTGGTGGAAATGTAAACTGTGGTAGTA
Source organism: Erethizon dorsatum (assembly GCA_028451465.1). Lineage (NCBI taxonomy): Eukaryota > Metazoa > Chordata > Mammalia > Rodentia > Erethizontidae > Erethizon > Erethizon dorsatum. The sequence goes on along the minus strand of CM051822.1, from coordinate 122,588,538 downwards.
CAACTACTATGGAAATCAGTATGGAGATTCCTCAAACAGTAAACTAGAAATTCCATTTGACCTGGCTATTCCCCTTCTAGGTATCTTCCCGAAAGAGTTAAAGGCATCATACTACAGAGATACATGAATACCCATGTTTATACCAGCACAATTCATGATAGTTAAATCTTGGAAGTGACCCATATGTCCATCACCAGATGAATAGATAAAGAAAATGGTTTTTACCCACCATGGAGTACTACTATCCCATAAAGAAGGATAAACTCGAGTCATTTGTAGGAAAATGGATGCACCTTGATATCATAATATTAAGTGAAATAAATCAGACACACAAGCTTAAATATCACATTGTTTCTCTTATATGGAAAACACAGAGTAAAAATAAAGCGCAAAATAAAAGGTAATAGGAAGTAGGGAGATAGATTGTTCTCAAAGGGGAAGGGAGATCAAGAGATGGAGGGAGACGGGAGGAAGGGAAGGGATAAGGGATGTAAAAAAAGGAATTGGGATGTGTTATGTATATGTACCAACTCCACACAAGGAATTTAAACAGTATGTAAAGCAAACATGTACGGAAAAAAAAAGGCAGGGGATCAAGAGATGGGGGAGGGAAGTGGAAGGGATGAAAAAAGGAATTAAGATGTGTTATGTACATACACCAAGGAATATAAACATTATGTACTTACATGTGTACTAATAAACTAAAATAAAATTTAAAAATGAAAATAAGATGACCGTTTTTCCAACATGCCATACAAGTCTTGTTCATACAATCAGACTCTACTTCTGGAGTCTTGAGGGAAGAAATTGTTTTCTCTTTCAGGTGTGCTGCTTGAACACACAGGAGAAAGGAAAGTGTATGTGAGCATGTGTTTGTACATGGATGTATCTATCTGTCTTCAGTTTGAAAATGTGACAAGGGGGAATCTAGTCTCACATATTATTTGTGTTGGGATCTCAACTTTACCAGTACCCTTAAGAGTAGATTGGAAGGACAAGAGATGGAGCACGAGAACAATGGAGTGTGACTTGTTCTTAGCCTATTTATGTGCCTTTTAATTGTGTTTTCCTCTTAAGATTTAGTAAGGTGCTGGGCGTGGTGGCCCATGCCTGTGATCCCAGTTACTTGGGAGGCTGAGGCAGGAGGATCACTGTGAGTTCAAGGCCAGCCTGGGCTACATAAGTGGGTTCAAGGCCAGCCAGAACTACATAGTGAGACCCTACATCAAAAAAAAAAAAAAAAAAAAATTTAGTGAGGTGATAAATCTCTTCCAAGGCTGACCAATCAAAATGTATATAATGCTATTTTAATATAATTTCATATATTTGTAACAATATTTTAAAATTACTTTTTATTGAAGAATATACCATTTAGGGGCCAGTGAGATGGCTCAGTGGCTTAAGCGCCTGCCCGGCAAGCGCGAGGGCCCGAGTTCGACTCCCGGAACCCACATACGAAAAAGGGGCCGGTGATATCGCTCAGCGGCACGGGCACCTGCTGGCGTGTGAGGTCCTGAGGTCGACCCCCCGGTACCCACAGGAAAAAAAAAAAAAAAAAGAATATACCATTTAGGTACATTAGAAGACCCAATCCAAAGTTTCTTAGTGGCATAAGAAATTAATGTAGAACATTATCTGATGGCTTTTCTTAGCATTTGGATACCTGTAAGCTTATATTTCTTCCGTGGAAATTTTCTTAAAGTTTGCTGAATGTGTAAATTTAAGGTCCTTAACTTTGATTTGTTTTGTATGATTTAATGATACTTTTTTTGTTTGTTTGTTTTTGGTTTTTGGTTTTGGTGCTGGGAATCGAACTCACGACCTCATGCTTGTCAGGCAGGTGCTGTGCTGCTGAGCTATATCCCCGGCCCTGATTTAATGGTACTTTAAACTTCATTCTGAACTTGTTCTGATTGTATTGTACTGTAATATGTACTGGAACTAGGATTTTATTTTGGAGATTAGTTTTCTTTTTCCTTTTAATCTCTGCCTATCCTAGTGAGATTCTACAGAAATTACATCTGTTGAAAGACCTACTATTGTTTGGCTTAAGAAATTATTATTGGGCCAGGGATATAGCTCAGTGGCACAGCACCTGCCTGGCAAGCACAAGGTCCTGAGTTCAATTCCCAGCACCAAAAAAAAAAAATTTTTTTTTTTATTTAATTTTGGAAGTTCAAAATATCCTTATAAATCAGTTTTACATGTGTACATGCACACACATATCTTCACTTTTTTGGTGTGTGATACAGCATAATTTCTAGCATCTCAGCTCAAAGTTTTTTTATCCATCCTGTGCATTGAACCTAGAGCTTCACACGTGATAGGCAAGTGCTTCACCGCTGAGTCAAATCCCAAGCCCAAGACTCTTGTGAGCTGTAGTTATTACTGTCTTTGTTTTCACTTTATCTTAACCTGCAGTCTCCTTAGTCTGCTATTATGTCTGTATTTTCAACCACATCACATTATTTGAAGCTGTGTATCACTAATTTGTAAAACAAAACAAAAAAGACAAAAGTAAGAATAAGCCCTTCTGTTTAGCCATTATCCCACTTTAATTAATTGTATATACAACTCTGAATGAATGAAATGCTGTTTTTCCCCACTTCATAAGCACTACCTGTTCTTGCACTCTAGTCATGATTAGAAGTGATGGTAGCTTAAAAAAAAAGGTTGTTCATTGTAATCCCCCACAAAGTTCATTATTTATATAAAAGTTTTTGACCCAATAACTACCTCAGGGTGATGATTGAAACAAATTTCTGTACAGACATGAATTGACCTTAAGAAGAGTACTTAAAATCTGAAATATTTATCAGCTTTGCCTCAAGTATACCTAACCATGGAGGCAAAAGGGGATGACCAGTACAGTGTAGGAAGAGGCTAAATTTATAGCTCCTGAGCTGTACTTCAAAAATTTTAAAATCTTTTATTTTAGTGAGTGCTCTCTAGTTATAGGTTGAATATCCCTAATTTGTCTGAATCTGAATGACCTGAAACCTGAAACTGAGTGCCTACATGATACTCAAAAAGTTCAGAATTTCAGAGAATTTTGGATTAGGGATATTCAACTGGTCAATATGCAAATATTTAGATATTTGAAAAATTTCAGAATCTGAAATGCATCTAGTACCAAGCATTTACAGTGAGTGAATTTACTTCCCTGTACTAAATAATCCTGACTGGGACATTAAGCTTATGTGACTTAATAAAAACTAGTATTTTTCATACATACAAAAATAAATATGTAACTGATAATGCAATTCATTACGCACATTGCACACTGGAAAACTTTTTGTCCAAATGTTGCAAACTAACTATTGAATGTCTTACCATCTTGCATGTTCTCATATATGTCCTCTAGTGCACATGTCGAGGACTTTCTCTAGGGAATATAGCTGGACATGTGGTTGCTAGATGATGGGCTATGCAGCTGTTCAACTTTATGAGCTAGAGACAAATGTGATCACACCAGTAGAAATTTCTAACAATGTTCCTCTCCATCTAAATTTGCTGTTATCAATTTTTGCTAGTCCAGTGTATAGGAAATGTTACTCTGGTTGTAGTATGTGAGCTCCTTTATTATTTATGAGGCTATTTTGATCTCATTATTTAACATTTGATTTCCCTCTTTTAACTCTTTTTCTATTAGATTATCTTTTAGGAAAGTGATTAGTTGGAGTTGTTTGTATTTTGTGTATATAGGTTATCTCTTATCTGAAACATTTGGTGTCAGAAGTATTTCAGATTTTGGAGTGTTATGGTTTATGTCTGTATGTCCCCCCAAAGCCTCATGTGGTCATCGTAGGGGTGGGATTTTCAGAGGCTGCTGAATCTAGAGTCTGTGATTAATTCATGGTCCAGTGCTGGGATTAAGGGTATGAGTGCTACACCTGCCCTAGGGTGGGTAGTCTGCATACAATATAAGGGACAGAAAGGGGCTTGTCCCCTCTCGCTTGTTGCTTTTGCTGTCTTCTGCCCCCATGAACTGCTGCCCCTCTGAAATGTGCCATCCTTCTTTGGAGCCAGCCGATTATGGACTGAAACCTCTACAAACTGTGAGCTAAATAAACCTTTCCCTGTTTAATTTTGGGTGTCAGGTATTTTGTCCCAGCAACGAGAGAAAAGAAATGAAGTCATGGAGTTTATCAGATTTTGAAATGTTAATATAGACTTTATCGGCTGAGCGTCCCTAATAAAAAAAAATCTGAAATTCGAAATGCTGCAAAACTTCAAAATTTTTGAGCATCATATAGGCCAGTAATGACAAACCTTTTAGAGCGTTCAGTGATACAAACAGCCTGCTGCAGCATGGGTGCCATAGGTTTGCCAGCACTGATATAGGCACTCAAAAAAGTTTTGGATTTCAGAGCACTAGGATTTCAGGTTTTTAAATCAGGTTTGCTCAACCTGTACTAATCTTCCTCTTTTTTATGTGTTAGAATTTCTGCTCCAAATTTGTGTCTTTTTATTTTTTCTATGTTAAACTCTTCTTTGAGCCAAAGTCTTTAATTTTAATGTTGGTGATTTAGTCAAGTTTTTAAAAACAGTGCTTTGGGGACTTGTTTTCAGGTTCTTCTCTATGATGAGATTATAAGAAAAATTCTGTATTTCTTTTTTAAAACTTTCCAAAATTTACCTTTCACATATAACTAATTAATTGGGAATTAACTTTTATATGTGGTATGTTGTAGGGATTCAATTTCATTTTCTCTTGCATTAATATCCAGAGGTTTTATAAAGTGATCTACCCTTTCTTCATTTATCCGCATTGCTACCTTTGTTTCCAGTAATGCTTGGGTTTTTTTTTTTTTTTTTTTTTTTTTTGTGGGTACCGGGGGTCAACCTCAGGACTTCGCGCGCCAGCAGGCGCCCGTGCCACTGAGCGATATCACCGGCCCCTTTTTTGTGTGTGGGTTCCGGGAGTCGAACTCGGGCCCTCGCACTTGCCAGGCAGTCGCTTATGCCACTGAGCCATCTCACTGGCCCTTGGGTGTGTTTCTGAGTTGTGTATTGTTTTTCTATTAATTTCTTCATCCCTGTATCTATACCACATTGTCCTAAAAATTAATGTTATGGCAAATTTGGGTATCTTATAGAACAAACCAGCCTTACTGTTTTAGACTGTCTTATTATTCTTGACCCATTATTCTTTAATATAAATTTATGTATTTTTTTTTTTTTTGTGGGTACCGGGGGGTCGACCTCAGGACCTCGCGCGCCAGCAGGCGCCCGTGCCACTGAGCGATATCAACGGCCCCTTTTTCGTATGTGGGTTCTGGGAGTCGAACTCGGGCCCTCGCGCTTGCCGGGCAGGAGCTTAAGCCGCTGAGCCATCTCACCAGCCCTCTTTAATATAAATTTTAGAGTTTTTTTCTTCTCAGTTCCCTCAAAAATGTTGCTGGGCTTCTCATAGGTATCACATGAAATTTATGAATATGGGTGATAATTGACATTTTTATGATAGTGTCTTTCTTTAAACATCTTTCTATTTATATAGTTCTTTTTTATTTTATGGGTACATGTTTGTAGTACATGAAGTGTACATTCATCTTAGGGAATAGGTACATGTACATAATACAGCTTGATTCTTTAATTCCCTTCCCCTTTTCACTTACCTCCCTCTCTCCTTTTCTAATTCCCTTTTGCCCATTATCATTCTTCTTGTTATTATTATTTTTAGTTCATGTTTATGACATATGTTTAGGCTCATTGTGGGTATTTGGTACCTGTGACACATCTTAAATCTTTTTACTTCCCTCTCCTTGTCCTCATCTTCCTGGACCTCTTCCCATTTGCAAAAGATCTATCTCCTATCAGTCCTTTATTTTGCTTTTTATTTGTATTTTACCTTACTTAAATAAAAGATACTATGTGCTATTTAAACTTGTGTGTCTGATTTATTTCACTTAAATGTTTTCCAGGTGTATCTGTTTTCCTCCAAATGTCTAGAATTATCCTTCTTTCTAGCTGAGTAATATTCCATCATGTAAAGATACCACATTTTCTTTATGCATTCATCTGTTGATACACATACAGGTTGCTGGGTGGCTTGAACTGTAAGTGGAACATGCATGACTGTCCCATCAGGTAACTTATACCACTGGTGGTAGAAGTGGTACACTCATGCCTGGGACAGTCATGGATGTACCACCAGTGGTTTAAGCCACCCAACAGCGAGACATATGAATTATGGCCCTGATGTGAATATGTTAACTCTTACAGGCAGATACCTAGAAGTAGAGTAGCTGTGTCAAATGGAATCTCTAGTTTTAATTTTTTGAGGACTCTCCACACTGCTTTCCACAGTGATTGTACTAGTTTATATTCCCACCAACGGTGTAGAAGAGTTCCTCTTTTTCTTGCAGCCTCTCCAGCATTTGTTATTATTTGATTTTTTTATGGTTGCCATTCTTTCTGATGTAAGATGAAATCTTAGCATTGTTTTAATTTGCATTTCTCTAATGGCCAGAGATGTTGAACATTTTTTCCTATGTTTGTAAGTAATTTTTACTTCTTCTGAGAAGTGTGTATTCAATTCATATGCCCATTTTTTTAAATTTAAATTTAAATTTTTTGTGAGTACCAGGGGTCGAACTCAGGACCTCGCATGCCTACCAGCAGGCGCCTGTGCCGCTGAGCGATATCACCGGCCCTTTTTTCGTATGTGGGTGCTGGGAGTCGAACTCAGGACCTTGCGCTTGCTAGGCAGGCGCTTATACCGCTGAGCCATCTCATCGGCCCCATATGCCCATTTTTGGATTGGGTCTTTAATTTTGGGTGATCTGACTTTTTTGAGTTCTTAATATATTTTAGATGTTAGTACTTTGTCTGAGGAACAACTGACCACATATTTTTCCCCACACTGTGGGTAGTCTCTTCACTGTGTTGGTAGTTTCTCTTGCGTGCAAAAACCTTTTAGTAAGATGAGATCCCAGTCATTCTTTGTGATAGTTCCTGTGTGATCGAGATTTTGTTCATAAAGTCTTTGCCTATACCAGTGTCTTTAAGAGTTCTACCTATTCTGTTTTCCAGCACATTTAGTGTTTCTGTTTTAATATTTGGATCTTTAATCGTTTTGGATTTTAGTTTAGTGCATGGTGAAAGATATGGGTCTAGTTTTAATCTTTGACATGTGGAAGGCCAGTTTTTCTAGCACTGTTTATTAAAGAGGCTATCTTTATTCCAGTGAAGGTGTTTGGCTCCTTTGTCAAAGATTAGGTGGCTGAATATGTCTGGAGTTGTTTCTGCAACTTCTAATCTGTTCCATTGATTCTTGGGTCTGTTTGTTTGTTGTTTTTTGTTTTTTTTTGCTAGTACCATGTTGTTTTTATCACAGTAGCTTGTAGTATAATTTCAAGTCAGGTTGTGATGCCCCCTCCCTTACCTTTGTTGTCCAGAATTGCCTTTGCTATTCTAGGTCTCTTCAGGTCCCAAATGAATTTTAGGATTGTTTTCTCTAATTCTGTAAGATATGCTATTGATATTTTGATCAGGATTACATTAAATCTGTGTGACAATTTTGGGAGTATGGCATTTTCACTGTATTGATTCTTCATACCCAAGAACAAGGTATATCTTTCCATTTGCTGGTATCTTCTTCAGTCTCCTTTTTCAGAGTACTGTAGTTTTCAACATAGAGTCTTTTACATCTTTCATTAGATTGATTCCTAGTTATTTCATTTTTTTGGATGCTATTGTGAAAGGTGTTGTTTCCCTAATTTCTCTCTCAGTGAGTTTGTTATTTGTGTACAGGAAGGCTATTGATTTTTGAGTGTTGACTGTGTATCCAGGTACACTACTGAACTTGGTTATTAAATTTAGAAGTCTTTTGCTGGAATTTTTGGGGTCTTCTATGTAGAATATAATGTCATCTGCAAATAATGATAATTTAATCTCTTCCTTTCCTGTCCTTATTCCTTTTATTTCTATCTCTTGTCTAATTGTTCTGGCTAGTGTTTCCAGAACTATATTGAATAGGAGTGGTGATTGTGGACATCCTTGTCTTGTTCCTGATTTTAGAGTGAAACCTTTCAGTTTTTGACCATTTAGTATGATGTTAGCTGTTGATTTATGATAGATTGCTTTTATCATATTGAGATAAAGACCATCTACTCCAATTTTCTGTAGGGTTTTTATCAAGAATGAGTGTTGGAGTTTGTGAAATGCTTTTTCTGCTTCTGTTGAGATGATCATGTAATTTTTGTCTTTGGCTCTGTTAATATGGTGTATTACATTTATTGATTTGTGTGTGTTGAACCATCCTTGCATCCTTGGGATGAATCCTACTTGGTCATGGTGTATAAACTTCCTCATGATTTGCTGCATCCTGTTTGCCAATATTTAATGGAAGATTTTTGCATCTATGTTCATTAGGGCGATTAGCCTGTAGTTCTCTTTTTTGGTTGGATCCTTCTCTGGTTTTGGTGTCAGGGTAATGCTTGCTTACAGGAATGAATTTGGGATTATTGCTTCTTTCAATTTCATTAAAGAGTATGAGAGTTATCAGAATTAGGTCTTCTTTAAATTTCTTGTAGAATGCTGCAGTGAATCCGTCAGGGCCTGGGCTTTTCTTTGTTGGTAGGTTTTATTTTTTATTTTATTTTATTTTATTTTTTGTGGGTACTGGGGGTCGACCTCAGGACCTCGCACGCCAGCAGGCACCCATGCCGCTGAGCGATATCACGGGCCCTTTTCTTGTATGTGGGTTCCAGGAGTTGAACTCGGGCCCTCGTGCTTGCCAGGCAGGCGCCTACGTTGCTGAGCCATCTCACCGGCCCCTGTTGGTAGGTTTTAAATTACATCTTAAATTTCAGTGATATTGGGTTATTTAGAATTTTTATATCTTCTTGATTCAGCTTTGGTAATTCGTATGTTTCTAGGAATCTGTCCATTTTGTCTGTGTTTTCTATTTTATTAGAATACAGGTTCTTGAAGTAGGTATTGATACTCTTCTGGATTTCTGCAGGATGTGTTGTGATTTCACCCTTTTCTTTCCTAATTGCATGGATTTGAGTCTTTTCTTTCCTATTTTTGATAAGCTTGGCTAAGGGTTTGTCAATTTTACTTAATCTTTCAAAGAACCAATTCTTCAATTCATCAATTCTTTGTATTGTTTTCTTAGATTCCATTGCATTAATATCTGCTCTGACCTTTGTAATTTCCTCCCTCATAGGAGCTTTGGCCTTACTTGTTCTTCTTTTTGTAGAAGATTGAGATTCTATATTAAGTTGATTATTTGAGCTCAGTCTGTTTTTCTGATATGGGTATTCTCTGCTATAAATTTCCCTCATAGGACTGCTTTCATTGTGTCCCATAAGTTCCAGTATGTTATATTGTCATTATCATTTAATTGTAGAAACTGTCTAATTTCTTCTTTAATTTCATCTGTGACCCATTGGTTGTTCAGGAAGGTGTTATTTAATTTACATATGTTTATGGAGTTCTTGTGGTTTCTTTTGCTATTTATTTCCAATTTCATTGCACTATGGTCTGATAATATGCATGGGATAACTTCGATTCCTTTGCATTTACTTAAGCATGTTCTATGAGCTAGTATGTGGTCTATTTTGGAGAACATCCTATGTGCAGCTGAGAAGAATGTGTATTCTAATGTGGGGTGGAACACTCTAGACATCTACCTAATCCATTTGTTCAAAAGTTTGGTTCAGTTCTGATGTTTCATTGTTGATTTTTTGTCTAGTTGATCTGTATATTTGTGACAGTGGGTTATTGAGGTTCCCCCTTACAATTGTATTAGTGCTTGATTGTTCATATCTGGTAACATTTGTTTTATATAGTTGGGTACACCAGTATTTGGTGCATATATATTTATGATTGTTATCTCTTCCACTTGGATTGTTCTCTTTACAAGGATATACTGGCCTTCTTTATCTCTCTTAGTCTTGGCTTGAAATCCACTTTGTCTACAAATAGACTAGCTACCCCTGCTTTCTTCCAGGTTCCTGTCACATGAAGTATTGTTTTCCATCCTTTGACTTTCAGTCTGAATTTCTTTTTGAGTTAAATGTGTTTCTTGTATGCAGCATGTTGTTGGAACTTGCTTCTTGATCCGTTGTGCCAGTCTCTTTCTTTTGACTGGTGAATTGAGACCATTAACATTGATGGTTATAACTGATATGTATTGACTTATCCTTGTCATGTTATTTTCTCGTTGTTGGTTCCCTTTTTTCTGCCTCTGTGTAATTGCTTACCTTGCCTGGTGGATTCATTCGGTTTGGGTTCTTGGAGTTGTATTCCATGTTATCTCTTTATAGAACGTCCTTCAGAACATCTTGGAGTGCGGGTTTGGTGGTCCTGAATTTCCTCAGGTGATCTTTCTCATGAAAGTATCTCATTTCTCCATCTATTTTGAAAGATAGTTTTATGGAGTACATCAATCTGGGTTGGAGGTTGTTTTCTTTTAGGACTTGAAATACTTCACTCCAAGCTCTCCTTGATTTGAGGGTTTATGTTGAGAAGTCTGCTGTGATTCTGATGGGCTTTCCTTTATAAGTGATTTCTTTTCTCTAACAGCTTTTAATATTCTGTTCTTGTATTGAATTTCTGGGATCTTGGCTATTATATGTCTTGGTGTAGTTTTTTTTGATCATGGCTAATTGGAGTTGTGTATGTCTCAGTTATCTGTATGTCAAATTCTTTTTCTCTGCAGGGAAGTTTTCTGCCATGACATCTGTGAACAGGTTTTTTTATGTTGTTTGCTCTATCTTCTGCTTTTTCATTGACTCCAATCAATCTTATATTATTCTCCTTTGCATCATGTAGCAGCTGCTGGATTGATTTCTCATGATCCCTTGCTATTTTTAAGATGTCTATCTTTACATGATCACTAACTGCAAACCTGGCTATATATCTGATACTCTGTCCTCACATTGGCAGGTTCGAGCTGCCCCTCCCACACAGTGTGTCCTGGCTCAGTCAGAAAGCACTGGTTGCCGCCTCCTCCTTTGTTGAAGTCTCTCTTCCCTCTTCTCTTGGGCTTCGGTTCTTGCTTCAAAATCTTCCTGGGTCCCAGGGACTTTCTTCCCTCCTTGTTCTCTTCCTCACATTGCTATATTCCATCATCTGTATACCAAATCTCAGAGAGGCTCTTTCTCTGCTGCTTACTACTCTGCCATTGTCTCGAAAGTTTTTTGTTTTTAAAATTTTTGTGGTATCTGGTATTATTCTCTTCTCTATGTTCATTTCATTTATTTCTACCTTTTTTTGATAAATCATATTGGAAGTTTTGTTTATTTTGCTGAACTTGAAAGACCAACTTAGGACAGTGCTCATTGTCTCTGATAGTATAATAGTCTGCAGTTTTGTTAAAATATTTACATAGCATAAAATGCACTCATTTTAAATGTATAATTCATGGATTACTAGTACCTTTATAACATGCCCACATCATGCGAAAGAGATCCCTTAGGCATGTGCTGGTGCACCTATGGCACACCTGCTGCAGCCGGCTGTTACCATTGAAAGCTCTAAAATGTTCACCATAACTGCCTTAGGCACATATGTAGTCAATCCTGTCCCCCTGCCAGCCCAAGGCAACCACTGATCTACTTTCTGTCTCTACAGATTAGCCCTGCCTGAATAATTCATGTAAGTAGAATCATACTGTTGGAGAATTCAAGAGACCAGAGCGACTGCAGGAAAAAGAGCAGGATTTTTTTTTTTTTTTAGTTATACACCAGCTCAGGGGACTTGCGTCCCAAAGTCTGAGCCCCGAACAAAGGAGAAGCTCCCATTTTTATACATTTTGTCCAGTTTATTGGCACGAAACTGGAAGGGGGTGCAAATGAGGTTGGAGAAGCTGAGACAAAGGCAGTTATTACTCAGTGACAGTTTAACAATTTAGCCTTGAAAAAAAGACATATTACAAGATGTGACAGGACTCTGTTTAGAGGAATACAATTGTCAACCTTATCTATATCCCTAGAAGGAAGGCAGATCGGAGGATGTCATAAACCTTGTTTACAGGCACATAGTTGCAAATCTTACCTTGTAACAGAACAAAGAATTACAGCCGTAAGGGAGGGGTGGTTCAAGGGGGATTGTTGAAGTTGGGAAAGGTTTTTCTTTGAGTCTTGCTTTGATACAATACAGTATATAGTTGTATATGTCTGATTTCTTTCACTTTGCATAATTTTTTTGCGTTCACCCATGTCCTAGCATGTATCAGTTGTTTTGTTCCTTTTTGGTGCTGAATACTATTCTATTGGATGGATATATTGTATCACATTTTGTTTACACATTAGTAATTAATGGATATTTGGTTTGTCTTTACCTTAGTTCTATTATGAGCAATGCTGTTATTAATACTTTTGTTCAAATCTGTGTGAAGTGTTTTCATTTCTTTTGGGTAGACACCTAGATATAGAATTGCTGAGTTTTATGAATTTTTAAAAAGCTGCTAAGTTTTCCAAAATGTCTGCTTTCTTTTTAACATTACCACTAGCAAGGTATGAATTTCTAATGTCTCCACATTTATTATTACCTCTATTTTTTATTATAGCTCTTCTTGAGGGTATGAAGTGTTATCTCATTGTGGTTTTGATTTGCATTTCTATAATGATTTTGATATTGAGCATCTATTCATGTAATTTATTAGCTTTAATATGTCTATTCAGATCTTTTGCTTTTTAAAAAAAGTTTTTATTGAGCTGTAAGAGTTCGTCATATTGTCAGAGTAGAAGTCTTTTCTCAGGTATATGTGGTTCAAATATTTTCTCTCAGTCTTTGGCTTGTCTTTAAGTGTTCTTGTTGTATTTTTAAAAAATTGTGGTAGCTGGGCATAGTGACATGCACCTATAGTCCCAGCTAGTCCCAGCTCCTCAGAGAAGCAGGAGGGTCATTTGAGCCCGGGAGCTGGACCCACCTGGGCAACATAGTGAGACCCTGTGTGCAAAATAAATAAGTACATAAATAAAATTTTGGTTAAATAAATATAGAGTAAAACTTGCCATTTTAGTTATGTACAGTTGTACAATTCACTAACATTACGCATCTTCATAGTGTATTACACCATCATGTTTATTTACTTACTGAGCTTTTCATCATCCCACACAAAAGCTCTATACCAATTAAGCAGTAACTCCTCATTCTTTCTCTCTAGCTCCCAGTACCAACTATTCTACTCCTGTCTCTATGAATTGCCTGTTCTAGATACTTCACATGAATAGAGTTAATACTAGATTCTTCGTATCTGCATTATTTGGCTTAGCACAGTGTTTTCCAGGTTCACCCAGATTGTAGCATGTTCAGAACATTTTTCCTTTTTGTGGTTGATTAATATTTATATTAGTTTGCTAGAGCTGCCATAACAAGATACCATACACTGGATGGCTTAAAAAAGAAACTTTTTTCTCTCAGGTTTGGAAGCTGGATGTCTAAAATTGCTGATGGGTTTAATTTCTCCTAGAGTCTCTTTCTTAGGCTTGCAGATTGTTTCCTTATTGCTGTGTCCCATATAACTTTTCCTCTGTGCATATATCCCGGGCACTTCTCTTCCTATAACACTAGCCTTATTGGATTAGGACCCACTCATCTTACCGCACTAAACTTAATTACTTCTTTAAAAGCCCTGTCTCCAACTACAGTCACAATCTAAGGGTCTAGGAGTTAGAACTTCAAAATAGGAATTTTGAAGGGACATAAATCATTGCATAACATGCATACATCACATTTTACTTAGCCATTCATCAATTGATGAACATTTAACTTTTTTCTACCATTTGGCTATTGTAAATAATACTGCTGTGAACCCTGGTATATAAATATTTGTTCGAGTCTCTGTTTTTAGTTCTTCTGAGTAAAAACCTAGGAGTGGAAATCCTAGGTTATATGGTAATTCTGAATTTAACATTTTGAGGAATTGCTAAACTTTTCCACATCTACTATACCATTTGACATACCCACCAGGATTCCCTTTTTTCCCCATTATCACCAACACTTACTTTGTGTGTATGTGCGTGCACATGCACGTGTGTGCTTCTGTGGGTGTATATGTGTGTGTTTTAAATAAAAGCTGCCCCACTGGGTGTAAAGTGGTATCTAATTATGTTTTTAAATTTTTTAAATTAAAAAAATTTGGCAGTACTGTGTATTGAACTCAAGGACTTGTGCATGCTAGGCAAATATTCTACTATTGAGATATATCCTGAGCTCTCTAATTGTGGTTTCAATTTGCATTTTCTTAGTAACAGATGATGTGGAGTCTCTTTCTGTTTTATGGTCATTTGTAGATCTTCTTCGAAGACCCATTAAAAAAAAACACCTAAATATTCTGAATATTAGATTCTTACCAGACATGATTTGCAAATATTTTTTATTTTTCTGTGGATTGTCTTTTTACTCTTGAAATTCTCTTTTGATGCAAATGTTTCTTTGGTTCCTTTTTATAATGTATATGTTTTTATATTCTCATTTTGCTCATTCTTCCCCACCCCCTGATTTCATTTAGTTCTTTTTTTTTTTTTTTTCTCTTTGAGACAGGATCTCACTATATAGTTCACATTGGCCTTGAGCTCACTATATAGCTCAGGCTGGCCTCGAACTCACGACAGTCTTCCTGCCTCAGCCTCCCAAGTGCTGGGATTACAGTTGTGCACCACCATGTCCAGCCTCCTTTAATTCTTTGTCCATGGTTTCCTTTAGTTCCTAGAGTATATTTTTTAAAAAATAGTTGACTTGGGCCGATGAAATAGCTCAGCAGCATAAGCGCCTGCCTGGCAAGCGTGAGGTCCTGAGTTCGACTCCCGGTACTCGCATACGAAAAAGGGGCCGGTGATATCGCTCAGCGGCACGGGTGCCTGCTGGCGTGCGAAGTCCTGAGTTCAACCCCCGGTACCCACCAAAAAAAAAAAAAAAAAAAAAAGTTGACCTAACTTCTTTGACTGTAATCCCATTGTCTGGCCTTCCTTAGGGGGATGATTTTGTCCTGTGAATGGCCCACGCTTTACTGATTCTTTGTGTGTTTTATAATTTTTTGCTTAGAACTGGGTATTCTGAATTCTGTAATATGGTAAATCTGTAAATCTATTTCTCCCACTCCTTAGTAATTGCTGGTTTTTGTTTCTTGAGGGCTGGAGCCATCCATTTATTTTTCCAAGCCATTTTTTGCAAAGTATTCCTTGCTGTGTATGGCTACAAGTTTCTGTTCTATAATTTTGCTTTTAGATCAGCTAGTTACAAATATTTCTTTAAATATCTGGCTCCAAAAAGGGGGACACAAAAGGTTCTACCTCCTTTTTGGTGCTATGATAGATACCACCTATAAGAGCTACTGCTGGGCCAGTGAGATAGTTCAGCCGCATAAGTGCCTGCCTGGCTAAGCGCGAGGTCCTGAGTTCGACTCCCGGAACCCACATACGGAAAAAAGGGCCGGTGATATTGTTCAGTGGCATGGGTGCCTGCTGGCGCGTGAAGTCCTGAGGTCAACCCCCAATACCCACCCAAAACAAAACAAAACAAAACAAAAAAAAACCCTACTGCTGTAGAGAATACAAAACTGATGTAGATGTCTATGCCAGTCCTTTAGGATACTGCCAGACCAACCAAAATGCACAACCCCAAATTTCTGAAGGACATCACCCCATTGTCCCCCTACTAGGCACCAGTCAGTTATTCTGAGAATATGGGCTGCTATGAAGTGGGGTCTGGTGAATGAGGGAAGGCAGTTAGTTTATATATTCCTTTCACTTATGAAAGGTCAGTAGCCCTTCCCCTTATGAAGCACTGTTGTAGCTTTAAGAGTATATGATCACGTTATAGTGTTCTAAAGTAGTTGATTCCAACTACTCTTTCTAGATAAGTTTTTATTTTGGTAGGGGTTCAGACCTCCAGATTTTACTATTCTGCCACGTTGTATCAATGATTTCTTTCGAAGTGCAAATGTTTTAAATTTAATCAATTTAAATTTAAGCCCATTTCATAATTGTTTTCTTTCATGGATCATGCTTTTGGTGCCCTATCCAATAACTATTTGCAAGAACCATGGCAACAAAGATTTTCTCGTATGTTTATTTATTTATTTATTTTAAAGACAACAAGTAAACATTCTCATGTATTAACAAACTCAAGCATTAGAGAATGTAGAAATACCTTTCAGAGAAAAATATTACTCAGTATAAGATTAAGCCATGTAAAAGCTAGGTAAAAATAGAAGACTAAGGAATGGAATAGTCACAGTGAAATTGCATTTTCATGCTAGGGAGACAATACGATGTTTACAAATGTGCATCCGGTTTATTTCGCTTGTGAGTATTTTCTCGAGTTGCATCCATTTACCTATAAAAGTTTCCAGTTTATCTTTCTTTATGGCTGAGTAGTACTCCATTGTATAGAAATACCACATCTTTTTTATCCATTCCTCGGTTAATGGGCATTTGGGTTGTTTCCACGATCTAGCTATTACAAATTGTGTTGCTATAAACATGGGTGCACATATATCACTGTGGTACGATGTTTTTAATTCTTCTGGGAAGATACCCAGAAGGGGAACAGCTGGGTCAATTGGGACCTCCAATCTTAGTTTTTTGAGGAATCTCCACACTGATTTCCACAGTGGCTGCACCAGTTGACATTCCCACCAACAGTGGAGAAGGGTTCCTTTTTCCCCACAGCCCCTCCAGCATTTGTTATTAGTTGACTTCTTGATAATAGCCGTTCTTTCTGGGGTGAGATGGAATCTCAGTGTTGTTTTCATTTGCATCTCTCGAATGACTAGTGATGTTGAACATTTTTTGATATATTTATTTGCCATTTGTATTTCTTCATCTGAGAAGTGTTTATTCATCTCAGATGCCCATTTTTGAATTGGGTCTTTAAATTTGAGAGGTCTGATGTTTTTGAGTTCTTTGTATGTTCTCGATAGTAATCCTTTGTCTGAGGAATAGCTGTCAAACATTTTTTCCCACGTTGTGGGTTGTCTCTTCACTCTGTTGGTGGTTTCTCTTGCTGTGCAAAAGCTTTTTAATAAGATGAGATCCCAGTTGTTGATTCTTTGTGATACTTCCTGTGCGATGGGGATTTTATTCATAAAGTCTTTGCCTACACCAATGTCTTCAAGAGTTTTACCTATTCTATTTTCCAGGAGATTTAATGTTTCTGTTTTAATATTTAGTTCTTTGATCCATTTTGAATTTAGTTTAGTGCACGCTGAAAGATATGGGTCTAATTTTAATCTTCGGCATGTGTAGAGCCAATTTTTCCAGCACCATTTATTAAAGAGGCTGTCTTTCTTCCAGTGAATGTGTTTGGCACCTTTGTCAAAGATAAGGTGGCTTAGTATGTCTGGAGTTGTTTCTGCATCTTCTAATCTATTCCATTGATCTTCGGGTCTGTTTTTTTGCCAATACCATGCTGTTTTTATCACAGTAGCTTTATAGTATAATTTCAAATCAGGGATTGTGATGCCCCCTGCCTTGCTTTTGTTGCCCAGAATTGCCTTTGCTATTCTAGGTCTCTGCTGGTTCCAGATGAATTTTAGGATTGTATTCTCTAATTCTGTGAGATACGTTATTGGAATTTTGATCGGAATTGCATTAAATCTGTATAACAGTTTTGGAAGTATGGCCATTTTCACTATATTGGTTCTTCCAACCCAAGAGCAAGGGATATCTTTCCATTTTCTGATATCCCCTTCAATCTCCTTTTTCAGAGTACTGTAGTTTTCAGTGTAGAGGTCTTTTACTTCCTTTGTGAGATTGATTCCTAGGTATTTCATTTTTTTAGATGTGATTGTGAAAGGTGTTGTTTCCCTAATTTCTCTCTCAGTGAGTTTGTTATTGGTGTACAGGAAGGCTATTGATTTTTGAGTATTGACTTTGTATCCAGCTACACTACTGAATTTGCTTATTAAATCTAGCAATTTTTTAGTGGAGTTTTTGGGGTCTTCTATGTAAAGTATCATGTCGTCTGCAAATAATGATAATTTAACTTCTTCCTTTCCAATCATAATTCCTTTTATTTCTTTCTCTTGTCTAATTGCTCTGGCTAAAGTTTCCAGGACTGTGTTGAATAAGAGTGGGGACAGTGGACATCATTGCCTTGTTCCTGATTTTAGAGAGAAGGCTTTCAGTTTTTGTCCATTTAGTATGATATTGGCTGTTGGTTTATCATAGATAGCTTTTATCAGATTGAGATAAAGACATCTATTCCAATTTTCTGTAGGGTTTTTATCATGAAAAGCTGCTGGACTTTGTCAAAAGCTTTTTCTGCATCTATTGAGATGGTCATATGATTTTTGTCGTTGGTTCTGTTAATATGGTGTATTACATTTATTGATTTACGTATATTGAACCATCCCTGCATCCCTGGGATGAATCCAACTTGGTCATGGTGTATAATCTTCTTGATGATTTGCTGCATTCTGTTTGCCAGTATCTTATTGAGGATTTTTGCATCTATGTTCATTAGGGAGATTGGTCTGTAGTTCTCTTTCTTAGTTGGGTCCTTCTCTGGTTTTAGTATCAGGGTAATGCTTGCTTCCAGGAATGAATTTGGGAGTATTGCTTCCCTTTCAATTTCATTAAAGAGTTTGAGAAGCAGTGGTGTTAGGTCTTCTCTAAATTTCTTGTAGAATTCGGCAGTGAATCCATCAGGGCCTGGGCTTTTCTTTGTTGGGAGGTTTTTTTTTTTTTTTTTTTTTTTTTTTTTTTGTGGGTACCGGGGGGACGACCTCAGGACCTCGCGCGCCAACAGGCACCCGTGCCGCTGAGCGATATCACCGGCCCCTTTTTCGTATGTGGGATCCGGGAGTCGAACTCGGGCCCTCGCGCTTGCAAGGCAGGCGCTTATGCCGCTGAGCCATCTCACCGGCCCTGTTGGGAGGTTTTTAATTACATCTTCGATTTCATTGATTGTTATTGGTTTATTTAGGATTTTTATATCTTCTTGGTTGAGCTTTGGTAATTCATATGTATCTAGGAATCTGTCCATTTCTTCTGCATTTTCCATCTTATTAGAATACAAGTTTTCAAAGTAGGTATAGATGATCTTCTGGATTTCTGCCAGGGTCCTTTGTGATATCACCCTTTTCATTCTTAACTGCGTGGATTTGAGTACTTTCTTTCCTTTTTTTAATAAGGTTGGATAAGGGTTTGTCGATTTTATTTAATCTTTCAAAGAACCAACTCTTTGATTCGTTGGTTCTTTGTATTGTTTTTTTAGTCTCCAATACATTAATTTCTGCTCTGATCTTTATAATTTCCTCCCTTGTACAAGCTTTTCGCTTAGCCTGCTCTTCTTTTTCTAGAAGTTTGAGGTTCACCATTAGGTTGTTTATTTGTGCTTGCTCTGTTTTCCTGATATAGGAATTTAATGCTATAAATTTCCCTCTTAGGACTGCTTTCATTGTATCCCATAAGTTCCAGTATGTTGTACTGTCATTATCATTCAGTTGCAGAAACTGTCTAATTTCTTCTTTAATTTCATCTGTGACCCATTGGTTGTTCAGTAGGGTGCTATTTAATTTCCATGTGTTTAGCAAATTCTTTTCTTTTGCCATTGATTTCCAATTTCATTGCACTATGGTTTGATAATATACATGGGATAATTTCAGTTTCTTTGCATTTACTTAAGCAGGTTCTATGAGCCAGTATGTGGTCTATTTTGGAGAACGTCCCATGTGCAGCTGAGAAGTATGTGTATTCTGATGTTGTGGGGTGGAACACTCTGTAGACATCTACTAAGACCATTTGTTCCAAAGTTTGGTTCAGTTCTAATATTTCATTGTTGATTTTTTGTCTAGTTGATCTGTCTTTTTGTGACAGTGGAGTATTGAGATCCCCCAATACAATTGTATTAGTGGTTATTTGATTTTTCATGTCCATTAATATTTGTTTTATATAGTTAGGTGCACTGGTATTTGTTGCATATATATTTATGATTGTTATCTCTTCCTCTTGGATTGTTCCCTTTATAAGGATGTAGTGACCTTATGTCTCTGAATCATTCTTGGCTTGAAATTCACTTTGTCTGCAAAAAGAATAGCTACCCCTGCTTTTTTCTGGGTTCCTGTTGCATGGAGTATCGTTTTTCCATCCTTTGACTTTCAGCCTATGAATTTCTTTTTGAATTAAATGTGTTTCTTGTATACAGCATATTGTTGGATCTTGCTTCTTGATCCAATTTGCCAGTCTGTGCCTTTTAATTGGTGAATTGAGACCATTAACATTAATGGTTAAAACTGATATGTATTGACTTATCCTTGTCATGTTACTTTCTTGTTGTTGGCTCCCCCTCTTTTAATTTTTATTTTTCCCTCCCTCTCTTTAATCATTTGCTCTGCCTGGTGGATTCCTTCTGTTGGGGTTTCTGGAGTTGTAGTCCTTGTTATCCCTTTCTAGAATGTCCTTCAAAACATTTTGGAGTGCTGGTTTGGTGGTTATAAATTTTCTCAGATTTTCTTTGTCATAGAAGTATTGTATTTCTCCATCAGTTTTGAAAGATAGTTTTGTGGGGTACATCAATCTAGGTTGAAGATTATTTTCCTTTAGAACTTGAAATACATCATTCCAAACTCTTCTTGACTTGAGGGTTTGTGCTGAAAAGTCCGCTGTGATTCTGATGGGCTTTCCTTTATAGGTGATTTGTTTCTTTTCTCTAACAGCTTTTAAGATTCTACTCTTATGTTGAATTTCTGGAATCTTGACTATGATATGCCTGGCTGAAGATTTTTTTTGATCGTGGCTAATTGGAGATCTATAAGCCTCACTTATCTGAATGTCAAATACTTTTTCTCTACCAGGGAAATTTTCTGTGATAATGTCTGTGAACAGTGTTCTGAAGTCATTTATGCTATCTCCTGCTTTTTCATTGACTCCAATCAATCTTAAGTTATTCTTCTTTGCATCATCTAGCAGCTGCTGGATTGATTTTTCATGGTCCCTTGCTATTTTTAAGAATTCTTTCTTTTCATGATCACTAATTGCAAGCCTGTCTTCTATATCTGAGATCCTGTCCTCACATTGGCTTAATCTGCTACAAATACTTTCAATGGAATTTTTGTTCTCCTGGATATCTGCTTGAATCTGCTTTATGGAGTCCATTTCTTTCCTATGCTGAGCATTTATTGCTTCTATCATTTTCTTAAGTTCATCTATTTTTTTGTCTGTGTCTGCTCTAGCATCCTTAAGCATGGTGGTCTTCATTGTGGACATTATCTCTGCAGTTATCTGAGAAATTATTTCTGATTTAAATTTTTCCAGAGCCTCATTCAACTGCTTTGTTGTTACCACTTCAGAGATGTCAGGTGGGTGGCTTTCGGTTTGTCCCACCTCACTGCCCCCTGGGTTTGCCTTTGGTGAACTGGATGTGTGGGGTTGCATCTTAAGTGTCGTCTCATTTTCTTTTCTTTCTTTAGTTTAATTCCTGGGGCGATGTTTGTAAATTGCCTATGGTAGGTTGCTTTATTGCTAGTATTTCAAACTCTTAGGAGATGGCTACTTCTCTGAGTTATCTTCCAGGTGTAGCTTATTTTTGGGTTTTGAGACTGCTGCAATATCCTACCTCTTCAATTTGTTGGAGATAAGAAGTTGCTGCCTGTTTGACCCAGTCCTTGGTTCTTTGGTTCTGTGCCACAGTATTTTCTGTGATCCTTAGACAATCTCAGTCTTGGAATACCAGGAAGAAAAGTGCCAGTCAGTGTGTCCCTCTGGGCTGGTGCTTCTCTGTACTGCAGCGTCTTGCATTACTCCGCGGAGGTTCCCACTAGAGCCCTGGGTGGAGTGGCAGCCGCCCTGAGTTCTGAGCTCAGCTGCTGCGCCCCCCCCCACAATGGCACCCGGCTAGTGGCTCTCTTGCGTGCCTGACGGCTGGGTGTCAGCACTCACCGCCAGTCAGTGTGTCCTTCACAGCCACCGCTTCTCTGTACTATGGCGTCTCGCGTTCCTCCGCAGAGGTCCTCGCTGGAGCCGTGGATGGAGTGGCGGCCGCCCTGAGTTTCAAGTTCAGCTGCTGCCCCCCCACAATGGCGCCCGGCTAGTTGCTCTCTCGCGTGGGACGGCTGGGTGTCAGCACTCACCGCCAGTCCGTGTGTCCTTCACAGCCGCTGCTTCTCTGCACCAATGCTTCTCGCGTTCCTCCGTGGAGGCCCCCGGGGGTGCCAGCAGTCACCGCGTGTCTGCAGATTTGAACCGCTTCAGTCGCGTCAGGATTCCCGACACAGGGAAATGGCGCCGGAGGCCACCTCCTTCTTCTTTGTTGGAGTTTCTCTCTTCACTTTCTCCGTGGGCCTCAAACTGCGCTTCAGATCTTTCCTGGGTCCATGGGAGCCACTTCCCTCTTTCTTGTCCTCCTCCAGTCACTATATTCCAGTGTCCGGACGGCGACTTTTGGAGAGGTTCACTGCCTGCTTCTTGCAGATCCACCATCTTTTTCCCTCGTATGTTTATTAACATGGATGGACGGTAGACCTCCCCAGTGCAGGCAGGTCTCATAGGAACTTTTAGGGGGAAATGGCTTGGTGAGAACTGTCCAGGAGCAGGGGACAGGTTGGCTGTGTGGAACTTACAGAGAGAACTGAAACACGAGTGCTGATAGGAAGCTTTTGGTGGAGTCTGTTCCATGCTGAGAGGGCTGTAGGAAAGCCTTCTCCAAGCTTAGGCTGCAAGTTTGCTGAGGGACTATGCAGTCTGGACATGCGGCTGAGCAGAGTTCTACTGGAAGTTTCCATACCCCTACTATTGACCCTGATAAAGCTGGAAATAACAGGAGAGTCCCTTTCTCCTTCAGTATCCCTTCAGTGTCTTCTATTGAGAAAGCTAAATAGTCTAATATTGTTTTAAAGGGGAAATGCTCAAAAGAATTCTTTTATCACAAAGCATATATTGAAGGATGAATATGGGTTTAAGGGGCAATAAATTCAGTTGGGTGTGGTGTTGCACACCTGTAATTCTAGCCCTCTGGAGGCTGAGGCAGGCTAGTAACTGGTTTGAGGCCACCCTGAGCTACATGGTAAGTTCAGGGCCAGCCTGGACTACATAGAGATCTGATTTCAAGGTTTTGAGAAATTGTACAATAGAGTTCTTTGCTCACAACTATATGAGTCTGTGAATCATATATATAGTGAAGTTTTGTTTTGTTTTTGGTAGTACTAGGGATTGAACCCAAGGCCTTCACACTGAGCTGCAGCTCCATATCTTTTTATTTTTATTTTTTTATTTTGAGTCAGGTTCTCACTGAGTTGCCGGAGTGGGACCTGAACTTGTGATCCTCTTGCCTCAGCCACCCCGAGTGCTGGGATTCTAGGCATGTGACATCATGCCTGGATCATATTGTGGAACTGTTGGACACAAAGTTCCACCCATGCCCCTCACTTGGTTACTCTAGCAAACTACATAATGCTTACGAACTACAATTTCGTTTTCCATACAATGAAGCAAGATATAAGTGACCATAAGCACTGTGCACATTACATGGGATGGTGTGTTGCTGTGACCAGGAAAACAGGGGGCTCACTGTAAATGATGGTTGCAGTAGACACTTTCATCAACAACACCCTGCAATATAAAGAGTAATTTAGGAATTTTTTTTTTTTTTTGCCATTGACTTACAATGAATTAGGTTACAATACTTACCAAAGGGGATTGTAATAAAATAATTGACATAAAACTTAATATTTAATAGGTAATTGGTTATAAATAATACAATCATGTAATTTTTCTGTGTTCCAGAAACCTTTTTCCAAGGACAAAGGAACTTAAATCAGTTGTTCATAGTGCCCCTGGTTGGAAATTATTTGGTAAAGTCCCTCCCAGAGAGAATCTTCAGAAAACTTCCAAAATCATTCAGCAGGTGAGTACTAATATGGCTCTGTAGTTTGTCATACCTTTTAATTATTCTTTTTTTGATAATTAACTGTATGTATTTTCATATTTTTATTTTTCTACATACAGATTTTTGGGATTATAGTTACCTATAGCAGTTGTCTTTATTTTTTAAAACAGGTCACAATATTTTCTACTTAGGGTTCTAAAAATTCTTTAAAGCAGTAGTAGAAAACCTATAGCACGCATGCCGCAGGGGGCTGTTTGTTATTGAAAGCTCTAAAAGTTTCACCATCGCCGCTTTAAAGTAATAGAATATTGATTTTCTTTCCCAGTTATTCTTTGGATAGCTTTAAAAAAACTTAGCTAATCATTCTCACCACAGGTTCCAACTGAACTTGATAACATTTGCTAAAGGCACAGGTTTTATAGAGCAAAAACTGATTATCTGATTGAGTTCCTTCCTTTGTCCCTTTTCCACTGTTCTGTCTAAACCAAAGACTTCGTAAGTGAGAAAAGTTGCCACACAGTCTATTTGTAGTGATTAACAACCCAGTTCTTCTAATGCCCACGTTAATACCCATGTTCTTGTGTTCCTAAGACTTTGAGATCTTATTTGACTCCTGAGGTTGTGCTCTTCAGTACTAAATCAGTGAGACGGCAGAGCAGTGGGACTGGATCAGTTTGCTGTGTTTAGACTTAAGAGAAATTATTGCTTAGGAGGGGATATAAAATTAATTGCCTGTTTTTCTTCTTTCCATGCTTTACCAAATTTAACACAGAGAGCATCTATAAAAATAATTACATGAAGGCAGTAGTTATCTTCAAAGTGGAAAAAATATCTTTCTATAAGGATTTAATAGTGTTCTTTTTATTGTTCAAAAGAAAAACAGGTTTCCCAAATAATATAGGACAATGATTTTGGGATCTTTAAAAACACTGTGGGCCGGTGATATAGCTCAGCGGCATAAGCGCCTGCCTGGCAAGCGTGAGGTCCTGAGTTCGACTCCCGGTACCAAAAAAAAAATTGTAGTTAATTTTATTTATAAGTAATTAGAATAGTGAATAATTTGTATAGCTCCTGGGATGTAAAAATAGAGTGCTGTGATTCCCAAACTGGGTGCCCATGTACTCTGTTGTGCTATAGCTAAGGCACAGGAGAACCGTAAGACTTAAATTTTTGGAGGCAAACTCAGCGGTATTCTACATTTGTTGGATGTGGTATAGAAAATTAACCTAGAGACAAACACAGTTTCAACATTAAGTGTTAAGTGCTGTTAATGTATTTTTCTGTGGCATCATATCTTTGTGAATCTGTTTTTTCTGAGGTTGCTGTGATAAACACTAGATACTATATAAAATTAGTATGGGACAGGAAATGAGGGCAAGTGATGGTGTCTAATCTGATTTCAACATTTGAGAAATTGTGCAGTGTACAGGATGCATACATGCCCAATTAATAACTCATTTTATTTAAAAATGAAATAAAACATTTCTTTCAATTTATGTGTACTTTTAATGCTTATTTTAGTGTTACATTAATTCTTACTAAATTGTTTGGACGTACTACTTATTTTTTTTTTTTTTTTTTTTTTGTGGGTACCGGGGGGTCGACCTCAGGACCTCGTGCGCCAACAGGCACCCGTGCCACTGAGCGATATCACCGGCCCCTTTTTCATATGTGGGATCCGGGAGTCGAACTCGGGCCCTTGCGCTTGCAAGGCAGGCGCTTACGCCGCTGAGCCATCTCACCGGCCCGGACATACTACTTATTAAGCAGAGCAGTCATTTATTTCTTTTGATTTAAGGGGTGATGTAAAAAAATTATTGAGGCACTAGGAATGTCATTCACCAAGAAAGCTTGGGAACCTCTGCTATTGTGACGCATTAAATTTTTAGCTGCTATAACTTTTGCCTGGTTTTTCCTGAAGACCAAGTTTGCTCTCTAGAGGCTGAACAGTAGTCTTGGTATTGAAGTTTTATACAAATGCTGTATTTTTGACTTTTTAGCAGTTTATCTTAAATATTCATGTGTGTACATTTTTATACCTATGTAAATTAACACATTTTGAATATTTTACTATAGGTCTCTAAATAATTTACTGATTAAATAACTATCTTTTACTGATAGTTAGTTTGCTTTTAATCTGCTATGTTCATTTTGGAAAACCAAGGCCTACCATTTTCTTCATATATATGAAAGAGAATGGTAGGCCTATATATATACATATATCTGAAAATTTCATGAGTGGTCAGTGAAGAGCAGATATTATCCATATGAGAAGATTAGAGTTGAAATGTAGTTGTCATTATCTATACTCCCTTCTCTGATACTTTGAGACAATGATTTCTCCCAGGCATGTATTTTTAAGTTTTCCAACTGTGTCTAGGTACTAAGTCTGTATTTTGCTGCCTTTTCCATGGTTCTGTTGTTGTCTAGAAGGCATAATGGATGGTCAAGTCACTGTTCTCTGACCTTTTTCCTCCCTCAAAATATGCATCAATTCTTCTATGTAATGGAACATATTTTTGCCCCTCCCTTTTCTGCTTTTTCTCTCATGTCTGTGTGTGTCGTCTACTCCCCATTGTCTAACTTTGCTGTCCTCTTCCCTACAATTGTCATTTTCAAAGTGGGCATCATTTTCTGTTATGGTAACTTTGCAACTTTATGTTGCTATTCCAACTTGAAAACACTTTTTTACGGCCTTGGATTTTGAATTTTATAAAACATTATGAATATAAGTCTATATTTGAAGCCAGGCGTGGTGACATATGCTTATAAGCCCAGCAGCTCAGGAGGCTGAGGCAGGAGGATTGCAAGTTCGAGGCCAGGCTGGACAACTTAGTGAGACCTTGTCTCAAAAGTATAAAAATAAAAAGGGCCAAGGGATGTAGCTCCGTGGTAGAGCACTTGCCAAGCACAGGTTGAATCCTTAGTACCACAAAAAGCAAACAAATAATGCTTCTTGAGTGGCAACACAGTAAGATTTAAAGTAGTACTTTATTCATTGAATAATAATTTTTAAAGTAGTTATTCAGAAAGAAGTTGCCATATTCTTTTTTTTTTTTTTTTTTTTGGTACTGGGAATTGAACTCAGGACCTTGCGCTTGCCAGGCAGGCATTGTGCCGCTGAGCTATATCCCTGGCCCAAAGTTGCTATATTCTTATGTAGAGTACTATTATTGGGCCAGAATTTTTTTAATTCACAGATGACTGCAAGATTACATACTAAGTAAATAGGAAAGTAAAGTTTGATTGAGAAACTTTTTTTTTCTGTTAATAATGACACAAATAGCACAACTATGCTCTTTATAAAATATAAAATGCTATGGGCCAGTGATATAGCTCAGTGGCATAAGTGCCTGCCTGGCAAGTGCAAGGTCCTGAGTTCGGTTCCTGGTACCCACATAAAGAAAAAAAAAAGACTCTATAATATATCTCATTTCACTTTCCCATTACATTTTTAGGCCTTTTAAAATTCATTTTTAAATGGGAAGTACGTACTGTTATTTTTGCATATGTATGATTTTTACTTATATGATACTATATATATACAACTCCAAGTCCAAAGTATTACAATATGTATAATATATTTTTAAATATAAATTTTAACTTTATATATTAAATATCATGATTAAATAGTTTCAAAATATTTTATTTATATAGTAAATTTTATTAAATGGCTGGCCAATTTTAATACTTTCCTTTTTAACAGTAAAGAAACATAAAACATTTTAGGGCAATAGCCAGGTCACACTTAAGTCTGGCATTTAATTCGTTCAATTCCCAAATCAGAATGTTCATAGTATTATTTTTTTCATAGTATTATTTTTTGAGTATTACCACATGTTCTCTCTTTTTTTTAATAATTTATTTTTTTAAAGACAACAAGTAAACATTCTTATGTATTAAAAAACTCAAGAATTAGAGAATGCACAAATACCTTTTGGAGAAAAACATTACTCAGAAAATTCATCCTCAGTGTAGGATTAAGCCATGTAAAAGCTAGGTAAAAATAGAAGACTAAGGAATGGAATAGTCACAGTGAAATTGCATTTTCATACTAGGGAGACAGTACGATGTTTACAAATGTGCATCCGGTTTATTTCACTTGTGAGTATTTTCTTGAGTTGCATCCATTTACCTATAAAAGTTTCCAGTTTATCTTTCTTTATGGCTGAGTAGTACTCCATTGTATAAAAGTACCACATCTTTTTTATCCATTCCTCGGTTAATGGGCATTTGGGTTGTTTCCACGATCTGGCTATTACAAATTGTGCTGCTATAAACATGGGTGCACATATATCGCTGTGGTACGATGTTTTTAATTCTTCTGGGAAGATACCCAGAAGGGGAATAGCTGGGTCAAATGGGACCTCCAATCCTAGTTTTTTGAGGAATCTCCACACTGATTTCCACAGTGGCTGTACCAGTCGACACTCCCACCAACAGTGGAGAAGGGTTCCTTTTTCCTCACAGCCCCTCCAGCATTTGTTATTAGTTGACTTCTTGATAATAGCCATTCTTTCTGGGGTGAGATGGAATCTCAGTGTTGTTTTCATTTGCATCTCTCGAATGACTAGTGATGTTGAACATTTTTTGATATATTTATTTGCCATTTGTATTTCTTCATCTGAGAAGTATACCACATGTTCTCTTATAGGTATGAATTTCTGCTTGTGTCTTGTTGAACCAGTTGTTGAGCCTTATTAATAACTATTTATTAGTAATATTCAGTTATATTGTAGTCCAGTTGACTGGATTTCTGATTTTTCTTAGTTATAGGTAAAGTTGGAATGTGGTTGTCTTCTGATCTTCGAACTGCAGTTAGAATGATTTCAAATGATCCGTGTTATGTGTAACTATAATACAATTGCATCCTAGATTGAATATACCCTATTTATGTCAAACTGATATTCTTTCAGTGGAAAGTGAATTGGGGGAGGCACTGTGTTTGTGTTGGGATCCTTCATGAGAAAATGAGGTCGTAGTACTTAGGTGATGGTTCAGGTTTTTCTTTTTCTTTTTCTTTTTTTTTTGTGGGTACCGGGGGTCGAACTCAGGACCTCGTGCGCCTACCAGCAGGTGCCCGTGCCGCTGAGCGATATCACCGGCCCTTTTTTCGTATGTGGGTTCCGGGAGTTGAACTCAGGACCTCACGCCTGCCAGGCAGGTGCTTATGCTGCTGAGTTATCTCACCGGCCCTCAGGTTTTTCATCAATACTCCTGTCATTCTCTGAGTTGAGTAGTTCAATCACTTTCACATATTTCAACAGGCAAGGAAAAAGGTTTTAAGATACTGATTTCCTAATCGGAGCACTTTAGACTATCCAGAAATAGAATCTGATTCTAGATTCTTCTTTAAGATTGTCTAAATTTCATTTGATTGAATGCACAATTTATTTAACAAACCTCGATTGTGTATAATACAATAGACAGTGTTTAGGCCAGTGATGGCAAACCTTTTAGAGCTTTCAGTGATAACAGACAGCTGGCTGTCTTGTTGAGGCTCTAGTTGAGGCTCTTGGTATATAAAAAAGTACAAGTTATTCTAGTGTTACAGGAGAGATTCATATATAATGAGTAATGAGTTGTGTTCAGAGTGGGAGAGTACAGTTGAAAGAATGATTTATTCTGCTCAGAGATGACATGTGAATTGTGTTCTGGTGAACTAGTAAGAATTGACCAGATAGACAAAATGGAGAAAGCTATTCTGTATAGAGGCAATTGAATGAGGAAATAGGAAACAGCAAGCTCTATTTTGTTAGTTAGTTGGCTGGTATGTTAGCTTTCCATCACTGTGACAGATACCTGAAATCAACTCAAAAGAAGGAAAAGTTTTATTTTAGCTAACAGTTTCAGAATTTTCAGTTCATGGTCAGCTTGGCCTGTTTTGGGGCCTATGGTGAGGCAGAACATAAAGTGGCAAGCACATAGTAGAGCAAATGTGCTCACCTCATTGTGAATGGAAAGCAGAAAGAAAAGGGGCTAGGATCCCAAAATCTTCAAGGGCATGCCTCCAGATATCTAACTTCTTCCAGTAGGTCCCACCTCAATAAAGGTTCCACCACTACTTCCTGGTTATGCCAGAGGCTCATGACCAAGTCTTTAAACACATGAATATTTGGGGGTACATTTAGGATCGAAACCATAACAGTTGGTATTTTGGGGATGTAGGATTGATGGTGAAGGGTCATTAGCCATAAGTTTAGAAAGTCAGTTTTTTTTTTTTTTAATGTGGGTACCGAGGGTCGAACTCAGGACCTTGCGCTTGCCAGCAGGCGCTTGTACTACTGAGCGATATCACTGGCCCTTTTTTTCCTTTTTATGTGGGTACTGGGAGTCGAACTCAGGGCCTCGCGTTTGCCAGGCAGGTGCTTATGCTGCTGAGCTATCTCACCGGCCCCATAGAAAATTAGGTTTTATCCAAAATACTTTTAAATAAGGTACCGAGATAACAAATTCTGTAACCTTAAAAAGGCTATAATAGTCACAGCTGCTTAATTTAGAGGTCTAGATTCACAAACAACAAAAGCCTCTAACACCAAGGTAAAAGCAGTAAAATAAAGTTTAATAAACTGTTAATTGACACATACATGATTACACAGAAGACAGAGAAAACACAGGAAGAAAGTTACATCACCAGATCGGGAGAGCTTCAACACCTGAAATTCCAATTCCAATGCCCAGGAGTCCCGTTACATGGCTTTCAGGGTTCTGACTGGGAAAGGTCTGGGTACAGCATCCTCTCCTCGGATGAGACTCCAAAGTCCCTGTACCAGTGAAGCCCCCTTAAATAGCAGTTGAGACAAAAGTGACAGTGTTCCAACTGTGTGCAGCACCAGTGGCAGGGAGTTTGTGGGCCCCCAGCAGCTGGCCAAGTGCCTAGGGGAACAAACATCTGCGTCTTCTATTTAGGTAAGAAAGAGATTGACCTTGAGAGGTGGCCTGGCTTGCAAGGAATTTCTGTTCATTTCAAAATGCTCTGAGGGGCACCCCAACATCTAATCTTTAGAACAAGGCACTATGTTATGAGCAAGGAAGATCTTTCCGTACTTAATTTTAAAAACTGGAGCCACTCTAGAAGCTACATTAAAAGCAGTAGGTTTGTACATGACAACATTACGATTTATTGAAGTAATCTATGATTCTTCTCCCTAAACACTGTGGATTATTAGAACCAACTAGAGAATGTGTTAAGAATACATTTGAATTCTTAAGGTCAATTCTGTGTTTCTCAATTCTTATAACCCTAGCTAGTTCTTTTTCAAATCTGTTACATCACTTTTTAGTTAAAAAATTCTATGGTCGGGCCGGTGAGATAGCTCAGCAGCATAAGCACCTGCCTGGCAAGTGCGAGGTCCTGAGTTCGACTCCCGGTACCCACATACAAAAAAAGGGCCGGTGATATCGCTCAGCGGCACGGGCGCCTGCTGGCGTGCGAGGTTCTGAGGTCGACCTCCGGTACCCACCAAAAAAAAAAAAGTTCTATAGTCAAACTTCAAGTTTGGCCTTTATCTTCTTAAATACAGAAGTATAGTTGTTTCTTATGTGTGGAAATTCCAGTGTCTGGAAATCGGTAGCTAGGTTTATATTGAATATTGTTTCTGCTATTTTTTGCTGCATGGAAAATGTTATCTTTTCATGAACCTGGTTACTTTTCCTTTGGTGCTAGATCAGTATTCGAAACATTAGATGTAGAAAACAACTGAGGCTGATAACATCCTTCAGAGATGTAATTTGTCTCTCAGGTATTTGATTGACACTATTTTAGCAAGTGTTTTGGTCCATTTAGATGAGGCAAAGCTTGCATGCAGCATGTTTTGGCCATTTTTCTTATTACTAAGTTGTAAAAGTTGATTTTGATTGCTAAGCCAACTTTGCATTCTTGGGATAAATGACAGTCATAAATACTGATTTTGTTTATTGCTAAATTTGGTTTGCTAGTGTATATACTTAAAAAAAAACTATTTTTAGAGCAGTTTTACATTTATAACAAAATTGAGCAGAAAATACAGAGAAGTTCATATGTTTCCACATGCACAGACTCTCTCAGTGTCACCATCTTGCACCACAGTAGTACATTTGTTATAACTGATGAACATACATTGACATATTATCACCCAAAGCCCGTAGTTTACACTAGGGTTTATTTTTGGTGTTGTACTTTCTATGGGTTTTTACAAATGTATGATGACATGTGTCTACTGTGATGGCATCATACAGCATAGTTTCACTGTCCTAAAATATCCTCTGTGTTCTGCCAATTTATTCTTCCCTCTCTTTTGGCAATCAAGATATTTTTACCATCTTCACAGTTTTACCTTTTCCGGAATATATACAGTTGAAGTCATACAGTATTTAGCCTTTTCAGGTTGACCTGTTTTCACTTAGTAATATTCATTAAAGTTTCTTCCATGTCTTTGCATGGCTTGATAGCTTATTTCTTTTTCTTTTTGCCATACTGAGAATTAAACCCAGGGCCTTTGCACTGAGCTATATCTCCAATCCTTTTAAAATTTTTTTTTATTTTGAGAGAGGATCTGATCAAGTTACTAAATTTGCTCAGGCTGGGTTTGAACTTATGACCCTCCTGCCTCCACTTTCCACAGTGCTGGGATTACAGGCATGTGCCACCACACCTGGCTTCATTTCTTTGTAGCACCGAAAAAGGTTCCATTGTCTGGATACATCATAAATCATTTATCCATTCTCCTACTGAAGAATATTTTGATCGCTTCCAGGTTTTGGCAATTATGAATAAAGACCCTATAAGCATCAGTGTACAGGTTTATGTTTTCAGTTTGTTTCAGTACATACCAAGGAGTGTGATTGCTGAATTGTGGGGAAAGAATATATTTAGTTTCACAAGAAACTGATCAACTGCATTCCAAAGTAGCTATACTATTTTGCATTTCTATCAGCAATGAATGAGAGTTCTTCTTGTACATCTCCTCTTCAACATTTGGTGTTACGCTACCTTATTATTAATAACATTTATATATAGATCGTGTTTTTGTTGATCCAGTCATTAGGCTCAAGGTCATCTATGTTTCTTCCTATGCTATCTTGTATGAATTTTAGTTTTGAATTTTATTTAGGTCTGGTGTATTTTGTGTTAATTTTTGTGCTGAGTGTAAGGTCTGTATATATGTTCATTTTTTGCATACGGATGTGCAGTTGGTCCAGCACCATTTGTTGAAAAGACTATCTTTGCTCCTTTGCTCTTTTGGTAAAGATCAATTGATTATACTTACGTGAGAGTATTTCTGGGTTCTATATTCTGTTCTTTGGCCTTGTCTGTTCTTTTACCAGCACCACACTGTCTTGATTATTATAATTTTGTGGTAAGTTTTGAATTTAGATACTGTCAGTCCTCTAGTTTATGCTTCAGTATTGAGTTCGCTATTCTTAATTTGCTATTCTGTACAAATTTTACAATCAGTTTGTAATTTGGACTTGGATTGAAATTATGTTAAATCTATTGATTAATTTGGGAAGAACTACCATCTTCACAACATGGAATCTTCTTATCCATAAACATGGAATACTTCTTCATCTATGTAGTTTCTTTTTTTTTTTCCTTGGCCCTGAGACTGGGCACAGGACTTAGGTGAATGCATGCCCCCTCCTCACCAACCAGATCCTTTGGGCGCACCTTCGTGTGGCACCACCTGGCAGCAGGGCCCTCTCAAGGCCAAGCAAAAAGGGATGCAGGGATGGTTCAACATATGCAAATCAATAAATGTAATACACCATATTAACAGAGCCAAAGACAAAAATCACATGATCATCTCAACAGATGCAGAAAAAGCATTTCACAAAGTCCAACATCCATTCATGAAAAAAACCCTACAGAAAATTGGAATAGATGGTCTTTATCTATAGATAAAGCCATCTGTAATAAACCAACAGCTAACATCATACTAAATGGTCAAAAACTGAAAGGTTTCACTCTAAAATCAGGAACAAGACAAGGATGTCCACTATCACCACTCCTATTCAATATAATTCTAGAAACATTAGCCAGAGCAATTAGACAAGAGAAAGAAATAAAAGGAATAGGGATAGGGAAGGAAGAAGTTAAATTATCATTATTTGTGAATGACATGATACTCTACACAGAAGACCCAAAAAACTCCACCAAAAGACTTCTAGATATTATAACCAAATTCAGTAGTGTAGCTGGATAAAAAGTCAGCACTCAAAAATTAATACCGTTCCTGCACACAAACAATAAACTCACTTGAGAAATTAGGGAAACCATACCCTTCACAATAGCATCCAAAAAATGAAATACTTAAGAATCAATCTAACAAGGGAAGTAAAAGATCTATACATTGAAAATTACAGTACTCTGAAAAAGAGAACGAAGAGGATAGCAGAAAATGGAGAGATATCCCTTGCTCATGGATAGGAAGAACCAACATAGTGAAAATGGCCATACTCCCAAAATTGTTATACAGATACAATGCAATCGCAATCAAAATACCACTAGCATACCTCACAGATCTAGAGAAAATACTCCTAAAATTAATATGGAATCAAAAGAGACCTACAATAGCAGAAACAGTTCTCTGCAACAAAGGCAAGGGAGGGAACACTACAATCCCTGACTTAATTATACTACAAAGTGACTGTGATAAAATCAGCACGATGCTGGCAAAAAAAAAAAAAAAAACTGACCTGAGCATCAGCGGAACAGATTACAAGATACAGACACAACTCCAAACACACTCAGTCACCTTATCTTTGACAAAAGGGGCCAAACACCTTTACTAGAAGAAAAATAGCCTCTTTAATAAATAGTGATGGAAAAACTGGCTTTCCACATGCTGAAGACTAAAACTATACTCATGTCTATCACCATGCACTAAACTAAAGTCAAAATGGATCAAAGATCTAAATATTAAAACAGAAACACTAAATCTGCTGGAAGAGAAAATGGGTAGAAATCTTGAAGATATAGATGTAGGCAGAGACTTTATGAACAAAACCCAGATTGCATGGGAAATACTACAAAGAATCAACAACTGGGATCTCATCTTACTAAAAAGCTTTTTTTGCGCAGCAAAAGAAATTCCCAACAGAGTGAAAAGACAACCCAAAGAGTGGGAAAAAATTTTAGCCAGTTGTCCCTCAGACAAAGGACTTCTGTCTAGAACATATAAAAAATTGAAAAAAATCAGATTCCCCAAATTCAAAGACCCAATCCAAAAATGGGCATCTGAGATGAATACACACTTCTCAGATGAAGAAATACAAACAGCAAATATATGAAAAAATGTTCATCATTGGTCATTCAAGAGATGCAAATTAAAACAACGCTGAGTTTCCATCTCACCCCAGAAAGAATGGCTATCATCAAGAAATCAACCAATAACAAATGCTGGCAGGGCTGTGGGGAAAAAGGAACCCTTCTCCACTCTTGGTGGTAAGGTAGACCGGTGCAACCACTTTGGAAATCAGTATGGATATTCCTAAAAAAACTAGGATTAGCAGTCCCATTCAACCCAGTTATTCCCCTTTTGGGTATCTTCCCAGAAGAATTAAAAACATCACACCACAGCAATATATGTGTACCCATGTTTATAGCAGCACAATTTGTAATAGCTCAATTTTGGAAACAACCCAAATGCCCATCAACGGAGGAATGGATAAAGATGTGTTTTTTTTAATGGAGTACTACTCTGCCATAAAAAGGACAAATTTGAGTTATTTCTAGGTAAATGGATGCAACTTGAGACCATACTCTTAAGTGAAATAAATCAGACTCACATGTAAACATCTCATTGTCTCCCTGGTGTGAGAAACTGAACGAGTAAATAAGGTCCAAAATGTACAATAAATATTGTGAAATGGAAAGAAACTGTTCAAAAGAAAAGAGGGACTAGGGTGAGGGAAGGAAGAAAGGAAGGGAAAGGAAAAAAAATAGAAGTTAATTATACTACTCGTTTCTCTTAGTTCATTGAAAAGAAAGGTTTGTGCTAACATCATTGGGAGGTTTTTTTATTCCCATATCTTGTACTCTGAGTAACTACTTTGAAGGTAACAATGTGCAATGTATTAACTATTGTTATTCTCCTATTGTTTTGTTATGAAATTTTGTGTTTTCCATAAAATTAAAAAAAGAAACAGGGCCGGTGAGATGGCTCAGCGGCTTAAGCGCCTGCCCGGCAAGCGCGAGGGCCCGAGTTCGACTCCCGGAACCCACATACGAAAAAGGGGCCGGTGATATCGCTCAGCGGCACGGGCGCCTGCTGGCGCGCGAGGTCCTGAGGTCGACCCCCCGGTACCCACAAAAAAAAAAAAAACAAAACAAAAAAAAAGAAACAAAAGGGGCCGGTGAGATGGCTCAGCGGCTTAAGCGCCTGCCCGGCAAGCGCAAGGGCCCGAGTTCGACTCCCGGAACCCACATATGAAAAAGGGGCCGGTGATATCGCTCAGTGGCACGGGCGCCTGCTGGCGCACGAGGTCCTGAGGTCGACCCCCCGGTACCCACAAAAAAAAAAAAAACAACAAAAAAAA
Source organism: Erethizon dorsatum (assembly GCA_028451465.1). Lineage (NCBI taxonomy): Eukaryota > Metazoa > Chordata > Mammalia > Rodentia > Erethizontidae > Erethizon > Erethizon dorsatum. Next base: position 122,552,232 of record CM051822.1, on the reverse strand, counting down.
AGCCCCCTCAGCAGGATGGCACCTGATCTGCCCTCCGTGGGAGGTAGTTCCTTTTGTTAGCTTTTTTTTCTTTTTTCCTTTTTGTGGTACTGAGGATTGAACCCCGGTCCTGTGATTGGTAGATAAATGCTCTGCCACTGAGGTATACCCCAGTCCCCCCTTTTTAAAATATCTTTTATCAGAATTTTATAGTTATCCCCATGCGTATGTTTGTTCGATTTATATCTCTTTCATTTTCTGATGCTAACATAAATGTAATGTGTTTTAAAATTCAAATTCCATTTTTTCACTGCTGGTATATAATAGAGTGATTGACTTTTACACATTAGCCTTGTATCAATTGCTTGTTAATTCCATAAGTATTTTTTTCCTTTTTGTTGGTTCTTCTGGACCTTCTTCCTAGGTGATTATGTCATCATAATCAGAGACAGTTTTATTTCTTCTTCTCAGCCTGTAACTTCCTTCTATTGCATTTTCCTGTCTATTGCATTCCCTAGGACTTTGAGAATAATGTTGAAAAGCAGTGATGAGATAGTTTTGCTTTGTTCCTAAGAAAATGTTTAGTTTCTCACTATTAAATGTAATATTAACTGCAAATTTTTGTAAATGTTCTTTATTAAGTTCCCTTCTGTTTCTAGTTTACTGAGAATAAGTTAGATTTTGTCAAAAGCTCTTTTTTGTATCTATTGATACGCTCATATATCTTAGTCACTTTCTTTGATACTGGGACAAAATATGTACCTGACCCTTGTAACTTAAAGGAGAAGAATTTTATTTTGGCTCACATTTCAGTCCATAGTCAGCTGGCTCCAAGGCAGGATGGCATGGCAGAGGGGCATGGCAGAGAAAAGCTGCTCACCTCATTAGCAACCAGGAAGCAGAGAGAGATAAACGGAGGAGACAAGAAAGGACATGTACCCTCCCAGGTCATGCCCACAGAGACCCACCTCTACCCACAAAACCTCACCTCCTATTAGCAAGTCAGCTCTACTGCCCCCGTAATCCAGTCACATTCCACAAGCCCCTGCCTCTGAGCACATAAGGCTTTGCGGGGGCATACAGAGTTAAACAACAACATCAGGTGATTGTTTTTCTTCATTAGACTATTGATGTAATGGGCCACACTCATTTATTTTTTTAAAGTTAAACCAGCTTCGCACACCCAGGGTAAATTCCATTTGGCTGTAGTGTACAATTCTTTTTATATGTTATTAAATTCAGTGTGTGTGTGTATGTGTGTGGTAGTGGGGATTGAACCCAGGGGCTTGCATATGCTAGGGAAGTGCTCAAACATTGAGCTACATGCCCAGCTGAATTCAGTTTGCTAGTATTTTGTTGAGGATTTTTGCATCTATGTTTATGAGAGATATTGGTCTATAGTGTCCTATTTTGGTAATGTCTTTGTATGGTATTGGTATTAGGATAAGGCTAGTGTCATAAAATGAATTAGAAGTATTTCCTTTGCATTTTCACTCAATTTAAAACATTTTTCTTTGTTATTATGAATGTAGTTTTGACTTTGTAGACTCCATGAAAGTATTTCCTGGATACAAGTCCTCTGATTACACATTGAGAATTGCTACACTAGGATTTAAGATATTTATCTTTAATTTACTGCTATCTACCCTCAGATAATGTAATAGCACTTTAAGTGTAATGCTAAGTCTTGCAATGGTGTGCTGCCATTTTCTCCCCTCTGATTTTTGTGCTGTAAAATCCTTATTACATTTACTAATATATTTTTGTTTTAAGTAGTCACATATACTCTAAAAATAAAAAAGAAATTAGAAAATTCTGTTTATCTATATTTATTATTTGCTTTTTATTTTTTTATGTAAATCTGTGTTTCCCTATGATGTATTCTTTCCGCCTGAAGAATTTCCTTTGAAATATCTTACATCTACTGACAAAATTTTCTTAGTTTTTGCTTATCTAAAATATTTTTATTTTGTGTTCACTTTGAAAGATATTTTGTCTTGGTGTAGTATTCTAAGTCAACAGGTACCCCAGGCCTTATTCCTGTGCCCTGCATTTTTTACTTCCTTCAGCAATTTAAAGATTTGTGTATTGTTTTTTGACCTGCATGAATTCAGAGAAGTCTGTGGTCATTTTTACTTTCAGTTCTTTTCACATAATTGCTTTTTCCCCCCTTGGCTTCTTTAAAATTAGTTCTCTTAATATACTTTTAGCACTTTAATTATAGTGTCCTTTGGTGTGGTTTTATTTGTATTCTGCTTAGAATTTGTTGTATTCCTTGGGTTTGTGGGTATAGTTATCATAAAATATGGAGCCATTATTTCCTCAAATATTTTTCTCTTCTGCACTCCAGATTTCAATGACATGTACTTCATATTATTCTAAAGTTGTGCTTATATTTTTCTTTTTTCTTTCTGTGCTTAATTTTGAATAGATTCTGCTACTTAAACTTCAAATTCACTGACAATTCTTTTATAGTTTCTAGTAAGTAATTACAGGGTGCTATTAATTATAGAGTAATCAGTGTAGACGAAAGTAGTTTCATTGATAATTTCTTAGTTGTGGGGTAAATTAGCTCTAAAGAAAAAAGTATTCTAAACTTGAACTAAAAATAAAGTTCAGGGCTGTGGATTTAGCTCCAGGTAGAACACTTACCTACTATGTGCAAGGCCCTTGGTTTGACGCTTGGCACTGGAAAAAAAAGGCTTATAAGCCATAAAAGATTCAGGTTGAGACACATTAAACTTACCTTCTGAACAGAATAAAGTCAAATATTATTCAGCACTCAACAGACTAAAACTCATGTCTGAAATCCAACAAGGTGACCTTCTAGAGGGTCTCTCTTTACTGTCATTTATATTTAGTGATGACTTTTTATTCTGGATTATGAGAATGTGAAATATTCTTATCCCTGAATGAACTCTGGGAGCTGTTTTGCTTACTGCTCCCCAATAATTGTTCTTTTCCCCAAAATTCTCCCCCCATTCCTCAAGGAGTTTATTGGTAGCTGTTATCTACATTTCTATAACTATAAACATTCTAAGTGGACCATTCCTTGTGCAGGCACATTTAACAAGAAAGCTTCACAGGAAGTTACTTCATTTTGTGTATAACAAGAATCAAGTTTCCAAAAATTCATTTATGCCACTGGAAAAAATAAAAATAAACTCAAAACCAAAACAAACCTTGCTAGCAAAGTGCATTACTTTTGATGATTTTGGAATAAAAAGCTGTGGGCTTTACATGTAGGAGACATGCTGATTTACCAGTATATGATTACTAGAAGTAAGTCTCTAGAGATAAGAATTGGACAAAAGTCTTCCCTCCTTATAATTTAGAGTTCTGTGGTTTATTTTTATTATAATAGAAACTGCACAGTAAATTTTCATAAAATAGATTTGGTACTTTCTCCTTTATTTTCTATAATTGTAAATCCTTTTCGTTTGTTTGTTTGTTTTGTTTTTTTGAGACAGGGTCTTATGTAGTTTAGGGTGGACTTGAACTCACTATGTAGCCCAGGCTGGCGATCCTTCTGCTTCAGCCTCCTGGAAGCTGGGATTACAGCCATGCACCACCACACACCACTTTATAATTGTAATTATCTGCAGTATTGTAGCATTTCTTCCTATAACCGGGACTGGACCTAATAACACTGGTCAGTTAGTAAACAGAAAAAACTCAAAATACACAAATATCTTACATTTTCATTCCATGGTGTACCAGGTGTTGTTTATAAAGCTTTTGCTCTTTCCTGAACACTATAAAAAAATATATAAAAAGCCACATCTGTTTTCAGCCAGTAAATATTAATAAAAGAAACATTTTCTAACTAGAGTATTGTAGACACCATATATTGTAATTACATCCTCTTGACTGTGTTTGTTGCATGGAGGGCAGTGAGCACCACTGCTCTGCTGGGATGAGCAGCCAACCAGGATTGTAAACTCAGCACCAGTAACAAATTAAAGGGATGCAGTTTAAGAAAGGAAGACATGGGCCGGTGAGATGGCTCAGCGGCATAAGCGCCTGCCTGGCAAGCGCGAGGGCCCGAGTTCGACTCCCGGAACCCACATACTAAAAAAGGGCCGGTGATATCGCTCAGCGGCACGGGCGCCTGCTGGCGCGCGTGGTCCCGAGGTCAATCCCCGGTACCCACAAAAAAAAAAAAAAGAAAGGAAGACATTCTATTTGTAAGGAGGAAAAGAGAAAAGATAGAAAGCTGCCCCGGAGAGGGGGTTAGGAGGCTCTGGAAAGATGGATACCAGTGGGTCTTTGTTTCTGGCCTCTTTTATTGGGTGCCAGGGGGCCCTTCTCCTACCTGGAGCTTGCCATAACCCGGTTGGCTCCCTGGGCTGTCTTTGGATTAGCCGGGTCCCCTTGCCTATGTGTGCATTTCTTTTGGTGGGCTTTGTTTGACTTCTTTCTGCCTGGTTTATTCATCCTTGACAAGGCCTTATCTCCAGGATGAGCTGCTGGTTGGTTAAGGAGAGTCTTATCCATGTTTAGCTTAGAGTTAGTAAGGGGACGTGTATGTAAAGTTGGTGTCGTGTGCGTGTGCATGTGTGTCCGTCCCATTTTCTTAGCCTTCTGTGCTCTGTGTGTTAGCTCCTCTCACTGGTAAATCCCAATGCCATCTGTGCTATCTGGTTTTCCCCCCCCCTCTCCACCATTGTCCTTGAAACTGTTCGCAAGGGAATTTCTGTAGTGGAGTTTTAACTCCTTCTAGTCAGGATTAGCCAGAAAACCTGGTGAGGCTCTTATTCTGTTCTTTCCCTGCCTCAGACCCCTGTCCCCACATATTCACTAATTGTTTTCTTCAGAAATGCATACATGTATCCAAGGATATGCATTAGGATTAGTCTACATGCCCACACTTACTATGTAAGAGAGTCAAGTAAATTATTTTAGTTTCTTCAAGTGAAATTGGGTCTAACAAATTCTATAATAGCTCACAATTTCAAAAAGGTTGTTTTAAACCTGTATACAAAGATGCATAGCCGTTTCTGAAGAGTAAGGCAACACACTAAAACATGCTTTTGTCAGGAAAGCTAATCTGTATAATTGAATATATCCCAAGTACCTTATTTTGATTAAACCAACTTAATTAAACATTGTCTAGACTTAAGAGATAACATTAAGTTATTTGATTCCAGCAAATGTCAAGAATCATTTGGCCAAACTTAAAAAAACAAACACTTCCTCCTTGTCCCATTGTGATCAATATAACTCTGTGTGTGTGTGTGTGTGTGTGTGTGTGTGTGTGTGTGTGTATTCATTCTACCTTTTATTAGCATTTCATCTTAACATGCAAAGCTTTGGTGCAATTTCTTTGAAAAGGTTTCCCCCAAAAAAGATAACAAACACAAAACACTAGGCAGATGGGTTTTGTTTCGCTTTGTTTTTGTGATACCTGGGATTGAATCTGGGACCTTCACACAGAACTATTCTTTAAATAGCCCTTTGAAATTATATATATGTAATTTTTTTTTTTTTTGGACAGGGTCTTTTTAAGTTGCCCAGGCTGGGCTTGAACTTGGAATCCTCTTGCTCCCAGAGTACTGAAATTATAGGTGTGTGCTTCTAAGCAGATAGTCTTCAAAGTTTTATTTCCCTAACTTCAAGATAAATTTTCACAACTGTTTTCTGGCCAACTTACTATCTTTTCTTGGGATCCCAAAATTATAGAACCAAAAGATTTGCAGTGTAGAAAGAAGAGACCGTTTTAAGCTCTGCATTTGCTTCCATTCTTTAAACATCAGCAGAATCCACAACAAATACAATTCCATCTGTACATCTGGTATATGATTTCAACAGTGACATTAATTTCTGCTGACTACCTACATCCCAGAAGTGGCTGTGAAAGTGGTTGTTTTAGCATTTCCCAAGGTTACTTAAATTTTCTGAGTATTAAAGCCTTTGGTAGGTATGATATTTACAAATTCATTGAATTGCAGCCTGGATAAGATTGTTGTCTTTCCAGCATAGTCCAAACCAGAATAATGATGTCCAGAAATGAAATGAAGGGAGGCTAGAGGGGATAGATGTCTGGTCTAATAGTCCATTTCCCATTTCCAGCTGCAGGTAAGTGTCCCAAATTGAGATGCTTTCTTTTCTCTGCTTTAGAATTTTCTTTTTTTTTTTTTTTTTTTTTTTTTTTTTTTTGTGGGTACCGGGGGGACGACCTCAGGACCTCGCGCGCCAACAGGCACCCGTGCCGCTGAGCGATATCACCGGCCCCTTTTTCGTATGTGGGATCCGGGAGTCGAACTCGGGCCCTCGCGCTTGCAAGGCAGGCGCTTATGCCGCTGAGCCATCTCACCGGCCCTAGAATTTTCTTCCTAGGTGATTTAGCTATAAGATTGTTCCCTAATTGGAATCCAGGTCCAAATGAGAGGGGAGGCAGGAAGCACTCCATGGCCATTCAGCTTAGATCTCCCCAGAAGTCCTTTGCCAAACTTTGTAATGCTTTACTTTATACAACGAGTAGACTGGTATTTAGCTAGAGGCTGAAGAGGATTGCTGTGCCAGTTTCTGAAGTTCCTTCTCAACAGTGTACTTTTTCTTCTGCTACTCTCTCAAAAATTCCAGCTCCCCTTTCCAAAGTAACAGCCAGGCTTCTTTGGGTTCCCAGTTCCTACACTGATATTCAGAATTGCTGCCAACCGCAGTTGTGTAATCATCAGGCTTACCTTGTTTGTGTCTCCTCTTTCCAGGGTTGCAGAGATTACGTTCAGCATGAAAATTGGTGTGAGTTACCTAGTTTACCAAGCAGGAGTCTACCACATATCTCTGAAAAAAATTTTTTTCCAATTTGTGTGTATAACTTTTAAGAATGTAGATGAAAATCAAATAATTTTCTAATTACATATTCAAATCATATGGGGGAGGGCAGAATTGAGAAAGCATTAGAGAAATTAAGTCTCTGATGCTGTGAACCTCTCGAAATAGATTCCAAAGTTTACTAAATATATGGAATATTCAGTCCTAAAATCTGATAAAGTGGGGCCGGTGAGATGGCTCAGCGGCGTAAGCGCCTGCCTTGCAAGCGCGAAGGCCCGAGTTCGACTCCCGGAACCCACATACGAAAAAGGGGCCGGTGATATCGCTCAGCGGCATGGGCGCCTGTTGGCGCACGAGGTCCTGAGGTCGTTCCCCCGGTACCCACAAAAAAAAAAAAAAAAAAAATCTGATAAAGTCACCTAAACTTGTTTGAGTTGTATTTTCTGTGATATATAATAAAAAACATCCTAGTTAGTACATAGGATATCACATTATAATTAAAATTGAAATTACTGATATTTCACATTTTATTATTTCTAATATAATTTGCAATCCTAATCACATTAGAGTGGCATCTTTAATTTATTCAACAAATATTTGAGTTACTTAGGATATAGAAGTTTATACTGTTTTTTAGATAGGGGTGACAGTGTGTTTTAAAGCTCTTATTACTCTCCTTTTTCAGCAGTTTATTATAAGAATCACTATTGGGAAATGCTAGAACACAACCTCTTTCATGTGAAAAATGTTGGAGTGACAGTTCTATACAAAGCTCATTCCTCAGGTAGATACATAATGGTATTCTGGCTGCTTCATTTCAAATTGCACTTGATATTAAATGTGTACTTGTTTAGTTTTTAGTTTGTTTCTTTGTGGTACTGGTTATTGGACCCGGGGCCTTTCCTCTGAGCTATATTCTTAGCCCTTTCTTATTTTTTATTTTGAGACAGGGTCTCACTAAATTGCCCAGGCTGGGCTTCAACTTGTGGTCCTGCTGCCTCAGCCTTGCAGAGCGCTGGGATTACAGGTGTGTGCCACCACGCCTGGTTTGGTCTGTGCAGTTAATTTTTAATGAAAGACTACTTTCATCAAAGCTTGGTTTTATCCAGACTTTCAGTGGTTCTCTGTTCTGTTCACGATGAAGTCTAAATGTTTCAGCTCTGTAAGTAGCCTGCACCTTTCCAACCTGATTTCTCATCATTTTTCCTATACTTCAGTGAGACTGTTTTCTTGATCTTTGCCTGTGCTTACTCCCTCTGGCATTCTTCTTCCAGTCCTTTCTGCCTGTTTAAAAAACGTCCATAGTTTTTGCCTCAGTTATGATCCACCTGTTTAATAAGATCTTTGTCAGTTATCATGGCTATGAGTGATTTTTCTTACAAAGTACTTTATTTTTTGTTCAGACAAAAGTCAAACAATATGGAATAAGTTAATGTAAAAAAAAAAAGTCTTTCATTTCTAGTCCAACCTTTCAGAAAAGAACATTTTAATAATTCAGAGTCCTCCAATTTTTATTTGCATTATTTAAAAATAACTTAATTTGATTATCTTCTTTTTACTGCCTTGTTAGAAAGCACACTTCTACAGGATTCATGGTATTTGTTTGATTTGGGGGATATTCAGGAATTGGTGCTATGTACTTCATATTGCATCATATAGTAAATACATACTGTTTGGTGATCTCTTTTTGTAATATTTAGATGGATCAGTATGATTCAGGTATTGTCCCTGAGTTTTTTTTCTTTGCTGTGGGACAAGTCCAGGGCTTTACATGTGCTAGGGAAGTGCTGTACCCCTGAGCTACATTCCATTCCCCCATGAATCTTTCAATGAATTATTTTTTACCAGTCTCATTCATTTAAACTGTTATAATAGCTATTTCGTTGTTAATATAGCAAGATACCTTAATAGATCTTTAAAGTCCATGCTCTGGAACTAGACTGCCTGCTATTTATGGCCTTTGGCAAGTGAGCATGCAGCTTCCTGTCTCAGTTTTCACCACTATGAGGGTCTGACAGGGTTAAGGAGTAAATGTGTTAAGTGTTACCTGGGCGTGGTGGCACATGCCTCTTATTCTAGCACTCTGAGAGGCTGAGGCAGAAGACTTGCAAGTTTAAGCCTAGCCTGGGCAACTTAGTGAGACCTTGTCTTAAAAAAAAAAAAAGAAAGAGGGCTAGTGAGATAGCTCAGCAGCATAAGCACCTGCCTGGCAAGTGTGAGGTCCTGAGTTTGACCCCTGATACCCACAAAGAAAAAAAAAAAGAAAGAAAGAAAAATGAAAAGAAAAAACGGCTGGGTGCATATCAGTGTGAAGACTCTGAGTTTGATCCCTTGTAGCACAAGAAAAGTATACAGCACGTGATACATACTAAAGTGCTAGTGTTACTTGTTATTATTAATATGTTGGTTTAGAAATTTGATTTTACTGTCTATGCAATTGTCATTTATTTGAATGAAAAATACTTTATTGGATAGTATACATTGAACTGTCTGGCAATAAAAGCAAGTCACATTGTAGGAAAACAAAGTACCATTTAAGTTGTAACAAACATCTAATATCTTAGTATCTATTCTTTAATATTAGAAATATTAGTGGAAAAGGAATTTGTTACACTGGAACTTATAAATAAGAAAATATACATACATATTTACATATATGCCAGGTGTTTGAGAAAGAAGTATCACTGCCCATGGTGGCACATGCCTGTAATCTCAGTTACTTGTTAGGCTGAGGTAGAAAGGTCAAAAATTCCAGGCTGGCCTTAGGGAATTTATTGAGACCCTATCTCAAAATAAAAAAATAAAAAGGGCCAAGAATGTGACTCAGTGCTCCCTGGGTTCAATACCCAGGAAGGGAGGGAGGAAGAAAGCCAATATAATTATACAAGGGAACTCTGAGATTAACATTGTAGACTTAGTAGATGGAAGGGGAGATATAGAACTAAAGATAATTATAAAACAGTAATACAAACCTTTATAAAGTGGCTGGAGCCACAGAGTAATCCAGAGTTTATAAAGAATCCTTAAAGGCAACGTAAGTCATTTGAAAAAATGATATCTGAAGTAAGATTACGTTTCAGAAAAAAGTTCCAATATCATCAAATTTTTAAGTGGGATAGAACCATCAGTTCACATTTTGCAAGTGAGTTGGAAAAGGTGTAATATTAGTATAAAAATTATAGACAGTGATAGTTAGGCAACTAGTAAGTGAAACATCTAACCACTTTAAATGTATTTAATTTTCTAAATGTAAATTAGTGTCTGCTCTATCTGCCAGTGGACTTTCATGACTCGTAAAATTGTTGAGTAATTCTTGAGAATTTCATGAAAATTTAATTGGCACCTGGAGATGATGCTAGTTTGGTTTTTTAGAAAGGTGAGAATGTGGGTTCTAGAAATTATGATACAGTAAATTTGTTACTAATCTTTGGCAAATTTCTAGAAAGAAAGTTACAAACATTTATGGAAGAATGCTCAAAGGAGACATTTAAATATGTCTGCCAAGAACATATTATATCAGATGTTCATTTCTGTTAATAGGATTATCAGGTTTGGTAAATTAGAGAAATACTAAAAACATTTCCTTAATTGGAGGAAAATTTTTGGCCATATTTTCTGATACTATGTATTGTTAAGTGTTTAAATTTAGAATAAGTAGATATATTTGTTATAGTTAGGTTTATAATAGAATGAAATCCAAAACCACTGTTTTGATTAATGTCACCCTTGAGAGGGATCTTCAAAACATTACAAGGGGATTGTCTCTGTTCCGTCTCAACATTTCCATTGCTAATCTGGCTAAAAACTTAGAAAGTAGGGTTATCTGCCTGTAGCTTGTTAAAGCTGAGCTTGGATAGCTGGTACCATACACGACAATAAAAAAGATGTCCCTAAAACCTGTCCTAATAAATCTACTGCATTTTTGTATTTCCTTTTCCTAACATATTTAGCATGTAATATTAATTCATAATTTAGGTATTCCAGGAAAATGATTTTTTTTGCCTTCCCAATATTTTTACCAAATTACTGTATGACTTTTATGTATTCCTTATTATATCATAATACCATTATAGGTTTAATAATATGAACTGAAAATATATCATAATACCATTATAGGTTTAATAATATGAACTGAAAATTGGAGAAGTCTCTACATAAACTATATATTCTTATGTACTCTAGGAATATGAAGCACGAACAGGGAGAATTTGTAAACCATCGACTCAGTTTTCGAGACGTAAAAATTTTGAATTTGAGCCACTTTCTACCACTGCCCTGATTCTTGAGGATCGACCATCGTAAGTACAATATTTAGTGACCATCAGGAGCGCCATTTATATTTTAAATGTAGATTTAATTTTGTTCACTATTTCACTTAAAAGATATCAAGAAATGGGGCCAGTGAGATAGCTCAGCGGCATAAGCGCCTGCCTGGCAAGCGCGAGGTCTTGAGTTCGACTCCTGGTACCCACATACGAGAAAAGGGCCAGTGATATCGCTCAGTGGCACGGGCGCCTGCTGGCATGCGAGGTCCTGAGTTTGACCCCTGGTACCCACCAAAAAAAAAAAGATATCAAGAAATTAGATACAGAAAAGGGTTTATTTTTTTAAAAATTTTAAAATTCCAGTCATAGATCCTAAAATAGGGGAGAACATATTGTTGATGTGGAAGCCTTATGCATATTTTCTAGAAGTCTCTATGAGCCAAAATGTGAAACAAAACCTTGGCTTTTGCCAGGTGTGGCGGTACATGCCTCTTGTCCTAACTACTCCAGAAGGTGAGGCAGGAGAATCACTTGAGCCAACAAGTTTGAGACCAGCCTGGCCAGCATAGTGAAACCCTGTCTCAGAAAAATAAAATAAAGCAAAAACAAAACCAAAAGTTGGCTCTTTATGAAGTTTCAACACTCTGCTCCTTGTCTTATATGATAGGGCCATTATTTTTCTTTCTTGACATTTAATATGTACAGTATTTAAGATGTACTTGGGCCGGTGAGATGGCTCAGCGGTGTAAGCACCTGCCTGGCAAGCACGAGGGCCTGAGTTCAACTCCCGGAACCCACATATGAGAAAAGGGCCGGTGATATTGCTCAGCGGCACGGGTGCCTGCTGGCGCGCAAGGTCCCAAGGTCGACCCCCGGTACCCACAAAAAAATAAAAAAAAGATGTACTTGTCCTCGCCTTTTACATCATGTAACTACTGAGTGTTAACCAGCTGATTTACTATTATTGTTAAGAATCTATTCTTAGAGGCTGGGGCTATAGCTCTGTGATAGAGAACGTGCTTAGCTTGCACAAGGCTGGGGATTCAATCCTCAGCAAGCATTATTCTTAGTATCTACCAAAACATCTTAAATTCTTTTGTTCCCAGCTTTGGCCTTTATATTCTCCACAATGGCTGTCATTCTTAAAAATATTGTCTGATTTATTATCAAACAAAAATACACTTTCACTAAAAGAAGATGTCTTGTTTCTGAACTCCTTTTCCCCTCCTTGGGCTTTTGGGAATCTGTTCTTTTTTTTTCATTAGAATTATTTTTCCTTCCAATGTAAAAATTCCTAGGCTTACTTATAATTTTCCTGATTTGTACCTATTATCTTGATGAAGAGAAATAAAGAATCTGGAGCCAAACAGGCAGAGGTAGAATATTTTTTAGACATTGTGAGAGAAGAAAAGCTGGGCATATAAATACTTAAAAAAAATTTTCTTTTAAAAAGTTCTTGCTAATGTCTTCCCAAGAGCTTCTGAAAATGTCATGCAAAAAGTTCTGTTCTAGACCAATCTTTCTTTGTACTATATTGTGTTTCACACCTATCTTTTTGTGCCTTCATGACTTTTCTCATGTTATTACCCTCACTTGAAATGCATTTGTCTTATTTCTACTTCTCACCAGCTTAGTCCTTTAAGAGCTGGGGTTGTCTTATATGTAAGGTCTTTCTTCTTCTTCTTTTTTTTTTTTGATATGGGTACCGGGAGTCGACCTCAGGACCTCGCGCTTGCCAGCAAGCGCTTGTGCTGCTGAGCTATCTCACCGGCCCATAAGGTATTTCTTGACTTCTTCAATCTTCAGTGATATCTGATTCTGTAGAGTTTTCTTAAAACATGTACAGTAGTTCCTTGAAACAATGTACCATGAAATTATTTTCATATATTATGCCAGACATAATAACTTTATAAGAAGACCATGGTGTATCAAAAATGTATATTATATTTTTTCACTCTACTGTTAAAACTCATGTTAATTATAATATATATTGTAGTTTTTTTTCTGTTTGTGTTTGTTCATATGTAATATAGAGATTGAGTTTGATTTCTCTTCTACCCAACTGAAATGCTGTAGTAATGAACAATTTTATCTTTTTTAAATTTGAAAGGGCCTTTTTTGGGGCAAGAAGTGGTTTATGTGACATTTATATATCTAAAACCAACAGTCTTTCCATGTTTTTGGAATATAGGCATTTTAGTAGGATAAAACCAAATGGAAATACATGTGTATAACCTGAGTACTAAGCGGAACTCCCACTTTATCTCTCCTTGAATGCCCTCCTAGCAGATTGGTGCGAGCTAACACCCATCTAATTACAGGCTAGAACTAGAGCAGAGACCTGGGTACTCGCAGAGGTTTCTTCTGTTTATGGATGCAAGCAGGTTCAAAACAGCCTGCTCAAAATATTTTTGAGTCTAACCTACTAGTAATGCCATTATATCAGTTATGAAGTTTCATGTGTGAGGAAGGGTGAAGAAAGAGGCAGATAGACGCAGACTGCAGATTGAAAGAGCCAGGGAATTGACGTGGAAACAACCTCTTCCACAGGCTGAAGTGATAATATAAGGAGAAGAAGGATTTCCCCCTCTAAAGGAAGTTTGTGAATTGGTTCTACCTTTTCTTTCTTGGTTTCTATAATTTGTGGAAGCATCCAGAATCATTGATTTCACAGGTTTTTGAAATTTTTTCTTTACAAATGGAGTGATTATAACATTTAATTATCTGGAGTCTTATTTAGGAATTTCAAATATAGGAATTTCTGGTGTTGTTTTTGTTTTGTTGTTTTGAGACAGGTTTTCACTATGCAGTTCAGGCTGCCTTTGAACTCACTATGTAGCCCAGTCTAGCCTCAACTTGCAGAGATCCTCCTGCCTCAGCCTCCCAGAGTGCTGGGATTACAGGAGTGCGCTGCCACACCCGGCCATGGAATTTCTATAATTTCAACCTTTTGTTAATTTTATTTTCTCTTTGCCTGTTTCAGTCTACTTTAAAATCAAGAAAGCTTTGAAGAAATTTAAGTGTCCAAATGAGCTGATTTTGTTGCTGTGTGCCTCATCTATTTCTTAAATCACTGATGCTTGTAGTACTTACAAAGAAAAACTAGCAATGGATAGAGCTACCTCCTTTTTTCTTTTGTCTTCTTTCCTGAGTTATTATACATACTAGTACCAAAACAAAAGAGTAGAAATCCTGAAAGTTACAAGTGAAAGGTGACAAAAAGTAAAGTATAGGTTTTTATATGATACCTTTGAAAAGCAGCAAATGTTCATACCATGTATTTAATGTACACTATCTTAAATATTCATTACTGGTTTCTTGTCTTGACTCTGTAAATAATTTACCCTTCCATAAGTGGAAGAATTGTATTTTAAGGGCCGGTGAGATAGCTCAGCGGCATAAGCATCTGCCTGGCAAGTGCAAGGTCCTGAGTTCGACTCCTGGAACGCACATAAAGAAAGAAAAGGGCCGGTGATATCGCTCAGCAGCACAAGCACTTGCTGGCAAGCGCGAGGTCCTGAGGTAGACTCCCGGTACCCACATTAAAAAAAAAGAATTGTATTTTAAGCTGTGTCTTTTTCTTGAATGTTGAGTAAAGCACCTGATATTTCTTGTTTGATTATATTGATTCATCCTTTGATTTTTCAAGATTGAAAAAGCCTATCTTTTTATTAACTTCTCCAGACAGATGACTACAAAATTAGTGAGTTTTTAGCTGGGTGTAATGGTGCATGCCCGTAATCCCAGCACTGAGGGAGGCTAAGGCAGAAGGATAATAGCAAGTTCAGGTTCTGCCTAGACAGCTTAGTAAGACCCTGTCTCAAAAAATAAAAAGGGCTGGGGATGTAGTTCAGGGTTAGAAACCCAGATTTGATCCCTAGTACATAAAAGGGCAAGTTTATCCCCCCATAAAAGGGCAAGTTTTGGGGAAAAACAACCCAACAACAACCTGTATTATGCTTTATTTACTGTATAGGATAAAGTTACTTAGCAATTAGAGTAGTGAAGCTCTGTTCTTCCTCAAACTGTCAAAGATTCGTATGATATTTACTATATGGTTCATTCAACTTTGATCCATAACCTTTGAACACCTACGGTACATCAGGGTTTTGCATGTATGATGATTGAAGGAGGGAACTCTGGGACTTAGAATAATTAGTACGTTAGTTATTTATATACTGTTTCATTTTAAGAATTTGCATATGTTTGTTTTGAACACTCATTTTCAAAAAAATGAAACTACAATGAAAAAAAACTCATATAGAGCTACCTGAAAAGTTGAATATCCTGAAGTATTTAACTCCAAGGAGCAGATTTTAAATGAGGAATATCAGATTTCTCTGAGGACTTGGATCTCTTCCTTTACACTAGACCAAGGCTGGCATTTTCAGTTCACTCACTATGGGCCACTTTTTGGCCCATCTTTTATTCTATTCTATTCTATTCTGTTCTGTTCTGTTCTGTTCTGTTCTGTTCTGTTCTGTTCTGTTCTGTTCTGTTCCATTCTGTTCTGTTATATTCCATTTGATTCAATTTGATTTGATTTGATTTGATTTGTTGTTTTGTTTTGTTTTTTGAGACAGGGTCATGCTATGTAGTTCACATTGGTCTGAAGCTTTCTCTATAGCCCAGGTTGGCCTTGAACTTGTAGAGATCCTCTTGCCTCAGCCTCCTGAGTGCTGGATTACAGGCATGCACCATACACCTAGCTTGGCCCGTGTTTTAGCCAGCCAAACAGGCTGTTAGAGCCCTTTCTGTCTTCCTGAGCTGCAGCATTAATGCAGCTTGTTAGTGAGCCCATATCAATAAATTTGTACTAATTTAACTTTATCCAACATCAGTATTTGTTCTACCATTTCTAGTATCCATTACTGTTACTACTCTATCCGTGATCATACATGTTCTCCAGATTTCTGTGCATATAAATTAGAAAACTTGAGTGGTTCTTTTGAAGTATAGTATACTTCCTAATGGGTTTCACTTTGTACTTCACCTTGAGGGACCTGTTTGCTGGGTCTTTTTAAAAAATTTTATTTTTGGGGGGTCTTGAGTCTAGTTACAAGTTTAAAAGTAAAGACCAATATTAAAAGTTGGGTCCTGAGGAGAATCAGCATCATCTTGCAGGGCATCTGCCTCAGGGGAAGTCAGTATAGTTTCCTAAGGTAATGCAGAATTGATTTTTTTCAGACAGGAATGAAGAGGCCTCTTCTACTGGCAAAGAAGGCTCATCAAAATTTAGAGGCTCACTGGCCTCAGTTAGATCAAGGTCTTCCTACACATACACATTCCAATTTTCACAATCCCATTCCTTCCCAGTCAGCACCCTGACTCTTAACAGGAAACACCAACACACTAAGCAGTGGCAGTTCAATTCTGTTATAATTCAGCCAATCACAGGAAGAGATAATGCATTTGATATTCTGCAGACTCAGCCTGAAGATAAGTGTCTTCTTCAGGGCACAGATAGAAGCTTTTAGTTATTTAAGTGCTTAAGCCGATTTCATTTTTTTTTTTTCTACACTGTCTACCAATTAAGAGCAACTAGCCAATCTCATTATATTTGCTAATTTTCCACAATCTTATGGAAAATTTTCCAAAATCTTAAGGATACAGTCAAGTATCATATACATAATCATCCAACTCCTTGCTTCTTATAAGTAGTTGAATAAACTATTCAGTGGGATATTTTGCTAATCTCTGTTTTTAGATCACACCATGGACTATCAGTGCTCTCTTTACTACTCCAAATTTCCATGTGGTGTAATTTTCCTTCTTTTTTTTTTTTTTTTTCCTGTCTTTTTTGAGACAGGGTTTCATTATGCAGTTCAGGCTGGCCTTGAACTCACTGTGTAGCCCAGGCTGCCCTCAAACTCACAGAGGTCCTCCTGCCTCAGCCTCCAGAGTGCTAGGCTTACCAGGCATGCACCACCATGCCTGGCTCATTTACTTTCTGCCTGAGGTTCTTTGACCATTTTTTTTGCAGTGCTGGTTTCTGTTGTCAATAAATTCTTTTTCTTTTTGAATGCTTTTAATATTTTCTCTATCTCCAATTTTCCTCAGTTTGATTATGATGTGCTTTGGTGTGGTTTTCATGTTCTTTTTCCTGGGATTTGCTGAACTTAATGCATCTTTCATTTATTGTTTTCTGTCAACCTTAGCAAAATTTTAGTCTTCAATCTTTTTTAATTCTGCTTCTTCCATCCTTTATTCTGAGATAATATTTAAACATATATTATGTTCCTTGGTATTATTGTTCTGTGTTCCACAACTCTTTTAGGCCTTCTCTCATTTTCGGTGCTTTTTTTCTATATGTATTTCATTTTGTGTGGTTTTTAAATCATTATGTCTTTAAGTTCACTGATTTTTTTTCTTCAGTGCATAATCTGCTGTCAGTCTCATTTTGTGTTTTTTCATTTTAGAAATTGTAGTTTTCACCTGTGCAAGTGGTTGGATCTTGAGGTTCTCTTCTCATTATTCTCATGATTTCTTCTGTCTTCTTAAATGTGTGTGTAAAGTGTTTACATATAAAGCTATTTTATAATCTTTGCTTTATAACCCTATTATCTGCACATTTCAACATCTTTACTGTTAATTGACTTTCCTTTTTTTTTTTTTTTTTTTTTTTTTTTTTAGTGTGGGTAGCGGGAGTCGACCTCAGGGCCTCGTGCTTGCCAGCAAGCACTTGTGCCACTGAGCGATATCACCGGCCCTTTTTTTTCCTTTATGTGGGTTCTGGGAGTCGAACTCAGGACCTCACGCTTGCCGGGCAGGCACTTATGCCACGGAGCTATCTCACTGGCCCGACTTTCCTTCTTTATGTGTTACATTTTTCATACCTGTGGTAATTTTTATTGAATGCTAGACATTGTAATTTACATAGTTGGATATTGGACATTTTGCATTTTTTAAAATGTTTTTTAGTTTTAGACTGGTATGCTGTTAAGTTATTTGGAATTGGCTTCATTTGTTTGATCTAATCTGTGTTGGAGAATAGTCTTTAGTCTAGAGGTAGTGCCTTTCTACTGACAGACTCTACCTGATAATCTCTTTGTAGGTCTTTCTAGTCTGGCTGGTCCTGTGTGATCTTTGAAATTGAAATCTGTGAAATTGTACCTTTCTGGAGGTTCTTTTCCCTTGCCATAGTTTAATTACACACATACATGGATGCACACACACACACACACACACACACATAGTACTCAGCCAAAGACTTGGGACTTGGGAGGACTTGTCTGCAGCTACCTTCTTTCTGATTCTTGCATCTGCAAATTCTAGCTGTCTTGGACTCTCTAACTCCAGATTGTTTCCTCAGTTTAGGAGGACTGATTGAACCTGTTTCTATATTCTCTTCCACCACTGAGACCTGGAAACTCAAGGCAATAAGCTCAGGAACCTGAAGGCTACCTTTTTTGTCTCCTCATAAAGATCACTGTTTTGTGTTGCCTCTTGTCCCTTATCTGAAAACTGTTGTTTAAGACAGAAGCGTGAACCCAGTCCCTCTTATTGCATTATGGCCTGAAGCAGAAGTTTTAAGGTTTTTCTCCTTTCTACAATGAGAAAGGAGAAGAAAGGAAGATATAGAATGTATACTTTGAAAGTTTGTCACATACCTTTCCCCATTCTAGATTGTTGAAAAAAACCAATCTTAAAACTGGACATTTATGTGGTAATGTGCAAATGTGGGTTGTTTTCGCATTTTTGTGTGTCTGAATCACTGACTATAAGACCACTGAATTGAGAAAATAGATACAAATGTAAAGGACTAATTGGCAGATTTTTAGGGAGAATGTCATATTAAAACTCTAAAGGGTGGGCCGGTGAGATGGCTCAGCGGCGTACGCGCCTGCCTGGCAAGTGCGAGGGCCGGAGTTCGACTCCTGGATCCCACATACCAAAAAAGGGCCAGTGATATTGCTCAGCGGCACGGGCGCCTGCTGGCACGCGAGGTCCTGAGGTCGACCCCCAGTACCCACAAAAAAAAAAAAAAAAAAAATACTCTAAAGGATATGGTGGCATCCCTGTAATCCCAGCACTTGGGAGGCTGAGGAAGGAGGATTGCCATGAGTTCGAGGTCAGCCTGGGCTACATAAACAAGTTCAAGGCCAGCCTGTATTACATGGCAAAACCTTGTCTCAAAAAAAAAAAACAAAAAACAAAAAACAAAAAAACAACAAAACAAAACCAAGAACTCTTAAGAAGTAGAAAGCAGTTGGGCAGTTGGCATAAAGGTATACCCCGTACTTACCACATGACCCAAGAATTCTGCTCCTAGGTATTTACTCAAAAGAAATGAAAACAATGCCCGTATGAAAACTTATTAATACTTATAATAGCTTTATTCATAACGGCCCCAAACTGGAAACAACCCAAATGTCTATCCACGTGGATAAATGGAACACTTTTCAGTAATTAAAAGAAGTATATTACAGATGTATCATGGATGATTTTCAAAAATAGGTTGAACGAGAGAAATTAGACACAAAAGAGTTTAAAGGGAACGAATTGATCTATAGCGATAGATATCAGGGATGTGATTTCAGACGATGGGATATGGGTGAATACTGGGTCCGGACACTTCACAAAGAAACTTTGTGGTATGAAGGGAATTTTTTTTAAAATTAAGTTTATTGGTACAGTTTAGATATGCATAATGAACACATTCATCATAGGGAATTTGTACCTGTACACGATATATATTAGTTCCTCTTTTTTTTTTCCATTCCCTTCCCCTAAAGGGAATGTTGCTATGTATTGATTGGTGTGTTGGTTGCACAAATGTATACATTTGTCAGAACTCATTATACTACTCTTAAATATTCATTTGTTTGCAAATAAATTATACTTCAAAAAAGTTGACTAAAAATACTCTAGTAAGTTTATAAATAAAATATTGGCTGAGATATAAAATGTTTAAATATATACTAATTTATAGACACATGAAATATATGTACAATACATACAACAAATACTAGGAACCTGGATTCTGATTCTCTTCCAAAATGTAGTATTTTTTTTTTATGGGCTTCCCTTTATTAATGTATGAAATGAGAAGGTGGGGTAGAAGTTTTTTGCATGTAGCTCTGAAAAAGTAATATGTAATTTAAATACTAATCTTTTAGAAATTGGCTTGACCAAGTAAATTTTTTTTCCAGAAATCTTCCTGCTAAATCTGTGGAAGAAGCTTTACGTCACCGACAAGAATATGATGAGATGGTGGCTGAGGCTAAAAAACGAGGTATAAAATTTTTTTGGTCTTGTTTCTTTTTTTTTTAATTTTCATTTTTATTAGTACATGTTTCTAGTACGTAATGATTACATTTAGTTGGGAATTGGTACATGTACATAACACATCTTAATTCTTTTTCCATTCTGTATTCCTCCCCTTCCTCCTGCTCCTTCCATCTCTTGGTCCTGCTAAAGCGCTCTCTTCATTTTTTTCTACCAATTCTTTTTTTCCCCCTCCTTCTCTTCCTTCCCAACCGTGTCCCTCCATCTATTGTTCCCCTTCCTATTTGAAAAAGAACCCCTACTTCCTATTATCTGTTCTTTTGCTCTTTATATTTTGGGTTTCTCATATACGAGAAGTCATGTGATATTTAAGCTTGTGTATCTGACTTATTTCACTTAATATTATGGTCTCAGGGTGCATCCATTTTACCTAATAATGACAAGTTCATTCTTTATGGCAGAGTAGTACTCCATTATGTATAAATACACAAGTACCACATTTTTTTTATCCATTCAACTCTCGATGGGCATATAGGCCATTTCCATGTTTTAGCTCTTAGAATTGTGCTGCTATGGACATTCATGTATCACTGTAATATGATGTCTTTAACTCTTTCAGGAAGATACCTAGAAGGGGAGTGACTGGGTCAAATGGAATTTCTAGTATTAGTTTTTTGAGGAATCTCCATACTGATTTCCATAGTGGTTGTACTAGTTTACACTCCCACCAACAATGTAGAAGGGTTCCTTTTTCCCAGCACCTTGACAGCATTTGCTATGATTTGATTTCTTTATGATGATAGCTATCCTCTCTGGAGTAAGATGGAATCCCAGTGTTGTTTTAATTTGCATTTCTCTAATGGCCAGTGATGTTGAACATTTTTCATGTATTTATTGGCCATTTGTACTTCTGACAAGTATCTGTTCATTTCAGTTGCCCGTTTTTCAATTGGGTCTTCTATTTGGAGGACAGGGTCTAAAGTTTTTGAGTTCTTTATATATCCTAGATTAGTCTTCTGTCCAAGGAATAGCTGGCAAAATTATTTTTCCATTCTGTAGGTTGTCTCTTTGCTCTGTTGTTTCTTTTGCTGTGCTAAAGCTTTTAATTTGATATATGCCATTTGTTGATACTTGGTGCCATCAGAGCTGGTTCTGAAAGTCCTTGCCTACACCTGTGTCTTCAAGAGTTTTACCTATTTTATCTTGCAGCACATTGTTTCTGTTTTAACATTTAGGTCTTTGATCCACCTTGATTTTTAGTGTACTACATTGTGAGATGTATGGTTCTATATTCAGTCTGCTGCATGTGGATAGCTAGTTTTCTCAGCACCGTTTATTAGAGAGGCTCTCTTTCTTCCCGTGTATGTTTTTGGCCCCTTTGTCAAAGATCAGATAGCTGAATGTGCCTGGGGTTATGTCTGCTTCCTCTGTTCTATTCCACTTTTAATCCACATGTCTGTTTTGTGCCAGTACCATGCTGTTTTTATAACTGTAGCTTTGGTAGTATAACTTCAAATCCAGGATTTGTGATGCCTCCTGCTTTGCTTTTGTTACTCAGGATTGCTTTTGCTATTCTGGGTTTCTTGTTATTCTATATGAATTTAGGGTAGTATAAAATTTAACTTCAGAGCCAGGTGTAGCATCAAACAGGTGTAATCCCAGCACTCTGGGAAGCTGAGGCAGGAAAAGCCTAAATTTGAGTTCTGCCTGGGCAATTAAGGAGGACCGTGGATCAAAATAAAAATGTAAAATAGGGCTGTGATGTAGCTCAGTGCAAATGCCCTGGGTTTACTTCTCAGTACTACCACCCCCTCAAATATATATGGTATAATTTACTGACTTTTTATTTATTTATATTTTATTTTAGTAGTACATGTTTGCAGTACATAAAGTTTACATTCATCTTGGGGAGTAGGTATGTGTATATAACAGAGTTTGTTTCTTTTTAAAATCCTTTTCCCCTTCCCACTCACCTCTCTCTTTCTGCCATTTTCATTCTTGTTATTATTATTCTTAGCTCATGTTTATGACATATAATGTTAACATTCACTGAGGTTATTATGTTCCTGTACATCACACATTTTAATTCTTACTCCCCCCCCCCACTCTTAGGCTTCTGGACCCCTTCCCATTTGCAAGAGATCTATCCCCTTGTTTCCTTCTGTCCATCTTTTATTATGCTCTTTGTACTTCACCTTACTCAAATGAGAGATACCAAATAGTGTTAACTTACTGACTTGAACAAATTAGTTTCTATAGAAAGATGGCAAGTGAAATTGATCAAGTCTATCCTCAAGGAGACAGTGAATTCTTGTTTATCTCTACTACTTTTTTTTTTTTTTGTGGGTACCGGGGGTCGACCTCAGCACCTCGCACACCAGCAGGCGCCCGTGCCGCTGAGTGATATCACCGGCCCCTTTTTCGTATGTGGGTTCTGGGAGTTGAACTCGGGCCCTCGCGCTTGCCGGGCAGGCGCTTAAGCCGCTGAGCCATCTCACTGGCCCTACTACTTTTTAATTAGGTTGTTTTGTTTTGTTTTCTTTTTTCATTGCTGGGATTGGACCCAGGGCCTTATAAGTACTTTTACAAAACTAATACAAGCGAAAGGCAGCAGACTGTCTACAGAGGATCTTGAAATTATAATCATAAAACTTGGACTGTTAACTATCTTAATTTATAAATGAAGATATTCATGAATTTATTCATGCATTTTATCTTTTACAATGCTGTTTTGATTTTACAATTTAGTAATTTTAACATTGCGAGATAACTTTCTATACAGCAGTGAGAACATAATTTAAAGCTAAAATTTATTTTTGTGACTCATAAAGTCTCTCCAGAGTCCCAGTTTTCTCATTTAATGAATATAAATTTACATATTTTATTCATTTTCTTCTCCAACCAGAAAATATAAGGATAATTTATTATCGACTGTTAGTTTAGGATAAATATACAGTTTTAGAAGATATTACATAGTTGCCTATGTTTTTAGATCTATACCTTAGTAACAATTGGTTGTTCTTCCATTGACTTAAGTGAATAGAATATTACAATGGTATACTGTTCTGCTTTGTTACTATTTTGGAAGTGAAGTTCTTTCTATATGTTAAATGAGATATTTAAGGCCAGTGTTTTTTAGCTTTCTAAAATGCCTAATACATTAAACATTAACTGAGTGTATTTTACTCTACAGAATTTTAAATATTTATAACTTACTATATTATTGATTCTTAACTTTTTGGATTTTTGAGATAGGCTTTTGCTATGTAGTCAAAGGTGGCCTTGAACTTGAAATCTTGCTGCCTCAGCCTCCTGAGTGCTGGGAATACAGGCATGTTCCACCATGTCTGGCTGATTCTTAACATTAACTTTACTATTTGATTAATATGTGATATAATTATTGATAAGTAGATGATCCTGGAAGGGGATATAAAGATGGAGGAGGAGAGAAGGGGAAATAAAAAAGGACTAAGATGTGGTATGTGTATATATCAACTCCTTAGGATAAATGTATACATTATGTATTGCAAACATGTACTAAATAAAAAAGTAAATTGGGGCCGGGGATATAGCTCAGCGGCACAGTGCCTGCCTGGCAAGTGCGAGGTTGTGAGTTTGATTCCTGGTTCAAAAAAAAAAAAAAAAAGTAAGTGATTCCCAAAACATCATAGGATAGAAATAATATTAAATTGGGAAATCAGAAGACTATAGCTTGAATCCTGTTTAAAATTACCTGACTGTGATATTCTGAATAGGCCTAGAGTTAGGAGGTTTATTAGATCAGATTTTTTAAGTCTCTCCTTCAACACATTTTATTGTTTTTTAACTAGTGGAATCTCCCAAGGCATCTTACATAGAATCTGAATACATAAAATGAAAGCTGGTAAAGTTGCTTACTTGACCTGCTGCTTGCCTGTAAAGATAATTTCTTTTTTTTTTTTTTTAAACAAACTTGGAAACCAAATTTTATTTTGAAGTGAAAGCTAAGTTTTTTCATTTTACAATTGTGCGCTATTCTTTATTATAAAATGGTTTCCTGAATTTCAGCATTGTAATTTAATAGGCACTTTTGTCGTATTTGAGGGAACTTTATTTTTGAAAAATTGGTTTTGTAAAATGTAAACTGGAAACAGAAGGAAAGGAAGGGAAGAACAATACTAAGAGAGAAGACAGAACAAGTAATAGTATAGTTAAGACTCAGAGAAAATGATGAAATTCGAGATTTCAAAATATATTTGACGTGACAACTATATATAACTTTTGTTGGGTTAAGGATGAAGGTAATGTTTAGTACGTGTGTCAGTTAATTTTATCTTAAACAGTGTTTTTTAGGGTTAAAAATTCTCATTTGGTTTTTATGAGAACATGCTTGGAGTTTGTGTAATGAATGCATAAAGTCCATACTTGCTAATACAGGATCATTACAAAGGAGCCCTGTTTATTAGTTACTGAATGAGGGAAAATGTTTCAGACATGTGGAACTCCTGCTAGGTCTCCTCATTTTAAATGCTTAACACTGTTTTTGAATAGTGTTCTTTTTTTTTTTTTTTTGAGTAGTTTTTGAGTAGTGGTTTTTTTTTTTTTTTTACTTTTTTTTTTTTTAAAAGAGAAGAAAAAACAAAACAAATCAAAAAAAGAACAAATTTTCAAAACAACATAATATGAGGGTAACAATGGTCAATGCATTACGTATTATTATCTTTAAGTTAGTTATTCAGGATACCAGACAAGATAATTTCTAAGAAATATACAAAACATAGTTTAAAAACAGTTTGGCAAGCAATTCTCTGAAGTCCTCACTGTTTTTAGAATTATACATATGTAACTTTTGACATATAACTCACATCTCTATAGTATTTGAGGTTGCTTTTCCTCCAAAATTGTGACCTTTGGTTTCTAGAGTTGTATTGTTTGTATATGTGTTTTTTGGAGGAAAGTTTTTATTTCTCTCACAGCATACTAAAAAGGGTTCATCTACTAATAGTACCATTGGCAAAATCATTTTTAATGTCTTGTGGTTTATGTTAGGAGATTCTTTTTTTTTTTTATGTGGGTACCGGGAGTCAACCTCAGGACCTCACACTTGCCAGCAGGCGCTTGTGCCGCTGAGCGATGTCACCGGCCCTTTTTTCCTTTATGTGGGTTCCAGGAGTTGAACTCAGGACCTCACGCTTGACAGGCAGGCGCTTATGCCGCTGAGCTATGTCACCAGCCCTATGTTAGGAGATTCTTAAACCCTTTGTATGAAACATGGATATTGATTAGTTTTTCAAGGTGTTTATTGTTTACATACTTAACATAACAGATTTTACTTTGTATTTTAAGTAAAATAAATATATGATAGAAAAATTTATTGAAGTCATTTTTCTGGTCTTTATTCCATTTAAGATGTTATTCTAAAAGTGTGTTAATAAGATCATTTTCTTTTTCTTTTTTCTTTTCTTCCCTTCCTTTTCTTTTCTTCCCTCCCTTTTCATTTCTTCCTCTCTACTATCCAGAGGTTCTACTTCAGAAATCCTCTTTTATAGAGTTAAGTAGAAGGGGGTTTTGATCTAATTCATTTGTATTGAAATAATTCTTATTTAAAACAGAAATTAAAGAAGCACATAAAAGAAAAAGAATAATGAAAGAACGATTTAAACAGGAAGAAAATATTGCAAATGCAATGGTAATTTGGATCAATGAAATACTACCCAATTGGGAAGTAATGTAAGTAAGCAGACTTTTCCTAAATTTTAGATTGTCTCCAAGATCTTGTCTTTATATTTTTATTATTTACCACTATGTATCTTATGCTTTGGCTAAGTTTTACTATTAACCAATGCCTGAAAAATCTCCATGCTTATCTCTATGCCTTTGCTTTTATAAATCCCTCAGGCTCTAATATGCACTTCTCTCACCATCCTCTATGCCTTTCAAAGATCTTATCTAAGGGCCAGTGAGATGGCTCAGCAGCACAAGCGCCTGCCTGGCAAGCGTGAGGTCCTGAGTTCGACTCCCGGTACCCACATATGAGAAAAGGGCCAGTGACATCGCTCAGCTGCATGGGTGCCTGTTGGCGCGCAAGGTCCTGAGGTCAACCCCTGGTACCCACAAAAAAAAAAAAACGGAAAAAAGGGCCAGTGATATCGCTCAGTGGCACAAGCACCTGCTGGCAAGTGCAAGGTTCTGAGTTTGACCCCCGGTACCTACATTAAACAAAACAAACAAAAAAAAAAAAATCTTATCTGTTCTTTGAGACCCATGCAAAATGCTAATTGATTCATAAATCTTTCAGTTTCTTCAGTTACCATATTTTCTTAGTTCTAATATACCGTTAATTGTAAGATGGCACGATTGATGTAATGGCAGGTTTTTGAAAAGAACATATTAAATCAGATATATTTATTATAAGATGTATTTATCAATTGTTAAATATTGAAGTATTTTTAATATGCCTTCCTCAACAAGGATCATATTATATATCATCTTTCTCTTCTGAAAATGTCCCACCATTGAAACTATTATACTTTCTGCCTTATTTTGCCTTTAATTTTTTGCTATTTTTGTATATGGATGGAGGGGTGGGGACATCTCAGCAATGCCTGGTATACGATATACATTGATAGTTTATTGAATATTGGCTGTATGACAGATACAGTAGTCTCCTTTATTTAGTTTCACTTTCTATGGTTTCAGTTACCTTGTGGTCATCTAAGGTCTGAAAATGTTAAATAGAAAATTCTAGAAATAAATAATTCCTCAGTTTAAAATTGTGTACCATTCTGAGAGAATGACGAAACCCTGTGCCATTCTGCTCTGTCCTGGTTATAAATTATCCCCATTGATGAGCATATCCATGTTGTATCCACTATCTCCCCATTAGTTACTTAGTAGGGTTTCATTTATCAGATCTACTGTCAAGGTATTGTAGTGCTTATGTCCAGATAATCCTTATTTTACTTAATAATGTCCCCAAGCACAAGAGTAGGGATGCTGGCAATATAGATGCTGTCCTTTAAGTGAAAAGACATTTTGAGAGACAGAGGGAGACCACATTCACATAACTTTTATTGCAGAGTATATTGTTATAACTGTTCTTTTTATTATTGGTTGCTGTTGTTAATCTCTTACTGTGCCTGGTTTATAAATTCAGCTTTATCATGGGTATGTATGTATAGGTAAAAAATGTAGTATCATTGAGTTTGGTACTAACCATAATTTCAAGCATCCACTAGAGGATTTGGAATTTATCCCCTGCAGATTGGGGGGCTGCTATATTCTTTCAGGGTCTTTATATAAGTAATTGCTTTATTTTCTTAAAACTTTTATAAGGTATATGTATTTATTTTTTACTCAAACATTTATCTTACAGGGAAGCCTATGGTTAGAGAGGTTAAGTGATTTGCCCAAGGTTATACAATTAGCGAATGACTAAACTAGATTTGAACTCAAGTCTATCTGACTCTAAAGCCTAAACTCATTCAGCAGCCTTCTGCCCCTCAGAGCCTAGTGCTTTAGATTCTTTGTGATTTTTTTATTTCATACTGAATTGGTGAAACATTTTTATGTCCCTTTTATCCTGTGTTTCGGATAATTCCCCACATATTTTTGATTCTTTTATTGTATAAATGACATCTCTCAAAGGCAACTCCCTTTAAGGTACTACCGTTTCTCTTTGAGGCAATACATACTTTGTAGACTTTCCTTGCTTGTATACATGAAAACCAAAGGAAGAATGCATTATATACTTAACTCTCTGTGTTCTTTTTTTTTTTTTTTTTTTGGTGGGTACCGGGGGGTCGACCTCAGGACCTCACGTGCCAACAGGCACCCATGCCGCTGAGCGATATCACCGGCCCCTTTTTCATATGTGGGATCCGGGAGTCGAACTCGGGCCCTCGCGCTTGCCAGGCAGGCGCTTACGCCGCTGAGCCATCTCACCGGCCCTTTTTTTTTTTTTTTTTTTTTTTGTGGGTACCGGGGGGACGACCTCAGGACCTCGCGCGCCAACAGGCACCCGTGCCGCTGAGCGATATCACCGGCCCCTTTTTCGTATGTGGGATCCGGGAGTCGAACTCGGGCCTTCGCGCTTGCAAGGCAGGCGCTTACGCCGCTGAGCCATCTCACCGGCCCACTCTCTGTGTTCTTAAAAATCATCTGGTCACTTGGTCATAGGTAAACCATCATGCAACTAGTATTTTCGGTATAAAAAGTAACTTTCTCCTTTTCTCTCCTCCTTTAATTCTAGGCGTAGTACAAGAAGAGTTCGAGAATTGTGGTGGCAGGGATTGCCCCCTAGTGTTCGTGGGAAAGTTTGGAGTCTAGCTGTAGGAAATGAACTAAATATCACTGCTGGTTTGTATTCTATGTTCAGTTACGCCCACACATACGAATAGTCATCTCCAGAGTTACAAAGCAGATTAACAGAGTGCCATTTAAAAAAGCACTCCATAAATAATATTAAGAGCATGCTTCACCCCTCCTTATATGATTTAATAAGTTACTGTATTTTATATTATATAAATTGTTTTTTCTTTAGTTTATAACTATTGATAATAATCTTGACATATAATATCCTGAGCATAGGTAATTTCAGACACTTCTGAGATTCTGTATGGCATGAATAAGTATATGCCAAGAAAAAGAAACAATCTTGTGAAAAACTTGTTCTTTTCTCAAAAAATATAAATGATGGGGAAGTCTAGAACATTTATTTTCCTCCTTCTCTATCCAAACTTATCTTTTTGGAGTTTTTTTTTTTAATTTAAAAATATTAATGTTTAAAAAAACAGAAAAAGAAGTAAAGATATTCTCAAGGAGTTCTTATTTTTCTTAGTTTTCTTAACAGAGAAATTTAGAGTAGTTTTGATGAATTAAAAATATTTAGATAGGGGCTGGTGAGACGGCTCAGCAGCCTACGCACCTGCCTGGCAAGCGCAAGGGCCCGAGTTCGACTCTCAGAACCCACATACGAGAAAAAGGGCCAATGATACCGCTCAGTGGCATAGGCGCCTGCTGGTGCGCGAGGTCCTGAGGTCGACCCCCGGTACCCACAAAAAAAAAAAAAAAAATTAGATAGAATTAGGATCATATCAAATCAAGGAAAACAAGATAATTTTAAAAGGTGCTAAAATGGTCTTAGTGATAATGTTAATGCTAGACAGTTAATATACTATACCACAAAAAGAGCTTGGTCTCTTAGTAATAGAAATAATATATTGTTGCTGTTACTTTGAAGGGTTTTCTTTTCATGGTTATCAAAAAATGCAAGCAGTGTCTTCATCCAAACTTTTTTTGTTTATTTTTTGAGATAGGGTCTTGCTATGTAGTTCAGTCTGGCCTTGAACTCCTGGAGATTCTTCTGCCTCAGCATCCTGAGTGCTGGGATTACAAACTCCTATTCTTTTTGTGTGTGTGTGTGTGTGTGGGTACCGGGGGTCGAACTCAGGACCTCACATGCCAGCAGGCGCCTGTGCCGCTGAACGATATCACCAGACCTTTTTTCATATGTGGGTACCGGGAATCGAACTCAGGACCTCGCGCTTGCCAGGCAGGCGCTTATGCCGCTGAGCTATCTCACTGGCCCCAAACTCCTATTCTTGATCCTATTGTAAGCATTATTAGCAATTTGGTATGTGATCTTCCAGATCTTTTTTTTTTTTTTTTTTTTTTTTTTTTGTGGGTACCGGGGGGTCGACCTCAGGACCTCGCGCGCCAGCAGGCGCCCGTGCCGCTGAGCGATATCACCGGCCCCTTTTTCGTATGTGGGTTCCGGGAGTCGAACTCGGGCCCTTGCGCTTGCCAGGCAGGCGCTTAAGCCACTGAGCCATCTCACCGGCCCCAGATCTTTTTTTTTATGTGCATAAAAAGTGTGCATCTATGATGATTTTTATAATTTTTATAAATTTTATAATTTTTATAATTTTTATTTTTCTACAAAAAAAGGAGTGTATGTCGTAAGACGATTCTGTGGCTTGATTTTTTTCATGCTAATCTTTCTTGAGTATCTCATGCCAGTATCTACAAGTATCCCTCATATGTATTATAGCAACATTATATTCCAGTTTGGTTGTCCTGTTTGTTTATTTTCATTATGCTAACCAAATCAAAGATACATGTTTTTTTTTGTTTGTTTGTTTTGTTTTTGAGACAGGGTCTCAATATGTAGTTTAGGCTGGCCTGGACTCACTATGTAGCTCAGGCTGGCTTCGAACTTGCGGCGATCCTCCTGCTTTGGCCTCCCGAGCGCTGGAATTACAGGCGTGTGCCACCACGTGGGACAAAGATATATGTTAAAACAATATAAAAGAATTTTTTTTGGTCTCTCAAATTAAAACAGATTAAAGTGACTGAGAATTATCTAGATGGAATGTGACAAAAGATAATTTAGAAATATTTCCCAAAAGTCTGAAAAAATAACCTTTGAGTTACTTATTCCAGTTTTAAGAATTTAAAGAAATAAGCAGGATTGGGTGCAGAACCTTTTCTACAAGGACATTCATTGTAGTAATCAGCATTTTTATAATTGGCCAGAATTATAACAAAAATCTAAATAATCTTAAAAGTGATGCCAACTTTGGATATAGTGATGTATGATTTTTTCTTTTTTGGAACTGAGGATTGAACTTAGGGCCTTCACACTGAGCTACATCCCCGGGCCTTTTGATTTTTGAGACAGGGCCTTGCTAAGTTGTTAGGTTGTTAAATTGGCTAGGCTGGGCACAAGCTTGTGATCCTTCTGTCTCAGCCTCCCAGATTGCTAAGATTAGAGATATGCACTACCACTCCTGGCTAAAGATTATGTATTATTTTTTAAACTAACTTTCACAATTATCCTGTAATTTTTAAAAAACTTATGTAAGTAGTATAATGGAGGAATTAAAAGTTTAATTTACTTTAGAAAAGGATAGATTTTACATTACTTAACTATTCTTTTCAAATAAAACAAAGTGTTTTTTTCTCCCTTTTGTGTGCTTGGCACAGATTCAAAGGAAATATATTTAGATTATAGTCAGAGCTTTCAGTTAGATTTTTTTAAAGCCTTAATTGGTGGTATTTGAAATTTTGTTTTGTTGTTGGTGGTGGCTTTGGCTTTAGAATATGAGGTACCTTGACAATTTAGACATTAAAATATTGGTTAAATAGGTGTAAACATTTGTGACACAGTAATCAAGGTTTTTTTTTTTTTTTTTAAAGCTGGGTGTGTTGGCACATACTTGTAATCCCAGCACTCTGGGAGGCTGAGGCAAGATACAAAATACAAAATAAAAAGATCTAGCATTGTAGCTCAGTGCAGAGGCCCTGGCTTCAGTAGCACACACATACAGACAAACTTTTCTTAAAAATTTTTTTCTTATGCTGCGAAAAAATGGAACATATTCATAATCAAATAAGAGGTACAATAGTTATTATGCTGTGTATTGTTGTCTTCAAAGTAGTACATGTCATAAACCAAAAAGATTCTTACAAAAAAGAAACAGATAATAACACAAACTTTCTTTTCAACAAATTAAGATAAACTTACAGTATAAATGAAATAAATTGGCATATATATTAAAATATTTTTAAAACAATGGGATATATAATTTGGAGAAGTATTTGAACTTCTCCCTTCCTGTGTATCTCTCTTCTATTTTGTTCTTTGTGTGTGTGTGTATTTTCCCTTTTTTAAGTTTGAAATTTATGAAGTTTCATAAAATGATCATTTTTTCAAAGTAATTTTAGGTTTTCTCTATTAGACATATATTTAGGAATGGAATTAATTCTTTTTCATTAGTGGTGGTAAAGACACTAAATTTTTTTTTTTTTTTTTGTGGGTACCGGGGGTCGACCTCAGGACCTCGTGTGCCAGCAGGCGCCCGTGCCGCTGAGCGATATCACCGGCCCTTTTTTCGTATGTGGGATCTGGGAGTCGAACTCGGGCTGTCGCGCTTGCCAGGCAGGCGCTTACGCCGCTGAGCCATCTCACCGGCCCCAAGACACTAAATTTTGATTGAAGTAAATTTTGTATAGTTTTGTTTACTTTTGAATAGCTCTAATAATTTGACCCTTCTTGTATTCATTTTAATCATGATATTTGTAGCTCTAAAATCAGTCAAATATGATTCAAATCTTGATTTCACTATGTACATTAGGTTTGTGACCTGGGCAAATTACTTAACATCTAGAAGTCTTAGTTTTCTTCATCTGTAAAATGTGAATAAGATCATGAGGTAGCACAAAGATTATTTTAACAGTTTGTAATAAGAATATGAAATTTATAGTGAAAGTGCTTTTTGTTGAGAATATTGTTACAAAATCACAAAGGAAAACACACACTGAAATCCAAGTATTCTCTGTTCAAGTATAAATCACTATTTTTAAGCCCACTTCAAGCTAAACCTTTGTAGTTACACAATAAAATATGAGGAGCCAAGCATGGAATTAAAAATAAATGCAATTTTTCTTATTAGAAATATGTACTACCACATTTTCATTATAGGATCAGTTTTATGGCTTTCAAAGTGATGGATTTGTTTGCTGAGCCTTTCTTCTTTCAAGAGTTTTTTTTTATCTTTTTTTTCTTTTTTACAGGACTAGGTGTCAAACCAGTTCCTGTACATGCTAAGCAAGCACTTTACCACAGAGTCATATCCCCATCCCTTCTAAGGCCATTTTAAAATTTGGGTAGAATAATGAAACCGATCTTAGAGCTTGTTTGAAGCAAAAAAAAAGTGTGGACTGACATGGCATCAAGCCCTGAGTTTAATCCCTAGGACCAACCCCCCTCAAAAGAAAACAAAACAAACCCCTTACAATTTAATGCCCGATAATCCCAAATCATTGTATATATAAATTTTATATTTACTACTTCTTTGAAATCATTTCATGGGATTGGACAAAATTATATTAATAGAAATTTTAGGTTTGATTTTTAAATTTCTTTTCAAACTCAGTAGTAGTGAAAAATGAATAGAAAGGAGAAGAAATTAGTAAGAGTATGTTTGGAATATATCTGGTCCAGTGGTGGTGAACCTGTGATGTATGTGCTGCAGTGGGCTGTTTGTATCATTGAAAGCTCTAAAAGGTTCGCTGTCACTGATCTAGTCAGTTATTTTATAATCTGATTCTTGACAATATAAGAACACTTTTATGGTAGTCATACATTGAAATAGCGTGCAGTTATTTGAAAAGAAACAAAAACAGCTTTGCATCTACTAATGTAGAATAACTTCTAATATAACAAAGATACAGATCAATGCATGTTACATGTTGCCATTTTGTATTTTTTAAAAGGATGTATATGTATATACTTATGCATGTATATTTTTGTCTTTGAAAGAGTTCATGAGAGCTGTGGTAAGCATAGTTGCATCTGAGAGAAGGAAATTATTTTTCATTACATACTGTTTTGTACTGTGTGTATTTATTTTAGAGACTATGTTCATGTTTGACCTTTAAAAATAAATTTTTAAAAATTCATTTAAGCAAAAAAAATGTTCTTGGTATTTTGGATAACATGTAAGTGTTGGTGTTGGGTAAGAAATAGTTTTTGGTCTTCTGTCACTGAAATTTACCATTTTTATGTATCTCAAATATCTGTAATGGTTAGCTAGAAAGTCAAGATATTTAAAATCTGAGAATTGAGAAAAATCTTCCTGAAGTTTTATAAGAGTATAATATAGAACTATAGTGGTATTCCCGAAAAGTGATTGACAGGGATTCTAAAGTAAAAAGATAGGGATAGAGATTTTTGTATTTAGACCAAACTGTGAAGTATAAGTAGCTTTAGATAGTAATATCATAATGAAAAAAACAATTTAAGAATAGAAAAGCAAGATTACACTTATTGAGGGCCTATAAGGTGTGAGAAGATTTTCATAAAATAATATTGTTTAATCATAAGTAAACCTGTGAGTAGGTGTTAGTTTTCTTCATTTTACAGATGAAGAAGACCAAGTTCAGAGTGGCTAAAATTTTCAAGTCCCACAGGTAGCCAGCCGTGGTGGCGCACGCCTGTAATCCCAGCACTTGGGAGGCTGAGGCTGGAGGATCACTGTAAATTCGAGCCTGTCTGGGGTACATAGTACATTCAAGGCCAGCCTGGACTACACAGTGAGAACCTGTCTCAAAAAAACCAAAATAGATAAATAAAGTCCCACAGGTAGTAAGTGGCAGAGCTGGAATATGAATCCAAGGTCTGTTTGACTTCAAAAATTATGTTTCTGCTATTCCACGATGATACTCCATTGGCAAAAACATCTCTGCTTCATGCATCTATATTGTAGCTACCTGGATGTGTCGATGGTCATCCTCCATTATTTTTATTTGTTCTCTTTCTGGTTACATAATGGATTGTTTTGGTAGAATTAAATACTTCAATTTGGTACTTTGTTGATACCTGTTATATTAGGGAGACTTGACCTGTAGTAGGTAAAAAGTAAAAATTAAAATACATGAATATATTCTTTTTTCTTATGAATTTTTTTCCCCTTAGAACTTTATGAGATCTTCCTTTCAAGAGCAAAAGAACGGTGGAAAAGCTTCAGTGAAACAAGTTCAGAGAACGATACAGAAGGTGTGATTTTTTTTTTTTAAATAATAATTACAGGTTGAAAATCCAATTACTGAAGATAATAGTTTGATTTTATACCATGTATCAGGAACTGTGGTAACTGTTTTTTATATATTATCTCATTTAACCTTAACCATTTTAGTAGGTATTATCCTGAATTATAGACGAGGAAACTATGGCTTAGTTAATAACTTATAACTAGAGAAGCTGGATATAATCCAGATTTATTGTACTCTCGAGCCAAGGATTTAAATCACGACAGGCTAATGGGATGAAGTACTTTTAGGCCAACCTGTTACTAACAATAGATGTTCTTCATACCTTATTTGTGACCTCTTTCTTACTCCCTAAATTATTTATAAATCTTACTGTGCCTTATTCTTTGTTCATTTAACTCATTCATAGCCCCATCTTTCCCTCCACCCTCGTCAATGTTTTTTCCCAAATATTTTAAAGAAAACAGAAGCACTTGTTTTTTCCCTTATCATAGTTTATTAAATTTAGGTAAATTTATTCTAACCATCTATTGTCCTTGAATAACGGGGCAGCGATTTTTTTGTCAGTTGCTTTTCTCTTTTATATTTCTTTTACTTCATATAGAAGTAAAACAAAATAGAAAGCAAACCCTCTTTTCTTGCCTACAAATAAAACTCTAAAAATGAGCCAGATGTGATAGTGCATGCCTCACACGAGAGTGCTGGTGTAATCTGAGCACTCTGGGAGGCTGAGGCAGGAGGATCCAAGTTTGAGCCCAGCTTGGGCAACTCAGCAAGAGCCTATCTCAAAAAATTAAAAAAGGATGTAGGTCTTGGGCTCAATATCCAGTACCACTACCACCACCCCCAAAATGAAAAACCAAATCTCTAAGTATGAGCACAGCTTCAAATGTGGTACTTTCGTAGTGGTTTTCTACGAGTACATTAAATTTTTTAAAAACTTTTTTCTGTTTTAGAAAAGTGAACATTAGGATGGGGAAAACTGATTAAAGAAGGGTAGAGAGAAAATATGATTTTCAGGTTCATGTAAATATCATTCTGAGACCTGTTAGCTATATCAGTTACTTGTGGGGAACTAAAAGTGCAAGGAAGATGAAGATGTCAGAAGTTTTATACTGACAGGACCTCAGCTATTTCATTATTCTTTCAAAAACTAATTGTTATGAGGTATCAAAATTTTAAGGATTAAAACAATAAGCATTAACTTCTGAGACATTTTTTCATGAGTAAATAGTGAAAGTTGTACATCAGTAGAAATTATCTGAAAGTAATGAATAATTATTCTAATTAGAAGTAGTGTTTTATTTAAATTACTGTTTTCTTTTTTCCTGAATATTTATAATTTGCAGTTGTAATTTAATTTTTGGCCATTAGCTTTCAAATACTGCTTCAGCCCCATTTCTCTCACTTTCTTTCTGATATTCTGATTGTGTGTATGGTAGACCATTTAACAATGTCCCATAAGACTATTAGACTGTTTTTTTTTGCTTCAGTTTGAATGATTTTTATTAGTCTTTAATCATGGTCACTAATCTTTTCTTCTACTCTATTCAATATACTATTAAATCTGGCCAATGAGTTTTTAATTTTAGATATTATGCTTTGTAATTCTATAATGTCCACTTGGTTCTCTTTATACATTCTATTTCTCCATTGAAATTCTTCATCTTTTCATCCATCCATTTTCTCTCTTTTCCCTACTTCCTTTAACATATTTATATAACAGACAACATTCTTGTCTGTTAATTCCAAAACTGGATTATCTGTAGGTCTGCTTCTATTGGATAGTTTCCTCCTTGATTATGTCACATTTTCTGCTTCTTTGCATATCTTAAAATTTTAAATTATATGCTAGACACTATATATGAGAGAAGTATAAAAACTGAAGCTGATGTTTCCCCTCTGGAAAAAGCATGCTGTTTCCTTCTAGGCAGTTGGATTAAGGGTTTATCACCTCAATTCAATCAGTAATTGAGCTGGATTTCATTCATCCCTGGTTTCAAATTTCTTGATGAGAACTGTCCTATTTTGATTATAGGCTTTTCCCTCCAATGAGATGCTCACCAAAGTACTATGTGACTTTGGGTGATTTCATTCTGCCTTTCCAGCCTTTCTATAGTCAGTGAAAGTTCCATAGGGGAAAATCAGGGATCTTCTGGAGCCCTATCTATCATACCAGTCTTGTTTGGCCATGAAAAGCTCTTTCGGTTTCTCTTTCCTCAGGCAGAGTACCTCAGTTCTAAACCCATTCCCAGACATGGCAGGGGCCACTACGAAGAAAAGTGGCCACTGGCCTTTCCCTTTCTGGAATTTAAATCTTTTTTTTTTTTTTTTTTTTTTTTTGTGGGTACCGGGGGTCGACCTCAGGACCTCGAGCGCCAACAGGCACCCGTGCCGCTGAGCAATATCACCGGCCCCTTTTTTCGTATGTGGGATCCGGGAGTCGAACTCGGGCCCTCGCGCTTGCAAGGCAGGCGCTTATGCCACTGAGCCATCTCACCGGCCCTAGAATTTAAATCTTAATAGACCTTGCTATATCAGCTGTAGTGATTTTTTAAAAAATGATACATTTGTAATTATTTGATTTTTTTTAGTTATCATGGTTAAGGATAGTCTGCCCTACATTCTATAAAAACTGGAAGCAGAATTCCTTCACTATATACCTTTCTGATAAATATATATTTTCTTTATATAAGTTCTAACAAAAACTATGTGGCATTTCTTGAAATTTCTTGATTATTCAGCTTTTAAGTTTTCTTAAATAACACAAATGCTATGTGATCATTCTGTGTTTACAAAACTGAACTTGTTACAGCCAAGTGATCATTTAAATTTTATTTACTTGGTAAATGCAGGTGTATCTGTTGCTGACCGAGAGGCCAGTCTGGAATTAATTAAGTTGGACATATCCCGTACATTTCCATCTCTCTTCATCTTTCAGAAGGTGAGGGTTTCTAACCAGCTTGTAACTACTTTTTTAAAAAATTTCAGTATACAAGGGGACAAATTCTCTAAATGCTCAGCTATTGTTTTTAAAAAGCCAAAACTAGAGAGCTAGGCATGGGGGCTCACATCTGTACTCTCAGGTACTGGGAGGCTGAGGTAGGAAGATTGCAAGTTTGAAGCCAGCCTGGGCTACTTAGCTAGACCCTGTTATAAAATAAAGTTTTAAAAATGCCTAAGGATATAGAATATAGTGGTAAAATACTTGTCTAGCATGCATGAGGCCCTGGGTTCAGTCTCCAATACTGAAAACAAACAAATGACAGCACTACAAAAATTGGGACCTTTACATATAATAAATGCAAAACTAACAGGAAATTCTGTCATTTCATTTTTCAAAACTAACAGGAAAAGAAAATTCTATCATTTCATTCCAATGACTAAAATACATTAGTTATCATAGTACATAATACCTTTTATGTACTTGATATTACCACCTTCTACCCCAAGTACTGGTGATTGACCCCACGGAGTGCTGGGCTATATACCTCAAGATGTTTCATTTTTTTAAATTTTGAGATAGGGTTTTGCTAAGCTGTCCAGGCTGGCTTCAAACTTGGGATCTTCCTGCCTCAGCCTCTTGAGTAGCTGGAATTATAGGGATGTGCCACCATACATTTTTATTACACACAATTTCTTTTACTTTTCATTCTGTATTGAACTTGTCAATTTTTGCCTAATAAATTGTTAAAATGTAAAGAACTTTGTCCCTAAACTTAAAACCTCCCAGAATTATGACTGAAACAGGAAGAAATAGTTTATTTATTTTATGGGAAAAATGGCTAACTATTTTTAATAGTTATTATTAAAATAGGAAGAACTAGTTTATTCATAAGTTGTAAAATTGATAAAAATAAAATGAGATAAAAAGTTTTAAGGTTAAAAGTATTAATATAACTTAATTCAGTGTACTTGATGGTTTTCTTTTGCTGAATTTGTATTAAATAAAATGAAACGGCTAGGAGTATACTTGAAGCCCTGGGTTTAATCCCTAGTACCACCCTGCTCTCAACAAAGAAAAAGAACCAATCTGTAGTGATCATATTCTTATACCAAATCTAGAAGTCTTTTAACATGTTTGCAAATTATATAGCTTACATCATCAAGTGAGTATATTTAACTTTGTTATTTAGGATTAAAATATCTTTATTAATAATTTTGAAAACATCTTTTTAGAATGCTTTTAGAATATTTTTGACAATACACTAAAACTAGTCATTTAAGAAATGCTACAGTTTTTTTTAACATGTTATATCAAAACTTAAGAGACAGTTATTCGTATAGTTTCAAATTTCATTTTTCTCTCCTAAGGGTGGCCCATATCATGATGTTTTACATAGTATCTTAGGGGCATATACATGTTACAGACCTGATGTTGGTTATGTAAGTATTCGCTTCTTTTTTTTTAATATAAACCTTTTGATACTCTTATTAAAATACCTTATGTTTTATTAGATGTTTATAGATAAATATTAAATATCTGTTATCTCTGTCTTTCTTGCGCTTATCAAGTTACCTAGAGAGGAAACTTTCCATCTTTTCGCCAGGTGCTTCTATCATGAGGTGCTGGTTTTATGGGAGTGCAGCTAGGGATTTTTCATCATTCATTTTGTAAACTTCTACTTAATACTTCTGTTGTCAATGTGGTACCTTGTCCCACTCTCTCTAACCCTCTTTTCCCTGTCTTTACCTCTGTAGAAGAAAGTTCTTATGTTCTGCCAGGTTAAGTGAAATATGGGCACCTGTCCACACAGGATAGGGGAAAGATCTGCTACTTTTACTGACTGAGCCAATTCTATTTTTAGCCCTAACCCTCAATTTTAGAGATACCTGGTAACTTCAATTCCTGACTCTTCAGGTTTTTGTGGCTGAATTGGCTTGTTGATTATTGGCTTCCTCCTCTGATCTTTAGTTTCAACATTCTCCACTTAATTAAATTAAAATTCCTAAAATGCTATTGACATCTTTTATCTTTTATATTCTTTTCATTCTCTTTGTCCTCTTAATAAGTTAATACTTCTTCCTTTTAATACTCCTCTTTTTCCTTCCTTTTTTTTTTTTTTTTTTTGAGACAGGGTCTTACAGTGTAATGCAAGCCAGCCTTGAACCTACTACGTAGCCCAGCCTGACTTCCCAATTTTGATCCTCTGTTTAGACTCCTGAGTGCTGCCATTACAAGCATGTGCCACCACAACTGGCTCTTGGTTTTTTCTTTACTATCATTTTGGTTGGGTTTTAGGGGGGAACAAAGAAACGTGAGTATTCAATTGCCATGTTTAACCAGAAGTTCCAAACCTTCATTTTCTCACCTGTAATGGAATTTTAGAGGCATCATGATAATAAGTCTGGTACAACGTACTTGGTTCTGTTGCATATTTATTTTTGTTTGTTCACTCATGCACTCAAATGTTTATATGCTTATTAATACTACATGCTAGGTATTGTTCTAATCACTTGGATACTTTAGAGAACAAAAGATTATTCCTCTTACAATGCTTACAGTTTAGAAGGGGAGAACAAACAATAAACAAATAAATCATACTATATTAAAAGATGATAAGTGCTATGGCAAAAATATGGCATAGTAAAGAGAGGAACTGCTAGATTAGGGGTGGAACAAGTTGTAGTATTTTTTTTTTTTTTTTTGGTGGGTACCGGGGGGTCGACCTCAGGACCTCGCGCGCCAACAGGCACCCGTGTCGCTGAGCGATATCACCGGCCCTTTTTTCATATGTGGGATCCGGGAGTCGAACTCGGGCCCTCGCGCTTGCAAGGCAGGCGCTTACG
The DNA here is from genome assembly GCA_028451465.1 of Erethizon dorsatum. Classification (NCBI taxonomy): domain Eukaryota; kingdom Metazoa; phylum Chordata; class Mammalia; order Rodentia; family Erethizontidae; genus Erethizon; species Erethizon dorsatum. The sequence continues at coordinate 122,511,661 of CM051822.1, read as the reverse complement.
CCGCTGAGCCATCTCACCGGTCCCAAGTTGTAGTATTTTAAAAACTGGTGAGATAGTCCTATGGAAAAAGTGTGATCTGAGCAGTCTTCTTTTTTTTTTTTTAAATATGGGTACCGGGGGTTGAACTCAGGACCTCATGCTTGCCAGGCAGGTGCTTATGCCGCTGAGCCATCTCACTGGCCCCTGAGCAATCTTTAGACTCTTGCACAGGTATTCACTGTATTCCTTACACATGTTTAAGCTGACATTTAAGTTTTTTTCATTGTAAATTTAATTATAAATGATTCCATTTTTGCACTGGACATCTTATACTTCTTTAAAAACATGCAGTGGAATTTAAATACTATCATGATTTCTCAAGATTAGATTCAAGTTAAACATTTTTGACAGGAATACTATTATAAATGAAATGTCATTTTCAGTGCATCACACCATGAATAAGTAAATAAAAGACTATACTCAAACAGTGTAAATAACTTTATTTTTCTTTCATATATGCACAAAAGTGATATAAATATATTATAAATCTGAATGGGTCTAAATAGCTTTATGAATATGCATAAAATAAAAATTGTAAGTGATAAAGCATTGCCATTGTTTAATTGGCTGCACTTTTAATAGTACATAAAATAATGATATATCAAATTAATAGCATCTTAAATTCAGTTAAGTATAGCTTTAATCCCTTCTATTTGCTTTTCTACCATTTTATTACTGATGATTAACACTTCTCCCCTTATATTCATTCAGCAAATATAGCAGTACTAAGAATGCAATTATGAACAAACAGATGCTATCTGGTCTCTTGTTACTTTCTCCTATTGTTGCTGTAACAAATTACCACAAATTTAGTGGCTTCAAACAGTGCAAATTTGTTTGACAGTCCTGTAGGTTAGAAGTCTGAAAGAGATTTAACTTAGTTCATGTCAAGGTACTGGTGGACCTGTTTGCCTTCTGTGGGCCCAGAGCAGAAACCGTTCTTTCCTTTTATACCTTTTAGAGGCTGTCTGTATTCTTTGGCTCTGTTCCCATATCTCTGTTTTCAAAACGAGCAGTTCAGGATTTCAAGTTTCTCTGTTGACTTTTCTGCCTTCCTTTCTCACTACAAGATCCCTTGTGATGTTTACATTGGGGCCACCTAGATAATCCAGGATGATCTTCCCATCTCAGGGTTTTACTTAATCACATCTGCCAAGTCCCTTTTACCATGTATTGTAACATTTTCACAGGTTCTGGGGATTAGGACGTGAATATCTTTAAGAGACAATTATTCTGCCTACTATAGTCTCTGTATTCATAGAATTTATACTCTAGAAGATCAAATATGCAATTGTACAGTATCTGCAAAGGGTACTTTAAAAAAAGCCAGAGAAGTAGGAGGAGAACAGAGAAATAATCACAGAAGCTAAGAAAATGCTATGAGGATGGGAAAGTTCCTGCTGGGATTTACAATAAACATCACTAGTCACACTGGCCAGAGAAGTCTCGATACAGTAATGGAGTGGAAATCCATATTGACATATATTAAAAAGTAAAAAAGTACAAATCGTGATTGTTGGCAGCTCTTTCAAAATATGTGGCTATTTTTTGTGGTCTCCTTGTGTAAGTCTATCATACAAATCTCTAGCAGAAGTGCTTGACAGCTTTTTCATTTTTTTAATTAAAGAGATGTATAGTTGTTCCTGATAACTCACAAACAAGCATCTGTATGTCTTAGCCTTTTACTCAAGGCCTTCCATCACATAAGTACAACCTACTTTTCCCAAATATCTTCCATTGTTCTCATTATAAATCTTTGTGCTTTAACTAGGCTGGTCCTGTTGCTCCCATTTCTCTGTCTCTGCTAGCGCTGCCTTTTCATTTTGGAATGGATTTTTTCCATTTCTCTCTCTTGCTTTTCCAGGAATCCAGGCTATCTCAACCCCCACAACTTCTTCTCTCTTACAGTTGTGTTGTAAAAAGAAAACAATCACCTGATTTTTGCTAAATTTTGTGACTTTATACATTTATTTTAAAGACTTCAGACCGATAGGAAATACACACTAAATAGGTAGTATACTGAGGCAGGCTTTTGTAGCAAGTAAAAGCTGATACTTTTTCTAAAAGTTTTTCCTAATAATTAAATCATACCACATGAACAAGAAATATAAAATTTGGTATATTTCATAATATCATGGGTTCTCTGTATTTACCTTTCATGGGAAGAAAAAAGAAATCTTGATTTTTGTATTGTGACTAATTTTTCAGGAGTACAATAAACTGTATAGAATTATTTAAATCCATTTTGATTTTCTTTTACTTTTGAAGGTCCAAGGGATGTCCTTCATTGCAGCAGTACTCATTCTCAACTTGGAAGAAGCAGATGCCTTCATTGCATTTGCAAATCTCCTGAATAAGCCATGCCAATTGGCCTTTTTTCGTGTGGATCACAGCATGGTATGAACATTTGGAGTGGATTATGCTTTGTATGCTTCTGTATTATGAATGCCCCTTGAAGAGTGCAAAGCTGGGCATGGTGGCACACGCCTGTAATCCCAGCACTTGGGAGGCTGAGTCAGGAGGATCACCATGAATTTGAGGTTAGGCTGGGCTATATAGTGAATTTAAGGCCAGTCTGAACTACAAAGCAAAACCATGTCTCAAAAAACAGCAACAAAAAAAGTAAAAACAAAACAATCCAATAATTAGAAATATAAACATTTCATTGAATTGGTATAGTTTGTTTTGTTTTGGTTTTTTGGCGGGTACCGGGAATTGAACTCAGGACCTTGCGCTTGCCAGGCAGGCACTGTGCTGCTGAGCTATATCCCTGGCCCGAAGTATAGTTTTTTTTTTCTTGTGGGTACTGGGGGTCAAACTCAGGACCTCGCATGCCAGCCTGCGCCCGTGCCACTGAGCGATATCACTGGCCCTTTTTTCATATGTGGGTACTGGGAGTTGAACTCAGGACCTTGCGCTTGCCAGGCAGGCGCTTATGCCGCTGAGCTATCTCACCGGCCCCCAAGTATAGTTTTAAGAATACTTGAGAAGACTCACAGTGCTAATACAAAATATGTGCTGTTAATATTTAAGGATTTATTTCTCTATTTCTAGAGTATACCTTTTCATAATTTTATTGATTTGTCTGTCTGTAGATGTTGAAATATTTTGCAACATTTGAAGTATTCTTTGAAGAAAATCTCTCCAAACTATTTCTTCATTTCAAGTCTTACAGTCTTACACCAGATATATACTTGATAGACTGGTGAGTTGTAACATAAATAATGATAATGATAAGGAAATAAACTATAATTTTTTGTGTGTTTCAGGAACTATACTAAATCTCATACATGGCATAATACATGTGAAAGAATCTTAGAAAAACTCACTATTTTTGTGGGGACATATTTGATTTAAGAGCATGGACTCTGGGTTGCAATTAGAATTTCTCTGTTTTATTTTCTTATCTATAAGAGGGAATAGTAATATTTGTATCTTGAGTTATAGTGCAAGTGTTTTACATGGATTATCTCATTCAGTGCCTCGCATATATTAAGCTTTCAGAAAAATTGCTGTTCCTTTATTCTTACCATATAAGAAATTATGATAGTATATCTTTACTAAGACCTGTTTTTCAAGGCTTATCTAACTTTCTGACAGAGAAATGACACCTTATTTAGGTGCTAATGTCTTTTTTCATCTTCCCAATTCAAAACTTTCTGTTCTAAGATGGAGGTTCTACCTGGTGAGTAGTAGCCAATTGATTGTAGAATGGTGGGCAAATTTTGCCAAAGAGATGGAGCAGCTAACCCTAAAACAGGTTGATCAAATGTGATGTCTTCCTAATTTGGCCCTTCATTTAGTTAGGTTTTTTTTTTTTTTTTTAAAGTTAGTTTTTAATGTATGTGCCTCAGTTTCCACTAGGAAAATTAGTGTTCCTCTGGGAAGGACCCAAGAAAATCATGAAACCCAAAGAACCAAGATTAGATACTAATTCTGTCAGGAAGGGATTTAAATAAAAAAACCTCAATTGTCAATCTTGAGGAACATTGGACATATTAGGATCACAACTGATACAGGGAATGAGTACTGTGTATTAGCAACTGCCTAGGCACTTCTTACACTCTCGCATTTTTAATAGTGAAGTTAGTATTCTCTGTACTTCCAAGAGTATGCCTTTTATTATGTAATTAAATGTGAGTTTATAATTTAAGAAGTAGAGATGGATTTTTTTTCACTAACTTTGTTGAACTTACTACATACAAATCTCAAAATCATTTTTGCAAGGGAAAATGAATAAATGACAGTGCTAAGGGTTTTTGTTGTTTATGGGAATAGCTTTTAGCTCCCTCCCTCAGATTCCTTAGCATTACCTCAAATAGACACACGATCAGAGTAAAAAGTTTTACCCTAGCCAGGTCTGGTGGCTCACACCTGTAATCCCAGCACTCTGGGAGGCTGAGGCAGGAGGATTGTAAATTCAAGCCCAGCCTGGTCAACGTAGGGACTTAGCAAGACCCTGTGTCAACATAAAAAGGGCTGGGGATGTAGCTCAGTGAGAAGGCCCTGGGTTCAAACCCCAGTAGTGCCACCAAAAAAAAGTTACATTCTTCCTTCTTTGACAAGGCAACTTCAAGACAAGTATTCTAGTACCTATTCTTCCAACTTCCCCAACCAGAATGCCACCTGAAACACCATGGCATAAAGAATTGCATAGTCAGAGACTGTCAGAAAGGAAGAGCAAAACCATTTCAGTGATTCTTTGGACAACAAAACAAAATGATGGATGTTTATGGAAGGGAAAAGAGAAAGTTAGATTTTATGGGTTGTATTATGTTACTAAAAGATGATATTTGCATTCCTCATACAATAATAAACATTTCTTTTCTTTTTTATGTGGGTACCAGGAACTGAACTCAGAACCTTGCGCTTGCCAGGCAGGTGCTTATGCTGCTGAGCTACATCACCAGCCCTCTTTTCTTTTTTGGTATTGGGATTAAACTCAGAGCCTTGCATATGCTAAGCATGCACCCTACCACTGAGCTACAACCCTAGTAGTGATCATTTCTTATGTGTCAGACACCATTCTAAGCACTTTCTTAACTCCTTTAATTTTCAAAATAATCTTAAGGTAGGTACAGTTATTATCTTTAGTTTACTAATGAGGAAGCTGAAGCACAATGAGGCTAAATATCTTGCTCAAGTTCATATAATTAAGTGGCAAATTCAGAATTCAAGCTTTCTTATTCTGGTTTCAGAGCCCATACCTTTAACCACTAGGGTATTCTACCACTCTTGATTGTATTAGGTTTTTCCTCAGTGTAAGGTAAATTCACACAATTTTATTACTTAAAGTTTGAAGGAAGAACCATATTTTATTTGCTTTTTTATTTCTAATTAAACACTGTTTTTTTCCTATAGAGATGCTTAATGAATGAATGAATGAATGAAAACCTTCAATGACTATTTTCCACCTAATTTTAGGATCTTCACACTATATAGCAAATCGCTACCACTGGATCTGGCCTGTCGAGTTTGGGATGTATTTTGCAGAGATGGGGAGGAATTTTTATTTAGGACAGGATTAGGAATCCTCCGATTGTATGAAGATATTCTCCTGCAGATGGACTTTATTCACATAGCACAGTTTCTAACTAAATTACCAGAAGATATCACATCAGAAAAGCTGTTCAGCTGTATTGCAGCAATTCAGATGCAGAATAGCACCAAAAAGTGGACTCAGGTACAGTGAAATGTTTTTACTTCTAATAGATGTGTTAAAACAATCATTTGACTATTTGTAAAAGAAGTTATATATTTCTCAAATGTTAGTGCTTAAATTAATAAATATGTTACCTTTGAAAAATAATTTTTGGCTTTGAAAAAGCAAGAGTTCAAAACGGATTGCTCCCCTCCCACCTATCCAAACCTAGGGTTTTATTTTTATGTAAATCCACTAGTATTTTTTAACCACAACCCAAAGAAATCATTTATTTGCAGAACTGTTATATAATTACTTTACTATTTCAAATAGGTAACAATTTTAATAAGAACTGCTATGTACTTAGAGTTTTCTGTAGACTAATATTTGACCCTGGCTTTTTAAATGGTTAATCTTTTTTTTTTGGAGACAGGGTCTCACTGTGTAGTTCAGACTGACCTTGAACTTGTGGTAATCCTCCTGCCTCAACCAAGTGCTGGGATTACACGTGTGCCACCATGCCCAGTGTAGATGGTTAATCTTGTTAAGGAAGCAAACATACTGCACATCTAAGTTAAATGACATAAAAGAAACATTATTACTTGATTCATGAATGATTGCTCATGAAAACAAAATTTAAGAATATTGGTTCAGAAAACATGCTGCTACCAGATCAGAATATTTGGCAACTGATAAAAACTGGAATATAATCATTAATTAGATTTAAAAAAACAAGGGGATTGAGAGTAACAATCTTTCAGGGGACAGAGTTAAGTGTACTACAGCTATTTTGTTAATAAGCTATAGTTATTTAAAGCTCTCTAATTTGGGTGGTAGGTTTTTCTTTTTTTTTTTCCCATCTTTTTTCATGGTGCTAGGGATGGAAACCAGGGCCTCATGCATGCTAGGCAAGCATTGTACTACCAACCTACATCCCTAGCCCTGGGTGGTAGTTTTTGAGGATTAATTTTTATTTTATATAATTTCCAGGTCTTTGCATCTGTAATGAAGGATATTAAAGAAGGAGAGAAGAACAGCAGCCCTGCTCTGAAAAGCTAATCTTCAAAATTAACAGATTAACCGAAATATAAACAGTGGTTTTGGGAAGAGTACAAGTTTTTTGTTTCCTAGGTAAAAAGCATTGAAGAAAATGTTGGTGAAATTGAAAAGAATCATGAGGTGGAAAACTGCTGGTTTTAAATTCCCTGGCCAAAGTAATGAAATAAGTAATTTATTGACAGTATTAATGAATAAAAACAGTATTTTGTAGGGATAGCCATTTTTTTCAGAGGAAAAAGTTTAAATGACTATGTCAGACTCCATAATTTAGATTGAACAGTCTAATGCAATAAATTTTTAAATAGCTTCAGAAATACATCAAATTTTTACATCTTTTCTTTTTTAAAATAATTACCACAGAGGCACTTTGAAGGTCAGAGTAGAATTGTTCAATATTACTTTAACCTCCAAAATGCTATAATACAGATGTTATCTCTAGTTCCAAACTTTTGAAGATTGTATTATAGACCAAGAATAAATAACTTTGTATGTACACTAAGTCACCAAAGTTGTTAACTTCATTTGCAGGTTGGAGCAAATGTGAATTATCTGGGAACTGGAAATACTGGTGGAAAATTGTATCTTCGTTTATAGGTTTTGTACCACAGTTGTGTCTATTTGTTCTTGAAGGGAAATTATCTTCCTTAAGGAATTCTTCTCACTGAAAGAATCTTAGCCTTTCAGTTTCTAATCTAACAAACTGTTCACCTAGTAATTTAACATTAAGAAAACTAATTAGTAGAGTGAAAGTTCTTTGCACTTTAGTGGACTGAAGACTTGACTTTGGGAGTAAGTCTAAAAACATAAATAAGGCTTTTCACTGGTAAGAGTAAAAAGTAATGAATTCTGGGAGTTCTTAAATAGCATACTACTTGAAAAGACTATATGTTTTAGTTAAAATTCCTTCTCTGTCTGTATAAACAAAATTTTTTAATTCCAGTTTAAAATTTGAAATCTTATACTTAGTTAAGTCCATGACTTGTGAAATACTATGCATAATTTTTTTCTAATCAGTGGAAATAACAGTTAAAGAAAAGGGTGAAATTAACTTTTTTTCTGAGTCTAACTCTGATGGTATAGCAAATACACTATTAATCATTGGAAATTGGCATTAAATGTATTAAGTTTTGAACCTAAATTAAATCACTTGAGTGTTATAAGTGGTATCTGTATAACATACTATGTGGGTAATAATTTATAGTTTTTATGTTGCAATACGGTTTGAAACAATTAAGCACACTATTTCTGTTAGTGATATCTGTATGTATAGTCTTCAAACTAACAAGCCTGGGATCCTTGTTAGTGTAGTGACCGCCTCTTTAGGAGTATGGGACCAGAGGGTGCCTATATATTTTTACCCTATGGGTCATTCTAGCATAGGGACTACTAGTGGAACCCTCAGAAGTTAACTCCTGTCACAGGGGCTTGCTTAGTGGAAAGTGATAGTGTAATAAAATTATATTGAGGGAGTATCCAGGGTTTTAATAGGTTTTAAAATGACCTTTTAACTCTGGTAACAATTTCCTTGGGCTCCCTGATAGAGGGAATATAACCTCTGGCAGTAATCTCATTGAGGTTATATGACCTGCCTAAATTTAATCTTTCTTATGTACTTACTGTATTTTTTTCTTACTACTTATTATTGTACAGTTTCTTTACCTTTAAAATATAAATGTGTATATAAAATGTAAATACAATGAATTCACTAAAAACCACTAGTAACAATTACTGTGTAAATAAAACTTGCAAGCAGAGTAATTACTTGAAATGAGTCTTTGTCACTTTGGGGATATCTGGTTTAGTTAACTACATCTAGAGAAAAAAAAAGCATATACTTTTTTTGGCAGAGGGTAGGGAGAAGGCAGATTTTTCTTCTAAACGATGCATGAGGCCTTTCGAGACTTTCAGTACTGGCAGCTAAGATACTGTACTGTCTTCCTCCCTTCAGTCTTACATACAGGCAATAAGTGCTTATTCACATGGTCAGTGTATGTCAAGTTTTCTGTTTTTTGGTTAAAGTATATTTTCAACTAAAAACTTTTCCTAAAATACAGAATATAAAATTTAATATGGTGTTTCAATTGCTTGTATATTTTAAATTTTTTCCATCTTTTTTATGATGGAATAGTTTTACATGGTGTATACATACATTTTCTTTATCCACTCATCAGTTGATGGACACTTAGATTGTTTGCACTTCTTGGTTATTATGAATAGTGCTGCATTAAACATGGGAGTATAGAAGTCTCTTCAACAGACTAATTTCATTTCCTTTGGATATATACCCAATAGTGGGATTGCTAATTCTGTTTTTATTATTTATTTTTGAGGTACTGAGTTTGAACCCATGGGCTCAACACTGAGGTATACCTCCAGTCCATTTTTTATTTATTTCGAGACAAGGTCTCACTAAGTCACTAATTTATTTGCCCAGGCTAGGCATGATCTTGTAATCTTCCGGCTTCAGCCTTCCTCAGTGGTGGGATCACAAGGGTATGCCACCACACCCAGCTGTTTTTAATTTTTTGATTGTACTAATTATACTCCTAGCAACATACGCAAGGTTCCTTTTTCTCCACATCCTAGTCAGTACTTTTTTTTTTATAGTAGCCATACTGATTGGAGTAAGATGATATTTCATTGTGGTTTTGATTAGCATTTCCCAGATTAGTTTCATTGAACTTTTTTTATATACCTGTTGGCCATTTATATATCTTCCTTTGAAAAATGTCTGTTTAGATCTGTCCCTTGTAACACTGTTAATCAATCCTTTTTTGAAATACTCTTGTCCCTATCTTTTCTGACTCCGTACTCTTCTGTTATTACTCTTTGTTTTTTTTGCATGCCAGGCAAGTGTTGCGCCAGTAAGCTACACTCCCAACCTGATACCCCCTTTTGTGGGGACAGTACTGGGGATTGCAACTGACCTACATACCCAACGTTTTTTATTTTAAAAAGAGGGCCTCGCTAAATTGCCAAAGTCTCCAGAGTAGCTGTGATTACCAGCATGCATCACTGAACATGGCTCAGTACTCCTATTTTTGACCTCTACTAGTTCATTCTCTTCTAACCTACCTTTAAACGTTGATATTTCTGAGTGAACCAGAAATAATTTGAATTGAATGTCTGATCAGTTGCATAATCTTTCTAAAGGGGCAATTACACATGAAAGATAAATTCAATAAGAAATAGACCAACTCTATCATAGGCAATACCAGGAACTATTTTGGGTACTAGCAACTCAATAGTAAATAAAATAGTGTTTCTGATCTGAGTTTACACAGTAGTGCAAGCAACAAACTGTATAAAACAGTGTCATATGGTGATAAGTAATAGATATTAGAACAAAATATGAATAAGTTCATGAGAATACAGGATAAATATTTAGAGAAAAGTTCTCCTTTGAGGAAGTGACATTAAGTGGGGATCTGAATCAAATGAAAATAAAAGCCATACAAAAAGACTTAGACAAAGAATCTTTCCGATGGAAAAGCAAGAGTAAAAGACTGGGTAGACTAGAGTTTAAGAGACTAAGAAATGGCAAGAAGTCCATTGTGTATAAAAGGGTAAAGTCTGGGCTGGCAATGTACCTTAGTGGTAGAGTGCTTAGCTAGTATGTGCAGGGTCCTGGATTCAATTCCCAGTACCACAGGGGAAAAAAAAAGTGAAGTTAAGTGGTCCTTAAAACTGGACAGATGGGGCCGGTGAGATGGCTCAGCGGCATAAGCGCCTGCCTGGCAAGCGCGAGGTCCTGAGTTCAACTCCCAGTACCTACAAACGAAAAAAGGGCCGGTGATATCACTCAACGGCATGGGCGCCTGCTGGCGTGCGAGGTCCTGAGTTCAACCCCCGGTACCCACACACGCACAAAAATAAATAAATAAAATAAAATAAAATAAAATAAAATAAAATAAAATAAAATAAAAAAACTGGACAGATGGGCAGAGATCAGATCAATTAGGACTTCTTAGGCCCAGAGAAAGAGTTTAGATTTTTATTATAAGGAATGCCATTAGAGAACCCTGAGCAAGGATAGGATTTGATTTATACTTTTAAAATATCATAATATGTGTAGGCTCAGTAAAGATTTGATGAGACATTTTTTTTCTTTAATATTTTGCAATGCTGGGGACTGAACCCAGGGTCTTGCACATGCTAAGCAAGTACTCTACCACTGAGCTACATCCCAAGCCCGTGTTTACTTTTCAAGGATTCACGTAGTTTTAAAAATCAAATCAGAAGAAATATGACAGCAGTACGGCTTTACGTTATTGAGATACAATTGGAGGTTAAGGTAGAGTTTAAGAGTAAATATTAATTGACGTTACACTTCATCAGTTGTCTAACCTGTAATGTAGGAATAAAAATAATCTTTTATTAATAGTGTTGTTAGAAGGGTGAAGATGTTTATGTAGGATGTGCCTTGTAAATTCTTAAATTGTGTACAGATACAATCATTAAGTAGTTGGAGTCAGAAACGAAGAAAATAGGCATACCATAAATTCTGAGAAACTGGGCGGGGGGAGCGGGGGTAAAAAAAATCGTTGTAAAGGATTATAGACAAGAAAAATTGGAGTTGAAGGCTTAAGCGAAAAACAGCAACAAGAAACACCCTGCTCCTTTAGTACCCACTCTATTGCTCGTTGGTTTCTGAATCTTCTGTCTTTTCTGCTGGCTTTCTATCACTGCATTCAGCTTTCCCTTATCCTAAACAACTTTCTCGAACCCTGCCGTAATCTTGATTTCCTGTCTCCCCTCTTCCCACCCGCAAGAGCTCTCTGGGCCATTTCAGGAGGATTTTCACTCAAAAATGTGAACTACGCTCGGCGAGTGGCTGGCGAGCTAGGCAATATTCCTGTCGGATATCCTCGCCTGCACAGTGGAGCATCTTTCCTAAAGGATCATGGGTTGGGGGTGCTGAATCACATCCGCCAATGTGTGACATACCAAGCGTAGTTTGGAACCATCATCAAATTCTGTACACGAGGAAAGGGGCGTTCCCAGTCACTAGACTCCTCGATATCACAGCGGTAGTTAAAGGGATTCAGCAGCACCTGGTTTTGCGGAGAAAGAAGGCAGGTAATCCTCACTGCTCGCCTGGGGTGGCTCCCGACAAAAGCACCGACCACTCCAAATCTCGCGTAGCTGCCGCAGGGGCGGGCAGGGAGCTCGAAATATCGCGAGACCACAGGATTTTCCCGCCAAGGAGAAGCGCGCGGTTTTTCCCAGGCCCGGGTTTTGGTCAGAACGGTGGGCTGCCGGTTCCTGTGTGCGTAGTTATCACGCGGCCTTGCAGGTGCCAAGAGGAGTCGACCCGGTTCCCGGTGAGCGTGCAGCCATGCCCGCGGAGCGGCCCGCGAGTAGCGGCGGTGAGTAACGAGAATCTTCGGGCGGGGGTGGGCAGCATGGAGGCTGCGGCGGAGCTTGGGGGAGAGAGCCGACTCCGGGGCTGGTACTGAGGTGGGTTGAGAAGGTGTGGGGAGGTGAGGGGAGGCCGCCTAGCAGTCGTACCTGTTTGCCTGGCATAGAGCATTTTAGACGGGGAGCTGCGTTTTCTCGAGCATCCCAATTTTTAAATGGGTTCAGAAAAATTGGTGACGATGTGGGTACCTAGGGTCTTATGTGAGGTGATGCTGGCGCCCCGTGGGTCTTAGATTCTTGCTTTAAGTGCCTCGAGGTTGAGTAGTTGGTAACTTTTAAAACTACAGTTTAAAACTATTTTGCCCTCTTAGGGTCGCTAGGTGCAGAAATGGTTGAACAACCAGAGACTGCCGTGATTACCCCAGCCATGCTAGAGGAGGAAGAACAGCTTGAGGCCGCAGGACTTGAAAGAGAGCAGAAGATGCTAGAAAAGGTAATTTAGGAATCAAGTTAAACATTGTTGATTTCTGATCTGACCTGAGGCTTCCTCGGAGACGTGGTTTGTGTTCTTTCTTTTTCTGTTTAGTTGGAGCTTTCATAAACTCTAAAACAGCTTTGGTACTTTTGTGAATGTTTACAGATACTATCGTTAAGAAATCTTCACACGTGCTTTGAATATGGGTTCTGTGAGTCTTGAAATACCATAAAGTGATCTCTTCTCTTTTGAGTGAACATTTCAAATTGCTTGTTTGGCCATTATGCTTTTTTCAAAGTCGGTACTGAATGCTTCCCTTTGTCATACTTATTTCCTTTTTAAAGTACTACCTTAACGGTATGCTTCGTGCAAACATTGATCTTTTTCTTTTTTTAATGTGGGTACAGGGAGTCGAACTCAAGACCTTGCTCTTGCCAGCAGGAGCTTGTGCCACTGAGCGATACCACCGGCCCTTTTTTTCCTTTACGTGGGTACCGGGAGTCGAACTCAGGACCTCGCGCTTGCCAGGCAGGCGCTTATGCCGCTGAGCTATCTCACTGGCCCTGATCTTTAAATCTGAAGTCACAATGCACTAGACAGAAGGTAGAAGTTAATATTAATCAGAGGTTGGGCCGGAATCCAGCTCTGGTGACAACTTCCTAATTGGGTGGTTTTCCACCTAAGTGATCAACTTTTTTTTTTTTTGAGACAGCCTCTTGCGTTATAGTTTAGGCTGGCCTTGAACTACATAGCCAGGCTGGCCTCTAACTCAGCGGTGCTCCTGCCTCAGACCCTCCAGAGTGAAGGCGTAGCTTCGTTTCTTTTAGGGTATATCATTTCCTGCTTTGTCTTTGTAGGCTGTGCACCTAAAATATAGGAGGCAGTTAGTGTTTATTGATTAGCTAATGATGATAAAGTAATTTTTTATAATGTACTGTGTCCTACACAAAATTATGAAAATATAATAAGTATAGTTACTAGCCATGTAACTCGGTAACTTGTAAAATACAGGTTCTGGGGCCAATGCCCAGAATAAAATGAACTTCAGAGGTTGTTTCTTTACGTGTAGGTATTGAAAGATTCGATGAGTTTTTGCACTTGAGTCATATATAAAGTTACTGCCTAGGTGACTAGAAAATTCTTAGAATAGCTTTCAAAGACTCCTTATTTAAGCTTTAAAAACATTCCGTGGAAGTCAGAAAACTTAAAGACTCTGAGGGAACAACATATTTATGGGCATATATTTAGAAATACAAAGAGAGAAATAGCTAGCTTAAATTCCTTGATAAGAAGCCTTTAACTTTTGTGAAAAGACTGGAGAATGACTTTGTGATTCAGTTATTTGTATGACTTTTCACCTGCATTTCCTTTTTTTTTTTTTTTTTTTTTTTTTTTTGTGGGTACCGGGGGGACGACCTCAGGACCTCGCGCACCAACAGGCACCCGTGCCACTGAGCGATATCACCGGCCCCTTTTTTGTATGTGGGTTCCGGGAGTCGAACTTGGGCCCTCGCGCTTGCAAGGCAGGCGCTTAAGCCGCTGAGCCGTCTCACCAGCCCCTGCATTTCCTTTTAAAAGCAGTCATTGTTAGGTTTAGGAGTAGCATTGTTGCCTTTGAAGTAGGGAGGAGGAAGGTTAAAATTGATGAAGTTTCTTGGAAAGGTAAAAGTGGTTCATACAGTACAATATTGTGTATAACTAAAATAGAACTTTAAAACCACTGGAACTGGTGTTAAAAGATATTGGCATAGACAGTGAAGATTTCAACCCTCAGTGTTCTTTGGCATACTGGTGAATTCTAACCACCAATGTGTGTTCTGGTCAGTGCTTTCCACTGGTAGAGGTACCATTTGCTACTGTGTAAGAAACTGTTGAATCAGAGAGATGTTACATGCATATAACCCCATCACCTTGGGAGGCTATTATGTACAGTAGGATGGCAGTTCGAGCCCAGTCTGGGCAATTTAGCTGCTTAGCAAGACCTTGTCTCAAAATAAAAAAAAAACAAACGGGACTGGGACTGTAGCTAAGTCAGGAGGCAGGTCCTAGCTTCAGTTCCCAGTACCCCGATAATAATGATGATTATGATCATGATGATAGGAAACTCTTGAAATATTGCACATAGGATTTTAAAATTAACCATTGCTATAGTTTAATTATATATTATTCCATCATGTCATCTTAAAGCTTTAATAGCTTTTAACATAAATGGTAATGACATTTAACTTTTCTGTAGTGAGGGTATATTGCTTTCTTAGATATTTAACAGTTATCATTGGTTTCGTAATAGAAATTACATTGAATGAAAAGTACAGTGACATTTAGGAAAGCCTAAGTCCATAAGAGTAATGTCTTAGACATCACAAGCTAAATTAGCAAAAACCACCCAAGGTATAGTTTACAAGGAGGAGGGACATTATTTAGAATTTAAAAATAAATTCATATCTTCCCATCATCCGTGTCCTGTCCCTGGCGCATGCTAGGCAAGTGCTGTAAGATTCCTCTAGTTTGAAGTTACCAATTATGAGAAGGGACAATTAGTGCTTTTTAGGGGATTGGCTTTGTTTTTGCCTTTTCATTCTTTTGGTTGAAAAATCAGTGGCTTGGTTTAGTTGAAAAGCAAGATAGTAGGAATCTGCCACAAAGCAGCTGGATAACCTTAATAAATTATCAAGTCTCTCTAGACTGTATAAAATGAGAAATATGTATTACCAAATCTATAAAGATTTCTTTAATTCTATAGTTCCTTAATTAGGATTTTTAGTTCAGTTGCAGAGACTAATATTAATGTAGGAATTTATACTATAATTGATAAAATTTTTTATCTCATCTGATCTCATTTATCTGTCCTTTAGACAGTACAGAGGTTACCTGTTTCCTGAAATCTGACTTCTCAGATTTTAGTAATTTTTTGAATTTTTTGGGATACTATTTAGTATACAGTATGTCTGTTTTGTTTTGTTTTCATGAGACAGATCTCAGTAAGTTGTTCAGGCTGGACTTGTGCTTGTGGTCCTCCTACCTTATCCTCTAAAGTAGCTGAAATTATAGGCATCTGCCACCGTGCATGGCTAGTGTGTCTTTTAATACTTAGTTATTTTCAGATTATTAATGTCATTTCATCTGTAGTGAAAATCAGTCGTCTTGTGTTCCTCCACTCAGGAATTTTATTTCTTTGTGAATTAGGTGAGTATGTGTTTTTTCATAGGTATTAAGGAACTTAACATTTAAAGGGATAATACTATAGTTCTCAATCCTGCATACTTATTAGAGTCATTGATTCCTCTTATCACCTCTGTCCGGATCTAAATAGTTTGAATGTTTGTGTGCCCATGCATGCATACACACATCCTTTCTTAGGAGAAAATTGTAAGTTACATACACCATGGCTTTTTTTTTTTTTCTTTTTTCAACCATAGCTTTAGTAGATGAATTCTACTCTCACTTGACTCTCTTTAGACCTGCTGTAATGATCTTCATGGAATTTTCAGTTGACATGTTTTCTATCTTGTGTCTTCTGTTATTATTCTTTTATAAACTATTTACCTTTTCTGTCAGTGTGACTTTAAAGAAGTTTCCTTCTCTGCCACTAGACTATTTTAAACACATAGAAATTACTGGACAAATATATGTTCGATTATAGTAATGTGGAAAGCAGAGGTTTGTAGTAAGAAAGTATGCAGAAGTGGGCCGGTGAGATAGCTCAGCGGCGTAAGCGTCTGCCGGGCAACCGCGAGGTCCTGAGTTTGACTTCCGGTACCCACATACAAAAAAGGGCCGGTGATATCGCTCAGCCACACGGGCGCCTGCTGGCGCGTGAGGTCCTGAGTTCGACCCCCGGTACCCACAAAAAAAAAAAAGTATACAGAAGTGAAAGATAAAGACAGTAAGAAAAAGAAAGCTGAAGAATATAGGGCGAGGCTCGGGAGCAAACAATACTAGGAAGGGGAACGGGGATAAGAAATCAGTATGTTGGGCCGGGTATATAGCTCAGCGGCACAAGCACCTGCCTGGTAGGCGCAAGGTGTCCTGAGTTTGATTCCCAATACCAAAAAAAAAAAAAAAAAAGAAAGAAAGAAAGAAAGAAATCAGTATGCTGCTGGGGATATAGCTCAGCGGCCCAGGGCCTGCCTGGCCAGCGTGACCTCGTGAGTTCAATTCCTGGTACCGAAAAAACAAAGAAAAAAAGAAATCAGTATGTTGAATATTTTAACAACACAGTTAAAATTTTAATAGATATGCTAGCCCCTAGCCAATGAGTTTTTTTAAAAAGTCATTTGTTCTATTTTTTTTTTAAACTAAACTATCTTTAGTAAATTAATCTTGTAAGAATCTTTTTTCGTTGTTTTTAGGAAGTATTTTAAACCCAAAGAGTTGTTTAGCCATTTTTATTAAGCCTTATACAAAAAAATCAATCAGACTACTTAAGTAGTTATGGGAAATTTCTCTTTGGATAGGCTCGCCTGTCTTGGGACAGAGAGTCCACGGAAATTCAATATCGAAGACTTCAACATTTGCTTGAAAAGAGCAATATCTACTCCAAATTTTTATTGACTAAAATGGAGCAGCAGCAGTTAGAGGTATGTATATGTGATTAACTATAGCTAGGAGCTTAAAAATATCTTTAAAACACCTTTATTGAGGCATAAATTGTATACAGTAAAAAGCACAGATTTTAAGTTTATGCTTTGGTTCTATACCTTCACTGGCGAACCTATGGCACCGATGCTTCAGCAGGCTTTGTCATCATTGAAATCCCTAAAAGGTTCACCATCACTGGTATAAACCCACCAGCATAATCAAGATAATAATGTACATTTCCATTCCAAAAAGAAAGTTCTTTTGTGCCATCAGTGAACATCAGGAACCATTTGATTTGCTTTATAGATCAGTATTGGTTTTTTTAGAGTATTACATAAGTAGTATCATGGTATTGTGGTATTATGAGATATATTTTTGGTCTCATCCATGTTCCTGGTGTACAGTTTCAAAAATCCTTGGATTCTCCAAAGTGATGTGTCCCCTTGTATGCTAATGAGTTAAATGATGGCTGAGAGTCCCTAGGTAGCTTTAGAATGCTTGCTAGTCTCCAGAAAGACCTTGGCATGATTAGAAGGTTGGAACATAAGCTCTGCCTCCCACTTTGGGTGGGGGGAGGGGCTGAAGATAAGGCTGATCACTGATTGAATGAATATGTAATGAAGCTTACATAAAAGTCCCAGAAGAGATTAGGAGAGTTTCTGGTTAAGGAACAGGTGGGGGTTCCTGGAGAGTGGCATTCTTGGAGAGGATAGGGAAACTGCCTCCCACCTAACACCATACCTTGCTTTACCTATGTCTTTATAACATGTTCATCAGTATCCATTGTATATCCTTTATAATTAACCAATAAAAAGGAAAGTATCTTTGAGTTGTGATCTGCTCTATCTAGCAAGTTAACCCAGTGAAGGGAGGGTGATGTGTGAACCCCAGTTCACAGTCAGGAGCTTGGGTAAAGCAACCTGGGGCTAGCGATTGCAATCTGAAGTGGGAAGAGGGGCATTTGAGCAACGGATCTTTCGGTAAGGGACCTGACAGTGATTGCTCAGTGTGTGGAAAAAAGAAACCCCACATATTTGTTCACGGAAGTCTTCTGTTTTCATTGTTGAGTGAGAATAGGAGAAACTGGGTTTGTTTTCCTTTTGTACAAGTATGTATTCCTTTTGTATCTTATTTTTTCTCCTCAATATATTTTTGAGATTCACTCATGATGTATTTATCAGTGAGTCTTTTCATTCCTGAGAAACATTTCATTTTAAAAAGTAGCTTTTTTTTTTTTTTTTTTTTTAACGTGGGTACCGGGGGTCGAACTCAGGACCTTGCGCTTGCCAGGCAGGCGCTTATGCCGCTGAGCTATCTCACCAGCCCAAAAGTAGCATTTTAAATGCTGTTTATGGTATTGAGATATAAGTGGAATATACTAAACTGCGCACACTTAAATGTATAATTTTATGTTTTGACATGGACATAACTGAGAAGCCATCACAATCATAGTGGACATTCTCATCAATTTTAAATGTTTTGTCCTGCCTATTTTTAATTCTTCCACCCCCAAATAGCCACTGACCTGTTTTCTGTTATTACACATTCATTTGCATTTTCCATTAGTGAAGTTCATTTAGCTTTTATATACCTGAAATTCTTCATTTTCTTTTCATTTTTGAAAGATATTTTCATTGAATAAAGAATTTTTTTCTTAGCTGGGCTTGGTGATGCATTCCTGTAATCCCAGCTACTTGAGAGACTGAGGCACGGGGAGCACAAATTCAAGGTCAACCTGGCAATTTAGGGAGTCCCTGTTTCAAATTAAAATTTAAAAGGATTGGGTGAAGTTCAGTGGTAAGGCAGTTGCCTACCATGTGCAAGGCCCTGGGCTCCATTCTCCATTGTGGGCCCCCCCCCGAAAAACTTTTTTTTTTTTTTTTTTTAGGTTTTTGTTTTTTTGTTTGTTTGTTTGTTCGTTTGTTTGTTTGTTTTGAGAGTAGGTCTTGCTATGTCGTTTAGGCTGGCCTTGAATTCTCTGTGTAGCCCAGGCTGGCCTTGAACTCGACACAGTCTTCCTGCCTCAGCCTCCCAAGTGCTGGGATCACAGTGTGTGCCACCATGCCCAGCAGTTATTTATTTTTTTTCTTGAGGTAACCTTAAAATTATCTCATTCATTGCCTTCTGGCTTACTATTTCTGACAAGCCAAAGTCCTTAAAATGCTTGTAAGATTCTCAGCAATTTGAATGTCTAGCACAACCCCATTACCTTTTAGATGTTTTTCCAGATGTGTTTTTGCCTTTCGGCTTTTGCCCTGGCTGTTTTGTGCCCCAAGATACTTGTAAGCATGCCTTGGCTTAAATGTTAATTTCAATGAGATCTGAAGTGCTCTGCCAACTTTAAATGAAATTACTAACTCATATCGTCATTGTATATGACACACACACACGGATTGAACCCAGGGCCTTGGCACTGAGCTACATCCCTAGCCCTTTTAAATTTTGAGACAGGGTCTTGCTAAGTTTCCCAGGCTGGGCTCAAACTTGTGATCCTTCCTCCTTAGCTTCCCAGAATTCTGGGACTTGAAATTACTGTTGATCCCCTTTGCCTTGTGCTCTTCCTATTGCACTTATCATGTGATATGTTTTATCATTGCGTTTGTTATTGTCTTCCCACTACAATGTATGAAGATTCAAGAATTTGTGCAAATCGAGAGACTACAATAAATCCCTATATCCTCATCACCTATTAACAGTTATTAATTGAGATTTTGTTACATTTATCCCCTTTTTCCTTTTTTGGAACCCTTTTTATTTTTATTTTTATGTATTTTTTTTTTTTTGTGGGTACCGGGGGTCGACCTCAGGACCTTGCGCGCCAGCAGGCGCCCGTGCCGCTAAGCGATATCACCGGCCCTTTTTTCGTATGTGGGTTCCGGGAGTCGAACTCGGGCCCTCGCGCTTTCAAGGCAGGCGCTTACGCCGCTGAGGCATCTCACCGGCCCCCTTGGAACCCTTTTTAAATCTTAGTGTTGTAAAATAAAACCCCAAACAAACATGTACTTAATGAGTTATAAGGCAAATATGATTTTAATCACTTCTTGGAAGAAATGAGTTGTATCCTTTGTGTCTTTTAAAGTTTAAAGTATATCTGTAACAGCTTTTCTTTGTCCCCCTTCTGAATATTCTACTTGATGCCCTGTATTTAGAACTTTCTACTTCCCTAAGGGAATATGAAGTATTCCTTTTTCCCGATCTGTTGGGAGCATGGGAGACTGCTTTACCTGCTTCTTTCTAGTAGCTGTTTTCCTGCCTTTGGTTTCCTCACACACACGCCTTTATCACTGCTTAGCCTAAAGTCTTGAGACAGACTGTAGCTTTCTTTGTGCAGCTTTGTCTTCTTTGGTCCTCGACACTGAAAATACTAGCAGTTCTCAGTCTGAATTCTGTCTTTTCAGTGCAAAGAGATTTGGCTTCTGTTTGGATTCTCCCTGCTTTACTTGTTCTTGCCTTTAGGCAGTAAGCTGGACAGTCAGAGGAATTGATCTCATTTCCCTTTTGTCAGTGTTCACTGTCTTTTTCTTTTTTTGGAACCAGGAATCAAACTCAGGACCTTGCGCTTCCCAGGCAGGCGCTGTGCCACTGAGCTATATTCCCGACCCATTCACTGTCTTTGAAAATCATTGCTTAATATATTTTATCTGGATGTTGCTTATGACAGGAAGGTAAATCTCTGTTCCCTGTTATTCCATAAAGACTTGAAGCACAGGTTTTCTTTGTTTTTTAGCAACGTATTTTTCATTGTGAATGTAGTTTTTTGAGGTTTGAGATGCATGTTTTATGTCATATTTCCCACTAAGATACTAAGAAACAATTATCTTACAGGAACAGAAGAAGAAAGAGAGATTGGAGAGAAAAAGGGAATCTCTAAAAGTTGCAAAGGTACTACCACAAACTAGAATTATTATTTTAGTGCTAGACCTTGAATCCTGGGCCTTGTGCATGCCAAGCACATGCTCTACCACTGAACCATACCTGCAGCCCTTACATATATTTTTGTTATCTTAATTATTAAAGAAATTCTATTGTGTTCTTTTGATTGATCAACTATTTTTTAGTTTCACTTGCATACCTTTGTTACAAGCTCCATAGATATGTGTAAAATTTGTTTCTTAGTATTTAAGAAATGTAAGGAAAGCCAAAGTATGGACCCCTTCATATTCTAATTCTGTGGACTGTTTTTTATCATTACCAAATTTGAGTGACTTGGAAAGAAACTGTAAATTTTGTATTTCAAGACATATTTTGTAATCAGCCAGCTCCTTTGGAGACCGTAATAAAGAGTTGTGCTAATGAAAAAAGAAACAAAGGGTACGTTTGTTAGATTCTTCCTTTATGTTAGATGTTCTGAATATGCCTTCTCTCAATTTTTATTTTTATTTTTTATTTATTTATTTTTTGTGTGTGTGGGTACCGGGGGTCGCTCAGGACCTTGCGCGCCAGCAGGCGCCCGTGCCGCTGAGTGATATCACCGGCCCTTTTTTCTTATGTGGGTTCCGGGAGATGAACTTGGGCCCTCACACTTGCCAGGTAGGCGCTTACGCCGCTGAGCCATCTCACCGGCCCCTCTCAATTTTTAAAACAACTTTATACATCAGTTTTTACATATAAAGAAGCTGATGGGAGGAGATAAATTATATTCACTCTTTGTAAAGTATATTACTCTATTATGCACAGGTCCTGTAATTATGAATTTGTCTGCCAGCTGAAGTTATTGTAACAAACACCACAGTCAGTATTCTTGGTGCTTTCTTAGTTATTCACAGACATGCTCATGTGCAAAGCAGCAAAAATTTTTAGTCTCCCAACACATTCAATACCAGCTGAGGTCAAACACAGCAGGCTCCGCTTTGTTTCAGCTTTCATACTCTGAACGTATCTTTTTCCTGATCTATATATATTTTTGCTCTTATTGGTGATTTTTGCTATGTAAAAATGACCTCCAAACATGTACGAAAGTGCTGGTTTACTGTCTAAATGTTTCCAAGAAAGGCTGTGATACACCTTGTGGAGAAAAAAATGTATTAAATAAGCTTTATTTAGGCATGAGTTATAGTGCCGTTGGCGGAGTTCAGTATTAAACTCCATATATATTACTTCAGGTATCTTTAAACAGAAACACATTAAACAGTTCTCTATTGGTTGGTCGATGAAAATGTAACTACAGTTACCTGTTGTAACTGCAGGAACCTAAGCTTGTATTTTTTCTAGAGGAAATGTTTATAGACTTTATAGAGCCTAACTAGTACAAATGATGACAATTGACTACAACTTGCTGAAGATCACATAATCTGATAAATAGTATTACCAGAATTTGAACCCAGGGTTTCTAAAGCTTACATTTACCTTCTATACTGAATGCCAATAGGAAAAATACGTAGGGGATCGCTAAATCCAAATACAGTATTTGAGTCTTAGTCTGGTTAGTGGTAATAAGTATCTGATAAAGAATTTGCAGATTATTTTGCAACAAAGTTATTAAAAACTGATATTTGACTCATTTTCTAGTTTCAGGGGTTAATCTTCAATTTCTGAAGAACTTATATTTATAAGATTATTTATTGGCTTAGCCATTTACTTCCTATTCTTAAACCTGTTCACTTTTTTTTTTTTTTTTTTTTTTTTTGTGGGTACCGGGGGGACGACCTCAGGACCTCGCGCGCCAACAGGCACCCGTGCCGCTGAGCGATATCACCGGCCCCTTTTTCGTATGTGGGCTCCGGGAGTCGAACTCGGGCCTTCGCGCTTGCAAGGCAGGCGCTTACGCCGCTGAGCCATCTCACCGGCCCAACCTGTTCACTTTTAATACTGCTTTTACTTTGACCCAGCTGCCTATCCTGGGTTTTGTTTTTCCCCCTCTTCATCTTTTGTTGTAAAGGTACCAGTCATTAAGTTGTTCTATTCTCTCACGATTCTTTTTTTGGATTCTATTCTAATCTTGAAACTTAAAGTTTTATTGTGTGTGTGTGTGTGTGTGTGTGTGTGTGTGTGTGTGTGTGTGTGTGTGTGTGTGTGTGTGTTGACGGCAGTGGTGGTGGTAGTAAGGATTTACACTGAGGTACCTCCCCGACCATTTTTTATCTATTTTTATTTTGAGATAGGGTCTCATGAAGTTGCCCAGGTTGGGCTCCAACTTGGTGTCCTCTTAGTTCAGCCCGCCAGAGTGCTGGCATCACAGGTGTGTGCCACCATGCTCAGCACTATCTATTCTTGATAGAGAATTCTTTTCCACCTGCCACTTTGAAACTTTTTTGAACATCTCCTTTTGGTTGCCACCTTCACTAATATTTTTCAGTTGGTATTTTACTCTACTTATACTTTCAGTTGTGTTTAACTTATAGATTTTACTCAAACTGGGTATTCCTTCCATATCTCATCCTACCCATTGAATAGCTTCAGGATAAATGTACAATTAAAGCAGATACACATGGAATTTCAAAACAAAAACACCTATGTTTAATTTTGAGTTGTACCACCTTAAATAGGGAGAAAAATGAGGAAAGTAGAACCCTTGAGAAGAAGCAGGGGATTATGAGCATGAACAAGTTATGGTAGGAAAATAAAGAAGAAGGTGATATATAGGTATGTGTTATAGTAATTGTGGGTATAGTTCAACCGGAAGGAACATTTCTCTCAATTAGTGCCTTTGTTTTGCAGTACTATGGATTGAACCCAGGTCTTTGCATTGAACTACATCCCTGACTTTTTAATTTTGGTCAGGGTCTCATCCAGTTGCTCAGGCTGGCCTCAGACTTGCAGTCTTCCTCAGTAGCTGGGATTACTGGCATGTGTCATGACTGACTAATCTGTGTCTTTTAATATGTAATACCATAAAAATCCATAGTAAAATTAATACTCTTAATTCTTGTTTTGTAGGGTAAAAATTCAGTTGATGAAAGTGAAGAGAATCCAGGTAAATGTCTGTTCTTGTTATGAAGAATATGTCTATATATATTTGTTTTAATTGCTACTAAAAGTAAAAATTTTTTTTTATAGTCATGAAAAAGAAAAGAGGAAGAGAGGATGAATCATACAATATTTCAGAGGTCATGTCAAAAGAGGTAAAAATGGGGAGGGCAGTTAATACTCAGTTTGAGTAAAACCAGTTACAAGTTTTGAATACCTCTGAGCTGTAAGAATTACTGTCTCTTGGCTTTTCAGTATGTTTTAAATGCTTCGTTTGGGTAATATTTGAGTACTCTTAAAATCAACCCTAAATAAATATATATAAACTTGTAACTATTAGTAATAAAGAGACTGGTTTCATTTTTTAAAGGATTATTAAGTGGCTTTTTTAGTTCTGTATTATCAAATGTATTTTTCTGTTTAACATCACATTTTGTAGGGGAAGCTGCCAAAAAATTTGAAACCATTGTGCGTGTACAAATGTGCCAAAATGAAACACATTAATCTGTATAACCAGTATGTACTAATAAAATGTGGAAAAATAAATGAATAAAAAAGTACTATAAAAATCTGAAACTGTCAACATTCAATAGGTTTTAGACTAATCTGAAACTGAAATCTCCTTTTTTTTTTAACTTTTTCTCCATTCTCACTTGTTACATCATAAAGTATGAATGAATTAGGGTATTCAATTGACAAACTAAATGTTTCTACATGTTTTTCTTGTGTCACAGTTACATTTTTAAAAGACCTACTCTTATTATTCCCTACTGCATTTTTCTTTTCTTTGAAATTCATACTCTTTAGATCTTAATAAATTAGGAAATTATATTTGACAAGTACTTTGCTTTACTTTAAGGATGCATTCTGATACCATTTTTTAGGTTAAAAATAATCAGGAACCACCAAAATTGATACTACCTAATCAGCCCACAGTTTAAAAAATACAGTATACTTCATTGAGATTTAACTAGTCATGCAGCTGCTCTTTTGAGGCAAACTATGTCATGAGTAGGTGGGATCCACTAGTAAAGAAAAGTGAATTCTTTTTGTCTTAGTCTACATCTGGCGAGAAACATAGAAATAAACACTCACTGAAATTGGAAAAGTAGATGCAGTTGAGAACCTAAAGAGGGGTTCTTAGGCACAAGGTTTATAAAAGTTTTTATCTAGGAAGTGACATCTGCAAGCGCCAATTAGAACATATAGTATATGCTCAAATAAAAAATTATAATAAGGCACATTACCATTAATCCCCCCTCAAAGTACTCCCCCCCTTGTTTTGAATACACATCCTATCAGTTTTTGCCCATTTTTCGAAGGAGTTCTGGAAGTCCTCTTTCATGAGTCTTCTGAAAAAATTTTTATTACTGCATGTTTGCAGTACATAATGATACATTCATTGTCATGAGTGTTTTAACAGTGTGTGTTCAAAATAATGTTGCTGGGTGCCATCCCACAGAAAGGCAGGCTTGTAAAAGCATGATGTGTTCTCATCCACCTTATTCACCATATCTGGCACCCTGTAAATGTGTTTTGAAGGGGGTTAGGGGCAATGTGTCTTACTATAAATTTTTTTTTTTTTTTTTTTTTTTTTTTGGGCATGGTAGCATACATATCTATAATCCTAGCACTTGGGATCACTGTGAGTACAAGACCAGCCTGGACTACATAGTGAGTTCAAGCCAGCCTGAACTACATAGTGAGATCCTGTCTCCAAAAGCTGAAAAAAAAGCCTCACAGAACTATTTTTTAAAACCATAGCCACAGGTTATTTTTTAAAGTTAGTAGAAATTGCCTAATGCAACCAATTTTCCAGTAGGCTCATATTTTTTTATGGTTGGTTCAAATCAGGATCTGAGTGACACACATAGATCACATTTAATTAATACACCCCTTGGGTTGTTTTTTTTTTTTTTTTTTTTTTTTTGTGGGTGTTTTTGGTTTTTTTTTGTTAATTATTTGTTGAAGGAAGGAAGTAATTCTGTGTACTTTCCCACATTCTGGATTTTGCTTATTGCATCCCCATAATTTCTCTGTCCTTTGTTTTTCCTGTAAATTGGTAGATTTTGAAGTTGGTGATTGGGATTTAATTTTTAATAAGACTACTTCATACGTGATACTTAAATGTTTTGACTCATTGCAAATTGTTCTCCATAAAGGTTCGGGTTATTTAAAGGACAGCTCTTCTATTGGTTCCTTATATAAAATCCTTTCATCCTTAGATTAGGAATATCTATCTATACATGATCACATACTTTGTGTACACATATGACCCACATACATACATGTGTATATATATGTGTCATTGGTTTACTGGCATGTTCTGTCACTCTCCTTTGCATCTTAAATTTCATACTTGATCAGTTTCTTTTTTTTTTTTTTTTTTTTTTGGTGGGTACCGGGGGGTCGACCTCAGGACCTCGCGCGCCAGTAGGCGCCCATGCCGCTGAGCGATATCACCGGCCCCTTTTTCGTATGTGGGTTCCGGGAGTCGAACTCGGGCCCTCGCGCTTGCCGGGCAGGCGCTTAAGCCGCTGAGCCATCTCACCGGCCCACTTGATCAGTTTCTTGAAAGTATTTCATTCTCTATCTTCGGCACATGCTGGTCTCATGTTCTGTGTTTGAAATTTACATTGTCTTTAATGATTAAACCTAGTGACAAATTTTTCAAGTAATTTTTAATAACATTAGTGCTCAGTTAAGTCACCAGATGACGCTCTTGTATTGTTTGTTGGGTAGGTACTTCAAAATTAGAACACTTAATTTTATTTCCAGCTTGTCTTTGCTTTTTACCCTGTACTGCAGACTCACAGGTCTATCCACAGATGCCCAAAGTGGGCTGGAGCAGGGTTTAGCAAATGTAGTATATAACCAGGTGATATTTTCAGTTTTTGAGGTAACTACTCAAACCTGAACTCTGCTATTGTAGCTGAAAACAGCCATAACAGACTGTAAACATATGAGCCTGGCTTCGTTTCATCTAAAACTACAGACTGCCATTTGGAGTGGTCTGCAGATTATTGTTTGCTGACTAGAGGATTGTTACCATGTATGAATTTGCATTTAGTCTATTCACATAAAAAAGAAAAACAATGGTGGAAAGACTCAGATTTTTAAAATCTTGAGAGTTCATTGAGACTATGAACCCAAAATGGCTGTAAGGCTTGGTTTGGCCTGTAGAATACCAGTTAACTGCCTTGGATGCTTTATCCTAATTTCTTGTCATAAAATTAGCACAGAATAAATGTTGAATAAATAAATAAATAAATGGGACTCAAATTATTAATTTGTTTTGGCTTTTTCAATCTTCTAGGAAATTTTATCTGTGGCTAAAAAAAATAAAAAGGAGAATGAGGTAAGATATCTATAATAGAAAATTAAATTTAGGTGTTACACTCGCATATTTGCAAGACTTTCCCTTTGAAATGACTTAATCCCAGTTTTCATTTTTTTTTTTTTTTTTTTTTTTTTTTTTTTAATGTGAGTACCTGGGGTCAACCTCAGGACCTCACGCTTGCCAGCAAGCGCTTGTGCTGCTGAGCAATATCACCGGCCCTTTTTTCCTTTATGTGGATACTGGGAGTTGAACTCAGGACCTTGCGCTTGCCAGGCAGGTGCTTATGCCGCTGAGGTATCTCACCGGCCCCCAGTTTTCATTCTTAATATGGAGTTAGATATCTCTGATCAGTAAAATCTACCATTGATTCCCAAGTTGGTGCCAAGTGTCACAGATAAGTTTTGACACTCTTAAGTGTGATATACTGAGCTTTTTAAATTTTATATTGTCTTTCCTTTCAACAAAGGTAACTACTTAAATGAAAGTAAGTGTTTCTTTGCTCCCTGAAAGAACTCCTTCCACTGAACCTCCCCATGGACATGTATTACCCTTGTGAGCAAAGGAAATATTAAGAAAATAATCTAATAGCTATTTGGGTAGCAAAATATAGTTTGGAAAAGAGGTACATTTCCAAAGGTCTTTTCAAAAGTATGTGTCTAGTGACAGCTTTAGTCTGTAAGGATGATTCTCAAAAGTTTGTTATTCTTTTTAGTGGTTTTGTCTTCATATGGAATGGAAGTGTTTATAGATGTTTATGCGACATGCAGTCTTGTTTCTTCAGACCTAATGATTACAGAACTGGCTAGACTTTAATTATTAGTTATGTTTTTCTATTAAAAGGGAGTATAGCAGCATTTTGTATCAGATTTCTAATTAAACATTTTTCTTTGCAGGATGAAAGTGCCTCCTCTACTAATATATGTGTAGAAGAGCTTCAGAAAAATAAAGACTCAAATACCATAATTAAAGATAGATTGGCTCAAACTGTTAGGCAGAATACTAAATTCTTTTTTGACCCAGTTAGGAAATATAATGGACAGCCAATACCCTTTCAACAACCAAAGCTGTTCACGGGAGGAGTGATGCGGTGGTATCAAGTAGAAGGCATGGAATGGCTGAGGGTAAGGAATCGTCATTTTTAATACAATATATTGGTTTCTATCTATAATAGCCTAGTAATATAATGAAACACAATTTTAGTTGCTCCTTCCATGGTTTACTTTTATATATAAAACAAATATTTGTGTGTACTTTTTTGATTTGTTTCCCTGAATAAATTTTTTATTTTTATTTTTTATTTTTTTTTTTTTTGAGACAGGGTCTCACTATGTAGTGCATGCTGGCCTTGAACTCACTATGTAGCCCAGGCTGGTCTCGAACTCGCAGTGATCCCCCTTCCTCAGCCTCCCAAGTGCTGGGATCACAGGCGTGTGCCATCCTGCCTGGCTCACTGAATAAATTTTTAAAGTGAAAATTACCTTGTTAGAATTTCAACACATTTTATGGTTTTTGATAAAGGATTTCCCACAAAGGTTGTTATAATTTATGGTGTGTGTGTATTAGTCTCACAATTGCCATTTTTTTTTTTCCCCCATCTTTTCTGAGTGTTCTTTTAAAAAAAGAGAAACTATTGCTAATTTAGTAGATATTTATATCAGAATTTGAAAATAATACATATTCTTTTGTCCAGATGCTCTGGGAAAATGGAATTAATGGCATTTTAGCAGATGAAATGGGACTGGGCAAGACTGTTCAGTGCATTGCTACAATTGCGTTGATGATTCAGAGAGGAGTACCTGGACCTTTTCTTGTCTGTGGCCCTTTGTCTACACTTCCTAACTGGATTACTGAGTTCAAAAGATTTACACCAGAAGTGAGTCTTCTCATGTTAAATATATTATTTCACATGTATTTAGTTTTGTTGCTAGAATTAAATTGTAGACCTCCTACTATACAGTAATTAATTTCTTTATAAGCATTACATCTGGTTTGATTTATTTAATCTGAGCAATACCATTCTTTGAAAAGAAGAAAAGATATTCGTAATCTCATACTTTTTTCCTAAAATGTTCCTGATTTTTGAAGATGGGATAATTTCACTCACCTTAGACCTAGGTAGAATTTTTTTAAAAAATCATGTTTATTCTGACATGATATTATTTTCCCCATATGCATACTGTCTTATTCACATTTATACCTTATGAGAAGAATACTCTAGAAGTAGAGTACCTTCCCTATCTGTCTCTTATACTTTCTGGTTTTGTTTTCTTCCCATAATGGCCTTATGAGTTGTTAGATTATCTCATTTTGCTGTAGAAAAATAGAATTTTAAGTTTTCTTTTCACTCAGAAAATTACTTATTTTCCAAGTAATTGATATTTACATTTTGTTCTAAATCAATCTAAAATCTTTTAGATTCCTACTATGTTATATCATGGAAGCCAACAGGACCGTCGAAAATTGGTAAGGAGTATTCACAAACAAAATGGGACACTGCAGATTCATCCTGTAGTGATCACATCGTTTGAAATAGCCATGAGAGACCGAAATGCATTACAGGTACAGAATGTCTTCATTGATTTCTTTATAATCTACAAATCATATTTTCTTAGTTCATAATACTTTCTCATCATGCAGTCACATGTCTTTAAATTTTCTGGTTGAAGTACTAGATGGTAGTAGACCCTTTCCTCTAGAAACAAGAACCTTACATTAACAAATTGTGATGAAGCCTGTTGTCTCTTAAATTAAGGCCTATGACATTTTAACCAGTGAGCATAATATCATATTAAATGTTTTAGATTCTGCCAGATCGACCTAATCTGTAAATATATTATAGCTAATATTTGTGACATGTACTTCGAGAATGTGAAATTTACTAATAAGATTATAATCTTTTTTTTTTTTTTTTGTAGTACTGAAGATTAAACCCAGAACCTCTATACTGAGCTATATTTTTTATTTTTTTATTTGGAGACAGGGTCTCACCAAGTTACCCAGGCTGGGATCAAACTTCTGATCCTGCTGCATCAGCCTCCTGAGTAGCTGGGATTGCAGGCATGTGCCACTGTAGCGGGCTCATTTTGTCTTGAATAAGAATAGATTATTTGAAGATGAATCATTTTTAGATATTCTCATGGGGCTGTGGTTAATATTTTGATATCTGCTTTTCTTAATGTTCTAGCAGCTTATTTTTTAATACCCATGTTATTACAATGCACTTAGAAAACTCACCTTCATTGCTGCTGTATTTCACATACAGTTTGTTGTTGTTTAGAATTTCTTTCCTTTTTTCAGTTTTTGCAGGACTGGGAATTAAATCCAGAACCTCAAGAATGGTAGGCAAACACTGCACCTCTGAGCTACACATCCCCAAACCCTTTTTCTTTTGAAACAGAGTCTTGCTAAGTTGCCCAGGCTGGCCTTACATTTGAGACCCCTCCTGTCTAGGCTTCCTGAGTAGCTGGGATATAGGCATTTACCACTATGCCTCATTCACATGTACTTTATTGCTTTGTTTTTTCTTTCTCTGATCATGTGATGTCCCTGCAGGTGTAGTCTGCTTAGATTTTTTTTTTTTTTTTTTTTTTTTTTTTTTTTTGCGTGAAACAAAAAATAACTTAAAATAATGGGTTCAACAAAGTCAACGTACATAGATCATAAGTGAAATACGTATTATGTATGGTTTGCAAAATTATGACTGTTTGTCAAATATTAGATGTATATGAGTAGGACTTTTGAATAGGATTTGCAGAATCCTGCTCTTGGAAGTATAACAAAATGTTTATGAAAATGTGTAAAAGTATTAAACCATTTCTTCACAGTGAAAGTAACGTACTGATCATAGAAAAAAGTAGTGTATGGAAAGATATGAAACTATCTGTAATTCTGTGTGAGAATTCTACTTTCCTACTGAATAGTGACTGTTAACATTATTCCATGTAAAATGGAGAATCTTCTAATTTTCCTATCCATTCCATAGTGAAATAGTTAAACTTCCTTGCTAGTTGTATTTACTAGTGGCTAGAATTTTTCTGCTTTTCCCTTTCACTAAGCCTATGTTACCATTTCAAGCATTTTAGCTTTAAGGAAGAAAGCTACAGAATTCTGATGCTCCTCTTTATGACTCACAAAAGTATCAGAGCTCCCTTACTAATTTTTTTTAGGTTCCTCATTATTTCTGTTTCCTTGATTGTCTTGTCTAGTTGGGTTGGGTTGGGTTTGTTTTGTTTTGTTTTGAAGAGAATTCCTCTGTGTGGCCCAGGCTGGTCTCCAACTAAAACATCCTCCTGCCTCAGTATCTAGAATAGCTGGGATTATAGGCATGTGTGCCACCATGTCCACCTGATGTTTAATATTTTATTTGATAAAATAGATAGGTCTCTTACAGTGAGAGATTATTCAGGTTATCAGGGTTGCCATAGTACCAGAAGAATAAGTCCCTTCCAAGTGATATTTTTGAAAAATAATAATTTTATTTTTCATTTTGTCAGGAATGTACCATATAGTTAAATGTAAAACATGCCTCATTTTGTACCCTTTGACTCTTTAAAAATACGTTAGCTAAAATTAACTGTTGAAGAAATGGAAAACCTAAACAGACCAATTAACTAAGAAACTAAGAACATTGTCAGATGAAAAAGAGTGCCAGTTACAAATGTAGACATCAAGAATGCTTAAATTTTTGAGGATGTGGAACTAAAAGATTTCAGTTCCTTTTTAGGAATTTAGTGTTTGTTAGGAAATTAAGACCAAAACTTGATAAAACAGACAGAAAAGTAGGCTATGACTGGAGAATGAAAACCTCTTAACTACATTATAACAAGTAGACTTAAAGTATTATTTCACGATGTAGTGATGTCTGCTCCAGTACACACTGGTTTTAGGAATCTTGCTTTATCCCACTGGGGATCAAAGAAAATCATGATCATCTCAGTGGATACCAAGATGATATTTGATAAATTTCAGCATCCCTCAAAAAGAGAAGCTTTATTTTTATTTATTTTTTACTTTTGCCAATTAATTGTATTCATTTCACTAAACAAAAAAATAACAAAATCATATATTGAAAGTGTACAGTGCAATTTTTTCCTGTTTATATTATGAAATCACCACATTCTTCCTTGGTAGCATTTGCATCACCTAACACAATTACCTTTTGGGCATATGAAGAAAACACTAAAAACTTGAAGCAAATTGTCATGCTATGTGGCACTGCAGCAGTCACTGCAGTCACTATGGGATCTATGCCATTTTGTACCCTACAAGAGAAACATTGTGCTTTCTCATCAACATCTCTAAGCTTCCCCACCCACACAGGAGGCAGCCATTACTAAACTCTGCTTCTTTAAAGTTGTCAATTTTAGATGCTAAAAACAATATGATAAAGCTTTCATTTTATTTGTGGCATATTTCACATGATGACATCTTGGTTAATCTACATGGTCACAAATGAAGGACTTCGAGAAGCTTTATATTTAGAAACGTCTGTAGAAAAAATTACGAAATTGTTATTTTTAAAATTTTCCCTCAATTCATTTTCTAGCATTGCTTTTGGACGTACTTAATAGTAGATGAAGGACACAGGATTAAGAATACGAAGTGCCGTCTAATCAGGGAATTAAAACGGTTCAACGCTGATAACAAACTTCTTTTGACTGGTACTCCCTTGCAAAACAATTTATCTGAACTTTGGTCATTGCTAAACTTTTTGTTGCCAGATGTATTTGATGACTTGGAAAGGTAGGTAAGCCAATTACTCTACTGTTTTCTTTTTTCTTTAACTGTTTTCTATATGTTTTCTTCAAACCTAAATATCTGTGGTCTTAGCTGAAATTAGTTCTTCTGGTTAACTGAATTTTAATGATGTTTTTGGCAAGTTTTTTTGTGGTGTACATTGTGTGTTCTAATTTTGATGAAGTTGTGTGAAAGCAGATAAAAGGTTTTGAACTTGTCTGCATTGCTTAAAGAATACACTAAAACCTTACCTTATGGAAATTTTTATAATACTTTTTATCTTAATTTTCTTAAACACAATTAGATATTTTCCTAATTTTAATCTTTATAAAAAAACCTGGATTGGTAAAAAAGTTACATAAATTCTCTATCTCACGTAGAAAACTTAGCCTTAAAGTTGTTAAAGAATATAAGTAGTTGACAAAAGAGCAAAAATAGAAACCAAGTTTGCCCTGTTTTAGCCTAGTACTTTTTATCCAAGAAATTATTTGAAATTTTGCTTATAGCATAAAAGCAAATATAGTCTTCAAAAAACAATTAGTATCTTTGGATGGAAGGATTTATAAGAATAAGTAAAATGGAAGCAATGAAAGTGAAATTTAAAAAAAGCTTCATTTATACCTGTGTTGGCATCAGTGAAGGGAGAAAGCTAATTAGATAGGGAGAAATAGCTTTTAATGTTTTATTTTGAGAATGTATTCCAAATCTGATTACCAAATACGGGGCCCAAGCCAGGTGCCTTGTTTGATTGCACTCTACTGCTAAAGGACAGGATTTCCAGGTCTTATACAGTGAGTTAGGCTTTGAGGTGTAGGAGCTAAAAATACGAATTTTTTAAATATATGTGATCTGTGCTTGAGAGCACCTGGTCTAATTACTGCATAACTGTTACTAGCATTTTTCACAGTTGGATATAGTGTTACCTACAATATAAATAACTGTTTATACTTAATTACTAATTTTTATATAGCTTTTTAACATTAGGAAGAAGTAAGGAAGTATAGTAGATATCATCATCAAGTTACATATATGTTGAATTAAAGAAACTTTTGTTGGAGTAGGCCAAACTTAGGTATTGGTTTTCAGAGATAGTTTTTACTTGGGCTGGGATTGTAGCTCAGTTGTAGAGCACTTACCTAACTTGCCTAAGGCTCTTTGTCTAATGCCTATTACCATAAAACCAACAAACGAAAACGTTAATGTAAGTTAGGAAAATGTTTCCTTTCAGATCACAGTTCTTGATTGTTGGCGTAATAAATACAGTCACTTTATGTTTGTTGTTTGTGTTTTTACTGTTTAAAAATTGCATCTGAGAATTAGGTACAGCAATATCCATGCTTCTTGTATGGATAAATTATAGAGCATGAATTGTGTTACATAATTTAATTCATGTGATAGGTTAACTTGTAATCATTTTTCTCTTCCAGCTTTGAGTCTTGGTTTGATATTACTAGTCTTTCTGAAACTGCTGAAGACATTATAGCTAAAGAAAGAGAACAGAACGTATTGCATATGCTGCACCAGGTGTTGAATTTATTTTGCTTACTATATGCTCATAGAAAAAATAAGGAACTGTGAGGAGCACCTGTCTAACCCTTTGTTAGAGAAAGTTGGAAAATGAGTCTCCCCAGATTTCATTGATTTCCCTGCTCTTTCCCCACTCCCAACAGGTCACGTCATTTTAGATCAGAACTCAAGAACCCTTTCTCATATATACTAATTTTACCATTAATATCATTGTTTGACAGACAGAAAATGAAAGTGTGTGGTTTTTATGCAGTATTTACCTGTAATACACATGGCCCCGAAAAGTTTCTCATTTGTGGTTTGATAATTTTGCTCTCAAACACTTCATAATTTTTTTCTGATTTTCAAGTCATGTTCATGAAGAAAAACTGAGTATGTTGTGTTATATGTCTTATCAGGCTTTTTTTCTGTCTCTTTGTAAACACATGTGTTCTATAATTCTCTTAGGAATTATGTGTTGGAGTGATAATCATAATGATTTATAATGATTATTAAATATGCATTATTGGTCTTCATGTTACAGATATTTTCTTTCCCCTCCATACTTTTTGTTTAAAAAATTTGAATGCTATTTTTGCATGTATGTAAGAGTGAGATTTTAAAATTTTTAATGTAGTAATAGGGTAATGGAGGTTTTTAAGTATCCCAACATGTGATTGGGGGAAAATGACTCACTGAGAAAGTGATGTGTTTTAGCTAGACATATCCTCACCATGTATAGCAAAGTAAGTGTTTTGATATTAAGTTTCTTAGGAAATTTATGGAGGCAAGTCAGGATTTGCAGAATTTCGCACTTAAAGAGGGTTTCAGAGGGATCTAGGAAAAAGTATTTAAGAATCCTTTTAAAGATATTCCTGAGAGATAATCATCTGCCCTCTTATTGAGCATTTGTAGTAATTATTATAGTTGATTATTTTTCATAAGGGGGCTTACCAGAGTTACTTTTTTTATTATGAATAGCTTCATAGTTATGTGAATGTAAAGATTATGATACATAATCTACATGCATGTTCAAACTCAATGTGTTTATCATCTAAATTCAGCAGTTTATCAAAAACAGTGACATTTTTTAGATTGTTCTAGCAATAAGAAAATTCTATATAACAGTTTAAATTTGTCTTAACTTACGATTTGATCCTAATTCTGCTTTAATGAATTACCAAGGAAAAACTCCTTATTCAAAATAAATCGATTAATTGGAAACTACTTTAAATCTCTTAATTTTTTCCTAGTCAAACTTAATATTCCTAGGTTTTTCTGTGTTTTCTATGTAAAAGGATTTGGAAATCATTTAATATCCTTTCATGTTTTACTACTTGCTAGTTTGTTAACCTTCCTTTTAAGATGGAACATTTACAGATATTTATAAAATGCAAAAGTCAAATACTGAATCCATATATTTCTTTGAAGTTATATGGAAGACCGTGTTTATAAGTAAAAACTAAAATTAATGGAAATTCTTGTAGTCTTTGCTAATTTTCATTCATTCATGTGAAAATTAGAATTCTCACTTGCATCTACCATCTTCACAGTCGTGTAGTCTATATTCAGCTGATGTGTTAATGATTAGTCATTAAACATTTTATCTCATTTACAGATATAAAGTTGTTAAAGACAAACACCTACTACTATGAAGATTTATATGCCAGTCAATAGGATACTTTAAAAAATTGAACTGTGCATATTGATTTACATAGTACAAAGTTACAGTGCCTTCAAATAAACATGATAATTATTTATCACAAAGGAGGGTAATTTTAAGCCTGAAGTTTCAGGGGAAAAAAGGGAAGCTTTGTTGAGTGTGATGGTGCACGCCCGTAATCCCAGCACTTACAGTGAGTTCAAGCCCACTGTGAACTATGTAGTGAGACCTTGTTTCAAAACACCAAAAAAGAGGGAAGGTTTCATGTCTATTATTATTCAAGGTATAATCTTAGAGTGTTTGAAAGATTAAAAAATTGTGCAGTACTATGAATAAATACTGTCAGTTTTTAATTTGTTAATCTGGTTTGAGAAAATTTCAAGTTACTTTAATCTTACTTTTTGTGACTTGTTAGTGCTTATATAGGCATAAGGAAAGAAAGGATAAAGGAGTGTATGGGGAGCAATGTTCCCTGAAAAACAGAAATATTTAATATTCAGATTAATTTGTTCATGTTTAAATTGTAGATTCTTACACCTTTCTTATTGAGAAGACTAAAATCTGATGTGGCTCTTGAAGTTCCTCCTAAACGAGAAGTAGTTGTTTATGCACCACTTTCAAAGAAACAGGAAGTTTTCTATACAGCCATTGTGAATCGTACAATTGCCAACATGTTTGGATCAAGTGAGGTATAGTGTGGGTTTGAAATATACTGTAAATGAGACATGGTATATAAAACTTCATGATTGGTTTCAGTCTTACAGCTCCTTACCTGTTGTCAGGACTTGCTGGATGGTGTTACTTCTAAATGAAGTATAAGGCCCAAAGCAAAAGTTTTCCTAATATCACTAGTGCTGCTGACATTTTTAAGGGATAGTCTGTGCATTACTCTTTGTGATCATATAGAATGTTAAAAATTTAGATTGCTATGTCAGATTAACCTTAATCATGATATGTGGAATAGATTTGGAAATGTTTCATTAAAAGGCACACAGTCATTTGAGAATTACTGTTCTAAAGGCTTGCCAACTAGACCATCCTCTCCCAACATGCAGTACCTTCACAGGAAGGTACTGATAAGACTATTTGAAAGAGGTACCTGTTGTAGTCATTACCGTATTATAAGAGATGGAGGTAGGATTTAAGTTCAAAGCAGCTGTATCATCTTTTAATTTTTCTCTACTGAGCTATAATGTAAGTATTAACTTACTTTTAGATACTGTCAATAAAGCTGTAACAAATTTCATGGGAAATTTGTGTTTGGCAATGAGATTATGGATCTCTAGTAATTGTGTCTTTGGGAATTATTAAACTTAGTGGTGAAAAAAAATTTTTTTAAACCTTAATGGTTTTGTACATATAAATAGTAGGCTTTATTTTTTTATTTTAATACTTCAGTGTATAGCTTTTTAAACAGATATTCCTTCAATTTTTTCTCTTTTAGGAAGAAACAGTTGAGCTAAGTCCTAATGGACGACCAAAACGGCGAACTAGAAAATCAATAAATTACAGCAAAATAGATGAGTTTCCTAATGAATTGGAAAAATTGATTAGTCAGATACAGCCAGAAGTAGACAAAGAAAGGTGTGAGTTTAAAAATAAATTTAATGAGGATGGAGGGAAAGGGGAGGGGAAGAAGAGAAGGGGAGGGGAAGAAGGGAAAGGGGAAGTAAAAACAGTTAAGATGCAATATGTATATGTACCAGTTCCCCGACGTGAATGCGATTATTATGTATAGCAAACATACTCCAATAAATAGATAATTCTTTAAATTGTCGTACTTTTTTGCATTTCTTATCCTCATGCATTATTTTTTTGATAGGCCTGTTGGGGAAGTGAATATCCCTATAGAATCTGAAATAGATCTGAAACTGCAGAACATAATGATGCTGCTTCGTAAGTGCTGTAATCATGCATATCTGATTGAATACCCTATAGACCCTGTTACACAAGAGTTTAAGGTGAATACCATTTAATAATTTACTATTTTGATTACTATAGTTTTTTTTTTAATACTGGGATATTGTTATGTTGCTTGGTTTATTATTACTTAAATACTGTGCTATTTTCCATATGAAGATTACAGTCTTCCAGTGAAAATGAGACAATCTCTTGAACTTAAAGAATCTTGTGAAGCTTAGCATGATCATTTTCTATGTGCAACTTAACTAATATTTTATTTACATATTATATATGAATAATTATCCTAAATTTAGTATAGCAAGTGATATCCTTGCTGTCTATGTTAAAGATAATTACCAATTTTTTGGTATTCCTTTTATTTAATATTTAGCTTGTCAGAATTAGCCTGGCTGTTCATTGCTTAATGAACTAGAAAACCAAAAAAATTGATAAGAGTTTAGGGCTTTCAGATTCAGTGAATAAAATTGTTTCCTTGGGGACTTAATTGAAAGCTAGCATAGTGTTAAACTGTTCTTAGTAACCCTTGTTTCATCCTAGTTTAAAGCTTTACAGCACAACTTATTAGGCCTGGCAATATTGAAATTTTGAGTCAAATAATTTTATTTGAGGTAATATCCTGTGTACTATAGAACATTTAGCAGCCCGCTGGCCTCTGTATACCAGTAGTAGCCACCTTCCCCAATTATGACAACATAGAATTGCTTATAAACTCTGATATTTCCTTTAATTTCTACTAAGAATTCTAGTAGCAATTTTTAGATTTTTTGTTTTGTTTGTTTGTTGAGACAGAGTCTCACTATATAGTTCTAACTGGCTTTGAACTCACTGTGTAGCCCAGGCTGGCCTTGGACTCATGACAATTGTCCTGCCTCAGCCTCCCAAGTGTTGGGATTACCAGCACACACCACCACACCCAGCTTCTAGTAGCAATTTTTATACATAGTTTACTCTGTTATAAATAAACTTTAACATATACACAGTAAATTTGAACCTACTGGAATTTTGGTTTTGGGTGTGTGTACGTCTTTTCTTGAGAAATAACTATTATTTAATTAATGTAAAAGATTGAATCATGAAATTAATTTTTACATTTTATAATTTATCGTTGAAAATTGAGCTATTCAAATAGATTTAGAGATGTTTCATTTTTGTAAAACATTAGTAATTATAGTAACTTATGGGGTTTTTTGTTCACTTTTAAGATTGATGAAGAATTGATTACAAATTCTGGAAAATTCTTAATTTTGGATCGAATGCTGCCAGAACTAAAACGCAGAGGTCACAAGGTAGTACTTTGGGTTGTAATTTTCATTGTTGAATTATTTATTTTACTAAACAGTAAAGACACTGAGATGTATTTATTTAAATTTCAGGTGTTGCTTTTCTCACAAATGACACGGATGTTGGACATTTTGATGGATTATTGCCATCTTAGAAATTTCAACTTTAGTAGGCTTGATGGGTCCATGTCTTATTCAGAGAGAGAAAAAAATGTAAGACCACTTATGTTATACATACCAAATTCTTTCTTGTAACTCCTATCTTGATTTGTGAAGTAGTGCACAAAATATACCTACAAGTTGTTAAGAGATAGGGATGATCTATGGTTTTTTTTGTTTGTTTTGTTTTTGTTTTTTTTCTTTACGTGGGTTCCGGGAACCGAACTCAGGACCTCGTGCTTGCCAGGCAGGTGCTTATGCCACTGAGCTATATCACCAGCCCTGATCTATGTTTTTGATAGGATTAAAAAAAAGCATTTTGATTTAGTACTAATAAGTGATGTTTGGTAGGCATGTTTGTACACACACACACCTTCCTGCACAATCTTATACTGTCACTGTCAGAACATTAAAATAATGGAGAATTTTTTTACCTCTGATTTTCTGTCCTAGTCATCAGGATTTTATTATGAAAATTTCAACTGTATAGCAAAATTAGAAGACTTTTACAGTAAGCAACTATAATCTGCCAGTAAATTTTTTTGGTTTATGTTTTGTGGCACTAGGGATTGAACTCAGCCGTTTCTAAAAATTTTTATCTTGAGATAGGATGTCACTAAGTTGCATAAGCTGTTCTCAAACTTGGGATCCTTTTGCCTCAGCCTCCTGAGTAGCTGGGAGTACAGGCAAGCTCCATTGCACCTAACATTAACATTTTAATCAATTATCTGTGACATAACATCGATCACTTGCTGTATCCATTCAACATTTTATCGACTTCTGATGCATTTTAAAATACACTATAGATGACACTACTCTTTTCTTCAGTGACTTCATCATCTGTTATATTTTGAGGTAAATGTTACATACATTTGTGAGTTTTTACATACATGAGCATATATGTCCAAATCCCTTACCATGATAACCAGTATTACCATCAGTCCAGAAATATTCCTGTTTCCTCTTAGTTTGTCCACCCTTTTCACCTCCATTTCTTAGGCAACTACTACTTGTTTTTTTCACCATTTGTAAATTTATGTATTCTTATTTAAACTTACTTGTGATATAGTCCTTGGACAAAATTTAGATTTCCTTAATAAAACAGATGCTTGGAAAATGAAATTAAAGTGAGCAGAGATTTTACTAACATTGTTTTATAGATCTGAAAGGTTCGTTTGGCTGCTTTTGGAAAAGCCTTTAAAAGTGACAATTAGAAACACACACCGGGCCAGTGAGATGGCTCAGCGGCGTAAGCGTCTGCCTGGCAAGCGTGAGGGCCTGAGTTCAACTCCTGGAACCCACATACGAAAAAAGGGCCAGTGATATTGCTCAGCGGCACGGGCACCTGCTGGCGCACGAGGTCCTGAGGTCGCCCCCTGGTACCCACAAAAAAAAAAAAAAAGGGCGGGTGATATCGCTCAGCAGCATAGGCGCCTGCTGGCACGCAAGATCCTGAGGTCGACCCCGGGTACCCACAGAAAAAATGAAAGAAACACACACAGTCATGTTTGTTTTGTTTTGAGTTTGTTTTGTTTTGATTTTTAGTACTGGGGATTGAACCCAGGGCCTTCACACTGAGCTGCATTCCCAGCCTTTTATTTTTTTGTTTATCGTGTGTGTGTGAGTGAGTGTGTGAGATATTTTGAAGCAGTCTCGTTATTGTACTTGTCTCTCCTTGAACTTGTTATGTAGCCCAAGCTGGCCTCAAACACATGGCAGTCCTCTAGCTTCAACTTGTTAAGTGCTGGGATTACAGGTGTGTACCACCACACTTGGCCCCAGTGCTGTTCTCTGAGTCATAGTCTTACTAGATAGCTGAGTTGCCCAGGCTGGGTCCAAATTTGGGATCCTCCTGCCTCAACCTCCCATAAGTACTGAGATTACAGGTATGTAACACCATTACCAGGTAATTTTTTTTAACATCCTTTTTGCTTTTAGATGGATGACTTCAACACGGATCCAGATGTGTTTATCTTCTTAGTGAGTACACGAGCTGGTGGCCTGGGTATTAATTTGACTGCAGCAGATACAGTTATCATTTATGATAGTGATTGGGTAAGTTGGATATTATAGCAATATGCAGATTATATGTCCATTATGAATTTTTAATCTTTTATTGTATATGTTGAACTTTCAGTTACTTATTTTGCAAGGTATCTGTTTTAACTAAGAATCATTTACCATGTTTTCTGCATGTAAAAACTTGAAATATTTTCTTGATAACTTTTAAAAATTCCTAAGTTGTGGTTATGTGGTATGATTATTTATAAGCCACTCTAGAAGCGTAAATTGAGTTAAAGCACCATTGAAAATGTTTTTCATTATATCATGAATGTTGACTTTGCCTATATAAGTTTACTTCAACCAAATTTTTTTTTTTTTTTTTTTGTAATGTGGGTACTGGGAACCGACAACCTAATATTGTTAAATGTTACTTCTCTTTTTAACTTTAAGAATCCTCAGTCTGATCTTCAAGCCCAGGATAGATGTCACAGAATTGGTCAGACAAAGCCAGTTGTTGTGTATCGGCTTGTTACAGCAAATACCATTGATCAGAAAATTGTGGAAAGAGCAGCTGCTAAAAGAAAACTGGAAAAGTTGATCATCCACAAAAGTAAATGATGCTGAAGTGGTACTTTTTTTTTGCTTTGGTTGTCTGTTGTAAATTTTTTTATTGTCACTGTTACTTTCTTTATAAAAGTGCAGCTTGGTATATTGGGATTAAATTAGCAGTGGGGAATGTGGAGCTTCTAACAGCCTACGTTAAGTTGGTGACCATATGCAGAACCTTTTTGTGATTGTCTGATAAGGCACAGAAGGAAAAGGAAAGGAATCAAGGGTAATTTTAAGGTGAAATACCCTACACTCTGTCATAGGGAGCTTGGCATGATATCAGTGCATATTTTTGATATTTGCTAGCCAAAATTTTTAAGAAAACTTGCATATTTAACATACTAGAACATTAGTAGTATATTGATGTATTACTACAGAAAACCTACTTGTTTTAATGTAGAAAAGATTCTAAAAAAGAAGAACTGAAGTGAATAGGGAGTTTTCTATTCCATTCCCTGAGATAACTTGGAAAAGTTCTCTTTTTACTCATTTAATATAAAATTATATTTGACTAAATGGCTCAATGGCTGCTTGAACAAAAGTTAAAAATTGTCTTAAAATTCTCAAGCCTAGGGCCGGTGAGATGGCTCAGCGGCGTAAGCGCCTGCCTGGCAAGCGCGAGGGCCCGAGTTCAACTCCCAGAACCCACATACGAAAAAAGGGCCGGTGATATTGCTCAGCAGCACGGGCGCCTGCTGGCGCATGAGGTCCTGAGGTCGACCACTGGTACCCACAAAAAAAAAAAAAAAACATTGTTAAGCCTAAAGAAGTGGGAATAGCATAATAATAATGTTGAAATCTATTAGTTTATAATAATTACCTGCCTGCAGATTCTTTTCTGTGAATTTGGTTTTGAGGGCAAAGTAGATTAGGTTTTAGACAAAATTAAATTGACTTAATGGAAATTTTACACTGTAGGTGGAATTTGCATTGGGGGTAAAAACAAATGTATGGCACTTTAGAAATCTGAATAATGAAATAAATTACATTTTGCTGAAATATTGAATGTAGTTTAAATTTAGGTACATCTTACTTATTGTTATGTTTTTCCAAATTTTGCATTTAGTTTTTTGGGTTTTTTGTTTTGTTTTGTTTTTTGTTTTGTACCAAGAATTGAACTCACAACCTCACGATTGCCAGGCAGGTGCTGTGCCACTGAGCTACATCCTCGGCTTGCTTTTAGTATTTTAAGAGATTAATTTGACCAAAAAAATTGCAAGTTTTTTTTTTTAAGTGCTGAAAAATTTTTATTGGTATAATATACAATAAAATGCACAGACGTCAAGTATGTAGCATGATGAATTGTGACAGATGTGTAGACCTGTAACTGTCACCCAGATCTAAAGAATATTTACATTTCCTAGGGAAGTTTCCCTGCACACCATATGCTCCCCCAACCCTCACTTCAAAGGGCAAGTGTTATTGTAATTTCTAGCCTATAAATTGGTTTTTTCTTTAACCATTCATTTTTATGTATATACAGTATTGTTTTTTTCTAGCTACTTTTTAAAATTTGAGATTCATCTATGTTATTTTAAAGAAATTTTATCATTTTTTGCTCAATAGTTTTTATCCATTCTTCTATCAGTGGATATTTGAATTGTTTCCAAATTGTGTTTATTATGAATCAGCTGCTTTTATGTGAATCTTTGTAGATATAATGCATTTATTTGTTCTTGGATTTAGAGAGGGTTTATTTTTACCTATTAAGAACTACCAAACATTTCCTAAGTGAACATACCATTTTATATTTCCACCAGCAAAGTATAAGAACTATAATTGCTTGTCCTCCTTACCAATGCTTGTGTTTTTTTGTCTTTTTAAAAAAGGTCAGGGCTGGGGATATAGCTCAGCGGCACAGCGCCTGCCTGGCAAGTGCAAGGTCATGAGTTCGATTCCCAGTACAAAAAAAAGGGGGGGGTCAGCCATTCTGATTTGTTTGGAGTATCTTGTAGTTTTTAAAGGAATTTTAGCCGGGCGTGATGGCACATGCCTGTAATCCTAACACTCTGGGATGCTGAGGCATGAAGACCCCCAGTTTGCTCCCAGTCTGGGCAGCTTAGTGACTTAGTGAGGCCCTATCTCAAAATTTAAAAAGGGATGAGAAAGTAACATAGTGCAGAGGCCCTGGATTCAATCTTCAGTACCACCGAGAAAAAAAATTTTTTAGTATTGATTTTTTTTTTTTTTTTCCTTCCCCTAGATCATTTCAAAGGTGGTCAATCTGGATTAAATCAATCTAAGAATTTCTTAGATCCTAAGGAATTATTGGAATTACTAAAATCTAGAGATTATGAAAGGTAAGATTTCTTAAATTGAGTTTTTAAAATTCCTTTGTTAATACATTTTTATAGTACATAATAGTTACATTCCTCATGGGGAGTTGGTTCTATATATAACACATCTTATTTCATCCCCTTTCCTTCCCCCTTGCCTCTATCTCTTGGTCCCCTTCCCTTTTGCAAA
This sequence comes from Erethizon dorsatum, assembly GCA_028451465.1. Lineage (NCBI taxonomy): Eukaryota > Metazoa > Chordata > Mammalia > Rodentia > Erethizontidae > Erethizon > Erethizon dorsatum. The sequence continues at coordinate 122,466,913 of CM051822.1, read as the reverse complement.
AGATCTCTGTCCCTATTTCCTGTTACCCATCTTTTATTTATATTTTGGGTTTCTCATATAAGAGAAATCATGCTTTATTTAAGCTTGTGTGTCTGGGTTATTTCATTTAACATAATGGTCTCAGGGTGCATCCATTTACCTACAAATGGCTCAGGTTTCTCCTTTATGACAAAGTAGTACTCCATTGTGTATAAATGTCACATTTTCTTAATCCATTCATCTGTTGATGGACCTACAGGCTTCTTCCAAGATTTAGCTATTATGAGTTGCACCGCTATGCATATATTATTGTAATATGATGCCTTTAACTCTTTCAGGAAAGATACCTAGAAGGGGAATAACTGGATCAAGTGGAATTTCTAGTTTTAGTTTTTTGAAGAATCTCCATACTGATTTCCATAGTGTTTATACTAGTTTACACTCCCACCAACAAAAAAGAAAGGTTCCTTTTTCCTCATGGCCTCTCCAGCATTTGTTACTGATTTCTTGGTGATAGCCATTCTTTCTAGAGTAAGGTGGAATCTCAGTTTTCTAATTTACATTTCTCTAATGGCCAGAGATATTGAATATTTTTTCATTTATTTATTGACCATTTGTACTTCTTTTTCTGAGAAGTGTTAATGCAATTTAGTTGCCTGATTTTTTTTTACTGAGTTTGGTCTTTTATTTTGAAGGGTCTATTTGTTTTGAGTTCCTTGTGTATTCTAGGTGTTAGTCCTCTGTCTGAGGAATAGCTGACAAATTTTTTTTCCATTCTATAATCTTCACTTTGTTGGTTGTTTCCTTTGTTGTACAGAATCTTTTTAATTTGATATGATCCCATTTATTGATTCCCCAGTAGTATTTCCTGTGCAACTGGGGTTCTGTTCAAGAAGTCCTTGCCTATGCCTGTGTCATCAGATTCTGTTTTTTTGTTTTGTTTTTTAATGTACCGGGTACTAGGAATCAAACTCAGGACCTTGCGCTTGCCAGGCAAGTGCTTATGCCACTGAGCTATATCACCGGCCCCAGATTCTGTTTTAACATTTAGATCTTTGATCCTTTTTGATTTTAGTTTAGTATATGGGTCCAGAATCAATCTTCTGCATGTAGATAGCCAGTTTTCCCATCACCATTTGTTAAAGAGGCTTATCTTTCCTCCAGTGTGTATTTTTGGCCCCTTTGTCACAGACCAGATAGTTGAATGGGTCTGGGGTTGTTTTTTCATCACCTCTTATGTTCCATTGTCCTGTCTGTTTTTATGACACTGTAGCTTTATAATATATCTTGAAGTCCAGTATTGTATTGCCTCTTGCTTTGTTCTTATTGCTCAGGATTGCTTTTGCTATTCTGGGTGTCTTCTGATTCCATATGAATTTTAGGATTACTTTCTCTAGTTCTGTGAGGAATACTGTTGGTATTTTGATTGGGATTGTGTTAAATCTTCGTCAGTTTTGGAAGTACAGTATGGTCATTCTAACAGTGTTGGTTCTGTATATTGAGAAATGGGTATCTTCTCATTTTCTGCCCTCCTAGATCTTTTTTTTCCCTCCCAGGGTACACTAGTTTTTATTGTAGAGCTCTTTCACTTTCTTGGTTAAGGTAATTGCTAAGCTTTTAGCTTTTCTTGGTGTTACTGTGAGTGGTATTTTCCTAATTTTTTTAGTTTTAGGAAAATAAATTAATAGATTTATTCAAATACACTTGAATATTGTGTTTTTCAGGGAAATAAAAGGATCAAGAGAGAAAGTCATCAGTGATAAAGATCTAGAGTTGTTGTTAGATCGAAGTGATCTTATTGGTAAGTACCTTTCATGCTTTTATTTTTCGTGGAAACTTGGAAGTATACACATAAAGGATAGTGACAGTTCATTTGGTCACAGTAGTTAACGACATTTAGCCAGTCTTGTTTATTGACATTTCTCTTTTGTTAGAGTCCTAAAATCAAATCTCACATATTCATGACATACTTTATTGTGTGTCTCTTATTAAGAACATGTCTCTAAACAGAGCAACTTTGTTGTTACTACATTTAAGAGAATTAACAGTAATATCTTAATTTCATTTATTACTCAGTCCATTCTGATTTCCCAAAAATTTCGTTTTTACATTTTGCATCAGGATCCAAATTGCATTGATTGCTGTTTCTCTTTGTTTATAACATCCACTTCCCTTTTGTTTTTCCATGCCATCGATTTGTTGGAGAGCTAAGCTACTTGCCCAATAAAATAACTATATTCTGAATTGGTTTTTCATTTTTCTCTTTTATGTTGTCATTTAGTTTATTCCTCAGACTATGTAACTTTCTTGTAACCTCATAAACTGTGTTTATGTAAATAGTTCTAGATACTTAATTAAATTTAAGTGCCATACTTGGCCAAGAGTAACAGTGCTCATATGATTTTACATCATACCAGAAGGAACATCATGTCTGGGTTTCTTATATTTGGTAACCAAAATTGATTGGATTCAGGCATATCTTAATACTACTATAAAGTTTGTCAGCCTTTATTTAACTTGATAGTTTTATCATCCATTGATGATGATTGTTTAGAACCATTATTTCTTTAAGGTTTGTAAAATTTTTTTTGTCTTACTCCTTTATTAGTTAGAATTTGTCTAAGAACTTGCCTTAACTCTTTGCTGACTAATTATTTCACAGCATGCAACTAGTCTGTGCTCTTAGTATTTGCATTTTCTATGATGGAAGTACCATATTATGGTATGCTGGAACTCATCTTTTCCCCATTGTCCTCAGTGGGGAAAATATTTCCCTGGTAGCTTGAAATTGGTAATGATGATAGAGAACTCACTTTTTATAGCATCGTACTGGAAATTTATGATTTTGGGGGGTTAGTATACTGTTAAAAAGTACCTATTTTAATATTTTTCTTTTAGATCAAATGAAATCCTCAGGACCAATTAAGGAGAAGATGGGAATATTCAAGATACTAGAAAATTCTGAAGATTCCAATCCTGAATGTTTGTTTTAAATTGGAGCTGAAGAATAGCTTAAGTTACTGTTCACATCTGGTGATTTACTTATATTGGTTTTCAAATCCAGATTGTCCACTTGACTTTTTAAGCTAAATCAGTTTATATAATGTAAGTAGTATCCTTGTATACTTAATAGATTATATTTCCTGAGCCTTATTAAGAACAAAATTCATCCTAAGTTTAAACTTTCAGTTAACTTTTGAGGCTAGTACTCCTTTTGGGTATGGTCTGATATATATTAACCATTGCCAGATTTATACAGTCTTCCTGTGGAAGTTTAGTAAATGTCTTTTACCCCCTTTCTTTTAGCAGTGCAGTTCAAGGGGGTTTGATACTTCAGTTATGGAGTAGGCTTTCAATGAGGGCTTATTGGAGTTATGTTTTCTATTGTTGAAATAAGAAATTGTTTGATTTTAGAATCTTTAAGATAGTTTACCAAATAAAATTTCATTATAAGATCACCTCATGAAAGTATTTTGTGAGGGAAGTAATAGTTCAGGTGAAATAATTGCAAAAGATTTGACTGGTATTATAATTCAGTGTTACTGTGCTGACTTGGTTTCATTTACTGGTACAATAAGCATATGTCATTCAAAGATTTATTTAGTGGAAACAGAGAAGGCTGTGGAAGAAGCTGCAGGATTTTGACAAGAAACCAGAAGTTGGATGTGATAGTGTGCATGGTAAGAATAGGACAAAAAAGGAGTAACCCTGGAAATTATGATAGGAGGGGAGGAAATACAATCAGACAAAAGAAAATAAGACCAAGGAGTAACCCAAAATCTGTAATCAAGAAACATAAAGCTGAAAGGGGAGCAATTTAGTCCCTGCATGGAAGGATATTAGGCTATGAAGAAGAGAGATCCAGAATATACCCTAAGATGGGGGAAATGCTCCCAGAACCATATATTTCTGAACAGGTTAATAGGAAATGTTATCTTTTATATTCATAAGCAGATCAGATGATAGTGTTAGGATAATGGAACTGAGGCTCAAAAGAAAAATATTTTTAGAGAACATTTAGTCAAAGAAAAGAACAGAATATAGAGCAGGTTTTTCATTTTGTTTTAATAAGTCAGACTTCACCAGTCACATAAGCATGCTGACAAGTATTGCCTGAAATTCATGGTCACGACTTCAGTGAGTTGCTTAGGAGTTATACGAACTTTTCAGTCTTATTTTCTTACATTGTCATGAATGGCTGTCATAGCTTCATCTCTGTCCTTATATCTCTGATAACTCTCACCTTGCTCCCTGTTTCCCTGAGAAAATAAGAACAACCAGAAAAGAACTTTTAAAAGTTGTCATCACTGTATCTGTAAGCCTACTTGTTTCTGTTTATCTTTCATTTCTTCAACATATTTTTTACCCTAGTCAGAACCAACTGAAAGGCTTTTTTTTTAATAGCAAGACTACTTGCAAACGTTGTCTTTATTCATTGTTTTTAATTTGCCCTTTTCCATTTTTTTTCCCCGCACTCATTCCAGTTAGATTTTCATCCCTGTATTCCATTGGAATTGTTCTTTTTAATGTCTCCAGTGACCTTTGAAATCATTTTACCTGATCTGTCAACATTTCATATTGTTATTGACTCTCCTCCACAAAAGAATTTTAGTTGGCTCTTAGCAAACACATTTGCTTCCACTTCCTTCCTCCTTCTCTGATTCTCACTTTTCTTTGCTGTTTCTTATACATCTCACCTCTAAACATTAGAAGGTCCCAAGCAGGCATTGTTACTTTCTTAATGATTTTACTTCATAACTCAGACTACTCCAGATCTGAGTTTATGATCTTCTCTAGCTCGAATTTGCTCCTTTTTTATTTTCCATATTCCAGTAAATGCCAACTCTATTCTTTTAGTTGTTTATACTAAGAATTTTGGAGTCATGGTTTACTATTCATTTTTCTTTATACTTCATATCTGAGTGTATGTATACTTTTTAAGTATGTCCAGAATTCTGCCATATCTCATTACTTTTAATGTGTATTAATAGTTTCTGCATCTTTTAGTGCAGGTGTATAATAATTTTTTATTGGATCAGTGGTTATTGTCATTTTGACCATATAAACATTCTCCAGATAAGACATGGATATGCTGTGATTGTATTTTCACTTTTTTTTTTTTTTTTTTTGATGGTGGTGATAGCACTGGCTATTGAACTCAGGATCTTTTGAAATTTTGAGATGTGGTCTCACTGAATTGCCCAGGTTGGGCTTAAACTCGCCTCAGTCTCCCAGAGTGCTGGGATTAATAAGCATGCACCACCATACTTGACATTTTTTCTTTTTTCATATTTTCAATCTTGTACAACTTTTTCCCCAAGAGTTAATAGTTCTCTAGTGCTTATGAGTAACTCTGGAAGTGTGAATCGTTCATTATGTTCAAATGCATCAGGTATTTTACTGGTAACCTCCCCTTCAAGACTACATTCCATCATCCCGACCCTGTTCCCTAGAGCATTATTTAGTCTGGACTATGGAACAGATTCATCTGGAATCACGCTTTATCCTCTACTTGGGTATTTCTATTGGTTGTTTCTTATTTTGGAACCATTTTTTAACTGAATCTCTTGCTTTTTCCTTGGTTTACTCCCTCATTTTGGTAGAATTTTCTTGTTCAGTGACTTTCTGGAAAAAAAATTCAAAAGAAATGAAATTTTTGGGACATTGTGTATATGACAGTGTTTCCATTGTATACCTACTATAATAGTTTTGGTTTGAGATTTTAATTTGGAATCATTTTCTCAGAATTTTGAAAATTATATCATCTCTGTTTTCTTGTTTGTTTTTATTTTTTTAGACAGGATCTTGCTATGTAGTTGTGGCTGGCCTTGAATTTAGTATGATTGACTGTTCTTCAGATTTGAAAACAACTAAAAAGTTAAGTTCTATGCATAGGGCTTGCAACAGGTAGGTTTTACTAGGCCATATATTTGAGTACGCCTCACTTATCAGCATGCATAGTAGGCCCTTTGTGGGAGATAAATCCTCCAGTCTGTGTATAGATACTTTGCTGGTTTTCTCTTGGGACAGAGAGGAGGGAAGGGGTTTTGGAGATCTCACTGGTCACAGTATAGACATCCCCAGTTTTCAGTAAAGTTCTGCAACCTGCTACCTCAGCTTTATATCTGAATTCCCCAATTCCCAGAGCCCCAACCCCTCTTGGTCACCTTTTGCAGGGAGTGTTCCCTTTAGTTTTGTTCCAGTGTGAGGAAGTAGTAATCACTTTACAAGGAGGTAGAGCTTGAGGTTTAACTGCTTCTTTCAGCCAGTTGTACTGGAGCTTTTTCGTGACAGCCTGTATCCAGAACTAAGACTTGTAATTCTCTGGTCTGTTGGAACAGTTGCCACTTGTGCATTTATTTTTCAGTTTCTAAAATCTTGTTGTCATCTCTTGTTACCTTGTCTTGGGTGTTTAATGCCTCTTTCATCTTTATACTGTCAGTTTCCAGACCTTTATCAAGGGGCTGTGGGGAGCACATGTTCTCATTCCATCATGTTGAAACAAATGCTCCATGTTTTACTTACATCATAAATTATTTTCAAAACTGAGCCTTGTCTTTCATCCTTGGTCACACAATGAAAAGTACTTTATTCACCGTTTGTCTCACGAGTCTTTATTCAGTATTGGGTTTAGTTTAGTTTGTTTTTTGGGTTTTTTTTTGTTGTTTTGGGGATGTTTTGGTTTTGCTTTTATTTTGCATTTGGCAGTGCTGGGGATAAATGATGTGCTAGGGTCTGTCCCCATCCCCATTGTTACTCCTTGTATGTGTTGAAAAATACAGTAAAAGTGGTACTTGAATATTTTTTAGGCAAGCATATTTGATGGAGTCTTTTATTAGCAATTGTATATAGTTATTTTAGTCTTAGTGATTTGTGGTAATACTTTATAAGAAGCCTACAAAGTATAAATGTTTATATTAAAAATTAGTGCTTCTCATAGCTTTAAGTTCCATTCTCTTTATTTAAAAAAAAAAAAAACTTCTGATGTACAGTTTTGAGATTCCATTTCTTGAGCCAGGCATTATAGCACGCACCTTTAATCCCTGCACTGAGGGAGCTGAGGCAGGAGGATCGCATGTTTGAGAGTCTTGCTTGGGCAACTTAGTTGAGACCCTGTATCAGAATAAAAAATAAAAAGGACCAGGGATGTAGTTTAGTGGTAGAGTGCTCCTGAATTCCATCCTCAGTACTACCCCGCCACAAAGATGCCATCATTTGATTAGTCTGTACATACTGTTGGTTTGTACATAGCACAAATACTGCCATTCTTTTAAATACCATCTATTCCAGGTAAACATCAATTATGGTTATAAAAATCAAAACTAAGGTGTTATGAGTAAAATTGAAAAGATTTGTCTTTTTGTCTTTATTTCTTTGGGAGGAGTTATTGTCATTCACTTACTTTGCTACTGCTGCTACATTTAGAGAAGATGCGAGCTTGACCAAAATACAGTGAAGCTTGCCGGTCAGTGTACATTTTACATCCTTGATTTAGCCAAAAATTTTAAATAGGTTTAATTAACAACTAAAATGATTTTAAAAATTAATAATGAAAACGTGTTTTCACTTCTTAGTTTTATTTTTTGCTTACAGTTGTGAACTAAGTGTAAAACTCCACTTGTAGTGCTATTGTGCATGACTAGGAGATGTGTTTAACATGTCAAGCTAATAGCAGCCAGGTCCAATAAAAATGTTCTCTTGTTCAGACATGACTTGAAAATGGTGCTGACATAATTTGAAAATATAAGCACTTAAAGGTAGTTGTACTCTTATAAGCTGGTAAGTCAACCACAAGATCTAGAATATGCATTCATTTACATTTGACTGAGATAAATATATACTTAAATTCTGGAGCGATGTTCACTGGTTGCAGTTTGAGAAACCCAGGCCTAATGGGTGACTTAACTTGTCTGTAATTTTTCCTGTTCTTTTACAATTCTATCTTCCTCCTTCAGATGAATCTATAGATCAGCCTCCAAGTTATGTGAAGTTTTATTTTCTTACATTTTATTGAGGAAACATGCTGAGAACAGAACAGTGCAAAAGTTGTTAAGTGCTCAGCTTGGTGTGCACTGTACATCTATATATACCTGTGTAACTATCATCCACATTAACATGGAGTTGATAGCATTTCAGAAGGTTCTCTCTTCCGTTGTAATTAGCCACACCCACGGTATATGTATCAGCATGGACCAGTTCAACAGAGCAAGAACTATGGCAGGTTCATGAATTAATGAAGTAAATATTAGATCTGTTACTAACCCTGATTTCTAGATATTTGAATGATATGAAATGAAAGCCATTTTAATGTTTTATGAAATCAAGATCTCTGACATGACTACTGTACCTTGTGCTGAGAACCAGCACAGACTCAACTTGGGAACGTGGTGTAGTAAGAGGTTTTGTTCTACCCTGTCAGTGCTATTTATCTTCCATTGATGACCCTTTTACTAGAATCCTAGTACAAGAGAAGTGCTACTAGAATGTTATATTACCCAGCATACGACATGTTAATGTTTTCTTGAGGTAGAAGATTGGAAACTTCAGGTCTGAGCAAACCTGAGGAGAGGCACTAGCAATCTCAAGAAATTGTAAAAATTCAACTGGTCAATTCATTGTTTGGACTTGATATTCAGGTGTATTCCTTATTCATATTCTTGCATGGTTTACTCCTGGCCATTCATGTCTCATTCACATTTTATGCCAGCATGCCTGTGTCCCTGGAGAACATCTCTTTCACAAGGAATCCCACTCTTGCCAATCTGCTTCATCATGCCAACAATTGGCATCTTTGCTGTCTTGCCACCATCAAATAAGAGCATGTTGGAAGCATAAGGCAGGAATGAAGTCATAGAGAAAAGCCAAGTGAAGACTGGATTAAAATTAGCCAGGTGTTGTGGTACACACCTGTAATCCTAGTACTCTGGAGGCTGAGGCAGGAAGATCACCAAGAGTTCAAGGCCAGACTGAACTACATAGCAAGACCTACCTCAAAAATATAAATAAATAAAAATTTTTAAAAATAACTCTGGTACTATTGTTTCTTTAAAGAACATGAAATGGGATGTGTGGAATGAAAACTAATATTACAGGTGTAAACCAGTATACAGTGATACCTTTTTTATGAAAAATAAAAGTAAACTTTGGTTTCCTAGAATTTAGGAAAAATAACTTCACATTGGATTAGTTTAAGTGAGTGGTAAATGGAAAAGGTAAAGGGAAAAACCTCATACCTGTATGCATTATAGACAAGAGTATTAAGCCTTCTAAAACTCACAGAAAACAAAAAACATTACCTACAAAGATCAGGCATGTTTTAACTATGAAAGGGAAAAAAGTAATATATTATTCAAAGTAAAGGAATAGTAAAGATATTCTCAGACATAGACAGTCTCAAGATTTGTCAGGCAAAAGGAGGTAAAGTGGCCCAAGGCTGTAAAGTATGGTGGATCCTCAAGTTAATGACTGGCCTGACAAAAACAACTTGGGTTGTGACCAGAATTTTAGTTTTAACTACCAAGTCATGAGTTATGACCCAAATGCCAGCCACTTCTGCTTCCAGATGGTCTCAGATACATATTTAACCCTTGAAGAGTTGGAAGGAGCATTACAACATCCTTTCCTGTATGAAGTTAATCAAGAAATCCTGGCCAGTGTCCCTAAGGACATAAATCTGGCTGTGTAGAGGAGCCTGAGCCTTCAATCATGTTACGATAAGCCCTTGGGGAATGAGTTTGTAAGTCAAGGGTCCACTGTATCTTAGCAACAGCTTAGTATGGAACCTTCATGTCCTGACATGGCTCTGTCCTCATCACTCCACTGAAGGTTCCCCATAGCTAGGACTTGAAACATGCCACTCATAAGCTGCATTACTACCAGCAAAGTTTTAATAGCCAAGGATCAGATGGAGATGTAGATGAATTTCAAGCCAGTAACTGATGTCACTGAAAAGGTAGCCTATACCTTTAGAATTAGATCTGTTACTGGAGGTGTATCTTTTGAATCACTTCCCTTATGAGAGGTACTTAGTCACCACCTTAGTTTTAATGTACATATTTCTCTGGATAATTAGAAGTGCTTTTCTGGCTACTAGAGAGGTAGTTTTGTGACTTCCTGTTTTTATAAACTTGTTACATGATTCAGTATGGTGGTTAAGCCCTGGCTCTGACAATTATATCTTATAAAAAAAAAAAAAAGGATCATGTACAAAAAGTGCGGTAATGAAGTTTATCTCTGGGTGAACTGTACACATAAAATTTTGCATGCAGAGTCTGCCACTCCAGTTTCAATAAACAAAAGGTACCACCACTACATATTTTTTTTGAGTAATTTTAGTAATGGTAATCAGTAAACTACTAAAGAGTAGTCACAGAAAAAGCCACAATTCAAACCATAGAATCACTTTGCTATTGTACTTCTCTAAACACTGAGTACTCTCCATTCATGATGTCTGTGTCTATCTGTCCATCTAGTACTGGGGATTGAGGCCTTCCCACTGAGCTACATCCCCAGTTGTTCTGTTATTTATTTTTTTAAGAATTTCTGAGATACTTAGTTTGCTGGTATTATGATTTCTTAAAAGTTGCCTCTTTGGAGCCGGTGAGATGGCTCAGAGGCTTAAGCGCCTGTCCGGCAAGCGCGAGGGCCCGAGTTCGACTCCCGGAACCCACATACGAAAAAGGGGCCGGTGATATCGCTCAGCGGCACGGGCGCCTTCTGGGGCGTGAGGTCCTGAGGTCGATCCCCCCGGTACCCACAAAAAAAAAAAAGTTGCCTCTTTGTTGCTTTTTACCTGCATTGAAAACATGGTTTGTACGATATTAAATTTTTGGAATATGCTGGTGGGTTTTTTTGTGGCTTAGTACATGATTAGTTTATATTTGAAAATTATGTTTTCTGAATATTGAATTTTTCTGTGAATTAGTATGTTTTCCTGTGTAATAAATATAGTATGTGTATGTGTGTGTGTGTGTATATATATATATATATATATATATATATATATACTTATTTTAACTGCTTCATTTATTTTCTGACAAGTGTGTAATATGTTAAACTCCCACTTACAGTTGTATACTTAATCATTTATCTGTAGTTTGTTTTGGCTTTCTATATAATTTGGAAATCTTGTATATTGTCACGTGCATTTACATTATTTTGGTCAGTATATTTTATGTCCCTGGAAAAGTGTTTTGGTAATTCTAGGGGTTGGAGCCAATACCTTCACACTGAACTGTATACTCAGCCTCCATTTTATTATTATTATTTTTTATTTGGGGACCAGTTCTTACTAAATTATTAAGTTGTCCAGGCTGGGCTCGAACTTGCAATACTCCTGTCTCATCTAGATAGCTGGTCCAGGAAAGCTTTATTTTTGAATTCTGTTATCAATATCACTACAGTGGTTTTGTTTCACCTCCTATTTGCCTGCCGTATATCATTCTGTGCTTTTACTTGTCTGTTGAATTATGTATGTTTCTTGTAGTAGTAAATATTTTGCCACATCTTATTTCTATAACATAATATAGCAGTCTGTCTTTTGTGAGATTAAATTGAAAAAATCATTAGAAGTCAGCAACCAAGAATGAAGGATTTATAAAAAAATTAAGCAACATGAAGGATGGAAGTCAAAGTACCACCTTCTATTGGTCCTAGAAATAAAAAGAAAACAGCACAAAATATTTGAAAGAAGATTGAAGACACATTTCCAGTGATTAAAAGAATATCCTATAATGAAAGTGCCCAGAGGATAAGGGGGGAGGGGGTAAGTAAAATCCCCAAAACAAATACAGTGAAATTTACAGCAGTAAAGCTAAAAAGAACAGATCATTTACAAAGGAATAAGAATCAAATTTTCATCAGATTTTAAAATGGGGTTCAAGAGGATAATGGAATATTACTTTAAAAGATAAGACCTTTAATCTAGAATGTTATATCCAAACAAGTCATCAAATAGAACAGAAAAATTCTCATGAATGTGGGGCCTCAATGTTTACCATACAAAGACACTAGAACCATTCTTGGTGAAATTCCTCTTGAACAAACTAGGAGACACTGAAAAGTACAGAAGAATTGAGGTTAATAATATGAAACTCTGAACTATAAATCAAAACCAAATTACAGACTATTAGTATGTTGGATGGTATGTGTGTGTGTAGACTAAAAGGGCACAAGAATGTCCTTTTGGATAAAGATTGATAAGTCCAAAAAAAAAATAGATGGAAAACTACCGTAAGAACAAAAACAATTGCAACATACCAAAAAAAGTGAAATCAGTTTAGTGAAGATAAAAATACTTTCAGAAACATTAAAATATGCTGGGGTGGTGGCACCCATCTGTAATCTCAGCACTTGGGAGGGAGGCTAAGGCAGGAGGATCACTGCGAGTTCGTGGCCAGCCTGGGCTGCATAGTTCAAGTCCAGCCTGAACTATGTAGCGAGACCCTGTCTTCAAACAAACAAACAAACCCGAGTTTTTATTTATCTCTCTTCATTTTGAGACAAGGTCTTGCTGTGTACCTCAGGCTGGCCTTGAGTTTACTGTATAGCCTAGCCAGGCCTAGTGACACATGCCTATAATCCAAGTACTTGGGGGGCTGATGCAGGAGGATTGCATGAGTTAGAGGTCAGCCTTGGCTACATAGTGAGTTCAAAACCACCCTGAACTACAAAGTGAGACCCTGTCTCCAAAAAAAAAAAAAAAAAAAAACACAAAAAAACCCCAACAATATAAGACATTAAAGTGATAGAAAAGATTAAAAGCATTGAAAGAAATATTGAAGTATGAACCAAAAGGATGTTGTACTACTTAACATCTGACAACAGAATTTTGGGTGAAGATTTTTATAGGAAGGGATACTTTACTGGGAATGTAACTATAACAGTACTATATAATCACTGTGAACATATATGTCAGTAACTGACAGAAATACAGGAAGAAATATATAAATGGATTATAGTGGAAGAGTTTAGCTTTCAGGAACTGATCAAGTAACCATCTCTAGCCCCCAAAGTCAGAGGTATCTAAAATCTGCATACATCATTAAGCTCAAACCATGAATTATGAGCTCTGTGATCAACAAATAGAGACTATATTTTCTTTATAGGTCCAAAAATAGGTCATGTAGTAGACTAAAAAGAAAACTTTGATAAATAAGGCCTCAGTAAAAACTTTGTTTTCTGACCATATAAGGATAAAATTCAAGCAATAACAGCTACAACACAAATCACCTATTTTTGTTAGCAGGTTGTTTAAAAATTATATATCACTGCCAAAATATTAGTTAAACCCTAATTTTGATTTTCATGTAACTATTACATTCATGAACTTTAAATTCAGTACTTGATGAGATATGGCACAATGATTTTCCATCTACTAGAGTCAAGTGAATTTTTCCATGCTGTCTCCCATGATCGACTGAGTCTAAATTATACTTCATTCAAAGTCACAGTTAAAAGGTGTCTTGGAGATACTTATGGAGCTTAAATCAAGTTGTTACCCACTATTGTCAACTTCATCTATTAGCTTATACTGGGTTTTCCCTGAAACATACTCTGTAGCATTTCCCCCTCTTTTATTCATGGCTCTGTCTTCTAAAAAATTTGAGATCACGTCTGGTTTGTTGTTCTGACTCCTTGCAGAAAACAAGTTCCCATAGGCGGTCAGCATTGAGCCTCTAGAGCACTCTGAGCTGGGGGCAGCTGGTCCCACTCCTTGCTGGTGAAACTCGGTCACATTCTTGTACGTGATTGATGCCTGAGATTTGGTTTTCTCAAGGTCTTCTAAGTAATGTACAAAGTACAGAAAATACAGAGCTGGTTTATCCAACATTTGGCCAATCCCTTCATTTTACACACTTGTTCATGTGCTCAAGCAGTGAAGATACTGTTGAAGCCATTTTTGGGCACCAGAGTAATGGATAGATTTAGTATCAAAGATGCCAAGATCCAAAGGGCTTCTCTGTAATTCAGATCCATCTAGCTCTCATTTTTTTGCCCCGCAGTTTTCTGATGTCTTTAGAAAGTGACATGTAATTTATCTAGCCTTTTCTGGTTGTTGCAGCAGGACCATTGGGCTGCTGGAGCCTGCTACAACTTAACAAGTGGAAACACATTCACCAGTTTTTCTTTTAACTTCTCTATGTAAGATTTCTGTATAGAACAGTTAACACAGCAAAATGAGACTGCTTATCCTTAAAAAGGCCTGCTTACAACGTTGGTCCTTAGCTGGCATCTAGCGACATGTTTCATGAACAGTTATCTGCATTGATATGATATAAAACTTTTCCTATGTGTTAAGAGTGGCTCGCTGTGCCTAAACTGTTTGCCAACCAGTGTGGTTTATGAGGAGCACCTGCTTTGTTACAGAAGCAGGGAGATAATGAGACTGTGCAGGCATGGTTGGCTTAAGTTCCATTTTCTAAGGTTGAGGACTCATTTTCCTTGCCTAATAAGAGGCATCCAACAATAACCAGTTTCTGTAAAATGTGATGTGTATTGGAATGAGTGGGGCCTTGTGAGTAGGTGAGAGGATTTCTCTTTGGCCCATGAGGACAAAGGAATGAAGGGAGGATTCTGGCAAAGAGTTCCACAGACATGACAGCCAGGGCAAAGCCAAGCCAAAGAGGGAGTCAGGATGACTCAGTGAAGGCTGTGATGGCCAAGGCCAGGACTCCAGAGGCTCAACAAACAAAGGACTCGCTAGATCGGTAGGATTTTCCTGCCCTGGAATAAGATATGTATTCATACCTCTCTAAAGAATGTCTTTGTTCTGTTTATTCTGCTAATTTTATTTTATTTTATTGAGAAAAAACAATACAATGATACAGAATTTCAAAGCAAGATATTAACAATGGTTAATATATTGAGTATTATCTTCAAAGTAGTTGCTCAGATTACAAGATATAGGCATGCAAAATTGATCATTCAATCGAAGCAAAAACTGTTGTTTTCAGTGAACTAAAAGAAATTAGTAGTATAATTATCTTAGCTATCTTGTGTGTATATATATATATTTTTTCTTTTCCTGTCCTTCTTTTCTCCTTTCCCTCATCCCAGTTCCTCTTTCTTTTTCGGCAGTTTCTTTCCCTTTTGCAGTATCTATTGTATATTTTGGATCTTATTTACTTTCTCAATTTCTTACACTAGGGAGACAATATGATGTTTACACATGTGAGTTTGATTTATTTCTCTTATGAATATGGTCTCTAGTTTCATCCATTTATAAAAGCCTTGAGTTTATCCTTTGTAGCTGAGTAGTACTCCATTATATAAAAATACCACATCTTTTTTATCCATTCCTCGGTTGATGGACATTTGGGTTGTTTCCAAGATCTAGCTATTACAAATTGTGCTGCTATAAACATGGGTGCACACATATCGCTGTGGTATGATGTTTTTAATTCTTCTGGGAAAATACCCAGAAGAGGAATAGCTGGGTCGAATGGGACCTCTAATCCTAGTTTTTTGAGGAATCTCCACACTGATTTCCACAGCAATTGTACCAGTCTACCCTCCTACCAACAGTGGAGAAGGGCTCCTTTTCCCCCATAGCCACACCAGCATTTGTTATTGGTTGATTTCTTGATGATAGCCATTCTTTCTGGGGTGAGATGGAATCTCAGTGTTGTTTTAATTTGCATTTCTCGAGTGACCAACAATATTGAACATTTTTTCATATATTTATTTGCCATTCATATTTCTTCACCTGAGAAGTGTGTATCCATCTCAGATGCCCATTTTTGGATTGGATCTTTGAATTTGGGGGGCCTGATTTTTTCAATTCTTTATATGTTCTAGATAGAAGTGCTTTGTCTGAGGGACAATTGGCTAAAATTTTTTCCCACTCTGGGTTTTCTTTTCACTCTGTTGGTGATTTCTTTTGATGTGCAAAAACATTTTAATAAGATGAGATCCCAGTTATTGTTTCTTTGAAGTGTTTCCTGTGGAGTTTGGGTTTTGTTCATGAATTCTCTTCCTACCCCTACGTATTCAAGATTTCTACCTACTTTCTCTTCTAGTAGATTTAGTGTTTTTGTTTTAATATTTAGATCTTTGATCCATTTTGGCTTTAATGCATGGTGATAGACATGGGTCTAGTTTTAGTCTTTGGCATGTAGAGAGCCAGTTTTTCCAGCACCATTTATTAAAGAGGCTATCTTTCTTCCAGTGAACATGTTTGGCCCCTTTGTCAAAGATAAGGTGGCTAAGTGTGTTTGTAGTTGTGTCTGCATCTTCTAATCTGTTCCACTGATCCTCAGGTCTGTTTTTTTGCCAGTACCATGCTGATTTTATCACAGTAGCTTTGTAGTATAGTTTCAAGTCAGGGATTGTGATGCCTCCTCCCTTGCCTTTGTTGCCTAGGATTGCCTTTGCTGTTCTAGGTCTCTTCTGTTTCCAAATGAATTTTAGGAGTGTTTTCTCTAGATCTGTTAGGCATGCTAATGGTATTCTGATTGGGATTGCATTAAATCTGTGTAACAGTTTTGGGAGTATGACCATTTTCACAATGTTGGTTCTTCCTATCCATGAGCAAGGGATATCTTTTCATTTTCTAATATCCTTTTCGATCTCTTTTTTCAGAGTGCTGTAATTTTCAATGTATAGATCTTTTATTTCCTTTGTTGGGTTGATTACTAAGTATTTCATTTTTTTGGATGCTATCGTGAAGGGTGTTGTTTCCCTAATTTCTCTCTTAGTGAGTTTGTCATTTGTGTGCAGGAATGCTATTGAGTTTTGAGTGTTGACTTTGTATCCAGCTATGCTACTGCATTTGGTTATTAATTCTAGGAGTCTTTTGGTGGAGTTTTTGGGGTCTTCTATATAGAGTATCGTGTCATCTGCAAATAATGATAATTTAAGTTCTTCCTTTCCTATCCTTATTTCTTTTATTTCTCTCTCTTGTCTAATTGCTCTGGCTAATGTTTCCAGAACTATATTGAATAGGAGTGGTGACAGTAGACATCCTTATCTTGTTCCTGATTTTAGATTGAAAGCTTTCAGTTTTTGTCCATTTAGTATGATGTTGGCTATTGGTTTGTCATAGATGGCTTTTATCAGATCGAGATAAAGACCATCTATTCTGATTTTCTGTAGGATTTTTATCATGGATGAGTGTTGGAATTTGTCAAAAGCCTTTTCTGCATCTGTTGAGATGATCACGTGATTTTTGTCTTTGGCTCTGTTGATATGGTGTGTTACGATTATTGATTTGCGTATGTTGAACCATCCCTGCATTCCTGGGATTAATCCCACTTTGTCATGGTGTATAATTCTTGCTGATTTGCTGCATTCTGTTTGCTAGTATTTTATTAAGGATTTTTGCATCTATGTTCATTAGGGAGCTTGGTCTATAGTTCTCTTTTTTGATTGGGTCTTTTTCTGGTTTTGGTATCAGGGTAATGCTTGCCTCCAAAAATGAGTTAGGGAGTATTGCTTCCCTTTCAATTTCATTAAAGAGTTTGAGGAGTATTGGCATTAAATCTTCTTTAAATTTCTTGTAGAATTGAGCTGTGAATACATCAGGACCTGGGCTTTTCTTTGTTGGTAAGTTTTTAATTATGTTTTCAATTTCATTAACTGATATTGGGTTATTCAGAATTTTTATCTTCTGGATTCAGCTTTGCTAGTTCATACATTTTTAGGAATCTGTCCATTTCTTCTGTTTTTCATTCTATGCGAGTAAAGATTTTTGAAGTAGGTATTGATGATCTTCTGAGCTTCCATAGGATCTGTAGTAATTTCACCCTTTTCATTCCTTATTGCATGAATTTGAATTTTTTCTTTCTTTTTTTTGATAAGGTTGGCTAAGGGTTTGTCAATTTTATTTATGCTTTCAAAGAACCAACTCTTCAATTCATTAATTCTTTGTATTGTTTTGTCTCAATTGCATTAATTTCTGCTCTGATCTTTATAATTTCCTCCCTTGTATGGGCTTTGGGCTTGACTTGCTCTTCTTTTTCTAGAAGCTTTAGGTGCAGCATTAGGTTGTTTATTTGTGGTCGTTCTGTTTTCCTGATGTGAGAATTCATTGCTATAAATTTCCCTCTTAGGACTGCTTTCATTGTGTCCCACAGGTTCCAGTAAGTTGTATTTGCATTTTTGTTTGATTGTAGATATTGTTTAATTTCTTCTTTAATTTCATCTGTGGCCCTTTCATTGTTCAGAAGGGTGTTATTTAATTCCCGTGTGTTTATGGAGTTTTTGTGCTTTCTTTTGTCATTAATTTCCAATTTTATTGTACTATGGTCAGATAATATGCATGGGATAATATCAATTCCTTTGCATTTATTTAAGCATGTTCTATGAGCTAGTATATGTCTATTTTAGAGAACGTCCCCTGTGCAGCTGAGAAGAATGTGTATTCTGATGTTGTTGGGTGGAACACTCTGTAAACATCTACTAAGTCCCATTTGTTCACAGGTTTGGTTCTGTTCTGTTATTTCTTTGTTGATTTTCTTGTCTAGTTGATCTGTCTATTTGTGACAATGGGGTATTAATGTCCTCTGTTACAATTGTGTTATTGCTTGTTTGGTTTTTTGTATCTATTAATATTTTTCTTATATAGTTGGGTGGTACCATATTTGGTGCATATATATTTATGATTGTTATCTCTTCCTCTTGATTTTTCCCCTAACAAGAATGTAGTGACCTTCATCTCTTCTGATCATTCTTGGTTTGAAGTTCACATTGTCTGAAAACAGAATAGCTACTCCTGCTTTTTTCTGGGTTCCTGTTGCATGGAAGATTGTTTTCCATCCTTTTAGTGTTAGTCTGTGAATTTCTTTTTGAGTTAAATGTGTTCCTTATATACAGCATATTGTTGGATCTTGTTTCTTGATCCATTCTGCCAATCTGTTTCTTTTGATTGGTGAATTGAGGCCATTTACATTGATGGTTATAACTCATATGTATTGCCTTGTGTTTGTCATGTTATTTTCCTGCTGTTGGTTCCCTGATCTCCACCTCTGTTTAATTGCTTGCCCTGCTTGGTGGTTTCTTTCTGTTGTTGTTTTTGGATTTGTGGTCATTTTTGTCTCTATCTAGAATATCTTTCAGTACCCTTTGTAGTGTTGGTTTAGTTGTCATGAATTTCTTCATTTGTTCTTTGTCATGAAAGTATCTTATTTCTCCATTAATTTTGAAAGATAGTTTTGAAGGGTACATCAGTCTGTGTTGGAAGTTGATTTATTTCAGGACTTGCAATATTTCACTCCAAGCTCTTCTTGACTTGAGGGTTTTGTGTTGAGAAGTCTGCCGTGATTCTGATGGGCTTTCCTTTATAGGTAACCTGTTTCTTTTCTGTAACAGCTTTTAATATTCTGTTCCTGTGCTGAATTTCTGGGACCTTGATTAGTATATGTCTGAGTGTAAATTTATTTTGGTTTTGTCTAATTGGAGTTCCATATGCCTCACTTATCTGTATGTCAGATTCTTTTCCCATGCTTGGGAAATTTTCTGCTATTACTTCTGGAAATAGTTTTTTATGTCATTTGTGTTGACTCCTGCTTTTTCTTTGACACCAGTTATTCTTATATTATTTTTCTTTGTGTCATCTTGCAACTGTTGAATTGCTATTTCCTGATCTTTTGTTGTTTTCATGAGATCTTTCCTTTTATGATCACTAGCTACAATCCTGTCTTCAAGGTCTGAAAGTCTGTCTTCAGTTTCATTCAAACAGTTTTGCCAGCTTTCAGTGAAATTTTTAATTTCCTGGATCTCTGTTTGAGTATGTTTCATGCATTCTATTTCTTTCCTATATTGATCATTCACTGTTTCCATCCTCTTCCTATCATCATCTATTTTTTTAATCTATCTCTACTCTAAATTTGCTGAGTAATTCCTTTATAAATGTTGACATTTCCTTTTTATTTTTTTAATGTGGGTACCAGGGGTCAAACTCAGGACCTTGCGCTTGCCAGCAGGCACTTGTGCTGCTGAGCGATATCACCGGCCCTTTTTTCCTTTTTATGTGGGTACTGGGAGTTGAACTCAGGACCTTGTGCTTGCCAGGCAGGCGCTTATGCCACTGAGCTATCTCACCAGCCCAACATTTCCTTTTTTACCTGAGAGATTATTTCTGATCTGATTTCCTCTATAACCTCATGGATTTGGTTCTTTACTTTGGTTGCTATCATTTCAGAAATTTCAGGTGTGTGTCTTCCAGTTTCTTCTATGTGGATGTCTCCTGGACTTGCTCTGTGCGGGCTCGACGTCTGAGATTGCATTTTGCTTCTTTGTCTTGTCATTTTCTATTTCAAAAATTTTTTATTTTGTTTTCTGTGATGATCCTTGTGAGTTTTTATAGTACATAGCTATATCACTAGTATAAAGGCCTTTCTAGGAAAAGTCTGCTCTTCAGTGATGTCTTCTTTGTGTAAGAGATTCTTGGTTTGTATCTGTCCCAAGATCTTACCTTCCCAATTAATTAAGAGTGGGATGTTGGTATCTGTTTGGCTCAGACCCCAATCCTTTGGTGTAGATCTGTGGTGAGGTTATTTCCTGAGAGCTTCCCAGTATTGTTACAAAAGGGAGAACAATTGATTACAACAGATAGGACATCCTAGCTAAAGTAGCAAAATTAGCAATAACAATAGCATCAAGCACAATTCAGAAACTGACAAACTGTGATAAGTATTGATTTTGTATTTTAGACTATAGGAGCAGAGTCTATAGTGATATAACAGAAACGATCATTAATTAGGAGTTTGTATGCAAAATGCTACCTCTTGGTAGAGTGGTTTTACCCTATGGGGGGGAAATTTAGGGAGGATAGTATATAAAACAAAGATAACTGGAAAGGAATAGAAGCAAGGCTGGAGGACAAAGGATGATAGTGCAAGGTTTGGAGAACTAGAGAAGGGAGTAGAAAAGAAAGAATGAAGGAGTATTCAAGGGATTATCTGAACTTGGACTCTGGGTTTGGGGAATGGGATTAGTTTTCTAAGGCTGGAGTTCTCCCCAGCCATTTAGAAAAGAGAAAAAAAGAACAAAAGAAAGAAAGAAGGAAAAAAAAAAAGAAAAAAAATTGAGAGGAAAGGGCCAGTTTCCAAGTCCTGGATTCTTCCAGAGCTGGTTGCCAGTTTCGCGGAGGCCTCAGTCACCTGTTGGCTCACATTCCGACTTTTCACACCACTAGTCTCGCCTGTCCATCCTGTGTGCCTTAGTTGGGCCCCTACTGTGTCGCTGGCGTTCCCTCTGGTCTCTGGGCCTTCCAGAGCAGTTCACCTCAGTCGTGGCGGTAGCGAGGGGAGGGGCCATTCTCTGGGCCTTCTGGGAGGTTCACCTGGGTCGCGGTAGCGGAGATGACGATGGGAGGAGCTGCCCTCCTCCGCTTCATTCACCTGGTTTCCTCTATTCTGCTAATTTTATTTTATTTTATTTTTTTTATTTTATTTTAAAGAGAAGAAAAAAACAAAACAAATCAAAAGAAGAACAAATTTTCAAAACAACATAATAGGAGGGTAACAATGGTTAATACATTACGTATTACTATCTTTAAGTTAGTTATTCAGGACACCAGACATTAGCATTCAATTGTCCAAACATTATTGGCACAAACCTTACTCTTCAATGAACTAAGTAAAAATGGTAGTGTATCTATCTTAACCATCTTATATATATATATACAATTTTTTTCCCTTTCCCTTCTTTCTTTTCCCTATTCCAGTCTCTCTTTCCTTTTGACCAGTTTCTTTTTGATTCACCATATCTATTGTACATTTTGGATCTTATTTACTCTTTTAGTTTCTCATACTAGAGAGATAATACGATGCTTACACATGTGCTTCTGGTTTATTTCACTTATGAGTATTTTCTCGAGTTGCATCCATTTACCTATAAAAGTCTCCAGTTTATCCTTCTTTATGGCTGAATAGTACTCCATTGTATAAAAAAACCACATCTTTCTTATCCATTCCTCAGTTGATGGGCATTTGGGTTGTTTCCAAGATCTGGCTATTACAAATTGTGCTGCTATAAACATGGGTGCACATATATCGCTGTGGTACAATGTTTTTAATTCTTCTGGGAAGATGCCCAGAAGGGGAATAGCTGGGTCAAATGGGACCTCCAACCCTAGTTTTCTGAGGAATCTCCACACTGACTTCCACAGTGGCTGTACCAGTCGACACTCCCACCAACAGTGAAGAAGGGTTCCTTTTTCCCCACAGCCCCTCCAGCATTTGTTATTAGTTGATTTCTTAATAGTAGCCATTCTTTCTGGGGTGAGATGGTATCTCAGTGTTGTTTTAATTTGCATCTCTCGAATGACTAGTGATGTTGCACATTTTTTTGTATATTTGTTTGCCATTAGTATTTCTTCATCTGAGAAATGTGTATTCATCTCAGATGCCCATTTTTGGAGTGGGTCTTTAAATTTGGGAGGTCTGATTTTTTTGAGTTCTTTATATGTTCTCGATAGTAATCCTTTGTCTGAGGAACAGCTGGCAAACATTTTTTCCCACATTGTGGGTTGTCTCTTCACTCTGTTGGTGGTTTCTCTTGCTGTGCAAAAGCTTTTTAATAAGATGAGATCCCAGTTATTGATTCTTTGGGATAGTTCCCGTGCTGTTGAGTTTTTATTCATAAAGTCTTTGCCTACACCAATGTCTCCAAGGGTTTTACCTATCCTACCTTCCAGCAGATTTAATGTTTCTGTTTTAATATTTAGATCTCTGATCCATTTTGAATTTAGTTTAGTGCATGGTGAAAGACATGGATCTAGTTTTTTTTTTGTTTTTTTTTTTTTGTGGGTACCGGGGGGACGACCTCAGGACCTCACGCACCAACAGGCACCCGTGCCGCTGAGCGATATCACCGGCCCCTTTTTCGTATGTGGGTTCCGGGAGTCGAACTCGGGCCTTCGCGCTTGCAAGGCAGGCGCTTAAGCCACTGAGCCGTCTCACCGGCCCATGGATCTAGTTTTAATCTTCGGCATGTGTAGAGCCAGTTTTTCCAGCACCATTTATTAAAGAGGCTATCTTTCTTCCAGCGAATGTGTTTGGCACCTTTGTCAAAGATAAGGTGGCTTAGTATGTCTGGGGTTGTT
Source organism: Erethizon dorsatum (assembly GCA_028451465.1). NCBI lineage: Eukaryota > Metazoa > Chordata > Mammalia > Rodentia > Erethizontidae > Erethizon > Erethizon dorsatum. The sequence continues at coordinate 122,443,887 of CM051822.1, read as the reverse complement.
TCAGCATCTTCTAATCTGTTCCATTGATCTTCAGGTCTGTTTTTTTTGCCAGTACCACACTGTTTTTATCACAGTAGCTTTATAGTATAATTTCAAGTCGGGGATTGTGATGCCCCCTGCCTTGCCTTTGTTGCCCAGAATTGCCTTTGCTATTCTAGGTCTCTTCTGATTCCAAATGAATTTTAGGATTGTTTTCTCTAATTATTCTGCTAATTTTAGAAAAGTTACAATTAATGGTGTTTAGTAAAGTACACTTGGTGTACAGCCTGAGGTCCTATGGCCCACTTCTAAGTCAAACTTTCCTGCTTGCAACCCCAGCTGATCTCAATTTGGCTGAGACTGTCATTTTTGTATATAAAAACCCCTAGACAAAGAGTCCCTTTGGCAACCCGTTTGGGTCCCCTCCTGGGTTCAATGCTTTCTGCTTTCACTTGATGATAAATTCTACTTTCCACTTTCTCTCTACAAAAAATACTTTTGCTCAGTAGTATTTGGACTCTCTGCCTTATAATTCTTTCTGGATTGAGAGAAGAACCCACCAGCTGATTGGGTGACACTTAGAATCCAGGATGTTGTATTGTGGCAGAAATTTTAAAACTCACATCCTGACACTGTGTTAGGATGGGATATGTAGGCCCAGCCCATCTCATAGTTAAACTGTCAGACTCAGTTAGTCTTGATACACCACACCAGCTGCAACTTATAATTTAACCCAGCTGCATTACCCAGCCTGTAAGCATATCTTATTTTGCTAGCTTGTTTCAAGGACTCTACAAACTAGCTCAGTGAAGGACATGCTTGATTCTACTTGCTTGCTCCAGCCCCTGACCTTCTCAACATATGATAGGCAACCCCCCATGACCAAACCTGCCTAGGATGAATCTGCCTAACAATGTATGACAAGACATATGTAGCCAATTATAAAATAACCTGCTATCAGCTTTTATACTTCTGCTTGCAAATATATGTAATGTTCTGTTTTACTCTGAGTTGTGGCTGTGATTTGGAGCTGGTTCCCACCAGCCCACCAGCATAATAAAGCTGTTGCCTTCCAAGAAGTGTGTGCAATCTTGGGGACTCCTGATAGTTCCAAAAAACAAGTAATGTAAATGCAGACTCCCTTCTCCCTTCCATAGTATAGAGCTGTGGTTTTACTTTCTCATAGGTAACTTTTTTACCTATCCAAGACCCTTGACCAAGAGTGAAGTTTGCCATTTTCCTGGGTTGCTACATGAAATTCTTTTTTTTTTTTTTTTTTTTTTTGTGGGTACCAGGGGTCCAACTCAGGACCTTGAGCTTGCCAGGCAGGCGCTTATGCCGCTGAGCTATCTCACCAGCCCGAAAACTCTTATTCTTAACAATTCTCTTTTTTTCATGTCTGATGTTTTGGAGTTCTTAGTTTGATTGTATTTTTGTTGCTCATTTATTTTCATATGCTTGGTTTTCTAAAACTTCTCAATTTTATGGTCTGTTATTATTCCTCTTCTGGATTTTCAGTGCTGGTATAAATTTTTGCCTCTCTTTGGTCACTTGAAAGAAGATACTGGGAGGGAAAAGAAGTAAACAATTCAGTCAGCTATCTTGAACTCAAAGACATATTTTGTGAATCAGAATAATAAAAGTCATTTTATTGCCCAAGAAGCTGGAACAAGAATAAAATAAGAAAAAATGTCCTCTAATGGCAGTTATTAGAATGTATTAGTATAAACCACCCTCAAAACTCAGCGGCTTACAGTGTTTGTTTCTCATGTATGTCAGTGAGCTGGAGTCAGCTGGCGGCGATAGGGTTTGGCTGATCGGCGCAGCAGCCTTGGCTGGATCATTCACACATCTGTGGCCTGCTGGTGTTCAGAGACTTGGCTGGGCTGAGGAGACTGCTAGGAAGATTTCCTCATCCTGGTGCCAAACAGCTAGCCGCGGCGCAGTTTTTTAACAGTGGCAGACTCACGGAGGACAAGGATAACTGGGTAAGCACTTCTCAAGCCTCTATGTGCATCACAGCTAATTTCCCATGGGCTGAGGGAAGTCACAGGACAAGCCCTTGCTTACAGTAGGATGACACTGCAAAATACATGGCAAAGATTGTGGATACAGAGAGAGATGTGATATTTATGTCAACTCCCCTCCACAGCTATTTCTCACAGTAATTAATGCTGACTCTCAAATGCAAGGAAATGTAAAGACAGTGGAAGATAGTTGAAATAGCCTTTGGAAGCATTGTGATATTGTTTTGTTAATTCTCCCTATTCTTCAATGCTTTATTCAAATACAGACTCTTCCATTAATCTTTCCTGATTCTCACAACAGAAAGTATTTTCATCCCTTTCAAATTTCCACAAATCTTTCTACTTTATTTAAGACCCTCAATATTTGGCATATTACTATAAGGCTCAATTCAGATGTGACTCTCCCAATATCCAACCTGTCTGCCAGCAGAGGCATTGCGCTTAGCTCAACACCAGTGCCCTCAGCAAACATAGGATTTCTTAAAAGAGATAAGATGGAACACAGAATCTTACAAGCACCTGGACATCTAATGACACCCAAGCACTCACACCAGATGCCTCAAGGACCTTGCCCACTGAGGCACGAAACATCCAGAGAATTTTAACCACTGAGGTTTACTAAGATCTCCCCGGCTAATGTCCCTTGCCTTCTTTGAAGCCCTATAAAAAAAACCCTGCTTCTCTTTGCTCCCTACAGATGGCCTTTTTGCCCTCTGTCTGCCTGTCCCCAGGCATAATAAATTCCATGCCATGTTGCTTTTATACATGCCTGGTGGTCTCAGCTGGTCTCTGCCTCACACCGTTCCTTACACTTATAACTCTCCAAGTGAATGTACTATATTCTCGAGTAGAAAATAATACCCCTGGACATTTGCCTTAATTCCTAGCCCAGGCCTTGGTGTGAAGTAATTGTTCAATAAATGTTCATCAAATAAAGAATAAACAACTGGATACAATCAGGTTTTTTGTTCTATTCTGAGACAGGGTCTTGTAAAGTTGCTCATGCTATCCTTGAACTTGTAGTACTCCTGCCTCAGCCTCCCAAGTAGCTGGAATTAGGGGTGCTCAGCTGAAGTGTTTCTTTAAAAGAAGCGGATGCATATCACACTAGATTTTCTGGTGACAATTTATTTCTTCTAACATTACCAGAGGTGGCCATCCATGTTATATTTTTTTTGGCACTGTAAGTGTAGTAGTATTTTATGGTTGAATTATGAGACTAATCTCATAGAAACTGGGTAGACTTCTGAAACTACAGGGTTTTCTCCAGCATTTATACAGATAACCTTAAAAAAAAAAACCCAATGTTTGCAAATAGAATCTGGTATTTGCAAAGATCCAGTTTCATTATTTTAAAATGTCTACTTCTATGAAGTTCTGAAAGAGGTAAAGCTAATCTGTGGTGCTAGAAATCAGAGCAGTGGCAGCTTCTGGAGACAGGGATTCACCAGGAAAAGGCATCAGGGTACTTTCCGGGAAAAGGAGTTGTTCTATACCTTGATAGGGTATAGGTCACCCAGGTGTTTGTATTTGTCAAAACAGACTAAATTGTATATTCAGCCCTTATCAGAAGGCCCCAGTAACCCTCAAATGGGGAAGATGCTTACGGCCATTTCCAGAAGAAAAGGTATTTCAAGTCCTTGAAAATAAGCTTTTTCTCATATTCTGCTCTACATTGACCTTATATTTATCCTTTCTATTTTGTTTTTGTTTTTTTGAGATAGGGTCTTGCTGTGTAGTTCAGACTGGCCTTAGATTCACTATGTAGCCTAGACTGTCCTCAAACTCATGGCCATCCTCCTACCTCAGCTTCCCATGTGCTGGGGTTACGGCTGTGCAACTCACCCCTGGCTTATTTACCCTTTACACTTATCCTTTCAAGGTATAGTTGGACTCTCTGCTTTGCACTAGGGTTACAATCTTAATCTTGATAAAATTATTTCTGATGACAAGAATAAAATATTTAAGACAAGACTGGTAAGTACATATACAGAAACTCCACAGTCCTTAAAAAATCAAGACATTCTTTCCAAATAACTGCTGCTTTCTTCTTTTTTAAACGCATATGTGTTGTATGTAGAAAGTGTCAAGATATCAAATATACTTGAAAAGAAAGAAAAGGAGCTGAGTGTGGTGGTGCATGCCTGTAGTCCCAGCACTAAGGAGGTTGAGGCAGAAGGATCACTGCGAGTTCAAGACCAGCCTGGGCTACAAAGTGAGTTCAAGGCCAGCCTGAATTGCATAGTGAAACCTGTCTCAAAAACAAAAACAAAAATAAAAACAAAAACAAAGAAAGAAAGAACAGGAAAGAAAAAGCATTCATAATGTTACCACTCAGTGAATGCTATTAAAATTTGGGGGGTAAGTTCCTTCCCACATGTGGCTGGGCAAACGTGTGTAGGACCATATGCTTTCCTAAACCGGAAGTACTGTGTGTTCTTTTATAATATGCCTTTTTAGCTTGATACCTCCTGAACTTTCTGCAGCTATCACAGTTTCCTGCGGAATAAAAGTACAGTTTGCCTGGAAACTATCGGGAAGGGAGTGAAGACAAGGATTGACCTTCTGGCATCTGGTGCTGTTACTCAGCCCCTCTCGGCTGCTGCCCACTTCTGCAGAGGGCTGCATCTTCAGTGATGGTAGCCTTGGCTCCATTAGAAGAGGGAGGCAGAAGCCTTTCTTTCAGCCTTCTTGAATTCAGCCTTCTTGACTCACAGGAAACGAAAAGGGACATGTGGATAGGGAGACTCTGTTTGCCATCAGTATGTTTTTAGTCAGATTTAAAATGCTTAAAGCCTTTGTTAAGAGGATATGAAGCAGTTTCAAGTCACATGCTGTTATAATCATCCAAAGGGGAACAGCTTTGCTTTGATTTTGTTATCCTCAGCGTATTTTATGTTGTCCTACTTCAGAATTTTTTGTCAGAAACCAGCTTGCGGACAAGAAAAACGAGTACCATGGTGATAGTCTAAGGACGATAGCTATCGTGTGCAGAGCACAGTGAAGAGCGTCGCTATGTGCACAGTTCTAAGCATTTTACTTGTGCCAAATACTTTGATATAAGTTGTTACAAAGTCATCTGTTAGAGATAACTCCATGTGAGAGTTCAAATTACTAATCCCATAGAGTTTTTTTCTTTAAAAATTAAAATATATTAAATAATAGCATAAGTTATTTACTACTTTCTAATAGTGGCTTATATTTTTATGTATTTTAGGGAATGCTATAATATAGAGTGAGCCATCTTTGGACACATTCCCCACTATCCGTTACTGCCTGATTTTTATTCTCTTTGTGGCTCTGTTATATCATTCTCTCTCTCTTTCTCTGTCTCTGTCTCTGTCTCTCTCTCTCTCAGATTTTTTGGAGACAGGATCTTGCTATGTAGTTCAGGATGGCCTTCAACTCAGGCTGGCCTCATGCTTTGTGATTCTCCTGCTTCAACCTCCTTATCTCTTCTTGCTTTTAAGGAAGATGTCTTGGAGCTGACTACCCTCCCAGCTTAGGCCTCCAGCAAAAACTGTACTCTTCACCCTCAATCCCAACACTAGTGACCTTTTGTTACTGTGCCTGCAAGCAACTCACTTGGACCAGGGCCCTCTCAATGGCTTCATTAGTCAGCTTGGCTTCTGAACTATCCCTTAGTCCTTTCTTCTTCCACTTGACAAAGAAGTGGAAAATTTTTCATTAGTCATTCATTAGTCATTCATTAGTCATTCTTTCTCTCCAACCAGTATGGAAATAATTTAGAAATTATAATATTTTAGTATTATAATTGGAGTAATTGGAGTTACCTAACTCAAAATACTTCCTGCTAGTGTGGAGGACAACCTCAAACTCTACTGTGGGGTGTACTGTACTGAAAATGGTTCTGTGTGGCAGCATACCAAAAGACCACGGAGTAGTATGAATTCTCCATTAAGTTTAAGCTACGGAGTACTGAATAGCATTTCATGTAGCCTTTTCACTGTATAGGGCAGGATTTCAGTTTTGTTTCTCCTGTTGAAAAAAGAAAGAACAACCCCATTGAAAAGGAGAGAGAACCACAATTTACAAACTTCTGTACCTATAGTATAAAGGGGAATTTTAAAATTTTATGATATTTTTATATTTTATATAATTAAGTTATACAATATGATGTTTTACATACATGTACATTGTGAATTGATGATGATAGTCAAACAAATGTACATATCCATGATCTCAAATAGTTACTTTTTGGGGTAAAAGTACCTGTATTTTACTCTTAACAAATTTCCAACATGTAGTGAAATATTATTAATTATGGTCTTGATGCTCTATGTTAGGTTACTAGGCTTATTCATCCTACATAACTGAAACTTTGTACCCTGTGATCTCCATCTCCCCATTCCCTCCACTTGACTGCCCCTGCTAACCACACTTCAACTCTGTTTCTGTGTATATTAAACTTTTTAAAATTTCAAATGTAGTATTTTTCTATTTATATTTGACTTACTTCACTTAGCATTATGTACTCTAGGCTCATCTATGTTGTGGCAAATGACAAGATTTCTTTCTTTTTTGTCTGAATAATGTTCTGTTGTATATATTTGCTACAATGTCTTCACTCATTCAACCACATCAAAGGTCATTTAGGGTTTCGTGGTTTTTTTTTTGTTGTTGTTGTTTTTTTGTATCTTGGCTATTGTGAATAATGCTGCAATAAACATGGGTACTCACAAATCTGTAGGAAGTGGCGATTTTGTTTCCAATCCAGAAGAAGGAGTACTAAATCGTATGGTAGTTCTACTTTTTTATGTCTTTCAGAGATTATGTCTTATTTTCTATAAAAATTGTTCCAATCTATATGCCCACCAATAGTGGGCTGAGAGCATCAACATCGGATTGAGAAACCCTAATCTGGGGTGTTGAGACAGGTTAACTCTAGGGTACCAGGTGATGCTGGGAAGAGTAACCTAGAATAGGAGGGCAGAACACTGTAGAGAAGATCTGCACATTGTAATGATTGGGAGTGACAGAAATCATGCACATGCCTCACAAAGTTACATAGGGACAATCTGTCTTCTTGTAAGCTTTGCCCAAGTAATAATTGAACTGACTTTTCGAAGTATTCATTCACTTCTCTAAATCTTCAGTTTCATCATTATGGAATAAAAAGACTGGATTAGTTAACCCTTTAAGTCACTTACAGGTATTTGTTTTTAGAGGCAGTTTCTTGTTCTAGAAATACAAAGAGGCCAAGTTATGGTACTTTGGTTAATTGGAATCTTAGATGAGTGACTGACCTTTGTTGTTTTGTTTTTTGAGACAGAGTCTTAGAATCTAGTTCAGGCTGGCCTTGAATTCACCGGGTAGCCCAGGTTGGCCTCAAACTTCTGGCCATCTTCCTGCCTCAGCCTCCTGAGTGCAGGGATTACAGATGTATACCACTATCCTCTGCTTGGACTGACATTTTGGAACAATGATTTCCTTGATGAAAAAGGATGAACTTTAGTAATAATGTGTCTGGATTTCCTCTAGACTTATGGCAAGAAAATGAATTGGATAATGGTACTGACATGCTTTTCAAACAGTAAAGTGAAGTGTAAGCATAGAAGATGAATATTAACTCTGGTAATCTTTCTAAACTCTTACCTCAAAATTCTAAGTATGCTCAAAATAAGGTATTATTCCATGCATGATTATACATTTTTTAGTGACAGGGATATATATTTTCATCTTTTTCTCCCCTGTGCTTGGCAAAGTGCCTGACACACAGTAGATGCCTACCAATGTTGTTGGGTAAATTATTGGATCATTCTTCCCTTTATCTGCTCTGTAAGACTTTTCCATTTTGGAAGTCTCATCTTTTAGGAAGTATTTACTAGTTACTTAAAAATATTGCTTCCCCCCAGAACTCCATTTTGTAGCATGTAAGGGAGTATTTCTACTCCTCAGCAACCTTTAAGAGTTCATTGGCTGTTTCTGGATCAGAACAGGACATGTAAAATGTGTCCCATTGAGTGGCCATTTGATTATCCCTAGTTCTGTAGTTTACTGGCTGTTTCTCCCACTGATATTCAAGTGTACCATAAATGTTACACCTGAAAGATACATTAAAATACTTAATGGTGGGTGATTTCCACACTTGTCAAGCATTAAAAAAATCTGAATCTAAAATATTTAGAAGTTATGATTCCTGCTATGTAAGAACTTGTGCTTCAGGGCTAGATAGAACATGAACACACACACACACACACACATACACACACACACACACACAGAAGCACAATAATGATAAACAACATGTTGTCAAACTTAAATGAGTCATTACACATAGATGTAATACATCTGATTAAATTGGACTGATTGGAAACTGGAAGGGATTCATCAAAGAAATCATTTAAGGCAGTATAAACTTTAAATAAGGAACTGAGGGACGCCATGGTGAAGATTGGCCTGAGGACAAAGACAGTCCAGGAAGCAGAGGGCCAGGGATCCCGAGGAGTGCTGAGGACAAAGAAGTTGACTGGGATCCACGTGAATGGACACTGAAGGTGTGTGGAGCAGTGCACATCATTAACAAGAGGCAACTGGAGGTTGAGGTTGGATTCTGAGATGTCAATTTTGGATGCAATAAAATACTGAAGAGTTGGGTCATGAACAGTAGTAAAGCTGATAATAATGTTTACACTCTGAGGTATGTGTGGTTAGGCCTTTATTTATTTTATTTTATTTTTTTGTTTTATGTGGTTCAGACTGGCCTTGAACTCACTTTGTAGCCCAGGCTAGCCTGGAACTCACAGCAATCCTCCTGCCTCAGCCTTCTGACTCTGGGATTACAGGAGTGCACCACTACACTCGGCTTAGGTTGGGCCTTTAAACATATGGATTTTGTGGGGTACAGTTCAGCCTATAGCAAACTTTGTTTCACACATTCATGAAGGAGGTATAAATCCAATATCTTTTAGTCCTTTTCGGGTTTTGGTAATATAATCCTTCTTCACAAATTTTACTTAATTTCACTGATGCTCCTAGTTACAAATCAAATTACCATAATTTTTTTTCTTCTATCAAAAGAGTAAAATTTGTCCAAATTAAAATCACTAGGCACTATGTTACGGCTCTCAGAGACTCTACAGTAGAGGCTTTGGCCATCTCTTCTTGAATCTCTGGATCACTTATGCTGTCCATAAGCTGCACAAGGGCTTTTGACGTCAAAACTGCCTCTGTCAGCCTGGTGGTGTGGACCATTATGATGAATGGTTTTATATTGGTGCCTCCTGGAAATGGAAGCACCTACAGACCCTGAGCCTAGAACCTTTCACACCCAACTGCTCATTATACTTTGGGTCATAAAAATAACTCATCATAAACTCAGTGCAGTTACCAAAGCCTCCTTAAAATAGGATGGAGGCAGGCATGGTGGTTCACGCCTGTAACTCCAGCTACTCCAGAGGCTGAGTCAAGAGGACTGGAAGTTCAAGGCCAGCAATTTCTTGAGACCCTGTCTCAAAATTTAAAACAATAAAAAGGGCTGGGGATGTAAGCTCAGTGCCCTGGGTTCAATCCCAAGTACAGGAAAAGAAAAAAGAAAAAAAAGAAAAGAAAAGAGACGATGGAGCAAAACCTGAGCTCTTCTGGCATATTCAGCCGGCAGGAGAGGGTGGCCTTCTTCTCAGTCACAGTCACTTACCCTTTCCAAGACACTCTGGCTACCTGGGGAGTCCCTTAGAATTAACAGTAAATAACAATGGGAGTCATGAATGGTATTGCCATCACTGCAAAAACAATGGAGCTCAGTGGAACATTGTTGCTTTGATCCCTTAGCCCATCTTTCTAATAAAGAACAACAGGGGGCCGGTGAGATGGCTCAGAGGCGTAAGCGCCTGCCTGGCAAGCGCGAGGGCCCGAGTTCAACTCCTGGAACCCACCAAAAAAAAAAAAAAAAAAAAAAGGAACAACAAAAGGGTCAACAAAAATGACCAAACCTCAGGCAGTCATCACTGGGTGCCCCGTTCACATTTATTATAAACTGGTTTAGCAATTATCTAAGGGTTGTACACTTTAGACTAAAGAATTCTAGGAATCTCTTGCCTCCCAGATACACAAAATATAAATCAAAATTGTATATGTCTTGACATTTACTAAGGACACAACTCATGACCTTGCTGTAACACTCTTACTTTGGAGTTATATACACAGTGCTAATAGTAATCAAGGCATGTATTTCACTTCTCAAAATAATACTGGGCTCTTGAAAAAGGCATTCCATAGAACTTTCATGCCCTCACAGATCCCTGATAACCAGTTTAACTGGGAAACATAATGATCTCCTCAAACAAATGCTTTTCAAATTCAGGCCCAGGAAATAGAACTCTAAATGGGACTTTGTCTTGCCTCAGGCCTTAATCTTTTTAATTCAAGGCCAGTGGCTTACTCATACCAACTTTAAAAACTTTCCCACGCACTTTTTCCTTTTTATTTAAAAAGAAATTGTCTTGTCTCTACGTATATAAAATCTCATTTTATATGAGCTCTTTTAATAATGTCTAACCTTGTTTGTGTGTGTGTGTGTGTGTGTGTGCGCGCACACACATATAAGCGTGTGTATGTGTGCACAGCACTGGGGATTAAAACCAGTAGCACTTTACATTAAGGTACATCCCCAGCCCTTTTTGTTTTATTGAGACAAAGTCTCACTAAATTGCCCAGGCTAGCCTTGAGTTTATGTCCTCCTGCCTCAGCCTCCCAAGTAGCTGGGATTACAGGCACGTAACACCATGCTCCATTTACCTTTTTTTTTTTTTAATAAAATTTTAGTCTTGCTTGTATACCACAAGAGTTGGGGGCCAGATTGAACATACATACTCTTCTGGGATCCATTAAGCAGATGTCCCATGAGCCAGGCAGCTGCTTATCTGATATGAGACCCATTTGAGCATAAGTTTCTTGTTATGGTTTGCATCTTATATCCCTTCCAAGGGCTTGATGTTGAAGGCTTTGTTCTCAGTTGATGATGTTTTGGGAGGTTCTGAAATCTTTAGGAGGTGAGTGTTAGTGAAGGAAGTTAGGCCATTGAGGCCTGCCCTTCAAGGGGATGTTGGGACCCTGGACCATTCATCTCTGTCTTTACTTCCTGGCTGCTGTACGTTCAGCAGTTTTGTTCTACCATGTGTTCCCCTCCGTGATATTCTGCCTTGCCATAGGCTCCAAAGCAAAGGAGCCAACTGAATGGACTGAAACCTCTGAAACCATGAGCCAAATTAAATAGTTCGTCCTTTTGAGTTGATTTTCTTTGGTATTTTGTCACAGGATGGAAAACTGATTAACACACATACACACACACACAACATAAAAACCTGAAAGTTCAGCTATATACCATTATTATGGTCTTACTACCATTGGTCTGGATGCTTTCACTGATTTATAATTTGAAGGCCCAAACCTTCCAAATTAACCAGTTTTTTTCAATAAAATACAGCAAACCCTAAAAACCATATTAATTAGAATGAGGAAGCATGCAGAAAGGATACTTTACTCCCATATTCCAGATGACCTCACCCTGGCCCAGGAGCTCACTGCTAGAGATGACGTCGCCTCAGATGGTGTCATCCCAGCCCGAGATCTAACCTTGGGAAATGACTTCACTCTGGAATTGGAGGTGACTTCATTCCTTAATTCATTCCTTAATCAGAGATGACTTCATCTCATATACTGATAAACCTTGACCCGGCAACACCTGCGGACACAAATTTCTAAGACACAAATAGGGCATAGGACATTTATCGCTCTTTTTTCCTCTAATATTAAAGATGCTACAATGTTTCTAAGGTTGCTGCCTGGTTAGCCCATGATCCTGGTATACTTCTTGCTCTCTGCCAAAACATGCATCTCTGCATTTCAGTGTCCGAGGAAAATCTTGTGGAGGTGTGATGCAGACTGCATGTTTATGTTCCCCCAATCCATATGTTGAAACTAAATTCTGAGTCTGATCGTATTTAAAGGTGGGGCCTTTGGGATGTGAATGGGATTAGTGCTTTTACAAAAGAGGCTACAGAGAGCTGCTTTCCTCTTCCATCATATGAGACACTGGGAAAAGTTGGCTGTCTCCTAACCTGGACGTGGGTCTTCACCAAATGCCAAATCTGATGGCACCTTGGCCTTGGACTTTCCAGCCTCCAGAACTATAAAAAACGTAAATCTCTCTTGTTTACAAGCCATCTACTCTATGATACTTGATTAGAGCAGCACAAATGGACTAACACACTGTTAATACTACCTGTGCCATTCTAAAAAGCTGTGGCCATCATTGCTTTCCCCAGGGAGCATTCGCCTCATGTCAACCCCTTGACCCACTGAAGAGAGGACTATATCTCAGATGACATTGCCCTAGCCCAAGACTCCACTCTTGGCAATGACTTCACTCCTGAATTGGAGATGATTTCACCTCTTAATTTTTTTTAAACATTAACTTGCATTCCACATACTTTCTCCTACTATCCCCTCTCCAGGTTTCACTGTGACCTTCCCTGAATTGCCAACCATAGCCACTTCTACTTGGCTATACACAAGTACCACACAAGTTTTATATATATTTTACTAATTTATTGATTCATGTCCTCCAACAACATAACTGCTGGGCCTGCCACTATGACCTAAGAAATACACTGAGATGCATTTTCAAACTCATTTTTTTTTACTTCACAATTCTGCCAAGATATTGTTAGAAATCCTAAAAGTCAGATCTATTTTATTGGCTAATGCCATGTAAATGGGAAATTAGTTATGGACAAGCCTAAAAGAACTCATTATACAATATTGTTTTCCTCCTTCCTGCTCATATAATAAAACACTTTGTATATTGTTGAGGAAAACTTATGCCCAACTTTATGACAGTGTCCATTATTGTCCCCAAAGTTTCTTTTTTTTTTTTTGTGGGTACCGGGGGGACGACCTCAGGACCTCACACGCCAACAGGCACCCGTGCCGCTGAGCGATATCACCGGCCCCTTTTTCGTATGTGGGTTCCGGGAGTCGAACTCGGGCCTTCGCGCTTGCAAGGCAGGCGCTTAAGCCGCTGAGCCGTCTCACCGGCCCCCAAAGTTTCTTTAATATGATGCCAAACCATCAGAGGACGATTGTATTAATCATGCTTTTTATTTATTTATTTTTTTTTCGAGACAGGGTCTCACTATGAAATTCAGACTGGCTTTGAACTCACTATGTGGCTCAGACTGGCCTCAAACTTGATCTTCCTGCCTCTACCTCCCATGTGCTGAGATTACAGACATGTGCCACCACGTCTGGCTTTCTATTTTCTGTATTTTATGATGTTTTGATATCTGAAGTCTCAAGGGATAGAGACAGACTTCTCTTCCTTCCCAGGGTCAGCTAATTCCTAGAGACAGTAAATGACTTGCTTGTGAGCTTGGCTTTGATTTACATGCAGACTGACCAATTTTGAGCCTTACATCTTCCTGCTTCCTCTCTCTGGCTTTTATACCCAAAGAGGCAATATTCTTCTGTTCTAATCGTTCTAAGGCCAGGTAGTAGGCAGTGAGGATCAGTTTTTACACCAATGCTGAGGTTATTCAAATGAGTCGATCCTAAATGTACTCCACGTACTAGTCTTTGTCTTGCCTATTCCTGCCTGCACAAACCACCTTAAGGCTTTGCCTCTGTTTCCCTTCACCCTCCTTTGCTCCTGACTAACCTGGGTGTTCCCTCTGTGGCCTGGCATTGTGTAACATACCTCCTGTTCATAGAGCAGTGTGAGTAAAACTACTTCTTTCATGACGCTCATTTCTGGATCTGTATTAAAATCAATTCCTGTGTACATTTTAATACATGTTTTTTGTTTGTTTTTGTTCTTATTTTCTGGTACTGGGGATTGATCCTAGGGCCTTCTCATTGAGCTACATCCCTACCCCCTTTTTTATTTTTTATTTTGAGACAAGGCCTTGCTAAGTCACTAAGTTCCTCAGGCAGGGCTCCAACTTGTGACCCTCGTGCCTCAGCCTCCCTGAGTGTTGGGATTATAAGTGTGCACCACAGTGCCCAGCTCAGTACAAATGTTTTCTTTTTCAATTTAAAAATTTTAATTAGTACATGTTTGTAGTACATAATGACTACATTAATTCTGGATTGTTAGTATGTGTACATCTCAATTCTTTTTTCCTCTCCCCCCTTTTTAATATTTAAAAAATATTTTTGCCAGCAGCAGATATATTTTTATCAGTCCTTATCAAGTAAATACAGATTAACAGCCAGACAAACAGGCTGAAATAAGTATAAAGCACATAAGACAAATATATTAAGTCAAGGTACACTTTTAGATACAGAGTCCATGCTGGATTACATTAACTTTTTTTCTGTTTTTTTCCTATTTTCTGTCTTTTATTTTCTACCTTATTTATATATTGAGTTTCTCATATAAGATAAATCATGTGATATTCAAATCTGTATGTCTGATTTTCTTAACAACATGGTTTCAAGGTGCATCCATTTTCCCACAAATGACTCACATTTATCCTTCTTTATGGCAGAGTAGTACTCCATTTCAGCTTCTTTTATATTATCTATTTCTTTATCCCAATGACTTTTTAGACTTTTCTATTTGACTCTGTGTCATATGTGTGAAATTTACTACTTAATGCATTTTAAGGCCTGTTCTCAGCTGAAAAGCTGCACCTTTAAGAGATCTTGTTTGTTGTAGTTCTTTTTCTCTGGTAATTTCCTGTAGGATGTGCTTGATCTGAGTGGTTCTCCAAAACAAGTTATGAATTGTTCTCTTTTTCTTTCTTTCTTTCTTTCTTTCTTTCTTTCTTTCTTTCTTTCTTTCTTTCTTCTTTCTTTCTTTCTTTCTCTTTTCTTTCCTACCTTCTTAACTCTCCCTCCCTTCCTTTTTTTTTCTTTTCCCAGTAGTAAGTATTAAACCCAGGGCCTCATGCATGCTAACAAACATTCAACAACTGAGCTATATCACTGGCCCATATGAATTGTTTTCTTCTGAATAAATTGTCCAGATTGAATCAGCATTATCTGTGAGAAAGCAAGGCTGGATTAACTACTCTGCCATTATTAGAAGTGAAACTCTCCCACCATATCACTGAACAGAAATGAAAGGGCCAGCGAATGCTATTGCTCAGAATGAGTCACTGGTAACTGGGCTGGGCAGTTAAGCTCCTTTCTTTCCCAATTCCAAAGATTCAGTTCATAGTGGAAGCTTCTAGGATCACTAATAGTGGTTCCTAAAGTTGGACCCATGTACAGATGAGGAACTTGAGATTCAGTGCCACTGCTACAAACCCATTACGGACTCCGTTCTGGCTAGTATCAGGGAACTATGGCATAGCTCCCCTGACTTCTGACAGCTGCTTTGCCCAGAAAATTTGTGCTGAGGACCAGACTCAGGATCCATACAACCTGCTTTATTATTTATTGTATGGGACTGGCCAGGGCCTCAGACCCAAGACATGTTGCCTAAATACTTGAAACCTCAGCCATGCTTTCTTCTTTCACGCCTTTCCACCTACCAAGCCCAGAAATCTGCTTGACACAATTTCAGCCCTACTGCTGGGCAGAGCTAGCTCTGTACTTTGTCCTTCATTAGCAAGGCCCGCACCCAAGCTCTTGGGGTAAGAGGCCACTAAGAAACCTGAAACGTAAAGCCCCCAAACAGTATTTTGAAGAGAAGTGGTATTTGGATAAGACCTTCTTGCTAATGAATAGTTTGGAGATCCCAGTTGTTACCAGGTCCCCTGGTAAGTGGAACAGAGGTGAAGAGTCAGAGCTTAAGTCTACCTCTCTCTTCACTGAGCACCTACAGGGAGTCCAGCCCCCTCCAGAGCCCCACATAGCAAGAGGACACTAGACATGGACAGGTCCAACCCTACCAGACTCTGCACTCCACAGTGTGCCCTGTCCACTGAGTCACTGCACAGCTCACATTTTAAAATTCAACTATTTATTGATAACATAAGTACAGTGATTTTCATCTCTCTTTTATATGCTGGTACATAGACATATTAACAGAGAAAAGTATGTTTCTATTTTAAGTGTCTTTGTGGATTGAACTGCTCCCAGATAACACTGTTTAAAAAGGAGTGAAATGACTCATAAAAAAAATGGTATACTTCTTGTATTTCCTAGAGAATATAATATTATGGGAGTAACTTAAGTGGTCTTTATTTTCTGAATTGATCCTGACATTTACATTACTATCAAGAATACAGTAAAAATACTTGCAAAAGATGAGATTTGTACAATATGTATGTTTATTTCAATAATATTTTAAGGAAAAATAAGAAACCCAGTGACCTAAAAGTCTCCCAGTGTTTTGAGTTTTTTTTAATAACTAGTACATTTTCAGAATGAGGGTGTCCAAGGGGAGAAAAGCCATAAAAGGGGAGAAAAGATGGAAAAATACCCATTGACAAGAAACTGACCTGGAGGGATGCAGCTGACTTCCTAGAGGATGAAGCAGTAGAGGACATCATCTTGCCAAGAACTCCCCCTTAGGCCCTCAGGAAACCTGGGTGGGGGCTGGGAATAGAGTTGAATGAGGAAATCAACCTAGCAGCCAAGGGGAAGTGCTGAGGAGAGGGACAAGACCATCTTGTCTCAGAAGAAGCAGCCTCCCATGCACAGATTGAGGAACAAATGCTCTCACACACACACACGCACCCCCCGTCGGACCATAAGATGACTAAAGTGTCTTTTCTAGAAGCTCAGGTTTAATCACAGTTTGGATTTTTTCTTAGTCTTGGGGGCAACTTTCTCCTAGATGACATATCCTAGATGACAAGATTTTGTTCAGGTAAGTCTATCCCAAACTATCTCGGTTTTAGTTCCAGAGAATCTGTCCCTGTGAAGAATAAATGATTTTTTTCAGTTGTACTTCAAGATATTTGAATCACTTTTTGTAGTCTTCAGCTTTTCATTCTCACAGCTCACTAGGGGTCACTAGGTTCACAGCCTCCCTCCTTTTGCTGGAAGTCATGATGTATCTTGTCAGGTGACACCTGCGACACTTCCCTTCCATTGATGACACTGTCACTCTACTTCCTCCGTCCTCGAGATGGTGGCCTGGCTATTTAGTGGAGGATATCTCAGACTGAACTTCTTTATGATGACCTTTCAGGTGGGCTTCTTTTTCTTCTTCAGACATACTTGCATAGAATATGTTTTTGTTACTATTTTGAATATTTAAACGCACACTTGACTTTTTCAGTCTCTCTCTGAAAAAGAGTCCTTTGCTAGGGTGTCAACATTTCTCCATTCCCTGAGTCCATGTCACTAAGCAGATTCTCCTTTTCCAGGTTAGCTACCAGGCCTTTGCTGGTGTCTTTCAGATAAATGGCCATGTTCTCCCCCAAGGCCCTAGAGTTCCCTGGAGATCTTCAGTCCTTTTCAGTTTCCTATAATATTTTTAAGTGTGATTTAGCTTCTTTCATTTTGTTTTGATTAATTTGGTTTCATCTTCCAGAGCCTCAATCTTTTATTCTGGAGCAGATATAACTCTCCTCATTCTGAATATTGAGGATTTTCTTTTCACTGATGTTCTATGACAATGTGTATAATGCTCAGGTGTAGACATGTTCTGGTCACTGGATGCTTCTGCATTTTCATCTTCTTTCTCATAGGATGAAACTGGTGAAAATTAATAACATTTTGCTAGAGCCAGTGTTGAACTGCTATTGGCATGTTCCTTGTATCTCTGTAGAGAAATACTCCCTTTGCCTAAAAATTTCTTCCTAAGAGCAAGAGATCTGTGAATACTTGAACTGTCACAAACCCCTCCACTGTCTCATTCTGATATCTAAGCACAGTGAGACCTGCTCTCTCATCAACAGTGTATTATTTCATGAAACTCTGCAGCATCTGCTACAATTACCACAAGTACAGATCCCTAGCAGAATGAAGTTCTTCCATAGTGGCCCAGTCTGATGCAGAGGAAACTGAACACCATGGCCTGTTGGGCCACATTATACCACAGAGGTTAGTGAACTAGTTTCCTCCATGAACCAAGTCTAGGCCAGCTGACTGGGACTGACTGCCCTTGAAGAGGGTTGAGTGGGTAGCACCAAAACATTTCCTTCCTGAATTAAAATTCTTCCTCTGTGGCTCCAGATGGCCTACCCAATCCTCTATGCACATTGTTCTCCCCTGGAAAGATCTTGTTATCATTGTCTATGTGAGGCTACACCTTTGTCTGATTGTGCTCACTCACCCCTGTGTCCACACAGCTCAGAGCAGGGCTGGCCAGATTAGGGGCTCAGTATGTCATGCATAGTTATGGGAAAAAACAAATGAATGGACATTTGAATGAATGAAACAAGGAGAAATACTAAAACCCCTATAGAGGGTATCAGTCTCCCACCTGGCAATATGGCACATGGATGCAAAAGAAAGACAAGGAGAGAATTCTGCAGTTCAGGAGCTCTGGGATGACCCAGTGCTTTCTATGGAACCAAGGGCCACGAGTCCAAAAGCTCATGGCTTTTATTGGTATCACTCAGGGAGGTGGGTGAGGGTCGTGTCTGAGTGCTAGGAAAGAGAAACTTTGCAGGCATTGGCTATAAAGAGAAACAGCAATTTTGCACCAGGCACTGAAGCTCTCCACTTGTTTGAGATCAGCCTCTGTAACATAGCTGGACTTTGTCTAAAAAAAGAAGAATTCACAATTCTACCCAAGCTTAGGTTTGCATTACTTTGTCATTATGAAGGGTTTCACCCTGATGACTTCCCTACCATCTATTTGGGCAGTGATGGGAAATGGCTTGGATGCAAATAATCACTGAACTGGGAACTGAAACCAGGATTCTAAAACATGGTCTTGTATTGATGCATTGGCTGCAGCTCACTTCACAGAGTCACCAATTCCTCCTTTCTATAAGAAATTAGGGGTTGTACTAGTGGATCTCCAAAATTCCTTCTTCCCTAATTATTTATGATCCTTCTTTCTATAAAGAGAAAGCACCAGGCAGGAGCTCAGCAGATAGAGGAACAGAGACATCCATCTCTCAAGAAATAAAATGATTGACTTAAAGAAAGCCACTGACTTCAATTTATCCAAAATAAGGCAGTACAGTTTTTTTTAGCGTTTTGTGAGTCAACCAGTAAAACAATTTCTTTTCTTTGTCCTGGATTAAAGGTCACCAAGTCTTGGGATCACTCAAGTTCTAAAGATTATGAAACCAAACTTTTCTGACTATTTTAATCAACTTGTGATGTAATTATTAACTAATTTAATATTTATTTTGAAAGTTACTGATTAGGTTGAATCATTGCATCATGGCATGCAACCAGGAAATGGTGAGCTCAGTTGATGTGAATATTTTGCTTGGAGGACAGAGTACAAGATGCAGGGGACATGGTTCTAGCCTCAGCACCACCATCTGCAGCCTGTACATTCTTAGCCAAAGCACTGAATCTCTGCAGCTCTAAAATGAGAATAGTTTTACCTTAGGCAAAGGAAGATGAGACACTCCAAATGGATACAATGAGTATGAAAATTCTCTGTAAATTGTCAAGAGTCTCTGTAAACATGATTGACAAAACACTATGTATTTGGGGTTTTGACAAAAAGCTCATTTTTTTCTTACTGCACTTTGAAATAACAATAGTAATCTAGCATTATTCACAATAGCCAAGATATGGAAACAACTTGATTGTCCATCAACAGATGAATGGATAAAGAAATTGTAATATATATGTGTATAATGTTACATTATTCAGTCTTATGAAAGGAGATACCATTTGTGGCAGCAAGGATGAAGTTGGAAGACATTAACCTAGATGAAATAAGCCAGACATGGAAAAAAATACCAGGGCTGATCAAAATATATATTGAATGTTGAAAAAAATTACAGCAAAAGACACATTGCTATTAATTCCCCTTAAAATACTCCTTCTTTCTTCAAATACATTTATCCCATAATTCCTGCTACTTTCCAAAGCAGTTCTAGGAGTTGTCTTTTATGAGTATTTTTAAGAGGTGTGATAAAAAATACAGTGAATGCTGGTGCCTGCTGCCATCCAACACAGAGGCAGGCTAGTAAAAACATTATGGTGGTCCTTATCTACCTTATTCACTGGCTTGGGCATTGTGCAACTTGTAGCTCTTCCCTAAAGCCAAAATGACCATAAAAGGTAAGTATTTGAATCAATTCGGGTCATCAAGGCAGCTATGGCAGTGCCACTAAAGACACTCATGAAAGAGGACTTCTAGAACTGCTTCTGAAAGTGGCAAGAACAATGGGATAAGTGTGTTTGAAGTGAGCGAGAGTATCTTGAGGGAGATTAATGGCAATGTGTCTTTTACCATAGCATTTAAATTTTTTTTTTATTTTACAGAAAAAAGGCAAAAAAATTCATAACAAGATGATAGGAGAATAACAATAGTTAATACATTGCATATTGTTATCTTTAAAGTAGGGTACAAGATATGGGCATAAAAAAATTCTCCAATCAATTTAAGCGCAAACCTTCCTTTTCTATGAACTAAGAGACACTAATAATATAACTGACTTGCATTTTTTCTCTCTTTTCCCTTCCTTCCCCCCCTTCCCCTTTCCCCCATCCTAGAAACTGTAATATTAAAAAAAATTTAAACATTCACTAGTTTATCAGTCATGCTTTATCATGTATGATTTCATTTTGCTTAACCTGAAAAAAAGTCAAATAATAGAAGCAGAGAGTAGAATGGTCATTACTGGGGTGAGGAGGAGGAGGAAATGGAAAAGCACATCAAATGGTACAATTTGCAGTTAGGATAGATAAATAATTCTAGAGATCTAATGTACAGCATGAAGATTATAGTTCATAATATTTTATTGTATATCGAGTATTTTCTAAAGTAGATTTTAGGTGCTTTTACTCCAAAAGAGAAGGTAGGTAAGGTGATTGGATATGTAACTTTGACTGTAGTAATCATTTCATTATATATAACGAAACATCACGACATTTTTAGAAAGAAAAACAACTAATCAATTTAGAGCAAATGCAGTGATATCTTTACAAAACATGGTTTTGTAAAGCGTTGCCACTAGTGACCTAGTGATATCACTTCAGTGATACTTAGAGCCTCATGATTACTAAGTGTTATCGTCCCCTCAGTTCTGCACATTGTGGTCCTTCTGTTACTGAACCAAGTTTGTTTAATCGCTATTCGATAAAGTTAATGAGTTGAGGACACGTGGTTGGAGCAAGGAAAAGATTTATTCGAAAAATTAGAGAACCAAAGATGACTTCCAGGAACTGCTCTAGTGGCGGGGAATAGGAAGTCGTCTAGGTTACTCTTATCGTGGTGTCCTAGCCTTGACCGGAAAGAGGGAGATTAGGTAAATTTATAGTTCCAGGCAAAACATTTCTGAAATGTCTTCATGCAGAGCTGAGCAGAAATCTGACTGACCCAAAGGTTCAGGCAGCACAAGAGACAGACACAATATGAAGACAGGGATGCCAAAAACCTTTCCATCCTGTTCCAGTCACGCTCTGGACATCTGCAGGGTCAAGTGAAGTGTCAGTGCCCGCAGCAAAAGTCGCCCTCAAATTCCTGAAAAAAAACCTAGGCAATAGTTATCATCAGAACACCTGCCAGAGGTGCCAACCACAGCAAAGCCATGGGAGACTAGTACTACATTGCCTTGAACTGACAATCCTGCCTCAGCCTCCCAAAATTCTATGGTAAGATAACAGGTATGCGCCATCACAGCCAGCTATAAATTAGTGATTTTAAAAGTCAAGCAGAAGCCAGCAAATCTGGAGGATTTATTTAGGTTTCCCCTTGGTTACCATTCTGTGCCCTGGGTATGTTCATCGAAGTCCTTGTTCTAGTCATCACTGAAGCACATGCCTTTACTCTGTCTATAATCTCCCTTCCTCTCTGGGCATTACTTTATTCCTTCCTTCCTGACTATGACAAGCTACAGAGCAGCTGTGCGCGCCCCTGGGAATCGGGAAGCCCTCGTTTCTCGGCCCGCCCGCTGGATTCTCTGAGATTGGCTCTTCGCAGAGAGGGCGGGCGGAGCAAGACGGAGGAAACGACCGCGCTGCTCCGCCATTCACCACTGTCTTCCCGACGGAAACATCCGTTCCAACAGCTCCTCGCACGTGAAAATGCCTTCTCAAGAGCTAAGGAGGTGGGAGCCACAGTATCGAATATACCATACTAGTAAGAAAGTCACATTGAAAAGTGCAGAAAGGACAGTTTTACATTCCCCGGGCGACTCCTCCCCCACGCCAGGCTCCCCGGCGCGGAGAGATTCGGGCCCCGGGGGAGCGGCCGAGGTGGCCGCGGGGCTTAGCTTCGGACCTGCAGGCTAAGTTTGGCCTCCGCAGGGATGATCAGGGAGAAACTGCTTCTTATTTCTTCTCTAAAGAACTTATGGCCTAGTTATTTTACGGACATTCAGAGTAATGCTTTGGGGGTTTTGTTTCGTTTTGCTAAAATTGTTCTTTAGGCAGCTGTGGTGAAGCCATCGTGCACCACAGTGGGCATGGGAAAGTCTCGAACCCCCGGTTTTCCACCTGTGAGCTGTGCCGTTCAGACAGAACTCCTGTTCTCCCAGAGTTTCCCTTTCCGTATATGAAAATTAAAAAATAGCAACCTCCACCTTTAAGTGCTTTTTAAGGGTTTAATAGTAAAAGATGTGTAAGTTTACTTAGCTAATTTCTTAGTACATGTTTGGTCATTCAAGATGTAGGAGGAATGTTAGCTCTCGCAGGTCTGGGCAGCTGTAATGTTACCACAATACACTAAAATATTTCAGAGGGCTTTCATTTTCAAGGAAAGCATTGCAGTGTTTATTACTGGGTAAACGTTATTTTATATACAAGGGATAAAGTACATTGATTGCCCTTCATGTCCTAAATTCCTAACTGGCCATCAGTCTATGAATAGAGGTTGAACAGTTTTTTGATAAAGAAATTACTCCATTTATTTTTCAGTTCTGGCTGGACATTGGAGCCACTTGGGGTGTTTGAAAGAACAAAACAGTATCTGAGCCCTACCCCAGACTAGTTACACCAGGATCTCCAGGGTGGGGCAGCGGAAAGGAGAACAAGAGTAAAGAACACCTAATTTTTTTGCTTTTCAGTGGGCCGAAGTCCAGCTAGAAGCGAGATTAAAGTGTGTTTAGCTGATTGGTCACTTGGATATTAAAGAGCTGTATGCAGAATTAGCAGGGAGCAGTATAAAAGCTTGGGATTGCAAGCTCACAGCTGCCTCAGGAAGAGGAGAAGCCGGCAATGGATGCAGTCGTGGTCCTGGTGCTCGGTCTCTCCTGTCTGCTTCTCCTTTCACTCTGGAGACAGAGCTCGGGGAGAGGGAAGCTCCCTCCCGGCCCCACTCCTCTCCCAGTTATTGGAAACATCCTGCAGGTAGATGTGAGGAACATCAGCAAGTCCTTAACCAGTGTAAGTACACTTTATGTTCCTCTAATGGCTTGCAAAGGGTAAATAATTAACTCATACTTTTAAATAAAATGTATTACTAGAGGCAAATTATTAAACTGTGCTATTGTAAAGGAAATAGCCTGTGTAATTATTTTTGGTGTGTCATTGTCAGAAAGAGCAGAATGATGTAACTAGTGTGTTTTTTCAGAAGCATAATATTTAAGTTGTAGAGTCAAAATAATAAAGTGCCAATATCCTTCTTTGTTTCAGTCACTTTTTGGCCTAAGGTAAATGGTAGAAGATGTGTTTGAGTTAGAGGTTTTATTCAAAAAGTCATGGGCTGGTGATATGGCTCAGTGGAATAAGTGCCTGCCTGGCAAGCGTGAGGTCCTGAGTTCGACTCCCGGAACCCACATAAAGGAAAAAAAGGGCTGGTGATACATCTCTCAGTGGCACAAGCACCTGCTGGCAAGCACGAGGTCCTGAGGTTGACTCCCGGTACCCACATTAAAAAAAAAAGTCATGAACTTTA
This sequence comes from Erethizon dorsatum, assembly GCA_028451465.1. Lineage (NCBI taxonomy): Eukaryota > Metazoa > Chordata > Mammalia > Rodentia > Erethizontidae > Erethizon > Erethizon dorsatum. The sequence continues at coordinate 122,419,986 of CM051822.1, read as the reverse complement.
CATGTGGTGTTTTTTGTTTAGATTACCTATGATAGTTAAACTTCTCTAAAGAAGCAAATTATGTCTGATGTCAAGGAAATACCTGTGGGTTTACCATAAACACATGTGAATGAAAGAAAGAATTACAAGGGCTAGTTGGTGGTGTTAGAATGCATTTGCTGAGCACGGAGTTCCTGTCTGTGACGTACCAGTGTACAGCATGAAGGAAACTGTCCTGTGGGATGCTACTGATGCTGCCTGCTTTTTTTCGGAGTTAATGATACCAGCAGATCTCTAACTCAGGGAGATTTTTAAAAATGAGCTAATTTGAGCTCAAATTTGAGTCTTCTATTTATTAGCTATGGAATACTGAAATGAATTTGAAATTCATTGACCCTCAACCTCTTTACCTGTAAAACAGAGTAAATATTTCAAGGTGTTAATTATTTGTGATAGTCTGCATAGTAATTTCCCTATTTCCTAGGAAATGGGAATCATTCTTTATGTAGCAGCTGTAACAATCTCTATCTTTTTTTTTTTTTTTTTTTTTTTTTTTTTTTGGTGGGTACCGGGGTGTCGACCTCAGGACCTCGCGTGCCAGCAGGCGCCCGTGCCTCTGAGCGATATCACCGGCCCCTTTTTCGTATGTGGGTTCCGGGAGTCGAACTCGGGCCCTCGCGCTTGCCGGGCAGGCGCTTAAGCCGCTGAGCCATCTCACCGGCCCCCAATCTCTATCTTATTTACATTTGAAATCCAGAAAAATTTGGAATTGTGTTTGACAGACTAAAAAATATCAACAATATGATGATAACCTCAGAATGAATCATGCATAAGATACAGAACAGATGCTGACCTCTTTTTCTGGTTATTTGCTTTCCTATTTCCAGTTCTCAAAAGTCTATGGCCCTGTGTTCACCCTGTATTTTGGCATGAAGCCATCTGTGGTGCTGCATGGATATGAAGCGGTGAAGGAAGCCTTGATTGACCTTGGGGAGGACTTTGCCGGAAGAGGTAGTTTCCCAGTAGCTGAAAAAGTTAATAGAGGCTTGGGTAAGTTTTCCTCTGTGCCCATGTGCGTGTGCATCTGTGAGGGGCAATGGTTATGGGGATGAGACTTTATGAGCTCCTCAGGCAGATCTTGGCCATCCATGGGGCTGCCACAGGTCAGTTTCTTCCTCCTTGCCTGGGATCTCCCTTCTAATTTGTGTTTCCCATTCTGCCAGGGATCCTTTTTAGCAATGGAAACAGATGGAAGGAGATTCGGCGCTTCTCCCTCATGACCCTGCGGAATTTTGGGATGGGGAAGAGGAGCATCGAGGACCGTGTTCAGGAGGAAGCCCACAGTCTTGTGGAGGAGCTGAGGAAAACCAATGGTAGGTGATTCTTTATTCTCTACCACTGACCATATTAGACTGCATTCTTCTCTCCCGGCATCCTTGAAGCATTTCCAGGGCAGCCAGATCTTTCATTAAGGGTAATGGTTATCAGTCCTCATGTGCAGGAGGGATGTTGTGAGGCAGAGAGCAAGGGAACTTCTGTGTACCCCTTGTTGTATTTGTACATAACAACTTGTGCGTACAGTATGGGTGTAAGAGGTCATTTAATCCTATTCTGCGGCCAACTTCGTTGTTTCAAATCATTATGTCATGAAGATAGAAGATTTGAGTCTCATGTTCCAAATAGTTAAAGAGTAATGTTATTCTGTAGTGTAATTTTAGGCTAACTGTTCCGAACATTTCAAGGACTGCTTGTCAGGCGGACAGATTGTAATGACCTCTTGTGGAGCCTGAGACAACTGACATGTGCTTTCACTTAGTCTGTGTTTGTGCGAGCAGCCTCGCTGACTGACGTGTTTGGAGAATCCTTTCAAGGCCCCTGCAGACAGTTTTTACCAATAACGATGTATGTCTATGGTTTTTAGTCCCCTGTAGGCCTCTTTAATGTTCCCTCATCAATTCTGCATCCCTTGTTAACTAGTAACCATTCAGAAACTCTCAGCTGGAGTTATTAAATGTTACTATTTTATGACATTTTTTATGTATTAAGATAATTTAAACTGCATTATAATCTTCCAAACTATAAGAGTATCAAGTTATAACATGATTTATTGACCTAAATTCCAACTATTATTAATTCTTTACTCCATCATTTCTAATCGCAAGTTGACTCTCTTCTTAGTTTTCCATATATCATCCTGTCTTTGTGTATTAATCATGTTTTTTATTTTCTATATTTTATGATGCTTTTGACATCTTGAACTGGCCATTTAAGGACTTAACTCCTAGAGAGCAAATATCTTTCCTTTGGTATGACTTGGATGTACAAATCAACCTATCCCTCGTACGTGACCCTAACCAATTTTTTCAGATCCTCACATACCAAACCAGTATTTTTGTTCTAAGTCTCTCCAGGGTTAGTTATAGGATCCCCTCCTCTCCATGGCCCAGAGCCCCCAGGAATAATTTAAACTATCCAATCCTAAGCTTACTCTGTGTACCTACCCCGTCTGATTCATTACTTTCCATGCCCAATAAAGGCCCTGCCCCCTGCTTCCATTTGCTCCTTCCACTTCCCGACCAACGGCGATGCTTCCTTGTGCTCTGCCCACCTCATTGTAGTGTGGAGGCCCCTTGTCCTGGGAAATGAGCGTAACAATTCGCTTTTCAAACAGCTGTCCATTCAAGGGCAGCTTCATTTGTTGATCTCGCCGTATCTGAATAAAAATATTTGGATGAATTTAAAAACAATTGGATTTTGGGTTAGAAGTTTTATGATAATTATTTACTTAAAACCGTCAGTTCTACTTATCTAAATCCCTGTCACAATAAGTCTGATTTTTCAGCTTGGGTTCAAGATTATCCTGATATTTAATTATCTGTCCTAAATGAAGTAAAAGGGAAGACTAAAAGTCAGATTTTCTCTGGGAATCTCTCTCTCTGTCTCTGTCTCTCATACACACAGAAATTCCAAATTAATATTTCCAAAGTATTCCATATTTTTTAGGCCAAAATAAAATTTTTTTCTGAACATTTAGTGTCCTAGTGTGTTTCAGCTGGAAAAAAACTGACATAAGAGCAGTTAACTATGACGGAGTGTCCATTACTGAATTCCTTACCATTTCTGCAAATATTTTTTAAAATTGACACATGATAATTGTACATAAATACATACAATTGACACACACACATATATAGTTTGCAGTGATCAAATCAGAGTAATTAGCATTTCCATCTTCCTAAAAATATTTACCAATTTTTTTATTAATACGTGTTAGTAATTCTGAATAGTGATGCTCATTTTGGGGAATTGGTGCATGCATACAACATCTCGATAATTTCAATCCCTTTACCCACCTCTCCCTTTCCTTCCACTTGACTCTTATCCCTTCCCCATCTCCAACAGTTTACATTCTAGTTTTCTATTATCTCTCCTTTATTTTATTCTTTCATGTACTTATATTTTAGGTTTCTCATATAAGAGAAAACATAATGTAACTTTCCGAGTCTGACTTATTTCATTTAACATGAGGTCTCTAGTTCTATCCATTTTCCTGCAAATGACATGATTTTATTCTCCTTTATGAGTTAATATTTTGTACATATATGCCACATTTTCTTTATCTGTTCATTGGTTGACAGGCATCTAGGCTGTTTCCAGAGCTTAGCTGTTTGAATTGTGCTGTTATAAACATGTATATGCATGAATCACTATAATATGCTGTCTTTATTTCTTTCTGAAACATACCCAGGGGTGTTATAGCTGGATCAAATGATATTTCTGTTTTTAGTTTTTTGAGGATTTTCCATACTGAGCCAAAGTAGCTGAACTATTTTACATTCCTTCCAACTTTATAGGGGAGTTTACTTCCCCCTTTGCATTTTGGCCAGCATTTATTGTTTTTTTATATTCTTTTATTTTTTTTTAATGTGGGTACCGGGAGTCGAACTCAGGACCTTGCGCTTGCCAGCAGGCCCTTCTGCTGCTGAGCGATATCACTGGCCCTTTTTTTTCCTTTATGTGGGTACCAGGAGTTGAACTCAGGACCTCGCGCTTGCCAGGGAGGCGCTTATGCCACTGTGCTATCTCACTGGCCTTGTTTTTTTTTGTATTCTTAATGATAGCTATTCTGACTGGGATGAGATGGAATCCCAACATAGTTTTGATTTGCATTCCTCTCATGGCTAAAGATGTTGAACATTTTTTCATGCATTTGTCAACCACTTATACTATTTCTTTTTTTTGTCTTTTTTTTTTTTTGAGACAGAGTCTCACTATGCAGTTCAGGCTGGCCTTGAACTTGCAGCGATCCTCCTGCCTCAGCCTCCTAAGTGCTGGGATTACAGGCATGCACCACCACGCCTGGCTATACTACTTCTTTTGAGAGGTGTATTCAGTTCACTTGTCCATTTACTGAATGAATTATTTGTTTTTTGGGGGTTTACTTTTTGTGAGTTCTTTATATATTCTGGATATTAATTGTTTATTGGAAGAGTATTTAGCAAAATTTTTTTCTCATTCTATAGATTGTCTCCTCACTCTGTTGTTCTTATGCAGTGCAGATGATTACTAATCTGATAGCATCCCATTTATGATTCTTTTTTTTTTTTTTTTGTGGGTACCGGGGGGTCGACCTCAGGACCTCGCGCGCCAGCAGGCGCCCATGCCGCTGAGCGATATCACCGGCCCCTTTTTCGTATGTGGGTTCCGGGAGTTGAACTCAGGCCCTCGCGCTTGCCGGGCAGGCGCTTAAGCCGCTGAGCCATCTCACCGGCCCCCCATTTATGATTCTTGCTATTATTTCCTGTGGTAACGGTGAAGCAGGGCTTAAAAAGATAAAGAAATAAGTTTCCTCAACCTAAAAGACTTCTCCCTTCCTCTGGCTGTTGTTCTTTGTTCTAATGCAGATAAAAGCAGTAACTTTTGTCCCTGTAAGTAAAATTTTATAACCTCCTGCTCCCATGACATCTTGTTATGCCCTAGCATGGCCACCGACATATGAAACTGTCATAGCTTGACAAACTGCATTTGTTCTCCTTCCTGCCCTCAAGTTTCATGCCGAAGACCAACCCCCTTGACAAAATGTATAAAAACGAGAGCTTTGGGGCCGGTAAGATAGCTCAGTGGCATAAGAGCCTGCCTGGCAACTCTTAGTTGAACTCTTAGTTGAACTCTTAGTTCAACTCCCGGTACCCACATAAAGGAAAAAAGGGCCGGTGATATCGCTCAGCGGCACAAGCGCTTGTTGGCAAGCGTGAGGTCCTGAGGTCGACTCCTGGTACCCACATTAACAACAACAAAAAAAAATTCAGATAGCTTTGGTGCATGGGGTTGTTTTTGTGCCTTCTGTTCTATTCCATTGGTCTACTTGTCTGTTTTTGTGCCAATATCATGTTGTTTTTGTTACTATGGCTATGTAGTATATTTTGAAATCAGGTATTGTGCTGCTTCCAGCATTATTCTTTTTGTTTAGGATTGCTTTGGATGTTCTGGGTCTTTTCTGATTCCATGTAAATTTAGGATTGCTTTTAGAACTGCTTTTTCTAGCTCTATGAAGAATGTCATTTGTATTTTAATGGGTGTTGCACTGAATCTATAGATTGCTTTTAGTAATGAAGTCATACCTTGATACTCATTTGCTTTGAAACTCATTCAATTTGGTGACTGAAACATTTTGACTCAAAAATTTTGTCCAGGTACTCCTTGTTTGTTTGGTACTAGATGCATAAGCTAGAACTTGGTGGTGTCCGTTCTTCATGACTAGCTGCCCTTTCCAGCCAAAATGATTTCTTTGGTACTCATCATTTTTGGCACTTGTCATGATTCCTCGAAGCAATTAACAATAAGTAGTGAGATACCTTGGTATTGTTGGAAATAAGCCCCCAGGCTCAAATTGTCGGTGCCACAAAGAATGCACTCAGACACAAGGCAAGAGGTCTTGACAAGGCTTTTACTTCTGCAGAAGGGCACATACATGAGGTAACAGGCATGCAGGACAAACTAGGGTTGCCTCTTTTATTCTTAAGGCAGGAGAAGCAGCTGTCCTTTAAATTCATTGGTTGAATTCAAATGCTTATAATCTATCGCTGCTGACTAACTCTATGGTGTGCGGCGGCGGTGGTGGAATATTGCTGAGAAAGGGTGTGCGGTTTGGAATGCAAAGTCTTTGGATCTTATCTCAGAAACTGGTTGTGTTCTGGGAAAAGGTACATACATAGTCACTGTTTCTTGGAGCTCAGGATATTATATTATATTATATAGGTAGTGAGTAGATGGCCAAGTCATTTAACTCCAAAATGGAGTCGTTTTGGCCTTGTGCTTTAACAGAAAAGACAAAGCCTGTTTCTCACAATATGACCATTTTTTTTGTTTTTTTTTTTTTTTTTTTTTTTGAGACAGGGTCTTGCTATGTAGTTCAGGATGGCCTTGAACTCACTATGTGGCCCAAGCTGGCTTTGAACTCATGGTGATCCACCCACCTCAGCCTCTCAAGTCTTGGAATTACAGGTGTGCATCACCACACCTGGATTATTATGGATCATTTTAACAATCAGTTTTTAAAATTCCTTGTCTGGAATTTCATCCGCTTCACTTTCTGTGTGATCAGCTTTTGGGGAGTTATGAGTTTTTGGAGTCATCTTGTTGCCTTGTTTTCTCATGATTCTTGTGTTTCTGTGTTGAAGTTTGTAGCTCCGTTGGAGTGGAAATCTGTACCACTGTTGTGTGATCTCTTTAGTAAGTGGCATTCTCCCTATGATGTGCCCTTGAGTATGGTTGTGACTTAGTGTGAAAGCACGGACTCATCCTGTTCAAAGTAATAGATTTAATCCTTGGCACAGCATTGTGAAGAGAGAACAACCACCAGTAATATCAACACTCACAAAACTAACCATGTATCAACGTATAATTTAAAACTGGTTCAAAATGTTCTCTGCTATTTCACTAACCCATGAAAATAAAGGAATAAAAAGAATGTAGAATAAGCTAGGAAAAAAAAGAGAGAACAAAGGAAGGAGAAGAAAGAGAAAACAGAAAAATAGGTTTTGATGATAATAATATTTATATAACAGGAAAAAGGAGAGGAAAAAAGGGAGGTTTGAGAGGATGTGAGGGAAAGACAAGAAAGAAGAGTAAGGAATGGAATATAAATGGAAAGTGAGAGAAAGTATAGGCAATTGCATCCAATTAATACATCAGCAAAAACAGAAAATTAGAAGAACTCAGAAACATCATGACAAAACCAGGTAAGACACTGTAGAAGCAAAAGCAATAACACTCATATACAGTTATATACACACACATACACACACACCCATACCCACCCATACACACAAAAAGAGAAAAAGAAAAAAGGATTTTATGATAATATTTATATATAAGAAGAGAAGGGGGGAGGGGAGATTTGAAAGGGTATGAGAAAAGAAAGGAAGAAGAGAAAGAAACAGGGAGGGAAGATAAATGGAAAGTGAGAGAATATATAGGTGTCACATTGGGATGAGCAGCTGGCTGGGATCAAAAACTCAGTATCAATAATGAATTAGAGGGATGGAATTTAAGAAAGGAAGGAGATTTTAACTGGTCCTGGAGGAATTCCTCTAGTAGAGTTCTACTAATTTCTTTAATAAAGCATAATAAGGCCCTTATTCTATTCTTTCCCTACCTACAGACCCCTATCCCTACATTATGGAGATTTATTCCAATTAATGAGCCAATAGAAACACAAATTTAGCAAACTCTATGAAGTAATCCTTAGTGTAGAACATGATATTAACATGGTGTAATGGTTGATACACTGTTAACTTGAGACGTCTAGAAGCTTAACTAAGTAACTCAGCAGTTCTACATCCTAGGGTGTAGAGGACATGCCCTCACCTCTCTAGGATGTTGTTCATCATGTCAACTTGAGAAGTTTAGAAGTTTAACTAAGCGATTCAGCAGGAGGCCAGGGTCCTTACTTTGTAAACATCCTGAGTCTGTGCAAGAGGAGGGCATGGAGATGGTGTGAGTGCTACACCTGCCCCAGTATGGGCAGCCTGCTTACAATATAAGGGAGGAAAAGAGGCTTGTTCTCCTCCTTTTTTGCTCTTGTTGTTTTGCTGTCTTCTGCTGCCTTGAACAGTTGCCCCTCTGCCATGCCACCCTGCCTTGGAGACAGCTGATTATGGACTGAAACCTCCACAAACTGTGAGCTAAATAAACCTGTCCTTCCTTAATTTTGGGTGTTGGGTATTTTGTCTCAGCAATGAGAGAAAAGTAACTAAGACACATGGTAAGACAAAATAAAAGAAAAAGCAGTGACTAACACTTGTAAACATTTACATACATGCATGCTCCCTCCGGGCACCTACAAAAAGAAACACCAACCAAACAAATCCAGGTCTGGTGTTCTTCCTTGTGGTGCTATCTACGTACACTGAAGTAATTTCTTTGATGCTGCCTAGTAAAAGGGTGTGCGTATACAAGTGAAAATCTTTTTATTTTGTAGTTCAGGGTGCTCCTCTACCTCTGTCTAAGTAGAAGAAGCCATTTAGAGCAGACAGAAGGCTGCACTCCACCCCTTTGTGGTTGTGGATGAATACTGTACTTGGGTAGATCTCCAAGTGATGGGACTGTCTCCCCTCTACGGACTTAATCTCTTCTGTACCTAGGAATGAGGGGGCTAGAAAATCTGGACTGTCCACTGAATCTGTCACTCGTGTAGTCCCTGAGGGAGGTCTGGAGCATGGGGAAAAGCTCTATAAATTTCCAGACCCTGCTTGTTGAGGCATGGCTGGCCAGTGTGTCTGCATGCGCTGTATTTACTCTGAATGCCTCTGAGCAGATTGAAGGGGGATCAGTGCACAGAGTCTGTGTTTTAGAGCTGTAAGTGCCCAGCCTCCCACTGGTCCCTGTGAGTATCCCCAGACTCAGACCCCCTCCCACAACAAAATTCCATGTGGCTGAGTTGTCGACTGTCCCTGTGTCCACACTGCTGCTCTTTCATGCAGACTTCCGTCTCGGGGGAGCCAGGGGCTGGCGTCTGTCTCAAGATCCTGTGATTTTAGTTTTCCTGTATCACAGTCTCCTTTTTCCTGGACCCTAGCTGTTTAGGGAGAGTGCCTGCTTCCTCTCTGGAGTGTGATGGTGGTTACATCTTGACGTTACAGAAAATGTGGGGATTTTCTGAGCCTAGGCAGAGGGTGTTGATCTCAAGATGGCCTTTGCCCTAAGTCTGTCTCCTACTTGTTCTCCTGAGGCAAGGGATTTGGGGAAGCTTCCAAGAGGGCTTCCCTCCAACTCTGCCTAAGCCTGGAGAGAAAAGAGGGGACTTGTCATCATAGCAGTAGTCAGGTCTATCTGCCCAGGCTGCGTCCCTGTCCAGTGGCAGGGTCAGTGCTCAGGAGAGCACACTGAGGTTTTCTTTTTCCTGCTGTGTGGGAGGGGAAGATCCCTCTCCCTCACTGAGCTGAAGTTCCTTCACTGGGGAGAGTATTGCTCCAGTTAATTTACTTGTCTTTCTAAATACCAACATTTCGGGGCTAGTCTCATTGCTAGCTCTCTTAAGATGCAGTTGCTTCTGTCTTCACACAGAGCTGTGTACCTGTTGTTTTAAGTGAATATTCCAGAGTGACTTGTGAGTGCAGACTGCCTCCAGTCCAACTTCCAACTCTTTTACCAGTTCTTTTTATTGAGATTTCAAGTTCCTCTCTTCTAGTTCCTTACAAAATATATAATAAATTGATGTAACTAATTGCCCTACTACGCTATAGGGCACTAGAATTTATTTCCTCCTAACTTTTTTTTTGTACCAGGAATTGAACTCAGGACCTCATGTTTACCAGGCAGGTGCTTGTGCTGCTGAGCTCTATCCTTGGCTCAACTTCTATTATGCCTTCTCTCTACTCTTATTAACTTCTAGTCACCACCAGTCTACTCTCTTCTGTGAGATCAACTTATTCAGCTTTCATGTTTGAGTGAGAACAAGCAGTATTTGTTTTTTTGTACCTGGCTTATTTCACTTAACATAACATCCTCCAGTTCTATCCATTAAGGATTCCATATCTTGACTATGTGAATACTATATATAATTCTTTTAATTTAAGTCACCCTTAATTACATATATGGTGTGAATTTGGAGGCCTTTCACATTTAAAGTTTATTGATGATTGCAACAATTTCATTTAAAATTGTTCGTGAAAAGAAAATGTTTTCTGTGGTTTAATTTCTTTTCCTGTAAAATGATGGAATTTACCTGATGGTCAAAATAAAAAATAATTTTTTAATAAAAAGTATTCCCTTGATGGTTGCATACAGCAATAACCCCAAATTCCATAAGAGGGCAGGCTTTGTCCAAATGTGTTAAAAGTGAGCTCTGGTGATGATGGACACTATTTCCTGGAGCAGAAATTCTGTTTTTCCACTTTCTATAATGAAACAAAGAAGTAGCAGATTCCATTTATCAATTTAATTTTTTTGTGTTTGCCCTGTCTGTGATTTAAATTTGAAATGAATATTTATTTCATTTTTATTTTCAGCAGATGAACCTATCTTACTACAACTTTTGTTCATTTTTAATTGTTTTTTCTTTTCATATAACATGGATGTCTTTTCCATTTTTTCCATCAAACACCCATGTTTCTCGTAATCTTCTCTCCTTAGTCTCCCTCTTTGCTTGTTCTGCATGTAGTACCTTCAACTATTCATTGTACCTAAAAGGCTTCCAAATTGCTATTTTTCTTCCTTTCTATATCAATACTTAACTTTCTACAAGGTTTCAGAGATATGTGATTCTGTTCTGGTAACTTGAGTTATTAGGTACTTTTAAAAGTGACTTCTAGCTGGGCGTGGTGGCATACACTTGTAATCCCAACATTCCAGAGGCTGAGGCAAAAGGATCTCCATGAGTTCGAAGTCAGCCTGGGCTAGAAAGTGAGTTCAAGACCAGCCTGAACTGCAGAGCAAGACCCTGTCTCAGAAAGACAAAAAAAAAAAAGCATTTAAAAGTGACTTATTTACATATTTTTTCTTTTGCTTTCCAAAATAATAGTCTTTTTGTATCAAAATCTTATAAAAAAAAAGAGAATGATGTTAAAGAGTATTCAGATAACCATTATTGAATAAGCTAAGATTGATTAATTCAGGTGTAAGGATAAGTGATGCCTTCATTTTGAGTATTCTGAAGCTTTTGTTGATAGGGAATTTTTAGTTGGATATGGCCTTAGAGTTTCTAAAATTACTTTTACCTGTTATTAAAGGAAAAGTGTTTTATATGTATATTTTAATGGTATTTAAAATTGTGTCCAATTTTTTAGGTGCACCCTGTGATCCCACCTTTATTCTGGGCTGTGCTCCCTGCAATATGATCTGCTCCATTATTTTCCAGAAACGTTTTGATTATAAGGATCAGAATTTTCTTAACTTGATGGAAAAATTCAATGAAAATCTCAGAATTTTGAGCTCCCCATGGATTGAGGTGAGGTTGAGAGCTTCCTTTCTTAGCAAGCCATTTATGTTCTTTCTCTGTTACATTCACAATTCTCTGAACAATGAAGCAGGTGTTTGAAAACTAAACATTTTGGATGCTATAATGTGGTAATTTTGAAAATTAGATTTCCCCCTCTCATTAAGGTTTTTCAAAGTTGTTGTTTTATATTCCCTTTCATAGGTGTTGTATGTATGTGTGTGTGTGTTGTAGGCTTTAGGTGTTTGTTTAGTAACTTTTATAAAGTATGTTTGTGAAATTTGTATTCTTTATTGTGTGTGATCTCTGAAGTCTCTTTTCTTTTAGTTTATGTGCATCTCATTTAGACGGAAATTTTCTTGCATGTAAGGAACCAAAGGGAGGAGGGAGAAAGGATGAAGGAGGGGGAGAGAAAAGATGGAAGGAAGACAGGAAAGCAAGAAAAAGGAGGTAAAAATAAAGAGTGGGAAGGAGGAAGAAGTTTCCTCCAGATTGGCCCTGTGCCAGACACTCTTTGTCACAGCTTTTACTTGTTGTTAAGCAGAGGCTAGAAGTGAGCAGAGGTGAAAGCTTAGGGTCTTCTCAGCTCCTTTCTTAGCCTTTGTCTTGCCCTGTGTGTGTTCCTAGCTTTTAAAATATATCATGTAGTGCATGTAAGCACTCTTCGAATCTCTTAATTTTCCAAAAATTCTCTCTCCCTAGGTTTCCTTCCCAGGTTGCAGTGTTCTACCATGTGCCTTAACTGTACTCTTTTGCCTCAGGTGATCGGGTTTCTTAGTGGCATTACAAAGTTTGCAGTGTTGCCTACTGCTTCCCTCCAATGAGTTCTGAGTTAGATGACACAAAGACAAGTGCCTTGCTTCAGTCCTTCTGTGGACCCAGCCAGGTTAGAACAGAGAAGCACAATCTCTGTTCTCTGGAACCAGAGCCCTACATGGTAACAGGGCTGTCTTTGTCAGGGCCACTGCTAAGCCAAGGAGGAAGGTGGGACAAAGGCAAAAACAATGTCACAAAGCTTTCCTACAATTTTTATGTTGACCACTCTCCTTTTGATTCAGATTTCTTTTGGTTGTTGTAAACATTTGAATGTTTTCCAGAGTTCTGACAAAGCTGATTGTGACAGTTTTTGCTTGATTTGTTTTTGAAAATTTTGTGTAGGAATGGACTGTTTATTGTGGCTACCATGTGCCTACCATCCTTACCATGAAGTGAAAGTTTGGACACCACACTCTTGTCCAGATTTAGCAGCATGATATGAACACCTTAGAAAGACATCTGAGATCTTTATTTTACAGACAGGAAGATAACTGCCTGAATATAGGGGCTAGGGTTCAAGCCCGTGGGTCAGGGATTTCCCTGCCAAATTCTAAACTCAGTTGCCCGTCAGTCCTTGATGACTACTCAGAAGGACACCTATAGTGCTCAATGGAAACTGAAGTCCTTGTTGAAAGCTTCCGTTACCCACAGGCTTGTCTACCAATCAACAGTTAGAGACCTCTTCATCACATTATTTGGCAGAAATACCCCAATTTAGGACATCAAGGATGGAGAATGTTTGGGAGCACAGACTTTGCCAGGAACCTTTGAATGCTGGGGGCTGTTTGATCCTTCAGTTAAAATCCTAGTGGAGACAGTAACAAGGGTCAGGGTGACAGAGCAGTCAGGTTTTGGCATGTATGAAACACAGCCAAATGTTACAATATTGCCCTCCGTTGAATTGGCACAACTTACACTGTACCTGGAAGATAATTGTGGGATGGTATGGAAGTAGTTTAACTTGTGTACTCTGTGCACAAGTATGTATCCATAAAATGTTGAGTTGGGCTTCATGGTATCTTTGCACCCCTCCCAGTTATAAAATTGTGACTCTATCCTGAGGCTGATTGCTAGTAGTAGAAATAGTGAGGAGTAGCTCTGTGCTCTATATGAGGTTGTTTGAACTTCCTTAACCTCTGTCCTCTATAAAATGTGTATTATAGAAGTGCATACTATTCTGTATTTCGTGGTTGTAGGTAAAAATGAGGGAATTGACATAAAGATTCACTAATGCTATGAAAATAATGTATAAGTATAGGAAATTCTTGTTATCTTTGCTCTAGGGATAGTTTATCAGCATAGAAGATTCTTTTATATGTTTAAAAAAATGTTCCTTCTCAAGTTGGAGAATTCTTTTTTTGGTTGTGCCTGGGATTGAACTCAGGGCCTTTACACTGAGCAGCATTCCCAGCACTTTAAATTTTTTTTTTTTTTTTTTTTTTTAATTTTGAGACAGGGACCAGCTAAGTCATTAAGCTGCCCAGGTTGGGTTTGAACTTATAATCTTCCTGCCTCAGCCTCCCTGAGTGCTGTGATTACAGGGGTGTGCCACCACACTCATCTTGGAGACCATTTTTTAATTTACTAGTGTTTTTAACTGGGGTTTGGCTTATCGTATTCATATATGTCTTCATTACATGTTTTTAATTTAATAATTTTTTTAATCTCTAAGGTCTGCAATACTTTCCCTTTTATCACTGATTATCTCCCAGGGACCCATAACAAAATGATTAAAAATTTTGATTATATAAAAAGTTATGTTTTGGAAAAAGTAAAAGAACACCAAGAATCCCTGGACATCAACAATCCTCGGGACTTCATTGATTGTTTCCTGATCAAAATGGAACAGGTAAAATGGTATTTGCTTGCATTTTGCAGTTCGTTCACAATTTGTGTACATATTGAGACTGTGTAACTGGACATGCAAGAAATACTTCATAAGCACTTTAATATCATGTGCATGGATTTGGACTAAGCATTATGGAAGATTTAAAATTGAGTTGTTAATCAATTAGAATACAAGGGCACTGCTTTTAGGTACTAATTATCTATCTGAGAAAAGACAAACTGCACACAAAATAGGGGGATAGGAAATACCATTAGGATAGATAAAAGAGAATATCAAGTTGTAAGAAAAGTAGACATGATCATAAAACGCAGCATGAGGGAGATTAAGAAGGAAGGGTTTCACATAGGTGAGTTTCCTATATGTCCTGAGGCTTGATACAGATCTTCAGATATTTACAGTAAGAAACAGGGGAGGGGATTTCAGATGTGTGTGGTGGCAAAGAGGTGGATGAAAGAAGCCTTAATTGAGCATAACCATAACTGAGTCTGGACAGATAAGGAGGTGGAGGTTCCCGTCAAGTACTCTGCAAACCTCGATGTTGACATGGAGAATTTTGCTTCGATTAGGAATGTATATGAGCCCAAACAAGAATGTAATGCAGATAATGTATAGAAATATTATCCTGGGAAATCTGTAGAATGAGCTGTATGGTAGGAATTGAGCTCAGTGATTAACCATGACGTTAATCATCTGTTTGCACTTTGGTTTGGTAAATGTCTGTTTGATGGAAATGCAGATTCTGAGATACATTAACTGAAAGTTCCACACACATTTTAGGGTAAACTTAGGTATTTCTGCAAAGAAGCTAACAAAGATTTTGATATAGATCACCTTTGAGTATGTAGACCAGTTCGGAAAGTAGTGCGATCTTAACAATACTAAGTCTTCCAACAGAATACATAGTATGTCTTGCCATTTTTTGGGGGCTTTTGCAATTTTTCAACAATGTTTTATATAGGCTAGCTGAATTTTGATTACATTACTCCAGTAGTTGGTGCTACCAATGGGATGATTGCTTTTGTCTAGAAAGCACACCTTTTGACAGAGTTAAATCTATTTTAGTGGAGTTTATTACATACTGTTAAGATGCCACATGTCCTTGGAAATTATAAGAACCTTATTAAGTTAATCTGATCTAGAGGGATGGATAGGAAGAGTGTGTGTGTGTGTTAATGACTCCCCATGGAAGATTTAAAATGGTTCCATTGCTATTGTCAATTTTGTGTACCATATTACTCTCATCTTACACTGACTTCAGTTGTCCTTGTGCAATGGTTTTGGTCACTGAGCCTGCGATTTGAGATCTACATTTAGTCCCTTGTTATTAGACTCTTCAGTAACCTTGTTTGAACAGAGTTCTTGTTTAGTCTCATGTGTTCACAGGTGGGGTTTGGGGAAGGTGATTGGATCATGGGTTGCTATACTCATCAGTCAGTTAATGGATTAATCTATTGGTGAATTCATAGCTGTATATGCTGTGTGAAGTGGGGTGTCTTAGTTACTTTTCTCGTTGCTGAGACAAAATACCCGACACCCAAAGTTAAAGGGGAAAAGGTTTATTTAGCTCACAGCTTGTCCATAATTGGCTGGCTCCAAAGCAGGGTGGCACATGGCAGAGGGGCAATGGTTCTTGGCAGCTGGGGCTGCAGGAGACAACAAAAGCAGCAAGAATAAAAGGGGGAAACAATCCTCTTTCTGCCCCTTTTTATCTTATCCAGACTGCTGGGATTAGGGCGGTGCCAATCCAATCAGTGGACTGATCCAGCAATCACCCAGCCTTAATCCCAGCACCCTTAATCCCAGCAATGCACCATGAATCAGTCACAAACTCCAGATTCAGCTACCTCTGTAAAAGCCTTCCCCCATGACTGCATGAGGCTTTGGGGGGACATCTAGACATAAACCATAACATGGGACCTGGTTGAAGGAAGTGGATTACTGGAGAAGCGTGTCCTGGAAGCTTGCCCCTGGCTCCTCCCTTCTCTCTCTGATTCCTGGCTGCCATGGGGTGGCAGCTTTTCTTTTTCATACCCTTATACCCTGCTTTTTCTGCCTTTGAGCCAGCTATCTATGAACTGAACCCACTAAAATCGTGACCCAAAATAAACTTCTCCTCCTTTAAATTGCATGTGTCAAATATTTTGTCCCAGCAATGGGAAAATGATTAATACAGGCAGTTAATGTCCAAATTCTGTAGACAAGAGTTGCCTGTTGCCTCTCATTTAGATTACAACGGTGGCCAACCCCATCTTGTCTTTGCGAACCCATTTTCTTTCAGTATAGTCTATTCTATGATGTGTTTAATCTTAGTTTTTGCACATTTCCAAGTTATAATGAATCTCAGGAAATATTGAGTTCACTTAAATTCTTTTTTTTTAGTCCAGGCTGGCCTTGAACTCACTATGTAGCCAAGGCTGGCCTTGATCTTGTGGCAATCCTCCTGCAGCCTCCTGAATGTGAATTCTCTAACGGAAGAAAAAATATTGCAAGTTATTTCTAAAATATTTTATTTTGTTTTTGCTTTTTGATTTGGACATTAAATGTCCCTTAAAGGCTGAAGGCTTGGTCCTCAATCAGTGGCACTGTTGGGAGATGGTGGAATCTTTAGGGGTAGTGACCTACCTGGAGGATGTTGGGTAATTGGGGTTGTCCTCCAAGGGGATATTAGAACCCTGACTCCTCTTTTTGCTTCCTGGTGTTGTAAGGTGAAGAGCTGTGGTCTACCACCAGCTCCCTGCCATGATATTTTGCCTTGCCACAGGCCCAGATTGATGGGGCCAAACAATCATGGACTGAAATCTCTGAATTCATGAGCTAACATAAATCTTTCCTTGTTATAAGTTGATTATCTCAAATGTTTTGTCACTGAGATGGAAAGCTAAATACCACATTATTTTAAATTGAAAAATAATAGTTGTATATATTTTTGGGATACAATGTGATGCTATGATTTATATATATTATGAAATGATTAAATCAGGCTAATTTGCCGTGACCCACGCAGCTCTCAAAGTTCCCGGGGAAAGGACGGCGAGAGGATGGAGAAAATAAAAGAGACAAAAGCTGAGGTCAGGTGGAGCCCTCTCCCCTGATGGGAGGAAAGGAACTGTTCAGCCAAAGCAATGCGTTTATTTATACTTTTTAGCAAGTTGGTGTCACATGACACCCCTTATCCTAGCAACCCATTGCTTGGAATGTCTTGGGGCTAGGTGTTTTCTGGGGTGGAGCACCTTTTTAAGTAGCCCACCTGGGCCGCTCCTTGTTCTCTGGCTGGCCCTTCTTGCCAGTGGCGGGGAGGTGGAGCAGGAGCGCACCTGTGATCAATTTCCAGCTTCAACCGCTCCCTACACTAATTAATGTGTCTATTACATAACATAGTTATCATTTGTGGTGAGATTATTTGTAATCCATGATTTTAGCAATTTTGAAATCTATAACTAACTATATTTAAGTATATTTACTAATCTGTGTAATAAAAAATCTTGAAAAAGTTTCTTCTGCCTACCTGAAACTTCCATACCCTTTGACCAGTATCTCTCCTTTCCTCATCTTCACCCAGCTTCTAATGATCATGTTTCCACTCCCTACTTTTATGTGTTTGCCTTTTAAAAATGCCATACGCAAATGAGATCATGCTCTGTTTGTGTGTGCCTAGGTTATTTCACTTAGCATGATGTCTTCTGGATTCACCCATGCTGTTGCAAAAGATAGAATTTTCTTCTTTTTAAAAGGGGAATAATATTCCATTTCCTCTGATCCACATATTTGCCAACACTTGTTACCTTTCATCTTTTTAATGACCATTTAAATAGGTATGAGGAGATATTTCATTGTGGTTTTAATTTGTGTTTTCCTGATGATTAGTGATGTTAAGCATTTTTTCATATATCTGTTAGTCGTTTGTAAGTCTTTTGACAAAAGTCTATCCAGATCATTTGTCCATTTATAGTGTTATATGTTTTCTTGTTATTGAGTAGTTTGAGTTCCTTATATATTGAGGATATTAGCCCTAATCTGATATATGACATGCAAATATTTTCTCCCCATCTGCAGATCACTCACTCAATTATAGGTTTCCATTTCTAGCTGTGGGTGGTGGTGCACGCCTGTAATCCCAGCTCTTGGGAGGCTGAGGCAGGAGGATTGCTGTGAGTTCAAGGCCAGCCTAGGCTACATAGTGAGCTCAAGACCAGCCTGGACTACATAGTGAGACCTTGTCATAAAACAAAACAAAACAAAATGACATGGTGAATCAAAAAGAAACTGGTCAAAAGGAAAGAGAGACTGGAATAGGGAAAAGAAAGAAGGGAAAGGGAAAAAAAATTGTATATATATATAAGATGGTTAAGATAGATACACTACCAATTTTACTTAGTTCATTGAAGAGTAAGGTTTGTGCCAATAATGTTTGGACAATTGAATGCTAATGTCTGGTGTCCTGAATAACTAACTTAAAGATAGTAATACGTAATGTATTAACCATTGTTACCCTCCTATTATGTTGTTTTGAAAATTTGTTCTTCTTTTGATTTGTTTTGTTTTTTTCTTCTCTTTAAAATAAAAAAAAAGAAGAAAAAAAAAAACAAAATGAAACAAAACATTTCCATTTCTGTGTGTGCAGATTCTTTTTACTTTGATGAAATCCCATTTGTGTATTTTTGCTTTTGTTGCCTGTGCTTTTAGGGTCATATCTAAGAATTCACAGCACCAGATCACTATTTGGAGCTCTTCTCCTATGTTTCTTTCTAGTAATTTTATAGTTTCAGGTCTTAAATTTATGTCACTCAGTTATGAGTTGACTCTAGTCTAAAGATTTAAATAAGGGTCTGATTTTATCCTTTTGTATATAGATGTTATGGTTTGTGTCTGGATGTCCCCCCAAAGCCTCATGCAGTCATGGGGGCAGGCTTCTAGGGTCTGTGATTGATTCATGGCCCAATGCTGGGATTATGGGTGTGAGTGCTACAACCACTCTAAGATGGATAGCCTACATACAATATAAGGGACAGAAAGAGTCTTTTCTCACTCTCCTCCCTTTTTGCTCTTGTTGCTTTTGCTGTCTTCTGCTGCCTTGAACTGTTGCCCTCTGCCATGTGCCACTCTGCCTTGGAGCCAGCCGAGTATGGACTGAAACCTCCACAAACTGTGAGCTAAATAAACCTTTCCTTCCTTAATTTTGGGCATTGGGTATTTTGTCTCAGCAATGAGAGAAAAGTAACCAACACAGAATTTGGTACCAGAGAAGTGGGGTCATTGCTGTGACTATACCTCACCATGTGGTTCAAGAGCCTTTGGGAGTGGCTTGTGGGAAGAGTTTGAAAAGGTTCAGAGATGTCGCCTGAAAGAGTAGAGCTGGAACATCTTAGGCTGTTCTGTATGGGAGATCCTGGTCAGAGCTCAGAAGACCAGAAGTCTAATGGAAATCCTGCTGGTAAAGTCCAGGCTTGGGAGGTTTCTTCTGGGAAGAAGGGCTGCATTGGTTGTTAGACTCCATATGATGTATGTTATAGCTTGGCAAAAAGTTTGTCTGCATTTTGCTTGTGTCCAGAGATTTTGCCTGAGACTGAGATTAAGGGCAGTGGACTAATTAATCTGGCAGAAGAAATTTCAAGGCAGTCTAATGTTGAGGTGGTGGTGTGGCTATTGTTAGGGGCTCTTAGCCAGATTTATGTTGCAAATCAAAAGCAAAGAGCCCAGCAGGATGATTTAAAACATTGTGAGTTTGGCCAGAAAGGAAGCGCCAGTAAAGCTGTGGACTGCAAAGATAGAGCTGAGGAGATCTGGATTGCTGAGAAGGAATAGGAGAATATAAAAGATGGCCTGAGGATATCACAAGAAGCAGCAAGTCTCCACCCTTTGCAGCCTCAAAACTGCAAAAGTGAAAGACTTTGCTTTGAGGAGAAAGCTGCAGAGCACCATGTTCCAGAATGACAGCAGCCACACTATGTTCCAGAATGGCAGTGGTGGCTGCACCAGGTTCCAAAATGGCGGCAGCCGCACCAGGTTTCAGAATGGCGGCAGCATAGAGAATTTGTTCCTCAGAATCAGGTTCAGAGTGCTCAACGATCCAGGCACTCAACCCCTACAGCCAAGAAAGAAGAAAGCCTGGCTACTGCTCCAGGTGGCAGCGGACCTTGGCATCATCCACGTAGCACTGGTTTTAGGTGTGTGCAGAATGCGAGAGCTCTGAGGTTAAAAAGGCTTCCACCCTGATTTCAGAAGAAGGCCTGGGAGGCCAAGCAGTGTGCCCCTGAGAGGGTAGTGTGTGAAGCTGTGAATGTGAAGCCAAAGGTGCAGTGGAGATCCCAGAAATTTGGAAAAGCCAGGAATGTGGATCATCTAAGGAAAGTTGCAAGGAGGGAGCAAAGCAGGCCTAAGAGAGAAGTCATGGGCGCTACAATCACCAGAAGTGCCATAGGGGTGGAGCCATGCAAGACCTATGGAGCTCACAATTTACCACAGATTGCCTCAGATGCTGAATATGGAACTACAAGACTTAGTGTTTGCCTTGCTGGATTTTGGACTTGCTTTGGTCCCATTCCTTTGTATCCCCGTTTGTACTTTTTGGAATGGAAATGTGTATCTTGTGCCATTGAATGTTGGAAGTGTTTAACTTTCTTTTCATTTGTACAGGGGCTCACAACTAAGAGTTTGCCTTACATCTTGGAGGAGACTTGGGACTTGGACTTTCAGTAATGCTGAAACTGTTAGGATTTTGGCAACTCTTAGAGATGGACTAAATGCTTTTTGCATAAAGGATATGCATGAGTCTTTGGGGGTCCAGGGGTGGAATGTTATGGTTTGTGTCTGGATCTCCCCCAAAGCCTCATGTGGTCATGGGGGCAGGCTTCTAGAGTTTGTGATTGATTCATGGTCCAATGCTGGGATTATGGGTGTGAGTGCTACACCTCCTCTAGGGTGGGTAGCCTGCATACAATATAAGGGACAGAAAGAGTCTTCTCTGCTCTCTCTTGCTCCTCCCTTTTTGCTCTTGTTGCTTTTGCTGTCTTCTGCTGCCATGAACTGTTGCCCTCTGCCATGTGCCACCCTGCCTTGGAGCCAGCCGAGTATGGACTGAAACCTTCACAAACTGTGAGCTAAATAAACCTGTCCTTCCTTAATTTTGGGCACTGGGCATTTTGTCTCAGCAACGAGAGAAAAGTAACCAAAACAATAGATATCCACTGTTCTCAGCACCACTGATTGAAGAGACTGTCTTTTCCGTATTATATGGTCTTGGCAATTTTATTAGAAATCAACTCACAGTAGATATGTGGGTTTATTTCTGGGGTGTCTTTTCTATCTCACTAGTTGATGTATTTTTATGCCAGTACTATATTTGATGACTACAACTTTATATTTTTTATTCCTAGAGGGCAATGCCTCCAGGTTTTTTTCTCCCCAAGATTATGTGACTCTTTGGGGTCTTTTATGGTGCCCTATAAATTTTAGGACTTTTTTGGTGAAATGACATTGGAATTTTGACAGGGATCACGTTTGATCTGTACATCTTGAGTAGCATGAACATTTTAACAATATTAATTTTTCTAGTTCATGAACGTGGGATATCTTTTTTTTTTTTTTTTTTTTTTTTTTTGGTGGGTACCAGGGGGACGACCTCAGGACCTCGCGCGCCAACAGGCACCCGTGCCACTGAGCGATATCACCGGCCCCTTTTTCGTATGTGGGTTCCGGGAGTCGAACTCGGGCCCTCGCGCTTGCAAGGCAGGTGCTTACGCCGCTGAGCCATCTCACCGGCCCGAACGTGGGATATCTTTTAAATTTTTTATATGTTCTTCATTTTCTTTCATTAATGTTTCTATGGGTTTCAGAATACAGATCTTTCAACTCCTTGGTCACATTTAATCTTAAGTATTTTGTTTTGATGCTATTGTAAAGGGAATTTTAAAAAATGACTTTCAGATAGTTTATTGTTAGTATATAGAAATGCTACTGACTTTTATGTGTTGAATTTGTATACTGAAACCTAACATTCATTTATCATTTCTAAGGGTTTTTCTGATGAACCCTTTGGGGTTTTCTATATGTAAGATCATGTCATTAAGAAATAGACAATTTCATTTTTTTTTGCTTCCTATTTGGATGCCATGTAGTATTTATTTTTCTTATCTAATTGTTTTGGCTAAGACTTTCAGTGTTCTGTTGAAAAGGGTGAGGAGGTGCGTCCTTGTTTTGTCCTTGATCTTAGAGGAAAAGTCTTCACCTTTTCACCAGTGAGTGTGATGTTAGTGACAGGCTTGTCATGTGTGCTCTTTATTGTGTCCAGGAAGGTTCCTTGTGTGTCTAATTTATGGTGTTGAACTTTTGATTTATTTACTTATTAGTACATGTTTGTAGTACATGATGGTTACACTGCTTGTGGGGAGTTGGTACATCTACATAATACATTTTTAATTCCCTATTTTTACCCCCTTTTCTCCCCCTTCCATCCCTCTTAATCCCTTTCTCTTTTTTTTAGTACAGGTTAGCAGTACATGATGTTTACATTCCTTGTGTGGAGTAGGTACATGTACATAACACATTTTATTTCCTTTTTTTTTTATCCCCTTTCCCACCCTCCCTGGTGTTGAATTTTTATCTAATGTTTTTTTTCTGTGTCTATCAAAATTATATGGCTATTGTTCTTCATTCTCTTAGTATGGTGAATCGCATTTATTGATTTGCATATGTTGAACCATCTTTTCCTTTCAGGTATAAGTCTCACTTGATTGTGGCGAATCATTCTTTTAAAGTATTGATGAATTTTGTTTGCTAGTGTTTTGTTGAGGCTTTTTGCATCTGTGTTCATCTCTGTTTTCTTGGCCTCACTTTCATATCAGGGTAGTTCTGGCCTCATAAAATGAGTTTGGAAGTATTTCCTCTTCTTCAGTGTTTGAAGAGTTAAAGAACTATTGTTATTATTCTTTATATATTTACTAGAATTCATCCTGGGCCTAAAGCCATCTGGTCCTGGGCTTTTCTTTGATGGGAGAGTTTTATTACTGTTTGAAACTCCTTACTCATTAACAATTTGTTAAGATATCCGGTTTCCTCACTATGTGTTCAGAAGTGGGGCTTTCAGAAGGATCATGAAGGGTCAGATGAGATCATAACTTGACGGCATTATTGGGGGTGATGGACACAGGGGTTGGGGCCTTGTCGAAGGGAGTGGATTATAGAATTGTGACCTTGGTGATTCTATTTGGCCCATGGTCCCTGCCCTTCTGATTTTTTCCCTTTCTGCTTCCTGGCTGCCATGAGGTCATCAGCATTGATCCACCATGCCCTTCTGCCATGGTTCTGCCTCACTTTAGGGCCACCACATGGAACCAGCTGACCATGGACTGAATCCTTTGAAACCATGAGATAAATCTTTTCTCCTTTAGGTTCTTTTTCTCAGGTATTTAGTCATGGTGTTGGACAACTGAATAACACAATGTCCATCTTTTGGTTTTATGTAATTTAAAAGACTTGTGACTTTGGTTTATTCAGATGAGAGGTACCATATGGTATTCAAGTGATTTGTTTCATTCAACATTACAGTGATACCTTGGTTCATGAATTTGATTCTTTCCACCATTCTAGTCACAAACTGGACTAGATGAGAAGTGAATCAAATTTCCCCATGAGGTCAACATTGAACCTAGCCATTGAATTTGGTTTGGTTCTTGTCCAACTTGGTTTGCAACCAGAATCATGGAAAGAATCAAGTTCTTGAACCGAAGTATGACTGTATATTTTCCAGGTGCATCCATTTTCCTACAACTGTCTCAACTTTGACCTTTTTATAGCCCAGTAGTATTCCATTATATACAGATATTACATTTTCTTTATCCAGTTGTCTGTTGATGGGTATATAAGCTGTTTCTAGGATTTTATTACTATGAATTGTGGTACTATAAAGATTGATATGCATGTATTGCTGTAGTATGATGTCTTAAGAGAAAAATAAAAGAAGGATAGAATGAGACAAGGGGATGGATCTCTTGCAAATGGGAAGGGGTCCAGGGGGCCAAGGGCTAGGGGTGAGAGGGAGGGGTTGGGGAAACAGGTAGAGTGAAGATATGCCATGTACAAAGTCCTAATAACCTCGATGAATGTAGACATTATATGCCATAAACATGAAGTAAGATTAATAATATTAACAAGAATGAAAAGGGGGAAAGAGGAACTAGGGGAGGAGGGAGGGAAGGAGAGGGAAGGGGATTAAAAAAAGAAGCAAGCTGTATTATGTACATGTACTAACTCCCCCAAGATGATTGTAAAATGCACATACTGCAAACATGTACTAGTAAAATTAAAAAAAAAAAAAGAAGACTTGGGAATGCAGAGACTCACTAACTGCTAGAGCTTGGTGGCTAATAGTGCAGTCTTTTGGTGAGAACTGTGGAAGTTGTGGCACTTAATGCCTGGACAAACTCCTGGACACATGGATAGACCTTGATTCAATTACTTAAGGGTATCATAAGGGAAGACTAAGCTTTTGCTCAAGCTGCCAGGCCTACTGTTTGTTGACTCAATTAACTCCCTGATGCAGTCTAGTTAAAAGCTCAACTGTGGGTGGCACTAGTTGGTACAGTGTGCTGGTAAGTCTCTTCCAGGGAGAAACTGAAATAGTTGACTTCTATCCTTTTCTCTTCCCTAATTCTTGGTCATAAAGCCCTTGGACGTGCTTGGGAATCTGTATAAAACCATGTTTTTCTGTGGTCTAGAGAGGTTCCTATATGCTTGTTTCCCTTGATCCTGGAGTTGGTGATTTGAGAGGCAAACTGTGGGAAAACTTTAAATTTGTGTGTTATAATTGTGGTCCAAATCATCATTTCCTCAAGGTGTTGGGGATTAATTACGAATAGAATAACATGACATTCAGAGCGGGGCCAGGGCCAAGTGTGCAGCAGCTTTTCCCACCTGTTAGAGAAGGACGTCTTCTCATTTGCCCAATATGTGGGAATATTTCCACTTGATTCTTGGTTTCTCTCATAGTGTAGGTATAGATGTTTACTTGATATATCCACTGGTGAAGGGAAACACATAGCCTCTTGTTCTGCCACATTAGTGATGTCACATTCCAGGAATGGGAAACTCTTGATTCTGACTTACAGCATTTTTCAAGATTTGTCTCTATTTTACCCATTTCTGTTAATTAAAATGGAGTTGCTTAAAGTACAACAATGGCCTTGTATATTTATCTCACATGCCAGGAGTTTCAAATTGGTTACTGTAAAACCTATACAGTGGCCTCGAAACATTATGGACTTGGGTGCCATTTTTCATCACTACATTTTGTGTATGTTTCTTTGTGTGTGTGTGTGTGTGTGTGTGTGTGTGTGTGTGTGCACACTCACACGCATGCGCAGTGTTGGGGATGGAACCCAGGGCCTCACACATTCTAGGCAAGTGCTGTATCACTGAGCTACACCCCTCGCCTGAGCCTTCATCTTGATGCTCAAGTGTTCATGTTTCTTTGTATTGGCTCTGTCTCTTTTGATGTAACATGTGTTCTGAGTCAGAAGAAAGAGGGAAGGTGGCATTAGTAAGGTCCTTCTTACATGTCATTGGCAAGGAACATGTTACATAACCAACACTGCTGCAAGAGTGGCTGGTAAATAAATTTTTGAGGAACCATGTGATAAGGGGATGGGAAATAAAGATTGGGTAAAGTGACAACACTGAATGCTATACCATGCAATTGTAGTTCTAATACTATAATCTCCATTGTCTAAGTTTTCTTTTCTTGAGAACGACTTAAGTTATTTTGGATTCATTATTCTTAAATATGCTGGCAAACTGTCAAATAATTAAATCATTTAATAATCCCTAGGAAAAGCACAATCAACAGTCTGAGTTTACTACTGAAAGCTTGATAGCTACTGTAACTGACCTGTTTGGAGCTGGAACGGAGACGACAAGTACCACTCTGAGATACGGACTCCTGCTTCTGCTGAAACACACAGAGGTCACAGGTATGCCCTCAGGTGACGAGCAGGTGAATTTCACCGCTGGAAAGACACTGGTAGTTTCTTCCATCTTGGGTCTCTTAGACAAGCTCCATTATTGAAATTTCTGTCTCACTAGCTGTTATTGGTAGGAATATGATGAGAGGACAAAGAGGAGACAAATTTTTCACAAAAGGGGAGAGCGACTGAAAGAAGGAAGATAGCGTAAACAGTAGCAAAAGCATCTTTGGATTTTAGTGACAAAATACTCTGGATAAAGTGTCTGCCTTTCATGGGCGGGAATTGTCACAGACATGGAATTGGCCAGGGATTGTTCGCTGGTTTTCTGAAGAGCAAGCCACTTTGAATAGTAGGTATGCTTCATAGTCCATTTTCTTTTTCTATAACAAAATACTCAGGACTGGGTAATTTAGAAAAGAAAAATAGGTTTATTTAGGTCACAGTTTTGGAGGTTCAAGAGCACAGCGGTAACACCTGCTTAACTCTAGTGAGGGCCTCATGTTGGATGGTATCGCAATGACTTGACCACCTGTGAGAGTGGTAAGCGGCACCTGTGGTTGAGGGATTCAGGAAAGTATTAGGCTTTTCTAAATACAGCACCTTTTCTTAAGAATTAATTCTCTCTGTAAGACTATCATTAATCCCTTCTCAGATGGGATTACCTCCCATTAAGGGCCACCTCTTTAAACATTTTGCTATCTCTTATTGCCACACTGGGAACCAAACTTCTAGCATATGCAATACTTTGGAAGAAACACTAAGACCATAGCATTATATTCTTATAGATCTTTCCTTATTGTGAAAATGTAGTGTTTAATGGCAGCACAGGGAAGACAAATTTTATTTATTGGAGGACAGTAGGAAATATTTTAGTAAGGCAGATTTATAAAAAGGGCTATGCTATTTAAGCAGAAGATGCACCTAAGGAATTTTATAATTCCAGAAATCTGAGTCAAGAAAAATTTGCCAGAAAATGAGACTTTCTCTTAAGCTCAATACTTTATCTTTTACAACATTTTTTCCCCCCTGTGGTGCTGGGGATTGAACCCAGGGCTTCACACATGCTAGGCTCTACCACTGAGCTACATTCACAGCCCTAAAAAAGCTTTAAAAATTTTTTAAAAAATTATGTAATTTTAAAAGATTATAGCTCTGAGCTGAGCATGGTGGTATGCACCTGTAGTTCCACCACTTAGAAGACTGAGGCGGGCAGATCACTTGAGCCTAGAAGTTTCAGACGCACCTGGATAACATATCAAGACTCCTTCTCAAAAAATTCTTCTGCATTATGTTTTTTTGGGTTGGGTTTCAATTAAGTGATGATCAACTAATTATAAATAAAAATTACTTCTGTCTAAGTTGGAGAAGAGGATTACAAGAAACAATGAACAAGTCTTTAGCACATTTGAGAAACATAAAGAGCACCACAAGGAAAGATAACTAGTTCGGCATGGAGATTGAAGTTTTAACCTTAATGTCATTACGAGGAAAATTCATCATGGGTGAACAGGCTAATATGTGCATCTGTTATCCCCATGGTATCAGTATTTGGAAGAACCAAATGCCAAAGAAAGTAGAGGGAGAATGAAGCTGCAAACCTAGGTCTCCCTGCCTAGGTTCCTTCTACATCTCTATATACCATGTAACTTGTTTCCTCTAGAGGAACGAGAGGCTTACTCTAGAGAAACCTCAGAGGCTTGGCATCCAGGGAAAGAGCGAGATGCAGACCTGAAAAGGAGGGTTAAGTAAGAGTCCACTCAATTCTGAGGCTGTTAATATCTTTATCCATTTTGCTCCTGAAATCCAGCATCCTGCATAAGCTCCAGAGAATAAGTGCCAGTGGAAAAATCTCCATTTTTTAAAAAAGCATCTAGAAAGAGAATTTACACGAAATGATGAATGAAGCAATTGAATTGAAAATATCTACCCCAAGAAACAGGCTTATGGAATTTCAGAACATCAGGTTTAAAAAGTAAATAAAAAGTTTTGGAGATAAATCAGGTTATATATAAAGATTAAGAATTGGAATGGCATTAGAATTCTCAAGAGCAGTTGTCATTATCTTTGTATTCATAGACAAAGGATAGTTTTAGACCTGTAAGTTGGCAAAAATTTTATTCTGTATTTATTTCACTCTGATAATTAGTTCATTTGCTATGCAGAATAGTTTTGCTTGATGTAATTCCACTCTTCTATTTTTGCTTTCTTCTCTGAAAAATCTTTGCCTATTCCACTGTTCTGAAGCATTTCCCCTATATTTTTTTTTCGTAAAAGTTTTAGGTCTACATTTAAGTCTTTTTCCAATTTGAGGTGAATTTTATAACTGATGAGACACAGGCCATGTATTTTCATTCTACTGCATGTCAAAACCCAACTTTTCTCAACACTATTGACAAGACTGTCTTTTCTTCAATGAGTATTCTTAGTACCTTTATCAAACACCAGTTGGCTGTAGATGGATGGATTTATTTCTAAGCTCTGTATTCCATATGATTGGACTGTTGTCTGTTTTTATGTCAATACCATGCTGTTTTGAAATATATAAAAACATATTTTAGCTTTGTAGTATAATTTGAATTCCGATTAATGTCTCTTTATTTTTTTTGCTTAAGATGGCTTAGGGTATTACAGGGTACCCTAAGGGTATTTTTTTGTGGATCCATACTAATTTTATGATTGTTTTCCTAGTTCTATAAAGAATATCATTGTTATTTTGACAGAAATTTCATTGAATCTGTAGATCATTTTGGGTGATCATAACATTTTTAAAATATTGATTCTTCCAGTGCACGAACAAGGCTGTATTTCCATTTTTGATATGTCCTCTTCAATTCCTTTCATGAAAGTCTTAGAGTTTAAATTGCCTCTTTGGTTAAATTCATTCTTATTTATTTTTTGTAGCTATTATAAATTATTCCATTTATAGGGCTTTATTTGTTTCTATTTCAGATAACAAAAATTGGCATCTAGCAATGATACTCATTTTTTTACCTCTTTTAAAAATTTTTTATTTTTATAGTACATGTTTGGAGTATATAATGATTGTATTCATTGTGAGGAGTTGGTACATGTAACACATCTCAATTGATACTGATCTCTTTAATTCTTTTTTATTTCATTAAAAAATAAAACAAAATTTTAAAGCAAAATAATAAGAGAATAACAATAGCTAATACACTATATCATTGTCTTCAAAGTAGTTACTCAGAGTACAAGACATAGACAAAAATGTTAAATGAAGTAAGTCAGACGCACGAGCTTAAATATTGTGTGGTTTCTCTTATATGAGAAATTAAAAAATATGTATATATACATATGTATACATTTTTACAAATAAAGAGCAAAGTAGAAGATAGATAGTTAGGAAATAGGACAAGTTCAAATATTTCCTGTAATTATCTATTCTGTTGTTTCAAAATACTTTTATATATATATATTATAATTATATTAATTTTATATATTATATAAAATTAATTATATTAATTATATTAATTATATTATATTAATTATATTAAATTATATATATATTTTGGAGACAGGGTCTCAACTAGGCAGTTTAGGCTGTTCTTGAACTTCTTAAGTAGTCCAGGCTGGCCTCAAGCTTGTGTCAATCCTCCTGCCACAGCCTCTGGGGGGCTGGGATTACAGGTGTACCACCACAGCTGGCTTAAAATTTAATTTTTTTTTTTTTGAGACAGAGTGTCACTATGTAGTTCAGGCTGTCTTGAACTCACTATGTAGCCCAGTTTGTCCTTGAACTCACAATAACCCTCCTGCCTGAGTGCTGGAATTACAGATGTGTGCCACCACACCTGGCTTGATTTTTTTGAAGTAGGCATTGGTTGCTATAAACTTCCCTCTTAGTATTTTTTTTTTTTTTTTTTTTTTTTGATGTGTTGCTTCTCCATTTGTTTGGGGAAATTTTCAATTTCACTGATTTCACGTTTGACCTATTGGTTGTTCAAGAGTAAGTTTTTCTGGGCATTGTGGTGTACACCTGTAATCCCATCACTTGGGAGGCTGAGGCAAGAGCATCACCATGAGTTTGAGGCCAGCCTGGGCTACATAGTGAGTTCAAGGTCAGTCTGAAGTACAAAGAGAGACCCTGGCTCAAAAAAAAAAAAAAAAAAAGTTGCTTGATTTCCATGTTTTTGTATAGTTTCGAAGTTTTTATTAATTTCTAGTTTTATTGCATTATTATTTGAAAAGATATATTAAAGAAAGAAAAGATAGTATAAGTTCAAATTTTCTTTGTTTTTTCAGCGCTGGGGGTTGTATACATGCTAAGTGAGTTCTCTATTACTGAGCTACATTCTCAACCCCCAATTTTACTTTTTAAAAATTTGTTGAAACTAATTTTGTAGCCTCTCATATGACCTATATTGGTTAATATTCCTTGTGCTGATGAGAAGAATATGTATTTTGGAGACGGGATGGGATGTTCTATAGATATCGGTTAGGTCCATTTGGTCTAGGATTTGGTTTAACTCTGCTGTTTCTTGCTTGACTTTCTGCCTGGATGATTTGTCCATTGCTTAACATGGGGTCCTCTAGTTACTGGGTTATTGTGTGTCTGTCCTGCAATATTTGCTTTATGTATTTGGGTGCTTTGGCAGTGGATGAATATTGAACATAATATTTAGAATAGTTGTTTCCTCTTGTTAAATTGATCCTTTTATCATTACCGGCCCTCCATGTCTTTTAAGTGGAGAATTGAATCCATTCACTTTTAAAGTAATCTTATTATATCTAAAATAATTACTTTCCTTATGCTTCATGTAGTCCTGAATTGTTACAATGAACGTGCCACCTTTCTCCTTTTGCATCACGTCATACATGTGTTTTATCAGCTAAAATCCAGGAAGAGATCGACCGTGTGATTGGGAGACAGCGGAGCCCCTGCATGCAGGACAGGAGCCGCATGCCCTACACAGATGCGGTGGTGCATGAGATCCAGAGGTACATCGACCTCATCCCTAACAACGTGCCCCGCACAGTGACTCGTGATGTTAAATTCAGAGACTTCTTCTTCCCCAGAGTAAGTTCGTTTGTCTCAGACCATGCCTCAGTGCTCTTGGAGTTCACAAATTTATGGTGTAGTCCAGTCCTCTACCAGCACAAGATGAGAGAAGCGCAAAACTCACGTGTGCAGCAGCTCAGTGGACTTTGTGCTGTTTTCTGATTGTGGGTGTAAAGCTTTATAATAGATCCTGATTTGTGTCTTCCAAGTTTTTTCTAAATATAGTATTTTGGCTACTCTTAGGTGTTTACATTTTTTCATAAATATTAAAAGTACAAGTTTGTCAAAACTTTTTACCTACATGTTTATTTTGCTAAATGAATTATAAAAAATTAGTGTGCTTATTCATCTATATGTTTGTCAGAGTGACACTAAATCTATAGATCAATTTGGAAAGCCTCTTTTGATGTGCTGAATCTCTCAGTTCATGGATACAGCTATGCTCCCAATTTATTTGGGCTTTCTTTAATTTTCTTCATATTGTTTGTTTTTAGGGCAGTAGCTTACATATCTATTATTTTTTTCCTGAACAGATGGCATTTTGATGTTAATATACATAATATATTTATCTCCAATTTCTTTGCTTCTGACATATAATGATTTAATTTACATTTTAATGACTTTATATCTAGCAACCTTATTAAATTCACTTATTAATAAAATTTGTTTATAGATTCATTGGTAATTTCTGTGTACAGAATTCTGCAATGTAGTTTATTAGCTTTATTTACCTTACTCTGTCATTTTTATGCTTTTTGCATCCTGAAGGTGTACTTAATTTGGGCAAATGGATTTTTCTACATCTATTGATATGACTTTATATTTGGTTAGCCTATATGTAGCATAAATATGTATGTACTGTATGTGGGTATAAATATTTAGGTATATACATGCACACATACAGAGAAACAGCTGGGTTTAATTTGCTACATTTTGTTCAGGATATTTATATTTATAAGAGATGTTGGTCTCCAAAATTTTTTTCTCAAAATTTTCTTTTGAAATTTCTGATATGAGGGCAGTGATAGCCACATATGCTTTTTGCGACTTACTGTACTATTGTATAGTTAAATTGAAGAATAGTCTATATAAAAGAAAATTTAGAGAAGAAAAATATGTAGAGTCCAGAAAGTTTTGGGCAATATGTGCAGTCATGTAACCGCCACTACAATCAAAATGTGAAACCTTTCCATTAGCTCTTCTCTGTGACTTTTTTATGTAGCAGAATGTACTTGAGATTTGTTTTTGTTATTGTATGTATCTTAAGTTTGTTCTCTCTCTCTTTTTTTTTTTTTTTTTTTTTTTGGTACTGGGAATCAAACTCAGGACCTTGTGTGTGCCAGGCAGTTGCTGTGCGGCTGAGCTGTATCCTTGGCCCAGTTTGTTCTCTTTTATTCCTGAGTAGGATTCCATGATAAGGAGTAGCATATATTAGTTATCTGTGCACTGATTGGTAGATATTTGGGATATTTCTAGCTTTTGACTGTTTGAATAAAGGTTCTATGAACATTCTCGTACAGCTCTCGTGTGGACATAAATTTACCTTTTCTTGTGGAAGTACCTGGAAGTGGGATTGCTGCTTAAGTATTAACTTTATGTCAAGTCACCACATTAATTTCAACGTGGCTGTGCCATTTGACAGTCCCACTAGCAGTGTATGAGGTTCTGGTTGCTTCAGGTGTCCTCCTCCTCTTGCCACTGTTAGTGTTTTTATATTTGGCCACTGCAGTGGCTGTGTAGTGCTATCATATTTTAACTTCTTTCTTGATAAATAGTGATGTTTGACTTCTTTTCATGTATTCATTGGCCATTTATGTGGCTTCTTTGGAAATGTGTCTACTTAAATTATATACCTATTTTTAATTGGGTTGTTTGTATTCCTGTAATTTGCTTAGCTCTTTATATATTTTGTGTATAAGGTCTTTATCATAAATAAGCTTTACAAGTATTCACAGCTGGTGTAAGGCTTTTCTTCTCTTTTTTCTTTTTTGTTTTTTGAGATAGGGTCTTGCTATACAGTTCAGGTTGACCTTGAACTCACTGTGTAGCTCAGGCTGACCTCAAACCTATAGTGATCCTCTGCTTCAGCTTCCTGAGTGCTGGGATTACAGAAGTGCATGACCCTGCCCAGAATCTTTTTCTTATTTTATTTTATTTTTTTTTCGTGGGTACCGGGGGTCAACCTCAGGACCTCGCATGCCAGCAGGCGCCCGTGCCGCTGAGCGATATCACCGGCCCTTTTTTCATATGTGGGTTCCGGGAGTCGAACTCGGGCCCTCGCGCTTGCCAGGCAGGTGCTTAAGCCGCTGAGCCATCTCACCGGCCCCTCTTATTTTTAACATTTTTTAAAGAATGTCTTTCAAAGAATAGAAGCTTTGAAATTTGATGGAGTCCACTTCATTTGTTTTTTTTTATGATTTTTTTTTTTTTTTTTTTTTTTTTTTTTTGTGGGTACCGGGGGGTCGACCTCAGGACCTCGCGCGCCAGCAGGCGCCTGTGCCGCTGAGCGATATCACCGGCCCCTTTTTTCGTATGTGGGTTCTGGGAGTCGAACTCGGGCCCTCACGCTTGCCAGGCAGGCGCGTATGCCGCTGAGCCATCTCACCGGCTTTTTTATGATTTATGCATTTGTTTCCTATGTAAAATGTTATTGCCTACACAGAGTCATATATATATGAGAGTATATATATATATATATACTCTTTTTTTTTTTTTTTTTTTTTTTTGGTGGGTCCCGGGCGTCGAACTCAGGACCTTGCGCTTGCTAGGCAGGCACTTATGCCGCTGAGCTATCTCACCAGCCCTCTTTTTTTTTTTTTAATGTGGGTACCGGGAGTCAACCTTAGAACCTCGCTCTTGCCAGCAAGCGCTTGGGCTGCTGAGCGATATCACTGGCCCTTTTTTTTTTCCTTTATGTGGGTTCTGGGAGTCGAACTCAGGACCTCATGCTTGCCAGGCAGGCGCTTATGCCGCTGAGCCATCTCACTGGCCATATATATATCTATATATCTATATCTATATATATATATCTATATATAGATATATATACTCTTAACTATTTTTCTAAAAGCTTTATAGTTGTAGCTTTTCTATTAAGGTCTATGTTCCATTAAAAGTTTGTTTTTACTTATGATGTAATGAAATCATTTATTCTTTTCTTTATAAATGTCTAGGTCCAGGATCTTTGCTAAAAACATATCTTCTTTTGTATCTTAAAGTAACATTTTCACATAGTTTTGAAAATACTCAAAAATAAAAATTTAAACAAGTAATATATTTATTTTATTTATTTATTTATTTATTTTTTGTGGGTACTGGGGGTCAAACTCAGGACCTTCCGCGCCAGCAGGCGCCCGTGCTGCTGAGCGATATCACCGGCCCTTTTTTTCGTATGTGGGTTCCGGGAGTTGAACTCAGGACCTCGTGCTTGCCGGGCAGACGCTTATGCCGCTGAGCTATCTCACCAGCAATGTTAAGGTGTTTTAAAAGAAAAATTGTAGATGTTATAATATGAGTTTTCAACCAACATCTTTTATTTTTTTTTGGAAAGGATCTTGCTATAGTGCAGGCTGCCTTTAACTCACTATATATGTGTCCCAGGTTGGCCTCAAAGTCACTACCCTCCTGTAACAGCCTCCCCAGTGCTGGGGTTACAGGCATGCACCACTATGCCGAGCTTATTTCTTCAACGTTAAACTCAAAAATACTTAAATTTAAATAGCATTTAGAAATGGATATGTGTGTGCATATAATATATGAATATGTTTTTATATCAGCCATCTATCAAATCTATCACACTTAACATCTAAGTATTTTTTTATTTTTATTTTTGTACTGGGAATTGAACTCAGGACCTTGTGCTTGCCAGGCAGGTGCTTGTGCTGCTGAGCTATATCTCTAGCCCTAAGTATTTTCATAATGTATCTTCCAAGAACAAAGACTTTGTGCTGTGTAACAACTGCATTCATGCTCAAGGCATTGCTAATATAATTTTATCCAGTAGATAATCTATAATTACATTTTCTCAGTTATCCTAAAATATCTTTTATAGCTTTTGGGGGGTAACTTCCCATAGCACAATGAAGGAATAAGTCTTTAATTTTGTTATCTTGTGCCTTTAGTTCCTTGTAATCAAGAACACTTACTCTGTTTTTCATTTCATTATACTGATACTTTTGAAGAGCTGAAGTCACTTGTTATATAAAATATTCTTCAGTCTAGTTTTGTAGGTCTGTGTTCTTGGGGTTAGGGTCTACTTGTATATTTTAGGCAAGAACATTGCATAAGGGGTGTTATGTGTATCTCACTGTGTCACATTGTGGCTGGAGATATATAATTGTCTGTTCCATTATTGATGATGCTGAGGTTCGCACATTGTAAGGGGTTGTCTGCTACATCTTTCCATTTCTTCTTCTTTTTTTTTTTTTTTTTTTTTTTTTTTGTACCAGGAATTGAATCTCTCCACTTCTGAGGTTCTATTTTTCAGATAAAAAATATTAAAAATCTGTGGAATAGTACCATAAGACCCTTTGAATATCCTATTTCCCAAATGATTCACCCAACAGTTTTAACATTAAATGATGATGCTCATCTGAATTATGTTACCTGAATTTTTGCAAAACGATGATTTTTCCATTTTCATCCCTGCTGCCTTATAAAGGTAGGATTCATCTGTGATGAGTTCCTTCACATTTTTCAGTTAATGGAAACACTGGATGCTATTCATAAGCACTCAGTATATGTTAGTGTACTCGATATTATCCCAGAACTCATCTGTGAGTAGATCAATCTCCATTAATAAAAAACCCAAATGAAAGAATTCTATATATGCCTGACTTTTCAAAAGTGAGCACAGGCTTCCATTTTAAACCATATCCATGTGCAAGGTGTGTAACAACTGAAGTGATGAAACAGGACAACAGGTGGGACAGACATGTAGTTCCCAGCTTGGTGATAATTAAAGCAGATTCTGAAAGTTTTACACCCAAATTTGAAGGACTTAGTCTTTCAGTTGCTAATGAAGGTCACAATAGTAAAATCACTGCTCCCAGGCTTGGTCTTAAACTCCTTCCTTTTTCTCCTTGGTCCGTCCTGTCTGGAAATGTTACTGCTCTCGTTTGGGTCTGAGTTTCCTCATCTGTAAATCAAAGAGATTGGATTAGTTGAGTTTCATCATTTCTTCCTGCCTGGCTTTATAACTCATTTTTTCTGTCATTTCTAGGGCACGACCATAATAACATCACTGACTTCTGTGCTGCATGATGACAAAGAATTCCCAAACCCAGAGACATTTGACCCTGGGCACTTTCTGGATGAAAGCGGCAACTTCAAGAAAAGTGACTACTTCATGCCTTTCTCGACAGGTAATAGAAAGTTACCTCCATATATGCTTTGAGGGGACAGTTGAGCTGACTCGTAGTAGACTTGGAGCAAGGAGAGAAGGCAGGGTATTTTACAGAGGTAATGAAGCACAGGAGAGGATATTTTCTGTAGATGCAGGGGTCAGATCCTGGTAACAAAAGCAGGCTGAGAAAAACTTTGGGAGTATAGTAGGCTATCCTGCAGTGATCCCAGAGCACAATGATATTCCTCCGCTTATGATCATGCTTCTTGTAAATGCAGTCTCACTGCTAAACTGTGTGTGCTAATACACATGGAGTTGTATTCATTTTTTGCTGTAGTTTTTATACCTATGTTGGATCTGGCACTGTGTTTATCGAGGTGTCAAGGACTGAGCTCTTCTTTTAAAGAACTCATTTTGGCAAAGATGAAAAAATAACAGAGAATAGGGTTCCAGGTGCTTCATGTTTGTGAGTAGTATGAATATGAGGAGGCAATCGGGGAGAGTGAGACCCCTCTGAAGGGGGTCACAAAGATCGTAAGGAGGAAATGACATAAGATATAGGTCCTGAAGGAAGAATAAGAGCAGTGCTTCTTAGCCAAATGGGACAGCATAGATGAAGCTGGAAACGTCACGGTGTTGGGGACTGAAGAAGAAAGACCATGTCAAGAGCTGAGAGTAAAGAGTGTGAGGAATGGAAGGAGTGATGTTGAACATCAGACAGGGAACAGTATGTGGAGGTCCAGGCCAAGCCAATTGGACCTTTTCTTGTAAGACAGGGGAGCTGCTTACAGTTTTAAAGTGAGGGAGTGGCATGTATTGACAGGTGATTTTGAAATTATGCTGGGGAGAAGAATCTTTGGTTGAGCACTTTGCCAGAGTACAAACAGAAACAATATAATGAGCTTCCTCCTCTGAGTCCTTCTCTGTTCAGCCCACTGGATGAAAAATGTGAGTGTGTTTTTAGAAAAAGGTTTTACGTAAATATGAACTTTTATAGTGGGACACCCAGTGAAGGTGTGTGTTGTAGAGCTTCCCAGTAACTAGTTGGTGAATGGAAGGTGCTTGAAGGAGTAGGGTAATTAGGTGGACAGCAAGTGTATCCCATCTTCCGCGCGTCTGTCTAAACATCCTTCCAGCTGTCTTGTGTATGATCTGCCCGTCTAATTACTCATTGATCACATAGTTATTGCATGCTTTTTCCTGACAGTTCATAGCATTTTAAGGAACAAATCTTCTGTATTTCTTATTTTCAGGAAAACGTATGTGCGCAGGAGAAGGCCTGGCCCGCATGGAGCTGTTTTTATTCCTGACCACCATTTTACAGAATTTTAACTTGAAGCCTCTGGTTGACCCAAAGGACATTGACACTACACCAGTTACCAGTGGGTTTGGCCGTGTGCCACCTTTCTACCAGCTCTGCTTCATTCCTGTCTGAAGAGTGGCAGGTGTTCTGCTGTTGCTGTGCTGTCACCAGCAGCTTCTCCTAAATGGGAGCATTGACCACCTTTTTCCACCATCAGGGATACCTTCTCTCAAATTTCCTCTTGCATCTTGTCATTCCCTCAAGATCCTCATCCAGTCTTCATTAAGGAGAATTTTCTGAATCACTACACAAATATATCTGCTGTTCCTACGTTCTGTAACACTTGTGTTGATCACCACAAATGCCTGATGTCTAATTTACCTAATGCCATTACTAGTATGTTCTCATTGTAAAATAGCAAAATAATTTGTTTATGACAATTCAGAGTCATGTCTTCCCATTGTGAATAAAAGCAATATTAATTGATGGGCCAGTTCTCAGAGTTTCTTTCTTTTTTGCATAATGTGGGTGTTGTAGACAGGGTTTGCAAGGGAATACATTTAATACAGGATACACAATTTATAGGATTATTTTATAATATTTGCCCAAAAAGTACAAAGGAGTGCAAAATGCAGAGGAGTGCAGGAGATCTGTCCACATGCAATAAACCCAAAGAACCCAGCTGAGGGCCAGGATCCCATGGTAATGTCCTGCATGAGTCCAGCCGGAGGCCTTGAGCCCACGACCATGTCTCATGCAAGTCTGTATCAAGGATCTGCACTGGGAAGGCGCTGTGACACATGCCTATAATTGTAGGTACTTGGGAAGTAGAAACAGGAGGATCTTGAGTTCCAGGCTAGCCTAGGCGCATACTAGGGAGACTTCATCTTACAAAAAAGGAAATATATGACACTGGCTAGTTATTAAGAAAAGAAACTGTTTTAACTCACACTTGTGGAGTTTCAAAGTTCAAACTATACAGTGCAGGGTTGGCGGCTCAAGGCTGCCCCAAGGAACAAAATGGCTGCTCTGAAAAAAAAAAATGGCTGCTCTAAAGAGAGTGACTGTGGTTCTGCAGGAGTTCAGAGCTATGTGAGTCACGCAGCAAATTATTGCTTCTCTTTGCCCTGCATAAAGGATTTATCAAGACTTGCATTCACTCAAGTAATAAATGTTATATGCCAAGCTTTTCTGACACCCATTTGAGTCAACAGGTGCTGTAATTATTAACTAAACCCATGCTTCTTTTGAACATCGCTGAGTGGAATCACAAAATATTGAATCAAAGTACATAGTGAACGTTGGCGAACCCCGTTGAACTGAATGTCTTACTTACAGGGCAGGGTGCAGGACGACTCCAGCCTCAGCTCCATCGCTTGTA
This sequence comes from Erethizon dorsatum, assembly GCA_028451465.1. NCBI lineage: Eukaryota > Metazoa > Chordata > Mammalia > Rodentia > Erethizontidae > Erethizon > Erethizon dorsatum. The sequence goes on along the minus strand of CM051822.1, from coordinate 122,380,900 downwards.
GTCTGTGTGTCCTCGGCCGAGGGTCAGCTTCCTCAACATTAACGGAATAGTTTACCTTTAGAGAATCAGAAGGGACAGGATGGGTGTGAAAATTTTTTGTAAGTTGTCATAATTCTCCAAACGTGACCGGTAAAACATTGTTCAACTCATGCTTCTGCAGACTTAATTTTTCTTACTAAAAGAACCTAGAAATGACCACATAAGTCAATTCTGAACAAATGTGATTTTGTTACAAAATATGCCTTTGCATAAACATTGCCATAAATTACCTACTATTGTGTATTATTTCAGTGGTCTTTAGATCCTCATGACCACTAAATGTCTCATCCTATTCAGATCTGTGTAATGTAGTTATTCTGCACTTTGGGTTTAATTGTGTCCCTACCTCCCGTCCTCTATCACACTCACACTACAGTTCTGTCAATATTTTTCCTTCCTCGCTGTATGTCATTTCATTTTTTATTTCTGAAAATGATGGATGAAATGACAATAGAAATTTTTATGTCTGGAGAAGACTGGGAGGTGGGGAAGCCGAGGCTTCTCAAGCCCTCTGCACTTGGTTCTCGGAGGTTGGCTCTTTCTACAGTGCTGCTGAGCAAGTTTCGCCTCTCCAGTGACGGAGAAGGGAGAATTTTTTCTATTATTCTGAGCACCTCTGGTTTTGTTATCCTTGGAGTCAAATGAGGGGCTTCCATTTAAATATGAAGCCAATTGCTTATCAACAGAATTAAGATGTTCTTTCAAAGCGACCGATATTTGGCACTTCGTTTTGGTTTGCTGAAATTGCTCTCAAGGTAGCTTTAGTATAAGCCATAGTGCGCCACAATGGACATCAGAAGATCTCAATTCCAAACCCAGTTTTTCCACCTGTGAGCTATGTGACACAACAGGTCTTTTATTCTCTCAGTCTCCCTTCCCCATTCAAAAACTAAAAAAAAAAAAAAATCTTTACCTGTTACAATTTAGGTCTAAAGTGTCTCCCTCTCCCCCACAAAAATCTCACATTCAGAGGTGGGGCCTGCTCAGAAGGGACAGTCGTTGGGGCTGTGACTTGGAAGGCTGTGTTCTTGGCCCTGCCTCTTCACTTCTTTCTCTGCTTTCTGGCTGCCATGGATTGTGCAGCTTTTCTTCCATCAGGCCTTTCCACCAGGCCCTTTCTGCCTTGGAGCTAGCCGACTATGGACTGAATCCTCTAAAAGCCATAAGCCAAAATAAATCCCTCATCCTTGAAATTTTAGTTGTCAGGTCTTTTGCCCCACTGATGAAAAGGTTGACTAAGACATTGCCTTCCAGTGATTTAAAAAATTAATGATGGAGAGGATGTAAATTTATTTAGCTAATATCTTGGTATATGTTTTTTCAAAATATATGAGTTTGTTTTTTTATTTTCAAGAAGCTGTAATATTAATTGAACATATTAAATATTTGAAAAGCCTTTTATTGAGGACAAAGTGTCCTAGTGTTTGATATAATAGCATGTTTTTGTATACAAATCATAGAATACACTGATCCCCTCCAAAATAGTCATTAACTGGAGAATCCAGAACTTTGAATCATTTTCTTGCATCAAATAACTTCCTTCAGTGGTTCTCAGTCATAGCTACATGCTGGAGCCATCCATTTTTTAACATTATCAATAGCTAGGCCCCAACCCAGTACAATTAAACCACAGTCTCTAGGGTGGGCATTGGGAAGAAAGAAACAAGACCAAAGAATGCTTTATTTTTATCTTCTTGTGAAACGAAGTCCACACAGAAGGCAGTATAAAATCACTGTAACTGATCAATTACTTTGTACATCAGTGTCACAAGTGAATTAAAATTGTCACATAGCAGGATGCAAGGACAAGTCAAAGAATCTTCTGTGATATCCCTGCCAAAGCTATTTCCTTTAATCTTGAGGGAATATGAGATAATCTCAAATTGGGAGACATTTTACAAAGTTCTAGCCTGTACTCTTCAAATGTGACAAGGTCAAGGGAAGATTGAGGAACTGTTCCAGGTTGTAGTTCATTAAGGAGACATGACAACTAGAATGTGATTCAGGATTCTGAACTAGATTCTGAACTATGAAGAACTTGCTGGTGACACACTAGTGGAAATGAGACAGTAGAAATGAAGAGTCGATGGTAATTAATGCACCAATATTAATTTCCTTATTTTGAATGTTGTATTACAGTCATAGAGGAGGATTGACTTGTTTTTAGGAAAGTGTACTAAAATATTTCAGGTTTAGAACTTCAGGTCAGAAATTTTCACTCAAATGTTCAAAATAAAGAAAATTCTTTGGACCTCTGTAGCATGTTATAGAGGCATATTGTGGCTATAAGATTGATAATGCTAGATATCAGGCCTACTGGAAAATTTTGCAGGACTGATGCTATGCATCACTTCTCAGGATGATGCAATCTGACCTGGGAATTCCAACCATGCCCCCGGGGTTTCCAGAAAACAAGACCACCTCAGCACAGATGCTTGTCTCCTAAATCTTACAAGAAAGCTTATCCTTGCAGGTATAGCTTAAACTCCCTTTATGAAAGAAACACCTGGTAACTAATACAGACTGACTACAAGGTATAAAAAAGAAGGAAGAATTCCCTAAATTTAGAACAATGTCTGAAAGGAGATCTCCTTGATGAAGTGACTGCTGAATGTATCTGGTCTGTGCAACTGGCTTGATGTTGCTATTCGTTTTGTCAGAGTATCCTCCAGAATAAACTGGCTGGATGTTGGATAGTGTCTAAGACCCACCTGTAGTGAATCTGACCAGTGGGAAAGTGGTCATCAGTGGAAACCTGGTTAACCAAGTTTACTACAAATCCCTGAACTTGATGGTCTCCAAACTTTCTATATATTTGTGATTTGTTAAAAGTTAAATAGATAAACTAAAACTTGTGTTTGCATGTGTATTTATATGCATGATATTTTATGTACAATACATATAATTTACATGAAACAAACAATTGACTCCTGTCTGCACTATACAAGCCCTCCACAAAAGTTTTGATATTGCCAATGGACATTTGAAAAAGTGCTCACCATCATGAAGCTTCATAGTGATCCAAATTAAAATTATAATGGAATATTATTACATAGTCATTAAAATGCAAACAATAATATACTAAACATTGACAAGAAGCTGAAGAACTTGGAGCTCTCATAATATAATTATAAATTGATTAAACTTTTAGGAAAATTATTTGAAAGTTGTTACTGAAAGAAAACACATGCATATCTAGCAATTATGCTTATAGATGTACTGAACAGAAATCCTTATATTGGGCAAAAACAGTAGTATTTTTATATACTGATATTGAGCTTGGTGAAAAAGAAATCAAGAAAGCAATCCCATTCACAATAGTTTACAAACATCTAGGAATAATTTTAAACAAGAAAGAGAAAGAATTCTACAATAAAAATTATAAAAAATTCAAGATGACACACAAAAATGGAAAGTATCCCATGTTCATGGATTAGAAGAATTTATATTGTTAAATAACTGTATATCCAAAGAAATCTACAGATTCTATTTAATCTCCTTCCAAATACCAATGACATTACTTACAGAAATAGGTAAAGCAATTACAAAATCCATATGTGATCACAAAAGAGCCAAAACAATTTTGAAAAACAAACAAAAAAGCAATGTATATCAACAGACACATAGAAGAATGGAGTGGTATAGAGAACCAGAAATAAATTAGCATTCTAAAAGTTAACTGATTTTTTCCCCAATGCACCAAGAACATACATGAGAGAAGGGGCAGTCTCTTGAAAACAAGTTGCTAGGAAAACATATCTGTATGCAGGAGAATGAAATGAGGTTCCTCTCATCACATAAAAAAATCAGATAGAAATGTACCTAAATATAACACCTGAAACAGTGAAAGTATTAAAAGAAAACTTAGGGTAAACATTTCAAGATATTTTTATAGGCAAATACTTAAAAAAATTAAGATCTTCAAGCCAGATTATATCAAGCTAAGAACATTCTCTCCAGCAAAGAAAACCATCAACAAGGCAAAGAGACAACCTACATAATGGGAAAAAATGGTTGCAAACGAATTGTCCAACAAAGGATTAGTATCAATAATTTATTAGGAACTGAAACAACTCAATAGCAAAAAACCAAATAACCCAGTCAAGAAATAGGAAAATAGTTTGAATGGACATTTCTTACAAGAAGAAATTGTGGGGCCGGTGAGATAGCTCAGTGGCATAAGTGCCTGCCTGGCAAGCGTGAGGTCCTGAATTCAACTCCTGGAACCCACATATGAAAAAAGGGCCAGTGATATTGCTCAGCGGCACGGGCGCCTGCTGGCACACGAGGTCCTGAGGTCGACCCCCGGTACCCACCAAAAAAAAAAAAAAAATATATATATATATATATAAAAGAAGAAATTGTGATTTATTATTATTATTAATTATTGTTCAGACTTAAAAATGAAGAAAATTGCCAGGCATGGTGTGCATGCCTATAATCCCAGCATTCTGGGAGGCTGAGGCAGGAGGATCATAAGTTTGAGCCCAGCCTGGGCAACTTAGTGACTTAACAAGATCCTGTCTCAAAATTAAGAAGTAAGTAAATAAAAAGGCCTTGGGATGTAGATCAATGTGAAGGCCCTGAGTGTAATTCTCAAGACAAAAAAAAAAAAAAAGAAAGAAATCTGCCATTTGTGACAACATGGATGAACCTGGAGAATATTATGCTAAGTGGAATAAGTCAGATGTAGAAAAATACTGTATTATTATATGCTGAATCTAAAAAAATAAATCAAATAATTTGAAACCGTAGTATAGTGGTTATTAAGAGTGGAGAGAAGGAGGAAATGGGGAGAATTAGGTCAAAGGGTACAAATTTAAGTTAGGTAGGGTGAATAAAACTAGAGATTTAAATCTATAGCCTGAGGACTATGGATAATATTGTACTGTATACTGAAAATTTTCTAAAAGAGTAGATTTTAGTAATGGATATGAAAATTTGTTTGTAGTAGTTATTGTACTATATGTGTGTATATACATCTCAAAGCATAATTTTTACACCTAGATATATACAGTAAAAATTTTAAAATTTCTCTAATCAATTTAGAACAAATACAATGATATCTTTGCAGAAGATTCTTTTGCATAAGCATTGCTGTTAGTGATCTAGTGATATATGGCATTGCAGTGACATTTAGATCCTCTTCACCACTAAATGTCATCTCCTGTAGGGCTTGTTGTCTCCTTTTGTCATCGTTTTGTGTATGGGTGCTGACGAAAGATGGTCCTTATTTTCCCCATCCACCATCAAAGCACATGCCTATTGTTTTGTCTATAATCCCTCTTCTTTGTGGTGTATTACTTTATATCATTGTTTCTGACAATGATGGCCAGGAAACTAACAGAAATGTCTGTTTCTGGAAGTAATTTAGAGGTGGGAGAACCATGGCATCTCTAGCCCTACATACTAAATTCTCTGATATTCGCTTGTGCCTCAGTTAAACTGAGCAAATTACACTTCTGTGGAGATGGAGAAGGAAGAAATCATACTTTACTTCCTTAGATAATTATGACTATGTTATTTTGTGAACAAGGTGGTGAACATTCAGAGTAACTAAATTGGTGGGGGTTGTTTTGTTTGCTAATGTCGTTCTTCGGGCAGCTGTAGTGAAGCCGTATTACACCACAGTGCGCACCGGAAGACCTCATTCAAACTCCAGGTCTTCCACCTATGAGCTGAGTCATCCCGACAGGGCTCCTGTTCCCCTAGAGTCTCTCTTTTTCCATTTGATAATTAAAAAATAATAATTCCTGCCTTCTGGTGCTTTTTAGGGATTTAGTAGTAAAAGATGTGCATATTTACTTAGCTAACTACTTAATACATGCTTGGTCATTCAAGTTGTAGGAGTTATGTTAGCTGTTTCATGTTCAAGCAGTTGTAATGTTAGTACAATACATTAAAATATTTCAGGCTTTTGTTTTCAATGAAAGCATCCCAGTGTTTGAGAAGCATTACCAGATAGACATTATTATATATACAAGGGATAAAGCACATGGGTTGTCATTAATGTTATAAATTCTCCACTGTGCATCCGTCTAATAATTGAGAAGACTGAACAATTTTTGATAAAAATTGTCTCATTGATTCTAGATTCTGCCTGCATGTTGGCACTACCTGAGGTGTTTAGAAGAACAAAATAGTACCTGGGCCCCACCCCAGACTAGTCACACCAGGATCTCCAGGGTGGGGCAGTGGAATGGATAACAAGAGTCAAGAACACCTTATTTTTATGTTTTTCAGTGGGCCAGAGTCCACTCAGAAGAGGAATTAAAGTGAGCCTCTCTGATTGGCTATGTATGTGTCAAAGATTCACAAGTAAGTTACCGGTGAACATTATAAAAGCTTTGAATTTCAAGCTCACAGCTGCCTCAGAAAGAGGAGAAGCCGGCAATGGATGCAGTCGTGGTCCTGGTGCTCGGTCTCTCCTGTCTGCTTCTCCTTTCACTCTGGAGACAGAGCTCGGGGAGAGGGAAGCTCCCTCCCGGCCCCACTCCTCTCCCGGTTATTGGAAACCTCCTGCAGATAGATTTTAGGAACATCAGCAAGTCCTTCACCGATGTAAGTAAGCTTCATGCTCCTGTGGTGGCTACGCAGGGAAGTTAACTCCAACTTTTTAGTAAAATAAATTCCTGGAGGCAAAATATTAAACTATGTTATCATAAGGCAAATATCCCTGTGAATTATTATTTTTGGTGCGTCATCACAAACAGTGGTATGATATAGTGCATTTTGTCAGTATGGAAATATTTAAGTTGTAAGGTAGAATCAAGTTAATAAAATGCTGGTATCCTTTTTTTTTTCAGTCATTTGCTATTACTTTTGCCTACGGTGAATGGTAATAAAAGTGTTTTTGAGTTGAGGTTTTATTCCAGAAGCCATCTACTTTATGTGCCATATATTTTTGTTTAGATTAGCCATGATAGTTAAAGTTCTCCAAAGAAGCAAATTATGTCTGATGTCAAGGAACTATCTATGGGTTTGCAATACACATATGTAAAAAAGAAAGAAAGAAAGAAAGAAAGGAAGAAAGAAAGAAAGAAAGAAAGAAAGAAAGAAAGAAAGAAAGAAAGAATAAATGAGGGTCATTTGGGTGGTGTGAAAATGCTTTTAGGATCCTCACAGAGATCCTGTCTGTGACCTACAAATGTATAGCATGGAGCATACTTCTTTTGCTGCTATTTGCTGTGGTTTTATTTCCTATTTCTAGTTGTCAAAAGTCTATGGCCCTGTGTTCACTGTGTATATTGGCACAAAGCCCACTGTGGTGGTGCATGGATATGAAGCAGTGAGAGAAGCCCTGGATGATCTTGGAGAGGAGTTTTCTGGAAGAGGCAGTTTCCCAATTGTTGAAAAAACTAACAGTGGCCGCGGTAAGTGTGTGTGTGAATATATGCACATGTGTATTTGTTGGGCAGTGGTCATGGGGGTGAGATTAGAAGAGCTCATAAGGCAGATCTTGGCCTTATTGGTGGTTGCCTCATGTCACTTTCCTCTTTCTTGCCTGGGATCTGCCTTCTAGTTTCTGTTTCCCATTCTGTTAGGAATCCTTTTCAGCAATGGAACAAAATGGAAGGAGATCCGGCGTTTCTCGCTAATGACCCTGAGAAATTTTGGGATGGGGAAGAGGAGCATTGAGGACCGCATTCAAGAGGAAGCCCACTGCCTTGTGGAAGAATTGAGAAAAACCAATGGTGTGTGCCTCTTTATATCACTGACCTTCACAGACTGCCCTCTTTGCTATTGATGTTCTTCCAAACCTTGCGGGGTGGCCAGACATTTCATTCTGGGTGGAGGTGGTCAGCCCTCATGTGGAGGGGGAAGGTATAAAGCAAGAGCTGGGGAAACTTTTTTGTACCTGTCCTTGTTATGTTTGTATACAATGACACTGGGTGTAGTGTGGGTAAAACTCTAATTTAATTCTATTATTTCCACTTACTTGTTTTCAAATCAGTACATTATGAAGATAGGAAGTTTTGAGCCTCAGTTAAAACAATTGTTAAAGAGTAACTTCTTTTTCTACAGTGATATTGTGGGTTAACTATTCTAGAATATTTTACCAGGGAATACCTGTCAAGTGGACTTGTTTGAATGATCTCATCAAATCTTTTGGAGCAGGAAAAAGTGACATGTGCTGTCACTTTATTGGTCCACATTTTTTGATCAGCCTTAATGACATGTATGGGCTTGTTTGAAGGCCTGAGTCTTCAATTTCTGCCAGTAGTAATGCTTATACATGATTTATTTTCCTAGGCATTTATTAATGAAGCCCTCAACGATTGTGTTTTCCTTTTAAACAAACAACTATCAGCTGGTTTAACTAATTTTATTCACCACTACTATATTATTTTATACATTCTGAGTAAATGTATACCATGGCAAAATTGTACAAATATACAAACACTAATGTATGAAATAATTTTTAAACTGGATTTCAGCTGTTAGTAACTGTTTATCCTTCTTCTCCATGAGTGTAAATTGGCTTTGTTGTAAGCTTTCCATGCATCCCCCTTTATTATTTGTATATTAACCATGTTTTTTATTTTCTTTATTTTATAATCCTTTGGCATCATGGGTGCCTTGCACACCTAGGGAGGAACTCTCCCTCTGAGGGCTAGCTAATTCTTAGAGATAGAAAGTATGCTTTTAATGTACAAACCAACTTATCCATAGCCCATACTCCCAACTACCTCCTCTATTGAATTCTCACATACCATTCTTGTGCTCATTCTGCCTTAAATCATCCCAGGCCCTGGAATTGAATAAGTAAGGACCATGCAGCTAACCAAAGCCCACTGAAATGACTCAAACTGTGTACCTATCCTCCTTCACTCTGTCATGTGTAAACCCCAGTGATATTTCTGTTGCATGATTTCCCTTTGCTCCTTCTGTCCTCTTGATTGTTGGCTTCACCATATTTGAATAAAAACAAAATCCCAAGTGCATCTTAAAACAATTGGATTTTGTGCTAGGTCTTTTATGATAATTATTTAGTCCTCCCCCACGGCCAGATCTACTCATTTATGCAGGGCTTAGCACAATGTGTCTGATTTTTGGCATGCATTCTAAGTTACCTTAATTTTTAATTATCTCTCCTAAATGAAGGGAAAGACTGAAAATATGATTTGCAGTGTAACACATATATTCTCACAGAAATCTTAAATTAATAATGTCAAATTATCCCTTATCTTCCAGGGTAAATAATGAGCTTTTCTAAAAGCTTAGTGTTTTTGGTGTTTCAGTGAAAACGAACTTGACATAAGCATTGTTAACATGGCAGATTTCTATTATTTAATCCCCGGTCGTTTCTTCACCACACTTTTCATTCAAGTCACCATTATTGTTCTCAGGTTCTGAGGTGCTGGGGCTCCTTTCAGAGATTCTTTCTGGGTTCTTCTTGTCCTGAATAAAGATTTGGATAAAATAAGTGTGAAAGGCAGCAAGGTTTTACATTTATTAAAGGTGGGAAAAGAAATAGGCTCTGTAGAGCAAGTGTGGACCAGTTAAAAGCAGGAATGAAAGTATACTCCACAGGGTGCGAGGGGGCCACTGTGAAAAGGAGAGCACGGTGGTCAGAGCTCACTGGTGGCAGCCTTGTCTATCTCCCACTCCTCTTGCTGACATCAGGTCTAGGCTGTCCTATCAAAATCCTGCTTGCATTCTCACAAGAAAAACTGAAGATGGCACTTTCTGATTGGCACACCAACTCACTCAGCCAGTTTGCCACACATTTATTTCCTGCCTCATTATAGCTAGGTGTGTGTTTGGAGGCTTTTACATAGAATGTTTATTGATGCTTTGGTTGCAGCAATTTCATTTAAATACTGCCTATACAAATTTTTTTCCTTTGCTTTAATTTATTTTTTATTTTTTCTGTAAAATGTTGGAGTTGGCCTAAATAAGTATTAAATTTAAAAACTTGTAATAACACTATTCTAATGATGGCTATATAGGACAATTACATTGAATTCCACAAGATGGCAGGCTTTATCCAAATAAATTACATATTGGCCTGGTGATGAGGGCAGTGATTTCCTAGGGCAAGAAATTTTATTTTTTTCCCGTTCCATTATTGAAATAAAGAAATAGAAAGAATATGTTTATCAATTTAATCTTTTGTGTTTCCCTTGTTTGTGATTTAAATTTGAAATGAAGATTTCTTATTTCACTTTTGGCAAACAAATCTATTATTATAATTTCTGTTCATTTCATTTGTTTTTCTTTTCATATAACATGGATGGCTTTTGGCTTTTTCATTTGTTTCATCAAATATCCGTGTTTCCTGTAATCTCTTTTTAGTCTTCCTCTTTCCTTTCCATAGAAATGCAATTCTGCACTGATAACTTGAATTCTGAATTGTTTTAAAAACTGGTCACTTCATTGCTTTCTTTTGTCCTCCAAAACAACATAGGCATGGGTGAGAATCAGGTACACAAATAGAGATGTTTATTTATGTAAGGCAGTGAATGTTAAAAGCAAATTTTGCCAAATGATTATCAAACAAGCTAGAGAGGAACGGTCAACTGAAATGAAAAGGAAAAAGTGATATGTTGATATTAAGCATATGAGAGTAATTGCTGGTAAGGTTAGTTCTATGTGAGTATTGCTTTAGAAACTCTAAAATTACCTTTGTTAGTTCAAAGATGCAGACTTTTATAAGCGTATTTTAATGGTCTTTTAAAAATGTTTCCACTTCTTTAGGTGCACCCTGTGATCCCACGTTTATCCTGGGCTGTGCCCCCTGCAATGTGATCTGCTCCATTATTTTCCAGAAACGCTTTGATTATAAAGATAAGAATTTTCTTATCTTGATGGAAAAATTAAATGAAAACTTCAAGATTATGAACTCCCCATGGATGCAGGTGAGACCAGGATCTTCTTTTCCTAGTAAATCATTTGTACTAATTTCTTTGACAAGTCCAAAATTCTACATTAGTGTGCCTTTCTCAAACATTAACTTCAAAGATTGGTTTATAAAATTTTCCTGGAACATAGAATCAGATTCCTTTCTCTCTCTCTCCCTCCCTTTCTCCCTGTCCCCCCCCCCCCACGAGCATCTTTTTTTCTTGCTATAGGCCTGCCCTTCTTTCCTTCCTTCTCCCTTCCTCCCCCCTCCGTCTCCCTCCCCTTCACCCCTCCTCTCTCTTTCTGCAGGCTATAGCTATTTGTTCAATGACTTCTCACAAATATTTTTAAAACTTTTGTCTGAAGACTCTGTTCCTTTTCTTATGTATAGCAAGGTTTGACAAAGATTTCCTTGAATGCAGGGGTGCAGGAGAATATAGAAAGAAACAAGGAAGGAGAGAGGAAAGGAGCAGGAAATCTCCTCCAGATTGACTCTGTGTCAGGCACTGCTTTTTGTAGCCTTCACTTGCTGTTAAACAGAGCCTAGAAGTGAGCAGAGGTGAAAGCTTATGGTCTTTTCAGCTACTTTCTTAGCCTTTGGCTTGCCCTGGGTGGGTTCCTAGCTTTTTAAATTCATCAGTAGGCAAGTATGTGGCTACTTTTGAATGCCTTAATTTTCCAAAAATACTCTCTCCTCAGCTTTCCTTCTCAGGTTGCAGTGTTCTACCATGTGCCTTAACTGTACTCCTTTGCTTGAGGCGGCCCTGGGTTGTTCAGTGGCATTACGAGGTTTGCAGTGTTGCCCACTGTTTTCTCCCCAGTGAGTGATGACACAAAGACAAATGCCTCCCTTCAGTCCTCCCAGTGGTCCTCAGCCAGCTTAGAACAGAGAAGCACAATTTCTGCTCTCTGGAACCCAGAACCTGGGGCCTCCCCTGGGAACAGAGCTGCCCTTGTCAAAGCTTGAGCCAAGCCAAGGAGGAAGGTGGGACAAGGACAAAAACAACACCACAAAGATTTTCTACCATGTTATGTTACCCGTCCTCCTTTACAAACCTTTCTCTTTATTTTTTTATTAGTACATGTTTGGAGCACATAATGTTTACATTCCTTGTGTGGAGTTGGCCCACTCTCTTTTTGATTCAGCTTCCTTTTTGTTGTTGTAAACTCATGACTATTTTCCAGAGTTCTGGCAAAGTTGACTGTAACAGTTTTTGCTTGATTTTTTTTTTGAAAATTTTGTGTAAGAATGGGCTGCCGTGCCAATGGTTAAGTTAAAGCTGGGACACCACAGTCCTGTCCAGATCTCAGCATCGTGGCACAAACACCTCAGAAATATGTCTGAGTCCTTTATTTTACAGGCAGGAAGACAGTGGCCTGAATATAGGGACTGGGGTTCAAACCCATTAGTCAGGGATTTCCCCGCCGAACTCCAAACTCAAGCGACTGCTGGAAAGGACACCGATGGTGCCTTTGTTGAAAGCTTCCATCGTCCCGAGGCATGTATACCAGTCAACAGTTAGAGACTTCTTTATGACATTAATTGGCAGAAATATCCTAATTTAAGACATTTAAGGATGGAGAAGGTTTGGGAGTACAGACACTGCCAGGAATCTCTGAACAGTGGGGGTTGTTTGATCCTTCGGCTAGGATCCTAGATGAGAAAGTAACAAGAGCCGTGAAGATAGAATGATTGGCTTTGGGAGTGCGTTACACATAACGGCACATCACTGTAAGGCCTTCTGTTGTGGTAGCGCATCCTACACTCTGCCTTGAATATCACTGTGTAATTGGTAAGCAGTAATTTAACCTCTGGGGTTAAATGCACAAGTAATACACAATGTAAGTGCACAAGTACTTACCCATGAGATGTTCAGGTGGGTTTCACAGTGTCTTTGCAATCCTCCCAGTTATGAAACTGTGACTCTATCTTAATTGCTAGTAGTAGAAATAGTACGGAGTGGCTCTGCATTCTATAGAGTGTTGCCTAAAGTTCCTTAACCTCTGTCCTCATCTATAAAATGTGAATCAGCAATTCATGCTGTTCTGTATTTCAAGCTTGAAGGTAAAATAAGAGAAATGATATGGAAATGCCTTAATATAAAAATGTAAATATTTCTATGAAATATAGAAAATTCTTATCATCTAAGATTATATAGTTTTCTCACTTTATCAGCATAGATGATTCCTTTATATGTTCAATGAAATGCTCTTGCTCAAAATTGGGACTATTAAAAAAAGCATGAAAAAATTGAGACTGCTTTTCATTCACCATATTTTTATATATTTTAAAACATTTTTACTTTTTTATATTTTTAAAATTAGTACTGTGCATGATTATAGTACATAATGGTTATATTCCACACATGTGGAATTTGTACATGTACATAACATATCTTAATTTCTTTTTTCACCCACTTTCCCTTTCTTTCCATCTCCCTCCATCTCTTGATCCTCTTCCCATTTGAGAAAGTTCTATCTCTGTACTTGTTATTATCTATATTTTATTTTGCTCTTTATTTATACTTTCAGTTTCTCATGTAAGAGAAACCAAGTGTTATTTAAGCTTTGAGTCTGATGTATTTCACTTAACACTGTGGTCTCAAGGTGCATCCATTTTCCTACAAATGACTCAAGTTTTGTCTTTTTTATGACAGAGTAGTACTCCCTTCTGTATAAATACTATCTTTTCTTTCTTTCTTTCTTTCTTTCTTTCTTTCTTTCTTTCTTTCTTTCTTTCTTTCTTTCTTTCTTTCTTTCTCCCTTCTTCCTTCCTTCCTTCCTTCCTTCCTTTTTTTTTTTGAGACAGGGTATCGCAACGTAGTCTAGGCTGGCCTTGGACTCACTATGTAGCCCAGGCTGGCCTCGAACTCACAACGATCCTTCTGCCTCAGCCTCCCAAGTGCTGGGATTACAGGCATGTGCCACCACACCTGGCCCATATTTTCTTTATCCATTCATCTTTTGATGGACATATAAGCCACTTCCAAGATTTAGTTATGAGTTGTGTTGCTGTAAACATGGGTATGCATGTATCACTGCAATATGATATCTTTAAATCTTTCAGGAAGATACTTAGAAGGGGAATATGTGAGTCTAGTGGAGTGTATAGTTTTGGTTTTTTGAGGAACCTTCATACTGATTTCCATAGCACTTGTACTAGTTCACATTCCCATCAACAATATAGAGGGGTTCCTTTTTCCCCACAGCCTTACCAGTATTTGCTTTTTTTTTTTTTTTGTGGGTACTCAGGACCTCGCGTGCCAGCAGGCACCTGTGCCGCTGAGTGATGTCCCTGGCCCTTTTTTCGTATGTGGGTTCCGGGAGTCGAACTCAGGCCCTTGCACTTGCCAGGCAGGCACTTATGCCACTGAGCTGTCTCACTGGCTCTACCAGTATTTGTTGTTATTTAATTTCTTGATGATATCCATTCTTTCTGGGGTAAGATGGAATCTCAGTGTTGTCTTAATTTTTTTTTTTTTTTTGGGTACTGGGAGTCGAACTCAGGACCTCGCGCTTCCCAGGCAGGTGCTTATGCCGCTGAGCTATCTCACCAGCCCAGTGTTGTTTTAATTTGCATTTCTCTAATGGCCACTGGTGTTGAGCATTTCTCCATACATTTATTGGTCATTTGTACTTCTTTTGTGAAGCGTCTATTCATTTCACATGCCCATTATTTTGATTGGGTCTTTTATTTTGTGGAGTCTGATTTTTTCAGTCCTTTATATATTCTAGATATTAGCCCTCTGTCTGAGGCATACCTGGCAAAATTTTTTCCCATTAGGGTTTTCTTTTCCCCAGTGGTTATTTCTTTTGTTGTACAGAAGCTTTTTAATTTGATATATTCCCATTTGTTGATTCTTGGTATTATTTCCTTTGTAACTGGGGTTCTGTTCAGAAAGTCCTTGCCTACACCTATGACTTCAAGATTTTTTTTTACCTATTTTATCTTCCAGCAGGTTAAGTGTGTCTGTTTTAACGTTTAGTTCTTTGATCCATTTTAATTTTGGTTTAGTCCATGGTGAGAGATACGGGTCTATAGTCAATCTTTGGCATGTGGATAGCCAGTTTTCCCAACACTGTTTACTAAAGAGGGTAACTCCTCCAGTGTATGTTTTTGGCTCCTTTGTCAAA
Organism: Erethizon dorsatum; assembly: GCA_028451465.1. Taxonomy (NCBI): domain Eukaryota; kingdom Metazoa; phylum Chordata; class Mammalia; order Rodentia; family Erethizontidae; genus Erethizon; species Erethizon dorsatum. The sequence goes on along the minus strand of CM051822.1, from coordinate 122,365,882 downwards.
GGTCAAATTAACTGAATGTGCCTCGAGATGTTTCTGCAGCCTGAATTCTGTTCCATTGATCTTCATGTTAGTATCATGCTGAGTTTTATCACTGTAGCTTTGTAATATAACTTCAAATCTGGGATTGTTATGCCTCATGCTTTGCTCTTGTTACCCAAGATTGGTTTTGCTATTCTGGGTCTCTTCTCTTTTTATATGAATTTTAGGGTTGTTTTGTCAGTTCTGTGAAGGATACTCTTGCATTTTGATTTGGATTGTGTTAAATCTGTTCATGAATTTTGAAAGTAGGGCTGTTTTGACTGTATTGGTTCTACCTATCTAGGAACAGGGGATATCTTTTCATTTTCTGATGTTCTTTGATTTTCTTCTTCAGAGTACTATAGTATTTGTTGCAGAGTTCTTTTACTTCCTTAGTTCAGTTGATTTTTAAGTAGTTAATTTTTCTTGGTGGTATTGTGAATGGTATTTTTTCCTAATTCCTTTCTTAGTGGGGTCCTTATTGGTGTATGAGAATGATAATGATTTTCTTGTGATGGTTTTGCATCCTGTTACAATAGGGAATCTGTTAATTCTAAGAGTCTTTTGGTGGATTTTTTGGGTGTTCTGTGTGGAGGATCATATAATTTGCAAATAATGATAATGTGACTTTTTCTTTCCAATGTATATCACTTTTGTTTCTTTTTCTTGCCTAACTATGCTTGCTAATGTCTTGAATGCTATGTTGAGAAGAAGTGGTGATAGTGGACATTCCTGTCTTGTTCCTGATTTTAGAGGGACAGCTTTGAGTTTTTTCTCATTTAATATGATGTTGGCAGTAGGTTTGTCATAATTGGCTTTTATCAGATTGAGATAAGGTCCTTCTATACATATTTTCTGTGGTGTTTTTATTATGAAATGATGTAGAATTTTTGCTAAAGGCATTTTCTTTGTCTATATAGATTATCATGTAATTTTTGTCCTTGCTTCTGTTTATGTGATGAATTACATTTATTGATTTGTGTAAATTGAACCATCCTTGTATCTCTGGGATGAAGCCTACTTGGTCATAATGTATGATATTTTTGATGATTGTTTGCCTTCTGTTTGCCAGTATGTTGTTGAGGATTTTTGGATCTATATTAAAGAGATTGGTCTATAGTTCTCTTTTTTGGTTGGATATTTGTAGTCTTTAGAATCAGAATAATGCTAGCTTCCTGTAATGACTGTGGGAGTACCCCTCCTCTTTAAATTTCATTAAAGAGATTGAGGTATATTTGTGTTAGATCTTCCCTGAAGACTTTGTAGAATTTAGCAGCGAATCAATCAGGACCTGGGCTTTTCTTAGTTCATAGGCTTTTAAAATTACTCCTTTGATTTCATTATGTGTTATTGGATTATTCAAGATTTTAAAATCTTCTTGATGCAGTTTTGTTGATTCATATGTACCTAGGGATCTATCCATTTCTTCTGAATTCTCAAATTTATTGGTATACAGATTTGTGAAGTAGTTGTTAATAATCTTTTTGATTTGGCAATGTCTGTTGTGATTTTACCTTTGTCAGTTTAATTGCTTTAATTTGGGTCTTTTCTCTCCTTTTTTCAATTAGATTGGCTAAGGATTTGTCTATTTTGTTTATGCATGTAAAAGAACCAACTCTTTGATTCACTGATTCTTTGTATTTTTTTGGTCTCAATTTCACTGAGTTTAGCTCTGATCTTTATAATTTCCTTTCTTGTACTAGCTTTGGGTTTGGATTGTTCTTGTTTTTCTAGGACGTTGAGGTGTATTTCTAGGTTATTTATTTGAGCTCATTCTGTTTTTGTGATATGGGTATTCATACCTATAAACTTCCCTCTTAGGATTGGCTTCATTGTGTCCTATAAATTCTGGTATTTGTTTTGGCATTATCATTTAGTCAGTGACATAGCTGGAGGAAAGCACTTTTTTGGGCAGCATTATTGGCCAAAAGTAAAATTATATTGTAATGATTTATTCCATTTTAAAATGGCAAAGATTTGAGTACATTGAAATACAAATGTTTTTCTCTATATGTCATTTAAATTTTCCATTTAAATAGGTTAACATATTCAGATATGTTGGAGGGCAGCAAATTGAAGGATCGCCCCGAGCAGCACAGACTCTAGCTACAGCACTGCGTTTAGTTCTAGAAACTAATTTCTTCTTTGATTTCTTCTGTAACCCATTGTTTAGAGTTCTGTGTGCCTTACTTATTGGTATTTTGAATTCTTTTCCCTTATTTGGAAAGTTTTCTTCTATTATTTCAGTAGACAGGCTTTTTTAATGTCCTTTGTGGTGTCTTCCAAATTTTCACTAATTCCAATTAATCTTAGATTAGTCTTCTTTACGTCATCTAGGGGAGTTAGATCCATTTTTCATGTTCTCTTGCTTTTTTAAAGGTATCTCTCATTATTTGGTCACCAACAACAGCCCTGTTTTCCAGTTCTGACACTCTGTCCTGATATTGGTCACTTCTACTGCCCATACTTTGTACAGAATTTTTAATTTCCTAAATTTCTATTTGGAGTCTTTTTATGGATTTTAAATGTTTTTGATGCTGGTCATTATGTTTTACATTATTATGTTTAGCTGTGCTAGATTTTTATTGGTGTCTTCTGCAGACTCACTAATCATTTTGTTTATTTGCCCCAATATCTGTTTACTTATAGCTTCTGTGAAATTGCCAAATTCTTTATTGATATTGTTCTGAATAATTTGGGTGTGTAGCTTTTGGTTTCCTCTGATTTGATGCCCCAGTGATCAACTTTGGAGAATTTGGAGCTTTTGGAGGCACCTTGTTGGCCTAACTTCTCATGTTTCTATTTTTAGTTCATTTTTATGTTGAGGCTTGTGGGTTTACTGCAGTGGAAAGCTTCTTTTTTTTGAGACAGGGTCTTACTATGTAGTCCAGGCTAGCCTTGAACTCGTGGTGATCCTTCTGCCTCTGCCTCCTGAGTGCTGGGATTACAGGTGTGTGCCACCACACCCAGCTAGTAGTGGAAAGCTTTGTTTCTAGTGTGGAGACTTCTTTATTTAATGTCTACTTTTCAGTGGTGTCCTCAAGGCTTGGCTAACTCTTAGCCTTTGCCCCTATCTCAGAATCCAACCATGTCCATTTACTTGGGACAGGAGGTTGGAGTATATTTTTTCCAGTACCCAGTTCTCCAAGAATGTGCTACAGTATTGTTAATAACCCCCAAAACAACCCAGATATTGGTACCCCAAGAAAACCAATTACCAGCAACACCTTTGTCACCTTGGCTATAGTAATAAAATCAACGTCAGTTATAGCATCAAATACAAACTGAGTACTGACAAACCCTAAGAATCAATAATATACCAACCTTAACTATAAAAAAGAGGTATAGGGCCAGTGAGATAGCTCAGCGGCATAAGCGTCTGCTTGGCAAGCGCGAGGTCCTGAGTTCCCGGTACCCACATACGAAAAAAGGGCCGGTGATATCGCTCAGCGGTACGGGTGCCTGCTGGCACGCGAGGTCATGAGGTCGACCCCGGTACCCACAAAAAAAAAAAAAAAGAGATATATAATTATAGTGTGAACCCTAAGAAAAACCAAATATTGACACACTATTGACCTACAGTAAGTATCTACTAATAGAACAACTTTACCCATACCAACAATAGAACAGCATTCAATAACAATAGCATGAAGTTAGTTATCTAGAGATTCATAAAGCTTAATAGTGTACTAATAAAGATAGAGAGAAGGGGAACCAGGAATGAAAAAAGCAATATTTGAAAAAATAATCAATAGGATATGAGATAGAGGAGTGAAAAGTGAGAAGTGGGTCCTATTGGGGTATAAAAAGAAATCGATAGCATTAGAGAACAATGGGAGGAAAAAATCAAGTGTGGAAAAGAAGAAAAAATATAAACAGCAAAACACAAGAAATAAAAGAAAGATAAGAAGGAAGAGATAAAAGTTGAAATGGGAAAAGAGAAAAGCAGAGAAAAGAACCTAAAAGAGGAAAATAAAAGAGTGAAAAACTCCAAACCCCCAAGAAACCTGATAAAGGGAAGATAAAAATAATAAAAAGTAGAAAAATCAAGAAAAGATTGAGTCAAAGAAAAAATTTCTGTTTTTGAATGAGCAGTTTCTTTCAAAGATCTGCTCTTGGGGTCCAGCCAGGCTTACTTTTCTCTGCCTAGCTTTGGGGGCTATGGGTTTGTGAGGTGCCGGCCCTGTACCAGAGGCCACTCTGTTCACCCCCGATTGCTGTTACTGTCCACGTGAAGGTGTGTCCTTGCTCTCATTGGTAGATGGGAAGCATGACTGGCCCTCTGGTGTCTGCTGAATATAGGCTGTATGGTGGGGGTTCAAATGGACTCTTGGCCTGAATGCTGACAGTCATGGGGTCTGGTTCCTTCTCTCCTTGAGAGTTTTCCTTGGTCAGGATCAGGTTGGTTGGTTAGTTCTTGCCTCTGCTACCTTGTGTCAAGGGGAAGTAAAATGTAGAACTTACTTGGAGTTGGTGGATGTTTGCACCCTTGCATGGGGGTTGGGGGGCTCAATGCACATCGGAGTGGGCCTGCTTGCTTACGTGGTGGGGCATCATGCATCTGGCACAGGCCTGCTTGCTTGAGTAGGTGGATGGTCACCACACATCTAGCTTGGGGCTGCTTGCTAGTGGGGGTGGGTGCTATGTATCTGGTGTGGGCCTCTTTGCTCATGTTGTGGGAGAGGCACCACACCTCAGTACGGGCCTGCTTACTTATGTTAGTGGAGGTTTGCCCTTTCTATTAGCATACTAGATATTGTCATATGTTGTGCATGACTTCAATATATGTCTCTAATTTATTTTTTTATTTTTAACTTTTATTATAAAGAATTCTGAACATTTTCAAAGTAGTCAAATTAGTATAATGAATGCCCATATATTCATCACTTACTACTACTTAAGCCAATCCACAGACTAATCCCCCATCCTGTTATGTTAAAACACATCTCTCACATCATGTCATTTACATTTGATCCATAAATACTTTAGTGTCTCTTTCTCACAAAACTAAACTAACATTGTCATCCTAAAAAACCCCATAATTTCTTAATATCAAATAGCCAGTCTGTGTTTGTATTTTGTTTGCTTGGGAATGTAGTGAATCATTTTTATTTTTAAATTATGGGGATGCACATGTTTCCAATTCAATAATTTTTTTAACACAAGGTCTCACTTTGTTGCTGAGACTGGTTTGGAACCTTGCGCCTAAGGTTCAAATCCTCCTACCATAGCAAACAGCCTCCTGATTTATTGGGACTACAGGTTTGCATCACCACGTCGGGCCTAATAAATATTTTTTAATCTTTAAGGTCTGCAATATTTTCCCTGCTTTTATTGATTATCTCCCAGGGAGTCACAAAAAAGTACTTAAAAACTTTGCCCATGTGAAAAGTTACGTTTTCGAGAAAGTCAAAGAGCACCAAGAATCCTTGGACATCCACAATCCTCGGGACTACATTGATTGTTTCCTGATCAAAATGCAACAGGTAAAATGATATTTGCCTGCATGTTGAGGTTCATTGATAAGTTCTGTACTTACTGGGAATGTGTAACTGGTCATGCATGAAACACTTCTTAAGCACCTTAATACCTATTATGTGTATGGATCTGGAGTAAGCATCAGAATTCTTAAACAAATGAGAACAAATGGACTGTTTTTATGTAGTAATAGTCTGGTAAAAGGCAAATTGCATGAGGTCGTAGCCACACCAGGACGTTCTCTCCCTTCTTCAAAAAGGCAAGAATAGCATCTAAAGTGGTGGAGTGGGGGAGGGGCACCACGCTGACTGGCCGCACTCTTGTTGGAATGGAGAGTGGCAGCTTGATAGCCAGAGAGGACACTGCTAGAAAGCCAGGGAGGGCATTGAAGCAAACTGTTCCAGTCCATGGGGGTTGGGGAAGGGTAAGGGAGAGCAAAGGTGGGGGCTGCCACTGGAAAAAATGAAAAAGTGAGGCTCTTGTCTGTCTCAATAGTATGCGGGGGATTGTTTCAGTTCTTGTGTATTTATTTAAGCATGCTTTATGGCCTAAGTTATGGTCTATTTTGGGAAAAGTTACATTTGCTGTTGCGAAAAATGTATATTCTTTGTTGTTGAATCTGTTTAGCCCACTAGTTCAATGATGTGGTTTAACTCTGATGTTTCCTTGTTTTCTATCTTGTTGGCCTAATCAATTGTGAGAGTGGGGTATTGAAGCCCCCACTATGATAGTATTGATGTGTATCTGTCTTTTGTTTTATGAAGTTGGGTGCCCTGACGGTTGGTGTAATAGATACATGCAATTGTTATCTCTTCCTGTTGAATTGTTCCCTTTACCAATATGTAGTGGTCATCTTTGTCATTACCTCTGTTGTCATGTATGTGTTTTGTGTAAGAAGAAGGAAAGAGAAAGTGGCATCAGTAGTCTTCTTTTATCATTGGCATGAAATATTTTGCATGGCTAATATACCTGCAATAAACCTGCAAAATGGAATTTTGAAACAAGAAATAAGAGGTATAGAAAATGAAGATTGGGTCAACCAATTCATATTCTGCCGTACAATGCAGTGTTATAGTATTAATAGTATGATGTGCATTTTAAAATTTTGCTTATCTTTTGAACTGCCTGATTTATTTTGTAATTTAATATGATGTTAATAATTAAATGTTAAAAAATTTTAGGGAAAGCACAGTCAGCGTTCTGAATTTACTATTGAAAGCTTGATGGCCACTGTTACTGACCTGTTCATAGCTGGAACAGAAACGACAAGCACCACCCTGAGATACGGACTCTTGCTCCTGCTAAAGTACCCAGAGGTCATAGGTATGACAATAGAGATGTTGTTGAGGAACTGCTAATCTCCAGATTTTTCTCCCCGTCTTAATTATTGAAATTTCTGTGCTATTACCTGTCATTTGTATAAATACGATGAAAGAATAAAAATGAGAAAAATTTTGACGATAGGGGAAAATAAATGAGAGAAGTGAAGTGTGAGCGATAGTGAAACCATCAAAGCTATGGATTTTGGTGACAAAATACACTGAATAAAGTATCTGGATTTTGTAGAAGGGGTGTGATGCAAGCACAGGTAAAGTGAATTGGCCTAGCACTGTACGTTGGATTCTAAAGAACAGAGCACTTTGAATAGTAGTTATGTTCTGAAAACAGGAGGCTCTCCATGACCAGTTTCCCTCTACCTGTTCATTTAACTCTTTTCTCCTAAAGGAAGGAGAGGCTCTCTCTCTAGAAACTGAACCTCAGAGGACTATTCAGGGACACAAAGAGGCAGGGAAAGAACGTGATTCAGTGCTGGACGTAGGGTTAAGTCAGAGTCCTTTCGGTTCTGAGGCCCTTAGCTCTTTGCTCCGTCTTGTTCCTGAAATTCAGCAGCTTGTGTAAACTGCAGAGAATGAGCAGTGTTAGTGGAAACACCTCCTTTTTTGCCATCTAGAAAGAAAATTCTAACCAAATGATAAGCAAAGTGAATGAAATGAAAACATTCATCCTAAGACACTGAATTATGGAATTTTAGAACCCAGGTTTAAAGCAGAAAAATCAGTGAAACTTTCAGGCATAAATCAGTTCATATATGAAGATTAAGAATCAGAATGGTAATGCAGTTCTCAGGAGCAGCTGTCATCTTGTGTATTCACAGACAAAGGATATTTTTGTACTTAGAAGTTGGCAGGGGACGGTGAGATAGCTCAGCGGCACAAGCGCCTGCCTGGCAAACGCGAGGTCCTGAAGTCGACTCCCGGTACCCATGTAAAAAAAAAAAAAAAAAGAAGAAGAAGAAGTTGGCAAAACAGTTTTTCTCTGTTTTTAATTCTTCAGAAAGGTGCTAAAGGATGTGCTCCATCCAAATGTCTGAAACCAAGGCAGAGGAAGTCATGGGCTTCAGGAATCAGGCAAGCTCAGGGAGGAGGCCATTGGGCACCAGGCCTGGAAGGGACCAGGTGGAAAATTGAGTGTAAGGGGAGACACCAAAAACAAAGAGAAATGGTCAATTATTTGATGTTATTAGTAATAGAAAATTCTTACTAGGAGTTTGAAACATACGTGAGCACTTGCAGTAATTCTACACTCGCATCTAAATGTTAGGAATTGAAGTAGACACGTTCAAGTCCAAAAATGTACAAAAAATGAAGTATAATTCTAGGTGTTTTAGCTGTGAACAATATATCTGAAGCTATATTGATATATACAATGAATACTGATGTAATATGAATTATGATATAATTACATTGAGAAACATGGAGTGAGGGGAAGTGTGTATTTGTGTGTGTGTGTGTCTGTATATTTTGTATGAGAGGTGGTGATAGAGATGTAAGTCCTAGGAAGTTTTAGAAATTATCTAAAAACAGTACTATCAAGTAATAGAAATAGTCATTATGTACAAACATGAACCTAAGTTGTGGAAGAAACTTCTAGAATGGTATAGTGAGTGCCTTTGGGAAGTGTGAGGATGAGACACATACCATTGCAAGTTGCAAATAAACACACACAATACACACAAACACATCTACATATACAGATGTGTTAGTAGAATTCAATTTTTTTTTGCTGGAACACTTCAATCTTTATCATTTATTATTTTTATTTGGACAACATATATACATATGTGCAAAATACAGCTAGAATCTTCTTTTATAATTTCATTTGATTTACAAAAACAGAACAGCAAAATAACTTAGGTCACTAACACTGTACAAAAATAAAACTGATTAAATAGTTGTAAATATCAGTATCTTACAGTCTTTCGCAAAATTCATCCGTTGTAAAAGAACATCTTGATCTACCCGATCTAATGGCAAAATCTAATTGTGAACTGAGAAGTTAATTGGTTTCTGGAATTGTAACTACTACATATAATTCTCAATACAAGCATGATATGGAGATTAAAGCCAGGGCATCATTCCACAATGGCAAAGGGCTTTCTTCTTCCTTAACATGGAGAGGAGATATCTTTAACTCTAAAACTACTAAATTTCCAGGATATGAAAGCCACTTGCAGTATTAGATAAAACAGCCTTTCTTTCTTTTCAAACAATTGCAATAGTCTTTCAAAAGTTCAGTTTGGTGGGGGCCGGTGAGATGGCTCAGCGGCTTAAGCGCCTGCCCGGCAAGCGCAAGGGCCCGAGTTTGACTCCCGGAACCCACATACGAAAAAGGGGCCGGTGATATCGCTCAGTGGCACGGGCGCCTGCTGGCACGCGAGGTCCTGAGGTCGACCCCCCGGTACCCACAAAAAAAAAAAAAAGTTCAGTTTGGTTAAAAAAGTAAGCAAAAATTACTATCCTGCATTTAGATTTTCATGAGTTAAATCTAGAATTCAAATTTTAAAGGACCATTATTACTTATGAAATTAATAGTTGTTTCTCAGTTTTCTTTCTGCAAGTATGTAATTTTTTGAGTCCATAGGTATAAGGTATTTATATATTGAAATATTTCATCATTTTTATTTGTATTTATTATCATGTAGAGTAATGTCTAGGTGTGTGCAGACTTATCTTGACACTTAGATTGTAAGAGAGTTATGTGTAGCCATAGCATAGCAACTCTCTTTAATTCTAGGTGTACTGATAGCCTTATGATGCTGTTGGCACACATTCATCATGCTTCCTATAGGCTTGTGTTGCTATGACAATTGTGCCTTATTCTCTTATTCTATCATTTCTTTATCGTGTCTTATCAGATAAAGTACAAGAAGAGATTGATTGTGTGATTGGCCGACAGCGAAGCCCCTCCATGCAGGACAGGAGCCACATGCCCTACACAGATGCCATGGTGCATGAGATCCAGAGGTACATCAACCTCATCCCTAACAACGTGCCCCGTGCAGCGACCTGTAACCTCAGATTCAGGAACTACTTCATTCCCAAGGTAAGCTTGTTTCTCTTATACTCCACTTCAGTGCTCTTGTAGTTCCCAAACTCACACCATGGTTCCAGTCCTCTACCAACACATGATAATATAAGTGCAAAACTCATACATGTGGCAGCTTGATGGTCTTTGTGCTGTTTTTAGTTTGAGGTTAGGAAGGTTTATAGTATGCTTTGACACTTGGCATTTTTCAAATTTGTTTTGCTTTAATAATTGTTTTTCGTCTATTCTTAGTTGTTTGTATCTCCAAATAAATGTTAAAATTCCAGCTTGTCAGTTTCTCAAAAGACCGTTCTGAGATTATTATCAGGGTGCATTAATCAATTTGGAAATTATTGATGTCTCTTCAATTATTGAAATCTTTCAATTTATGGATATGATTATGCTTTCAACTTACTTGTTTTTAAATTTTCTCAATGTTTTGTTTTCAATACAGTAGCTTGTACGTCCGTTAGTTTTTTCCTAAATAAACGAGGTTTTTGAGTTTGTTGCGCATTTTTTTTAATATGCCCATTGTGTCTGACACATGAAAATACAATTTATTATTTTGATGACCTTATTACCCAGAAACCTTGCTAAATTCACTTAACATGGTAAATAGTTTGATGGTTTATTATTTCTGTGTGCATAATTCTGAGAAATTTTGCTAAATTCACTTAACATGGCAAACAGTTTGCTGGTTTATTATTTCTGTGTGCATAATTCTGTTACATTTTAATACTTGTTTTATTTATTTTCCAACTCTAATAAGTATTTTATTTTTTATTTATATTTTATTTAAATTAATTTAAAAACTGATACATAGAACTATAAAAACTACATATTACTAGGGTACTGTGTGATGTTCAGATGCATATATACATTGTGCGATGTTTAAATCAGGTTAAAAATATCTACAGGGGGGCCGGTGAGATGGCTCAGCGGCTTAAGCGCCTGCCTTGCAAGTGCGAGGGCCCGACTTCGACTCCCGGAACCCACATACGAAAAAGGGGCCGGTGATATCGCTCAGCGGCACGGGTGCCTGTTGGCACGCGAGGTCCTGAGGTTGACCCCCGGGTACCCACACACACAAAAAAATATATCTACAGGGTTTCTGCATTAAAATCAAATAAAAATAGATCAAAGACTTAGATATAGGAACAGGAACACTGAATCTGCTGGAAGAAAAAGACTGGTAGATCTCTTGAAGACTTAGGCATAAGCGAGGGCTTCCTGAACAGAACCTCAGTTATACAGAATATGAAACCATGAATCAACAAATGGGATTATATCAAATCAAAACATTTCTACATAGCAAAGGAAGCAACCAATAGAGTGAAGAGACAAATTACAGGACAAGAAAACATTTTTCCAGCTATTCTTCAGACAGAGGACTAATACCTAGAATACATAAAAAACTAAAACAGGCCAGGCATGGTGGTACATGCCTGTAATCCCAGCACTCAGGAGGCTGAGGCAGGAGGATCACTGTGGGTTTGAGGCCAGCCTGGACTACATAGCGAGATCCTGCCTTAAAAACAAACAAACAGGGCCGGTGAGATGGCTCAGAGGCATAAGCACCTGCTGGCAAGCGCGAGGTCCTGAGTTAGACCCCCGATACCCACATAAAAAACAACAAACAAACAAACAACAGCAACAACAAAAAACAAAAACAAAAACAAAAAAAACGAAAACAATCAGACCACCCTCAAATAAAAGACCCAATAAAAATGGGCGATTGAAATAAATAGACACTTCTCAAAAGAAGAAGCACAAATGGCCAATAAGTAGATGACAAAATGTTCAGCGTCTCTGGCTATTAGAAAAATGCAAATCAAAACAACACTAAAATTTCATCTTACTACGGTAAACTCCCTGGGAAGTAGTGGTTCAGAGTTTGCGACCTCAGAAGTTTGGGGATTTTCCCTTTGAACCGAACTAATAATTGTTCGCAGAAACCCCTGCAATTTCTTGGAAACCACAATATGCTCAAAAAAAAAAATTTTTTTTTGTGTGGGAGATTTGCAAGTAGCCAGAGAGCATTATTCAGTTCTCCTTGCTGCTGATTGGCTGCTGCCCTGTGACACATCTCCAGCAGATGCACTGCCATTCCTGCATCGTAACGGTTGCTATACCACATGTAGCTAACTCCAGTGTTCTCAGTTTTGTTCTTTTTAAAGCCCTAAGATCCCTAAGATGCCGCCAAAATGCCCTGCACCTTCTAAGGCTTCTGGCAATGAACCTAAGCAGCGGAAGTTTAAACACTCCAGGAGAAGGTTGAACTACTGTACAGTATTTTTATTAAATTAAATTATTATACTACTGTACACAGTATTTTATTAAATTAAATTATATAATGGAGGGAGACATAGCATATTTAGGGTTTAAATTAGAAAAATAAGCATTCATAGGCATTTTTATGACCATATCTGAAATTCGCAGTTTTTCACAGTTTGCAGGTGCTCTAGGAACAAAGCCCCCGTGAATTTCAAGGTCCACTGTACAATAAGAATGGCTGTTATCAAGGTCTCTAAGAATACCAAAAGAAACCCTCCTACACTGTTGGTGGGAACGTAAACTAGTACAATAGCTATGGAAATTAGTATTGAGATTCTTCAAAAAACTAAATATAGAAATTCCATTTGACCAGCTCTATCTCTTCAGGGTATCTTTCTGAAAGGGTTAAATCATCATAGTAATCACATAGTAATCATAGTAATCATAGTAATACACACAATCCATGTTTATGGCAGCGCAGCTCACAAATTTTGGAAGTGGCCTATATACCCATAGATAGATGAACAGATGTCTTAGCCACTATCTCATTGCTACAACAGAATACCCAAAACCCACAATTTAAAGGAAAAGTTCATTTTGGCTCATGGCTTCAGTCCATGGTCAGCTGACTCTGAGACAGAAAAAGCATGAGAGATGGTATGGCAGAGGAAACTCTTCACCTCGTGGTAGCCAGGAAGCAGAAGGAGAAGGGAGGAGTTGGGGATGAGAATACTCACTCTCAGGTCGTGCCCCCACCGACCCACCTCCAACCAGGCCCCACCTTCCGAAAGCACATTTAGCTACTCAGCTCATCAGTGGATGAAACCACTGATGAATATAGCTCCTCTTTGATCCAAACACCTTTTCACATACATGCAAATTTTGGGTGACATGTTTGATCTAACCTTAACAATGGATAAAGAAAATGTGGTGAATATATATAGTAGAGTATTACTCAGCTATAAAGAAGTGTAAATTTGAGTCATTTGTAGGAAAATGGATACATCTTGAGAACATAACATTAAGAGAAGTAAATCAGACACAGAACGTTAAATATTGTATGGTCTCTCTAATATGAAAGGATCAAAATATAAATAATTTAAAGAACAGATAAAAAGAGATACAGTAGGAAACAGGGAGGTAGACTGTGGAGGTGGAAAGAGGACCTGGAAAAGGAGGGGCGGGGAGATTTCGAAGGAAGCAGATGTAAAAATGATCAAGATTTGATATGTGTATGTACAGAATCCCCAAGGTGAATGTAATTATTATGAATCAGTAAGAGATACAGTGCTATTAACTCCCCCTTTAAAATACTCCCCCATATTTTGAGCACCTTTATCCCAACATTACCACTTTCTGAAGTAGTTCTGGAAGACCTCTTCTGTGAGCGTTTTTTTTTTTTTTTTTTTTTTTTAATTTTGGTACCGGGGGTCGACTTCAGGACCTCGCGCTTGCCAGCAGGCACTTGTGCCGCTGAGTGATATCACCGGCCCTTTTTTTCCTTTATGTGGGTTCCGCGAGATGAACTCAGGACCTCGTGCTTGCCGGGCAGGTGCTTATGCTGCTGAGCTGTCTCACCGGCCCGTGAGTGTTTTTAGTTGCACTGTTGTAGCTGCCTTGATATCCTGAACTGATTTAGAATGGTTACCTTTCATGATCATTTTGACTTGGGGGAAGTCTCAGAAGTTGCACAGTGCCAGATCTGATAAGGTGATGAAGACACAGCGTAATGTGCCCGCCTTTCCACTGGGTGGCGCTCAGCAGCAACATTCACTGTAGTGTATTTTTTTAAATCACACTTTCTAAGACACTCACAAAAGAGTACTTCTAGAACTGTTTCAGAAAGTGGCAAGAACGGTATGATAAATGTGTTCAAAGCAAGTGAGAGTATTATGAAGGAATTAAAGACTATGTCTTTTACTTTAGTAATATTTTTTATTTAAACACACACCATATGTTTTTGATTGGCCTGTGTGTGTTTTTAACATTTTGTGGAAATACCATACAGTTTTCCATAGCAGCTGCACCATTTGCTCTTAAGCAGTGATGAGGGTTCCAATTTTCCTACATGTTCACCAATATTTAAATGTCTTCTTGATGACAGCCATACTGGTGGGTATAAAATGTATCTCATTTTGGTTTTGACTTGAATATCCCTGATAGCTAACTATGAGCATCTGTTGATGTGCTTACAAGAGCCATTGGTTTAATTTCTTTGGTGAAATGTATTTTCAAATCCTTTGCTCCTTTATTCAGAGAGCTGTCTTTTTATCATTGAGTTATAATAAAAAATACTTTATTACACATTTCTTATCAGAAATACGGTTTTCAAAATTTTCTACTATTCTCTTGGTTGCCTTTTCACTTTCTGATTGATGCCCTTTGCAGCATAAAACTTTTTTGTGAAATCCAATTTATTTATTTATTTTTGGTTGCCTGAGATTTTGGTATCACATCTGTAAACCAATGTCTAGTCCAAGGTTGCAAAGACTGACACCTGTTCTTTCTCCTAAGAATTTTATAGTTTCAGCTGTTACATTTAGGCCTTTTGAGATTCATTTTGAGATAATTTTTGTTATGGTGTGAGATAGGGGTCTGACTTCCTTCTATATATGGACATTCATTTGTCCCAGTACTAAATGTTGAAACGATGGTTCTTTCCCCTTAATTGTTTTCCCGCCCTTATTGAAATTCAATTGACCATAAATGTTTCAATTTATTTCTGGACTCTCAATTCTATTGTCTGTGTGTCTGTCTATATACCAGTATCTATGTTATCTTGCTTAATTTAGTTTTTTAAAAATAAGCTTTGAAAGAATTAAGTATGAGTCCTTAAACTTTTTCTCTATTGTAGTTTTATAACACTTTATATCCCATGAAGAGTATTTAAAAAGGTAAAATAATTCTTTAGTGTCATGATGAACTTCTTAAGGTGTTCTAAGGATGTACAAAGTGTGATGGAAAAAACCAGTGAAGTTTTAGGTTAAAAGAAATTACCACAGTAAAATAACTCATTGCCAATAATCTCCCTCAGAACACTTCCTCTTGCTTTAAACACACCTATCTCATCATTCTTGCCACGTTCTGAAGCAGCTCAGGAAATTTTCTTTTGTGATTGTAGTTGTAATGTTGTGACTATCTCAATGTCATATTGACTAAAAACATGTACCTTTGAAGGTCAGTGTAACTTTGGGGACAAGCCAGAAGTGGCACATACCAGATCAAATGAGTAAGGTGAATGAGGACACACTGTAATGTTTTTCTGAGGCTCCCTTTCCATTGGGTGGTACATGGCATCAGCATTCACTGTTGGCATTTTTTTTTTTAATCATATCGGTAATGACATTCATGAAAGTGGACTTCCAGATCTGTTTCAGAAAGTGGCAAAAACAATGGGATAAGTGTTCAGAGTGAGGGGAAGTACTTTGAGGGAATTAAAGTGTCTTTTACTGTCAGAACTTTTAAAATTTACATATTCACCCTATAGTTTGATCACCCCTTGTTTGTCCTCAAACATTTACAATTTTCCTATCGTGAACACATGCAAAATATTTTCTTTTGGATTTTTAAGCAATAGAATATACATTGACTGTCTACAAGGTTTGTCCAACTCACACCCTTACTTTTTTGCCCTCTTTTAAAAATGTTATAATAAAAATCTTAAAGAGTTTTGTTACTCACATATAATAATTATATGCTTTTTACAAAGGCCAAGATAATTCCTCTTCATTCAGTGTAACCAGGGAAGCCAAAAATTTAGACACCCATGGTAGAATCACCTTACATACAATAAATAGTAAACTAGAACTTCTTATTCTTATTTAATTGTGACTTAGTACACATTGATCAATCTTTCTCCAATCCTTCTTCCCTCCTACTTTCCTCAGCCTTTTGTAACTACCATTTTACTCTCAACTTGGAAGATCAAAATTTTTTTTGAGACGGAGGCTTGTTATATAGCCCAGGTTGGCTCTAACTTGTGATATTCCTGCTCAAGTCCTCTGAGGGCTAGAATTACAGGTGTATGCCACCATACCTGGCAAGATCAATTTTTTATGTTGTGTGTATGAGTGAGATCATGCAGTATTTGTCTTTTTGTGCCTGGCTTATTTCACTCAACATGATGAGCTCCAGTTCCGTCATGTTGAGTGAAATCTATCTATCTGTCTGTCTGTCTGTCTGTCTGTCTATCTATCTATCTATCTATCTATCTATCTATCTATCTATCTATCTATCTATCTACTTCCTTTCTTTATCCGTTCTTCAGTTGATAGACACTTAGATTGGTTGTATTTCTTGGCTATCATGCATGGTGTTGCACTAAACGGGGGGTGCTGACCTTTCTTTGTTATACTGATTTCCAGCCCTTTGGCTGTATACCAAGCAGTGAGATTGCTAGATTATATGGTATTCCTATTGTTAATTTTTTGAGTAACCTCCATAATCTTTTCCAAAATCTTTTCTACTAATTTACAAGTCACCAACAGTGTGCAAGAGTTTCCTTTTTTCCACATCCACAGTAGTACTTGTATATTGCACAGGCTGGCCTTGAGCTTACGGTCTTCCCACATCAGGCTTTTGAATAGCAGGGGTTACTGTTATATGTCACTATGCGTTATGTGTTGCCCGCTTTTTAATTGGGTTATTTATTTATTTATCTATTTTCTATTGGGTTTTTGAAATTTCATATATATTCTGGATATTAACCCCTTGGCATATGTAATAGTTTGTAAATATTTTCTTCTATTCTGTAGGTTGTCTTTTATCTCTGATACTTGTTTTCTTTACTGTTCAGGAGCTTTTTAGTTAGATGTAACCCCCTTTGTCTACGCTTGGTATTGTTTCCTGTGCTTTTGGGATCTTGTCTGAAAAATCTTTGCCCATTCTAAAGAACTTCCCATATTTTCTTCTAGTAATTTGATTGTTTCAGGTCCTACATTTAAGCATTTTGTCTATTTTCAGTTGATTTATGTTACTGGGTTGGGGTTATAGGACTAGTTTCATTATTCTGCTAGTTAGGTGTAGAAGGTCATTGGTATTTTGATAGGGATTGCATTGAATCTCTAGATTGCATCAGGAAGTATGGACATTTTAACAATTTTGATTCATCCAATCCACAAACACAGGCTGTATTTACATTTTTCGGTGTCCTCTTTATTCTTTTTTTCAAGGTTTTCTACTTACCTTTTCTATTTCTTTATGATGCAGTCATGGTAACATGTATTCATGTATCCAAAAATTTGTTCATTTCTTCTACATTATTAAGCTTGCTTTATATGTCTGGGATAATTTCAATTCTTTTGTATTTATTTAAGCAAGCTCGATGGCCTAACGTGGCGTATTTTGGAGAAAGTTCTGTGTGCTGCCAAGAATGTGTTCTGTTGTTGTTGGGTGCAGTACTCTGCAGATATCTACTAAGTACATTTGTTGAAAGATGTGGTTCAACTCTGTCTTAGTTACTTTCCTTGTTGCTGGGACAAATACCCAACACCCACAAGTTAAGGGAGGAAAGGTTTATTTGGCTTCCAGTTTGTAGAGGTTTCAGTCCATAATCGGCTGGCTCCAAGGCAGTGTGGCATGGCAGACAGGCATTGCAGAGGAGAAACAGTTCATGGTAGGCAGAAAGTAGCAAAGCAAGCAAGCATAGGACATTAACAGCATCTTTCTGCCCCTTTTATACTGTATCTAGGCTAGTGGGGTTAGAATTGTGCCAAACCAATGAATGGACTGATTTAGTAGTCACACACCTTTAATCCTAGCTTCACACACTCTAGATTCAGCCACCTCTGAAAAAGTCCCACCTATGACTGCATGAGGCTTTGGGGGGACATCTAGACACAAGCTATAACAAACTCTGATTTTTTTGTGGATTTTTAAAAATTTAGAAATTTTGGCTTATTAGTACATGTGTGCTGTACATAATGTTTATATGCCTTGTGAGAACTTGGTACATGTACATAACACATCTTAATTCCTTTTTGTTCATCCATTATCCCTTCCCTCCCTCTCCCTTCAATTTCTTGATTCCCTTCCCCTTTGAGAATGAAATATCTCCCTACTTTCCATTTTGTACATTTTATTTTGCTCTCTTTTTTACTCTGGGTTTCTCATATAAGAGAAACAATGTGACATTTAACATTGTGTATCTGATTTATTTCATTTGATATTATGTCTCAAGGTGCATCCATTTTCTTACAAATGACAAGTTTATCTTTATGGCAAAGTAGTACACCATGGTATGTAAATACCACATTTCTTTATCCATTCATCTGTTGGTGGACATATGGGCAGCTTTCAAGATTTAGCTATTATGAATTGTGTGTTAATATGGGTGTATCTATATAATATGATGTCTTTAATTTTGGGAAGATATCTAGAAGGGAAATAGCTGGGTCAAATGGTATTTCTAGTTTTAGTTTTTTGGGATATCTCCATACTGATTTCCACAGTGGTTGTACTAGGTTTACAAGCTGAAAGTATGAGATACCTTTTCACTCATTTATTGATGAAATTGAAAGCTGAAAAACATTGTGTTGGTGAGCATGAGTATAAATGAACACTTTCATGTACTGCTTGCAGGATGTAAATAACTACATCTTTTTTGAAGTAAAATTGATAATGTCTACTAAAATAAAACATGTAATATCCTACAGGGCAAGATTACCAACTCTTGGTGTCTATATGACACTTGGTAGTAAGCTAATGGAAGCATGTCCATAGATTTTTGCCATTGCATCATTACATATAATAAAAAAGTTCAAACCCCCTAAATGTTCAGCAGTAATGTAATGAAATATCCATTTCATGTAGCATGAGTAAGGCAGATGTATATTTGTTGATATGGTACAATATCCAATTTTTAAAAATATATACAATAATTAAGATATAGTTGATGCTTTCCTTTGGGGGCCAAAAAATCTGCAAAGTGAGAAGTGGTATCACTATATTTAGATTTACCTGCCTGATATAGAATGTGTCTGGAAGCGCATGTTCAATGGAAGAACATAGTAGTGGTTGACGGGAATAGTTGTTTCTGGAAATTCTAAACAACTGTGTGTGCTTAGATGGGAGGAAGATTTACTTTTCATCAGATTAATGTATTAATGTCATATTCTATTTTTAAATTGAAACAATACATTATGTAAAGTAAAATTTACCCTTTGAAGTACAGAGCTCAATGGATTTTGACTAATGCCTGCATTCATGTAACCAACCAAACAGTTAATATATAAAACATTTCCATCTTTTTCAAATTTCCTTCATGTTCCTTTGGAATCAATGCCTTTCTATTACTTGTAGCCCCCAGTAACCATTGATTTTATTTTTAATCTTATAATTTTGCCTTTTCAAGATTACAAATAATGAGATTAATAGAACAATTTATAATCAATACCAGCCTTTTCTCTGGCTTTTTTGTGGGGCAGAATGTGTGTGAGATTCATTCTTGTTCTTGTACTTTAGCTTGTTTCTTTTGATTTGTGAGTAGGATTCCACAACAAGGAGAATGATGTATTGTTTATCTGTTCCCTAGTTGATGGGTATTTGGGTTACTTCTAGTTTTTGACTATTTTAATAAAGGTGCTATGAACATTTGCATACGGTTTCCTGTGTGGACACAAATTTCCATTTCTATTAAGAATACCTAGGGGTGGGATTGTTGCTTCAGTGTTACCCTTTTATCCCACGTCACACAGTTTTGTAGTGTGGCGGTGCCATTTGACACTCCCACTAGCAATTCATGACAGCTCCAGGTGCTGCAGGCGTTCTCCACTCTCTCCCCGGTTGTCTTTCTGTATTTTGACCACTATAGTTGCGGTGATATCATGTTTTGTTTTAACTCCTGTTTTCTTGGTAAATAAAAATGTTTGGCCTTTTCTCATGTGCTGATTCATTTATCTTCTTTGATACCATCTCGACTTATATTATATAATCATTTTTATTGGGGTGCTTGTATTCTTATTTTTTTATTTTTTTAGATTTTTTTATTTTAAAGAGAAAAAAATAGAATAAAATTTCAAAACAACATAATAGGAAGGTAACAATGATTAATACATTACCTATTGTTATCTTTAAATTAGTTACTCAGGGTACAAGATATCAGCATTCAACTGCCCAAACAATATTAGCACAAACCTTTCTTTTCAATGAACTAAGCAAAATTAGTAGTGAATCTATCTTAACTATCTTATATACATATATGTAATTTTTTTCTTTTCCCTTCTTTCTTTTCTCCATTCCCCCATCCCAGTTTCTCTTTCCTTCTGAACAGTTTTTCCTGTTTTACCATATTTATTGTACATTTTGGATCTTATTTACTTTTTCAGTTTCTCATACTAGGGAGACAATATGATGTTTACACATGTGCATCCGGTTTATTTCACTTATGAGTATGGTCTCGAGTGGCATCCATTTTCCTATAAAAGTCTCCAATATTCTTATTTTTAATTATTGCTCTTTACATTTTTAAATAAAAATTCTTCATGATAAGTTTTACAAATATTTACTCCTGTGCCATGCTTTTTTCTTTTTATATAACTTTTGATTCCTTAAAATCTCTTTCAAGGAGAAGTTTTAAATTTTTATGGAGCCCACTTTGTCAATAATTTAATTTGCACCTTCTTTTTTTATATAAAATATTATTTGCCAGCACAAAGTCTCAAATACCTACTCTTAGGTATTCTCCTACCTCTTATAGTTTTAGCTGTTACATATAGATCTATGTTTTATTAAAAGTTCATTTTAACTTATGGCATGAAGTAATGTTTATCCTTCTTTTCTTCATGGATATTCAACCATCTCACCCTTTTTGATAAAAATAGATCTGCTTTTGTAACTTAGATTCACATATTCTTTATTGTTTGTTTGAATATATACCAAGTAACAATTTAAACAAGTAATAAGTTATATTGTTTTAAAATAAAATTATAGGCTTAAGTATTAATTTCTCTCCAACTTTGAATTGAAAAATTTTAAATATAAATAATATTTAAAAACAATGTGTGTGAATACACAGAAAACAGATATATCATATATAAAATGCATATATATACATTTCTATCTTATCTATCACACTCTACACCTAAATACTTCTGTTTATATCTTCCAAGAATAGAGACTTTCTGCTACACAACAGTAACTGCAGTTACATTCAAGAAATTATCAATAGAATAATATAATGTACAGTCTATAATTACATATTTCTAGTTGCCTAAGATGCTTGTAGGTTTTTGGAGAACTTCCCATAATGCAATGAAGAACAAGCCCTTAATCTGGTTATCTTGTCCCTTTAGTTCTCTCAAATCAAGAACATATCCTTATCCATCGTGTCATTTTGATATACTGAACATTTGAAGAGTTGAAGCCACTGTCATGTAAAATGTTCCTTAGTCTGGTTTTATGTGAATGTTTTCTTTTTCTTTCTTTCTTTTTTTTTTTTAAAGAGAAAAAACAATAAAAACAATGATATGGAGTTTCAAAACAAGCTAATAGGGGATTAACAATGGTTAACATATTGTGTTGGGCTGGTGGGATGGCTCGGTGGCATACGCACCTGCCTGGCAAGGGCGAGGGCCCGAGTTCGACTCCCAGATCCCACATACGAAAAAAGGGCCGGTGATATCGCTCAGCGGCATGGGCGCCTGTTGGCGCACAAGGTCCTGAGGTTGACCCCCAGTATCCACAAAAAAAAAAAAAAAATATATATATATATATATATATTGTGTATTGTTATCTTCAAAGTAGCTGCTCAGATTACAAGATATAAGCATGAAAAATTGATCAAACAATATAAGCACAAACCATTCTTTTCAATGAACTAATAGAAATTAGTAGTATAATTACCTTAGTTTATATATATATATATATATATATATATATATATATATATATATATGTATACTTTCCCTTCTTTTCTCCTTTCCCCCATCCCAGTTGTTCTTTTGAGCACTTTCTTCCCCTTTCACAATATCTATTATACATTTTGGACCTTATTTACTCTTTCAGTTTCTTACACTAGGGAGACAATACGATGCTTACACATGCGAATTTCATTTATTTCTCTTATGAGTATGGACTCAAGTTGCATCCATTTACCTATAAAAGCCTCAAGTTTATCCTTCTTTATAGCTGAGTAGTACTCCATTGTATAAAAATACCACATCTTTTTTATCCATTCCTCTGTTGGTGGGCATTGGTGTTGTTTGCAAGGTTTAGCTATTACAAATTGTGCTGCTAGAAACATGGGTGCACATATATCGCTGTGGTATAATATTTTTAATTCTTCTGGGAAAATACCCAGAAGGGGAATACCTGGGTCAAATGGGACCTCCAATCCTAGTTTTTTGAGGCATCTCCACACTGATTTCCCCAGTGGTTGCACCAGTCTACACTCCCACCAACAGTGGAGAAGGGTTCCTTTTTCCCCACAGCCCCTCCAGCATTTGTTATTGGTTAATTTCTTGATAATAGCCTTTCTTTCTGGAGTGAGATGGAATCTCAGTCTTGTTTTAATTTGCATTTATCGAATCACCAGTGATGTTGAACATTTTTTCATATGTTTATTTGCCATTTGTGTTTCATCATCTGAGAAGTGTGTATTCATCTCAGATGCCTATTTTTGGATTGGGTCATTGAATTTGGGAGGCCTGATTTTTTTCAATTCTTTATATGTTCTAGATAGCAGTCCTTTGTCTGAGGGACAGTTTGCTAAAATTTTTTCCCACCCTGTGGGTTTTCTTTTCACTCTGCTGATGATTTCTTTTGATATGCAAAAACTTTTTAATAAGATGAGATCCCAGTTGTTGATTCTTTGAACCCATGCAGTTCGGGTTTTGTTCATGAACTCTCTGTGTACCCCTATGTCTTCAAGATTTCTACCTACTTTCTCTTCCAGTAGATTGAGTGTTTCTGTTTTAATATTTAGATCTTTGATCCATTTTGACTTTAGTTTAATACATGGTGATAGACATGGGTCTAGTTTCAGTCTTCAGCATGTGGAAAGCCAGTTTTTCCAGCACCATTTATTAAAGAGGCTATCTTTCTTCCAGTGAACATGTTTGGCCCCTTTGTCAAAGATAAGGTGGCTGAGTGTGTTTGTAGTTGTGTCTGCATCTTCTAATCTGTTCCACTGATCCTCAGGTCTGGTTTTTTTTGCTAGTACCATACTGATTTTATTATGTGAATATTTTCCTGGAGATTAGATTCCAGGTATGTGCTTTGGGCAAGATCATTAAATATGTGATGTTAAGTATGTCCCACTGCATCACATTGTGCCTGGGGCCGCATAATTTCACTTTGTCCCATTATTAGTGATGCTTAAAATAGCACTTAGTAAGGAGTTGTCTTCCAGATCTCTCCATTGTTGGGTCTCTGTTTTTCAAAAGTAATTAATTAAAAAGAATGGATGGTCCTTTAAGAAATTGTAAATATTCTCCTTCCTAATTTGCCTAAAGTTTTAACATTGATGGATGATGCTTGCTAAAAGTTGATGACCTTTGTTGTACTGTTGGGAAATGACTTTTCTAATTTTCTTTGCTGTGTTTTAGGATTCATCTGTAATAATGATTTCCCCCATTCTTTAAATTAAGAGAAACACATTTCATTCCAGTGATAAACAATAAGTGTCAGTGTACTTGTTGATATCTTTCCCCAAATCAACTGTTAATAGATCAAACTTCCATTAAAAAATGGCCAAAATGAAAGAATTCTAAATACTCCTGACTTTTCAAGGGTGAGTGCAGGTTTCCATTTTAAGCTGTAATACACATACAAAATGTGTAAAACCTGAAGTGATGAGATAGAGTAACAGGTGAAATAAACACCAATTCCCAGGTTGGTAATACTTAGAGAAGATTAGGAAAATTTTGTACCTGAATTCCCAAGTACTCAGTGTGTGAACTGCTAATGGAAGTCACCTTAGCAAAGTAACTTCTCCTGTCTTTAAACTTGTCTCTGCTATTGCTCGGCCTGTCTGTTTGGAAGTGTTACTAATTTTCTTTGAACATGGGCTTCCTCATTCATAAATTGGAGATTGGTCTAGATGATTTCCAACATTTCTATCCTCTCAACTTCTTTATAATTCATCTCATCTGTCATTTCCAGGGCACAGATTTAGTAACATCACTCACTTCCGTGCTGCATGATGACAAAGAATTCCCCAATCCAGAGATATTTGACCCCGGCCACTTTCTGGATGAGAATGGCAACTTTAAGAAAAGTGGCTACTTCATGCCCTTCTCAACAGGTAATAGAATTTCCATATGTACTTTTGGGGACAAAATGAGATTTTAGGATCAGATGTGACTTACATAGTGCCTCCTCTAGTGCTGGCATGTTTGCTCTTTGTATATTATTAGGAGCACAACTCCATTTCCCTTGCACTTTCCCTGATCATAATACATCCTCATTATTAGGACAAATCAGTGGGGCTTTGCAAAATGTCTGACCTAGTCTTCCTAATTGGGAAAGCTAGAGTATAGGTCAAAGGAATTCTGCCTCTGGATATATCATCGAGCTACCCAGAAGTTCTTCTTAGAAGTAAAACTCATTTAGACTTTCCTCAGCTGCATGACAAAGGCGTCTATGTTTACCTTGGGTGTCTACCCTATGGTGTCCCTCACTCCCAGACTGAGCTGGGTGGATGCAAGTGCCCTACAGCACATATATGTTCCCTCCTGAGTTAGGGAAGAGTAAAGCGATCATTAATCCAATGGGACTAGCACAAATTGCTGAGGAGGGCAGAGAGGGAGGTTGTTTGCATTTTGCTCTTTTATACCCTGACTCATTCTAACAGGAGAAAGGACAGTGAAGGTGGCTCATAGTAGGTTTGGAGCAAGGAACGAAGAGGTGGCAGGTTCTTCACAGGAGTAGTGGGGCACAGGAGAGGCAATTTTTTGTAGATGCAGGAATCAGACTCTGATCGCTTCTCGGCCTTTTGGCTAAGATCAAGTGTAGGAATCAGACTCTGCAAAAACAAAACAAAACAAAACAAAACAGACAGAAAAAAACTTTAGGAATGTGAACGGACATTCTGCAGTGGTTCCAGAGCACACCGGTATTCCTTCACCCATGATCGTGCATCTTGGACATTCAGTCTCATTGCTAAATTGTGTGTGCTAAGAACCTAGGCATGGAGTTGCCTTCACTTTTTGCTATGGCTTTGATGCCTATGTTGGGTCTTCTCTCTACGTATCAAGATGTCAAGGACTGTGCTTTTCTTTTAAGGAACTCATTTTGCCAAGAATGAAAAAAAAAATAACAGAATAGCATTCATGGTGACCCATGTTTCTGAGGGTGAGGTTCTGTTTCCTGAGGGGATTATAATGATTATAAAGAGGAAATGACATAAGACATACATCCATAAGGAAGAATAAGAGCAGTGGTTTTTAGCCAAATTGAACAGCATGAGATGAAGCTGGAAATTTCATGGTGCTGGAGACTGAATAAGAGGAGCCATGCCCAGATCTTAAAGGAAAGAGTGTGAGAAATGGAAGCAGTGAGATTGAACACCAGAGAGGGAACAGGATGTGAAAGACCAGGTTAAGGTAATTGGACCTTCTCTCATGAGACAGACAGGAGAGCCATTTAAAGTTTTAAAGTGAGAGAGTGACATATGTAGGCAAGTGACTTTGAAGTTACAATAGGGAAAAAGAATCTATGGCTCAGTATTGTTCCAGAGAAACATTCTTCCTGTTGAACCTTCTCTCTTCAATCCAGTGGACAAAATGTGAGTTTCATTTTTAGAAAAAGAGTTTTGTAAACTTTAAATGTCAAAAAAGTGATTATAAGTATGACTAGGTATTGAAATTGTGACATAGAGCAGGTAGTCAATATGTACTGTATTTGTGAATGAAGTGTGTCTGATTACGTGAGCTATAAAGTAGAAAGCAAGTGTGTTCATTCTTCTATGTATCTGTCCATCCAACAACCTCATCTGTTACATAGCCATAGATTAGTTACTTTATCTTTTTTGTATAGTTCAGAACCTAATGTTTAAGGAGGGAATCCTGTATGTTTGTTGTTTTTCAGGAAAACGGATGTGTGTGGGAGAGGGGCTGGCCCGCATGGAGCTGTTTTTGTTCCTGACCACCATTTTACAGAATTTTAACCTGAAATCCTTGGTTGATCCAAAGGACATTGAAACCATCCCAATTGCTAGTACATTTGGCCAT
The DNA here is from genome assembly GCA_028451465.1 of Erethizon dorsatum. Classification (NCBI taxonomy): domain Eukaryota; kingdom Metazoa; phylum Chordata; class Mammalia; order Rodentia; family Erethizontidae; genus Erethizon; species Erethizon dorsatum. Next base: position 122,339,579 of record CM051822.1, on the reverse strand, counting down.
GTGCCACCTTTGTACAAGCTCTGCTTTATTCCTGTCTGAAGAGTGGCACAATGCTTGGGTAGTGCTGTGCTGTCACCTGCAACTTTGTCTCAATGGGAGCATAATTCATCTCCTTCCCATAATTCCGGGCACCTTCCCTTGGCTCTCCTCTTACATCCTGCCAATCACTCCTAATCCAGTGAACATCCAACCCTTATTAAGGAAAATATTATGGTCCCTACACAAATATATCTGCAATCCTCTACACTCTGCAATAATTGTATTGAACACCACAAGTGCTAATACTTACCTAATGCCAAGTTATTGGAATGATCTTATTATTAAACAACAAAATGATTTAATATGACAATTCAGAGCCATTCTCCACTGTTGTGAATAAAAAGTATTATTAATCGCTGGGCTGTGTTTCAGACTTTCCCTTTTTTGCACATAATGTAGGTAAGAAATGAGTCTCAAGCATCATGCTGTCGTTCATAATGATCTGTATGGAAAGGGCCCGAGAAGGAGGCAGAAAATCTGTACTGGCTGAGTATTTCTTATAGTTATGGGTGATGTGGATTTGAAAGACAGAAACTGCCTCCAGGAGCAGCAACAACTGTAGGGAAACACTGAGGGAGTCAACTATAGGGAGGGTAAACATTAGGCGTTAGTATATCTCATGCCTCTGCTTTGATGTTAATCTCAACAGAAAATAAAGATTTAGGTTATTCTTTTACCTTTGTGTTTCCAACTTAGAGTATGAGTTTATGTGTAGATATTGCTAATAAGGTATTCTGAGTGTTATTCTTCTCTCCCTAAAGAACAATAAAATCCTTGGAAACTCCGACCTAGTCCTACTGTTTTTCTACTTTTTATCACATTGTTTTACAATCAACATAAATGTGATGGCAATTTGATGCTGTGGACTTAAGATCATGCCATTTCTAGTGCACAGACAACCAAACATTTTATACACATCAAATTCTGGTCATCTTTTTTCCTATCCTCTGGTTTTGAAGTGTATGAAGTGTATCATCTTCTAGGAAAGCCATATTTTGGCATGTATTTGTGAGATAACACATCCACATCTTGCATAAATATGTATGTACCTATAACTGTGTACATGGTATATATTCACATATAACATGTTATATATGTACATATACTCTTGACATTAAAAGTGCTTCTTAAAATATTGAGTTTTGTCTTAGTCACTTTCCTGTCACTGGAACAGAATACCTGATACCCACAACTTAAAATGGGAGAGGTTTACTTTGGTTCGTGGTTTCAGTTTGTGGTAAGCAGGCTCCAAGTTAGAAATGGCATGGTGGAAGAGCCTGAGCAAAGGGCAGCTGGTCATTCATGGCAGCCAGGAAACAGAGTGAAGGGAGTGGCCAGGGACAAGAATACACCCTCCTAGGTCATGATCCCAGTGACTCGCCTCTTCTAATCAGGCCCCATCTACAGCCACATGAGGCTCTTGGGGGATGTTCTAGATCTAACCCATAACATCCTCCCTTGGCCCACAAAAGACTCATGTAATATCATTATGCAGAATTCATTTAGTCCAACTCTAAGAGTTACCAAAGTCTTAACAGTTCCAGCATTTTTTAAAAGTCCAAAGTCTCCTCTGAAACTCGAAGCAAACACTTAGCTGTGAGCCTCTGTAAAAACAGGAAAGAAAGTTAAATACTTCCAACATACAATGGGACAGGGTAAATATTCCCATTCCAAAAGGGAGAAATAGGAGGATAGAAAGGAATTGGACCAAAGCAAGACCAAAACCTCACAGAGCAAATATTTTTTTGTGTGTGTGTGGGTACTGGGGGTCGAACTCAGGACCTCGCACACCAGCAGGCGCCCGTACCACTGAGCGATATCACCGGCCCGTTTTTCATATGTGGGTTCCGGGAGTTGAACTTGGGCCCTCGCGCTTGCCAGGCAGGCACTTATGCCGCTGAGCCATCTCACCAGCCCATCACAGATCAAAATATTAAATCCTGTAGTTCTATATATGTTGAGCACCTTAGGCAAATTTTTGCAAGATGTGAACCCCACAGGACTTGGGTGGCCCTGTCCCTATGGCCTTGTTGGTTGCAGATCTCATGGTCTTTCTTTGGGGCTCATTCCATTCACTGCTTGAAACTTTCCTCTGCAGACGTTCCACATTCCTGGCATCTCCAACTTTCTAGGGTCTCCACTGCACTTTTGACTTTACTCTCAGAGCTGCATGCACTGCCCTTTTAGGGGCAAACTGTGTAGCCTCCTAGACCTTCTTCTGAAATCTGATCAGAAGCTTCTATGACCCCATAGCTCTTGCATTCTGCCTTCCTATAAAATCAGCACCACATGGATGATGCCGAGGTATGCAGCAACTTCGAGCAGTAGTCTGGTCCCCTTGGACCATGGCTGCAGCAGCCTCTGAGTGCCTGGATGGCTGAGCTCTGTGAAACAAAGCCCAAGAAATCAATTCTTTGGTGATCCTTCTCAAGCAGGGGTACAGGGGTTCTCTTCTCAAATGAAAGCTTTACAGTTTTATACCACTGAGCCTGTGGAGGGTGGCATCTTACTGATTCCTTAGATGACTTTAGACCATCTTTCCCATAGTTCTGATGCAAAGTACTTGCTTCTTTTTAATGTAAACCTTTACAGCAATCATGCTCTCCTTTGCCCCAACTTTGCTGGCACTTCCTTTCTGATAAAACTACAAACTTTTCAAATCATTCAGCTTTGCTGTTTTTTCCTGATTTTAGATCTGGCTAGAAGCAGCTATCAGTACTCATGCCACAGCCTGAACATTGGCTGAACATTTCTGGCTTGAAATTTTCTCCACCAGATTAATTACTCTGCTGCCCTTAATCTCCATCTCCTGCAAAGTCTTAAGACCTGGGCAAAATGTAGACAACTTTTTTGCTAAAATGAAACACACAAGGTCCCTCATCCAGTTTCCAGTAAAATCCTCATTCTCAGTTGATACCTCGTTAGCCTTGCCTTTGCAGGTTGAATTCCTGTCAGCATTCTAGACTTCTGAGCTTTGACCAGAATCTGTCCTTACAGAAATCCAGGAATCCTCTAGCCCTTTTCTCCAAACTTTTCCAAATTCTTCCTGCAACCAAGCTCCAAAAGCTTCTAAATGTGGTCAGATACAGTCACGGCAATGACCCCACTTCTTTGGTACCAGTTTCTTAGCCACTTTCTCATACAGGGACAAAAGACCTGATACCTGCAAATTAAAGGAGGAGAGGTATATTTTGATTCAGTTTCAGTGCATGGCTGGTAGGATTCAAGGTGAAAGGGGCATGGTGGAAAGGCCTGGGTATATGACAGCTGCACATCCCATGGCGTCCAGGCAGCAAAATAGAAGGGAGGAGCTGGGGACAAGAATACATCCTTCCAGGTAACGCCCCCAGTGACCTGCTCTTCTGATCAGGCCTCAAGTCCAAACACATGAAACTTCTGTGGGACATTTTAGATCTGATGCATAATTGGTTCATATTTCATGTATTGGTTTATAAGTTGCTATTTTCTACTCAACACAATGCCAGGAAAACTTCATAGGTAATTAAAATAGAGATATGGAGAAATGATTTGATTGTATGCATTGTAAAAAGGAAGAAATAGGAACTGGTCTTAAACATGAAAATACCCTAAAAAAGAACAAGTACAAATTAAAACTACATTAAATTCCTTTAAACCTTTCTGATTGAACAATAAAAAATTAATATTTTAGTAGGTGCATGTTTTAGATTGCAACATGTAATCTTATACTTTTTTTTAATGTCCAGTTTTCAGTTTCATTGATGTCTAAAGTAATTTTTATTATTTTGTGCTTCTTTGGAGTTAATAAGTTCTACATGATTGCATTTCTTTTTTTATGTTTTTATTTTAAAGAGAAAAAACAATAAAAACAATGATACAGAGTTTCAAAACAAGCTAATAGGGGATTAACAATGGTTATTATGTTGTGTATTGTTATCTTCAACGTAGTTGCTCAGATTAAAAGATACAGACATGAAAAATTAATCAAACAATATAAGCACAAACTGTTCTTTTCAATGAACAAATAGAAATTAGTAGTACAATTATCTTAACTGTTATATATATATACATATATATACATACATTCTTTATATATATACATTCTGTTATATATATATATTTCTTCCCCTTTCACAATATGTATTGTATATTTTGGATCTTATTTACTCTTTCAATTTCTTACACTAGGGAGACAATACGATGCTTACACAAGTGAATCTCATTTATTTCACTTATGAGTATGGTCTCAAGTTGCACCCATTTACCTATAAAAGCCTTGAGTTTATCCTTCTTTACAGCTGAGTAGTACTCCACTGTATAAAAATACCACATCTTTTTTATCCATTCCTCGGTTGGTGGGCATTTGGGTGGTTTGCAACATTTAGCTATTAGAAACTGTGCTGCTATCAACATGGGTGCACATATGTTGCCGTGGTATGATGTTTTTAATTCTTCTGGGAAAATATCCAGAAGGGGAATAGCTGGGTCAAATGGGACCTCTAACCCTAGTTTTCTGAGGAATCTCCACAATGATTTCCCCAGTGGCTGTAACCAGTCTACACTCCCAACAACAGTGGAGAAGGGTTCCTTTTTCCCAACAGCCCCTCCAGCATTTGTTATTGGTTGATTTCTTGATGATAGCCATTCTTTCTGGGGTGAGATGGAATCTCAATCTTGTTTTAATTTGCATTTCTCAAATGACGAATGATGTTGAACATTTCTTTATGTATTTATTTGCCATTCGTATTTCTTCCTCTGAGAAGTGCATATCCATCTCAGATGCCCATTTTTGGGTTGGGTCTTTGAATTTGGGGGTTCTGATTTTTTCAATTCTTTTTTTTTATTTTAAAGAGGAGAAAAAACAAAACAAATCAAAAAAAGAACAAATTTTCAAAACAACATAATATGAGGGTAACAATGGTTAATGCATTACGTATTATTATCTTTAAGTTAGTTATTCAGGATATCAGACATTAGCATTCAATTGTCCAAACATTATTGGCTCAAACCTTACTCTTCAATGAACTAAGTAAAATTGGTAGTGTATCTATCTTAACCATCTTATATATATATACAATTTTTTTTCCCTTTCCCTACTTTCGTTTCCCTATTCCAGTCTCTCTTTCCTATTGACCAGTTTCTTTTTGATTCACCGTGTCTATTGTACATTTTGGATCTTATTTACTCTTTCAGTTTCTCATACTAGAGAGACAATATGATGCTTACACATGTGCGTCTGGTTTATTTCACTTATGAGTATTTTCTCGAGTTGCATCCACTTACCTATAAAAGTCTCCAGTTTATCTTTCTTTATGGCTGAATAGTACTCCATTGTATAAAAATACCGCATCTTTCTTATCCATTCCTCAGTTGATGGGCATTTGGGTTGTTTCCAAGATCTGGCTATTACAAATTGTGCTGCTATAAACATGGGTGCACATATATCACTGTGGTACGATGTTTTTAATTCTTCTGGGAAGATGCCCAGAAGGGGAATAGCTGGGTCAAATGGGACCTCCAACCCTAGTTTTTTGAGGAATCTCCACACTGACTTCCACAGTGGCTGTACCAGTCGACACTCCCACCAACAGTGAAGAAGGGTTCCTTTTTCCCCACAGCCCCTCCAGCATTTGTTATTAGTTGATTTCTTTATAGTAGCCATTCTTTCTGGGGTGAGATGGTATCTCAGTGTTGTTTTAATTTGCATCTCTCGAATGACTAGTGATGTTGCACATTTTTTTGTATATTTATTTGCCATTAGTATTTCTTCATCTGAGAAATGTGTATTCATCTCAGATGCCCATTTTTGGAGTGGGTCTTTAAATTTGGGAGGTCTGATTTTTTTGAGTTCTTTATATGTTCTCGATAGTAATCCTTTGTCTGAGGAACAGCTGGCAAACATTTTTTCCCACGTTGTGGGTTGTCTTTTCACTCTGTTGGTGGTTTCTCTTGCTGTGCAAAAGCTTTTTAATAAGATGAGATCCCAGTTATTGATTCTTTGGGATAGTTCCCGTGCAGTTGAGTTTTTATTCATAAGTCTTTGCCTACACCAATGTCTTGAAGGGTTTTACCTATCCTACCTTCCAGCAGATTTAATGTTTCTGTTTTAACATTTAGATTTCTGATCCATTTTGAATTTAGTTTAGTGCATGGTGAAAGATATGGGTCTAGTTTTAATCTTCGGCATGTGTAGAGCCAGTTTTTCCAGCACCATTTATTAAAGAGGCTATCTTTCTTCCAGCGAATGTGTTTGGCACCTTTGTCAAAGATAAGGTGGCTTAGTGTGTCTGGGGTTGTTTCAGCATCTTCTAATCTGTTCCATTGATCTTCAGGTCTGTTTTTTTGCCAGTACCACACTGTTTTTATCACAGTAGCTTTATAGTATAATTTCAAGTCGGGGATTGTGATGCCCCCTGCCTTGCCTTTGTTGCCCAGAATTGCCTTTGCTATTCTAAGTCTCCTCTGATTCCAAATGAATTTTAGGATTGTTTTCTCTAATTCTGTGAGATATGCTATTGGAATTTTGATTGGAATTGCATTAAATCTGTATAACAATTTTGGAAGTATGGCCATTTTCACTATATTGGTTCTTCCTATCCAGGAGCAAGGGATATCTTTTTTTTTTTTTTCAATTCTTTATATATTCTAGATAGAAGTCCTTTGAGGGGCAGTTGGCTAAATTTTTTTCCCACTCTGTGGGTTTTCTTTTCACTCTGCTGATAATTTCTTTTGATATGCAAAAACTTTTAAATAAGATGAGATTCCAGTTGTTGATTCTTTGAAGTATTTCCCATGCAGTTTGGGTTTTATTCATGAACTCTCTGTGTACCCCTATGTCTTCAAGATTTCTACCTACTTTCTCTTCCAGTAGATTGAGTGTTTCTGTTTTAATATTTAGATCTTTGATCCATTTTGACTTCAGTGCATGGTGATAGACATGGGTCTAGTTTTAGTCTTCAGCATGTGGAAAGCCAGTTTTTCCAGCACCATTTATTAAAGAGGCTATCTTTCTTCCAGTGAACATGTTTGGCCCCTTCGTCAAAGATCAGGAGGCTGAGTGTGTTTGTAGTTGTGTCTGCATCTTCTAATCTTTCATTGATCCTCAGGTCTGTTTTTTTGCCAGTACCATGCTGATTTTATTGCAGTAGCTTTGTAGTACATTTTCAAGTCAGGGATTGTGATGCCTCCTGCCTTATCTTTGTTGCCCAGGATTGCATTTGCTATTCTAGGTCTCTTCTGCTTCCAGATGAATTTTAGGAATGTCTTCTCTAGATCTGTGAGGTATGCTAAGGGTATATATATTGGGATTGCATTAAATCTGTGTAACAGTTTTGGAAGTACAGCCATTTTCACAATGTTGGTTCTTCCTATCCATGAGCAAGGGTATCTTTCCATTTTCTAATATCCTCTTCAATCTCCTTTTTCAGAGTACTGTAATTTTCAATGTATAGATCCTTTACTTCCTTTATTAGATTGATTCATAAATATTTAATTTTTTGGATGTTATTGTGAAGGGTGTTGTTTCCCTAATTTCTCTCTAGGTATGTTTGTTGTTTGTGAACAGGAATGCTATTGATTTTTCAGTGCTGACTTTGTATACAGCTATGCTAGTGAATTTGGTTATTAATTCTAGAATTCTTTTGGTGGAGTTTTTGGGGTCTTCTATGTAGAGTGTCATGTCATCTTTAAATAATGAGAATTTAACTTCTTCTTTTCCTATCCTTATTCCTTTTATTTCTCTCTCTTGTCTAATTGCTCTGGCTAATGTTTCCAGAACTATATTGAATAAGAGTGGTGATAGTGGATATTCTTGTCTTGTTCCTGATTTTAGATTGAAAGCTTTCAGTTTTTGTCCATTTAGTATGATGTTGGCTACTGGTTTGTCATAGATGACTTTTATCAGATTGAGGTAAAGACCATCTATTACAATTTTCTGTAGGGTTTTTATCATGAATAACTGTTGGTCTTTGTCAACAGCTTTTTCTGCATCTATTGAGATAATCATGTAATTTTTCCCTTTGGGCCTGTTGATACAGTGTGTTACATTTATTGATTTGTGTATGTTGAACCATCCCTGCATTCCTGGGATGAATCCCATTTGGTCATACTGTATAATCTTCTTGATGATTTGCTGCATTCTGTTTACTAGTATTTTATTGAGGATTTGTGCATCTATGTTCATTAGGGAGACTGGCCTGTAGCTGTCTTTTTTGGTTGGGTCTTTCTCTGGTTTTCATGTCAGGGCACTACTTGCCTCCAGGAATGAGTTAGGGAGTATGGCTTCACTTTCAATTTCATTAAAGAGTTTGAGGGGTATTGGCATGGAATCTTCTCTAAATTTCTTGTAGAACTGAGCTGTGAATACATCAGGACCTGGGCTTTTCTCTGTTGGTAAGTTTTTAATTACATTTTTAATTTCATTAACTGATTTTGCAATATTCAGAATTTTCATCTTGATTCAGCTTTAGTAATTCATACATATCTAGGAATCTGTGCATTTCTTCTGTGTTTTCCATCTTATGTGAGTAAAGATTTTCAAAGTAGGTATTAATGATCTTCTGAATTTCTACAGGATCTGTAGCAATTTCAACCTTTTCATTCCTCATTGCATGAATTTGAGTTTTTTCTTTCCTTTTTTTGATAAGGTTGGCTAGGGGTTTATCAATTTTATTTATTCTTTCAAAGAACCAACTCTTCGATTCATTAATTCTTTGTATTGTTTTCTTTGTCTCAATTGTGTTATTTTCTACTCTGATCTTTATAATTTCCTCCCTTGTATGGGCTTTGGGCTTGACTTGCTCTTCTTTTTCTAGAAACTTTAGGTGTAGCATTAGGTTGTTTATTTGTGGTCGTTCTGTTTTCCTGTGAGAATTCACCACTATAAATTTCCCTCTTAGGACTGCTTTCACTGTGTCCCACAGGTTCTTGTATGCTGTATTTGTATTTTTGTTTGATTGTAGATATTGTTTAATTTCTTCTGTGACCCATTGGATGTTCAGGAGGGTGTTGTTTAATTTCCATGTGTTTATGGAGTTTTTGTGGTTTCTTTTGCCATAAATTTCCAATTTCATTGCACTATAGTCAGATAATATGCACGGGATAATTTCAATTCCTTTGCATTTACTTGAGCATGTTCTGTGGGCTAGCATATGGCCTATTTTAGAGAACATCCCATGTGCAGCTGAGAAGAATGTGTTTTGTGATGATGTTGCATGGAACACTCTGTAAACGTCTACTAAGTCCATTTGTTCGCAGGTTTGGTTCAGTTCTGGTATTTCTTTGCTGATTTTTTGTCTAGTTGATCTATCTCTTTGTGACAATGGGGTATTGAGGTCTCCCATTACAATTGTGTTATTGCTTATTTGATTTTTCATGTCTATCAATAATTGTCTTAATATAGTTGGGTGCTCCCATATTTGGTGCATACATATTTATGATTGTTAGCTCTTCCTCTTGAACTTTTCCCCTAACAAGTATGTAGTGACCTTCTTGATCTCTTTTGACCATTCTTGGTTTGAAGTTCACATTGTCTGCAAATAAGATATCTACCCCTGCTTTTTTCTGGGTTCCTGTTGCATGGAGTATTTTTTTTTTTTCATCCTTTGACTTTCAGTCTGTGAGTTTCTTCTTGAGTTCAACATGTTTCTTGTGTACAGCATATTATTGGATCTTGTTTCTTGATCCATTCTGCCAATCTTTTTTCTTTTGATTGGTGAATTGAGGCCATTTATATTGATGGCTATAACTGATATGTATTGGCTTATCTTTGTCATGTTGTTTTCCTGCTGTTGGTTCCCCACTTTTCCCCTTTGTTTAATTGCTTGCACTGCCTGGTGGTTTCTCTCTGATGTTGTTCTTGGAACTGTGGTCATTTTTATCTCTTTCTAGAATATCTTTCAGTATTCTTTGTAGGGTTGGTTTTGTGGTCATGAATTTCTTCCGTTGTTCTTTGTCATGGAAGTTTCTTATTTCTCCATTAATTTTGAAAGATAGTTTTGCAGAGTACATCAATCTGGGTTGGAAGTTGTTTTCTTTCAGGACTTGTAATACTTCACTCCAAGCTCTTCTTGATTTGAGGGTTTGTGTTGAGAAGTCTGCCATGATTCTGATGGGTTTTCTTTTATAGGTGATCTGTTTCTTTTCTCTAACAGCTTTTAATATTCTATTCTTGTGCTGAATTTCTGGGATCTTTATTATATGTCTGGGTGTATATTTATTTTGGTTATAGCTAATTGGAGTTGTATATGCTTTATTTATCTGTATGTCAGCTTCTTTTCCCATGCTTGGGAAATTTTCTGCTATTACTTCTGGAAATAGTTTTTTTTATGTCTTTTGTATTGACTCCTGCTATTTCATTGACACCAATTATTCTTCTAGTATTTTTCTTTGCATCGTCTTGCAGCTTTTGAATTGTAATTTCCTGCTCTTTTGTCATTTTCAAGAGATCTTTCCTTTCATGATCACTAGCTGAGATCCTGTATTTAAGGTCTGAAAGTCTGTCTTCAGTTTCATTCAAGTGATTTTGCCAGCTTTCAGTGGAATTTTTAATTTCTTGGATATCTGTTTGTATCTGTTTCATGCATTCTATTTTTTCCCTATATTGATCATTCACTGTTTCCATCTGCTTCCTAGCATCATCTATTTTTTTAATCTATCTGTACTCTAGATTTGCTGAACAATGCTTTTATAAATGTTGACATTTCTTTTTTTTTGCCTGAGAGATTATTTCTGATCTGATTTCCTGTGTAGCCTCATGGATTTGTTTCTTTACTTCATTTGCTATCATTTCAGAAATGTCAAGTGTGTGTCTTCCATATTCCTCTATCTCATTGTCTCCTGGACTTCTTCTGGGTGGGCTGGAGGTCTGAGGTTGCATTTTGCTTCTGCATTTTCTATTTCAAAAGGTTTTATTTTGTTTTCTGTGTTGATCCTTATAAGTTTTTATAGTAGGTAGATTTCTCACTAGTATTACGGCCTCTCTAGGCAGGGTTTATTCTTCAGGATGTTTTCTGTGTCTAAGACGTTCTTGTTTTGTGTCTGTCCCAAGATCCTACCTTTCCAATTAATGAAAAGTGAGATGTTGGTATCTGTTTGGCTCTGTCCCATTCCTTTGGTGTTGGGTGTAGTGAGGTTATTTACCTCAGAACTTCCCAGTATTGTTACAGAAGTGAGAACAATTGATTAAAACAGATATGGCATCCTAGCTAAAGTAGTGTAATTAGCACTGACAATAGCATCAAGCACAGTTTAGAAACTGACAAACTGTGGTAACTATTAATTTTGTACCTTTAACCATAGAAGCAAAATCTACAGTTATATAACAGAACCGATTGTGAATTAGGAGTTTGTATGCAAAGTGTTTTCCCTTGGTAGAGTGGTTTTACCCTGTGGTGGGGAAATTTAAGAAGGATAGTGGATATATCAGAGGTAACTGAAAAGAAATAAAGTAGAAGCCAGGCTAGAGGATGAAGGATGATCATGTATGCTTTGGGAAACTAGAGAACAGGGCAGAAGTGAAAGAATGAAGGAGTAAGCAAGGGATTGTTGAAGTTGACCAGAAAATTAGGCAGGCTATTCCTCACATGAAAATATGATTAAGTCTAGAGAGGTAAATTGAGGAGAGGGGGAAAGAAGATGAATAGATTAGAACAAAGATGTAGGTAGAAGACAAAAAAAAAAAATAGGAGGGCCGGTGAGATGGCTCAGCGGCTTAAGCGCCTGCCCGGCAAGCGCAAGGGCCCGAGTTCGACTCCCGGATCCCACATACGAAAAAAGGGGCCGGTGATATCGCTCAGCGGCACGGGCGCCTGCTGGCGCGCGAGGTCCTGAGGTCGACCCCCCGGTACCCACAAAAAAAAAAAAAAATAGGAAAAGGAATGGGAAACAAATCACAAACCAGAAAAAAAAAAAGAAGAAGAAAAATAAAATAAAATAAAAACAAACAAAATTCCTCTGGTGTCCACTGAGAGTCCAAAACTACTGGATAACACTGTCAAGCCTGCAGTACAGTTTGTGCTAGATTTGAGGAAGACCTTGGCCTCCAAATGTGGGGGCCTGGGGCCAAAGTCTTTAGCCAGTACTTTCTGTATGCCCCTTAGCAGCTCCCAGTGGCATGGGGACAGCCTGGGGCTGCACTTTCTTGAGGTGCAAGGTTGTTTAATTCCCTGTGCCTCTCTAACCACAGGTCCAGGGGGAGTGGTTAGCTGTTCAATTTATTATGCATGTACCCCAGTAGTCTTTAATCTTGTTCCTGGAAGTTCTGGTTAGAGCTCTGGTGCACAAAAGGAATGGGAAGAAAAGAAAAAAGAAATGGAAAAGAAAAGAAAGAGAAAAAAAGGAAAAAAAAAAAAAGGAAAACTGGCCAATCATCAGGGAGGGAGCAGTTTGTGTTGGCAGAATTTACTGCTGGACTGTAGTGTCTTCTTTTCAGAGGAAGGCAGAAGAGGCAGGGGACATTATATCCCAAATCTATCCTGTATGGCTTGATTTAGGCACACTCTTTTAGTGTATCCTTTTTTTTTTTTTCTTTTAAGATTCCAAGTATGGTGGGCAGTCATCCCAATCCAGTGACCCATCAGCAGCTGGGTGGGCTGGCTGGCCATTTTATTAAGTCCTTTATCTATATTTGGCTTGCTCTATTAGTCTCTTATGTAAGATTGATTTCAGTTTCATGGCCTATGTCCCTCCCTTCTTCCAATTACCTGTGTTTTTGTTGCAGAAATCTGATATCAAACCAAATGGAAGACTATTTGCACCTGAGGAGTTGGAAGGCAACTTTTATTTTTAACACTAGTGGGCTGATGGGAACCAGGTCTCAAATCATCAGCCCAGAGTCAGCTTAGAGTTCAGCTTAAATATATTTTTGCAAACTGGAAATACAAAGCTGATTACAGATTATTATATGATTGGTTACATAAGTTAAGGCATATGTTGTCAGGCAGATTTATTCTGGGCAGACTTTGCTAGGAGGACACTGTCCAAGTGGGCGGGTGAAATCAGGCAATCATGTCCTTGACTGGGTTATTTTGTCCTAGGTGGAAAGTTTCTGGAATAGGCAAGCAAAACAGAGTATGTTTATAGGCTAGAAAGTACAGGCAGTGCATCTGGATGCAGTCAGATAAGGCTGAGTCAAACTGTCTCTGAGTTATAGCTGGCGTGGTGGTCAAGGCTAGCTGAGTCTAACTGCGTGACAGGCAGCATGAACTTAGGCAGAGGCCACTAATTGATTATTAATTTCTGCTATGAAATTTAATAAGTTTGCTATTTTATAACTTTGTTCTTACATTTTATTTTATTTTATTTTTTTAAATTTTATTTTTTTGTGGGTACCGGGGGTCGACCTCAGGACCTCACACGCCAGCAGGCACCCATGGCACTGAGCAATATCACCGGCCCTTTTTTTTTTTCGTATGTGGGTTCCGGGAGTTGAACTCGGGCCCTTGTGCTTGCCAGGCAAGCGCTTACACCGCTGAGCCATCTCACTGGCCCCTGTTCTTACATTTTAGTTGAATTTCTCTGAGTAGCTCTGAACAAGGCTCCTCCTCTATTCAACCATGTTGAATGTCCCTCCATTATTGCATTTCTTAAGGTGAATGTTTATTGATCTTATAGCTTTTTTCTTTGTGAGGATATTCATTCAATGCTATACATTTCCCACTAAGAACTGTCATACTCTACAAACCTCTTTACCAACAATATGAATATGGAAAGATCCAATATGAGTGTCTTTAAAAATTTGCTGAAATCTATTATTTCTTAGACATTTCTCTCTCTGTCTGTCTCTCTATCTCTCTGTCTCTCTCTCTCTCTCACTACAGTGATCAATAAAATTCAAGGAAGCAATAATGTTTTACTATCTCAAGTAATTCTGGATGGCTCATGGAAAATATAACATTTAGGGAAGAGTGGACTGACTTTTTGAATTGAAATTGGCTATTTATAGAAAAGTTTCATAACATTGGATTTGGCACTGCTATCTCAACTATGACACTGAAAACACTGGCAATGAAAGGAAAAGAGAAATTAGATTTCATTAAAATCACTTTACATATCAGAGGATACTCTCAATAAAATGAAAAGGCAACTCATGGGATGGCAGGAATTATTTGCAAAGAGGAATCTGTTAATAATAGTTAATTTCCTGAATATATTAAGAATGCTTTCAACTCAGCAAAACAACAATGATGTAATCAACTTAACATCACCCATAATGAAATGTCAGAAAAATGTTTGTTACCCTGAAAAGTGAGAGAAGTGTCATTCTGCTGTGATAGCTTTGGGAAAGATATATAAGCTGATTTAATATTAGGATATATCAGAGAAGTTGAAATTTGGAGCATTTTATTAACTGATTCTATGCTCTTAAGAGTATCAAGGTCCCTGGGTGTCAAGGAATAACTAAAGAACTTCTCTAGGGTTGAGCTGACTGGCGACATTATGGGTAGTTTTAACATGTGAATCTGGATTTTGAACTGAATTGTCAATGGACATAATGGGTATATTTGGGACTTAGTTGTGAAATAATATAGGGAATGAGGATTAGGTCTCCATTCATCAATAATAATTTCTTGGCTTTGATGGTTTGACTATAGTTATACAGAAGAATCATCTTGTTTTTAGGAAATACATATTAAAATATTTCAGGGATTTGGAAGCAGGTCAACAATTTACTTTGTAGTGGTTATGTTAGAGTTTGATTTAAATTGTCTCCCAAAGACCATATGCTAAAGGCTTGACTGCTAGCTGATGAGCTTCTGAAGATGAGTGGATCATGAAAGCTCTAACTTCATCAGTAGATTGATCCCTTGGGTTCATAACTTGACAGCATTATTCGGAAGTGATGGGAAGTCAGGAGTTGGGGCGGGAGTTAAGGGAGCAGGTCATAGAGGTGATTTGGGGACTATATCTTCTCCCTACACCTTTCCTCTGTGGCTCTCTTTTCACTGCTTCCTGGTTACCATGAAGTGAGTATCTTTGTCCCACTATTCTCCGTCCACCATCATGCTCTGTTTCACACAAGCGTAAAAGCAGTGGAGCCAGCTGACAACTGAAAACTGTGAAATCGTGAGCCAAAATAAACTTTTCATCCTTTCACTGTATCTTCTCACAGCAATGGAAAACCAAGCATCAGAGAAAATTTATATCAGAAGTGGGATCATTTCTGTGACTATACATTGCTGTGTAGTTTAGAAGTTTTTGAAAATGCTTTTTGGGAGGAATTTGGAAAGATAGTCTGACTAGAAAATCCCTAGAATTCAATAACATAGGTACACTCCACTTGAAGCATTGAAGCATTATTTGAAAGTGAACTTGAATTAATTTTAACAATATCATGTGATTCCAGGAAAACAGCTACAAAATTTAGGAGAAGATATACACTATATGAGATTTTCCAGATATTGAAGAAAAAAATTCCAAACAAGAATATTATACCCAAAAAGCCAAACTGTGGAAATGAAAACAAGGACATTCCCAGACATACACATGCTCAGAAATATATTTCTCCAGACTTGTCCTGCATAAAATACTGAAGGAAGTACTTCAAACTTAAAGAGAGACACGTTAACGAGTAAGAAGCAAGATATAAAGCTCACTGGCAAGAATAAACAGGCAAATTCAGAATGATCTAATATTGTGAAAATGGTGCATAAATCATATACATCTTATTGTATGAAAAAATAAAACAAAATGATAAGAGAATACCAATAGTAAATAAACCGTGTACCACTGTCTTCAGAGTACTCAAAACATACACATCTTTAGTATTTACATTAAAAAAAAACCAAGTATTTAATCTACTACACAATATGTTAATATATTAATTGACATGTTAAGAGAAAGAACACAGATTTAAAACATCAAAGCTCTTCTGGCGCGCGAGGTCCTGAGGTCGTCCCCCCGGTACCCACAAAAAAAAAAAAAAAAAAAACATCAAAGCTCGGGGGCCGGTGAGATGACTCAGCGGCTTAAGTGCCTGCCCGGCAAGCGCGAGGGCCCGAGTTCGACTCCCGGAACCCACATACGAAAAAGGGGCCGGTGATATCGCTCAGAGGCACGGGCGCCTGCTGGCGCATGAGGTCCTGAGGTCAACCCCCCGGTACCCACAAAAAAAAAAAAAAAAATCAAAGCTCAAACTGTGGTGAAAAATGGAGTGCCAATATAAAATTGTCTTATTAATGTATTTTCTGTTTCTTTTTTTGTCAATTTTTTAAATTTTTATTTTTATTAGTACATGTTTGCAGTATATAATGATTACATTCCTCATGTGGAGATCGCACATGTACATAACAGATCTTAATTCTTTTTTCCTCGACTTCTCCTTCCCCATCTCCATTCCTTCCATCTCTTGGACCCTTCCCTATTGCAGAAGATTTATCTCCCCATTTGCTATTATCAATCTTTTATTTTGCTCTTTATTTATATTTTTGGGCTTCTCATATAAAAGAATCCATGCAATATTTCAGCTTGTGTGTCTGATATATTTCACTTAACATTATGCTCTCAAAGTGCATCCATTTTCCCAAAATGACTCAAATTTACCCTTCTTTATGGCAAGGTAGTTCTCCATTGTGTATAAATGCCATATTTTTTTCTAAATTAATTTTTAAAATTAGTACATATATGCCATACATGTTGATCACATTAATCATAAAGAATTTGCACCTGTACTAACACATCTTGGTTCCACTTTTTCCCTATTCCCTTCCTCTCCCTTCAGCCCTTTCTCCCCTCCCCATATACACAAGTTTTGTTTCAATTTTTTCCTTCATTTTCTTTTTCCCTACCTTCCCTCCCTCTCTTGTTTCCCCTCCCATTTGAACATGTTCTGCCTTCTTTCAGATATCTATCCTCCATTCTGCTCCTTATTTACCCTTTCTGCTTCTCATACAAGAGAAACAATGTTGTATTTAAACATGAGTGTCTGATTCACTTCACTTAGAATTATGGTCTTGGGGTACATTCATTTTCCTAAAAATAATTCAAGTTTATCCTTCTTTATGGAGTAATGCTCCATTATATATAAGTACAACATTTCCTTTATCCATTCATTGTTTGATGGGCTTATGTGCTGTTTCCAAGATTTAGCTATTATAAATTGTGCTGCTTTAAACATGGGTATGCATATATCACTTTGGTACGATGCTTTTAATTCTTTCAGGAAGAAACCCAGAAGGAGAATGGCTGGGTCAAATGGAACAGCTAGTTTTAGTTTTTTGGTGGAATTTCCAGAGTGGTTGTGCCAGTCTACATTTCCACTAACAGTGGAGAACTGTTCCTTTTTCCCCAAAGCATCACCACGTTTGTTATTGATTGGTTTCTTGATGATAGCCATTCTTTCTGGGGTGAGATGGAATCTTAGCATTGTTTTAATTTGCATCTCTCAAATGACCAGTGATGTTGAACATTTATTCATTTTTATTTGCTTTTTGTACTTCTTCATCTGAGAAATGTCTATTAATCTCAGATGCCCATTTTTGGATTGGGTCTTTAAATTTGGGTGGGGCTCTGATTCTTGCCCAGAATTACTTTTGCTATTCTAGGTCTCTTCTGGTTCCATATAAATTTTAGGGTTGTTTTATCTAGTTCTGTGAGGTACTCTGTTGGTATTTTGACTGGGATTACATAAAATCTGTATAACAATTTTGGAATTATGGCCATTTTCACTATGTTGGTTCTGCCTATCCAAGAACAGGGGATAGCTTTCCATTTTCTGATATCCTCTTCCATCTCCTTTTTCAGAGTACTGTAGTTTTCACTAAATAGATATTTCACTTCCTGTGGCGGATTGACAACTGGTGGTCAACCTGTAACACCCAGCTGAACTGAATCAGCGTGGTGCTGGGTGTAGAAGGCCCACCTGAGGACTGTTGCCAACAACATAAAAAGGAGAACTGGAGGGAAGAGGTGGTGCTGTTGATTCTCCTGGAGGAGCTTGTCATGCTGGCTTTCCTGATATGAACTCAGCTTTTGCATCGTCAGAGGAGCTCAGGACCTCGTTGTCACTGAGAATGGCTGTGGTATTTTTGGGGGAGCTCTGGTCCTTACTTTGAGCATCACTTCCTGGATCCAGTGCAGATCCCTCAGCCTCTGGCACAGATCCTTCATCCCACTGGCACAGAATTTCTAGCTTCCACCACTGACCTTTGGGTCTTCCCAGCACAGATCTGTGAAACAGACTTGCATGAGACATTGTCATGGGCTCTACGACTCCAGTTGGACTTGTGGAGGGCATTGTCAGGGGCTCCAGGTCTTTAGCTGGACTTGTGCAGGACATTGCCGTGGGATCCAGGCCCTCAGCTGGATTCTTTGGGTCTTTAGTGTGTGGACAGATTTCCTGCATTCTTTTGTATTTGACTCTTTGGGTGACTATTATAAAATAATCCTATTAATTATGTGTCCTGTATTAAATTGTTTCTCTTGCAAACCCTGACTACAATACTTCCTTTGTTAGATTGATTCCTAAGTATTTCATTTTTCTTGATGCTATTGTGAAAGATGTGGTTTCCCTAATTTTTCTCTCAGTGAATTTGCCATTTGTGTGCAGGAATACTATTGATTTTTGAGTGCTAAGTTTATATCTTACTATGTTGCCAAGTTTGGTTATTAATTCTAGGAGTCTTGTGTTTGCTTTGGCAGCATATATACTAAAATTCATGGAGTCTTTCAGTGGAGAGTTTGGAGTCTTCTGTGTACAATATCATTCATCAGCAAATAATGATAATTTAACTTCTTCCTCTCCTATCCATATCCCTTTTATTTCTATCTCTTGTCTAATTGCTCTGGCTAATGTTTGCAGAACTATATTGAACAGGAGGGATGATAGTGGGCATCCTTGTCTTGTTCCTGATTTTAGTTTTTGTCCATTTAGTATGATATTGGATGTCGGTTTAGTTTCAGTTTTTGTCCATTTAGTATGATATTGGATGTTGGTTTGTCATAGATGGCTTTTATCAGATTGAGATAAAGATGTTCTATCCCAACTTTCTGTAGGGTTTTTATTATGTATGTGTGTTGGACCTTGTTAAATATTCTTCTGTGTCTATTGCAATGATCATGTGGTTTTTGTCTTTGGTTCTGTTAATGTGGTGTATTACATTTATTGGTTTTCATATGTTGAACTATACCTGTGTCCCTGGGATGAATCCTTCTTGGTCATGGTGTATAATCTTTTTGATGGTTTGCTTCATTCTGTTTGCCAGAATCTTGTTGAGGATTTTTGCATCTATGTTCATTAAGGAGATCAGCCTGTAGTTCTCTTTTTCGTTGCATCCTTCTCCCATTTTGGTATCAGGGTAATGCTTGCTTCCAGGAATGACTTTTGGAGTATTGTTTCAATTTCAATTTCATGAAAGAGGTTGAGAAGTAGTGGCATTGGAACTACTCTAAGTTCTTGTGCAATTCAGCAGTGAATCCATCCTCCTATTGACTTATTTCTTTCATTATATTATCTTTCTGTTACTAGTCCTCTTTCCACCTTTTGCTTAACTGTTCTTCCTAACTGATGTATACATTCCACTAGACTTTTTGACATTATTAGATTTATTTTCTCTTTCTAGGATATCCTTGAGAATTTTTTGGAATGCTGGTTTCAAGGTCAGGAATTTCTTAAGGTGCTCTTTGTTATGGAAAAGTCTTATTTCTCCATCAATTTTGAAAGACTGTTTTGCAGGATATATTAATGTGGACTGGCATTTGCTTTCTTTCAGGGCTTGAAACACTTTACCTCAAGCCCTCCATAAAGATTTGCACTTAAGGTTTGCATGAAAAGTCTGCTGTAATTCCATTGGGTTTACATTTATACATGATTTTTTTTTTTTGCTTTGATCTAACATCTTTTTAGATTCTGTGCTTGTATTGTACTTCTGAGGTTTTGGCTATGATATATCATGGTGAGGTTATTTTCTGATTGAGGCTATTTGGGATTCTATAAGCCTTACTTACTGTATGTTCAATTTAGCACTCATTTTGGGAAGTTTTCTCCTCTGATTTCTGTAAATAGGTTTTTTTTAATACCATTTGCGCCATCTTCTGATTTTTTACTAATTCCAATTAATCTTAGGTTAGTTTTCTTTGTATGATTTTTTAAAATTTTATGAAAAGCTCCCAAAATTTTGTAATGAAATAATAGAAGAATAACAATAGTTAATACATTGTGTATTGTTATCTTCAAAGTAGTTACATAGAGTACAAGATATGTGCAAAAAAATTCTCCAAATGATATTAGCACAATCCTTTCTTTTCAAAGAACTAAGAGAAATTAGTAGTATAACTATATTGTATTGTTTTTTCTTTTCTCTTCCTTCCTTTCTCCCTTCCCCAACCCTAGTTCTTCTTTCCGTTTGAATAATTTCTACCCATTTCACAATATCTATTGTATATTTTGGTCCTTATTCACTCTTTCAGTTTCTCACACCAGGGAGATAATATAATGTTTACACCTTGATTTGAGGGTTTGTCTTGAGAAGTGTGCTGTGATTCTGATGGGCTTTCCTTTATAGGTGATTTTTTTCCCTTTTGTCTCGCTACTTTTAATATTCTGTTGTTGTGCTGAATTTCTGGAACCTTGATTTTTTTTTTTTTTGGTAGGTACTGGAGTCGAACTCAGGACCTCGTGCTTTCCAGGCAGGCGCTTATGCTGCTGAGCCATCTCACCGGCCCTGGAATCTTGATTGTTACGTGCCTTGTTGTAGATTTATTTTGGTCATGGCTATTTGGAGTTCTATATGGTTCATTTATTTATAGTAAAATTCTTTATCCATGTTTGGTAAGTTTTCTGCCATTATTTCTGTGAAGAGTTTTCTTTTTTTGTCTTTTGTGCTGTCTCCAGCATTCTCACTGACTCTAGTCAATCTTATGTTATTCTTCTTTGCTTCATCTTGTAGCTGTTGGATTGATTTTTCATAGTCTCTTGCTATTTTTAAGATATTTTTCTTTTCATGGTTGCTAACTGCAATCCTGTCTTCTAGATCTGATATTCTATCCTCGCCTTCATTTAATCTGTTGCATATAATTTTAATGGAGTTTTTAACTTCCTGGATCTCTGTTTGGATCTGTTTCATGGATTCTATTTCTTTCCTGTGTTGGGCATTCACAGTTTCTACCATTTTCCTGAGCTCCTCTATTTTTTAAAAAATCTGTGTCTGCTTTAATGTCTTTCATTTTGATTGTCATTTCTTTTTGCACCTTAGAGGTTATTTTTTCTGTGGCCTCTTCCATTTGTTTTCTCACTTCTGTTGCTGTCATTTCAGAAAGTGCCAGTGGTTGGCTTCTGATTTCCTCTATCTCACTGTGCTCTGGACTTGTCCTAGGTGGGCTGGGGTTGTGGAGTTGCATTTTGCTTCTGCATCTTATCATTTTATATTTTCTATTTTATTTTGTTTTCTTTGTTAATGCTTGTAGATTTTTTATGTTAGATAGCTTTATCACTAGCATTGAGGCTTCCGTAAGAAATGTCCATTCCTCAGGGATATCTTCTAGATGTAGGTGGTTCTTGGTCTTTGTGACTATCCCAAGAACCTACCTTCCCAATGTTTTAAGGATGAGAAGTTGCTGTCTATTTGGTTCAGCATCCGGTCCTTTGGTACTGGACTACGGAGGTGGTTATGACCCTATACAATCTCAGTGTTGTCATACAGGGGAGAAAAACTGATTATAACAGGTATGGCATCCTGGCTAAAGTAATACAATTGGCAATAACAATAGTCTCAAGCACAGCCTGGCTACTGAGAAACTGTGGTAACTATTAACCTGATACCTTTAACCATAGCAGCAAGTTCTACAGGTATATAACATAATCCAACATATACCAGGAACTTACATGCAATGATTTTTTTCCCCTTTGTGGAGTGATTTTACCTTGTTGCAGCAGGGAGGGGTTTAGAGGAATAGTGGACAAGATAGAGAGATGAATGAGGTCCAGTATAGTAGGAGCAAGGCTGGAGGGTGAAGAATGATCTCCCAAGTTTTGGGAAACTGGAGGACATGGGAGGGAAAGAATGGAAGAGAAAGCAAAGGAATATTGAAGTGAACCAGAAAGAAAAGAGAAATGTTTATTCACATGAATGTAAAATGTTTATTTTACTAGACATGTTTATTTTACTAGAAAAGAGACAATGTTTATTCACATAAAATCCAGCAAGATAGTTGAGCAAAGAGAGAGGGGATGAGTAGAAGAAAACAACAAATTTGTTAAGAAATCTAAGAAAGTTAAGAAATCTAAATTAGGAAAGAGAAAGGACAAAAGACAGAGAGGGAGAGAAAGAGAGAGAGAAAAGCCCTCAAATGTCCACAAAAAATAAAACAAGACAAAACAAAACATAAAAAACCCCTAACTGGACAGAAAAAGGAAAATGAATCAAACAAAGAGAGAAAAATAAAAGTAATAAAGTTCCTCTGGTGTATAGTTCTGTGGTAGGTCCAAGTTGGATCCTAGAAATGTGCTGTGTACTCCAGCCAAGTTGCAGTGGGATTTTTGCTGGGTATGGGGCTGATCTTGGCCTCTGGATGTGGGGGATGGGACTGGTCTTCTGTTGCTGGAATTCTCCCTGATCCCTTTGAAATAAGATGGCGGCCCCCCCTTGCCTGCTCCTATTTCACGTGTTTGTGTGTCAAAGCACAATGCTGGTTCACCCAGCTTACCAACTGCTGGCCTGTATTCTCAGTGTTTCTTCAGACTTTTCCACTACACTGGTCCTGCCTGCTCAGCATGTCACCCACTCTGGGGCCTGATGGGTTGCTGGTGATCGTGTGCTTGATCCATTTTCCATAATCTCTTTTTGTTTGTAGGGTATCTCAAGTATATTGTCACCATCACTGGCCCTATCTTCTAGTTCTTACACTCTCTCCTCTCACTGGTCACTTCTGATTAACATACTTTTTACAGAATTTTTATCTTCTGGATTTTCTTTGCTACCTTTTTCAAGGGGTCTAATTTTTTGCTGACGTGTTTATATTTTGTAACATTTTGTTTAGCTCAGCTAGATTTTTATTGGTGTATTTGGTTTGCTTGCTGATCATTTTATTTATTAAGTACATTATATGTTTTAGTTATATCATTATTGAGCTCACCAAGAACATTTTGATGTTTTTATTTGTCTCCTCTTTTATCGCTTCATATACTTCAGCTGTTTGACTTTTGATTTAATTCTCATTGATGCTCTATTCAGCATCAGCTTTTTGAGAGTTGGGAGTTTTGAGATGCTTTTTGTTGCCTTGTTTTCTCATGTTTCTATGTTTTGAGCTGAGAGTTGAGGGATAATTACATTGGAAATAAGTTTTTTGCTGGATAGAGAACTTTTTAGTTAATATCTCTTTCCAGTGATATATCCTGAGCATAACTAATTATAGGTCTTTTTCTCTGTCCAAAGATGATATCACCCCTATTATTTTGGGGAGGGAAGAGTACAGCATAAGCCTAGCACCAAGGTTTTCAGAAATATACCACAGTATTGTTGATGACCCAAAGATAGGCCAGATATTGGCACATAGTAACAACCATTGAACAGCAGAAACTATTTTATCCTGGCAATAGCGATGACATCAATAATAGATTCAAAGACATATTTGAAATTGACATACCCTAAGAAATAATAAAAGCCACAACTGTACCACTCTTATCAATAGAAAAGAGATCAGAAATACTACTATAGAGATAAAGACATACCAAATATTTACATACTGTAAATATCTACTAAATGCAACAACTATACCATTAAAAACAGAACTCAACAATGATGGAATAGAGTCAATTCAATATATAAATATTAATAAAGCTTTATAGCAATACTAATAAAATGGAGTGGCTGAGGAAGGGGAAAATGTAAAAAGTAAAATTTGAACAATGACAAAAAGGAAGGTGAGAAGGTGGAGAGAAAAGTGACATAAAAGATTCTATAAAGTAGTAAAAGAAAATTAACAAAATTAGATGAAAGTAACAGAAAAGTAAAATCAAGGAAAAGAAGAAAAAATGAAAAGAAAAAAGATAGCAAAAGAAAGAAAAGAAAGGCAGATGTGGTGGTGCACACCTGTAATCCCAGCAATTAGGAGGCTGAGGCAGTAGGATTGCTTCGAGTTTGAGGCCAGCCTGTACTACATAGTGAGACCCTGTTTATAAAAAAAAAAAAAAGGAAAAGAAAAAATTAAAGTAAAAACAAACCACAAAAAACAAATGAAGGTAAAGATAAAAAAAAATTCCTCTGTGTTTTCGAATGAATGATTTCCTTCCAGGGTCTGTATTATTGGGATCCACCAGATATGGGGGAGGGACTGCAAGTCAGTAGTAAGTCTTATTTTGTTTCCATGTTTTTGAATATGAAAG
The DNA here is from genome assembly GCA_028451465.1 of Erethizon dorsatum. Taxonomy (NCBI): domain Eukaryota; kingdom Metazoa; phylum Chordata; class Mammalia; order Rodentia; family Erethizontidae; genus Erethizon; species Erethizon dorsatum. Next base: position 122,315,245 of record CM051822.1, on the reverse strand, counting down.
CAGAACCCTGCATGGTTTTTGGCTGGGTGTGTTCAGCCGGTAGTATCTATCCTAGTGCTGTATTTACTCCAGCCACTCCCAGCTTCTGTGTCCATTGCGTAGCCCAAGTCACTGCTTTCCCACCTAGATTTATGGTCTGTGAGTTTTTGTGGTGCCCCCACTCCAAAGGCCCCTCAATCCATACCCCCCAGGCTATGACAACCATGCAAGCCTAGGTGTATTCCTGGTTGTTATGACTTATATTTAGATGTCCCTTCAAAGCCTCATGTGGTCATAGGTGGGGCTTTCTCAAGAGGTGGCTGGATCTAGAGTGTGTGACACTGGAATTGATTCATGGTGCAATGCTAGGCTCAAGGGCACTAGGATTAAAGGTGTGAGTGCTACCACCTGGTAGCCTGGATAAGACATAAAGGATAGACAGAGCCATGGTTGTCCCTTGTTGCTTTTCTACCCTCTTCCCACCTTCCTCTGTGATGCCTGTCTGCCAGGCCACCCTGCTTTGGAGCCAGCTGATTATGGATTGAAACCTCTACAAATTGTGAGCTAAATAAATCTTTCCTCTTTTAACTTTGGGTGTCGGGTATTTTGTCTCAGCAGTGAGAAAAGCAACTAAGACACTGGTTATGTTGCCAGACCGGGAAACCAAACAGACCACTGAGTTCTGTGGTGGGTGTATGCAGTGGGGTGAGGAGGAAGTTAAAGCAGTGTGCTGGAGTCAGTGCCAGCACTGTCAGACCCAGTCCCCTGCAGAAAGCACATGAGACCAGCCTGGCTTCTTACCATGGAGGACAGGACTATCACGTCCTTGCTGGCCAGAGCTTAAACTTCTCAGAGGATCTATGTCTAGCTTGTGATCTTTCCATGACTGTCTCTTGTGGTCATCTTCCACCCAGTCACTGTCACAGGGTGATCCCTGTTGCTCAATCTTAAACAATTAGCTAGTTTCCAAAATGGTTCCTGGTGAAACACTCTCAAATATGGCAGGTGCTACACTGGGTTTCTTCTCCAGGTTTCTCTGGGTTCTTCTCTGGGTTTCTCTAGCCTACCATGTGAAAGGAGCTACTTTCAGAGTAAGACCATATGCTGCTTTTGCGGTTTACAGTAACTGCGGGCTTTTCATGGAGCTAGCACTGCTGGTCTGACTCACTGTTTCTCCCTGGAGCTGCTGACCCTCTCCGGGCTTTCCTTGTGTTATTGGAGACAGTTCTCCTTCCCTGGGAGCTGGATTTAATGTTCCAGAGTGAATCATTCTTTTTTTTTTTTTTTTTTGTGGGTACTGGGGGTTGAACTCAGGACCTCGCACACCAGCAGGCACCCCGTGCCACTGAGCAATATCATGGCCCTCTTTTTGTATGTGGGTTCCAGGAGTTGAACTCGGGCCCTCGCACTTGCCAGACAGGCGCTTATGACACTGAGCTATCTCATTGGCCCCCAGAGTGATTCATTCTTTGCATTGCGTTCAGTTTATTCTGTTTCACTGTAGTTTCTAGTTTTCCTGTTGGCTCTTTCTCAATTCCCATAGAGGTAGTTCTCTCTCTCTCTTTTTTTTTATATGTGGGTACTGGGAATCGAACTCAGGACCTCGTACTTGCCAGGCAGGCGCTTATGCCACTGAGCTATATCACTGGCCTGGTATTTCTTTTTAAATTCACCAATTTGTTGTTTTCCAGGTGTCTTGATTTCAGCTCCCGAGGAGGCTGTTTTTTTGCTGAGGTCTTTATTCTGTCCTTTTAATTTCTCTAATATTTAAGTTAGTATACTTTGATTAGAGCAGATTAGCTTCCATGGGTGGGCCCAAACCAGTGAATTGAAAGCCTGAAGAACAAAGATAGGTTCTCCAAAGAAGGAAGAAATTCGGCCTCAAAAATGTAACATAGAAATTGTGACTGAGATTGTCACCTGCCTGGCTTGCCTGAGGTATTCAGACTCAAAACTGAAATATCAGCCTTAACTGAATTTCCATTGTGTTGATTTACTCTACAAATGACTTGTCAGCCACTGGAGTCAAACGAGTGAGCCTATTCTTTATAATAAACTCTCTCTCTCATAGACACACACATATATACACAAACTCATATATTCTATTTGTTCTGTTTCTTTGGATAACCCTTATACATTATTGGAAGAAAAAGAGTTTTCTTCAGTTATTTTTGTAATACGAGAAAAATCAAGGGAGAATTTGAGAGCAATGTAAGTTGTAAATTCATATACTACATATTTCAAAAAGTAGAACAGGATTTCGAATGTTTTTAACATAAAGAGATGATAAATGTTTGAGGAGATAGATATATTTACCTGGATCTAAAAATCACACAATGTATACATGTCTCAAAATGTCATCAAACCTAATAAATATATGTAATACATTTTGGTTTTATGTATCACTTTAAAAATAAATTTAAATTGCATCCAAAAGTAAACTAATTGTAAATTTAGTCACTGAATAGTCTTCTTAAACTCTACTTTTAGTTTTCTAACTATAATTCTTGCGTTCCAACTAATTATTTGATTTGAAATCAAATAGCAGCAGAATTCTGTGTTCAAGACACCAATTTTCTAAATGAAAGTTGCAGTATTTTCCTTAACAAAGTTATCTCAAGGATAATGCCTTATGATCTTAAATTATAGCCATTTATGTATGCCCTTAAAAATCTATTTCTGTTCTTTGGGTTTGTAGTGGAGGCTGGCCTTGAATTCACTGTGAAGCCCAGGTTGGGCTCAAATTCACTATGTAGCCCAGGTTGGGCTCAAAGTCATGGCAATCCTCCTGGCTCAGCCTACTGAGTGCTGGGATTAGAGGTGTGATCCACCACACCCAGCTTATTTCTGTGCTTTGGAACCTGCTATCTTTAAAGACATAGTGAAGTGTTCTGGGAATCCTAAGCCTCCTTTTGTTTAAGAAAATAAAAATGTAGAAAGGAAACAAGGGCTGGTGAGATAACTCAGTGGCATAAGCGCCTGCCTGGCAAGCGCAAGGTCATGAGTTCGACTCCTGAAACCCACATAAAGGAAAAAAAGGGCCGGTGATATCGCTCAGCTGCACAAGCGCTTGCTGGCAAATGCAAGGTCCTGAGGTCGACTCCCGGTACCCACAAAAATAAATAAATAAATAAATAAATAAATAAATAAATAAATAAAATAAAATAGAAAGGAAACAAATTTAGAGTAGCACAGAGTTGTTAAAAAAAAATGAGAGAAATGATTGCTGTGGATGTAGTCTGTGTGTTTGCACCCAAACCAACCAAGAACAAACCAACCCAATTAACTGGGCATCTCTGTGCCAGGCCCTGTAGGTACAGAAGCTGTGATCTAGGTCACCTGTTTCCTCTATTACGAACCCTTGGATTATACAGGTATTTTCCATTTTAAAACATTTGGGGGTTAGAGAATCACTGAAAAGAATATATACTGAAAGAGATTTTGTGTTCAGTTTCAGAATTTAAAAAAAGTGTGTCTTAAAGAACATATTTCACAGAAGTTATGTGAAAAAAGGCACAGCAAGGTGAGAAGGTGACTTGCTGGGTTGAATTTGGGCAGGGGAAGAGGATGAGAAGGTAACTACGTAACCTATGATTTGCGAATCCAGTAAAAATTGGAGGAGAGAAAGGAAGCCATAAGAAATCCCTAATGAAACAAAAATATGAAACAAGTTGGTACAGAAATTACCAACTCTCATATTAAAAAACATTAGTTTATTGCTACTTTAAGAGACACTGTTGCATATACATGGTCCCCAGTTTTCTTTTTCAATTAAAAATAGAAAAAGATATATCAGGCATATATGACCCCGAAACAGTTTATATAGCAAACAGAATATGCTGCAAAACATTAATATGAATAAAACATATGAACTACAGCCCATGCAGAACAACATAAACAAATTGTTAAACTCTGAAAAACAACTAAAATGTCAGAATTACAAGACAAAATTGACAAAAACTCATAATTGTAATAGTAAATTTGAACAACTCAGAAGCTACATAGAGAAAATAGAGGAATTGGGTGACACATATAACATGCTTGGAAATATATATTATATCCCTGTACTCTACAGAAAATTCAACAGAGAAGAATGTATATTCTAAATCATGCTGTGACATTTAAAAAATTTATAAAATTAACTTATTCTCAGTCATGAAGAATCATAAGCATTGAAAGCTTGTTATCTCATCACTAGGCAATTAAATAACTATTATAAAGACTAAAAGAGGGCAAATGGACTTGGGTGGCCCCTGGGTCTGTGGTAGTGGTGGCCATAATTGTTCCTCATGGCCCCATTAATGTCGGGCCCAGGTGTGGAAAGGTTGATGACGCAAACCTTGCTGAGGTTGTGGTGGGAGGAGATGGCATGGGTACTGGTCCTGTCAGAGATGCCCTGGAGTCTGCTGCAGCACTGGAATGCCGGGTTTAGAAGAGGTGCCTACTTGGACTCTTGGAGTCAGCAAGTGGAGGCGAATAGTATCTGGTATGATTAGCAAGACATTTTCAGAAAAGAAGGCCAAGCTCAACACTATAATTCTGAATTTATGGAAGAACAAAAGAAACCATAAGCATGACTGCAACATGCTTGGAACTGCAAAGTGCAGCTTTACAGTTCACACAGTCCCAAAAGAATTTAAACATGAGGACTGGAGGAAGCTGGAGCCTATCCTAAAGCATATTGTGATCTATATTGTAAAGAATTCCGATTTGATGTTCAGCCTGTCTCATTAACTACAGAAAAGAGATGTATAATTATAGTGTGATCATTAAAACAAATCAAATATTGACCTACACTTGATACCTACTAAATGAAGAACTTTACTTTTACTAAAAATAAAATAATATTTAACAGCAATAGCACAAGATTAACTACCTAACTAGATTCATAGTTAGTAAAGTTAGAAGGTGTACAGAACCAGAGAAAAGTAAGATAGTATGTCCTTCTGAGGATAAAAAGAAATTAATAGTGTTAGACAACAACTGCAGAACAGTATGAACGAGAAAAAGAAAAAAAAAGCTAAGTAGAGAGCAAAATACAGAAAATTTAAAAAAAAAAAGAACAGGAAAACAAAGTTGAAAGGCGAAAAGAGAGAGAAAATAAACTAAAAGTGGAAGAAAGGGGAGGAAACACCCCAACCCCCTCAAAAACCCAATGAAAGAAAGAGAAAAATAATTAAAAAAGGAAAAACCAAAAGAGGATTGAGTCAACCAAAAATGCCTGTGTTTTTGAATGGATGGTTCCTTTCAAAGCTCTGCAGTCTTGGCATCCAGCCAGTCACAATTTTCTCTACGTAGCTTCAGGGCCTGTTGGTTTTTGAGGCGCACCAGCGGCCTCTCTGTCTTTTCATCTCAGACTGTGTTTACTGTCCAAGCCAAGGCCTGTCCTTTGCCCTGTTGGTAGATGGGAATTGCAGTCAATCTTTTGGTCTCTGCTGGGTGTAGGTCACAAGGGCAGGGGTTCAAGTGGACGACTGGACTTAGCGTTGACAGTCATGGCCTGGTTGTTCCCTCTTCTCCCCAGGCATTGCCCTCATCTAGGATCAGGTTGTTGGAATAGTCCTCACCTCCGCTGCCCCAGGCCAAGGGGAAGCAAAATGTAGAGCAGGCTTGGGGTTGCTGGATGGCCTCACCCTTGTGTGTGTGTGGGCATCCTGCATGGGCCTGCTTGTCCATTTGGTGAGAGGGGCCCCGTGAGTCTGGGGTGGGGTGTCATTAGTCCTGTGTGGGCCTGTCTGGTCGTATCCTTGCTTATATAGGGGGTGTAAAGCTTTTCAGGCCCTAACAGAAAACAGTTGTCAACCCAGACTATCTTTAAAATTTGGTAGAGAAATACTTTCCATGACAAAGAAATCCTAAAAATATTCATGACTACTAGGCCAGCACTGCAGAAGATACTTAAGGGAATCCTACAGAGAGACATGGAGAACAGCAGCACCAGCAGCACCAAAAGCCCAAAGAAAAGTGTACATCTAACTGGGAGATAGTTAAATGAAAGGAAAAAAAGAAAGAAAAAAAAAAAGAATCAGTTCTGGAAAAGTCCTGCAATGAGAGGACTGAGTGAACACATGATAATAGTAACTCTCAATGTTAGTGGTCTTAACTCCTAATCAAAAGACAGACCGGCGGGCCGGTGAGATGGCTCAGCGGCGTAAGCACTGCTTGGCAAGTGCGAGGGCCCGAGATCGACTCCCGGAACCCACATACGAAGAAAGGGCCGGTGATATCGCTCAGCGGCAAGGGCGCCTGCTGGCGTGCAAGGTCCTGAGGTCGACCCCCGGTACCCACACACACACACACAAAAGACAGACTGGCAGATTGGATCAAAAAACAAAACCCAACCGTATTTTGCCTGGAAGATGTACACCTCATGCCCAGAGAAGCACATAGACTGAAAGTGAAAAATTGAAAATGATTCTCCATGCAGCTGGACCCCAAAAGCAACAGGAGTAGCTATCCTATTACCAGGCAAAGCAGATTTCAAACCATACTGATCAGAAGAGACAAAGAAGGCCATCACATACTGGCAAAGGGAACAATTCTACAGAAAGAGATAATAGTTGGAAATACATTTGAACAAAATGTCAGTGCGTACAATTTCATTAAAAAAAATCAAAACCAAAATCAAAAAAACAAACAAACTACTTGATTGCTTCTCAGCCTTTTGGCAAAGATCAAGTGAAGAAAAACTACTACACATAAATGATAGTTAAATATTGGTACAATTATATTGGGGTATGTCCATTTCCCGCTCTCACAAATAGACAGGTAAATAACACAAACAGTCAACGAAGAAATATCACCACCCTGAACAAAAGGACTTAACAGATATCTATAAAGTGTTTCATACCACAACAACAGAACAAAAACTTTTCTCAGTAGCACATGGAACTTTTTCCAAAATAGATAATATCTTAGGTAGTAAAACACGTTAAGTGAATACAAAAATATTGAAATAATCCCCTGCATCCTATCAGGTCATAACATAATGAAATTGGAAATCAATAGCAAAAGAAAACACAGAAACTACGTAAACACAGCAATAGTAAGTAATCAATGGGTCAGAAAAGAAATCAGCGAAGAAAATAGGGTTCCTAAAAGCAAATGATAATGGAAGTGCAACATACCAAAACACATTGGACACAGTGAAAGCGATTCTAAGAGGGAAGTTTATAGCAGTGAACACTCATGTTAAAATAATAGAGCCATTCCAAGTAAATAATTTAATTATGCATCTGAAAATCCTACAAAAACAAGAGTATCCAAATCTGAAACTGTTAGAAAGAAAGAAATTACAAAGATCAGAGTAGAAATTAATGAAATTGAGACTAAAATAATAATACAAAAGAGTTAAAGAGGTCACAGTATAGTGATAACATGCATGCTCGTGTTTATAGCAGCACAACTTAGAATAGCTAAATTTTGGTATCAGCTTATATGCCCTTCAACAGATGAATGGACAAAGAAAATATGGTATATATACAAAATGGAGTACTCTGCAACCATAAATAAAAATAAATTTGAGTCATTTGTAGGAAAATGGACGTATCTTGAGACCATAATGTTAAATGAAATAAACAAGAAGATTAAATATTGCATGATTTCTCTTGTATGAGAAACCCAAAATATAAATAATTAACAGAGAAAATAAAAGAGAGATGATAGGAAACGGGTTCAAATTTGTGTAGATAGGAAGAGGATATGGAATGGGGGACTAAGCAAAGATAGGGAGGGGAAGAGGAGGTAAACATGATTAATATGTGATATCTGTATGTACTAATTCCCTAAGATAACTGTAATTCTTATGTATTGCAATCTATACCAATAAAAAGAGAATGCTCAACATCATACATCACTGGGGACTTGCCACCTAAAAAACAGTGGGATTCCACTGTGTAGCTACACAATAGCTGGCATCAAAACCCAGATAAAACCAAATATTGGAAAAGACATATTTCAAGAGGACTATTAGTTATTGCTGTTGGAAATGCTGTATGACAACACTTTGGAATACATTTTTACAGTTTCTTACAATGCCACAACATATTTACTATGTGATTCAGGAGTTGTTTGCCTTGGTATTTGTCCAAATGAATTGAAAACTATGTTCATACAAAAACCTGCACGTGCATATTCATAGCAGCTTTATTCATTTTTGCTGAATTTGGAAGCAAACAATAAGTCCTTTAGGGTAGTGTATGCAGAATCCTAGATACATCCATACAATGCAATGTTGTTTATTGGTAAATTGAAATGAGGTAGTAAGGCTGATAAAAACATGGAGGAATCTTTTGCATATTACTAAGTGAAAGAATCCAAGTGGAAAAGGCTACATGCTGTATAATTCCAACTACAGTGTACATAACATTGTGGTGCCTCTAAAATGATCATTTCTATGGCCTTAGGGAGGAGACAGGGATGAATAAACAGAGCAAAGAAGGTTTGTAGGGCAGTGAAACTGTCCTGTTTGATAGCACAATACTGGATACATATCATTATGCATTAGTCAAAATCCACTGAATGTACAACACAAAGAATGAACACTATGTAATCTATGGACTTTGAATAATGATGTGGTAATTTTGGTTCAACTGAGTCTAATGGACCATATATGTGAGGGCTGTAAAATATGGGAGAAGTTGTATGTGGATATCAGCAGGGTGCATATGGGAATTGTGTACTTTGCATTTAGTTTTGTTATGAACCTAAAACTACTCTCTCTTTAAAAACTCTCTTTTTAAATTGAGAAATGTCTAACCCGCGACTCTATCCAAGCTGAGGTTTGTGTTATTCTCTGGCTCTAAGGCTTAATGCAGACTACTTGGACTGGGTGAACATCCTGTGCAATGGGAAGTGAGAAATCACTGAAATGCAGGTTAGGAAACTAGGATATTGAGACAAGATCTTGTACTGTGCATCAGTGACACTTTATTTTTCTGAGTCATCAATTTCTCACCCCTTAAAAACAAAACAAAGTTTAGGTGAGTTGATCTTAGAGATCCCTTCTGTCTTTGTATGTGATTCTTTCATTCTGTTAAAGAAAGGGTCCAGGTTGCAGTCTCAGCTTGGTAAAATGGGACAAAGAATAAACACCTCTTAAGGGATAAAGCGATTGCTCTAGAGACAGCACCTGAACTTATTTTACCCCAAATAAGTTGATATGATTCTTTTAGTCCTGTGAGTCAGTGACCTTATCCTTGCTCATAGAGGCCTCACCAGTACCTGGGTCACTCTAAATCTAAAGGTTACAAAAGCAACTTTACTGACCTTTATTTTAATCAATAGTTTCTATAACTATTAACAACATTCATGTTTATTTTGAAAGTACTGATTAGGCTGAATCACAAAATATGGAACCATAGTACACAATCGGGAACTCTTGGTGAACTCTTGGTGAAGTAATTGTTTTTTAGTCTTCTGTTTTTTATTTTTGGTAACATATATTAATTGGCTTCTGTGTGGTTATTTCTATACATGCATTGATTAAAATCACCTCTCCTGGGCTGGTGAGATGGCTCAGTGGCGTAAGCGCCTGCCTGGCAAGCACGAGGGCCCAAATTCAACTCCTGGAACCCACATACGAAAAAAGAGCCGGTGATATCGCTCAGCGGCACGGGTGCCTGCTGGCACGCGAGGTCCTGAGGTCGACCCCCTGTACCCACACAAAAAATAAAATAAAATAAAATAAATAAAATCACCTCTCCTTGGCTAGCCTAACCCACACTTTTCCAACTTGTATTAATTACTATTTCACATTCAGGTTGACTTCTTTTAGCTTCCACTTATGATGGAACATGCAGTACTTATTTTCTGTGTCTGGTTTATTTCACTTAACCTAATGTCCTCTAGTTCCATCCATTTTGTTGCAAATGATAGGATTTAATTCTGCTTTAGACCTGAATAGTATTCTACTCTTTATATATCCTATATTTTCTTTCTCCATTTGTCTGTTGATAGGCTCTTAGGAAAATTTCATGTCTTAGCAATTGGATACAGTGCCACAATAAACGCAGTCATGAAATAAACATATCACTACGGTGTGCTGATTTCATTGCTTCATATATACACACAAGTAAGATTGGTGAATCATATAGTAGATATATTTTTTTTGTTTTGTGGGAAATTTTTATACTGTTCTCCATAATGGCTATACTAATTTATATTCCTGTCAATTTATATATCCTGTCAATGTACAAGATGTGGACATTCTGCTTGGAGGAGAGGGTGCAAGATGCAGGGCATGTGGGTATCAACATCAGGTTTGTCAAGTACTGTGTATCCTTGGTCATGGGAATGAATCTCCAAGGCCCAGTGTCCCTGCTTTACTGTAGGAATAATTTTATTTTAGCCAAAAGGATATTATTGTGAAAATTCTTTGCAAATTTTGTTTCCTTACAAACATTACTAGTAAAAATTATGTAAAAGAGAGAGACAGTTTTTCTTACTAAAATATATTAGAAATAACTTTATTAGTCAATTTATAAGAAAAGTGGTGTTTTCTTTACAACATATGCCTTTGGTTAAGCATTGACATTAGTGTTATAGTAACATATATCATTCCATTAATAATTGGATTCATGACACATGACTCATTGGACTCATGACTATGAGTGGATATTATTGTTTTGGAGTGCATATTGTTGTCTTGCTGTACTTTTGGTATAATGATTCCTCTTGCTCCCTTCCTTTACTGCATTCACAACTATAGTTGTATCTATATTTTTCCTTCCATGCTATTCATCATTTCATTTTTTACTTATGACCATGACAGATAAAATTCAACAGAATCAGTTTTTTTCTGAAGGTGGCTGAAACATGGGGGAAACCATAATTTATTGAGTGCTCTAAACTTAATTCTCTGAAAGTTGGTCTTACATTTCTGCTGATCAAGTTTCCATTCTGCAATGATAGGGAAAAGAGAGCCCTATCTAAATTGCTTTCTTGAATACTTGTTGTGTTGTCTTTGGGATTAAGTTAGGAGCTTGTGTTTAATGGGCAGCCTGTTACCTTACAAAGAGAGTTAGTATAAAGTACATTCAGAGTATCTAATGTTTGAAGTTTGTTTTGTTCATGAGTAGAGATTTTATTATATAAGTCATGTACCATACTAGCTCTGTTTCATCCAGAATTTCCATAAAACTTGAAGTTTTATGTAGATTTTGTGTTTTCTATATTTTAGCTGTGGAATACTGTAAAGTAATTTGGAATTTTCTGTTCTCTGTTCCTTTCCTTGAAAAACAAGCCAAATAAAACTGCTGGAAGTGTTGATGTGAGAAGTAAGTGTCACCCGTGTTACCCACTGAATGGGCCATTGCATAGCACATCATAGGCCATATATAATTGGCAGCTATGACAATCACCATCATAATAATATGTGAAATTCAGAAATGTTGGAAACTGTGTGTGGTAGAAAAAAACATCTAAAATATAACAATAATACCACTTGGAATCAGGCACAGTATATAGGGAAATACTGACAGTTTTTTTTTTTATATGCATTTCATTTCCATTTTCCAGTTGTCAAAAGTCTATGGCCCTGTGTTCACTATGTATTTGGGCAAGAAGCCCACTGTGGTGCTGCATGGATATGAAGTGGTGAAGGAAGCCCCTGGTTGATCCTGGGGAGGAATTTTCTGGAAGGGGTAGTTTTCCAATTTTTGAAACAATGGAAGAAGGTCTTGGTAAGTGTGCATGTGCTTGTATTGCACAGTCGCCATGGGGATACAGAAGACTGGAATGTACCGGAAGAGCTCCTCAGGCAGGGCCTAGCCATCTTCTGGCTGTCACACTTCAGTTCTCTTTTCCTGGGATATCTTTCCTTTTCTTCTCCCCTTTAGGAATTACTTTAAGTAATGGAAAGATATGGAAAGAGACCCAGCGCTTCTCCCTCATGACCCTGCAGAATTTTGGGATGGGGAAGAGGAGGATCCAGGACCGTGTTCAGGAGGAAGCCCGCTGCCTGTGGAGGAGCTGAGGAAAACCAATGGTAGTGTCTCTTCTTATCGCTGACTTTCAAATACTGCTCTCTTCCCTAATGAGGTCCTTGGAAATTTCAGAGGTAGCAGAGATTCCATTCTTTGTCCTGGCTTTCAGTCCTCAGGTTGAGGAGGGATGATTTGAAGCAGGGAGCCAGGGAGTGTTGGTTTGTTCATCTATGCCTGGTGTACAGGCACGACTGTGCCTGTAGTGCATGTATAAAATGTCTGTTAATGTTATTTTGTCCCACAGTTTGTTTCATTTGTTTTCAAATCAGAAATTCTGAATACAGTAATACCTTGATTCACAAACACTTCTGTTTGCAAACAATTCAGCTGGCAAACAGAAGCCTTTGGCAAAATTTTGCTTCCGTTCACAAATTCCACATCAGATGATGAACATGACCGTAGCCATCTTCCCCTCATGAACACTAACACAGCCATCTTCACCAGAATCATGGAATGATTTAGTACAGGTTTTGATTTTGTTTTCTGAAAGTGAATGAGTAGTGTTTTCCCCTTATAAATGCGGTTAACCTGTTCCAGATCATGTTGACAGAGAGTACTGGCTAAGTAGGCATGAAGGCAATGACCCTACTACACCCTCATGGATCAAGAATGATGTAGCATCTGTTTTCATTTACTGGGATTATTTTTGTTTGACCAGCTTCACTGACATTTCACAGGTTTCCTTCCAGGATCATGAATATAGTTGTCTTAGTTACTTACTCATTGTTGAGACATGATACCTAACACTTACAATTTAAAAGAGGAGAGGTTTATTTTGGCGCACAGTTTGTAAAGGCATCAGTTCCTAGTTGACTGGCTCCAAGTCAGGGTGGCATGGCAGAGAGGCATGGCAGAGGATAGACAGCTCATGGCATGGTGGCGGGAAGCAAAGAGAGAGAGAGACAGAGAGAGAGACAGAAAGAGACAGAGAGAGAGACAGAGAGATCAAAGAGGAAGGAGGAAGTTATACCTTTCCAGGCCACACTCACAGTGACCTACTTCCTGACCAGGCTTCACCTCCCGACATCACATTTGACTATAAACTCATTGTGAAATTATCCACTGTCAATTATTGTCAATTATTGTTTCTCAATGAACACAGCATTATTTAAAATAATCACAAGTCCTTGTTACCTGATACTTACTGTAGTGATTTATATTTTTTGAGTAAATACATGCTGCAGCATAACTCTATAAAATACACAAATAACCATTCCTAAAATGATTGATTTACTTAGTTTTCACTACTATCAATAACTAGTCCTTAACACATTCAGTCCCACATTCAGTATTCCCTTTTTCACCGCATTTATTGGATGTTAGGTTGAAAAAATTATGGTAATTATTTACCTCTCACTGCCAACTCTACTACCTATGAAGTGCTTGTTAAAATAATCTGATTATCAGCTTGGATTTGAAATTATTGTGATTTTAAAACTGTCTCCCAATTAAAGTGATAGAAGATACTATAAATCAGTTTATTCTTCGAATGACACCCGCATGTACATATACACAAAATCACAAGCCTTTCCAAATTACTCTCTACCTCCTTGGCTAAAATAAAACTCTTTCTGATAGTGTAAAGCCTGGTAATGTTTAAGAGAAACTGGCATTGAAGCAGCTAGTTTAACAGGTTTCACACAGTTTAAATGCCCTACTATTAATCAGAACATTTTGATTCAAGTCACCCCTTTTTAGGGTCTGAATTTGGAAGCTGTTTATACATAAAATGATTTATCATTTGATTATAGAAGTGTCACTGTAGAGATACCAATAAAAATGAAAAGTTTTGTGATTTAATTTTTTTACTTGTAAAATGATAGACTTTGTGTCTGTGATGGACAAAATTTAATATTTATTAGGACATATTATCCTGTTGATAATTACATAGAACAAAATGCCAAAATTAACAAAGGTCAGTTTTGTCTATATAATTGATTTTGTGTTTGAGTACCTAAGGAGGGAAATTAATTTTTTAACTATTGAGAAAAAAAATCATCATTTATCAATTTCCTGTTTTTGTTTTCCTTACCTGGGGTTAATATTAGAAATAAAAGCTCTTATTTTATTTTTAAGCAAACAACCCCATATTGTGCATACTATTCTTCATATTACTTTTTCTTCTCATATGACATCGAATGTGTTCTGCTTTTCACATTTGTTCCTTTCAATGCATGAACTTCTCTACTATCACTCAGTTTATTTTCACTCTACATATAAAACAGAATTTTTCAATTATATTTTTGTTGTTTAATTTTTTATTGAGTATAATTGACAAAATCATATGTGTTTAAGGTATACAGCATCATATTTTGAGGTATATATACATTATAAAATGATTACTACAATCAAGCTAATTAAAATATCCATCACCTCATATACTTATAGCAATTCTTTATTTCCTCCACTTAGCAACATTTTTTATAACCAAAAGCCCAAAATACTCTTAAATTGGAAGAAAAACCTGCTCTGCATTTTCTCCCAGAGACAGATTTAAACAGTCAAATGAACACCATTCTAGATATTTTCTTGATATCTGTATCCATGCCTTTTTAAAAATTAGAATAATTGACATTGCCATATATGCTGTTTTGTAATCTGTTTCTTAAAGGACACCTTTCCACTTCAATAAATTCATGTCAATATCATGATCTCTTCATGATAATAACTTTTTTATACTCCTAATTATCTGCCCTTTTATCTCCCTCCCTTCCTTTTTTTTTTTTCCTATTGTCTTATAATAGTCTCCCTTCTACTTTCTTATCATCTCTTTTAGATTCCACATATTAGGGAAAAGATGCAACACCTGTTTTTCAGAGTCTGGCTTATTTAGCTTGATATGACCTCCAGTTTCATTGATTTTCCTGAAAATGACAAAATCTTATTCCTCTGAATATTATTTCATTGTATATATACACCACAATTTCTTTATCCATTTATCTGCTTTGGGTACCTAGGCTGGTTCTTTGTCACAGTGTGTGAGCATGGAGGCATACAGGATGAAGAAGATTATTGAGAGATGAGACTTTGTTCAATCACCAAGAGGCCCAGAGGTGCTGATCCAAAATCTCGGGAAAACAGCAGTGAGCTGTGAGCCAATAGTTCACAGCAATATCACTCAATATGCCCACAGGGAATTTTGGGGAAACAGGTAAAACCTGGACAACCTAACCAAAACCGTTTAAAATTTGAATGATAGATTCAAGAAGGATATGGAATCCTCAAAAAGATGCTAGACAGAAATACCTGAAATAAAAAAAGAGCATACAATTCATACATTGCAGAAATGATCAATGTGAAGACAGAATGTTTGATATTGAGAGCAAAATAGTGAATTACAATAAAGAGCTCAAAGAAGCCAAAAAGAAAATAAGAGAACAAGAGAAGACTATCCAGCAGCTACTAAATGATCATAAGAAGGCCAATCTAAGGCTAATCAGAGTTATAGAAAAAATAGAAGATAGCACAGATGGATACACTAACATGATTACATTATGGAAGAAAATTTCCTAAATATAGGAAAAGAGTTTAAAATATGAGCAAGCAACACTTATAAAACACCAAACAATTATGGTGAAAGGAGAAGTTCACCAAGGCATATCCTCATTAAATGCCCAAATATCCACACACCCCCCAAAAAAGAATTTTAAAGGCAGCCAGAGAAAAACAAAAAATTACATATAAAGGTAAGCCAATTAGAATTACAGAAGATTTCTCAGTGCAAACCCCAAAGGCCAGAAGAGCTTGGATTGAAGTATTGCAAGCTCTAAGAGCAAATAACTTCCAACCCAGATTAATTTACTCAGCGAAGCTATCCTTCAAAATAGATGGAGAAATAAGGTATTTCCACATAAAAGACCAGCTCAGAAGATGTATGAGTGCCAAACCAGCTCTAGAGAAAATACTTAAAAATATTCTCAACAGAAACAACAAATTGAAAACAGCCAAAAACAGAGAGGAAACAAATGAGGTCAATGGATAAACAGCAACAAAAAACACCAGGAAAAGAAAAACAAAGGATACGCCAACTGGTGAAGAAAGCTATGGTAGTAAATGACCAACATATCTCAGTAATATCTCTCAATGTTAATGGCCCAGACTCTCCAATTAAAAGACACAGACTGGCAGACTGGATCAAAAACAGAACTCAACAATCTGTTGCATTCAAGAAACTCATCTAATCCAAAAAGATTGATACACTAAAAGTTAAAGGGTGGAAAACAACTTTTCATGCACTAAGACCCTAAAAACAAGCAGAAGTACCAATTCTAATATCAGACATGGTAAACTCCAAGTTAAAACTGATTAGAAGAGACAAAGAAAGTCACTACATGCTAGTTAAGGGAACAATTCAATGAGAAGAGATAATATTGATAAACATACATGCACTGAATACTGGACTGCCTATCTTTGTAAAACAAAAACTGCTGAAATTAAAAGATCAAACAAACATTAACACAATCATAGTAGAGGATTTTAACACACCACTTTTGCAAAAAGATCAACTAAACAACAACAATAACAAAACAATAAAATTTCAGAGCTGAACCACACCCTTGAACATAGGAACTTAATGGATACCTGCAGGGTATTCCACCTTCTACAACAGCGTATACATTCTTTTCAGTAGCACATAGTGCTTTTTCCAAAATAGATCACATTAACTAGTCCACAAAGCCAGCTTATGTAAATATAAAAGAACCGAAATTACCCCATGCATACTATCAGATCACTGTGCAATGAAAATAGAAATCAATGATAGGGCCAGGTGTGGTGGTGCACACCTGTAATCCCAGCACTCGGGAGGCTGAGACAGGAGGATTGCCATGAGTTCGAGACCAGCCTGGGCTACAAAGTAAGTTTAAGGCCATCCTGAACTGCATAGTGAAATCTTGTCTCAAAAAGGAAAATCAATGACAGAAGAATTCTTTGAAAAGGCGAAAGCCCCTGGAAAACTCACAATATACTCCTAAACAACCAATGGATCACAGAAGAAATCAAAGAAGACATTAAAATTTTTCTGGAAATTAGTGACGATTGTGGTACAACTAGTAGAAACCTCTGGGATACTATGAAAGCAGTTCTAAGAGGAAAATTCTTTGCAATCAGTGCTCACATTAGGAAAGCAGAGCTAGCTCAAATAGACCATCTTATGAGAAATCTTTTTTTTTTTTTTTTTGTGGGTACCGGGGGGTCGACCTCAGGACCTTGGGCGCCTGCGCGCCCGTGCCGCTGAGCGATATCACCGGCCCCTTTTTTCGTATGTGGGTTCCGGGAGTCGAACTCGGGCCCTCGCGCTTGCCAGGCAGGCGCTTAAGCCGCTGAGCCATCTCACTGGCCCCGAGAAATCTTAAGATACTTGAGAAACAACAATAAACCAGCCCCAAACCAAAATTAAGGAGGGAAATTATAAAGATGAGAGTGGAAATCAATGAAATTGAGACTAGAAAACTGCAAAGTAATCAACAAGTTGAAGAGCTGGTTCTTTGAAAGAATAAATAAAAAATATAAGCCCCTAGCCAGACTTACCAAGAGGAAGTGAGAAAAGATTCACATCAATGCAATTAGAAGTGAAAAAGGTGAAATCGCAATAGACACTGTCAAAATCCAGAAGATAGTAACTACTTTGAAAAATTATATTCCAACAAATTAGCAAATTTTGAAGAAATGGAAAGATTCCTAGACATATACAAACTACCAAAACTAACCCAAGAAGACACAAATATGCTTAACAACCCAATAACAAGCAATGAAATTGACACAATAATAAAGAATCTACCAACTAAAATTGCCCAGGACCTGATGGATTCACTGCTGAATTCTATAAATCCTTTAATGATGTAATATCAACAATACTCTTCAAGCTCTTCAAAGAAATTGAAAGGGATGGAGCTCTCCCAATTTCATTTATGGAAGTCAGTAACATCCTTAAACAAAGTTTATGACACTCTGTTCTCACAGATTCATAAAGCTCTGTCTTCTTCCAAGACTAAGTTATTAAGTGCTTTTATTTGCTTTGTCTTGCTTCTGTACCCTTGCTTGCACCCACTGCACTTTCTCTCCTCTAGAAAGATCAGCCCCCTTAGCAAAATGTATAAAAACTGGAGCTGTTCCTTTAGGTCTCACTCAGTCATTTTGGACGGGAGACCCTGCTGAGCCAGGTGTGCGCCTAATAAAGTCCTTCTGATTCCCCGTTGGTCTCTCTGATCTCTTGAATTCTGCAACAATACCACTCCAAAGATATGTGAGTGCTGCGGTGAATTTCTTCTTCCAACTAGCCTGCCATGGGAGAGGAGTCATTTTTGGAATAAATAACTATATTGGACTTACAATTTGAAATACCTGTGCATTTTTCCCGGGGCTAGCACTGCTGGTCTGGATCACTGTTTATTATTGGGGTTGCTGGGGTCCTCTCCAGTCACACTTCGTGCTTGTGTAGTCCCATTTCTCTACCTCTAGGAGCTGGGGTTGGCATTATGTACCACCTTATTCTACTTTGTTGCCTTTGTTTCTCCATGATTTTTAGGCTTCTGCCTGGGAATTGTTCGATTCTGAGAGTGTTTTCCTTTATCCTCAATGAGTAGCAGTCTGTAGCTATTTCAATTCCAGGTCATGGAGAGGCTGTGAACTGCTCCATGCTTCTATTTGGCTTTTTTTTTCAATTAAATTTATTGGTACAATTTAGATATACACAATGATCATATTCATCATAGGGAATTTGTACCTGGATATGGTATATCTTGATTCCTCTTTTGTTTTCATTTCCCTCCCTTCCCTTCAACCCCTCTTCCTCTCCTTATTTACAAAGATTTGTTTCCATTTTATCCTTCTTTTATCATTTTTTCTTTTCCCTTCCTTCCTTTCCCCTTCCTAGTTCCCCTTTCTTTTAACCATTCTTCCTATTTCACAATACCTATTATACACTTTGGGCCTTAATGTTTCTCACACCAGAGAAACAGTTCGATATTTACGCATGAGTGACTGATCTATTTCACTTAAGATGAAATAGATTTCACTCAAGGTGCATCCATTTACCTAGAAATGTCACAAATTTATCCTTTTTATGGCTGAGTAATACTCCATTGTATAAAAAGCCACATCTTCTTTATCCATTCATCATTTGATGGGCATTTGGGCTGTTTCCTACTGGGTGGATGCCTCTAGCCAATTACAAAATCATCTGTGTCATGGTATGCCTGTGTAAAGAGGGTAGTAAGCACTTCTCCTCTGAGACCTTAATAAAACCCTGATAAAGTTTCCTGCATAGGTGCCTCTTGGGAACACTGGCTGACAGATGGGAGCGATCTGACCAATTGTCTTCAGTCATGCCCCGCTCTGAGGGGTGTGAGACCTCTGGATCCTAATTAGTTTTTCCTCATCATTGCAAGTAGGATGGGTGGAACTTGCTCACTTGCAAAGAGCTGAGGAAAGTCTAATGGGTGAGGAGCCCAGTAAGTGGTGCCTAAGAATTGCAGATAGGATAAGTCCCTAGGAAAAGAGACCAACAAACTGGGGAGACCATCTGAGTCACTGATGGACTGGGAGGGTGGAATCTGGACCCTGCTGCTGTCAGTAGCTCAGGCAGGACCTAGCTTTGAAAACTTGATTTCTTGTACAGACTTCTTCACCCCAACCTAAATCCTTCCACTGCCCCCAACTTCCCTGCATTCCTGCTAATCCATGTCTCAGAAAGATATGAGTTTCCTGGCAGATGAAAGCAGCACAGTGACAAATCACTTAGCAACTACAGGTTACATATCATTTTAGATAGGAAGATAAGCTTGTGGCCAAAATTATCATAAGACTACTTGAACCAAATAAGATGAAGGGAGGAAGAGAGCTAGCATTAGAGAAGCAACCCTAGGAGGCCCCAGGAAGAAATACCTATAGGTATTACCAGGAAGAAATACCTAGGACCCAGGAAGATCATAGAACCAGACAGCTGGGAAGGGTTAAAGTGGCATCCTTTCTGCAGGCCTATAGGCCTTTAAAATACAGAGGCCACATGCTTCCCTTCCCCCTTCCACTGGTGGGATGCACTGGGCTTCTCCAACCTCTGGTTCTCTGCCTCTCCCTGATAACTAATATCAGAAAAAGGTTAAAGGATTTGAGTTTTCTAAAGGATGACAGGCTGAGTGGAGACAGAAGAGACAGGAAGAGGATTGGGTCTTAGGGGAGAGAGGAAGGAAAAAAAAGTAAATCTGTGGGCTCCTTCTTGGTTTGAGTCCATAGAGTTCACCAGGTCCTAAGGATAATGTCAGTTATAACCTGAATGACCACTTGAATCCGCATGGCTTAGGACATGTTCCCAGCCACCCAAAAAGGGGAGCTGTGGCATCAGGAGGACTGAGCTTACGCCCTTCAGTTTTGAGAGAGAGAGAGAGAGAGGGAGAGAGGGAGAGAGATATCAAAAGAGCAGTTTAGAGGACCTCACTCAGGGTAAAGTGTTTAGAACCTGCAAACATGAATTTATTTGCAGGTTGCTTTCTCTGCTGTAACCCAGAGATTGGTTCTCTCCACTGTGTCTCAGGATGGGGTTTCTCATGTTGGCTGCATGAGAAACTTTGCTCAACACACTAGATAGGGGCTTCATCCTCATTTTGTGTCTTCCTGTGTGAGCAAGATTTTCAGACTCCCATTTAATACAAGGACAGGGTGTGGCACTAACCTAAAAGAATACCTAGTGAGTCCACTATGCCTCCTGGAGAGTGCCTTTGGACTTCTCTTTCCATTTTGATTAGAGAGAGCTAATGCCTTTTGAGCTTCTTCGCTTTTATGTACAAGCAGTCATTTTTCTAGAAGCTTAGGAGACTCTAGATACTGAAAAGGAATCCCCAAGCTGTAGGGGTTCATGGAAAAAGAGATGGTGCACAAACATGAACCTGAGAGAAGTGTGGAAGTTTCCTTGCTCCTGGAGGAGGGTAAAATTCTCCATTCCATGGCTGGGTTATACTTTCATGGGAGTTTTTCTTTTCACATGGCAGACACTCTGCTGGAATTTAAAGGTCTGACCTGTGCCTGCAATGAGTGACCAAGGACACAAGAAGTGGGAAATAGAGAAGACTATAAAATTTCCCCCACAAAGGGCCTTAGTTCCTGGCTATGCTGGCCAAGATGTTTCCATGGGTGATGAGTTCCCAGATGGCTTCCTGGGTTCTTATGCATGATGAACAAAGAACTGGACATTACATGTGAAAATAAGGAAAAAATAGCAAAGTTTAGTCAGGTGACAGTATGGTCAGAGTGAGCCATACTGACCAGTGAAATGGTCACCAGTGAAATGAAAATGGCACTAGTGTTGAAGATAATGGGTTTAGGAATTTTAAAATGTGCTGGGTCAAGGGTACCTCTAGGGGCTTCTAGAGCATGATTGACCATGTGATGGATAGGGTGCTGAGCCATGTCCGCTGTGTCTACTACTCATGTCCTTCCCATAATTCACTCTGTTATAATTGTGTGTATGAGATGCAGCCCATATGTATGAACCTTCAATGAGTTCTAGGTGAAGAAAGGTTACTGTAGGTCATGCAGGAGAATCTGGAACACATGCATCCTGGTGTGGGATTTTGGATTGTTCTTGGGCAGTCTCAGGGGTCTTTGATTTTCTTATTTCTTCTTCTGGTTAGTAAGCTTTAGGTCAAAAGTTGAGGGGTTGGCCTTGGAGCATTGCCCTGGTTCAGGTGAGAGGAAGGGTGTGGTCCAGCAGTAAGTGGAGAGGATAGGAGAACCAATTGTACTATCTATATTAGTGGGGTGCTAAAATCTACAAATATTGTATTAGAATCTATCTCTACCCTTAGAAATAATGTTTACCTTATGTATTTGGGTGGTTCTGTGTATATATGTTCGCCATACCTTCATGTTTAATTTTCCTCTTAAAAATATATAATTAAATTCTTTATTTCCTTTTATAGTTTTTGATTTAAAGTCTATTTCATCTGATATGAAGATAGCTACTAATATTAAATTTTTATTTCCATTTGTGTGATATATCTTTTCAACCTTTCATTTTAGTTTATGTGTATCTTTAGTGTCTCTTATATGCAGCATATAGTGGGTTCTTTCTTTAAATAAATTCAGCCAGCCATTTTCTTTTCATTGCTGAGTTTATTTACATTCAAGCTTATTATTGATAACTATGAACTTATTTGTGTCATTTTGTTAATTTTAGTCTGCTGGACTTATATATATTTTGTTCCTTTCCACCTCTTTTATTATTTATTTTTGTGATTTGGTAGTTTCATGACACATTAAATTCTAATTCTCATGGCTTTCTGTTTTGTTTATCCACTCTTCTAGTGAGTACATTTGTGCTTTAATGATGCTAGTTATTACTCTTTCCTATATGTTGTAGGACTCTTTTATGTATTTCCTCTAAGTTTGGTTTGGTAGTGATGAATTTCCTCAGTTACTGCTTATCTGGGAAAGACTAGATTTCTCCTTCAGTTTTAAGGGATAATTTTCCCGAATATTCTGGGGTGAGAAGCTTTTTTCTCCTTCTTTCAGTATTTTGTATACATCTTCCATCTTCCTATTGTTTTCTTACCTATAAGGTTTCTGCAGAAAAGTAAGCTGTAGGTGTGATGTGCTCACCCTTATATGTGACTTGACAATTTTCCCTTGCGATTTTTAGGATTCTCTCCTTGTTGTGTGCTTTTGACGTTTTCATTACAATGTGTTTTTGTGCCTGCCTGGTTTGGTTGATTCTAGTTGGGGCCTTTGTGTTTCTTGGTTCTGGATGTCCATGTCTCTTTGAAGCTTGGGGAAGTTTCTGCCATTATTTCATGAAATAGTTTTCAATGCCTTTTCCTTTTTTCTTGTTTTCTTCTTGAATTTCCACTATGCTTATATTGGGTCTAGTCACTTTACTCTGTCCCATATGTCTCATAGGCTTTCTTCATTCCTATAAATTTGTTTTCTCTTTTTACCTTGGCTGTGTTAAGTTTTGGACTGGTCTTCAAGGACCAAAATTCTTCCTCTGCTTGGTCTAGTCTGTTGCAGAAGGTCTCTATTGTGTTTTTCATTTTATTGATTCAAGGTTTTAGTTTCTGATTTTTATAATTTATAACTTATTGGTGAATTTTTCATCCACATCCTTTGTATTTTCTCATTGCCTTATGTCATTTATTACATTCTTTTGTGTCCCATTGAATTTCCTTAGAATCATTATTTAAAATTCTTTGTCAGGCAGCTCGTAGATTTCCTTCAAATTGACATCTCTTTCTGAGATTGTTATCCTTTGGCAGTGTCCT
This sequence comes from Erethizon dorsatum, assembly GCA_028451465.1. Classification (NCBI taxonomy): domain Eukaryota; kingdom Metazoa; phylum Chordata; class Mammalia; order Rodentia; family Erethizontidae; genus Erethizon; species Erethizon dorsatum. Next base: position 122,292,030 of record CM051822.1, on the reverse strand, counting down.
GTTTCCTTTCGTGTTTCTCGTGTCCTTACAAGATGGCCATGCATCTGGCATGACGTTCACTGTGTCATGAAGTGGAGTTCAGGCACTGGATGGGTGGTGGTGAGGCTTTTGTTTCCAGAAAATGCAGTTCTATGGTTTGGGGTGGTTAAGACACGTTCCCTTGAACCTAAAATTTGTGCTCAGGTGCTGCGTTCATGTAGTTACAGGGTTTTGGCCGCAGACGTTCCAGTTTCTAAGTCATAGAAATGGGTGAAATGGGAAATTTGGAGCCGTGTCTGCCAAGCAGTCAGTGAAGTGGGGAGGGGCCTCTCTCAGACCATGTTGCGTGAGTGCCAGCCCTGGCTGATTCCTAGAGCTGTGGAGATCTGCCGAGACTTTTCCTAGGTCTGGGCACACAGGCTACGATGAAACTAGGATTTTATAGTGGTATCTGTATTCTTAAACTTGTGGTTGGGGATGAAATCTTCCTCTGTTTCCAATTGGCAAGCATAGGTGGGTCTCAGGCCTGTGGCCATGGCAGCCACTGGTCCTGAAGTTGCAGAATGCTGGGGTCAGTGGGCTGTTTTCTACTTCACAACAAGCTCAAAGCCCCTAGCCTTTTGGCAGGGACCAATGTTCTCCTGCCAGCACCTAAACCATTAATTCACGCTGTCTTTAAAAAGAATGTGGTGAAGAACCAATGGAAAAAAAAAAAAAAAAGAGAGAAATGATGTCAAAATGCTTTTATAGAATAAAGAAAATGTATGAGTTTGGGAAATTGTTTTCATCTTTGATATGTGGGTCATTATGTTCTCCTACAAATCTTTTTATGGGTATAGACAGTTACTATATATTTGCAATAAAAATCATACCTGATGATAGACATGTTTTAAAATTTACATTTATGGTTTTAATTTCTCACTAGGGCTTGCCACATGGAACATATATTTTCATTAAAATTTTTACATATGTTATTCTTTTCTCTTGTTTACAGTAATTTCCCTACTCTCATTTATTTTCTTCCAGGAAGTCATAACAGATTAGTTTAAAATATTTTTTATATTAGAAATTATATTTTGGACAAAGTGAGAGAACACCAAGCATTGCTGGATACTAGTAATCCTCAGGATTTTATTGATTGTTTCCTGATCAAAATGGAGCAGGTAAAATGCAAATGCTAGTACAGTTTTTGATTACTTGATTGTTTGGTGCTGACTTGATTAATTCTGTTTTTACTGGGGATGTTTAAATGATTAGACCATGATTGCTTGACAAGCTCTTTGGAAATGTATTGTGTGCATAAAACTGCACTAAACATCATGAAAAAATATTTTTTAAATACTTAGAATACATTGACCCTCTGGTTTGGGTAAAAATAATCTAGCTGAGGAAAAATGGAATGCATACCTGGTTCTTTGAGACAAAGTGACAGACAATTAGCTAGACAGATTAAATAAAAAAGACAAGACACTAATAACTAAATTCAGAAATGAAAGCAATGGCATCACTGAAATATGCACAATTTATAAACAAGTTAGAAAATATATAACGTGTCATTACATGAAAGTGGACTTCATCATTGCAGAAAGGGTACAGGAGAACGGAAAAGAATGACTATACTTAGCTCGACTTTCTGCATGTCCTATGTATGGAACTAGACCTTGAAATTTTTGCAGTGGTGGACAGGACAGTGAATTTCCCCTAAGGTTTGAGTAGTATGTAATCATAGGTGCGTTATAAGAAACAGAGTTTGAACAGATTAGCAAAGCCTCAATTGAGAGTAACTTCAAATGAATTTGCATATTTAGAAAATTGAGAAAAAATTCATATTCCATACACTTAACCTTACCAATGTGTTAACTTTAGTGGAATTCATTAGAAATGTTCTAGAACCACCAGCTCTCTTATTTCAACAGTTTTGCATCATTCCGCAAAAACCCACCAGATACAGCAATGATCACACACTTCTTCACACCCCATCATTTAATAACCTTCAATCTGCTTTTTGTCCATGTGGATTTGTCTGTTGTGCATATATCATATGTGGTATATATGACCTTGTGTTTCTGGGTTCCTTCGGTTAGCATAATGATTTGGAGGTGTAACTACATTGTGCCATGTTACAGAACTTTTTTTTTTGTAACCTATTAATTTTTAATTTTATTTGTGCATGTACCACAATTTATAATTTTTGGTTGAATTCACAAGTGGAGTGGTCCGGTCTCACATCTTCCTTTTTTGGGAGTTTATAATTACAAATTCAATGTCTTGACTTGTAGGTGTTCACATTTTCTATTTGACCTTGAGTCTGTATTGGCAATTTGTGTATTTCTGGGAAGTTTCCCGTTTATGCAGATAACCCTATTCTTTGTTGTACAGTTGTTTGAGGTATTCTCTTATTCTCCTTTTTATTTCTGTAAAATCAGTAATTATGTCACTGCTATTGTACATGAATTTATTCACTGGTGTCTTCTTTTTCTTCTTATTTAGTTAGTTTAATTGATAACTGTTTTCAAGAATTAATATTTGTTTTCTGTGATTATTCTGTTGTTTTGCATTCTTTTTTCAATTATTTTTCTCTGCTTGTTTTGAGTTTGTTTTCTAGGATTGTAGGTTGCAAAGTTACATTGCTGTTTTGAGCACCTTCCCCTCTTTGAATGTGGCTACTTATAGCTCTAAATTGTCCTCTAAAAACTATTGTTTGCTTAATGTCATCATTTTTTTATATTGCATTTTGATTTTTATGATGTCTTTTTTCCCCCTACTTTTTAAAGTGATTTTGTCTTTAACCCATTGGTTGGTCAAGAGCATATTGCTTAACATCTAATTTCCTATGTTACTGATTTCTAGGTTTATCCCATTGTTACCAGAGAAGATACTTTGTATGATTTTCATATTTTAAAATACCTGTTGAGAGGAACACGGAGTGTGGTGATGCATGCCTGTAATCCTAGCACTTGGGAGGCTGAGGCAGGAGGACCTCTGCGAGTTCAAGGCCAGCCTGGGCTACATAGTGAGTTCAAGACCAGCCTGAACTACATGGTAAGACCCTGACTCAAAAAACCACAGAAATAAATAAATAAATAAATAAATGAATAAATAAATAAAATCTATTGAGAATTATGTTTTTCCTAACATATGGCGTATCATGGAGAAATGTCTATGTGCACTTGTGAAGAATGTATATTCTGCTGTTTAGTGAAGTGCTCTGTGTGTATTGTTGATTTCTAGTGCTGTTAAAGTTTTTTTTTATTTCCTTATTTAAATGTATTTTATATATATATATATATATATATATACTTTTTTTTGGTACCAGGAGTTGAACTCATGACTTCACGCTTGCCAGGCAGGCGCTGTGCTGCTGAGCTATATCCCTGGCCTCCAGCTGTGTCTTATATCTCATGAAACTCCTACTGGCCTTCTGTCCCAAGCTGCTTCCAACTAAATGACACATCCATGTTTTCTGTCACTAGCAGGGCTTCAACACCAAATCTCTGGCCTGCCCTTATGTTCTGAGCTGGAAAATCAAGGCCCTCAGGAACCATAAGAATCATCTCAACTTCTACTCATTTTCCCTAAGGTCCAGAGTAGAGCCAGGACCTAAAGAGATTACACATCTTTTTTTCCTTTGGTGCTACCCCACTCTTGTTTGAACCTCCCACTTTTGTTTTTTTAATTATTTCGTGAGATCAAGGAAGAAGAACATACTGTAACCTTCACTCACCCTGAGGCTGTTCTGCTGCTGGAATTCAAGCCCCAGAACACTTTGAGGTAAAATGGCGGACCTGCCCACCAGCTGCTATTCCCCAGGACTGGGTGCAGGGTGCCACTGCTCTGGTTCACTCTCCTACTGATGACTGTGGGGTGCACCACACAGGAAAGTGTCTCATGTTCTCACTGCTGCCTCCCACTGCACAAGACTTTTCCAGTCCAGGTCAGGTCTCAGTTTCCCAGTGAGGAGCGAAGTTGCTTTCGCTGATTCCCCGTCCACCAGGTCAGCTACACAGCTGCTCCAGCCGCACTGTGCATGCATTCTCCGGTCTGTGGCAGTGAGCTATTTCTCCTGTAGCAGTGAATCCTATTTCCTTCTTCTCTGTCAGTTCCTCTGAGGATCTCATGTGGTTTGGAATCCCTTTGATTTCTCTCTGGGCTGTTGTTTCTAGACTCTCAGCACTTTGTTCTGGAGAAGCTGAATAGCTGAAACTCAGCACTCCACCATTTTTAAGCTCCCTTCAACCTCTCTCCCCCTCTTGTTTACAAAAGCTTTGTTTCCATTTTTCCTTTTCTCTTACTTCCTTTCCCCTCCCCCATTGCTAGTTCCCCTTCCCATTGGAACATTTTCTTCCTATTTCACAATATCTGTCATACATTTTGGTCCTTATTTACACTTTTGGTTTCTTACCCTAGAGAAACCATGTGATATTTGAACATATATGCCCAATTTATTTCACTTAAGAGTATGGCCTCAAGGTGCATCCATTTACCCAGAAATTTCTCAAGCTTATCCTTCCTTATGGCAGAGTAGTACTCCATTGTATAAAAAACACGTCTTCTTTATTTGTTCATCCTTTGATGGGCGTTTGGCTATTTCCAAGATTTAGCTATTACAGATTGTACTGCTATAAAAATGGGTGTGCATATATCACTGTAGTATGATGCCTTTAATTTAATTTAATTCTTTTGGGAAGATGCAAGAAGGGGACTAGCTGGGTCAAATGGAACCTCTAATCTTAGTTTTTTGAGGAATCTCTACACTGATTTCCACAATGGCTGCACAAGTCTACACTCCCACCAACAGTGGAGAAGGGTTCCTTTTCCCTTACAGCATTGGCAGCATTGGTTGACTTCTTGATAATAGCCATTTTTTCTAGAGTGAGATGGAATCTTAATGTTGTTTTAATTTGCATCTCTCAAGTGACCAGTGATGTTGAACATTTTTCATATATTTATTTGCCATTTCTACTTCTTCATCTGAGATGTGAGTATTAATTTCAGATGCCCATTTTTGAATTGGGTCTCTAAATTTGGGGAGTTCTGATTTTTCTTTTTGAGTTCTTTGTATATTCCAGATATTACTCCTGTAGGACATTTGTATTTATATTTGTGAGACACTGTTCAAATTTTATTTTTTGAAAATTTCTGATCAGATTGCTGGCCTCATAAAATGGGAGGAATAATATTCCCTATGCACAGAGGAATATCTAAAATGTTTTCACTGTATAATTATAATAAACAACTGTTGCAAATTGCATAATGCTTATGAGTAGTATAATAGTGCATTCTATTTATGCAGCATGCACAGTGTGGATTTATTTGTGTCAGTATAGGGCACTATCTAACTTTACCAAGTACAAAATTCAACATATAGAGTATGGTACCTACCATTTTGGTATAAAAAGACCAAAGTGAATTTTTGTATAAATGTGTACAGGTTTACCTGTCTGATATGCACACAGTATTTGTGGAAGGCCATATTCTCAGGAAGGATATATACTTGATGGGGATGGTTAATTCTGCACAGTCTAAACTGGGTTCTGTGATTAAATGGGGGACTTATTTTTCAACATTTATTCTTTTTTTTTTTTTTGTGGGTACCGGGGGTCGACCTCAGGACCTCACGCGCCAGCAGGCGCCCATGCCGCTGAGTGATATCACCGGCCCTTTTTTCATATGTGGGTAGCGGGAGTCAAACTCAGGACCTCGCGCTTGCCAGGCAGGCGCTTATGCCACTGAGCTATCTCACCAGCCCTTTCAACATTTATTCTTTTTGAGACTTAATGAAGTATTCTATTTTTAACTAAGATCTAAGTAATGTCAAATAAATATCACTTTCTTTGTCAGGACTGGGGATTGAACCTATGGCTTTATGCATGCAGGCAAGCACTTTTCCACTGAGCTACATCCCTAGCACTAAAATTGACCCTTTTTAGTGTATAGTCCAGTGAGTTGTGACAAGTTGTCATATAACCATATGGCAATGAAGACATAACACACTACCAGATACAGTGGAATACACATGTAATCCCAGCTACTTGGAAGGCTGAGGCAGGAGGATCACCTGAGTGCTAAGTTCAAGACCAGCCTGCACCCTGCATAACATAGTAATATCTCATAGCTATATATTTTATATCATTACATAAAGTTTCTTCATCCTCCTATTATAACCAGTCTACTTCCTCACTTCTAGTCCCTGAGGTGACTTCTAGTCACCTCACTTCTAGGTGACTGCAGATATATTTTCTGACCCTGTAGTTTTGCTTTATTAACAACATCATACTGTAGATCAGTGGTGGTGAACCTATGGCACATGTGCTATTGTGTTTTTCTTTTAAGACAAAAGATGTTAATGTAGAGTTGTTTTTTCTAAGCTAACACTTCAATATTCAAGTTTAATTGGAATGTTGGCACTTTGCAATAAATAGGTGTGTTTGGGGTTGCAGTTTGTCATTTGGGTCTCTAAAAGTTTTGCCATCACTGCATTAGAGTACGTTTAAAATAATATATACTCAGTAAAATACTATCATTTGTGGCTTTTTATAAAACATAATGCATTTTAGATCCATCCTTATTCATATGTATCAATAATTCATTGTCTTTTATTACTCAGTATTATTCCATTACATGGAATACTGCAATATCGTTTATCTATTCATTGATAGAAGTTTTGGTTGTGTTCATATTTTGCCCAATTTGAATGCAGGTATTCTAAACATTTGTGTGCACATATTAGAGTGGATTATTGTTCCTGTTCTATTAAGTAAATTCCTAAGACCTAGGTTTATGGCCTATGTGTTAAATTTATACAAAACCGGCAGAATCAATTCAATTTCTCAGATAATTTGTGCTTTTAAATTCTATGTAAAAAATATTTCCCAGCACAAGATCTCCCATTTTACCCTTAAATTTTCTAGTTTATTATAGTTTTTTTGTTAGATCAGTGATCCATTTCAATTTAATTTTTGTGCTGTGAAGTAGCAGTCATGCATCTCTTCTCTTTTCCCTTCCCTTCCATTCCCTTCCTTTGCCTTTCTTTCCCTTGCCTTCCCTTTTTTACCCTTCCCTTTCCTTCCCTCTCTTCTCTTCTTCTCTCTTCTTTTGTGAGACAGAATTTGATAAAATTGTCATTTTTATATTTCCTGTAATATTGTTTTATAAAAATTAACAAAAACTATGCAAATTTTGGTCATCCTGTGTTTAAATAATTGGACTAGAAAGTGGTTAAATGCCATATGAACGGATACTGTGGGCATTTCAAGAGCCAATGAGAACTTCCATTTTAAACCAGAATCCAATATAGCATGCAGGAAAACTGACGTGATAAAATAGAGCAGCACTTTTTTACAGACACCAGTGTCCAAATTTGATGATAAGGAAAACAAAATGTTTGGTGCCCAACTACTAAAGTAATTACTTCAAATACTATTAAAAGGTCACTTTAGCAAGATCGTTGCCACTACTGAAGCATTACACTCATATCTTTATTAGTTGATATGATAGGCTAGAAATACCACTGCTTTTTTATTAACAAGTGTTACTTATCTGCAGAGCAAAAAGTTGGGCTAAATAAATTACAACTTTTTTTAGTTCCATGACTTCATTGTCATTTGTCTTATCTGTTTCTTCATTCTAGGGCACGGCCATATTAACATCACTGACTTCCGTGCTGCATGATGACAAAGAATTCCGAAACCCAGAGAAGTTTGGCCTTGGGCACTTCCTGGATGAGAGTGGCAATTTTAAGAAGAGTGATTATTTTATGCCTTTCTCAGCAGGTAATAGAAATTTATTTCCATCATTTCCTCAAGGAACAAAGATACCTACATAGACTCTTAAACTTGCAAGGTGCATATTCTGGGACTATTAAAATAGTTCTCTGTACGTAATTAAGATCAACACTCCCAATGCCCAGGCACTCTCCCTGATCAGGATGCACCATCCTTATTGGGCTAGATTTGTGAGACTTTAGGGAGTTGACTTATTTCTAAAGTACAAAATTTATAGAGAGGATTGATTTCTGCCTTAAGATACATCACTGAACATCCCAGAACTCTTTCTAGAATATTAGTTTCATCTCCACAAAGAAAGGTATTAACTTTATAACTTTGTTGTATATATTCCCTATGGTTCTCTTATTCCCTTGCTGAGCCCTGGGGATAGACGTATGCACAAGTAGAGAATAGGGAGCTAAGGGGTTTACACCATAGTTAAGAAAGCAGATGAAGCTGGGTGTGGTGGCACATACCTGTAATCCCAGCACTCAGGAGGCTGTAGCAGGAGGGTCACCCCAAATTGGAGACCAGTTTGGGCTACATAGTGAGTTCAAGGCCAGCTTTAATTACATAGACCCTGTCTCAAAAAAAAAAAAAAAAAAAAAGTAAATGAATAAACAGGTTATTGCAATCTAAAATGACTAGTCCTTTGAGAGAAAGAAGGAAGTACTAGCTGTTCATTGAGGCAGGAAAGAAATTGCCTCCTTCCTGCATTCTCATTCTACACAGTGTGGCAAGCAATGCATTAACATTTGAACAGTGGAGAGGGCATTAGGGCTGCCTGACAAGAGGCACAGAAAAAGGAATGAAGAAAAGCAAGGTATCTTAAGAGGAGTAATAAACCTTAGAAGCAAGATGCTCGCTATAGATTAAGGATGCCACAATGTCCTGACTGGTAAGTGAAGGTCGGAGAAACCTTGGGAGTAGGACAGATTACGCTTTAATGATTCTAGAGTGCATTGACCTTCCTGTTTGGGATATCAGGCCCTCTGCATCTAAAGTTAATGCTGAGACTCTGGACACATAATTGCTGAAATTTATTCTTTGGTTCTTGATGTCTCCTTTCACATCTGGCACTGTAGATATTAAGACAACAGGCTAGAAAAATAAATGAGAGTAATGATTTGAACAATCCATGCTTCACTGCTTATTAATATCAAAGAGGGGAAGAAGCTATTTCCTAGGAGAATCTCACAGAGTGTGATGGGAAAATGACATCTGATCTAGAGCCAAAAAGAAAGTAAATGCATCTTAGTCAAAAGAAAGAGAATGAGATAAAACCTGAAGCTGAATTGTGTATTTAAGACTGATGAGACCAAAAGAATGTGATGAATGGGAAGAAAGGTCAGGGAACACAAGTAATGAGGTCACATTTCTAAAAGAAGATTTATGGAAACCTGAAATGTCAAAAGAACAGATATAATGTGGTAGTAGACAACAAAGTTGTTGGTATAGAAATGATTCTCAATAAATATTTACTGACCAATGAATGCTAACAAAAATATGAGGCGCATGGAAAGTGTGCCCTTCCTTCTGTCTAATCTACCATCCTTATAGCCATCTTTTAAATTTGCCATCCACCCTCCCATCCATCCATGCATCCATGCATCCATGCACCCATCCATCCATGCATCCATCATGTATCCATCCAGTCATTCACTCAATATTTACATTGTTTTTACATTACATTATTTTTTGACAATCTGACACATACTCTTGTAGGAGTGTTTACCCTCTCTGTTTATTATTTTCAGGAAAACGGATTTGTGTGGGAGAGAGTCTGGCATACATGGAGCTGTTTTTATACCTGACCAGCATTTTACAGAACTTTAACCTGAAATCTCTGGCTGACCCAAAGGACCTCAATTCCACTCCATCTGCCAATGGATTTTTTTCCTGTGCCACCCTCATATCAGCTCTGCTTCATTCCTGTCTGATGAAGAGCTTACCAACTGGCTGCTGCTGCGCTGTCACATGCCATCCCCTCCTCTGGGACACTATTCACTTCTTTACTACTATTCTGACACTTTTTCTTACATCTTCTCTTCTTACCCTTCTGTTTTGAAGTCTGGTGAATCTCAAATCTCCATTTGGAGGACAGTTTCCTCAGTTGTGACAAACACAGGATTACTGCCACTGTATATTGGAATACTTTTGTGAATTTTACTATGGTATCTCTATTAAACAATGAAAACCTAAGGGAAAATGATGTGAAGAGAAATAAGACAAGTAGTACAAGATAAATACTATATGATCTCACTTTTATGTGGAGTTTTTTAAAAAACAAACTTACACAGTAGTGATAAATAATAGTGTCAAGAAACTGGGGAAGGATTTGCAATACGGGTGGCTAGGGAAAGGGGAGAGATTAGTTGAAGGGTAGAAATTTTCATGTAGAAAGGAGAAATAAATTATGATCAATCGTACTGTGTGGTGAGTATAGCTAATAATAACATTCCCATACATTTGCACAGCCTGTGGTACTTGGCCTAGATTAATAAGATATTGTAAGTCTTATGGTCTATAGGTCTACAACATATCAAAGGATAGAAATAGTCTCCAATGTAATATCTCAAATGGGCTCAGATATAGCTGTTTTGGGCTAAAGGTTATTTAGTCCACCCCAGGTTATGTCCCTCTCCTCTGTACAGGCTCTAACGAAGGAGGTGGTTTGGGCTTGCCAGGGTTATTGTAGGCACAGACTGGGCAAGACTTGCAGACCTGTCAAGTGGTTACTGCTAGTCCTAGTCCTGTGAAAATTCAAGTGACCATTTCCAATGTAGCAACTCTTCCCATATGGAAAGAATCATGAAGGGTTTTTATAGCCTTTCAGTCTGTCCCGTGAGGAAGGACAAATTTGTTTTCTAAATACCACCAGAGTTCATCCTTACTTTCCCCTTCTCCTAAGGTCCATTTATCTTCCTGGGGAGTATAGATTGGTTTTAATGGTTCCTCAGTGTCATGGCTTGTATCTAGATGTCCCCCCAAAGCCTCAGGCAGTCATAGGTGGGGAGTTTCTAAGGCGGCTGGATTAGGGTGTGTGAATGTGGATTAAGGGTGTGATACTGGGATTAAAGGTGTGGATAATGGAAGCCCCACCCTGGGTGCGGGTGACACTAATCAATAGGCTTACAGCCTTGATGAAATATAAAGGGACAGAAAGAAGGCAGACTTGCTGCTGCTGCTTCCTATCTTCTGACTGCCACACTGTGAACACTTTCTCCTGTGCCATGCCCCTCTGCCATGCCACCCTGCCTTGGAATCAGCTGACTATGGGCTGAAACCTCTACAAACTCCTTCTTTAACTTGTGAGTGTCATGCATTCTGTCTCAGCAATGAGAAGAGTAACTAAGACACTCAGGAACTGGGAATAAGGGCAGAGTCTTAGGGCTTGTAAGGCTGCCCTTTTTGCTTCTCTGTCAACCTTCTGATTAAAAGATTTTAGGCATGTTTCTTTGGTGCCTCTTACACTTAAGTTAAGCTTTACTGGCTGTGTTTTTGTTCTGTTAACGCCATGAGGAATATTTCTTTAAATTACCTAAATTTTGTTAGAAGACACAAGGAAGGGATCTAGCACAATTCAAAGAAAAAGAAGGGGGAAGCTTACATGTTTCTTATAATCAGAGACTTAACTCCTATCTATAAGGGTGAGATTTCCCAGTGACCATGAAACCAGTTAATAAAAAAGAAAAATGGTAAATAAACATGGCAGTGGCTGCCCCAAAATGGTGGCCAGTCACATGACAAGATGATGGCCAGTCATGTGATGAGACAAGATGGTGACCCTGACTAAGATAATACTCTGAGAAAGAAAAGACCATCTAGGAGGAAAGTGCAGATGGGACTTTGAGCTCAAAAGAAGTACACTGGGGTAGGCAGAGACCAAACTAATTCCCCAAAAGAGTACCAAAGTATCACAGAAAACAAATGCAAAGACAAAGGGGAATAATAATAGGCTCTCTGGCTACTTAACTTGTACTGGCAGAGTGAATACAAGTTGAAAAAAAAAAAAAGAATGAAAAGGTGAGATAAACTTGCGCCAGTACTGTAGGCCTCCTATGGCTGCAAGAAACACACAGAGCCCTTGACCACTTCCCACACACATTGGGAAATACAGGAAACAGTTCCTGGTGCTGGATTCCCCAGCCCAGGGGAGAGAGAGAAAACAAACAAACAAACATAGAAACAAACATGTGCCTAAGGGCTTTACCTCTTCTGACTGGCTAAGCTAAATGTGTTACCAGGTTTTGGGGTGCTGGAGTCTCCTTTTAGAGGTGTGCTGGGGTCGGGGTGGGGCTGAAGGGATATTTTTGAGGGTGGGGTCCCTAGAGAAAAGAAAGCATGCGGAGCAGACATTAGCAACAATAGCAAGCAAGCGTCTTTATTGTTCAGCCTGTTTTTAGTGGCCGTTATCAAGTTTACATTCTTATGTACTGTCATCACCATATAGTGTATGCATGGTTGTCTATGCTGTCATGCTTATACAAGTGTACCCCATCGCACACCTGTGCTAGACGGTGTGGTCATGTCCTTATATGTCCTTAGATGCCCCACATCCCATCTCCTCAAAGGTTGGGGGAATGCCGCTTCTTGTGAGTGGCCCATAGGGCGGACCCTTGTGCACAAAGACCACAACAACAATACAGAGAATAGCATAGTACCAGTAAACCCATTGGTACCACAGTGCAGCTTATGGCCACCCAGCACCAGGTGGAACCCAAAGATTCCCACCATTGGGTGAGCAGGTCCTGCTGCAAGTCTTGGATGGTGGACACCTCCACATCCATTTCCTGTAAGGTTTCTTGTACTTATGTCTGGTGGTCAGGGATATAAATGCAACTTTCTATATGCAAAGGGGTGCAAATACCTCCTTGTGCTGCAGTTAGCAAATCAAGGGCCATGTGGTTTTGCAAAACCACATCTTTCTCATTTGAGAAGTTTCATCCATGAGCAACATCAAAGCCTGGCACATGATATTCAGGGCCTGGGCTGTGTTGAGCAAGGGCTTCAACCTGGAGAGCTAAGTCTATAGTCCCTGCCCCTTGGATCATCAAGGCCATCGGATAAAACCACCAGGCCACCTGTCGAGTGCGGTGCCACCTGTGGTATACAGTGTGCCAATTGTGGGGTGTGTCTGTAATGGTGGGTTTGATAATGCCCTTATCATAGGAGAATCCCCAGGTACAGCGCCCTGACCAATGTGCAGGTAGGTACAGCCAGTCTGTGATGCCACAGACCCATAAGGCTTCCACAATGGGCAAATTGGTGGGCACTGTACTGATGAGCTTATGGCCATCCCACCACTTATTTGTATCATTTTTCAGTAACATACAGTTACACAGATCGAGTGGTATCCACCCCACACTGTGGTTCCTCACTGAAGTATTCACCTGCTGAATACAAAGTGGAGCTACATCCAGTAATGTTACTTTGTTCTCCATCATCCACCCCCAGCCATTATACATAACAGGCCCCAGTCCCTGTGGGGTGGTTGTGCTCTTCTGGATCAGTGCCTTGATTGCCTGGTATCATTGATCTCAGGCAGAGCCAGTCCAGTTTTGCTGCTGCCAGTCAGTTCAATTGAGCATGGACAGCGGCGTGATCCTCCATGGGAGGCCCTCAGTGGTGTCAGTCAGGAGTTCAGTACATACCCCGCAAAGCAAGTGTTGGTGTACGTGGGCAAACATGTGTGCCCAGGAGATAAAACTGTTAGTGTGGCTCATCCTGGTTGGAAGGACAAGGCAGAAAGAGAAACCATTATAGGGAGATCCCGCCCTGCTGGAAGGATGCAGGCTGCATTCATCCTGTGATGAGATTGTGGCCGGAATCATCTTAGCCTCCAGCTAAGAATAGCAAACCTGGGTTCCCATTGCTACCAGGGGTAAGGGAATTAGGGCTAGGTCCCCCCCACCCCGAGCGATGGGCCAAGCAGTCACAGCGTCACTTCCTTTCAGAATGGTGGCTCTGGTGTTGGGTGGAGAGTACATTGAGGCCCTTAAAGGCCATGTCGAAGTCCAGGGTTGTACTTTTATGGCATGTCTTAGTCCTTTTCCCTAGGAAAAGGCCCAGTTTCCCATCAGGGGGTCTGTGGGCCAATCCCAGGTCCATTGGCAGTGGTCTCTGGGCTGCATAAGTTCCAGTGGCAGAAGGATTAAGGCCCCTTGCATCACCTTAGGACCCTGCTCTGTGGATCAAATATGCAGATGAACTGGCGGTGCTTTTAAAAAGAGGTTTGGTGGGCTGTCACCTGTATGGCGGGGCTGGTCATGGAGCAATTGAACTGCCTGGGGTAAGACCTGCACCCACCTGGTGAATTTTGGAGCCAAATAGGCCAGTTTGGTTTTTAGGAGCACACTGTAACCTGCGTGGGTACCTTTCTCCTTCAGGGGGCCAAATGGGTGCACTGTGGACGTGCCTTTATAGCAGCCTTTGACTCAGCAGGTGTTAAGTCCGGGTGCCATTGCTGCTCTACAGCGTGCGTGGTGTGGGGTCCTTGTGTCCCAGTTTCTTATGGAGCCAGGGTGCCACTGCAGAATGGAGCCCATGGAGGGTGGCTACATTTGTCAAAGCATCTGCTAAGTCATTCCCTGGCAAGGGGAGGGTCTTATGTCCTGAAACATGATACACGACATGGTTAGCTGTTTGGTTATGTTCCCATAAGTTTTGCCATAGGTCAGCACCCCACAAGGTGAGGGCCTGGGTCACTCCACTCCTGGGATGGGATGTCCATGTATGGACCTAGCCCTCAAACGGGTAGCTAGTCTGTACTTCCACTGTCTGCGGCTCCACGATACTTTCACAGGCATGCAAAGCAGCATATACTGCTGCTAATTGTTTTTCAATCAGAGAATAGTAGCTTTAGATTCCTGTCCAAAACTGTGACCAAAATCCAATAGGGTGTTTCTGCTTCCCTTGATTTTGCCATAGGCACCAGCCAAATGCAACATCTACACTCACTGTTAGGGTAAATGCAGGGAAGAGTTGACTCAGGGCTTGTACCTCTGTGGCTGCCTTCTTCAAGTCCTGAAAAGCAGCTTCCGCTGCATCTGTCCAGTCCCATGTTGCGCTGTTTTGGGTCGTCTGGTACAAAGCATGCAGCAGTGTAGGTAAGGTAGGAACGTCCAGCAAAAGCCCAGTAGGCCCACGTATGTCTGCAATTGGCATACTGTCATGGGTCTGGGCTAGGCCTGGATTTTATCAGTAATGGCATTGGAAATTACTTTCATCTTACCCGACCAAATAACAACCAAGAATTTGACAGACAAGCCAGGTCCCTGGACCTTGTCTTTGTTGACAGCCCTCCCCCAGGCCACCAAAGCTTCCTTCAGACTGTGCACGGTGGCTTCCAAATCTGCAAGGCAATCAGAGGTTAATATAATATCATCAATATAATGGAATAGTGACACAGAGTGTGACTTTGTCCAGGGTGACAGGTCCTGGGCCACCAGGCCATGACACAAAGTCAGGCTATGCAAATACCCTTGTAGCATGTGGGAGGTTCATTGCCTGCCCTCCCAGGTGAGGGCAAATTGGTCCTGCAAGGTGTGATAGCACTGGTGAAGAAGGCATTGGCCAAATCCACAACATAATGGTATTGACCCAGCATCAGGGTGAGACAATCCATCAAGTCTGCAATATTAGGCATTGCCGCACACGATGGAGGAGTCACTTTATTCAATTCCCAGGAATCCACATTCATTCGCCACATCCCGTCTGGTTTCCATATGGCCCATACTGGGGAGTTGAAAGGGCTATGTATAGAGAGTCCTTCCTGGTCATCATTGAGGTCCAGGAAGTTTATATTTGTAATCCCGAGGAAAAGTTATTGGAATTCAAGCAAGTTAATTCAAATCTACCACTTTCAGTGCAACCCATGGCGAGAATAAAGACACTAAGACATATCTACAATTGTGGAGAGCCGAGGGGGTCCTAAGTCCAGCCAGGGTGATGGTTAACTGGAACAAAGGCTGTGACCCAGGGCCAAACTCAGGTTTTATTAATGCTTAATGAGGGGAGTGGCTTGGGGATGAGTGACTGTGAGAATGCATTGTTGTCTATGCTAAGTCATGCTTATATAAGTGCACCCCATTGTGCGCCCGAGCTAGACAGCAGAGTCCTGTCCTTACGTGTCATCAGATGCCCCAGACTTTGAAGCAATCCAAAGTGACTCCCCACAAGGTGATTTCTAGGAACAAAACAAGCATAAATAGCAGTTTTACATTTATTAAAGGTAGGAAAAAAACGGAATGGTAAGGGAAAACAGGCATAAAAATGCTTGAATGTTGTGTGAAGGAAAGAGACCAGCTGAGTATGGATGTGTGGGAGACTGGTGGAAAGCTTGGGCAGAGAGCTTGGTACCTGCTGCTTCCCACCCAGAATAGGCCCAGTGTGCCTGACTGCCTCTGGCTTGCTCAGAAGTATTCAGAGTTTACAATACCATGTCTTGGATACTTACCATCCACAGTTCTGAATGCACTGACTGGTGTTTGGCTGCAATCTGCACCAACCACGGGCTAGGCAACTGCAAATCTTGCTTTTGACAAAATTCAATATCCCCCATGACAAAAGCCTTGAATAAGCTAGTTATAAAAGGATATTATCTCAATACAACAAAGGCTATATGTGACAAACCCATGGTAATCAACATACTGAATAAAGAGAAATTGAAAAGCTTTCTTTAAAATCAGGAATGAGTCAGGAGTGTCCACTGTCACCACTTTTGTTCAATAGACTACTTGAAATTTTAACCAAGGCAATTAAATAAGAGAAGGAAGCAAGAGGGATACAAATATGAAAGGGAAAAGGCTCAGAAGATGATGATTCAGAAAGATCTGGACAAAGAGTTTGATAGGAAAGGACCAGCAGAGGTAGACACTCTGGATGCCTTCCAGGGTCGCCAGAAGGATTGCATCATTGTTCCCTGTGTCAGAGTGAATGCTGTGCAAGACTCAATCAGGTTCCTTGCAAGTTTGCAGAGATTGAACATCACCACTACGCATGCCAAGTGCAGCCTCTTCATCCTTGGACATTTGAGGGTCCTGATTGGAAACCAGCATTGGAACAAACTGATTCAGGGTGCTCAGAAGCGTGGTGCTGTCATTAAGACTTGTGACAAAAACCACAGACAGGACTTGGTGAAGATCCTGAAACTTAAGCCCATGCTGCAGCAACCCCGAAAGGCCACCTTTGCAGGACCAACTTTGGCACCCACGACTGCATGCCACTGAACGCCCTCTGGTTAAGGCACCAACCCTCAGTCTCCGCCCACCTCGGATTCCTCTGTGTTTAGCAGCCCCGGGGAAGGGGATGTTTGTGGCTCCTGTTTGGAATAGTTTGAGAATTGTTAGTTCATTTTAAAAAGTTTGATGGAAATCAGAAGTAAAGAGATCCAACCACACACTTTCATTTATTGGGTGATTTTCTGTGATTTTTTTTTTTTACTGATTGAATTTTCTCTTTATTGGTCTGTTCATGTTTTCTAAGTTTTCATAGCTCAATTTTGTTATGTGTGTCCAGAAACGGATTCTTTCTCTCCTAGGTGTCTCACCTTGTCAGGATATAACTTTCGTAGTGAGCCCTAAGAATCTTTTGTATATCCATGGTATCAGTCATACTTTCTCTTTTTTAACACCAAATTTTATTTATTTGGGTCATCTCTCCTTTTTTAGGTAGTCTAGCTAAAGGTTTGGTGATTGTATTTTTTCAAAAATGATTTGTTTCATTGGTCTTTTGTTATTATTTTGGTTTTGTTTCATTTTGTTTTCTTTTATTTTGAGAAAGGGTCTCGCCATGTAGTTCAGGAGGCTGGCCTTAAACTCACTATGTAGCCCAGGCTGGCCTCAAACTCTCAGCAATCCTCCTGCCTCAGCCTCCTGAATGCTGGGATTACAGGCATGCACCACCATGCCTGGCTCATTGGTCTTTTGTAATTTTGAACTCTATTTCATTTATTTCTTCTCTCATTTTTGTTATTTCTTCACTATTTTACCATTTGTTCTTGTTTCAATAGATCCTGGGGATGCATGTTTAGGTTAGATATTTTGAAGTATTTCCATATTTTTCTGTAGGCAATTATAGGCAATTTTTACTATAAATTTGTTTCTTAATTCTGCTTTTGTTGTACCCCTTAAGTATTGATATGTTGGGTGACTCTTTCTGTAAAAAATGAAAGGGCCAGCCGGGGACCTCATGGGGTGAAGGTGGAGAACAGAGACTCTTTTCTCATAAGTAATAAAGTGGGTGACCTAAACAGAACCACCAAGTTAATTTTATCCAAAATAAAAGAATGTATTCTAGAGCCTGACTTGATTGGTTTAGAGTTCAGAGTTTTGTGAGTCAGACAACAGATTATTCATCTCTTCCTGGATAAATAAGTCACTACCTGGGTTTGCATAGTTTCTAAAGGTTATAAAATCAAACTGTTTTGACCTCAATTTTAATAGATGGATGCTGCAATTATTAAGTCAATATTTATTTTGAAAGCTACTGATTAGTGTGAGTCACGGAATATTGCAACATAGTACACGCTTAAGAACTGTTTAAATTTCTGAAACTGAATGCTTTAACTGGCGGGACACTTGTGATGCTCTGTTAGCTGTACTTAGCAGGAAACCTAGGAGACTCAGGGCATACATGTTCTAGCCTCAACTCTAGAACCTGCAAATGATATGTTCTTGACTAAGGCAGTGAATACCTGAAACCCAGCTTTCTCTGAATAATTTCACTTTACTTCAAGGCAACTAAGAGAATAAAAAAGGATATGATAGGCGCAGAAATTGTTAATTGTCAGATTTTCCTGTAAACCAGAGAGTTAATCATTATATAGCTTAGGATCTTGACAACAACTACATTTTCCTTATTAAAGAACTTATAAATAACTATACTCACCAATTTAAAACAGATACAATAATATCTCTATAGGACACACCTTTGTACAAACATTAGTGTTAGCAATCCAGTAGTATGCATAAATCTAATGACATATCGACTTATGACTACCAAATACGGTCTTCAGTTAGGATTTATACATTGTGTCTCTTTGTGCTTGAAATCACTTTAATGCTGACCCTTCTCCTGAGTCTATCTCCAAAGCATATGCCTGTTGTTTTGTCTGCAGTCACTTCCTTGTGGCCCAATATTTCATGCCATTGTTTCTAACAAGGACATACCAGAAAACAAAAGAAGCAGTTTTTTCTGGAAGTGACTGGAGGATGGAGGAGCCATAGTTTTTCAAGCCCTCTCCACTGAATTCTTTGAGACCAGTTCTGAACACCTTTCACCTCTCAGTGATAAACAGAAAAGAAATCTTATCTGTGTGCCCACTTTTTGTAAAACCGCTGGTTCAGCTATCTTTAGAGTGAAGTAATGGGTATCTATTTAATGGGAAGCTTGTTGTTAAGAGAGGTGTACTTTCAGATAATTGATTTGGGGGTTTTGTTTTGTTTTTCTGTCATTGCTTTTGATGTGGCTGTGATGTAATCTAATGTGCACCTCACAGATATCACAAGAGCTCTTCGAATTCTAGCTATGCCACAATTGTGTGGCATGACAGGTCTATTCTACAAGAATCTCCTTTTCCTCATTTGACAAATAAAAAAATAATAATCTCCACACTCCAAAGTTTTCGGGAGGTATAGTGCTACATGATGTATGTACTTACTTAAACAATTATTTGATGTATGTTTGGACTTCCAAAGTGTATAAGTTATGGTAGCTATTTTATGTTTGGGCATTTGTGACATTTCTTCAGTAATGCTATATATAAAAGAAAACATTTTCAAAGACAAAATCTCCTAGAATTTGATATACTATTAGGAATAGACAGTGGTGCAAGAGCTCAAGCAGACCACTAAACTAAATGTCGTCTCCTTCAGACCCACCCCCTCTGAGCCACACCTGGCTTCCCACCACTGAATACAGGCCCAGTGATCTCCGCGCTCGAGCTTGAGCTTCTCAGAGGGTCTCTGAGCTCTGTCTCGCTCCCACACTCTCCAAGCTTATCCCCCAAGGCTGTCTCTCACCCGGTGTCTAAGGAAGAGTAATACTACTTCCTGGAGTGAAACTCTCCTCCAGGGTATCGGTCTCATCTTCTATCAGGCTGGTCTTTTGGTTGTCACCTCTGCTGCTCTGTGCCGAGGAGAACCAAGGTGCAGAGCTGGCTAGGGTTTGGTAGTTTGGCCACTCTCCTCCTCTTCCATGTGGCTGGCACTGTAAGACACCTGCTATCAGTGTCAGCAGGGCGTAATTCTTTTCTCTTTACTGATATTCTTTTTTCTTTTTTTGGTACCGGAAATCGAACTCACGACCTCACACACGCCAGGCAGGCGCTGTGCCGCTGAGCTATATCCCCGGTTTCTTTACTGATATTCTTAATTTCTTTGTACATTGTGTCTTGATTTTCTTTACTTCTTTGGACCTGGTTTCCTTCAAATCTCTGAAAATATGTGAGTCAAATACCATAATGCTTTTGTGTACTAAATCCAGTATGTAGTTTTCCACATGGATGGTTGCTGTCAAATCCTATTTTTAGCTATTAATTCACCATATATTGTTTTTCTTTTTATAAGGCATAATTTATTCTTTCAAACTGGACATTTAGTGCATTATAATCTGTTAACTCAGGAAATAAGTTTTATCCCTCTTCAGGAATTACCATTGTTATTGAGGAAGTTGAATAATCCAATTGCTCAATAACTTTGCCAAATGTGAATGCGAAGATTACGCTACTTGTCATCTGTGATCACTCGCATCTCTGTTCTGTCTGCATCAGGTTATTGAGACTGAAGGAGATTTTCTTACGTTACTAGATCTAATTAAAGAAGAAAGGAAGTCAAAGTTTATACTCTTCCTTGAATATTACATGGGAAGTTCTTAAGCTCATACGTACAAAACGATGGCCAGCCTCTGTTCTCATCCTCAGCAATTTAAAGACACAACTCATGTTTTATATGGAAAAGGTCCCTATTACATAGTATAGGACCAGCCACGGCATAGAAACACAATGTGCTGTCCCCAGATCGCCCTGTGCCGAGGCTGGATTATAGGAAATGTTTTCTCATATGTGTGATGATATTTACTGAAATTTAACATACACTTTATTCATCAAGTACTCCCTGAGGTACTGTTAGTGTTTATATTTAGACTCCAGAGTCCCAAAATAGTTTCTTAACCTGCATATGGGAGATTAACATTTGCTTTAGTGAAGAATTCCTACATGTCCTGATTTACCACGTTGTGATAAAACTCCAATAATGTATCATAACAATATTAATATTATATTCGATGATAGGGAATGTTTGTCCATTTATTTAGTTTTTAGAAAAATTTTCTTTAATATTGTTCTTTCAACCTAGCTGAATTATGACAGGATATGTGCTTCTGACAACTAAATAGGGATATTAATTTCTAAAGATGGAAATATTAGTTTAAGAATGTGCTGCTTTAGAGAAATTTTAACATAATGTAAGATTTAAGAATAACTTTAATGAGATTAGAAAACAACATGCAGTTGACATTTACAAGGAAGATATTGCTTTTACCTACCAAGTATGTGTACTGAGAGAGTTTAGTTCATCTTAATGGTGTTGGTTCATTTGTATCAGAAATATCACAAGTCACATAGATATTATAAATGGACAATGCTGGCCCCAGGATTAGTAAGAAATTTATGTTTTCTATATTAATACTACTGGTATGTAATATTTAAACTGTCACATTGTTATCTACTCTGTTTTATATCATCTTCCCAGTCTTAAACATTGCCCTTTCTGTCTTATTATTCCAACTTTCTCTTTTATCCCATTTATGCAGTTAATGTCTCAAAACTCTAACTTCTTGATTTAGTGTCTCTTCAGTTTGTACATTCCCAATTTTTTCTACACTTGTTCGCTAGAACAAGGTCCCTCTTGTGTTCCATCTGGGTTACGATAGAATGTATTTTATCTTGGTGGACCCATAGCCTTTCCCTGTAATTCCTTCTTGGGTTTTGCCATGAAGTGAGCTTTTGCACATCATCTTCATAATGAGTTTACAGGCAATATTTATTCAATATAATTTTTCCAGGGAGCATTGAGAGCTCTTACATCATCTACCATCTTATCTTCCTCTTCTAAATATTTTCTTGATAAAAATGGTATCTGTTTTTTAACTTTAAAAGTGTTTTGTTATTTGCTATACAAATATACGCTGCAACTTTTACAACATTTACTCCAGTTTGACCTCCTTCTTTACAGAAGAACAAGAGCTCAACAGTCAGAGAACAAGAGTCCTGAACAGTGAGCGGCCAAACCGGCAGTCTGCCGGTCACATTCTGTCCTACGTTCTCCAGCGGTTTGCAGAAGTGTGCCATCATCGACTGATCATAGCCACATTCCTGTGCTTTCATGGAAATTACCATGTGTGGGGGGGTGCGGGGGCTGCTTAGCATCTCCCACCAGGACAAGCTCGTTGCAGCAGTGGATGTGGAGTCAGAGTCTCAACTTCACGGGACTGCCAAGGCTCACCAGCAATGACACCACTGAAGGGACACCTCCTTGACCCTGAAAAGCAGACTCGAGCAGTAAACCACCACTGGAGCTCAGATGATGTGGGACTCTAAAATAATGATGCTCTGGGTTTTCTGTGGGCACCCTTGAATCTCTAATTTTAGAAGAAAGTTCTTGCCTTTCTTTGGAAACCTTAGCAATTTTTTCATCTAATTCTTGCCTCTGTATTTCCCATCCACCTCTGCATAAAGCTTGCTGACAGGAAAGCTCATCTAGCTGATGATCTAGAAATTCCTGTCTCCTATGCATCTCCTGAAGAAGAGAAAAAAGGGGGTTTAAGGAAGGGGAGGGGAAAGGGAAAAAAAAGAAGCAAGATATATCATGTACAGGTACAAACTCCCTATGATGAATGTTATCATTATGTATATCTAAAATGTGCCAATAAAATAAAAAATTGTATGCGTTTACAAAAACAGAAAATTTAATTAACAGTTGTTTAAACAAAGAGTGAGCTTACATCAAATACAAGAAGTGTCAGGGTTGGATAGTCTTGGGATAATATGGTAATGTTGAAGCTTTAGAGAGCTGAGGGCTTTCCATTTTTGTTCATGAGGTTAGGATACAGGCCTTCATTTTTATGATTGAACACTCATGCACTGTTGTTATGTCTATCCTCCCTCCTTCGTATTTCCTTTTCTAATAGGAGGGAAAAAATAGAAGAAAAGGCAACAGTAGCCTTCTGTTTATCCATTTGGAGAAAGATTATGCTTCATGGATCACTGAGCTGCAGAATCTCATGAATGTAAATTATAGGCTGACAGGACTTAAGGGTACGGGAAATGAAGGTCAGGTCACCGATCTACAGCCTCTGCCATATCATACAGTAGTGAAGCTGACATTTCCATCGGAGATACTGCCTGATACTCCTAATTAGATGCTCTCCAATATGACTAACCTTTAGTACTTTATTGCCTTGGTTCTGTTTGGGCCAATTTTATAACATTTTGGGATATGTTGGATTCATTGTAAATAAATATGCTCCAAATAATTTGACGGAAAATTGGACCAAATCATTCCTAGGAAAAGCACAATCAACAGTTAGAGTTTAATTGTAACAGTTTGGTAACCCTTAATTCCCTTTTGCTGGTGGGGCAACATTGAGATAAACTCTCCTGCGTATTGTGAAACACCCAGTGGTCACAGGTATGACCATAGATGACAAGCAAGGGCCCTTGAAGAACTCCACCATTGCTCTTCTTCTTACGGTGGGGACTGTTATCACTCAGTTGGGGAACTAAAGCCTGATGGATATAATTGGACCCTGTAGTGGTAAGAGTCATTTGGCAGCACGGCTGACAAAAAGCAAGGTGGGCGTACTTATTGTAACTGACAGCCGAAGCAGAGCAGCGATTGGAATGATCTGACATGTGTAGTAGACCTATGATGTTTGTTAATTAATCCTGCTGTTCCCAGAAGTGAGACAGATTGAAAGCCTGCTAAATTTTCACTGCATTTGTATATGCAGAAAAATTTTAGGGAAAAGGAACAAAAATTTACCTTAAATGGTAGCAACAGAGAATCATGGTTCTTCAACCAATTCCCAGACTTGAGCCACTTTATAGAACCAAAAATTCTTGAATAAAGAGGAAGGACAGGCCCCTTGACATGTGAACTAACCAAAAAAATTTCATAGTCAATCTTTCTCCTATCCATCCCCAAAGGGACCTAAAATCTTTTACCAGGGTAACTATACATTAGAAAAAAATCAGATATTTTAGAGACCCCTGGACACTAGTTCTGATCTAATGCTGATTCCAAGAGGTTCAAAACATCACTGTTCATGATGAATGTAATCACTATGTACTACAAACATGTACTAATAAAAATAAAAATTTAAAAAATAATGAAGGCATTCAGGCCTTTGGCTTTAGACTGCTGCTGTATCCTTGGTCCCTCTTATTCTGTAGCTTTCATCTTGGGCTGAGCACTACTGGATATTCCAGCTTTTCAACATGCTGACAGCCATCATACACTCTCCCACCTCTGTTCCTGTAAACTTACCTAATAAATCCCCTTGCACAATTACACATATGGTTTCTATTGGTTCTGTTCCTCTACACAACACTAATAGAGGGGAGACAAAAATTGGAAAAGGATCCTCTTCTGGTTCAGGTTTTCAGCATATCCCCATTTGTCAGGTGACTATTTTTGCTTAACAGAAAAAGGGAGGTTCACTGAAGACAGAAACTGAGACCAAGAAGCCCTGTACTGAGGGAGTTTGGGCAGTGACAGAAAAAGAAGGGCTGTAGGGAATAAAAGGAAGGATTGATAAAGTTCTACTTTTTGAAATCTGCCATTGATCTCACACTCATCTCTTTTCTCTATTTTGCTTCTTAAAATTCAGAAGCCAGACATAGTATAGATATCCATATGTTTCCATCTTAATAGGCAATTATCTCCAACAATCTAGCAGAATAATTGTAATACAAGAACATACCCAAGGCTGAGGGTCATGGATTTTAGATAATAACTATTGAAGAAAATCATAAAAATGCCCAAAGTATACCATGTTACACATGAAGGGATATAATTCAGAATAATACCAGAATTCTCAAGAATAACTAATATATTGTTATTAATACAAAAGGATATTTCTAGTCCTACACACTTTCCAAAAATATTTTGCCTTTCTCCCTTTTTATCAGAAAAATACTAGAGAATGTCTTCCATCTAAATCTCTGAAACAAGTCAGGGGAAGGCATGGGCTCCAGGTAAGGAGAGCTCTGGAGGAGGATGTGTCAGGGAAGCAGCTGGGCACCAGTCCCAGAAACCACCCACCAACAGTGACCAGGTGTGTGATGCAAGTGAAAGGGGACCACTAGGAATGAAGACTCATCCATAGTCTGTGGGTTCCCAATAACTGCACATTTATTCCCAGAAGTTTGGAACATTTACCTGAGCATTTGGAAAAAATTATAATTCAAGAAACCCAAAATTATGAACTAATACACAGAAATGACGTTAAGTCCACAAAATTACCAAGAAAAATAATCATAGTATTCTTACCAGAGAAGAGTATTTTGTGGTCAAAATAGATATTGATGAAACCAAAAATTGTAGTCTAATATATCTTTGTAAATGGAATGAGAGGATATGCCATAAATGGAATGAGAGGAAGTGTGTGTGTTAGTGTGTATATGTAAGCAATTTTCAACTCCTTTTGTACAAAAAAATCATTAAGTATCATCTAATGTTGGAAAAGTATAAAATTCAGTTATTAGACATATAAATAAAAATTTCAGATTAGCTCCTAGATGACTCAGTGGTCCCATTTGGGAAGTGAGAGTATGATGGGTGCACCACTGCAAATTGCTGACACGCACACATACATATATAGACAGATCTATCAAAATTTGCTTTAAACCTCACATATTACTCTAGTATGAACTTAACTATTATTCCTATCTTTATTTTGTTAAGAACTATAAATTCCTGACATTTTTATGTTATGTTTATTTTTGTGAAACATCGAGTTCCTTCTACTGATAATTGTTGTCATGGATGCTAATTTATAAGTATGTATTGATATGCTGTAATAACTAGTTTGTGGTAGAGTTGTATGTATCTATCTTATGGTAATTCTTTTGTTTCTAAGTATACCGCTGGGCATGTTATTTATATTTATAATGCAGATGGAACACCTTCACCATGCTCCACATAGCCCTGAATTGCTCTGATAAACATGTCAATTTTCTCCTATTCCAACATTTCTTGCTTGTGTCTTGCTAAGTTAAACCCAGAAAGATATTGACCTTGTGGTTGGCCGACACTGGATCCCTTACACGCAGGATAGGAGCCATATGCTCTACACAGATGCTGTGTTGCAAGACATGAAGACATACACTGACCTCGTTCCCAACAGCCTGCCCCATTCAGTGTCCTGACATTAATTTCAGGAACTTCCTCATTTGTAAGGTAAGCTTGTTTCTTCTATAGTTCTAATCCTCTACCAACACAAGGAGACATATGCAAAAATCTTGACTTTGGCTGCTTTATAGAGTTTGTGCTGTTCCCATTTGGGGTATAAAGATTTATAACAGATCTTGGCATCCAGCAATGTTAAATTTTCCAAATTTATTCTGCTATTTTAACACTCTTTGGACTGCTGTTAAGTTTTTTTTTTTCCATATCAAAATGAATGTTAAAAATTCAGTGTGTCAATTTCCCAGAAGACTGTTCTGGGATGTTTTTCGCAGTAACAGTAATCTCCACGTTATGGTATGGTCCAAGTGACTACCATGTCCACAGTGTCTTCCGTATAAGACCGGGACTCAATGGCAGGGGTTCATCCTGCTGGGTATCTGTAATTATGGCAATTGCAGTAGGTGCTGAAGAGCTTCATGGCAGAGTCCTCTGTTCATGAATGACCAAGTCTCTCTGTGTCTAGATATCAGAAGGAGGTTGTGGAGGGTGATGTTATGGTTCAGATATTTAACTATTCAACTATCTCAACTTCAGAGGAATTTTTCTGGCAAAGAAAGCATTTTTCTACAGTGATACAAGGAATCTACCAGTATTTGTTCTGTACTACCTCTACCAAAATGCGTTGTTGTTGCATTGTTTCATCCTGTGAGAGAGAAGATGAAAATATTTTCTGTTGAACTGAATTTGTTCATCCCTGTGCTAAGGAACATTTTATGCATTGCACAATTGATAGTACTTCCTACAAGAAAGATCCAGTTTCTAAAAACGATACCAATATGATCAAAGCACAAGTGGAAGAAGCTGTAACAAAATTAATTATATTATGGGCAACTGACAAAAGGCTAAGAGTTTTAACAGTGGGCTCTAGGGAGAGGGTGGAATGGGCGGGCACTTCTCTGCATGACTTTGACTCAAGGTCAGTGTCCCATCTGTTGTCCTGTGGAAGGAGATTTGTTTCACACATGCTTTTGGGAGAATGTTCAGAACTCAGTGAAAGGACTTCGTAGGGCACAGAGTGAGGCTGGAGATTAAGTGTGTAATTAAACATTCAATGTTGCAAGAAAAGCCTATCCTACACCAAGATGGCTGAAGAAGAGGGGAAGAAAAGCCCACCAGACAGGTCTCCATAAACATGTTCAGTCTGAGAGAACCTACATCAAATGGGCAGGTGGATATATTGAGGAGGCAGGAAGCGAAAGGCCTGAGCTTCAACAGAGCAAGAGGAACACCACAAGTGTGAAGAGAGCAGAAGGTACTTCTGGACTTTCATATGTGGCAGTTGATCCAGAGAATGGCTGGTCATGTGCATTCAGTGGTGGGGAGGTCATTGGAAATTTCATAGTACAGGAGTCTGGATACAGCAGGATTGTTGCCTCAGGTATCCATAGCAGTAGCCTGGGTGGGTGTCTTAGCTTGTCAGTATCTCCTTCCCTTCTATCTCAGGAATCATTGTCTGGGCTAGCCTGTCTAGTGCCCTGGTATTAATTTTACATACCACACACAGTGAAAATAGAGACCAAGCATGAGAGATGGATACCAGAGCCAGAGGAAACCAGACACTACCTACCAGGAATCCTTTCCCAGTGAACTCCATTACTTCACTTTACTATATCAGCACACAAACTCAATTCACACCACTGCTCCTTCAAAATCCTGTAACAATTTTGCTTACGTCAGTACTCAGCGCTCATATTGTCAGGGCTGTGTTAACATTATTCACTGAGACATCCAGTAGTCATATGGTGATTTCTGTCCTTTTTTAGTTACCTCATTTTTGTCCCCATGAATTCAGTAAATGTTTTGTTTCCACACGCTTCATTTGCTAGAATAGTTTAAATAATTCCAAACCTTCTCATCTTGAAATGATCAACAAGGGTACAACTAAACACATTATCTTCTTCAAGAAATCTCTGCCCACCTTTCACCGCTACTTGGGACTAGTTGGTCTTGAGGCCTTGAGGTAAACTCTGCCCTAAGATCCACCTTCAACATCGTCAGTGGTTATCTCTCTGACGCTCACCTTGGATCTTCTCTGTCTGCATCCAGCTTCTCCACTGTCTTATTTTGCTTTTACTTTTGCTTGGCAGAACACATTTTTGTGTGTGTGTGTGAGAAAATGTGAATGAAAGAAAGCATTCTGATATTTTTCTTGTCATTCAATTGAAAGTTGGCCAAACACAGGTTTTGGGGTCATAAATAATTTCTCTTGGAATATCTAAGCATTCCTCTAATGAATTCATCCTACCTTACTGTGTTATTTTTAGAAATGAGTCTTCCTCCTGAATGTTAATCTTTTGTGTGAATCTTTCACTTGAAATCCTAAAATAACTGCTGTCTCTACCTGCTTTGAAAAGTTTCATTATGAAAAGCCTCATCCATCTTAATGAGCCTCCTCGATCTGGAAAACTTACTGTCATTAATTGAAAGAAATTTCCTTGAATTCTTCCTCTTCTTTCTGGTGTCAATACAAGGAATGATTTTTATTCATTGCTGGAACATCTGGACTGACCTTCAAAATTTTATCTTCTCTATTTTGCTTTCCATCATCAGTATGTATTCAATTTTATAAAAGTTATGCTCTCTTTTTATGTTGGATCTTTGGGGGCCCAACTGCTCCTTTGTGGCCCTGAGTATTGCCATATATAATAGATTTAAAAAGAGCAACACCTCATTAGATTGCCATGAGGAAGGTGTAGTTCTCCAAATGAAGGAAGTGAGCATCAAGGAACAAAGAAGCCTGTGTAGTGTCTGAGGTAGAGTTAGAGCCCAGGCTGATGTACATTCTCCCCCCTCAGTCTCTCTAGCAAATATGGTTGACTTCTCATTTCTACCAGGAAAGAATCTTTCCTAGCAGTATTTCCTGACAGGACATGTGGATAATTGTCAGATTCTTGTGTCCTTCCTGACCTGAACTTCAACTTTTCAGGGTATCTATTTCTAGCCTGTACCTCTGAGATGTCTCTTGTGGCCACTTCCCACCTATTCACTGTGGTGGGATGACCCCAGAAACCTTGTAGTGTAGTTATTCTGTGACTTCTGATTCTCAGAGTAGCTCAGTCCTAAGGAACTAATCCCTTCCCAAAATGGCACCTAATTTTTCATTCCCAAATATGGTGGGTGTTACGATGGATTTCATCTCCAACTCTAGCCTGCCATGTGGAAAGTGTTTCATTCAGAATAAAAGCCCACATTGTTTTTGCAGATTTCAATAACTGTGGGCTTTTCTTAGGGCTAGCAATGCCAGCAAGTTCCATTTTATTTCCTTGGGGCTGTGGATCATCTTCAGGCTTAGATCATGGTTGCAGAGGCAGACTCCCTTCCCTGGAAGCTGGGGTAATCATTTTAGACTGCTTCTTTATTTTCCCAGCATTCTCTTCAGGTTCTCTGTGATTTCTAGTTTTCCAAAGGCTCTTACTTAATTCTTTGAAATCTTATGCCTTTCCTCTTCTCTGAGCTGTTCTTTCCCATGTATTGTGAGTCCAGGTCCTGGAGAGACGGTGATATCTGGCCAGATTCTATGCCATGATCTTCTTCCACTTGTTCCACAGATTCTGACACATTGTATTTCTGTCACATCTGGCTCCTGGACAGGGAGCCAAAGATGTCCCCTCTGGGAAAAGAGAACCACTGCTCTGTTGTCCAAGAAGCCCAATGGGATTGTGCACTCAGCCCCAATAAAAAAATCAGAGAGACAGAGTCTTACAAAAGGAAGGCACTTTATTTTTAAAGAGGAAAAGGAAGGGAGAGGAAAGGAGAAGACAGATAGCTACCCTGATTTAAAAAAGAGTATCGGGGTAGGGGGCCCTGGAAAAACAGAGGACCTATGGGCTCTTTCTTCCCAGCCTCCTTTATAGGGTGTTGAGTGGTGAACCCCCCTCCCTGAAAACTACTTGCCATAACTGGCTTATGTGCACCTCTGCCTAATGCCTTGTTTTCTGTGGTCTACATGTAGCTTTTTTCTGTTTGTTTCTTTGTCTTTGACCTACCTTTTAGGGCCCTATCTTGGGGGTGGGCAGCTGGCTGGCAAGGGGGTACCTTATTCATGGTTAACTTAAAGTTAGTAAGGGGGCATGTGGATATCTTTTGTACTCTATAATGACACTGGAGTGGATAATATACTGACTCTAGAATGAATACTCATGTGTATATGCATATGTTAGTGCACAGGTGTGAGTATATACTGTCTTAAAGTAGTCAGCTCTCCCCTTGTTTTTCCTATATTTTATTGCATGTGGGGTCAGCTTACCTTTTGTGCACTTGGCTTCTCTCTGTGTCCTGCTTGTCAGTTCTTTGTCTGGTCTGTTGATGAAAGTCCCAAGGCCATTGGTGCCTTCCTTTATCTGGCTTTTATGTCTTTCTCTACCCCCATTCTTGATTTATTTCCCAGGGGAATTTTTCTACTAAAATTTGTTGTTAAATCTTTCTAGTCAGGTTTAGGCAGAAGATACAATGAGGCCTCTGTTCTATTTTCTTGTTTATAGACCCCCTGACCCTACATTACCCACCCTGAGAAGTCCATCCAACTGTCATTGGGGAAATGGGCGATGCCCCATCCAACTTCTCCAAGGTGAGTGAGGTCATTGTTAGGGGGCAGGGGATGGCAGTCATTAGCAGGAAGGGTTGTTTGATGGGCATCAGTAAAGGAGTCTGGCACCTTTATCATTAGTTTTATCTGTATGATCATGGGGAGCTTGTCAGACTCTAGGCAAGAATAAACAAACTTTATCAAGAGATTAAAGTGTATATGACCAAAGCATCAGCACTAGAATGAAAAGGCAGATTGGGGAAGGAGACACATCCAGACGTTGGTCTCAAAGAATGGAAATTGCAATTCTAACCAGCTGGCTCTTAGATCTGTTTACAGGTGTAGCTGTAAACCGTCAACAGGAGTCAGTGATTAGAGACCCTTTTTGATGTTTTGTCTATATTATTACTTTATTACTTTATTTATTTATTTATTCAAGGTACCCACTCACTTTATTAAAACTATGTATCTTTCCTTAGATCCTTCTGGTTTTGTTTTCACTCGTTTTTTAAATTTGTTATACAGATTAATAGGTTTCATTTTGGTCAATTCACATGTGCATATAACATACTTGATCATTTTCACCCCAAATCACCCTCACTTTCCCCTCCCCTCCTTTTCAAATCTTGGGGATATTCAATGTATGTAATATATTTTGCTCATATCCATCCCACTTATTACCCACCCTTACCTCCCCAATCTTACTCTCTTCCTCTTGGCTAATAATAGCTTCCCTTCTACTTTTTGATCATCTTATTTAGATTCCACATATTAGGGAAAACATGTGATATTTGTCTTTCTGAGTTTGGTTTATTTCACTCAGCATGATAGTTTCCAGATCCACCCATTCTTTTACAAAGGACGGAATTTCATTCTTCCTTGTGGCTGAATAATACTCCATTCTGTATATGTACAGCATTTTCTTTATCCATTCATCTGTTGATAGGCATCGAGGTTGGTTCTATAGCCTGGCTACTGTGAATTGTGCCACATTAACATGGGTATACAGGTAGCCCTATAGTGTGCCAACTTTAATTGCTTCAGGTATATATCACAGGGTGATGCAGCTGGATCAAATGGCAGCTCTATTTTTAGTTTTTTTGAAGACCCTCCATACTGATCTCCATAGTGGTTGTACTAACTTACATTCCCTGCAGCAGTGTAGAAGGATTCCTTTTTTCCCACATCCTCACCACCATTTATCGTGTTTTGTGTTCTTGTTGATAGCCATCCTGATTGTGGTGAAGTGGAACCTCAATGTAGATTTGATTTGCATTTCTCTAACAGCTAAAGATTTTGAACATTTTTTCATATACTAATCGGCCACTTGTACTTCCTCTTTTGAGAAGTGTCCAATTCATTCACCCATTTATAAATTGGTCTATTTGATTTTTTGCTGTAACTTTTTTAGAGGAAAAAAACAATAAAAATAATGATACAGAGTTTCAAAGCAAGATAGTAAGAAATTAACAATGGTTAATGCATTGCATATTGTTATCTTCAAAGTAGTTGCTCAGATTAAAAGATATAGGCATGCAAAATTGATCAAACAATACAAGCACAAACCATTCTTTTCAATGAACTAAAAGAAGTTAATAGTACAATTATTTTAGCTATTTTGTGTGTGTGTGCATGTGTGTGTGTGTGTGTATATATATATATATATATATATATGTACATATATTATTTTTTCCCTTCCTTCTTTTCTCCTTTCCCCCATCCCAGTTGTTCCTTCCTTTTGAGAAGTTTCTTCCCCTTTAATAATACCTATTGTAGATTTTGGGTCTTATTT
This sequence comes from Erethizon dorsatum, assembly GCA_028451465.1. Classification (NCBI taxonomy): domain Eukaryota; kingdom Metazoa; phylum Chordata; class Mammalia; order Rodentia; family Erethizontidae; genus Erethizon; species Erethizon dorsatum. Next base: position 122,259,498 of record CM051822.1, on the reverse strand, counting down.
GCTTTTTCAGCTTCTTACACTAGGGAGACAATACGATGTTTACACATGAGAGTCTGATTTATTTCACTTAAAAGTATGGTCCCTAATTACATCAATTTACCTATAAAAACCTTGAGTTTATCCTTCTTCATAGCTGAGTAGCACTCCATTATATAAAAAAAACCACACCTTTTTTTATCCATTCCTCAGTTGATGGGCATTTGAGTTGTTCCCAAGATTTAGCTATTGCAAATTGTGCTGCTATAAACATGGGTGCACATATATCGCTGTGGTATGATGTTTTTAAATCTTCTGAGAAAACACACAGATGGGGAATGGCTGGGTCAAATGGGACCTCTAATCCTAGTTTTTTGAGGAATCTCCACACTGATTTCCACAGTGGTTGCACCAGTCTCCACTCCCACCAACAGTGGAGAAGAGTTCCTTTTCCCCACAACCCCTCCAGAATTTGTTTTATTGGTTGATTTCTTAATGATAGCCAGTCTTTCTGGGGTGAGATGGAATCTCAGTGTTGTTTTAATTTGCATTTCTCAAATGACCAATGATGTTGAATATTTTTTCATATGTTTATTTGCTGTTTGTATTTCTTCATCTGAGAAGTGTGTATTATCTCAGATGCTCATTTTTGGATTGGGTCTTTGAAATTGGGGGGAATGATTTTTTTTCAATTCTTTATATGTTCTAGATAGAAGTCCTTTGTATGAGGGATAGTTGGCTAAAATATTTTCCCACTCTCCTGGTTTTCTTTTGACTCTGTCGGTGATTTCTTTTGATGTGCAAAAACTTAGTAATAAGATGAGATCCCAGTGGTTGATTCTTTGAAGTGTTTCTCAAGCAGTTTGGGTTTTGTTCATGAACTCTCTGCCTATACCTGTGTCTTCAAGATTTCTACCTACTTTCTCTTCCAGTAGATTGAGTGTTTCTCTTTTAATATTTAGGTCTTTGATCCATTTTGACTTTAGTTTATTACATAGTGATAGACATGGGTCTAGTTTTAGTCTTCAGCATGTGGAAAGCCAGTTTTTCCAGCACCATTTATTAAAGAGGCTACCATTCTTCCAGTGAATATGTTTGGCCCCTTTGTCAAAGATAAGGTGGCTGAGTGCGTTCGGAGTTGTGTCTGTATCTTCTAATCTGTTCCACTGATCCTCAGGTCTGTTTTATTGCTAATGCCATGCTGATTTTATCACAGTAGCTTTGTAGTATAGTTTCAAGTCAGGAATTTTGATGCCTTCTGCCTTGCCTTTGTTGCACAGGATTGCCTTTCTATTCTAGGTCTCTTCTGCTTCCAGATGAATTTTAGGAATGTTTTCTCTAGATCAGTGAGGTATGTTAATGGTATTTTGATGGGGATTGCATTAAACCTGTATAACAGTTTTGGGAGTATGACCATTTTCACAAAGTTAGTTCTTCCTATCCATGAACAAAGGATATCTTTCCATTTTCTGATATCCTCTTCAATCTCCTTTTTCAGAGTACTGTTATTTTCAATGTATAGATCTTTTAATTCCTTTGTTAGATTGATTCATAAGTATTGCATTTTTTTTGGATGCTATTGTGAAGGGTGCGGTTTCCCTAATTTCTCTTGTACAGGAGTGTTCTTGAATTTTGAGTGTTGACTTTGTATCCAGCTATGCTACTGAATTTGCTTATTAATTGTAGAAGGTTTTTGGTGGAGTTTTGGGGTCTTCTATGTAGGGTATCATGTCATCTACAAATAATGATAATTTAACTTCTTTCTTTCCTATCTGTATTGCTTTTATTTCTCTCTCTTGTCTAATTGCTCTGGCTAATGTTTCCAGAACTATAATGAATAGGAGTGCTGACAGTGGACATCCTTGTCTTGTTCTTGATTTTAGAGTGAAAGCTTTCGGCTTTTATCTGTTTAGCATGATGTTAGCTGTTGGTTTGTCATAGATGACTTTTATCAGATTGAGGAAAGGATCATCTATTCCAATTTTCTGCAGGTTTTTTTTTTTCATGAATGAGTGCTGGGCTTTATAAGAAAATTTTCTGCATCTACTGGGATGATCATGTGATTTTTGTCTTTCACTCTGTTGATATGGTGTACTATGTTTATTGATTTGCATATGTTGACCCATCCCTGAATTCCTGGGATGAATCCCACTTGGTCATGGTGTATAATATTCTTGATGACTTGCTGCATTCTGTTTGCTAATATCTTATTGAGGATTTTTGCATCTATGTTTATTAGGGAGATTGGCCTGTAGTTCTCTTTTTTGTTTGGGCCTTTCTCTGGTTTTCCTATCAGGGAACTACTTGCCTCTAGGAATGAGTTAGGGAGAATTTCCTTTCAATTTCATTAAAATCTTTGAGGAGTACTGGCATTAAGTCTTCTTCAAATTTCTTGAAGAATTCAGTAGTGAATCCATCAGGATCTGAGCTTTTCTTTGTTGATTAGTTTAATTATGTTTTCAATTTCATTAAGTGATATTGGGTTATTCAGAATTTTTATATCTTCTTGATTCAGCTTTGGTAATTCATACATATCTAGGAATCTGTTCATTTCCTCTGTGTTTTCCATCCTAGGAAAGTAAAGATTTTCAAAGTAGGTATTAATGATCTTTGGAATTTCCACAGGATGTGTAGTGATTTCAACCTTTTCTTTCCTCATTGCATGAATTTGAGTTTTTTCTTTCTTTTCTTTTGATAAGGTTGGCTAGGGGTTTATCAATTTTACTTAACCTTTCAAAGAACAAACTCTTTGATTCATTAATTCTTTGTGTTAATTGTGTTAATTTCGGCTGTGATCTCTACAATTTCCTCCCTTGTATGGGCTTTAGGCTTGATGTGCTCTTCTTTTTCTAGAAGCTTTAGATGCAGCATTAGGTTGTTTATTTGTGCACATTCTATTTTCCTGATGTGAGAATTCATCACTAAAAGTTTCCCTCTTAGTACTGCTTTCATTGCATGCCACAGGTTCTGGTACATTGTATTTACATTTTCATTTGATTGTTGATATTGTTTAATTTCATCTGTGACTCTGGTTTTTCAGGAGGGTGTTATTTAATTTCCCTGTGTTTATAGAGTTTTTGTGATTTCTGTTGTCATTAATTTCCAATTTTATGGCCCTATGGTCAGATAATATGCATGGGATAATTTCAATTCCTTTGCATTTACTTAAGCATGTTCTATGGGCTAGTATGTGTTCTATTTTAGAGAACATCCCATGTGCAGCTGAGAAGAATGTGCATTCTGATGTTGTTTGGTGGAACACTCTGTAAACGTCTACTAAGTCCATTTGTTTACAGGTTTGGTTCAGGTCTGAGATTTCTCTGCTGACTTTTTTTCTAGTTCATCTATCTCTTTGTGATGATAGTGTGTTAAGGTCTCCTGTTATAATTGTGTTATTGCTTATTTAATTTTTCACATCTATTAATATTTGTCTTATATAGTTGGGTGTTCCTGTATTTGGTGCATATATATTTATGATTGTTATCTCTTCCTCTTGAACTTTTCCCCTAGCAAGTAGTGACCTTCTTTATCTCTTTGATCATTCTTGGTTTGAAGTTCACATTGTCTGCAAATAGAATAGCTACCCTTGCTATTTTCTTGGTTCCTGTTGCATGGAGTATTGTTTTCCATCCTTTGACTTTTAGTCTATGAATTTCTTTTTGAGTTAAATGTGTTTCTTGTATACAGCATATTATTGGATCTTGTTTCTTGATCCATTCTGCCAGTCTGTTTCTTTTGATTGGTGAATTGGAGCCATTTACATTGATGATTAGAACTGGTATGTATTGGTTTGTCTTTGTCATGTTATTTTCCTACATCTCCCCTCTGTTTAATTGCTTGTCCTGCCTGGTGATTTCTTTCTGATGTTCTTGGAATTGTGGTCATTTTTATCTCTGTCTAGAATATCTCTCAGTACCTTTTGTAGTGTTGGTTTGGTGGTTACAAATTTCTTCAGTTGTTCTTTGTCCTGGAAGTATCTTATTTCTTCATTAATTTTGAAAGATATTTTTTCAGAGTACATCATCTGGATTGGAAGTTGTTTTCTTTTTGGACTTGAACTACTTCACTCCAAGCTCTCCAATCCCCAATTGACAAGCTATTCTGCCTATGTACTTCCTGCTTGCTTATCCCATATAAGACCTAGACCACCAGAGATCAGTGCCTGATATTTTGGGAATGATCCCAATCAGTGCCCATTGATGCAAATAAATCTGCCCCCAAGTCCTGTGTGCTGTTTTTGTGTTCTATTTTCCATAGCATCTGGTGCATCAGCCAGGAAGACTGAAAGTGTTGACCTCTTTGGTCACCAGTCATGGCCCTCTCAGATGGAGCAAGGACCTCTCCAGGTCCCAATGGGAAGGTGTGCCCTTGAGATTTCTTGAGTCCCCTCAGAGGTCTGGAGGAGGATTCCTGGCTCCCCATTCAAGCAGCTCATATTGGACCCGAAAGGGAGGAGGATGCAGTCTGCCTCCTGGCCTGCCTGCCTGTCTGTTGGTAAGACCCTGGGGGCACCTGTTTCAGTCTGTACCTGCTCAGTTTGAGCAGAAGGAGAGATTGATTGCCTCTCATTAGTTAGGCCTCCCCATGGTTTGGGGGAGGGAATGTTTAACCTCTGAATGTCTGCTGAATGATTGTGTGTTTATAATGGATGGTGAAAGCAATAGACCTGTCTGTCTGTGCTCCAAAGTGAGGAGTTGGACTTTGCTCTCCAAATTACAAAGCTTGATTGAGCCCCAATCTGCGGTTCCATGGACACGTCTAAGAAGGACAGAACAAAGAACCTATGGATGCTTCTCCATAGTCTGGATGGTCCCAATGTTGCCAAGAGGCAAGCAGCTAGGCAGGCATCTGAATGGTCTCTCTGTCTCTTAGGGGCACCCACCCTTTGTCTGTTGTGCCATCATTCAAGTGTACACAACACACACGTAGGAAACTAGAAATGAGAATTAATTAGTCCAAACCTATGGTCCCTGACTGCAGAAAAAAAATTTTAAAAGGGCTTTTCTGGTGATTATGGAGTAAAATAAAACTGCTTCTTGCATCTGAAAGAAGAAAAAAAAAAGGAAAAAAAAGGCCCATTCTTCCTGAGAATTCTGCCTTGGCAGACACCACTGAAGCTCCTACTGAGCCAGGTTTCCAGCCACAAAACAAACAAACAAACAAACAAACAAAACCCTGTTGAGTGCTTCCCTAAGGCATCAAAGAGGGGAGCAAAAAGCCCATCGATATGTCAAAAGTTACTACTGTTACCCAGAAGCCTGATAGAGCCCTTACCAATATGTGAGCTATAAGGGCTATGGACACTAAAAAAAATGCCCCTTGAGACTAAAAGATGAGGACTCTCAAAATCTTCCATATCCATATTAGGGGCCAATGTATGACTTTCCTGGTAGACAATAGAGCAGAGCTTTCTGCCTTCAAAAGTACCATCAGTGGGGCAATTAGGACTCTTGCTTCTTACCCCTTCTGCCAGGCACAAACTTGCACCCTGGGAGGCACTGAGCCAGAATGCCCCATACCGCTTCTGGGAAGAGAACTCCTCTCCAAGTTAAAAGAACCAACCCAGTCAGCCTCCTTCTTGTTTAACCCTGCATCAGCCTGACACAGATAACCATAATCCTGAAATTCTGAAAACTCCTACCAGAGGTATGAGCTGAAGACTTGCCTCCAGGCCTGACCACCAGCCATGCTCTCATAATGATTAAACCTGATAGACTGTTAATCACCTTGAAACACTCCTCTCCTCTCAGTTAAAAACACCCAATGGGGATTACTGGCCAGTGCAAGATCTCCATGCTGTCAACAGATAGCCATCACCTTGCACTCTGCAGTTCCCAACCCATTAACCCTTCTTGGACTGCTGTCTCCAAATGTCACCTAGTTTACATGCCTAGATTTAAAAGAAGATCCTGAGACAGGACAAAAAGGGCCAGCTCACGTGGACTCAATTGCCACAAGGGTTTGGGAACTCTCCCACTATTTGGGGGGAGATTTTGACAACAGATTTGGCCAAGCCACCAGCACCTTTTCTCCAAGACAGCCTGTTTCTCTGTCCCTTCCAGCTCCATCATGGCTCTCCATGAAAAGAATGCAAACATACATCCAGAGGCTTTAAAACAGCAAAATGTGTATAGACTGTCAAACTGCTGAAATACACCTCTCCTTCCTGTAAAGCCAGTTCAGGGTTGCTGAGCTGTCAATGCCGCCACAGTTTCCCTCCATCCTGCAGTCACCCACAGCTTGCTGGTACACCTGCTTGGACCTAAAGAATGCCTCCTTCTGCCTTTGATTGGCTCTTGTCAGCCGGCCCCTCTTTGCCTTTAAATGGAAAGGCCCCAGTTCAAAAACTTGTTTACCCTCTTTGGAAAAGCTTTCACAGCTGATCTCACTAGTTTTCCAGCACAAAATATCACTACACTTCTGATCAATGACACCCAAGCTGCCTGCTGGAGAGACACAAAAGCTCTGCTGCAATATCTGGCGGAAACTGGCTACAAGGAATCTTGGAAAAAGCACAAATCTGCAATAAATAAATAAATAAATGGCCCTCCCTATAGTCCTAACCTTGAGAACTAAATTCAACTTGTTGGTTGATAAATGATGACATGTGGCTTCAAAGATCCTTACTCAAACTGTCAGCTCCTGGGGGTGTCCAGTGGCCTACTGTTGGGAGTGAAGCTGTCTGTACCTTGGGTATCTCGGACAAGACCACTGCCTCTCATGAGTGTGGCAGGGCCCCATGAGAAGTGTGCACAGCTCAGAGAGCTGACGAACATAGTGACTTGACCTTCGCTTAAGATAACACAGTTTTCAGGCCAGTGAGATGGCTCAGCAGCGTAAGTGCCTGCCTGGCAAGCGTGAGGGCCCAAGTTCGACTCCCGGAACCCACATACGAAAAAAGGGGCCTGTGATATCGCTCAGCAGCATGGGCGCCTGCTGGTGCACGAGATACTAAGGTCGACCTCTGGTACCCACACACACAAAAAAAGATAACACAGTTTTCTCTTGTCCTCATGAAGCCACCAAGACATGCTGACTGTTCTGCTAATAGATTAGATTTTCTTTCTGTCCCAGATTCTACCCTCCCCTTAAACTCTCCATAAAATTATTCATATGCTAATTATATAAATAAACACACTGTGGGTGCTGAGCAGTTCCTTTCTCCCATCAGGAGAGAGGGCTCCACCTGACCTCGCTTTTGTATATTGAATTCTGTCTTTCTTCATTCTCCACCATCCTGCCTCCAGGGTTTCAAGAGCTGTGCCAGATGCAGCAATTGGTGCCTGAAACAAGGACTCAGGATATGAAACTCATCAGAACAGGTGAGGAGACACCTCCAAGATAGTGTGCACAAATGAAACAGGTTCACGAGAGCAAAAGAGCAAAACAGGCTCATAAGAAGCGTAGGGGAGAGAGGTGCATTTATTTCATCAATGTTGATATCATCAGGTGTAAAACATCAGGCTCACAAGGGCCACAGTCATCCATAAGTATGCTTAGTACATTATTAGAGGCAAAAATGATCAAATGTAATTCAGGATTTAAAATTCATTCTTTGTATATGTATATGCTTAAAGTTTGCTTAAAGATAGGGGAATACCTATTTTAATACTGCACAGTTTGCTAAATTTCTTGTGTTTGTTCAAGGGAACTCTCTTTAGTTTTCGGAAGAAGAAACTGTAAATTTACATACTTGGGAGAAGGTAGGAGGGCTAAAGAAAAAAACAAACTGTTACAAATCTACCTAGACCTCTCCAGACTTTTAAAGTGTTATTTTACAGGGAAAAAAAAACCACTGTTTTCCATTTCTCTCACCACTTCTCACAGATCCCTGAGTGGAGGAGGAAATAGGATCGATAGGAACTAGCTAGCAACAGGAGGTGGAAAACAAAGAGCTCCACTGCCAAGCCTGGTGCCTGGCCAGGATAAGGGAAGTGGGAGGAATCCAAATGCCTGCTTTGTGTTGTGTCAGCAACAGGAAATATGGGCTGTGCACCCAGGCCGCTGCTCTTTTCACAAATGGCTGTAACATCTGCAGAGGGCAGGGAACTGTTTGGGCATAGTCATAACAACTTAGAAGCAAGGGGGCAGGGCATGGCCCCAGCAAAAGACTAGTCACAGGTACCAGAAAAGGGAGTCTACATTAGTGATAATAGTAACCAAAATTATATTAAGTTTTACAGGGAGAATGCTATTAGAAGAAAAAGAAGGTCTGAGTATGTGACAGAGGGTGTGGAGATGATTGAGCTGGAAGCTATATGAAAGAACAGGAAAGTTGCCAATATTTTTGTAGGGGGAATTTATTTTTTGTTTCTTCCAAATTCTTCTTACAAGAGATGTCTGCTAATTGGCCTACAAAAGTTCTGACGAGTCTATTTATAATTACAAATTTCTCAAATTGTAAAAGAGTTATTAATTCAATTTGGCCAAAAATATATATGAGTGCACTCTGATTTTATAAACAGATTTGCCATACGTATTTTTGTTCGTTTGTTTTTCCAATCTGTAAACAGCTATTCTATTTGAGATCCACACTTTTTTCTTCTTTTGCATTTTTAGATTTTTAAAACATTTGTCTGATATGCTTCCACCAAAGTTGCTGGCTGGTCAAAATAATGTTAAAATTGATTTTATAAATGCAATGCATATTGTTGTTTATTGTTGTATTATGATTTGAGAGTTTCTCATTTTTCAAAATTAATGTATTAAGTGTTATGATCTGGTTCTCATGAGTCATCAAAAAATTGGTTAGGATAATGAAACACAAATCCCTTAGGTTGGGGAGAAACTGTTGGACAGGATTCCAGTTGATGAATAAGGAAGCAGCTGCCTGGAAATATTATCCAGTTCTTGTTCATTAATGGGAAGCCCCAATAATCTTCATAGCCTTATGGGAGACACCCCCAAATGATGTTATTTAAAATATATTATTGTAATGTGATTACATTAGTCATTGTCATAGGATTAAGTTTTTTAGAAATAAGACAATAAGGTTTTCTGATTTAAAGATGCTCTGGTACATAGGCAAATTAAAAAATAAAAGATTTCATATGGCTATGACAATTGATTGTTGCTAATCTCATGGTGTATTAAATGTATTTATGCCTTCCAGATATACAGGTTTTTAAAATGCAAATCTAGGATTCTTTATGATGATATGACTTTTCTTTCAGATTAACACCTCTGCCTTTCTCTTGTACTCCAGATATTTGTGATAAGAAGTTCATGTCAAGCCAACATGAGGTCACCAGTCAATAATATTTTTAACAAAAACTTGTGTGAAATGTATGCTATGTATGTGCCACTACATTAGAAATGTTTAGACATTAACCAGTTCAAAAAATGTCACATACTTCAGTGGCATCCTATTTAAGGACAACAAATTAGATAAAGAGCTTCTTAGGTACTAGATAAAAATGATTAACTGAAAAAGGCTATTCTATACCAATATGGAGATTTAAGTGTCTTATAAAAACATTATCATATGTGTCATGCTAAGATACTGTGTATGGCTTTTCATCTCAATTTTCTCTGTAAAACTATGTCATTGTTGTCTGTTAATATTCTATAGGGATTCAACTACTAGAACATTCATGGTTGGTAAAAAATAACAGTTCTTGAGCTATATTTTATATTTCAAAGTGCTTGATTTTCAGATAAAATTATTACAATTAAGCTCACTGCTCCTATTGCAATGCTAATTTCATTAATCTTTTCTTCTGGATGTTTAACAACTAAGGTTTGGAGACCAAAAACTAGAGAAATAGATGGGCTAAAAGGACAGCTAATATTTTGGCCCCAGCCTTTAGAGGTCAATGAGGACCCAGGGTATGAGGGAACCTTTCTTGCAACATTGTACAATTCTGGTAGCTTTCACAGAAAGCAACTTGGTCAAACAAAAGCTGTGACTCATCCAGATGGCTGACACTGATGTAAGAACTGAGAGGCACTATACACAGTTCCAAGGCAAATCCTGAGGAGACTTAACTGACCTTGATACATAGTAAGAGGTTAAATTTTATTAATACAGGTCTCAATTAACTTGGTCTTGAACATCCAACAGAAAAGTATAACCAAGATATATTTAAAACAATGTCATAATAGCTAAATATAAGAAGGGACTTCAATCACTACCACTTCTGGCAGTTTCCAGTTATGCTAATAGCTAACCACTATTATGGGCCATTGGTAACAAATTACAATAAAATCTATAAAAGCTCAATAAAACCTTCAAATTCTTCATGTAAGACCAGCTAAAACTAGAGAGACTTACGACAAAATATCAGACTCCATCTATAGACAAATCTAACAGACAGAGGGTTACAAATAAAAACAGTTTCTAGACTTGGCTCTTTCTCAAACTTGCTTTCCTTTTCTAATGTTCATGCTTTGATTATACATGCTCTAATTTATCAAAAAATTTTTTATTCTTGCCTAAAGGCTGCCAAACACCACGTGATCATACAGATACTACCAACAATATATATGCTAGATTGTTCTATTGGGACCCACTAGATCAACCTCATATAAAGAGTTTATAACTCGTAAACTTCAACAGGACTTCTGAGGCCCATTAGATTAGCTCTCTGGAAGGGGCCCCTAACTGTGGCCTCCCTTTCCATTGGCCCTTGTCAGCTTGAAGCAGTTAAGATGAAAACTATGCCCAGTCTCCCCTAACTGCAGTTGGTGATAACTCTTCAGAGGAATAAATTATTATAGGCAGCTAAGTTAGTTACAACTATTGTGGGCAATTATACAGAATATGGGTTTTTCTTCTGCACAAGACTAAATTTCAGGCTATCATATGGGCTTTGCAAGATCACTGTTATTGAATCTTGCCATTTCCAATGTCTTGTTGGCATTTATGTTCTCTATCTCAACTGCCAGGGCCTTTCACTAAAGACGATGCTATGATAGATTGCTGGTTACTGTAAATCTTACTCCCTCAGATGTCCTTCAACAGGTTTCTGCCTCCCATTCCACCTTTCATCATTACACTTCTACCTCATATACACAATTCCCTTTAACCCAAGAACAGGCTCAACAAGTTTGGTTCTCTCGTAGACACTTCCTCAGGATATATTTTTGCTTCTGCCTGCACTGGTGAGGCAGCTAAATGTATCATTACTCATTGCTTAGATGCTTTTTGTACACTTAACTGTCTGCAGGTGCTTTAAACTGACAATGGCAATTGTCAGGTGCTTTAAACTGACAATGGCAATGAGTACTGCTGTCCAAACGTTTTGTAACATTTTCTGCATTTTCCTTACCATAAGACTTCCCTATATCCTTCAAGATCAAACAATTGTTAAATGTGCTCCCAATAGGCTCAAAACTTCAACAACAAAACAGAAAAGGGGGAATCCTTCCCTACAAAATTCACCATAATAGACTTCACTTGGCACTATATATTATTAACTTTAAATCCAACTCGGGATGAGACTACAGCAGCAGGCAGACAATTTAATCAGATAAAGTAAAAGAAGCTAGAAGTGTCCTTTGAAAAGATCTTCATACTGGACAATGGAGGGGACCAAGCCTGGTACTCATATGGGGCTGAGGGTATGCTTGTGTATTACCAGAGAACACTGAACAGCCTATCTGGGTGCCACAGCATGCTGTCCAGTTGTATCATGGACCCAGACCCAGAGAAGGAGTTGGTTCCACCTTTCAAGAAGCAGATGTTCAGTCCTGCAGCAGTGATGCCTCAGAGACCTTCCCACAGCCAACAGAGGAGAATGGGGCAATACCTGACCTGGGCCAATTAAAGAAATTGATCCGGGATGCCCAGGAGATGGTAACCAAGACAGGAAATACTAACAACCCTGCTGCAATTTTCTTGGCCATGCTTACCCTGGTCTCTTTGCAGGTAGGAGCTTCACATGCTATGCCCTGTTGGATATTCTTTCCAGATCCACCCATGGCTCACCCATTAACTTGGGAGGCTCCTGCTTCCATACCTGTTTTTATTAATCAATCCCAACTTCTGGGTGGCCACTCTGATGCTCATATTCTTCAAAAATATTCATCATTTAATTATACTTGTTGAGCAGCTCCCTTCCTCTCTGTGTCGGATCACCTTTCCTATGCTTGTCTACATGAGTTATAGAAAAAACTGCCATTGTTCATAATTCATCAGGCACAGACAGTGATGAATTACTCCCCTTAAATAGTTTCAATCTGTCACTAACAGCCACCAATTACTTATGTCTACTTGACTCATGCCACAATTCCACTTGGTATGTGCCACTAGGTAAATTTGTGCCCTGAGAAGAATGCTGTACTCATCAACTTAATATGACTACCACTACGAATGTGACTATTATGGATTGGTACCATGCTATGTATAATGTTACAGGGCCTTATCCATCTTCTGTACTTCATGTTTCTCAAAAATATCTCCAAAAGGATTTATGGCATTTAGCCATTAGTCTCTCCCCCATTACTCTGTCTACTCATAGCATCAAAGACATTAATCATGTGGACACTTAAAAATATTGGTCCAGAGCCTGTGTCTATTATCCTTATGTTCTTTTGGTGGGAACCATCAATATCATACAAGAAGATGATTATTACTATGTTAGTTGCTACAATTGTGATCTTATATACTGCATTACTATCCTAAATAAGATAAAGATATTTTAATATTGTACCATCCATCATTTGTTATGATTCCTACTAATGTCTCTGGATCATGGTACTATGATCGAGGTCTACAAATCCTCAAAGAAATTGACAAGCAATTGAGTCACCCAAAGAGAATGGTGGGGCTCATAATTTGGGAATTATTTCTTTAGTAACCCTTCTTGCCACTACTGTGGTCTCATCTGTGGCCCTAGCCCAGAGTGTACGAACTGCACATCTTGTCAATCATCTGGCAAAAAACACATCATATGCTTTAGCGACTCAAGAAGATATACATTTAAAACTAGAAGTACAAGTCAATGCCCTTGAGGCAATTGTTTTAGATATAGGTAATCAGTTAATGCCCTTCAATATCATCAGGGGTTACAATGCCATGCTGAATTTAGCCACATATGTGTGACTGCTCTGCCATACAATGAAACTCACTGGGGATGGGAAAAATTGATGGCAAACTTAATGGGTATATTTCATCATAATAATGTAAGTTTAGACTTACAAAAACTCAATCAACAAATGATGACTCTTCAACATGACCAAGTCAGTTTTTTCACTCCAAATCAAGTAGCTAAGTCTGTACTTGACCTGCTAAATGGATTTAATTCTTTTAATCTGGCATGCCATGGAGTCATCATGATAGTGTATAAACAAACACACTGTGGGTGCTGGGCAGTTCCTTTCTCCCATCAGGAGAGAGGGCTCCACCTGACCTCAGCTTCTGTATATTGAATTCTGTCTTTCTTCATCCCCCACCATCCTCCCTCTGGAGTTTCAAGAGCTGTGCTGGACTTGGCAGCCTACCTTTACAAACACTTGAATCCAGTCACTAAGGGCTGCCTCCCCCCTTTGCCTCTGTGCTCTAATAGCCATTGTCCTTCTGATAAAAAAAAAACTGACAAGCTCACCTTAGGCTGAGACCTAACTGTCCAGATGCCACATGCTATACTGGACCTCCTGAATAACTGAGGACCACTCAATCCTGCCACATAGCTGCCCACCACACTGGACCCACCAGACCATGACTGCCTGGTACTGACTGATAAACTGTTCTCAAGTTGACCAGACTTAAAAATGAAACCCCTGACAGATGCTGAGTATACCCTGTTATGGATGGAAGTAGCTCTGTCAGGAATGGAGTCTGACAGGTTAAATATGCTGTGGTCACCTTGGACAAAGTTATTTTGGCTGAAGCTCTCCTGCAGGGATGGTCTGCACCAGAGGCCTAAGCCCCCTCTAGGGATCCAATTGACTGAAACATCAACCCCAGCCAGAAAAACTTTACTCAGTACTCCTGGAAGATCCATCTTAATCAGAGCCAGACCTGCCCCATCATATGTTCTGCAAACTCAAGCTGCAGCACTGGCACCTGTACCCCTACAACCAGCTCAGGCTTCAGTGTCTATGTCATTGGCCCTGATCTCCACCTGGCATGCAGTATAGTGGACTCTCCCCATTCAAAGATATACAGATAGACTTCACAGAAATAAAACCTTACAGGGGTTACAAATATCTGTTAGTGCTTGTCTGCACCTTCTCGGGAGGGCCCAAGACATTCCCTACTCACACTAAGAAGCCAACCGGAGTTTATAGGGTCTTGCTGTGAAAAATTATCCCTAGATCCACAAAGCTAAAAAAGTAAAACATAACCCTACAGAAACAGATTGTAACCAGCTCCATAAAGTTTAGCTAAAAGAATAACTATACCTATAGACACTCCTGCACACACGTATAACCCAGGTGCACATTAACTACCTTTAGAGCTGTTAAAGTTCCAGAAATCCAGCCTTAGAGCCACCATTCCAGAGTTAAAAGGGCCCATCCAGATGATTGCTGGAGAATTTACCTGGATTAGACCGCTCCTCTGAAGTGCACTCTAAAGAGATGACACACTCAAAGCCTGCTCTGGTCTCTTTGGATGCTGACCAGTCCACGCACACTGAAGCCTGAAGACACCATTGACAGAATTGCTCCATACCTTAATGCCCCTTGATTTTTATGCCTTTTCAGGCTGCTTGCCCCAGTCCTGCTTCAACTTACATATGTACTTGATATTGTATTGTCTCCACTCTCCTGCTAGCTGTGGCTTTTGCCTGAGCTCCATGGACAATTGCCCCAAGAGAATAACGAGCATCCAAGGCAACTGGACATACTCTAGGATCAAACTGACTCCCTTCCCAGAGTAACATTACAGAACAGACGGGCCTAAATATGTCTTTTCCTGAAAGCAACTTATGAAGAGATCCTATAATAAGGGAAACAAACCACAGACTCCTGATAGGAAACTTTCCAATTTGGGGGATCTTGGCTAGGGCCCATCCTAAGACCACTGACAGCCCTAAAGTTACTCCTTCTATTTGGGCCTTGTCTCAGAAGATGACATGTAACATGCTCAGCAAAGATTTGCCGGGAAAATTAAAAGAGAGGGGAGGGCTGGTGAGATGGCTCAGGGGCATACGTGCCTACCTGGCAAGCGCGAGGGCCCGAGTTCAACTCCTGGAACCCACATACGAAAAAAGGGCCGGTGATATCGCTCAGCGGCACGGGCACCTGCTGGCGCGTGAGGTCCTGAGGTCAACCCTCGGTACCCACAAAAAAAAAAAAAAAAAGAGGGGGGAAATGTAACAGAAAATGCCCACCAGTATCCCAGGTAACAGTTCCTGTTACTTCTGTTTCTTAGAAACGGCTGGTCACTGTGATTCATATTGTATAAACCAATCTCCAATTGACAAGCCATTCTGTCTCTGTACTTCCTGCTTGATTATCCTATATAAGCCTTAGACTGCCAGAGATCAGTGCCTGATATTTTGGGAATGATCCCAATCAGTGTCCATTGATGTAAATAAATCTGCCTTCAAATCCTGGGTGTCATTTTGGTGTTTCTGTTTGCCAGAGCAATCTTAACTAAATATCAAGCACCTTGAAATATATACTATGACCAGGGAAATGTTACTTTTTTACCACTCATGGTTGTTTTAGAAGTTGAATTTCTGTAGAATGTCAACAGATGACAATTATAAAGTTTTCTAGAGACTTGAGGACAAAATATTGTAGCATAACAATCATGATACCTTCATTATATTAAATGACATGAAGAAACTTTCACTTAAATTTGTCATTCTTCAGTAGAGTTCCATCTAAGAAGAATGTACCTATCCATAGATATAACTTACGTGACATTGCCTGGACTGCACAGTGTTCGAGCTTCTTTCAGTGTTGTAACACACACCTAACACACACATTACCTAAGTCTTGCATCATCTGGCTGGCTGTCTTGTGCTGGATTGGCATGCACATCTTATCACAAGTAGGTGGAAAACAGGTCACGGAAATGTCAGATATTTGAGCTTAACAAGTTTATCACCATAAACAACTTTAGCCTGGAAGTACAATGAGATTTTTTTGTTTTGTATCTTTGAAGACCTGTACTCTTGGAAAACACATATACAATTAATATACCATAAAGTTAGCAATAATGAGTGTCACCAGCTAGGTCAGAAGCCAAGGAGCCAGCTCTATGTTGCTTTGTGTCATTGACCAGTCTAAGTGTCCCTGGAGAGAAAGCTTATTTCTGTATCAATTTCAGAACTGAGAATTAAAGCCTTTGTTTGAAAGCACCAGTTCAGCTGGAGAGTTGGGACCTGTGGAGAAGCAAGTGATGATCTGATAGTAGGCACCCTACACCCCCCATCTCCTTTAGGAAACAGGGAGCTGTTAGAAGGAACAGTTTGGGTTCAACCAAACCAACAAGCAAACATACTTGTTTCTTTGTATAAATTACATCTTTGAGGACCCTTTTTGACATGCTTGAGCCTTTCTTTCTTTCTTCTTTCTTTCTTTTTCTTTCTTTCTTTCTTTCTTCTTTCTTCTTTTTTTTTTTTTTGCCATTATTTATCTGGTTTATCTGGTTTATGTCTCTTTCTCTGTTCCCTGTCCTTGCCTTATTTCCCAGAGTAATTTTTCTGGTAAAACCTGTTTTTAACTCTTTGTAGCCAGGATTACTTAGAAGACTCAATGGGGCATCTATTCTATTTTCTTGTTTACAGATCCCTAACCCAACATTTCCATTATTATTTGATTCTAGAAATTAAAAATAATTCTCCTTGATTTCTTCTGTGACCCATTGATCACTCAAGACTGTGTTATTCAGTCTCCATGTATTTGTGCAGTTTCTGTGGTTTCTTTTGCTGTTGAGTTTTCTACTTTTCATTGAAACGTGATTTGATAAAATGCGTGAGGTTATTTCAAATCTTTTATGTTACTTAGTCATGCATTGTGGTCCAGAATATGGTGTTTTGGAGAAAGTTCCATGGGCTGCTGAAAAGAATGTGTATTATATTGTTGTTGAATAAAATTTTCTGTAGATAGCTGTTAAATCTATTTGATCTGTACTGCAGTTTGACTCCAATGTTTCTTTTTTGTATTGTTTTGTCTGGTGAACATATTCGTGACAGTGGGGCATTTAAGTTACACCCTGTAATTTTATGGTGACTGTATTTTGTATCAATTAAAGCCAGTTTTATAAATTTTGGTGTGCCAAAATGTGATATATGTATATATATATATTATATATATATACATATATCACATATACATACTATACATATATATATTTACAATTGCTATCTCTTTTTTGTGTGTGTGGGTACTGGGGGTCGAACTCAGGACCTCGCGAGCCAGCAGGCGCCCGTGCCGCTGAGCGATATCACCAGCCCTTTTTTCGTATGTGGGTACCGGGAGTCGAGCTCAGGACCTCGCGCTTGCCAGGCAGGCGCGTGTGCCACTGAGCTATCTCACCGGCCCCAATTGCTATCTCTTATTGGTGAATTGTTCCCTTTACAAAATGTAGTGACCTTTGTCTTTTCTGACAAGTTTTGGTTTGAAACCTATTTTGTCAGATATATGTATAGTAACTGGTGCTTGCTTTCTTGTTGCAGGTAGTTGTATCATTTTCCATCATTTTACTTTCAGTCTGTGTATATTTTTATGGATGAAGTGTTTTTCTTGTAGGTCAGCACCAAATTTTGACACAGTGAGTTTTATAAGACAAGTTCTAACAGACACAAAAGATAGACAGTAATATAAATACAGAGTGGAACCTCAATGTATTTGGGTCTCATATTTTGGTCATGCTTTAACTGGAGAGTGAAGAGCATTTTCAATGTTATTATTGAAAGATATGTGCTAATTCCTGTCATTCTATTGTATTTCCAGGGTTTGATTCATTCCTACATTTACTTAACTCCTCTTCCAGGGACATTTATTCTTCCCTTGGATTTGTGCAGATTTCTTTCATCCCCATCTCTTTTTAAAGTTTCCTTTCTTTTCTTTTTTTTTTTTCTTTTCTTTTCTTTTCTTTTCCTTTCTTTTCTTTTCTTTCTCTTTCTCTTTTCAAAAATAACTCATTTTGAATTTCATTATTATATGCTTGCTGTACATAATGATTACATTCATTCTAGGGAATCTCTGCATGTACAGAACACATTTCTTTTTTTTCCTCCCTACCCCCACCCCTTTTATTTTTTCAGCATCAGATTCATTTGTTTATCTTATAAGCCCTTATAAGTTAATCATCATATATAAACATTAAAACTCTTTTTTACCATTTAAAATTTTTAATATATTTCATTTATTTTTCTTTTAATTTTGTTATTGTTTCCTTCTCTTAATATTGTGTTTCCTTTGTTGTTCCTTTAATAGGTACTTGAAAGGCATCATTAGCTTAGTTATTTGAAATCTTTAGAATTTTTATGCAGTTATTTATTGCTATAAACTTCCTCAATATTGTTTTTGCTGAATCCTTAGTATTGTTTTGTATGTTATGACTGTCTCTTTGCATAAAAAGAGAAAGGGTCACTCAGGATTAAAGAGAATAAAATATAAAAAGATTCATCAAGTTTATTTTATTAAAAATAAAGGAGAGTGGTTTTATTTGTGTTCAAAGTCTGATTTGATTTATTTACAGTGAAGAGCTCTATGAGTCAGGCAGAAAATTATTCTTCTTTTCCTGATAAAGAATTTGTAAAGCTTTGGGTTCATGCAAGTTGTAAAGGTTAAAATAAAATCAAATTTTCTGACCTCCACTTTAAACAATAAGAGCTGCAATGATTAAGTCAATGTTTATTTTGAAAGTCACTGATTAGCATCATCATGGCATACTGAAAAACAGTGCATGCCCAGTAACCACTGAATGTTCTTAAATTTAATATTTTCCTTGGATGTAAGCCTGTGAGATTTGTGCTGATGGTTCTAGCCTCAGCCCTACCATCTGCGGTCTACACGTTTTTGGGGTTTTTTGGTTGTTGTTATTGTTGTTTTTCTTAATTTCTATTTTTGTTAGTACATGATTATAGTATATAATGTTTATATTAATTGTGGGGAGTTGGTACATGCCCATAAATCACCTTAATTCTTTTCACATCCTCTCCCCTCCCTTTACATGTCTTTGGCCAAGGCACTGGATCTCTGAGGCCCAGCTTTCTCATACGAAAAGTGGAATAGTTTTACTTTAGTCAAAGGTAATGGACAGTGTCAGAAATGATATGAGAAGTGTGAAAATTATTTGTTAATTTACAGAATCTCAGTAAACATGAGAAGTAAAGTTTGTATATCTGGGATCTTGACAACAAATAAATTTTCATTATGAAAAGAGCTTATTCATACCTAAGCTCCCTAATTTTATTTTTATTTTAAAGAGAAGAAAAAACAAAACAAATAAACAAAAGAACAAATTTTCAAAACAACATAATATGAGGGTAACAATGGTCAATGCATTACATATTATTATCTTTAAGTTAGTTATTCAGGATACCAGGCATTAGCATTCAATTGTCCAAACATTATTGGCTCAAACCTTACTCTTCAATGAACTAAGTAAAATTGGTAGTGTATCTATCTTAACCATCTTATATATATATATATACAATTTTTTTCCCTTTCCCTTCTTTCTTTTCCCTATTCCAGTCTCTCTTTCCTATTGACCAGTTTCTTTTTGATTCACCATGTCTATTGTATATTTTGGATCTTATTTACTCTTTCAGTTTCTCATACTAGAGAGACAATACGATGCTTACACATGTGCGTCTGGTTTATTTCACTTATGAGTATTTTCTTGAGTTGCATCCATTTACCTATAAAAGTCTCCAGTTTATCCTTCTTTATGGCTGAATAGTACTCCATTGTATAAAAATACCACATCTTTCTTATCCATTCCTCAGTTGATGGGCATTTGGGTTGTTTCCAAGATCTGGCTATTACAAATTGTGCTGCTATAAACATGGGTGCACATATATCACTGTGGTACGATGTTTTTAATTCTTCTGGGAAGATGCCCAGAAGGGGAATAGCTGGGTCAAATGGGACCTCCAACCCTAGTTTTTTGAGGAATCTCCACACTGACTTCCACAGTGGCTGTACCAGTCGACACTCCCACCAACAGTGAAGAAGGGTTCCTTTTTCCCCACAGCCCCTCCAGCATTTGTTATTAGTTGATTTCTTTATAGTAGCCATTCTTTCTGGGGTGAGATGGTATCTCAGTGTTGTTTTAATTTGCATCTCTCGAATGACTAGTGATGTTGCACATTTTTTTGTATATTTATTTGCCATTAGTATTTCTTCATCTGAGAAATGTGTATTCATCTCAGATGCCCATTTTTGGATTGGGTCTTTAAATATGGGAGGTCTGATTTTTTTTGAGTTCTTTATATATTCTCAATAGTAATCCTTTGTCTGAGGAACAGCTGGCAAACATTTTTTCCCACGTTGTGGGTTGTCTTTTCACTCTGTTGGTGGTTTCTCTTGCTGTGCAAAAGCTTTTTAATAAGATGAGATCCCAGTTATTGATTCTTTGGGATAGTTCCCGTGCAGTTGAGTTTTTATTCATAAGTCTTTGCCTACACCAATGTCTTGAAGGGTTTTACCTATCCTACCTTCCAGCAGATTTAATGTTTCTGTTTTAACATTTAGATCTCTGATCCATTTTGAATTTAGTTTAGTGCATGGTGAAAGATATGGGTCTAGTTTTAATCTTCGGCATGTGTAGAGCCAGTTTTTCCAGCACCATTTATTAAAGAGGCTATCTTTCTTCCAGCGAATGTGTTTGGCACCTTTGTCAAAGATAAGGTGGCTTAGTGTGTCTGGGGTTGTTTCAGCATCTTCTAATCTGTTCCATTGATCTTCAGGTCTGTTTTTTTGCCAGTACCACACTGTTTTTATCACAGTAGCTTTATAGTATAATTTCAAGTCGGGGATTGTGATGCCCCCTGCCTTGCCTTTGTTGCCCAGAATTGCCTTTGCTATTCTAGGTCTCTTCTGATTCCAAATGAATTTTAGGATTGTTTTCTCTAATTCTGTGAGATATGCTATTGGAATTTTGATTGGAATTGCATTAAATCTGTATAACAATTTTGGAAGTATGGCCATTTTCACTATATTGGTTCTTCCTATCCAGGAGCAAGGGATATCTTTCCATTTTCTGATATCAATCTCCTTTTTCAGAGTACTGTAGTTTTCAGTGTATAGGTATTTTACATCCTTTGTGAGGTTGATTCCTAGGTATTTCATTTTTTTGGATGTTATTGTGAAAGGTATTATTTCCCTAATTTCTCTTTCAGTAAGTTTGTTATTTGTGTACAGGAAGGCTATTGACTTTTGAGTATTGAATTTGTATCCATAAGCTCCCTAATTTAAAACAAGCACAATGATATCTTGACAAGACACACCATTGTACAAGCATTACTATTAGTAATCTAGTAGTGTATAGCAACCCAATGACACATAGATCTATGTGTGTACCAAAATTTAATCTCCCAATAAGATTTTTATATTGCGTCTTTCTGAGCTGGGAGTCTCTTGAATGCAGTACCAGGCTCCCATCCACATTCAAAGCACATGTCTGCTATTCTATCACTGGTCTTGTTCCATTATGGTCCAATACTTCATTCCATTATTTCTCACAAGGACATACTAGAAAGCTAGAGAAGCAGACCTACCTGGAAGTGGCTAGGAGATGTGGGGGAGACAAGTTTCTCAAGCCCTTCCCATTTAATTCTGTGAATTAGGCTCTTTCCTTGGTTCTGATGAACAAATTTTGCCTCTTATTGATGAAGAGGTAAAAACTTTATCCGTGTATCTTTCTTTTGTAGAATCTACAGGCCAGATGTCCTTGGGATGAAATAATGATCATTAACTTAATGGGAAGCCTGATCCTTTATGAACAGAATCAGTGTTGTATGCATTCAGAGTAACTGTTTTGGGATTTTATTTTATTTATTTTTATTTATTTATTAATTTATTTTTTATATGCGGGTACTGGGAGTTGAACTCAGGACCTCATGCTTGCCAGGCAGGTGCTTATGCTACTGAGCTTAATCACCAGCCCTTTATTTTGTTTTATTTTATTTATTTTATTTTTTATGTGGGTACCGGGAGTCGACCTCAGGACCTCGCACTTGCCAGCAGGTGCTTATGCCGCTGAGCGATATCACCGGCTTTTGTTATTCCTTTTTGTGGGTTCCGGGAGTTGAACTCGGGACCTCGTGCTTGCCAGGCAGGTGCTTGTGCCTCTGAGCCATATCACCAGCCCTATTTTATTTTTTAACATGGCTTTTGAGACAACTATGCTGTCAGCCATCATGTACTACAATGAGCATCACAAAAGTTCATTCTAATCCCAGTTTTACCACCTATGATCTGTGTGATACATTTCCTGTTCTCCCTTAATCTCCTCTTTCCCCATTTGACAATAAAAATAAGTTTTCCCCCTTTCAGTGTTTTAGGTGGTTTAACTATAAAAGT
Source organism: Erethizon dorsatum (assembly GCA_028451465.1). Classification (NCBI taxonomy): domain Eukaryota; kingdom Metazoa; phylum Chordata; class Mammalia; order Rodentia; family Erethizontidae; genus Erethizon; species Erethizon dorsatum. The sequence continues at coordinate 122,237,088 of CM051822.1, read as the reverse complement.
TATGTATATTTATTTTGTTAGTTAACTGATATATGATTGGTTCTCAAAATGTATAGCCAATGCTAGCTATTGTATGTCCTGATAGTTATATTACTTTAGTACTTTCAGATTTTTAAAACATTGCTATTTTCAAAGACAAATTATCCTAGTGTTGGGCTAAGTAATACAAGTTAAATATATTATATGCAAATCTTATAGTATATTGCTTTTCCCAAAAGTCCTGGGTACCCACTGGTCATTAGTATGAGAATCCACAATATTAAAAATGCTTTAAATCAAGTAATATTTAGCCAGGTGTGGTGGCGCATGCCTGTAATCGCAGCATGCAGGAGGCTGAGCTAGGAGGATTGCTGTGAGTTCAAGGCCAGCCTTAACTACATAGTGAGACAAAAATGTATATAAATAAAGCAATTTTATTTATTGTTTCTTAATCCTGGCTGTATACTGGCACCACCTGCAGTTTACTGCTTGTTTTTTTTTAATTAATAGTTTCTATATTTATCCTAGAATAACTGAACTAGAATGAAAATGATAAGGATTTGGTAGGGAGAGCCAGAGTAAAGAACACTTTTTCTTTATTTAGTGGCCAAAGTACAATCTAAAAAATGATTGCAGTTCATTCTCCCAGCTGACTCATCACTTCATATGTCTAAAGGACCTAGCAGATTAACAGTGAGCATAAAAAGCCTTGGATCACGTTTGACTCTGTAAGAACAGAAGCTTCAATGGATGCAGTCCTGGTCCTGGTGCTCGGTCTCTCATGTCTGCTTCTCCTTTCGCTCTGGAGACAGAGCTCGGGGAGAAGGAAGCTCCCTCCCGGCCCCACTCCTCTCCCAATTATTGGAAACCTCCTTCAGATAGGTGTTAAAAATATCACCAAGTCCTTAACTAATGTAAGTATGTTTTAGGCTCCTCTAGTGACTTGCAAATGGTAAGTAAATTAATCATTATTTTTAAATTAAGTATATTCCTGGATCAAATTATTAGAAGAGATTATTATACAGCAAATACTTTCTATGAAGTTTGATTTTTTTCTTTGCTTTTTAAAGTTTGTCATTTTTACAATAGTGGGATAAGGTAATGAATTTGCGTTAAGAGAAACATTTAAATTGTCATAAGTTATGGTAAAAATAATAAAATAGCAAAAATCTGTAGTGTTCCAGCCCTTCATTGTTTCATAGTCATTTGCTGTGATTGTTTATTTTTTGCCTGAAGTTAAATTGTAATTAGTATTTCTGTGATAAGAGATGTTCCTCAAGAAGTTATCCGTAGCATGACCAATAGCCTTGATGGTGAATCTATGGCTTGTGTGATACAGCGGGCATGCAGAGCCCTCTCTGCAATGATGTCACAAATTGTATGAGTTGTTATTTCCGAACTAAAACCTCAGTATTCAGGTTTAATTGCAGTGTTGGCACTTTGTGATAAATAAGTGGGTTTTGGGTTGCAGTTTGGGCACTTGGTCTCTAACAGGTTCGCCATCACTGACCTATAGGTTTTGTTCAGATTACCCATGAAAGTTAAATTTCTCTGAAGAAGCAAATTATGTCAGATATCAAGAAATACCTATGTGATAGTAAAGTGGTGGAAGGGCCGGAGAGATGGCTCAGCGGTGTAAGCGCCTGCCTGGCAAGCGCGAGGGCCCGAGTTCAACTCCCGGAACCCACATATGAAAAGAGGGCCGGTGATATTGCTCAGCAGCACGGGCGCCTGCTGGCGCGTGAGGTCCTGAGGTTGACCCCCAGTACCCACACACACACACAAAAAAGTGGTGGAATAGGAAATCCATCAGTAGAGACTATGATAATTATCATCTTATTTGTGAACAAAATTCAGAAATAATTGAATTAAAACAGCAGAATAAAAATATAGCAAATAGAATTTGAGTAACCATCTGAAGCAATCAAAATTTGTAGATCTAATAGTGATTTATTTTGGTAATATTTGCATTTTCTTTTTTATTAGTACATGTTTTCAGCACATAATGTTTACTTTTTTTTTGAGAAGGTACATGTACTTAACACGTACATCTTAATTCCTTTTTTCAGCCCTTTCTCCCCTACCTCCTCCTTCTCTCCGTTTCTTGATCCCCTTCCCATTTGAGAATGATCTATCTCCCTACTTCCTATTATTTATCTTTCATTTTGCTCTGTTTTGCTTTCTCACACCCAGTTGTCAAAAGTCTATGGTCCTGTGTTCACCCTGTATTTGGGCAGGAAGCCCATTGTGGTGCTGCATGGATATGAAGCAGTGAAGGAGGCCCTGGTTGATCATGGGGAGGACTTTGCTGGAAGAGGGAGTTTCTCAATAGCTGAAAAACTTAATAAAGGCCTTGGTAAGTGTGCATATTTGTGTATGAACATTTATGTGTTGGACAGTGGTCGTGAGGATGAGGAGGATGGAGGCAAGGATTGGAAGAGTTCCTCAGGCAGATCTCAGCCAACTGTGTGGATGCCACATGTCAGCTCCCTCTTTCTTGCCTATATGTCCCTTCTTGTACCTCCTCCCCTTTTAGGAATAATTATTAGCAATGGAAACACATGGAAAGAGACTCGGCGCTTTTCCCTCATGACCTTGAGGAATTTTGGGATGGGGAAGAAGAGCATTGAGGACCGTGTTCAAGAAGAAGCTCGCTGCCTAGTGGAGGAGCTAAGAAAAACCCACGGTGAGGGACTGTATCACTGGTCTTTATAGGTACTGTCCTCTTCTCTAGTGAGGTCCTGGAAATATTTCAGAGTGCAGTCAGAGCTTTCGCTCTGTCTTGGCTGGGAGACATCAGGAGGAGAAGTGGTGGTTGAAGCAGAGAGCCAGAGACTGTGTATCTATGCTGTGTGTAAAGACATGACTGTCCGCACAATATCTATTAATCCTATTGGAGTTCAAAGTTTTTGTTTTTGTTTTGTTTTCAAACCAGAATTCATTAATATAGGATTTGCTTTTCTTTCCTGAGTTAAGGAATAGTGTTTTCCCCATACCTTAAACATAGGTAACCTATTCCAAATCATTTCACTAGAGACACTTTAGTGAACACCAAGGAAATGACCCCACCACACATTTATGGAGCCCAGAGTGACATCTGCCTTCATTTAATTGATCACTATTTGTGTGATCGGTTTATTGACATACTTCCAGATTTCTTCTTAATACATCAATATAATTCTGGCTAGTAATGGTATAATACATGCTTTTAATTGCTTTTTTATGTCTATTAGAATTCTCAACAATTATTATTTCTTATAAACACAACACAATTTTAAAAATATTATCCTTAATTATTTCTTCTTACACAGTAGTTAGTGTGTTGGTTTATTTGATTTGAAAAAAATGGAGTAGCATAAATCTGCAAAATACTTAAACAGCAATTTATAAAAATGATTTATATAGCTATATTTTAACTATTGTTAGTAATTTTATCTAGTTTTCTTATGTGTATTTTGATAGTAATCTATGAAGTGTTTGTTAAAATGAATCTATCAGCTTAGATTTTAAATGACCTTCTTTTTAAATTTTCTCTCTTAAATGAAGTGAAAGAAAAGATGAAAAATCAGATTTCACCTAAGAATGACACACGTGCACACAAACACAATCCCCAAGGCTTCTGAAATTACCTCCACATCCTTGACTGAAATAAAACATTTTCTAAAAGGTGGGGAGCCCAGTAATGTTTAAAATAAATTAGCAGCCAACCCACAAGCAGCTAATTCAACAGGTTTTTTATGGCTCAATTATTCTAATATTTATTCAGAATACTTTTGACTCAAATCACCCTTATTTAGGGTCTATCCATGTGAATTTGTAAGCCCATTACACCTAAAATATGTTGATATTTTATGATAGCTGTTTTACTGTAGAAATCTCACCTAAAATGAAACCTAACTTTTAATTTCTTTACCTATAATATGACACACTTCACCTAAGTGACGTACAAACTTTAAAATGTATCAAAACATTATTTTGTTGATGACAATATAGAATACTATCCTAGAATCCAAAATATCAACTTTGCCTAAATGAATTAAATTTGCAGTTTGCTTGGACATGATGGATATTTACTTCAAAAGGAGAGAAATTCATTTTTAAAATTGAATGAGAAAAAAGTTGACATTTATCAAATTTGTGTTTTTCTTTGCTTTAGCATGAATTTATATTTGAAATAAAAGTTTGTCAGGGCCGGTGAGATGGCTCGGTGGTGTAAGCACCTGCCTGGCAAGAGCGAGGTCCTGAGTTCGACACCCAGTATCCACATTAAAAAAAACAAAAACAAACAAAAAAAACACAGACAGCTAGGTTAAATTGTATAAGTAAAGGCAGTGGGCATGAAGTGACTACACCAAATTCTATCATTTAACTGGTTAGATTATAATGGCCAACTCAAGTTTAGGGTAAAATTGATATATTAATTTTAAGTATACTGAATATTTTGCTGTTAGGGAAATTGGTAGGTGAGGTAGCACCTCCACTTTCTAAAGATGCTTCACCTATTAACAAAGACACATATATTTTCATGGTGTTTAAACAATGTTTCCAATTCTTTAGGCTCACCTTGTGATCCCACTTTTATTCTGGGATGTGCCCCCTGCAATGTGATCTGCTCCATTATCTTCCAGAATCGTTTTGATTATAGCAATCAGAATTTTCTTGCCCTGACAAAAATGACCGATGAAAATGTCAAGATTCTGAGCTCTCCATGGATGCAGGTGAGGCCAAAATCCATTCTTCCTGAGGAAATATAGGGTCTTCTTTCTGGCGAGCCAAATTCTGTATAGACAAAACAGTGAAGTGATTGTTTAAACACTGCTCTTCCGCCTAGAGCACTGCAGAGAAAACACTTGCAAAAGACATCTGAGTCCTTTAATATACACACAGGAAAATGAATGCCTAAATATAGGGCTGGCATTCAAACTTGTTATTCCCTTGACCTTGATTTTTCCATTAAATGATAAAGAGCTGATTTTTCAAAGTACTTTGGTAACTGTCCAAAAGATGACAATCTCACTCAATGGACATCATCTGAAAACTTCCACCAAGAAAGCTGTACTTTACTCAACACTTAGAGATCTCCTCACTATATAACTTAGCAGAAATACCCAAATTTATGTGAAGAATATTCTCTCCAAGTAGGAGAACTGTTTAGGACAATAATAGCTACCAAGAATCACTGAATGGAGTAAGGGTGTTTTACGCACCTGCTAGGATCCTAGTTGACAAGGTAACACTGTTAAGTATGACAAAATGATTGGTTTAATGGTATTTGAACCAGAAAAATCATCACAATTTAACTTTGTGTTGAGTTGGTATGTTGTTCTACACTCTACATAAGTAATAATTTTGTGAATTTGGAAAATCACTTATGTGCTCCTGTGCACAACTGGCCTTTCAAGCATCTTTGAGACTGTCTCACATCTACAATACTGACTCCACATCTAAGGCTGGTTGAAAGAAACAAAAACTGCAGTATTTGTGCTCTAAATCATATTAAACAACCACTAAATCACTTAACATCTGCTGTCATCTATAAAATGTGAATGACGGTAATTTATGGCCTTTTGTATTTCAAGGTTGTACAGAATAATTGGTATAAAAATTAATTGATAAAAATGCTTTTATACTAAATATAGTGTATGTGTCTTGGAAAGAATTATCATCTTTAATCTTTTGGACAGAACCCATCCTCCTATCTTCTTACCAACATAGATAATTACTATGCATTTATGATAAAAATTTCCCCCTCAAGATGACCACGATATGCATCAAATTCACACTTATAGCTATACTTTTTAATCGGGTTTGCTACATGTTGTATATGTCTTTACCATATGTTTCTTATTTCATAAATTATTGTTTTTTTTTCCTGTAGGTCTACAATCATTTCCCTGCTCTCATCAATTATCTTCCAGGGAGTCATAAAACAGTAATTAAAAATGTGGACTATTTAAGAAGTTATTTTCAGGAAAAAATAAAAGAACACCAAGAATCATTAGATGTTAACAATCCTCGGGACTTTATTGATTATTTCCTGATAAAAATGGAGAAGGTGAATTGTTAACATATGCTCAGTTATTTTATTGCTTATGCATTTTGTAGTTCATTTAATAATTCAGTATTTTCTAGGGATGTTTAAATTGTCAGGCCGGTAATGCTTGGAAAGCACTTCAAGTATTCATTATGTGAAGGAATATACACTAAAAATCCTGGAATATATAAAATTAAGTAGTTGTATAATTACAATACATGGACCCTTTTTCTTCACATAAAAATAATCTAGCAAAGTAGAACAGAATGCACAGGGTAAGTGGAGAGGAAATAATTTCCAAACAAGTTAGAAAATATCAAACTATCATGCCATAATATGAAAATTGACATCATAACTGCACATGATCTATGGGAGCATACAGAAGAATTGCTTGACCATTGTGGCCCTGCTGCATTCCTATAGATTGAAATTGGCCTTGAAATATTTCCATAAGTGAACAGAAGAGGAAATTTCAGATGGGCTGAATGGTGTAAGTAGAGATGTTTGGTGGGAAAGAGTAAGTGGATGGAAGAGCATAGCCTTTATTGAGTATAACTTCAAATGAATTTGGTCAGATATGGAGTTTGATATTGCTGTCTACCAAGTATCTTATAAATATCAACTGTGAAGTTTAATAATTTTATGCACTATTATATTTGGTTTACTAGTATTCTGTTAAGACTTTTTACCTTTATATATTTGTAAGAGATTTAGCTCTTATCTTTTGGTGTCTTTGTCTTACTTTGCTATCAAAGTACTCACAAGGATTGTATTAGGAAGTATTCACTCCTCTTATAATTTTGTAATAACTAGATTAAGATTGATTTTAATTCTCTTGAAAACTTGAGGTAGAATTCACCAGTGCAGTCACCTGGTCTTACACCTATCTTTCTTGGAAGTTCTTGATTACAAGTTCAGAGTACTTACTTATTGCCATTCTTCATGTTTTCCTTTTCACTTTGAGTCATTTTGGTAGTTTGTGTGTTTCTAGGAAATTTTCTATTCATCTAGATTATATCATTTTGGGTGCACAATTGTTTATGGTACTCTCTTATCATCATCCTTTTATTTCTATAATATCTGTAGTTATGCTCTGTTTTTATTTCTTTTTTTCCCTGTTTTCATTTCTGAGTTTGGTTATTGACATCTTCATGCTTTTATTTATTTTAGTCAGCTAAGGATTTGTCAGTCTAGCTAAGATTTTGTCAATTTGCTGTCAGATTTCACTGATTATTCTTTTTATTTTCTATTCTATTTATTTATTTATTTATTTATTTATTTATTTATTTATTTATTTTGTGGGTACCGGCGGTCGACCTCAGGACCTTGTGCGCCAGCAGGCGCCCGTGCCGCTGAGCAATATCACCGGCCCTTTTTTCGTATGTGGGTTCCAGGAGTCGAACTCGGGTCCTCGCGCTTGCCAGGCAGGTGCTTACACCGCTGAGCCATCTCACCGGCCCCTCTTTATTTATTTTTGATTCTTTCTTCTAGACCTGAGTGTAATTTTCAGGTCTTTTTCTAGTTCCTAGGTTGGAAAGTTATTTTGTTGATTTGAGCACCTTCTCTTTTGGCGTGCGCATGGGAAGCACTGCGGATTTTATCCAAGCCCTTGACACTGAGCTTCATCCCCAGCCCCATTTTTATTGTTTTTTAAATTTTGAGACAGGTCTCAATAGATCATCAAATTGACCAGGTTGTGCTTGATCTTGCAATCCTCCTTATTCAGCCTCCCAGAGTGCAGGACTGCAGGTGTGTCTCACCACACCTGGCACCTATTTCTCTTTTAATGTAGATGTTTACAGCTCTAAGTATTCCTGTAATTTTTCTGCATAACATAATTTTGCTGTGGTGTGATTTGATTTACATTTATCTCTGAATATTTTCCAGTTTTCTTAGTGATTCCTTCATTAACCCTTTGGTTGTTCCAAACCACATTATTTAATGTCCAAATTTCCTTTTCAATTTCCCTTTTCATTCCACTGTGGCCAGAGATACTTTGCATTATTTCGATATGTGAAAATTAATTCAGAATTGTACATGAACTAACAAGTGGACTACCCCAGGGAAACCTCTCTGTCCCGTCGAGAAGAACGTCTATTCTGTTATCATTGAATGAAGTGATCTGTAACGTATCTGTTCAGGTATATTGATATCTAGTGTTTGCTCATTTATTCCATTTCCTTATTGATATTTTGCTTAGATGTTTTGTCAGTTATTGGAAGTTGAATATTCAATCTCCCACTTTTATTGCAAAACTATTTGTCTCTTTGCAATATTTCCGTCATATGTTTTGGAGCTCTCTTGATTGATGCACATAAGCTAGCAATGTTATATCTTCTTGATAAATTCAAACTTTTTAAAAGATATTCTTATTTGTTTCAACGATTTTTGGTTGAAAATACTGTGCCGTTCATACAGCTGTACTATTGTGTTTGGCTACTATTTATACAGAAATCATTTTCCATTCTTTCACATTCCACATATTTGTATCTCTGAGGAATAAAGTGAATGTTTAATAGACTGCAAATAGTGTTTTTATTCTTTTGATATCTGTATATTAAATAATAAATCCAATCTTTTACAGTTGAAATGATTAACAATATTGAAGCACTTCATTCTCACACAATATAATCACTTTTATATTTTAATTTCTCATTTCTTCTACTAATCCCTTAGTTTTGCTTGAACTTTTATTCTAGTGAACTTACTGTAAACATACTAACTTTATAAAAAAATCTAGTTTGAAATCATACTGTTGGCTTCAAACTGTATACATTTAACTTTTCTCTCACTCACCTTTATCCCCGTTTATGTTCTTGTCCCAAATTACATGTTTATAAATTTTGGGCCCAGAACATATTTAAAATTATTGTTTCATGAATTTTCTTAAAAATAATATAAAAACTAGTAAAATGGTTAAGTATAAAATTTCAATTTATAAAAATATATTAGAGTTTTGCTTAACAAGGACTTACATTGCATTGTGTGCATTAGTATCATGTCTATGTCCTGTGTTTTCAGCTTGATAGCTGAGTGCCCTTGACATTTCTTGTATGGCAGATCTATCCACGAGACACTGACATTATCATTTGTTTTATCTTGAAATGTCTTAATTTTCCTACATTAATGACTCACTTCTATCTTACTACTTTCAGTGAGCTATGTCTTTGATTTTTAATAGTTTGATTAAAATATGCTTTCCTGTGAGTCTTTTTGGTTTCATATTGAGCTTCCTACATGTGTACATTCATGATACTCCTTAAATTTGAAAGTTTTGAGCCATTATTTCCTCAAATGTTTTCTGCCTCTTTCTTTCTCCTCCTTGTGGAACTCCCATAAAGTGTAGCTTGTTGGACTTGATGGAATTCCATAGCTCCCTTGGCTCCATTCACTTTTTCTTGTTTCTTTTTACTTTCTATAATTTAAACTAAGAAATTTCTGTTGTTCTGTTCTCACATGTGCTTTTGATTTCTTATATTAGCTCTGGTTGCCTGTTGAAACTCTCTTTTGAAGTTTTTCTTTTGTTTGTTGTATTTTAAGCCCTATAATCCCTAGTTAAATTTCTTTTCCAAAACTGATACTATTCTGAACTTTGCACATATTGTTCTCCTGATTTATTTTTAGTCCTTGTACATAGTATCCTTAAGCTTTCTGAAGATGTTTAACATAAAGGTTTTTATCTAGTAAGTTTGATATTCAGTTTTCCTCAGGCATGGTTCATGTTAATCCACTTCTTGGTTACTAATGTATTGTACAGTATTAATGGTTTCTTTTGATACAGTGTAATTTTTTGTTTTGTTGAGTTATTTAATATACTGTAAGCTGTTATTTCAAGACAAAAGATATTTACACTCTTCCAGGTAGTATTGTTGTTTCTTAAGAAAGCTGCATTAATCCACTTATTTAGTGGCTTTTACAAATAACTTTTGCAGAGTCATTTCTTGTCATCTGTGATCAATTGAATCTTACCCTTATCCTACTATCAGTGGCCAGTCAGTGACCTGATACAGATTTCTTTATATTCCTGGATCTAGTAAGAAAAGAAAAGAAAAAAAATGTCATTCTGTTTCTTTAAATCCCTCACTGAATGCCACTGGGAAGTTTCATTGTTCCGTGAAGATGAAACAGTGACCAATGTCTGTGCCAGTTGGTCAGCAATCGAAATCACAACCTTGATTTTTGGAGGCAAAGGTGTCTGTTGCCCAGTGTGGGACAAGTAAGCTGAACAACACAAAAAACTCTTCTCAAACTACCTGTATCAGAACTTGATACAGGTAGAATGGTACCTGCACCATTCGGAGAATGGTAGCCTCTATGAGAGATACCAAACTTACTCAAATTTATCAGATGCTGTCTTCATCAGTTGCTGCGCATAAGACTGAAGGTGTTTGCCTAGAACCAAAGATCCAAAATAATTGCATTAGACTGACTATGTAAATTCAGGGACTGTTTTGGTGGGGGAACTATTTCCCATACTTCCTTGTTACCATCTTTGTGACATTAATCTAGCAATACCATCATAAAACTATTAGTGCTTCCACCGTGGTGTGGAATGCATAACTACATATTTAGGTTGCCTTACATTTCTTTCAATATTGCTTTATTTAGCCTATTTTAAGCACCCTTGGCTATGTTCCTCTACTCAATCCCCAAATTCACTTCAACACATAAAAGTTTTAAGTTATTTAATGTCGTCCGAAGATTAACACATTTATAATTATGGATATTAATGATCACCTATACTCAATATTTGAAATTACAACATTGTTGACAATTCTCTTTCACATTACCTCCTCAAGCCTAAAGCTGAGGCTCATGATCTGCAGTGTCTCTACTCTCTCCTTTATCCCCTTTGGCACATAGGGCATCAAATGTGTTTTTTCACAATCGGATATCACTCTAATTTGCACAACCACATTAATACATTAACTCTTTTTTAGTATTATATGTTTGTAGACATAATGATTACATTCATTGTTGGGAATTGGTAAATGTACACATCTCAATTCTTTTTCCCCCTTCCTCCCACCCCCTTTTTTAAATTAGTATGGAGATTCCTCAAAGAACTAAAAATAGAAATTCCATTTGACCCAGCTATTCTCTTTCTAGTTATCTTCCCAAAAGAGTTAAAGACATCATGCATGGTGATGTATGCATACCGATGTTTATAGCAGCACAATTCATAATAGCTAAGTCTTGGAAGCAGCCTATATGTCCATCAACAGATGAACAGATTAAAAAATGTTGTATTTATAAATACCACAAATAGTACCATGGAGTATTATTCTGCCGTTAAGAAGGATAAACTTGAGTCATTTGTAGGCAAATGGTTGCACCTGGAGACCACAATGTTCATACATTAATTCTTGTACTTGTTCTTTAGACCAGTTGCCTTTACATCCCATCTGTACTCCTCTATTGCTGGGCCAGCTTGTCTTCAGAATCCATTCTTCTTCCCTTTTCCTTCCACATGTTATTGCTTTATTAGCTTTTAATGATTTCACATTCATAGTAGATAATATTGAGCCCATGTTGATTTTTGAAAGAATTAAAGATTCTTGACTTAAGCTTATAATCTTTAAAATATGAACTTCCTTTTCCTATTTTTATTAAATAAATTTGTGTTTCTTTATAAATATGAGAAAATCTAATTATTAATGCCTTAAAGAAAGACTGGGCTTATTTTGCTCAAGTTAAAGATTCTCACTGTGGACAGTAAATGGGTGGCCTCAAAGTATTACAGAGGCAAGTACCTTCTGTTTTTCTTCACTGTGTTTAGCATTTTATGGTTAAATACTCATTTCCCAAGATGATGTCTGTTCTACCTTCTTGTTCACATCTGCGTTCTGAAAAAGGAGAAAATAGAAAAAGAGCATCAACATGCTTTGCTCATAACTTTTTGAGATATAAATGTCCTGCATGGTACATCTAGCAAGGGAGTGTCTCACACACAGAAACTTAAGGCAAGCGAGATGTGAGTTGTAGGAAATGAAGTTTGAGTCAGTTAAGCTAAATCTGTAGTTTCTTCTAACATTGCACCTCCAGGATTTGTGTTGGCCAACTTTATAACACCATCAACTATTTTAGATTCATTCTGAATAAATATGCTGGCAAGTAATTTATCCCAATATTTTATCAACTCATTCTTAGGAAAACAACAGTAAAATGTCGGAGTTTACTTATGAGAACTTGGGTATCACTATAAGTGATTTGTTTGCTGCTGGGACAGAGACAACAAGTTCAACACTGAGATATGCTCTCCTGCTCCTGATGAAACACCCAGAGGTCACAGGTATAACCACAGATGGCAGGCAAGTGAATCTCAGGAAGATGCTGGGAAGATGCTGCTAGTGTCATTCATCATGTGTCTCGGCAAAACTTCATAATGTTCTATCCCAGCTGCGCACTCTGTCCATATGTAATGATAGGATTTACAGGCAAGTCTTTGCACATGATGCGATGGTGCCTGAGAGAAGTGAAGACAGCATAACAATAAGAAAAGAAAATTCTGGTACATGGTTGGTTGCATGGAGATGATTACTGGCAGGCATAGTCAACATCAATTGACATGAGACTGATTTTTATTATGAAAAGGTCATATTGTACAGCACATAAATCATTAGAGAACTTTCCTTGTCCTGATAATTCTGTATCTGGGATAGAGAAAAGGAAATTCTCCTTACTGAAGCATAATAGAAAGAGTTTGCCTGAGATGATTTTAAATCTGGGAAGTATTTTTAAAACTAAGATTTATTATAAATATTTCCATTTAAGCAGAAGGTCCTCCTATAGAAATGTTATTATGGCAGAAGTTTATTTCCACAAAAATTTCGTTCAACAAAGCAAGAATTTTTGTGGGGTTTGAGTAGGGACTGTGATGTTATCTTTTATGAACACTGTTGTTAAAGAAACTTACTTTTTTTTGTGTGTGTGGGTACCGGGGGGTCGACCTCAGGACCTCGAGCGCCAGCAGGCGCCCATGCCGCTGAGCGATATCACCGGCCCCTTTTTCGTATGTGGGATCCGGGAGTCGAACTTGGGCCCTCACGCTTGCCAGGCAGGCGCTTAAGCCGCTGAGCCATCTCACCGGCCCTGAGAAACTTACTTTTAAGCCTGATGCAGTAGCACATACCTGTATTCCCAGCACTGTGGTAGGCTGAAGCAAGAGGATCACTAGTTCAAGACTAGCCTGGGAAACTTAGCAAGACCATGCTGTGTGAGGACATGGCTTCAATCCCCAGTATCACACACACAAAAGTAAATAAATAAAAAGAACAAGAAAAAAAAAGAAAGTTATTTTTAAAGTTTCAGGGGCCAGTGAGACGGCTCAGCAGTGTAAGCGCCTGCCTGGCAAGCGCGAGGGCCCGAGTTCGACTCCTGGAACCCACATACGAAAAAAGGGCAGGTGATATCGCTCAGCGGCATGGGTGCCTGCTGGTGCGCGAGGTCCTGAGGTCGACCCCGGGTACCCACAAAAAAATAAAATAAAATAAAAACAATAAAGTTTCATTTTTTGCAGCACATACGAAACATTTAATTTTCATTGTGTTTCAGGATTCTTTTGAAGTGATGATAACGTAACTGTGGATGACAGTTGGTCTTTACAGTAGATGAAAACAGTGAACAGCCAACCAATCTTTAGAAAATATTTGAAGCACAGAGAGGAAAGTTAAGGATGATAACTGAGTGGGGAGAAGGATAGGGTTGTAATCTAAATGTCAGAAGAGGAAGGTTGACGAAGAAAGAAAAGCAAATCGTGGCCCAACAGTCTCCCTGTGGATCCTTATTTGGAAATAACGGGTCAATGAAGGTGAAGAATCAGGTTGAGAAGGAGACTCCTCCTCTTCTGCATTCATCAACTGACTCCTTTTCATCCACAGGAAAAGAGAAGCTCACTCCTGAGAAAACTGCCTGACAAGGCTTGTACTCAAGCCTCGGGCAGTGACAGAGAAATTCTGAGGTACAGGGCAGAAAAGGTAGTTTTGACAAGGGTCTACTCCTTTCACTCATAGACTCTGAGTTCTTTTCTCCACCTTCCTTCCTGCAATTCAGCAGCCAGAAATGCAGTCCAGAGAGAGTGAAAAACTGGGGAGTACACACCGTCATGTTCTGACAGCTTATAGAAATTCTCTCCAAGCATCCAACACGCTGAAGGAAATATAAGTGTCTACCCAATACACAGGGTCATGGAATTTCAGAACACTAGGATTCAGGGGAAAATTATGAAAACTTTCAGAGAGATATACCAGGTCAAATATAAAGGATTATGATCAGAACAGCACCAGAAATCTCAAGGATATCTCTTACCTCATTATTAATAGAAAAGGGTATTTTTCAGATCTATACATTTGCAAAAGATTCTATGAATTTTCCTCACATACATCCATTCAAATGTCTCAGTCTATTTCAGAGGAAGTCATGGGCTCCAGCAATTGGCGGAGCTCACAGAGGAAGATGAGAGTGTCAGGGAGGCCTCTGGGCACCAGACACAGAAAACATCTACTTCACAATGGACCAGGTGGATGATGAGGGCATGACGGAGACACTAGGAACAAAGAAGAACTGATGGGTGGTCTATAGGTTCCCAATTACCTGGCATTTATATATTCCTTAGAGTCTGAAACATCTACCTGGTAATTTATTGAAAAATCTAATTTACTGTTTGATCAATTTTGCATGCCTGTACCTTGTAATCCGAGCAACTACTTTGAAGATAACAATACACAATATATTAACCTTTGTTAATTTCCTATTATATTGTTATGAAATTCTGTATCATTTTTATTTTTATCTTTAAAATAAAAAAAGAAAAATCCAAGAAATTGAAAAATATGAACTATAATAAAAATATTCAATCAAAGAATAAATCAAACATGATCACACTTTTCTTACCAGGGAACAATATTTACATGGTCAGAAAACTCAAGCAATGAATGTTGGGGTAATTAACATTATTATCTAATATATTCAGGTAAATAATTAGGGGAAGCCTTGTGCATGGATGTATTTTTCTGTACCTGTTTGTGCTTAAAATACTTCCCAGAGTTGACATGTGTTTATATATGGAACTGAAATAGAAATGAAAACTCTCATCTTTCATACCAACAAATCGATAAATATTTTCTACAAATAGATAAATAAGAAAGAGTGAATCCTTGTTCAGAAATATGATTATAATTTTCAGAAGCAGCCACACTTGAGAAATGGGAGGAGGATAAGTGTGCCACTGTTCACACATACAAATCATGTACATATGTATAGATCAATTACAATTTAATTTTAAAACCTATCTATTATTTTGAGGTAAATTTAATATTTGACTCTTGTTTGTTGTTTGACGAGAACTGTAATTTCTTGTCCTTATTTTTTCCATTTATTTTTGAAACATTTAATTCATTCTATTTATATTAGATATCATGCATGGTACTTTGTGCTGATGTATCATGACAACTAGTTTGCAGGAAAGTGCTATATTTCTACATTATGCCAAATCTCCTTATAAGTCTAAATATACCTCAGGGCATATAACTCATATTTATAATGCTGTTGGTTCACTTTCATCATGTTCCAGGTATTCCTGAATTGCTGTGACAAATGTACCATTTTTCTCTTATTTTGACTTTTCTTCCTGTGTCTTACCAGTTAAGGTCCAGGAAGAGATCGACCGTGTGATCGGCAGGCACCGGAGCCCCTGCATGCAGGACAGGAACCACATGCCCTATACGGATGCTGTGTTGCACGAGATCCAGAGATACATCGACCTCCTTCCCACCAGCCTGCCCCATTCAGTGACCCGTGACCTTAAATTCAGAAACTATGTCATTCCCAAGGTAAGCCTGTTCCTTCTATCCTGTACCTCAGTGTTGACATACCCAAATTCAACATGTGATTGCAATCCTACCAACAGAAACAAGTGTAAAAATCTTACATTTGACTGCTTAGTGGGCTTCGTGCTGTTTCCTGTGGGGCTCTAAATCTTTCTAACAGGTCTCAGTGTCTGGACGTGTGCGTCTTTCAAATTTGTTTTCAGCTTTCACTATGTCTTGATTATTCTTAGGTATTTACATTTGTATATGAATTTTAAAAGTTTGGTTTGTCAAATTTCCAAAAGACACTTAAAGTTTTAAAATCATGGTGATGATAAATTTATAGGTAAATTTGGAAAGAAGTGATACTTTAGACCTGTTGATTATCTCAGTTCATGAATAAGGTTATTTTTCCAATTTGGAGGGCTATATTTTTCCTGTCATGTTTTGTTTTCAGTGCTGGGGTTTATAAATCTTTGTTGAATTTTTACTGTGTAGTTTACATTTTTGTTATCGGTAGAATTTTTAATAATGCCTTTGCCATTCGTTTGTATCTGAGATGTAGAACCAGTTATGTTTTGGTCATTGTACTGATCTTATGTTTACTGATCTTGTGATATTTATTACTATTTGGAATGTTCTTTTGTAGATTTATTTGGAGTTTCAACTTACATATCCTGCCCATCTGAGTTAATACCTTTCATTTCCTATATTTCAATTCTTATGTTCTTAACTTCTCCATATTGTCTTATTGCACTGATTAGGATTTCCAGAATTCCATTGAACAGAAGTGGTGGTAAGGGTCATTCTTGTTTCACTTCCCATCTTAAAGAAGGAGTGAAAGTTTGATATCTCACTTTCAAGGATGATGATTTAAGTATAGTGCATTGTAAAAGATATTCTCTATCAGATTGAGAAAGCTTGCCCCTTTCTATTATTTTCATATGAATTTTGGTCATGAAAATGTGTACAAATTTGTCAAATCTCCCTTGCATCCACTGGTAGAATGTATAGATTGACACTTTCCTCACTAAGTATGCACTTTATAAGACATAGTTGTATATGATCTGCTACATACTGTTCATGACTTCTCTATTTCTATTAATATGAAGTTTTGGTACATAGTTTTCTTCCTCAAAATTGTCTTGGAAGAATTTTTATATCAAAATAATACTGGCTGCATTAATTTAAGTGAGAAAAGTTTCCTAATGTAGGTCTATTTTTATTTCCATTCTTCCATGATCACTTACTGGTATTTTTGAGATGCTGAATAGTTTTGGTTAAGTACAACATATTATACATGAAAAATATAAAATATCAGACCAAATAATGGTTATCTTCTTCCAGAAAGGACTTCCCTTAACATAGAAGTCAGAATGATATCATACATCTGGCTGTGATTCAGAACTGCACAGGAACTGAATACAGTGGGAAATTGGATATGGGCATTAAATTACCTTTCTATTTTTCTCCCAACTCTGGAATACTGAGATCAGTTTTTGTCTTAACAGTTTTCCAGTGCTCAATGGTTTCTGCATCTTGGAGTGAAATATTTCAAGTTCTGAAAGAAAACAACCTCCAACTCAGATTGATGTACCTTGTAAAACTATCTTTCAAAATCAATGGAGAAATAAGATACTTCCTTGCCAAATACTCTAGTTGTTATAATACAACCTACCTATTCCACTTGAGGCAAGGGCATATAATTGTTAACATAAAAATAATATAACTAAAAGTTGTACTTTTGTGGTTAAAAAAATAACAAGATAGGTAAGGTTTCAATTACTAATCTCATCCCATAGAGAAGATGGAAATGACATTACCAACTGGTGAGGGTCTTATTCTAGTGATGACAATTTTGGTGTAAGGGTGAGGACATCAGTCTACTTTGTTTTCAACAAAGGACACACCAAAAACAAGACTTTTACATCTTAATATTTGTGTCTGTGGGTAATATTAATGAAAATTGTTATCTCCTTACACCTAATTAATTGAGTATAGACTGAGGAATCAGATAGAGATGGCCAGTCTCCCAGATCCAAGCTGTAAGGGCCAGCTTGAGGGAGTATTGCATCTGCTGCGTTCAAGCCCATTCATCCCTCTGCTTGTTGGCTCATGTTGTGACTGCGCTTTTTGGAGTCTACATAACTAGAATAACCCATTCTTCCCTTTCTGCATGGAACAGCCTAGTGCAGAAATAAGCAGCAGTGGGGCTGATTCTACCTTACAAAACAGATAAATTATTTCTTTTACCACAGGCTGAAGCCACTGATCTCAGTGGAGATAATAGTCTAAAACACATGTAGACAAACATTTTCTGTAATTTGCCTTATAAACCATATGTCAGACTGTAGACCTCAAGATTTTGTTGCCACTTCTGAACTCTGTCATTGTGGTATGGCACAGACAATGTGCAAATGAATGAGGAAATCATGTTCAATATTTATGGCATATGAAGTTTAAGTTTTTAAATTTTACATATCAATAATATTCTTCCTCTTTTTCTTATACTTTTCACTTTGAATATTCTTACATCACATGCTATGTCAAAGCAGGTGCTGGGCTTGCCTAAAGCAGGCAGAACTGGTCCCTGTCAATTAGAACTTTCTGCAGAGATGTACACTTATGGGCTTGTAACACTATCTGAAGAAAATTTGGCAGCACCAGACCCCAAAGATTTCCCCGTATCTTTTTATAGAGCTTTATTGTTTTAGCTTTTATGTTTAGATCATGATGAATTTTGACTTAATTTTATTTATTGTGTAGAGGCATTGGGATACTTCATTTGTTCTAATCAGTTCCAAGATTTTTGAAATACTTTCTAAAAATATTACTGTGGTCTACCTTATGAAGCATTCTCATAAATTACCTCTTTAAAAATATTCAAGAGAATAGTTTTTAAAGCATAATTACAAATCACTTAGATGACAATTTAGGAGATTAAAAGTTTTCTTACTTTTGCCTTAAGAAAATTTGAATCTAAATCAGTGGAAGTGTATGTATGAGTATTTTATCTCATGACTTTTGGTGTACTCTTCAGACTTGAGGACATCCTTCTATGAACAAGGGCTTTCTCTGACTCTACAATAACAGTGGTTATACTCAAGAGTTTTCATAGACACAGTAATGTTATAGAATATACAGCTTATATATAGATAGTCCTGATATTTCTGGAATAATCTCTGCAGCTTTTTTCTTTTGCAATGCAATATCCACTCAAGAAACAGGGACATACAGTGGTTATATTGCTCCATTAGACTCTTGTATCAAGAATGGTTCCCTGAGCTTTTTTCCTTTCAGTTTGTTAACCTTACTGAAGAGTCCAGGCCAGTAATCATGTAAAATATTGCTCAGGCTGGATTTTGTGTGATTATTTTCTAAAGATGCGATTTCATTTATGATATTGACAAGAAAGCTACAGGGGGATGAATATATAATATTGAGTCACATTGGTGGTGTGGAGAAACTAACATCACTTAATGCTAATATTGGTTATGCTAACTTCCCCCTATATAAGGGGACATCTTCATTGCAGAATTTGTATCTTATATGTAGTTACTAAAAATCTATGGTAGAATATTTTAAGATTATGTGAAATCTTTCATCTTAAATTGCTCACCCACCTACTAACATTAATCTATGACCCTTCAAATGACTCAAGTTTATATTTCTTTATGGCAGAGTAGTAATCCATGGTGTGTAAATACCATATTTTCTTTATCCATTCATCGGTTGATGGACATACAGGTTGCTTCCAAGATTTAGCTATTATGAATTGTGCTGCTATAAACATGGGTATGCATATATCTCTGTAATATAATGCTTTAAACCTTTTAGGAAGACACATAGAAGGGGAATAAATATGTCAAATGCAATTTCTACTTTTAATTCTTTGAGAAATTTCCATACTGATTTCCATATGGTTGTACCAGTTTACATTCCCACCAACAATATAGAGAGTTTCCTTAATTCTTGCAGTAAAACCAGAATTCATTATACTTTGATTTCTTGATAATTGCCAATCTTTCTGGTATAAGAAGGAACATTAGTGTTGTTTTAATTTGCATTTCTTTAATGGCCTAAAATTTTGAACATTTTTCATATGTTTATTTGTCATTTGTACTTCTTCTGAGAAGTGTCTATTCATTTCACTTGCACATTTTTCGACTGTGTTTTTTATTTTGGCTGTTCTAATTTTTTTGAGTTCTTTATATATTGTAGCTATTAGTGCTCTCTCAGAATAGCTGGTAAAATTTCTTTCCCATTCTGTAGTTTAGAATAGGTTCTTTTCATTCTGTTAATTACAGATGCATATTTATAAAAGTGCTATGAACAGATATTCTGGATATTTCACATTAGAACAAATGCTTCCATTTGTAATGATAATCCATGTGAGATATACAAATACTAAAGTGATGAATTAGAGAAGCAACTAGTGATAGACACCAGTGTCCAAGCTGGGTGATGAGAAAGAAGAAAAGGATCAGAATTCATGACACCAAATACCCAACTACTCAGGTCATCAACTGCTATTGGAAGACATTTTAGCAAGGTCATTGTACTCAAAGTCATCCCTGTTTGTCACATCATCTGTCTGGCTGAAAATAACACTGGTTTTCTTGGGACATGGTTTCCTTGTTATACATCAAAAGACCTAACTGTGATTTTCTCTGTAGTTTTCAGCTGTATTACTTCTATATAACTTAGTTTGTCTGTGTCTGTTGTTCCAGGGCACAACCGTATTAATATCATTGACATCTGTGCTACATGATGAAAAAGAATTTCCCAGACCAGAGACTTTTGACCCTGGCCACTTTTTAGATGACAGTGGCAAGTTTAAGAAAAGCAACTACTTCATGCCTTTCTCAACAGGTAATAGAAATTCATTTCCCTGTGTATATCAAGAGACACATATTTTTTGAGATCAGTTGGAATGGTGCCTCCTGTTTGGTCAAATATCTGTTTGTACATGATTGGCAGCCTCAATTCCAATACCCAAGTGCTTCTCTGCTCATGATATATTGTCATTGTTGGGTGGGGCTTTTGTTGTTTATTTTTAATCACTCTCTTCCACATTACAAAAGCTAGAGTATAAGTTGTTTGTATTCGCCTTTATTTACTTGCTGTAGGTACCATTATCTTATCCAAGAAAGCAAAACTCTATTAAACTTTCTTCACCCACCATGACAAAAGAGATCTAACTGTACAATGTGATTGTCTTCTATGTGATATTGTTCACCCGCTAGAACTAGCAATGGATGTAGTATTCTCCCAAAGAACAGAGTAGCACCAAAAGCCTCACACTCACTTAGGGAAGAAGATGAGTAAATAGTTCATTGCAATATTAATGCTATGAGAGAATCAAGCACAGATTTGGTGGGGAGAGTGCTTATGGGAGAGAAGCTGCAAGCTTCCTGTACCCTCATATATCAGTGTGAGCCTTAAAACTAAGCAAGCAACATGCTAGTAGCATAAATTATTATTTGAGTTGCATCAAAAGAGGAAAGTAGGAAAGGCAAGATATTTTTTTTTTAATGTGGGTACCGGGGGTCAAACTCAGGACCTCACGCTTGCCAGCAGGCGCTTGTGCCACTGAGCGATATCACCGGCCCTTTTTTCCTTTCTATGTGGGTACCGGGAGTTGAATTCAGGACCTCGCGCTTGCCAGGCAGGCGCTTATGCTGCTGAGCTATCTCACTGGCCCAGGCAGGACATCTTTAAGGAAGCAATAAAACAGAGGAAAAGAATACTTGTTCTTATTCAAGAATGTCAGATTTGCCACCAAATAACCATGGGGGTCATGGAAGCTTTGCAGATGGATCCTTCCTTCCTTCCTTCCCCTACAATGTAACAGAGCCCCTGCTCTTCCTCCAGTCATCACCCTGGCTCCTGATTTGTGGATCTCCCCCTTACAGACTGTGTGCTAACACCCCTGCATTTATTCTGTATCTTTTGATGTATTCTGTGTCTTTTGATGTTTTCTTTATATCTAGCACACAATCTGTAATTGTGTAGATCCCACAATTACAAAAACAAAGAGTTCTTTTCAGAAATTCACATTTCAACACTTCAATGCAATATAACAATAAAAATAAGTATAAATTTATGATTGCAAGTGACCTATACTTCAATGAATAGGAATATATTGTTGAGGAAATGCAGAGAGGTAGGATTTTATTGCCTGAAGGTCAAAAAAGAAGGTCCAGAGGAAAATAAATTTGACCTTTATCTGATGTTGTGTGAAAAGGTTTACATTAGCCTAAAGGAATACCATGCTGTAACGCTGGATACTTCATGGCAAGGGTAGTTTAATGAAAAGTATGTGTACCTAGAGCTGTGAATGCAGTGGTCAATACAAGAGTTACAAGGCGACAGAGTGCAAAATGCTCCTGGATCATTAGAACAGGGAGCACAAGAAAAGTGGGTATTTTTCTAGGAAAACAAAGGCATAAACTTGAAATGTCAAGAAAATTTATAACAGGAATATTTAGTAAAGTGTGGGCATGATGCTAGTACTCAATTCATATCTTTGAATCATATACAGTATTTAAGTTCCCATGTTATATGGGTAGCTTATGTGTTTTCTGTTTGTATATCAAGTTGTCCATCCATCCATCTAGCTATCTACCCATCTATCCATTCATCCTTCTTTCCTTGCTTCTTACAGCAACAGTTGCATATGAGGAATAACTACACTATTTTTTTTCTGTTTTCAGGAAAACGTATTTGTGTGGGAGAGGCCCTGGCCCGCATGGAGTTGTTTTTGTTCCTGACTAGCATTTTACAAAATTTTAATCTGAAATCAGTGGTTGATCCAAAGAATCTTGATAGCACTCCAGTTGCCAATGGGTTTGTTTCTGTCCTGCCCTCGTACCAGCTCTGCTTCATTCCTGTCTGAAGAAGAGCAGACTGTCTGGGGTTGCTGTGCTGTCATCTGCTATCCCCTCTTCTAGAGCATAGGCTACCTCATTCCTCCATTGGGAATGGCTTCACTGATATCTCCTTTTCCATCTCCCCATTCAATCAAGACCCAAGGAACATCCAAGTCCGTTTTGAAAAGTTTCTCTGTTTACTGCACTAATATGCATGCTATTTCCTATATTCCATAACACTTGCATTGACCACCCCAAGTGCTAATACTTATCTAATGCTAAACTGTTGATATGTTATCTCTGTTAAAAAGTAAAATGATTTTCTTAAATAAATTTGGAATCAGTTCTCTCCAGGATTCTCTTAATACTAAGCATGTTTAATTTCCAACTTTGTTTACAAACTTTTTTGTGCACAATGGAAGTAAAAACAAAAATATCCCAAAAGGACCACCTCATAAGATAACTATAAAGACCACAAAAGGGAAGATGTTAGAAAAGCTTCTTGGCTCAATGTCATGATGATAGGAGCATCATTGCTGGTTAGAGGCCAACAGCACCCATGAGATGCTGAGAAGACACTCATCAAGGTCCACAGGTACTCAAGTGGGGTTGGGGGCAAAACCCAACCACAGGAAGACAACTTGGTGGACAATAACAGAAGTGCTTAGAATAAGAAGCAGGGTTGCATCTCAATCCAGGTAATGCTTAGAGCCCAGGTCTGGTGAACACCCCGTCTTGAGAAAAGTTCAAATTCTTCTGAGGGATCAAAACAAGTACAGAAGCTGCTGCAGTTCTGCAACTGGTGCCCGGCCTAGCAGCCACCATCCAGTGCCCACCTTCCCTAACTTTCTTCCCACGAGGAGACAGAACCCAGTGGATGAGACATTTGCAGGAGAGAGAGCTGCCCCAGACTGGGACACTAAGGAAAGCATAAACCAGAGAATCACTCTGAGGGCAGTGACAGAGTTAAGACAGAGAGTTCTAGGGAGAGAGAGGGAAAAAGGCCACAGTCATAGCTAAGGACCCAGAACCAGATATTGAGGAATCAAGAGACAGTGAGAAGCACAGGGGCCTGCAGTGGATATAAGCAGCAGGATCCAGAGGTGGATAAAAGACTGGAGCAGAGTCCCAGTAGGCAGTCTTCCACCACACCTCAAATTCCACCGAGCTCCGCATCTGTGTACCTCCCACTGCTCCCCAAAATCACTGAGCTCTGTATCTGTGTGAACTATCTCCAACTGCCTCCCCAAACACTACTGAAATCTAAGCAGAAGGGCTCTCTTTTGCCAGCCCTAAACACCTCTAAATGCTAGAAAGAGACCCGTGAAACAGACCAAAAAAAAAAAAAAAAAAAAAATTGTTGCGATGCAGAAAGCCAGAGAGGGGTTATGTGGTCAGAAAAATTGACACTACGTAGAAAACCAGAGAAGAGTGATGCAAAAACAAGTTGGTAAGGTTGACTCAGCCAGAGTGTTGTAGAAGAAACAGATATAAGCAGCCACAGGGGTTATTAAAGAGAAAAGGGGACAGAGATTAGGGAAGCCACTCCAAAACACAGCAGAAGACGGCACCAAACCAATCATGCTCCGCTCACCCGCACTCCTACAATTGATCACATCAGGTCATAAGACAGAGGCACAGACCTCCAGCTAGTTACGTTCACAGACGTGCAGCTGAAACCTAGCAGAACTCTGCCTGCAAGAAGAGTGAGAGAGTTTCAACGGTCTGTCTGGCCTGCCAGCTAGCTGCCCCGTCTCTGATAGATGAGAGAATAAGTCGTTGGTAGGAAACCAGCTGACACACTAGTTGACACATCCAACCTCCCGCGCACATACACGGAAGGCTGGAGCTCAGCACTCTCCCTCCCTCCTGCAAATGCCGCAAAGTTTCTTAATTTTTGAACTAATGGGGGAGACCATCCTGGCCAAATTCAGACTGTAGTAATAAAAAAACTGAGAAGACTATTTACTTTTAGTATTTTTTTAAGTGTCCCCTTCCCGTTTTCAACTGCTACTGTTTTTTGAAATAGCTACAGGGGACAGTTGTGTACTAGTAAAAGAAAAGGAGTGTAAGCTATTGGTCTTACCAAGCTACACTAGGATTTCCTATGCCAAGCGTTGTTTCATAGGATTAAATTAGCTATTTGGTTTAATCATAAATTGTTCTCAGTCTTCCTGTACCCTCTGCTACATTCTATTTAAACTCTCTCCTTCATTTATTTTTACTTACTTGCCCTCTCATACCCTCTTGAATACCTCCTCATTTTCTGCTTCTGCATTGCACAAGTACTATCAATACAACATATTTATTTTCTTTTTTGTTTTTCTTTCTTCTTCCATCACTTTTATCTGCTTATAGTAAGAACTAGTGGCTTGGCAGCAAGAACTAGTAAGAACATAGGACTAAGAGTTAATGATTTTATCTCTATAGTTTCTTGCCTAGTTACATTTGGTTCTCCCACACCAAGGGCTGCTTCATAAGGTTAGCTAAATTAGTTTTCTAATTTGGTTATAAATTAGACATAACCTCACTGTACCTTACCGTAGGCTTCACTTAAACTCCTTCTCCCCTTTCTCTTTATTTAATTTCTCTCCTGCACCATCTAAAATCCTAGTCATTCACCCCTGCCTTTGCATGACAAAAGTACTATTAGCACAATGTATTTTTTATTTTTATTTATTTATTTGTTTTCTTTTTACCTTGTCTTTCTTTTCTTCCTCTCATAGAATATATATGCGAGGTATTTGTATATATGAAATAGTGAATGAAAATCATTGCTTTAATTTATATAGCATCTTTTATTGACAGATCCGGTTAACCTTCACCAAAATTGTGTGTGGAAGATCCAAACATAAGCTTTCTATGACCATATTAATTGCTTCCAACTTTCTTATACCTTCCATTAATTTCCAATTATATCTCCCATCTTCTTTATCCTTTTTTCTGCCCATACAAATAAGTTATTATAACCTCCTCCCCCTCTCCATTCAGATACAAAAATAATATATCCAAAGTCTTATCATTTTTTCTCTTTCAAAAGCTCTTATCTTTTTTCTTTCCTTCCTTCCGAACTATTTTCTTCCTTTGTTTCTTCCTTTTTCCTTCCCTTGTCCTTTATATCCCTGCTACTCTTCATCAGAACTATTTTATTGTCTTCCTGAGTGATTGAAAAAGTGTAAAATTTTTAAAACAAGTTTTAAATTACATGTTGATACATGGTTGGTTCTGTAGATGATGATATAACTGGAAGTTTTTCTCTCTATGCAACACAGTGACTACCACTGATTCTAGTATGTTAAGTAGGTTGAATATGTGCATAAACAACAAAACATAACAAAAACCAAGGTCACATCACAGGGAAAGTTACACTAAGGAAAAACACCTTCACAGTAGGGACAGAGTTTTCCATCCTAACTCATCTTCACCCCCCACACACACACCAAAAAACCCTACTAGAAATATGAGAAAATAGGGCAGTAGGATGAAACCAAAAGCTCTTAACTCCCCAAAAGAAAACACAAAACTTATACTTTTGAATAATTGATGGACCACAGGAAAAATCAGGGAAGAAATTAAAAATTTCCTAGAATCAAATGACAATGGCAGGCCAACATACCAAATCCCATGAGACACAGTGAAAACTGTTCAGAGAGGGAAGTTTACAGCTATGAATGTCTACATTTGAAAAACAGAGCAATCCAAATAAATAATCAAATGATGCATCTTGATGTTCTAGAAAAATGAGAACAATCTAAATCTAAAATTAATAGAAGGAATGGAATCATAAAGATCATAGCAAAAATAATTGAGAATTAAAAATCAATACAAAGGATCAGTAAATCAAATAGTTGGTTCTTGGAAAGGATAAATGAGATTGATGAACTCATTCCGAAACCTACAAAAAGAAGGAAAGAAAATACCTAAATTAATACAGGAAAAGTGAAAATGGCATAATCACAACAGACCACACTGAAATTCAGAAGATTATAAGAAACTACTTTGAAACTAATATTGCAATAAATGAAAGATCTAGAAGAACTACACACATTCCTAGACACATACGACTTACCAAAACTGAACCAAGAAGATATAAAAACCCTGACTAGACCAATAACAGGCAATGCTTAAAAACAAACAAAAACAAAAACAAAAACAAAAATCTCTACCTAAGAAGAAAAACACAGGCCCTGTTGCATTTACCACTAAACTTTACGGAAGTTCAGAGAAGGACTAATACCAATACTCCTCAAACTTTTCCATGAAATGGACAGGGAATAAATACCGCCAAACTCATCCCTTGAAGCCACCTAATACCAAAGCTGGAAAAGAGCCCACAAAAAAGAAAACTATAAGCTAATATTCCTAACGAACATAGATGCAAAAATCCTCAACAAGATACCTGCACACAGTATGAGACAAATAACGAAAAAGATCATGTCATGACCAAATCAGTGTCATCCTACGGATGCAAAATAGTATAACATATGTAAATAATAAATATAACATGCCACCTAAATAGAAGTGAGGATAAAACATCACATGATCATCTCGATAGATGGAGAAAAGCCTTAGACAAAAATCTAACATCTATTAGTGATAAAATCCCTGAACAAAATATATATGGAAGGACCTCAGTTCAAACTGATGAAAGCTATTTATGACAAACCCATTGCGAGCATCATACGAAATGTGGAAAAACTGAAATCACACCCTCTAAAATCAGAGATGAGAGTGGGTCAACTCCTACCACTCCTGTTCAAAATAGGTCTCAAAACTTTAGCCAGAGCAATCAGGCAAGAAAGAAATACAAGGGACATGAACAGGAAAGGAAAAGATCAAACTACCCTTATTTTCTGATATGATTCTTTAGATAGAAAACCCAAATACTACATCAAACAATGTTAAATTAATAAATATATTCTAAAATTTCATACGGAACCAGAAGAGACTCAGAATAGCCAAAGCAACACTTAACAAAAAGAGCCAAGCAGGAGGTATTGCAATCCCAGATTTTGAGTTATACTACAAAGCTGCAGAAATGAAACAGTACATTATTGTAAAAAAGAAATTCCACATGTATTACAGGGGGATAAAAGACACAGAACTGGTTTCCTACACTTTCACCCATCTGGTCTTTGACAATGGAGCTAAAAACGCTGTAGAAAAGATAACCTCTTTAAAAACGATGCTGGCAGGCCGGTGAGATGGCTCAGTGGCATAAGCGCCTGCCTGGCAAGCATGAGGGCCTGAGTTCGACTCCCGGAACCCACATACGAAAAAGGGGCCGGTGATATCGCTCAGTGGCACGGGCGCCTGCTGGCGCTCAAGGTCCTGAGGTCGACCCCCGGTACCCAAAAAAAAAAAAAAAAAAAACGATGCTGGGAAGACTGGATATCCATGTGCCGAAGAGTGAATATAGACCCATATCTCTCACCTTGAATGAAAATTGAATCAAAATGGATCTAAATCCTAGATATAAACACAAAAAGGATGAATTTGTTAGGAGATAAAATATGGAACACACTTGAAGACACATACATAGGCAGAGTTCCTGAACAGAACACCAATAGCAAAAGAAATCATACCAGAACTGACAAATGGGGTTCTATCATATTAAAAAGTTTCTCCATGGAAAAGGAAAAAAATCAAGAGTGCAGAGACACGGCAGTTGATTTAGAGACTGGCTGATCATGGGGTCGTGCTTTGGGGATATTTCTCAGGTATCTACAACACTACCCTGAGGAGCTTTTCTTCTTTTCCAGTGTTTCCTCCCCTCTCTCAGTAACAGTTTCCTAGGCACACCTGCCTAGTTCCCAGGAACTAGTTTTTTTTGTTTTGTTTTGTTTTGTTTTGTTTTAATTTAAAGAGAAAAAAGACAACAACAATAAGACAGAGTTTCAAAACATGTTAGTAGGAGAGTTACAATAAGGAGCTAGTTTTAAATACTGTGCTGTATGAAAATAAACACAGAGTGTAGTAATGAACATAGAGTTCAGAGGAAACCAGACACTGGCTTCCAACAGTCTTTTCCCAAGGACTTGATTTTCAGCATGGAAACTGAGGACATCACCTTCTCCAAAATCCTCCCAAAGCGGCTATAACACATTCTAGTTTAGGTCACTATTCAGTGCTCATATGGTTATGACTTTGTAAATGTCATTCACTGGAGACCCCAGAAGTGTATATGGTAATTTATTTTCTCTTTCTTTTATCTCATTGTTGTCTCCATGGATCTAGTAAAGATTTTGTTTCCATGTGCTTCATTCCTCCAAAGGAGTCTAGGTACTTAACTCTAATCTCCTTTGCATTTGAAATGTATCACTGATATAATCAAATACATGACATATCTTGCTAATTTTATCTTCTTGAAGAACCTGTGCTCACCTTTCTCCTGCTCCTGGGCTCACAGTTTCTCTCAAGCCCTGAAGCTCAGCTGTCCTATTAGGATCTATTTCCAATGTTCTCTGAGGTTTTCTTTTTTCCTTTGTAACTCTCTTTGGGCTGGTGTTCACCCAGCTTCTCCTTTATCTTGTTTTGTTCTTTTATTTGGCAAGTTACTTTTTTCTTTTTTTTTTTTATTTTAAAGAGAACAAAAAACAAAACAAATCAAAAGAAGAACAAATTTTCAAAACAACATAATAGGAGGGTAACAATGGTTAATACATTATGTATTACTATCTTTAAGTTAGTTATTCAGGATACCAGACATTAACATTCAATTGTCCAAACATTATTGGCACAAACCTTACTCTTCAATGAACTAAGTAAAATTGGTAGTGTATCTATCTTAACCATCTTATATATATATACAATTTTTTTCCCTTTCCCTTCTTTCTTTTCCCTATTCCAGTCTCTCTTTCCTTTTGACCAGTTTCTTTTTGATTCACCATGTCTATTGTACATTTTGGATCTTATTTACTCTTTCAGTTTCTCATACTAGAGAGACAATACGATGCTTACACATGTGCGTCTGGTTTATTTCACTTATGAGTATTTTCTTGAGTTGCATCCATTTACCTATAAAAGTCTCCAGTTTATCCTTCTTAATGGCTGAATAGTACTCCATTGTATAAAAATACCACATCTTTCTTATCCATTCCTCAGTTGATGGGCATTTGGGTTGTTTCCAAGATCTGGCTATTACAAATTGTGCTGCTATAAACATGGGTGCACATATATCGCTGTGGTACGATGTTTTTAATTCTTCTGGGAAGATGCCCAGAAGGGGAATAGCTGGGTCAAATGGGACCTCCAACCCTAGTTTTCTGAGGAATCTCCACACTGACTTCCACAGTGGCTGTACCAGTCGACACTCCCACCAACAGTGGAGAAGGGTTCCTTTTTCCCCACAGCCCCTCCAGCATTTGTTATTAGTTGATTTCTTTATAGTAGCCATTCTTTCTGGGGTGAGATGGTATCTCAGTGTTGTTTTAATTTGCATCTCTCGAATGACTAGTGATGTTGCACATTTTTTTGTATATTTATTTGCCATTAGTATTTCTTCATCTGAGAAATGTGTATTCATCTCAGATGCCCATTTTTGGAGTGGGTCTTTAAATTTGGGAGGTCTGATTTTTTTGAGTTCTTTATATGTTCTCGATAGTAATCCTTTGTCTGAGGAACAGCTGGCAAACATTTTTTCCCACATTGTGGGTTGTCTCTTCACTCTATTGGTGGTTTCTCTTGCTGTGCAAAAGCTTTTTAATAAGATGAGATCCCAGTTATTGATTCTTTGGGATAGTTCCCGTGCGGTTGAGTTTTTATTCATAAAGTCTTTGCCTACACCAATGTCTCCAAGGGTTTTACCTATCCTACCTTCCAGCAGATTTAATGTTTCTGTTTTAATATTTAGATCTCTGATCCATTTTGAATTTAGTTTAGTGCATGGTGAAAGATATGGGTCTAGTTTTAATCTTCGGCATGTGTAGAGCCAGTTTTTCCAGCACCATTTATTAAAGAGGCTATCTTTCTTCCAGCGAATGTGTTTGGCACCTTTGTCAAAGATAAGGTGGCTTAGTATGTCTGGGGTTGTTTCAGCATCTTCTAATCTGTTCCATTGATCTTCAGGTCTGTTTTTTTGCCAGTACCACACTGTTTTTATCACAGTAGCTTTATAGTATAATTTCAAGTCGGGGATTGTGATGCCCCCTGCCTTGCCTTTGTTGCCCAGAATTGCCTTTGCTATTCTAGGTCTCTTCTGATTCCAAATGAATTTTAGGATTGTTTTCTCTAATTCTGTGAGATATGCTGTTGGAATTTTGATTGGAATTGCATTAAATCTGTATAACAATTTTGGAAGTATGGCCATTTTCACTATATTGGTTCTTCCTATCCAGGAGCAAGGGATATCTTTCCATTTTCTGATATCCTCTTCAATCTCCTTTTTCAGAGTACTGTAGTTTTCAGTATAGAGGTCTTTTATATCCTTCGTGAGGTTGATTCCTAGGTATTTCATTTTTTTGGATGTTATTGTGAAAGGTATTGTTTCCCTAATTTCTCTTTCAGTAAGTTTGTTATTTGTGTACAGGAAGGCTATTGACTTTTGAGTATTGACTTTGTATCCAGCTACACTACTGAATTTGCTTATTAAATCTAGCAGTTTTTTAGTGGAGTTTTTGGGGTCTTCTGTGTAGAGTATCATGTCATCTGCAAATAATGATAATTTAACTTCTTCCTTTCCGATCATTATTCCTTTTATTTCTTTCTCTTGTCTAATTGCTCTGGCTAAAGTTTCCAGAACTATGTTGAATAAGAGTGGGGACAGTGGACATCCTTGTCTTGTTCCTGAATTTAGAGGGAAGGCTTTCAGTTTTTGGCCATTTAGTATAATATTGGCTGTTGGTTTGTCATAGATAGCTTTTACCAGATTGAGATAAAGACCCTCTATTCCAATTTTCTGTAGGGTTTTTATCATGAAAAGGTGCTGGACTTTGTCAAAAGCTTTTTCTGCATCTATTGAGATGATCATGTGATTTTTGTCTTTGGTTCTGTTAATATGGTGTATCACATTTATTGATTTACGTATGTTGAACCATCCCTGCATCCCTGGGATGAATCCAACTTGGTCATGGTGTATAATCTTCTTGATGATTTGTTGGATTCTGTTTGCCAGTATCTTATTAAGGATCTTTGCATCTATGTTCATTAGGGAGATTGGCCTGTAGTTCTCTTTCTTAATTGGGTCCTTCTCTGGTTTTGGTATCAGGGTAATGCTTGCTTCCAGGAATGAATTTGGGAGTACTGCTTCCCTTTCAATTTCATTGAAAAGTTTGAGAAGTAGGGGCGTTAGGTCTTCTCTAAATTTCTTGTAGAATTCGGCAGTGAATCCATCAGGGCCTGGGCTTTTCTTTGTTGGGAGGTTTTTAATTACATCTTCAATTTCATTGGCTGATATTGGTTTATTTAGGATTTTTAAATCTTCTTGATTCAGCTTTGGTAATTCATACGAATCTAGGAATCTGTCCATTTCTTCTGCATTTTCCATCTTAGTAGAATATAAATTTTCAAAATAGGTATAGATGATCTTCTGGATTTCTGCAGGGTCCGTCGTGATATCACCCTTTTCATTTTCAATTGCATGGATTTGAGTCTTTTCTTTTCTTTTTTTAATAAGGTTGGATAAGGGTTTGTCAATCTTATTTATTCTTTCAAAGAACCAACTTTTTGCTTCATTGATTCTTTGTATTGTTTTTTTAGTCTCCAATACGTTAATTTCTGCTCTGATCTTTATAATTTCCTCCCTTGTACGGGCTTTTGGCTTAACCTGCTCTTCTTTTTCTAGAAGCTCGAGGTTCACCCTTAAGTTGTTTATTTGCGCTTGCTCTATTTTCCTGATATAAGTATTTAATGCTATAAATTTCCCTCTTAGGACTGCTTTCATTGTATCCCATAAGTTACGGTATGTTGTACTGTCATTATCACTCAGTTGTAGAAAGTGTCTAATTTCTTCTTTAATTTCATCTGTGACCCATTGGTTGTTCAGGAGGGTGCTGTTTAATTTCCATGTGTTTAGGGAGTTTTTGTGAGATCTTTTGCCATTGATTTCCAATTTCATTGCACTATGGTCTGATAATATGCATGGGATAATTTCAATTCCTTTGCATTTACTTAAGCAGGTTTTAGGAGCTAGTATGTGGTCTATTTTGGAGAACGTCCCATGTGCAGCTGAGAAAAATGTGTATTCTGATGTTGTGGGATGGAACACTCTGTAGACATCTACTAAGTCCATTTGTTCAAAAGTTTGGTTCAGTTCTACTATTTCATTATTGATTTTCTGTCCAGTTGATCTGTCTTTTTGTGACAGTGGAGTATTGAGATCTCCCAATATAATTGTATTAGTGCTTATTTGATTTTTCATGTCCTTTAGTACTTGTTTTATATAGCTGGGTGCACTGGTATTTGATGCATATATATTTATGATCGTTATCTCTTCCTCTTGGATTGTTCCCTTTACAAGGATGTAATGACCGTCTTTATCTCTCTGAATCCTTCTTGGCTTGAAGTTCACTTTGTCTGCAAAAAGAATAGCTACCCCTGCTTTTTTCTGGGTTCCTGTGGCATGGAGTATTGTTTTCCATCCTTTGACTTTCAGTCTATGAATTTCTTTCTGAATTAAATGTGTTTCTTGTATACAGCATATTGTTGGATCTTGCTTCTTGATCCATTTCGCCAGTCTGTGCCTTTTGATTGGTGAATTGAGACCGTTAACATTGATGGTTAAAACTGATATATATTGACTTATACTTGTCATGATATTTTCCTGTTGATGGTTCCCACTCTTTGTTTTTCCCCTTTCCTGCTATTTAATTATCTGCCCTGCCTGGTGGATTTCTTCTGTTGGGGTTCCTATCTCTTTCTAGAATGTCCTTCAGAACATTTTGGAGTGCTGGTTTGGTGGTCATAAATTTTCTCAGATGTTCTTTGTCATGAAAGTATTTTATTTCTCCATCAATTTTTTTTTTTTTTGTGGGTACCGGGGGGTCGACCTCAGGACCTCGTGCGCCAACAGGCGCCTGTGCCGCTGAGCGATATCACCGGCCCCTTTTTCGTATGTGGGTTCCGGGAGTCGAACTCAGGCCTTCGCGCTTGGAAGGCAGGCGCTTACGCCGCTGAGCCATCTCACCAGCCCTCTCCATCAATTTTGAAAGATAGTTTTGCAGGGTACATCAATCTGGGTTGAAAATTATTTTCCTTTAGAGCTTGAAATACATCATTCCAAGCTCTTCTTGAATTGAGGGTTTGTGCTGAAAAGTCAGCTGTGATTCTGATGGGTTTTCCTTTATAGGTGATTTGTCTCTTCTCCCTAACAGCTTTTAAGATTCTGCCCTTCTCTTGAATTTCTGGGATCTTGACTATGATATGTCTGGCTGAAGGTTTTTTTTGATCATGTCTAGTTGGTGTTCTAAACGCTTCACTTATAGGGGCATCAAATTCCTTTTCTCTTCCAGGAAAGTTCTCCCTGATTATGTCTTTGAACAAGGTTTTAATGTCATTGATGCTATCTCCTGCTTTTTCATTTATTCCAATTATTCTTAAGTTGTTTATCTTTGAGTCATCTAGCAGCTGCTGAATTGATTTTTCATGGTCCCTTACTGTTTTTAAGAATTCTTCCTTTTCATGATAACTAATTGCAAGCCTGTCTTCTATATCTGAGATCCTGTCCTCGCATTGGCTTAATCTGCTACAAATACTTTCAATGAAATTTTTGTTCTCTTGGATATCTGCTTGAATTTGCCTTATGGATTCCATTTCTTTCCTATGCTGAGCATTCATGGTTTCTATAGTTTTCTTAAGCTCATCTATTTTTTTGTCTGTATCAGCTATAGTGTCCTTAAGCATGGTCTTCATTGTGGACATTATCTCTGTAGTTATCTGTGAGATTATTTCTGTTTTAATTTTTTCCAGAGCCTCATTCAGTTGCTTTGTTTTTACCACTTCAGATAGGCCAGGTGGGTGGCTTTCGGATTGTCCCACCTCGTTGCCCCCTAGGTTTGCCTTTGGTGAATTGGATGTGTGTGGTTGCATCTTGTTTAAGTGTCGTCTCATTTTTTCTTTCTTTAATTCCTGGGGTGATGTTTGCAAATTACCTATAGTAGGTTACTTTATTGCTAGTGTTTAAGATCTTTAGAAGATGACTACTTCTCTGCAGTATCTTCCAGGTGGAGCTTGCTTTTGGGTTTTGAGCTTTCTGCCAGATCCTACCTCTTCAATTTGTTGGATATGCGAAGTTGCTACCTGTTTGGCCCAGTCTTTGATTCTTTGGTACTGTGCCACTGTATTTTCTGTGTCCCTTAGTCAATCTCAATCACTAAGTATCAGGAAGGAAAGATGTTTAGAACAATTATTTCACATTTGGCTATAATGTTAACTAAAGCATCAAACACAGCCTAGAAAATGACAGACTGAGCTAACCAGTTATTTACCACTTTTAGCTGTATAGAGTTGCAGTTATATAACAAAATCTAAAACACACCAGAAAAAATATGCAGTATACAAGTCCTATGTATGTCAATTTTTCCCTGAGGAGTTTAAATTTAAAATGAGTTAAGGAGGAAATAGAGTGTTGGGAGAATAGGAAGGAATTAGATGTAAGGTTAGAGGACCAAGAGGGATCCCACTAACATTGGGACACTGGTGCAGAGGACTGGTGGTAAAAAGAGAAGGAAGGGATAAAAGGAAGAACAGATCACAACCACAATCACAAAGAAGTTAGAGGTGCTGTTTACACTCATATAAAAAAAACAGAGAGAATAATGAAGGAAAGAGCAAATACACATACAGAACCAAAAACAAAGATAAAAACAATAAAACAGACAAAACAAAAATAAAACCCCACCAAAAAAAAAAAAAAAAAAAAAAAAAACCCTTCGCCAGAACAAAAAACAAATGAGTGAGAAAAAAATAAAAATTAAAATAAAAAAAAAAAGTAAAATAAGAAGAATCAGTTCCAGGTGTTGACTCTGCTGTAGGCAGGCACCGTGTGGTGACAGAGTCCTGTTCCGTGCAGGTCGGTCCCAGTAAGCCAGGAGCGGCCCTCTGGCGGGCGGTGAGCAGAGGCCCGTACTTTCAGGCAGAGACCAGTCTAGCTCACCCGCCGCGCTCAGTGCCCTTTCACTATCCCTGGGCCTGAGAGGTGCAGTGCGCTGTCCAGAGCGCGGGTTCCCTGGACTGGTTTCCCGCCTCTGATTTTCGCCACACCCCCCACAATGGTGCCGGGCCACTCGCTCTCCGGCGCGGGACAGGTGCGGCTGAGAGACCAGTTTCGTTCACCCGGTGCCCTCAGCACACTCTCGTGGGCCTGAGAAGCCCCGCGCTGCCCTGTCCGGAGCACAGTGTCCAGCGCTGCTCTTCTTTCACCGCGCTCTGATTTTCGCCGCACCCCCCACAATGGCGCCCGGCCAGTCGCTCTCTGGCGCGGGGCAGCTGTGGCTGAGAGACACTCACCGCCGGCCAGCGCAGTTCTCCGCCGCTCCCCTGCCTCGCCGCTGTCTCAGGATCCTCCGTGGGGGCTCCCTGGGTGCCAGCTGTCACCGTGTGTCCGTAGAATTGAACTTCTGTAGCGCTGCAATTCCTGGGATGGTAGAATGTGTGCGCGCGATCTGCTCCTTCTTTCCTTCTTCTTTGTTGGAAAGTACCCTTCACTGGTGCCGGGGGTCCCAGATTGCACTTCAGAACTTTTCTGGGTTCCGGGGAGGCATCTCCCCCCCCCGTGCTTTCCCGGTCGCTATATTCCCGTGTTCCAACGGTAACTTTTAGAGAGAGTTTCGCTGCCTGCTTCTTACTCATCCGCCATCTTTTTCTCCCCCCTACTTTTTTCTAAAAAAGGAGAATTAAGAAAATTTTTCAGAAATTTTCCTTCTCATTTTGATTCTAGATTTCAAATAACTTTTCTTGAAATATTGAAGGCATTTCTCTAATGAATCCTGGTTTACTGTATTTTGAGACACTTAATTTCCCACTGAATCTCGATCTTTTGTGTAATGCTTTTCCCTTCAAATCCTGAAATATCTATGTCTCTACCTTACATTAAAAATTTCATTTTAAAAAGCTTCATCAGTCATCCTCAACAAAAGCTCATAGTTTATTCAATAGTTTACTTTGTGTTATGTAATTGACAGGTTTTGATACACATATAGTTCCTATATATTTTTCATGTTGCCTACAGATTTTACTATTATTATCCATATTCTTTTGAACCATTTGTTAAAATGGTATTCATGTACTACTATCGAGCAAAGCCCATAGTTTACATTATGGCCCACTCTTTGTGTTATGTGATGTATAGATATTGCTATATACATAGAGTCATGTGTTCACCATTGCTACAGCATGCCGAATAGTTTCATCTAACAATACCTATGTTCTACCTGTCCATTCCTCCCTCTTGGCTTCCTCAAATTCTCTTAGTCCGTGATCTTTTTATTTTCTCCATAGTTACACATTTTTCTAAATGTTGTATAGCTGGAATTCTGTAATATATATATAATACATGTAATATAATATATACATATATACTCTGTAGATTGCCTTCTTTGCTCTGAGAAGATACATTTAAGGTTCCTCCACACCCTATGTGGCCCAACTGCTCTACTGGATTCCTGAATGTTGCCATCTGAACGTGATTAATCAGAACAACTGACTAAATTTCCATAATAAAAGAGTGCAGTTTTTTCAAAATTAGGGAACCAAGTGTCAGGGACAAAACAAATTTGAGTAGTGGCTGATCTAGATTGGAACCCAGGACTGTATCCATTCTCCACACCTGGACTGCTCCAGCAATTGTATCCTCTCATTTCACTTAGCTCTTGCTGAAGTTCAAAGCTAGAGAAGTAGAACTTGGTAGTCTTTCAGTAAAATATTTCCTGGCATGTGATACTGACAGAACATGTGGATACTGGTCTCTCCAATACCATTGTCCTCAGAGTCAGCAACACAGCATGGCTTCTCACTCCACAAAAAAACAAATTCCTCAATGAACAAGGAGGGCCTGAAACAAGGTCACAGAATCCAGTTATGAATAGATAATTGGGGCATCAAAATAGATACTACTATTAATGGCTCATAATTCATTTTATACTATTGAAAGAATTATTTCATAATGATACAAACAGGTAAATTATAAATAAATGGACACTTTATGAGAAATGGACACTTACCAAGATACACCCCAAAATTGTTCCTAACTACAAAGCAGAGTAGAATAACTTTATAGTGAAAGAGATTTTTAAACAGTATCACAATCAAATAATCAATATAAACATCATCTCTAACAGAACAGATAGAAATTGCCATCTAATAGGTTGGACTAAGAAGATAAAAAGCGATATTCCTACCAGAGATGCATAACTTGTATCTAATCACAAGAGAAAAATAGTAAAAAGCAATGTGAGGAACTTTATACAAACAACTGAACAATGAAGGCCAGGGACTTCATGAAAAGAGTGAGGAATTGTTCTTCCAGACTAAATTGGACAAAACATACATGGCAATTTACAAGATGTGCCTTCCCCTGAAGTCTAACTGAACAGTAGCGATATCATTTGGGACTTATGGGTAGAACACACATAAGAACAAGAATTTCACTGTCATCACGCATCCATATTAATTTCTTCATTTTGTGGCTATATATGAAAATCACCATTTATTAGAGAAAATGTTTGAACTTGTATCAAACCTTTGGAACATCAGGTCAGTAATCTACACTCAAATTACTTGAAATAATAGTAATTATTTGAATGCTTCTTGTTTTGATTGTTCAATTTTACATAAGTATACATGAAGTATAGGTATAGTCACACTTGGTATTGTGATAACATCGATATTATTCTTTTATGCTCAAGATAGCTTGGCTATTGGGTTTTTTTGTGTATATATGTGATCCTATATGAATTTTAGGATTAATTTTTCTAGTTTTCTGAAAAATGTCCATGGTATTTTGATGGGGATTGGAATGAGTCTGAAGTCTGAATTCGGATAAATGGTCATTTTAACAATACGACAGTTGCCAAGTCATGAATGTAGAAGGTTTCTCCATCTTCTAGTGTATTCCTCAGTTTCTTCAGTTTTCTGTGATTTTCATTCCAGAAGTCTTTCACCTCCTCGGTTAGTAAATTTTGAAAGCTATTGTGAACAGAATGGTTTTCCTGTTTCTTTCTCAGAGGGTTTGCTTTGTCGCTCAGAAAAAGCTACTAATTTTTATATGTTGACTTTGTGTCCTGACACTTTGCTGAATTTGATTATTAGCTCTAATATTTTCTGATGGAGGTTTTAGAGTGTTCATTTTTTCAATTTTTTGTTTTTTATTAGTATGTGTTTGCCGTGTTTGTTTTTTACATGTTTTGTTTGTTTTGTATGTTTGTTTTCTGTTTTTTATTAGTATGCTAGTACATTCCTTGTGGGGAGTTGGACCAGACCAAGAAGAAGGCAGATAGTCACCATAATGCTGCTCAGACTCTCTGTCCTCCAGACACCAGTGGCCACTCACATCGTGTTGTCTGCTGATGAGCAAGTGAGGCTGCCACACTCACCAGCAGCAGACGGGGCTGCAGTCCTCAATGCCAAGAAGGAGAAGGCTCCCTTGTGATGGGCCTCCATCTGTGTCTGTGTAAGAGCCCCTGATGCTGAAACCACAATAGGAGGGAAAAGGAATTAAATCCAGTGAAACCCAGTACCAAGAAGAGCCTCACAGCCCTTGTTCCTAGGCCAGTACCTTCAGACTAAGCCTCTGAAACTTCGTTAGCTAGATGACCACAGGCCATAAGAATGAGGAATGAGCCACGGGCCACAGAGTGAGGAGCGAGCTTCTAGCTGCTGGGAAATAGGGAAGGAAAGTAAGCATATGGCTGTACCTTGAGATTCATTGCTTGGCTGGCAAAGCCCAACACTGGGTGGATATTAGAGGTATCTGTCACAAGCTGGCACACACTCATGGAGCCTGTGGACTAGTCTAGTGCTGAGGAAGACCCACAGGCCCTATTAATCAGACTTATTTCTCTAGGGCTGGATGTGCCCATCTTATGCCATGAGTAGAGATCAGCAGCAGTAGCTCATGGCAGTGTGGGCCTTGGTCCTGCTCTCATGCACTAGTACTAGTCTTTTATGGGAGTTTAAAAAATCATCTTTATTTTTTTGAAGTTAATACAGTATATATACTAAAGGAAACAAAACCAGAAGAAGCAAAGAACAATGCCATTTGCACTGATAAGCAACTTAGTTGGCTAGGTCTTTTGGGACCCTGTGTATACTTACACAACATGACATTTTGTGTGACTGAGATGGCCCATGCTTTTCCACACATCATTAATATTCACCAGCTCAAAATCCCAAAACTATGAGTATTTTTGAAAATCAGGACTATACTATACTAACTCAATCTGTTAGAAAAAATTGTAATCTTGCAAAAATTTCACTGAAGATAAAAATGGCAACAGGTCTCCACAGAGAAGTATTGGTAGAATTTCAATTAAAATACTTCATTCCCTTAAAGCTCAAAGTGAGACATAAAGCAATAACGTACACCAAGCTTGTATTTGAGAGTTAATATTAAGATATTAGCAAAATGATATGTTCCCACTGAAATATTAATGTATTCCTATACTACAGTTAGAAGAGACACACACATCAATAGTTCCCACCAAAATGTAAATGTGAAGACACTACACATCTTTTCTTGTATACTTCCTTCCAGTCCTCTACTGCCAGGCTAATGACAAGTTCTGACACACACTGCCCCCGGGTGGCACAATATTACAAGTTCAGGGTGCATCTTTTGTATCAATTATAACAAAAAATATTTACAAGTTGGTTGACTCACTAGCTCTACTTTTTATCATACATTGTCACCTTGCGACATCTATGAAGCTTAGGGTTGTGCAATGAAGTATGAACTTTGTGCACAATAAGTCCAAGTACTTTACCAAAAATAGACATGTAGACCTACGGTTGTAATATAAAACTATTTCCAGTTGTGGGGATACTAGCAAAAAGCTCTTACACTTACTCTTTCTTTTCCCTTTTCACCATTCCAGTCACTAAGTTCAGGACCAAGTGTAGCTCCAAAAGGTGGCTTTCGATTTCCCCTGTTACAGCGGGGTCTCCCAGGAGGGTGTGCACGTGCTTTCTCCATTGCCCCTAGGATGGAGGTGCCTGAGAGAACAGTGTAAGTCTGTGCTCTGTGCTTCCTTCATTGCCCCAGGGAGGGAAGTACCTGCAAGAAGAGTGTAAGTCTGCACTGGAAAGGCAGTGTCTGCAAGAGGAGTGCAAGGACACATGCCTTTGATGGGTGGACCGACACCATAACCGAGACCCAGGACAACAGCTGGGCCTCAGGCACAGGGGCACACACACGCCTTTGGAGGGCAGAGTAATCAGCCAGACCTGCAACATGGAAGCGTCTCAAGCAGCAGCAAGGAGCCAGCAGTTCGACTCTGGAGAACTCCACCAACAGAAGACCAGTCCCAGCCCCCACATCCAGAGGCCAAGACCAGCTCCATACCCAGCATATTTCTGGGATTAAACATGGACACTATCACAGAACTGTAAACACAAGAGGTATTTTACTACTTTTATTCTACTTTCTTTGTCTGATTGGCTACCCCTTTCCTGTCTGATTGGATGTCATCTTGTTTTGTTTTGTATTCTGGTTATTTTTGTATTTGGGTTTTTTTTCCTCCTCTTTTTCTCTGGTCTCCTTTTTCTTTCTTTCTTTTCTTCTTTTCTTTTTCACTCTCTTTCTCTTTCTTCCTTCGTTTTCTCGCTATTTAGGTATCTTACCATTTTTTTTCATTTTCTTCTATTGAACCTCTTTCCTCAACTACTTGAATTTAAACTTTCAAGTCAGTAAACATTGTCTCTGTCCTTTCTGATTACTCCTTCACATTCTATTTCATTCTTTCCCTCTTGTGTCCTCCAGGTCCCAAAACTTGGATGAACATCATTTGACCTCCAGCCTTGACTCTACTATATTTGACATCATTCATCACTTTAGCTTGTCCCCTACCATCTTAACCCCTCACCCCTGCAGAGGGGTAAAATCACTCCATTAAGGGGAAAATCACTGCATACAAGTACACAGTATATGTTTGAATTTGATATATAACTTTAGAGTTTGCTCCTGTGTTTGGAGATAGCAGGTTAATGGTTACCATAGTTTGTCAGTAATTAAGCTGTACTTGAAGCTATTGTTATTACTAACTGTACTACTTTAGCCAGGATGTCATACATGTTTTACACAGTTTTTCTCCCCATATGATAACACCGTAATTGTATGGTGTCATAATCATCACCACAGCCCAGTACCAAAGGATTGGGAGCTGAGCCAAATAGTAATTTTGCACCCTTTATAAATTGGGAAGGTAAGTTCTTGGGATAGCTATAAAGAACCATTTACATCTAGAGAACATCCCTGAAGAACAA
The DNA here is from genome assembly GCA_028451465.1 of Erethizon dorsatum. Taxonomy (NCBI): domain Eukaryota; kingdom Metazoa; phylum Chordata; class Mammalia; order Rodentia; family Erethizontidae; genus Erethizon; species Erethizon dorsatum. Next base: position 122,194,984 of record CM051822.1, on the reverse strand, counting down.
ACATCTCCTAGGGAAGCCTCAATACTAGTGATAGAGCTATATATCCTAAGAAATCAGCAGCCATCAACATACAAAACAAAATAAAATTAAAAAAAGAAAATAGAAAATGACAAGACACAGGAACAAAATGAAATCCCAGACCCCTAGCCCACCCAGAACAAGCCTGGAACTCAGCAAGATAGAAGAAATTGGAAGTCAAACACTGGAACATTCTGAAATGATAACAACAGAAGTGGAAAGGGCTATAGAGAAAATAATCTCTCAGGTACAAAAAGAAATGATGCTTAAAATCAAAGATATTAGAGAACACACAGGTAAAAGAATACTTAAGCTTAGAAAAATGATGGAAACAAAAAAAATGCCCAACATAGGAAAGAAATGGAATCCATGAAACACATCCAAACAGAAATCCAAGAGATTAAAACCTCATTGAAATTATATGCAACATATTGAACAGAGAGGATAGAATTTCAGATCTTGAAGACAGAATTGTAGCAAGTAATCATGAAATGAAAGATATCTTAAAAGTAGCAAGAGACCATGAAAAATCAATCCAACAGCTACAAGATGAAGCAAAGAAGAATAACATAAGATTGATAGGGGTCAATGAGAAAGCTGGAGATAATGCCTATGCCATAAAATGTATCTTCACAGAAATAATGCCAGAAAACTTCCCAAGCATCGATAAAGAATTTGACATACAGGGGCCGGTGAGACGGCTCAGCGGCTTAAGTGCCTGCCTTGCAAGCGCGAAGGCCCGAGTTCGACTCCCGGAACCCACATACGAAAAAGGGGCCGGTGATATCGCTCAGCGGCACAGGTGCCTGTTGGCGCGTGAGGTCCTGAGGTCGTCCCCCCGGTACCCACACAAAAAAAAAAAAAAAGAATTTGACATACAAATAAATGAAGCATATAGAACTCTAAATAGCTACAAACAAAATAAATCTACATACAGACATATAATAAGATCCTAGAAATTCAGCACAAGAATAGAATATTAAAAGCTGTTAGAGAAAAAAAACAGATCACCTATAAAAGAAAGCCCATCAGAATCATGGCAGACTTCTTAACACAAACCCTCAAGTCAAGAAGAGCTTGGAGTGAAGTATTTCAAGTCCTGAAAGAAAACATCTTCCAACCCAGATCTATGTACCCTGCAAAACTATCTTTCAAAATTAATGGAGAAATAAGATACTTCCATGACAAAGAACAACTGAAGAAATTCATGACCACCAAACCAACACTACAAAGGGTACTGAGAGATATTCTAGACAGAGATAAAAATGACCACAATTCCAAGAACAACATCAGAAAGAAATCACCAGGCAGGTCAAGCAATTAAACAGAGGGGAAAAGCAGGAACCAACAACAGGAAAATAACATGACAAAGATAAGCCAATACATATCAGTTCTAATCATCAATGTAAATGGCCCCAATTCACCAATCAAAAGAAACAGACTGGCAGAATGGATCAAGAAACAAGATCCAACAATATGCTGTATACAAGAAACATACTTAACTCAAAAAGAAACTCATAGACTAAAAGTCAAAGGATGGAAAACAATACTCCATGCAACAGGAACCCAGAAAGTAGCAGGGGTAGCTATTTCATCTGCAGACAATGTGAACTTCAAACCAAGAATGATCAAAAGGGATAAAGAAGGTCACTACATACTTGTTAGGGAAAAAATCAAGAGGAAGAGATAACAATCATAAATACATATGCACCAAATATAGGAGCACCCAACTATGTAAGACAAATATTAATAGACATGAAAAATCAAGTAAGCAATAATACAACTGTAAAAGGAGACCTTAATGCTCTATTTTCACGAAGAGATCAACTATACAAAAAATCAGCAAAGAAATATCAGAACTGAACCAAACACGTGAACAAATGGACTTAGTAGATGTTTTCAGTGTTCCACCCAACATCAGAATACACATTCTTCTCAGCTGTACGTGGGGCCTTCTTTAAAATAGACCACATACTAGCCCATAGAACATGCTTAAGTAAATGCAAAGGAATTGAAATTATCCCATGCATATTATCTGACCATAGTGCAATGAAATTGAAAATTAATAGCAAAAGAAACTACACAAACACATGGAAATTAAATAACACCCTCCTAAACAATGAATGGGTCACTGATGAAATAAAGGAAGAAATTAAACAATATCTACAACTAAACGAGAATGCAGATATAACATACTAGAACTTATGGGATGCGATGAAAGCAGTCCTAAGAGGGAAATTTATAGTGGTGAATTCTCACATCAGGAAAACACAATGAGCACAAACAACCTAGTGGTACATCTCAAGATTCTAGAAAAAGAAGAGCAAGACAAACCCAAAGCCCATGGAAGGGAGGAAATTACAAAGATCAGAGCAGAAATTAAAGCAATGGAGATAAAGAAACAATACAAAGAATTAATGAATTAAAGAGTTGGTTCTGGGACGGGGAGATGGCTCAGTGGCATAAGTGTCTGCCTGGCAAGCGCGAGGCCCTGAGTTCGACTCCCAGAACCCACATAAAGGAAAAAAGGGGCCAGTGATATCTCTCAGCAGCACAAGCCCCTGCTCACAGGGGCGGGGTCTTGAGGTCGACTCCCAGTACCCACAAAAAAAAAAAAAAAAAAGGAGTTGGTTCTTTGAAAATATAATTAATATTGATAAACCCTCAGCCAACTTTATCAAAAAAAGGAAAGAAAAGACTCAAATTCATGCAATGAGGAAGGAAAAGGGTGAAATCACTACATATCCTATGGAAATTCAAAAGATCATCAATACCTACTTCAAAAATCTTTACTCTCCTAAGATGGAAAACACAGAAGAAATGGACAGATTCCTAGATATGTATGAATTACCAAAGCTGAATCAAGAAGATATAAAAATTCTGAATAACCCAATATCAGTTAATGAGATTGAAAATGTAATTAAAAACTTACCAACAAAGAAAAGCCCAGGTCCTGATGGATTCACTGCTGAATTCTACAAGAAATTTAGAGAAGATTTAATGCCAATACTCCCCAAACTCTTTCATGAAGTTGAAAGGGAAGCAATCCTCCCTAACTCATTCCTGGAAGCAAGTATTACACTGATACCAAACCAGAGAAAAACCCAACCAAAAAAGAAAACTACAGGCCAATCTCCCTAATGAACATAGATGCAAAAATCCTCAATAAGATACTAGAAAACAGAATGCAGTAAATCATCAAGAAGATTATACACCATGACCAAGTGGGATTCATCCCAGGAATGCAGGGAGGTTCAACATACACAAATCATTAAATGTATACATCATATCAACACAACCAAAGACAAAAATCACATAATCATCTCAATAGATGCAGAAAAAGCTTTTGATAAAGTTCAGCACTCATTCATGTTTAAAAACTCTATAGAAAATTGGAAGAGATGGTTTTTACCTCAATCTGATAAAAGCCATCTATAACGAACCAACAGCCACCATCATACTAAATGGATAAAAACTGAAAGCTTTCACTCTAAAATCAGGAGCAAGACAAGAATGTCCGCTATCATCAATCCTATTCAATTTAGTTCTGGAAACATTAGCCAGAGCAATTAGACAAGAGAGAGAAATAAAAGGAATAAAGATACAAAAGGAAGGGCTGGTGAGATGGCTCAGCGGTGTAAGCGCCTGCCTTGCAAGCGCGAGGGCCCGAGTTCAACTCCCAGAACCCACATACGAAAAAGGGGTCGGTGATATCACTCAGTGGCACGGGTGCCTGTTGGCGTGCGAGGTCCTCAGGTCGACCCCCCGGTACCCACAAAAAAAAGATACAAAAGGAAGAAGTTAAACTGTCATTATTTAGAGAAGACCCTACATAGAAGACCCCAAAAAATCCACCAAAAGACTCCTTGAGTTAATAACCAAATTCAGTAGCATAGCTGGATTCAAAATCAACACTCAAAAATCAATAGCATTCCTGTAGACAAACAACAAACTCACTGAGAGAGAAGTTAGGGAAACCACACCCTTCACAATAGCAAGCAAAAAAAGAGAAATACTTAGGAGACAATCTAACAAAGGAAATAAAAGATCTATATATTGAAAATTACAGTACTCTGAAAAAGGAGATTGAAGAGGACATCAGAAAATGGAAAGATATCCCTTGCTCATGGATAGGAAGAACCAACATTGTGAAAATGGCCACACTTCTAAAACTGTTATACAGATTTAATGCAATCCCAATCAAAATACCATTAGCATACCTCACAGATCTAGAGAAAACATTCCTAAAATTCATTTGGAAACAAAAGAGACCTAGGATAGCTAAGGCAATCCTAGGCAACAAAGGCAAGGCAGGAGGCATCACAACCCCAGACTTGAAATTATACTACAAAGCTACTGTGATAAAATCAGCATGGTACTGGCAAAAAAACAGACCTGAGGACCAATGGAACAGATTAGAGGATGCAGGCACAACTACAAATACACTCAGCCACCTTATTTTTGACAAGGGGGCCAAACACATTCGCTGGAAGAAAGATAGCCTCTTTAATATATGCTGCTGGAAAAACTGGCTTTCCATATGCCAAAGACTAAAACTAGACTCATGCCTATCAACATGCACTAAACTAAAGTCAAAATGGATCAAAGATCGAAATATTAAAACTGAAACACTCAATCTACTGGAAGAGAAAGTAGGTAGAAATCTTGAAGACACAGGGGTATACAGAGAGTTCATAAACAAGAGCCAAACTGCACAGCTAGTACTTCAAAGAATCAACAACTGGGATCTAGTCTTATTAAAGTTTCTGCACATCAGAAGAAATCACCAACAGAGTGAAAAGACAACCCACAGAGTGGAAAAAAAATTTAGCCAACAGTTACTTAGACAAAGGCCTTCTATCTAGAACATATAAAGAATTGAAAGAAAGCAGGACCCCAGAATTCAAAGACCCAATCCAAAAATGGGCATCTGAGATAAATACACACTCCTCAGATGAAAATACAAATGGCAAAAAAAAAAAAAAAATGAAAAAATGTTCAACATCATTTGTCATTCAAGAAATGCAAATTATAACAAGACTGAGATTCCATCTCACCCCAGAAGGAATGGCTGTCATCAAGAAATCAACCAATAACAAATGCTGGCAGGGCTGTGGGAAAAAAGGAACACTTCTCCACTGTTAGTGGGAGTTTAGACTGGTACAACCACTGTGGAAATCAGTGTGGAGATTCCTCAAAAAACTAGGATTAGAGGTCCCATTTGACCCAGCCATTCCCCGTCTGTGTGTTTTCTGAGAAGAATTAAAAACATCCTACTACAGCAATATATGTGCACCCATGTTTATAGCAGCACAATTTGTAATAGCTAAATCTTGGAAACAACCCAAATGCTGATCAGCCAAGGAATGCATAAAAAAGATTTGGTATTTTTATACAATGGAGTTCTACCCATGTATAAAGGAGGATAAACTCAAAACTTTCATAGGTAAATGTATGCAACTAGAGACCACACTCGTAAGTGAAATAAATCAAACTCACATGTGTAAACATCGTATTGTCTCCCTAGTGTAAGAAACTGAAAGAGGAAATAAGATCCAAAATCTACAACATATACTGTGAAAGGGAAAGAATCTGCTCAAAAGGAAAGAACTGGGATGGGGAAAGGAGAAAAGAAGGAAGTGGAAAATATCTATATATTTGATAGCTAAAAAAAAAATATATATATATATATATATATATAATAGCTAAGATAATTATACTAATTTCTTTTAGTTCATTGAAAAGAATGGTATGTGTTTATATTGTTTGGTCAATTTTGCATGCCTATATCTTGTAATCTAAGCAACTACTTCGAAGATAACGATACACAATATATTAGCCATTGTTAATTTCCTATTATCCTGTTTTGAAATTCTGTATCATTGTTTCTATTTTTTTTCTCTTTAAAATAAAAAAAATATTCATTTCAAAGAAACTCAGTTAATAATACCATACCAATTCAGGACATTTCTGGTCCTAGAAGAAGAGTGGTTTTTCAAGTAATTTCATGTATGTAGTGAAGTCAATGGTATGACTCCAAGTCTGAGGCTTTGTCTTTGAATTATGTTTTTCAAATATTTTCTCCCATTCTGTAGCTTGTGGATTTTTTGGGTTTTGTTTCATGTAATATTTAATTATGCTGGATGTCATAACTGCCAAGTTTGTGTCCCCCCCAAAATCAAAGAATGAATTTAAAGGAACAACAGAGGCTGAGCAGAAAAAATTTATTGAGAGACAGCTCCTGAGAGACAGGAGAGTTCCCAAAAGTGGGTTGTCCCTAAGGCCCTTTGTCAAGGGGATAATTTATACAGCAAAGTCACAATGTGGATACAACATGGGTCAAACTATAATCAACCTATAGGATTACAAGTATAGCTGCTTAGCTAATATTGACCCAATCGGGGAGTAAGTCACATAGTAAGGGTAGATCAAAATAACAAAGACATTTTGGGGAACAGGATGGGTCCAGATGTTCTGATCACCCACCTGGGTGACTGATGTGTATCTGGACTTCCTGGACCACGTGGTGCTAAGTATAGTATAATTCCAAGTTACTGCTTATCCCTTAGGGAGGCATGTAGGCATAGCCATTGCATCTTTATCTTGAGATCTGGTCTTCAGATGAACCTCCAGCCACAGTTCTGATGTCTTTATTTTTTCTGCTGACTTCCTTGACAGTCCAATTTTTCTCTGAGTGTATATTAATATCTGTCTAACTTAAGTGCCAATTATATTCCTCCCCCTGAAGAGCTACCCCAAACTGCAGTTAGATGTAGAATGGGCAAAGTTTTAATCTAGCTGCTTCAAGCTGAGAAGGATCAGTGTAGGACAGACTGCAGTCAGTAGCCCTCTTCAGAGAATTAATCTAATGGGCCTTGAATAGAAGCCATGTGGGGGTTTAGCTGTTATGAACTTGCTTTACAAGGTCAATCTAGTGGATCCTGATAAAAGGAGGCTGGCACATTTGTCACTGGTTCCATCTGAATTATCACCTGTGGTCTGGCAACCTCTAGGTCATGATAAACAAATTTTCCAAGAAATTAAAGAATGTACAATCAAAGCATGAGCTCTAAAATGGAAGGAAAGATTGGGAGAAAGAGCCATGTCCAAGCACTGCCCTCAGGGATTGGAATAATGATTGGAACCAGCTGGTTCCTACATCTCTTGTTGTAGTCAGGGTTTACAAAGGAAAAGACAATAAAGGACACATAGTTTATAAGATTATTTTATAATATTCACCCAAAGAGTCAAATGCAAAACAGTGCAGTAAATCTGTCCATACACTAGAGACCCAAAGAATTCAGCTGAGGTCCTGGGTCCCATGGCAATATACTGCCTGAGTCCAGCTGAAGAACTAGAGCCCATGGAAATGTCCTCCACAAGTACAGCTGGTGGCCTAAAGCCCATGACAATGTCTCATGCAAGTCTGTATCAAGGATCTGTGCTGGGAAGACCCAAAGGGCAGTGGTGGAATCTAGAAAGTCTGCACCAGTGGGGTGAAAGATCTGTGCCAGCAGGGTAAGGGATCTGCACTGGAGCCAGAAAGGAATATTCAGAGTAAGGACCAGAGCTCCACCAAAGAGAACCACAACCATCCTCAGCAACAGTGAGGATCTGAGCTCCTCTGATGATAACAGCCAAGTTCATATCAGGAAAGCTAGCATAACAAACTTCTCCAGGAGAATCAACAGCACACTATCTTCCCCTCCAGTTCTCTTTTAATGCTGTTGGCAACAATCCTCAGGTGGGCCATCCACACCCAGCACCATGCTGATTCAGTTCAGCTGGGTACTACAAGTTGACATTAGCTAATCCACCACACCCCTCTACTGTTGGAAGTTATCCATAAGTCCAATATTACTTTGTCACATGTCTCTCTAGTTTTAGCTGTAAGAAGATGGAGAGTTCGTGGTTTTGAAGGACAATTTTAGCTAAGGAATTTAAAGACTCTTGTTGAGCTGTTACTGTGGCTTTCTAGCATCATTAAACCATAACAGTGGTCAGCTACAGGTGTAGCTGGAAAATGCAAGCAGGGGGCAGTGATTGGAGCCCCCTTCCTATAGCTAACTTTTATTACTATACTATTATTTTTATACATCTTTTAGTTATACTCTTCTGCTGGGTGTTTAAGACCAAGTTAAAGTAAGATCTGTGTTAATCAAAATTAACTTCTCACTATATATCGAGGTCACTTAAATCCCCTCAGGCACTACTTTTAGAACCATGTACAGAGTTTCTCAGCTCCTCTGTCAGTGTCAGCCACGAGGATAGTTCATGGTCTTGCTTGACCATGTAGCTTCCTGTGAAAGCACAGGAGACTTTTCCTTCTTTGGTGATCCTCCTTTTTGGCACACTGTACCTTGGTTGACTCCTGTTCTCTGAAGTCCAACAATCTCCGTGTTCAGGAGATTGGGTGACTCATCAAAGTTGTAGGATCCTGTAGAAAATGTCCATTCATGTTCTGGGTCCTTGCTGACTTTGGAGGGCAAGGTCAAAATATTGGCTGTCCTCAACCCAGTTATCTTTTTAGTTTTGGTCTCTAAACCTCCGTGGTTGAACACCTAGAAGAGAAGATCAGTTATATCAGTACTACGTTTTGAGCAGAATAGACATTGCATTACTCATAGCTGTACTTTTGGAAAGAGATAAAGAAAATAAAACCAGGTCCAGCCACACATGCAGCCTGCCCAAATCAGACTGGAACTGCCCAAGGAGGCAGCTCTGCCCAGTTTGCTGTTACTAGTCTAGATGTCTCTGCTATTCATGTAGAAAGACTCATGTCTAGTATCAATCTAAAAAATGAGAGTTATAGTCCTTGTCCGAAAGTATCAGTTATATCAGAAAGGAGAGTTCAGACTTGAGGAGTAAGTGATGATCTGAGAGTTGAGGCCACACCCCCCCAGTCTCTTTTGATCAAAAAGGTGCTTTTAGAAGAAATGGCTTGGGTTCAACAAAACCAACCAGAGCAAAAGCTCAAAATAACCAAAACATACATATTTATTTTTATAAACCATATTCTCCACAAACTTTTTATCTACATAATGGATCCTTCTAGCTTTTCTAGTATTTCCACCTTCTTTTTATCTGGCAAGGCAAAAATCTTACCATATAAAATCTTCTCACATCAAAAGTATATCTCTATACTTATAGCTTTCTCCATATCTTCTTCTTTATCTTATTATAATCTTTCTTAATAAACATGGCAGTGGCTATGTTTGAATTTTAAAGTGGTCATTTGAATTTTAAAGTGCCCCCCTTTTCTTCCTTTTGGTCTGAGGGTGTTATACTTTATCACAATGACATTATTATATTAGAACCATTAGGTTTGGTTGTTGTCTCTGAAACATTTGAATTTTCATCTTAGTATACAATAATTTTTATTCAGTTATCTTTATCTAATTACAAGATATTAAATGACATAAATTTTTACCTAAATTTATTATCTCTCAATCGAGTGCCATTTAAAAAGAATATACTTGTCTATAGATATACTCTACAGGTTATTAGTGTCTATTAATTTCTAGAGTGACCTTGACTGGACCACACAGTATTCGAGTATCTCTTAGGTGCTGCAACACATATGACATACATGTAACAGTCACAAAGCACAAGCCTTGAAAAAGTATCTGCATCATCTGCCTGGATGCCCAATGTTGGATAGGCGTGCATATTTCATCACAAGTAGCTGGAACACAAGTAAAGGCAAGCCAGGTGTTTGAGCCTAAAAAGCTTTGCTACAGTAAACAACTTTAAAATGCAGGTCACCAGTATGATAAGATGTTTTTCAGTTTTGCATCTTTTATGGTCTATATACTAGGGAAACACAAATATACCATGAGGTTAGCAATAATTGGCATAACAGCTATATAGAAATCTTTATATATATTTAGTATTTACTCTTAAGACAAATTTTTGTCTCCTTTAACAGGTTTTATAAGGCATAACTATATCAACAAGAATTAAGGACATCTTTACAGCTCTGATAAGTTTTGGAAACAGTGTTAATGATGACAAATAGACATTACCCAATATACAAGCATATCTCTTTTATATAACAAGATATTTGCAGATCAGATTTATATGTCAGGACCAGATTTAAAGAGATGTCAAATTTTTATTATCTTACATGTTTAAGGTCTAAACATATATTGTATAAAAGATAGCACCTATTAGTTACTTTGTATATATTAAACTTAAATAGTCTTAACTCTATAAACTTAACTTTAAAGCTTAGACTCACAGCATAACTTGCTTTTAGGTGTATACATACATATATGTCCAAATATGTTTATGTTATGTCATAAACTAAGATAATAGCTGTTTATTTAACCAATGATGAATTGATTATTGAAAACGTTTCATAGGTTAACATTCAAATACTCTAACTATTAAAGCCACATTTTAGTAACCAAAAACCTAATGATGAGAACAAAAGAAATGTATTTAGTAAAATATAGAACATTTGCCTTTAAATGTAGTTTGTAAGTTTAAGCAAGAGCATATATATATATATATATATATATATATATATATATATTATCTTTGACCAAAAAAAACTCTTAAATTGTTGTAGATAAACAACAATAGACACTGCATTTATAAGACTAATCTTTTCATATTACCTCAATTAGCAAGCAAGCTGGATGGAAACATCAACTTTAAAGACATCTTAATTTTATCTTGGTACCTCAAAGTTCACTCTGTGAACAGAAGTATTTGACCTACATCATGAGTGTCTATCTATACACCAACTAAAATAGAACATATATCTGAAAATTGACACACAGAAACACATATGGCTACCCAATAATATATAACCCTTATATAAACCTTAAGGCTTTTGCCTGTAATCCATATGTGAGCCTTGAGAATATTGGTCCTCATGTGTTAATGTTTTAAATAAGTTCAGCTATGCTCAAAAACCTATATAAATGGTCTTTCCATAGAAATCTCAAAACCAACCAAAAAATAAAAATAAATTGTTGAGCTCAAAAAAATATTTTTCTTAAATGAAGCAGTTGTAGGTGCTTTAACTGGTTATTGGCACACATTGAACAGATGGACAAACATATAAACACATGAAAAGTTATTTTATTTTATTTTATTTTATTTTTTGTGGGTACCAGGGGTCGACCTCAGGGCCTCGCGTGCCAGCAGGTGCCCGTGCCACTGAGCGATATCACTGGCCCCTTTTTTTCGTATGTGGGTTCCAGGAGTCGAACTAGGGCCCTCATGCTTGCCAGGCAGGTGCTTATGCTGCTGAGCCATCTCACTGGCCCCATGAAAAGTTATTTTAAATCAGAGTCCACTTTCAGATGTACTGGCCAAATTTAAATACAAAAACCCTTTTATAGTTTTTAGATTTTTAACTATAAGTACACTAGTCAAAACTTTTCTTAAAGGTCATCAATTAAGAGATCACTTGTAATAAGAGTCAGAAGAAAAAAACCCTTTTACACCTGTGAAAGTAAAGACTGTTTTTAAGAATGGCCCTGGAGGCTGATGATTTATCTTATTGGAATAGCCAGCTACACAGGCATCAATAGCCACAGCTGATAGCCAAAATTGCTGTTTTGATCATGAAACTGTTCCCTCTAAAGGGACAGACTATTAAAGTTAATTTTAACTATTTTTTTATTTTCAGGGTGTGCTCATGTTTTTCCTGATTAATAGTTGACAATGTAAAGTAATTGAAGGGCTTAGTTCTCATCCATAGGGTACAGAGGACAAGGGAGGGGAACTTCAGGTTCGGTAATGCTTCAAATGGCACTTTAAGGACCAGAAGTCATCCGGTTTTCCAGTGACTTATATCTACATTTTGAACACAAGTCAGGATTGTCTCTCAATGCAAAGGAAGTCTGGACATAAGGCAACTCCAACCATCCTCCCTCTCTCTTACAACTCCAGCAGCAAAACAGTACCATAATCAACACTTCCCTCTGCATTACATTTTGCCTCCAAGGGACAGACAGGACATACATAGGTGCAGAAAAATATTAAACTGCTCTTCTCCAGAGTGAGGATCAAATGACTTCCAGTGTTTAAGAATACACTCCAAAGGAGTAAGGGTATTTGACACTGGTTCAATCTGCAAAACAACAAGGGGAAAAGAAGGCATCCCTTGAATTGCTCTTGGTTTTTATATGCCCTCAGGGCATCCCCTGAGCTTTTCCTGCTCCAGAGCAGGTGGCTGCTCCCCAGAGAGTAACCAGAAGATAGGTCAGGCTGGACTAGCTACCCTTACTGAGACATGCGTCTACTTCCTCTGAAAACTCACATTTCCAACTCCAGAGTGTTTCCAAAAGCACAAGCTACAACTGATTCCCACTGTGACAGTCATATTTAAGAAGGAAAGCATTTCCAGTGAAAAATTAAACCAATGATTAAGAGACCTGAATGACTGTTTTCTCCTGCCAGTCATGGGAGAAAACCCCTGCTTAGGCACTGGGGTTTTCAGCCAATACCCTCATTTGTGCTTTTCTGGGTGAACATGAATTCTGATTCCCTTCTAATCCAGGGATGGGAGTTAGGCAGTCTATAAAGGAATACCTTTAGATGAGCACTCATTTTCTAGGGGTTCAGGAGCTTCCAACTGAAAAGGAGAAAAGGTTTTCAGGATTGTAAAGAGAAGCATATTACCACTTACTAACAATGATAACAACCATCCATAACAGAGGTGGGCTGCCAAAACCTGTCACCTGTCTGCCTCAGGCATACCCAAGAGCATGAGTTACAAAGCAATTAGAAATTCAAATTGTCATTGCAAACAGCTATGTAAAATAAGACAACAAGCCATCTCACAACTACCAAACAAATCAGGATAGGAAAACAAGTAAATTCAATAAACCATGTACAAGTAAGTCTAAATGCAATATATATAAAGCAGGGATACAAAGCTTTGCCTGCAAAAATAAAAACATCCCAGCAAAGGAACCTAAATATGAAGACATCACAATCTTCCCTGCTCTCAACTTTTAATATGGCTCAATCAACCAACAAAAGGCATAAGCAAATAATAGATGACAATTTTTGATTACCTAAATTAATCACAATCCAGAATCCAGTCAAAATATTTAGGGGTGCCATGAAATAAAAACAAACTCTTACCTCCTTCCACTTATCTTGGTGTGACCTCCAAGATGATATAGGAGACATGTAACTCCCAACCTGCTAGATGTCAGATATGTGAAGTTTGTGTCTCCCAAAATTGAAGAATAAATTCCAATGAACAATGGAGGTTAAGAGTAGGAGAGATTTATTGTGAGATATCTCCAGAGAGACAGGAGAGTTCCTGAAAGTGGGTTGCCACCAATGCCCTTTGTCAAGGGGGCAATTATGTGAACCTAGCCCTTGCCAAGGCAACTGCCATATGGGTTATTAGAGCTGCAAGTGCTGGTTAAGTTACCATCAATGTTTCAATTATCCAATATAAATCTGCTTAACAACAGCAATCCTGAGAATAGAACCAAATAATTAACAGCAAACAAAAGGAAATCAGTGACTGTTAAATATAATCAACCATACTCTGGTATTTTGGGGCACTCCAGAACTATTCTATGGTATATCTTTTCTTGAACTATCTGTAGCTAAAACAGTAATTCATGAGTAAAGATTGTATTTGTTAATTTTAATATAGTACTATATTTAAAGTTTAACCACTTTTGAAAGGTAGCTAACAACTAAACCCAGTTAAAGGCCCTCTAACGTGTATTTTTAAAATGAATGACAAAGGAATAGACCTAAGGAGAAATAGTTAAATCTATATCTGGCAATACAAATACAAAGTTATGGAGTGGCAAGTGTCTCTTACTCTTCTCTGATGATCCATAAACATAAAATGATGCCATTCCAATAACTTCCACATGAAACATTTAAAGATAGCCAGCACACAACTATTCTGTAAGAAATCATTGGCCTAGAACTGTGAAAATACATTCAAAACATTGTATTCAAGACATTCTGTTTAAACTTTTAGAAAACTCGTTTGGGTGGAAATATTTGGGTCTGAGTGGAACTCAAGTGGAATTTCCACATGAGGTTAGATTGTCAATGGTTAAAAAAGACCATTGCTCTTGTACAAAGAGAATGAGAAATCACTGTTAATAGTGAATAATCAACATGATTGTGTTTATTTCTAGCAGAGTTGAGGCTGCAACTCAAGTCCAGAAAAGGATAGTTTTCATCCTCAAAACAAAACCAAACAAAGCCATTTATATCCCTAGAGAGAAGGAAGAAAGTAGATAGGTTTTGAATGGCTGAATAGTCTAGCATGGCAGACAATAATGTGGAGAAAACCTATACAAAAACTATTCCTCATTGACAACCAGTGTTCCCTAGCAGACATTTGCCAAGCACCCAGCAGAGTGTAGGTGTTACGGCTTATATCTAGACATGCCCCAAACCCTTACGAGGTCATAGGTGGGAAGTTTCAAAGGTGGCTGGATTAGGGTGTGTGAATGTGGATTAAGTGTGTGATGCTGGGATTAACAGGGTTGATAATGGAAGCCCCACCCTGGGTGTAGGTAGCACCAATCAATAAGTTTACAGTTTGGATGGAATATAAAGGGAGAGTGAGAAGGACTGTTGCTGCTGCTGCTTCACTACTTTGCTGCTTTGCTACCTTCTGCTTGCCCTACCACACCATGGACTGTTTCTCCTCTATGATGCCCCTTTGCCATGCCACCCTGCTTTGGAACAAGCCAACTCTGGACTGAAATGTTTACAAACTGTGAGCCAAAATAAGCCTTTCCTCCTTTAACTTTTGGTGTTGGTATTTTGTCTCAGCAATGAGAAAAGTAACTAAAACAGTAGGACACTAGAGGTGGGTTAAAAGAAGAGATCTCCCATAGAATGAAAAGTTGAAGACACAGATGGAAAGCAAGGAAAAAGCTTTTAGTTTCAGGTGTTTAGATCCCAGGCTTGGCTGAAGAAAAGAGCCTGACCATCCTCTGGAGATAATGAAATGATTAACTAAAACTACTTAAAACTGAATCCTAACCCCAAAGAAGCCAGTTCATGATTAGTGCAAAAACCTAACCCTTCATTCTGGATGACAGTGAAAAGGACAAAGTAAATATTCACTGTCTACTACTGTTTCATACAGGGCCTCCTGCATGCAATCAAGTTGTATGAGATACACAAGATGAAGGAAAATGTGACATAATATCAAGATAAAACTCAGCCAGAAGAAGCAGCTTCATACATATCCAAGATGTTGAAATTCCTAGGAAGGGACTTTACATGATCTGTCATTCCTATATTAAACAATTGTGAGGAGAAATAGGGATAACATATTAAAGGATAAGGAAATTTACCAAAGAAAAAATATCCAAAAAGAACCACAAGGACATTGTGGAATACAGAATACACTACGTGGCGGAAAATTTTCATTGAATGAGTACAATAGCAGACTGAACAAACAAGAAGAAAGTATTGATGAGTTACAGAGTATTTCCCTCTGCAGCACAGAGAGAAAAACAACGAAATTTAAAAGAAAAAAGAATATCAGTCACTTGTAGTCCAATATTAATCTACTATATTTCTGAGAAGAGAGGAAAAATAGAATGGTGGAAAGAAAATGCTTTAAGGAAAAAACAGAAAAAGTTCACAATTAATATTTTACCTACAAATATTACACATCAAATGAAAACAGCCTTCAAAAAAAGACTTTTAGACAGAGAAAAACAAAATAAATTCATCAGCAGCAAGAAACACTACATATATCACAGAAAGCAATTATTTGTGCTGAAAGAAAATAACCCCAGATGGAAGAACAGACCTACAAGAAGGAATGCAGACCACTGCAAAAGGCATAATGAAAACTATATAACATTGCTTAAAATTTTATTGACTAACTTAATTTTTAATCTCTTTTGAAGACTATATTATAGGGTTTTAATATTTGTAGAAATAAAATATAACAACAATATCATAAAAGATAGGAGACAATAAAAATAATTATACATTTGCAAGGTTTTCATGCTATGTCTGGTCTAGTATTAATATTATTTGAACATTAACTGTTGTAAATTAATGATGTATGCTGAGATTAACAGCAGCAGATTAATTAATCTGGTGGAGGAAATTTCAAAGCAGCCCAATGTTCAGCTTTTAGCAAGAATAATGCTTTCTTTTTATAGTTAGGTTTATACTGAAAATCTTGGACAAAATACCCATTTGAAAAGTTTTCAGTTTCCCCAGAAAGGGAAGGCCAGTAAAGTTTTAGCTAAGGAAATCTTAGTTGCTGAAAAGATTAGCATTAAAAAGAAGCTAAGTACTCTGCATCAGGACAATAGGAAAGATATCTGGAGAACATGTAAAGAATACCCAAGACTCATAACATCACAGGCTCAAAGTGCAAGACTCTAAAGCTTTAAGAAGAGATTCTTGAGTCACCTTGCTGGAGGAGGAAGGACTAGGGAATTGGTTTGCCAGGATTTGTCTCACAATATTCAACCACTGAGGCACTGAGAGGCCTCTGCAGACATGATTCAAGGGTGTCCAGCTACTGCTTGAATTGGTGGCAAAGCCTCGTGTCATCCATGTGGTGTTGGTTTTATAGGCATGCAGAACACAAGAGTTGTGGGATCAGGGAGGCTTCTGTCCAGATTCAGAGGAAGACTTGGGAGGCCAGACAGTGTGTTTCTGAAAGGCAGTGCATGAAATGTTGAGAGTGAAGGAGAAAGTGCAATGGAGACCCCAGAAGTTGGAAAAGCCAAGAACAAGGAATGTCCACTGAAGAAAGATACAGTCAGTGAGCAAAGTCAGCTGAAGAGAGAAGAAATGAGGTCTGCAACTCATGACAATGCATAGGGGAAAGGCCATCTGAGACCTTCACAGGTCACATCTGGCCACAACCTTCTGGTGTTAACTTCTGGTGTTATGTTATCCTGGGAGACGAGGGCTCAGACCAGGAAGCTCACAGGGCCTGTATTTTGTTGTAGGAGGTTAGGGTCAGTGGAAGTAATCATCAGAAGGGACAGTCCTGAAGAAAGCATTAACCTAGTGGTATGTGTGAGCTCTGGCACTGCCACCAACATCCAGAAGTAAACTCTGAATTACCATAGGTCAATATAAGAAGCTGTAATTGTCTTCACTAAAATCAGAGTCCTCTTTGTTTTGGTAAAGCACTGTTCATAAGAGGTTCCTATGGTTTGTCAATATCCAATTGACATTTGGTGCCATTGTTGTTGCTGAAATTACTACCATAGACAAGGTAACATAGTAGTGGCTGACAATTGGTTTTCTCTACAGTAATACCTGGATTGCCTGGGTGGTCATAAACAATACTGTCACTTTCTCCTGAAGTATGGGCACTGGGCCAAAGAATTTGCAAATCCCAGCACAAAAAAACAATCCATCAAACACAAACATGAAAGACAAGGCAACAAAACATCTCCAGAAACCCCCAAATCAGTACAGGGGGCAATGAGAGGGATAAAATCATAAGCTGCACAGCAGATAGGTCTGAAAACATACAAATGTTTTCACTTCTACACTTCTACAAGTGCTTGGTGAATTTAGTGAATAAAGAAGATACAACTAAACACAATGACTGTAATGAAACAAATGATTAGCAACTCTAGAGAAGACATTAATAAACAGCTAGTGGAGCTAAAGAAAGAGATGAAAAACATGAGTGCCCAGCATAGAAAAGAAAGGGAGACCACAGAAAAGTTCTGAACAGAAACCCAAGGATTAAAAACATGACTGAAAGTAAGGGTAGCAGAAGCAACCAATGCAAAGAGAGAGTGTCAAACTTAGAGGACAGGGCTGAGATCAATGATCAATTAATGAGAGATGCCTTAAAAACAACAAAGTAATATGAAAAGTGGATCCAACAGCTCCTAGATGATTCAAAGAGGTGTAATATAAGAGTAATTAGAATTAGCAAAAAATTAGAAAACAGCACAAAGTACATAAAAAACCTGGCGACACAAGTAATAGCAGAAAACTTTTCAGACATGGGGGAAAAAAAAAAAGAAAAAAAGAAACATATAGACAAGTGAATAGCCATGGTCAGAAAACAAAACAAACAAACAAAAAAACCACTTCATGCCACATAATCATCAAAATACCATCAATACAACAAAAGAACAGAATCTTAAAGCCTGCTAGAGAAAAGCAAGGAATCACCTATAAAGGAAAACCTATCAGAATTATAACAGATTTCTCAACACAAATCTTAAAGGCAAAGAGATCATGGAATAAAATGTTTCAAGCTCTTAAAGAAAACATCTTTGACCCTAGTCTATTATATCATACAAAATTATGTTTCAAAATTGACAGAAAATTAAGATACTTCTATGATTAAAAAAAAAAAAAAAACCTAAAGAAACTCATGAGCACCAAACCATCTCTCCAAAAAATTCTCAAGGGTATCCTAGGAGACAACTGGAGGCCAAGCAGTCAGAGACACAGAAAGTGGCCAGGAGAGTTGGGGACAGTGGCAGTCAAAGCAACCACTTCAAGAAGCCCTAGGTAAGCAGTGCTGAAAATGCTGCTGGGTGAATGAGCTAGATGAGAGCCCAGAAAGAACAGGCCCTAGGGTTTAGACAAGAAGAATAAAAAAGGTGCTTTCAAAAGGCAGCCCTGGGGGCTGGTGAGATGGCTCAGCAGCATAAGTGCCTGCCTGGCAAGCGTGAGGGCCGGAGTTCGACTCCCGGAACCCACATAAAAAAAGGGCCGGTGATATTGCTCAGCGGCACGGGCGCCTGCTGGCGTGCGAGGTACTGAGGTCGGCCCCCGCTACCCACAAAAAAAAAAAAAAAAAAAAGACAGCCCTAACCAGAGGAGAAAGAGCAGAATAAGGAAAACACTGTGAGGTAGATAGAAGACACGGTGGAAGTATAGGACCAAAGGTACTTGGAAGGGAAGCAGAAATTCAAGATGTCTTTGTTTAAGGTGGCCTAAGGTTGTCCTGCTCAGTACACCAAGTCACACATGCCTACTGAGCACTTGAAATGTAGCTTTGTGGCACATGTTGAAATGATAATGGATTGCTATGTGGTATTAAATGTTAAAATTAATTTTACCCTTTTTTTATATGGCTACTTGAAAATTTTAAATCATGTGCATGGCTTGCATCATACTTCTATTGGACAGCAATGAAGCACTCATTTCTACATGCACTGTGCAAACATTGGCAGCCTTTCAGCTACTTATGAAGCATTGAACTCAGAGCACAGATGAAAAAGCTGAAAAAGACAAGGATCAGTTCTCACGAGGATTCATTCCTTGCAGGGGATAAGAAGTTAGAGTTCTACAGTATGATGCCAAGAGCATGGAGCATAGGAGACTGGCATTCACATCTGTTGTTGTAACGGAAAATGGCCTCCCTCGCCAGTATACTTCAGTTTCTTAGTTGCCCAGGTAATAGTTCCTGTTCCAGTTCTGGTTACTTCTGGTCTCTTAGAAACGTTTGGTCACTGTGATGGATAGCTGGTCACTATGATGTACATTGTATAAACCAATCCCCAATTGACAAGCCATTCTGCTTCTGTACTTCCTGCTTGCTTATCCCACATAAGCCCTAGACCACCAGAGATTGGGGCCTGATATTCTGGGAATGATCCTGATCAGAGCCTGTGGACATAAATAAATCTGCCTCCAAATCCTGGGTGTTGTTTTGGTGTTTCTGCTCGCCATTGCATCTGTTGCATTGGCCAGGAAGACAAACCATGCTAACCTCTTTGGTCACCAGTTGTGGCCCCCATGGATAGAGCAAGGACCTCTCCAGGTCCCAATGGGAAGGTGCACCCTCGAGATTTCTCAAGTCCCCTTGGAGGTCTGGAGGATTCCTAGCTCCCCGCTTGAGTGGCTCACATCAGACTCCAAAGGGAGGAGGATGCTTTCTGTCCATCTGCCTGCCTGCCTGATTCCAGTAAGAACCCCGGAGGTACTCCAGTTAGTCTGTCAGTCCTGCTCAGCTTGAGCAGAAGGGGGAGTCTGATCAACTCCCATTAGTCAGGACCACCCTCAAGGGAAGAGGGTTGAAATGTTTAATCTCCAAGTGCCTACTGAATGAATGTGCAAGTGAGTGGAATGGACAGCATAAGCAATAGGCTGCTCCATCCATGCATCAAGACTGGGAAGCACTGGTTGTGGTGGCTGATTAAGCCCTCACCTGTGGTTCCATGGTGATCAACATATGGCATAATGGAGGCCTTGCACCTTCCTTAGCTAAGTCACACCTAAGTCCCCGTGAGGGGCATGGCCAGGCAGGTGTCTGCATGGTCTCTCTCTTTGAAGGGCACCCACCCTTTGTCTGTTGTGCCATTGTTCAAGGGTACACAACACACATATAGGAAGTCAGAGATAGGAATTAATTAGTCAAAACACACAGTCTCTGACTGCAGGAAAAAGGGCTTTTCTGAGATTACAGAGTTAAAAATGAAACCAAACTGCTCCCTGCATCTCAAAGAAAGAAAAAAAAAAAAAGGGAAAAAATAGGCCCATTGTTTCTGAGAAGTCCGCCTTGGCACCCTCATTGGCCACCGCAGTTGCTACCAACAGTTTCACCTCCCCAACTCATCTACTTCCAGCCAGTTGAACTGGTTCCAGCTAGCCATTGCCTGCATTTGGCCACACAGCCCCACCCCCTGGAGACACACCTGTCCTGGTCAGATGGCATCATCTAACACCCACCTGAGAAGACTGTCAACAATTCCTTCTGTGCTCCACATTTTGACTGAGGAAAAACTGGACTGTCAGCCCTGACAAATGAGCTGCACCCTATTGGGTCTAAATAGATAGGACAGACTGAGCTCTATCAAATTGGGCTCCTGAGAGCCTGCAGTCATTGCAAAAGTCAGGGGGCAAACCTGTGACTTTCCTGATAGACAATGGCACAGAACTCTCTACCTTCAATAGTTCCCTCTGTCAAAAAGTTACCACCACCAGGGTGACTGGGACTCTTGCCTCTCGCCCCTCTGTCAGGCACAAACTTGCAACCTGGGAGGACACCTTCACACCAAGCCAGTCAGCCTCGCTCTCATTTAACCCTGCACTTTCAACTTTGACTGTTCCTGAGAGAAAGATGACTCCTGCATCAGCCTGAGACAGATAACCATAATCCTGAAGTTCTGAAAACTCTGCTCCCAGAGGTATAGACTAAAGACTTGCTTCTGGGCCTGGCCATCAACCATGCCACCTCACCACAACCCCTGTTGTTGTCAGATGTCACAGGAAACATAAACAGGCATCCAGCCATGCATCAGCCTGATAGACTGTTAATCACCTTGGGCAAGGTCTCTGTGCCATCAACAATGCAGCCATCACCTTACATTCTGGGTTCCCACCCCATACGCCCTTTTTGGACTGTTACTCAATTGTCATAAGAGTTTGGAAACTCTCCCACTATTTTCAAGGAGGCTCTGACAACAGAGTTGGCAGCTCTGAGCCCATTTCTCTGTTCCTTCCAGCTCCATCACAGTCCCCTGAGAAAGAAAAAATGAGGCTTCAAAACTGTAAAATGTCTAACTGCTAAAATACACCTCTCCTGCCTGTAAAGCCAGTTCAAGGTCTGTGAGCTGCCAATGCCATGATTGCCCTCTGTATGCATTGTCTCAGTCTTCTGCCACCCACAGCCTGCTGGTACACCTGTCTGGACCTAAAGAATGCCTTCTTCGGCCTTTGGCTCCTATTAACCAGCCCCTCTTTGCAAAGATCCCAGTCCTTTCTTCCCTGCCCCCTGGTAGCTGTGTTTTTTTTTTGTTTTGTTTTGTTTTTTTGCCTTGAACTCTATGGATGGTTGCCCCAAGAGAACAGAACAAACACTTGACCAAGATTTGATGAGCATTCAAGGCACATTGGACACTCTTCTAGACTAGATTAACTCCCTACCTTGCCAGAGTCATGTTACAGAACAGACAGGCCTAAATTATGTCTCTTCCTAAAAACAATTTAGGAAAAAACTCTATAAGAAGAAAGTCTTGGGGAGCTTGGCTAGGGCCCATCCTAGGATTACTGACAATCCTAATGTTACAGCTTCTAGTTGGGCCTTGTCTCAAAAGATCACATGTAATATGCCCAGCAAAGATTTGCCAGGGAAACTAAAAGGGGGAGAAATGGAACAGAAAATGCCCCCCCACCCAGCCAGTATACTTCATTTTCTTAGTTTCCCAGATAATAGTTCCTGTTCCAGCTCCTGTTGCTTCTGGTCTTTTAGAAACGGCTGGTCCCTGTGATGCATAGCTGGTCACTATGATGCATATTGTATAAACCAGTTCCCAATTGACAAGCCTTTCTGCCTCTGTACTTCCTGCTTGTTTATCCCATATAAGCCTTAGCCCACCAGAGATCGGGGCCTGATATTCTGGGAATGATCCTGATCAGTGCCCATTGACATAAATAAATCTGCCTCCAAATCCTGGTTGTCATTTCCGTGTTTCTGCTTGTCATTGCATTATGGTTTACATGTAGATGTACCCCCAAAGCCTCATGCACTCATAGGTGGAGCTTTTGGGAGGTGATTGGATCATGAGGGCATGACACTTATTAGTGGATTAGTCCACTTATGAGTTTATAGATAAATGTGATTTGGGAGGTAAAGCCTAGTTGGAGGAGGTAGCTCACTGGGAGCATGCCCTGGAAGGGTCTATGTCCTTCCCTCCTCCCTGATCCTGCCTTTGCTTCCCATTGCCATGCCATGAGCTCTTTCTCCTCTGCCATGCCCCTCTGCCATGTTTCCCTGCCTTGGAGCCAGTAGACTATAGATAGAAACCTTTACAAACTGTGAGCTAAAATAAAACTTTCCTCCTTTAAATTGTTAAGTGTCAGGTATTTTATCCTAGCAATGAGGAAGTAACTAAGACAATGTCACACTGCACAATCAGTAAAGCCTGTCTGAAGGAGAGGGCTGGCTTAATCCCAACAGGCAACAGAATTTAAAGTTAACTAAATCAAGAAGTGGAAGAGATACATTCCAAGTGAGACAGAATAGTTTGATCTGAGTGCATAACTCTGGCTGAGTATTTCCTCTTTTAAGAAATCATCTGAAAGTTTAGTAATTAAAAAAGTCAGGTCAGAATGAAGATATTCCATTGTGTTCCTTCCGTTCTGCGTTCATTTGGAGTAAGTCTTAAAAAAAAAAAAAAAGACAATTAGATAAATATGGTCAGCATGAATCACAATAGGCAAAATCTTACATTACTCTTGGTTGGAAATAGTTTTATAAGCCAAATACTGTGAGAAATACAGAAGTTCTAAGCTACACAACACAGGTTGCACTTATCATTGGTAATGCTGACCTTTTGTTTCACTCAGCCAGAAAATAAATCAGCTGCAGAGGCTATGTTTAACAGTAGCAGTATTCACTGAAGCTCTTGCTCTCTGGCCTCTGTAGGCAGCAAGACCTCCTGTAAGATCTGCTCCCAAGAAGTAAAGTTGTCATTAGGTAAGAGAAGTATCAGACATTTTATGGGCACATTATACCAGCAGAAAGAATAAAAGAAGTTCTAAGAATTTATTCCTTCCAGTCATTAACCCAAATCATAGCTGTTACCGTATTTGTAAATGAATCAAATTTTCTGTGGTTCATAGTTTTCCATTTTGCCTTTCAAAAGCTTAGCAACAGATGAGGTTTAAAATAAGAACTAGTGCCAGATGTGGCACACACTTATCATCCCAGACTTGGGAGGCTGAAGCAGGAGGATTGCTGAGTTCGAGGCCAGCCTGGGATACAGTGAGTTTAAGGCCAGCCTGAATTACATAGTGATACCCTGTCTCAAAAAACAAAAATAAGCAAACAAAAAATAAGAGCTAGTTAACTGGAAAAGAAAGAGAGCACAGGTAAGTTGAAGTATGAAGCGATTCTCTGTCTGAAAGATTTGCATTCCAGGTTTTATAGCACCACGATCGTCCACGTGCATTTTTAATTCAGAGACCTGTGGTATGAAATCTTAACATTGCTGTCTAAAGTCCTCACTGACAAGTTAATCCCTGGTATACTTTGGATCTGAAATGTCCCCCAAAGGCCCATGTGTCAGAGGCTTGATCTCCAGCTTATGTGGCACTATTGAGAAGGGGTGGAACCTCTAAGAATGGGGCCCAGTGGAAGTCTTAGGTCACCAGCAGCATGCCCTTAAAAGGGATTATGAAGCCCTAGTCCCTCCCTTTTTCTCTTTCTTCTCTGCCTGGAGACAGACATTTTGGCCACATACTCCCTGCAATGTGCTGCCTCACCACTTATCAAAAACATGGGACTAACCCATTATGGACTAAAAACTCTGAAACAGTGAGCCAAGATAAACCTTTATAAGTTGATTACCTGAAGTATTCCATACAGCGATTGAAATTGAACTCTGTCCCTTTATCAACACGTCTACTTTGCATACTGCTTAAGAATGAATTTGATATTTTGGGGGAAGGAAGATTGGCTGGAGTTCCCTGCCCAATACTCTCAACACTTCATATCAGCCTCTAGAAGAATGACGGTAACTGTTCGAGCCACTGACTCCAACAGAGTTTAGTTACCAGGACATAATCTATGGTGAACTCAGATCTTGACTCAAGACTTAGCAGCCAGAGTTTCTGGTCTCTTCTGTGATGAGGGCATTAGCCATTTCCCTGAGCTCTCTGCTGCTGGTACCCATGTTCCCGAGTCTGCTTCTCTTCCCAAAGGAGAGCAGTTATGACAGCAACAACCAACCTGAAAATTGATTTACTGAAGAGCATTTTAAGGCCAACTGGTACAGCTCCCATCTGTTTTTTGGAAAGCCTTCATTTCCTCAGATAAGTCCCAGAATAAACAAATGTAAAGAAAACATAATTTCATTAGAACCAGAACTATCTTATTTTGCGTCAGAAAGATAATTTGGAGCAAACTTCAAAGCAATATAAAAACACAGCTTCTTCAAATACCAGTTTCCTTGTACCTGAGAGAAAGGCTTACAAATCTCAGAGAAGTAGGAAGCCCAAAATAAGAGGAGAGACTTGAGAAATGTCACCAGGTAGGCCACAGGGAAAAAGGGTTAAAGGATAAGAGACACCATACTACTTTACAATCTATAAATTTATTGAGTAAAACAAAATCAGTATCAGACATACTCAATTTGGGCTGGTTCAAATGTGACTGAGGTCCACTTGCAGCAGAGAACTGAGGTAAAGAGCGTACAGCGTTGCTGGCAAGGGGACAGAGAATAAAACCATTTTCCAGTAACTAAAAGCAGGCATCATACAGCCAGTGTGAGTCAGTTAGCCTACAAGGGGACTCAAAATTTAATGTGCAGGGCTAAGACCAAGGGAAGCACAGAACACTCCGAGAGGAGAGGGCCCCACCACTCGGACAGCAGGTGCAGTAGAGGCTGGAGAAGAGCTGTCAGTGCAGAGCTGCTGGATCACTTGGGGAACACGGTGACCACATCGTAGCCCTCAGGTGGTGTGACCCGTTCCCGGGCATGCTTTTCACAGTAGATCTGATCCTCTACAAAGAAATGGCCCTTCTGTTTCAGGTTGGTACCACAATCGGTGCACACATAACACTCAGGGTGGCGGTGACGGTCCCGCAGCTTCACAAACACGCCACTGTAGAAGTGAGGGAGGAAGAGGGCACTGTTAGTAACAAGGACCTGCAGGTGGCGCCAGTGCTCCACAACATCCTTTCAGTGATGTGGCCTGGGCTTCATCTATCAAAAGGCAAAACAGAGCCTACCAACTGGCCTCTGATTGTGGGTGTAAAAGAGAATTTTCATGCCTGGGATCCGGAAACATGTCTCAGGAGGCCCCTCTCATTTGCACAAAACAGTCTCATTTTCTCTGGTTGTACACGTTCATAAATAACCTAAGGGTTCCACAGCAAGGGAAAACCCGCACCACCTGGCCCTGGAACATAAAGACTTCCTGGCCTCTGCTCCTCTTTTCCAGGCAAAATTTGTCTCCTTTTGTTACTGCTTGTATCTAGATGTTCCCCCAAAGCCTTATGTGATCGTAGGTGGGGCTTTTCGGAGGTGGCTGGATCTAGAGTGTGTGATGCTGGGATTAAGGATATGATGCTGGGATTAAGGGTGGAATATAAAGGACAGAAAGAGGGCTGCTGCCATCACTTGCTGTTTGTCTGCTACTGCCTCCTGCCTGCTCTGCAATGGCCCTCTGCCATGCTACCCTGCCTTGGAGCCAGCCGATTATGGACTGAAACCTCTACAAACTGTGAGCTACAATAAGCCTTCCCCACTTTGAGTGTCGGTATTTTGTCTCTGCAATGACAAAAGTAACTAGGACACCTTTACATCCAAACTACGCAATGTCCAGGACTTTCCACTTTTCCACTTCCCACCTTCGGGGCCTCCATGGACTGTGGGAAACAGATACTCACACAATGCCAGTGCCACATTTGTCACACATGGGCAACTTCTGAGTATTTCCAATAGATGCAGCCACTTTGGTAACTGGAGCTTTAACACTTCTGAATCCTGAGGGCTTGTTGGGATCCCCTGAAATGAGGAAAACATTCACATCTGTTGAGAAGTGCAGAAACGCACTAGTATCGCTTAGATCTTTTGAAGCCATTAGATAGATGACACATGTGTGTTCAGTCAATGTCATGAGCGCTGGAGTCAAATGGATGCGTGTGATAGTAGGCAAATTACTTCTTTGGTCTCCTAGTTTCCTTTTCTATAAAGCAGAACATTTTTCTCTTCACTGTCATACAAAAAGTTTTTTAAAAGTATATAAAGCCCTCTTACAGTACCTGGCACATGTTCAGCCCTCACCACAAATTATATTACATTCTGATTAAACTCATGTGATGTCCCTACACCGATATGGGAACTTTACATATACCTTACATAAGTACAATAAATAAGTGAGCATAAACATATCTCATAAAAGACTGTGTGTGTGGATGTAGAAAGAAACCTGTATCATAAAAATAACAAAATCATTCCAGTACAGCCTGCTGTCAGCAGTCAGACGAAAATCATATGCAGAAGCAGGAGCTTTTGGGCATTCAGCCTTGTGCACATTAAATAAGCACCTACTTACTGGATGCTGACTATCCACAGCCCAGCTCACATCTTAGGGGACAGAGCCCTGTGTCATGATAGCTATTAATAATGGTAAGCTATTAGTATCATTTGGTGGAACAGAATTCCCCATCCATGGGCTTTAGCCAATGAAAGGTGAGCAGATGTGAGCCCTCAGGCAAAAGCACTAAGTGCAGTTGTGTGGCACTGAGGTGTCCCCATGTGGCTTCTTCCCTCTCCCATGAGAACAGCAAGACCCAGAGAGTGCTTCTTCCTTCACAAGGGCCCCAGAATGGGAAGACTCAGGGTGCCAAGTCCATACCTGCCAAGCCCAGCAGAGCCACAGCTGATCGGTAGCCCTTGTGCAATGCAAGTTACCCACTGCTTAGTAACAAGGTGAGAGCCAGCTTGGGCTACTGTTTGTTGGCTTACAGGGAACTCTCTAAGAAGTATTTGGAAGCAGCCTGGATTTTTGATAGCCCTATCATGGGTACTCATGGCATAGTCTCTCAGGTGTCCCCACCAATGCTGGGCCTCCTACACTGAGGAGACACATACCCACCTGGTAAAACCCAAGTCGCAAAGAGATTCAGAGGCCCCAGGGGCTCTATTATTGTAAATTAGGAGCTCCATGGCTTTTGGAAGGTCCAGTTCTGTCTGGTCAGTAGGTGCGTCAGGGATGCCATCTTGGAGCTTCCATGTCCCCAAGCCCAAGGCACATTCCTGCCTTTCCCAAACCTTCCACCCTTTCTTTGGGAGACGACTACTGCCCTAATTTTGTTCATCATCGATTGTTGGTATTAATCTTGATTTTTAAAAAAATATGATATTAAAATGTTATTTTTGTCTTAATTTTTTTTTTTTAAATGCCTCCTTAAATTCTGTACATAAGGCAAATTCCTCACACACCTCACCTGAATTACAGCCCTGCCCAGAGGCATCTCAGAAGGACTTGGCTGGGAGGCTTTTCCACGTATCTTAAACTCACTTTCTAGCTGACAGTGCTTGGCTGCCCCATGACAAGGGAATGGCAGCTCATCTGCACTCTGGACAGTGCAGAAAGGCAAAACTAACTGCAGGAGGAACCAGCTCAGCGATGAGCTGTCTTTTTTATACCATTCAATCAGCAGGAAAATCACCAAGAAAGGAGAAGGAGTGAAGAAAGATAGAAGGTGAGGAGGGCATGAAATTCCTTCATGGCAGGAGAATCCATAACCTGTTCTAGAATGAAGAGACAAGTGTTGAATTCAGTTGGGCACAGATGAGGCTGATGAGCCTGTGTGTGAACGTCTCAGCCCTCACCGCGGCTTGCTCAGTCCTGCAGTGCCACCTGCTGGCATGAGGTATTTTTCTCTCACTTATCCAGCCAACTGGAAATTCAGCAAATCTTTCCTCCTTCCTTCACAACCAACTTAGGAATGGATTACAGGCAGCTACAAAAATTTCCAAATTTCTCTTCTTCAAGTGACCTTTGCATACTACATGTTTCTGGGAAAAAGTAAAAATTGTTTAAATAAAGCACAGCTGTTTTTCTGTCCACTTCACTGTTCAACAATCTTCCGTGGCTCCACATGGCCTACAGGATGCTTAACCTAGCACTGGTAACCTCTTTTAGACTCCAGACCATTCGAGGATCCTCCTGGAACCAGGGGCATCAGCCAAAAGGAGCGTGGATATCTGCTACGCAAGTCTCCAACTTTCTCCTCCAGAAGCCTATGGCCAACACGATGTGTTCTTGGTAATGACGTCTCCTTTTAGATTTCCACTCTTTAATTTAGTCTTTCACAAGTGGATGATTAAACAAAATGTGGTATACACATACAATGGGTATTATCTCACCTTAAAAGGAAGGAAACTCGGACACACGCTGCAACAAGAATGAACCTTGAGAATATTACACTAAGTAAAATGCATCGGTCACAAAAGAACAAATGATGTGATGTCACTTACATGAGGTATTTGGAAAAGTCATATTCAGAGACAGAAAGTAGAGGAGCATGGCCAGGGACTGGTGGAGCATGGCCTGGGGGGTTACTGTTCAATGCTACAGTTTCAATTTCACCAAGATACTGTTCGACAAACGGTTCTGTGGAAGGACAGTGGTGATGGTACCATGACATAAATGTACTTAGTCACGGAACTGAATATTTGAAAAGGATCATAATGGTAAATTTTATGTTGTGTTTTTCATCATAATTAAAAAACATAGTCTCCTTTTGCCTGTAAATTTAGGAATTTATCCACAACAAGACAAGTGTGGGGAAACCAACACCCTTTTTTCTAGTACAGACGATGAAGTCATCCTAAACAAGACAACCTGCATTCAATCTTAATTGGTTTATACCACACCTGCAGCAGTCAAGCCTCTTTCAGATACACACTGCCTTAACCCTTTAAACAATGAAGTACTTGTTCTGAGTCCCACAGGACACATTCAGGAATTAGGGCTTAAAAAGACTAGCAACTTGCTCAAGGTCTTGGCAGCCCTGAGGCAGATCCTGATGCTGGTATTTTCTACCTACAGTGCTGCTCTCTGAACCAGGGGCCTTTCTAAATGACATAACCCTCACTGGGTGATTTAACCCTGTACCAGCCACTGCCCTAAGCCTTGACCATTTCATCTCAAATGAAAGCAGCACTGAAAGTTCCCTTCCCACAGGCTTTCTGAATGTGATAGATGTTTAGACTACAATTTATTCTCTTGCATTCAGTGAAAATTGAACGCAAGTACACATGAGGAGAAATGGCAGAAACTACAAGATCTGTTATCTCCCGCTTCCTTTTCAGCAAAATCTTGATTTTCTTTGGGAGAAGAATATGTCTAGATTAGGGGATAAAAAAATTAATTCCCAGATTCTTGTGCAACCAGGTGTGGCCATGTGACTCAATTCCCTGGTCAATAACACATAAATGGAATAGTAGTGTGGGACTTCTGGGAAGGAGAAAGCTGGCTCATCTGAAAGGGGACTCCCAAGTTAGCTCTGTCCCTTCCTTCCTGCCTGGTGCCTGGAAGTGGGCAGGATGGCTGGTGTATCAGCTGCCACTTAGGAATGCAAGGTAACTTGAGCACAAAAGCCATGGGTTTGGTTGATAGGGCGCAGAATGGAAGGAATCCAAATGCTGATGAATGTGGAACTGGCAACTCCCTGCTCAGATCCTTCTCTATGAGCCCATATGAACTCTGTAGCATCGATATCCCAGTATGAGCAGGATAACTGAATGCCTCACTTAGGCGAAGAATTTCCCACCCACTTATTTTACTCAGTAAAATAAGCTGTCATTTCTCTCACATTTTGACAAACTCATCATCCTCAAAGGTTGGACCCCAAGTCATTTGTCAGTCAGGGCTAATTCTGAACTTAATAGAAAGCTTGACTCTTTTTTTCCCAACTACACAGGTACTCCAAGCAAAGGAGGAAACTGCTGGTAGAACAATATCTTTTACCATAAAAGAAACACTGTTTTTCTACTTTCCTGCGGGTGTAAACTGCCACTCTCTCTAAGGAACCCACAGCATGAGGGAGGAAGCCCCAGTGTTGGGTGTGCTCGGCTTCGGAAGGACTCCCCATGAAGTCAAATCTCCAGCAGGGTTGTTGAGGAACAAGTGCCCTGTGAGAGGGCACTGAGCTCTGACCCTAGCTGACCGCCCAGAGCCAGATGCAGACTGCCTGAGGCCCAGCTCCCAAACAGAATCACCAGGCATCCTTCCCAAGAGCACCGATTCTCTGCTCAAGGGTGGATACTTCGGCAAGAAGACAGAGTCAGAGCTTACCTATGAACAGCCTAAGGTGACCTGGGCGCCTCCTGATAAAGTTTCAGCATAATTAATTATGAAATATCTACTCTGTGCCAGTCATGGTAACAGATGGTTTGCACAATTAATGGCACTGATCCTAGAATGGTTTAGAAACTAGCCTCAGGACACAGGGTGAGGACCCAGACACACTGGGGCTCTCAGGCCCTTAAAAGTCCATCTACCCTAGAGTGAGAACAAACCCACGATCCCAAAAGGAAAGCAGGCACCTGCCTTCACTGGCTTGCTGATCCATGGTACATGGAGCTTGTTAAAATAAAGACTGGGTCTGAAGGTATAGTAAAGAGGGGACTCGCACTCTCCTCCACCCCGTTAGCAGTTTTTAGCATTTTAAAAGTCCATATGAGGGATGGGGGGTGTGAGTCAGTGGTAGAGCCCCCTGCCTAGCATGCATGAGGCCCTGGGTTTAACCCCCAGTACCAGCAGGGAAAAAAAAATGTGGCACATGCCTATAGTGCCAGCCTGGGCAACTTAGTGAGACCCTGTCTCAAGAAAAATAACTCATGCCTTTCAAAGCACATGGTGCTCTCTCTACCTAATCCGTCTATATTCATCTATGCTTAAGCAACAACTAATGCTCACAGCAGAACTTCAACCAAAACCTCTGGCTGCAGATAGGGCTGATTACCTTTCTCCTCTGACTCCAGGATTTCCTGCAAAACCAGGAATGACGTGGACTGTTTTGGGGGCTCATTTAACTCCTGTTTCTCCTGAAGCATCTTGTACACTTCAGATTCTTTGTCAATGATGAGGCTGCCAGAATGCTGGGAATGATCTAAGCTGTAAAGAAAAGGATGTTTAGAAATGTATTAAGACATGTCAGAAGTTACAAAAAAACCGCACCGGGCACTCCCCTCCAAGCAAAAATGCCCCGATTCAAAAGATGGATAGAAATTATCCATTTCTTTTAACCCAGTTGCAGACCTGCCTAAATTGTGAGGTTTCCTCATGGTCAGAGCTGGTTGCTGCTTCAATGTAGTAAGAGAGTGTTTTTGCAAATAGTTTCAGTAATTTAATTACTTTTGGCTTAATCCCATGGAAGGGGAATGTTTTACTTCTTTTTAAATTATACAAACAACACTACGTCAAGAGAAAATTTAAAGGAGGGAAAATGTTGACCACAACCTGACCGCTAAAAACTCAGCTAAGTCTCCCTATATGGGCCACAAGCATCATTTCATGAGCAAAAAATCACATTCTTCTTTCCTAAGGATCTCCAATTGTTTTCCCTCACTCCAGAAGCTCCTCATAATTCTCATGACAGGGAGCTTGGACCTCCTCATCTGTAACAGAGGTAACCACCTAATTTACAGGGGTGGTGGTAAGACTGAAATGTACAAATGCTTTGCAAACGCTAAAGGGTTCAGGCTCAGGGACCAGGCAAGACAGGCCTTGCCTCCCACACCCGTCTCCTGTCACTCTGGGTACCCTAGAGCAGGACAAGACAGGTACTGCTGTGGGGCTTCTTCCCCCGGACACCACTGTCCAGTGGCAGGAAGGCTGTGCAGCCTTGGTCTCAGGATGGAGAGTGGGAGGAAGACCTGCAGAATCCATCCTGAATCTGACCCCTTCTCATCACTCCAGCTATGTGCAAGACCAAGCCATGCCACTGCCTACCAGCATGATCAACCAGTCCAGACCTTGTCCCTCTGCTGCCATTCTCAGCTGCAGGACAGTCTTATTTTCAACCAAAGGCAAAGAGATATTTTAAATGCACGAATCAGACTGTAGCATGCTGTGGCTCAGTGTAATTTCATCTGACTTTGAACCAAATATTTATAGTTTTAATAACAAAATACAAGTTTAATCAAGTTCAACTCCTTTGGAATAAAGACTCATTACAAAAAGGATAAAGCCCTAAAAGATGCAGCCTAGCTTCCCTCTCAAGCGTAATCCCTGGCTTACCCTCTCTGGTCAGAACAGCCTTCTTGCAGTGTCTGGACCATACCAGCCTAGGAGGCTTCATACCTTCTGCTCCCTCAGCCTAGAACATCTCCCCAGACATCCCCAGGGTTCCCAGGCTTCACTTGGGTGTACTCCTCAAGGAGGGGTCCTGACCCCAGCTTATCCCAGTCACTCTCTACCCACTAATTGCTCTCTCACCATACATTACACTTGTATTTGTTCGCTCCAGGATTGTCTTGTCTCCCCTAGAAGGTAAGCAGGGACAGCCCATCTTATTTTCCAACATCTTCCCATGCCTGGGCTCCATGTCCAGCCCAGAATCAGAACTTAGCAGTTAAGTGGCAGCACTGCCAAGTGGATCCAATGCCTCTTCCTCCTGGCTGCTCTTGGTCTGCTCCTGCAGGTTCACGGCATCCAGGGCAGCAGCTCAGTGATGCGGGTGGCCCACCTCTTGGACCCACATCACCTCCTTCCTGCTCTGCAAGTTTTCAGAAGCCTCCAGAAGGACAATGTGCCCAGAGGGGTGAAGAGCAAATATCAGATGGACTGTTTATGGTGGAAGTTATTATGCAGGTGGATAGGATTCTACATAAACAAGTTGTAATTCCTAAGTAATAAGGCTCCATGCTCTCCAGCCCACCGGGCCGCATCCCAGCTTTACGGATATAGGCAGGTGCAAAAGAACTGTACCAGTTACACTTACTTATTTCTCACCCAGTCATTGTGTAATGTAGTTCATATTCTATTTTAAATGAAAATCAAGGTATATATTTTCCCTGTTTATTGTTCCCCAAGTTTCTTCTCCCTCTCCTTTCTTTCTCTTCTCTGAGACAAACTGTGGGGCAGCCTAGTCTACCTCCTGGGGCACTTTAAGTACTCAGTCCCCAGCTGAAAGATGAGTCAGTCACAGGAATGAAGCCCCAAGTGTTTCCCTTGACTCTAACCATGTTCGGGCAACAGAGAATAAGGACCCCAAAGAGTGATATCTGCTTTGCTGCTGCCAGGGATGGTTGACATCTAAGCAGAAACACCAGGTCATCACCCTTGGACTGCAGCCTGCAGCTGGAGGAAGGGAGAGCAGCCATCCCAGCCGATTCTGCCCTTTGTCTCCCTCCCTCCACCTGCTGGGAAGCGTGGGAGCCTCTCTAGGCAAGTGGGCAGGGGCCAGTTTCAGCCTCACCTATTCAGCCCCTTCTTTTTTTAGTTAGATGCTTGGAACTTGCCCTATAATAAGTATATCACATTATTTCTTGTGAATCTTTCTTCTATTACACTTAGAACTATTTTAAAATCAAGATCAGACCATGGAATGTTCTTGGGAAGAATTTTTCCTCTTCTTTAGTGTATGTTTTGTCTGGAAGCCACCAAGAGAACACTAAAAATGAAAGACCTCAAACCGCAAGGCCATCACATATTCTTCCAACGAAGAGCCTTGGAAAGTATTTCTGTAATTTTAAAAATTACTATTTTAAAATAATGATAATATATTTATGCTACTGGATGATTTATAAAGCACTTTTAATATCCATTATTTTATTTGAAACATGGCACACCTACTTCACAAACAATAGCTTAAGATCCAAACTCCAATTCTTAGATGCTATAGTATTAAGATACTAACCTGATAACATAATATCTTGAAAAACAATCAGCATAAGAAATAGACCAAAAGAAGTCATATATAGCAATGGAAGAAAGAATTCCACAGTGATATGATGTTATGGTTTGGACATGGCTTAAGTGTGTCGCCCAAGAGTTCATATACTAGAAGCTTGGTCTTCAGTGTGACGATGTTGGGGGGAGGGAGCAGACATCTAAGCAGTGGAACCTCGTAGGTCTTTGGGAACCTGCCCTCAGATCATCAGAGTTCTCATAAGACCCCAGTCAAGTCCATGAGAGTGAGTTTCTACCAAAGAGTGAACCTGACCGTCGCTCTTGGGCTACCTGTCTCACCACGAGTTTTCTCCTTCCTATGCAAGCTCTCCCCATTGTGATGTGATTACCAGAGTTGAACCAATGCCAGCACCATGCCCTTGAACCTCCAAAACTGTGAGATAAATAAGCCTTTTCTTTATAAAGTACCTACCCTCGGGTATTTAGTTATAACAACAGAAAATAATGCAATACATTTTGTTTCTGAAAATATAATCAATATAACTTGAGTGTCCAAGAGAAAAAGGTTTAAGAGTGGGAGACCAGAAGTAAAACATATTTTTTTCTGAACTCTCTTTTTATAGTTTTAGTAATAAAATATAGCAGTTTAATAAAATTCAATTCCTTTGGAGTAACTATACAGTATGTAAAGTTTCCTAGTTCTTATTTCTCCTAGAGCCACATTAGAGCTGATGTGTACTGTTTAATATTTTCTCCCTCTATTTTAGGCCCTGACCATGGGGCCAGTTTCCCCAGCAATACTGTAGGCAGGCGACACCCACCCTGGCAAGATGCCTGACCAAGCCAGGTACACTGGAATCCCAGTGGTCTGTATGATGTAAGAAGAAACTCCCTTTGAGCCCACCTCCCAGAGGAGGCTTCTGGAGGCCAAGCCTGCTGACCTTATGTGACAAGCAGGCCTGCTCCAGCTAAAAAGCAGCTGGAACAAAGAGGGGATCAGAAAGTCAAGGAGGACCGAAAACAGCAGGCCTGTGGCTCTAGACATGGATCAGCACAACAACCCAGAGATGAAGGTCTACTCTCCAGAATAATGAAGTGACAGAGTGGGGACATAAGACCTTTTGGTTTAAGGGGTGGAAAAAGACATGCCAATGTTAATCAACAGAAAGCAGGAGTGGCTACATTACTATCTGACAGAGAATACATCTGAACAAATAATCACCAGAGAAGGAAAGGAACATATAATAATCACAAAAAGGCCAACCCAGCAAGAAGCTGTAACAATCTGAAGTGTGTCAGTATCAAATGACAGAGCTTAAAAATAGATGAAGTTAAAACTGATAAACTGAGAGAAGAAACGAATTCTTAATTATAGCTTAAGTATAATTAAATAACCCTCAGTAACCCTCTCTCAACAACTGATAGAACAACTAAATACAGAATCAGCAAGGATATAGAAAAACTCAAAATTATCAGAATCTAACTGCCATTTGTAAAACACTCTGCCCAACCAAAGCAGACCATTCAAGTGTGCACAAACACAACACCAAGACCATATCTTGACCTAGGCCATAAAATAAACCTCAATAAACGTTAAAGAACTGAAACTATACAGAGTATGTTTTGTGACTCCAATGGACTCAAACTAGAAAACCAATCACAGAAAGAAAACAGGAAAACCTCAAACACTTAAAATTAGACGTCTAAGTAATATGTAAGTCAAAAAGAAGTCTGCAAGAAATTACTAATATACTACACAGAATAAAAACAAAAATACTACATATCAAAACCTGTGGTACATATCTAACCTAGTGTAGAGAAGGAAATTGATACCATTAACTGTACACAATGAAAAGGACTGCGAAAGTCTCAAATCAGTAATCAGTAAACTCTGGCCTGAAAACCAAGAAAAAGAGCAAAGTAAAACTGAAGCAAGCCAAAGAAAGAAAACAAAGAAAGGAGCACAAATCAGTGAGACTGCCAGGCATGGTGGTGCACGCCTGTAATCCTAGCACTCAGGAGCCTGAGGCAGGAGGATTCCCATGAGTTTGAGGCCAGCCTGGGCTACATAGGAAGTTCAAGGATAGCCTGAATTACATAGCAAGACCCTGTCTCAAAGAAAAAAAAATCAGTGAGACTGAAAACATAATAATGGAGAAAATATATTCTTTGAAATGATCAATAAAATTGAAAATCATTTGGTAAGACTGACAGAGAGGGAAGGCATACTTAACCAGTATCAGGAATGATCCAGGAATATCACGACAAACCCTACAGAGCATAGAGGATATTATCCCTAACAGGATAATAAGGATAATACCATGAACAACTCCATATGCATAAATGGACAATTCAGAAGAAACAACCTACCCAAAACGGTAGTGCACACCTGTAATACCAGCACTTGGGAGGCTGAGAAAGGAGGATCACTGCTAGTTCAAGGCCAGCCTGGGCTACATAGTGAGACCCTGTCTCGAAAAACCAAAAAAAAAAAAAAGAAAGAAAGAAACAACCCAATTTCTTGGAAAACCATGTACTACCACAAGTCACCCAATAAGAAATAATTTGAAAACCTATAATCATTAAAGATATTTACTGAAAGGATATTTTTTTTTTTTTTGGTGGGTACCGGGGGTCAAACTTAGGACCTCGTGCACCAGCAGGCGCCCGTGCCGCTGAGCGATATCACCGGCCCTTTTTTCGTATGTGGGTACCGGGAGTCGAACTCAGGACCTCATGCTTGCCAGGCAGGCGCTTATGCCGCTGAGCCATCTCACCAGCCCTGAAAGGATAATTTTTAAATTCCCCAAAAAGAAATCTCTAGGCCTAATCATGTGACTAGAGAATTCTACCAAACACTTAAAGAATCAACACCCATTCTATACGACCTCTTACGTGTAACAGAAGAGAACATTTCCTAGCTTACTTTGTCAAGTATTAATCACACTGACATAAAAATCAGATAATAGTATTTAGACAAAGGAAACTAGAGACTAGTATAACTCAAAAATATAGATGTAAAATGCCCAAGCAAATTATTAACAAATAAAATTCAGCAATATATAAGAAGAATTATATGCCATAACTAACTGGAGTTTATTTCAGGGATACAAGGCTAGCTTAATAATAAAAAATCAATCACTGCAATCTACCACCTTAACAGGCTAAAGAAAAATCACTTGATACAGAAAAACCACTCGACAAGAATCAACATTTAGTTATGATAAAAATAAAAACCCTCAGCAAAATAGAAGGAAATTTATAAGGAATCTACCAAAAAACAAAATCCCTCCCAGGACTAATTAATGAATTCAGCAAGAATACATCAAAATAAATACAGAGGACTCAAGATAAACATGAAAAAATCAAATGTACTTCTTTATTCTAGCAATGAACATGTGGTCATTGAAATTAAAAACACAATACTATTTACAATTGCCCAAAAAGTATACTTAGTCTATTGGGTGTAAATCTAACAAAACACGTATGAGACTTGTATGCTGAAAATATCAAAATGCTGATGAAAGAAATTAAAGAGGGTTTAAATAAGTAAAATGTTACCATATCCATGAATTGGAAGATGAAAGACTACATGTACAGTGATAAGTTTACCGCAATTCACAATAAAATACAATAAAATACCACAGACATATATAAAGATTATTCTAGCCAGGTGTGGTGGCACATGTCTGTAATCCCAGCATTCAGGAGGCTGAGGCAGGAGGATTGCCATGAGTTTGAGGCCAGTCTGGGCTACATAGTGAGTTCAAGGCCAGCCTATCTCTAAATAAATAAATAAATAAATAAAATACAAAGATTATTCTAAAATTTATATGAAAAGCCAAAGGAACTAGAATAGTTAAAACAATTCTGAAAAACAACAACACGGAAGGAATCAGTCTACCTGATTCCAGGACTTATTTCCTAGCCACAGCAATTAAGACCACGGTACTGATGAAAGGATAGATATATAGTTCAGTGGAAAAGAAGAGGGAACACAGAAACAGACCCACGCAAAATGCCCAACTGAGTTTTATTTTAATAAAGATGTAAAAGCAATTTAGTGAAGGATTTATCTTTTAAACAAATGATGCAGGAATAACCATTGCTGCATTTGATTCCCTATACAAAAATCAACCCAAAATGCCTGAGCACTTTAATGTAAAAAGTAAAACTACATACGATTTAGGAAAAAAGTTGGAGAAAAATTTCAGGCTCTAGGGCTAGGCAAACAAACCAATAAATTGGACTCCCTCAAAAGAACGTGTTTTATGAAAGATCCTATTCAGACGATTAAAAGATAAACTACAGACTAGGAGAAGATATTTACAAACCACATATCCAACAAAGGACTAGCGGGTATACTGATGGCAAATGAGTACATGGAAAGATGCCTAAGATCATTATTCATCAAGCAAACTAAAACCACAGGGATATATTACATATCAGAATGGATAAGCAATAACAAGTTGGGCACGGTGACACATACCTGTTATCCTAGCACTGAAGGAGGCTGAGGCAGGAGGATGACAAGTTCAAGTCCTGCCTGGGCAACTTAGTGAGAGCCAATCTCAACTAATTAAAAAAAAAAAAAACAATAACAATAACAGCAAATGGTGCGGAGGACACGGAGAAACCAAGGACACGGAGAAACCAATCACTCATACACTGCTGGTGGAAATGTAAAATGGTAGAGACACTCTGCAAAACAGCTTGGCAGCATCTTTAAAAAGCTAAACGGGTAACTGTCTTATGACCCAGCAATTATACTCCTAGGCATTTATCCCAAAGAAATGAAAACATGTTTGCATAAAAATTTGTTCACGAATAGTTGAATGAATAGCAGTTTTATTCAGAATAGCCAATGTTTATCTTGTGTCCTGTATAGAATTTTCCTTTGTTGTATTCCTGCTGAATTCATCAGTTCTAGAAATTCTTCAGTAGATTCCTTGTAATTTCCTATGCTGACAATCTCACATAAAACAGAAACAGTTTTATGCCTTCCTTTCTGAGCTACATGTCTTCCGTTTCCTTTTTTTGGCCTTATTACATTGACTACAACTTACAGCAAGCACTATGTTGAATAAAAGTAATGAAAGTACACATCCTTGCCTTGTTCTCCATCTTTGGGGGGAAGGGTTGGGATTCAGCTTTTTGCCATTAAAGAGGATCTCAAAGATATATTTGCACACCCATGTCATAATAGCCAAGAGGTGAAAGTAACCAAAATAACTATTAGCAAATGAGTCAATTTTTTAATGCAAAAGAAGAGTAAATGTTACTCAGCCTTTAAAAAGAAAGAAGTTCTGTCACATACTACAACATGGCTGAACCTTGAGGACATTAGGCTAAGTGAAAATGAAATAGGCCAATCAAGAAAAGACAAATACTGCATGATTCTGCACATATGAGGTATCTAACAAATTCTTAGGAACATAAAGCAGAATGATGGTTTCTGGAGTTGGGGAAAGGAGAGGAGAGCTGTTGTTCATTGGGTAGCATTTCAGTTTTTCTTTTTTTCTAAATCAGATTTTATTGGTACATTTTAGATATACATAATGATCACATTCATCATAGAGAATTTGTACCTGTACATGCTATAACTTGCCTTTCCCATCCCCCACCCTCCTTTCAACCCCTGCTCCTCTCCCAATTTACAAGTTTGTTTCTATTTTTTCCTTCCTTTCTCTTTTTTTTTTACTTTTCCCTTCTTTCCTTCCTTTCTCTCTCTTTTTTTTTTTTTTTTTTACTTTTCCCTTCTTTCCTTCCCCCCTTCCCCCTCCTTTGTTCCCCTCCCATTTGAACACTTGCTTCCTATTTCACAATACCTATTATACACTTTGGTCCTTATTTCCACTTTCGGTTTCTCACACCAGAGAAACAATATGGTATTCACATGTGTGTGTCCGATTTATTTCACTTAAGAGAAGTTCCAGATCTGTTGCACAATGCATATGTAGTTAACACTACCACACCGTTCACTTAAAAATGGTTACGACAGTAAAGTTTATGTTGTGTGGTTTTTACCACATGAAAAAAAAAAGATAATCCCTTAAAATAGAGGGGAGGAACAAACTATTGATATAGTAAAAAAGAAAAAAAAAAAAAAAAAAAAAAAAAACCTGAATAAATCTCCAGAAAATAATGCTAAGAGAAAAAAAGGCCAAGCCAATCCCAGAAGGTTACACGCTTTATGATCCCATTCATATAACATTCTTGAACTAACAAAACTATAACAACGAAGAGCAGAGCAGTGAATGGCCAGGGAGTTAGGGAGACTGCGCGGTGTGGAGGGAAGTGAGGAGCGACGGGAGAAATCCAGGTGCAGGTGGAAATCTCGGCACTGCACGCACACCAGCGCAGCATCATCAACAGTCTGGTTTTGATGCTACTGCACTACAGTTTTCAAGCAGTTATCACGAAGACAGACCGGGTAAACTGGGTAAAAGGCATAAAGGATCTCTGTATTATTTCTGAGAATAAAATGTTCAATTAACTTTAAGCAACCCCCCCCCAAATGATAGAAGTGCTAACTGGAAATGACATAGAGACTTTAGTACTTGTTTTTGTTGTTTTTCAGGAAGAGTAAAAGAGGTAGGCAGACTCAGAAAACTCCTGTGCCTCAGGTCTGGAGAAGTGAGAACCTCCCTGACAAAAGCAATTCTGGGAAACCCTACATATTCAGTTTTGGAAAGGAAGCCTGGCCTAAACACTCCCTGCTTTAGTCTTATGGCCTAGATGTTGGTCCTGTGCTAAGAAACCAGAGGAATAGTGATGGGCACCAGGAGAAGAGGGAGAAACACCCAGACACTGGAGACAGGCGAGGTGAGCGCGAGGGACAAGCAGCCACCTTCGTGCTAGTGGTCCTCTGATCTAGCTCCAAATGAGTCAGGATTAATGTGATCCCCTAATATCAACTGAATTGGAGAATAATGCATTCCTTTATTTCCAGTACATCTGCTTAGAAGTCTGCCATACGAGTATGTGGGGGATACCCGAGAATACAGTTTGGAAGGGCCGCTCTTGGGCCTACTGAGTTGGTTATGGGAACTCCATCAATTATTCCAAGAAGAGACCACCACTCTTCCAGGAAGCTGATTAACCATACTGGATGGCTGAACTTAAGCTACCATGCTGAGAAACAAAGAAGTCTATCACACATCATCACGAAACTCTCCACGTTTGTCTACACACTTCCACCTTTCAGAAGCCCCCAGTACTCAGAAGTACTGGGGACAGAGTTCCTCCTGGGCAGTGAAATCA
The DNA here is from genome assembly GCA_028451465.1 of Erethizon dorsatum. Lineage (NCBI taxonomy): Eukaryota > Metazoa > Chordata > Mammalia > Rodentia > Erethizontidae > Erethizon > Erethizon dorsatum. The sequence goes on along the minus strand of CM051822.1, from coordinate 122,153,410 downwards.
ATAGTAAGTAGCATTCACTACACACCTGGCAGAGGGCAGGCCCTGCACTCAGTGCTTTGCACATACCTCACTGCATTCTCTCAACAACCTGGTGGTAAGGTGGTTAGGATGAGCCCCACCCTAGAGGTCAGGAGCTGAAGTTCAGAGAGGTTATATGGTTTGCCTAAGGTCCTTCAGCTGATAAGAGGCAGAGCTGGCATTCAAGGATCCTCTACTTACAAAACCTTTAGGAAATATCAGACAGTATCACATTAATAATGAAACTCAGGCTCTAAATTATCAGATATTAATCAGAGCTGCACTTACCTCAATTCAAAGAGGTCAGAGGGAAGATGCTAGCTCTCTACTGAACTGAGCGGTATTTCCTTCACTCCCCTGGTATACAATAGGCCTAAAAAAATGATTGCTAAGCTGAACTGGAAAAAGGCTGCTGAAGACCTCCCCCTCAGTGTATGTATGAGAAAGAGGGGCGTCAGAAGATCCCCTTGCCCGTCTTCCCAACTGGCAGTGCTGTTTGTTTTCTGACCTGACTGGGTGCAGCTGTGCAAAAACACATAAAACAGACAGCCACACACACACACCAGGATTCAGAAACCCAGGGCAAGCCCTGGGGAATGGGAGATGACGTCAGACACAAAATATGTAGTGAGCCAATTCTGGATCTTCAGCAAATTTCACAGACTAAACAGTGGGAGTAAGCAGGCACTTGGGACTTGTGCTGACAGAGCCAGCAAGGTTACCCGGTGGCTGCTGGGTTGGTAGAATATCTCTTTGCGGAGGACATACTAGGAACCAACCAGCAGGTAGAGACCCCCATGCAAGCAGCAAGGCTGGCTCAGGCAGCTCCCTGTGCTGCTGGTATTCGTGCTGTTTCCAGATACATCCTAAAAGAGCTTGGGACGGAGCAGAAGCTGGGCCCCCTTTCCTGGGAAAATTGACAAGATTTCTGATAAGGAGTAACAGGCCACTGCAGATAAAGAGACTATGACAAGAGAGGAAAGTTTTAGACTGAATTTTTTCAGATTTAAGGAGAGGAGAGCAAGCTGGAAGCATGAGAGAAGAAAGAAGACATTAATGAAGGAAAAATAGCCAAGGCCACACTAAAAATACTTTGCAGGCACATATTTCTCCTAGCACATAGCAGCTCTTTCAATTAAGGATGTGTCATTTCCTGGGTTATTAAATCCAGATCATGGAACATTCCACTCTGGGACAGTTAGAGAAGGTCACGTTCTCAGCCTCCCCCAGCGCTAAAGCTGTGAAACACGGGGATGTTGGCCTTCGGTGTTTCTACCACTCCTCCTTGAGCTGCCTGGAAGCTTTCCTTCAGGGTATGTCTGTGGAAAGCTTGTGGGGAGGTCCAGGTTGACACTTTTTCTCAGGTACCCGGAGCACCCCTGCAGTCACCCTGCAGGGCATCATCATCTCAAGCAGGTAAGTCCTTGCAGCAACCAGAATCTGGGAGAAACGAGGCAGTAGTGGCCGCTTTGTCTTGGTTACTATCATAAATGTCAATGACTTTCAACATCTTGTAAAGCCTAAGTCACACAGCAAAAAAGTGTGCCTTACAAGATTCTAAGATACTAATAAGAAAAACACATCGTCCTCTCAGTGTCAGATGCAGGAACGTGCACGGAGTTGTTGCACGTATCTGTCTCTCTTCTAGGAAGAAATGGCAGACTATATGCACAGTAGAGCCAATGTGCCCTTGAGTGGGGTTCCTACCACAGCCTTTTCTAATCAAGTAGTCTGGGACTTCTAGAACCTTAACCTGCATTTGAAGCAACTGGCATACAATTTAAATGCCTTAAGAATTGGGCAGATTATAAGTAAAGGTGAATTAGGGAGGAACTGAACAGCAAAATGGGTTTCAGAGTTAATATAAAAATTGAGGATTCAAAGTGGGAATGATTCTCAAGCTCAGACAAGCCTGGATGACACCATGCTTTCCAGTAAAACTTAAATGTAACTAATGTTTAAAAATCAGAAGATCTGGGCCGGTGAGACAGCTCAGCAGCATAAGCACCTGCCTGGCAAGTGCGAGGTCCTGAGTTCAACTCCCGGTACCCACATACAAAAAAAGGGCCAGTGATATCGCTCAGCGGCACAGGCGCCTGCTGGCACCCCAGGTCCTGAGTTCAACCCCCGATACCCACAAAAAATAAAAAAATAAAAAATAAAAATCAGAAGATCACAGATATAAAGAGGGCGGTTCCCCCAATTTGTGCTTTAATGAAATAAATCAGCAGAGATGGGAATCATAGACTTGCATGCAGCATCTGGCTGGAGCCAAGGAGCAGCACCTCCCGTGGATGGGACACGCACTGCTCAGCTGCCACAGGCCACTGCTATCCCTTGTTTGCACTCAGAGCTCTGCCCTTGGTTCTCTGAGCCACAGAGTTGGCAACTCCTAACCTAGTCCATCTCCTTTCCACCCAGAGAGAACTGGCTCCATCTCTAACTCTCCCTCCCCTTACCCAGTTCCTTTGCCATAGCCTGCTGGTATTTCTGAACGTGTGCTCAAAGAAGGTGGGATGGAGTAGACAAAAGGTCCCTCTGCTAAGAGCCAAAGACTATAAAGACTCAAAGGCCACTGTACCTACGTGGCCTGCAACAGGAAACAACCCTGCCCATCCCAAGCAAGAAGCTTCTTCAGACTTTTCTGACCTTTCTATCTCAGCCCCATCTCTTCCCTGGGTAAGCCTGCCTCTGCCCCCAGATCAGAGCCTATTACTGTGTACAAGCATTTAATCCTCAGGGAATTCTCTTCTTTCTACGATTTTTGGTCCATTCTGGGGGAAAGGCTAACACAGTTCCACCACGACTGTGCATGGTAAGGTATTCCCCTTTTTTCAGATCAGATAGGGAATACAGACTACACTAGATTTTCTCAAGTGCTCCCCAACCAGGAAGACTGAGGAACTTCTCAGATAGCAACAGTTTTGTCAAGGAAAAACTATGATCAGTAGAAGATGAAGTACAGTAGACCACAGCCATCAGGATGAGAATAACACCAGTTCTTGATTATGATTTGCAAAACAGTTACATGATTTGTTTGTGGAATTTTACATGTTACTTCTTATTTTTACAATTCTACAAAGAAGGTATTGTCCCCTTTTTATATATGAAGAAAATGAACATAGGTTTTCTCCCAGGAACAGATGAACCTAGTTCTGGAGTAAAAAGCCTCTTCCAGGACTGACCTAGAGCAGAACTCGTGGGCATACTTACGGTCTGCCATTCGCCTCTTCCCCACTGGCTGCAGTCTTTGACTCCACAGCACTGTTGAAGCTAGAGATGTTTTCAGAAGAGTAGAGGCCAGCTGGGTTGTTGTACTGGTTCTTGATGACTCTGGGGGCAGTGCTGGAGGCAGGTGAGGCAGTAAAGGGCATGGCACTTCGGTTGTGGGCACTTCCTATGTGTAGGACCTCCTGCAGGCAGGGAGCAAAGGAGAAATCAAGAGGAGTATCCAACATACACTGCTCAATGGGCACTGCAGGCTGACAGCCAAGGACAAGTTTCACCTGAGCCATGATGGCCCTGTTCAACATCTAGAGGACCCGCTGAGACAAGGCAAGGATGGGGAAGTGTCCCCAGATGGGCACCTGTGCAAGTTCACACTCTTTGCATCAGCTCTGCCTTCTTATTCTCCAGGTAGCCCTGGGCAGCACCCCTTAATGCCTTGAGCTGCCGGATCCAAATCTCAGCTGAAGCACCCTTTCAGGGGACATTCCAGAAGGATTAAGGAATCAGGAGGAAAGGAACATGTAGTCACTCAAGCCAGCACAGACCAGGAGATGACACAAAGTGATGAAAAGTATCCCAGAACTGAGCATGTTTGGTTACCGAGATGGGAGAACTGTGTTGCTGCAGGGGGAGCAGCTGCTGACCAGGCAGAGATGGTCTCAGTGGCCACAGAAGAGAATGAAGGGATTAGGATCTACTGTTCCTTGTGGGAGAAAGACAAGGCTAATCACGAGAAGGATAAGGGATGTTTGTCACAGGGGTGGGACCTGTGGACCTGCAAAAAACGACCTTGAGTTCCAGGTGTTCTCATTCCCTGTCCTCTGTAATTTGAGAGCAAACCTTCCACCCCCACCCAGGCCCAGCTACAAGTCAGGTGAATAATTACTACAACTACAACCTCAAAGAGCTTCTGTACAAACACCCCAAACACTTTTTTAAACTAAACACTCCTTTAAAAAAAAAAGAACTCAGGTTTTCTGATGACGCCGTAAGCAAGGTTCTTTCCGCTACAATGCTCTGGATCAACCCACTGCTTTGAGGTAATGCTCGCCTTGTGCAGCCTGCTGAACTCAAAGTGTGTTGTCATTATTTTGTGAGTTCTTGAGCAAATCTGCCTGAACTCCACTCTCTTTCTTAAACACCCAATTCCTGAACAGCTCCTCCAAAAGAGTTTCTATCCCTCTATTGCTCTTCCTGTTCTCCCTCCCCTTTTCTTTTTTGTTATATCTTCAATATTTTCTTAAAAACCATTACATGTGAAAACTAACAGCTTAATTCAGTGCATACCAAATTTTTTAACAAGACAACATAAAAATATCTTTGTAAGGGTCCTTATTCACTCTTCATTTTGAATTTCTCTCCAACAAGCTAGAGTCAGTGAGATTTTACTCTACAAAGTTACTTTGTCCACATCAGATAAAAGCTAAGTGTACACAGATGATCACAAAAAAGGACACATAACTACTTAAGAAAAAAAAATTCAGAGGCCGGTGAGATGGCTCAGCGGCGTAAGCGCCTGCCTGGCAAGCGCAAGGGCCCGAGTTCGACTCCTGGATCCCACATATGATAAAAGGGCTGGTGATATCGCTCAGCGGCACGGGCGCCTGCTGGCGCACGAGGTGCTGAGGTTGATCCCCGGTACCCACAAAAAAAAAAAAAATTGAGCAGTAACCAAGGAATAGTTAAATAATTTTATGGCACAACTGTTCAAAGAAATCATATGAGCTCACTAAGGATCAGTTGCAAAAACAGCAGCAGATTTACCGATGGGCGGCCTGGACTCTGGCCTGCACACGCCACAGTGTTGGGGACAAACACTCTTGCTGCACTTCTCTCTACTGCAACTCTTGAGCACCTGAGAAAAACCCTTGCTTTTCTAATGGCTCCATTTTTCCCTGCTACTTCCTGTTTGGCTATGGGCAAGTCACACATTTTTGAGGTCATTTCTCATCTTTAAAATGAATAAGATAAAGCCTTCTTCACAAAGACTTGATGTGACAGAATAATGTGCCAAGCACAGTGCCCGGCACATGGCAGATATCCAACTGGGTCTGGTTTCTCTACCCTCCATAGAAACACATTTCCAATTAAAATGGAAGACCATGGAGAATTCAGGTTGGAAATCCCGATTTTTTACTTTATAAAGAAAGAATCTTTCAAGAATGTATCTGGTTTGTACATAAAAGGAATATCTCTATCCCCAGAAGGCAGGCAGATTCAGGACTTGCCTTTTGGAAGGGATGATGTAATTGTTTGGGCTTTGTATTTATCAGTCTCCAAGGAAACTCAATAATGAGGAAATACAAACTAGGTGTGTAACTACACTGACCTCAGATAAGCTGGAGTGTTGGTTGGCTTTATATGAACTAACATATCTTTTTACTATAGATGAATTCCACTTTTAGTCATTTTTCATCTAGTTAAGGATAGCTAGAAGTGGAAGATTTTGGAAAAATGAGAGGGGAAAAAATACCATCAAAGTATTAACACAAGTAATCAGATCTTATGTTTAAGATGAAAACTCAAGTAAAGTATAGAGAAAGTATTACTGAAATGTAAATTATTATGATTATCTTATTTAAGTGAAAACTAGGATTTCAGATAGACCAAATTAAAACAAAATCATTTCTTACATGCTATAAAATATATTAACACATTAAAATTTAACATTCATAGTAAATTTAATGAAATGGCTGAGAACTCTTAGGGAAATTGAAATTAACTGTGTGGCATGTTTTAAATAGTTTCTACAACAGCCAGTTTGTAGTCTATCATTTTATAAACTTACTACGAGACTTGTATAAAATATGTTCATGTCATTTTGAAGTTATGGACTGAAAATTTTACTTAAAGTCACTTTTAGAATTTTTAGGGGCCAGTGAGATAGCTCCGTGGCATAAGTGCCTGCCCGGCAAGTGCGAGGTCCTGAGTTCGACTCCTGGAATGCACATCAAGGAAAAAAAGGGCCGGTGATATCGCTCAGTGGCACAAGCGCTTGCTGGCAAGTGCGAGGTCCTGAGGTTGACTCCCAGTACCCACATAAAAATAAATAAATAAAAGAATTTTTATATATGATTTTTGTTAGTGGAAAAAAACTTTGTGATTACATTTCTGAAATTTTAATGGGGATTATTTGAGAAAATATGACAACATCTACAAATGAATGACTTCAGTTTCATACAGTTCGTTTTACGTAAAAGATAACTACCTGTATGTTACCCTTCTGTTACATCTCCCTTCACCAAAGAAACCAGTATCCCAAACTTAGAAAAAAAATTAAATTTCAAATCTTTAACTGGGGTAACAACCTGGTCTAAAATTTGCATTATGTCATTATCGATTTATTCATTTATCATTAATAAGTTATTAATTTATGCATCAGACATGTATTTGCAACAAGCAACATATTAGGTATGAGAAACTTTACAAAAATGTTCTAAACATTCTTCTATTTATTTTCCTTATTTCAAAAAGTGCCCATTCATTGTCGATAATTTAAATTATATATATCAAGAATAAATAAAATCACCTATAAGCTAACTACTGAGAGATTTATTTATAAATATGTGATCTAAATGTAGAGAAGTTTAGTTAGCTTATGAATAATGCAGCTGGCTAGTGGAAGAGTCTGAGATAGAGTGGGGTGATCAGCCGTATTGATAAAAATTAAGAAGGGACAGTGAACCAGGGCTTTGAACAAAGAACGAACTTCTTCAGGCAGCATGGAATGCAGCCTGTCCCCTACTAAAGAGAGGTGCAGGCACTCCCTAATAACCTCCTGAATTTTGAGAAAATTATAATGCAAATTAACGCATTCCTTCTGAGATCCAAGTTTCTGGTAAACTCTACATGTCAAAGAACTGGGTTAAAAGCCTGAGTCCCGATTGGTCGTTTTAAATCCACAGGGCCACCTGCAATAGGTGACCACCAAACAACTGAACAATTTCTGTGCTATTTATCTATAATTAGCTCTAGATCAGGCGGCCATGGGGCCACCCCACCTGGGACTCATCAGGAGCTATTCTTCTCATTTCCAATAAAAACTCTTCTAACCTCCTTTGGTTTGCGACTTCATTCCTCAGCATTTACGGAACCATAAACTTGGTACACACAGCATCATCGAGACAGTCTACTATTCCAGGAATTTCTGTTTAGCTGACAAACTATGCAGCTACTCCCTATCACATTTTTTCAGTATTAACTGCCACTTTACTTTAGTAATTTTGATATCTCACTAGAAGTTTCACTGTAACAAAAAACAGAAATTTGCACCCAGGACTCATAGGAGGGGGGAAAAAAAAAGCAAGGTTTACTATTGAATTCCCCCTCGTTTGTTTTCAAAGTTCTACGCCTCAGAACCTGAATTTACTTTAATTCCTGGGATGACTTATTTGTATCTTAAATCCCAAACAACCTGAGTTAGCTTCTTGATTTCACTTTGGTCCTGCCAATCCTACTTGCAGGAAGGCATCCACCCTGGAAGGTTTTCATCTGCTTCCCTTACCACCTTCCTACCCCCAGCTCAGGTGGGTTCCTGCTCTGGGGTTTTCCAGCCCTCTCCTCCTGCATGTCCCTTATAGGAAGAACTGAAAAAGAGCCACATTCCAGTAGTGACGTCGAAGGGCTCTCCCTGCCTAAGGCTTCCCTGGCCTCCAGGACATGAAAAATGGGAATACTGTACAGTAATCAGAATCAAAAGTGAGAAAGTAGCTGGTAGCATGAGGAGTTGCAATGATGAGCAAGTACTTACCTGGGGTTCAGAGGCTAAATTCATCTTGTATGGATGACGTTTCCCCTCCTCAGTCACTAGAGGAGACCAGATTTTATGTTCAGATCTGCAACAGATGGACAAAGATATTGTTTCTTTTTCATTTTGAGGATAGGCAGGGCTGAAGATTGGATCCAGGGCCTGGAGCATGCTAAGCAAGCCCTCTAACCACTTAGCTACACCCCCAGCCCAAAGCTGTTATTTCATCTATGCTAAATTAATAATATAAATAGCCCTCCATACAAATGGGTACCACATTCTCAGAATCAATCAACTACAGACAGGTGATATTTGAAAAAAATTGTACTGGTACTGAACATGTCTAAACTTCTTCCTTGTCATTGTTCCCTAAATAATACAGAAAAATGACTATGTAGCATTTATAGTATTTGCGTACTATAAGTAATCTAGAGTTATTTACCAGAGGATATGTAAACATTACGTACAAATACTATGCCATTTTGTATAAGATACTTGAAAACCACAGACTTGGTATCTGTGGAGTCCTAGAAACAACTTCCCATGGATACTGAGGGATGACTGTACCCATTAAAAACTGATTACAAAATGTTCCCCTTCCATGGACTTTCACCCTTCACTGCAACCACCGTGATCGTTCAAAAGCCCCAGTCTGGAGGCATCCATTCATGTCTGATGTTTTCCCACAAACAGACCAAAGGTGGCTACCCAAGCTGCCCCATCTCCTCCTATGTAGCCTCAGCCTCCCTCATTACACTTTAAGTATCTGATAGAACCACAGGCTCCTGCACGTTCCTGCCGCATGCCTCATGCAGCCCCACCTTTGCTCAGAATGGAATGAGCTCCTACAGGCACAGTGTTCCAGACCAGACCAGATAATCAACTTATTCATGAAGCTTGTTTGGCCCAAATGAAAGCAATGCCTCCTTTTTTGAGCTTGCAAAGGATTTTCTTCCTACCAATCACACAGCAATAACTTTAGTGTAGTCTCAGTTTTCATTAGTATAGAGTTGCAGGTAGAGAATATTTATACTAATCTTTGTTTTTGTCAGAGGCCCAGCACACTGTCAGGCACAAAATGCATCTGTTCAATTGTTGGTAAATGAATAGAAAATCAATTAATCAACAGTTAATGAATGCATGAATAGATCTGACTAGAGCGTAAAGGAATGGACTTGTACTGAGACACAAATGGAGATGAGAACAAGGAGTGAATGTGCTTTTGAGAACATCTTAGTAAAATGATGCACCTCATATGGGGTAGAGCTCTGAAGTGTACAAAGTATTTTGACATAATCTCCCACTCTCGGTCCTCTTGCCAACTCTGAGCAGAGCAGGAGAAAGTAATACATATACTTTACAGAACCCAATGAAGAGCTGTGGAAGCCAAGGTTATGAGACACTGAAGGACAGGTTCACAGATCATAAGGAAGAACCTGAACTTCATCAAATAGGAAACAGGAAGCCACTGAAGGCTGAATCAAATCACTCCTAAAATCTTGCTTTTGTAGAATCTCTTCCAAGACTAAATGAAAGAACGGAAATTCTACCCTAATTACAACTCCCAAGATGTTCTGCTTGTTTGTCCTTTCAACCACAGCTCTCTTTCTTGTAGTACACTAATAGGTACACTCAGCACTTTGTCTAACATGTTGAAGTCCTTCTCTGTTACTGTAATCTCCTGGCACAATACTTGCTCAACGCACTGTGGCACAGCAGCATCCTAAATTGATTCTTAAAGGTCTCCAGGAAGAATTTTTCATTTTAATATATCTAACAATAGCTAATTGATTTTTACTTACTCAGAATTTTGGCTAGTTGTGCTGAATCAAGTGAAAATGCAGGTATCTAAAAGAAGCCCACAATACAAAAATTATAGAGGAAAATGTGCAACCTGAAATTCCAAGTCTACAGAATTTTTGGCGTGCTTCCAGCATGCACAACATGGAGTTAGGGGGTGTAGGGGGCTCTGAGATGGGAAAGGAGGGCCCTGCCCACGAACAGCTTCCACTCCAGTCAAAAATAAACAAATGTGTCCACAGCCTCACCTGGTTACTGTGAGAGTCATGTTGTCTGTACAGCCCTTGATTTTGTTCTGAGCTTCCAAGTGCGTCATATTGCTGGTATTTTCCCCATCAATGGCTGTGATTACATCTCCAATACATAAATTAGCTGTGGCAGCTTTGCTTCCAGGAGTGACCTGGTAACAAAGTGGAAAGCAGGCTAGTTATTATTTGTCCCAAGGAAACCACTAAGTGACCATCAAGTTAACTATTCACTGATTTGAAGCAAAGCATTTAAAAAGGAAAGAAGGCTAAAGTCAAGACTTTGAATAATAATAATCCTTTATATTTATGTTATCATTTACAAAGAGTCCTCTTCTGTGTGTGATCTCATTGGATCCTTACAACAACCTTGTGAGAAAGGACAAATATCAGGCCCCATTTGAAAGACTAGGATATTGAAGCTTGGAAAGGTTTAAGACTTACCAAGGATCACCCAACTAGTATATCACTATCTTACTAGTCATTCAACTAGTCTATTACAAACTCAAACCCTGAACCAGACCCAATGTTCCTCCTGTCGAACCTTGTTACTTCCTTGAAATAAGTCACCAATTACATTTTTAAACACACACACACTTTCAGAGAACACTATGTAAAGTAAATCCTATATCTATAAAAATCTTAATATGTTATTATATGCACAAAAGAAAACTGGAACACTGCACACCAAATTGCTCACTGTGATAAATTTCTGTGATGTGTTTAACAATGAGCTTGAATTACTTTAGCAATTTAAAAAAACAGGAAAGAATATTTTTAAATATGTTTAAAATATGGGTTTACACTGATTCATTTCTTCCCACCCAAGAAGTTGGCTATGACTGGCATCCTTCCCATAGGTAGATGGTTTTCTGCAAGCTGATGCTTCCAGACCAATGGTTCTACATTTACAGACCACTGACACTTGCAAGAAGCCACTCAATTACTGCACCAAGTCTGCAAATCCACATGCCTATTGAGTAGTACAAGTGTACTGAATAAATAGCGTGTCTCTCATGAATATGTACAACTATTTTTCAAGTGAATACAGATGTAGTTTTCAGGAACAAAGTACAAACTCATTTTGAAGTAGTACTAACCTCAGAGTAAACATCTGCTGTTGAGTATTTTCTTTTTTTTTTTTTTTTTTTTTTTTTTTTTTTTTTTTTTTTTGTGGGTACCAGGGGGACGACCTCAGGACCTCACGCGCCAACAGGCACCCGTGCCGCTGAGCGATATCACCGGCCCCTTTTTTGTATGTGGGTTCCGGGAGTCAAACTCGGGCCTTCGCGTTTGCAAGGCAGGCGCTTAAGCCGCTGAGCGGTCTCACCGGCCCAGTGTTGAGTATTTTCTAAAGCAAATGATAGTAAAAATGTTACTATTATTACCCCAGGGTCAGCCTAGGACTTTCTGAGATCAAAAAACTTTCCTGGCTGGGAATTCAAGCCCTCAGGAGCAGTGTGGTACTAACACCCCCCAGGCTCTCAGTGCCCACAGGGCTGTGGTTTGTCCCTGGAAAAGTCCTGTTGGCTCCTGGGAACCAATGCAGAAAGATGTAGTGAACACCTGTCACCTCCACGAGGCTGCACCATAGGTACGAGGTCCTCCAAGGCACCAAAGCAGGACGCGAGTCCCCGTATCTGATGTAGTTCTCAGCACTCCGTTTCCAGTCAGCCCACACCAAACTGAAAACGCTAACCCCTGTGGAACACTTGGTGTGGGACTACAGTAATAGTTCACTCCCTCGTCCCCTCATCAGCACCCTGCCCCCCAAAAAATGAGGGGGGTGAGCTGATCCTCAAGCTCCCTTCTGCACCAACACACCATGACTTTATCAGGCAAAACTCTCCTGGAATGTGGCAGGATGTGGAAACCGAGACGGAGATCTTGACCTTCTAACCTTCCTCTCTGGCTTTCCCATCATTTGTTTACCAGCGATCTGGCATAGAAAATGAAAGCCCCCAATTCAAGGTTCAGATCTTCTTCCCAGGCAGCCAATGAGCAGAGAGACAGGCCAGTGCAGGCTGCTCTTTTTTCAGTCAACATTGGGAAGTTTGCTTCTGAGTCATCCAGAGCAGGCTGTATAAACAAAGCGCTCTCATTTTTCTGATCCATCTTCCTGAGAAGGCTGATCTGGTGTCACTTCAAATGTATTCTGCTTTTGCTAGAGGACAATACAGATTCATTTTTTAAATGCCCCTATCTAAGTACCACTTTATTTGGGAGAGGCAAAGGTTCTAGATCGGCAAACTTCATCTGAGTCAAGAAGGACACTGCCTGTTCAATCTCATTTACCGTGACACATCTAGCAGTGTTGAAGAGCAGTCGCCTTAGGATAAAATCCAAACTCTTTAACAAGGCCCTAAAGGCAGGGCTTTCCTCCTTGCCTTCATTATGCCACCTTCCCACTAAGCTCAGCTACGGGGACCTCCCCTAGGTCTTTTCCACTTCAGGAACTTAGCTGATTAACTGCTCACCATTCAAGGCTCACCTTACGAGACTCTTTTCTGAGAGCCTCCCCTGACCTCCAATCTAGAGGATATCGCCATCATCCTGTTAATGCACTCTGTTCTTCCTCATGGCACCTGTCACATTCTCTTGGTAAATCTGTTTCGGCATGTCACCTTGTCTATTATAAGGGTAAAGTGTATGAGGCCAGGTTTGTGTGTCAAAGTATTTGCAGTCCTCGATAAATATTTATCTAGTGAATGACTAAATCTAAAATATCTAGTGTCGTTAAAGATGCAGTCAGGCTATTTCATTTTGTCCTTTAAAATGAATATTTCAAAATAATCAAAAATACTTTCATTTCACAATCAAATAATCACCTCCTTTCACATCATTATCCTGGAACAGATCCACTCAAGAAACAAAAATAATGAGACTAGGCAAGAAGGAAGGGGTAGTTCAAAAGATAAAATACCAGGTTCTTTTTACTTTCTTATATTCAATTATTGCTAAATCTGGACTTTCCAGCATTTGGTCCAAACTGTTTCACAGGAGTGGCATTTTTGCTCAGAACATTCCTTCCCAACAGGCCCTGGACAAGCTAGAACCAGTTTGACAAGTCCCAAGCCTGAGTAATCAAGACCTAGTCGTCCTGTCATTAGTCTTTCTGTCTGACTTTTCTTTCTTTCCTTTTCTTTCTTTCTTTTTCTTTCTTTCTCTCTCCCTTCCTTCTTTCCTTCCTTCCTTTTTTTTCCTTTCTTTTGATTTTTAAGTCAAATTAATACGAAGCCAAAGGAAATCTTGGAAAGTTACATGACAATATCATCAAATGGCACACACATACAATTACTCATAAACAGATTAAGTGCACAGGCTTTTATGAGCCATATCTTTTTGGGAAAAATGTATTTATGCAAACAAATTACAGACTCTGCCTTTAACAAAGCTTTTTCATATACAATCCCCTATTTGAGATAATAATAGTGATGAGTTCACTACAAGTAAATAACTTTATAAGTAAGAAAAAAAAAAGACAAAGAAGCTGTCATGGGTTCAAGTTCACAAATAAAGGGCTTGGGACTTGAATTTGAAACTACATCTCATTTCAAATTCCATCCTTTTCTGCTTTAGTAAAACGCCAACACAGACTCTGAACCCAAGAGTCAGAGCCAAAGAAAAATCCAGTGGTCTTCTACGCAAGGACTGGAGTGTCACAACCCGTTGCTGATTGTGCCTCCCTGGCATAGGACAACGGCTCCACTGCTCTGGACTGTGCAGTGCCCGGGACCCATCCTTTACAAAATCTGCAAATCATAACCTGGAACTGAAATGGGCTGAAGGAGAGAAGCCCTGTTCCTCAGTATTGAAGAGTTCCTATCTGGGAAGGGCGCCAAAAACATATACTGGAGGAAAGATAGCCTCTTTAATAAATGGTGCTGGGAAAATTCGATATCCACGTGCAAAAAATTGAGTCTAGACACATATGCCTCACCAGGTACTAAACTAAAATAAAAATGGATCAAAGATTTAAATGTTAAAACAGAAGCAATCTGCTGGAAGACAAAATAGGTAAAACTCTTAAAGACATAGGCATAGGCAAGGACTTTCTGAACAGAACTCCAATGGCACAAGAAATAATACCAACAAGCAACAAATGGGATCATATCAAATTAAAAAGCACAGCAAAGGAAACAACCAGCAGAATGAAAAGACAACCTACAGAATGAAATAAATTTTTGCCAGCTATGTATTCCTCAGAGAACTGACATCTAGACTATATAAAGAACTCAAAACTCTTAGTCTCCCCAAAATAAAAGGCCCAATCAAAAAATGGGCAACCAAAATGAATAGACATTTCTCAGAAGAACAAGTACAAATGACCAATAAATACTACATGAAAAAATGTTCAACATTACTGGCCATTTGAGGAATGCAAATTAAAACAACACTAAGTTTCCATCTTACTCCGGAAAGAATGACTATCATGAAGAAATCAAATAGTAACAAATACTGGGAAGGTTGCAAGAGTGGGGTGGGAGTGGATGGGTAGGGGATGGTGTCTTCCATATTGTTGAAGGGAATATAAACTAGTATAACTACTACGGGGATCAGTATGAAGAGTACTCAAAAAACTAAAAACAGAAATTCCATTTGACCCAGATATTCCCCTTCTAGGTATCTTCCCGCAAGAGTTAAACTTATCATATTACAGTGATACATGTATACCCATTTTTATAGCAGCACAATTTATAATAGATAAATCTTAGAAACAGCCTATATGCCCATCAACAGATGAATCAAAGGAAATGTGGTATTTATATACAATGGAGTATTACTGTGCCACAAAGAAAAATAAACCTGAGGCATTTGTAGGAAAATGGATGCACCTCAAGACCATGTTAAGTGATATAAATCAGAAACACAAGTTTAAATATTGCATGGTTTCTCCTGTATGAGAAACCCAAAGCATAAAGTGCAAAATAAATGATAGATAATAGGAAGTAGGGAGATCTTTTGCAAATGGGAAGGGGAATAAGAGATGGAGGGAAGGGGGAGAGAAGGAAGGGAAAGGGAATTTTTTTTAAAAAAAGAGATGCTTTTGCAAATGGGAAGGAGAACAAAAGCTGGAGGGAATAAGAGAGGGGTAGGAGAGGAAGGGAACAAAAAAAGAATTAAGACGTGTTATGTACATATAACAAATTCCCCACAATAAATATAATCATTATGTACTGTAAACATGTACATTTAAAAATTTTTTTAAAAACTGTTTCTAAACAAACAAAAAGAGTTCCTGTCTGAAACAGTGGATTCTAGTTCTCTTTTTTTTTGTGGGTACCGGGGGTCGAACTCAGGACCTTGTGTGCCAGCAGGCGCCCGTGCCGCTGAGCAATATCACTGGCCCTTTTTTCGTATGTGGGTACCGGGAGTCAAACTCAGGACCTCGCGCTTGCCAGGCAGGCGCTTATGCCACTGAGCCGTCTCACCGGCCCGGATTCTAGTTCTTGCCATTTATTACTTCTACATCATAATCAACCATAATTAGAAGACTAACCATCAGTTAATGGGTGTTTATTATGTACCAAGCTCAACCCAAGTGTTTAGCAAGGGTTAATTTACAATCTTCCCATGATACAATCAGGCTGACAGCATTATTTACATCATCACAGGTGAGGAGGTAGAGGGACAGGGGTTAAGCAGTTTGCCTGAGGTGACTCAGCAGGTGAGTAGCAGACCACAGCAGGCTCCACCTGGCCATAAAAGTCCATCAGAACAAGCTCATGATGGAGTCAGCTTCAATTTCTAAAGAAGAAACTCCATAATCCCCTCCAAAGAAACAGACCCATTAGTACAATGGACTCCCCAAAATACATCCGCCTGCTTTCTTTCTTAGAGACCCTACAACTAGAGCACACAACTCTTGCTGGGGAAGAGTAAATGGGTTTAGGTATAAAAACTTCCATTAATTTTTGTGCAATTTACCATTTTCTGCAGTATTCATCATGTTGCCCTCACCCTTTGGCCCAGGCCCCAGCCCTGGGCAGACACTGGTTGCTGGGAGGCCAACTTAAACACCTACTCTACACTACGCGTTTATGACATGTCCGCAGAACCTGTGCATTGCTGCCAGAGTCCTGAGCACTGGTTTTTCAAAATTTTAATTTCTCTTCTACATGCTACAAAATAGGGCTATGATGTAGCTCTCACATTTTCTTCGACTTCAATCTCCTCCTTGGTGATACAGGAGTGATGAAAATATTCAGTGAATGTTTAATTTTTAAAAAATTTATTATAGTAAAGAATACATTGTCAGGGCTGGAGATACAGCTTGGCGGCACAGCACCCGCCTGGCAAGCGCGAGGCCCTGAGTTCGATTCCCAGTACCAAAAAAAAAAAAAAAAAAGATGAAGAATACATTGTCATTGATGCCCCTCGTTTCTTCCCTCAGTGTCTTTATGAGGTGTGATCAAATACATGGTGAATGCTGCTGGCGAGTGACATTCAATGTAAAAGCAGCCTCATAAAAACATTACAGTGTGTCCTCAACCATCTCACTCACTGGATAAGGCACCATGCAACTCCCCCAAAGTCAAAATGACCATGAAAGGTAAGCACTTTAAATTGATTCAGGACATTGAAACGGCAACAACAGCATAACTAAAGGCATGAAAGAGGAATTCCAGAACTGCTTCAGGAAGTGGCAAGAATGATGGGACGTACGGGAGAGTATTCTTAGATGTATTAATGGCAATGTGTCTTTTACTGTAATAAGTTTTTATAATTTAAATATTCACCATATTTTTGAACAAATCTTATAATGGCAAGTTTCTATTTCAGCTCTCCCGTTCTCTTCTCTCTTTTATTCACTGACTCATCAAACATCCTTATGTACATTCTGAAAGATGGTGTAGACTGTTGGTTAAGATGTGGCTTCTGGGGCCGGTGAGATGGCTCAGTGGCATAAGCACCTGCCTGGCAAGAGCGAGGGCCTGAGTTCGACTCCTGGAACCCACATACCAAAAAAGGGCCGGTGATATCGCTCAGCGGCATGGGTGCCTGCTGGCGCGCAAGGTCCTGAGGTCGACCCCTGGTACCCACCAAAAAAAAAAAAAAAAAAAAAAAAAAAAAGACATGTGTCTTCTGGAGTCAGAAGGCCAGGTTTAAGTCCTGCCTCGGAAACCAGTGAGCTCGGGGTCCTCTGTGTGCTTCTCATCTTCTCATCTATTTGACAGGGATGAAAGTAAGGGTCCTGACACCAGCAGACTGTTGTGACGATTACATGAGACAACTAAGGCACAGCATACTCTGCGAGCTCTAAAAAAAAAAAAAAAAAGTGAGATTTTGTTTGTAGAACTACACAAGGCACTGGAGTACAGCTGTGAAAAGGCCAGTGCCAGCCATCAAGGAGTTCACAACCTATGGAGGACACAGAATATGGACAACAGCTAATAAATGCTCTGCTTGAATCAGTGAGGCAATGGAAGCCAAAAGTGGAATCCGAAAAGAGTCCTTGAAAGAGGTGCTGCTTAAAACTGCAAAGCCATGTAAGGATGCAGAAAAGAACATGCCAAGTTCCAGGAACAGCATGTGGACTAGTACGGATGAAACACAGGAAGCAAAGGGAGGGGAAGGGGCCAGAAGAAGAGGCTAGGGCTGGGCTGTAAGAGCCTTGTTCTGTTAATGATAAAGACCAACAGAGGAACTGAAACACAGCATGTGACATGTCCAGTTAGTTATAGCTAAGAAACAACCCCTGCGCCTTAGCCCTGCATCTCAGATATTCTCACGGGCAGATCAAACTGGAGCCATCGAGAGGTCTCCCGCTCAGCCTCAAGGTGAGCCACTCCCTTAGCGGACTTTCAGGAGGTAGTCCTACTTAAAATTTCATGTTCTACTGACAGACAGATATGGTTCCTTTAACTCTTTAGGCTTAACGTTGAAAACTGGAGGCCCATGAAATAAAGCCAGCTCATAATTTAGGTTCTGTTTTTATTTTAATTTAAATTACCTGTCAATGTTGACTTACTGGTAAATTTCATATAAACTCCTAAATTCTGTGCTTCTTATGAAAAATCAGAAAAGCTCACAATTCTGGTCTCAGATTCCCAAATGGCAACAGCCAGCACTAACTGAGGAGTGCCTCTAGATGAAGCACACAATCCCCAGTTAGCCACAAGCCCCATCCCACTCTTACTGCCCCCAACTCAGAAACTCGGAACCAGTTGCCATTTATCATCATTCTTGCTGCTTCTAATTTTCTTAGTGCCTAACCTTCTAGTCAAAACTCATTTATAGCTAGGCATGGTAGTGCACACCTGTAGTCCCAGCACTTGGGAGGCTGGGGCAGGAGGATCACTGTGAGTTTTAGGCCACCCTGGGCTACATGGTGAGTTCAAGGCCAGCCTGCACTACGTAGTAAGACTCTGTCTCAAAAAAACAAAA
Organism: Erethizon dorsatum; assembly: GCA_028451465.1. NCBI lineage: Eukaryota > Metazoa > Chordata > Mammalia > Rodentia > Erethizontidae > Erethizon > Erethizon dorsatum. The sequence continues at coordinate 122,134,984 of CM051822.1, read as the reverse complement.
CAACCACAAAAACTCATTTATATCTCTTCCCAGCCCCTACATACAAATGAATTTGTATGGCCATTGGCTCAGTTAAAAAGTTTCATGAAGAATAATTACATGTATAAACACTTTATGACAGGTTTGGAATATAGTTCAGGGGTTGAGAACATGTCATGGGTTCAATTCCAGGAAAAGAAATACTAAGGAAAGAAAAGAAATGAAACATTTTATAGGTAGAATTACCAGATACCCATAAATGTAACCAGGACGGTAACCTATTTCTCTAGCTTAACAATGAAAAGCACCCCATTTTGTTCTCAAAAGTATTCCAGCCTGGAAGAAACTGTACTGTTGTCCTGATGATACAGAAATGGAGGTGACGACCAAATATTTGTCAAATGGTTTAAGCAATTCTAATGTAGAACTTTTTCCCCACTTTTTTCCCCCTAGTAGAGGGACAAAGGCCTGTGACTTACTTGTAGACAGGTTGACAAGTCAATTTCTTGAGTCCTCATGGAACATTGTTAACCTTGCCCCTTGGCATTTGAACCTTGGGCCAGAAATCAACACAACTCGCCAGTAACTCACGGAAAACTGTAATATTTGCAAGGATGAGGAAACTGTTTCCAAACAAGTTAGTCATCAGATCCCTAGAAGGGGAGGATTAAAATTAGAGATAGAGCTTCACTTCTACCTCAGATTTACCAAAGAAGATCTACCCAGAGAAACCCAGGAATTACTTCATTTCATTTTTTGAGCTACAGATAAGACCCAGGACCTCACTCATGCTAAGCCCACACTCTAATACTAAGCTATAACCCCCAGCCCTCAATCTATATATTTTTAAAGAGCCCCAGGAAAGTCTAATGCTCATCAACTTTGAAAAACTTAAGGGAGATGTGGACTATCCTTTCCCTCCTAAGCTCTCTCCCTGAACAAAGGTACCAGGTAGACAAAAAAATACTTCAACATTAAAATCTCTGCTCCTCCAGACAGAACTTAATGCCAGTACAGGAAAGGCATCTGAAAGAAATGTTCATTTCTCTTTTACCAAGACAGGCTGTAAATAAATAAATCAATCCTGTACGTTCTTGGTCAACCTCTCTGGAGGTGCTACGCAAATGGAGCATTAAGTAATTTCAATCCAGATGTCTAAATAACTCAATGTGGCTCCCATTTTGCCTTGGCCAGAAAAGGCATACCTAAATACAGTGTGCAGTTACAGAAAACAAGTTCCTGGCATACTTCTCTTTCCTCTTGGACATTCCAATTTTTTGTTAAATCATATTTGGGCTGTATTTTAAACATTATAAATGCGTTTTGTTATAAATCACCTAAAATCCATCCTGCGAGTAGCTGAGAAAGACAGCATAAATACAGTGATGATAGTTACAACTTAGTATTATACAAAACACATCCAGGATAAAGAAATGTGAAATTCAGGTCAATTTCAAAGCCAGAGACTCCACTGATCTAATGGCCGTATCAAGGTATTTAGGTATACATTTGACAAATTTTACGCTGAGGGACAACATAGGACCCAGCCCTGCAGTGTGGCATGTGGAATTTGAACTCTCTTCCTTCAGACTCTTCTGGCTCATTCTGTTTGTGGGCTCAGCCTGTAATCCAGACTTTAAAGCCATATCACAGCCACAGAAGCTACATGACTATATACAAGATGGCCTGAAAATAAGACTGCTTCCAAATACTCCTGGTTAGTCCATAACCATTTGCTCAAGGAAATGTGGCATTAAATAGTCTAGGTGTTTGTAGACCAGCTGTGCCTAAATCCAGGGTCACTTCAAAATGAAGCTGTTAGTGCTCAGGGGTGGCAGTTCAAAGAAACTACTCTCTCGTCTCAAAGACCAATGACCATTTCATAAATGGAATATAAAAATCAGGTGGCAAAATAGAATACTCTGACCAACTTCTTAAGGAAGAAGCCATCAAGTTGCTGGAGTTTTCAGATAGCACCTAGGAACAATACAAGCTTTAAATGGCTCTAACGACTACACAAGTCATTACCCAAAACCTAATCTCTAAACATTGGACAAGTTACTATGACACAATTTCTTCACTGAGCAAATGAAATCTATAATGGTAGCAATCTCATTAGGTTATTAGAAGGGTTAAATGACGTTTCATTTGTAAACAGTTAAGAACAATATGTGGCACATAATAAGCACTTAATACACAGTAGCTACCATTAAAATATCTTTAATGGTATACTACATTCTGAGGCCTTCTGTGTGTTGGCCACAGTGCTAGACTCTCCATATACATCATCTTAAACCTCACTGAAACTGTGAAGACAAGTACTGTTATTTCCATTTTACAAATGAGGACACCAACTTTTCAGATGCTAGCCTGCTCAAGGGCATACAAGGTAGTAAATGAACAAAATATGGTTTAGAACCCACATCAAGCTAAAACCAAAAATGTACTTCCCCACAAAATCAAGATGTCTTTAATTCTTGATTTGTTGAGGTAAAAATAAAACAGAGAGCACAAAACAATGAAACCTAAATAATTCACCATGATATGGTAATTTGGCCTTAAAAATGCAATGTATATGAAAAAGCAGCTGGAGAGTTTTGCAGCCAACCATTAAAGAGTATTTACCTCCTGGACCCAAAATTGAGGAAAGTGTTTCCCTTATGATTTCCCTGATTTGTACTATTGGGTTTTTGAAAAACTAGGTTTCTAAATAAACTTTACTGAAGTATAACATGCATACAAACAAGAATACAAATTGTAACTGTACAACCCAGTGTATTCCCACAAAAAGAACACACCAATGGAAATAACACCAGGTAAGGGCCGGTGAGACGGCTCAGCGGCTTAAGCGCCTGCCTTGCAAGCGCGAAGGCCCGAGTTCGACTCCCGGAACCCACATACGAAAAAGGGGCCGGTGATATCGCTCAGTGGCACGGGTGCCTGTTGGCGCGCGAGGTCCTGAGGTCGTCCCCCCGGTACCCACAAAAAAAAAAAAAAAAAAAAAAAAAGAAATAACACCAGGTAAAAGAAACAGAACTGACCTGAACTTCCAAACCCCTTTCCTGTCACAAACCTCCTAACAAAGATTTATCCTGATCCTGTTTTCTAATACTGTAGATTAAGCTTGCCTGATTAATTTTATCTACCTAGAATCACACAGTATTTTCTCTGTACCCTTATTTCTGTCATCTTTCTCATAATGTCATGTGTGTGTGTCTCTCATTCATGCTACTGTGGATAACTGTAATTCTTTCATTTTCATTGCTGTGGTGTTTTATATCATATAACTATGCCACCATTTATTTATTGATAGATATTTGGATTGTTTCAAATTTTGGGCTGCCATGAATAGTGCTGCTTGGGAAATTTCAAACATGTCCTTTGGGGCTCATGTGGGCCCATTTTTACTGAGCACTTAACTAGAACTGTTGGGTTATAGAGTACAGATATGTTCAGCTTTAGAAGCATGAGAATTTTTTATAATTTAAAAAAATACATGGAAATCATTACTGCATCATCTGAATATATTATATCTGTACACATGTTAGACAACTTTACCTTATACAGGTCATACCTATGTCGTTATTGCCTTGTATATTTTATTTGATATGATATAGATATATATCAACAAAAATTAGGCCCAGAGCCCTTGGTCAGGAACTGTGTGTTCTTCAGAAAATCATTTTTCATGTTTATAGCAGTACCAAGAAGGCAGTGTGCTGTACCTAGAAAAGTACACCACAGATTTCAGTTATGGATAAGCATTCCAAATTCACCCACAGTGACACTAATAACAGTACTAACAATCACACAAGGTACTAAGAGCCAGACAGGAATTATCTTTTCTATCTTAGGTTCTCATGGGTATACTGCATTTTGAACCTGGTTGGGTTGCCATGGGTAGATCTGTTCACTCCTGGTTATCGTTATTTGCCACCACAACTGTTCCCAAATCCCTTCCTAGCCAAGCAGACAGTCTCTATCTTCTACTGCCCTTTCACTCTCAACTGTCCACACGGGTCTGGAATCTACAACTGATACACACTTCCCCTGGTGGGGCCACGGCTTCTTTCCAGGAAGAGTAGGAAGGGGGCATGCTATTCTGTGGGATATTCTGGGCTGAGACCTTATGGCACCTGTATGGCCATCCCAGCCAACCCTGGCAGGTGCCAGGCTCCAGGGTGAGGAACCTAGGAGGGTTCGCCCCTCATCTTGATGCCTGCACCACCCTTAGCACTTTTTGGAGAGGTATCCTTGGTAATACTGTTAGCAATAGAATACTGACAGCTATGGCTTATCAGCAAGCAGAATACAGCAGTTAAAGCTGGCCTGCGAGTCACTCAGCTTGGCTTCACAATCCAGCTTTGCAATTTACTGACTTTGGATCCTGTGTTGCTCTGTCATAGGTTATGGGGAATATGGAAGAAGATAATATAAGTGCAAGTTAACATACAGCAGGGATTTAAAAACATGTTAGTAATTTAAATATTATTACAGAATGGAAATTGACACTATAGGCTTTGAAGATGGCCTGTGCAGCCTCTCACCACTGTATGATGCAGCCAAAGTACTTAATGTTTCTGTCTCAGTTTTCTCATCTGTAAAATGGGGGTCTAAATTATAATCTACCTTAAATACACTTGTGAGAATCACTGAGAGAATATACTGAACACCTAGAATAGGGCCTGGCATATAAAAAGTACTAGATATGTTTTAACTATAGTTATTACAGGACGATTGAATAAATATTTTTCATACACATCTTTTCCATGTAAGTAAATATTCTTGTGATTAATAGAACACAAGTTCATCTTAAAATATTCTTGGGGCCGATGAGATGGCTCAGTGGCATAAGCCTGGCAAGTGCGAGGGCCTGAGTTCGACTCCCGGAACCCACATACGAAAAAAGGGCCGGTGATATCGCTCAGTGGCACGGTGCCTGCTGGCATGCGAGGTCCTGAGGTCGACCCCCGGTACCCACAAAAAAAAAAAAAAAAAAAAAAAAATTCTTGAATTGATAGCACGTTTTTTCAACCAACTTATGGTTGAAGGTACAACTAATACTATAAGACACTGGGTCATTGTAAATATGAAAAAACTAGGCTCTTGATTAAAAGAGGACAAGACCACTGTTGGCTTATCATTTTATTCTATCATTATGGGGAATTAAGGCTGCAATACCCTCAAGCCATTCTTCCCTCTCTCCTCTTCAAAAACAAACCAGTAAGGTTAGCATCTGGGAGGTTAGCAAGGGAGGGTATCTAGTCAGAAGATGATAAAAATTCTGATAAATTTCATGTCAGTGGACTCCAGCACCCAGTACAGCACACGTCATCTTGACAGTGGACTCAAGCACCCAGGACATGTCATTCTCTTGAATTCATCTCCTTCCTCTTTCTCTCTGGGTCAGCTTTGATCAGCTAGAACAAGTAGTACTTCCTAGGTAGTCAATTTCTCAGAATGAGGGGGTGTAGCATAAAGACCATTAATACATAACAAGTGTTTCCGAGGCATTTCTTGCTTTTCAAACCTGACAGACAAAATCTGCTCTTTTTACCTTCAGGACATGCTACAACATCTACTTGAACCTGGAAATAACTCTTAAAAATCAGGAAAGACACTCTAGCTACAGTGTATCCATTATTAAGCACCCCTTGGGACCCTTGAGCAAAACCACAAGCCCAAGGATTCCCCAGGACTCAAGAGGCAAATCAGCAGCTCTTACAACTAAGAGCATCCCCTTATCTCTAGCCCCACCCCTTCCTGTCTTTTGTCAGTTGCTGGGAGAGAAAAACAGTCAACAAACTCAGAAGCAATTCTGGCCTGGGTGTGGATACTCTGAAGGCTTCCCCTGAAAGCAACTAAAGGAAATAAGAAATTACATAGGGAAAAAGAAAAAATTCAAGGAGACAGACAACTGTAGGGTTGGAGCAGGAACTGACAGGAAAAAATCTAGTGAACAGTAGCAAATGTGGGGCTGGATCATCAGGGAGTCCAAGGCAGGAGGCTAGTTTATGTCCATTTAAAGTTAGAAGTCTGGACAATGATTTTCAGTTTCCCACAATAACACAGATGACAATATTAAGGACTAAAGAAGCTATTAGCACACGCAAGAACACGAACATACACACACACACACACACACACACAAATGTGTTCCATATGAGTCTGTTTAGAAATGGGCAAAATTAAGCTAAGGTGTTCAGAACACCTTTTAGGTGCTAAAACTATGAAGAAAAGCAAGGGAGTTATTGCCCTAAGTCAGGATAGGGCCACACTGTCAAGCCTGAGGGTGCTACCAATGTTCTATTTCTCGGCCTGGGTGGTGACTATACGGGTGTTTGCTTTACAATCATTTGCAAAGCACTTATATATTATGACTTGTTTCACAACAAAAATAAGTTAGAAAAAGAAATTATTTGAAATAAACAAGATTGACAGGTCATATTCAAAAGCTTTGGCAATTTAACAAAAGAATGAAGCCAAGGCCAGAATAAGTCATGCAAGAGAAAGCAAATATAGCTATTTAAGTACAAGGCATTCCTCTTCCAGCCTAATTTTATGGTTTGCTTTGGTGTGTAGACTCCAGGTCTACATATACAAAACCATGCTAGCAAACTACCTGCCCAGGATAGTAAATGCAGCACACCCACCACCCGGAAGGTATGTACGGCTCTTTGTCAATGCTCACATCTCCTCGGCTTTATTCACTGTTTGCACAGCACTCTCACATACCTTAACTGACAGACAAGAGCTGGTATTATCCCTGTTGCAAAGATTAAAAAAAAAAAGGCACAGTAGCTTAAGACAATAAAACACCCACCCTGTGTGCAAATTGAGTAAGAACCGGACACCAGATCAGAACCAGATCTCAGATCACCACCCTGTGTTCCCTATATGACAATGACTGTCTCATTCTCAAGATGTGAACAGGCTCGCATTTTTTCCATGTGTAAATAATGAGATGAAGAGACAAATTACTGTCAGCAGGAGAATGTCATCTCTCTGAGTCACTTTCACTTTTCAATTAAAGCACTTACCAAAGGCATTAGAAAGGTTAGCTTCCCTCACCAGGCCACAACCACTTTGTGAATGCAGCTGTATCTTCTTATTTCTGAAGAGTAGGCACTTTCTGGCATATGGTATATGCTCACTAAACATGTGTATATACCATAAGTAAATAATAAATCAATTAATTAATATATGAAGGTACAAAACAATAAATTCACAGTGGGGTCATTGCCACCCCCATACCATCATTCCTGCACAGTGCCACTTACAACAGGACTTTTAAAAGCAGCCAAAATGACAAGCGGTAACTGCCCTTTTAATAGATTGCCAATACAACATTTAAAAAAGCTTCATGTCACCTATAAATCTCAGAAGTAGAGAGGGCTAACAGGTTAATTATAGACACAAAAAGCAGGGACAAATGGACTATGAGGTAATGCAGTCTCAATGTGCAAAGGCAATGGCCTCCTTGGACAAGCATTTATTAATAAGCCTGCAAGGATACAGCAGACATAGCCAGGTGCAGTTCTATACCAGGCTTGGGACAGGGGTCTAGATTTGGTAAGGCACATTTTCTATGCTTGAGGAATCTGGCCGGAGCCTGGGAAGACAGTTGTGAACTTCTGAGAATAATTCATGACGTGTCTGTGGGACAAAGTGGAAAGGTGGAAGATAGGGCCATAAACCTGGACTGCCTGCTCCTTTTGGAGTGTGATGGTCAGAGATCTCCTTACTGGGCCAGGCCTACCTAGAAGAAAGTGTGGGCAGCACTGTAGCTGGCAGAGAAGCCAAAAGAAGGTCCCCAATCCTTCTCCTTCTGCACCTCCCACCCAACTCCTGCTGCTGAAGGAGAGGCTTAACTCAGAAGGGCCCATAGGGATTCTTTCCACCTCAACTCTTCCACAACCTCCAGGGGTGGGGGGGAAGATGACTATGTAGAAGTGTAAGCAGACAAGTTTAAGACCAGCTTCAGCAGGCAAATGGGCCTAAGTATGGGATGTGCTGCCTCTAGGTGTCACATGACCATGGCCAGGAGCGCCTCTTTACTCCCGTTTATTCAATCAGAAGATAGTTACTGACTCCCTTCTAGCCACAGGCACTGAATATGGCGACTCTCAGTGGGTCAGCAACTTTTGTTTGGCCCAGACTACACTGGCCAAAGCCTGGGCCTCCAAACCCTTGAGTCTGAGTCTCCCTGGGAGGTTCCGTTTCATTCAGGGGCCAGCAGTCTCATAGTATTTGACGAAACACTGTCAGGAGTGAGGCTCCTCTAAAAGTTACCAAGCATCACCGCCACGCACAAAGTGGGAACCCCACTGCAGTACCTACTCACCCCGTGAAGCAAATAGGCTGGTCGTGGATAATCTGAGAATGCCGGGCAGAAAGATGGCATAGCCACTTTTCGCAGGGAGAAAATAAAGACCATGAGGGCTTCTTTGGGTTTATACAAACCCCACCCCCAAGCATTAAGGAGGTGAGATACGGTCAATGATCAAGTTCAAATAGTGGAGAACTGTTCCATTGGTTTTTTTAAGTGACTCCTAACTAACTGTCTCATGAACTTCACTCCAGCTCACTTCCCAGGACTCTCCTGTGGCCTCAGTTTGCAGGGAAGTGACAGCCCGCAAAGGGAAGAGCCAGTCTCCCCAGACCAGGGACAAAGCGCGTCCACCCGCCGCGCCGCGCTTCCGGGGCGAGGAAAGAAAACTGCCCCAGGCTGTGCGCACCCTCCGCCCGCCCGCGGCCGGCTCGCCCAGAGCGCCACGAATGGAAAGCGGCGGCGGCGAAGAGCGCGCAGCGCGCTGCTCACCTGGACGCTCCCGCGGTCCGGGTCCGGCTCAGTCCCCGACTGCGCCCGCAGAACCCACCGTCCCCAGGTCCCTCCCGTACGCCCCGCTCCCACGCGCGTCCCAGTCTGCTCTTACCCGAGAAATGGCGAGAGGCTGCTCGAAGTCTTTGCCGCCCACGAGGCGGAAGCCCCATGGTCCCGGGCCCTGAAGGACGATCTGCTGGGTGGCCATGGCACTGCGTAGACGGCGACCCCCGGGGACAGGCGGAGAGGACGGCGAGGCGCACTGGGATCCCAGAGCAGCTGTCGGAGAAAGAGCGCGCGGCCCAGGAAGCTTGGAGCGGGCGGAGCTGGGCGGGAGCGAAGGCGGGGGCGGCTCCGCCCAGTTCTCCTCGCCACCGCGCCCCGCCCGGCCTGAGACCGCTGCCCGCCCCGCTTGGGCAGAGAACGGTCCGGGGGGTCCCTGGAGGCAGCTGGACTCTGTCCGGAAGGTCTGCCGGCAAGCGGGCCCTGGGGTCTCGCAACACTGCCCCACCCATCGGTCTCTCCCAGCCCCGTGGCTAGCGCTAGGTGAGGGAAGCGGATCCGCACAGACCGCGGACCAGACAGACGCGCACTTGGCACTTTGCAAAAGAAGTTGAAAAGGACTGTGCAAAGTCAACCCTCAACTGCTGAGGTCGGCTCCGCTTTTTTGCTTTTTGGAGATGATAATGATGTTTGAAATGTGCTTTCCCGGTGATCTCATTTGATGCTGTTAGGCAGCCAGAGCATTTAGCCCCATTTTACAGAAGAAATAACTGAATCTGCTGGTGGTTAGACTTGCCCGAGGCTAGACAACTCACTGGGTTAGTATCTGGACCAATGCCCGGGTTCCTGGTGCTGGAGAATGGTTCCTGGAACTTTTTTTTAATGCTAATGAAACCACCACAAGGGGTTATAATTGAGCTTCAGGAGATTCCTGGAAAAATCTCCTCCAGGCTGGAGCTCTCTGTGGCTTCTAACGACCTTCCCAAATCTTCAGACCTCAAGTCTGGGGCGGGAGTACCTGGAAGGAGTTGAGTCTGAAGACGTGGGATTCCCAGTCTGCAGGAGCTTCCTAACCCGGTCCCCATCTTCCTCCGGCTGAAGTGCATTCTCCACCGCAGACCCAACCGTGGCTCCTACTCCGCACCGCGTCCCCACTTCACTCCCAGTAAAATCTCAACTCTTTAAAGTATCTATTGGGCCTTCCCTAAAATGACCTCGCCTCCCTCTGACGTCTTCTGTCCTCCGGCGAACCCCGCCCCACGCCCACACCTGCCACACCAACCTCATCCTCTGGGCCTTGCCTCAGGGCCTTAGTACGACATAATGCACGTCTTTCTCCTAGACGGCCCTAAAACTTTCTTTGTTCAAACATCATCAGCCAGGTCATCTCTGAGCACCATTTCAACCATCCCCTCTAGGATCCTCTGTTACCTTCCCCTGCTTAATTTTCTCTATATTTGTCAGTCTGACATATTGTACTCATTTGATCCACCCACACCCCTCAACATTAGTTCCACAAGGCCAAGGGTTTTATCTGTTGGGATCACTGCTGTATTCCAGGGTCAGTCTATGTGCCTGACACATAACACTTAATGGATGTGATAGATTGGGCATCATTAGATCCATTTAAATCCTCTGGACTCCATAATTTTCCTGCCACCCAATCATTCTGCACTGAGCACCTCCACAATGAGTTTGTTAAATGTACAGCTCTGTTTCCCTGCGGTCCTGGTTTGCCTTCTAAGAAACGCTGTACACAAACTTATACATAGAAGAATCATCTTGTCTAATTGTCACAACCCAAATGCCTTTGGGAATTATCCACTTGAAAGTAAATTTGCTTACATTATCTCAACCATTCCTCCCAATCCCTTAAATACTGATTTTTTTTTTCTTGAGTCAGAAAAAAAAAAAAAAAAAGAACAGTTATAGCCAGTAACCAGTCACCTTCTTTATCAAAACCAAAAATACTCCTCTTTAAGATTCGGTTGATTAGAAAGCATACTAGTAGTTTAAGTTCCTGCAGACGTCAAAGGGGATGGGGAGGTCTAAGGCACAGCATTCTTAAATAGTTTGCATCCTAGTAGGAGAAAAGGATTGAAAAGCTACCACTTCTGTGCTCCACAAGGCCAGGGAGTGACATTCACTCCTCCCAGGTGTCCTTCTAGCATGTACCTGACCCATAGTGGGTGTCAGTGTTTATTCCATACAATAATCTATACAGATATGAGACACTACTACATTCGCAAAATGTGAGGACTACGTCCTCATTTACTTCACTGCTGAGTGTTCTCAATTGTAGTCTGACTGCATAGCAAGCAATGTAATACAGTCACCTTTTGACCCACTCATTCTTTGTCTAAGCACACATTCCAACTTCATAATTTAAAAGAAGAAAAGAGCAATATGTACACAGATATTCATAGCCACATAATTTATAATGACAAAAACAAAAATTGGAATAGCCAGTAACAAAAATGTAGCTAAGGGCCAGGGATATAGCTCAGCAGCACAAGCGCCTGCCTGGCAAGCACAAGGCCCTGAGTTTGATTTCCTGTACAAAAAAAAAAAGAGAAGTAGCTAAATATGGAATGGCTCCCCATTCCTGGAGATTGTTGCCAGGTCCCCTCTTATGGAGCTGAGTAGTAATCGGGGAAAAAGAAGGAGAGTGTGTGACTGGGGCTGGGGTTCCTACTCTGATGGACCAGTATGCAACATGAAAATGATGAAGACTGTGAGGAGACAGGAAAATATGTTCTCAAAATATGTAAAAAGGGAGCTGGGATTGAAGCTCTGTGGTGCAGTACTCACCCAGCATGCATGAAGCCTTGGGTTTAATACCTAGTACCAGAAAAGAAAAAATTAAATATGTAAAACAATGGAGCAAAATTATTTTATACCATGTAAGAAAAATAAAAGCTATATATCTACATATTAATAAAAATTAGGAAACTGTACAAAAACTAACTTTGTACTGAGAGATGGAATTGGGAGCATTTTTGAGCTGATTTCTTCTAATGATAATATGAAGTTTGCAAAATAAAAATCAATAAAGTGGTCTCAGCTCCTTGGATGGAAAATAAATGTTAGTCTCTCAGGATAGGAACTTCATCATCTTTTTGATCTCCCTTTCCTCCCCAAGGAGCTAGCTGTGAGCTGGGTACACAGCACGTGCTCAGAAAATACCCACTGATAGACTGACAGCTCTCACCCTAAAATACTAGCAATCTTGGCTATAAGCATCATTATTTATTTATTCACACTTTCCAGTTCCCTCAGACCCTTGACTCTTGCCCAGTACCAGTTGAATGGCCTTCAGCAACTTCTCTGAACTCCATTTTGCCTTATTATTATTATACCACATTCCATAAAGTTTGTCAAACTAAACAACCTCCATCAAACATCTGGGTATTATGCATGAGGGCAGGGAGAATCCAGGAGAAATGGAAGCAAGGGGCAAGGAAAGGCCAGAGAGGCAGTGCCCCAGGGAGTTAACAGGGACAGTGGATCTCTTCAGTTTTACTTGGCCTTTTGGGTGGGAAGCAACTGCTGCCCAGATACCCTCAATCTGGCCTCTGTGGAGCTGGCAACCCCACACCCAAGTGCTATTGCCAGGACCATCCAGCACCTTGCTTCCTGGAACAAACAGCCATTCTCAAAGACAGCGAGTGTGGGACTGTGCTAGGCTACATTACACATAGTCTAATATACTCTCAGAGCTAAGTCCTGGACTTGTCTGGGTAACTTAGCCCAAGTCACATTGGTTGTGACCCAACCAGGACTGGCCGTGGAGCTCCCCATTCCTGGAGATTGTTGCCAGGTCCCCTCTTACGGAGCTGAGTACTAATCGGGAAAAAGAAGGAGAGCGTGTGACTTGGGCTGGGGTTCCTACTCTGAGATCAGTGGCTGGCCCTGCTCTGCCCAGCCAGCAAAAGAGAGCTACAAGAAAGTGATTTCACAGCAGCCTATGGCAGGGCCCCACTGGCTCCCATGTCCCTAAATCTGTACAACTCCCTGCCAGGAGTGTGTTGTCAAATGATGCCTGAGGGACTTGCTTTTCTTTCCTGTAACAGAGCTAAAACCCAAGTTCCAATGCTCCACCCTCACAAAACAAGCACACTTTTGCCTGCCTGGTCTTATCCTGCCCTCCAACTCAGCTCTCAGGGTCTATGCATCCTTTGCCTGACCCCAGGAGCTGCTTGTTCCTGCGCCCCTCCGACCATCTGCCCGAGAGACAGGCAGCGGAAAGGTGCCCTCAGCTGTGCCAGCAACTGAAGGAGGAACTGGGCTCCCAAATCTTTTTCGTCTGCTTCCTGCTCCAATCCCTGAGAAATCCTGAAATGAACACTTGGGACTGGGCTGGTCTCAGCTAGACAGAGCATGCTCCATTGTCTGTCTGGCCGTAAGAACCCTGGGGAACAGAGCTGGCTGGATTCCCTTGGGCTGGTGAGGGTGTGTACAGGTCACAGGCTGGTGCTGTAGCTACTAAAGAATTGAGGGGCTAGACCAAGGTCCATAGCTATGCTGCCTACTTGCCTCTTGGCACCCGTCACACCTGGACAGGTGGCACCAGTGTTCTCAAAGGCGGAGACAGGCCTGGGCCATTACTATTTCTCAAACATCCCCAAATACCAAAAGGAAAAAGAAAAATTCCAACATAATATCCTAGATAAGGTGGCTCATAATCAATGTTTATATTAAAGAAGACAAAAAGACCATGTAATGTGATAGTGTTAGTCGCACAGTAGCTAGTGAGTTAATAAAAAATGTAACTTTTAGCCAAGTACAACGACACATTCCTGTAATTCCAGCACTCTGGGAAGATAAGCTTAGCCTGGGCAATGTAGTGACTTCATGAGAGCCTGTCTCACAATACATGTTTTTAAAGAGGGAAGGGTAGCTTACTACAAAGGTCCTGGGTTCAGTCCCAGTACCAAAATAAATAAATAAATAAATAAATAACTTTCCTGCTAATGAGACCAGAATTAAAAGTTTCCCTTAACATCGTTCGTTTATTTTATTGTATTTCAGTGGTTTATATATAGCCTCATCCAGGGAAACTCCAAAGGTCTAAATGTTCAACTTTAGGTCACGTGGAATCCTCTTCTGGCCCCCTCTCCAAGAGAAGAAAGATGGTTTGGGGTCAGGATTACCCAACAGGCTCTAGCCTGGTACCCAGGTAGTACACACTGTCCTCCTTTACCACACAGTGGCTGAGTCAGCGTGTACGCTAGGTACTTTATATATGTTGCATTTCATCAGGAGAAGGGTCCACTGAGCTGTCACCACACAGGAGGCTGAGGCACCGCCTAATGTCCCTTTCCCAGCTGCTGAGGGGTGGGCAGGGTACAGCATTGAGCCTCATCAGGTTCTGTTTCCGCTGCCTTGTTCAGGTCGTGCTTACCCAGGCTGCCTGAAGGGGGCCTGATCTAGTGGGGAAAAGACAGGCCATTTGGCCAAACATGGGACAAGTTTGTGGGACATTTTGGCTCCACAGCTCCCTGTGGAATAGGTCAAGGCTGTTGGGACTACAATCTGCCCAGTCCCTCTGCCCAATCCATCTACCTCCCCACTTTCTGACAAGTGTTGAGTCCAGTGTCCTGCACAGTGCGCTGCCTCTGGGATGAGGGAACTCAGCCTGCCACTGGACCAAAGAGGAGACTTCTCTGAAGCATTCAATAACCAAAGAACAGAGTAAAATCTGAATTGGGGGGTGTAGGATCTGAAGAAAGACTGATGGGAGAAGGTTATTAAGAGATTCCTAGGGCCGTGATATGGCTCAGCGGCATAAGCAACTGCCTGGCAAGTGTGAGGTCCTGAGTTCGACTCCCAGTACCCACATAAAGGAAAAAAAGGGCCGGTGATATTGCTCAGTGGCACAAGCATGTGCTGGCAAGCGCGAAGTTCTGAGTTTGACTCCCAGTACCCACATTAAAAAAAAAAAAAAAAAAAGGAATTCCTAAAATCCCAGAAGACCCCTCGAGCCACAATTCATGGAGGTATAAAGGGCCACATCTCCCTGCTTCATTGGGAGGGATATCCACAGCCCAAACTTCAGCAACTCAACTAGGGTAAGCCTTTTGGAGATAGCCTTTGAGATAAACTTGAACAGTATGAGCAGTACACAGGCAGAAAGGCCATACCACGCAGCAGAGACTGAACAGTGTAATAGGAGGGGTCAGTAGGGGTGACCTGATAAAATGTCATTATTGGAAAATTCGCAGGCTGGAAAATTGGTAGGGAGGGCACTGAATGTGAGTAGTCTGATATGGGATGCAGTGGGAAAAGGCAAACACCTTCAGCCCCACCTCATTCCACCCATTCTCTCTCTGTCTGTCTCTGCCTCTGTCTCTCCCCACCCACTGCCAAATCCATTTCCTCTCAGAGTTGGCCTGTGCTGCTGGCCTGGTCTGGTCATAGCTGATATTGAAGCTGACTATTTATAGAATTTGAGGACAGACAGAATGGCAGGACCAGTTTCCATGACGCCAGGGTTCCTAGAGGGTGGCTTCCTCTCTCCGGATTCCCACTCATCCCCTCTAGGTCCATTTTCTCTTCCTATTACCTCTGAAATTCTGCTTCTATGTGGCCAGTTCATGGGTAGTATCTGGCCTGCTGCTCAGCGGGAGTAGTAGAGCCAGAAGTCAGCAAGCAGTGGCAATGCTGTCTCCAAGTACCACTGCCTCTGACATTGAACAACATTCCAGGCTGGAGAGAGGGAGGGCTCAACCACCACAGCTAGGCGGTGTGAGGCTGGGATCCTTTTCTCCTTCCCCCAGACCTAGCTACTTAGCCTCTGCCTTCTGTTCTCACCACTAACCACCTGAGGTTATCAGTCCCAGAGTATAGGAAGAGAAAATATAAACCATAGAGGTCTGGAAGTAGAAAAGGGCAGAAAAAAATTAAGGCAAGAAAACAAAAATGAAGACATCTACTAACCTAGCCAAACTTTTGCTCTTATTTGTGGTCTAGAAAACATGTTAAAAACAGAATCTTGCTATTTGTTAACTGTAAGAATTTGGCAAGTCATTTAGCCTTCTAGAACTGTTTCTTGTCTATTTGCCTAACAAGCCCTTATCATTTTTTATGTACTGTTCTAGGCATTATAAATCAACAGTAAATAAAACAGAGAAAAATTGCCTTCTTTGTGGAGCTTATGTTTTAGCAAATTAGACAAATAAATAATAAAATTATGTGGCATGTTTCGTGCATGTATGTTTATGTACCAGTAATATATTTGTATTATACATAATAGTGTATATCATATATAGACTAATAAATATACTCAGTGTCCATAAATATAAATAAAATATATATAAAATAAATATACTCAGTATCCATATCTTGGTTAATAAAAAGGAACTGGGACTCCTTAGAGAAATTCTAGGGCTGTGTCAGGATAGGTAAAAGCTAAGTGTGGAGTAGCTGGGTATACAGAAATTAAGAAAGTGCTCAAAAAACTGATGAGAACATGCTAAAGGAGATGAGATGCCTGCTTAAAGAGATTCTCACTGGCCAAACAGAACAATTTGAGCACTAAAATAATAAGAAGCTATAATCCACTGGAAAAAATAAGAATCCACAAATCTACACAAATAATAAGTGGGTGGACAGATGGATAGGTGGACAGATGAATGAAAGAGGCGAGAGTTCTTGCTTAGAGTAGAATTCTGGATGCCGACTGATGGATATAGAGTGTGCCCAGGATTTTCAAAAGCATAATTTTGCAACCATCAAAATAAACACAAGAATCACCAATGGATGCAAAATCTAAGGTGAGAGCGTGATGAGGACCAGATGTATGTATGGTCTTAATATATCTCTCTCATTGATTACTTGTTCAATACAAAGGAAATAATAAGAATATGTGTTATTATTTGGGCTGTAGTAACAAACCATTGGGGTTATTTGTGCTGTGGTAACAAAACTTTATAGACTCCTATTTTACAAACAATAGAAATTTATTTCTCGCATTTCTGGAGCCCGTGGAGTCCGTGATTAAGGAATTGGCAGACATAATGTCTGAGAAGGGCTCACTTTCTCACAGACGGCACCTTCTTGCTGTGTCTTCACATGGCAGAAAGGGCAAACAAGATCCCCTGGGCCCTTCTAACACTTTGCAAATGAGGTGCTCACCTCTTATTACCCTCACGTTGGGGGGCAGGTTTCAGTATACGAATTTAAGGGAGGCATAAACATTCTTTGTGCCTTAGTGTTTCCTGCTGCTATAACAGAACACCTGAAAATGATTAATTTTTAAAGAACAGAAATTTATTCCTCACAGTTCTGGAGCTTGGGAAGTTCAAGACAAAGGTGCTGCAGATCGCACGTCTGGAGAGCCCTGCTCTTTGCTTCAAGATGGCAGCTTGCTGAGTCCTCTGCAGGGGAGGAATGCCATGTTCTCACATGGAAGAAGGAAACGAGGACTGAACTCTATGTGAAGTCTCCTTTATAATGGCTTTAATTTCATTCATAAGGAAGAAACTCTCATTAACTAATCACCTCTTTTTTTTGTGTGTGGGTACCAGGGGTCGAACTCAGGACCTCGCGCTTGCCAGGCAGGCGCTTATGCCACTGAGCCATCTCACCAGCCCAACTAATCACCTCTTAAAGGTCACATCTCTTAATACCATCTCATTGGCAATTACGTTCGAACACCTGAATTTGGAAAGGGATCCACTTACACCATGGTACAGACCATAGTGCCATACATGGCAAAATCCAACTGCACCTTAAAAGGGTATCAAAATTAACATCACCAGTAAAGGGCAGAACGTTGTCTGACTAGAAGGGCACATCACATATGTAACATTCGAGCCAGGAATGCATAACCTGAATCCAATCATAAGGAAACATCAGACAACCTCCCATTAAACAAAAAACTGGATGGAGGCAGAAGAGAACTGTATTCAAAAAGACAATGTCAGCAGGGTGTGGTGGCTCATGCCTCTAATCCCAGCACTCTGAGAGGCTGAGGCAGGAGGATCACGAGTTTGAGCCCAGCCTGGGCAATCCTGTATCAAAATTTTTTTTAAAAATGTTTAATAAAAGAGCTGGGGAGGTAGCTCAGTGCAAAGGCCCTGGGTTCAATTCCCAGAAGGGAGGGAGGGAGAAAGACAGAGTCATAAGACAAAGAAAGGCTTCAGATTAAAGGAGAATGGGCCGGTGAGATGGCTCAGCGGCTTAAGCGAGGGCCCGAGTTCGACTCCCGGAACCCACATACGAAAAAGGGGCCGGTGATATCGCTCAGCGGCACGGGCACCTGCTGGCACGCGAGGTCCTGAGGTCGACCCCCCGGTACCCACAAAAAAAAAAAAAAAAATGGGGAATGAAGAGAGAGAAAACCTATCTGATGCTAGATTCAATCCTGTAGTAGAGGGGGAAATTTCTAGGATATTATTAGGTCAATTGCCAAAAATGGATGCAGACAGTTGATTAGACGAATGTATTATGTTGATGCTAAATTTACTGGTTGATAACTAGACTGGTTATATAATAGAACATTTCTAATCCAGAAGAAATACACACCTGAATATTTAGGGATAAAGAGCCACAATGTATGCAACTTATTCTCAAGTGGATTAGGGAAAAACTATATGTATGTGAGTCACTTTCTTGTCACTAAGACACAATACCTGACACCCACACCTTAGAGAGGAAATGTTTATTTTGGCTCATCTTTTACAACTTTCAGTCCTTGCCAGTTGGCCAGTTCCAGGGAGAAGTGGCACGGCAGGAAGGTCTAGGCAGAGGAAAGCTGATAACTTCATGGCAGCCGAGAAGCAGAGAATGAAAGGAGAAGCCAGGAAAGGAGACAGAACCTTCTAGGTCATGCCCCAAGTGACCAGCTTCCTCCAACCCTACCTCCCAGTAGCAAGTCAGCTATAATGTCCCATAGTCCAGTCACCTTCCAAAGACATGAGGCTTTTGGGGGGCAATTTTAAAACTAAACCACAACAGTGTGTACGATGGGATGGGGATAGGAGAGAAGGAACAAGTGAACAGAGTGGAAAAAATGTAAACAGTAGGTAAATCTGAGTAAAAGACACATGGGTGTTCTTTGTATTATCTTTCTTTTTGTGTGTGTGTGTGTGTGTGGGTACCGGGGGGGTCGACCTCAGGACCTCGCGCACCATCAGGCGCCCGTGCCACTGAGCGATATCACCGGCCCTTTTTTCGTATGTGGGTACCAGCAGTCGAACTCAGGACCTCGCGCTTGCCAGGCAAGCGCTTATGCCACTGAGCTATTTCACTGGCCCTGTATTATCTTTCTTGCAACTTTTCTATAGTTCTGAATTTATTTCTAAATAAAATATTTTTGAAAAGAAAACATATCGTTTGATAGATAATATTATGTTCTATTGAAAAAATAAAGCATAGTTGCAAATGTCAGCGGTAAGAAAACTGTTAAGGGAAAACTTCTCAGGGACAGTGATTTCAGTAAAGACCTGAGAAAGGTGCATGAGAAATATGCACATGTATCAGAAAGGAGAGAGTTCCAGGCAGGGGATATAGTAAGTTCAAAGATGGGAACAAGTTGGCATGGTCACCAGCAAGGAGGTCAGTAGGGCTGGGGTGGGATAAGTGAGAGGAGGAGTGAAAGGAAATGAAATCAGAGGAATAGCAATAAGCCTGCCGGAAAGCACCTGAGGGAAGGCATTTGAGAACCACTGGGGGAGAAGGAAGGCCAAAGGATTTTGTGCATAGGATTAACAGTGTGACTTATGGTCCCAACACTCTAATTGCTGTGTTGAAAACAGATGAAAGAGGAGACAAGAGTCAGAACCAGGGGAGCAGCAAGTGGGCTGCCATAATAATCTAGGTGAGAGATGATCACTGGCTTGGACCCAAGGTTGGATCCAGTGCTTGGATTATGTCTGTGTTTTAAAGCATTTGTTGATGGATAGGCTGAGAGGCACAGGTTTTGAGTATCAAGGATGATGCAGATTTTTTGGTCTGAACAGCAGCTACAAGATGCCGTTAATTGAAAATGGAGAGCCTGTGGGAGAAGCAGCTTTTATGAATACATGGGTAGGGGGAATATAGTTTTAGAGATATTTGTTTCAGACACTAATTAGATGTTTTAGTGGAGATGTGGAACGAAGAGCTGTAGATAGGAGCCTGTGTTCCAGGAGAGAGGCCCAGGTAAGAGGTCAGCATGTAAAGAATATTTGAAGACATGAGAGTGGGTGAGGGCAACAGGGAGTGGAGCAGTGAGATCCAAGGACGGGACCTGGGAAAAGAGGAGAAATTAACAAAGAACATTGAGAAGGAGACAGCAAGGTCGATGAAGACCAAGAAAAAGTGACATCCTTGAAGTCAAATGAAGAAGCTATTTCAAGAATCAGATGTATTCAATGCTGCCAAAAATCAAGCATATTGAGATGGGAGTAATTTAGAGAACAAAATAAAAGCTAGATAATAGGAAACAGGGCAATAGATATTTTACAAATGGGAAGGAGACCAAGAGATGGAGGAGGGGTGGGGAAGAGAAGGAGAAGTAAAAAGAATTAAGATTTATTATGTACATATACCCGTTCCCCACAATGAATGCAATCATTATGTTAAAAACATGTACTAATAAAAATAAAAATTAAAAAAGACAGACTCAACCATATGATTTAATGCCTTGAAGGTCGTTGAAGGTCCTGAAGATAATGCTTCTTGGAGAAGGTCAAGAGCAATGCAAGGAGGGGAACTATAGACAGCAAGTGCAGACAGATCTTTCAAGGAGTTTTGGTGTAGAGACAAAGAGGGAAAGGAGGCAGTAGCTGGAGGAGAAACAGGATAAAGAGATATTTTTCTTTAACAGAAAAAAAGGAGGGCTACCCTTCTCTTCAGGGTCAGAGCAAGGCTGCTATAATTGTCTAGGGTGCACTTCATTGTTTCTGGGTACATAGGGCACCATTTTTACTCTTCTGTCTGTGGCCTGACCCTACTCAATGTTGACCTTTTAATGACCCTCTTTTAAAGTTTAATTTCCCATCTGTCACAAGTCTTTATACAGCCCTTTCGCAGAAAGCAGAAAGCAGCCCTTTCTGCTCTCACTCTCCTGGATACCTCCCCTCCCCCTCATCTCATCTGGCCTTTTTCTCCCACAGTTTCCTAAAAGAGCTTTCTAGCTCACACCCCTGCTCTGGCACACACCCCTTTACCATAGCCCCTTCTTTGACTCCTAATGTTAAAGAGTGCCTATTTAAATATTCGGAAAATTTCCAAAACCATTTAAGCCCCTATATCTACAAGTAAACCCTCAAGCTGAAGGAAATGAGGACTCCTCTAAATCCATAAATATTTTGGATGTGAGAAACATTTTATCATAAAAGGGAGATTTCAAGTGGTGTTATTAATTGAGAGAGGGTATAAGATGGTGGGTTCATGATGACAGAGGAAAGGATAATTTCTGAGGAGGAAATGATAGGTCTTATCTATACTCGGTGACAAGAATGTATGCATAG
Source organism: Erethizon dorsatum (assembly GCA_028451465.1). Taxonomy (NCBI): domain Eukaryota; kingdom Metazoa; phylum Chordata; class Mammalia; order Rodentia; family Erethizontidae; genus Erethizon; species Erethizon dorsatum. The sequence continues at coordinate 122,113,720 of CM051822.1, read as the reverse complement.
AAATACTTAAATACAAGATATTAATTAGGGTTCCCCAGAGAAACAAAATCAATAGAAAATATATGTATAGAATCAGAGGTGGGAGAGTACACAATGGTCATCTGCGCACTGGAGAGTTGGAGAACCCAGTAGCTATTCACTCCAAGACAGAAGCCACAGAACAAGAGGAACCAAGGATGTAGCACCAGCTCAAGGTTGAAGGCCTGGAACTCACTGGAGGGTCACTGGGTGTGGGTCTGTGTTGGAAGGCTATAAAAACTGAAGACCAATGTCCAAAGGTGCTGGAGCTCTTCCAAAATGGGAATGCTTCCTTCTACTTTTCCTTGTATTCCATCCAAGCTACAAGCCTATGGGTTGGTACCGCCCATAACTGGGGTGAGTCTTCTTCCCTCAATTTGTTGGCTTTCATATTGTTTACCCATGGATACCACCAGAATTGTGCTTTACTAATCTGCTAGGCATTTCTTAATCCATTCAAGTTGATATAACATAATTAATGCTCACATAAACCCTACCTTTTTATCCACTGCTAGAAATTATCTAGAAAAACAGTAGGCAAAGTCCTAAAATTAAAAGGATGTTCACTATAGAATTTTCCATAATTACAAAATATTGGAAACATCCAAATGTAAGAGAAGGTTACTAAATATACCACGACACTTAAAATATCATGTAATCATCAAAATGATGATGTAGAGATCAGTCTCTATTGTTAAAAAAGGTATTTGTGATATTGTAAGTGAAAAAACATATTATATACATATAGTTATATAGGTATAACATATAGAAGACATCATAATAGTAGTAATTATGCACACTTTCTATTTGTTGTACATGAAGTTTAATCAATAACTTCATATTATTTAATTTAAGTAGTTGAAACAAGTAATTTGCCAAGATGGGATAATGAAAGTTAGGGGAATAGATAAGATTGGCCTAGGCAAAATATCATAGAAAGAAGTGAAGGAATATTTATACTTAGAGGGTGAGAAGAGAAGAAGAAGCCAGGAAAAAAACTCAAAGAAATAGTGAGGAGAAAGGCAGGAAGACCTCACAGAAGCCAAAACAAGTAGATCTCCCAGAAAAGGCTTGTATATAATACTCATAGCTGGTTGGCTACCCCAAAGTCATTCCCTTCCCCAAATCCCCCAACCCCCTGGCCTTGTCCACCTCCAGGAAGTAATTTCTTGGCAGCAAGTAGTAATCACGTGGACACCTCTCGTCAAGGAGATTCTGAGGGGTTGTGGAAAAGTTTTGTGTTTCCTAATGAGGAAAGCTTACAAAGAGAAAACTTTCGTCTTGTGTTGCTCCCTGCTTCCTGCCTCCAAATGCAGTTGTGTGATGTTGCAAAGCCTGGAGCTGTCATGGTAGCAAGATTGTCCTCATGAGAGAAAGGCCAAGGGAATCAGAAATACTAAGCAGAGCAAATTTATCCTCTCAAACAAACAGGATGTCTTCTTTCCCATGAGATAATTAGACACATCTGTGACACATAAGGTGTCATTTGTTCGGCTGTTATTTACTGCAGATGAGGTCATTTTTAACTGATTAAGAAATAGGAGTACAAAGTTCTTAGTGATCTTTGAGTTTTTTGATCTATAGCACCACAGAGGAGAGCCAAACTATGGGTGGCAAAGGGGTTCGAGTGGTGGTGAGGAAGCAGAGGCAGGAGGCTAACCCACACTCCTGAGAGGTTTGTGAATGGTAGAGAATAAAATGACAAGGAGTCAGCAGGGGTATGTGAAGGTTTGTTCTGCACCAGTGTTGTTGTGTTTGACGGAGGAGTGACTAAGGGAGGACAAGACCTTCTATTGAACTTTCAATAGTCAAGAGCATGGCAAGTGCTCCTCAAATATTATCACTGCTTTATTCCAAGAGGTCGCTCTTGGATGTGCTATAAGCTTTTGATAAACTTTAGATGACCCAGAGGTACAGAGGGAGCACAGTACGGTCAATGGAAAGGACACCGGCTTGGGAGGCAGACTAAGCATGTTACCGGGTTTGGGGTGCTGGAGTCTTCTTGTAGAGGTGGTTTCTAGGTTCTGTTGTGAACAAAGAATTGGTCAGACAAGCACAGATGGTAATAAGGCTGTACATTTATTAAAGGTAGGGAAAAAACATGCTCTGCAGAACAAGGTTGGGCCAAGTTAAAGTAGGAAAAGAAGTGCACTCTGCACTGTGAGAAAGAACACAGTGGCCAAAGTTTGCTGTCGACTGTCTTTTTGTATCTCCCATTCCTCGGGCTGATGGCAGGTCTAGACCATCCTGCTGAAAACTTGCTCAAGTTCTTGTGGGAAGTCCACGTGCAGGAATTTGGGAACTGTTCTGAGCAAGTGACCCAGGATTTAGTAATTAACAGGTCACGCCTTACTTCCCCAGATGGTCTGCCACATCCTATTCTACAGCCTCAAATCCACACGGTGGCTGTAAATTCCCAGAGATGAGGATCAGGAGACACTCCTGCAAGTTGGAGCATCCTGCCTTATTATGAAAATAGTTTTGACATCATGAACCCCCTAAAAGGGCTGGGGGACTCCAAGGAGCCCACAGACCATGCTTTGAGGTGACAAATTTACACAATTTGTGCCACTCTTTTGGAGATGATTCTCAGACGTAACTCCCATTTGCATGGGCTGTTTGTCAGATCTCTTTTAGAAACGAGTAAGCCCGGAAGGGCCAGACAGTATTTTGCATATACGGAGCTACCCAGTATTTTGCATCTGATGGTACTGAGTGAGAAACCTAGAAGGGCAGCACAGTTGTGTACCAGGAGAGATTCCTAGTGCCACTGGGTCACTCAGAACTTCTCACCATGAATTTGTGCATCTATGGTTTATCGTGAACGTTCCAGAGTACAGTAGTCGTCCAGTTAGCTGGGGTTTCACTTCTCACTGTTTTAGTTACCCACAGTCAAGAAGGGTGAGTACAAGATATTCTGAAAGACAGAGAGAAAGAGAAAGAGAGAGATACTACACTCATATAATTTTTATTACAGTATATTAGTTACAGTTATAATTGTTCTATTTTATTAGTTGTTAATCTCTATTGTGCTTAATTTACAAATTAAATTTTATTATATGTATGTACATATAGAAAAAATAACAGTACATACAAGGTGTGATTGAAACTACAGTGAATGTTTAAATTTTTAAAAAATTATTGCAGTAAATGATATTGCCATTAGTCCCCATCAAAATGCTCCCTCTCACTTCAAAAACACCCCATCATTCTTGCCACTTTCTGAAGGAGTTCTGAAAGTTGCCTTTCATTTCTTTAGTTATGCCATCATGGCTGCCTTTAGTTATGTCATCATGGCTATTCATCATGGCTGAAATTGATTCAAAATGTTTACCTTTCTCGGTTATTTTGATTTTGGGGAAGTCACAAGACACCAGATCCAGGGAATAAAGTAGATAAGGACATATCCATCGTAACATTTTTATGACCCTGCCTTTCCAGTGGATGGCATTCAGCCACAGTGATCATTACATTTTTTAAATCACTTTTTGTAAAGACGTTCATGAAAAAAGACTTCCCAAACTGCTTCAGAGAGTGGCAAGAATGATAGGATAAATTTGTTCAAAGCAAGGAGGAGTATTCTGAGGAGGATTAATGGCAATGTGTCTTTTACTGTAATAAATTTTATTTAAACATTGACCACATTTCAATCACAAACCTTATAGGGTTTAGAATTGTCTGTGGTTTCACACATTCACTAATAGTCTTGGAATTTATCCCCCACAGATTAAGGAGGGACTATTGTATTTTCAATCTCACCCATTTTCTCAATTTATTCATTTCACTCATTACCTGAATCAAGCGATGGTTTCTTTCTTTTGTACTGAAAGGCTTTGACTACGTGTTTCTGAGTCAGGCATGATTTCTATGTGCTAAACCTTGGCAAAAAAAAACCCATGTACAGGTCATCCAAACATTTTGTTCCCTTTCAGAAGAGACCTGAAATTTTTAGCATGTGATATCCTTCTGCCATGCCCTCATAGTCACATGGGCTCCCTCCACTGGATGAATGCCATTCTCTACTGTGTTCTTATCAAGACCTTGGTTAGCAGAGCTTCAGCACACAGCCTGCATCCAGCCACACTGCAGTTTATACTGACACATGAAAATGGTGTTATGTTTTTCAAAGAATGCTACCGTAACTTTCCAAGTTCAGGGGGCCATCAAGTTCTCGTCTGTCCAGCTTCCTTCTCCAGTTCGTACAGAAATACACCCCTCCCTTGGCCTTTCACTTTTTCCCTTCCATGAGAAGTTCTTTGTTTTTGTAGTTATTGGTTTTGGGTTGTTTGTTTATTTCTTTTTGGTGCTGGGGATCAAACTCATGACCTCTCACATGCTGGTGAACACGCGACCGTTGAGTTATACCCTCCATGAGGTTTTGATGAGGCTGCCAACCATACTTCGCCTGCCCCCTTTGGCCAAAGTAGTTAATCTAGGGAAGTGTAAAACCCACGTTGGGCATGCCAGGATCTGGAATTGTTTTCAGAAAAAGTTGCCTCTAGAATCTAGAGTCAGAGAACTGAAAGAATGAGGCAGGAGCTTTCTATAGCCATGTTTCCCATGGGTGCGTTCAGTAGGTGAAAATGTAGACAAACAAGATGAACTAAGCTAAGAGGAAGATAAATACCATGCAGTTTGAGCCTCTGGATTCACTCCTGCCTGAGGCTAATTCCAACTCCCTTTGGTCTGCCTCAAGAAACACCAGTAGTGTCAGGTTTCTACCACTCAATCTTTGAAAGAGCCTATATACAATCGACACTTTAGGCCATAATTATAAGTGAGGAATCCATTCTCTGAAGAAGTACATGAAGGCTGAGAATGCAGGGAAGAGCTAGAAAGAGGATTGATTAAGGGACTGGAACCAAGGAACAGCATATCATGGAAGCTGGTGATGGAGTAGTTTTAACTGGGTAGTGGGAAACACATTCCCTTGACTTGGCGGGAGTATAAATTGGTACGCTCAGGAAGGCAATCTGACAGTCTCTTAAGATTTGAAATGTTCCTGCTCTGTGAGCCAACAATTCTACTCAAAGAAGCATTACATGTTGTGGTAAAAAGTTGGCAATAATCTCATTTATTTGCATCATCAATAGGGGCTGGTTAAGCAAATTTTGGAATTATGTCCAAGTTCTATTAAGGGAAAAAAGTGTCTAAGACTATGTAAAGCATTTGTTTAGAGATGTGTATGGTTACTATGTGCACAGAAGCAAGCACAAACAATCACATGTGGGATAGTTAACAATGATCCCTGCAGGGAGAGGACTGCCATTGTGAGAAGTTTCACTTTCTATGCCTGTATGAGCCAGCTTACTTTGTGATTAATTTCTGTTGCCACAAGAAAATGGAAAAATGTTTCCTTCTTCCATTATTTATAGAACACATTCTGAGTTCCAACTCCTCTGGATTCAAGGGTTCATTCACTCATTTACTTGATCAACAAAGGGCTGAGTGTCATTGACTACTCTTCTTGGTGCAGAACAGAATCACTACCCTTTCTGACCCTACAAGATTTTTTGTACAGACAAATATCAGATGGTGCTAAGTGTTATGGAGAAACAGAGGGAGAAGGAGGGGAGAGGAGGGGACAGTAGGCATTCATTATATATGAAGTGGTAAGATAAAGCCTCGTTTAGAAAGCCAAATAAAAACCTAAAGAAAGGGAGGAAAGAAGTCTGGCAATTCTTGGCAAAAAAATCTTTGAGGCACATGGAAGAGCAACTGTAAAGGCCTAAACCTGAAGCATAATTTAATGAGTTTGAGACCATATGGAGACCTGGGGGCTGGAACAAGTCATGCAAAATCAGCAGATGAGGTCAGAGGTCATGAAGAGGGAGGTGCAGTAGCCTATGAACTGAAGAGCACTGATCCATTCCAAGTAAGAGAAACCCTTAGAGAGTTTTAGACCAAGTTTAAAGTGATCACTTTAAACTTGCTTTTTGAAAATTGGGGTAAAGGAGCCAAGAGTGGAGGCAAAGAGACCAACTAGAAAGTTCCAGCAATGCTCTAGTGGTGGAAAATGGCTCAGACTGCGTGATATAAATGGCTGGGTTCTATATGTAGTTTGAAGGTAAATTAAAAGATTCGCTGGGCAGAAGAGAAACCACCAACAGAGTGAAGAGACAACCCACAGCGTGGGAAAAAATGTTTGCCAGCTGTTCCTCAGACAAAGGATTACTATCGAGAACATACAAAGAACTCAAAAAAATCAGACCTCCCAAATTTAAAGACCCACTCCAAAAATGGGCATCTGAGATGAATACACATTTCTCAGATGAAGAAATACAAATGGCAAATAAATATACAAAAAAAATGTGCAACATCACTAGTCATTCGAGAGATGCAAATTAAAACAACACTGAGATACCATCTCACCCCAGAAAGAATGGCTATTATCAAGAAATCAATTAATAACAAATGCTGGAGGGGCTGTGGGGAAAAAGGAACACTTCTTCACTGTTGGTGGGAGTGTCGACTGGTACAGCCACTGTGGAAATCAGTGTGGAGATTCCTCAAAAAACTAGGGTTGGAGGTCCCATTTGACCCAGCTATTCCCCTTCTGGGTATCTTCCCAGAAGAATTAAAAACATCGTACCACAGCGATATATGTGCACCCATGTTTATAGCAGCACAATTTGTAGTAGCCAGACCTTGGAAACAACCCAAATGCCCATCAACTGAGGAATGGATAAGAAAGATGTGGTATTTTTATACAATAGAGTACTATTCAGCCATAAAGAAGGATAAACTGGAGACTTTTATAAGTAAATGGATGCAACTCGAGAAAATACTCATAAGTGAGATAGTCCGGATGCACATGTGTAAGCATCATATTGTCTCTCTAGTATGAGAAACTGAAAGAGTAAATAAGATCCAAAATGTACAATAGACATGGTGAATCAAAAAGAAACTGGTCAAAAGGAAAGAGAGACTGGGATGGGGGAATAGGGAAAAGAAAGAAGGGAAAAGAAAAAAAATTGTATTTATATATAAGATGGTTAAGATAGATACACTACTAATTTTACTTAGTTCATTGAAGAGTAAGGTTTGTGCCAGTAATGTTTGAACAACTGAATGCTAATATCTGGTACCCCGAATAACTAACTTAAAGATAACAATGCATAATGTATTAACCATTGTTACCCTCCTATTATGTTGTTTTGAAATTTTGTTCTTTTTTGATTTGTTTTGTTTTGTTTTTTCTTCTCTTAAAAAAAAAAAAAAAAGATTCGCTGGGCAGAATGGAAGGCACAGAGAAAGTATAGTAGAGCCTGTGAAGCAGGCCTGGCTTGTACACTGCCAGACAACTGGAAACGACCCCTCTAACAGACCTGTCCGAGGTCCAGCTCCACTGAGTTCCCCAGAAGCAGCATCACACACTGGTGCTTTGGGCCGGAGACAATGGGGGATAGAGCTGAGGGAGAGAGGGGAGAGACCTGGGGTTCTCTCTAAGAGGACAACTCCACACCTTGTGTACAATGGACCCCTCCCCAGAACAAGATGGGATTCTATAGCAACGGGATTTCAGGACGGCCTGGATGCCTGCTGTCTTGACACACTTGGTTTTGGGCTGGGGGTGGGAAACCATCCAACTCACCATAGCAAAAGAAAACTCACAGCCAGATTTGTTTTAAAAAAATTAAGTGGTGTGTTTTTCCTATGCTTTGAGGAGCAAATCACCTCTCTCTTGCTTTCTCTCTCTCTCTCCATATATATATGTGTGTGTGTGTGTGTATATATCCATATATATCCCATATATATATATATATATATATATATATATATATATATATATCTTATAATATTTGCATTTGCTTTGAAAGACATATGTGAATTATTTTTTATCAGAACAAATAACATCTTAGAAAGAAAGATGAAATGGTCAACAATAATCAATTAAAAGAGGGTCATGGAATTGGGTTATTGAAAGGAAGTAAGAAGTGATATTTTCAAGTAGGGGTGGAAGCCATGTGGAAAGTGATTCAAAATAGAGAGGAGCCAGGCAAGGCAGTGTGCACCTGTAATCCCGGCACTCTGGGAGGGTGAGGCAGGAGGATTACAAGTTTGAGACCAGACTGGGCAACGTAATGACGTAGGGCAGTGATAGTGAACTTTTAGAGGTGAGTGCCCAAACTGCAACCCAAAACCCACTTATTTATCTCAAAGTGCTAACACTGCAAGTAAACCTGAATACTGAGGTTTTAGTTTAGAAAAAAAATTTTATTAACATCGTTTATCTTTTTTTTTTTTTTTTTTTTTTTTTTTTTTTTTTTTTTTTTTTTGTGGGTACCGGGGGGTCGACCTCAGGACCTCACGCGCCAACAGGCGCCCGTGCCGCTGAGCGATATCACCGGCCCCTTTTCCATATGTGGGATCCGGGAGTCGAACTCAGGCCCTCGCGCTTGCAAGGCAGGCACTTATGCCACTGAGCCATCTCACCGGCCCTAACATCGTTTATCTTAAAAGAAAAACACAATAACATGTGTGCCATATGTTTGCCACCACTGACTTAGGGAGACCCTGTCTCAAAATAAAAGGAATGGAGAGTGTGGAACCCAGGTTCTATCTCAGTGTGAAGGCCCTGGAGTCAATGTCGAGTACTGCAGAAAAAGAAAGAAAAACTAAAAAAAGAATGGCAAGGAGAGTATAGAAAAATTAAGCAGTGAGTATGTCTTAGTCACTTTCCACATCACTGGGACTTCACACCTGAATGTTACGGCTTGTATCTAGATGTCCCTCTCAAGCCTCATGTGCTCATAGGTGGGGCTTTTTGGAGATGGCTGGATCTAGGGTGTGTGAATGTGAATTAATGGTGTGATACTGGGATTAAGGGTGTGTGGTATTAAGTCCAAAAGCCCAATGAATACATGAAAGAATGGTCAACACCACTGACTGTTAAAGAAATCCAAATTAAAACAACATTGACATTCCATTTTACTCCAGAATGAATAGCTATCACTGAGAACTAAGAAAACAACAAATGTGGCCAAGGTTATGGGGAAAAAGGAGCTCTTCTACATCATGGTTGATGTTGATGAGAGTTTAAACTAGTACAACTACTGTAGAAATCAGTATGGAGATCCATTAAAAAAAACCTAAAATTAGGAATTCAGTAGCTGGGCGTGGTGGCGCATGCATGTAATCCCAGTACTCGGGAGGCTGAGGCAGGAGGATTGCTGTGAGTTTGAGGCCAGCCTGGGCTACACAGTGAGTTCAAAGCCAGGCTGAACTGCATAGTGAAACCCTATCTCAAAAAAAGACAAAAAAAAGAAAAAAAGAAAAGAAAAAAAGAAATTCTCTTGACCCAACTATTCCTCTTCTAGGTATCTTCCTGAAAGAGTTAAAGACATCATATTACAGTGGTACATGCATATACATATTTATAGCCACACAACTCATAATAATGTAAATCTTGAAAGTGGAGTATATATGCAACAATAGTTGAATAGATAAATAAAATGTGGCATATATACATAATGAACTACTACTCAGCCATAAAGAAGGATAAATTTGAGTCATTCATAAGAAAATAAAATAAATGCACCTTGAGACCATAATGCTTAGTGAAATAAATCAAACACAGAAGATTAAGTATCACATGGTTTCTCTCATATGAGAATCTCAAAATGTATATAATTTAAAAAGCTAAATAAAAGACAGTTACTAGGAAGTAAGGAGATAGATCTTTTGCAAGTGGGAAGGTGATCTAGAGTAAAAGGGGGAGGGGAGGAGAAGGGAAGTAAAAAGAATTAAGATGCAATATGAACATGTAAAAACTTCTCAGGATGAATGTATTGATGTATCACTAACATGCAATAATAAGAAAAACAATATGTACAGCAAAGGCAGTAAGTCAACACATCTATTTATCAAATCTATTGACATATAGAAAAATAAATGAGCAGAAAAATCTTTGTCTATGTAGTACACACTCTCAGTGTGTGATTTAAATGGCAATACTTTAAAATAACTGGTTATATATGCCAGTTATGTTTCTTTCAGAACATAATCGTTTTTATAGTAACCTATTCTAGCAATAGGATTTAACACTAAACAGATAAACAGGACTGCAAAAATCCACCAAGAATATATGATTTTCACAAACTATAACTGAAATTATATTTGCTTTCTCTTCCAGAAGAATGATTTTATAAATTTTAACAGTTTACAATGGCTATGTTGGTGCTATAAGTCTGCAAATTATTTGGAATTCCTTCATTTAAATAAAAAGGCAAAAAACTTCATGACTTCCTTGTCCAGGACACACTTCTATTCAAAAATTTTTAATTTTTTTTTATACAAAGTAGGTACATGGGATATATAAAGTTAAATATACATATTTACAGGCCCACTTCTAAAGCACATGATTTTTTCTCTTTTGCTGATCCCAGAGAGACTGCGGAAGATAAGTAGTTTGGGCCTGCCTTTGCCTGGAAGCATGGCTAATACTCCCAACTGTGTCTCAAGGCATGCATCAGTTAGTTGCACTTGCTGTAATAAATCCAAAGAAACATTTCAGCATAGAAATAGGTACTTTATATTACTAAATGTCTGAAGACAAAAGAGTAATTGGAAACATTTGTTCCTTGCTTTGTCATACACAGGAAGAAAAAGTGATGCATTTTTACATATTGTTTTATTAAAGATGGGCAAACTGGTGAGGCATACCTGGATTTTGGGCAATATACGAAGACATGAGGCTGGCATCATCATCTATATATATTACAGCAGAGAAGACCCACCCACAGAGTTCAGGGACAGAAGTGTAGAGATTTCTGTCCAATGGCCCTTGTAACAGTACTGCAACTTGTAGAATAATGTATGGTTTCCAAAGCACTTTCACCTATTTTATTGCATTTACGCTACAAAATAATACTGGGTAGTAGGCAAGATAGGCATTTCTAATATTTCTATATTTCAGAGAAATGAACCCAAGTTCAGATATCATAATACTTCTGAAGTTCCCATTATAGTCTAGATCAAGAATATCCCCCAAAGAGCCCCATGTGCTCAGAGATGGGGCTTTGGCAGGTGATTAAACTCTGAGACTCTACAGCTGACTTCCTGTTAGGAGAGGCCTGGTTAGAGGCAGGTCACTAAGTCATACATTATCCCTCTCTGGCTCTTCTCTTCTCTTTCTGCCTCCTGACTGCCATGATATGAGCATCTTTCCTCCACCTAGGCCCTTTTGCCATGCCATTTCTTTTCTTTCTTTCTTTCTTTTCTTTTCTTTTCTTTTCTTTTTTTTTTTTTTTTCTTTTCTTTTTTTGAGACAGGGTTTTGCAATGAAGTTCAGGCTGGCTTGAACTAACTATGTAGCCCAGGCTGGCCTCAAACTCGCAGTGATCCTCCTGACTCAGCCTCCTGAATGCTGGGATTACAGGCATGTGCTGCCACGCCCAGCTACCATGCTATTTCTATGTTTAAGCTTGTGCAGTATGGACTGAAACTTCTGAACTGTGAGCCAAAATAAACCTGTCCTCCTTTAAAAGTTGTGGGTGCCAGGTATTTTGTTCCAGTGACGAGGAAAGTGTCTAAAGGACTGTCCCTCAGTGTAAGAAGTGTCAGGCAAAATCTGAACACAGTTCTTTTGACTCCCAGCCCATTGCTCTTTGCAACATTTCTCCTTTTTGGAGGAATTAGCACATTTACCCAACATAAGGACATACCTAGGATTTAGAATTTCTAAACTGCTGGATTTCTAACAGCCCACTGACTATGAGTACACAGTGAAAAATCATTTCTCTCAGAAGCCTGGGCACCAGCCTGATACCCTGTCTTTATAACCAGCCATGTTAGTTAGGGTCCCAGTGATCCAGGAGCACTGAGCCCTCTGGAGCAAAGCCCTTCTTGGGCTGCTCTTTATCTGAACTACTAATTGGATAGTTCCCAGTTGGGTCCCTTCCCTCCAGAATCTCTACAGCAGGAGGGGCTGACAAATGTTGTGTTTACATTAACTTGAATTTTAAAACATCATGATTTGATCACTGCCTTTCCCCAGTTGGCTTCGATTTGGCTTCATAATCCTGTTTAACATAGCAGCTCAAACCGCTACAACCATTGGGTTAGGAACACTGCCAAAGTGAAATTTCTAACCAAAAGACTATCTAAAGGCTAAAGTCATGTAAGACATCTAGTCGAACCCCTAAGGAGGATGGACAAGAAGGTGCAAGCAACTGGGATGATAAGACCCAGAGATGGTAAGGAACTCAGGCGTGCTCACTCCAGGTAAGCAACGTACCTGATATCACCTTTCCTTATAGATGAGAAAAAATGAGTTCTGTTGGGCTACATTACTTATACTTTGAATACTAGGCTTCTTTTCAGAGTGTCTGAAATATTTGTCCCAAAATATTTCCTTTATTCTGTGACCTAGGATGCCTCCATTAGAGAGTTGTGCTACTCTCCTCAGTTAAAAATGGAAATGCTCTTGGAAGAGTTTAATAGTTAATACACACAAGTACTGTACTCTGTAATATGACTGCCACAGATGGAAACAGTAACTATGCTGAAATGAGCTTCCCATGACATCAATGAGCTGAGCTGTAACTAGCAAATATATACTGGATTCTGAAAGCTTACTATGAAAAGAAGAATATAAATTATCCAACAAGTTTTTGCTTCAATTACATGTTCAAATGATATTAATTTCATTGGATTCTTGTTACTTTTTTCAACATTACCTCTAGAAAAAATTTAAATTTCCAACAAGTCTTACTTAGAATTGCACAGCACCAGAGTGGCTGCTGACTTCCCAGATCTGACTTTCTTCTGATGAGAACAATTCAAGGGAGTGAGGACCTTGGCTTCTTGGGGTTTGGGGAACACTGGCTCGCTTTTTAAGAAGCTGATGAGGCCAAGGCAAACTTTCTGCCTTCCCACACGTGCTGAAGCCTCAGTGTTCTCCAGCCTGACATTGCTTTAGAAAAGGTTTTCCAGAGGGATCAAGGAAGAGCTCATCTTTGGAAAAGGAGGTAAGTTGAGGCAAAGAGGAATTCAGTGGTTCCAGACATTATGTTCATGCCTTAGCAGAAGGAAGGTGTGCTTGAGGAAATGTGGGTGGGCCTGAGTTAACACCCTGACCCCACCATTTGCTAACCTGTATGACCTTTGGGTAGTTACTTAACTTCTTTGGCCCTCACTTTTTGAATCTGCTAAATGAAGATAATTATTGTCTTATGGGGCTGACTGTTTGTTGGGAGAGAACACCAATAAAAGCATACTAAGCACAGTTTGATTTTGAAATAGAATTTCAATAAATATTGATTCTTTCTCTTTCCTTCCTATGAAGATGAATCCTTTGGGTTTGTTTGTTTGTTTGTTTTTATGGAGATGGGGGATGGAACCAAGGATCTTATGCCTGCTAAACAAATGCCCTACCACTGAGCTACACCCCTAGTCTTCCTTTGTTTTAATTAAGCTGATTACTCTTGGATTAAAGTCATTAAAAGTCTAGAGTAAATAATAAGGTCTCTGGGATATCCATACATACACAGTACTTGAGTTTCATGGTGGAGAACTAGTCTTAGTCTAAATTTTCTTGTGTTGTTTCATAACTTTTTAAAAATAGATTTTCCAAGTTATAAAATAGACACATACACAATAAAGATATCAATGGAAAGACAACCATGATAATGAATTCAACAATTGCCCTTTGTTGTACTCAGTGTTTAAAAGGGAAAAGATTTAATACAGGACACATAATTTATAGGATTATTTTATAATTTTCACCCAAAGAGTCAAATGCAAAAGAGTGCAGGAAATCTGTCCACACACTAAAGACCCAAAGAATCCAGCTGAGGGCCTGGATCCCACAGCAATGTCCTGCATGAGTCCAGCTGAAGACCTAGAGCCCATGGCAATGCCCCCCACGAGTCCAACTGGAGGCCTAGAGCCCACAATGTCTCATGCAAGTCTGTTGCAAGGATCTGCACTGGAAAGGACCAAAGGCCAGTGGTGGAAGCTAGAAAGTCTGTGCCAGTGGGATGAAGGATCTGTGCCAGCAGGCTGAGGGATCTGCACTAGAGCCAGGAAGTGACATTCAAGGTAAGGACCAGAGCTCCCCCAAAAAGAACCACAGGCATCCTCAGTGACAGCGAAGACCCAAGCTCCGACGATGAGAACAGCTGAGTTCATATCAGGAAAACCAGCTCAACAAGCTTCTCCAGGAGAATCAACAGCACCCCATCTTCCCCTCCAGTTCTGCTTTTATGCTATTGGCAACAATCCTCAAGTGGGCCTTCCACCCCCAGCACCACGCTGATTCAGTTCAGCTGGGTGTTACAAGTAGACCATTAGTTAATCCACCACACCCTTCTATGCAGCAGATGTTGGCATATTTGGGTTTTAGGTCCCACCTTAATAGCATCCACAACATCTTTAGAGTGAACAGACTGGGTGGTATAGGAACTGAAAAGGTTCTTCTTTTCTGCACAGAGAGTGCATTTTGCAAGGCTTGCCAGTCCTAGTTCTTCCTTCAACACACAATAAGGAAGAAAAGCATGATGAAATTCTACCAACAGTACATCCATCACTATATTTTTCTGTGACATGGACAATATCTCCATCTTGGAATTCCAATTCATCATCATTCTGTGGTGTGTAGCCATATAATGCTTGGTAGCTAAATCTACAAATTAAAAAAAATGAAAATAATAATAATAATTTTAAAATGTCATTATGGTTAAATAATGAGTTTTTAAATCCCACTTCTGTTATATCAATATTTAAGTAATGTTTCTTATTTATTAATAGGAATAAAAGAATTTTATTCACTGTTTCTCCAATAATAGCATTTGGAGAAACACAATCAACATAAAAATTAATTAAAACTGACAGAGATGGGGAACTTCTGACAAGCAAGTCATGATCAGTCTTCTTACTTAGTTTCATTAGGTTACCATAGCCAAGCTTTTTTTTCCACAATCCCTCCATGGATCCCCCACTTGGCTCTGATTTGGGGTGAGCCTCACACTGAGTCCTTCTGCCTTCTACCCTGTTGACACTGGGGTCCTGCTCTCAACAGAGTGCTCCTTACCCAACTCCCTTCCTGAGATGGAAACTTGCTGCCACACCACCTTAATTTCCCTTCCCTACAGAGTACAGTCTCTGTGTCTCCACTCACCTTCCTGCCCCTGTCCCTCCTCTTGGCCATGTTGATCTCCCTTCCTTGAGCTCTCCCTTCACTTATAGCTTCTCATTTGCATCATCCAATTCTGTGAACTTCTTCTCCTCTGGTATAGACATGCTCACGTCTCAGCTCTGTCCCTGATATTCCTTGGTGTATAACCACGCCTCATGTCCCCATTCAGCATCAGACTTACGCATCGGCCCTTTCTAATGGAGCATCTGCTACCACCTCTCTATTCACACTTCTACATCAGAAGTCACCAGTGATTTTTTTCTGGTTGACAAGGAGAATGCCCGCTGGATGTTTCTTGTTTCTTACCCTGGCCTGTCAGAGGTAGTTGGCACTGCTGACTAGATGCCACGTGGTCTGCTCTGCGAAAGCATTCCTGGAACCTCAGCTGCATCTCCAGCTGCCCATTTCAGTCTCCTTTGCTGACTACTCCTCTTTAACTTGAATCTCCCTGGGTAATCTTACATACTTCTGTGGGTACGAAGAAACCGATCTGTCTTAGCTTAGACTCTCTTCACTTCTTTAGGGATTTGTATCTTCTAACCAACATTTTTCTTCCTTATCTCTGAAACTCAGCCTCTCCTGTTTCTAGAATTATATCCCTAAAACAAAAATATGATCAATTTGTTGCTCACTTCAAAAATCTTCATGGCTCCCTAGTAACTGCAGTGTAAAATCCAAACATTTCAACTGCGTTGTGAAACTTACCATCTGGTCCCACCCTCATTTTTGAGCTTCATCTCTAACTACTTCCTTCATGTGGCCACACAGGATTCTTCAAGTTCTACAACACTGCCTACTTCATGCCTTCGCATATGTGGTCTCCTCATCTGGGAATACACTTTCTTTCCTGTTCTAGTTCTCAAAACCCAATTTTCTGTCAATACTTGTTCAAATCTCCCTTCCTCTGTGAATAGAATTTTCTATATACATAAAACATAAGAGATATCTGAATGAATGAAGCCTGTTCATTCATTTCATTCATTTCTGCTCAGAATTAACTGTTCTTCTCCCTGTGTCATCCAGAGCACTAGCAATGAACGCCACCAGCAAAGCTCTCATTGGGCCTCGCGTGTCAGTTACTTCTTCACCAGTCTCTGTCTCCTGTTAGTCCGTGACTTCCTTTATTTACGCGCCACCTGTTTTCACAGCCACTGACAGGAAACATGGCCTCTATTAGAAACCCTCAGGGAAGAAGGGAATGATTTGCTCATTCCTCCAAATGTCTATACCCATAGCCAGCCAATGATCTGCTTTCTGAGGCCAAAAGTACGCCAAGAACATGAAAACCAAAATGTGCCAAGTGTACTTACAAATCTTGTGAGGTTTGACTCCTATCTGGGGTGACTCTTCGCTGTTGGGCTTGAGGTTGCTGAGAAATGATTAAAGATGGTTCATTGTCAGAAGGGGATACCTTGTGATGAAAGTCAAGGGGATGAGAGACAGTGCTGCAGTAATGAACAGATTTCTCGGCAATGTTTATGATCTCATTGCAAACTGCTTCCTGTGAGGTGGCCCCGACATATGCAGAAACCCCCATAGAACAGTCAACATGGGGACCAGAGAGAGAGAGAGAGAGAGAGGGAGATGGAGAAAAAGAAGAAGGGATGTAACATTCCAGACAAAGCACATAAGTCCAGGGAAAAACAGAGCTGAAGATCCAGGTTAAAAAAATAGATATTCCAGTAGTGGAGTACAGAAGGAGTCCAGGCATAAGCATGGAAAAACAGGTGAGATACAGAAGAATTTGGGATTAAGTATAAATGTTTAGAAATAGGCGGTCAATAACATAAAAGCCTGTAATTAGTGAGTAACTATTATAAATGGAATAGTCTCAGGATAGAAATGCAAGTACAGTATGTATCCCTATTATGCCCTTATACAAAGTGAAGAAATTATCTCTAAATTCCTCTAAATTCCTTTTTTTTTTTTTTTTTGAGTGGGACAAAGTCAGCTTTACATCTTGGTCTACTACAATAACCATGAATTGTCATTGCAAATAGTAGCTCTGTCAGTTAACCACTCATTACTCCAATCTAGACTCTGGAATGAGTAAGAATTCTCTTTAGAAAAGCCACATTCTTATTCAATAGGCATCTTACCACACACCTCTTTTCAGATATTTTGAAATTGAGTCATGTTCTCAATAAATGATGAAAAGTTTGTGATCAAGAAGCAAATCAATGGGAGACATTTTAGCAGATGTCACATTGGAGAGGATTCAAAAGAATACACATACCACACAATCGCACTCAGATGATGTGGGATACCCATGGTCTGTGGCCACCGAGTCTCCATCCACACAGTGGATGCACTGTGAAAATGCAAATGTATGGAGTTAAAAGCAAGAATCTAGGCAATGAAGAGGGAAATCGAAAACATGGCTACAGTGAGGTAAGAATGAGCAACATGGGACCCCCAGATTGGCAGGAGAGACACAAAAGAGATGTCTTTAGGAGCAAATATGTCACGCTATGAGCCGCACATATTGACCACTAACAAGCACCTAGGGAAGGGCTGCTAATATCAAAGCTAGTTTCAGTTTTTGTTGACTGGCGTCTGGCAGAGCAGGCTTGTAAAACCAGCAGGTCTGTCAAGTTTGGGGCTTATAAAAACTGAAAAGAATACTTTTGAGACATTCCTGATTAATATTTAAAGTATTGAACATAACCACTCCTTCAGGGAAAAAGTCTGCGATGACATATTCTGGTAAGTTATGAACAGAGTTCAGAGAGCTCGTAGGGCAGAGCTTGCTTCTAGAAACAGGAACTCGCGTCTTGACAGAGATAGAGACCGAGACTGCCATTCATTACTTCGGGGCCTGGGTACCACATGTTTATATGGAAACAGGAGCAATCAGGGCCATGAAGACCTGTCTTTTAAGTAGGGCTCCCATGGTGGAGGCCAGGCCTTCATTGAAAGACTCTTTGAAATAATTTCCCCCAGAGAGGATTCAGATCCAAGTGCTAGAAATTCTTTTTGAATAAATATTTAAAAACCCTCCAGGTACCATGCAATAACTGCAATGGGCCACAGCAGCTCCAGGGCCTTCCAGAAAGGCACTTAGAAATTTTTGTGTAGGGCCCACTTGTTTCATAGAAAAGCCCAGGGAGAATGAGGGGCTCCTCTGAGGTTCTACAGTGAGCGAGTATAGATGTGTCTCCTGGCTTCCTCTGCTATCCTGTTTCATCTCTTTCATCCTCAAGCCGTATCCCACTTATCAAATATGCTCATGGACATCATCACCAATGAGTCTCCCAGAAACCTTGGAGACAGGCGGGACAGGTTGCTCATCTTGTTTTCTTTAAAGACCTAGAAAGATGATGCTTTGAGTGGTTTAGTGCATTCCTCACTGTCCCTCAGCTAGTGAGAGGTGGAGCTACATGGCTGGTCTTCCTGTACCATCACATCACTCACTCCTGCTTCTCATCTCCACTACCAATGTCCTCATCTTTTAGAATGCTCTGCATAAATAACATCAATCCAGGCATCACTTTTATTTTCTCATTCCTTTGGAAAACCTCAGGTTCTCTAAAACCCTTCTAAACTGTAACCACTCAAACCCATCCCCTTGAGCTGTGCCAGCTGTGAAAGATGACACAGAACAGAACAAAGGGCCATGTCATCCTTCCGCAGTGTCTCAGACTTGTACAGCTTTGCCTGGTGGCTGGGAGTTGTGCAATTGCACTCACTGCCCATCAGTCTATCATTGAGGCCTCTTTGTAACAAAGGAAAGAAATGGACATTTCCAAGCATCTGCTGTATGGGCTTTCAGAAGAATAAAACTTACTCAGAAACTTGACTGGGTATTAGCAACAGACAAATTTTGATTTGATGGAGAGGACAATTTTCTTTTTTCTGGTTTTTGTTGTTGTCATAGTGTTTTGTGTTTTGGGGGGTTTGTTTGTTTGTTTTTATGTGGGTACCGGGACTCAAACTCAGCACCTTGCACTTGCCAGCAGGCTCTTGTGCCACTGAGCAATATCACCAGCCCCTTTTTTTCCTTTATGTGGGTACCAGGAGTCAAACTCAGAACCTCGTGCTTGCCAGGCAGGCGCTTATGCCGCTGAGCCATCTCACTGGCCCTTGTTTGTTTTTTGAGACAAGGTCTCACTATTTAGTTCAGGCTGGCCTTGAACTCACTATGTATCCCAGGCTGGCCTCAAACTTGCAGCTATCCTCCTGCCTCAGCCTCCCAAGTGCTGGTATTGCAGGTGTACATCAACACGCCCAGCGGAAGGGACAATTTTCTAAAAGTCAGTGCAGTCCAAAAACAGAAGTAGCTACTGAAGAGGAAGTGAGTTGTCTGCTAAGCAGCTATGGTAGTTGAGGGCCCAATTGACTAGAACTAGAGGGGATATTGTAGAGAAATGAATCTCTATCTCTAACATAAGGAGGTATCACCCAGGTGCTTAATGAAATGCAGACTCTGTATATCTATTTGGTGGTGCCAGTAGTGCTGGTTCTCAGATAACTTTGTGAAGCAAGGTTGTAGAGGATTTCAATTATTCCACACTGAGATTCTTTGGGTACGGTATGCCAAGACAGGCCTGGATCACACCTCCACACCTCACATAAACAAAAGTCACTGAACACAATTGCTGAGTCCCCTGGAAGCCTAATTTCCACAAATCTCCTCCTCGGGTTATGATGGGATTTCTGGTGTAACTGAAATAGCAAGACCCACTTTCTATGCCTTCTTCAAACAGGCACTACAGCCTCTCTTCTTGAATACATTCTACTCTAGGTACTCAAAGATACTTTCTTCTGAAAAGGAATGATGCGCACTGAGAGAGAATATCCAAATATTAACCCAAGGAACAACGGTACTAGAGGGATGTTGATCACTCAGTTAATACCTTCTTTGGCCTTAGGCCATACCCAAAGCAGAAAATAATCATCCACACAGAACTAACATCTAGATAGTACAAATATAACTCCATTCCTAGAAATAACTAGCTTCCTCACTCAGTATTTGTTGAATAAATGAAGCAAGAAGGCAAGTAAACATTTATCCTATTAGCCCATATCTGATTTCTCCCTATTTAGATTTAAAGCAAGCATCTCAGGGAGCTGAAGTGTGAATGAAGGTATTTTGGGGAAGGGACCATGGCATGGGATGGACTTTCAGTGGAGATGGAAATGATTCATATCCCTAAAAAGGATCGGTCTTTTACTTCGGAGGCTTTTACCTCAAAGATTTTCCCTCTCTATGTATATATATTTTTTTATTTTTCTGCTCCTATTTTCTAACCACTGAATAGCTTTACATACCTGTTCCTCTGAGCCTGTGCTGCCCCGTATGGTAACCAGTACCCACATGTGGCTGTTCAGCACTGAAAATGTGGCAAATATAAAAAGAAATGTGCTACAAGTGTAAAAGTACACAACAATTTTGAAACATTTTGTAAAACTTAAAAATTAGGAATATCTCAAATAATGTTGGATATATTGGGTTAAATAAAATCCATTAATAAAATTAATTTCACCTGTTCCACTTTACTAAGGCTACCAGAAATTTTAAAATTATATATGGGTTTCAAATTATCTTTCTATCAGTCATTGCTGCTCCCACCCCTCCCCGGATGCTAACAACTGCCCTTATTTACATCTAAGAGTAGACGGGTTCTCATCTGATCAGGGCTAAAAATAAAGGGCGTATTAGCTCATGCTAAGTACATTTCTGACTCTGGACATGCATTCCAGTGTTTCAAGTGTTTGGATAAACAGCAACCCATCCAAAATCATGTTTTCAAGCATACACACACACACACACACACACACACACAACACACTTCCTCCATCCTCATTAATAGTAAGTGGGCAATAGTCAATGATCCAGAAACTGTTTCTTCTGCATTCACAAAGTTGCCCTCCAGACCTGGAGCCAGGTGAGTGACCCTGCATGGGTCCTTGCTCTGTTGTCCTTTTATCTTTAGTTCACAGAAGTCCTTCTGAAATCTGATCTTAGTGTCCCTGGAGCTGGTAATCCCTCTGAAACCACAAAACACCTGGTACCGCAGCAGAGTTACTAAGCATCCTCTTCCAGCTTTGTGTACTTGCCAAAGTCTAAAGCCCAAAATAAATTAAGCACATGCTAAAAGAACAGCAGGAAACTCTGGAGATGTGCACAGGATAAAGACATTCAACTTCTGCACGGCCCCAGATCTCCTCTAGAGATATCATGAATCTCTACTGCTCTCTTAAAAGGGCAGCATCTCTTGGAGATGGTATTCCTCTAGTCACCTCCTACCCCAAGCTTCCTCAGACCCTCCCCACCTTTCTGGTGACCCATACTGGCCCCTCAGTAGGACAGTGAGAAAATCTGGGTGCCAGGCCAGACTTTGACACAAATTCATTACCTCTTACACAAAATGTATAACTTGTTTGGACTTCAAATTTCTCAAATAAATAAGAGGATTGAACAGGACATATATAAATGTCTTTTTTGGCTCTAATATTCTGTAACTGGAGTTTGCACTTCGGACTGATGTGGCTTAGGGGAAGCAGCGCTCCTCACACTGCCTACTGAAGACTGGGTGGGGGAGCTTCCAATCGCACTCTCAGATACGGAGGGAAGGCTCACGTCTGGGAGTGTGGGAGGCGAGCGGCTATCCTGCGACAGTGATAGAAGATTTGTAGCTTCTAGAGCACCATGAACACACTCTGCCAGAAAACTGGTGAAGCCAGATTCAGCCTCCATAGTTGCAGTTCCGGGAAAATTCCAGAGTGTCCTCAAACAGCCTCTGGCTCCACTGCCTTCTCCCACTGAGTTGACTGAGAAAATGATCACAGCTTAGATATAAAACTGGTTATCAATAATTAGTTCAGCTTCTTTCTGTCTAGACTTAATTTTGCAGACCACTCAAGAGACAGCCCATTAACTTTGTTGTAGTTTGAATCTGATGACTACACCAAATTCAAACACTCAGCCAACACTGAGTCTTCTCGTTAAAGATTGTAGTCTACTCTTTTGTTTTTGTCACACAACAGTGAGGGAAGTAATGACAGATGTCTGTTAAAGGGTGAAGAACCTGATCAGGGCATGGTGGGTCTCACCAGTAATCCCAGCACTCAAGACACTGAAGCAGAAGGATTGCCATGTGTTCGAGGCCATCATGGGCTATATAGTGAGTTGAAGGCCAGCGTGGACTACGTAGCAAGACCCTGTCTCGATACATACATACATACATACATACATACATACATACATACACACACAAAAGTTTTCCAAGAGCAGCTTATACTTTTCCCCTGAAAGTGGGAAAAAATAGAAGTAGCACTAAGTAAAAATTCCAAATTTTCTAAATTCTTAATTTATATAACCCCCAGAAAAATGAACCTCCTGTCTTCTACTTCTTTTTCAACTCCATCTTCCTTTCTCAGGTGGGGCAGGATAAGAAAGATGAAGTAAACAACTTTTGTTTCTTTCCCCTGCTTTCTCTGTTTCACACAACAGGTATTGGCTGAGTCCCACTTACCTGCCCTGTACTAGATGCTTTCATCTCCATTATTTATTTCATCTCATTTAATTCTCATAATGACTCAAGAAGGTGGACACTATTTACCTCAATTTACATTGAGAAAAAGAGCTGACATGTCAGAGTGGCAAATGTGAAGAGCCCGAATTCAAACACCTGTTTCTCTGACTCCAAATTCTATGCATTCCACTACACATTGATTTTCCAAGGTGTTCTGCTCAAGGGACATTGCAAAACATCTGAAGGAGGTGGTAATTGAGTAGTCACCTAAGCTTTTCCCATATTCTATGGATGATGGTTGGGTTTCTACTGATAAGCACCATTTCTCTAGTTCTATTTTAGGAGTAAACACTGTTACTTTGGGTCTTGCTTCCCACCTTTAAGTGCTGAGTGGGTAAGAACTGCAGCCAGTGTCTCGCACCATCTCATGAACTGTTAACACACTCTGTTTGTCTTTGGAGACGTCCCTTCTGAGTGGGTCAATGGAAAATATTTCCCACTTTTGAGCATCTTAACATTTCTAATTTCCCTTTTGTTCTTGCAGGTTGCATCATATGTTTTCACTTCTATTTCTGATTTCCACCACCAAGCAGGTTATGCCTTTGTTCGCATCTTTTTGGGAACTAACCTAGTTTCCATATGCTGAGGAATGCTCGCTCTGAAGTCACCCAAGCACCTCTTTTGGTCTTCAGTTGAGTGAGTTCCCTCCTCTCCTTCTGTAAGGAGTTGTTTCTTCTTGCGTTTTTCAGATAGATCCTTCGAGGACACTTAGCTTTCCTGAAAACTTTCATTTCACACTTCATATCCCCAGATTTTGTTGTTTGGTTGGTTTCTTCATCTTTAGAAACCAAATTTATATTACAACAGATTTGTTACTCTTTGTAGGCCTCTTAACCTGGTGATCCATAGACAAGTAGGAGCTCTTCATGGACTCAGGTGTGAGCCTCTAGGAACTTTGCAGAACTGTGTGTGTCACCCTCCTCAGAGGCTCTGTGATGCAGAAAAAGTTACACATCAGTGGGACAGATGGTCTTTAAAAACTCTCTAATTTAGAAATTCTATGAGGCTTGCTCACAAACTGCAGGAACTCTTAAAATCCATGGGTAGATGCTGATCAGCAAATACTGTTTCTATCCTGGGGAAACTCAATACACACTTGATGATGGTAATGATGGAGATTTCCAAATTTATCTTTCCCTTTAGTTTCCTGATCAATTGTTGGAAACTTTATTGGCCAAAATTATGCTCAACAAAATTCAAGAACTTGTTTGGTAATTCTGAACTCTTGGGTGTTATGTGTCTGTGGGTATGTTTTGTGCAATTAAGTCGTCCCTTAACAAACATGTAAAAGAAAGTGTCCAGTTTTCAGTGGTGAGGGTTTGCAGGTCTATAATAAGTACCTTTCCTAAAATTTTGTATGTGTTCCTCTTTATCACGTCAACTGAAATTCACACAAGATTTTTACCTAATCACTGAACACCAAAGCTAAAGGAAACTTCAATTCTCTCCTCTGGATCTTTTGTTTATGAACAAGGAAGCTGTGAGGAAAGTGAATCATCCAAAAGCTCTCAGCGGGCTGATGGCAGAGTTGGAGCCACAACTCAGCACACTTTCAATCCAATGCCTGCCCCCCCCTGCTGCCACTTTTCACCTGGAAATCCCTGCACTTTATTTACCCCCTTCAGCTGTTCTGAGAAAACACAGACCTAAAACCCTGACCAGGCAAACCAGTGTGAAATCATCTCCAGTGAAAAGTCAAACCTTTTTACTGGGTGAATTCACACATCTACAGAGTCAGGGTGGGGGCAGGTGCCAAAGGGTATGGAAAGCAGTGGAGCAGGGATTATTTGGTAAGGCTCACTGGGACCACAAGGAAAATGACTCAATGTATTGTTAGGAGATGCTGATGAATATCAGAGGTTCCAAACAGCACTCTCCAAATTCTGGTCTGAGGCCCCCTCCAGCCCTTCCCTATGAGTTCACCTGCAGATACCCAAAACCTTACCCACACACACCATTCTCCATACTCACCTTTCAGATTCTACCTCTGGGCCTTTGCCCAAGCTATTTTCCAGAATGTCCACTCTTACTTAGCTATGGAAAAACTCCTTATTCTTTACAGCCTGGATCAAATGCTAATTTTTCTCATGAAATGCTTCCCATAACCATTACCACCCCACCCTACCCCACTCCTGGCTGCTTATTATTACTCCTGTCTTAAACTTCCAAGGTAAACTGTCTGTGACCTCTTTCTTGTTTGCATTATTTGTGAACAGGTCTTACTCCCCCAGTGGATGCCATGAACATTTAAATTGTAACCAGCCATTTTTTTGGTCTTTTCTTTTTTACTCAACAAATATTCACTGAGCACTATATCTATATCTACAACTATCTGTATCTATATCTATATCTATCTATGTATCGGGCGTCATGTCTCCTTATCTCAGCGCTTTAATACTTCCCAGGACATAACAAGCAAAAAAGCAATGACAACAGAGCTGAGAGGTGTTCAAGTAGATCAGGTGCAGGGCTAAGGTAGCACAGAGGGCTTCATCTCATCATGCAGCGTGGGGGAGGTTGTCAGGAAAGACGACCTCTTCCAAGTTCTAGAAGAAGTAACAGCCATGGAGATGTGAAAGAGAGGTGGGAACTATCTAAGCAACGAGCCAGGGAGGCTTTGGAAGGTGAAGTTGGCTTGCCCTCTAAATGACCTTCTGAACCCAGGAAGAAAGACTTTCCTGATAACATTGGGAAGGATGATACTCATCCCTTTCAATCTCTTGCAGCATTTAACACAGTGCTAGAACATACTAGATGATTGAAAGAAAGAGTACAAAATCATAAAATTTCAAACTGTCATTTTATATAAGGCCCGTAGGTAAAATTATCTCCACCTACTGGCTACTCAGTCTAGTTCCCCAAAACCAAAAATGAAATTGAATCTTTGATTTAGTAAGGAGAACAATAGCTGACAATATTTTTGATATGCAAACTGGTCTGCAATGCATTTATCCAAATAAGTGACAGTCTGACTCCACAGTGTCCTGATAGGGCTGCTAGAGAATAGCAGTCATGTAAGTCCTTTCCACCATTAGCTTGTCTGTTATCTGAAGAGGTCCCAAAAGTCAGGAGTGCCTTGTGAAAGATCCAATTTCCAGAAACGCCACAGGAAGGAGAGTAAGAGCAGCTGACGGGGAGGTGCGTGGGCAGGTGTCCTTTCCACACAACTGCCCATGTCTCACCAGGAAGTGAGCCTGGAGCCCATGGCTGGGCACGCTGCCAGACAAGGGGCTTGTGCCAGGAAAGCAAGAGGAAGGGAGTGGACAGGGAGTGGTACATTTGGGGTATGGAAGCCCACCAGGAAAGGAAACCCAATTTTCAACAAGGGTGGCAATCTCCAATTTTGCCAGCTACTTCATTCCAGTACTGTGTTAGGAAGCAGGAAATGTAAAGCACCAACCTTACTCAGAACTCCAGCACCATGCGCAATTCCTGCACACACTGGATCCCGGAACTGGTCTGTGATGGTGACTCAACACTGAGGATAAGGACGCTCCCAGGACCTTGAGTTGCTGTGTGAATTGTTTCTGTTTTGAGACATCTGTTTTCAACTGGCCACTTCACCACCCTTTCCAATAAACTAGTCCTTCCTTAACTGGATGTAGACTTTTCTTCCTCATATTACACCCATTTCAACTGCACCTGTTTGGGGATCAGGCAAAGCCTCTGCCAGGTACTGCTGCTTTCCTGAAGGCCCACACTAGGAGATGGGGCAACGATCTGAAGCAATGGCAGCAGGAAGTCCCCTTCTATGCCATGTGCCACCACTACACTTACAATCACTACCTCATTTCATCCTTACAACTACCTTCCCTGGGAGGGACTGCTTCCATTTCTACTTTGCATATGGGAAAATTGTGGCTTAGAAAAACTGCTAGTGAGAGGCTAAGCCCAGTTTCTTAAAAATTATCCCACACTGTGCTTACCTTCAGTGACCCCTCTCCCAAAACACTGATCCTTGGGCTCAGATGCAATGGGCTGGAGCTGGAGGTCTAACCTAGTGTGTCTCGGGCCTCTGTGGTCCTGTGACTGCCCTGGTTACTGCCTGCTGTGTTTTGCTGAACATAAGCTCTTCAAAAGCAAGGATCAATGA
The DNA here is from genome assembly GCA_028451465.1 of Erethizon dorsatum. Classification (NCBI taxonomy): domain Eukaryota; kingdom Metazoa; phylum Chordata; class Mammalia; order Rodentia; family Erethizontidae; genus Erethizon; species Erethizon dorsatum. The sequence goes on along the minus strand of CM051822.1, from coordinate 122,086,932 downwards.
CTTCTAGAAACTTCCCAGAGACTGATATCAGAAGACCTTGAATTAATGCTCATAAGCTCCAAAGGGAAACTAGGTTCTACGTCTGAGTGTTGAGTAGAATTTACTGTATCATATAAAACAGATACTAAGTAAATAGTTTAGAGACATCTCTAGGAACCCATCTGGTTCAAAAAAGGTTATTGAATATCCTCACTTTTAGAATAAATTCTAGATAACGCAAAATGGTTGCTGTGATGGTGAATCTTGACTGTCAATTTCATTGGATTTTACATGCCTAGGAGATTAGAAAAGCACACTTCTGGGTGTTTCTACGTGGATCATGGAGGCCTGACTTTGGTGACCATTTGGTCCCTGGCCCCTTCCTCTCTGGCTCTCTTCTGCTCTCTCTGCTTCTGACCATCATGAGCTGATCAGCTTTCCTCTGCTATGCCTTTTGCCATGATGCCAAGCACCTTGGCTTTGGAGCCAGACAAACATGGAATGAAACTTCTAAGGTGGGCAGGTGGGGTCAGGGCCACAGACCACCTGCTTGGGACCCCTAGAGTCAATGAATTCTACTGAGAGGTGACAGTGTGCATCTCAGGGGACAGGTCTCTATGGGGATGAAGATGAGAGGGCTGACATGATGAGCTTGCTGTGACTGGAGCACTTAAAAAGAAAATGTAAAAATGAAGTAAAAGAAACATAAGAAAGTGTGCAAAAAGGAGAATGGAGGAAAATAATCATAGGGGCATAAAGAGGAGTGAAATGGAGAGGATGAACAGGACTGTCTGGTGTCCAAAAAGGAAATCATCTGATGAGGTTTGAAAAAAAACCTGGAATGTGGGTGAGTGTGTGTGTGTGCGTGCATAAGTGTAGGCAGGAAGTGGGAGGGAGAGGCAAGTGGCATGGAGATGGGAGAGATTCCAATCAAACAGAGATGGATGGTTCTGGCCTGCTTCGTAGAATCAGATTTGAAAGGGACACACTAGAAGGTCACATCAGCTCACCCAGTCATCACTTCAACCAGAGTCCTGACCCAGAACTGGAGGGAGTGGGGGCCCACCAATGTCCTGGCTTTTCCTTAGGCCTTTATTCTGTCTCAGGGTCTTAGAAGAAGCTTCTAGACAGGAGCAGGAGTAGTGTGGCCTTTTTGTTTTACAAACATCCTTGACTATAGTCACGTGAAAATCCCAGGTGAGTTATCCACATCGTCACAAAGCAGATGCCCTGCTCCGATCTCACACCCTCTCCCAGGACGGCAGGATATGAGTCTTACAGTGAGGAAGCCTGTCAAATGCTTTATGCCAAGAGCCCTGTAATGGGGCAGTGAGGAGCCGGTAGAAGAGGAGGAAATGATAAGAGGATGAGAGAAAGAGAGTCATCATTTTAGTGTTATTCTGGGACCCTGGGTCCTCTGTGCATGTTCCCTACAACTTAAGTGGTAGTATGGACCATTTATTTCACAGGATTTCACTTCAACTGTGCTTCTCCTGAAATTAATGTTCTCATTTTTTTCTTGGCTTTGGGAAAGTGGGAATGAGTTTGGAATACCATACATTGGTTTGTTCACATTTAATGTTCCGAAAAGCAAATATTTTAGTGTGCCTATTAACACTGGTTAGTATAGACTGACAGGCTATACAAATGGTGACCAAAACTATGATGAATAAATTTAAAAATGTATTACTGTAAAAGAAACATTGACATTAATTTCCCTCACAATACTCCCCCTCACATGAAGCACATGATGCCAAGGTCTTGCCACTTTCTGAAGCAGTTCCGAAAGTCTTAGCTCTATATGAGGTATGATAAAAAATACAGTGAATGCTGCTGACAAGGGTTATCCCATGGAAAGGAAGGGTTGTAGAAACATTATGATGCATGCTCATGTCTTAGTCACTTTCTCTTTGCTGGGATAAAATATTCTATATCCACAATTTAAAGGAGGAGAGGTTTATTTTGCTCATTATTTTTATTAGTACATGTTTGGAGTACATTATGTTTACATTCCTCTTAGGGAGTGGAAGACTTATACTTGATTCTTTTATTTTCCTTTCCTTCCCCATCCACTTCCCTCCCTTTGTCTCTAAATCCCCTTTCCCCTATTTTCATTATTATTATTTTTTTAGTTCAGGCTTGTGACACTAAATATTAAATTCATTTTAGTTCATGTTTGCACCATATGAAGATTACATTTACTCACACATGTACTTGATGCATTTTAAATCCATTTACATCCCCTTCCCTTCCTGTCCTCTCCCCACCCTCAGGTTCTTAGTCCATGTCACGGCTTGTGTCTAGATGTCCCCCAAAGCCTCATGCAGTCATAGATGGGGCTTTTGGGAGGGGGCTGGATCTAGGGTGTGTGACACTGGGATTAAGGGTGTGTAATTAATAAATTTGTTTACTGATTTGTTCAGCATAGTTCTGGGTGTGGATAACGGGAAAGCCTACCCTGGGTGTGGGTGGCACCACCCAAAGGGCAGGTAGCCTGGAATGGATAAAAGGGAGAAGTAGGCTGCTGTTGCTGCTGCTTCCTCACTACTTTGCTGCTTTGCTGCCTTCCTGCTTCCCGCCCTCCATGAACTGTTTCTCCTCTGCCATGCCACCCTGCCTTGGAGCCAGCCAACTATAGACTGAAACCTCTACAAACTGTGAGCCAAATAAACCTTTCCTCCTTCAACTCTGGGTGTCAGGTATTCTGTCTCAGTAACAAGAAAGGTACCTAAGACAGTCCCCTTCACATTTTGCTCATGTTTTTAATCCATGGTCAGCTGGTCCCGAGCCAGAAACTTTATGGCAGAGGAGCATGGTAGACAACAAACTGCTCGCATCACGGTGGTCAGGAAGCAGAGAGTAAAGGGAGGAGCCAGGAAAGGGGCTATACCTTTTCAAGTAACACCCTCAGTGCACAGCTTCTTCCAACCAGGCCTCATCTCCTAACAGCACATTCAACTATGGGCGTATCAGTGAATTAATCCATTGATAAGTATAGCACCCCATTATCCAATCACTTCCCCAAAGCCCTACCTCTGACACGAGAATTTGGGGGGATGTTCTAGGTCTAAACCATAACACCTCATCTACCTTATTGACTTCATATGGTACCATGAGATTCCTGGCTCTTCCCCAAACTCAAAATGACAATGAAAGGTAAATGCTTTAAATCAATTTAGGACATCAAGGTAGACACTATGCTGCAATTATATACACACAAAGAAGGATTTCCAGAACTGTGGAAAGAATGATGGGATAAGTGTGTTCAAATTGTATCAGAGTATTTTGAGAGGGATTAATGACAATATGTCTTCTACTGTAATAAATTTTTAAAAATATTTTTAGCGCTCACCGTATTTTTTGATCATACTGTATACATTCCTTCTCAACATTGTTCCAGTGAATGCTTACACAGATACTTTGGATCCGGTCTAAGGACGAGACCATGAAGTTCACTTTCCACTTTTGTCTTCCACAAGCTAATCCTGACTGTGAAGATGGTGAAATCATCCTGAGCTGCGGTATTCATGATATAATGGTGGTATTCGCAGCACCAACTTTCACCCCCAACACCACTAGCTGATGAAGGTTCTTGTTTCTCTTTCCCTACTCGCCTTATCCCCACAGCAATTACCTTAAGTTCCTTTTCCCCTGAGGGTTTTCTCCTACCAAGTGCTGGAAAAATGCTGCGTGTACACACACAGACAAACTCCAGTGCACAGTCTGTATTACTACAGGCAGTTTGTAACCGCAGTGCTTCGGAACCACCCCAGAGGGGCTGTGTGCCAATGACACTGCTGAGCATGTGTTCTGAGTATGAAAATCTGTGATGATAAGCTTAGATACCTGAAGACTTGCAATGGCACTGCGACTTGGAGAGGACTAAGGCAGCTCGATGTAATCTATGGGTTTTCTCACTAGTAGTCTTATAGGCATGTTCACATAGCTAATGGGGATGATGCCTTATCAGGATTGCCCTGGAATCATTCACTCATACCAGTCGTCATCTACCTGTTGAAGTAGTGTAATCCTCTTACTCTACAAGCCACAGCAAGACAAAGGCCTGGAGTACTACTCTGCCATAAAGAAGGATAAACTTGAGTCATTTGTAGGAAAATGGATGCATCTTGAGACTATAAAGTTAAGTGAAATAAAACAGACACAGAACCTTAAATATCACATTGTTTCTCTTATAGGAGAACCCCAAAATATAAATAAAGAGCAAAACAAAAGATAGATAATAGGAAATAGGGAGATAGATCTTTTGCAAACAGGAAGGGGACCTAGAGATGGAGAGGTGAGAGAAGGAAGGGGAAGGGGATAAAAAAATTAACATTTGTCATGTACATGCACCAACTCCCCATGAGGAATGTAATCATTATGTACTGCAAGTATGTATTAATAAAAAACTTAAAAATAAAATAATTTCCTTCGGGGCTGGTGATATAGCTCAGCGGCATAAGCACCTGCCTGGCAAGCATGAGGTCCTGAGTTTGACTTCCAGTACCTGCATTAAAAAAAAAAAAAAAAAAAAAAAAAAAAAAAAAAAATATATATATATATATATATATATATATATATATATATATATATATAAATCTCCTTCAGAATGTTTAAAAAAAAGGCAAGGGTCCTTGTCCCACCACACCTCACACATCTGAGGCCCCTGCCTGTGCATCAACTGTCCTGAATCACTTATCACATCCTTTGCTCAGGAGAAATCTGCTCCGCTGGATCTGGATAAAATTGACATCAATGGGATGAGTTTGCTAACAACAATAGAATTACCTGAAAACTAGGAATTTAAACTTGGTCTTCAAGTATTTCAGTAAAAAGAAGACTGTATTCATGTTTCCAAGCTGAAAGGCAAATGCAGTGGTTTTGACACATATAGGGCAAAACATCCAATCTTCATCTATAAGGCAAAGATTTTGGATGGTTCCCTTTTTCTTCCTTTTTATTACTTTATTTTTCATGTATTATCACAAGAAAACTAGAAGTTAAATAAACATAAAGCAGAAAATAATCATCACCCATCATCCCATCGCTTAGAGATAACCACTGTTAATATTTTGACATATGTGTTTTCCAGATGTAACTCTGTGCATGTGAATTACACTTATGGACATTTTTTCCTACACAAATTGAGTAGGCATTGCATTTCTTTTTTCCTGCTTGCTGCCTTTTAGACTTAACAATAAAAATTGAACCTGCTCCTTTACCAAGAAACATAATTCTAAATTTCTAATGATATTGCACAGCTTAATGGATCGATGTAGTGTACTCTATTGTAGACATTTATAATGATTTAATTACTGATTCCCTGCTATTGAGAAATTAGGTTGCTTCCAGAGTTCCTCTTTTATAAAAGGTGGCTTATCTTTTTGCAATGCACATGATCACTTTCCTCCGTCACCAATAGAATCAGTACTGTTAATAACTTTAGCAAGACAGAGAATTTTGACATGTAGAGAGCTTTTGAACCCCTGGGAGGAAGAGTTCCTCTGCACAGTGTAAGTGTGTTCACAATCAACATGCTGAGCTCCTCCAAGGCAATAAGGATGGTGACAACACTGACATCTCCTGTTTACTGAGCACCAACCAGATGCCGCAGGCCATGCTGGCAGCTTCACACATGCTTCTTCAGTAGGCCTTTTACAACCACCCTGGGAGAGAGTCATTTATCTTCATTTTTATGTATGTGGCAATGAGAGCTCAGGCAAAATGTTTAACTCCCCACAAGGTGCACAGCTGATCACCTTTGGGTTTTGAGTTCAAAGATTTTCAGATTCCTCCTGGTATCAATGGGCTTGTTTCTCCCACTAAGCCCACTGATATGCTGTAAACCTAGTTGACAACACAGTGTTCATCACAGCATTAAGTGCTCACTAAATGTTGGTTGGGTGGTTTATAAAAGATGTCTAAGATTCCAGAAATACTACCTTAAATCAGTGAAATCAGTGTGGTTAAACCCTGACTTAGCCTAGAGTTTATTTTTAAAATATCTGACCTCAGAAATTTCTCCAATTGCCCTTACTGCAAGTTTTGATTGGTGTATATCTCTTAAGGGTACAGACTGTCATACAATGCCAATGTCACACTCTCCACCACAATATTACCATCCAAGAAAGCCCAAAAGCATGGGGCAGGAAGGGTAGTTTACCTTTCTGAAGGACATTTCCACATGTATATCACCAATAAAGTTAAACTTAGCAATAACATTTACATATTCCAAACCTGAAATGGTGGCAACTTTTGGGGCTGAGACTTCTCAGCAAGAGGAAGAAGCTGAGAAAGGAAAAGAAGCAAAAGAGAGAGGGGAAAAAAGAAGGGAAAGAGAGGAATAGAAGAGAACAAAACACAAGCACTCTGTAAAAAAAGTAAGTGATACTTTGGGTATTACTGAGCTTTTTCTTACAGACGAGTGGCTCTGGTACTTCTCTGTAGGTACTTGAGAAGACTGCCACCCTGCAGTGGCACTGTCCTTCCTATCAGTTCTGACCAATCTGCTTATAAATGTAAAAAATATTTTCTGCAGAGGAAGCTCCCTGTTGATGGAGAGTAACAGCATTTCGGCAGATGTGTCAATATATGCAAGACTAAAATACTTATGTTTGTTATCAAAAGGAGACTTCAAGCAGAAAGGAGACAAATTACAAAACAGGGGTTCCATATTTGGAAGTGAGAAACCCACCATTCAGGAAATTACATCACACTGAGCATTTTTCTAATCTTTCGTGGGAGGGGTGTTAACATTCAAACTGACTAGCACTTTGTGCTCAGAAGCCTGAGCACAAAAGGTTTGTTGTGGTTTTCTTAATGAATTTTTGTGAAGCTGTCTTAATGCTTAGAATATTGACATACCACATAGTGATGCACCCAACGCCCTTCATTTATATTTACTGCATGATGAACAAATGTCTCCTTCTAAAGCCTTCCATTGTTTTCTAGATCCCTCCATTGCCCAGCAATGCATGCCTGCATTGCTTTAAATTACCCTCAAATTATTTTTGATATATTTAAATCCTTGTATAAGGGTTGATAAAAATATATGGTGAATGTCTAAGTTTTAAAAAATGTGTCACAAAAAAAAGACATATTGTCATTAATCTCCCTGAAAGTACTCCCCCTCACTTTGAACAACCTTATCCCTGTGTTTCTGTCACTTTCTGAAGAAGTTACAAAAGTCCTCTTAATGAGCGTCTTTACAAGGTCTGATCAAAAATATGGTAAATGCTGTTACCAAGTGCTACCTACTGGCAAGTGCACTTCACTGTATCTGGTACCATATAACTGCTGGTGTTTCCCCAAAGTCATGATGACCATGAAAGATAAAAATCTTGAACCAAGTAAGGAAATTGAGACAGTCACAACAGAGCATCTAAAGACACAGACAAAACTGCTTCAGAAACTGCTTCAGAAAGTCTTACACTGATGGGATAAGTGTGTGTAAAGCCTGGGGATATATTTAAAGCAGATTAATAGCAATGTATTTTATTATAACAAATGCTTTAAATTTAAATATTTACCATATTTTTATCATATTGCATATTATATTTAAAGCAGATTAATAGCAATGTATTTTATTATAACAAATGCTTTAAATTTAAATATTTACCATATTTTTATCATATTGCATATATCTATTTAATATTTTATTTTTCTCATTAAAAATATGTGGAGCAATACTGGCATTTAGGAAATATTTCCTGCCTGGTAACATGTTTTCTACTTTCTCAAACACACCCCCCCAAAGCAGTGTCTTTCTATTTCCACTCTATTTTTTCTGAGACACAGTTCTATTCCCCTTCCCAAGAATTAGGCCCTTTATTACACATTTTTTCTTTCATAAAAACTGTTTCATTTTTATTCTTTCACTCTCTGTTTGTGTTTTTGCTCTAATCTTTGCTATTTCCTTCTGCTCATTTTGCATTTAGTTTTTTCTTGCTTTACTAGGTCATCAACATTCATCATTAGGTTACTTATTTGAAATATTTAGTTATTTGAAATCAAGGAGGAGTTATCTTATTTCATATGTAGGTATTTATTGCTATTTTTTTCTTAATACTGCTTTGGTGAATCCAATAAAATTTGGTATGTTGTGAGATTCTCTCCTTTGAGAGAGAGGGAGATGCCAGGTGGGGTGTTCATGGGATAAGAGAGAATGTAGCTCTCATCGCATAAGGAATAAAGCAAATGATTGAAAAGAGCGACCATGCTTATTTTTTCCAAAATAAGGGATAAAGACTAAAGATGGTGGAATAAAGGCCAACATCAAATCACAGTCTCTCTAGGACATAGAATCAAAACACCTAGAAAACAACTCAGTGAAGAGCAAAAGCAGAGCTCTGGGAGCCAAGAAAGAGCCAACAGGAAAACTAGAAATCACAAACTGAAACAAAGGAACACAATGCAGAGAATACAGCAAAGCAGTCTGGAATGCTAGTCCCAGTTCCCAAGGAAGAGGGGCCTGACACCAGGAACACAAGGTAAGCCCAGAAAGGACTGGCAGGCCCAGGGAGAGACAAAATACCAGAAGCTCTAACACCAAGAAAAGTGCACAGTTATTGTAAGCTGTGCATACAGTGTGTGGCTTCACTCTGAAAGTGACTCATTCCTCATGGCCGGCTAGAGTTGAAGATGTCCGCTGCAGCATGCACCATATTCAGGAGCGATAAAATCAGGAGCCATTTTGGGAAGGTGTATGTTGTTTAAGACTGAGCTGCTCCAGTAATCACAAGTCACAGAACAACTACTCTTCAGGGTTTCTGGGGTCACCCTTTCACAGAGACTGGGTGGAAGATGGCCACAAGAGACAGTTATGGAGAGAGGGCAGGCTAATCACAGACCTCCTGAGATGTTTAAGCAGTGGTGAGGTCAGGCAGAGAACAGGGTAGTCCCGTCCTCTGTGGTGAGAAGCCAGGCCTGCGTTGTGTGGTTTACTGAGGGGACTGGGTCAGAAAATGCTGACGTTAAGTCCAGTAGACTGCTTGGCTCCCCAGTACTGCCTACATGCCACCTTGGATGATTGAGAATGGAGTGTACTGACAAAAGGATCTCTGAAGGAAGGGGCATCTCACAAGCCCATAGTCCTTTCAGAGAAAGTAAAAGGATGGAAAATGATACTCTATGCAACTTGAGTGAGAAATCAGGGAGGAGTTATCTTATTTTCAAAAACAGAAGACCTTAAGCCAATACCAATCAAAAGACACAAAGATGGCCATTACATACTGGTAAAGGGAACAGTTCAACAGGAAGACATATCAATTATAAATATACATGAACCAAATGTTGGCACACCAAACTTCACAAAACAGAAACCACTGGATGTAAAAAAGACAAACACTAATACAATCATAGTGAAGGTCTTCAGTACCTGACTCCCACAAATGAACATGTCAATTAGACAAAAAAATCAACAATGAAAGATCAAAAGTTAAGCAACACCATTAAACAAATAGACTTGCAGATATCTATAGAGAGTTTTATCCAGCAAGAACAGAATACACATTTTTTTCAGCAGCACATAGAACGTTTTTCCTTAATAGACCATATCTTAGGCCATGAAGCATGCTTATATAAATACAAAACAATTGAAATAGTATGCCCTGCATACTATCAGATAATAGTGGGAAGAAACTAGAAATCAACAGCAAAAGAAACCACAGAAACTATGAAAGCATAAGGAAATTAAACAATACACTATTGAACAATGAATAAATCACGGAAGAAATTAAAAAGTTCTCAACATCAAATCACAGTGGAAGTGCACCATACAAAACCCCATGAGACACAATTAAGGCAGTTCTAAGAAGGAAGTTTCTGGCTGTGAATACACACATAAAAAAATAGATCTCAAATAAATTGATCCCAAATAAATAACCTAATAATGCATCATGAAGTCCTAGAAAAACAAGCAAAATCCAAATCCAAAACTATTAGAAGAAAAGGAATTATAACAATCATAGCAAAAATTAATGAAATTGAAACTGAAAAAAATGAATCAAATAGTTGGTCCTTTGAAAGAATAAACAAGATTGACAAACCCTTAGCCAAACTTACCAAAAAAAGGAAAGAAAACATCCTTATCAATGCAATCAGAAATGGAAAGGGTGAAATTAAAACAGACACCACCAAAATCCAGAGGATCATAAGAAACTGTTTTGGAAATGTACATTCCAATAAATTGGAGAACCTAGAAGAAATGGACAAATTCCTAGGTACACATGCATTACTAAAATTTAACCAATAAAATATAAAACTCCTGAATAGACCAATAATAGGTAATGAATGAATACCAACTAAAAAAACTCAGGACCTGATGGATTCACCACAGCATTTTACCAGAACTTCATGAAAGATCTAACACCAATAGTCCTTGGGCTCTTCAATGAAATTGAAAGGGAAGGAGCACTGCCAAACTCATTCCTAGAAGCTAGTATTACTATGGCTCCAAAACTGAGTGAAGATCTAACAAAAAGGAAAACTACAGGCCAATCTCCTTAGAAGGTAGTTGCAAAAATCCTCAACAAGACACTGGCAAGCAAAATGCAACAAATTATTTTAAAAATCATACATCATGACCAAGTTGGCTTTATCCCAGGGATGCAAAAAGATTTAACATATGTAAATCAATAAATATAATACATTACATAAATAGAAAAAAGGACAAAAATCATATTCTGACTTCAGTGAAAGACTTTGAATGACTTCAATAGAAAAAGTTTTCAACAAAATCCAACTTTCATTCATGACAAAAAACTGAAAAAAAAGGTATAGAAAGATCTTATAACAAAATGATAAAAAGCTATTTACCACAAGCACATGGCCATCATAATACTAAATGGGAAAAACTGAAAACATTTTCTCTAAAATCAGGAACCAGACAAGGTTATTCACTCTTATCATCCCTACTCAATATAATACTCAAAACTTTAGCCAGAACAGTCAGGCAAGAGAAAGAAATAAAAGGAAAATGTATAGCAAAGAATGAAGTCAAATTATCCTTATTCAAAGATAACATAATCATTTAGCTGAAGACACAAAAACTCCTCCAAAAGACTCTGAGAACTGATGTGCTGGTCCCCCACCAACAACACAGCTATAGATTCCATGCCTTGGTCACTGCTACTGCCAACTCAGAGCTCAGAGCACGGGGCTCTGGAAGTGCCAACTGACCAATGTGCCTAATCAGGATGAGGCCAAAGTCTGGAATACAAGATCCTGATTGGATGCCATTTATTTCCCTGGGGATATTGGAGATACTTCCCTTGTTGCAAATAGTTCTAAAAAGCACAGAGCCACACAGGTGACTACTAAACAAAGAGCCTGATGAAGGAAGAAGACAATGCCCTGGAGAAGAGGTAAGACCAGAAAAGCTGTCTGCTTCAGAGAGAAATAACAGAGGGGCCAGCAGAACTAGCTCTGAGGAAAGCACATGTTAGAAATCAGTCAATCAATCAATCAATCAATCAATAGTGTGGGGTTTTACCCTGAGGGTGGCTTCTTCACACTGGGATAGAGTTGGACAAAACCCCGTCGCAGCACCCGCCATATTGACATAGGATTTAGAGAGTGGCAAAGCTGGCTGGGGAAGTAGGTGTGACCTGTTAACTACAAAATCCCAGAACACATGCACAGAACAGTTCCCAAATCCCTGCATATGAACTTCTCATGAGAACTCGAGCAGATTTTCAATAGGATGGCCTAGGCCTGATGTCAGTCTGAGGTGTGGGATTCCAGCACCTCCACTCAGGACCCGTATGTAGAAGTTCTCAGGGGTTTCCTTGAGATCTGGACGTATAAAAGGACCCAAACACCTAAAAGAGATTGTTACCATGTTTTCTCCTCATGATAGCCTGCCCTGCCTCCTCCAGGGTGCATATTCATTTTGTTTGTTCCTTTTTTACTTGGCCCAAGCTCACTCTGCAGAGCCAGTTTCTCCTTCACTCTTCACTTTTACTTTTTCAAATAAACTTTGCACTGCTTTTTGTTCATTTTGTTCAATTCTTTGTTTGAGATGAGAAGAATCTGGAATCCAACTCCAGGAAAGGCGAGCAGCTCAAAACCTGGTAGCATTCATTTGGCAAGCCACTTTTAGAAGGAGCTACCCAATAACAACATTGTCAGAAAGTTTCATCAGGTGCCATTTTGGTAAGGGGTTGATTGTGCGGGACTGAGTTACAGAACACCACTGCTTCACTCCAGGACAGAAGTGCTACCTCCCACAGGGACTGGGTGAGAGACAGCCATGGGAGATAGACTGAAAGAGGGTGGGGCTAGATACAGACCCTCAGAGATCCACCGAGAAGTTCAAGCTCAGGCTAGGAAAGGACATAGAACCTGCATTCTGTGATGGGAGGACAGGATCGGGGGGCCTGTGGCTTACAGAGGTATCTACATCTGAAGGTGATTGTACTGAGCCCAGTGGGTTGCTCGATCCCTGAGCCCACAGCCTATATCCAGAAACCAGTGGTCCGATTGCTTCCCCATGTACCAAAATGAGTGGGAATGCATCTCACCTTGGATAGTTGCCACAGAGAGGTTACCACATAAATAGGGACATAAATAGGCTATAAAAAGGGGCAGAGAGGAATGTGACTTGCTGGATTCCAAAGACTGCAGGTTTTGGAGGAAAATCACTCATTTGGAAATACATAGGAAACTTTCTCTTCTTGTGACCCAATTTTCCCCTCTATTTTTTTGTTCAGAGTTTTATCACCCATTTTCTTTCCCCCGCTTTTTAGTATTACTTTATTTATTTGATTAGGTCTTCCTTTCTTTTCCTCTCTCTCTCTCTTTTCTTGCTCTCTTTCTTTCAGTTTGTTCCATTATTTTTCCCTTGAGTTCACTATTTTTTATTATTTATCCTTTTCTTTGTTGATTTTTTCTGTTAATTTTATCTACTACTACTAATTTTCTTTTTCACCTTAATAGGAACCTTTATTTCAGTTTTATCACTGTCTTCCCATTTTTCATCGCTTAACTTTTCAAATTCTTTTTCATGCTCCCATTCCTCTGCAAACTCTGTCTTTATTAGTATAACCATTAACATTTTGATTTTGTAGATAGTTAACCATATCTTGCTACATTTGAATACTGTTCTATTGGTTTTCTCTGTATGGCAATATATTGGTCACCTGAGGGTCATAAGCAGTACAGCAGCCCATTCTCAAAGATAGGGGTACTGGGCCAAATAAGATAAAACCTCACTGCCAAATAAATGGAGGTGGTTAGATCCTGGGACAGAGGTGAGGGCCAATAGTTAGATATGCCCAGAAGACATCTCTGAAAAGTGAACATTAACTAAAGAGGTTTCCATACTAGCAATAAATCTACCCAGTATAATCAATCCACAAACCTCAGCACATAAAGCAAACAAACAAACAGAAAAATTAGAGAACAAGGCAAAAAATGCCTCCAAAACCTCCCCCAAAGCCAATCCATGGGACGTCAAGGGGGAAAACCACACAGCCAATCCATGGGACACCGAGGGGGAAAGCCACACAACCAAAATATCTAAAATGGTAAGAGTGGAGCTAACAAACAGATCAATAAGGTATTTGGTGATTCAAAACAAATAATTAAGAGATAATTATCCTAATAAAACAAATGATCAGCAAGTCTAGAGAAGAATAAAAAAAGAAACAAGATCAAACAATTTTAAAAAACTTGAGGAACAAAAGAAAGAGGTGGAAACCATGAATGCCCAGCATAGAAAAGAATTGGAGTCCATAAAAAATTCAAATCAGAAATTCAGGAGATTAAAAATTCTTTTCAAAGTATGGGCAGCAGAACTTATCAGTTGAGGACAGACTTTCAGATTTAGAAGACTGGGCTGTGGTTGGTGATCGCCTAATGAAAGATCCTTTAAAAACAACAAGAGAGCATGAAAAATGCATCCTGCAAATGCAAGATGATGCAAAGAAGACTAACCTAAGATTAATTTCAATTAATGTAAAATCAGAAAATAGACAGGCTGGGCACCAGGTTCATGGTTGCACACATGCCTTTGGTGGCCAGACCGACACCAGAATCCCGACCCAGGACAGGACAGGCCACGGGGATGCAGGTGCACATGCGCCTTTGGTGGGCAGACCGACCAGAACCCAGAGACCCAGGATAGCCACCCTGGGTGCATGGAGTAATTAGCAAGACCAGCATCATGGAAGTGTCCAAAGCAACAGGGAGGAGCCAATATCTGGGCTCTGGAGAACTCCACCAGCAGAAGACCAGTCCCAGCCCCCACATCCAGAGGGCAGGATCAGCTCCATACCCAGCACAATTCCCATGGTAAACTGGGCTGAAGTACACAGCACATTTCTTGGATCTGACATGGGCACTGTCACAGAATCACAAATACCAGAAGTATTTTACTACTTTTATTTTCCCTTGTTTGTCCAATTGGCTACCCCTTTCCTGCCTGGTTGGAATTCATCTTGTTTTGTCTTGTATTCTGTGGTTATTTTTGTTTTTCAGACTTTTTTGTTGTTGTTCTTTTTTTTTTTCCTTTTTTCCTCTCCTCTCTTTCTCAGGTCTACTTTTTCCTTCTTTTCTTCTTTTCCTTTTTGTTCTTCTCTTTCTCCCTTCTTTTTTTTCACTGTTTAGGTTTCTTACCTTTCTTTTTTGTTTTCTTCTATTGATCCTCTTTCTCTCCTTCCTCAACTACTTTTTAAATTTAAACTTTCAAGTGAGTAAACACTGTCTCTCCCCTTTCTGATTACTCCTTCACATTCTATTTCATTCTTTCCCTCCTGTGTCCTCCAGTTTCCCAAAACTCAGGTGATCATCCTTTGACCTCCAGGTTTGACTCTACTATATTTGAACTCATTCATCACTTTAGCCTGCCCTCTACCCATCTTAAGCCCCCAGCCCCCTGTAAAGGATAAAACCACTCCACTAAGGGGAAAATCAATGCATATGAGTACATGGTATATGCTTGAATTTGTTATATAACTTTAGAGTTTGCTTCTGTGGTTGGAGGTAGCAGGTTAATGGTTACCGTAGTTTGTCAGTAGTGAAGCTGTACTTGAAACTATTGTTATTACTAACTGTACTACTTTAGCCAAGTTGTCATACATGTTATAATCAGTTTTTCTCCCCCTGTATGATAATGCTGTGATAGTATGGAGTCATAATCACCACAATAGCCCAGTACCAAAGGATTAAGTGCTGAGCCAAATAGTAACTTTGCATCCTTTACAAATTGGGAAGGTAGGTTCTCGGCATATCTATAAAGAACCACCTACATCTAGAGGACATACCCAAAGAACAGACATCTCCTAGGGAAGCCTCAACACTAGTGATGAAGCTATCAGAAGAAATCAGCAAGCATCAACATACAAAACAAAATAAAATAAAAAAGAGAAAATAGAAAATGGCAAGACACAGAAGAAAAATGCAACCCCAGACCCCCAGCCCATCCAGGACAAGCCCAGAACACAGTGAGATAGATGAAATTGGAGGTCAAACACTGGAACTTTCTGAAATGATAGCAACAGAAGTGAAAAAACAAGTGGAAAAGGCTATAGAGAAAATAATCTCACAGGTACAAAAAGAAATGATGCTTAAAATCAAAGATATTAGAGAAGACACAGATAAAAGAATAGATGAGCTTAGAAAAATGATGGAAAAGAATGCCCAATATAGAAAGAAAGAGAATCCATGAAACAGATCCAAACACAAATCCAAGAGATTAAAACCACTGAAAGTATATGCAACAGATTGAATAAAGGAGAGGATAGAATATCAGATCTTGAAGACAGAATTGCAGCTAGTGATCATGAAAAGAAAGATATCTTAAAAATACCATGAGACCATGAAAAATCAATCCAATAGCTACAAGGTGATGCAAAGAAGAATAACATAAGATTGATTGGGGTTAGTGAGAAGGCTGGAGACAGCACAAATGCCATAAAAATTTCTTCACAGAAATAATGCCAGAAAACTTCCCAAGCATGGTTAAAGAATTTGACATACAAATAAATGAAGGATATAAAACTCCAAATAGCCATGACCAGAATAAAACTACACCAAGACATATAATAACCAAGATTCCAGAAATTCAGCACAAGAACAGAATATTAAAAGCTGTTAGAGAAAAGAAAAAGATCACCTATAAAGGAAAGCCCCTCAGAATCATGGCACACTTCTCAACACAAACCCTCAAGTCAAGAAGAGCTTGGAGTGAAGTATTTCAAGTCCTGAAAGAAAACAACTTCCAACCCACATCAATGTACCCTGCAAAACTATCTTTCAAAATTAATGGAAAAATAAGATACTTCCATGACAAAGAACAACTGAAGAAATTCATGACCACAAAACCAACCCTACAAAGAGTACTGAAAGATATTCTAGACAGAGATAAAAATGACCACAATTCCATGAACAACAACAGAAAGAAACCACCAGGCAGAGCAAGCAAATAAATAGAGGGGAAAGCAAGGAACAAACAGCACGAAGATAACATGACAATGATAAGCCAATACATATCAGTTATAACCATCAATGTAAATGTCCTCAATTCACCAATCAAAAGAAACAGATTGGAAGAATGGATCAAGAAACAAGATCCAACAATATGCTGTATACAAGAAACACATTTAACTCAAAAAGAAACTCGTAGACTGAAAGTCAAAGGATGGAAAACAATCTTCCATGCAACAGGAACCCAGAAAAAAGCAGGGGTAGGTATCCTGTTTGCAGACAACGTGAACTTCAAACCAAGAATAATAAAAAGAGATAAAGAAGGTCACTACATACTTGTTAAGGGAAAAATTCAAGAGGAAGAGATAACAATCATAAATATATATGCAGCAAATACAGGAGCACAAAACTAAGACAGTTATTAACAGACATGAAAAATCAAATAAGCAATAACACAATTTTAACAGGGGACCTTAATACACCCTTGTCACAAAGAGATAGATCAACTAGACAAAAGATCAGGAAAGAAATATCAGAACTGAACCAAACCTGTAAACAAAAGGACTTAGTAGATGTTTTCACAGTGTTCTACCCAACAACATTAAAATACACATTCTTCTCAGCTGCACATGGAAAATTCTCTAAAATTTAGACCATATACTAGCCCATAGAACATGCTTTAAGTAAATACAAAGGAAGTGAAATTATCCCATGCATATTATCTGACCATAGTGCAATGAAATTGGAAATTAATGACAAAAGAAACCACAAAAACTCTATAAACACATGGAAATTAAATAACACCCTCCTGAACAACCAATGGGTCACAGATGAAGTTAAAGAAGAAATTAAAAAATATCTACAACCAAACACAAAAGCAGATACAACATACCAGAACTTATGGGACAAAACGAAAGCAGTCCTAAGAGGCAAATTTATAGCAGTGAATTCTCACATCAGGGAAACAGAATGAGCACAAATAAACAACCTAATTTTGTACCTCAAGCTTCTAGAAAAAGAAGAGCAAGGTAAGCCAAAATTCATACAAGGGAGAAAATTATAAATATCAAAGCAGAAATTAATGCAACTGAGACTAAGAAAACAATACAAAAAATGAATCAAAGAGTTGGCTCTTTGAATGAATAAATAAAATTGATAAACCCTTAGCCAACTTTATCAAAAAAAGGAAAGAAAAGACTCAAATTCATGCATTGAGGAATGAAAAGGGTGAAATCACTATAGATCCTGTGAAAATTTAGAAGATCATCAATACCTACTTGGAAAATCTTTACTCTCATAGGATGGAATTGGACAGATTCCTAGATATGTATGAATTACCAAAGCTGAATCAAGAAGATATAAAAGTTCTGAATAACTCAATATCAGTTAATGAGATTGAAAATGAAATTAAAAATTTATCAACAAAGAAAAGCCAATGTCCTAATGGATTCACTGCTGAAGTCTACAAGAAATATAGAGAAGATTTAATGCCAATACTACTCACACTCTTTAATGAAATTGAAAGGGGAGCAATACTACCTAACTCATTCCTGGAGGCAAGTATTACCCTGATACCAAAACCAGAGAAAGACCCAATCAAAAAGGAGAATTACAGACCAATCTCCCTCCTGAACTTAGATGTAGAAATCCTCCATAAGATACTAGCAAACAGAATGCAGCAAATCAGCAAGAAGATTATACACCACAGCCAAGTTGGATTCATCCCAGGAATGCAGGGATGGTTCAACATATGCAAATCAATAAATATAATACACCATATCAACAGAGCCAAAGACAAAAATCACATAATCATCTCAATAGATGCAGAAAAAGCTTTTGATAAAGTCCAACACTCATTCATGAATAAAAACCCTACAGAAAATTGGAATAGATGGTCTTTATCTCAATCTGATAAAAGCCATCTATGACAAATCAACAGCCAACATCATAGTAAATGGACAAAAACTGAAAGCTTTTACTCTAAAATCAGGAACAAGACAAGGATGTCCACTATCATCATTCCTATTCAATGTAGTTCTGGAAACATTAGCCAGAGCAACTAGACAAGAGAGAGAAATAAAAGGAATAAAAATAGGAAAGGAAGATGTTAAATCATCATTATTTGCAGATGACATGATACTCTACATAGAAGACCCCAAAAAAGCTCCACCAAAAGACTTCTAGATTTAATAAGCAAATTCAGTAGCATAGCTGGATACAAAGTCAACACTCAAAAATCAATAGCATTCCTGTACACAAACAACAAACTCAGAGAGAAATTAGGGAAACCACACCCTTCACAATAGCATCCAGAAAAATGAAATACTTGGGAATCAATCTAACAAAGGAAGTTAAAGGTCTATATGTTGAAAATTACAGCACTCTGAAAAAGGGGATTGAAGAGGATATCAGAAAATGGAACGATATCCCTTGCTCATGGATAAGAAGAACCAACTTAGTGAAAATGGCCATACTCCTAAAATTGTTGTAGAGATTTAATGCAATCCCAATCAAAAACCATTAACATACCTCACAGAACTAGAGAAAACATTCTTAAAATTCATTTGGAACCAGAAGAGACCCAGAATAGCAAAATCAATTCTGGGCAACAAAGCCAAGGCAGGAGGCATCACAATCCCTGACTTGAAATTGTACTACAAAGCTACTGTGATAAAATCAGCATGGTACTGGCAAAAAAAAAAAAAAAAAAAAAGCAGATCTGAGGATCAGTGGAACAGATTAGAAGATGCAGACACAACTACAAACACACTCAGCCACCTTATTTTTGCAAAGGTCCCAAACACATTCACTGGAAGAAAGGTAGCCTCTTTAATAAATGGTGCTGGAAAAACTGGTTGTCTACATGCCAAAGACTAAAACTAGATCTGTGTCTATCACCATGCACTAAACTAAAGTCAAAATGGATCAAAGGTCTAAATATTAAAATAGAAACACTGAATCTACTGGAAGAGAAAGAGGTAGAAATATTGAAGATA
The DNA here is from genome assembly GCA_028451465.1 of Erethizon dorsatum. Taxonomy (NCBI): domain Eukaryota; kingdom Metazoa; phylum Chordata; class Mammalia; order Rodentia; family Erethizontidae; genus Erethizon; species Erethizon dorsatum. The sequence continues at coordinate 122,067,532 of CM051822.1, read as the reverse complement.
TAGGTGTAGGCAGAGACTTCATGAACAAAACCCCAACCTCACAGGAAATACTCCAAAGAGTCAACCACTGGGATCTCATCTTATTAAAAACCTTTTACACATCAAAAGAAATCCCAAACAGAGTGAAAAGAAAACCAACAGAGTGAGAAAAAATTTTAGACAAGTGTCCCTCAGACAAAGGTCTTCTATCTAGAACATATAAAGAATTGAAAAAATCAGACCCCCAAATTTAAATACCCAATCCAAAAATGGGCATCTGAGATAAATATGCACTTCTCAGATGAAGAAATACAAATGAGAAATAAATATATGAAAAAATGTTCAACATTATTGGTCGTTCAAGAAGTACAAATTAAAACAACACTGGGGCGAGCCTCAAGATGGCGGATGAGTAAGAAGCAGGCAACGAAACTCTCTCTAAAAGTTACCATTGGAACACGAGAAAATAGTGACCCGGAAAGCGCAGGAGGGGGGGAGATGCCTCCCCGAAACCCAGAGAAGTTCTGAAGCGCAATCTGGGACCCCCAGCACCAGTGATGGGTGACTTCTAACAAAGAAGACGGAAAGAAGGAGCAGACCGCGCGCGCGCACCTTCTAATATCCCGGGAGTTGGAGTGCCGGCGGAGGCTCAATTCTACGGACACACGGTGGCAGCTGGCGCCCAGGGAGCCCCCACGGAGGATCCTGAGACAGCGGCGGGGCAGGGGAGCGGCGGAGAACGGCGCTGACCGGCGGTGAGTGTCTCTCAGCCACAGCTGCCCCGCGCCAGAGAGCGACCGGCCGGGCGCCATTGTGGGGGGTGTGGCGAAACTCAGAGCGGCTCGGAAACTGCTCTGGGAACTTGTGCTCCGGACAGGGCAGCACAGGGCCTCTCAATTGAGCCCACGAAAGTGTGCTGAGGTCAGCAGGTGAACGAGACTGGACTCTCAGCCACACCTGTCCCGCGCCAGAGAGCGACCGGCTGGGCGCCATTGTGGGGGGTGTGGCGAAACTCAGAGCGGCTCGGAAACTGCTCTGGGAACTTGTGCTCCGGACAGGGCAGCACAGGGCCTCTCAATTGAGCCCACGAAAGTGTGCTGAGGTCAGCAGGCGAACGAGACTGGACTCACAGCCACACCTGTCCCGCGCCAGAGAGCGACTGGCCCGGCGCCATTGTGGGGGGCGTGGCGAAAAACCAGAGCGGCGGGAACCAGTGCAGGAAATCCGCGCTCGGACAGCGCGCTGAGCCTCTCAGGCCCAGGGACCGTGAAAGGGCGCTGAGAGCGGAGGCGAGCTAGACTGGTCTCTACCTGAAAGTACGCGCCTCTGCTCACCGCCCGCCAGAGGGCGCTCCTGGCTTACTGGGACGGACCTGCACAGAACAGGTAGCTGCCTACAACAAAGTCAACACCTGGAACTGATTCTTTTTAATTTTTTTTTTTTCTTATTTTTATTTTTTTTTATTATTATTTTTTTTTTCTTCTCACTGATTTGTTTTTTGTTCTGGCGAAGGGTTTTTTTGTTTGTTTTTGTTTTGTTTAGTTTTGTTTTTTGGTGGGGTTTTATTTTTGATCTGTCTGTTTTATTGCTTTTATCTTCGTTATTGTTTCTGTATGTGTATTTGCTCTTTCCTTCATTATTCTCTCTGGTTTTTTATATGAGTGTAAACAGCGCCTCTAACTTCTTTGTGATTGTGGTCGTGATCTGTTCTTCCTTTTATCACTTCCTTCTCTTTTTACCACCTGTTCTCTGCACTAGTGTCCCAATTTTAGTGGGATCATTCTTGGTCCTCTAACCTTACATCTAATTCCTTCCTCTTCTCCCAATACTCTATTTCCTCCTTAACTCATTTTAAATTTAAACTCCTTAGGGAAAAATTGACATACATAGGACTTGTATACTGCATATAATTTTTCTGGTGTGTTTTAGATTTTGTTATATAACCGCAACTCTATACAGCTAAAAGTGGTAAATAACTGGTTAGCTCAGTCTGTCATTTTCTAGGCTGTGTTTGATGCTTTAGTTAACATTATAGCCAAATGTGAAATAATTGTTCTAAACATCTTTCCTTCCTGATATTTCATGATTGAGATTGACTAAGGGACACAGAAAATACAGTGGCACAGTACCAAAGAATCAAGGACTGGGCCAAACAGGTAGCAACTTCGCATACCCAACGAATTGAAGAGGTAGGATCTGGCAGAAAGCTCAAAACACAAAAGCAAGCTCCACTTGGAAGATACTGCAGAGAAGTAGTCATCTTCTAAAGATCTTAAACACTAGCAATAAAGTAACCTACTATAGGTAATTTGCAAACATCACCCCAGGAATTAAAGAAAGAAAAAATGAGACGACACTTAAACAAGATGCAACCCCACACATCCAATTCACCAAAGGCAAACCTAGGGAGCAACGAGGTGGGACAATCCGAAAGCCACCCACCTGGCCTATCTGAAGTGGTAACAACAAAGCAACTGAATGAGGTTCTGGAAAAAATTAAAACAGAAATAATCTCACAGATAACTGCAGAGATAATGTCTACAACGAAGACCATGCTTAAGGACACTATAGCTGATACAGACAAAAAAATAGATGAACTTAAGAAAACTATAGAAACCATGAATGCTCAGCATAGGAAAGAAATGGAATCCATAAGGCAGATTCAAACAGATATCCAAGAGATAAAAAATTCCATTGAAAGTATTTGTAGCAGAATAAGCCAATGCGAGGACAGGATCACAGATATAGAAGATAGGCTTGCAATTAGTGATCATGAAATGGAAAAATTCTTAAAAATAGCAAGGGACCATGAAAAATCAATTCAGCAGCTGCTGGATGACTCAAAGATAAACAACTTAAGAATAATTGGAATAAATGAAAAAGCAGGAGATAACATCAACGACATTAAAACCTTGTTCAAAGACATAATCAGGGAGAACTTTCCTGGAAGAGAAAAGGAATTTGACACCTCTATAAGTGAAGCTTTCAGAACACCAACTAGACATGATCAAAAAAAAACTTCAGCCAGACATATTATAGTCAAGATCCCAGAAATTCAACAGAAGGGCAGAATCTTAAAAGCTGTTAGGGAGAAGAGACAAATCACCTATGAAGGAAAACCCATCAGAATCACAGCTGACTTTTCAGCACAAACCCTCAATTCAAGAAGAGCTTGGAATGATGTATTGCAAGCTCTAAAGGAAAATAATTTTCAGCCCAGATTGATGTACCCTGCAAAACTATCTTTCAAAATTGATGGAGAAATAAAATACTTTCATGACAAAGAACATCTGAGAAAATTTATGACCACCAAACCAGCACTCCAAAACGTTCTGAAGGACATTCTAGAAAGAGATAGGAACCCCAACAGAAGGAATCCACCAGGCAGGGCAAATAATTAAATAGCCGGAAAGCGGAAAAACAAAGAGTGGGAACCAACAACAGGAAAATATCATGACAAGTCAATACATATCAGTTTTAACCATCAATGTTAACGGTCTCAATTCACCAATCAAAAGGCACAGACTGGCGAAATGGATCAAGAAGCAAGATCCAACAATATGCTGTATACAAGGAACACATTTAATTCAGAAAGAAATTCATAGACTGAAAGTCAAAGGATGGAAAACAATACTCCATGCCACAGGAACCCAGAAAAAAGCAGGGGTAGCTATTCTTTTTGCAGACAAAGTGAACTTCAAGCCAAGAAGGATTCAGAGAGATAAAGACGGTCATTACATCCTTGTAAAGGGAACAATCCAAGAGGAAGAGATAACGATCATAAATATATATGCGTCAAATACCAATGCACCCAGCTATATAAAACAAGTACTAAAGGACATGAAAAATCAAATAAGCACTAATACAATTATATTGGGAGATCTCAATACTCCACTGTCACAAAAAGATAGATCAACTGGACAGAAAATCAATAATGAAATAGTAGAACTGAACCAAACTTTTGAACAAATGGACTTAGTAGATGTCTACAGAGTGTTCCATCCCACAACATCAGAATACACAATTTTCTCAGCTGCACATGGGACGTTCTCCAAAATAGACCACATACTAGCTCATAAAACCTGCTTAAGTAAATGCAAAGGAATTGAAATTATCCCATGCATATTATCAGACCATAGTGCAATGAAATTGGAAATCAATGGCAAAAGATCCCACAAAAACTCCCTAAACACATGGAAATTAAACAGCATCCTCCTGAACAACCAATGGGTCACAGATGAAATTAAAGAAGAAATTAGTCACTTTCTACAACTGAATGATAATGACAGTACAACATACCGGAACTTATGGGATACAATGAAAGCAGTCCTAAGAGGGAAATTTATAGCATTAAACACTTATATCAGGAAAATAGAGCAAGTGCAAATAAACAACTTAAGGGTGAACCTCGAGCTTCTAGAAAAAGAAGAGCAGGTTAAGCCAAAAGCCCATACAAGGGAGGAAATTATAAAGATCAGAGCAGAAATTAACGTATTGGAGAATAAAAAAACAATACAAAGAATCAATGAAGCAAAAAGTTGGTTCTTTGAAAGAATAAATAAGATTGACAAACCCTTATCCAACCTTATTAAAAAAAGAAAAGAAAAGACTCAAATCCATGCAATTGAAAATGAAAAGGGTGATATCACAACGGACCCTGCAGAAATCCAGAAGATCATCTATACCTATTTTGAAAATTTATATTCTACTAAGATGGAAAATGCAGAAGAAATGGACAGATTCCTAGATTCGTATGAATTACCAAAGCTGAATCAAGAAGATTTAAAAATCCTAAATAAACCAATATCAGCCAGTGAAATTGAAGATGTAATTAAAAACCTCCCAACAAAGAAAAGCCCAGGCCCTGATGGATTCACTGCCGAATTCTACAAGAAATTTAGAGAAGAGCTAACGCCCCTACTTCTCAAACTTTTCAATGAAATTGAAAGGGAAGCAATACTCCCAAATTCATTCCTGGAAGCAAGCATTACCCTGATACCAAAACCAGAGAAGGACCCAACTAAGAAAGAGAACTACAGGCCAATCTCCCTAATGAACATAGATGCAAAAATCCTTAATAAGATACTGGCAAACAGAATCCAACAAATCATCAAGAAGATTATACACCATGACCAAGTTGGATTCATCCCAGGGATGCAGGGATGGTTCAACATACGTAAATCAATAAATGTAATACAGCATATTAACAGAACCAAAGACAAAAATCACATGATCATCTCAATAGATGCAGAAAAAGCTTTTGACAAAGTCCAGCACCTTTTCATGATAAAAACCCTACAGAAAATTGGAATAGAGGGTCTTTATCTCAATCTGGTAAAAGCTATCTATGACAAACCAACAGCCAATATCATACTAAATGGCCAAAAACTGAAAGCCTTCCCTCTAAAATCAGGAACAAGACAAGGATGTCCACTGTCCCCACTCTTATTCAACATAGTTCTGGAAACTTTAGCCAGAGCGATTAGACAAGAGAAAGAAATAAAAGGAATAATGATTGGAAAGGAAGAAGTTAAATTATCATTATTTGCAGATGACATGATACTCTACACAGAAGACCCCAAAAACTCCACTAAAAAACTGCTAGATTTGATAAGCAAATTCAGTAGTGTAGCTGGATACAAAGTCAATACTCAAAAGTCAATAGCCTTCCTGTACACAAATAACAAACTTACTGAAAGAGAAATTAGGGAAACAATACCTTTCACAATAACATCCAAAAAAATGAAATACCTAGGAATCAACCTCACGAAGGATGTAAAAGACCTCTATACTGAAAACTACAGTACTCTGAAAAAGGAGATTGAAGAGGATATCAGAAAATGGAAAGATATCCCTTGCTCCTGGATAGGAAGAACCAATATAGTGAAAATGGCCATACTTCCAAAATTGTTATACAGATTTAATGCAATTCCAATCAAAATTCCAACAGCATATCTCACAGAATTAGAGAAAACAATCCTAAAATTCATTTGGAATCAGAAGAGACCTAGAATAGCAAAGGCAATTCTGGGCAACAAAGGCAAGGCAGGGGGCATCACAATCCCCGACTTGAAATTATAGTATAAAGCTACTGTGATAAAAACAGTGTGGTACTGGCAAAAAAACAAACCTGAAGATCAATGGAACAGATTAGAAGATGCTGAAACAACCACAGACATACTAAGCCACCTTATCTTTGACAAAGGTGCCAAACACATTCGCTGGAAGAAAGATAGCCTCTTTAATAAATGGTGCTGGAAAAACTGGCTCTACACATGCCGAAGATTAAAACTAGACCCATATCTTTCACCATGCACTAAACTAAATTCAAAATGGATCAGAGATCTAAATATTAAAACAGAAACATTAAATCTGCTGGAAGGTAGGATAGGTAAAACCCTTGGAGACATTGGTGTAGGCAAAGACTTTATGAATAAAAACTCAACCGCACGGGAACTATCCCAAAGAATCAATAACTGGGATCTCATCTTATTAAAAAGCTTTTGCACAGCAAGAGAAACCACCAACAGAGTGAAGAGACAACCCACAGCGTGGGAAAAAATGTTTGCCAGCTGTTCCTCAGACAAAGGATTACTATCGAGAACATATAAAGAACTCAAAAAAATCAGACCTCCCAAATTTAAAGACCCACTCCAAAAATGGGCATCTGAGATGAATACACATTTCTCAGATGAAGAAATACTAATGGCAAATAAATATACAAAAAAATGTGCAACATCACTAGTCATTCGAGAGATGCAAATTAAAACAACACTGAGATACCATCTCACCCCAGAAAGAATGGCTACTATAAAGAAATCAACTAATAACAAATGCTGGAGGGGCTGTGGGGAAAAAGGAACCCTTCTCCACTGTTGGTGGGAGTGTCGACTGGTACAGCCACTGTGGAAGTCAGTGTGGAGATTCCTCAAAAAGCTAGGGTTGGAGGTCCCATTTGACCCAGCTATTCCCCTTCTGGGCATCTTCCCAGAAGAATTAAAAACATCATACCACAGCGATATATGTGCACCCATGTTTATAGCAGCACAATTTGTAATAGCCAGATCTTGGAAACAACCCAAATGCCCATCAACTGAGGAATGGATAAGAAAGATGTGGTATTTTTATACAATGGAGTACTATTCAGCCATTAAGAAGGATAAACTGGAGACTTTTATAGGTAAATGGATGCAACTCGAGAAAATACTCATAAGTGAAATAAACCAGAAGCACATGTGTAAGCATCGTATTGTCTCTCTAGTATGAGAAACTGAAAGAGTATATAAGATCCAAAATGTACAATAGACATGGTGAATCAAAAAGAAACTGGTCAAAAGGAAAGAGAGACTGGAATAAGGAAAAGAAAGAAGGGAAAGGGAAAAAAAATTGTATATATATATATAAGATGGTTAAGATAGATACACTACGATTTTTACTTAGTTCATTGAAGAGTAAGGTTTGTGCCAATAATGTTTGGATAATTAAATGCTAATGTCTGGTGTCCTGAATAACTAACTTAAAGATAGTAATACGCAATGTATTAACCATTCTTACCCTCCTATTATGTTGTTTTGAAAATTTGTTCTTCTTTTGATTTGTTTTGTTTTTTCTTCTCTTTAAAATAAAATTAAAAAAAAAAAAAAAACAACAACAACACTGAGATTCTATCTCACTCTGGAAAGAATGGCTGCCATCAGGAAATCAACCAATTACAAATGCTGGAGGGGCTGTGGGGAAAAAGGAACACTTCTCCATTGTTGGGGGGAGTATAGACTGGTGCAACTACTGTGGAAATCAGTGTGGAGATTCTCAAAAAACTAGGATTGGCGGTCCCATTTGACCCAGCTATTCGCCTTCTGGGCATCTTCCTAGAAGAATTAAAAACATCGTACCACAGCAATACATGTGCACCCATGTTTATAGCAACACAATTTGCAATAGCTAAATTTTGGAAACAACCCAAATGCCCATCAACTGAGGAATGGATAAAAAAAGTTGTATTTTTATACAATGGAATACTACTCAGCTATAAAGAAGGATAAACTTGAGACCTTTATAAGTAAATGGATGCAACTTGTGACCATACTCATAAGTGAAATAAATCAGTCTCATATTTGTAAACACCATATTGTCTCCCTAGTATAAGAAGCTGGAAGAGTAAATGAGATCCAAAATGTACAATAGATATTGGGAAAGGGGAAGAAAATGTTCAAAAGGAAAGAGAAACTGGGATGGCGGTAGGAGAAAAGAATGAAGGGAAAAGTAAAAGTATATATATATATACATATATACACATATACATATATATACATACATATATACATACGTATATATACATATATACACTTATATACTAGTTAAGATAGCTATACTAGTAATTTCTATAAGTACACTGAAAAGAAAGTTTTGTGCTTATATCATCTGATCAATTTTTCATGCCTATGTCTTGTACTCTGAGCAACTACTTTGAAGATAACAATAGGCAATGTACTAACCATTATTCCTTTCCTACTAACTTGTTTTGAAATTTTGTATCATTGTTTTATTGTTTTTTCTCTTTAAAATTGAAAAAAAAATCAGAAAATAGCACAAAGGGCATGAAAAACATGTTTACAGAAGTAAAAGCAGGGCCAGTGAGATGGCTCAGCAGCATAAGTGGCTGCCTGGCAAGCGCAGGGGCCCAAGTTCGACTCCTGGTACCCACATATGAAAAAAGGGCCGGTGATATCACTCAGCGGCATAGGCGCCTGCTGGCACACGAGGTCCTGAGGTCGACCCCTGGTACCCACAAAAAAAAAAAAAAAAGAAGTAAAAGCAGAGGACTTTCCAAATATGGAAAAATAATTTAACATACAGATAAGTGATGCACATAGAACCCCAAATAGCCATTATCAGAAAAGAATCACTCCAAGACACATCACAGTCAAGGTTTCAGAAATCCAACACAAGAAGAGAACCTATTAGAGAAGAAAAAGAAATCACTTATAAAGGAAAATCCATCACAATTACAGCAGAGTTATCAACACAAACCTTAAAGTCAAGGAGAGGTTGAAATGAAGTGTTTCAAACCCCAAGAGAAGACAATTTCCAACACAGGCTAATGTCCTAAAAAATTATCTTTCAAAACTGATAGAGAAGTAAAATATTTTCATGATACAGACCACCAAAAAAATTCATAACCACTAAATAAGCACTCCAAAAATTCTCACAAATGTTCCTATAAATAGACTATGATGCTAACAATACCAAAAATCCCAAAAGAATGTATTCATCAGGCAGAATGAGCAATAAAGTAAAAGAGAAATAAAGAAAATCAGGAGCAGGAAAAAAATAAAATGACAGGGATAAGTTAATACCTATCAGTTATAACCATCTATGTTAATGGTCTTAATTCACCAATCAAAAAACATAGATTAGCAGAAGGGATCAAGAAACAAGATCCAGAGAACTTCTGGGAAGATGGTGGTGTGGTGAGCAGCAGAGAAAGAGCATCTTTGAGATTTGGTGTCCAGACACTGGAATACAGCAATGTAAGGAGAAGAAGGAGTGAGATGAGTCCCTGGGACCCAGGAAGAATCTGAAGTGAAAATTGAAGCCCACAGGGAGAGAAAAGAGAGAGATTTCGAAGAAGGAAGAGGTGGCAAATGGTGCTTTCTCCCTGAGCCCAGACTCACTGCATGGGAGAGGTGGCTCGAAACTGCAGATGCATGGTGATTACGGGCAACCCCAGAGGACTCCCCAGATAAATGCACCAGTGGGATGGAGCAGTGGATACAGAAGACTGCAATGGCTGGCAAGTTATTCAGATTCAGATGTCCCCCAGGAGAGAGTGGCCAGGAGCTATCTTGGAGAGGGGCCAACTGAGCTCAGAACTCAGAGCAACAGCTGGCTCCATCTAGCAGCTAAGGGAGCTGAGTTCAAGTAGGCAGGAAGTCAGGGTGATGAGTTCAAGCTGGCAGGGAGCCAAGTTCAAGCTGGAGGGGGCACACAGACTGCTGCAGGTTGAATGGGTCTTGTTCCAGCCTCAAGGCCAGCGACCAGCCTGAACTTCAGTGGAACTAAAGGAGAAGGTTCACTGGGATTACCCAATACCCCACTAAAAAGCTACAGCTGGCTTGCAGGGATTAATCAACTCAGATCTGGACTCTGTTTGCCCATGTTGTCTACTAGTGACAGCAGAGACACACCTTGAAGGTGACTTTATTCTTTTTTTCTTTCTTTCTCTCCTTTCTTCTTTTGTTTTGTTTTGTTTTCTCTTGTTTGTTCTTGTTTCTGAGTGTGAATATGGTTTCTAGGGTTTTTTTTTTGTTGTTATGTTCTTGTTTTTATTTCTTCCTTCTCTCTTTCCTTCCTGTCTTCTTCACCAATTTCCCAAAGTTTGCGTAATCTTCCTTTGTCTGCCAGCCTTGCTTCTAATCTCTTCTGCTTCTTGTATTTCTCTATTTTTCCCCCAACCCCTTTTAAATTTTCTTCCCTGAGGGTAAAATCACCATGTAAGGGCTAATTTACTGTATACAGTTTTCTGGTTCATTTTAGATTTTGTTATATAACCACAAATCTAGTTCATATGGTTAAAGGTGGCAAATTAATAGTTACCACAGTTTGTCATCTTCTAGGCTGTGTTTGATGCTATTGTTATCACTGAACATACTAATTTAGTCAAGGTAACATAATAGTTCTAATCAGTTGTTCTTCTTGGCATACCAAGACTGAGTTGCCTAAGGGTCATAAAAAATAGTATATGCCAGTGCCAAAGAACCAGGGGATGGGCCAAGTAGGCAGCAACTTCTCATCCCCAATAAATTGAACAGGTAAGATCTTGTAACAGACTCAAAACCCAAAAGTCAGCTACACCTGAAAGATGCCTCTGAGAAGTAGTCGTTTCCTAATGGTTCTAAATACTAGCAATAAAACTACTCACCATAAGCAATTTATAAGCATCAACCCAGGAATTAAACTAAAAAAAAAAAAATAGAAAATGAAAAGACACTTAAACAAGATGCAACCCCAGACTTCCAGGTCACCAAAGGCAAACCCAGGGGGCAGTGAGGTGGAAAAATTCAAAAGCTACCCACCTGGACTCTCTGAAGTGGCAACAGCAGAAGTAACAAAGCAGATGAATGAGGTTCTAGAAAAAAATCAAATCAGAAGTTATTTCTCAGATAACTACAGAGATGGTGACCACAATGAAAGACATGCTTAGTGACTCTGCAGCACATACAGATTTTATTTTATTTATTTATTTTTTTGTGGGTACCGGGGGGTCGACCTCAGGACCTCATGCACCAACAGGCCCCCGTGCCGCTGAGAGATATCACCGGCCCCTTTTTCGTATGTGGGTTCCGGGAGTCGAACTCGGGCCCTCGCTCTTACAAGGCAGGCGCTTACGCCGCTGAGCCATCTCACCGGCCCAGCACATACAGATTTTTAAAAAGGGGAGCTTAGGAAAATTATGGAAACCATGAAAGCCCAACATAGGAAAGAAATGAAATTCATGAAACAGGTTCCAACAGATACCCAGTAGATTAAAAATTCCATTGAAACTATACACCATTGAAAGCATACACAGCAGAATGAGCCAGTGTGAGGACAGAACATCAGATACAGAAGACAGGATTGTGGTTAGTGATCATGCAAAGAAAGATTTCTTAAAAATAGCAAGAGGCAGGCTGGTGAGATAGCTCCATGGCATAAGAACCTGCCTGGCAAGTGTGAGGTCCTGTGTTCGACTCCTGGAACACTCATAAAGGAAAAAAAAAGGCCAGTGATACCGCTCAGTGGCACAAGCACTTGCTCGCAAGCGTGAGATCCTGAGGTCCACTCCTGGTACATGCATTAAAAAAAAAATAGCAAGAGGCCACAAAAAATCAATCCAACACCTGCTACATGATGCAAAGAAGAATAACATAAGATTGATCAGAGTCAATGAAAAAGCAAGAGATAGCACAAATGATATAAAAAAACCTGTTCACAGAAGTAATGGCAGAAAACCTCCCAAGCAGGGAAAAAGAATTTGACATACAGATAACTCAGGCATATATAACTCCAACTAGCCATGATCAAAAAGAAAATCTACAGCAAGGCATACAATAGTCATGATTCCAGAAATTCAACACAAGATCAGAATATTAAAAGCTGTTAGAGAAAAGAACAAATCACCTATAAAGGAAAACCCATCAAAATAACAGCAGACTTCTCAACACAAACCATCAAGTCAAGGAGAGCTTGGAGTAAAATATTTCAAGCCCTAAAAGAAAACAACCTCCAACCCAGACTGATGTACCCAAAAAACTATCTTTCAAAATTGATGAACAAATAAGATACTGCCATGAAAAAGAACACCAGAAGAAATTCATGAACACCAAGCTAGCACTCCAAAATGTTCTGAAGGACATTCTAGAAAGAGATAACAAGGACTACAATTCCACGAACTCCAACAGAATGAATCCACCTGGCATGGCAAGCAATGAAACAGAGGGGAAAAAAGGGAGCCAAGAACAGGAAAACAACATGACAAGGATAAATCAATACATATCAGTTATATCCATCGATGTTGATGGTCTCAGTTCAACAATCAAAAGAAGCAGACTGGCAGAATGGATTAAAAAGCAAGATCCAACAATATGCTGCATACAAAAAACACTTTTAATTCAAAAAGAAATTCACAGATTGAAAATCAAAGGATGGAAAACCATAATCCATGTGACTGGACCCAGAAAAAAGTAGGGGTAGCTATTCTATTTGCAGACAAAGTGGATTTCAAGCCAAGACTGATTAAGAAGGACAAAGAAGGTCACTACATCCTTGGAAAGAAAACAATCCAAGAGAAAGAGATAACAATCATAAATATATATACACCAAATACCAGTGCACCTGACTATATAAAATAAATATTAATGGACATGAAAAATTAAATAAGCACTAATACAATTGTAATGGGGGACCTCAATACCCCACTGTCACAAATATAGTGATCCACTAGACAAAAAATTAATAATGAAATATTAGAACTGGACCAAACTTTTGAACAAATGGACTTGGTAAATGTTTACAGAGTGTTCCACCCCACAACATCAGAATACACGTTCTTCTCAGCTGCAGCTGGTACTTTCTCCAAAACAGACCACAGACTGGCTCACAGAACATGCTTAAGTAAATGCAAAGGAACTGAAATTATCCCATGCATATTATCAGACTACAGTGCAATGAAATTGGAAATCAATGGCAAAAGAAACCACAAGAAGAACCAAGATATAAAAATCCTGAATAATCCAATATCAATCAATGAAATTAAAGAAGTAATAAAAGAAACTACCAACTAAGAAAAGCTCAGATCCTGATGGATTCACTGATGAATTCTACAAGAATGTTAGAGAAGATCTAACACCAATATTACTCATATTGTTTAATGAAATGAAAAGGGAAGCTGTATTCACAAACTCATTCCTAGAAAAGCATTATCCTGATCCCCAAACCAGAACAGGACCCAAGCAAAAAAATAAATAAATAAAAGAGAGAGAAGAACAGGCTAATCTCTTTAATGAATATAGATTCAGAAATCCTCAATAAAATTCTGGTAAACAGAATGCAGCAAATCATCAGAAATATTATTCACCATGAACAAGTAGGATTCATTCCAGGGATGCAGGGTTGGTTTAATATGTGCTAATCAATAAATGTTATACACCATATAAATGGAAGCAAGGACAAAAATCCCTTTATCATCTCAATAGACACAGAAAAAGCATTTGACAATATCCAACATCCATTCTTGATAAAAACCCTTAAGAAAATAGAAGGTCTTTATCTCAATCTGATAAAAATCGTCTATGACAGATCTGTATTTCTCATCATGAACTAAACTAAAATTGAAATGGATCACAGATCTAAATATTAAAACAATCCATCTGCTGGAAGATAAAATAGGCAAAACTCTTGAAGACACAGGTGTAGGCAAAGACTTTCTGAACAGAGCCATGGTTGCATAAAAACTAGTATCACAAATCAACAAATGAGATCACATCAAATTAAATAGCTTCTGTACAGCAAAGGAAACAACCAACAGAATGAAGAGACAACCTACAGAATGGGAAAAATGTTTGTCAGCTGTGCCTCAGACAAAGGACTAATAATATCTGGAATATATTTTAAAAATTCAAAAAAAATTTAGAGGCCCAAATTTAAAGACCCAATTGAAAAATGGATATCTGAATTGAATAGACACTTTTCAGAAAAAGAGTTACAAATAGCCAATAAATACATGGAAAAATGTTCACCATCACTGGCCATTAGAGAAATGTATCAAAATAACACTGAAATTCCATCTCACTTCAGAAAGACTGGCTATCATTAGGAAATCAACCGATAACAAATGCTGGTGAGCCTGTGAAAAAAAAGGAATACTTCTTCATTGTTGGTGTGACCGTAAACTGTTACGGTCACTGTGGAAATCTGTATGGAGATTCCTCAAAAAACCTAAACCTAGAAATTTCATTTGACCTTGCTAGTACCCTTTTAGATATCTTCCCAGAAGAGTTAAAGTCATCATATTACAGTGATGTATGCATACCCGATTTTATAGCAGCATAATATATAATAGCTAAATCTTGGAACAGCCTATATATATGTCCATCAATAGATGAATGGATAAAGAAAATGTGGTATTTATATACAATGGAGTACTACTCTGTCATAATGAAGAATAAACTTGAGGCATTTTTAGGTAAATGGGTGCACCTTGAGACAATAATGTTAAGTAAAATAAATCAGACACACAAGTTTAAATATCACATGGCTTCTCTTATATGAGAAACCCAAAGTATAAATAGAATAATGAAAAATAGGTAATAGAAACCAGTGAGATTTTTTTCACATGGGAAGGGGAACAAGAGATGGGAGAAGGGGGAGGAAAATAAGGAAAGGGGAATTTTTAAAAAAGAAAAAATGGAATTAGAGTTTTGCAAATGGAAATAGAAAGAAGAGTTGGAGGGAGCAGGGATGCATAGTAAGGGAGGAACCAAAACAAATAAGAATTAAAATGTGTTATGTACATGCACAAACTCCCCACAATGAGTATAATCATTATGTACTGCAAACATGTACTAATAAAAATTAATTAATTATTTAAAAAGAGCCAATAAACAAATTCAGCAAAGTAGAAGGATACAAAATCAAGAACAAAAATATCAATAACATTCCTGTATGCCAACAGCTAACTCATTGAGGAAGAAATCAGGAAAACAATCCCATGTACCTACTCCCTAAAATGAATGTAAATTTTATGTACTGTAAACATGTATTAATTTTTTTTTCTTTTTGAGACTAGGCCCAGTCTGGCTTCGAACTCATGGCAATCCTCCTGCCTCAGCCTCCCAAGTGCTGGGATTACAGACATGCACCACCATGCCGGCAAATTTTTTAAAAATATCAAAAAAATCCAATCCCATTCAAAATAGAGTAAAAAAGATTAAATATCTAGAAATTAATCTCACCAAGGAAGTGAAAGTTATCTATAATGAAAACTACTCTAAAGAAATAGAATGAAGAATTAATCACAAAATGAAAGACATCCCCTATTCCTGGAGAGGGAGAACAAGTATTGTCAAAATGGCCACATTACAAAAAATGATATGTAGGTTTAATGTAATTACAATGAAAATACCAACCACTTTCTTCACAGAAATAGAAAAAACAATTCCAAATTTATATGGAAACAGAAGAGACCCAGATTAACAAATGCAATTCTGGGAAACAAAAGCTGGAGGAATCGCAATATTAGGTTTGAAGTTATATTACAAAACTACTGTGATAAAAACAGCATGATTCTGGTAAAAACAGATATGTTGACTAGTGGGAAAGAATTGAGCATGTAGAAACAACAAAGAGAATCTTCATCCATCTGTTCTTTGATGAAAGGCCTAAAAATATATGCTGGAGGAAAAATAGTTCCTTTAATAAGTGGTGCTGGGAAAACTGGATATACAAATGCAGAATGAATCTAGACCCATATCTTTTATATATATATATATATATATATATATATATATATATATATATATATATATATATTACAGGCATGCACCAAATATTATATTATATATCATCCCATGATCAAGTGTATATATATAAGATCAATATATATATATAATCAAATATATATAAGATCAAATATATATATAAGATCAAATATATATATATATATATATCCTCCCATGATGAGTAAATCTATGATGCTTTGCAAGCATATACTAATAAAAAGGGGGGAAAACCAAAATGCAAAATAAGTTGGTTCTATTAGTTTTCAGTCTTAGTTGGTTTAGAGCTCAGAGCTCTGAGGCAGAAGATGACTATTCTCTTCTTGCATAGAGTTCAACAAGTCTTGGCTTTATGCAAGTTACTGTATAAAGGTTTTAGAAATCAAACTTTTTGACCCCCACTTTAATCAATGCATGATGCAAATATCAAGTGCATGCTTATTTTGAAAGTCACTGACTAGAATGATTCACACAATATTATAATCCAATAACATTGAACTGAATGCTTTCCTTTGAGGGAAGCCTATGAGAATGAGCATACAGGTTTCGGACTAAGCTCTACCTGCAGTCAGTGTGTACTTAGCCAAGGCACTAAATCTCTGAGGCCCAGCTTCCTCTTACCTAGAATGGAAAAATATTACTTTATGCAAAGGTAATTCATAGAATCCAAAAGTGATATAACAGTTGTGGTAACTGTCTGGTTATTGACAGAATTAATACAAACATGAAAGTGAAACATTATGTACATAGACTCTTGGCAATAATTTACTCTTCTTCACCAGAAAGCTTATAAATAACTATACTTGTGGGGGCTGGGGATATAGCTCAGCAGCACAGCGCCTGCCTGGCAAGCGTGAGGTCCTGAGTTCAATTTCCAGTACTGAAAAAATAAACCTGTACTTACCAACTTAAAACAATTACAGTGATGTCTTTTTCAGGTCTGTTTTTGTATAAGCATTACCGTTAGTAATCCGGTAGTGTATAGCAATCCAGTGACATACCAGCATTGACTCATGACGGCTATATATAGTTTCCCATTAATATTTTCACATTGTGTCTCTGTACTGGGAGTTTATTAAGTGTAGTCCCTTCCATCCTTCCATCTCCAAATCACATGCCTATTGTTCTCTCTCCAACTCACTTCCTTTTGGCCCAATATTTCATTCCATTCTTTTGACAAGGTTATGCCAGAAAGCAAAAGAACCAGTCCTATCTGGAAGTGACTGGGAGGTGGGGAGCTATAGTTCCTCAAGCTCTCCCCGCTTGTGCGGCCCTTCTCTCGGTTCTTCTGAGCTTCATCTCTTAGTGATGGAGAGGGGGAAAGCTCTATCTGTGTATTCTTCTCTTACAGAATCTGTGTTGAAGTTATCCTGGGAGTGAAATAATGAGTATACCGTGTCTTTGATGGGAATCTTCTTGCATTACATTTTGAGTAACTTATTTGGGGGATTTGTTTTATTTCTCTAACATTGCTTCCAAAGCAACTGTGGAATCATCCATTGTGTACCACAGTGAAAAATTCAATCAAATCCCAGTTCTGCCATTTATGAGGTGTGACACAATTGGTCTCCTGTTCTCCCAGAATCTTCTTTTCCTTGTTCGACAGATAAAAAAATAATAACCTCTCCCCTTCAGAGGTTGCAAATGGTATATATTCATTTAGGTAGTATTTGATTTATGTTCAATCTTTCAAAATATAACAGTTAGGCAAACTTTTTTTTTAATTTCTGCAGTTGTGATATTTGTTGTACACTTTAAAATACTTAAAAGGTGTCTACTTTCAAAGACACACTATCCTAGTGTTTGAAAAGCATTGCAAGTTAAACATGTATATATACAAATATAGAATACACTAATTTCCCTTGAGGTCCTGGCCTTCTGACTGGTCCTTAGTCTGAGAATCCAGGGTGTTGAGCACTCTTTTGGATAAAGTCATTCATATCATTGTTTCTTAATCTTGTCTGAATATTGGAACAATGTTAGATTTCTTGCTTGTATCTTTATTTGAAATGGCCTGTTCCTGTGACCTATCCCAGAACTGCTGTGTAGAATGTTGTCATTGCTTGTATCTAGAAGCCCCCCCACAAACGCCTCATGCATGCATAGGTTAAGCTTTTCAGATTTTGTTGGATGTGATGCTGGGATTAAGGATATGATGCTGAAATTAAGGGTGCCCCATTCTGGATGTGAGCAGCACTGCCCAAAGGGTAGGTAGTCTGAATGGAATATAAAGGAACAGAAGGCAGGCAGGCTGCTTCTGCTACTTCTGCTGCTTATTGTTGCCTTCTGCCTGCTATGCCATGCTGTGGACCCTCTCTCCTCTGTGACTCCCTTGTGCTATGCTGCCCTGCCTTGGAGCAAGCCAACAATGGACTGAAACCTCTACAAACTATGAGTTGAAATAAACCATTCCTCCTTTACTTTGGGTGTTGAGTATTTTGTCTCAGCAATGAGGAAAGTAACTAAGACAAATGTCAAAGGTAAGGGTTTGGAAAAAAGACCAAAGGTAAAGATTTTAACAGGAAGCATAAAAAAGCTTTGGATTGCAAGTTCACACTGTCTTAGTAAGAAAGGATTGTTTTGATGAGTTCCGTTGTAGTCCCCATGCTGTCTTGTTTGCTGGCTTCTCTTTTTCACTGAGGAGATAGATCTTTTGCCCTGCTTCTTTCCCAATTATTGGGAATATCCTGCATTTAGATACTAAAGACATCAGGAAATTCTTAAGCAATTCTTATGCTTCCCACTACTCAGAGGCTTAAAAAAGGTAAGTAAATTAATCCTTACCAGTAAATCAAATATATTCCTGGATGTAAACTTTTGGAAAAGATAATTGTACCAGAAATATCCTGTGAAGTTTGCTGATTCTATTTCTTTTATAAATCTGTCATTGCTAGAAGTAGTGGAATTAAGTGTGCATTTTGGACAAGAAAAACATTTAAGTTATGATTAGTTAGAGTCAAAATAATAAAATGACAAATGCCTGGGTTGAACTTGTCTTTATTTTTTTATGATTATTTGCAGCTTTTGTGCCTGAAGTTAAGTGATAATGAAGGTGATTTGTGATCAGACATTTTATTCAAAACATCATGTGTTGCATAACTTACAAGTGTTTTCATAACAGCCAAACTTCCCAAGTATGAGGAAAGAATGCAACATAAAAGTAAGCAAGGTTTACAGAGTGCCAACTATGATGAAAAAAAGAAGCTTCCCATGACACATTATAATTAAAGTAGCAGATGTCTACAAAGGAGTAGAATTTTAAAAGCTGTCGGAGAAAAGCAAAAAATCATATATAAATGCAAACCCATCAAATTACAGCGGACTTCAAAACACAAAATATAAAGGCCACAAGAGCTTGGAGCAAAATATTTCAAGCCATAAAAGCAAACAACTTTCAACCCAGATTAACATACCTGGCAAAAATCTCTTTTAAAATAGATGGAAAAATAACATTCCATGAAAAAGAACAACTCAAGATTTATGAATACAAAACCAGTACTACAGAAAATATTCAAGAATATCCTAGACAGACACAAAAAAGTGAACAAAGCCAAAACTCCAGATGGAATGACTACATCAAGCAAGGCGAATAGGTAAGCAAAAGCAAAAGCAAAAAAAAAAAAGGTAGTTGTCATCAAAGGAAAAGTGCAATAATAGGAATCAATTGACACATATCAGTAATAACCCTCAATATTAATGACCTTAACTCGCCAATTAAAAGACACAGACTGGCACCCCGGATTAAAAATCAGAATCCAACAATCTGTTGCATTCAAGAAACTTATATAATCCAAAAAGATGTTCAGAAACTAAAACTCAAAGGATGAAAAACAGTATTTCATGCACTGGGACCCAGAAATCAAGCAGGAGTACCAATTTTACTCTCAAAGTAAGCTTCAGGCTAAAACTGATCAGAGACAAAGAATGTCAACATACTAGTTAAAGGAATAATCCAACAAGAAGAGATAAGACTTGTAAATATATAGGCACTGAATGCTGGTGCACCTGTCTTCATAAAACAAACACTGCTGCACATAAAAGATCAAATAAATATTAACACAATCTTAGTGGGTGACCTTAGGATACCACTTTTGCAGAGACAGATCAACTAAACAAAAAAATCAATAAAGAAATATCAGAGGTGAACCACACCCTTAAACATATAGACTTAATAGATATTCATGAGTGTTCTACCCTACTATAACAGAGTATACATTCCTCTCAGCAGCACACAAAACCGTCTCCAAAATAGACTACATACTAGTCCACAATGTCTCCTTAAATAAATATAAAAGAATGAGCTAATCCCATGTTTACTATTAGATCATTGTAAAAAAAGACTAGAAATCATTCACAGAAGAAACTTAGAAAATTTAGAAACACCTGGAAACTCGAAACACACCCCTGAACATCCAGTGGATCACAGAAGAAATCAAGAAAGAAATTAAATAATTTCTGGAAGCAAATGACAATGCTAGTACAAAACACCAGAACCTACAGAGCACAATGAAAGCAGGCTTAGGAGAGAAGTGTATTGCAACTAATGCTCACATTAGAAAACCAGAGCAAGTTCAAATAAATAATCTAATGAGGAACCTCAGATGCTAGAAGAACAAATATCCAAGCCCAAACTGAAATTAAGGAGGGAAATTATAAAGATCAGAGCGAAAATTAATGAAATTGAGCCTAAAAAAGTACAGTGAATTGAAGAGCTGGTTCTTGGAAAGAATGAACAAAATAGATAAGCCCTTAGCCAAACTTTCCAAAAGAAATAGAGAAAAGACTCATATCAGTACAAATAGAAATGAAAAAAGCAAAATCACAATGAACAGCATTGAAATCCAGAAGATAGTATCTACTATGAAAAACCGTATTCTGACAAATTAGAAAATCTTGACAAAATGGACAGATTTCTAGAAGCACATAAATTACCAAAGTAAACCAAGAAGACATAAAAACTTTGAACAATCCAATAATGAACTATGGAATTGAGGAAGTTACAAAAAAATAAAAATTAAAATAACCACCTACCAACTGAAAAAAGCTGAGGACCTGATGGGTTCACTGCTGAAGTCTATGAAACCTTTGAGGACATTATACCACCCATACTTCTCAAAGTCTTCAATGAAATTGAAAGGGGAGGAGTGCTTCCAAACTCATTTCTAGAAGCCAGCAGCACTCGGATCCCCAAACCAGACAAAGACACACCTAAAAAAGAAAGCTACCGGGGCCGGTGAGACGGCTCAGCGGCTTAAGCGCCTGCCTTGGAAGCGCGAAGGCCCGAGTTCGACTCCCGGAACCCACATACGAAAAAGGGGCCGGTGATATCGCTCAGCGGCACGGGCGCCTGTTGGCGCGTGAGGTCCTGAGGTCGTCCCCCCGGTACCCACAAAAAAAAAAAAAAAAAAAAAGAAAGCTACCAATCTCCTTAGTAAACTTACACACAAAAATCCTCAATACAATATTGGCAAATAGAATACAACACATCATCAAAAGGATCATGTCATGACCAAGTAGGTTTTATCCCAAGATTGCAAGAATAGTTCAACACACGCAAATCAATAAATGTAATACACCACATACCCAGAAGCAAGGACAAAAACTACATGATCACATCAATAGATGCAGAGAAAGCTTTTAACATTATCCAACACCCCTTTGGGATAAAAATCCTGAAGAAAATATGTATAGAAGAATCTTACCTGAATCTGATAAAAGCCATTTATGACAAACCAACAGCCAATATCATATTAAATGAGGGAAATACTGAATTTTCCTTCTAAAATTAGGAACAGGACAAGGATGTCTACTATCACCATTTCTGTTCAACACAGTACTTGAAACTTTAGCCAGAGTAATCAGGGAAGAGAAAGAAGCAAAAGGGATATAATAGGAAAGGAAGAAGTCAAATTATGATTATTTGCAAATGACATGATTTTCTACATAGAAGACCCAAAGAATTCCACCAAAAACTCTTAGAATTAATAACCAATTTCAACAATATACCAGGATACAAAACCAACACACAAAAATCAATAGCATTGCTGTATGACAATAATGAACTCAAGGATAAAGAAATCAAGAAAAAATACTCTCACAACAGCATCAACAAAAATTGAATACCCAAGAATTACCCTAATCAAGGAAGTGAAAGATCTCTATAATGAAAACTATAGTACTCTGAAAAGGGAGATTGAAAAAAATGGAAAGTTGTCCCTGTTCTTGGATAGGCAGAATGAATATTGTCAAAAGGGTCAAACTCCCAAAACTGCTATACAGATTTAATGCAATCCCAGTCAAAATACCAACAGTGTTCCTCACAGAATTAGAGAAAACAATTTTAAAATCCATATGGAAGCAGAAGAGACCCAGAATAACAAGAGCAATCCCAGGCAACAAGAGCAAAGAAGGAGACTTCACAATATTTGACTTCAAGATATACTACAAAGCAACGGTGATAAAAATGGCATGGTATTGGCACAAAAGCAGAAAGGTGGATCATGGGAACAGAATAGAGGATACAGAAACATCCTCAGACACAAGCTATTTGATCTTCGACAGAGAGGCAAAAACGTATGTTGGAGTAAAGATGGCTTCTTTAGTAAATAGTCCTGGGAAAACTGACTATTGCAGAAAATTTAAGCTAGACCCATATCTCTCACCATATACTAAACTAAAATCAAACTGAATCAAAGATCTAAACATTAAAACAAAACAATGAACCTATCAAAAGATAAAATATGTAAAACACTTGATGTCATAGGTGTATGTGAGGACTTTCTGAACAGAACTCCAATTGCACAAGAAACCACAAATGGGATTCTATCAAATTAAAAACTTCTGCAAAGCAAGGAAACAATCAGCAGAATGAGAGACAGTCTATACAATGGGGAAAAAAATTTGCCAGCTATTCCTGAGACAAAGGACTAATATCTGGAATATATAAAGACCTCAAAAAAATTAGACCCCCCCCAAATTTAAAAGCCCAATCAAAAAATGGACATCTCAAATGAATAGACATTTCTCAGATAAAGAAATATAAACACCCAATGAATACATGAAAAAATGTTGAACATCACTGCCCATTTGAGGAATGCAAATTGAAACAACACTGAGAGTCCATCTCACACCAGAAAGAATGGCTACCATCAAGAAATCAACCAATAACAAATGCTGGTGAATCTATGTGGAGAAAGGCACTGTTGTAGTCAGGGTTTGCAAGGGAACAGATATGATACAGGACACATAATTCATAGGATTATTTTATAATAGTCACCCAAAGAGTCATATATAAGAGTGCAGGAAATCTGTCCACACACTAAAGACCCAGACTAAAGATGGCTGAGGGCCTGGATCCCATGGCAATGTCCCACACGAGTCCAGCTGAAGACCTAGAGCCCACGGCAATGCCCGAGTCCAGCTGGAGGCCCAGAGCCCACAACAGTGTCTCATGCAAGTCCGTATCAAGGATCTGTGCTGGGAAGTCCCAAAGGTCTGTGGTGGATGCCAGAAAGTCTGTACCAGCTGGATGAAGGATCTGTGCCAGTGTAAGAGCAAAGTTACCAAATAGCAAACTTTTAGAAATTTCATAGCTAAAATTAAAAATCTATTAGTAGCTTCTGCCTAAGCTCATGCTGCCTGTCATATAATTAGACTCAGCCAGCCTTCACTGTCTGTGTCCAGCTGCAGTTTCTAGAAACACGTGGGGTTGGCCTAACTGAGTCCAGTTATGATGTCTCTATTTTCCTCCCCAAAAGGATATGTTCATAGCTTCCAGCTTGCTTCAAGGACTTTGGGCCCGGAGCAGACCTACCTGCTCAAGGACACATGGAACTTTACCTGCTCTGTTCAGAGCCCCTCCTCTCCTACCCAATTTTATAAACAGTTCCTTATAAGTAAGAATACTTAAAATAAGCTTATCTGGTAACCTATGATGTCATTCATGTAACCAGTCATGTAATAACCTGCAATCAGCTTGTACTTCCTGTTTGCTAAAATGTATTTAAGCTGCACTCTAAACTGATGCAGGCCTAGTGATTTGGACTTGGTTCCCACTAGCCCGCTGGCGTCACAATAAAGCTGCTTTCCAACTACTCAGGTGCAAAGAGTCTTCCATTTGGTTTGATATCAGATTTCTGTAACACCAGCAGACTGAGGGATCTGCACTGGAGCCAAGAAGTGACACTCAAGGTAAGGACCAGAACTGCCCCCAAAAGAACTGCAGCCATCCTCAGCGACAACGAGGTCCTGAGCTCCTCCAACAATGAGAACAGCCAAGTTCATGTCAGGAAGGCCAGCATGACAGGCTTCTCCAGGAGAACCAACAGCACCACTTCTTCCTCTCCAGTTCTCCTTTTTATGTTGTTGGCAACAATCCTCAGGTGGGCTCTCCATCCCGGAACTACACTGATTCAGTTCAGTTGGGTGTTACAAGTTGACCACCAGTTGTCAATCCACCACAGGCACCTTCTTAATTCTTGGTAGAACTGTAAACTGATACAACCACTATGAAAATCAGTATGGACTTTCCTCCAAAAACTAACAACATAAATTTTGTTCAACCCATCCACCTCCGTATCTTCCCACAAGATTTAAAGACATGATACCACAATGATGTATGTGCACCCATGTTTATAGCAGTGCAATTCATAATAGCTAAATCTTGGAAACAGCCTATATGTCCATCAACAGATGAATGGGTAAAGAAAATGTGGTATTTATATACAATGGAAACAATAAAGTGCTCAGAGAAGGACTTGAGTCATTTGTAGGAAAATAAATGCATCTTGTGACCATAATGTTAAGTAACTCAGACACACTAACTTAAATATTGCATGGATAAAGTTCAATTTTAAAATTTAATTTTCTTTGTCTCCTTTTTGCCTATTTTAAAAATTTCTTTTATCCTACTAGTTCTGTGTCCTCAAGATATTCAGTCTACCACCTACCTTTAAGAGCCCATATGGGAACTCTCCCGCGGGCAGACAAAAAGCTGCTGAGCTGCTTGACCCTAGGGCACCACAGAGTCCATGAGCTGGATAACAACTGCTTTGTGGAATATAGAGGCCCAGGTAGAGAACGGCAGAGGAGTGACATAGCGAACAGGGTCACGCAGAGCCCCATAGAAAGAATAAACAAAAGCAGCTGCAGGGAATATTGAAGAGGAGGCATATTGAAGAGGATTTGAAGAGGAATATTGAAAGGAGGCAGAAATCAAGAAATCCCCTTGGAAATCAATGGAAAACCATGAACTTGTCCAGCCACATTGTGCCCCCCCAACACAATTGAAGGTGCTTTATCCCAGGACAGAGGCAAACAACCTCTGGCTAGCCATGACCAGAAGCACAACTGAAACCAAGCAGATCGTTGCCTATAGGGAGAATAAGGCAGAATCAGCACTATGCCTGGAAACCACCCCCCGCATACCCACACAATAGTCAGTATTTCTCCCTTTGGCAACACTTAATTTTGACTGCAGCATAAACAGGACTGAGAGAACCCTATTTTTATGCATGGGGGGGGCTTTTGGTTCCTTTCTCTTCTTTCTTGTCTTTTCCTCCTTTTATCTAGTATAAATAAAGGAGATGTTTGAATATGTGAAAAGAACAATAAAAATTCATTTGTGGTTTAGTTTAATCAGTATTTTTGTAGGGATATCAGGTTAAACCTTACCAAAAATTTTGTATACAGAATTCAAGCAGAAGCTTTCTATCAGCATATTAACTGGTCCTGAACTTCTCACACCTTCCCTCAATCTCTGGTCATACTTCTCCCTCTTTTTAATCCCTTCTCTATCCTTGTAAATATTCTCTCAAGCCCCTTTCCATCAGCCCTCCACTCTAGACATAAAAACAATGTCAACAAAGTTCTCCCTCTTCTCTTTTCTTCATTTTGTTATTTTTTCTCTTTTTCTTCTTTCTAAACTATTCTCTTCCTTTTTCATTCCCTCACCCTCTACATCCCAGCTTACCTGTCATTAGTACTAATCATAGTCTTTTTAGGGTATTAGAAAAGTATAATTATTAAAACAAGTTTTACATTACACAATTGATGTATGATTGGCTCTGTAGATGTTGATATAAATTCTAGTGGTTCTCTCCTTGTAATGTGGAAACTGAGACTGGTCCTATTACATTATATTGAAGAGGTGTAAAAATAACAAATATAACCAAAGCCAAGATCACATCACAGAGAAACATACACTGACTACAGAGATCTCCACAGTAGTGACAGAGTTCCTCTAACCTAACTGATCCTTTACCCTCACAACAGAAACATGAGAAAAGGCAACAAGATGCTTCCAAAAATTCTTAACTCCCCAAAAGCTGATCTAATGGGCACTGAAGTGGAGGAAGTAAGAAAATCACATGGTTAAAATGTTTGAAGAGATCAAAGAAGAAATAAATAAACAGATCCATAAGACAGTCAACAAGCTTAAAGATGTAAATACACAGATAAAGGACTTAATTGATAAAATGATCAATGTACTACAGGAAACACAAGCAAAACCTTATTGAATTAAACAAGATGATACAAAATATGAATGACCATTTTAGTAAAGAATTAGAGATCATGAAAAGAAATTAAGCGTAACTCCAAGAAACAAAAAAATTGTTATTGAAAGTGTGGGTAGCAAAAAGACAAATGTAAGGAGAGAAGGTGAGAAATAGAAGACAAAGTTCAAGACAATATCGTGTACTCAGAGATACACTAAAAACAACAAAACACCATGGAAACTGGATCCAACAGCTGCTAAATGACAAAAAACACCCTAAGAATTATAGGAGTTAAGGAAAGATTAGAAGGCAACACAAAAGTCATAAAGTTTATATAAAGAAACTATAGAAGAAAATCTTACAAGTCAGGAAAAAACTCAATTTCCAGGCAAATAAAGCTATAGAACCTGAAATAGTCATAAATAGAGAAAAACTTTTCTGCAAAATATCACAGTTAAAATTACAGAAATTCAGCACAAAGAATACCAAAAGCTGTTAGAGAAAAACATCAAGTAACTCATAAAAGCAAACCTGTCAGAATAACAGATTTCTCAATACAAACTTTAAAGGCCAAGAGAGCTTAGAGTAAAAATTTTCAAGCCCCAAGGAAAAACAACTTTCAACCCAAATTAATATATCCTGCAAAACTATCTTCCAAAACTGATGGAGAAACAAAAACTTTCCATGACAAAGAGCACCTTGAGAAATTCATGACGACAAAATCAGCATTGCAAAGTACTCTACTCAAAAGAATCCAAGACAGAGTAAGGCCAACAACACCAAAGAGCCCCAAGAAAAGAATATATCCAACAGGGTGAGTAAATAAAAGGAAAATATAAAGGAGCCAAAATGGGAAATAATGCAATGATAGGATTCAGTAAATACCTTTCAGTAACAACTCTCTCTGTAAATGGTCTTAATTCCCCAGTAAAAAAAGACACAGATGGGGAGATTGGATCAAAAAACAAAACTCAATTATATTTTTCCTCAATTATATTTTCATAAAGAAATACATAAACTGAAAATGAAAGAATGCAAAATGATAATTTATGCATCAGGGGCCTGAAAGCAAGCAGGAGCTGCTATTCTATTTTTAAGTAAAGTGAACTTCAAGCCAAAACCATTCAAAAGAGACAAAGAAAGTCACTATTCACTGGTAAAGCAAATCAACAGAAAGAGAAAATTTTAAACATTTAAATACTAATGCCAGCACACACAATTTCCTAAAACAAACATATACTACTGTACATAAAAGGTCAAATAACATCAACAAAATCATAATGGGAGATATCAATACCCCACTGTCACAAATAGGTCAACTAGATGAGAGAGAGAAAGGGAAAGAGAGAGAGACCAGAGTTGACACTATTAGACAAACAGACTTAACGTGTATCTAAAGTGTTTTATCCAGCAACAACAGAATACACTTTTTCCCAGCAATAGAAGGTTTTTCCAGAACAGACCCATCTAATGCCATAAAGCTGTTTAAATAAATATGAAATAATTGAAATAATATGCATACTATCAGATCATAGGGCAATGAAACCAGAAGTCAATGGCAAAAGAAACCAGAGCAATTACACAAACATTCTCAAATAATCAATGGGTCACAGAAGAAATCAAGGAAGAAATTTAAAAGTTTCTAGAATCAAATGACTGTGGCAGCACAATATACCAGTCAGTGGACTACAATGAAAGCAGTTGTGAGAGGGCCATTTATAAGTGTGAATGCCCAGATTAGAAAATAGGGCAATCTCAAATAAATAACCTGATGATGCACCTTAAGATCCTAGAAAAATAAGAGCAATTCAAACCCAAAACTAGTAGAAGAAAAAAAATTATAAAGAACACAGAAATTATAAAGATCAGCAGAAGCTAAAAAAATTGAGAATTAAAAAGTACAAAAGTCGGGGGCCAGTGAGATGGCTCAGTGGCATAAGCGCCTGCCTGGCAAGCACGAGGTCCTGAGTCCAACTCCCAGAACCCACATACAAAAAAAGGGCCGGTGATATCACTCAGCGGCACGGGCGCCTGCTGGCGCTCGAGGTCCTGAGGTTGACCCCTGGTACCCACAAAAAACAAAACGAAACAAAACAAAACAAAAAGTACAAAAGTCAATGAATCAAAGAGTTTGTTCTTTAAAGGGATAAAAAAATTAATAAATGCTTAGCCAAACTTACCAAAGAATGAAAAAAGACCTATATTAATGCAGTTAAAAATGAAAAAGGTGAAATCACAATGGACACCACCAAAATTCACAGGATTTTGAGAAACTACTTTGAAAACTTGTTTTCCAATAAGTTGGGGAATCTAGAAAAAATAGATAATCCTAGACACAAATAAATTACCAAAACTGAACCGGAAAAGATACAAACCCTAAACAGACCAATAACAGGCAAAAAAAAAAAAAAAAAAAAATAGAGGTAATAATAAAATCCCTACTAACCTACAAAAGCCTAGGACCTGAGGTATGATAGAAGAAATAAAGGAGACAAGGAAATCATAATTTAAAAATTATACTTTTAAGGAGACAGCAACTTCCAAGAACCAATGAAAGTTACCTAAGATGATACATATCAGCATTCCTCTGGTTAAATTTACACTCCTTCCCTATCAGACCCATCACACCCAAAATTCCTTAGGAATACTAAAACTCCATAAATTGGCTTAATTGAGAAAATAAGGAGCAGGCACTGATCCCAACATAAAAGAGCACATTGAGCAAACCCAAAGAATACTCAAATTACCTATTTTTTTTTTTAAGGCCCAAACCTGTAGAATGGGCTAATAACCTTGGGAGGGAACACCTTTTCCTGGGCTTTTCCACCTCTTCGAGAGAGGTATAAATGTTCCCAGTTCTAAACTGTAATGCACCTCATTTCTCTCAACACCTGTACTCCATTATTGAGTGCATCCTAAAATCTCTGTCTACTAAACCCTTCTCATGACACACATCCTGAAAATTCTTTTTTCATGGTGGGAGTCAGTGAACCTATATACTTACTCTACAAAAGCATAGCACACGTTCCTTATTTCAGCCTCAGGGACCCTCAGACCCAGCCCAGTAACAGGACCCTCTAAATTCATCGCTGAATTACAAGAGAACTTCAGGAAAGATCTAAGGCAAATAGGCCTCAAACATGAAATTGAAATGGAAGGAACACTGTCAAAATCATTCCTTGAAGCTAGCATTATACTGGCACCCATACTGGACAAGGACTAGATAAAAAAGTACAGGACAATTTCTTTATTGAACATAAGTGCAAAAATTCTAACAAGACATTTGCAAAGTGGCAGGATACCAAATAAACACACAAAAATCAATAGCTCTCTTGTCCTGGCCAATGAGAGGCTGGGTCGCAGAGGTGTGGTGAGGCCCTCCCTCCTCCTGCGCCAAGCTGCTGCTGCAGAACCAATCCCAGTCGCCACTTTTTTCATCGAACTCTCAGGCAGGGAGAGCTACAGCTCCAGACAGGGCACAAGCTAACAGCCTAAGGGAGGCCTGGATCTCCCCTGACCCGACCCCACCCCACCCCCTGCTCTCAACCCCCACCCCCAGGCACCAGGGATGGGAGCCATCAAGGAGCTGCCCCTGCTGCTGGGCTGCAACAAGCCACACCTGGAGAGGCTGACTGTGGGTGTCACCCACATCCTAGAATCTTCCCCAGGTGACAGAGGTGACTATCATAGAAAAGACACCTGCTGAGAGTCATGTGATTTCTCCATGGGAACAAAACAACAACCGTATGATACCTGAGGATACGACGAACTTTCACCTGATGACCAATGTCTTCCACATGACCTGGAATGTGAAGCTAGACGAGCACATCATTCGAATGGGCAACATGGCAGTTAACATCACCTCAAAACTAACTGAGCTCAACCAGTCTGCCATGTATTCACTTCTTAAGGCACTAACTCTGGCAGACCTGGAGGATGGTAGGTATGAAGCCAGTGAGGACCAGCCTCACTGGTCTGGTCGTCTGGCTCTGCAAACCCTGTCTGGAAAAAAGCACTCACCCCTACCTCTCTACCAGCCCCACAGCAGTGATTTCCATTGCACAGGTGGCCTCAGGGACAGCCACAGCCTCAGGTTCTCTCTAACTGTAAGCATCTCCCTAATGACCCAAATCCTAGACCTTTAGGCACTGACTTTAGCTGCGAGTTGAAAGGGCATACTGAATTTTATCCGAGTCCTTCCCTTCTACCCTTCCTAGTGGGTGGTGCTAGCCCTTGCCTCCAAAAGTTGAGTAGTTCAGGTCTTGTTTAAGTGGCCAGATAAAACTATTAAGAGGTTTCCACTCTTTCCACACCTGACCCTCAATTCCTTAGCAGTAATTGGAGAAGTCCCCTGAAAGAAACCACTGGTTTTTGACTCATGAAACATTAGAACTGCACAGTTCTGTAAGTAGCCATTAGTCACATGTGGCTATTTAAATTATAGGAAAAATTCATGTCCTCAATTGTCTTCACCACACTTCAAGAATTTACATGGCTAGGAGATTCCATACTGGACAATACAGAGATATGGAATGTTTCCAACATTGCAGAAAGTTATTTGGACATTACTACATCAGAATATTTTCACACTGATCTTCCTCAAATCAGTTAATTGCTTTTAGATAATATTGATGCCTTAACTTAATGGGTTGTAATATTTCATGAAAACTTTGACTGTACAGTTGTATATTCTTTTTATACTTTATAAGGAACATATATTCTCATTTTTCCTACAAAATTTGTCTTCCTCTTCAAAAGAGAGAAAGAAATCTATAGCTTTCCTGTACACCAACAATGAGTCCACTGGGAAAGAAATCAGAAAAACAGTCACATTCACAGTTACTTCCAAAAAAATTAAATAACTAAGAATTAACCTAACCAAGGAAGTGAAAGAACTCTATAATGAAAACTCCCTTTGCTGAGCTATCTCACTGGCATAAGCGCCTGCCTGGCAAGCGCGAGGTCCTGAGTTCGACTCCCGGTACCCACATATGAAAAAAGGGCCAGTGATATCGCTCAGCATCATGGGGGCCTGCTGGTGTGTGAGGTCCTGAGTTCGACCCCCGGTACCCACAAAAAAAAAAAAAAAAGGAAAAGAAAACTCTATCACTCTGAAAAGAGATTGAAGAGAACCCTAGGAAATGGAAACACGTCCCTATGCTTGGTAGACAGAGCTGATATCCTCAAAATGGCCACATTACCAAAAATGGTATATAGATTTAATGCAATTTTAATAAAAATACAACCTGCATGTTTCACAGATCTAGAATAAATATTTAAAAAATTTATATGGGGGCCGGTGAGATGGCTCAGTGGCATAAGCGCCTGCCTTGCAAGCGCGAGGGCCTGAGTTTGACTCCCGGATCCCACATACGAAAAAGGGCCCGGTGATATCGCTCAGCGGCACGGGTGCCTGTTGGCGCGCAAGGTCCTGAGGTTGACCCCCCGGTACCCACAAAAAAAAAAAAAAAAAAAAAAATTTATATGGAACCAGAAGTTACACAAAATATTCAAAGCAATTGTGATCAACAAGTAGGAGACATTACAAATTACAGACTTCATGTTATACTACAAAGCTACTGTGATAAAAACAGCATGCTATTAAAAAAAAAAAGACATGTTGATCAGTGAAATAGTATAGAGAATGCAAAAATAATCCAAAGCACTTTCACGCATCAGATTTATAACAAAGGGGCCAATAACATAAGGTGGAAAAAAGATAACTTCTCTAACAAATGGTGCTGGGAATACAGGTTATTGACATGCAGAATAATAAATCTAGATCCATATTTCTCATACTGTTCTAAAATCAAATCAAAATGGGTCAAAGACTTAAATACAAAAACAGAAACATTAAATCTACTGGAAGAAAAAATTGATAAACCCTTGAAGACATTGGCATAGGCCAGGACTTTCCAAATATAACCACAATTACAGAAGGTATATTACCAAGAATCAACAAATGGGACTATATCAATTTGAAAGCTCTGCACAGAAAATAAAACAAACAACAGACTGAAAAGATAACCTACAGAAAGGGAAAATTTTGCCAGCTACTCCTTGGAAAAAGCACTAGTGTTTATAATATAAAAAGAAAAAAACTTTAAGAAATTAGACCCTCTCAACATAAATGACATAAAAAATGGGCAATTGAAATGAATAGATGTTTCTCAGAAGTCCAAATGGCCAGTAAATATGTGAAAAAATGTTCAGCATCTTTGACCATTAGAAAAATGCAAATCAAAACAACAGTGAGATTCCATTTTACTCCAGAAAGAATAGCTCTCATCAAGAACCCTATCACAAAAGCTGGCGAGGTTGTGAAGAAAAAGGAACACTTCTACATTATTGGTGGGAGTGTAGCCAACAAAATCACTATTGAAATCAGTGTGGGGATTCTGCAAAACACTAAAAATAGCTATTCCATTTGACTCAGGTACACCTCTTCTGAGTATCTTCCAAAAGAGGGATGGTGACAAAAAGAGAGGTAGACTCCGTAAAGACTGGAAGGAGGTCTGGGGAAGGAGGGAGGTCTGGACGTGAAAGGGGGGTTGAAATGATCAGGATGTGACGTGTGTATGTGATGAATTCCCCAAGATTAATGTAATTACTATGTGCTGCACACATATACTAACAAAAATTTAAAATAAGTAAAAATAAATAATAAAATATATCTAAAAATGAAACCAGTATGTCAAAGTGCTATCCGTACTCCACGTTAATTACAACAAATTCTACAGTAATCTACAAATTGCACCAACTTAGGTGTCTGCCAGTGGTAAATCATTGTGGTTTTTGTATGAAATAGAATATTATTCAGCCTTAAAACAGAAGAACATTCTATTATTTATGACAACAATGATGAACCAGGAAGACTTTATGTTGAATGCAATAGAAAGATATATAGTACTGCATGATGTCGCTTATGTGTGGAATCTTTAAAAATGAAAAGGCTCAAATGCAGTAAGAGAGAGTAGAATCATGGTTATTATGTGCTAGCATGTGGAAAAAAGGGATAAATGTTAGTCAAAGAGTACAAGTAAGTACTGGAGTGTAACACACAACATGGTGACTACAGTAATTAATAATGTATTGTGGGCTGGTGAGATGGCTCAGCGGCGTAAGAGCCTGCCTTGCAAGCGCGAGGGCCCGAGTTCGACTCCCGGATCCCACATATGAAAAGGGGGCCGGTGATATTGCTCAGCGGCACGGGTGCCTGTTGGCGCACGAGGTCCTGAGGTCGACTCCCCGGTACCCACACAAAAACTAATAATAATAATAATAATAATAATAATAATAATAATAATTATAATGTATTGTGTGCCTGAAATCTGCTAAAGTGTTCTTACCACATACCCACGAAAATGTTAACACTTTGAAGTAATGTATATGTAATTTGCTGCTTGTGGTGATCAATTTTCCATGTATATATATGGCAAAAACATGACATTTGTACTCTAGATATATTCATTATTTTTTGATCATACATCAATAAAGGTGTTTAAAAGATAGCTATGAACTGAGAACCAGCATAAGAGAATGAAGGAAATCATGTCGGGTCCACTGGGTGATAACAGAATCCTTTTGGATTCTGCACAAAGCTGTGGCCCATACCCTAGGAATCCTGTAAGGTGAAAGAAATTGTTCTTCCGTGAGATGCCTCACGTCCTGGTGCTCTCCATATTTCTCACTCTCTCACTGTGCTAGTAATACCCATGGTCTCAAACTAAGATGTGTGTTAGGATCATCTGGAGTTATTTTTTAAAAATATATATTTCTTGTATTCATCACCAGGCTATTAAATCATAATTTCCAAGAACAATTTCTGCATGTTGACCTTTATAAAAACTTAGCTGGCTATTGGTCCAAAGGTTAGTACCACTGGGAACCAATAAATTGTTCAAGCTAGAAGCTCACAAAATAAAGGTGTGAATTGGGGTCTTCTATCTTCTTGCCATGGTACACTGCAGATGAGTATGGAATTCTCTGACTTCAGTTCCTTCCTTGTAAAACAAGACAAATCAACCTGCTGAATGTATTCTGCATGGATGTGAAACTATGATTGATCTTAAGGAGTTTGCTGGAAGAGACATGTTCCCCATGAGTGACAAAGTTAATAAAGGCCTTGGTAAGTATGTTTGTTCATGTGTGTGTCTGTGTGTGTATGTGCATGTGAGTGTGCCTGTGTGTGTGATATGGTTTGTATGTAGACATCCCCCACAGCCTCATGCTCTCACAGGTGGGGCTTTTGGGAAGTGGCTGGATCATGGGCGTGCAATCTGAGATTAAGGGTGTGTGGTACTGGACTAGTCCACTACTTGGTTTATCATAGTTTTGGATGTGGATAGTGGGAAGGCCCACGCTGGCACCACCCAAAACGCTTGTAGCCTGGATAGACTATAAAGAGACAGAAAGAAGGCCAGGTTTGTTGAGTTTTGCCTGCCCTGCCATGGACTGTTTCTACTCTGCCATGCTCATCTGCCATGCTGCTCTGCTTTGGAGCCAGCCAACTGTGGATTGAAACATCTACAAACTGTGAGCCAAAATAAACCTTTCCTCCTTTAACTTGTGGGTGTATTTTATCTCAGCAACGAGAAAAGTAACTAAGACAGTGTGTGTGTGTGTGTGTGTGTGTGTGTGTGTGTGTCTGAGTGTGTTGGTCAGTGATCATGAGAATGAGGAGGATGAAAACAAAAACTGGAAAATCCTTGGGCAGAGCTTGACCATCTGTGCAGCTGCCACTCGTCTCTTCCCTCTTCCTTTCCTGAGTCTTCCACCAAGTTTCTGCTCCCTTTGACTTAGGAATTATTTTAAGCAATGGAAACAGGTAGAAAGAGATGAGGTGCTTCTCCCTCATGACCCCGCAGAAGTTTGAGATGGAAAGAGGAGCACTGAAGATTGAATTTAAAAGGAAGCCCACTGCTTTGTGGCAGGGTTAAGAAAAACAAGCGGAGGGTGCCTCTTTATAACACTGACCGCCTTCTTCTCTGATGAAGTCCTGGGAAGCGTTTAGGTGTGTTTAAAACTTTTTATTCTGGGTCCTGACTGTGAGCTCTGTGGAGGAGGGATGGTTTCAAGCAGAGACCAAGGGAGTCTTTGTGCATCTATGCTGCATGTACAGTGTGGGTAAAAAAGGTCTTTAATCCTGTTCTCTCCAGCTTTGTTTCTGTTTTTAAATCATTACATCATGAAGACAGAATGTTTAGAGCTGTATTTCTTTAAGAGTTAAAGAACAATTGTTCTCCCCATGGCATAGTTGTGAGTTACCTGTTCCGCAGCAAAGTGCACTCAATGGCGTAACACATTTGGAGCCTTGTGGGGCTGAAGCAAGTGACATGGGTATTCATGTATTTACATTATGTTTTTGTACAGTCATCCTCACTGACATCTCAGAGGGTTTCTTCAAAGGCAGTCAACTATAATTTCTACCAGTAATCATTCTACTATATGATTTTAAATTGTTTCGCATGTCTTCTTGAAATTCTCATCAATCATAATTTTCCTATAACTATAGCATGATTTAAAAACTACTGCTCTGAATTATTTCATATTATACATTGCTTACACTATTGAGTCACATATTTTGAAAATATATTGTACAAGTAAGCAACTACCAAGTTGTAAAATTCAGTCTATCAAGTATTATTAACTCTTATCCCTAACTTAAAATTGTCTCTTTATTCAGATTTGCTTATCTATTTCCCCCATTTATTGGGTTTGGGGTAATTATTTACGTCTTCTTGTCCACTCCACTGAGCCATTTTTACAATATCTCTGGTTTTCAGATGGAATACAAATTACTCTGCTTTTAAATTTGTCCTTCCAATGAAGTAAAGGACTGAAAATCAGATTTTACCTATGAATGACACACAAAAACAAGAGCTTCTCAAATTACCCTTCAACTCCCTAGCTAAAATAAACCTTTCTCTGAAACCTGAGAAACCTGGAGGCTTAAAGGAGCTTGGTAGAGACAGGTGACTCCGTGAGTTTGTTTTGTCCGTTGTTCTATCCTCCCTCCACCTTGTTTTTTTGGGTATACTTATTTATGTTTTAATTATTTTCTTTTCTTTTTTCTTTGTCTTTTTTTTTTCAATCAGATTTCATTGGTGCACTTTAGATATACATAAAGATCACATTCATTATAGAGAATTTGTACCTGTACGTGATATAACTTGATTCTTTTTTTCCCATTCCCCTACCCTCCCTTCAACCCCTCTTCCCCTCCCCATTTACAAAAGCTTTGTTTCCATTTTTTCCTGCTCTTCTCATTTTTCTTTTTTTTTACTTTTCTCTTCTTTCCTTTCCCTCTATCCCCTCCTTCTTTCCCCTCCCCATTTGAACATTTCCTTCCTATTTCACAATACCTAATATTTTTTATTGATGTGAATTAACTGGGCCTGTTAATGGAAAGCAAAGTGATATTTCTACAGAATACCTGGATCAAACCCCGCTCCCTTTATTTACCCTCCCCTATTACCACACAGCCTTCTAAACCTCTAGTAGACATGAATCTACATTCAGGTTCACTGTTTTTAGCTTCCACATATGAAAGAGAATATACAGTACTTAGCTTTCCATGTTTGGTTTATTTTATGGGACATAATATCTTCCAGTTCCATCCATTTTCCTGAAAATGGCAGGAAATGGCATAAAATGTTTTATGTCTTATTTTATGGTTGAAAATATTTCATTCTGTATATACCACATTTTCTTTATCCATTCATCTGTTGATTTCATATCTTGGCTACTGGGAATAGTGCCACAATAACCATGAATATGCCAGTATCCCTTTGATACATGGATTTAATTTCACTCAGATATGTACCCAGAAGTAGGATCTATATAATATGGTAGATCTATTTTTAGTTTTTGAGGAATCTCCATATTGTTCTCCAAAATGGCTATACTATTTTATAGCCAACAGTGTATAAAAAGCTCATTTTTTGCACATTTGTCCAGTATTTGTTTTTTAGGGTTTTGTTTGTTTATAAAGCCATTCTAACTGTAGTGAGATGGCATCTGCCTGTAGCTTGAATTTGCATGTCCCTGATCGCTAATAATAGTATTTTCCTTATATGTGTTGGCCATTTTAATTTCTTCTCTTAGAAAGTGGCTACAAAGATTATTTGTCCATTTTTAACTGGATTACTTACATTATTGTTGTTAAGTTTAAGTTTCTTTTATATTCTGACTTTAATCTTTTGTCAGGTAAATAGTTGGCAAATATTAAGTTACCTCATTATTTCCTTTGTTGTGCTGAAGGGTTTTTTTAGTTTGACATAATTCATTTGCCTAATTTTGCTTTTCTTTCCTGTATGTTGCTTGTCATATCCAAACATATATTTGCTTATACTAATGTCTGGAAGTGTTTCTCATATTTTCATCTGGTAATTGCAGAGTTCTGATCTTGTATTAAAGCCTTTGCTCAAATTTGAACTAACTTTTATACAGGGAAAGAGATAGGAGCCAAGTTTCAATCTTGTACGTATGGATGTCTAGTTTTCCCAGGATCATTTATTAAAAAGCCTTTCCTTTCTCCAACGTATGCTTTTGGCACTTTTGTTGAGAATCAATTGGCATAGGTACATGAGTTTATTTCTGGAGTTTTCAATTCCATTCCATTATTCTATTTGTCTCATTTTATGCCAGTACCATGCTGTTTTGGACTCTGTAGTATGCCATGAAATCATGTATTGTGGTCCTTCCAGCTCTTTCTTTCTTTCTATTTATTTATTTATTTATTTATTTATTTATTTATTCATTTTAATTCAAGATGGCTTTGGCTACCCTGGGTTTTATGTGCTTCCAAATAGGTTTTACAATTGTTTTCTTCTAGTTCTGTGAAGAATGTCATTGGTATTTTCATGGGATTATATTAAATATTTGCTTTTCAACAATACTAATTCTTCCAATCCATGAATATGGCAGGTCCTTCCATCTTTTTTATCTTCTTCAATTTTTTCATCAGTGTTTGGTATTTGCCATTTTAGAGGTTTTTCATTCCTTGGTTAAATTTTTTGTCAACTCATTTCTAACATTTAATTATAGCTGTGAATTTGGATGTTCTTTACAAATAAAATTTATTGATCACTTTATTATAATTCATAGGTCCCACAAAAATAAAATCTTTGTTGTATTTTAGATTTTTTTACTCATAAGATTATAAGATTGACAAAAATAATGGTCAACACTCAAATTTATTATTCTATTGACTGCGTGGTTTAGAATATCCCAAAAGTCCACAAGAGGGCAGCTTTGCCAAACAGATTAAATTTAGGGTCATTGATGATGATGGCTTCTACTTCCTAAGGTGGGCATTTCTTTCTTTCTCTCCCACTCCCTCCCTCCCTTCTTTCCACATCCCTCCTCCTTCCCTCCCAACAGAAAAAAATAGATTCCATTCATCAATTTAAATATTTTTACATTATATTGGATTTATTTTGAAATAAATATTTCTCACTTTTATTTTGACAAACTGTCTATAATTGTTTATGTATGTTTACCTGTTTGGCATAAAACATAAATGCTTTCAGCTTTTGACCATTTCTTCCTTCAAATACACAAATTCATCTGTAGTTGCCCTCTTCTTTGCTTTCCTCTCCACTGGTTTTACATATGATTCTTTCAACTGATTATACATTTAAAAATTGAATTCAGGGGCCGGTGAGATGGCTCAGCGGCGTAAGCACCTGCCTGGCAAGCACGAAGGCCCGAGTTCAACTCCTGGAACAAACGAAAAAAGGGCCGGTGATATCGCTCAGCGGCACGGGCACTGCTGGCGCACAAGGTCCTGAGGTCGACCCCCGGTACCCACAAAAAAAAAAAATTGAATTCAGTAATTTTTCTTAATATTTCTCTCTTGATCATACATAGGACTTAAGCTCAAAGAGGATTTAATGAAATAGATAAAAGATTTCACCAAGAAAATGTTCAATGAGCTTAAAGAGGAAACAAACAATGAAGAAAAGGAGCTAACCAAAAATTTACAAAACATGAATGGCCACTTTGGAACAGAAATACAAAGCATGGAAAGCAAGCAAGCACAGATATATCAAATGAAAAAATCAATAAACGCATGGGTAGAAGACTTAACCAATGTGGGACAGAGTGTCAGAAATAGAAGACAAGGTGGATATAGAAGATCACAAACTCAAAGATACCCTAACAACACCCTGTGAGCTGTATCCAACAGCTGCTAGATGACAAAAAAAACCAACCTCAGAGGATTTAATGAAAACCTCAGAATTATAGGAATAACGTAAAAATTAGAAGACTCAAAAGGTATAAAATTTTGTTTTCACAGAAACCATTGCAGAAAAATTTCCAAACCTGGGGAAAAAAATTAATATTCAAGTACAAGAGGCACATAGAGATCCACATAGTCTTGACCAGAAAAGAAATTCTCCATGACACATCATAATCAAAATTCCATGAATTCAACAAAATTCTAGACATTCAACAAAAACCATTAGAAAAAACCAACAACTCTATAAAGGTGAGCACATTAGAAAAACTGCAAATTTCTCAACACAAAACTTCACTCCAGGCACTCCAGGAAAACTTGGAGTGAAGTTTTTCAAGGTCTAAAAGAAGACAATTCTCAACTCATACTTTCATATTCTGCAATACTAGCCTTCAAAACTAATAGAGGGGGGCCAGTGAGATGGCTCAGCGGCGTAAGTGCCTGCCTGGCAAGCGCAAGGGCCCGAGTTTGACTCCCGGAACCCACATACAAAAAATGGGCCGGTGATATCGCTCAGCGGCACAGGCGCCTGCTGGCGCGCGAGGTCCTGAGGTCGACCCCCAGTACCACAAAAAAAAAAAAAAAAAAAAAAAAAAAAAACTAATAGAGGGAAAAAGACTTTCCACAACAAAGAAATCCTAAAGAAATCCATGACCACTATACTAGCATTGCAGAAAATACCAATAGGAATCTTGAGACAGGGAGGCCACAAGCACAAAAGCACCCAAAGCAAAGTATTCATCTAACTGGGAAAGTAGTTAAACAAAAGTAGTTAGTTTAGATAGTAAACTAAAAAAAATTACAAAGGCTCAATTAATCATAGGGGTGTGTGTGTGTGTGTGTGTGTTTGTGTTTTGAAAGGATGGGAAGGGAATCTGGGGATGGCAGAGATTGGAGGCCAGGAAGGGAAGGAAAAATGGATCAAGATGCAATATCTATATGTACCAATCCCTCCACAATGAATGTATTTTCTATATAACTATACTAATAAAATTTGAGAAAAAAATAAAGCAAAAGTGATATGCTAATTTTAAGCATGCTGAATATTTTTCTGTTAAGGGGACATCTACACAGATATTGCTTTAAAGTTTTCAAAATTATTTTTCCTTTTTATCTTAAAGACAAACATTTTTATATGTACGTTTTAATGGTAATAACTCAATGGTTCCAGCTCCTTAGGCTCACCCTGTGATCCCGCTACACAGGACTGTAGTGGGACTGCAGGACTGTGTGCCCTACAGTATGATCTACTTCATTTCATCTAGAATTGTTTTGAATATAAAGATCAGAATTTTCTAAACTTACAGAAAAATGTAAATGAAAACATCAAGATTCTGAGCTCCCCTTGGATCCAGATAGAACCAACATCCTCGCTACCTGAGAAGACATTTATGTGCCAGAACAAGAATGGAACTCAGGTAGGGAAAATCCTTCAAGCCCTATAGAATGACTGATGTGATGATAATGGAGTTAAAAGACCAGTTGGAGATTTTTCATCTCCTTAGACTTGAACTTGATGGGAATCTGGGCCACGGAAATTCAGATGAGTCTGAAATAATACCATAGCCATCTACCTTGTTATGCACATCCTCTGAGATATAGGAAAATAATCAGTTAGCCAACATATAAAATTGAGAAGTGAAGAATGTCATATATATAAGAGGCATTCTTTAGAAAGTATTTTTAGTAGAAAAGAAAGCATGCAGTCAAATTTTACAGGCTTGTGTGGCAAATTTCAGTAATAAGACCAGACACCCTATTTGAGAAATTTAACCAAGGAAGGAAAACTTGGCTAGTGAATGTAAGTCGTGGTAGGGTCAGGCTGAAAAACTATATGATGATGGCAATACAGACAACATAAGGACACTTGTATAGGTGTAAGTTTCTTACTGAAGTGGGGTAAGGTAGACTCCAAAGCACACTAAAAAAAGGCCAACTCTATAGGAAAAAATTCCTTTTCTCAGCTCACCATTATTTCTTTGAGATATTTTGTAGCACTGGATGAATATGATAAATCAGTCTTAAGCCAAACTCTCAAGGAGTCGAAGATACTCTAGAAGATGACATTTAAAGAATTATTTATGCAATTTGAGCCAGACCCTCAAATTAAGTGCCACATAAAGAATGAGTGGTGAAGATAAAATGATATGAAGAAACTGGAAGAGGGAAAAAGCAAATTATTTTTTGTCTTCTCTTTTCTTTACATTTTATATAAATAGAATTCACAGTATGTGGTATTTTGTGACTTCTTTATGTGTAATTTATTACATTTATATCAAGCTACTTCAGGTTTGGGAGTTCTAAATATAAATGGTCATGAGTTATTTATTTCAAACTCCACTTGTTCACTGCTGTTCTATGAAAAAGTGTTGACTTTTATGTATTAGCTTTTTATCCTGATACCTTGTGATTATTGCCTACTAACTTAATGATGCTTTTTATTCTTTTGAGTTGCTAGATGACAGTTTTTTCTCATTATGTATTTTTCATTTCTTTTTCTTATTATATTACCTAGACCTTCCCGTACAATGTTAAAAAGAAGTGGTAAGTAGGGACTCTGTGATAGTTAATTATGGTGCCAACTTGAATGAGAAGTGCCTAACAGATTGGTTTAGCACAATTCTCAGCGTGTCTGAGTGATTGACTTACTGAAGACGGAAGACCATACCTGGGTGTGGGTAGCACCAACCAATATGCTTGTAGCCTGGATGACATAAAACAGAAAAGAAGAAAGAAGTCTTACTTCTCCTTCTTCAAAGGAGCTCCAGTTTTTCCCATCACCTTTAGACATGAGTTTCCAGGCTTCCAGCACAGACCTTTTCACCTTCCAGTGCAGACCGTTCAGCTTTCCAACAAGGACTCATAGGGGATTCTGCAGTGAGCGCCAGGCCTTTGACTTTTGATGGGATCCCCTGGCTCTCCAGTGCACACACAGCACTTTCAAACTCTTCCATGACTCACTCTTCAGGTAGCCATTGTAAGTCTACCTTGTAAA
Organism: Erethizon dorsatum; assembly: GCA_028451465.1. Taxonomy (NCBI): domain Eukaryota; kingdom Metazoa; phylum Chordata; class Mammalia; order Rodentia; family Erethizontidae; genus Erethizon; species Erethizon dorsatum. The sequence goes on along the minus strand of CM051822.1, from coordinate 122,024,785 downwards.
TCCTTTATAGATCATATATCATATATATTTATATTAAATCTGTTCCTCTAAGGAATCCTAACAGATACAGCTTTTAGTACCAGGGGTGGCTCTAGAGAAATGGAATTGTAAAGATGAATTTCTTTAATGGGGTTAGTGGTTCCTGGAGTTGGCTGTCTAATTTAATGAGACCTAAAGTTGCCATGGTCTCTCTGATGACATGAGGAGTACTATAGTCTGTGGTGTGGACTTTTTAAAGTAATATGCTGTGTAGACCCTTTTGATTATCTTAATTTACCCCTTGTGAGATGCAAGGAATTGAATGAATCTATATACAGTACTTCCGAATATTTTTGGCAGAGTGGGAAATACAGTGCTACTGGCTGGTGGTTCTTAGCATCTTTGGACAAAGGGAAATCATGAGCTGCAGATATGCATAAAAGATCTAAAGTCTTCTAAGTATGAAGACAAATTAATAAAGGAAAATAAGCTCAAAGATTCAAATTCCCAGCTCCAGACACAATAAAGAATCTCAAAGTGTCTAAGTGTGTCCTGAAAATAATCTTCTCTTCTTTAGCCACAAGGCTGAGATTTCAGAAACCCAAACCCAAACCCTCACAATTCCATGGGCTGAAATATAGCATAAGTTTAACACTCAGCATCGGAGTGTATCTGAAGTAAAAATGAGGGCACAGATCAGAAAAAAATGGGATCCCATAAGTTGGGATGTAGGTGTTTGGGAGGATCCTGATGAGGCTGGGGATGTCAAGCTCCTAAACCCTAATGAGATTATTTTGCCAAAGCAAGAGATTTCCCCACCTACAAGGGCAGAGACATCCCCACCCCCAAGCCCAGTGCTGTTGACCTGTCCTCCTATAGCTGAGAAAAGTAATTCTGTGTTGCCCGATGCAGTTATGAACCACAGTAATGCTGGTACTCCTCGAGACCCACCCTCACCACCCAGTTTTGCCTTTAGGCCTACAACAAGGTTTAAATCTTAGGATACTCCTAAGAGTGAGGTGTACAGTGTGACCCATGGGGAGGTCTGCTATACTCCAAAGTTTCTGAGTTTTCTAATTTTTTTTTTAATGAGGAAAAAAATAGAACAAAATTTTAAAACAACATAATAGGAGGGTAACAATGGTTAATACATTGCGTATTGTTACCTTTAAATTAATTACTCAGAGTACAAGATATTGGCATTCAATTATCCAAACAATATTAGCACAAACCTTTCTTTTCAATGAACTAAGAGAAATTAGTAGTATGTCTATCTTAACTATCTTTTATACATATATATTTTTTGTTGTTGTTGTTGTTGCTTTTCCCTTCCTTCTTTTCTCCATTCCCCCAACCCAGTTTCTCTTCCCTTTTGAACAGTTTCTTCCCATTTTACAATATCTACTGTAAATTTTGGATTTCATTTACTCTTTCAGCTTCTCACACTAGGGAGGCAATACAATGCTCACGTATGTGCATCTGGTTTATTTCACTTATGAGTATGGTCTTGAGTTGCATCCATTTACCTATAAAAGTCTCCAGTTTATCCTTCTTTATGGCTGAATAGTACTCCATTGTATAAAAAGACCACATCTTTTTTACCCACTCCTCAGTTGATGGGCATTTGTGTTGTTTCCAAGATCTAGCTATTACAAATCATGCTGCTATAAACATGGGTGCACATATACCACTGTGGTACGATGTTTTTAATTCTTCTGGCAAGATACCCAGAAGGGGAATAGCTGGGTCAAATGGGACCTCCAATCCTAATTTTTTGAGGAATCTCCACACTGATTTCCACAGTGGTTGCACCAGTCTACACGCCCACCAACAGTGGGAAAGAAGCGTTCCTTTTTCCTCACAGCCCCTCCAGCATTTGTTATTGGTTGATTTCTTGATAATAGCCATTCTTTCTGGGGTGAGATGGAATCTCAGTGTTGTTTTGATTTGCATCTCTCGAATGACCAGTGATATTGAACATTTTTTTCCTATATTTATTTGCTGTTTGTATTTCTTCATCTGAGAAGTGTGTATTCATCTCAGATGCCCATTTTTGGATTGGGTCTTTAAATTTGGGAGGTCTGATTTTTTAAGTTCTTTATATATTCTCGATAGTAATCCCTTGTCTGAGGAGCAACTGGCAAACATTTTTTCCCACATTGTGGGTTGTCTCTTCACTCTGTTGGTGGTTTCTCTTGGTGTACAAAATCTTTTTAATAAGATAAGATCCTAGTTGTTGATTCTTTGTGATAGTTCCTGTGTGATTGAGGTTTTATTCATAAAGTCTTTGCCAACACCAATGTCTTCAAGAGTTTTACCTATTCTATCTTCCAGCAGATTTAATGTTTCTGTTTTAATATTTAGATCTTTGATCCATTTCGAATTTAGTTTAATGCATAGTGAAAGATATGTGTCTAATTTTAGTCTTCTGCATGTGCAGAGCCAGTTTTTCCAACACCATTTATTAAAGAGGCTTTCTTTCTTCCAGTGAATGTGTTTGGCACCTTTGTCAAAGATAAGGTGGTTTAGTACGTCTGGAGTTATTTCTGCATCTTCTAATCTGTTCCATTGATCTTCAGGTCTGTTTTTTTGCCAGTACCATGCTGCTTTTATCACAGTAGCATTATAGTATAATTTCAAGTCAGGGATTTTGATGCCCTCTGCCTTGCCTTCGTTGCCCAAAATTGCCTTTGCTATTCTAGGTCTCTTCTGGTTCCAAATGAATGTTAGGATTGTTTCTCTAATTCTGTGAGATATGTTGTTGGAATTTTTTTTTTTTGTGGGTACCGGGGAGTCGACCTCAGGACGTCACGCACCAGCAGGCGCCCATGCCGCTGAGCGATATCACTGGCCCCTTTTTCGTATGTGGGTTCCGGGAGTCGAACTCTGGCCCTCGCGCTTGCCGGGCAGGCGCTTAAGCCGCTGAGCCATCTCTCCGGCCCTGTTGTTGGAATTTTGATCGGAATTGCATTAAATCTGTATAACAATTTTGGAAGTATGGCCATTTTCACTATATTGGTTCTTCCTACCCAAGAGCAAGGGATATCTTTCCATTTTCTGATACCTTCTTCAATCTCCTTTTTCAGCATAAAGGTCTTTTACATCCTTTGTTAGATTGATTCTTAGGTATTTCATTTTTTGGATGCTATTGTGAAAGGTGTTGTTACCCTAATTTCTCTTTCAGTGAGTTTGTTATTCGTGTACAGGAAGGCTATTGATATTTGAGTGTTGACTTTATATCCAGCTATGCTACTGAATTTGCTCATTAAACCTTGAAGTTTTTTAGTGGAGTTTTTGGGGTCTTCTGTGTAGAGTATCATGTCATCTGCAAATAATGATAATTTAACTTCTTCCTTTCCTATTTTCATTCCTTTTATTCTTTTCTCTTGTCTAATTGCTCTGGCTAAAGTTTCCAGGACTATGTTGAATAGAAATGGGGCAGTGGACATCCTTGTCTTGTTCCTGATTTTAGAGAGAAAGCTTTCAGTTTTTGTCCATTTAGTATGATATTGGTTGTTGGTTTGTCATAGTTGGCTTTTATCAAATTGCGATAAAGACCATCTATTCCAATTTTCTGTCTTTATCATGAATGGGTGCTGGACTTTGTCAAAATCTTTTTCTGCATCTATTGAGATGATCATATGATTTTTGTCCTTGGCTCTGTTAATATGGTGTATTACATTTATTGATTTACATATGTTGAAAATTATTCATTTACATATTCATCCCTGGGATGAATCCAACTTGGTCATGGTGTATAATCTTCTTGATGATTTGCTTCATTCTGTTTGCTAGTATCTTATTGAGGATTTTTGCATCTATGTTCATTAGGGAGATTGGCCTGTAGTTCTCTTTCTTGGTTGGATCCTTCTCTGGTTTTGGTATCAGGGTAATGCTTGCTTCCAGGCATGAATTTGAGAGTATTGCTTCCCTTGCAATTTCATTAAAGAGTTTGAGAAGTAGTGGTGTTAGGTATTCTCTAAATTTCTTGTAGAATTCAGCAGTGAATCCATCAGGGCCTGGGCTTTTCTTTGTTGGGAGGTTTTTAATTACATCTTTGATTTCATTGATTGATACTGGTTTATTTAGGATTTTTATATCTTCTTGATTCAGCTTTGGTAATTCGTAGGTATCTAGGAATCTGTCCATTTCTTCTGCATTTTCCATCTTATTAGAATACAAGTTTTCAAAGTAGGTGTAGATGATCTTCTGGATTTCTGCAGTGTCCATTGTCATTTCACCCTTTTCATTGCTAACTGCGTGGATTTGAGTCTTTTCTTTCCTTTTTATAATAAGGTTGGAAAAGGGTTTGTCAATTTTATTTAATCTTTTAAGGAACCAGCTCTTTGATTCATTGATTCTTTGTATTGTTTTTTAGTCTCCAATGCGTTAATTTCTGCCCTGATCTTTATAATTTCCTCCCTTGTATGAGCTTTTGGCTTAGCCTGCTCTTTTTCTAGAAGTTTGAGGTTCACCATTAAGTTCTTTATTTGCACTTGCTCTGCTTTCCTGATATGGGTATTTACTGCTATAATTTTCCCTCTTAGGACTGCTTTCATTGTGTCCCATAAGTTCTGGTATATTGTACTGTCATTATCATTCAATTGTAGAAACTGTCTAATTTCTTCTTTAATTTCATCTGTGATCCACTGGTTATTCAGGAGGGTGCTATTTAATTTCCATGTGTTTAGGGAGTTCTTGTGGCTTCTTTTGCTATTGATTTCCAGTTTCATTGCACTATGGTCTGATAATATGCATGGGACAATTTCAATTCCTTTGCATTTACTTAAGCAGGTTTTATGAGCTAGTATGTGGTTTATTTTGGAGAATGTCCTGTGTGCAGCTGAGAAGAATTTGTATTCTGATGTTGTGGGGTGGAACACTCTGTAGACATCTACTAAGTCCATTTGTTCAAAAGTTTGGTTCAGTTCTAATATTTCATTGTTGATTTTTTGTCTAGTTGATCTGTTTTTTTGTGACAGTGGGGTATTGAGATCCCCCAATACAATTGTACTAGTGCTCATTTGATTTTTCATGCCCGTTAATATTTGTTTTATATAGTTGAGTGCACTGGTATTTGTTGCATATATATTTATGATCATTATCTCTTCTTCTTGGATTGTTCCCTTTACAAGGATATAGTGACCTTCTTTATCTCTCTTAATCAGTCTTGGCTTGAAATTCACTTTGTCTGCAAAAAGAATAGCTACCCTTGCTTTTCTCTGGGTTCCTGTCACATGGAGTATTGTTTTCCATCCTTTGGCTTTCAGTCTATGAATTTCTTTCTAAATTAAACCTGTTTCTTGTATGCAGCATATTGTTGGATCTTGCTTCTTGATCCATTCTACCAGTCTGTGTCTTTTGATTGGTGAATTGAGACCATTAACATTGATGGTTAAAACAGATATGTATTGACTTATCCTTGTCATGTTATTTTCCTGTTGTTGGCTCCCCCTCTTTTTTTTTCCCTCCCTCTCTTAAATTGTTTGCCTTGCTGGTGATTCTTTCTGTTGGGGTTCATGGAGTTGTAGTCCTTGTTATCTCATTCTAGAACGTCCTTCAAAACATTTTGGAGTGCTGGTTTGGTGGTCATAAATTTTCTCAGATGTTCTTTATCATGGAAGTATTTTATTTCTTTGTCAGTTTTGAAAGATAGTTTTGCAGGGTACATCAATCTGGGTTGAAGGTTGTTCTCCTTTAGAACTTGAAATACTTCACTCCAAGCCCTTCTTGACTTGAGGGTTTGTGGTGAGAAGTCAGCTGTGATTCTGATGGACTTTCCTTTATACGTGATTTGTTTCTGTTCCCTAAAAGCTTCATCAGCTTTTAAGATTCTACTCTTGTGTTGAAGTTCTGGAATCTTGACTATGATATGCCTGGCTGAATTTTTTTGTTTGTTTGTTTGTTTGTTTGTTTGTTTGTTTTTGATCATGGCTAATTGGAGTTCTATATGCCTCACCTATTTGTACATCAAATTCTTTTTCTCTACGCAGGAAGTTTTCTGCCATGACATCTGTGAACAGATTTTTTATATCATTTATACTATCTCCTGCTTTTTCATTGATTCTAATCAACCTTAAGTTATTCTTCTTTGCCTCATCCAGCAGCTGCTGGATTGATTTCTCATGGTCCCTTGCTATTTTTAAGAAATCTTTCTTTTCATGATCACCAACCACAAGCCTGTCTTCTATATCTGAGATCCTGTCCTCACACTGGCTTAATGTGCTGCAAATACTTTCAATGGAATTTTTATTCTCTTGGATATCTGCTTGAATCTGCCTTATGGATTCCATTTCTTTCCTATGCTGAGCATTCATGGCTTCCATAATTTTCTTAAGCTCGTCTATTTTTTTGTCTGTATGTGTTCTAGAGTCCCTAAGCATGGTCTTCATTGTGGACATCATCTCTGCAGTTATCTGAGAAATTATTTCTGATTTGATTTTTTCCAGAGTCTCATTCAATTGCTTTGTTGTTATCACTTCAGAGATGCTGGGTAGGTGGTTTTTGGATTGTCCCACCTCATAGCCCCCTGGGTTTGCCTTTGGTGAACTGGATGTGTGGGGTTGCAACTTGTTTAAGTGTCTTCTCATTTTCTTTTCTTTCTTTAGTTTAGTTCCTGGGGTGATGCTTGTAAATTGCCTATGGTAGGTTGCTTTATTGCTAGTATTTAAAACCCTTAGGAGATGACTACTTCTCTGAGGTATCTTCCAGGTGTAGCTTGACTTTGGGTTTTGAGTCCATTGCAAGATCCTACCTCTTCAATTTGTTGGAGATGAGAAGTTGCTGCCTGTTTGGCCCAGTCCTTAGTTCTTTGGCACTGTGCCACAGTATTTTCTGTGACCCTTAGTCAATCTCAGTTATGAAATACCAAGAAGAACAGCTGTTTAGAACAATTATATCACTTTTGGCTATAGTGGTACCAAAAGCATCAAACACAGCCTAGAAAATGACAGACTGAGCTAACCAGTTATTTGCCATTTTTAACTGTATAAACTAGATTTGTGGTTATATAACAAAATCTAAAACAAACCAGAAAATGATATGCAGTATACATATCCTTAATATGTCAATTTTGCCCTCAGGGGTTAAATTTTAAAATGAGTTAAGGAGAAAATAGAGAAGTGGAAGAAGAGGAAGGAATTAGAAGTAAGGCTGGAGGACAAAGAGGGATCACACTAACTTTTGGAAACTGGTACAGAAGACTGGAGGGAAAGAGAGAAGGAAGGGATAAAGGGAAGAACAGAACAGAACCACAACCACAAAGAGGCTAGAAACTCCATTTACACGCATATAAAAACAGAATCAAACAATGAAGGAAAAAAAAGAAAAACCACCACCACCACAACAAAAAACCAACAGAGGAGGAAAAAAAAAAAAAGAAAAACGTTCACTTCCAGGTTTGTCTCTGCTATCGCTGGTACACAACATGTGGAGACAGAGTCCCGTTCCATGCCAATCTACCCCAGTAAGCCAGCAGTAGCTTTTTGGTGGGATAGTGGATAATCTCAGCAAGCCTGCACTTTCTGGCTGAGACCAGACTCATTCAGCCTGCAGCCATCAGCGCATCTTCTGCAGGTCTGAGCCCAGCTGGGAGCCATAGATGGAGCTGGAAGCTGCCATACTTTCTGAACTCAGCTGACCCCCAAATGGCTCCCAGCCAATCACTCTCTTACGTGGGATGACTGAGCCCTCAGCATTCGCTGCCAGCCAGTGCAGTCCTTCACATCCACTGCTCCCCTGCACTGCCGCATCTCTCCATAGAGGCCCCCGGGGTCACCGGCAGTCAGTGTGTCCACAGGTTTGAACCACTCCTGTTGTGTAGCGAGTCCTGACTCAGGGAGAAGACGCTGGTGGCTGCCTCCTTCTTCTTTGCTGAAGTTTCTCTCTTCCCTCTCTCCATGGGCTTCAAATTGCACTTCAGATCCTTCCTGGGTCCAGGGGACCCAATACCCTCATTCTTGTCTTCCTCGAGTTGCTATATTCCAGTGTCTGGACAGTGACTCTCAGAGAGGCTCTTTCTCTGCTGCTCACCACTCTGCCATCTTGGTCCTCCCCTCTGAGTTTTCTACGTCTTATAAGTGGAAGTCTGATATGGGAATGGATTTTAAGGATGTAGGATAATGGTGGCAAAAACATATACCTGGATTAGGCTAAATTTGTTGATATGGGCCCATTAAGTAGAGATTCTTAATTTAACGTTGCAGCTCATGGAGTTAAAAAAATGTTACTAGTTTATTTGGCTGGTTGGTAGAATCATGGATCAAAAGATGGCCCAATAGAATGAGTTAGAGATGCCTAATATTCCTTGGTTTACCATTGATGAGGGGATTCGAAGGCTTAGGGAAATGGGAAGGCTGGACTGGATTTGTCATGTTAAACCTAATCCTCCATATATGGATGACTCAGAAAATGTACCTTCACTAATACCTTAAGAAACAGATCTGTGAGGTGAATACCAGCATCCCCATAGAACACTGTAATTGCTCTTCTCTGCATGTCAGACCTTACAGTGGGGACTGCAGCCACTCAGTTGGGAACATCAGGGAGTGAGTTTAATTGTATGCCAGAGTGGTGGGGGTCTCATAGCAACACTCAACTGCCAAAGACAAGACAAATGTCGTTGGGACAACAGAAGCAAAGCAATGATCAGAAGTGTCCCACACATGTAGACATATGGCACTGGCTGATTAGCATGATATTCCCAAAAGTGAAATAGACAGGAAGGCCACTAAGTTTTTACTGTACTTATGTAAGCAGAAAAATTTAAGTGCAAATGAACAGACATCTACCTCAAATTTCAGTCACAGAGAATCACAGCCCCACAATCAATCCTCGGATTTCAGCCATTTTTCAGACCAGAACCCCTTGAATGAAGGAGTGCTTTGATCCCCTTGAGGAAGGATCCTGAGGTGCTACTGAAAATTCATACTATCAATCTTTCTCCCGTCCCTCTCCAGAAGGACCTATAGCCCTTTACCAGAGTAACTGTACATTGGAGAAAGGGAAATAATTGGACATACTGGGGACTACTGGACACTGGTTCTGAACTAATGCTGAGTCCAGAGAAACCAAAATGTCACTGTGGCCTTCCAGTAAGAGTAGGGATCTATGGAGGTCAGGTGATTAATGGAGTTTCAGCAAAGCTCTGACTCCCGGTGGATTCAGTAGGTCTTTAAATCCATACTGTAGTTATTTTCCCAGTTCCAGTTACTTTCCCAGTTCCTAAACAAAATTTAGGTAATATACTTAATAACTGGCAGAATCCTCATATTAGTTCTCTAACCTGTAATTTGAGGGCTATCATGGTTGGAAATGGCAAATAAAGTTGCCTATACCTGGGAAAATAATAAACCAAAAACAATATCACATCCCTGGAGAGATTGCAGAGACTAGTGCCATGGTCAAGACTTGAAAGATACAAGAGCCATAGTTCCCACTACATCCCATTTAACTCTATTTGGCCTGCACAGAAGATGGATTGGTCTTAGAGAATGATGTTGGATTACCATAAACTCAATCAAGTGGTGGCTCCATTTGCAGATGTGGCTTATATGTTTGAGCAGGTTAACACATCTCCTGTTATCTGATGAGCAGTTATTGATTTGGCAAATGCTTTCTTCTCCATACTTATCTATAAGGTCCACCAGAAACAATTTGCTTTCAGCTGGCAAGGCAAGCGATACACCTTCACTGTCCTACCACAGGGTTATAGTAACTCTCCAGCCCTGCGTCATAACTTACTTCGCATGGATCTTGATGGTTTTTGTTTTCCACAAGGTATCACATTGGTCCATTACATTGATGATATCATGCTGATATGACTAAGTGAGCATGAGGTAGCAACTACTCTGCACTTATTAGCAAAGCATTTGCAACCCAGAGGATGGGGAAAAAATCCAACTAAAATTCAAGGTCCCTCAAGTGAAATTTCTAGGAGTCCAGTGGTGTGGGGCATGCAGAAATATTCCTTCTAAGGTGCAGGATAAGTTGTTGCATCTGGCTCTCCCCACAATCAAAAAAGAGACACAACACCTGGGTGGCTTATTTGGGTTTTGGAAGCAACACATTCCTCCTCGCTTATGTATTTTACTCCAGCCTATTTACTGAGCGACTTGGAAAGCCACTCAGTTTAGAGAGGGGCCTAGAACAACAGAGGCTCTACAACAGGTCTAGTTTGCTGTGCAGGCTGCTCTGCCATAGGGGCCAGCTGATACAGCAGATCCAATAGTATTGAGGTGTCAGTGGCAGATAGGGATGCTGCTTGGAGTCTCCGGCAGACTCCCATAGGTGAATCACAGGCCTTTAGGATTTTGAAGGAAGGCTCTGCCATCATCTGCAGACAACTATTCTTTTAAAAAGCAGCTCCTAGCCTGTTACTGGGCCTTAGTGGAAAGTGAACACTTGACCAAGATACATGAAATTACCATGCAACCTGAGCTGCCAATTCTGAGCTGGTTATTATCTGACCAATCAAGTCATAAAGTTGGATGTGTACAGCAACAATCCATTATTAAATGGAAGAGATATATATGTGATTAAGCCTGAGCAGGTCTGGAGGGCACAAGTAAGTTGTATGAAGATGTTGCCCAAATGTCCATGGTTCCTACTGCTATATTGCCTTCTGTCTCCCAGTATGTGCCATGGCCTCATGGATTGTACCATACAATGAACTGTCAGAAGAAAAGAAGACTAGGGCTTGGTGTACAGAGGCTCCTCCCCATTATGCAGTCACCACCTGAAAGTGTACAGCTGTAGCATTGTAGCCCCTTTCCAGAACATCCCTGAAAGACAGTGGTGAAGGGAAACCTTCACAGAAGAAAAAATGGCCAGATGTGCAACTATATACTGATTAGTGGGTTGTGGTCAATGGTCTGGCCAGATAGTTGAGGACTTGGAAGGATAATTACTGGAAAATTGATGACAAAGATATTTGGGGAAGACGTATGTGGACAGACCTCTAAATATGGGCAAAGGATGTAAACATATTTGTGTTTCATGTAAATGCTCACCAAAAGGTGTCTTTGGCAGAAGACTTTAATAATCAAGTGGATAGGATGACCCATTCTGTGGAGAGCAGTCAAGCTTTTTCTTCAGCCACCCCTGTCATTGCCCAATGAGTTCATGAACAAAATGGTGATGGTGGCAGGAATGGAGGCTAAGCATGGGCTCAGCAACATGGACTCCCACTCACCGAGTCTGATCTGGCTACGGCCACTGCTGAATGCCCAATATGCAAGCAGCAGAGATCAACACTGAGGCTTTGATATGGCACCATTCCCCAGGGTGATCAGTTTGTGACCTGGTGGTAGGCTGACTATCTTGGACTGCTGCCATCATGGAAAGGGCAGTACATCGCCCTTACTAGCATAGACACTTACTCCAGGTATGGATTTACCTTCCCTGCACATAGTACTTCTGGCAAAACCACTATCCATGGACTTGCAGAATGCCTTAGCCACTGTCATGACTTAATCACACAGCATTGCTTCTGACCAAGGAACACATTTCATGGCCAAAGAAGTGAGGCAATGGGCTCATGCTTATGGAATTCACTGATATTACCATGTTCTTCAGCATCCAGAAGCAGCTGGATTGATAGAAATGTGGACTGGCCTTTTTAAGATGCAAATGCACACCAGCTGCATAGCAATACCTTGCAGGGTTGGGGTGAGGTTTTTCTAAAGGCAGTATATGCTTTGAATCAGCATCACTACTGTATATGGTACCATGTCTCCAATAGCCTGGATTCATGGGTCCAGGAATCAAGGGTGGAAGTGGGAATAGCATCACTCATCATCACCCTTAATGACTAACTAGCAAAATTTTTGCTTCCTGTTCCTTTTACCTTATGGTCTGCTGGCCTATAAATCTTGTTCCAAAGGGGAAAGGGTTGTTCTAAGAAGCACAACAATGATTCCATTGAACTGGAAGCTAAGACTTCCCCCTGTTCATTTGGGGCTGCTAATGCCTCTGAGTAAACAGGCTAAAAAGGGAGTTACAGTGTCGGCAGGGGTGACTGGTCCAGGATATCAAGGGGAAATTGGACTATTACGCCACAATGGGAGAAAAGAAGAATAGACTTGGAGTGCAGGAGATGCCTTAGGGAACCTCCTAGTATTATCATGCCTTATTATTAAGGTCAATGGGATATACAACAATCCAATCCAGGCAGAATGCCAATGATCCAGAATCTGTGGGAATGAAGTTATGGGTCACTTTGCCAGGAAAAGAACCAAGATCTGCTGAAGGTCAAGGGAATACAGAATGGGTAGTAGAAGGTACTGCAGTTGTAAATACCAATTTATGCCCACATGACCAGTTATAGAAATGAGGATTGTACAGTAATTGTAATTGTTCTCTCCAATTTTGTTAATATATTTGTTCATATATACACATATATTAAGAAGGTATCTTTTTCTTCCTTTGTAATATAATGTTGAGAGGCTTAATATTAGTTAAGTACTGTTAAACCTATATAATAATGTTTAAGTTATTAAGTATATTAAGTATATTAAGTATAGGCATAAGGAAAAACTTTGCCTTCTACTCTGGGGAGGGAATTAGCACACTTCTTTTTGTACACAGGATTGTTGTACCATGTGAAGTGTAAGTATGAACTTGTTTTTGTATCTGGAGCCCAAGTATGGTTTAAGGTTGGTTGCCAAGTTAACAAGGGGTGGATTGTGACAGTTAATTGTGTTGTCAACTTGAATAAGAAATGCCTAGCAGATTGGTTTAGCACAGTTCTGTACTGATTGACTTACTGAAGATGGAAGACCCACCCTAGGTGCGGTTGGCAGCAACTAATAAGCTTTTAGCTTGGATGGAATAAAAAGAGAAAGAAGGAAATCTTACTTCTCCTTCTTCAAAGGAGCTCCAATTTTTGCCACTGCCTTTGGATGTCTGTCTCCAGGCTATAACACACTTTTCAGCCTTCCAATGCAGATCCTTTGGCTTCCTGACACAAACTTGCAGGAAACTCTGCAGTAAGCTCCAGGTCTTTGACTTTTGACTGGATATTCCAGATCTCCAGTATTCAGATGGCCCTTTTGCATTCTTCCACACTGCAGGTAGCCATTGTAAGCCTACCTTGTAAATTCTTTCCATATCTTATATACTTATATATATATAATCAGTTCCTCTAGTGAACCCTGATAGAGTGTCTGTCTTGTAAATGAATTTATTAACAAAGCTTAGATTCTCATCATTAGGTTTGTCAACTATAGTTGGTTTTTAAAATATGTTCTTCGTCCAGTTCACCAAATTCACTTCTATTTCTAGCTCACAGAGATAATTTTTACGAGTGTGGAATTTCATTAAATGCCTCTTTTTGCACTATTTATACAGTATTTTTCTTTTGTACCCTGCTGATATCATGGATTATGTGAATTTTTAGATGTTAAACCAGCCTGCATGCCTTACTAGTCATGATGTATAATTCTTTTTATGCATTGTTTCATTTGATTTGATGATATAAGTATTTTTATATTTATATTCATGAGAGTTATTGGACTGTTTTTTGTTTTTTGTTTATTTTATATTGTTGTTATGGCTTGTGTCTAAATGTCTCTCCAATGCCTCACACGGTCATGGGGGGTGCTTTCAGAAGTAGCTGGATGTAGAGTGTGCAAATCTGGGATTAAGTGTGTGATGCTAATATTAAGGGTGTGTGATTACTAAATTAGTCCACTGATTGGTTTGCCATAGTTCTAGGTGTGGGTAATGGGAAGGCCCAACCTGAGTGTGGGTGGCACCACCCAAAGAGCAGGTAGCCTTGAAGGGATTAAAGGGAGAGGCAGCAGTAGCTGCTGCTGCTGCTCACTGCTTGCTGCCTTCTGCTTTGCTGCCCTCTGCCTGCCATGAACTGTTTCCTTGTCTGTGATGCCCCTTCGCCATGCCACCCTGCCTAGGAGCCAGTCAGCTATGAACTAAAACCTCTACAAACTGTGAGCTAAATAAATCTTCCCTCCTTTAACTTTGGGAGTCATGTATTTTGCTCCAGCAATGAGAAAAGTAAGACAAATGTCATTGCCCTTTTCTTAATATTAGAGTAATGCTGGACTCAAAGAATGATATAGGTAATATTCCCTCTGCTTCTATTCTCAAAGAGAGAGTAGATAATGGTATGATTTCTTCTTTAAATGTTTGGTAGAATTCATTAGTGAACTCGCCTGGAATGGGTATTTTATTTTCTGCAAGTTTGATTATTGAATCAGTCTCTAGAGTTGATATAGACCTATTCAGACTATTTCTTCTTCAGTCAGATTTTTGCAGATTCTTTCCAGCAACTGCTTTATTTTATTTGGGTTATGAAATCTGAGGCCATAGAATTGTTCATCATGTACTTTTATCCTTTAAAGTCCATGAGATCTGTACTATGTCTTTTATTTCTGGTTTTAGTAATTTGTATCTTTCCTTTTTTTCTTCCTAGTTAAGCCAACTAAAGACATAAATTCTATTGATATATTCGAAGAACAAGCATTTGGTTTTATTGATTTTCTCTATTGATTCCCAGTGTTAAATTTTATTGATTTCTGTTCCAATTTTTAAAATTTATTTTCTTCTGTTTACTTTGAATGTAATTTGCTTTTTTGTTTCCAAAAGATGGAAGATTACTGATTTTAGATTTTTTTCTTTCTTTCTTTCTTTTAATGTGGGTACCAGGAGTCGAACTCAGGACCTCACGCTTGCCAGGCAGGTGCTTATGCCGCTGAGCCATCTCACCGGCCCTAGATCTTTCTGATATATGCAATAATCTAATTTCTTTTTTTTTTTTTTTTTTTGTGGGTACCAGGGGTCGACCTCAGGACCTCGTGCACCAGCAGGCTCCCATGCCACTGAGCGATATCACCGGCCCTTTTCTCGTATGTGGGTTCCGGGAGTCGAACTCAGGACCTTGCGCTCGCCAGGCAGGCGCTTATGCCGCTGAGCTATCTCACCGGCCCTCTAATTTCTAAGAATAGTACTTGCTGCATGCTGCAGTCCACAAATTTTGGTAAGTGTTATTTTAATTTTATTGTAATTAAAAATAGTTTTTGATTTCATTTTTAAAAATTTTTCTCCATGTTGAATTGTCCAATATTTAGAGTACTAAAGATTCCAATTTTGGGGGCTAGTCTGTTTCTTTTTGCAATTCTGTCTCTCTCTCATGTGCGCACATGCCTCAGATACCTTGACACTATGTTGTTAGGTATGCATTTAAGAGTGTTATATATCTGGGCTGGTGAGATAGTTCAGTGGCATAAGTGCCTGCCTGGCAAGCATGAGGTCCTGAGTTTGACTCCCAGTACCCTCATATATATAAAGATTGTTATATCTTCTTGGTGTGCTGAGCCCCTTATCATGTTATGCCTTTTTAAAAAAATTCCTGATAACTTCATTTCTTCTGAAGTCTGCTGTGTCTGAAATAAATGTTACTCACACTTTGATTAGTATTATTGTGGTATTTTTCCATTCCTTTGCTTTTAATCTACATGTCTTTATATTTCAAATGGGATTCTTATAGACAGCAAATAGTTGAGCTTTGTTTTCTGTTAAACTCTGACAATCTCTGTTCTTTAAGTGATATATTTGTATTAGTGACATTTAAAACCCTTATTGATACATTTGGAATAATTCTCCATTTTTACTGTTATCTATTTGATGCCCTTGTTCTTTATTTCTATTTTAATTTTGATACCTTTTATGCTTTTTTGTGATTTTAATTAAGCATTTTATATAAGTCCACATTCTCACACACTCAGTCTTGGAAAAAGCCATGCAACCCACCTTAGTTACTTTTCTCTCCTTGCTGAATCAAAATACCCAACACCCAAAGTTAAGGAAGGAAACGTTTATTTAGCTCACAGTTTGTAGAGGTTTCAGTCCATAATCAGCTGGCTCCAAGGCAAGGTGGCATGGCAGCGGGGCAACTGTTCATGGTGGCAGAAAATACCAAAAGCAACAATGGAAGGGAGAGGGAGCAAGCCTCTTTCCTTCCCTTATACTGTATGCAGGCTACACACTCCAGGGTGGGTGTAGCACTAACACCCCAAATCCCAGCAGTAGACAATGAAACAATCACATACTCTAGATTCAGCCGCCTCCAAAAAGCCCACCCCTCCATGACTGCATGAGGCTTTGGAGGGACATCCAGACACAAACAATAATACCACCATAGTAAGTGGAGATTCGTAGATTTAATTTGTTTAAGAAACTAACTGCTGTCTTTCTCCTATGTCTTGAGGAGAAAATCAAGACTTATTGTATGTATCTTATAATGTTTCAGTTTTGCTTTGAAAGATACGTGTGCATTATTTTTGTGATTAGAACAAATAATATATTTTAGAAATGGTTAATAGTAATCAATTTAGAGAGGGTCATGGAGTTAGGTTACTGAGAGAAAAGTAAGAAGTGGTGTCTTCACACAGGTGTGGAAGCCAGATGGGAAGTGGTTCAGAATTGGGCATAGAGGCACACAGCTATAATCCCAGAACTCTGGGAGGCTGGGACAGGAAAATCACAAGTTCAAGCCCAGCCTGGGATACTTAATGACTTAGCAAGACTCTGTTTTAAAATAAAAAATTAATAAAAAGATAAAGGGGCTGGAGCTGTAATTCAGTGTGAAGGCACTGGATTTTTTTCCCCAGTACCAAGGCTAAAAATGGCGAGAATAGTATGGAAAATTGAAACAGTGAGTACAAGCCTCATTTTGGAAACTAGTCAAGGGAAGAAAAGAACCAATGAATTCCAAGAACAAACATATGCCACACAATTCCGAATAAAGTTTATTAAATTATATGTACAATAAATGTAGTAATTCAACACATCTATTTATCAAATCCACTGCAAGAAAGAAAAATAAGTGAACAAAAAAATTTGTGCCTGCATAGTACATGCTCTCAGTATGTAATTTAAGTGGAACACTTTAAATTAATTGGTTATATACGTCAGTTGCTTTTCTTTCAGAATATAATCTTTTTGTAGTAACCTATTCTAGCAATAGAACTTAATGCTACTGCAGATAAATAGGACTGCAAAAAATTCATCAATGAAATGAAATTTTTAAAAATTATAACTGAGATTATACTTTTTCCTCCCAAGAGAATAATTGTTGTAAATTTTAACAGTGTATGATGGCTATTTTTGTGCTAAAAGTCTGCAGGTGAGTTATTTGGAGTCTTTAATTTAAATAAAAAGGCAAAAAACTTCATAACTTCCTTATCTTTCCCCCCTTTCATTCAAATTTTTAAAATTATTTTTTATACAAGGTAGGTACACTGGATATACAAAGTTAAATATACATATTTACAGTCCCACTTCTCAAGCACACGATTTTTTTTCTTTTACGAATCCCAGAGAGACTGCAAAAGATAAGTAGTTTGAGCCTGCCTTTGCCTGAAAGCATGGCTAATATATCAAAATGTGTCTCAAGACATGCGTTAGTTAGTTGAACTTGCTGTAATAAACCTGTAGAAACATTTCAGCATAAAAATAGTTACTTTATATTACTAAATGTCTGAAGACAAAAGAGTAATTGGAAACACTTGTTCTTTGTTTTGTCATACATAGGAAGCAGAAGTAATGCATTTTAACATATTATTTTATTAAAGATGGGTAAATTGGTGAGGCATACCTGGATTTTGGGCGATATACAAAGATGTGAGGCTGGCATTGTATGCAAATGTGGCTTTACAAATTGGTTTTATTTTCTAGCTGTATTTAAAGAGGTGTTACCTACTTAATCAAGAAGCACCCCTCAAAAGACTATTAGATCAGATCACATTGTTAAAGATTTGCATCTAAGAAAGACCAGGAAACACATTAGCCCATACAAGGATTACATTCCAAAACGGGTATAGTGCTGCCGTGCAAGATGCACGTGCATACGCATTTTTACTGTATGCCCTCAGAGAGAGAGAGACAGGGAAAGTAAAGCAACAGTGCTTTTAAATGGTGGAGCAGACCCTCCAAGGCAGTATGTCTTACTGTCACTGAGACCTAAAGGAAATCATGAAGGCTCCTTCTGCCCAGACATCCCCTTCCCCACAATTCCATAGTCTTTTTCCTTGGGATTAAGGCTCTGGTCCATCACAGTTAAAAACGACCATCTCTGGGAAGAGGTAACGCATTAATTCCCTTGCGAGTCCTTTACATTTTGGTTTCTTCCTGAGAGCCTCCTTGAAAGAAGCATATGAAGAAGGTGAGGGTGCTGCAGCCGACCGGCGGGCGATGGTAGGATCCTAAGATGGGCGTCTGGGACAGCAGCTGAGGCAGGGCGCTGAAGACTCCAGACTTGTAAAGACTTGTAAAGACTCCAGACTTTGGGACACTGATTCCGGGGTAACTCAGATATGTACAGAGATCCAGGGCTTCCAGTACACACACCTGTGACTGAGAATTGCTACTTCTTTTTGGGACCCCAGACATATATTTGTGGGGCTGATCAGAGTATGAAGGCTCTGGAAAAACTTCCAAGTATTTCCAGCCACAAACTACCTGGGACAAAAGTTCTCCCAGTAGCCTGGCTGTTCGAAAATGAGCTAAGGGAGACAGAAATATGACGATGATTTCTAGGATCCCTCCAGGAAACTCTTCTCTTCCCCTCGCACCTTCCTAGCACTTACCACAGTCTGCCTTAAGGTCCTTTTCCGTGTCTGTCTCCCCAGTCACCTCCGAGTTCCTGGCAGGCAGGCGACGTTTCACTTCTATCTTTGTGTCACTAAAGGACCTAACAGAGAAGCCGACAGACATCCTTATCTCAACTTGGACACAGTTGTGACCAAGAACTCTGCGTGTCCCAGGGCTCGCTCCTCAGATCCAGCATCCACCAAAGACAGACCTCCTGGTGGCTGCCAGTAGTGGCAGAAGAGCTGCTTCTGCACTCTGCCCTGAGAAGATGCTCATCAGGTGTCTCAGGATTCACAGCCTTAAGGTCTACATTCTGAGCAGCCCTTGAACTCTTCCAGGGAGTGAAACTGCAGACATGGAGTCCTTCTAGGCCTGGGTGTGTCTTACTCATGGGTGTCCCTGAAGCCAACATACGTTGATGCATTTGAAATGAATCATTACACACCGCTCTGGATTTCCTATGAGAATAGGCCTACCAGTCCCAAACTGTTCCAGCCGAACACAAGTCAGAAATGAAAGATTAGCAGAGGCCTGATAAATGCAGCTGCACTGCCCTGAAGTTGACTGTTTATAAAAGCCAGGGAAAGGGACACATTGCAAGTGACCTCCAGAGCTGCAGGGCTTCCTGACATGACCACATGAAAATAAGAATATAACATTTCTGCCTGGCTACCTGCTCCCCAGTTCTCAGGATGAACATTTTGTGCTTTTCTGTCTGAACATCACAGCCATCAACAGCAATGCTGCACAACAACCACTATGCACGGGGCTCCTAACTTGCCTCCATTTCTTCCCCTGGACCTCAGGAGGTCAGGGGATAGATCTGACCTCGGACAGGTTGGGAGCTTTCACCTCTGTCGAGCGACAGCCTAAACAGCAGCCTACACTGAACCCTAGCAGCACGTGGAGAAAGCTGCTTTCTCCAGGGTAGCCAGGGATGGAGGATGGGATAGTCAGTAGATGCTCAGGTTTAGTGCCTCTGGGACATGGCTGGAGACCTGTGTGGCATCCCAAAGGTTGCTTCAGGCTCAAGGACCCCTTTGGTATGGGGCTTGTTAAGGCTGGGTTAGCAGGAAACATTTCTGCTTAACTCTACTGCTGGACTTTTCTTTAGGTCAGGTTACCCAAGAGATGGAGGTGAGGGGAAGGTTGGAGCAGCTTCCAGAAGCAAATAAGTAAATACAGATTTACCTTAATTGTTTTTGCCCAGCACATGGCTCAGCCTTCATATACAAGCTTAGCTTTTAAATACAACATTTCTCTATTCCTCTTTTTCACTTCTTACTTTATCCACTGCATTAATTTTCCTACTGGTTCATATTTAAATAAAGAGACTGGTGTGTGAATTTTGCTTCATTCTCCAATAAGAATAATCTCTGGTTTTTCAGTCTTCTTATAGATATAAAGGTTTTACATAGTTGCCTGGGAAAGTGCCAAACTGCCTGGTCCTTCTTGAAGTACCTATTAAAAAAACACACATACACAAAATGAGAAGACCCACCCACCGAGTTCAGGGACAACACTGTAGAGATAGATTTCTGCCCATGTCCTTCTAAAAGTCCTGCAGTTTATAGAAGAGTATATGGTTTTCAAAACACTTTCCCCTATCTTATTTCATTTTTGCTGGGTAGTAAGCAAGATAGGCATTTCTAATATTCCTATTTTTCAGAAAAAGAAACCTAGTTCAAAGAGCATAAGCAACACTTCTGAGGTCCCTTAATTTAGTAAGTGTCAGAGGTAAAATCTGAATCCGGGTCTCTTGACTCCCAGCTCACTGCTCTTTCAAACATTTCTCCTTTTTGAAGGACTTTGCACATTTATCCAACAAAAAGATACCTAGGATTTAGAATTTCTAAAGTGTAGGATTTCTATTAGTCTCCTGACAATGAGTACCCAGCAAAAGGATATTCCTCTCAGAAGCCTGGACCAAAGCATGGTTCCTTGCTTTTGCTTCCAACCTTGTCTGGGTCCCAGTGAGCCAGGAGCACTGAACCCTCTGCAACGAAGCCCTTCTTGGGCTGCTCCTTACCCAGAAGTATTAGGTCCCTAATCTGTCCCTTCCCTCCAGAGTCTCCAAAGCTGGAAGGGCTGACCTATGCTGTGTTTACATTAATCTCTCATTTTAAGACATCATGATTTGATCACTGCCTTTTCCCAAATGGCTTAGACTTCACTTTAGAGTCCTGCTGCTGAATAAAGCAGCTCAAGTAGCCACAACCTATGCGTTTGGATCCTTGTCAAAGTGAAACTTCTAAGCAAAAAGAACACGTTGAGGCTAAAGTCATACTAGTCATCTAGTTGAATCCTGAAGGAGGATGATCAAGAAGGTGCAGAGAACTGGGATGGTAACACCCAGAGCTGGTAAGAAACTCATACATGCTTACTCCAGGTAAGGAAAATATTAGGTTAGCACTTTTCCTTATGGATAAGAAAAATAAGTTCTCTTGGGCTACTTTACTTGTACTTTGAATACTAAGATACCTTTTGAAGTGATGGAGGTGCACAAACAAGATACTCATCACCAAATACTTCCTTATCCAGTGGCTTAGGATGCCTCTATTAAAGTGTGGTGCCCCTCTCCCTACTCCTTAAAAGTGGAAATGCTTTCAGAAGAGTTTAATAGCTAACACATACTAGCACTGAACTCTCAAATATCATAGCCACATACGGTGACAGCATCTGAAATATGGCTAGGCTGAAATGAGCTTTTCATGACATCGATGAGCTGAGCTATAACTAGAAAGCATATACTGGATTCTGAAAGCTTGGTATGAAAAGAATGTAAACTAACTAATAATTTTACATTGATTACATGATCAAATGGTATATTAAATGCAATGGGTTTATAAAATATATTAGAATTAATTTCACTAAATTAATTTTTTTCAACATTGCCTCTAGAAAATTTTAAATTTCCAATATGGCTTACCTAGTAGTATTTCTACTGAATTGCACTGCACTAGAGTGGCTGCTGACTTCCCAAATCTGACTTTCTTCGGAAAAGAACAACTCAGGGTAGTGAGGGCCTCAGGTTCTGGGAACTTGGGGAACACTGGCTCACTTTCTAAGATGCTGGTGAGGCCAAGACAAACCTCTTTCTTCCCATGTATGCTGAGGACCTGCTGTTCTCATTACTGCAGCCTGACATTGCTTTAGGAAATCTTTTCCAGAGAGAGCAGGGAAAAGCCGGTCTTCAGAAAAAGGGGAAAATTAAAGCAAAGAGGAAGTCAGTGGTTCCTAACATTATGCTCATAACTGAGTAGAAAGAAGGTAGGCCTGGGAGAGATGGGCAGCCTGCGGTCACAGCATGACCCCACATTTGCTACTTCTGTGATCTTTAGAAAGTTACTTAACCTCTTTGGCCCTCACTTTTTAAATTGTTAAATGAAGATAAATCTTGGTTTCCAGGGATGTTTGTTGAGAGAATGTCATTAAAAGTATATCAAGCACAGTGTTTGGCTTTCTAGTAGAATTTCAATAAATGTTGATTTTTTTTCTCCCCTTCCTATAAAGATGAATTCTTTGTTACTGTTTTGCAATGCTGAAGAGGCGGAACCCAGGGTCTTGTGCCTGTAAGGTAAACACATTACCACTGATCTACATCTCTCGCTCTCCTTTGTTTTAATTAAGTAGTTTCCTTTTGGAATAAGGTTATTAGAAGTCTAGCATAAATAAGAAGGTCTTTGGGATATCCACATATATACTTGAGTTTCATGGTGGAGACCTAGCCTTCATCACAATTTTCTCGTGTTGTTTCATAAAACCTTTAAAAATAAAAATTTCCAGTGTAAAACACATACAATAAAATGTAAGTGAAAATCTAATTAATAGCAATAATGACTTTGATAACTGCCCTTCCATCTAGCAGACATTGTCATATTTGGTTTTAGCCCTAATATTAGTAACAGCAATACCATCTCTGGAGCAAACAGACTGGATGGTACAGACACTGAGAAGGTTCTTCTTTTCGTGCAGAGAAGACTGTGTTTTGTTTTGTTTTGTTTTGGTACCGGGAATCGAACTCACAACCTCACGCTTGCCAGGCAGGTGCTGTGCTGCTGAGCTATATCCCCAGCCCAAGAAGACTGTATTTTGCATGGCTTGTCACCCCTAGTTCTTCCTTCGATACATAACTAGGAAGAAAAGCATGATGATATTCTTACCAACAAACCATCCATCATCACATTTTTCCATGACATCGACGATATCTCCATCTCGGAGTTCCAACTCATCGTCATTTTGTGGTGTGTAGCTATATAATGCTTGGTAGCTAAATCTACAAATGAGAAAAATGAATAGTAAGTAACTCAAATGCTGACAAGATTAGTGAGTTTTTAAGCCCCATTTCTGATTTATCAACATTTGATTAATGTCACATCTTCTCATTTGCATTGTTCAACTCTGCCAACTCCTTCTCCGCTGGTGCAGATGTGCTTAAAAGTCTTGGCTCTGTCCATAATGTTCCTTGCTTTACACCTCCCACCCCCATTCAGCATCAACCTTACATCACCCCTTTCCAATGGGACATCTGCTGCCACCTCTCTATTAACATTGCTATATCAGAAGTCAACACTGATTTTTCTAGTTGACAAGAAGAACATCTGCTGGACGTTTCTTGTTTCTTACCCTGGCCTCTTGGAGGTAGGTAGCTCTGCTGACCAGACGTCATCTGATCTGGTCTGTGAAACTGAGCATCCCTGGAACATTACCTACCTCTCCTGCTCGCCTGTATCCTTGTGGGTGATCTCATATACTTCTATAGGTACAAAGAGACCATCTGTCCTAGCTAAGGCCCTTTTCACTGCTTTACTGGATTTGTATCTTCTAAACAATGATTTTTGTCCTTTGTCTCTGAAACTCAATTCTACTCTGTTGTCAGAGTTATCTCCCTAAAACAAAAATATGATCAATATGTTGCTCACTTCAAAAACCTTCAGTGGCTTCCTTGTAGCTGCAGAATAAAATCAAAACTGCACCGTGGAACCTACCATCTGGTCGCATCCTACATTTTGCGCTTCAGATCCATCTGCTCATGAACCATATACTGTGGCCACACAGGCTTCTTGGAGATCTCTAACACTGCCCACTCTGTGCCTTTGCATATACGTGGTCTCATCTGGAAAGATCTTTTCTTTCCTATCTTAGTTCTCATGATTCAATTTTCTCTCAATGCTTGGTTCAAATTCCCCTTCTGCTGTGAACAGAATTTCCTATATGCATAAAGCATAGGAAATATCCACTAAATTTTGAATGAAGGAAAGAATCAAACTTATTCATTTCTGCTCAGAATTAACTGTTCTTCTCCCTGTGTCATCCAGAGCACTAGCACTGAACGCCACCAGCAAAGCTCTCATTGGGCCTCGCGTGTCAGTTACTTCTTCACCAGTCTCTGTCTCCTGTTAGTCCGTGACTCCCTTTATTTACCCGCCACCTGTTTTCACAGCCACTGACAGGAAACATGGCCTCTATTAGAAACCCTCAGGGAAGAAGGGAATGATTTGCTCATTCCTCCAAATGTCTATACCCATAGCCAGCCAATGATCTGCTTTCTGAGGCCAAAAGTACGCCAAGGACATGAAAACCAAAATGTGCCAAGTGTACTTACAAATCTTGTGAGGTTTGACTCCTATCTGGGGTGACTCTTCGCTGCTGGGCTTGAGGTTGCTGAGAAATGATTAAAGATGGTTTATTGTCAGAAGGGGATACCTTGTGATGAAAGTCAAGGGGATGAGAGACAGTGCTGCAGTAATGAACAGATTTCTCGGCAATGTTTATGATCTCATTGCAAACTGCTTCCTGTGAGGTGGCCCCGACATATGCAGAAACCCCCATAGAACAGTCAACATGGGGACCAAAAAAAAAAGAAAAAAAAGAGAGAGAGAAGAAGAGATGTAACATTCCAGATGAAGCACATAAGTCCAGGGAAAAACAGAGTTGAAGATCCAGGTTAAAAAAATAGATATTCCAGTAGTGGAGTACCGGAGGGATCCAGGTGTAAGCATGGAAAAACAGGTGAGACACAGAAGAATTTGGGATTTAGTATGAATATTAAAAATAGAGAGGCAGCAGTATAAAAGCCTGTAATTAGTGAGTAACTGTTACAAATGGAATAATCTCAGGACAGAAATGCAATTATGTATCCCCAATCATGCACTAATACATTAATTTAATCTCACATGTAGGCAGAGTGGAAAAATAATCTCTAAATTTCTCTGCTTTTTTTAAGGGGTAACCTAACATTTGGTTCCACTACAAGGGCCATAGACTCTTGTAAGCAATGGCTCTGTGAGTTAAGCAGTCATTACTCTTCGGAGTCAGTAAGGATTCTCTTAGGAAACGCTACCATAGTCTTATTCAACAGGCGTCTTACCACATAGCTCTTTTCAGATTCTGTGAGATCAGGTCCTGCTCTCAATGAATGATGAGAAGGCTGTGATCACCAAGCAAATCATAAGGGAGACGTTTTAGCAGATGTCACATTGGAAAGGATTCAAAATAAAAGAGTGAGCAAATACACATACCACACCATCACACTCAGACGACACAGGATACCCGTGGCATACGGCCACTGAGCTTCCATGACAACACGGTGGATGGGGAGGAGAAAATGCAAAAGTACAGAGTTAGAAGCAAGCATCCAGGCAATGAAATGGGGAATTGAAAACATGGTGGCAATGAGCAACACACGGTCCCCAGATTGGCCGGAGAGAGACATAAAAGGGATGCCTTTTGGAACAGACACGTCCCTCCATGAGCCACATATAGTTGTTCCCTTCACTCTCAGCTAAGAAGCATCTAGGGAAAGGCTGCTATCTCCAAGCCAGTTTAAGTATTTTTTGACTGGGAGCCTCTAGCAGAGCAGGCCTATAAAACTATTAGGTCTGCCACATTTGGATACTTACAAAAACTGCAAAAGAATACTTTTGTAACATTACTGATTAATATTCCAAGTATCAAACAAGACCACTTCCTTGGAAAACTCTGCATATGACATGCTACATAGATCTGAATGGAGTTCAGAGAGCTCATAGGGCAGAGCTCGTCTCCAGAAGGAGGAATGCATGCCCTGATGCAGAAACAGAGATGAGACTGTCACTCAGCCCAAATACCACATGTGGACATGGAAATAGGGGCAATCAGGCCCTGCAGACTTGCCTTTTGAGCAGGGCTCTCATGGTGGAGGCCAGGCCTTCACTGAAAGTCTATTTGAAATAATTTCCCCCAGAGAGGATTCAGACCCAAGCACTAGGAATTCTTTTTGAATAAATATTTGAAAACCCTCCAGGTACCATGCAATAATTGTAATGGGCCACAGCAACTCCAGGGCCTTAGAAATGTTTGTGTAGGGTCCACGTGTTTCATAGAGATGCCCACAGAGAGTGAGGGGCTCCTCTGAAGTTATACAGCAACTGAGTAGAGATTTGTCTCCTGGGTTCCACTACTGTCCTGCTTCATGTCTTTCATCCTCAAACCCTCTTCCACCTTATCAAGTGTGCTCACTGACATAACCATCAACGAGTCTCCCAGAAATGCTAGAGAAAAGCACAACAGGTTGATCATCCTGTTTTCTTTTTTTTTTTGTGGGTACCAGGGTCGACCTCAGGACCTTGCGTGCCAGCAGGTGCCTGTGCCGCTGAGCGATATCACCGGCCCTTTTTTTTTTGTATGTGGGTTCCGGGAGTCGAACTCAGGACCTCACGCTTGCCAGGCAGGTGCTTATGCCACTGAGCTATCTCACTGGCCCCGTTTTCTTAAAATATGCAGAAAGCTGCTGCTCAGAGGGGTCTAGTGCATTCCTCACTATCACATGGACAGTGAGAGGCAGAGCACCACGTCACTTACTCCTCCTCTCCACTGTAAATGTCCTCATCTTTTAGCATGCTCTGCACAACCAATTTCTATCCAGTCATCACTGCTATACTCTCATTCTTCGGGAAGTCTCTGGTTCTCTATATCTCTAAACCGTGACCACTCAAATCCATCCCCTTGGACTCTGGCAAAGTGAAGGAAAAGGCAGAACCAAAGGCCATTTCATGCTCCTTTAACAGTGTCTCAGTACTTGTACCCCTCTGCCCCATGGCTGAGAGTTGACCTGTGTGGCTCTACTCATCATTCCCCATCCTCTGATCAAGGCTTCCATGTAACAAAGGGGAGAAATGGATGTTCCAAGCATCTCCTGTGTGGGCTTTCAGAAGAATGAAACATATTCTGGGCACTTTGAGTGGCCTAAAAGAAGGGCAACTTTCTAAAAATGAGTGCTGTTCAAAAACAAGAGTAGCTACCTACGAGGAAATGAGCTGCCTGGTAAGTAGCTATGGGATTTGAGACCCCTGTTAACCATTATTATTTAAGATATTATGGAGCAGTACACCTCAAGCTCTAACAAAGGGAGATATTACGTGGGAACTTGTTGAAATGCAGACTCTGGGTTTCTATCTGGTGGTGCTGGCACTGTTGATTCTCAAACTAACTTTAGGAAACAAGGTTGCAGAGGACCTCAATTATCTCCTACTGAGATTATCTGCCTACATATCCCAAGACAGAGCTGGTCACACTTCATGAAAACAAAAGCTTCTCTGTCTCTGTCTCTGTCTCTGCCTCTGACTCTGTCTCTCTCTCTCTCCCTGTCACAAACACACACACACACACACACACGCATGCGCGTGCACACACATTTCCAAATTCCACCTGGTGGCCTGATATCCTCAGGTCAAATCAATACAAAGACAGGATGTGTGCATTCTCTACGTGTGATCTTCACATCTAACAAAAGCCCCCAACATCCTTCGATCAACTTAATTCCAAAATTCTTACTGGATTTAATCATCTAGCAAATAGCTGGTAGCCAGGGATGGTGGCGCATGCCTGTAATCCCAGCACTCAGGAGGCTGAGGCAGGAGGATTGCTGCGAGCCAGCCTGGGCTACACAGTGAGTTCAAGGCCAGTCTGAACTATGTAGTAAGACCCTGTCTCAAAAAAAAAAAAAAAAAAAAAAAGCAAATAGTTGGATCCAAAAGAGGATCAGTGAATCAAACACAGTAAGAAGGACCTGGTATTTTATAAGCACATTAAGTGAATTACCTCACCTGAGTTTTGTATTAATCCTTTGACTTGGGGAGGGCAAAAGAGGGAATTTTAAGGCTCAGAGAAGACTGAAGACTTACACAGATAGCAAAGCCACTGAGCATAAATGCTGAGTCCCTTAGTAATTTAATCTCTATACATCACCTCCCTCTTGGGTTATGATGGGATTGCTGGCATAACTGAAAAGCAACACTAACTTCTACTTGTTCTTAAAATGGGCACTGTAACTTCTTGAATATGTTTTACTCTAGGTGCTCAAAGGTACTTCCTTCTCTAAAAGGTATGATGCGTAGTAAAGATAACATCCAAGCATTAATCCAAGGAACGACAGCACTGGAGGGATGTTGGAGGTTCACTAGTACCTCCTTTGGTCTCAGGCCACACCTTAACATCTGAATGGTACAACTTAACCCCATTCCTAAGGGGCAGAAAGGGCTAGGTTCCTCACATTGCATTTGTTGAATAATGAAGAAAGAAGACAAGTAAATATTTATTCTGTTAGCTCAGATTTAATTTCTCACTCTTTACATTTACATTAACATCACATGGAGCTAAAATACAAACCAAGGTGTTTTTGTGTGTGTGTGTAGAGGTGGCCATGGCATGAGGTGGACTCTTAGAGAAGATGGAAACTATTCAGATCCATCACAAGGATCAGCCGCTTACTTCAAAAGCTATTAACCCTCAGACTGTGTTTTTTTTTTCTTTTCTTGCTCCTATTTTTTAATCTAGTTTTTATTTTTCATTAGTACCTGTTTGCATTATACAAAGATCACAGGCCTTGTGGGGAGTTGGTCACGTACATAACAAAGCTCAATTCTTTTTTCATCCCCTTGTCCTTCTCTTCCTCCCCCGTCCATCTTTTGATCCCCTTCCCACTTGAAAAAGATCTATCTCCCTACTACTTACTGTCTAGTTTGTCTTTTATTTTGGTCTTTATTTATATTTTGGGCTTCTCATTTAAGAGAAACTATGCAATATTTAAGCTTTTGTGTCTGATTTATTTCACTGAACGTTTTGGTCTCAAGGTACACTCATTTCCCATAAATGACTCAAATGTATCCTTCTTTATGCCACAGTAGTACTCTACTGCAAATAAACACTATATTTTCTTTATCTATTCATCTGTTGATGGTCATATATGCTTCCAAGATTTAACTGCTATGAATTGTGCTGTTATAAACATGGGTATCCAGGTATCCCTGTAACATGTCTTTGAATCTTTCAGAAAGATACCCACTTTCACTTTCTACCCACTGAATAGCTTTATATAGCTGTTCCTCTAAGGCTGTACTGCCTAATATGGTAACCAGTAGCCACACGTGGCTACTGAGCACTTGAGATGTGGCAAATGCAAGCGAAATGTGCAACATGTGTAAACATATACATTAAAAAAAAACTTAATACAAAATAAAAAAATGAATAACATGTCACTAAATACTTTTTGGGTATATTGGGTTAAATAAAGTCTAATATTAAAATCAATTTCACCTGTTCCTTTTTACTATGGCTACCAGAAATTTTTAAATTACGTATGTGGCTCAAATTATCTTTCTCCCAGGCATTGCTGCTCTCACCTCTCCTAGGTCCTAATATCTGCCCTCATTTACACCTAAGAGTGGACACATGTTCTCACCAGGACCTCATCCGGGGTTAAGAATAAAGGAAGTATTAGCTCATGCTAAGTACGTTTCATACTCTGAAGATGCATTCCAGTTTTCATGTGCTTGGAAAAATAGAAATCTGTCCAACAAGGTGCTTGTGAGTGCACGCACGTGCACGCGCACACACACACACTCAGACTGTACTTCCCTTATCCTCCTCAGTAAGCAGGCAACAGTCAGTGATAGAGAAACTTTACTCTGCATTCATACGCAAGTTGCACTGCTGGCCTGGAGCTAGGTGAGTGACCCTGGCTCTTGGTCTGTTGCTCTGTTGTCCTATCTTCAGTTCACACAAGTGCCTCTGAAATCTGATCTTAGCCTCCCTGGAGCTGTTAATTCCTCTGGATCCACAAAACACTTCATGCTACTATAGTTACTAAGCATCCTCTTCCAGCTTTGTGTGTGTACCAAAGTCTGGAAGTCCAAAATTAATTACACACAGGCTAAAAGAACAGCAGGAAACACTAGCGATTTGGATAGGACAGAGACACTCATCTTCTATATAACCCTGGAGCACCTCTAGAGATACCATAAATCTCCACTGCTCTCTTAAATGGCAGCGTCTCTCAGAGATGGCGTTCCTCTAGTCATCTCCTGCCCACGCTTTCTCAGATCCTACCCCACCTTTCTGGTGACCTATACCAGCCCCTCAGTAGGGCAGTGAGAAAATCTGGGTGCCAGGCCAGGCTTTGACACTAATTCATTATCTTTTAAACAAAATGTCTAACTTGTTTTGACTTCAAAGTTCTCAAATAAATAAGGTTAGATAGGATTTATATAAATGTCTTTTTTGGCTCTAACATTCTATGATTGGAGTATGCTTGTCTTATGAGTTAATAGCTACGACTCAGCAGGGCTGATGTGGCTTAGGGGAAGCAGCGCTCCCCACACTGCCTACTGAAGACCGGGTGGGGGAGCTTCCGATCGCACTCTCAGATATGGACGGACGGCTCACGTCTGGGAGTGTGGGAGGCGAGCGGCTATCCTGCGACAGTGATAGAAGATTTGTGGCTTCTAGAACACCATGAGCACACTGCCAAAAAACTGGTGAAGCCAGATTCAGCCTCCATAGTTGCAGTTCCGGGAAAACTCCAGAGTGTCCTCAAACAGCCTCTGGCTCCACTGCCTTCTCCCACTGAGTTGACTGAGAAAATGATCACAGCTTAGATATAAAACAGTTCATTGACAATTAGTTCAGCTGCTTACCACCTAGACTTAAGCTTGGCAGACCACTCAACAACAAAAGTACCACAGTAACTTTGTAGTGACTTGTATCTGATGACACTCAGCCAACGCTCTGCTCTTTGTAGACCAGTTTACTCCTTAGTTTCTGTCATATGATGGTCAGAGAAGGAATGGCAGATGTGTTAAAGGGGAAAGAACCCAAAAGCTTTCCATGAGTAGCTTTTGCTTTTATCCTCAAGGTGGGAGAAAAATAAGAAGAAAGACTCATTGGTTAGAATGCAAATTCCAAACTTTCTAAATTCTTAATTTACACAGCTCCCCAGAGAAACAAGCTTCTTATCTTCTACTTTCTTCTCTTTCAACCCCAACTTCCTCTCTCAAGTGGGTCGGGGTAACAACAATGAGGTAGATTTTTCCATGCTCCTCAGTATCACACAACAGCTACTGAGTCCCACCTACCTGCCCTGTGCTAGATGCTCTCATCACCATTATTCACTTGATGTCACTTAATTCTCATAATAACTCAAGAAGGTGGTCAGTATTTACCACACTTCACAAATGAGAAAAGGAGGCCTGACATGTCTGAGTTGAAAATATGAAGAGCCTGGATTCAAACACCCGTTTCTCTGACTCTAAATTCTATACACTTCTCTATACCCTGATCTTCCAGGTGCTCTACCAGAGGGAGATTTCAGAACATGTAAGAAAGATGCTCATGGACAGAGCACCTTAACTTGTCCTGTACTCTGTGGCTAGCACTTGGGTGTTGACTGGTAAGCAACATTTCTCCTAACACCATTTTAGGAGTAGACACTGCTGCTTCTGAGTGAGTAAAAGGAAAATGTTTTGCACTTTTGAGTGTCTTAACATTTCAAATTTCCCTTTTTGTTCTTGCAAGTTGCATTGTACGTTTTCCCTTTTATTTCTGATTTCAACCTCCAAGAAGACTGTGCCTTCATTCTTAATCTATGTGGGAACTAACTTATTTTCCATATGCGGAGGGATATTTCCTCTGAAGGCACCAAAGTCCCTCTTTCTGTCCTCTCAGATGAGTGGCTTCCCTATTCTCTAAGACAGTAGTTTCTTGTTTTTTAGGCAGATGCTTTGAGGACACTTAGCTTTTCTGAATACTTCCATCTCACACTTCACACCCTCAGATTTTATTTTTTGATTGGTTTCCTCCCCTTTACAAACCAAATTTATATTACAACTGCTTTGTCACTCTTTGTAGCCCTCGGTTTTCGCATTTCATCATAAATGTCTAATGGCTTATAAGCTCTTAAGCTGGTGGTCCATGGGCAAGGTGGGAGCTCTTGAGTGGACTCAGGTGTGAGCCTCTAGGAACTTTGCAGAACTGTGTGTGTCACCCTCCTCATACTGCCTTGAGCCCTCAGTTGGCTCTGATCCTCAGATGTTCTGTGATGCAGAAAAAGTTATATCAGTTGGACAGATGGTCTTTAAAGATTCTTTCTAATTTAGAAATTCTATGAGGCTTGATCACAAACAGCAGAAACTCTTAAAATCCATGGCTAGAGGCTAATCAGCAAATGATGCTTCTATCCTGGGGAAACTCAGTACATATTAGATCCAAGAACTTGTTTGGTAATGTGAACTCTTGGGTGTGTCTTTGAGTATGTTTTTTCCAATTAATTAAGTTGTCCCTCAAAAAACAAATAAAGGAAAATGTTCATTTTTCAATAGTCTGCAGGTATATAATGAATCCCCTACTTAAAATTTTATATGTGTTTCTCATTATTTCAACTAAAATTCACACAAGATTTTCACCTGATCATAGACTATCGAAGCTAAAGGGACCTCAGTTCTCTCCTCTGGATCTTTTGTTCATGGACAAGGAGGCTGCCAGGAAAGAGAATTGACTCATCCAAAAGCTCTCTGCAGGCTAATGGCAGAGCTGGAGCTACAAGTCAGTACCTGACACTGAACACAGTGTCCTTCTCACCCCACCCTCATTTCCCCTGGACTCCTGCATTTCATTTACCCACTTCAGCTATTCAGAAAAAACCTGTACCTAAAAACTCGAACAGCTGAACCAATGTGACAGCAGTCTCGTCGTGAAAAGTCAAATCTCTTTAGTGGTAGAGTTTACATGTGCAGAGTCAGGGCGGGGGGCAAGTGGCTAAGGGGATAGAAAGCAGAGGAGCAGGGACTGCAGGGAAGATGATTCAATGCACTGTTAGGAGATGCTGATGATATCTGAGGTGCCAAAGAGTACTCTCCAAGCTCTGATCCCAGTTCCCCTCCCAGACTCCCCCATCTGTGCACCTGCAGATACCAAAAGCTGCACCCAAACCAGGAACACACCATTCCCCAAACATATCTTTCAGTTTCTTTTTTTTTTTTTTTTTTTTTGTGGGTACCGGGGGGTCGACCTCAGGACCTCGCGCGCCAGTAGGCACCCGTGCCGCTGAGCGATATCACCGGCCCCTTTTTCGTATGTGGGATCCGGGAGTCGAACTCGGGCCCTCGCGCTTGCAAGGCAGGCGCTTATGCCGCTGAGCCATCTCACTGGCCCTATCTTTCAGTTTCTATCTCTGCGGTATTTGCTTTATACACTGTCCTCTTGTTTACCTCTAGAAAACTCCTTATTCTTTAAGGTCTGGATCAAATGCTACTTTTTTCTCATGAAGTATTTGCAGATAACCACCTTCTTCCTCCTACTGCTTATTATTTTCCCCCATCTTAAACTTACAGCACAGACTTTCTGTGACTTTTTTGCCTGTATTATATTTACTTGTGAAAGGGTATTATTTCCCCAGTAGATGTCATGAACTCTTAGTTGTTAGCCATTTTCTTTTCTTTTCTTTTCTTTTTTTTTGCATTCAACAAATATTTACTAAGCACTTTTCATATATATCAGATATCATGGCTCCTGACCCTAGGATTTAGCTTTAATATTCCATAGGGACACAGGCAAGCAAAAGGGCAACGACAACAGCTGAGAAGTGCTCAAGTAGTCAGGCGCAGCGCTCACACAGCACAGAGCTAGAGCCACTTCATTGAGTTATACAGGGGTAGAGCAGATTGTCAGGAAAGACAACCCTTCCAGTTCTTAGAAGAACTAACATCTGTGGAGATGTGAAGGACAGGTGAGAACTATCCAAATAAACAAGTCAGGGAGGCTTTGGAATACGAGTCTGGCTTGCCCTTTAAATGGTCTTCTGAGGCCAGGAAGGAGGACTTTCCTGATAGCAATGGGAAGCCCTTGATGATACTCCTCCCCCTCAGTCTCTTTTTTTTTTTTTTTTTTTTGTGGGTACCGGGGGTCGACCTCAGGACCTCGCACGCCAGCAGGCGCCCATGCTGCTGAGCGATATCACCGGCCCCTTTTTCGTATGTGGGTTCCGGGAGTCAAACTCAGGCCCTCGCGCTTGCCGGGCAGGCGCTTAAGCTGCTGAGCCATCTTACCGGCCCCCCCTCAGTCTCTTGAAGCATTTAACACAGTGCCTGGAGCATTCTAGATACTTGAAAGAAAGTTAATAATCATAACATTTCATGCTATTATTTCATTTAAGGCTGCTAGGTAAAATTCTATTTACTGGCCACTAACTCAGTCTAGTTCTCCAAAACCTACAATGAACTTGAACCTTTGGTTTAGGAAGAAGAATAATGGCTGGCAGTGTTCTTTACACCCAAATTGGCGTAGAACGCATTTATTCAAACAAATGACACAGCCTGATGTCATGGTGTCTGGACAGAACCATTAGAGAACAGAGGTCATATAAGTCCTTTCCATCATTAGCTTGTCTGTCACCCAAAGAGGTCCCAAGAGGCAGGAGTCCCTTGTGAAGGACCCCATTTCCAGAGTTGCCTCAGGAGGGAAAGTGAGAGCAGCGGAGATGGAGGTGTGTGGGCAGATGCCCTTTCCACACAACCTCCCAACTCGCACCAGGAAGCAAGCTTGGGACCAGTGGTGGTCACATCCTTGGAAAAAGCTTGCGCCAGGAAAGCAGAAGCAGGGGAGGGGGCAAGAAGTGGCACACTTGGGGTCTGGAGGCTACCAGGAAGGACAACCAAATTTCAGTAAGCCTGGAAGTCTCCAGTGTTGTCCGCTATTCCACTCCTGTCTTCCACAAGGAAACAGGAAGTGTAAGCCCCTAACCTCACTGAGAAGTCCAGCACCATGCAGTTCCTATTCACACTGGAACCTGGAATTGGGCTGTGATGATGACTCACCGCTGAGGATAAGAAGGCTCCTAGTTCCTCATGTTTAAGTGTAAACTGGTTAGAGACACTGTGTTAGAGACACTTAATTCTTTTCACCACTTTACCACCTGTACCAATGACCTACACTTTCCTTAATCGGATGTACACTTTGCTTCCTCATAGAACACACATTCTGGATGCCAGGCATAGCCTCTGTCAGGTAGTGCTGCTTTCCTGAAGCACTAGGGAATGAGACAACAATCTGCAGCAATGGCAGCAGGAAGCCCCCATTTTAAGGCACATGTACTACTTCATTTCATCTGTACAACTACTTTACCGGGGGGAACTACTTCCACTCCTCTTTGCACATGGGAAAACTGTGGCTCAAGGAGGCTTAGTGGCCTGCTAACAAAAGGCTAAGCCCAATTTCTTATCAACTGTCCCACACTGCTTACCTTCAGTGGTCCCACTCCTGTATATGGTGCTAGTGCTCTGAGAAACTGCTTGCGGTGCTGCTTCCTAAAAGAGGTCAGGACTAGAAGGGCTGGCAACACTAGAGATTGCCAGGCTTATTGAAAACTAGTTTTCCTTTCCTAGTCGGCCTCCCAACCCCATGTGCACCACTACTTGTCCCTTCCCTTCCTCTTGCTCTCTTGGTGCACTAGCCTGTGAATTGCTTGTAGCTGTAGGTCTGGGCTAGTACAGTGGTACCTTGGTTTATGAACTTAATTTGTTTTACAATTTTGGAGAAGATGGGTATGTTTGTGTTTGCATGGGGAAGATGGTTATGGCTGTGTTTGTCTCCTGATGTGGAGTTTGCAAATAGAAGCAGAATTTTGCTGAATGCTTTTGTGAACAGAGCGTCCATGAACCGAGGTGTTACCATATGTCTCTGGCCTCTGTGCTCCTGTCCTGTCCTGGTGACACTGCTGTGCCTGCCTGTCTTGCTGAACCTAAGCTCTTCAAGATCATGGATCAATGACTTCTGGACCCTGCCCAGAGGCTGGTATCAGCAGGTCTTGAATTAATGCTCATAGACTGAATAAAGCTTCACAAGAAAACTAGGTTGTAAGTCTGAGGTTTGAGCAGAGTTTACTATGGGCAGCATATACAACAGCTACTAAATACATGGTTTTAGAGACATCTCTATGAACCCACCTGGTTCTAAAGGGATTGCAGAATATCCTCAGCTCTGAAGCAATTCTAGATCACCCAAAATGTTTGCAGTGATGGTGAATCTTGACTGTCAATTTGATTGGGTTTGACGTGCCTAGGAGATTAGTAAAGCACACTTCTGGGTTTGTCTGGATGGGTCATGGGGGAATGACGGTGGTGATTGTCTGGTCTCTAGCCCCTTCCTTTGGCTCTTTTCTACTCTTTCTCTGCTTCTGGCCACCATGCGCTGAGCAGCTTTCCTCTGCCATGATGCCAAGCACCTTGACCTTGGAGCCACACAGCCATGGACTGCAACCTCTGAAACTGCGAGGCCAAGGTAACATTTTCTCTTTTAAGTTGTTTCTGTCTTAGCACCAGACATCCTGGTCCCGGCAATAGAAAGGTGACTAGCACAGTAGCTCAATAGCTTCCCTTTATAAAGTGTCACTCATGTTCCCAGTTCTGTGCTTAGCCCTCACATGCATTATTTTGAGAAATCTTCTCAATCATTCTGTAAGGTAGATGTTATCTTCATTTTATGGATGAAGAAACCAAGTCCCAGAGAAGGTAAATAATTTCCATCATCACAGAGTAAGAGACTGAGATGGTACTCAAACCTGCCTACTTTGGAGAAGCTGCCCAAAGTCTCTGGCTTTCTAGGTAGTGAACAACACAACCAAAATTAGAATCATGGTCTGTCCAGTTGCCAAGTTCATTTTCCCTTAAAAATTTTCTGCCCTCAAAACACCCTAAAGCTGCCTTGGTCCAAACCCTAATATTATTGTAGCTGACTTAGAAAGAAGATAGGTCAGTCACTCAAAAACCTGGCATATCCACTTAGTGACCCCAAGCCTGTCAGGGGGACGCATGCTCCTCCAAAGAACCAAATGCCTTTGTTCACTGTGAACAAGGGCCTGTGCTCCCACACAAACAAAAGACAGGACAAAGAGCTGACTGACACAACTCAGCACTAGCAGCGCACCATGAGTTATTGAAAACAAAGTGCACGTCACAGAAAACCACACCATACCACATCACACCAAAGCCTGGTGTTCAAAGCCATGTTAGTCAGAGCAAACCAAAGATGATCTCTAAAGCATGAATGGTATATAAAGGAGGGCTTCCATTTCATGGGCTTTTGTACCAGGCTAGGAGCAGTCAATAGGGGGATACTTCTGAATCACCTCAAGGGGCCAGAACATAGCCTGACCTTTTCCTCCAACTTTCCCCAGCCCTAACACTTTAATCAATGTCCCCTCCATTCCCCTCCTGGGATATCTTTTTGCTCCCAATGCAAGCAAACAGGTCTCACGAGCATCCACTTGGCCTTGATTGACAGACCAGGGGCAAGACATCCAGCCCACCCTGCCAAGTGAGATGCCAAGTACACCCCAGTCATGCTGCAGGCCTACCTGGCTCATACCACTCTGAGCAGCTCTCCTCTCAGCCTCGCCATCTCTATGCAGCTCTGTCTGCCCCGCCTCCCTTCCTGGAAAAGTGCTGCCCAGAGGCTTGCTGGGCTGGCTCTCCTCAGGAGTGCGGAGCTCTGAGAGTCTCTGTTCAGTACTCAGGCACCTGACCACATCTGAAGGCTTCAAGCAGCTCTTCTTAGAGATCTTGGGTCCACCAGGGCATCTCTCACCTGACTTGCTCTCTGCTTTTCTTTCATATTGTCCATTCTCTTCTTGCCAGGGCTGCAGTTTGCTCTGGCTGCTAAAGGCACCGCTAAGCTCCGAGATGACCCTATCAGAGCTCCCAAATAGCGGCTGGGAGTAGCTATCTTGGCGAATGCCTGAAGATGGCATGTGGAAGCCACCATCTCCATTGACATGAAGAGAGGCCTGCGAGCTGGGGGCCAGTGAGTAGGCTTTTTGAGGAGCAGGCAAGGCCAATGGGGAAACCACTGAGTGTGGAGTAGAGTGATCTGACCAACTCCCACGAGGGAGGCTGACAGGCAGAGAGGGACAGGCCCTCGCTGACAAGGTGAAGTGGTCCGTGTCATAGACAGATGCCTCCGGCAGAGGAGGCAAGGGTGGAGTGAGGGCCAGAGAACGCCTGCTTGGGAGCCCTACAGTCAGCGAGATCCACTCAGAGGTGACAGCGTGCATCTCAGGGGACAGGCCTCTACGGGGATGAGTCAGAGATGAGGGGGCTGGCATGATGATCTTGTTATGACTGGGGCACTTAAAAAGAAAAGGAGAAAAAGAAAACAAAAGGAAGAAGTAAAAGGAACAAGTGTCAGCATAAAGGAAAAAGGAAGAAAATAATCACAAGAGGCACAAAGAGGAATGAAAAGGAGAGGATGAACAGTACACTCTGGTGTCCAACAGGGAAATCATCTGGTGAGGTTTGGAAAGAACCTGAGATGTGGGTGGATTGTGTGTGCGTGTGCATGTGTGTGTGTGTGTGTGTGTGGACTAGTACATGCAGGCAGGGAGCAGCAACAGAGGCAGGTGGCATGGAGATGGGACACAGTCCCATCAGACGGTGACAGATGGTGCGAGTCATCCCTGCAACTGGAGCCCTGAACCAGAATTGGGGGCACACTACTCTTCTGGCTCTTCCCTGGGCTTTTACTCTCTCTAGGGGGCTCAGCAGAGGCTTCCAGAAAGGAGAATGAGTATTATGGCCATTTCGTTTTACAATCATCCTTGGCTATAGTCACATGAAAACCCCAGCTGAGCTGTCCACATCATCACAAAGCAGATTCCCCGCTCCAATCTCACACCCTCTCCCAGGACGGCAGGATATGGGTCTCACTGTGCAGGAAGCCCGTTGAATGCTTTCTGTCAAGAGCCCTCTACTGCGGTCAGTGACAAACAGGTGGGAGAGGAGGAAATGATTAAAGGATAAGAATAAAAGAGGCACCATTTCAGTGTTACCCTGGGTCCCTGGGTCCCTGGGTCCTCTGTCCATGTTCCCTACAACTTGCACAGCAATACAGTCAGTTTATTCCACAGGAGATCACCCCAACTGCACCTCTCCTGAACTTAAAGTTCAAAGCTTTTCATGGCTTTGGGAAAGTGGGCATGGGTTTGGAATAACTTACATTTTAAAACAAATTTCTCCATAATTAATGTCCAGAAAAACAAATAGCTTTCTATGCCTATAAACACAGCTTAGTATAGACTTATGAGGTAAAACATGGTATTTCAAATTTAAAAATTTACTTCAGTAAAAGACACATCACCATTAATCCCTCTCACAATACTCCCCCCACCCCTGCCTCAAACACATTTATGCCTTTGCCATATTCTGCAGTTCTGGAAGTCCTCCTTCGTGTATTTATGAGGTATGATCAAAAATATGGTGAATGCTGCTGTGAAATGCCATCCAAGGAAAAAGCAGGCTCATAAAAACATTACAGTTGTATCCTCATCCACCTTATTCACTGGACCTGCCACCACGTAACTTCTGGCTCTTCCCCAAAGTGAAAATGACTATGAAAGGTAAATGTTTTGAATCAATTCTGGACATCAAGATCGTCATGACATTGCAACTAAAAGACACTCAGGAGAAAGGACTTCCAGAACTGCTTCAGAAAGTGGCAAGAATGATTGGATCAGTGCTCAAAATGAAAGTGATTATTTTGAGAGACATTAATTGCAATGTGTCATTTACTGTAATAGAATTTTTAAATTAAATATTCACTGTGGTTTTTTATCATACCTTGTAAGTGCCTTTTCCAACCTGGTTCAAGTGAATGCTTACATAAATACTTTGGGTCTGGTCTACAAGTCTAAGGATGAAACCATGATATTCTTGTTCCACTTTTGTCATCTGCAAGCCAATCCTGACTGACAAGTAGCAGAGACCCATCCTGAGCTACAGGATTTATGATACAGCAATGGTGTCTATACCACCAATGTCTACCACTAACTAACTAATAAAGGCTCTTGCTTCTCTTTCTCTACTCACCTTATCCCCAGGGCAGTCACCTTAAATTCATTTTCCCCTGAGATGTTTCTCCTACCAAGTGCTAGAAAAGCACCACGTGTACACACACAGACAAACTCCAGCATACAGTCTGCACTGCTAAGGGCAGTTCACGATTACAGTTCTCCAGAACCACCCAGGGGGGCTGTGTGCCATTGGCACTGCTGAGCATACGCTCTGGTACGGAAACCAGTGGTGATAAGCTTACATACCTGAGGACTTGCAGTGGCACTGCGACTTGGAGAGGAGGAATAAGGAAGGTCGATGTAATCCACGGGGTTTTTTACCAGCGGCCGTTTGAGCACATCCACATAGGTAATGGGGAAGATGCCTTGTCGGGATGTCCCTGGAATCCTCCCTTCATACCAGTTCTCGTCCACCTGTCGAAGTAGTGTGATCCTTTCACCCTGAAAGACACAGCAAGACAAAGGTCCTCGTCCCACCACACCTCACAAACTTGAGGCCCCTGCCTGCACCTGGACTGTCCCACATCATTTATCACATCCTTTGCTCAGGAGAAATCTGCATGGCTGATGGAGATAATGTCACTGGGATCTTCAAGTATTTCAGTAAAAAGAAGATCAAATTCATGCTGCCAAGGGGGAAGGCAAATGTAGTGGTTTTGACTCATTTAAAGCAAAATAGATATCCTTTCTGTACGGCAAAGACTTGGGAGGGTTCCCCTTGTCTTCCTTTTTATAACTTTATTTTTCATACATTATTACAGAAAAGTTAGAAGATAAGTAAACATAAAGTAGAAAACAATCATCTCTTGGAGAAAAACCACTGTTAATATTGTGACATATATACTTTCCACATGTAACTCTGCACGTGAATTAGACTCGTCCATATTTCTCCTATACAAATTGAGTAGGAACTGTACTTCCCTTTTCCTACACTTTGTTTTTATTTTTTAAATTTTTTAAATTTTTTATTTTTTTGTGGGTACCAGGGGTCGACCTCAGGACCTCACGTGCCAGCAGGCGCCTGTGCCGCTGAGTGATATCACCGGCCCCTATGCTTTGTTTTTAAACTGACAATAAATACTGAATCTCCTTCTTTATCAAGAAACATAATTCTAAATTTTTAACAGTGTTGTACAGCTTAATGGACCAATACAGGGAATTCTACACACATGAATGATTTAATTACTGATTCCCTGCTGCTGGGCTATTAGGTTGCTTCCAGAGAATTTTGACATGTAGAGAGCTTTTGAATCCCTGGGAGGAAGAGTTCCTCTGCACAGTGTAAGTGTGTTCACAATCAACATGCTGAGCTCCTCCAAGGCAATAAGGATGGTGACAACACTGACATCTCCTGTTTACTGAGCACCAACCAGATGCCGCAGGCCATGCTGGCAGCTTCACACATGCTTCTTCAGTAGGCCTTTTACAACCACCCTGGGAGAGAGTCGTTTATCTTCATTTTTATATATGTGGCAATGAGAGCTCAGGCAAAATGTTTAACTCCCCACAAGGTGCACAGCTGATCACCTGTAGGTTTTGAATTCAAAGATTTTCAGATCAATGTACTTGTTTTTCCTACTAAGCCCACTGATATGCTGTAAACCTAGTTGCCAACACAGTGCTCATCACAGCATTAAGTGCTCACTAAATGTTGGTTGGGTGGTTTATAAAAGATGTCTAGGATTCCAGAAATACTACCTTAAATCAGTGAAATCAGTGTGGTTAAACCCTGACTTAGCCTAGAGTTTATTTTTAAAATATCTGACCTTAGAAAATTTTTCAATTGCCCTTACCGCAAATTTTGATTCATTTACATTTCTTTAGGGTACAGACTGTCAGACAATGGCAGTGTCGCATTCCCCACATGAATGGCACCATCCAAGAGAGCCCCAAAGCACAGGAGAAGAGCAGCTTACCTTTCTGAAGGACATTTCTACTTGTGTATCACCATTAAAGTTAAACTTAGCAACAGCTTCTCCGTATTCCAAAACCTGCACAGGTGGCAACTTTTTGGGCTGAGCCTTCTCAGCAGGAGGAAGAAGCTGAGAAAAAAAAAGAGGCAAAAGAGAAAGGAAAAAGAGAAAAAGGAATAAAAGGGAGCAAAACACAAGTACTTGATAAAAAATGGTGCTTTGGGCACAACGGGGCTTTTCTTTACAACGACAAGGGGCTGCAGTACCTCAATGTAGGTACATGGGAAGATCCCGACTCGGCCATGGTGCTCTCCTTCGTACCAGTTCTGATCAATCTGCTTATAAATGTAAACAATGTCTCCCTTCTGCAGAGGAAGCTCCCTGTTGACAGAGGGTCAGAACATTTCAGCAGATGCTTCAATATATGCAAGGCTAAGGCACTTAAGTTTGTTAGCAAAAGGAGACTTCGAGCAGAGTCAAAGGGGACAAATTACAGAACAGGGGGCTCCATATTTGGAAGAAAACCACCATTCAGGAAATTATATCACACTCCACATTTTGTCCAGTCTTTTGTAAGAGGGGTGTTAACATACAAACTGACTAGCACTTAAAAGTGCGCAGAGGCCTTATTAGTTTGTCGTTTTCTCAGTGCATTTTTTGTGAATGCTATCTTAATACTTAGCATATTGACACACCACATAGCAATGCACCCAACCATCTTAATTGATGTTTATTAAATGAAGAAAAAAAGGCTTCTTCTTTTAGATCCTTCTACTTTTCTGTCCCGCAAGACATGCCTGAATTGTTTTAAATTATCCTTAGGCTGGGTGTGGTGGCACATGCCCATAATCGCAGCACTTGGGAGGCCAAGGCAGGAGCATTGCTGTGAGTTCGAGGACAACCTGTGCTACACAGGGAGTGCAAGGCCAGCCTGAACTACATAGGGAAACCCTGTCTCACCCCCTCCAAATGAGACAAAGAGACAAACATAAGCAAAATAAAAGCTTAAGAGGAGAATAATAATTGTAACTTGAAATTTCTTGAATTAATAAAAATATGACATAGTTTTCCTATGTATCAAAGCAACAGCACAGGAAGAAAGGTCTGAGTGTACTTTGGAAGGGGTGTGACCTCTTTGCAGTGCACCAGGAAGTCTCAGGGGATGTGAGGGATGCTGGCTAAACAACAGGGCACATCTGGAAAACTTGACACAGTCGACCCTGTGCTAAATAAAAGCATAAGGCAGTTTTGTGGGTCTTGTATTAGAGACAGGATTCTAATCTAAAAGGAGAGTGACGAGGATCCATGGCGTTTGTCCCTGTGAGAAGGAATGTCTCCAGCCACATTTTTGCCATACCCCTCTTTGGAGTGTTCCGACTTTCCCCTCCTTTTATCTCCAACTGTGGGCACAAAGAGGAAGAGCAAGACCCTCTGCATATCCATCCTTGCTGGAGATGCACAGGCTTTTAAGTCTGCTACCCTGAGTAGTTGCAGCCACTGGAAATATACCACAGTGTCTCTAGGGCTCCCATCTTTCCTACACTGTGGGCCACACCTCAGCTCCCAGAGAACCATATGACCAGGTCTGGTGGTAAGAAGGCTTGGGAAACAACAGCATGATATACTTCAGGTCTTTTCTGGAATATCACTGTATACATGAGCACAGCACAATATCTGAGAAGTCCCAGGGAGAGAAAAACCTGGTTAATTTTGTTGACCCAAGTTCCTTCATGCTGAATCCCCTTGGTTTCCTCATTTGTTCAGTGGGGATAATAACCACATCTCCTCCACAGGACTCAGTCCTGATTCATAAGGGATAAACGAGTTACTGTATGAAACACACTTTAATCAGTGCCGGCGCATAAATTACTGTTTTTAATCTCAGTTATGATTTCTCCGACTTTATTCTACAAGTGCACGGCTGCATTTCAAAAGGGTAGCTAAGAAGATAAATAAATGTGACTGGTGGCACTTACTTTAATGTCTGCGCTTTAAAGTCAAATTTGGCTCTGGCAGGTCTCATCTAAACACAAGAAATAATGACCAATTAAAATCATGATTCACGAACAATAAAAAGAATGCATTTTCACAAGTTTCTAAAGTGCGAAGCAGAAAACCTCACACCAACAAGTTCATTCTGATACAGAAATCTGGGAAGAATTCCAGTGTCTAACCTCTGCAAACCACTAGATGGCTGTTTAGTCAGTCAGTCATGCACAAGAATTCTCCTAGGGAGGACCAGAATTTACGTCTGAAAGAAACGTTGGTTCCCTAAAACATGACCACAGCTATCGAAAAACCAGTCAGCCAGAAGACGTAAGATGCGCCTTCCCTACTGTCTCATTCCTCACGGGCAGCTGCTTGTCTGACTTGAACTATGGTCTGCAAGAAGATGAAGCTGATACACCTCTCACGTCACATTCAACGCTGTGTATTCCTTATGATCTATGAGATCATCCGGGCTGAGACACCCAGGCCTAGAGGTCAGCCTCCGTCACACCTCCACACTCTCGTCAAGTCTGTCATCGTCAGGCCCACCTGCCCTGCACCCACACCTCCATTGCTCAGCTCCAACTTCTGCTTCCCACAAGCACAAAGCTCCCTTCCATTTCACCTTCCCTTCACTGGGAGCACAAGGGACATCCCTCAAGTTCTCTCTCACATCATTTGCTTTCACGTTGGCTTGGGCTCTTAACCATCTTTCAGATCCAGCTGCTTAGAATTCCTGACGTGGGTTGAGGCCTTTGGGTCATTTCCCCCACTCTTACCTAACTGCTTTGTCTCCATGACGTGCTTCCTGCTCCAGTCAGGAAAATCGATTTGCTATATCTCCACTAAACCCCTTTGCTGTCTACAGTTTCTTCAGCTCCAATTCTAGAAAGTTCACCTTAATTTATTTATTTGTATATCTTCCTTCCTTACCTTTAAAAGTAATAATATTTAAAAGGAAATGGTGGGGGTTAGAAATCACATACATGAACAAGCTATTTTTGGCTGTCAGCTTAATTCTGCCCCCAGCCAGCTTAATTCTGCCCCCAACAGCTCCAGGTTCTTCAACTTCTATGACCTTTTGGACTAGAAAAACAATGTGATGAAAATGAAATTATATACCCTCTTCCACATTAGAAGATATGAGCAAAGTAGAAGGAAAAGAAGGGACACTTTAAGTGAGAAAAAAATGGTATTTAAAGGTTTCATCAAGCTTGGTTTTAGATTTTAATCCTTCAGTGATATGCCCTGTGTTT
Organism: Erethizon dorsatum; assembly: GCA_028451465.1. Lineage (NCBI taxonomy): Eukaryota > Metazoa > Chordata > Mammalia > Rodentia > Erethizontidae > Erethizon > Erethizon dorsatum. Next base: position 121,979,885 of record CM051822.1, on the reverse strand, counting down.
CCAGGCTCCTTATGCTGGGCTCTTATAGAAATCAGTCTTCTTAGGAATCATGACTCCTCTACAGGAATTTTTAATTTTGTATTTTCATGTTGATGTTTCTATCTGTACACATACATATTAGGGACCAACTGAATGACCATCTTATAATCAAGTTAATGTTACACAATTTCAATATTTGTGTCTATCTGTAACCAATAACATAATTTAACAGTTGTAGGAGCCAGGGGTGCTGGCACACGTCTATTATACCAGCTACTCAGGAGGCTGAGGCAGGGGGGTCACAAGTTCAAGGCCAGTTCTGGGCAACTTAACAAAACCCCATCTCAAACTAAAAGGAAAAGGAAAACAAAGGGTTGGGGGTGTAGCTCAGTGGTAAGAGCTGCGTAGCATGCATGGGTTCCTGGGTTCAATCTCTAGTACTATGAAAAATAAAAAACAGTTGTGGTTAGACAAGAAAAGAATTGATGTGGCATTAATGATAAATGACAAGTTTTGAAGAAAGGACCCAATGCCCAAAATTGTAAAGAAAAATTTTACAGAGATTCCAATTGAAAAAAGTGTTGCGGGGTGAGAGTACGGGGATGGTAGCTCACCCTATGTCATCCAGCTATAGAGCTAGGTGAACACTAAGAAATTTACACCACACATTCACACTTCGAATGGTAACTGAGTTCTGTCAAAACAATATCACCTATCAACTACATTAATAAAATAGTACAAGTATGTATTTAATTTGTAAATTGGCTATTCAATTTGTAAATTGGCTTAGGTTAATAATGGAGGTAAGTGATTTTTTTTCCATCAAAAGAAATTAAACAAAACAAAACCAAAAACAAACAAAAAAAAGGAATTCATACATTACTCAAAACTGAGAAACCGTGAATCCATTGACCTCTTCAGACATATGCATGTCTATACAAAGAGGAGCAGCTCCCTCTTTATTCTTCTATAGCTACTGACACCAAATTCTTCTTGGCCTCTGCCTCTCACAGCATTGTGATACTTACTCCAGGCAGAAATGACTATAAGCAAGGGAGATTCTTCCGCTAACAGTTCATCCATGGCCCAGACAGTCCTGTTTCTGCCTGCCATGGAGTCTTGCACAAAATTAGTGGCCACTCCAGTTCTAATGAACAAGAATGCAGGACATCTACACAGCCTCGTCCACCTGGTACTTGTTGATCTCTACTTTCTAAAGTCTATCAGTCAATTTCTAGGGCAGTGATTCTCAAAATGTGGTCCCTCTACCAGCACTATCAACATCATCTAGGAACCTGCAAATTCTAGGCCCCACCTCAGAATCAGAAACTTTGCAAATGGGGCTCAGAACTTTTTTTTTTAACAAACCTCCAGGAGGTTCTAATGAGCAATCGAATGTGGGAACTGCTGCTTTAGGAGGGAGGCAAAAGCCAGGAAATGAGGATGATCCAGCACCCCAGCCTTCAGAACAGGGCTGTTCTGAGGCAGCTGCAATGCTGAGGGCTGAGGAGCTGGCAGTTGAGTAACACTTGCTGACTTTTGCTTCTTCCTGTTACATTTTCTTTTCCTCCACACTTTAGGATCTCCCCTTCCCAGCTTATTTTCTTTATCTCCTTTTCCTTCTATTTCTTTAAAAAAAAAAAAAAAAAAAAGCAGTGACATTTCTGTCACTCAAAAGATAGAAACACGAATATTAACCGACCATATTGAAAGGTTATACAGTAAAACTACATCTTGTGGGTGTCACTTTCTCACACCCTAACCCCACCCCAAGTCCCAGACACATTCGCTCCCCAAGCAACAACCATCAGCAGCAGGCTACTTAAGGGTTACACAGCAAAGCATAAACTCTGCCCCAAAAGGTAGCATTTGGCCAGCACAAGGATTCCAACATGTTGGCCAAGACCTGGGTAAAAATGATTTCAGGATTTTTTTTCATTCCTTTATGATATTAAGTTTTTGCAAACTAAGCTTAGAAATGTCAACATTATAGGAACAAATGAAATGTCTCTCAAAGAGCTAGCTTATTCCCCGTGAGTTTATCCTCCGGGTAAGTCTTTGGCTTTCTAAATTCCTCAGTGAAATGCTGCAGTACTATTGAGCAATTCACACAATCCATCCACATAGGAAGAGAAGTATTATTCTCTGATATTTCAACAGTAACGTCATTAAATTTTGAGGTCCTTGTAAATGGCATAAAGTATCAGTAGCTAACTTTACAATATGTTTCATTAACCATCTCTGTAAAAAAATCTTATAATAGTCCAGACCATAGCTATCAATGCATACAACCTAAGGTATATGGTTTCTAAGCAAATGCGCAGGCAACACAATATCACGATAAATGCAGGATGGAGAGACTGGATTCATGAGGGCAGTTGATACGCTCTAAGCATGCATGAGGGGTGTGCGCCAGAAGATCCCAGTCCCACAGCCAGGCATGCTTGAACATACAGAGCACAGGACGTAACGGGGCTCGTGTCCATTCACCAGCCACGAAAGAGCCAAAGCAAGGCTAAGGGAAGCCAGGATGACAAGTGCTGCTTGGAGAACTAAGTTGGCCTACAGAAGGCAATGCTGAAGGGAGGCGAACATTGCTTTGGGTCAAGCAGCAGTTTGAGGCGACCAAAACAGACCTCTGACCCAGATTTCCTTTTTGCGGTATCGTCTATATTGAGGAGATCCCCAAAGCGCTCATTAGTGATAAACTGATGGTGCGTCGGGATGACGCCCGTATGGCGTCGAGCTGCAATGTCGGCCTCTTCTTGCTCGCGCTTAAGTCGTCTCTGGTCCGCTAAAAGTTTCTGCCATGAAATTGCATAAAATGGGCAATGAATCATTGGATCCAGGATACTGGAAAGCTGCCAACAAAAAGTAACTAAGGAAGAAGGTGCTGGGTGAACAGGTAGGAGACTTTGAGGGTGAGATGTCAGACAGTCTTCCATCTACAACTACTGTGTTCCCATCATAACCATCCTGCACACTAGGAAGGAGAAGGACTGCCCAGGAGATACCAGGAGAAACAAGGCCAGGTCAGCCAGAGGCACAGCCAGGGCGCTGTGGCACACTGGGTGGGCAGCAGGAGCCTATGTCATCCCTCCCCACTCAGACAGCCATACATCCCCACAGTGTAGTCCAGGGAGGGGCAGGGCCGACTGAGTCCTCCTGCCCACATCACACCTATGCAGTCAGCTGTGGGATTTCTCTGACAACCAGGTCATTTTTGTGCTTCCCCTATCTGTTGCTCTAATAGATTCTTCAGAGTGGAGCTGCTTATTTAGAAGCTAAGGTACTTTTTCTCCTTGGGCAGCCAGCATTCCCCCAGGCACAATTTTTAGGAGGCCTTAGGAAATGCAAAAATCCTACGTACATGGCTGACAGAGAACCTTATTGTCTTATTGAACTATTCTCCATTAGGCAAAATGAAACTGAGTTTAAGGGAATGGTGTAGAATATAAACTAAGGATAATATTACCTGGAATGAATTGATAAAACAGTTATCTAGTTCTATTTTTAAAGACCTTTTGAAATAATCAAATAATGTTGCTTCTTATCAAATGTCCTCAGTGGCTATTGAAATAGCCCTATAGAATATCTCAATGTGTTTCCTATACCATAGCAGTTTTATATTCCTGGAATTAATGTTCCTTATAGAAAAGCATTAATTAGAACTTAAAATTCTTAGCATGCTCAATAAAACATTAGTCTTTATCCAGCAGGCAATTAAATGCCTCATGTGATATCTAGTACCAAGGGTCGGTGGTCCCAATTTTTCTCCAGGATCTGAGATTTCCAAGGCTCAGTAAAATGTAAAGATTAAATGACAGTTGGGTGTGGTCCCAGTCCTTGAGAGGCTAAGGCAGGAGGATTGCTACAAGTTCAAGGCCAGCCTGAACTACATAAGGAGACCCTGTCTCAAAAAAAAAAAAACCCCGAAAAACAAAAACAACAACAACAAAAAAGATTAAATGAGAAAAGACAGAAAAGTGCTTTGCAAAGCACAGTGCCCAGAAACTTAGAGCCTTGATTTCTAGTTCTGCCTCTGGTATAAGTTAACTTGCTAGGTGGCTCTGGTCAAGCCACTACCTTGCTGTGGTCCTTTCCTGAGTAAAACAAGGGAGTTAGCTAAATCGCCATGAATGACCCTTCTGGGACTGACATGTTCTCATTTTCTGAAAAGCCATTATAATCAGTGTTAATAATAAGATATTTGCATAAAAAGTTCAGACTAACACCCCCTCAGCTGAGAAGTGTGAGTCTTTCCTGTGGCGGTGAGGCTGGACTTGTGCTTGAGGCTGCCACACGTCCTTGCTAAAAACCCTCGGTGCTTTGGCCAAAGTTAAGCATCATCAGTGGAAGCCAACATCAAATGGAGCAAGTTCCCAACCTACCGCTTAGTATATGTGCGGCCGAAGCGAGCACCCGACCTAGTGCTTAAATCTGACCTCATTAAATCCATCAGGCCTGCAGTTTAACCACATAAGCCAAAAAATGTTGGTAAAGACACAAACAATTTTAGGATTTACAATCTGGTATCATTCAGGAAACATGCTGCTCACATTCTGTGTGCAATTTCTAATATGTCAATTGTTAAATCAAGTAAAATATGCCCCCTGTGTAGGGAAGAATTCTACCACAATACCTTCCATGTCAGATCCTAGGGTTCTACTACGAAAATTGAATTTCGTCCTTCTTTCTCATGGCAGCTTAGGCCTACATACATGGGAATCTTTTCTTTTTTTTTCATGGGTACCGGGGGTCGACCTCAGGACCTCGCGCACCAGCAGTCGCCTGTGCCGCTGAGCGATATCACCGGCCCTTTTTTCCTATGTGGATACCAGGAGTCAAACTCAGGACCTCGCGCTTGCCAGGCAGGCGCTTATGCCGCTGAGCGATATCACCGGCCCTTTTTTTGTATGTGGGTTCCGGGAGTCGAACTCGGGCCTTCGAGCTTGCCAGGCAGGCGCTTACGCCACTGAGCCATCTCACTGGCCCTACATGGGAAGCTTGTATCTTTGTGATAGGAAATACTTAAGAAATAGCTATAGAAACGAATCTGTTCTGTGTCTTGGTGAACAATTATTAGTGAGTTTTGGATTTCCTTATTAGAAAAAACTCTGTATATCAAATACGTCCTCTGGCTTCTTCCCATGGGCAGGTGTAGGGTCTTACTGAGTACTGTTTGTGCTTGTAGATTGGGATGTATACTCATTTCTTTTCGTCTTTTGTCTCGCTATCTGGCAGCAATGATTATAATCATATCATTTTCCTCAAAGTCAACTTAATCTTAAATCTTTAAGGAAATTTCACCTAAACTCTGGAATGACTCGAGACAGAGCAGCATAGAAAAAGGGATGGGACCAAGTTGTAAATATGATGAACGCCCTCCCCACCACCATCATTTCTAAACAGTTCTTCCATCTCTTAACTCCATATAGTTTCTCATTACAGGAAAATAGGCATTGAGCTTGTTTAACGGACAGGCCCCTTTTCTTGGGAAAATGAAAATATGCTTCATAATGCTTTCACAGCAGAGGCTTGTGATCTCGTCCATTCAGTGGCTGACGTGTAGATCCCTGGGAGAGCAGGTTCTTTTCTAGACCCTGCCAGTCACACCACTGTACAGACATTTCAGTAGCTGCATGCATATATTCCGTTCTGGAGCTTACCAGAACTTATGGGGATATTTCCTTTCCTAATTAAAAGCAACAGAGTTATAGACAATTTCCTCAAATTGTTTTATAAAATGTATCGTGCTCATTATTTTTCATTTTTCTCTTTTTCCTGCTGCATCCTTCTCAATTTGAACTATGCTTTGTGCCAATAGAAGGGTGGACAGCAATGGAGAAATATGTGGGTAGATTTTCTTACAGAACACCAGGGGGAGGGATGGAAGGAGGAATGAATGGGTGAACTTTACTCCCAGCTTATGAAGCATTATGTGTAGTAGTGGAAAACCTCTTTTTATATCCCTTACGCGGCAGCACCGGCTGGGCATTTGTAACTGGAAACCTGTGCGGAAATCAGTCCCATTTTTTTTTTTTTTAAAGTAAATTAAAGGAGAAAAAGTTACCATGAAAACCCTAATCTTTGCTTCAATCATTTGTTACTTCTCTGACTGGTGTCTAGAATGTTTACTTCCTTTATGCTCTTTTTCTGCACAAGAGCTAAGGATTTAAATCATGAAATTTACCTCTTTATCATCATGACGTCTTCGAATAAATTCTTCTGTGGATTCCAAGTAATCAGCTGGTATAAAATGTCTTGGTGATTCTGAATCTTTAAAACAACAGAGTAGAGTTAAAGCAGACAGAAGTTTAGTGGTTAGGAAAAGGTTAGGAAAAGATTTCACATTTCTTCTGTTATAAATATCAAATATGTATAGTTGTTGTTGATCAACGATCAATAATCAAATTCTGAAGAGAAAAATCCAATCCACCCTTCCCTCCTTTTGGATTTACTTGCAAACTAGTTAAACACAAAGAAATTCATTAAAAGGCAAAAGGAGAGGACATTCTTTAAGTGTCCCTACAAAGAGGCGTGCAGGCTTTCATAGGGACAAACTATACACTCACACACACAGGGCCACAGAGAAAGGCTGCCTCTCAAAAAACCACAGGTGGGTCAGGGACTGGCGCAAACAAGGGTTTTGAGAGTTCAAATGAACACATTTCTCAGATGAGCTAAACGGCCAATTTTTCTTTCAAAACGTAGTTTGGTAGTTAGTCTAAATGACATGGGGCTTTGTTTTTAAAGAAGTGCAGCCACTATGAGCCATGGTTAGTTGCCAAGCAAAACAAACAGAAGCAAAGGACAGAGCAGAAAATGAGCACCAAAGGCACACGGGAGGAAGAAACAAAGCAAGCCAAGTAGAGACGGGGGAAGTGAGACTGGTCAAACACACAGAATGCCACCTCCACGGGATGGTGCCAGTTCGCTTTGAGGGTTGTTGTTCCTGTCCAGGCCGTGGTCTGAGTATGGCACAGAGTTCCCATTATTAATGGCCCGTGAGCAGTCCTCCGGGACCACGGGTCTCTCCTGAGGGGGTTCTGAGCTGCGGCTAAGCCTGGCCATGGTGCATCGAGAAGACAGGCGGGTGGGAACCAAGGGTTTCCCCGCAGAGGGAGCCTGGTCCAGGTGGGGCTGACTGGGGCGATCTGGCTTCTGGCCTGCCAGGAAGCCTGAGGCGTCAGCAGGGGAAGCCTGCCTGGGGTGGTGCTGGAGGGGCTTTTTCAACCGAAAAGGGAGGGGGCTCATCAGGTAGATGTTCCTTAGGAGGGCACTCTTGTCACCCCTGGAATCCAAGCGCCAGTCTGGCTGCCTAGAGGACTGCTGCTGCTCATGCTTCCGGATGGTGGTAAAGCGGGTGTAAGAGGCAGGACAGGTCCCCTTGCACTTGTTGAGGCGATGTTTGGGGAAGTCTCCGTGAATACTGCTGCTGCTGCCCTCTCTGCTGTCACTGGAGACATTTGAACAGTGGTCCAGCTCATCTGAGCAGGTAGACAGGGGCTCAGAAGGCATGAGGCCCCTGAAGCCCAAGGTGTGGTCTGCTATATTGCTACATGTGGGGGCAGCATAGACTCCACCGGTGTTCATCACATCCATCTCCCTGGGACGGAGCTTAGTTGACTCAAGGAGGGACTCGGCTGAGCGGGCTGAAGTCAATCCACTCCTGGACAGCACAGGTGTGGGGGACTTGCTCAGCCTTCCAGACAGGTCCAGGGACGGCATGGACCTGGACCGCTGAATGAGCTGCTCAAAAGCAGTGATGCGAGAAGAGACGGTATGCTTGGGGATGTGCTCTGAGCCCTCCTGGCTGGGCCCCAGCTCACCCCTGGCCAATACCAGGCTGCTCCTTTCAAAGTGGGAGGCAAGATCCCGCACACTCGAGGAGGAGATGGATCCCAGGGAAAGGCCGGCTCTGTTGATCTGGTGCATGTCCCGGTAGAACATGGTAAAGTGCAACCCAGCCTTCCTGGAGAGAGCGCAGGGCCTCCTGGCACTGGTGCTATACTCCTGGAGGCTCATGGTGCTGCTGGATTTGCTGTCGTAATCCCGCCGGGAGCGCATTAGCAGGTTCTCAATGCTCCCCCCAACCTGGATGGGGAGGCTTCTTTTGGAATCATTCAAAGAAACAGAAACACAAAGGTTCTCACAGCTCTGAGCCTTCTCCGAGGGCAACAGGACACTCTTCTGTTCCTGCAAAAGAGCGCTGGGAGCAGAGAGCCTAGGTTTGAATTTGGAAGGAAGGATCTCTGAAATGCAGGCTTTCGCAGCTGACAGGGGCTTCTTGTGTTTACACCCAGGGCCTAATACATTGCTAGTGTGAAACGTTCGGCTATGAACTGAAGATGAAGAAATCATGTGAGCATTCCCACCTTTACGATCCACTGGTAAGCATGCAGAATAAAATAAACAGACCCATTAGGTTAAAGCTGAAAGCTGCTAATAAATAAAAATTTAAAAAAGGAGAGGTAACATGCTCATTTGTCATAAGGGCTTTCAAAATTTTTCTAGTCAATGTCCGGAAGCAAAATAATCTGTGCTGCAAAGCAGGTGCGAAGATGCAACAAAAGAAATGGCCACCTTGCCAGTTAGGAAAGGCTGAAGCTCAGCTAATTTCTAGAGAAGGGAATTAGAACAAAAAAGAGAGAGATGCTTCAAGGAGAGCAAGGTTGGGGTTCAGAGGATGGGAAACCATTAACACTAGAAAGAAAAATGGCCGGCAAGAAAATAGGGGAAGGGACACAAGAGGGCTCCAAGGCCTGGATACGGAGGTGAACAAGCAGAGCTTGTCCCACGTGCGGGAGGTTCACCCGCTGCTGATGTGGGTGTGTGTGAGGTGACAGAGGCTTGCCAGACTTCACTCCATTAATTACCTTTCGTGGAAGCTGAGCTGGAGGGTCGCTTGAGCCCACTCAGGCCCTGAAGAGGGATGTCACCACCTTCCAAGACACTTTTATAAATCTGCCTCTCATTCTCCAAGCTAGTGAGATCCCCTGGAGCCCCATCTGATTCCCTCTTCACTGCATGGAAGTTGGAAGAATATATACTATGGACAAGGTAATTTTAAAAGAAAGAGAGAAAGGGGGGAAGATAACAATAGTTAGCCTTTTTACCATGTTTCTAAAAATCACATCACTATCTGAGGACAAGGAACATACTTCCTGAATCTTAATCAAACACCATCCTTTCTAAAGAGCATTCTGATTTCAATGTGGGTATCTACAGAGAGAAGCCAGTGGGGCCCTGACTGCTCAGAAATCTGTTCAAACCAAAAAAATCACTACAGTTGAGATAAGTGCATTTGGTCTTTAAAAGAATAACTGTAAAATACTGCCTGTGGAATGTGAGCAGGGAGTGGCTGGGAGGAGGGTGGACAGAAGGTACCGGGAGGCCTGGGTGTCCAGCGCTGCACCTAAGGTGGAAAGGACATGGGTAGAGAGGACATGGCTCCCAGTGTTGGCGACTTAGAGTCCACTACTTGGATTATTTTTCTAGATTATTCTGCATGAGTGCTTTGGCTGAAACAACATTAATATCAGTGGTGAAAAGAGAGGACAGCCATTTTGGATGACTAGAAAAATCAGCAACCAAGTAAAATTGGAACCTGAGATTCTATGTACTCTTATTTGCTTTTATTATCGCAGCTGAGCCCCACCACCACTATCAAGGGATAGGGTCTTACTACATTGCCCAGGCTGGCCTCAAACTCCTGAATTCAAGTGATCCTCAGCTTCCTGAGTAGACAGGACTACAGGTACATGCCACTAGGCCCAGCATCACAGTCAAATTTTGCACTCATTTTTCAAGGATTTTATTCAGAACCTTATGATACATATTATGTGCATAAACTATTGCCCATTTATGTCTTTCATTTATTTTTCTCTTGCTATAATATAAGTATTTTTCAAGTTACCACAAGTTCTTTTTGGAATGAAGTGGAACACAGAAAAAAACAAAATGTACTTAGTCGCTGAGCCCCTCCCTTCCCCTAATCCCACTTTTCCACAGCTTTGCCTACTGAAACATTAACACTGACACAGGTACACGCATTCTTCTCAGAGAAGCAAATTATTTCTTTTTCGCAAAAGTACATAGGCTTCTTCTAGGTTGCTTTTAATCCTACTGAATTCAATGCACTGGTGGTACTATGGATTTATCAGCTCTGAAGATCTTTAGAGCTTGATGGAATTCCTTCATCCCAATCTTTTTACTATGAATTCATTACTATGAATATGTCAAACATATAGAAAAGCTTAAAGAATAATAAAAGTGGACACCCACATTCTCTTTACCTAGATTCTATGGGGAATACTGAGCTGCATTTATTTTATCACACATCTATCCATCTATCATTCTTTCTACTATCTATCAATAATGGAATTTTTTACATTCCACAAAGTTAGCCCTTCCTTCTATGCATAACTCCAGCCTCTGAGTCCCCACAGTCACAGATAATGATGGCAATAAATCTTTGTGCCACCTGCCAAGATGCTTTATGTGGTAGGCACCATGCTAAGTGCCTGAGGATAATTCTCTCTTTAATTCTCACACGCAGCCCTACTCCTGCCATTTTCAGATGAGAAAATGAAGCACTGAGAGATTGGGTAACCCTGCAAAGAAGGCCAGGTTAGAAGGATGAATGAGCTGGAATCCAAACCATGCCATCAGATGCCACCTGGGTCATATTTTCAGCAGTTTTTTTTTTTTTCAAGAAACAAAATGTTTATTTTATTTTATTTTATTTATTTATTTTTGTGGGTACCGGGGGTCGACCTCAGGACCTCGCGCACCAGCAGGTGCCCGTGCCACTGAGCGATATCACCGGCCCTTTTTTCGTATGCGGGTTCCGGGAGTCGAACTCGGGCCCTCATGCTTGCCAGACAGGCGCTTACGCCGCTGAGCCATCTCACCAGCCCTTTATTTTTGAATTGTTCCTCACTTTTGGTTTTTCATTAGTAAATGTTTGCAGTACATAATGATTACATCCCTCATGGAGAGTTGGTACATGTAAATAACACATCTTAATTCCTTTTTTATCCACTTCCCCTCCCCTTCTCCCCCTTCTTCCATCTCTTCGTCCCTTCCCATTTGAGAAAGATCTATCTCCCTATTTCCTATTATCTATCTTTTATTTTGCTCTTCATCTATATTTTGGGTTTCAGCAGCTGTGTTAGATAGAAGGTTAATGACATAAGTGCAGCGAGTGCATCCTTGAACTCCCTCTGGCTCCTGAGGGATGTGAGCCGCTGCCTCACTGGTGGTACGGAAACCTTCTACAGAGCTCCACTTACATCACTGACATGGTCAGGGCATAGTCAGAGACCACCATAGGGCTGCGGGACAGGAAGTGTCCTAGGTCCTTACCTGCTACTCATTAAAAGCATGATTTGTGTTTTCTTCTAGGATACTCAGGGACTTAATGCCATTTTTGCTAAAAGCCATGACTCTTCACTTGGGCCTACAGATGCCCAATAGGTAACTAAGAACAGGACAAAGCTTGACCTTCATTTTTTAATCCTTTGTTACTGTAAATCTTTGGGTCAAATCCCTTCTCAGCCCTGCAAATGGGTATGTTGATCACTTAGGGAGTGTCTAAAAGTTGGCAAAATAAGGTTGCCTAGCCCTGAATTTACATATCATCCCCCTGAAAACTGAGGACACCAAGATAAACATTTACACGGACGTCCAATTATCTCCAGAAGCCTCCAGCCATTGTCCTAACCATCTCCTGTGATCACCTGGATTCCAGGAAAAGCAGAGCGCCACATGACTGAAACCACCACGGAGACACTCATTCCATGGGAACAGAACTGCCCTTCATGCCACGAGGATTCCAGAACTGGGAAAGCAGGACTGAGATAATGATCAACTGGACCCCAGCCCAGCAGCTACTCCTTAAAAACTGGCCTCCTCCCTTTGGGAGTGGCCCATCTAGACCCCTTCACCAGAGCGCGCCTCTTCCATCTGTTCAAGCTGCAGTCCTTTCCCATCAGTCTCACTCTTCTTTGTCAAGGGTTGACCTGATCTTTGTCAGCTCCTCAAGCTAAAGCCCCTTACCATTTTTGCCTACTTTCTAATTAAAGCTTTGTCTTGTAAATGTGTGCTTTAGTTTTAATTTCCACTATTACCAAAGGCAAGGAGCCACACCAGCTGACAACTGCTTCTGGCACCCAACATAGGATCATTTCATCCCACTACAGGATTTCCCTGAACGCCAGAACTGACTGAGCACTCGATATCGGACACCGTAGACAGACAATGTTCTCAGAGGTAAAACTGGCCCTTCAGTTGGTCTTCCAATCCCTTTTTTTGTTTGTTTCCCTTTCCCTGACTCCACCTTGTTAAATTCCCTTGAGACACCAGGGAATTAGTTGGTACTTTCACTAATTAAGAATGGCAGGGCCCATATGCAAGGATGCACACTTGGCAGCAAATAGCAAGAGTCACCAGTCAGGGAATACACTGCTGGGACAAGTGGCACCAGAACCTAGGAGTCCAAAAAGGAGACAGAGGCTCTGCTGGAACACAGTGACGTCCACACCTTAGAATGACTGAGCAACACTACTGCTTCCGGCATGGGTGATACCCCTCACAGCAGCTGCCACTAATTAGTCCTTACCTTGGGCCCACTACTGGCTAAGGGCTTTACACACTTGATTTCAGGGCATTGGGGCTCCCCCAGGTCTTTCCTTTTCTTTCTGGCCTAGTTAAAGAGATCAAATAATTTCCCCCTCTTCCTCAGACAACGGAAAACATTACTAGGAATCCAAGAGAAAAGAGAACAACCCTCAAAAGTTGAAAACACAAAAGCATGCAAATGAAGTGAGTCTACAGAGCCTCTGAGGTTCACCTCTCACAGGGAGAAACCTCCAAGAGGGCCAGGATGGGAGCAGCCTCTTTCCCCAGGCTGTGCCCTTATTTGTAGGAGCATACTGGAATACACTCAATACATACTTGTTGAATGAATAAAAGATCATTTCCTGAAAGTAAAACTGACCTACATAGGCTGATTAAGGGTATATCTTGATATGTGAAATTATGAATTTATAGATTCTTCTTCAAGTATAAAACTTACTTAGGGACCCCTGGCTCCTGACATCAGTAACCCAGAATCATCACCATGATGGGAAAAAATGGACTGCAGGGAATCAGGGTAATCGAGGCTTAGGCTGGCTACTCTCACTGGTGCTCCTTGTCCCCACCCGAGGGCAAGGCCCTATCCCTAGAGATAAAGGTTGGCCTTCCCAGGCTCATTGGCCAGGCCTGAGGACATGAACAGCCACCTATGCAACTCTGAGCTGCCAGCTTTTTCCTGTAGTGGGTGCTGGTAGATAAACCCAACATTCTGACTGAGAAAAGCTAGAGTACAGGGGCCCCAGTAGTGGCATGCAAGGTTTCAGCACTAGCTGCCCATTTTTAAAAATGCAAGCTCATCAAAACTCTTTAAGTTTGAATTTCCTAAATAAAAATAAACCTGCCCTTTTTCTAAATATCCCATTCTCTGTCCACCTCCTTCCCTTTGGTTGCGTTTTCTGATTTTGTCCTTTGGTGTAATACCAAATCTCCTCACATTCGTATGATCCCTTTAGCACTGGAGAGTGACTTGGCAGCAACTTCCACCCTGCTGATAGTTGTCCAGCGAATTGCCTCGGCCTCGGTAAGAGCTCCCTACCTGCCCTCCTGACTTCGTCTTCATCCTTCTGTGACTCTCAATCACAGCTGGCCAGTTGTCCTTACACCTCCCTCCATCTCACCAGCTGTCAGAACTCACCACCCAGCCTGCCCACTGTCTGGCTGTATTCCACCCCGTATCACTGTTTTTTCCGGCTTCCCACAGAAAGACAAACAGCACTCAGGAAATCTCTCAGAATGGAGTTGCTACAGCCAATTTTCTTTCTGATACCAAAAGGGGCAAAACAATGCTTTTTCCAGATGTGTGACATTTTAAAACAATATGTAAGAGCTCTACGACAACATTTTCAAATGTATCTTCTTGAGTTCCCTAATGCTGGAAAAAGAGATTTTGCCTGTTCCATTGTTCAAAGGGGGAAACTGAGGACCAGTGAAGTCATCTGCCCAAGGTCCTTGTTGAGAAGAGAGATGCAGCCTTGGCCTTCCACTGATTGAGAAAGGCACAGTGAGGACTGGCAGCTACTGCTGGTGTAACAAAACAAGCCAGATTCAGAAGCTCAGCTCTGAGCAGCCTAGGTTGATCCAGATTTGGGTTCACATAGAGCAAGCCAGGAGGCAACAACACAGGCTGAGAATTCAGCCTCTGGGCAGAACTGCCTACTGAGTTTCAAGAGAAGTCAACAAAAATATGCTCCCTGGAAGAATAAAGTGAGACAGCAATCATTCTAAGGCCAACCCCTTCCAGTTGTGCCAATAGGTGGGCTCTGGAGGCAGTGGACAGAGTCTTGGAAAAGCAGATTCCAGCCTCAATCCAACAGGAATATGGATCAGCTAAGGAAAGCTTACATCATTTAAAAACTTACAAACAGGCTGTTTCTCTCAGCCTCAATTTCTTTCATCTGTAGAACAAATGGGCATGGTTAAGAGTATCCAAGAAATCCACATGCAAATCTGACATCTGTACAGAAGTCTCTTCTGGGCTCCAAACACACATATTCACTTGCCTTCTATGTGTTTCCACCTGGTTTTCCTCAGGCGTCTTAAACCCAACACATCCCAAATCAAACCCAGCTCTGTTCTGCCACCTCCCATCCCTGAAGCCAGAAAGCCCACTGTATCAGTCCCTTTCTGCCACCCTTACTCCCCAAATCTATTCAGACACCAAGTCCTGCTTCCTGTCTTTCCTTGACAAAGCCCACATTAATACTCTTGCTTGCTCTCTTCCTCCCTGTTACTGCCTCATCTATGACCCTGCAACAAGCACACCACCACTTCTTCAGACTCAAGCCCTGACTCCCTCCAATCACCTCTACAAATCACTGCTGGTGACATTTCTAGACAAGATCTCATTCTGTCAACCACCACTCAATACTTCCTGAGCATCTACTACATGTCAATTGCTCCTAGGTAGGAGAGATTTGGCTGGTAACTAAACAACAAAAATGTTCCACCCTCATGAAGCTTGTATTTACTGTTCAAACCTATTTGGTGATTTCAAGGAAGAAAAAGTAAAAAGGAATTGTTAATTGTGGCTTTGGGAGAGCAAGTCTAGGCAATCCTCTAGAAGTTTCATTTTATAACCTTTCATACTGCAAGGAAATTTTATTTTTTATATTTGTAATATGTTATTGCTATTCAGATTGTATTTGCCACTATAGAAAGCCTACCTTTCCTCCTCCACAAAATAAGAGGTGCTCACTTCCTTTTGGGTCCCCTCATTGCATTTACCACACTAGATGCTGGTCGTTATTCACAAATCTTTTTCACAGATTACATCTGAACTCTTTGTAGGCAGGCAGTTGATTTTATTAATCTTCATTATGTCTGGTACCTAGTGTGGTTCAATAAATATTGGTAGAATAAATTATTCTAAAAAATGCCTAGATATGTCTGATATATTTTGCCCAGGAGAATTTCAGATGTTTCATATAATTTTTGAAGTTATGATTTGTGTTTTGTTCTTAAACCAGGTCAAGAGGAGAAAGCACTTTGGTGTGCCATCGAGAAAAGAGCAGCTTGTCCTAGAGTGCCACCTGCTGGTCAAACAAAGTAAAGCTCTTTTGGTTAGGCAAAGAAGGTATCAGTGTTGGTCAATGCTGAAATGGTAGGCAATGACCAAAATAATCAGTAGCTCTCGCTACTAATTTATATGTTTGATAATGCTAGGTAGATAACATACAGAATTGGACATACACTGTGACGGTAACTATAAAAAATATTTTTGAAGCAATGGCTGGTCATTGTATTAGGATATTAGAACTATGGGTGAATTTCTTCCTCACTGTTCTTAAGTTCTTTTAATATTGTGACACTTAATCAATGCTAGTTAGTTGATTAACTGACAAACTTCAATCTGTCCAAGACATGCAAGTGGGTTTGAAACTGCCACAAAGTTGCCAACTGCCACAAAGCTGTGAACCTTGGCCACCCGTGACTGCTCTTTCTTCTTTCCCTGGGTTAGGTCAGTGCAGCCAACATTTCCTTCAATACGTCATCCCCACCCCTCAGTGAAAGGGGCCAGATTCAGTGTGTACGGTGCCCTCCTCAGTGCTAAGCAAGCTGGATTGCAGTTAATTAAAATTTATAGATCTATTCATTTGTGCAGCAAGCATTTACTACACTCTTCCCTTTGGGGCAGGCAGCCCACTTGGGCTGATTCCTCATCAATCCCAAATAAGGGGAAATCTTACATATTTGAACAAAATGGAAGAACACGAAGCCTGATTACTAAAAAAAAACCCAAAAAGGAGATGAGCACAAGGAAAAGACTCATCATTTCCTGCCAAATATTTCAGAAGAGCTGGCTATGGCTGAAAAACAGAAGTCTTTAGAAACCTATTTCAATGAGACACATAAGAATGGTTGGTAAATTAACACATCAAATACCTTTATGGACAGAGAGTCTAAAAACACTTTGCTCTTCTAAGTGCTTTACATTAGTCCCTTTCTATCCTACTAACCCAGTATTACAAATAGTAGCTTGTATTGTTTTACAATAGCTCAAAACCAGAGAACCAAATTCTGCTAATTACCAAATTAGAATCAGAACACTCCACATACCAGCTGTAGAACAGTAGGCATCACACTGCCTCAATGTCCCCATTTCTTCACCTTTATGAAGGACAATGAAAGTAATGGCCAGTGATATAAGGTAGATAAAATGTTAAACCTAGGGCCTGGTACATAGCAAGTGCTCAACGAACTATTGAAATTATTTTCTTTGGGACTTGTGCTCCTAACATCGACAACCCATGGTAGCTACTTTCTCTTCCAAACCATTTTTAGTATGTATGTGTGACACTATGGATTGAACCTCCAGGGCTTCCCACATGCTAGGCAAGTGCTCTACCCCTGAGCTACATTCCCGACCTACCTTCTAAACACTTTTAATGCTTATAGTCTACTTCTTTTATTTGCTACTTTGCCCTTCCATTTATACTAATTTTGTGTGTGTGTGTGTGTGTTGTCCCCAAAACTATTAAGGGATTATATCTATATCACTATTACATATAACTAGCATAGTGTCTTAGCTCAGCAGAGCTAAGGAATTCACTGAGCTGGCCACTTAGCCCGGAAGCAGTCTTTTGTCTTGTGTATTTTAGGGAGGTGAGGCTGAGGAAATGGTTAACATTGGGCAATCCTGAAACAGCAAGGGGAAGAAGCAATCTGGTTTAAAAGTCCAATCAGGCACTGTGCAGTCAGGATTGCCAAAGTGATAAGCTAAAAATAAACAGGCAGCCTTGGGCACCAGGGAGAATTTGGTGGGAGCAGGAGGAAGACCTTCATCTGCAGGTAGCCTAAGGTCGACTTCATCTCTAAAAGCACATCTGCAGTACCTAGAAGCTTGGAGCTGAAGACACAATTCCACTAGAAGCTCTTTAACAGAGTAGGCTCAGAGTGCAGCATGGAGGGAGAAAGTATGGGGGGGTGTCCTGATACCACATTTCATCCCTTACTCTTCTGTATCATATTAGTGACCTGGTCACCACACCTGCAGTGGGTGTAAGAGAATTTATATCCTGCTTCTCCAAGGTAGGAACTATCCTCTAAGGCAGGTAACTTTTCCTTCTAGTTGCTATTTTAATATATCTGCAATTTCTTCTTAAACTACTGGGTATATTAATCACAAAGCACACATATTTATAGTAGAAAAATTAACATAATGGATCTAGCTGGAGCTTTTGATCACTACCCTAAAAGGATTAAAGCTTTTCCATTTTTTCCACTGAAATACCCAAATCCTAGCTGACTGACTTTCAAGTGAAACTCCTCCTGCTAACTACTTGCTTTGGCAAGCAAGGTAGGGTAGAACATGTCCAAATGACCATACTATTTGCCAAATAAATAAATAAATAAATAAACTCAAACCCACTCTCTTTCCCTCCATGTTGATACCAAGTTCAGCCCATCCCAGTTACACTCCCTCCCCCAAGAATCCAGAAAAGAGAACTTTGGTTCTAAACATAGACAAATAACCTCATATTCTAAAGATAAAGACATTATCCAAGGGAAAAACTTATCAAAAGTAGTAGGAATCATCACAAAATTAATTTGGAAGAGGAAGAGAGAACAAAAGAAAAATAATTTGAACACTATTAGACTGCTACTTATCATCAAACTGTACATCATTTGAAGCCTCTAGATAGATACAAATGAAACACTTGGGGTCCAAAACACATATCCCTCTCTTCCTATTTCTGACATTTAATACATTAAGTCATGTAAACAAAGTGAAGTGACTTACTATCCAGGAGGCTCTGAAGAAATGTCTGGAGTGGGACTGACTGCTGAGCTCTGTAAATCAAAAATGAAAAAAAAAAAAAAATGTAGATGATTTATTTTTACTTGGAGGTTTCAAACCAAGAGAAAAAGCAAGAAGCCACTTTCCAATCCTCATTTAGATAAGGACCTCTGGCTGACAAGGGGCCTGGGTGGAAGGCTTCCAGGGTTTCAGGGCAATGGGCTTTCTCGTGCTCTGGTCTTCCGCCTTCCAGTACACGCAGCCGTGTTTCTGAGAGGCTCTGGCAATGACCTCTGGATTCACACTGATCTTCAGCTGCAGGCTCCCTGGGCGACGGCCCCCCAGTGGGCCAACAGGCAGCAGTCACACGGACAGCACGCTCTTCACCAGCGTTTCCCCAGCCCTCAGAACCCCATGCGGGGCCCACCGAAGAACCTTTCATGCACCCCAACTGCCACATCCACAAAGGCTCACACAACAATTTAGATACAGAATGCACAAAAGTGGATTTTAAAAGACAATGCTGTATTTAGATAATTTGTTTACACCAGTGGTTTAAGAAGTGTGGAAATGGGGAGAGATGAAATTTCAGAAATCCTACTAATGACCATTTCAGCAAGAATGGGGAAATGCTTTGTAAAACTATAGTTCACAACACAAAAGGGGAAAAAAAAAACCCACCAAGAGCTACATGCAGGAAAAAAGCAACATAATTATGGTTTATGGTTTCTTTTGTTGTCTTGGAGAGAAAAATGTAAAAGGTTCAATATATTTGTGATGAATAAATCAATGTAAAAATTAACTTTTAAAGATATACCTAATAATGACCCTATCTCTAATAATGACTGTTAAAGGAAAAGAAGCTGTCTGGAGAAGAAACATTTAGGGAAAGGAGGGAAAAAGAAAAGGAAGAGATTATGAGAGGGAGGAGATGGCAAGAAGGGGGAGACTCACCCACCTTGCCCTCTGCCTGCTGAAATACCCACCTTAACTTGTAGGTTTAGGTCTTTTCATTTTTGAGAGCATCGCTATCCCCAGATGACGACTCTGCCTCACCCAATCCCATTACTTCTCGGAGAGGGCATGTGCTCTTATCTCCAAATTCACGCTCCAGCCCTTCTGGCTGCACTGGTGTCGTTTGCCCATCCTCTCTCCTTCTTGAGTCTCCTATCTCTTAGCACTTGTCCCATTCTGGTTTTCCATCTTTGAAGACCTTGCCTTGGTCTCCACCATGGCAAAACTTTTGCATAACCCTGTGAAGTCCTCTAGGAATGTCTTCTCCCTCCCTTCCCCTTCCCTCCCTTCTTCCCTTTCACAATCATATCTTTTCAATCAGTGCTATATTTCTGCAGGATTCCCTGTACTCTAATTCCCATCAACTGCTCACCCTGCAACCTCCAGTTTTTGAAAACTTCTTAGTTACCAAATCTATAAACTCTTCCTGGGGGCTGGTCTTTTTTTGGAGCTCTCTAGAGCACTTGGATAGTTCTCATACCTTCCCCTCCTGCTCTATTACTTATCCCCCCCCACTCCTCTGAACTGCCCTTTCTGTGACTCTCCCCTTCTCCTGTTCTGTAACACCCAACATCCCAATGGGTAACTGATGATCTCCCCTCCTTTTTCTTCATATGATTCGCTCTCTTATTCAATCTTTCAACTACTCCCAGGTTGAGTGGCTTCACCTATTCCTAGAGCATCAACAATTACCTCTTTTCAGGTGACTCCAATGGGCTTGTTAAGTCCTTGCCTCTTTCATGAGACCTAGTCTTAGAGTTCCAAATATCTTCTGGATATTCCCTACATGATGCCCAACCAACACTTTAAAAGTCAAATGCCTCAAACCAACTCTGTCATCTTAACACTGGATTGATTTTCTTCTTGGCTTTATGTAACATACTGATATCCTCACTATTCTAGCTGTCTGGCCTGAACTCTAAAGTTGTCTATCTAATCCCTTCTCCCAATTCTTTGTTCTTCACACCAATTAGTTAAAATGTCTTACTGCAATTTTCTTGGTGATCTCTCTTACATCTACATTTCCCTTCCCGCACATTGGTGCTACCACAATAGGGCTTCACCATGACATGCTTGGACAACTACACTACTAGCCTCCTTGCCCTCTCAGACTTGAGTTTTCTTCTCCTTTCATTTCAACCTCGCTACAGCAATGATACCATTCTTCCTATAACATTTCTTGAATTACATCACTGGTCTGAGGGCAAAACCCATTATCTCCTTAGCTATATGATCTAAGCCTCTACAATCCAGGGTCAACTAACTTTCCAAAACCTACCTCCCACTAATTCCCACTCAAAATTTCTTATTCCAGCAGAATTAATCTTATTCCTTAAACATGTGCTCTTCTGTGTTCCGTCTAATGCTTTCCCAGTGCCTCAAATGAATACTCCATACTCTGGCCATGTACCTAAGTTCCAACCACCTTTTAAGATCTTGGCTAACTCCTTGATTTCTCGTAAGATTTATCTCTCTTCTGGCTCTTAGAACCCAGACCACTCACTTAGCTCTTAGTACACACTGTTGTGTCCACTGTTGGAGATCTTTGACTTAAGTGTGTGACAGAACCATCACATTCCTGAAGGTAAAGTCTCTCTTTCTGTACTGGTTGGTGTAAGGGCTCTGCCAGCTCCTCTCACACAGATTCAGGAATAATGAGCACCACTCAACCAATGTGGAGATGATTCACAGATGCATCCAATGCTTTCCTGTGCCCACTGTGCCCCGGGCAGGGCTCCGGGTCCCTGAAGCAGGCTCTGCCCACAGAGGATAGCAGTTAATTCAGTAGCTCTCTAGCTGTCACCCATCTTTGTGTGGGTTACAAACACTCTCTTATATTGGGCTACTGTGAAAAGTACCACTGATTCGTTTTGCCAACCTATCACAGACTTCTCATCCACGGTCTAGATCACTTTAGGACTTACCTGAACCCACAGTTCTTACCCCAGAACAACTAGCTGTGATTACTTCTCACCTCGGACCTTGATTCTGAAATGGCTATACCAGGCTCCCGTCTCTACCCTGGTTGGAAATTTAGCTCCCCCTTATCAATCTTCCCCAATCCCCCATGCACCTATCTGCCTCAATTGCATACATGGTGACTCACCTTTTGTGTCTCCTTCTATTTCTCAGGAAGAGCCCCAGGGTCTGCCACTGCCCCTTCTGGCTCTCTCATCCTCTGGTGACTCTCTGGGTCCCTGATTCCTAAGTGCCCTGACTGGCCTGCAGCTTTCTTATCAGAGCTCTACTTGGCTAATACCATAATGTTCTGGTTTTTCCACCCTTTACCTGGTTTAAGTCTCTGGCTCTCACATGACTCTTTGTATCCCAATTACTCATGCTAGTGGCCTAACTAACCCTTTTAGTCTTAGTTCTGCTTATGTATAACACAGATTCATTAACCATTTCCACTTTGTCTGCCATAGTTTGTGGATCTTCTTGGCTTCTTGAGCAGCATCCACATTCTTTTTTTATTTTCTCTAAAGATATCCTTCCCTCACGAGAATCTCCAATTTTGTCAGAAGCCCTGGGAACAGTTCTGCAAATATTTGCTTTCCCTTTCGAAACCCATTTACCTTGGACTAACTTTTAATAGACTGTATTTTAACATAACTCCCCTTAACAATATCAGTGCAAGTTCAGTCTCAAACATTTGCTTGTGTCCAGCTGACCTCTGGGGTGAACTTTTTTTTTATAAGTTTCTGACCTTTAAAATTATAAGTACAGCGAGCGGTACCTTGGTTCATGAAATTAATTCTTTCCACAATTCTGGTCGCAGAATTCGTTCCATGATTTTCTTGCAATACAGTTGCAACCAGAATCGTGGAATGAATTCTGCAACCAGAATCACTGAAAGAATTAAGTTTGTGAACCGAAGCGCCACTATACTATTGCACTGACAGTGCCTTGCACAGAAAGGGCACCCAAATCACTACTACTGTGGTTTTGGTTTTTGCTTTGTTTTGTTTTTATGTCAGTACTGAGAATTCACTATAGGGCCTCACACATGCTGGGCAAGTGCTGTACCACTGAACTATAGCACCGACCCTTTTGTATTTTGAGACAGGGTCTCACTAAGTTGTCCAGGCTGTTCTAGAACTTGTGATCCTTTCTTCAGCCTCCCAAGTCACTGAGGTTACAGATGTGCACCACTGTGTCTGGTTTACTACCATGTTTTTGAAAATGACTCTTAAGGTAGGTATCTCCCAGGGATACCAAAAAAGACAAGGAAATTGCCCCCCCCCAAAAAAAGCTTCTTCAAAATTCAGAAAAGGTATATAGAGGTTAAAGGAAAGGAACTTAAAAGGGTCACCCACTGAAAGCAAATGAAGGGAAAAAGGCCATGATACGGGGCAGGGGGGGTAGTTTAAATGACCAGCCACTCCACATATATTTGGAAAAATCCCCTGTAAGAAAGATGTAAAGTGGGGCCGGTGAGATGGCTCAGTGGTGTACGTGCCTGCCTGGCAAGCATGAGGGCCCGAGTTCGACTCCTGGATCCCAGATACGATAAAAGGGCCGGTGATATCGCTCAGCGGCACGGGCGCCTGCTGGTGCGCGGGGTCCTGAGGTCGACCTCCGGTACCCACAAAAAAAAAAAAAAAAGAAAGATGTAAAGTTAAAAAGAACCCAAATATAAATTACCTAGGGGTGGAGATGAGGATGGGGGTAGGAAGTGGGTGGGCGCTAAAACAGAAGTCAGAAAATCCATACAGTTTAAAATAACCAACATTACTGGCTGTCACTTCAATTCTACCAGAAACCATAGAACAGAGAAAGGAAAAAAGCAGAGCATGAAAGGAAACTAATGGCATGAGAAAAACTGGGAAATACCTGTGGCGAGTTTGGACTGGGTGCTTTATTAATCGTCTCCATGTTTTCTAAATCTGCCTCTAACTCTGTTTGGCAGAGGTTGAGCTCTTTTTCTAGATTAGTCTGGTCCAAGAAAGAAAAGATGAGAAAGAATATTTTAGTTTAGAGGAAAGGGAGAAAGAATGGAAGGTTAAGTTTGAAAATGAGTTTTTTTTTAAGTGTTATACTTTAGTAAGGCCAAGATGGCATGACTCAATCACAAGAGCTCACCAGAAATTAGTTAAGACGTGAAAACAGAGAATACAACATTAGGCATGTACAATAGAAATCCTGAAGTATCAGAGCTTCAAAAATCTACTTGATAATCTACAAATACCACAAAAACCTACCTTTCTGGAAAGGCCTACTTTTTCCCCTTTCAGAA
Organism: Erethizon dorsatum; assembly: GCA_028451465.1. Classification (NCBI taxonomy): domain Eukaryota; kingdom Metazoa; phylum Chordata; class Mammalia; order Rodentia; family Erethizontidae; genus Erethizon; species Erethizon dorsatum. The sequence goes on along the minus strand of CM051822.1, from coordinate 121,956,276 downwards.
TACGGTGACTTGACAAATACTATATGTCAGAAAAATAAGTATTTTAAAAACCTCTAAACATTAGTATATGTCTTAGAGACTTTGTTAGTTTTATCATCAAGCCAAAAATAAAAGTTACCAAGTTTAAAGGAAAAAAAAATGACTTAAAAAAAGAAAACAAACACACTCACACTAACCAAGCTAAAGAGCACACACACAGTCCACAGAGGCGGCACAGCGGAATTACCTTTCTATCCTCTCTAGGAAGGATAGAGCAGTCTCCTGGAGTATAATCCCATATCTTTTTGGGAGGCTGACGGGAAGCAGAGGAGGAAATGAAGAAATGAGCATAAAGACATAAAGACAAACATGGAGGCTGGCTCAAACAAAGAGGGGCACACTAGGAGAACTGTACCAACACAGAGAGGCAAACTCAAAGCGAAGGGCTGGGGACTCTGAGGACTCGAGGCTGCCTGCCCCAGGGGATTCCAGAACTACTAGCTAGGAAATGTGTCCCTACATCTATATATAAAGAGCAAATCATTGTTGGATTCTAAATACTGAAAATATTTTTTAAAAAGGGGGGAGCATTAATATGATTTTGAACAAAAGTAGAAACTTTCAAATTCCTCACCGTGATTTTCAAACTAGGATTGACACTGAAGATTTTACATTTTTCAGTCTTCCCCACTATAAAAAAATTCACTGTATGTTAATAAATGTGTGAACCTAGAGACAGAGTAAACTGAACTAAATGTGTTTCTGTGGATTGTAGCAAGGAAGTCATGCATAAAAGGGGCATTAATGCATTAGATAATTTCATAGTTTTTAACTCTCCTTTTACGGTTTAACTAGATTTTAACAATGCTGTTAGTTAAAACACAGAGTTTAGACTTAGAATTTAAACAGTAGACTATGAGACTGTTTTTGTTTTCTCTTTTAACCTTTTGTGTTAGAATCAGAGCTACACTTGTAAGATGGAAACGTACTACGACACTGTTGTAGATTCAACAAGGTAGAGATATGGTACAAAGGACATCCAAAAGTTACAAGACACTTCTAACCCTGGAGCTTCTCTCTCACTGAGTAGACTTTTTTGTTCTGCCTACTTACAGTTGAAATTTCTTATACAATGACCTCTGGGGAGATAAGAAAGAGGAGATTATTAAAAGCTCCTGAGATTCTAAGCAAATTTCATTATAACTGACTTTATGCCAGTATTCGAACTGGTTTATATTGAGAAATTTTGCCTTGAGTATATATGAAAATCCTGCTAATTTCTGTAGAAATATGAGTAAAAAAGAGAAGAAAAAGCTGACACTCGGGTTCTCTGCACTGAATCTGCAAAAGAAAAGTAATCTGATTCCAAAATGTGTTCACCAAGGATAACAGCAGGTCAGTACTGTCTTCTCCATATAGGTACATTCTGTGCTTTGTAAAGTAAGTGACATTAGCAATTATCATTCATCTCTAACACTTCATCTGGGAAGCAGACTTTTTAAAGTCACACACATTACCATATTCATTTCTTTATTGCAAAAAAAGCTCCAAAATAAAACAAAAAGACAACGTTTACAAATTAAATTGGTTTTAAATAATCATCTCTAAAATGGTCCCTGGAGTCTTGAATTATTTACTATTCCACAATAACCTGTTGAGCTAAAAGGTATTACAACCAGGATTTTGCTGAAATTTTGAGTTTATTTTTAGTGGGTTGAAGTGAACAGATTGAAGAAGAAAGGAGTTCAGCCTAAGTGTCTACTGTAAAAGTTCAAGCAAGCTTTACTTGGGGTAAGTGGACCTGAGTTGGTGTAAACAACAATTTTAAAAGTAGAAATGATAATCCACATGATTTAGTAGGAGTTTTAATTTCATTCTGCTTCTGAATGGCTGAAAACTTTTCCAAATCAACTTTTGGGGTTCATACTTTTATTCATGTCTCTTACTCTTATGGTCCACAGGGGCAGAGGAAGGAAGAGAGGGAAAAAAATTCACTAGATAATAAGCCCATTTTAGGTTGCCTCAAACTATAAGGAACTATTCATCTCAGTGCTGTTCCTCAGGATATGGGCATTGATCAAGATATCTTGGCAAGTCTTCAAAAGTGTTATCTTTTAAAGCAAGACCTACACAAAAGACAGCAGTTCCATTAGGACTCTGAAGTCTTGGCAGGGAATGCATGAGGCTTCAGAGAAAATGCCATTATAGGAAAGTATGTCTAAAACTTCAAATAATTTAGGACAGTTAGAGCAATGGGGTAAAGATGAAGACCTCAATATGCAAGTGGACTGTGTTCTCAACATATGTTTGAGGTGGCTGTGTGGTCCACAGTTTCCGAAAGAAACAGTGTTAATTTACCAAGCTATTCTCTCAGAGTCTATTTAGCATATAATGGGACTGAAATATTGTTTATCATTGACAAAAATTGTTTCCAATGATAGATTTAGGAAAACAAATCACAATTAATTAGAAAAATTTTTCATAATTTTTTCCTAAAAGATAGTATTTCAGATAAAACTAGTTCAGTTATTTGGCAAATGAGATAGCCAGAAACTTGTGGATTCTGAAAGGGCTTTAAAAATCAATGGCATGGACTTTTTTTTTTTTTTTTTTTGTGGGTACCGGGGGTCGACCTCAGGACCTCGCGCGTCAGCAGGCGCCCATGCCGCTGAATGATATCACCGGCCCCTTTTTTCATATGTGGGTTCCGGGAGTCGAACCTGGGCCCTCGCGCTTGCCAGGCAGGCGCTCACGCTGCTGAGCCATCTTACCAGCCCTGGACTTTTTATTAAACATAATTTAAATAGATTTTACTGTTTTGCCAGAAACTTTAGCTTTGCCTGATGAAAATATGTTTTTATTGTTAAATATACCAATTAAATCATGGGGTGGGAGCAACTACAGTATATGTCAGAAGCTTTTTGTGCAATAATGGAACAGGTTTTGAGAAAGAGAAGAAAAGGAAAATGGTAAAGATACTGTTCGATATTTGCATGTGAAAAAGATTGCCTGAGGTAGCCCTGATGCCTAAATGGTGAACAGCAAAGAAAAAAGGGAGGGAAAGTAGAAGAAATAGGTGTGCCCCAAACCTTAGAGAGGGGGGAGAGGAGGGTTTAGTTTGGACTAGGCTCATTCCTCTCCACTGTCCCTAGGTGGCACTCTTCATCAAGGATCACTCAGCTGCCACCTTAAGATGGTGTTCTGGAGGGATTACAAGAGAGAAGCCCCTGTTTCTGCAAGCAGGATGTGTGACGCTGTGAAATTTAACATTTTACTGAGCTATATAGTTAATTCCTGTCTGCAAATGAAACTATCATCTCAAAATATCATAATTCAAACACTGGACTCAGTATTTAGCATTCATACAAATATCTAATAAAATGTTTTATTTTCATATGCTTATTGTCTCCACCTAAATTCTTTTTGCAGTTGTAATAATTAAGACTTTATATTAAGTAGAGTTTTAATGCCAGGGTCATCTCGAAGGGAAGGATGAGCTCAATTCTCCTTTCTATTTGATACTCCTTTGGTTGAAGGCAAAGAAAATCGTCCTTTAAGTGCCATAGTCAATTATCACCAATGCCAACTCAGAGATAATACAGGGAAGCTGCAGAGCATTAGGTTGAACACTAAATTTGCTAGAATTCCTAACCTTCATTCCAAACTTTGGAAAATATTACCCTAACTCATAGAAATCATTCCCTAGAAGTTGCTTGCACTGGGGCTGAACTTGTGGGTTGTATCTGCATAGAGAGGTCCCTTTTGGCCTGTTCTTGCACTTGCTTCACATATGTGCTCTCTGAGGCAGGAACCGTGCTGGTTTTTCAGGGTGTAATGCATTTTTCCCCCATGTCTTCAGCAACCATAAAGACTTTGGTCAAGGTAGGTAACCAATGGCAAAGATAATGCCATCCACAAGGTACATGACACTTGTTGTCAGTAGTGGGTGGGGGGGGTCCCCAGGTGAAGTAATGATTTAGTTGTGTTCTTTGAGATATTCTGCTAAGATATACTTCCAGAACTCACTATCTTTTCTTGGTGAAGTAAAGTAAAGAAAGCTCACAGTTTGGACTGAGATGAGACAGTCCTGCTCTTGACAACCAACACGACTGCTCCCCATTTCCTGAATTTCTTACACATAGATCTGATTCTTTAGCAGGAACAATGCATCAACAGCATTATTTAAAAAGGCGTATAACCACTGAAGCTATTAAACTTACCGGTTTCCCAAACTCCAATTCCGAAAAGAATTTATACCAAGGTTCATTCTTTAAATCTATCTCTTCTGGGCTTATATCCCGACTCTATAGGGGTTGGTGATAGGGAAATGGAAGAAAGAGAAGGAGAACATTATGAAAAGATTACATAGGAACAGGCCAGTAGAGATGCAGTGGTTTCCAGGCATATATAGCAACTGCGTTCAGTAGCAGCAACTGTCCATTTTTACTGATACCAGCAAAAACAGGAAAGATAGGATGTGTTAAACAGGGAAAGTGGGGGCAGCAGTGAGAGATTCATTCTCAGTCCTACAGCAGAGGCAGATGGACTGGAGATGGAGAACTCTGGACCACACTGCAGCGTTCATGGGTCCAAAATCTGAATATGGGTCCAAAGGCATTCCTTAGTAACTTTAAGTATTGTGGGAAAAAAAGAAATCCCTTATTTCCTCTTACAAAGAACTCTTAGTTACTGGTGAGCACACCAAACATTTAGCATCTATGCCAGTTGAGTAGAGCAAACAGTTTTTATGGGCTAGTATAGTTTTAGTACATACTTGCAAGGCTGCGTTAACATTTCCAAAATAAACACAAATACTGACACCTTATGAAAGCCAATTTGTTAATACTGCATCTTTAATGGCACATGGATAGGTGAGAAACCATGTCTTGTACACAGTAAAGTAAAAGCTGACGTAAGTAAAAACAGAGGACACAAGTGAAAAAACATTTTAAACAAGTACCCAAGGGGGATGAGTATAGACAAGATATACTTTGTGCTCCAACAAATGTTAAAGAACTGAGAAAAAATTAAGTGACAGGAAAGCTGGACAAGACAGATAACAGAACAGAGGGAAGAAAACTTCTGGGTTATGTTACAAAAATAAATCATATTTCTCACTTTATATAACTCTAAGAGTTATCACACATACACTTCCATGTTATTTAATATTTAATCAAATACGTATAAACTTCTGGTACCTTACTGTGGGGAACATACACTTCTACAAATAATTAGTTCAGAGGTGAATGTCTGGAAAGCAAATCAGGTTCTCCCCTCAATAAATGTCAGCTATATTCATACCAGACAAAAGTGTTCGAGGCTCATTGCTTTAAATTCACATATGTATATGCTTCAAAAACTTTGATAATAACAAAAAGAAAGCTATAGTGATTTTCTGCAACAACCTAAAATATAAATTGCATGTATTTCCTACTAAGATTGAAAACATCACAGAAGAAACTTTACCTCCAGGATATCCCCTGGAAGGTACATGCAGAAGAGGATTGCTGAGCCCCCAGTAGATGTCTTCAGTGCTACCACATCACAAAGCAGCTCTTCCTGGCTGCTTTATGATGTATTTTTCTTAACAAATCAGTTAATAGTGCTTTTGCAACTTGTAGAAAAAGCTGCAAACTGTCTTAATGACATTTATCAACCTATTTTCCAAGATCCTAAGAAGAAGCTGTACTATTGCCTTGACTTAATGTTACAGGTAGAGGACAATATGGATATACTGCAGATAACTTTTAACTCAAATTAAATCAAGACGAAATCAGAAACAATAGGGTATGTCCTATGGCATCTGATAAATCTCTTTCAAATGTCTGTGGGGACCTAGGGCTTTGATCTCTAAGGGGAAGGCTTGCCCTCCCTGAAGGTAAACGGATTCTGTATTTATTCAGTGAAATGAGGCACAATACCAACAAGGACAAACCATTTGAGAATGACAGCTTAGATAAACACTGGGACATTCTAGATTCTAATATGATGGAGTTTCATGAAACCTATTCCATGTTTATTTTTACAAAAAGTATTTATAAACTGCTTCTTGGGAATAGGTTAGGCTTTTTTAAAAAAAAATTAAAATGGACCAACTCTTTTGGAAAACTCCCCGAAAGTTTTGGGATTTACAGTCCTGAAAGGATTAACCCGTTTTATTCTCAAATACTGTGTGCAGATTGTTTTACTGATGAGGTTAATGATCTGTCAAGAGTAGAATCAGGAGGTATGTGAAACAACTTGAGTCTAGAGCTTTGGCTCCAAAAGCCTCCATTCTTTAGACTGCCCAGAAATAAGGCTAAAAGGCAACACTACACAGAACTACCACCTGCATTTGGTCTGTCAGATATAACTCAGCCGTAGATCCAATTAAGGAACAGACCAGCAGAATATGTCCTTCTGGATGCAGAAAAGGAACCCTGTTCTGGAAGCCAGGGTAAATTCCATGATCCCAGGCTACATTCTTTGCTACTGCAGGTGATTCTTTCCTAGCTTGATAAAATCCTAGGAAAGGATTGCTGCTTGAATGGGAGCCAGAAATCAGCTTCAAATTTTAATAAATCCTCTGACTGTGGCATGTTCATTTGCATAATACTTCATAATGTTTTTAGGGTTGTTTGTTTTGCAGTGGTACTGGGGATTGAACCCTGGGCCTTCACACTGAGCTACATCCCCAGACACCTCCCCACCCACCCCACTAAGTCACTGAATTGTATGAGCTGGGCTCAAACTTGCAGTCCTTCTGCCTCATGCTCCCAGAAGTGCTGGGATTACAGGCCTCAGCTACCATGCCCACCTTGCTCATAGTTCTTGTATCCATATTATCACACTTGACTGTCTCACTCAATTATTTCACTAGCGCTGGTGACCAGATAATATTTTTAGTTATGGATGAAAACACTGACGTTCACAAAGATCAAGTGACTTGCCCCAAGATAGATGACAGAGTCAGAACTGGAACAGAACTCAGATCTTCCAATTCCTGTTCCAGATTTTTGTACTCTATATTATATTCTGCTTCTCCTACTCCAAATGATAGGAGATAGACTCACTGAGTTCGCAGATGACACCAAGCTAAAGCAAGGCTCATGACTCACACGAAATGCTAGACAAGGAAGAAAGTGATGGTGAACTGGGAATACACCTAGTTGGGTTAATCCCCTTGTTTTACACTCTTGAATATATATCGTGTCTGTAATTACTTATATAACTATGGGAACAGGGAGACCAACATCTAACCCAGGGCTTGGAGAGTAGAAGTTATTCTCTCTCTATATATATTTGTTGAATGAAGCTTATATCATGTTCAGTAAAAGACTTTAAAGTATAAAGAAACAAAGCCTAAAAAAGGCCATTTCTGACAAAGCAGGCACTAACCAATAGATGTCCAAGGCTGAAGAAAAGAAAATGGACTTTTACTATGATAAAAGGGGCCAAGTGGTATTTAGACCTTTATGAGTGAGTCAAACAGGTGAACAGGTGATCAAAGTTGTAAATTCATGGGGGATTTCGAAGGCAGTAGTGTTATACAGTTCTGGGGTGATGTGGGTATGCTCCAGGGGCAAGCCAAATTCTAACAGTCTGAATACTCTAATATTCAACCCTTTCTGCTAGAAACATATAGATGTGCCTCTGAAGTCATCACTTAGGTTGACAGGGTTAAATAGACATGAGTATTGCAAATGGAAAAAGAAAAGTGGGTTTTCCCAAAAAGAGATGAACATCTAAAAGCTACTTATATTCTACATCTGTCATTAACTTTTGTAATTAACTACAGTTAACACCCACCCCTAGATGTGTATGGGTGTGGGGATGCTCAAATTCTGGCAAACCAAATAGTGGATACAAAAGGCAAGACTCACCCACTGAAACTCATTTCAACTTTTTTGTTCATGTGATAAAAATAGTAGGAAAAAATTAAATATAAAAGACTAGTTCATCTACTGTGAAGGGCAGACTCAAAACATTAAGATTCAACTAAAATTCTTCTCTAAAATTAAAAATTTCTCTTTGGAAGAATAGAGCTGAATTGAGTGAAAAGCTCAGAATTGAACTATTGGATGGAGGGGTTCCTCCCTGGTTGGCCTTTGGTGCTTATGTCCTCTTATAGATGGGCCTCGGGCTGGCCCGACAGAGGAGTTTCTGCGTAGAAACACTCACATGGTGCCGTCAAGTATACGGTTTCCACCACTCCCCAGAGAGCCTCAGCAGGACACTGTATGTTACTTCCCAGGGTTTGTAAAAACAATGTTAATGATCCCAAAAACTATGGTATGGAAGGTACTTGGACCCTTATCATACCAATGAGGAAAACAAAATTATGCTGTTGTTTCCCAGTTCTTAAAGGTGTTTAAATTACTAAGGAAAGAAAATGGAAACAAAGAAGAAATTAATACAAAGAGTGTATCTTCAGAAAGAGCTATGAGAATTTATGAATGGTCATACAATATTGCCAAAACAAAAGCATCCAAAGGCCTGCAGAGTCCCTGAAATCATTTAAATGTATGAATATATGATGGTGGGCTCCAGGCTGGTATTTAAGTGTTAGGAATTTACCTGAAGAGCAGGACTTTCTTTCCAGGACCCCCTAGATGGAAGGTTACCTTCCATGTTCATTACCAGGAACCATCTAATAGGCAGAAAACCTCCAGTGAAGGGGGAGCTGAGGAAAGATCTGCTTGTCTCTGAACTTTCTGCTTAAAATAACCGGGATGCATACTAAATGCTGAAGATTGGCAACTCTAAAAGCACTTGTGAATTGTTGACCTTTTCTCCTAATTAAAATTACTTATCCCTCTGTGCTTGTAAAGATGTCACATTTTTATTTTAGTAAAAGTTATTCCGTAAAAACATGTAGAGCAGAAGGGGTGGAGGGAAAATAATTTGAATCCACATTTCAGAGGCCCAGGTTATTCTGTGCTTGGTGTGATAACAGCATGTAATAAAAACCAGTCCCCAGCATAATCATTCCACCCTGCTGTCATGGCTGGAGGGCTGCAATGTTCATGGAGCTCTGGAGAATCCCTTTACCACAATCAGAATTCTGAGCCAGCTTTTTCTAATGAAAGGTAAATAAAGGGAAGTATGATTGGCAGATATGACAGAAATCCATTTGTAAAAATTCTTCCCATTTCAGAGAAGAGGCTGTTTTTCCAGGGTGGTCTGTTATGCCTACACAGGCCATTTTCCCAATAATAATTGATTGGAGATGTGAACTTGTGTAGGGAACCAAAAACTAGACTGAATATGAAATTAGTCTTCAACCTTATACTTATCAAGAAAGGAAGACCTAAAGACACATTCTAATGGCCTGGGCTTTTCCCCAAGACATAACATCCTATTAATTATTTAGCTTTTACTGACATACTATGTGTGTTCAAATAAGAATCACTTTTTAAAAATCCTGACTTCATTCCAGTTAACAATAAGTCTGATAAATTAATGGTTAGTTTCTCTTTTAAAAAGGCAGCAGCAAAATCAATCTTTATGTGAGTAGAAAAATTTAAATTAGTTAAACCATGCACAAAAGGACCAACAGAGCCACAATAAGAGGATTCTCTAAAAGCAGACTCTCGGGAGTTATTTTATGAACACCTGCAAAAATGAAAAGAGTAAAAATACTTCATATTTTCATTGTCTTCTAAATAAAGCAAGTCTATCTCAAGGTGGAAAGAATATAATCCAACTGCACAATGCACCCAGATTAAAGAATACAGGCAGAATGAAACAAAAGAACTTTAATATGCACATTACCATCTTTTCGTTGTTCAGAACAGAAGACTTGCCCGGCTGATATTCATAAATGCTTTTGGGCTCTGCCCGGTATTTTCTGGTATCCACTTTCTTATCTGGGGGCTCCCAGTCGTTTCTGTAGAAAGAAAATTTTAGTAGAGTTATTTACATAAAAACTGACATCAGCTTTTCCCATGGTCTGACTTTGGTTGGCTGTAGTCTAATCAAGGGATTTTTATATTCAAAGCATAAAAATCAGAGTCAAGGGTGAACAATTTAGTTGTGCTGGCTTGCTTCCCAAAACAAACAATTAAATTTCTTTCTTCACTTCACAAAGGATTTGAGGTATCCTATACTCAAAGCCAAGCCTGAGAAAGTAGAGAGAAGAGGAGAAGGGAGAAGAGGAAAAGAGGAGATGAGGAGAAGAGGAGGAGGGAGGAGGAGGAGGAGGAGGAAGAAAATGAAAAGAAGACGAAGAAGAAGACGAAGACAGAGAAGAAGACGAAGAAGAAGACGAAGAAGAAGAAGACGAAGAAGAAGACGAAGACGACGAAGAAGAAGAAGAAGACGAAGCAGCAGCAGCAGCAGCAAAGCTTGCCCTGGGAAAATCTTTCACCTTGCTCTGCTCTCATGAGTTTATCTTTCCCCAAACAGGTCTGTACTTCCTACTCATGCTAGTGCAGAGAGAATCCAGGTCCTAGAGCCAGTCACCTATGGTTCAAATCCCTGCTATACCACCCACTAGGCAGGTGATCTTAACTAAGCACTTTACCTCTTAGAACCTCAGTTTCCTCATCTGAAAAGTGGAGGATGTTGTATAGATTAAGTGACACAGTACATGTAAATCACTGCGCAGAGCACTAGGCTCTTGGCAACTATTCAATAAACATTTCTATTACTATAACAATGTTCTTCCCTATTCCACATCCTACCCTATACCCACCAATCTCAGCCTTTGACCCAGATTCTTAAGCTGGCATCCAGAAATGGGTTTTAGAAGATGAATTCTTGGAAACTGTCTGCAAAACTCTTTGTGCATGTGCATTACTGCACTGGTTGTATTTCAATTCTGAGGCTGAAAATTTCTTGAAGGCAGGACAATGACTTACATATATTTATATTCTTCTATAACATCTGGCTCAATCTGTATAAAATGTACCCCTTAAGTTCCTAATGAATGCTCCTATAAAGGATTTATGAGTACATCCAACCTTCCTTTCAAATTAATTACCGCATTTCTAAGGTAGATGCCACTTTGGTATGTGTGGAGCTTTTTGAGGGCCTGTTGGGGGGAAATTGGATGTATATTTAAAGAAATGGTCCCATCTGGCCAAGTCTTTTGTGTATAGATATTGGTTGGGGATGGAAAATGCATGGGACATTTGTTCAGATAATATGACACTGTAGTTCCATAGGGCATTTTTAGAGACAATAATGCAATAAAAGAAAATTAGGGGCTGGTGATCTAGCTCAGCAGCATAGGCGCCTGCCTGGCAAGCGCAAGGTCCTAAGTTCGACTCCTGGTACCCACATACGAACAAAAAAAAAAAAAAAAAAAAAGAAAGAAAGAAAGAAAATTGAGTTGTCCTGTACAAGCATTAAGAAATAACTAATCTCATTAGAAGAAGTCCAAGCATTATGCCTCAATAATACATGGTGTATAAGTAAACTGACATTAAGAAGTGTGGCTTTATTAAGATTATATTCTTTGCTATGAGTATATATAAACACAGATTTAGTAGGTGCACAGAATATGAACACCCATGACAAATCTTGTAGTTGAGATTTTTCTTGTGGAAAGGTCAAAAGTGATGATAATTATAGTTAACATTAATTAAGCCCACACAATGAGCCAGGCATACTAGGAATGTTAATGTGCACTATCTAATTTTATTTTTACAACATTCCCAACAAGAAATAATGCTATTATTATCCCAGTTTTACAGATAAGGACACTGAGACCCAGAAAGAATAAATCACTGCTGATATGTGACAGAGCAGGGATTCAAATTCCAAATTCCTAAGAAAGGAGGCTCCTGGGTATCAATAATTGTTGACAAGGCACTGGCTGGCACTGAGGAACATAGGACAAGGAAGCACTCACCTTTCTGGGCTGGATTTCAGTGAGGAAGAACGAGCTGGGAGGGGGAGCGTGGCTGACCTCTTAACCACCTTCTCACCATCAATGTAGCTCATCTCACTTTTTGAGCGAGGCACAGAAAGGGGAGATTTCGCTGGAGAAAGAAAGTACATATAAAAGACTTTTAAAATCAATGAAAACTAAAGTCAAAAGATATCTTCCCTCATCCATCATCTTCCCTTCCTCCCCCACAACCAGGAGACTCAGTCACTTACTGTCCTCAGAAAAGGAGTATCGAGGAGAGTACAGATCTGAATCATCATCTATTGAACAAAAAAGAATATAATTAGGAAAAGTGGGCTATGGTAGGAGAACCAAGGCGCATGTTCCCCATTTCCACAGTCTTGTACCACATCCAGAGATACCAGAGAACCCAGTGGAAAAAGGAAGAATCAAACGCTGGAAGCTATACACCACAGCAGACCACAATGCAGAGGAGTAAGCTTTGCAGAGTCCCTCCTAACCCAACAGGACCTGTAGTCCAGACAGGATATTCACAGTGCTTGGTGGATGGCTGCTACTATCACTGGGAAATAAATGGAGTCAAACAGGTGAAGGTCCCCCACAGGAGAATCTCTACCACCAAAGCTGGAACACAGAGTCCCTAGTCTGGCTGAGTGGGAATAGGAGCTGAGAAGGAACTGGCTGCTCACACTCAGTCTCTGGTCTTGCCTGCTGAGTCCCGTGGAGTGCCAACAGGCCTTATTCTGGGGCTTTTTGAGACTGCTGGTGGGTAGGTGACTTGGAGGTTGTGGTTGCCAGTTACCCTCCTTGGCCCTCCTTGACCTGTTTTGTATGTTACATTTCCAGATACAACATCATTAATAAAATGGTTTTGTAGCTATAGGAAGAGACTGAGAAAATCTGCATCATAGTTTGTTTTGGTTCCATCTTAACCTGGCTTCACAAGTGGGCAATGTGCTTATACTATCTGCTCTGCAAAGGTACTGCTTGGGGCAAGTGTCTCAACTGTGACTCTGGAACAAATCAAACTCCAGGAGTTTCTGTGGTGCGAAAAGGCTTTCCAGTGGAATACCACACATCCCTAAGTAAGCCGAACACTGGGGCTCTAAAACTTGCTGAAGGGAGACAAGATCTGAAACCCTCACAGAAGTGGCTGTATTTTTAAACTAAAAAAATCAGACCATAGTCATAGGAGAACAGATGTCTACACTGGATCTGCTCTAAAAATGCATTATATTTAGTCACTCTATCCTTGACAATCCTTCCAAAGCATTACTCTAAAGAGAGTCTAAAACAGTCAGACTTTCCCATTATCTAATATCTTGCTGATCCAAATTCAGAACTAATGCTTATGGAATGAAGAACCAATTCCTTCTCTTAAAATACGTAACAACTTTAGCAAAGCACAGAACCCAACCAACAAAGACAAGTCAAAAAATCTAATGTGCCCTATAAATGACAAAATGCTAATCAACTCCTTGTTTCTATGCAAATCATTTTAAGTTTCAGAGTAGAAAAGGTCAGAGTATTCTATGAAATGTAAAGCTAACATTGCTATTATTTTGAATAAAGTGGTATTCAAAGACAGCCTCTCTATCTCCATTTTCGTCCCCTCTCCTTTCCCCACTTTTATTTGTCCCAGGTCTCCCTCAGCCGCAATAATGGACAGGCAGTAGATACCAAGGTAACTTTTTACCTCCCTTCTCCCTCTGTTCCTTCCTTTTATCTTTAAGGATAAGAATTAGTTAAAATCAATGTTGGACAGGGCTCAGGATTCTTTACCAACACAGTTAAACCTTTTCACAATTATAAATTGAATGTGCAAGTCTATTTACATTAGCTTATGAAAACAGGGCAAGGGAAAGATAAAATGGGACCCAGAATAGTCTTTTTGTAAAGACTATTCTGAAGAATTTTGTGTTGCTAGTTTTTGTTATTGTTGTGGCTGTTGTTTTTAAACAGGACTTCTGATTATTATACTCATAAAATGCCATTATATTTTTTTCAAAAAACTAAACTAAAAGCTTTGATTGCAGAGGCTTGATTAGAAAAAATGGTGACTATTCCAAATGAAAAGTGAGCTTAGTTAGAAATTAATACATTACTGCTTTAACTCCAGCCTAGTATTTTAGCTCAAAACCTTGTACCTCTCTGAATCAAGGAAAAATTAGTCTATCAGTATGTGGCAAGGTAAAGGTTAATTTATAACTATTAGTTGGTTCACAAAGCTAGAAGTTATGAGAGGAATGGCATTTAAATATTCAAAAAACATATAAATTCTAAACTTAAAAAAAATACTCGGAATTTTCTACTATGGCATTTTAGAAGACTTATTAGAAGACAATGAAAATGTTTTTATAAATGGAAAAATAGCCCTACTTGAGTTTCACAATTTATGTGCTTTGAAAATCAGAAGGAGAAGTAGGAAAGCTGGGGAAGAGGGCAACAGCAAAGGCTAAATGACTGAACCCTCTCAAAACTATTTTTGTGGGCCGGTGAGATGGCTCAGCAGCGTACGCGCCTGCCTGGCAAGCACGAGGATGCGAGTTCAACTCCCGGAACCCACATACGAAAAAAAGGGCCGGTGATATCGCTCAGCGGCATGGGCGCCTGCTAGCATGCGAGGTCCTGAGGTCAACCCCCAGTACCCACAAAAAAAAAACAACTATTTTTGTTTATCTGGTGTAGGCAGAAAAAGAAGTATCACCCACCCATGCCTAACATAGGGCAGGGGTCTCAGCAACAGGCTTCACACAGTGTCTGAGGGATCTAATGCAGATTTCAGTCCGTGGACTTCTAAGAGAGCAAAATGAAGTTCAACAGACTCATCTAAACAACTTTAGCAATTAGAACAAATTGCAGGAGCTGTTAATTTATTCTCTTAATATTTGATATCTGTCTTACAAATCTAATGAAAGGAAATTTTACCTTGCCTAATGAGTAAATAGTAATAGTAGCTCTCATTATTAAGTGCTCCCATTCTTAATAATAGCTAGAAATTTACTAATATCATCTCACTCAAACCTTTTAAAACTCCTGAAGGAAGTAAATACCTCATTTTACAAATAAGGAAATCAAGGCCCAAGGAGGGTTAGAAAATTTGCCCTCAGCTGCACAATGAGAAAGATACAAAGCAGGAACGGATTCAAGATCTTTCTGACTCCACTTCCTACGTTGCTCTTAGCGCTATGACAGGAATGGCTGCTTTGTTCTTTCACCCTAGTTTCATGTGCCCAATCTTGGAAAAAGTGAAAGACTATTCCACTATTATTTTTATTACAGACGAAGCAGAGAAAGTGTCATCCTGAAACTCAAGTGCAGAGTTGCCAAGGCCAATCCCTAGACCCTGATGACTTCGGTCTATTTTTCTATTATCATCCTACCAAGGGTGATGCTTAAATAAGTTTTCTGAGTTTACCCTTCAAACTCTTAGTTCTCCTCCTGCTGGTCTCCAGGGACAAGGGGTAACAACGAGTCACTCTTGCTACATCTTCCATTTGCTGCGTTTTGAAACCTTCTCCTGGTAAGCTACAGCTACACTGGGGAAAACAGATATGCAGTGAGAAATACCAAGGAATGGGAAAACTGAGTATAAGGAACACTCATTTGATTTTTATACATGAGATCTAGCCGAGAGAGAGACATTAACTATAGCTGAGATACAATTAGCAAAACATTTCTCAAATCGTCTATGAACTAACATCAGAAAGTCAACCCTCACTTCTCCAAGGGTTCTTTACACAAGGCCACAGCAGACCCAGCTGACCTGGATCCTGGGATCCCTGCTCACAGTGGAGCCACACACTGTCTGTGCTCTTCAGAGCACCACGCAGCAGACATCAAACCTTGGCGACAACACTCCGGACTTCCTACGCCAGTGCTTCTGAGAAGTTTGGACACTATGCAGGATTCGTATAAGGTGAACAACTCACTTCAGGGCCCTGAAGGCCCCTTCTGGACTCTGATGTTCACACACCAATGATCTTCCCACGGGGTTTGGGAAAAAGCCTTGGTAGCTCCATTTGGAGACAGCTAACCCGCTAAAACTGCCAGGAGCCACAAAGTTGCCTTTTCAACCACAGTGACTTTAACTGAGCCTCTAAGTGGCTTTCTCTAAGTCAGCTGTGGGTTTTGTTGCTATTGTTTTCTTTGTTTATATGTTTAGAATTCATAAAAACCTTAAAGATAACTGAAGAAAATGCTGGTTGAAAATCATTGTTCTATATATGCTATGTAATTGACCAAAATGGGATGTAAAAAAGTCAGCATTTGTGTAACCACTGCCTATATCATTTGATTTCCATTCTATGTACTTCTTGGGTCTTCAAACCTAAAATTATTTTTCTAATATTAATTGTTCTTTTGGTGCTGGGCACTGAACCCAGCATCTCTGTGCATGTTAAGCACACACTCTACCACTACCACTGAGCTACAACTTCAACCCCTCTCCTGCATTTTTTTTTTTGGACATGGGGTTCTCATTTTGTTGCCCAGGCTGGTCTCTTGGACTCCTGTGCTCAACTGATCCTTCAGCCTCAGACTCCCAAGTAGCTGGGCTATGGGCACGTGCCACTGCATTCAGCTTTATTGGTTCATTTTTAACACAATCTTTTTCCATGCTCAGCATAATTCTCAAGCTTTACTCCATGCACTTAGGGAGAGTGAGGAAAAAAGGAAAAAGACAGACAGGTGTACAACCCCAAAACAAAAACAGTCAAGGAAAAAGAGAGGTGTATGCAGAGATGGGTACACAAGTCTTAGATGAGAAAGGAAAAGTAAGCAAAAGAGGCAAGAAGGAGCAAGAAAACCAGGAAGTCTGGGAGCTTGTGGAAAGACTCACAAAATTATCTGTTTTTATTAAAGGCAATTAACCTTTAAATTAATTAAAGATTTTAAGGAATAAAAAAAAAAAAGGACCAGGATAGGGTGCCAGAGTAGCTGCAAAAGCCATATTCAGAAACAAATAGAATTTTGAGGACAAGATGAGGTAGATCAGAAAAAGAGTTGGTGGGCCGGTGAGATGGCTCAGCAGCATAAGCGCCTGCCTGGCAAGCGCGAGGGCCCGAGTTCGACTCCCGGATCCCACATACGAAAAAGGGGCCGGTGATATCGCTCAGTGGCACGGGCGCCTGCTGGCACGTGAGGTCCTGAGGTCGACCCCCGGTACCCACAAAAAAAAAAAAAAAAAAAAAAAGAGTTGGAAGAGAAAGTCTGGGAGGACTAAGGAGACTCACCATTATCTCCTATCGGATTCTTGGGTCCTGGAGGTGGAAAAGGAATAACTGTTTTGTTTCTTAGCTATCCCATAGGCCGAAGACGTCTGCACTTGCCAGACGGAGACCATCCGGGCAGCTCTCATAAGGAGAGCAAAGGTGACTGCTGCAAACCGCTCAGCCCCTCCTCTGGGCAGTGCTAACCAAAGTTTGAGGTCGGAGACACAAATCTTGGCCAAGCTTGTTCACAGGAGAATGATTTGCTTGAACTCACGCAAAATAAGGGTATTCTTAGAAATCTTGCAAGGCTATTAGAGGATTATTTTAACTACAGAAACTCAGCCTCCTAAATCCTTGTTTTAGTGCAAGCTCATCTAGGAATGAGGAAAAACCATGATGGGACAGACCACTATAAGACCACACCCTGGCCATGCCCGGAGGTGGTGTCTTGAGCGGCAGGGGAAAGGTGGTCTCTAGAACTTTTCCTCTGCTCTGAGTCTTTCATTCTAATGTGGTCCAATGGGTCCTCACAGGCCATGGATCATGAAGCACCACATCAGTTACCTGGTTCTGCTCCAGATTCTGAGGCGTCATCTGAAAACGAAGTTGTTTTCTCAAAATCAAATGTGCCAAATGAGCAAACATCATTTAGGCATATTTAGAGTGGAAAGACTAGCACTTTTTAACCTGCATTCCTCAAACCTAATCCTATATCTGAATTCCCAAAATTTTATCTGGGCAAGTATCTTCAACTCTTTAGGGGGTGAGGAAGGGTAACACTCCTTCCTTTTTAGAAGTTCTTAATCATGGCCATGCATCCCAATCACTCAGGGAGCTTTTCTAACTTCATGTTCCCAGACACTCTGCCAAGAGACATCTGCGGCCTGAGGCAGGACTGACTTAGGAAACTCAATGCCTGCAGTGAGGTGTCAAAGAGTCTTTGGCAAGAAGGGGACAACCAAAAACATACAATGTATGAGAAGAGGAGAAGGAATCAGCAGAGCAGTGCAGCAAAGTAAGTAAAAGTCCATGTTTGGGGCCCCACAGACCTGGGCTGAATCCTGGTTCTACCACTTACTGTGTGACCTTGCACATATTACTTAATCTCCCTGGGCCTCATATTCTTCACTGATGACATGAAAAGTCACCACAAGAGATGGCTGGAAGTGTATAAAGGTGAGACAGCAACAGTGATGCACTTGGCGCATAGCCTTATACTGTATAAGGAAAGGCTCAATACATGGCAGTGACATAGTCGTCACAGTGGTGGTGATATCATTACCGTCAACAGGATTGTGACTGTGGGCCCTGGAGGTGCTGCCACTATGCCACTGTCCTTAAATCAGAAGGCAGGGAAGGGAAAGAGGCTATGTTTCTGAAGCTGTTTCTGCACAGCTTGTCCTTCTGTCCCCTGATTTATGAAACAAAGGATAAGTATTTATAACTTAGGGCAGTCTCCATAATCATAAAATGATTAGAAGGGAATGCTCCTTGCTGGAATTTACAGAGGTTTATTTTTTTATTATTATTTTTTTTTGTGGGTGCCGGGGGTCGACCTCAGGACCTCGCGCGCCAACAGGCGCCCGTGCCGCGGAGCGATATCACCGGCCCCTTTTTCGTATGTGGGATCCGGGAGTCGAACTCTGGCCCTCGCGCTTGCAAGGCAGGCGCTTATGCCGCTGAGCCATCTCACCGGCCCTATTTTTTAAAGTATATGTTAAACCACATTGCTTAAGAAATGATCATTCTGTCTATCTTCCAAAGGTCTGGCCAGGAGTTTACTTGTTCACTGTAACTGGGGTGGGGGGAGAAGAATGTTAAGCCAGCGTAAACAAACTTGCACATGGTACTGGCTCTCTGAAGAGAGTCAGCTTTGAGATATTTAGAAGGATCTTTTCTAAACTGTACGAACAACCAGAATTTAGACAGAGGCAGCAGTCCTCAGGCTAGGCTTTGATAGGGTTATTAGAGATAATTCTAGTGCCAGACTCGGAATTAAACAAAATAAAACAACAGTGGCAACAAGTTTCTCCCCCAGAGACAGACTCTGAGTACCAAGGCCTCCCATTTCCTAGTTAAGCTATTTCTTAATGCACATTGAAATTAATGGGCAGAACTTCCATTAGGTACTAATGTGTCTTTAATACTTTCTTTAAAAGGCATAAAATCTTTCCTTTATCAAAAAGGGAATGCACAGAGCTAGATGTGGTGGCATATGTCTGTAATCCCAGCACTCAGAGGCTCAGGCAGGAGGATGGCAAGTTCAAGCCCAGCCTGGGCAACTAAATGACTTAGGCCCTATCTCATTCAAAAAAAAAAAAAAAAGTGGGGTCATAGCTCAGTGCAAAGGCTCTGGGTTCAGTATCACAAAAAAAGGGGGGGTACACAGAGCTCAGGGTCACCTCTCAGGAGCAGCACCACAGACAGGATTGAGAGGCTCTGTCAGAGCTCACAGATGACATCAAAATCATAAACCATGGCTCTAGAAATCAGAAGCTTGAGAAACTTAAAGGAGAAAAAAATAAAACCCCAACAGTTTTTAAAAATTATCTAGCTCCAATGTTTCCCTCATTTGTAAAAAGCCTTTGTCTAACTGAACACGTGAGTGATCTGTGCCTGGATATGTCATCAGACGGGGGCGTGAGACGGAATCTACTCTATTTTTAAAGATCTCCAGGGAAGACAAGTTCTTAGAAACTTGTGTTAAAGTATAATCATCTTTGTTAGTATGAATTTTTATGTTCACCCTAATTTTTTACTTTTTATTCATTAAGGCCATTTCTCCTTTTTTGGTCTTTGAAAATAAGAAATATAGTAAGCTCTGCCTTTAAATATATATGACAAATTGCCATGTCATTCCTTACTGTTTATGCCTCTAGGAAAAATAACCCTACTTCCCTCTTGTGTCAGACATACTTGTGCCGAGAAGCAGACACGATCATCAGCCAGAACTGCTCAGTGTGGTGGCTGAAGACACGGGAGATCTGGGTATGAGGCCATGAGGTCCTGTCTGAGACCCACAGCCAAGTTGACAAAGGAAACCCTGGGTGCTGCCGGTGACAGGTCTGAAGCAATTCAGTCTGATGGGAGCCACTGTTCCTCTCCACAGAACTTCCCCAAGAGGGCCTGCCTCTGCCAGTGTCCATGGGATACGGCACCTTCCACATATTCTATGTCTGTCACCTTACACTCCCGGGGAGCCCTATCTTATGAGCAGCGTGGGTTTGTAAGTCCAGATAAAGCACAAAGCAATTACTGCAATTAGTCAAAATTACCCTAGGAAAAACTTCTCCCTCACCCAATTCAGCTGTTTCTGCAGTAATGTTTTTGGCTCGAGTCAGCACCGCCGAGAAAGACTAGATAGATTCTTGTCAGTGGTGAAGAAGTCACTGATCACAATTAAGTTATCAGTTTTAGTTTTCTAAGTTTGGGTTTGTTTGGCAGACTTTTCATTCAAAATAGGTCCCAGGTATGAAATGGTTTGAAACCACTGACGAGGACATATGAGACAGGTCAAAAGCAGTCAATGGTATTTTAATTAATCCTGGGTCTAGCCCATCTCATGGTGCCATCTCGTACACAATAAGCGATCGGCAACACTCTAGTGAACGACGTTCCCAATGGCGAGAGGCTGTGCAGGGAGGCTGGCTGAGCTGTTTAGAGAACAGCAGCATTGAGATGGTGGCACTGGGGTTCTAAAAGAGAGCTCTTGGTTCTACGGCACAAAGCCTTCACTCATTACATTCCTAAAGTATTACTGAGCACCTACTGTGTGTCAGCAAGGTTTTCTGTGGCCTTCTGGACGTACACTTTCCAACTGCCCTTATATAGGATACAGTATGTGGATGTGGTCTTGTCCAACTCCCTGTCAGATGTGAATTTCTGAGGACACAGCACATGTCCTATTAACAGCGCTGTCCTCAGCTCCCAGGACAGTGCTTGGCACACACCCAGTGCTCCTTAGTACTGAATGAAGGTCGGACTACTCAACCTCTGATCCCAGAACATTTAACAGAATTTCTTTCTCTGTACTCCTCCATCCCCTTTTTTCTGGGTTACTCAACCAAAGATCAGACAATCTCTGTTATGGTGATCATTTTCAAGATGTTGCTACCTGACTTTGCAGAAGCTTCACTGACACCCGAACTTTTTGCCGCAGAAAAAAATATCTGTTCAATACAGATGTGGCTAACCTCTTGAGCAGGTCAAATCCCTACCCAGCTCTTTGATGAAATGTTTTCCAGCTTGCCCAAATCTTTAGTTTCAAGAGATATAATTTCCTACCATTACTAAATCTTTTACCTCTTTGAGAATTCCTAACCAAAGACAGACACCCTGAGGGCCTACAACAAGAGAGGACCAGTGACAAGTCAGTTGCACATACAGGAACCTGGTAATGTTTCTATTGTTGAGAGCTGTGAGATCCACCCCCAGCCCATCCACCATAATGACTGCATTGCCAAGTTACTGTCCAGCCACCAACACCAGGGGACCGCCCCAGACACCAGGCCCTGGATGTTAGGTACAAGCAACTTTTCCAAGCATTATAACTAAGCTGCGACAGTTACCTGTGAATAATGTAAACCCTCAGGGAATAGGATTAAAATATCATCTGGATAGACTCTAGTGATACAGTCAGCAAGGAGTGAGACAACACCACAAAACACAAGGTTACAGGGAAGCAAATAAATGGGAGACAGCCTTTAGCCACCAGGAAAATGCCCAGGTAAAAAGAAAGTAGCAGCACCAATACAAAAGGAGGCACAAAATTTTCCTTGGATTACCTTCAGATTTAGGACTAGGAGTAGATGCAGGAAACTGGTAGGTAGGAGTATAAGGATTGTCCTCTGTAGCAGAGAAAAGTAGTGGATTTTGAAACTACCCACCACAAAATGGAGGAACTAACAATTCCCAGTTGACTCTTTTGAATGATTACCTACTTTAGTGTTATTAAAGCACACAGGCATCACACTCAAAAATAGATTAATAAATTAGAAAGGACTTAGTTGTTTTAATATAGCACATCATGCAAATGAATGAAATAAAATGTTCAAAACCAAAACCAACTACATAAAAATCTAAAAGCCAAATCTTATGCCTGTAATGGAACTCTAAGAACTAATTTAAGGCTAGGACAACAGATAAACTGTCTAAATTTATGGTACCTTCAGAATTTTGCTGGATTTCAGGAAGTTCAGGGAATTTGTACGTAGGGAAATAAGGGTTTTCTTCAGGAGTGTCTAGGCAGAGGAGCAGGTTTGGGAGAGAGAATAGAGGAAGATACAAATGGAGAGAATGAACGAGAAGGAATCCACATACAATTTAGACTCCTTGAATTCTGGAACATAGTAAGCTTCACTATTACATGAAAGAAATTCAAATTGTTTTTAAAAATCCAGTCCTTTTGCCTGAATAACTGAGACACATCAAAAAGAGACAATAACATTATTTTTCTTGGACAAAGAATTACACATAAACAGGCTCCAGAATGGGCACAAACCTTTAAGTTTTCACTTTTTATAAGCTACAGATATTACGTAGGATAATAAGTAGTATATAATGAAAATACTATCCTAAAATAATTTTTTTCAATCAAAGCTTGTGTTGTGGATGTTAGAATCAAGCACACAGGTGGAGTCTTAATTTCTCAAATACTACTGCCTCCCATTAGGGCAGGTAGTTCTGTTTAGAACCTGTAATTTATTTGTGTTAACAACAATACTTCTACTTGTGGGGCAGAATTAGGTATTTTGCACATATGCATGCACTTGTCACTGCATTGAGCCTTCCAAAGCTAAGGCTGAAGGTGAGAGAGGCACAAATTGCTAGAGGAAATGCACAGTCACTTTAGGAAATGATCAGTGGAACTGACCCAATCCAATCACAGAGATCTAGTATTTAGCATCACTGTCATGACTGAGCTCATCCACCCAACCATAGCAGATTTACTTTTGCCTCAGAAATGCTAAATACTGAGCACCTCAATATTTAGAAACAGTTTCAAAGGGGACACACCCTGGCTCACTTTGAACCCAGTAGGAGCTAATTAACAGTGATATTAGTTGGCACCTGCAACTAACCAGAGACTCAATATTTGTGGTTTAGGTGGGAACACAGACTGGAACATACTTTCTTTGCCTTCATGTGTCATCCATGCCAGGCAGCCAGACTGGATTTGGGCACAGGAAAGGACAGGATGCTCTGCCTGCAGGAGAAGTGATACCCTTCCCACAGTGTAGCAACATCCCTGCCCATCAGCTGACTGGCGGCATAGGTAGCAATGGGAGCTGGTGAGGTTGTGACCTGCTCCAGCACTGGCCTAGGGTTCTCTCACCATGCTGGGCCACCTGCTGACAGCCCAGCAGCCCTCCGATCTGGAAGCACCTCTCTTTCAGTTTGAGCAGGCTCTACTGTGTCAGCTCTTGACTGATTCTCAGGGCTATCTGCCAAGTGCCAGCTCCCGGGGGAAACTTATTTTTCATATGAACACAGCCTTAGAGGTGTACTACGCACTCTATTTCACAAGGCCAAATGTGTTCAAATATGGACTCTGCAACAATCTTTGGATGAAGGGAAGGAAGATAAACAGAAAGATACATGACTGGCCCAAGGTCATATGAATACTTGGCAGGGACTGAATCTACATGAGAACAGTTTTCTTGACTTCTAGTTTACGGCTTTCTCAACTTGCCTGGCCTACAAGGCAGTCATGGGCTGACACAAGATGTACCTAAAG
Organism: Erethizon dorsatum; assembly: GCA_028451465.1. Lineage (NCBI taxonomy): Eukaryota > Metazoa > Chordata > Mammalia > Rodentia > Erethizontidae > Erethizon > Erethizon dorsatum. Next base: position 121,932,512 of record CM051822.1, on the reverse strand, counting down.
CTGGAAGCAGGTGGGAGATGGAGCTGCTTACATCTCAGGCAGATAGGTACTAAAGCACGGGCATAGTGCTAGCCTCAGCCTACTGCATTCTGCAAGAGCTGGGAGGGAAGACTTGTGGGCTGACCTCCAGTTACAAAGCAGAGGCAGGCACACAGGTGCATCACCCCTCCTGGGTCTGAAGGCAAATGGCTGGGCTCAGGCAGATCAGTACCTAATGGGATCCAAGTGCAGGACCCAGTCTCCTGGAGTCTAAACAAAATGACTTCAGGCCCACACCACCACTCAATATATGGCCACTTAGCTTTGACAAGTGAAAATCAGTACCTCTGTTCAGTTTGTGGATCTGTTTAAACATGGTCTTGTACCAGTCTTTTGATCTCTCGGTATTCTAGAGAAAAAGGCAAAAGGTAAAATAAAATGAAGATTTTAGCATATTTCAGAATTTGTATGATTACAATATCAAAGTCAAACAAGGAAATCACAACATCTTAAGTCAAAACTCAGCCATAGGGCCGGTGAGATGGCTCAGCAGCGTAAGCGCCTGCCTGGCAAGCGGGAGGGCCCGAGTTCGACTCCCGGAACCCACATACGAGAAAAGGGGCCGGTGATATCGCTCAGTGGCACAGGTGCCTGCTGGCACATGAGGTCCTGAGGTCAACCCCTGGTACCCAAAAAAAAAAAACCTCAGCCATATTTGTATCTTACAGATAAAAATTTGGAGAAAGAACAAGGAGTCAGAACTTACAGGATGATATTTGGCCAAAAAAGATTAATTTCTTGAAGAAAAGTGGGCAAAGACAGGCTTGAATTGTGTCTACTATTAATTTTTTAAATCTTTTTTTTTTTTAGAGAGAATTTCTCCCAAAGGCAAACTACAAGAAACTGAAGTAAAGCTGCAAGGCAAAGAATACTTGCTTATCACATTGTGCCCCCACCCATTCTGGGTTATTTTGTAGACAAGTATCTAAGTCACCTTGCACAGGGCAGATTTAGAATGCATACATTAAAATAGTATCCAATGCCAGAGCTTCATCCTCACCACAAAGCTGGGTAGTTTTTTTCCACATTACTTTTAAGATAAAAATAAAACAAGGAGGTGACAGATAGGTGGTTACATCAAATATTTTCACTCCTACTTTACAGATGAGGATATGACAGGAAAAGTCAAAGTGATTTTCCCAAGGTCACAAAGATGGGGCAAAAGTGATCAGAAGGCCCTCCCAACATGATGGTGAGGGGCATGGGTTTGGGAGTTGGCCAAACACTACCATCCACATGTTGTGCAATTTTGGAAGATAATGTAATCCCTCAGAGTCCCTGTTTCCTCACTGATATGGTTCGGATGAATGTCCCCCAGACATCCATATTTTAAGGTATGTTTTCCAGGGTGGCAGTACTGGGAGGCTCTGTGGACCTTTAGAAGGTGGGGTCTAGTGGGAGGTCCTTATGTCACTGGGTGCATGCCTTCAAAAAGGACAGGAGGACCCCACATATCCTTTCTGTTTCCTGGCTCATAATGTGAGCACAACTCTGATGTACCCTTCTGCCAGGAGGTGCCACCCTTACCAGAGCCCGAAATCAAGGGAGCCACCCAATTTTTGTCTTGAACCTCCAGAACGAAAATAAACTTATCTTTACTTTATCAGTTGACTATTTCATTGTAGTGATGCAAAACTAACACAGTCATCTATAAGATGGGAACAATTTTAGTGTCCACACTCACTCCAGTGAATGAAGTTTAAATGAGATAATGTATTCAGCAAATGATAGCTGTGACTGCTCTTGGTAATAATCTGATTTCAACATCATTACTTAGGACCAGGGTAGAGTTCTTTTGAAACTTAGCTCATGGCTGTTTTGTTTTTTTTTTGGCCTCTTCCAAAAAGACACAAAAACATTCCTTTTTCCAAATTGAAATCACAAAGGGACATAGTGCAGCCAATGGATTGATGGACACTGCATTCCTTAGGGTTTAAAGGAGGACTGGCATGCCTGACCAGCAAGAAGAGCAGGGTATGGTTGCCACAAGACCTGCTCTATCCTCCAGGCCTCGGTGGGCCGAATCCTTTCTGTCATTCCCCTAGCATTTCCTGCTCACTTTGAATGACGGGGTAGCTCTTATCCAGGGGGAATCTTCTTCCTAAACCATAAACAGGGACACTGGACCTCACATTCTCCAGGGTGCTGTAGCTCTGAAGCAAAAATTTCTGAACAGGCTCCACAAAACAATAAAAAAGGAAGCTTTCCCATGGCATTCTCCCCTAAACATTCACAAGCCCAAAGCCTCTCAGACATTCTGCTGCAGAGAAATCTCTGACTCTCTTCCACCCAGATATTCTTCCTTCTCATTTCACCATGAAATTTATTTTTCCATGAGACTAATTAACACCCCACTTTGAGAAAAGCTGCTGTGCAATATCTGGAACACAGCTTATTGGGGGGGTCTGGCACTTAGGGTCTGATGCCAGTACAAGGACCACCCTTCCAGGCCTCTATAACCCACACATGGGGTTCACATGCACTCAGAGTTGTACCCTTGTCATGACTTGCTTAAGCTGAAATGTAAGAAGGACCTTTTAGGTCAGTATTCCTACCCGGAGTGGAATGCCCACATCATCCATGGACACATCGCTTAGGTCCTGTGTGCTTTTAACCACCCGCCTACTGTCATCTTTTGCTCTTTTTTCAGCAGCCCTGCTGGGTGATGTGGGTTTCTCCTGGGTTGGTGATGAGTCCTCACCCACTCTTCTTTCTGAGACAGGATCTGGAAATGAAATGCACTTGTTATCTGAAGCACTTCTAATAGCTCCAAAGCAAAACACTCCCAAATAGTCCAGCTAGGGGAAAGTGTGTTTACTAACTCCCAACTGGAACTAGTGTCACTTAAGGCACAGATCAGCAAAGTACAGCCCATGGGCTGGCCACCTGTTTTTGTAACTAAAGTTTTATTGGAACACAGCCATGCCGGTTCATTTATATGTTATTTGTGGATGCCTTTGTGCTACCAGGGCTAAGCTGAGTAGCTGTGACTATACTGCCTGCAAAACCTAAAATATTTATTTTCTTGCCCTTTAAAATACTTTAAAAGTATTTGCCAACAATGTATTTTGCAGAGGTATACACATTATGCTCTGGACATTCAAGTAGTTCTGACAATTCTAGAAATTAAAGGAGCAGGTAGGACCACAAGGAGGTGGATAAAAATTACTGAAAAGCTTATGTTTCCTCTTCAGGAAGTCACTTAACTTTTCTGTGCCTCAGTTTTCTCATCCAAAAATGGGAATAACATTTCTACTAGCAAGCTCACAGCAATGTCATAAAAGGGCTTATTAAGATAATTTAAGCCAAAGTACTCAGAAAGCTGTACAGTGCTAGATGCTCCTCCTAGTTTATTTAATTTGGTTTAACATCAGAAGTTATAGAGAGAGCCGGTGATACAGCTCAGCGGCATAGGCACCTGCCTGGCAGGCACGAGGTCCTAAGTTTGACTCCCGGTACTCGTGTACAAAAAAAAAAAAAAAAAGAAGTTATAGAGAGCTAATAAACATTCAGGGTGGTCACTAAGCACCTGCCGGGTGCTCCGAAGGTGCTCTCCTGAGGACACGAGGGTGAACATCTCAGAATCCTTGGACTTCAGGGAGTTTATATTCTAGTGGGCAGAAAGAGCAAGTGAGCCAACAATGAAAATGTGGGAGGATAAGGTCTGAAGAGGATTCAGCATTCGACTCAGCTAAGAAATTTAGGTTCAGGGCCAACTTGTCTGAGAAACCAACCAGATGAATAGGAAGTGGAAGGTGCTCTGATAGAGGGAGCCACATGAGCAATGCTCACGTGCCTCTGTCCCACTCCAAGCTTACTATGTGTTAGGCATTGCACTAAACTCTCCACATAAATTACCTCATTTCATCTTCCCAATAACTTTATGAGGAAAAAAACCATTATCACATTTCTGTTTTTGTTAATAGTTAAATGGACCAACACTCAGAGATGTTAAAGTTCCCTATTTAAAGTCATGCAGCCAGCACATGGCCAAGCTGGGATGTGGCCTAGTGTCCACCTGACTACTCTCTGAACCAGGCACCTCCCTCAAAGATGGCACCAGCATTTCCAGTCTTGGAGCCTGGCCTGATACATACGGATTAGGAAAGGGAACTGAGTTGGGGAAGTGAGGGAGAGATGGCTATTTCCATTTGGATCACATTAACTTTGAGAACACAATGAAACCCTCAGGTAGAAACATCCTAGAGACCCCAGGAGAAATATGGAGGGAGCCCAGTTGAGATGCCTTGGCATGAGTACGATTTTGGAATCATCAGCACGAAAGTGATAGCAAAAGTGAAGGCACCGTGTCAGCATTCAGGGGATGGAGGGAGGTGAGAACGCAGGGCAGGATGAAGTCATGCACTGAGGGATGTCACAGGTACAGGCTGAAGAGCAAAAGAATCTGCAAACAGATGTGGAAGTCATCCAAGGGATGGGAGAGCAACCAGGAAGTACAAGGTGCCATAAAAGCAGACAAGCCAGAATTCTAAGATGTGGGTGGTTGAATATGTCAAAAAAAACCACCTACCCAAAACTTGAAGCAGAAGAGGAGGCATTAGATTAGGCAAGAGGAAAGTCACAAGAACACTGAGAGCAAACAGTTTCAGAAGCGCAGGTGCCAGGTAGCAGGAAAAGGGATAGATGTATTAAGCAGAACGTAGGGAGGGACTTCAGCACAGAGGAAAGAGCATTTCAGGTAACTGTAGAGGTCAAAAAGGTTTAAGTGTGGGGACCCTGAAGTCCTATCAGTAAAGCCCAGGAAAGAATGAAGGACATCGAGATGTGCTGGCAATTAGTTAAGTGCCCATTAATTGGGGAGAGGTGCAGAGCGCAGGCTGGGGGACTATACAAGTGATTCCTTGGTTCACAAACTTAATTCTTTCCATGATTCTGGTCGCAAACTGAATTAGACAGGAACTGAATCAAATTCGATGTTTAGGTTCAATGTTGACTTTATAGGGAAATTTAATTCGGTTCTCCTCTAATTCAGTTTGCGACCAGCATTGTGGAAAGAATGAAGTTTGTGAACTGAGGTACCGCTGTACTTTGGCAAAAAAAAAAAAAAAAAAAAAAAAAAAGGACCTGAAGGTCCATGCAAAGTCCTAGTTGGGGAGCAGTGAAGTCAGTACGCTCAGGTTTTACTATTTTCGGCAGGGTGGCTCCCTCGCAGCAGGGTGGCTCTTGCCCTGATTTCAAACAAACTTCTGAAACTTATGCTCCATCTGTGAGGGCAGAATGATTTCTAAATATTCTATGTGCAACTCAGTGAGAAATCAGAAAATCAGAAATCAGAAAACCCGATTCCTGGCACCATTACCATATACTTTGAAGGATTTAAACAAGGCTGGCTTTATAGGATAAGATCTCATGCTCCTAGGAAATTCCAACATGAGGACTTGAGGACATGTACTTGGCAGGAAGTACAGGGGCGTTCTGAGTCTACCCCTAATCTGGCTCTCTGAGCACACTCCTGCCACTCGGAAAAGCTTCCTGAAGTGAGACCAAGAAGGGGCAGGAGAACTGGTTCCAAACTCCACCTGGTCCGCGAAGGTGCTCATTACTCTCATGTTGTAAGATGATGAGACCACAGACATGAATTCTGAAGGGTTTCTAGACCCACAATAATTCTTTTTTTAAAAAAATATTGTTAGGGCAGATGGTTGCAACAATAATCATTTAACTGTAAGACTCAGGATAATGATTCATGGATTTGCCAGAGTCCTTTTGATCTATAAAAACTAGCCTGGAATGATTTCACTTTCAAAGCTTGTTATCATGTAATTCCTGACTGAGTGGATTTTGATGTATGGAGGAATGAACTACAGATCTTGAATAAAAAGTGTTACTTTATACAGTGAAAACCCAAAGGGACAATTGTCTCATGCAGATGACAGAGCCACCCTTTAACATCCATGTTACAATGAAAGCTTGCTCTTACTTCTTACTAGGCAGACAAGAATCCCACATATGATGGGGCATTTCTTTCTATTATATTGTGCTTTTTAAAAAGATGGTCTTGGACTACTAAATAAATGATGATGCTGACAACTTCAGACAGGGCTTCTATTTATGGGAAAAGAGTTAAAAATTTCCTTATCCCCAAAGCTTTGTGACTGAGGATGACAGCAATGCTCACACTTCCCTAGAGGAGGAAGTTGGCCTCTCTATACCCTGTGGTAGCCTCCCATCCCAGCCCTTGTTTCCCTATCTTCTAAGTCTTCCCTGTCTTCTAAGGAGATTATGAGCCACACAGGTCAAAACCGGGTAGGTTCCATTCCCAGATGACTCTCTTTGGGCATCAAGACTCAAAGAAGGCTCTGCTAAAGGGAGGGAGGTTGGTGGCCCTTGAGTCTCATCCCCCAAGTGAGCCTCATTTGCTCAAAGGCACAGAGTCTGGGAAGTGCCAGCCCAGGCAGCTCTCTCTCTTTTGGGAGCTCCTGAACAAAATGGTACTTCCATTTAAATGAAAACCTAGCAATTTAGAGAGCACCTGCTCTAGGTCCCACTCTATCAAACACCATTAGTGGAACTGTCCCAAAACCCAAGGAAGGTGATAGCCTCAGGCTTGTCTGAGAGCTGAGCCTGCCAGCATGGTGGAGAAGCCCTCATATGAATGTGGCCCTTTCCAGTGTATAAGGGATCCTTCTACTTCTGTCACACATAATAGCTCCTCCAGGCAGGGGCAAGTATTATCATCCCCACTTCCTACATGAGGAAACTGAAGCCAAAGAGGTGAAGTCCCTTGCCCAGTGACAAAGAGCTCTGAGAAGGGAAAGCCAGGACCAATTCTGGCTCTCCTAACATGTGGCTGGTTGCTTTTTTCATCCATTCCACTATTTCTTTCAAAATCCCACAGACAGAAAGGAGCCCATGGGATCCACTTTTTACTTTTTTTCCCCAGAGCCACTGTCCTCAGCAACCTGGGCTGGGGCCAGGGAATTAAGTGGACTATAGTGTGGCAGCTTGAGGAGGGCAGTGAAGGGCACCTTGAACTCAACCGCAGCCTGTCCTGGTCCTGTGGCCAAGTCCTGATAAACCCAAGAGTGTGAGAACCCCATGTCCTCCCTACCCAGGCTCCGCACAAATCACAAGAACAGCAGAGGGAAAAACGTCAAGCAGAAATCATGTAGCAGCTGCTCAGAAAATGGTGGCTTCAGTTATTTGCCAGATTAGGGGTTCTTAACTCTGGAGTTCATGTGTATTTGCAAATCCATAGAATTCATGTATATATGTTTGTATAGATACGGCTTTTATGGAGAATGAATCTACTGCCTTCATTAGATTATCCCAAGAGGACATGGCCAAAGAAAGATGACAAAACAACATACCACACCATTAACTAACTATGGGCAACACAGTTCCCTGATGCAGCCCCAGAGCCTGGCTCTGTGCCTGAAACAAAGAAGGCACTCAATAAAATGACTAGTGAATCAACAGAGGCCCCTGCTGATAACAATAATTCACATCCAGTAAGCACGTAGCAAGTGCCAAGCTCAAGCGCTCAGTTGTTCATAAGCAGAATCTCCTTTGTTCTTCAAGCAGAATGGCTATAGGAAATAGCTAAATAGCCCTGTATTCTTAGGATGTCTCAAAAATTCAGCCAGCACATCTGGCCCCTCCTCACCCAGACACTGTAGCACAAACCTGCACACTTCCTTAGGGAGTGAGCCCTGATATCTGAGTCTATGTGCAATCACTCTTCACCATCATGGGCCTTGATGACCCACTTATTACCCAGAGTCCCATCACCAGAGAGGATGGGATTAACACCACCCGGAGCTGAATCTCTTCTGTACTCATTAAACTTGAATCTTTGGAGACAGGGCCCGGGAGTCTGAGCTTTGACAAGATCTCCAGGAGATCCTCACGCCAGCTCAAATTCAAGAAGCAGTTTCAGGCACTGCTGATCTAAAGACTCTCGCATGGACCCACCTTCCCAGAGTTATCTACTGGCATCTGGGCTTGCCACCCAAAACAAACTTGCCCACATTTCCAACCCCAGACTTGTCACCTCCTAGGACAGTCACTGAAGCAACAAAAAGGCAACCTCTTCAGAGGCCTGCCCTGAACACTACATCTAAAGCAGAGCCCTTCGTGCTCTTCAGCCAGCACATCCTGTTCTTACCATCACGGCACTCATCACAGTTCCATGGAACACGGATACTATTTTGGTTTACTAGCCCCAGAAGCAAGCTCCAGAGGGTGGAAACTATGCCTATTTTCATCATCTTTTTGATCCAGCAACAAACATAGATCCCAACACATACAGGAGCTCAGAAGTTTGTGCTGATTGAACACAGGCTGGTGACTAAAAGCCAGCTTTAACAGAAACAAGGGTTAATGTGTAAATAAATATATTTCTCACTTACCTGAAAGGCTACTGAGTCGTTTTTGCTGTTCTATGATAAAAGAAAAGACACAGCGTAAGTGAGATTTATACAGTACATGGCAAGACAAAGAAGTCCTGGCATAGCTACTGTAGTTAGGGTCCTAGACTCCGCAATCTCACTGTCCTTAGGGCTTAGATACTAAAATGCACAGTCTAGCTACAGTCAGGCTCCCCAACCTCCTCAAAATCCCACTCCCCAGGTCAGCACCAGGACTTGGTCCTGCCTCTGTTTTCTAGAGGCTTATATCTCATCTCAAGATGATCTCGTCACTGAAGGAGATCCTCCCAACTCTTCTGGTTTCACATGACAGGACTTCATATGATCCCAGGCTTGGTACCTTTTGAGGGAAATGTGATTAGAACCATAAGCATGACAGCTACCATCTCCTGAGATATTGCTAAATGGCAGACTCTGTTTTAAGAGATCTTATACATAACACTTGAAATCATGGAACCCTAGCAGTTAGGTATGATTATTTTTTCACTATATAGCCTTAGTCCCTGTACCACTCTGGCTGGGTCCAGAGTACATGAGAACTCCTAAAACAATCAGCATTTACCAAGAAACCTCCAATAAGGGGCCCAAATTACCCAATATAGTACTGAAAATTATCTCAGTCTAGAAGCTAGACCCCCAACCCCTACTCTAGGGTTCTTTCAAACCTAGTCATCAAGCCCCTGCTGTCTGCAACACTGCAGGTCTATTGGTTTCACATCTTCCTGGGCAATCCCATGGAGGGGAAGCCAGCATCTCCACTGGAGAGTCCTGTGTGTACTTCCTATTTGATAAACACAGAAATGACCTTTACCTTCCACAGCTGCTAAATATAAAGCTGCCACATAGATAAAAATAGAACATTTGCCAGCCCTTGGGTGCTGTCACCATCCCTCTTAGCCACATTCCCATCCTCCAGCTAGAATCAGTGTGAAAAGAAGTAAAAAGAGCAGCAAGGGAGCTCAAGGCTAGTGAAAGTGGCATGTCCACTTCTCATGTGTGGATGGGGTTAGCACGGGCTGGACAAGTAGAAGCCCAGTGCAGCACCAGGTTAGGTTCTGTCAATAGGTTACCAGATGACAATGGCCAACCACATAACCTCTTAGCCTCAGCTGCCTTGTCTGCAACAACATCAAGGTATTCAGTAGTATCTCAAGGGATATATGATTGCCAAACCTATTGAAATAGGGTGGAGGTAGAGCCCTCTCCAGCCAGCAGAAGTGAAGGCATGCAATTCAAAAGACTATGGGGTGAAACGGCCTATCTTTTATAGGAGGTCTCATACACAGTAGTAGCTGTTTTTCAGTGGTGTTACATAGCAAAGGCAGAAGTTAGCCACAGTGCAGTGATCCCTAGACTATTTAATATGCCCACAGATATGTTTTGGAATCTCCAAACTCTTGCTCTCCAGTATGGTCCATGGCCAAAAGCACTGGTATGCAGGCAAGCTTTCTGAAAATGTAGACTCTCATCCTCTTCTCATCCTCAGAGCTCCTGAATCTGAAACTTAAGTTAACAAGACTTTCTGGGTCCAAAGCATAATAAATATTGAGAAGCCCTGAGCAAAGGGACACATGCACTTCTGTTAGTCCTGAGAAGTTTTCTTTTTTTTTTTTAATATGTGGGTACCAGGAGTCGAACTCAGGACTTTGCGCTTGCCAGGCAGGCACTTATGCCACTGAGCTATATCACCGGCCCTCTGAGAGTTTCTTGATTCAAATCCTCCTTCCCAGACTGATGATAACTTACCTTTCAACACATGTGACACGAAAACTCAGGAAAGAAGGGAAAGGGACTGTGCTACTCACAACTATCAGTGCTAAGGCCAGAGGCTCAGTGCCCTTCTGTTTGTTCCTAGTAGGGGAAGGGTGACTTGGAGAGGTGGGATTATTGTCATATTATCCCCTAGGTCAGTCTAAGCAGGAGAAAAGGGGAACTTTTTTAAGATGACTAAAGCAGAATTCCAAAAGTAGAGTAAGGTTTTCATTCCCTTGGGAGACTGTACAACAGTTACACTGTCCTTATGGGTACTATCTATGAGTTTCTGGCACAGATGCCAGGTTAGGTAATTTCCAAAGCAGTGCCAAAAACACTTGACCTTAACCCCATTTATGATTAGTAATACAGGGTTGGGCTGGCCAGGTTCTCCCATTCTTTTCAACTCTTCCTGCCCCACCTGCTAGTAAACATATGGTTTTATTCTTTATGGGAGGCACCATTTAATTCTAAAAAAACTAATATCATTATTTGTGTCCTTTTCTGAAGGATGTGTGTCTTAAGTTGTATAATTGTGAATTTTAGACCCAAGGGCAGGACTTGGACAAAAGAGAAAACAAGAACCAAAGGTATCTGGGTAAATTAGAGGAATTCATTTGTTCAAGAAAGAAGCAAAGAAGAACTATAGTCATAACTATGCCCAAAGACATCGCACTAGGTGTCATCAGAGGGACTTGGCAAACGCAGCTGACACTGGCATTTCCCAAGAACTAAGTTGCTTTGGGAATAAATCCCATTTTTAAAGAAACTGTCTTTCCTTCTGGGAATTAACTTGCTTGACTAGATTTTTCTTAAGTGAGTCATAAAGAAGTTCATAGAGAACCAAAATTTCACTTTGTCCTGCATTAAAGACACTTTCTGGGCAAGGAGTTATTGCCAGTAAAGGGGTGGCACAGCTGAAAGGAGAAAGGTCTTGTACAAAGTTCAGTGTGGAGGCTGGGACCCTTTTTTTCTTCTGAAGTACACAGACTCATGACGGAAAATGAATATGAAAGCCACACAGGATGCAAAAACTAAAACCACTAAAATGGCTATTTAAGATTTGAGTGGGAATATTTTAAGTGAGAGAAAATGTTTTATGCATCTACTTTTCAAGTTAGAAGCAGGAAACAGAAAACTACTTAGTATGAACAACAATTAAAAATAGACTCCAGTCTCATTTTCATCCAAGTTGACGCAGAAGGGAGGGGCAAGAAAAGGGTGGAAATGAAGAAGCAGGCAAAAAGGGAATCAAAGGAAGATTTGGAACCAAGCTGTGAGCCTGAACAGAATAAATAAATCTCCACTTTTCTTTGAAATTCATACTAAACAGTCCTCTTCCACATTGGAAGACAGCCTGAAAACTTTCCATTTCATGCTGCAAAGGGCTTTTATGAAAGGCAAGTATATTCCTCTATGGAATTCCAAAAAGGAAAACTTAGGATTTAGAATCGTCATCTGGGATTTTAAAGTAGAAGGGTCAACATATACAATTAATAACTCAAACCTCAAGGCCCTTTTGGGAATGCAGCAAAACCAACCAAAACAGTCAGAGAAACTACAAAAACTAAACATGAAAACTCTAAGCAGAGCTGTCTGACTGCATGGCGCAGGACCAAACACCCACACGGACATGGGTCCCAGAGGGCAACGCCGAACAACAGCCTAGAGCAGTAACGACTGGGAGAAGAGGGCCAGAGTACTAGAAAGAAACTTGGTAGCCTGTTTTAGAGGTACGAAAGCATGTTCTATATTTTAGAAAGTTTTCTAGCCAATATGTTTTATTTTTTAAATTTGGTACTCAAATTATGCTTCCTAGAAATTTATCATGTTGAAGAACTAAATCACTTATGACACTACTTTAAAAACTTAGATTTTCAGCCAGGTTGTGGTGGCACATGTCTACAATGCCAGTGCTCAGGAGGCTAAGGCAGGAGGATCACCAGGAGTTTGAGGCCAACCTTGGACACATAGTGAGTTTAATGTCAGCCTGAACTGCATAGCGAGACCCTGTTAAATGAAAAGAACAAAACACCAAAAAACACCTAGATTTTCTAAGCAAAGCTTCACCAGAAATCACATGATAAGGAATTAAGAGGTATAGACTTTTTCTCATTTTGGTGTGACTGCCTAAGGATAGCCATGAACACCCAAGGAGAGGCATATGTAATTATACTATCCAGCTAACTTATACAGACACTTGATATCATCTCAAAATAGTGGTCTCTGCCTTCTGGGATCAACCTTAGGAATCATGGAAATAAGTAGACTGGGGCAGATAGCCCAGGACTGGATTTGTGAAAATTTCTGTTGAATGACAGAAGTCTTGCCCAAGATACCAAGGAATATCTAGGTTGACTCCAGTGAGCTGGGAGAGGGCACACTTTAGGCTCCCTTACCTCGATTATGCTGCAAGAGCACAATGGTGGGATTAACAATCGTTGTGGACGGGTAAGCAGATGATGGCTTGCTAGCTGGTGGAAAGGCTTGGGAATCAGTTGCAATACGGGAAGAAGAAACTTCATTTAGTACAGGACCGGAACCCTGAAAAGAAAACAAACACTGTAACTAACTGTAAATGCATGAAATCTAGAGTTAATGCTTTTTAAAGAGAAGAAATCTAAAACTTTACAAAGATTTTAATTATAAACAGAAATGTAGTCAAGAAGACATTTCACCATTAATTCCAGTTAGAAGTTTAATCTGGGATGCTTATTCTCTTGTTTGTATTAGTAAGGGGAAAGAAAGGAAAATAAAGTGTTGCTGACAGTCTCAGCAGCACCATTCGTTATTTTTACCTGGTAGTAGTTATGGGCTGATCCAGTTACTGAAAAAGCAAATTCAAATCAAAGTAGAATAACATGCAAAACCCATGCAATTCCAAATGCGATCCAAGAATGAGAGCCAGTTTAATCGGGAAAAATCAGGAAAGTTTAGTACACTGTGTTGAGAAATGTGAGACAATATGAAGACAAGAAGCCAACGATATAAGAACAAGGAAGAGTAATACTTTTCTCAGAAAGCTGCTCTTGGTGTCAAAATCACTGAGCAACTCCACTAACGCTTGCTTCTGACACCTGAATATTATTCTATCCTGCTGTGAGATTTTTTTCACTCTTAAGAGTGACAAAGATCCTTGATGTAAAAATGTGTGAGAATCCTGACTTTAAAAATCTGAACTATTGAACAAAGATAGCAATAAAAGTATTAATACTAACAGGATTATCTCTAAGTTGGGGGCAATAGTAGTCTTTTGAAACAAGTGAAAATAGGACCCTGAAATGTAGTAAGGGTATAGAGACACTTTCCTCCATCATATCTATACATTTTACAAAGTTTCTATTTTAGAATTTACAAACCTCAAAGCCAAGATGGCATTCTTTTTTTTTTTTTTTTTTTTTGTGGGTACCGGGGGTTGACCTCAGGACCTCGTGTGCCAGCAGGCGCCCGTGCCACTGAGTGATATCACCGGCCCTTTATTCGTATGTGGGTACCAGGAGTCGAACTCAGGACTTCACACTTGCCAGGCAGACGCTTATGCCGCTGAGCCATCTCACCAGCCCAAGATGGCATTCTTAAATGGCTCTAAGAACAAGATTTTGATAACTACTCTTGAAACAATTATTATGCTCAGAGATCAACTACTGTGTACACATCTGCTGGACAAGGTTCAATGCCTTCCCCTTCCTCCTGTCACCACCCAGCCAATGTCCTGCACATAGCAGATGCTCAGTAAATGCCATGAGCCATCTACCAGCAAGAGCACATCTTACCTAACAACTGTGGCAAGAGTACACATGCTCATTAGCAGAAAGGATGTGGGTATTAGCACCCATGATGGCTCCTGCCACACAGTAGGGGCTTCAAGACCACACTGCCTCAGTCTCTTTCTTCTGAAAATTCTCGTAACTGCTGATAGTAAAACATTTTTCCAAGACTCTGAGAGGCACAGTATGATCTTGTATATAAATGCCTTCTCAACTCTTCCATTTAGAAAGTAGGAAATATTTATATTTTTCCTAATTTATCATCAAAGCAATTTAATAAAGGTATATGACATATTTAAAACACTGCCAGAATGCTCTCAAGAAACAAAATATAAGGCACACAGCTGTTTAAAGCATACATGCCCAATGTGATGCCTGGGTAGATCACATAAGCATTGAACATTTAACAAATTTTACTCTCTATCCTATTTCTGAATATTACACACAAAGCTACTGATCAAAAAAAAATTTTTTTTTAAAACATGGATGACTCGACATGACTTTTATTCCTCTCTTTTATTCCCAAGTAGCTGCAGATGGAACAAGTATTGGAGTCATGGCTTGGACACTATCCATTGGGTCCTTCCTCTCCTTAAAAATTCTCATTCAGAGGAGGAATCCAAGCAGTTTCTTTTTTCACCTTTCACCTTTTACAGTTACCTAGGGCCAAACCAGAGTTTCTCAGGCCAACTTCTGGGAAGTCTACACCAGGCTGATTAGTCAGGGTTGAGAAACTGAGGATACTGTCCCAACTCATATGTCCTGGCATACTTGAAACAAGCTCAATATGAAAACCTAGAGTTAGGCAAATGATAAATTACAGGGTCATACAAAACTACTTACTATGCTGTATAAGTGCACTAAAAATAAGGCTCACATTACCTGCTACTCTAGAGAAACACATTTTGTGCCTAAGGCAAGATGCCTACATTCCCCAAAACCAGAGTGGCTTCCAAATTCACCTAGTTCAGCTGGAGGGTGGGAGAGTACATAAGGGAACAAGCTAGCATCTTTCTCCAATAGGGGATGAGCTGTAAAACTCAAAGTCAGAAGGATATCCGAGCCCCTTGGTCATGTCTGGCCAGTCCTGACCTAACTACATAGTGCTGCATCTAGAGATTTGAGAAGAGGCCCCAGCCCAGGATGTAATAGTCAGCCCCAGGTTTGTTATGCCTGATGCCTCATTATTATTTCTTTAATAAGCCAAATAAGAAGTTTCTTTACTGCTTTCTGCATGACTGGCTTCAGCTTAATAAGCCACTTGGGCCAGTTCTCTAGGCATACCTCTTCACATTGAATGTCATTGATCATTTAGTTCCATCAGCCAAATCCATAACTCACAAGCTCATTGTATCTCAAAATGTGGTTTGTGGGGTCCCAACATGGGACCCACTGAGATGCTTAAGGCCAGGTGAGAATCCTAAGCCCCTCCCCAGACCCACTCCATCACAAACTCTAGGAGTATAAACTAGACCTCCCTGCCCCCCAGGTGTACACTAACCTTGAGAACTGATACACTAACCCCTAAAATCCATTTGAAAGCAAAGGCCCTGACTTGCTCATAGATGCACCTATGGTGCCTAGCAGAATGCTCTGAATGTGATAGAAACTCAGTGACTAGTTCTTAATTAGTCAGTTGCTTTAGAGTGAGTCTGGCTCCTCATTTGCTAGGGCAAGCCCTCAGCAACACAACTAATGTTTATTGTCCACATTCTCCGTGCCGATACTCAGTCCCACTGATCCCCACAACCCCACACACAGTATCTCCATATTATAGCTCACATTGAAGTTCTTCAGATTCTTTTAATTCCCAGGGATCATAAGGAAAAAAGAAACCCAAATGCTTTGACTCAGCCTTTTCTATAAAGCAGCTGGGCTTTCCCACCTGTGGAGGGAGTCACCCTTCTCACACAGGATGGGACCTGAGGTGTAAGGGCCCTTTAACTTCCCATGACCCCTGACCATTGGTGCACCCTGTGCCACAAAGGCCCCTGAGCCTCCTGCTTAGAGGTTTTCACATCTGTCTGTCTTTTGAAAAACTACTCACATTTGTACAAGTCTTTCAAATCCACTTGTCCAATTAAACCTAACTGCCTAATTTTGTTTCTACCCTGGTCTCCACCATTTCTGTTATAAAAGGGAGTTAGTTTATTCACAAAATCAACAGAAGAGTAATCTTCTCCTCCCCCAGAACCCTTCCACTCCCTAGTATACTGTCCTGCAGCACCACACCTGCATTGGCTTTCCCCACATAATCCTGAGGCTTTTCTCAGCTCTTAACATTTCATCTGTCTGGCCTACAAAGAGCAAGACTAGGCAAAGTAAAGGCCACAGATGTTTTCTCAGAGGGAAGACAAAGTTGTTTCAGGAAGACATGCGTTCTCAACAGGACAAGAAGAGGCCCTTCAGAGACTTGTGAATAGCCACAGGCGACCCAGGGACACACAAGGGCAGCATGCACTCTGGGGACAGCAGACACAAGTCCAGTCATCATACAAGCACAGCAACAGCCAATGCTTTCCTCAGAACTGAGTACTTCAGTGAGAAAGAGGGATTTACTGCCAGGAGCAGACATTCAGGAAAGCTGTGGGGAGGGAAGTCCAGCAAGCTTACGGTACTTGAAACAGCTCCCGTGAGGTCAGGCTCGGAGACTCTGTGGAGGTCCTCCGGTATGGGAGGGACCAGCGGAGGTGGTGGTGAGAAGGATGGTGGTGTCTGGCTAACAGGGGGAAGGGAGCCACAAGCACTGGCTGGCTGGCTGTGGTGGGGCCGCCTCTGCAGATGAGGGGGAATGAAATCATCTAGAGTCGGGAAGGTCAGAGGTGAGGCAGCAGGGGTGGTCACCAGGGTAGTGTGGATGCAGCCAAGTGGCTCCAGAGATGCTGGAGGTCTGGCAGTGCCTTCTTGCCCTCTGTCAGTATTAACCAGGTAGAGAGGGACAACTATTACCTCAGGCTGAGCTGGGCTGGAGGAAGTGGCATCCTGTGGGAAATAAGGGGTTCGTTATGTAAAGGGAAACAGCAGGGACGAATGAATTCCATATTTAAACAGTTGAGAGTGGACATGCAGTGATGTACTCTGAGAAATATCTAATCGGTGCCCTTTCCTCAGAGACAGTTGGTGCTGGCCAGCTGGCCTCCTGATACCCCATGACACAGAGGGAGCTCCATCCAAGTTTACTTTCCATCCTTCTATTTTTGAATTCTTTTAACACTTCATGAGAGAGAAAGAGAAAGAACAAGAGAACAGGCAGGCAGGCTGTGTTTAACCCCACAAAACCGCTGTAGAATCTGAAAGCTTGGGAGTAAACACTATTTCTTTGGCACCTTGACATAAAATATAAACACTCCATTATCTCACCACATTATTAGTCTGTGGATTCCATGTTCTGGCATACTTTCGCATTTACAGAAAAGACAGAGAGGGAGACAGACAGAGGTCTGTGTTTAGAGAGAAGAATTCAGATTTAAGCTGCAGCAATATTAATGAGGAAAGGCAGGATAAGGAAGTCCAGAGAACATATTAGCTGCTCACATCAGTTTCGAAAGAGACAATGTAGAAGACACACAAACATTCCTAATTTCTTGCCTTGGCTGGACAACTTCGATGCAAAAGGTAAAATTCTTTGCTCTTCCATTTTTCGGGATCAGAAGTAACCTGAGGGCCTAGCACGGGTGGTCTCACTGCATCTGGAAACGAAGCCCAAGTCCCCAGAGAAGGACTCTCGCCACAGTTACCAGCATCTTTATGGATGTCAAAGAATAGCTTGGAAGGGTCAAGAGGAAGAACAGGGGGTGGTTTTCCTGTGCTGGCTGTGCAGGGGACAAGGCTGGGAGCTGGTGCCCGGGTGCCTGCAGCCTCCAAGGGAGTGTCTTTGGCCGGGTCACGTGCAACATGAGAGGAGTTTTCTGATGCGGCCCGGCAAATGTTATTGGATAAACAAGGTACATATAAGCTGCTGATCTTTTTATTCCCAATGGCCTCATGATGTGGGTTAGAGCTCACATTCTTATTAGGAACTAACCTTGTGGCTACATAGTGGCGCGGGGGTTTGGATAAAGCATTGGGGAACGTGGAACCCGGAAGCAAGGGACCAGAATACACCACATCTTTGGGAGCCGATGTAGCTGCAAGGGGGACAGAGATGGGCCGGGGTTGTGAGGGGTTCTGCTGGCTGGGGGTGCTGAGTGGGATGTAAGGCTTTGGTGAGCTCATGTATAGAGAGTCTTTATGGGTACTACAGAAAGTGGGGGACTGCCATGCAAAGCACCCTTCTGGAGGGAGAGGACGGTGTGGAGAGAAAACCTTTAGTAGTATTTTTAAGACACGATACCAAAACAAGGAAAACAGAAAGAGAAGGGGAGATGGAAAGAAGGATGACCATTAGAAACAACAGCATAACATGATCAGAAGACAACAAAAACTCTTGACACATTTTAAAGCAAATCCTCAAGCTGGTCTCCTTTTGGTGCCTACAGTTTTTCTCAGAGCAAAACCAAGGACTGGCTAATACTCACCTGGAGAGGCTGGTCTGACTCACACCCCTGGGAGGGTGAGCCAGCCTAAAACAAGCTACGTCACCTTCAATACCAATCCTTGGTTAGTTGAGTCTTCATGGACCTCCTGACTCCAGGATGCCCAGGGAACCAAAGGCCAGGGGAGCAAGCCCCAGAGCCCCCATTCCCTTGAAATTGCCCTTCCTCAAGACTTTTCTCTTGAAGGCTTTGCTTTAAAATTTGAAGTTCATTAGACTGTTTTGAGTTCCTTTCATTCTTTTTCCTTAGGAAAAGAAGAATTGGAAGTACTGTACTTTTTTTTGTATATTTACATTGAGCTACTAAGATTTAGCCCTCAATTCCATAAGCAGAATTAATTAAAGCTCACCAAGAAAAGAACACTAAGGGCTGTGATGCACATGTGCTCTTTTCTCAGGGGAAAGAATGTGATGGAAATAATTTTAGTGTGAATGTGCTAGGGATGTAAGTCTGTAGCAGAGCACTCACCTAGCATGCACGAAGATATTGGGTTCCATCCCTAGAACCACTCCCCAAAAAAGGGAGGAGGAAACCAGCCATAAAATTAAAAGCATATAGTTCATAGTCTACCATTTTTTTTTTTTTGTGGGTACCGGGGGTCGAATTCAGGACCTCGCGTGCCCACAGCAGGCTCCCATGCTGCTGAGCGATATCACCAGCCCCTTTTTTCGTATGTGGGTTCTGGGAGTCGAACTCAGGACCTCGTGCTTGCCAGGCAGGCGCTTATGCCACAGAGCTATCTCATCGGCCCTAGTCTACCATTTTTGATGCACACAGAAAAAGGGACCAGGCAATGTGCTCATATTTTGGCTTATGGGATTATACTATACCTAGTATATCAAATTCCAGCTCAAGTCAACCCGCCACTATGCACAGAGAATCTATTCTAGAGGAGGATGATCAACCTCAGAATTACAGCTTAACCCCAAAGCTCTGAGTACAGGTTCAGAGTTACAAAGCTATAGTTCACAACTCTTCCCTCTTCCCTCAACACCACTCTTCCATGGGTCTCAGTGGGGCCAAGAGCCAAGAATCAGGGTGACTCTCCAGACTGAGCCTCTTCTGCCAATCTGCAGTTTAACTGGGCATGAGACTATGAGATGAAGAAAGCTCAAGTTCCTAGAAATTCTCCACTAGCTCCTGTCTTTACAGACAATCCAACACTAGAACCCAGAACTCTCCTCCAAACTGCACAAGTAAGGGATATTAGAGTTTGGTCAATATCTATTAACTGGGTATGACTAAAAACTAAGAGGGTACAAAGGTGTGGTACAAGGGTGTGGGTCCATCTTGGACTTGTTTTGTATTTTACTTTTATATTTTGTAAAGTACATATGGGAATGGAACAGATGTTAGAGAGTATGAATAGTTGAGAATTTCTTTTTGTTCATGAATTTGGATTAGAATATCAACCCAAAAACAGTAAACAACCTATCCTTGAGATTTTCCTAAAACCTATCCTGTAGGTTATAACTCAGTTTTCAAGTTACAAATTATCTGGGTGGACTATTTGGATATTCTCAACTAACTCAATGACTGTCCTGTCCTCAATGTGTCCAAAATGGTACCAGTGGAATGTGGCTGTATATACCAGACAAAAACACAAAATGAACAGCCCCTCTCTGGTACACAGCAAGGACAAAACCTTTCAGAAGAACTCACTTGGTTCATGAACTTGTAATGGGACTTCGGGTATGTTTACAGTCTAAATGATGCCCTCCTAAAACAAAACATTTGGACTAGCATGCACCAAAGGGACTGCCAGGCAAGCTGATAATGGCTGTTGAGAGTTAAGCAAAAGACCTCTTTGATTTGGGCTCAGATTTACTTTTACTTTGAGCTCACGTATCTTGCATGTGATTTCTTTTTGTCCAAAGATAGAAATCAGTTTCAGTTAGTTTTTAACTCAACTTGGCTGTGGCCATATATGGTGCCAGGGCTCTATCACATCAGGCATGAGCCTTCACAGGCTTTGGCCCTACAGAAGGGATTCTTCCCCAGTGTTCACAATCCACTCAGAGCCAAAGGACTTCCTGTCATGGGGCTTCTTTTAGCCCTAAAGAAGAAGGGAGATAGAAGGAACTACTTTTTGTTTTGTTGTAAACATTGTAGGAACCACACAGGCAGTTTGTATTCTTGCGCGGCTGGCTACTAAGGAAATCCCACTTATTTTTTAAAAGGTAGATCAGTGAAAAAAATGAGGCTTCTTGAAAAATTTGGTTTACAGTTCATACAGTTCCAGAAACTACCTCCACTTCCACTGTGAGTGACCATGATGATAATGATGTTACAAAGAGGGAAGACTTAGCTCCCTCTTCCTTGAAGAGAGGAGGACAGTAGGTCCAGGCTTACAGGACACAGTGTTCCCATCTGACCCATGGGTCTCCTAAACCTTAACTCATCCCTGTAAGAATATACTCAGAGCACAGGGTGGTGAGAGCTCTCTTCAGCTGAAATCAAGCCCGGGCAGTGCCCAGTGCAGCCCAGCCCAATCTACTGTGGCTTTGTCAAAGCCAAAACCTACTTATAAATCTGATAATGGCAGTGTATTCAAGAAGTCATGTTTACATTCAGAAAATATATCTAAAGCTTAATGCATGATCTAAAGGTTCTTGAAATTTGGTTGACCAATTTTACACTGAATATGCAGAATAAAACCACTGTATGAGCCATTTACCACACTTCATTTAAGAAGCCCCACTAAAAAAAACCAAAAACTGAGTGACAGATGAGAAGACACCCTATTTAGGATGCTTAGCCTTATTAAGAAGCTAAGAGTAGTGGCTCACACCTGTAACCCCACCACTCTGAGAGGCTGAGACAGAAGGATCACAAGTGTGAGCCCAGCCTCACCAACTCAGTAACTTAGTGAGACTCTGTCTCAAAATAAGATGTTTTTAAAAGTTGGGGTGGGGGCTGGGGATGATCCTCAGTGCAAAGACTAGTTCAATCCCCAGTACCACTAAAATAAATAAAATAAGTTCCTTGAGGGCAACATTTATTAACACAGTGATCTGAACACAACAGAGTATGCAATAAAGCTATGGTAAATAAATGTATCTAAAATGAACTTTACTTTCCATGCTTTTAAAATGATCTCTTAAAAAGAGGTGCAGTGGCACCTTGGTTCATGAATGCTTTTGCTTGCAAACAATTGGGTTCCCAAACAGAAGCACTTGGCAAAATTTTGTTTTTGTTTGCAAACTCTGCACTGGGTGACAAACATGACCACAGCCATCTTTCCCACACAAACACAAACATGGCCATCTTTTCCAAAATCATACAACAAATTAAGTCCATGAACCAAGGTGTCACTGTATTTACAAAGCCGAAAGGAATGACTGAATTACCCTATGAGCTAAGTCAATGATGACAGAAGACAATGTGCTTCTACATTTCCTTTGAATTCATCAGTACTGCTTTCTAATCTGGACAGAGCTAACTGTGTCCATTCTTGAGATGTCTGAGAAGGAAGCATGTCGGCCACAGGCAGTACATTTGACCATTAAAAAGGAAATTCAAATGGGAATTTCCATTTGACCATTCAAATGGGAAAACTAGGGCAAGTCATTTATATACCAGACAAGTGACCTCCCAAATCCCTGTGTCTTAGCAGGAACTTCAAGAGGCCAGGCATGTTCACAGCTCTTGGTTCTAACAGGGGCCTGGATGCACAAGGCTGTACTCAGGGAGGTAAGTCACAGCAGGTGGTGGAAAGCCTTACTGGTGCCGCTTAGCACACGAGGCAGACGAGCCCCCAACATGAGCCTGAGGAGACAGAGGTCAGCAGAAAAGAAGTAAGACATCACCTCTGACTTGGTTTCACTGCAGGGGCCAGAGCAACTTTATGTTCTCATAAAGGTGGCAGGAGCCAAAGAATCACTAGAGAAGAGAGGTGGGAAAGAGGAAAGATCTGTGGAAATTTCAGGTTCCTTGTGAGCTCTGGGAACACCTTCAGAGGGAGGCACAGGAAAGAAGACCACAACGAGAATACAGTTCTGCAATTGTGAGTACAGTAAGTCCCTGACTTATGAACATTCAAGTTGTGAACTTTCACAAATGTACTGTATAAGACTCACTTTGTCGGACTATGAACAAATCTGATTTATGAACATTTTCAGAACAGAACTCAGAGACTTACTGTAGCATCACTTTCTTTAAGACAAAAGAGTTCCATTCTATGGAAGTGGCTGCTCTATGTAAAAATATTCTTAACACATCACCTGAATTGTAACACTGTCCATCCTTTTCACGGAAGTGGCAATGTATCAATACGGAAGGAAAGGAAGAAAGATTGGGAAAACCAGCTAGGAGAAAAGACCTAAGGAAAATTATCCCCTCCACGTTGTACAGCTTTGGGGAATTTTCTGTTGTAGTGTAGAGTTCAGATGTGTGAATGAGGCCATGCTGCCGTTTTGACTTCTATCTGTAGGGTTGGGCTCTTGGATTTAGAGTCTGGCCACAGCTACATGATAATAATCTGTGAGGATACAGTTGCTTGAACTCTTAGAGCCCAACTCTAGAAAGTTAATGAAATAAACACAAAAAGCACTCTTCTCTTGAATATTATATTCTGAAGAGTTTTATAAAGATAACCTCAGACTTTTTCCTACTTATTCAATCTAAATGAATTCTCTCTTTAAGAACATTTCCACACGCATATCAAACCTAGAAAACATCAGGCCTATTTCCAATATCCTGGTAGAGACCAACCTCATTCCATGCCTCTGCTGCTCTTGACTGCGACTTGCCTTGTAACTAATCCTTGCAGAGCTTTTCTGCAGTTGATTAAAAGCTATTTCCATGATCCATCTTAGCAAGTAGGAAGTCACATATCTAGGTTAAAAGATTAGTGAACAAGTACTAACTCACTGATTCCCACCCTGCCCATGGGCACGTGCCTACCTGGGGCTTGTCGGCTGGAAGGCTGGGATGCACACTTCTGTAGCCTTTGGCAGCAAGAGAAGAGGTTTGGGCATTCCCATTGGCATCAGCACTGGAAGAAGGCCTCCACTCATCTAAGAGATTAAATAAACCCAAAACCTTGTCACTCACAGGGAATATCCCCTGGCTCTCCCCTAATTCAGGGGTCCCTGTTAGAAAGCAGGGATAGTAAGAATGCAAGAGAAACCATACCTGCTGAAGAATTCTCTGGCTCCAGACCTATGTGTAGGGCAGAAAAAATGAAAACAAGAAGAAAAGGGAAAAAACAGAAATGGTTACACTGTGGAAATAAGCATGAGCTACACAGAAGGATGAAAATCCAGTACCCTGTTGTCTAACACAAAGTGCCCTCAGTCATGATGGCCTCATTACCATAGGAACCCACTCTAAACCATGATGTGCTCACTAGCACTGACCTTTGAAAACACAAGGCTCACATTCACAGGAATGAAGAAACAATTGTTCCTTGACATTTTTATTTTACAGACAAAAAGGCAATAGAACTCTCTACTGCCCAGTCCCGGCTCACTAACTCTCATTCCCCTTCCCCAAGCCGTCTGTGGGCTCAGAATGACTGCTCCTTGTGAGCAGGCTGGACTAAATAATGGACCCTGGAGAGGAAATGGCTTGGTCCTTTTTCCAGGTGTGCTATGCTGCACTAGTGGTAGAACATGATTTAAGCCCAGGGGTGTCTGTTGTGATATATGTTGTTTTTGGTTTGTTTTTATGGTGTTTTTTTTTTTTTTTTTTTTTTTTTTTTTTTCCTGGCTGTTTTTCTTCTTTCCATTAAATGAGCCAATAAACATTCAAAATCCAATCACCTTTCCTGAGTATTCATTATGCTACAAGGCAGGCTTGTATCCCTTCAGCCTTCCCAGCCATTGCCTGTTGCATTCAAAGTCCCTAAACTTCTCCCAGTTTGACCCATCAGTAGCACAAAGCAACAGAGCTCAGTTATATGCTCAAGTGGCAAGGCAGTTAGACCTCAGTTCAAATCCTGGCTCCAGGATTTGAACCTAATCCACGATGCCCTGGGTTCAATCCTCATCACCACATAAACAAAACAAATGAACTATTGGAATAAATAATGATAAAATAATATTTCTATTAAAAAAGTACCTTCTTATATGTATAAGGTATGTATGAAGCATAAATTAATTTCACATTTAGACTTAGGTTCTTAGGTTCACCACCTACGGGCTCTGTGATTCTGAGCAAGTAATAAGCCTCAATTTGCCCATCTGAAAAATGGGGATAATGATATGCCTGCTTCATTAGTGTTGTTATAAGAATTAAATGACCCAAAGCATGTGAAATGCTTAGCACAGTGCCTGGCAATGCTCATAAATGTTTGCTATTTATCATCATCTTCTGTATTGCCTCTTGTCTCTAGAATTCTGTGTCCTCCATCTTGCCCAGGGCTCCACGAGCCTTTTCTACAAAGGGCCAGATAATAAATATTTCAGGTTTTGTGGGCTGCATGGTCTCAGTCATAACTAGAGATTGAGTATCCCAAATCTGAAAATGTGTAGTCCTCCAAAATCTGAAGCTTTTTGAGCACCAACATGATGGCATAAGTCAAAAATTCCACAACTGACCTTACATGACAGACTGCAGTCAAAAAGCAAGTGCACTAAAAAACTGTATAAAATTACCCTAACCATTGAGGCTGTAGGTCAGTGATAGAGTGCTTGCCTAGCATACACGATGCCCTGGGTTCAATCCTCATCACCACATAAACAAAACAAATGAACTATTGGAATAAATAATGATAAAATAATATTTCTATTAAAAAAGTACCTTCTTATATGTATAAGGTATGTATGAAGCATAAATTAATTTCACATTTAGACTTAGGTTCTTTTCTTACCAAACCTCATTATTTATAAGCAAATACTTCAAATCTGGAAAAAAAAACCCTGAAATCCAAAATATTTCTGGTCCCGAGTACTTTGAATAGGGGACACTCAACCTGTGTCTGACTCTGCCATCACAAAACTAGAGCAGCTACACACAGTACGCAATGAGTGAGCATGGCTATGCTCCTATATCCTTTTACTTATGGACATTAAAATTCGAATTTCATATAATTTTTATGTGCTATACAATGCCATCCTTCTTTTGAATTTTCTTTCTACCATTTAAAAGTGTAAAAACACATTCTTGTTTTTTTGGCACCAGGAATTGAACTCACGACCTCACGCTTGCCAGGCAGGTGCTGTGCCACTGAGCTATATCCCCGGCCCTAAAAACCCATTTTCTTACAGGCTGTAACAAATGCATGCATGGGCTTGATTTTACTCATGGCCGTAGTTGCCAATCCTTAGTGCAGCCAATCCTTTACTTCCTCCTTCTCCCCATCTGCATCGGCTTGTCTCACCCTGCGTAGAGACACAAAGGGGACTGATACTGCAGCTCTCATAGCCCAAGCCTCCACTGCAAAGAAGGCCTCTCAAGGACTAGAGATGGACTTTCTCTAGTCAAACTGCAAGTTGATGTATGCATACATTTTTTGAACATCTTCCACTGCTACACTTTTATGCCTATTTAGCACTTAATTTAATGTGCATGCCAACTCTGTGAGGTACGTAATCATCCTGCTTCATGGATGGAAAAGAGGGAGGCTAACTGACCTGCCCAAAGTCAAACAGCCTCACACATGAGGGTACCAAGCAGTCAGCCCAGGTCTCCAGAATCCAAGTGCAGCATCCTGGCCACCACTGACAGCTGACATTTACACCATCAGCCACCAAGCAGAAGTTACATCCCACGGAGGTGGCAGGATCAAACAAGTTTCAGAGCAAAATGTAAGCCAGGAGTAAAGGTTTTGAATGATTCACCGGAATCATTAAAATATACTGCACTGGAACCCATTCCCAGTGTTTCTGATACAGGAGGCAAGAACTTGTATTTTAAGAAGTTCCCAGATGATCCACAGTATGTAGGTTGCCCACAGTATGCACTTTGAAAACCACTGAAATAGGGCACGCTCAAAAAAATCCTTATTCTAGAAAACTAATTGTATCTACCCCCCTTTCTAAAACACAATTTTTATAAAATGACCGTAATATACTCTTTTAGTGGCCTTCCTGTTCACATTTCTACTACTCCCTTATAGACAATTCACAGCTACTTATCTTCTCCCCCCACAACCGCAAAGTTGAGGATGTAAAGGTCTTGCGCTTTGCTCACATGACTGCAATGTACCGGTTTGTGTGACCAGAGGCAAGTTTGTTAACCACAAAAAAAAGATTTCTTTTCTCATCTATAAAATATAATCCTTAGCCCAGATAATCCTCACAGGATGGCTGAACAACCAGAGATCAGGTAACCACATTTAATGCTCATTGGTGCTTCTTTGCAGATGCCTGGCCCAGAAAAATTCTCACAGCTGGCAGACCCTCAAACATAGGCAATACACTGTGACAGTCTCTTCTCCCATCATTTTCACTATCCCGTCTTCTTTCCTAAGTTGCTATTTCTGGTCCCACTTTTTCAGATCATTCTTCAAATGTATTAAGTTTATACAGACATTAAATATCAACAGGTTCTGCGTGATGGGCTATTCCATGAAAGATGTAAACTCTACACTAAAAATGACACATAATTTTGCCCATTTTTGGTTCCCAGTTGGGTTGGTTCTATTCAAGTGATACTGTCACACAAATGTGTCGTGGAAAGCTGAGGTGTGACTGTCCTTATAAACCCCTAGGTATTCTAAAGGGCTCATTATTTTGGCATTTGATTACCTTGTGTGCCTTCATCCTCTGTCTTATTCACCACAGATCCTAATCAAATGACCTAGTTCATCTGTGAAGTGGACACAGACCTCTTCTTGAGTTATGAGGAATAAATGAAAGTATACAGAGTGATGTGTGTTTTATAAAATTGGAATCTAAAGCACAAGGGGAAAAAAATCCCCATAGACATGAACCAAAATTACTGATCTCCATTTGAATAGCTTCAAGAACATATCTTGGGGATTGACCCAATTTTGCTTCACATTCCAAATCTTTAAAATTTTTCCCTGACCCTGCCCCAAAAAGGCAGTTCCTAGGAACTCTTTAAGCGGTTCTCATCTGTGTTGAAAGAGAGCTGCATGTTTGATGCCTCATCACCCTTTGCCTGTTACCTTGTCTTCTGAACCTGGAAGGTTGATAGCAGCCCACAACCAATTGTGCCCGAGTGTGTGGGATGAAATCATACATATATAATCTTCAATTTTTTTTATAATCATCAATTATTAACTCCTGATTGAAGAGACTATCAAAATGCTTCTTTCAATAAATGTTACCTTACAGCTCCTGAGGTGGGAGAGATGGGATGCCTTGGAAAGTTGGCTAGTAGGTAGATTTTACAGTCCTGAAGAGAAATAGCTATTGTGCATTAAATTTAATTTATTTTGCCTTGTGTTTTCTTCCATCTGCTTTTTATTTACAATCTTTTCTGGCCTGTGGCTATAAGCCTACTGCTATTTTTCTTTTATCTGGTTGGTAGAAATTTTCTGTGCAAACTTCATTTTGGCTTTTTCTAATGTTTCTGTTTGTTTCTGATGCTCAGTCATTCTTGGGATCTTAAGATAATTTTCATTGGGTCAGTCTTGATGTGCTCTGGTAGTATACTCAAGAAGCAGATGACAGGTGTTAAAAGCAGGTGGGTGTTCCAAATCTTATTTGGGTTTATATTTTATTTAAACTGTGTATTAGAGAATTTAAATTTACCCAAAAAGGGGCCTGGCCTTTGCCCTCTGCTTCTGGGAAGAAATCACTAAACCCTTGGAATATCACACCTGATAGGAATGTCTTTATTCATCTGGGGGCTTTGAGTCATACCAATAATGTGATTTAAGATGGGGGTTTTGAGGAAACAGGAGCTCCGCCTCCTAATGGAGACTAAGATGGGCAATGGAGCATGCCTATGTACTGGAGACACAATAAAAACACTGGACACAAAGGCACTAACCTCCTGGTTGGCAATACTGGGAACATACTTTCAGACATTGAAATATGCTGAGAAATAATGTATCCTGATTCCATGTGGGGAGGACAATGGGAAGCTCTAGTAACTCGTAAGACTCCATGCTATGCATTGTTTCTCTTGGATGATTTCAATCTCTATCCTCTCCCTATAATAAACCATAGCTATCAGTATAACAGCTTTCAATTAATTATTAGAGTCCTTCAAGCATTATCATTGAATCCAAAAGTGGTTTTTGGAATCCCCAGAATTTGCAGTTGTCAGCAGTGAGGGTGCCCCCTTGTGGGGACTGTTCCCTCCACCGTCTCAGTTGACCCTAAGATTTGATTTGGGACAGGGGGTACCTGTAACTATGTCAAGTGTCAGTGAATCAGTGTCAAGTTTTTTATGATGTCTTTTGCTGCATTCAATCTGAAGAGCAAATATGAGAGTCAAACCAGAGGAAATGAGTTATTGTAGGCCCAAGAATGTTTATGCCTAAAGCTAACTTTGCAGTAAAAAACCAGGCAGTAAAGATTGGGGCCAACTGACACAGAATTAACAGAATATAAGGGCTAACCTAGATGTTGGCATTTAAATCAAACACAGGAGAGGATGTATGAAACCACAAAGTCTTCAAGCTATACCAGACTGGAACTGGAACTTAGTACTGCACCCACCACCAACTCAGGTTCCTTTTCTCCTCTTGAGTACAGAACACTGCTGAGCTTGCTCTGAACCAACATGGCCAACAGCCAGATGTGGCTAGGCAAAGTGAACAGGAAACAAGCATAAGGCATTGCCTCTCCCAGCAGCAAGGAGTTAGCACTAAGATTACTGCCATTCTTTCCAGATGGTTATGATCCAAAAATGAGGGTCCACAGAGGTTAGAATACTGGCCAGGAAACCATGGTCATGAACCTGGGGTACATCTGCCCCTTGAAAGCAGGAGTCTGGGGAGTGGGTTTAAACTGGGCATCTCCTAGGGTTCCACCTTTCATTCCACCTCAGGGGGCAGCTCCATTCTCCTAAAATTCACTTCTACAGATGGCTTTCAAATCCATACCTTGGACTCCAAATTTCCAAAGGCTCATTATAAACTTTCTCCTAGAAGCCCCTCCCCTGCTAAGAAACACAATATGTTTAAAAATGAACTTCAACATTTCTTTCAACCCCCTTTACAATTCCCCATCTTCATGAATGCCATAATTATCTTCCTTGAAAACCAGGGAAGACACTTCCTGGTCAATATGTAGTCTTGTCTCTCATTGAGCCCTGTCATTTCATCCAATTCCACCTAAATCGCCCAATTGTACAATCTTGAATTTATCCTCAGTCAATGGGATTCTATTTGTGTCAGGTTAATTTCCAAACTTCCCAAGGTCAACAAGCATTCTGGGACATTGAGAAAGACTTGGAAAGCATCTTTATATGGGCTTCAAAGTCACTGTGACTTGGGCCGGTGAGATGGCTCAGCGGCTTAAGCGCCTGCCCGGCAAGCGCGAGGGCCCGAGTTCGATTCCCGGAACCCACATACGAAAAAGGGGCCGGTGATATCGCTCAGCGGCATGGGCGCCTGCTGGCGTGCAAGGTCCTGAGGTCGACCCCCCGGTACCCACAAAAAAAAAAAAAAAAAAAAAAGTCACTGTGACTTACAGCCAGAAAGCAGGGTAGGGTACCACAAGCCCCTGCTTGACTCTTCTATTGCAACAAAGTGCCTTTTGCCCTCACCTTAGCACCTAGAGTTACTTTTTTCCCTCTTTTTCTTTTTCCTCCTTTCTCTCCATTTCTCACCACAATTCCCAGTGGGTCACTTAGCCCCTGGCACACAGGTGATGTTGAATGAATGCATGTTCATTTAAATTAATTTCAACTTACCAGAGGAAAATAATTTACTGTAAGGTACATATATTGATAGATAAACTCTCAATTCTGCATATTTTTAAACAATTTGGAAAAGATTTGGTGAAAAGGGTTTGACAAAATCTTTTTTCACCAAAATTACTTGGTAGAAATTTGTAAGATACAGAACCATCCTGGGACAAGACAATGCTTTCTGGACAGCCTCAAATGCACACGCAGTTCTGCAGCACACACTGAGAGCAGCATCTGTAGTCTACATTAGCGCGCACTGCAACACTAGAGGGAGCTCCAGGTGCCCCTCTCCCCCGCCACCTCCATTCACAGCCTGAGAAAGGCTTGGTTAAGGTCGTCCTACTGCGACACAGGGGTTTTCTCTTCCTCCCATGACTTCTAGCTTGGGAGAGCTGCATCTTTCTAGTTAGACTCTGACAAGCTTGTTTAGGTGAGCCTCGAAAAGAAGTCATTTTGCCTTCTCTCCTCAGCCCCACTTTTCCAGAGAAGAGAGAACTGCAACAGGTCAGGAATCGGTTGTGGGCTCAGGGATAAAGGACGAAGAAGCTACTGTCAGCTTTTAATGATGTAAGCTGCTCAGGACTTCCCTGGGTCTATAAACGTAGACGCCCTCCACAGGTACCAACATTACCTGTAAGGTAACACTAGTCTGACCTTGTCCTGGTGCACCTGCTTCACGTGCCTGGGACAAGAAGAAAGTCAGTCTCCAGTATGCTGGGCGCTGACCATCTCCATCTTACACAATTCCACTTTACTACAACACATGCCTCCTTCTGTACCAGAAGAGTCTGCATGCCCTACTTTCTTTCCTCTCTGATTCCAATGGAGCGGTCAACTCTTCAGTTCATTTTCTCTCATTTTCTTCAAAAGAAAAAGTCCTCATCTCCCTTAGGGTCCTCATATATGGTCTTTGGGCCAGCAGTATCAGTATGACCTAAGGATTTGTCAAGAATGCAAAACATCAGATCCTACCTCAGACCTGCAAGCAGGAATCACAAATTCTAAAACTCTGGGCTGGGGCCCTGCAACCTGCCTTTTCACTTCAGGTGGTTTTAATGCTGAGAGAACATGAAATCCATGGCACCACAGAGTGAGAGGAGCTACCTGCCCCTCAACTAATGGCACCCGTGGAATCACAAAGTCAGCATTATCCAATCCCAGAATACTTGAGCTTGGGAAAGCCCTCTCTAGAGAGGCCAAAATAACTCCAATCCTAATCCAATAACAGCAGCTAACATCTAACAGTTTATTCCAGGCCTAGTGTAAAACACTTCACATCTTCCTTCTTCACAATAATCCTGAGTGGCAGGTACAATGATTAACCCCACTCCAGAGATGAGATCTCTGGGGTTCAGACAGAGAAAGTACAATAAATTGTCTGAGGTTACACAGCCACCCAGTGGTGGAGGCAGGATGTGAACACAGACCTACCACATTCCAAATTCCCAGGTCTAAGCCTCAACGCCATGTCACAAACGCTCAGGTTTCTCATGCTATGGATCAGGGTGAGCAGGGGATGTCACATGGGCTTCTTTGGTCTCTCTGGGCTCCTACACTGCACTAACTTTATGACCGCTTTCCTGATCCTGTTCCCTCCACTGTCTTCTCCCTACCACAGGCCTGAGCCCTGCTGGCTTTCCTTTCTTTTTTTTTTTTTTTTTTTTTTTTGTGGGTACCGGGGGTCGAACTCAGGACCTCGCAGGCCAGCAGGTGCCCGTGCCGCTGAGCAATATCACTGGCCCCTTTTCTCGTATGTGGGTACTGGGAGTCGAACTCAGGACTTCACGCTTGCCAGGCAGGCACTTATGCTGCTGAGCTATCTCACCGGCCCTCTCCTTTCTGCTCAAAAGAAAGATGAGCTCAGAGAAGCCAAATATCCAGGGCATCTCACCATGTGCTTACCAGGCCCAAAGCTACCTCTACCCACATGAATTCAGTCTTCAGAGCACAGGTTGGTGTAAAGTCAAAGCTCAAATAAAGTGAGGGTGCCTTTATCAAAAGCGTGTGACTACCTGTCAGTCCAGGGCTTGGACACTACTCATCACAGAAGAGACAAGAAGCCAACTTTCCCATGGGCTCCTGAGAGAATCAGGTGGCAGAAGAATTCAAACTTACCTAAGCAAAAGCAGGATGATCTTTCCATATGGCTTTGCACATCCCCGACCCCATCCCCCAGCCTCAGGGGTAACGCACCTGGCTTGCTTTCATGTTCTGGGGTTTCCTGAGGGCTCACAGGGCTACTGGTTGGGGCTTCCCTGTAAGAGGATGAGGCCCGGAGAGTCACTGCTCCTTTTCCAGTGCAGATTTTTGTAGGATCCATATCTGAAAAGAAAATACCCAAAAGAGAAGACTGAATCCAAGACTCTAGAAGGATTAAAACAACAGTCAGTTAGCAAATTGTTATAGCTGGGGAAATGAGATGAACTGGATTACAGCTACTGAAAGTCTTCAAACACTCATGGCCAATGGAAATTAATCTGTGGGTGGTGGAGAGGAACAAGTGAAACCATTTCCAGAGGTTTGTCACGCATCATTAGATTAGGGGAAAATGGAGGCAATGGTGAGTTCTGAGTAAATGTATGAGTTATTGTATCAGCTGAAAATGCCTCAAAATGAAAGCAGGTTTATTTCTTTTATTAAATGAAATTGAGGTTGGTAAGCAGATTTCTGGTCAATTAGTAAGTTATGTTTCAAGAAAGAGTTTATAAAAGTTCTCTCAAGCTTCCACACCATCCTTCTTATCAAAGAGCAAATTGGCAACACAGGGAGTTAGAGAGATGTTCTGAGGAGGATCACTGTTTCGTAGTTCTCCAGAGAGAAAAAGAGAAAGCAAACCTCCTTGTATCTGCAAGTCAAGAACTCTGAAGTGATGAGACAGAAGGATATGCAGCCTCACATTCCAAATGGAATGAAGAAAACTCACAACAGGGAAGATGACTGCAAAGGCTCAGCCCCTGACAGCACTATTCAGGGACTTTCCCTGGAAACTTCACAGGGCCTTGACCTCCCTGACAGCTTTACCAGGGCCTAATAATAGACCCAGGACATCTCTGAGAGTTCCCCTTGAGAAGGATGTAAAAGTACATGTGTCCACCTTATCAAGGGAGATACATTCCAAGACCACACATTACTGACCCTGATACATGCTTTGTTCTTCCCTGAACATAGATGCCTCTGATAAAGTCTAATTTATAAATTAGGTATAATAAGAGATTAATGACTATAATAATAAAATAAGATAACATGCTGTAATAAAAGTTATTTAAAACTTAATTATTTCTGGAATTTTTCATTTAATATTTTTGGACCATGGCTGACCATGGGTAACTGAAACCATAGAAAGTGAAACTGCAGTTAAGGAGACTATGGTAAAGCTTCAAAAGATCTGGATGCCCTTCCTCCAGGAAAATCAGTAATGAAGAGGCAGGAAACCAGTCCAGACCACACAATTCTAGAAGGCACATGTGCCAAGTGTTTCTTTATGTGAAGCTGAGCTAAGATGAACTACATCCTTATTTGGGGTCTTTTTTTTTTTTTTTTTCAAATTATTCATGGTCTGGATCTTTGACCTAAAATTGCCACAATTAGGATTATGGCTTAAAGCTCAGGGTGTGTATTCAGACAGGATGTGGGATTGGAGTCCATTCCCATTCCTGTTCCAGGTCAGAGGGAAGCAAAGCTTCTCTTCTCCTTGCTTTCCATCCCAGCAGCCAGCTCCCAACAACTCAGAACGATCACTGGCACTGCAGAAGAGGACAGAACCGCCTATGAGCCTCTTTGTGGAAAGAGGCAGTGCAGGCAGCCGCCTCCACGATATCTGACTTGTCCCCCTGTGGAAGGGTAACTGATATCACAAACTATTGGGGAAAACTGGCTCATGCTCATTTCCAACAGGTAAGGGGCAAAGCAGCAAACCCACAGCCCATCCACAGATTCCTGCACACAACCAGATTTACCCAGCTTCTTCAAGTGGCATGGGAGAGAGTGCAGTCTAAGCCTGATCTGTACCACTGTGCGTAGCAAAAGCTCTGAGCCAGAGCTGACATCTGAATTATATCCCTGCACCTGACAGGAGAGGTAGGAAGGGACTATATGTGAAATAGGGTTGGGATGGTGATGTTCTGGGAACAATTCAGGGTTTCTGCTAAGGCAGCTGCTTTGAAGTCTGCCCAATTCAGAGGTTCCCTGTGAGGTCAGGTTGATTCTTGGGGAAACTGGAGTTTTCACTAAAGTATTGGGAGTTGCACACTTCTAGAGAGAGCTGGCAAAGTCCACACAGGCCTACCCCAGAGAGAATGTTTAGCCTCTGGACTGACCCTCTGCCTCCAGAAGGACACAAGGCCACTGCCTGCTCACTGGCTCCCAGAAACACATACACACACTCACATACACACACAGAGGAAGAAAGGAAATGAGCTGAGGAAAAGAGAGAGCGCCTCCCAATCATGTAAGGATTAAGCTTCACAGTATGTGTTAGAAGGAAAGAAGAAAGGAAACCATGCATGATCTAACAATTAAAAAGAAAGAAACCAACCCAAGGCAAGATACCTGGAGGGAGGACCAGGCCTGAAGTGTTTTTCACTGTCTTCACAGGAATTATTTTAACAGCAGAAATAGAGCGTGCACGTAAAGGGTTGGCAGTTGCTGAAAACACAAAAGGGTAAATGGTGCATCCAGAAAGAACATTTGGGAAACATTCATGCCATTGAGGAACCAAGCAGGACAATAGGAGGAAGCTGCCTACTTGAATAGAACAACACAAAGAGCAATAGATGTAGTAATTAAAATAACCTGCTTTCTCTCTTTAGAGTTCGGGGCCAAGACTCCAGAAAGCTTCCTCCAACCATCACCCAAATACAGCTGGTCCATGTTTATCAGTGCCTCCTGCCACACCAGGAGCTTGCCGATGCTTTGAACAAAGAGATGTGCAGAGACACAGATGGTCTGGCAGACAGAGGAAGGGGAGTGTGATCAGGGGCCCCTTGGGAGAATGCTAGATCACTTGCCCTGCAGCAAGGGCTCCGAGGCCCAAAGGCCCCAGATGGGTGGAAGAAGGAAAGGAACAAGTTCATGAGTTGCCTGGTCCCTTCAGCCATGACACTGCTTCCCCCAAAATCATAACTTTTGGGATCCCAAGACCCACTCTGACAATCATAGCCCTCTGGCCCCAAGCAAGTCAAAACCTCCATCTGTTGGGGAACAGATGGTCTTACTTAAACCCACCCTTTCAAGGGAAAGAGGTGCCAAGTGTCCAAGTGCATACATAAGACTCTAGGCAGTACCCCAGTCTGGATGCTGACATCCAACCGAGCTAACACAAAGCAGGATCATTGCCTGGGATGCAAGGAAGGCTGTCCTCCTCAAGTCCAAGGTGTTTGTGCTTATCTACTGCAGGACCCCTAGGATCCCTGCCTGTCCAGCCTCTAACCAAGCACAAACCAAGACTCTGGCAAAGCCTCTCTAGTCTTTCTCTTTAAAGGCACCAAATAAAGATGGCACCTCTTGTCCAACTGTGCCAAAGTCACTCCAAGTGCTGACCATAGGTCTCAGAGCCCCACAGCCACAGAATAACAAGGGGGTAAGACTATTTGGGAAAAAGACCATCACTGCTAAATCAGCATCACACTGGTGAGATTGTTAAGGGGATACGAGGGGGGCAGGAGGTTCCTCAGTAGTGGACAATATATCTTCCAGTCGGGCCGGTGAGATAGCTCAGCAGCATAAGCACCTGCCTGGCAAGCACAAGGTTCTGAGTTCGACTCCCGGTACCCACATATGAAAAAGGGCCGGTGATATCGCTCAGCAGCACGGGCACCTGCTGGCGTGTGAGGTCCTGAGGTCAATCCCTGGTACCCACAAAAAAAAAAAAAAAAAAAAAAAAAAAAAATATATATATATATATATATATATATCTTCCAGCCCATCACACTGCTGCTTCATATGTCACATGCCAGTCACACTGTACATGGCTGTTAATAACTAATAATGATGATTCTGCATATATTAAGATGCAAACAAATTTCCACAGCAATCATATGGACTGCACCTTGTAATCACCAGGGCAATTGGCTGGGTAGGAGATTTGGCTTACTGTTTTCATAGGAAGAAGCAAGAGGCGTAGCCAACCCCCCGAGATCATTCAGTTTTTAAGTTCAGAGCCTGAGACAAGCTCAGCTATCTTGGCTCCTGGCTCAGTGACCTCCACAGGCCACCTGATGATGTTCAGGTTACACCTGCCTCATTTCCAGTCAAAAATCTAACTAAGGAGAGAGTAGACTCCACCTCCACCTGCCACCCTTGTCCCACTTCCTTAAGCTTCTGGCATACATGAATTCACAGGGACAGAGCTGATCGCCCTACAGGTTTTTAAAGCAAATAGAACCCCATCTCTCCACGGTCTTCAGTGGATGCTTAAACACACCTCTGTAGCCTTTCCATCGGTAATGCCCCGTGACACTCCCTAAGTGAAACTCAGCCAAGATTGTCCAAGACCCCAACAAAGCAGACATGTTTCTCACCGTGAGATAAGAAGATTGGTCGGGCAGAGAGGCAGGGGGAATAGGACAGCAGTAGGACACTTCCTGCCCCCGAGGAGCCCAACTCCAAGTCACCCAGCTCCATAACCCCATCTCCTTCTGCTTTCTGTACCTTCTCTCCTCAGCTGCTTCCTTCTCAATTCACACTTTTCCTTGTCTCAAAAGGAATACTTGGCTACATCAGATGGGAATTGCAAAGGCCAAACACGTCAAACTCTCTGCAACTATTCTTTAAGAGACATTGCCTTTTGGTTTAAATGCCCCATGCCAGGATTTCTGCCCTTCTTCTTTGATACCATAAGATGCAGCTGGGTAAGCATTCACAGAATCACTGGTGCCCAGGATGGGAAGGAAGAATACGCATTGTAGAACATCAAACACTCCCCTTCTGTAGGTTAAGAACTCACACCCTCGAAGATAAAAGGCCTCCCAAGACATCTCCATTTGGTGAGGGGCAGAACCAGGACTGGAGCCGTATCTCCTTACTCCAACTCAAGTACCTGGTCACCCCATACTGCAAAAGTGGTGCTGGGAGCCCTGCTGCCAGCCTGTGTGGGCAGCCGCAGTGAGTGGACCAGGGAAACTCTTGGCCTCTTATCCATCATTTGCTTTACATTTAAAATTGTCATAAAATTCTTTAAAACTGAAAATAAGAGGACTAGGGCTGTAGTTCAGTGGTAAAGCACTTGCCTAGCATGTATGAGGCCCTAGGATTAATCCCCAGCACACCAAAACAACAAAAAATCCTGAAAATATTAGAGAATGTGCATAGAACTAATGTCTCAGAAATAATCTCTTTGAATGATTTAGGCTCTTGCCTCAGAGAGCTGTGACTGTGTCCCTATTTATTACAAGTGCAGGTGAAATGGCAGATAAGAGGGATTTCAGGCTGAGGAATGCCACTTGTGCCAGGCGTGATGGATGCCTCGGACCAGGTAGTTGCTCCATTATTCATAGCAGCCTTGTGAGCTATGGACAGCTTTTCAGTACATCAGCTCCCAGTGGGGAAAAAGCAGTCCCACACCTGTGAGAAGCAAGAACATGTCCCACGTCTCAGTCACAGTCGGGACTAGTTCTTCAGTTCACAGCCTGATCAGGCGAACGATGCTTGCCCCAGGCAGGTGGGGCTGCCCCAGCCCAACATACTCTGCGCCTTCTGCAAATACTTTTCAGTACCCAACCAGGTTTCTCTTGAAGAGCCTTACCTTTGTCTTGCCCATTGCTGCCAGGTGCCAAGCCATTCACAACAGCTCTAGAAGTACCAACATCACATTCTGAAAGAAGGACGAAGAGCACAAATCTTGTTACTACACCTCCCCAAAGTCCACAGAGTGCTGTGTGGCGTGAGGTACTGGAGACAAGAGTCAAGAGACAAAGGGATCCTGCCCTTACAGTCCCCGGAGTGGCTCCATCCACCACCACCAGCCCCCACACAAACATCCCATCAGCTTCCCCACGCCTATAACGACTCCCTCAGGAATCATGGAAGAGTTCTGAGAATGCCACACGAAAGCTATTTGGGAATGGGAAGCGTATGTGAGTGATATAAATTTTCTTGCCTCATTGCCTTGCTGACACTTAAAAAAATCTTCCTCATAATGGCATCTCCTGTCTGTCCACTCAAGGGCCAGCCCAGGTATACCCCTCTGCATCCAGAGTCCAGTGGGTAGAGCAGAACGTTTGAGTTCCCTGACACTTTTTCTTACCCTGTCCATGTCCCACATGTCAAAGTCATTCTGTCCTCTCCATGAAGTGTCTTTAGATGCTGCTCCTCCTCACCATCCCAATTCTGGTCCTTATGCCATTGTCCTAGAGATGACATGGCTTCCTGACCAATCCCCCTGCCTCCTTTTGGTCGCTTCTCTACCCTAACCCTCACCTGTACCCTGAGAGCATCTTCTAGATCCTTACAGCACTCCCTGCATTAGAGCCACAGAGAGCAGAACAGGTAGAAACAAAATGGGCCTCTGAAGCACGATTCTCCAAGCCCTCTTCCTTTACATATACTGTATTCATCTTGGTTTTGAAAATTAGAACTGAAGGATTCAGTCTGAGAATTCAATCATGTAGAATATTGTTTCCAAGCAAAAAATGTATTCCAAGTCCCCAAAAGTATAGAAATGATTATTTGGAATATAATTTTTTGTAAGTAGGATGACCTGCATCTTGACATATGATTACATTTAAATTAATAATTGATATTCTTGATCATTAAAAACAAACCAACCCACCCACAAGCCCGAGGGGCCACCACCAGGGGACAGAGCCTGACCAACTCGTTCTATAGTCAAGGCTCTGACCATCAGCTTTCCAGCTCCATTTCCCACTTTTCTGAGTGTGTCAGAGACTTTCAGGCCCTGGGCCAGGAATACCCTCTCCCCTTTTCTAAACTTGGGGAAATCCTACGCATCCTGTGGCTCACTTTAAAGCTCCCCTCCTTTGTATCAGTTGAGAATTACCTGAGTTTTGCTCAGCTGCAGCCAACACTGAGGCCTGCCCTGACCCAAAATAAATGGAGGAAGGCCAGGGAAAACAGGTGGGCAGGCAGACGCTGCCACCCTGTGACACACAGCCAGTGTGCTTGGGGGGATCTATGACAGCAAAGAGCCATCCAGCTACACGATAATCATAACTACTGAATTTTCAACATCTATTTGCCTGCACCCGAGGATCCAGGTTCAGCATTCTATAGTTAGCATCTCATTTTATCTGGAGGGAGAAGTTAGAAACTACTATTCTAGAGAAAAGAAAACTGAGGCTCAAAAAGGAGGCCATGCCTACCCCAGATCACTACCTTGGGATGTGAACTGCCCCAGCTCACTGCTTATCTCCTTCTCCACAACCGAAATAAACACTTTGGTTTCCTGGGTTGTTCTATATTCTATTTACCTAGTTGGGCCTGATGCCCAGTCCCAAACCCCAGTAGCACATCAGGCTGAGACTAAGCCACCCTACTGAGGCTCTTTTTTTCTTTTTTTTTTGTGGGTACCGGGGGTCGACCTCAGGACCTCACACACCAGCAGGCACCCGTGCCGCTGAGCGATATGACCAGCCCTTTTCTCATATGTGGGTACTGGGAGTCGAACTCAGGACCTCATGCTTGCCAGGCAGGCGCTTATGCTGCTGAGCTGTCTCACCAGCCCCCTACTGAGGCTCTTCACAATAAGCTGCCTTCAAGGCTGAATGCCTGAAATAAACTACATGGACAGGCCAGCTGGCTGCTGCCTGTGCCACCCCTGAGCAGGGCCTCCACCACTCCCCACCCAGTCCCTGGCTGTGGCCCATTCGTCACCTGCATTCACCACCTGCATTCACCTGCAGAGAAAGCCTCATTCTCCTGGATGTCAAGTCCCACCTGAGCCCTTATCTCTGGGATAGGTGAGAGAGAGGTCAGTGTTAGTGGGGAGGCTAGAAATCTAAAAAGAAGAAACATAAGTTCCATCGCCCCACCATTTGTTCTCTACTCCTTCCTTTGTTCCCCTTAATCACATCATTTTGGCACTGTTCACCCTGTCTTGGGCATCCCTGAGTTCTAACTCCAGCTCAGGCCCATGTTCTTCCTTTTATCTTTTTCTTTTTAATTTACCATAACAACCAAACCAAAAAAAAATTTGAAAAAGTGTTTTAAAATCAACAAACTCAACACCGCAAACTTAGCCTCTGAGGAGGTGTGTGCCGCCATGCCACTGCACACTAGTTGGTTGATCCCAAACAGGTTCGGGAGCCCCATCTATATATTAGAGGCAGTAAACCAAGCCCACCTTTGGGGCTTTCCAGGAGACTGAAAAAAGATCATGCAAGTACCCATTTCCCTCAGTGACTGCCAGCCTAGTCAAAAACTGAAATTAAAAGGAACACACTATTTTCATGCTGCAATTTCCATAAACAATGTCGTGCCTGTCTTCCCAATGATCACTTTTAACACTGGCATAATATTCTACCAAGTAAATACAGTGCACTTACTCATTCCACACCTACATGGGGTGATGTTTTGGTTTCCTTCAAATTAAGCTAGAAATTCCCAAGATGGAGGTCAAGGGAGTCAGGGTTGTGGACTCCTCCTAGGCAACACCTCCTTCTAGCACCCCACCTAAGAGAGACCCTGGGAAGTCCCCTGGGCACCACCACACCCTCATTCTCCTTCCAGGCCCTCCCTTCCTCCTTCTCCCGCCCTTATAATTAAGGAGCAGTAATATCTTAGCCTAATCCTGATACTGGTAGAGCAAGAAACTTTAGCTGTAGGGCGAAAGTTAAAAAATCAGTAAATAAATAAAAAGGCCCCAGTCTATTTTAAATAACAAAAGCCAAAAGGCAAACAAACACCAAAAAATAGTACTGTTCTTGACAGATAGTAGGAACTCAAAAAATTCATTAACAATGTAGGTGGTAATGGCGACTTAGGACAAAGTCTTTTGGCACTCACCCAGGATGCAAAAAATAAAAAATAAAATGCTGCTCAGGCCCTAAGAGTAAGTGGAAAACCTTGGTAAACAGGTGGTTTTGCAGTTTTCTTTTTTTTTTTTTTTTTTGTGGGTACCAGGGGGTCGACCTCAGGACCTCGCGCGCCAGCAAGCGCCCGTGCCGCTGAGCGATATCACCGGCCCCTTTTTCGTATGTGGGATCCGGGAGTCGAACTCGGGCCCTCGCGCTTGCAAGGCAGGCGCTTACGCCACTGAGCCATCTCACCGGCCCCGGTTTTGCAGTTTTGCCAAGAAAGGAAGGATTTAAAATGACTTACTGGAGCTCATGGTGGTAGCAGGACAAGCCGTCTGCCACTGGGACTCTGAATTACTCTGCAGAAAAACAAACACCACACAAGAGAATTAATGAATGGTAGGTTCAAGATAAATCCCTATGGTTAGCATTAAAAATGCAAATGTAACCTTCGTTAAAATAGAACCTGCTGGGTGTCTCTTGGCCAGACTTCTTGTTCACACCTGGCCATGCACTTCTGTGACCTTGGGGACATCACTAAACCTCCCGGCCTCAGCTTTCTTACTCATACTGGGTTCAGCCGTTACTCCAGATCTCTTCCACCTCTAATCTACTAAAAACCTCAAGTTATCTGAGTACATATGGTTGAAGAAGAGTATAAAGAAAAGAGGAATATATATTTTAAGAGAAAGAGGTAAGATCACAACACAAACTAATCATTAGAGATTAATAACGATAGTGAATACTCATATATAGCTAAAAATACAAGTAATGTTCTAAATGCTTTAAATATCTTAATTCATTTGATCCTTACAATAGGCCTATGAGGTAAACACTAATATCGTGTTAGTACACACAGATGAGGAAACCAAGGAAGGCACAAGGAGGTGAAGCAGCTTGCCTGCCTGTGTGGAGGAGCTGACACTGGAACCCGCAGTCTGACTTGTGGTTAAAGCTCCTGGACGCTGTGCCCCCACCTGTAGGTGGGAACTAATCACTGGTGTTCAAGTGGATAACCCTGATTCAGTATGATCTCCAACAAAAGGACACCTACACTGACTTGGTAACACTCT
Source organism: Erethizon dorsatum (assembly GCA_028451465.1). Lineage (NCBI taxonomy): Eukaryota > Metazoa > Chordata > Mammalia > Rodentia > Erethizontidae > Erethizon > Erethizon dorsatum. Next base: position 121,890,211 of record CM051822.1, on the reverse strand, counting down.
GCTACCTACCCAGATCTTTTATTGAGTTATCATTTGTGCACAAAAAATGTATCCATCTAATTTATGCAACTTGATGGATTTTGACAAATACCACTTTTTGTTTTTGTCACCCCAAAAAAAGTCCCTTTGTGTCTCTCTGTAGTCAACCCCTGGAACTAAAGATGTACTTTGGGATGTGTGGGGCTGTGTGTGTGTGTGTGTTAGTGGAGATTGAACCCAGGTTCTCACATTTGCTAGGCAAGCATTTTACCATTAAGCTACATCCTCAGCATTTTCTTTCCTCATTTTGAGAAATGGTCTCACTAAATTGCCCAGGTTGACCTGAAACTTGGTGATCCTACCGCTTCAGCCTTCTGAGTAGCTGGGATTACAGACACGTGACACCACACCCATCTAGTACTGATCTGTTTTCTGTCAGTACAGTCTTACTTTTGTAGTATTTTATATAAATGGTATATATATGCAATCTTTTGTCCCTAGCTCCTCTCATTTTCGTAACTTTTTCAAAAAGCAGGTGGCTACCTATCTATCTATTTATCTACACCTCTGGACAACTGAGCTGTCTTTACTCAATAACTCACCAATTAGATTTCTATAGCTTTATATCTTAAAATTGGTTAGTACAAGTCTTCCAACTTCATTCTTATCCAAAATCATTTTGACTATATTTTAGGTCATTTGCATTTTTATATGAAGTAAAACTGTCTTACCAATTTCTAACAGCAGCAGCAAAAACTCTGTTGGAAATGTGATGAGATTTTGTTGACTCTATAGATCAATTTAAGGAAAACCAACATTTTAACAATATCAAGTCTTCCAACTCATGAGTATGGCCTAGCTCTCCCTTTGTCCAAATCTTCTTTAACTTCTCTCCACAGTCTTTCACACTAAGAAAAGTACAGATCTTGCACATACTTTGGATAATGAGATCTTACTGAACACATCTGTAGGCTACACAGCCAGAAATATGCAGAACTTTGATATTAAAATGTACTCCAAAGACCAGCAGCATTGGCATTAGCAGAGACTTATTAAAGATGCAGAAACTGAGATTCCATCCAACACCTACCGAGGCAAAATCTGCACTTTAACAAGATCCCAAGTGGTCCCTTTGCCCTTGAAAGTATGCAAAGCAGTGATGTAGAGGAAATCACTGGTTCACGACTTCTGAAATGGCACGTCAAGATAGGGTATGAAAATCTGCATAAGAAAACATGTTTTAGTTTCCTTTTTTACACAAGCTGATTTAAGGCACTGGTTTCCTTTCTGTGTTGCTCAGATTACTATCCCTCTTGGATTTGACAGAGTAGAATGGAAAGGGTGAAAAGAAAATCATTCTAAGTCCTTCTCTGCAGCCTAACTCAACAGCAGCTCTGTTACCGTCAAATACACCTGAGACTATCCATTACCTTCAATCGCCCCCTCAGATTGTTCTCTAAACTGTGAACAATTCTTTCAGTCCAAGAACATACAACCTACTGTGTTCTGTGTGCCCTGTGCCCTTGTGGTTCCTAATCTTACTTTTATGAGCCCTCCCAGGACTAAAAGCACTGCTGTGATAACATCAGTCAATGTTTTTATTTTATGAATAATTTTCTTAACTGGGCCTGGTGGCACAGGCCTGTAATCTCAGCACTCTGGGAGATTGAGGCAAAAGGATCAAAATTTTGAGCCTAACCAGGCAACTTTGGAGACACTGTCTCAAAAAAAATAAATAATAAATTTTAAAAATGGGCTGGACATACAGCTCAGTGGGAAGGCCCTCAGTTCAATTCCCAATACTAGAAAAAAAAAAAAAAAAACATAATTAGTTTTAATATGTCAGTTTTTATTACTCAATTTTTAAAGCATGATCAAAGAAATCTTTTGATTCAACTGTGAAGTTATCTTAACAGAAATCTTTTACTCCTTACATAGTTGTAAACATATCTGGACAGCTTTGTTTCTCCATTTTTTAAATATCTATTTCATAAACATTTTTCTAGCTTTCTATATAGTATAGCTATCACTTTAATGGCTATGTACTATTTCATTGTAATAATACTGCATAATCCATTTGCCAATCCTCTCTGTATAGTTTAATTCATCTTCATTTAAAAAAAAATAAGCACAGGGCCAGTGAGATGGCTCAGCAGTGTAAGCGCCTGCCTGGCAAGTGCGAGGGCCCGAGTTCAACTCCTGGAACCCACATATGAAAAAAGGGCCAGTGATATCGCTCAGTGGCACAGGCGCCTGCTGGCACGCGAGGTCCTGAGGACGACCCCCGGTACCCACAAAAAAAAAAAAAAAAAAAAAGGCACAAAGCACACAGCAACTTAGGCTGGGGAAGAAAAGAACAGAAATAATGGGAATTATCTTATGAACCAAACAAAATGGAAGCTTCAGCGCACACATGAGAAGTAGTCACTGTCATATGTGAGTGCCTCTTTGCATATCTTATACTTCTCAGTACTGAAACTACTCACTTCTGTCAGCCCACTCTTACTTGGTTATCTGCTTTCCAAGAACCCGACCAATACAAGCTGGGAAGGAGGGTTTTTTTTTTTTTTTTTTTTTTTTGTGGGTACCGGGGGGACGACCTCAGGACCTCACGCGCCAACAGGCACCCGTGCCGCTGAGCGATATCACCGGCCCCTTTTTTTTCGTATGTGGGTTCCGGGAGTTGAACTCGGGCCTTCGCGCTTGCAAGGCAGGCGCTTAAGCCGCTGAGCCGTCTCACCGGCTGGAAGGAGGGTTTTCAAAGGTTTCATCTGAAAATGGGTTTCTTCATTCCTCTCTGCTGAAGTAAGGCTGGCCTGAGCTGAATCCCAAGTGATTCAGCAATGGTTTTGCCTCTGCCACCTAAAAAGCTCACAGTCAAGGCCACAAAATGCATCCAGAAGGCTGCACAAATCAAGCCTGAGCAGAACACTGAAAGCTCTGAAGGCTTAATTTGGTCCCTACTGCTTCTTTGGAGATACTACAGGACATTACAATCAGATGTCAAACTTGGGAATTTTAAAAACCAAGCTGCAAAGAGTTTGATTTGGTTGAGTATTGTATACGATACCACATTGTTGATTCAAATTTCTAGAAGTCCTCCCCAAAGAAGCCAAGCACCTTTGGGTAAAAAGCCAAAGAGAAAAGTGCCATCTAGTGGCAAAACCAGACAACTGCAAGTAGACAATTATTCCCTAGAGGGTTTCAGGAATTTACAGTGTTACAGCTCTGGGTGGGCCAGCCAGGGTCAAGCTGCCATTCCCCATGCCTTGGACTACATAGTCTGGCTATAGGGCCTTTCTACAGCACCAACACAGACATTCCACTACAAGAACAAGATGTGAAATGGCCAGAGTTGCTAAGAACACATCCAGATAACTGACGACTCTACATAGCCTCTCCCTAACTCCATGACCCTATAATTTTAAGTTTTGATGACAAAGAATGAATAATTACTAAAAACCAAAAGCTATGCTTCCAGCTGAAATAGAATCAAACAATAAACATGAGTTGTCTACTAAGAAAGGAAACAAGGTCTCTATGTGGAGAGTTTGGGGTATGTGACTAGGGAGAACTTGAATTCGTCTGTAAAAGCAAGGTCAAGGTCCAGCAAAGATTCTTGGAAGAGAATGAGCCTCTGGCTAACCTCTTACACAGCACACTCCAGCTTTACCTATGCATTGTGGGGTTTTGCTGCATACCTCTTCCCCGTCCCCAGCACTAGATTATACATTTCTGGAAGGGCAGGACTGTGTCCATCCTCACCACTGAGAATGCAGTGGGTACTCAGTCAAGATTTTGCCTTTGTCCCTACTTGGCCTTGAGAACCTAATTTTGGAATCTTAGCTTCAAAATAACCAAGACTCTCCTTAACTCCACTCTAGCTGTTTAAAAAGGAGCCAGCTCCCTACTCAGACAAAACCCCAGTTATACTCTATCTTTGAAATCTAATCTAGGACTTGATTTTATACATTTGTGCTACTTCCAATAGTTTGAAAAGAACGGAAACAGCTCACCAAGACCCAAAATAATGTTCAGCCTTATTTCTTTATACTTTGCTGATCCACATTTCTCCTATTTTTCAATAGCTCCTTCTTTTCTCAAGCTCTATTAATGTCATTTCTCTTCAAATGCACTCTCCACATTATTGGAGGGGGTGCAGAGGCTCTTCAGAAAGTCAGAAATGATAAACACTGAGTTGCTGACACTTCCTTTTGAGGATAAACTTGATCCTGACATTAACTTCTGTCAGGAACCCCATGACATGGCTGTGGGTTCAGAACTCAACAGGCTAAGGGTTTCTGTAAAAAGACCAATGTTTCTGGAGAGGGAGCAATAGGAAAACACATCAGAAAGGCCATTCCCCACAGCCTCCCATTTCCTCCTGGAGTTCCTCCAACTCGGTTTCCGTTCTACCAATTATCTGAAATGGCCTTCAGAAAGGTTTCCAGTGCATACACATGGCCAAATCCAACAGTTTCTGTACTAGTCAGGGCTTTACAGATCCACTCACAGCAATTAAGACAGTTAACTCCTTCTTCCTCCCCACAAACACTTTCTGGTACTGATTCCGAAGCACCACGGTGAACTGATTTACACTGGACCATGGTGACCCTCCTTTTAAAATGAGATCTCTGTAGTTCTTCTAGGTGTTTAAGAGCCGAGCTGGTCTTTAGTCCTTTCCAACTATATGCTCACTTCCTTGCAGGTTTCATCTGGAATATCAGAACCAGAAGGGTCCATAGAGATTCCCTATCCCATTTCTACGGTTTTCCAACTGGGCTGGAAGGAGATTCCACGAACCTCCTCAGTCCATTCATTTATACTTCCTGAGTTTTCCTTGGGTGAATGAATTCTATAGCAAGAAAGAAAAGAGGGAGAAAGAGAACAAAAAGTTCATAAACCAGAAATCCAATCCACCTCATTTGGATGCAAAACCTGAGACTCAGAAGAAAAAAAAAGGTGCTCTTCTTTAACAGACCCTGCCAGTTACTTCTACTAACTTCCCTCCAACCCCCCTTCTACTTCCTCGGGAAAGCCTCAGCCTTTACCCTCTTGGAACTAATACTGGATTCCAGATGAGAATAAACCCTCCATAGTGAAACTGCTCCCTTTAGAACCTTTCAATGGCACCCAGTACTCTGCAAAGTCCAGGCAATCATCTATAAGGCCTGGCTAAGTCCATCACTTATCTCTCTCCATCCTGCCTGCCTGCTATGCCTAATACACAAAGCCTATCAGTGAGCGCCTGGCTGGCAGGGCAGACTCTTGGTCATCCGCCACCCTAACATCTCGCACAGTATTTCGCTCACCAGCCCTCACTGATGTTGGTGAAATGAAGCTCCGTATCTCAAGTGAGTGAGTATACTGCTTTCCCCTCTCCCCTTACCATCACCCTCTACCCCCACACTTACCTTTTCCACAGCTTCCATTTCTGTGACCCACATAACCTCACATCTACCATTCTGTTTATGCTCTCATTCCTACAATACTATTACAGCCTAATAAGCCTTAGAATCACCCTACATCCCACACACTGCTATGTTTTTGGGTTTTGGTATTGTTGTTGTTGTTTTTCTTCTGAGACAGGGTCTTGCTATGTAGTTCAGGCTGGACTTGAACTTACTACATAGCCCAGGATGGCCTTGAACTTGCTGCGATCCTCCTGCCTCAGCCTACCAAGTGTTAGGATTACAGGTGTGCGCCACCATACCTGGCTGCCATGTTCTGACTTAAGCAATGAAAGAGTTCCTGGATCAAATTTCAATGGGGAAAAAAATCCACAGGGCTCCTATAAAGCTCAGAAGGGCTGGCTGGGCAGCATTGGCAAAGGGAAAAAAGGCAGTGAAAACTCCTAGGAAAAAATACTGTATCTAAAACACAGGCCTGATGATACTTTCAAACATTTCTTCAGCACCTAGGCCAGTGGTTGGCCCAGAGGAGACTAAGAGGATCAGACTCTGTCTCTGAGGCCAACACAAGGTTGTAAGATGAGACATACCCTATCTAAACATGATACAATCAGATAACTCTTCCGCTAGCAATCCGGACTGTGATGGCAGTGCAGTAAGAAAGGAAATATATCTTGCATGAGAGAGAATCAAAGAATGAATAAATACGAAAATTATGAAGTGTTCAATGACATATCTTCTAAAATCACCTCAAATGTCATACTTTTAGAAATACTGATATCAAAAACTCTGAGACTAAATTCCTCAATGTGCCATAAGGCCCTGTAAGATAACATTCCAATTACTTTTCCAGTCTTCTCCCTCCCGTGCACTCCATAAGACCTAAACTCCATGTGTACTATACTTGTCATTCCTACTGAATTCTGACAATATTTCCCATCTCCAAGTCTTGAATTTCATTGGTGCTTCCCACTAATGCCTTTTCCCTCATGTCTCCAAACCTTAAGGCCAATTCCAATAGCTAGTAAACCAACTAAACAAAAACTAAAGGATTTTATTTTGGTCTAATTTTGTTTTCAACCTTTATGAAAATCATAGAGATAAAGAACACATTTTAATAAGACCTATTTATGATACCAGAATTCAAAAACCCCAAGCTCCCACTAAAATCATCACATTATCATTCCAGACCAATGCCGGAGAAGGGTCAGATTCAGAGCTGAAACTACAAATAAATCTGCAATCTTTCTTTTTTTTTTTTTTAACCTTTCATACTTATGTGAAGCCTTTAAAGAAGCAAAGTTGATTTCTGCCAACAAAACTGCTAATAAGAAAAATACAGCCAACAAATAGTTTCAAGTTTTAAAAATGCAATACTGTTTGTGCTTCAAACAACAGAATTCAGGAAATAATTTGTAACCAGTTATCACACTGTCTATATACTAAAATGCATGGCTTGCAGAAAACAGAAATTGTCAATATCCTGACTTTACAATGTAGTCATACTAACTTCTAAGAAAAAATTAAAAAGCATGAAGAAATCACTCCCAGAAGAGAAAATGCAAACAAATCTAAATAGAATGTCACTTAACCTGATTAGGTTTTTAAAAAGATTAAAATAATGACTAGCCTTTTTTTCTACTTATTAAAATCAGTCCACAAATATTTTAAAAATGAATACTCAATGTTGGTAAATGCAAAGACATTTTTTTTTTAATACACAGTGAATGACACTAAATCGTTACTACTGTTTTCAGTAATACGCACCAATGAGCTATGCACCTCCTCCCCTCTGTGCTGTAGAAGATTCTAGTCCAAAGAAAGTCTCACATGACATAAAGCTATATATACAGAGACACTTTCCACAGCTTTATTGAAAATAATGAAAACATTATGGTGTTAAGCAACAGGTGAAACAACTAGCAGCCCACTTAGCCACTGGGTAGACTGCTGAACAGTTAAGAATGTACTGGTTATATACACTCCACAAATGGGAAAAGTATCTCATCAAAAGATTAGGTAAAGACAGCGGGGTATATAGGTCAATGTGGGCATTTGTGATTATAATTATGTAAAAGCAAACATATCCAAATATGCCCAAGTTCTAGCAGTAACGGTGTTAGCTGGAATTATAAGCAACTTCTGTCATTGCTATTTTCCAGGCTGAGTATCTCCTATCTGAAATGTTTGAGACCAGAAGTATTTCAGATCTTTTTGGATTTTGTAATATTTGCATATAAATAATGAGGTATCTTGGGGATGGGGCCCAAGATAAATAGGAAATTCATTTTATGTTTCATACACATAGCCTAAAGGTAATTTTACACATTATTTTTAGTGTGCCTGCATGTCACATGAGGTCAAGTGTGAAATTTCCTACTTATAGCAACATGCTGGTACTCAAAAAGTTTCATATTTTGGAGCATTTCCTATTTTGGACTTTCAGGACCTTCAACCTATAGTACATTTCTTTTTTTTTTTTTTGTGGGTACTGGGGGGTCGACCTCAGGACCTCGCGTGCCAGCAGGCACCCGTGCCACTGAGCAATATCACCGGCCCCTTTTTTGTATGTGGGTTCTGGGAGTTGAACTCAGGCCCTTGCGCTTGCCAGGCAGGCGCTTAAGCCGCTGAGCCATCTCACTGGCCCAGTACATTTCTTTTTAAATGAAAAGTAATTATTTTCTAGTTCATACTTAACATCTGATATACAACTATGTGATCTTTAGAACTCTCAAGGGAAGTCCTAGAAGACAAGTTCAAAAATGCCACAAACAATCTTGTCCATTAGACAATGGCAGCTTCACATGATCCAATTTTTCACAGGACTAACTGCAACTAACCCAAAATGTGGACTTTCAAAATTAATCACAGGGATTGCTTTTGTTTAATGAAGCCAAACTATTCCCATACAGTTCCTTATGAGGACAAGGCAGGAAATAAAATGACTCAAATGTTCAGCCAGATGTCCTAAAGGAGCAATTGCACCAAAGCATCTCATTTACAAAGAGTTAGGGCTGCCAGGTGACAACACACATAGGACCTCCATTGCTCCTGGCGCCTGCTCCCTGCCAATTCCCAGCTCCTTACCGGACCCTGTGGCATTCCAGAGCCCCGTGCTCCTTGTCTTTATATGTGCAACTCTGGGCACACAAAGTTTCTTAGACAGGCACTGTTAACCAAGACAAGTCCCAAATGTGAAAACTGGCTCATTTGTGTTTCCCAAATATGGTCCTGTCTACTGAACCAAAACAAAGCTGTCTAATTACGACATCCAGTATATTTGGAATCTTCCACTTAGACAATCTAGATAATTCAAAATAGGGCAGATTCCCAAATTCATTTGATAAAAGCAAAACATCTTAGCTCTGTATAAATCATAAATATATAACCTCAAAATAAGGCAAGTCCAGGATAGAGGCTTCTTTTGAAGGGGTGACTATCTAATGTCTACCTGTGGAGCAAACACAAATGGAAACGTCTTCCAGGGGAGTCACAGGCCATAATGCAGACAAATGAGACCAAGAAGCACTGTGGGTGACTGAAAAGCAAATCTAAACATGCCTTTAGAGCTTAAGAACAGGAGAGAAGGGTGGGTTGGACATGGCAGGAGAGGTGTCCCCCCTCACAGACAATCCACACATAGTTCCCACTCCACTTTCCTTTTAAGCCACAAAATTCCTAAGGCTACATATTCACCACATCCCATATCAAACAGACATCTGCAGTACAGGCCCATACCATGCTCAGGAATAAGGGAACAGAGGCTCCATTCAGTAAAAAGACTTTGAGTCTTTTGCAAATACATAGCTTAAATACTTCAATTCATAATACTGACTTACTCAAAAATTGTTTTCCTTAAGTTTCAAGATTTTACTGAGTATACTAACCTACCCAAAAGTCAATACGAAACACTGAAAACATTCTCTTTTCTGAGAAAGCCTTTCTTTTGGTGGTGTTTGTTTAATAACTGAGGTGGAACATACACACAGGGCTGGAATCAATAAGCCCTGAACTTGGGGCTGTGTAGGCCAAGGATCATTAGTGCTAACTATAATAAACCTGAGACTTGGGCTCCTGTTACTCACGCAGCAGTACACCAGTACTGTATATTCCTCCAATCTGTTATTATTTTGCATTTATTTGGGGGAATTTTTAATATATCACATATAAAAGCAACACCAAAGTATTTGAGAATACAGTGCAAATTTCCAAAATGGATTTTCTTCAAACTAAAATAAAACCACTAAAATATTTAATATATGACCAAGCTCACAGCAAATATTCAATAAATGCATTTTGTTTGAATCTATGTTGTGTCTCAGGCCAGACTACCTGCAAGTAAATTGGCATCTAATATACATTTATGTATTAATATACAAAAATTAGTGTATGTGTTTATACACACATGCAAACTTTATCTATATTGCAGGCAAAGGAGGATCATGGCTCAGTTGGGGTCTACCATACACTTCTTTTTTTTTTTTGTGGGTACAGGGGGTCGACCTCAGGACCTCACACACCAGCAGGTGCCCGTGCCGCTGAGCGATATCACCGGCCCCTTTTTCGTATGTGGGTTCCGGGAGTTGAACTCAGGCCCTAGCGCTTGCAAGGCAGGCGCTTACGCTGCTGAGCCATCTCACCGGCCCCTACCACACACTTCTTACTTTAGTTGCCACATATGCTTGCTGGCTGCTGGAAGACAATAATGAGCCAGGGTCAGAAGAACTAGATCTGAGTCCAAACTTGGCAAGGGCTGTGCAAATTGGAAAGTCCCTTATTTTGACAGCCTTGGTACTCATCCATAAAAGGGAATTAATATCTAATTTAACAAGTTGTTCTTAAGATTAAATTTTTTTTTTTTTTTTTGTGGGTACCAGGGGGTCGACCTCAGGACCTCGCGCGCCAGGAGGCGCCCGTGCCGCTGAGTGATATCACCGGCCCCTTTTTCATATGTGGGTTCCGGGAGTCAAACTCTGGCCCTTGCGCTTGCCGGGAAGGCGCTTAAGCCGCTGAGCCATCTCACCGGCCCCCAAGATTAAATTTTTAAAATACGTAAGATGTTGTAAATTGTGTTGTAAATGGAGAAGTACTCTAGCAAAGGTGCTATTCCTTTTTATCCTTTGTTTATTGTTTTAACAGACTGATGAGTAAAATCACTGTTTAACTGATCATGAGATTGATGTTACCAATACGTACTGTAACAAAAATCAGAATTCACAAACTGCAGTATGATTCAAACACCAAGAAATCAGTCTCCAGCTCTAAATGAAAGATGTTCTTGGTGAAGACATCATGTTTTAAAAGTTTCTGAGTTGTTGTCTCTTAAGAATCAGGTCTCAAGGACAAAAATCATTATGGACACAATTCTTATGCATGCAAAGGCTCTAGAGTTCACACTACAAGCCAGACAAATGAAGCATCTCTTCCTTCCTAAAAGCAAACTGTGAACCGGCTAGTTCACATTTCTGATCCTCAGAACCTCCAATAAGGTTTATGTACCCACTCTGCAAACGGAAAAATTGAGCCTCCATAAGAATCAGAAGACTTGCTGAGAAGTCCAGCAGAAGCAATGGAAAAGCTACAAGACAGATCCTGACTCTGGCTCCATCACGCAGCTCCATCCCACAAGTCACAAAACCGTTCCTGCCTGAAGCAAGATGCTGCTATACAAAGACTGCTCAGAGAACACACAGATCTTAAAAAGACAAGTGGATCATCTTAAGGATTTTTATCCAGCTGTGGTAGTAAGATAATCACACTTATCAACCAATATAAGAGATGGTCCCTTTCCTCAGAGACTTTATGTTCTAGAAGGAGACAGAAGACAGACCTTGAAACCACGATGAATCACAACAAACAGCACGCAAGAATATATAAGGGCTGCCCTCCCCTACGGGAATGTTCTAAATAAAAGAACGCAAACCCCCAAGACTTACAGGGGCAAGACAGGGCACACACTGACCAAAGTACTCTCTTCTGAATGGTTAAAATAACCCTGAAGTTTTTATGCAGCATTTTCCAACAGACTATTGGAAGCAACTACCTGCACCAACACCTCTCTACACACACATACCTTTTTAATAAGTGTAGACAGAAACTCTAGAATAAATATAACTTGGATTTGAGTTGCTGCTGTGACCCTTACTAGATGCATGATCTGCAATTAACCTTGCTAGCCCTCAGTTTCTCATCTATAAAATGGGAATAATGGCAGTCATTAACCTCATAGCGTCACAGTGAGGATTAAAAAAGATCGGGCACACTCCAGGGCCTATTACAGTGTTAGGAAGTTTTCAGTAAATTTTAGCTGCTTTCAGCATGATCATTATTATCAATAGCATCTGAGGGCCAAACAGCTGATTTCTCTGAGTAGCAGCAGATGTTCTTTTTCAACCACAGGAAGGCTAGTCTTTCAAGGTAATTAAAAAGAACAGTCTCAGGGGCTGGAGTGTAGCTTGGTGGTAAAGCATGTGCTTAGTATGCCTAAGACCTTGAGTTTGGCCCCCAGCACCACACAAAATATTAAGAATAATAAAAGGACAGTCTCAGTCAGCTGTCCATCCAAGACCTTATAATACCTGCTTCTTCTCTTTCTTATGAGGTAACATGGCCTGCTTTCCTCAACAGCACAACCCCTTCTGTGAATAAACTTCTTGTAAGAAGCAAAGTAAATGAACTACTCTTTCCCCCAAGAGTTTACTTTCATTGATGTTATCTGTCATCTGACTGACAGATAAAACTTTCTATCTTCCATGTCTTCTGCTACTAACAAGCTGTTCTTCTCACAAAGCACCTAAGTTAGAATTCCCACATAGGTACTGGCTAGCACAGAACACAGAATAGAACGGTCCAGTTGATGGAAAGGGTTTGTACTGAAAAGCATATGGAAATTACATTGGGTAGCTGCTGTACATAAATCAGGCTGTGGAGCTCAAGTTAGGTTCTGTAGGAGAGAAGTTTCCTAATTCAAGATTCAATCTGGCTGAGGCATGCAGAAAGCACTATAGAGTTAGAGGCCCTGGGGAAGGGACAGGGTAGGGTTAGACTGTGGCCTGAGGTCAGGTCACAGGAGAAGGCACTGAGACTCGGTGGTTTTTATCAGACATACACAAATCCTTCAACCACATATACACTTTCTGCCCAGGAAAGAAGCTCCCAGCAAATGGGCTAAGAAAAGCTCCATGGAAGCCTTGATTACAGCAACCTCAGGTGACAATTTCTACATTAGTCTTTCTTGCTTATTTGGAGCAAAACCTGCTGTCAGAGGATTTGATCCCTAAATCTCATTCTGCCACTTCTGCCCACAGTGAAGCTTTTTTTCCTGCCCAACTGCCTTGGTGGCTGACAAGATACAATTATCAGAAAATAAAAGCTGTCAAAAATCCTTTAGAACTCAAAGAAGCTTACTAACTAAATAGAGAAACTACGATATAAGCCACTAAAATAGAACACAAGGTGACAGAGTTAGAGATGTTTAAGGGATCATTTCCAGACCAATAAATGTTAAGAGAATGGTTCTTAACTCCAAATGACCTTGTCTTCACATTCACAACTTACACAAATGTACAATGTTAGAAGAAAAAAACTATATCTGTTCTAGTTAGTATAGGATGCAGACAGTGGGGGTACGGGATTGAGATCTTCATTAAGAGAATAATTAAATCCTTTACTCCAGCTCTAAGATACATGCTTCACAGGGACTCTACTGCTGCAGTAAACCTCAGCGTCCCCACTTGTGAAGCAGGGATAAAACAGCATTAATTTCTCTATCATGAGGATGAATGCTGCCGTCTGCCATGAAACACAATGCTTGGCACTCAGGAAGAACTCAATAAACAGTTGACATAATTAGTTTATTTCCCACTTGTCATACTCTAACTCAAAACAGTCTGATGTGGGTGGAAATCTAAGTTAATAAAAGGCTCCCATTAGTCACTGTTTTACTATAACAGTAATTTACTAGATCCTGCATGAGGAGACAAGAGCCCGGCCAGGAATGAGAGCGTTTTTGCCTTGGGCAGAGAAAATTCAACACAAACCTTGTGGTGACCCCATATTTGTACAGAAGTCTGCAGGTTACAAGGCAGCAGTACCTTGGCCATCTGCAGCACAGGTTGACCTTTGAGTTTAATAAGAAGGAAGGAAGAAAGGGAGGGAGTGAAGGGGAGTAGGAAGAAGGAAGGCAGGCAAGCAGGCAGGCAAAGCAAAGCTGTATGACTTGTCTTTAACCAGGTCCCATGTGTTAGCCAGGCACCGTGGCACAGTGGCACACACCTATAATCCCAGCACTTGGGAGGCTGAGAGAGAAGGACTGTGAGTTCGAGGCCAACCTGGACTATTTAGCAAGACCCGTCTCAAAACAAAAACAACAACAAAAACAAAAGGCTTCATGTGGCTGGAAAATCTCAGAGTCTCATATAATTTCAGTTTCCAAGTACATGAGCCTTAAAAACCTGATCAATCCAATCAAATAATAAAATGCAATAACCAGGCACACATTGAAACATTAAGAACTCCCACCCTGCCAAGCCTTTCCTACACGACAAGAGGGAGCCAAATCAGCCCTAGCCGTTACAGTTACTTTGTCTACGGTCCTGCTCTACTTTATGGATGTGGAGCTGCCTGAAGACAGGTATCTGTGTTTGCCTATGTGATGTTTAAGTCACAGGACACTAAAATATTTTTCTAAATTGTTTTTGAAAGTTCTTCATGGCATGCCCTTCTCTAAAAAAATTTTTACAATGGAAGCAATGAAATAAAACCTAAGATTTCATTATGTTTGTGTAAATCCAAATATCTCTGAAGATAAAAACTCATTACATAAAGCTAAATTAGGAAATAAGTGACTTTTTTATTTTTGTAAAAACAAATCATTAATTTAAGGTGATTCCACAATCAAATCCTCATGTTTCTGAATTCATTAATCATTCAATAAAAGTTACTGTATGGGATTGAATAATGCCTCTCACCATTTAAATTTGTAGGCTATCTTGCCTATCTGTAAATCAAACCATCAAGAAGTCAAACCGAGAGATTTTTTTAAGACTGCGGGCTATGGGAAAGGATAAAGGTCCCTTACAAGAATCCCCAGCCCTTGGGGCCGGTGAGATGGCTCAGAGGCATAAGCACCTGCCTTGCAAGTGCGAGGGCCCGAGTTCGACTCCCGGAACCCACATACGAAAAAGGGGCCGGTGATATCGCTCAGCTGCACGGGCGCCTGCTGGCGTGCGAGGTCCTGAGGTCGACCCCCCAGTACCCACAAAAAAAAAAAAAAGAATCCCCAGCCCTTTTTTTTTTTAGGTATACAATAAAAATCCTTCAGAAAACTTTAACTTTAGAACTCCGGGGTTGGTTCCCATTCTGTTTAATGGGAACTACAGTATTAGTGGAATTTGGTGAATATGTCACACTTCTAGAGGAAATTCAGCTCAAGAAGCATATCATTGTAGACTTTCTCCCTGTTTAACAATAGAAGTGCAAAAATAAAATTTTCTTCTTTAAAAAATGTAAAGTCTAAGTAAATATATTAGGTCGTGAGGAAAAAAACTAAAATATGTGCTTAAAGTTCTTACTAAAAACAGAAATGAAAAATACATGAACTTGCAGAATGGTAATGAAATATATCAAATTCCCATCTGCTAATGTAACAACTCTAAAAACTAATCAGCAAACTCAATTTGCAGAGAATCAGGTACACTAGGCCTTGGGTAGCATGAAATCCAGGATGACTACACAAGTTTGCCAACAAGCTTGCTAAATTGTTCCACCAGTGGATAGGGACAGAAAATCCCAGTGACTCCCCACACTGCATGTATGTGTGATTTCAAACACAATTAGTTCATTGCTGGTTGTACCAAAGTCCAAAGAGAAGGGAAAGTGGAGCAGGCAGGCTCAGGACTGTACCCTAGATGGTGACCACATAAGAATGGGTGGGAAAGACCCTATCTTGGAGTCACCCAGCAATCAGCATTTACTCATTTAATAGGAAAAACTGCTGCATCCTTCCAAGGGGGAACTCCTTCCTTGGCCACTCAGCTTAGCAATCTCATTAAATTCAGAATGAAGCCAGCTGCCAGGAAGGCAAAATGCAATTCAGCCACGGGTCTGGAAATTCCTAGCTAAGAAAATAAATTGAGTGCCTGGGTCATGGGAACTCATAGATCACAGTGCTGGAAGAGAGATTTCAGGCGACTGTCAGAAAGATAAGGAAATTATTCTTGAGTGCTGCTCTTCCAATCTGAAGTCTCCCTTGCAGCACTCAGACTGCCAAGGAGCTGAAAAACAAAAACAATGCCTAGCCAAAAAAATAAAGTGTGGCTTCTCTGCAGGATGTTGGGTTCACAGTTCAGTCCCTTCCACCCCACTGCCAACAGAAAGGGTCAACAGATGGAGGAAAATAAGGCAGAGAGACAGGGAGTCCCCAAAGACAAGCAAAACAGTGGATGAAAAATAGACCAGTGCTTCCCAGCCCAAACAGTAATTCAACAGGGAAAAGATTAATTCTTTACAAGAATCATTACAATTAGACAGATACAAATACATATAAAATTATACACTAAACAGAGGTTAAAAGGTTTTATTTAAATCTTATTCCATTCATTTCTTCTGTCATTGAAATTTGCACAAGTGACGTTAATATATTTAAACACAGATATGTGAAGTTATTTTTAAAGTCAAAGAGATTTTATGATAATCAAAGTGACTGCTTTTCTCATGTCCTGATTTTTTTGTTCCCTAAAGATAATTATAACTTGAATATCTTTATACATGGTATGGCCAGACTCAAATTATCCTCTTTCACTTTGATTTCATTACTTTAAATGCCAAAAATGCTGTTCCATGTAAGTATGTGGTTGTAAGGCTCTAACAAAATCTTCAATGTCTTTTTGCAGAGATTGGATATTGGTTTACTTTTACCACAAAATAAATTTATTAAATTAGATATTGGTTATGATCCTTGGTATAACACTGGGCCTCTCCATCTCTTCTCTTTCAAATTTAGTAATTTCCTATGAATTAAATGTTTTATAAATTCACAAAGGGCCTAATAATGCTCATCTCAAATATAAGGTTTTTTTTCTTAGGGATATTGAGAAAGTATTTAAAATTGCTTCTTGCAGTTCTAGTCAAGGCTGATGAACTGGGGAATTCAGCAAAACAGCAGGAGCATTTTTTCAAGTATTCTCTTATATGCTCTTCCACTAAATTTTTTACTTGTACTTCAAAAATTGACTTTATTGTACAAATTGAAGACACTATTTATAATGACTTCAAGTGTCAAATCTAATTCCTATATTGGTAAAAATAAAAACCCCAAATAAGTCAGCTTTGCTCTTAAATTTTCATTTTAATTTTGACTATGTGAATTTAAAAACATTCAATTCAGAGAAAAATTTAATCTTTGCAAAATGTTCTCACTGCTTCAGAAGTCTCAGAAAGTTGCTGCTTTACATTGATTACTTGGTGAAGCACTGGTTTAAAATGTAGATTATAGCTTCTATTCCCAGATACACTGATTTAGAAGTTCTATGGGAGCCTGGAATCTGCATTTCTGACAGATGTAGTTTTATGGCTATACTTTGAGAAACATTGGCATTATGACCAAGTTTCTGCTACATCAAGAATCA
Organism: Erethizon dorsatum; assembly: GCA_028451465.1. Taxonomy (NCBI): domain Eukaryota; kingdom Metazoa; phylum Chordata; class Mammalia; order Rodentia; family Erethizontidae; genus Erethizon; species Erethizon dorsatum. The sequence continues at coordinate 121,873,194 of CM051822.1, read as the reverse complement.
AATGCCCAAGCTCAATTCCAACTCATCATAAAAATGAGTTGGAAATGCTGGAGTCGGTAATGGGCTCTACCACAGGAATTCAGGTGCCTGGCACCTCCCCCTACATCGCAGGACCTGCAACCAGCTGGGGAAGAACCCAGGATTCGGTAACCGGCCCTTTTCTCTCAATTTTTTTTTCTTCTTTTTCTTTCTTTTTCTTCTTATCTTTCTTTTTTTCTTTCTTTCTTTTTTTTCTCTCTTTTCTAAATGGCTGGGGAGAACTCCAGCCACAGAAAACTAATCCCATCCCCCAAACCCAGAGACAAAGTTCAGATAATCCCTCAAATACTCATTTATTCTTTCTTTCCTATCCCCTTCTCTAGTTACCCAAACCTTGCGCAATCATCCTTTGGCCTCCAGCCTGGCCTCTGCTTCCTTTCCAGTTATCTTTGTTTTATACACTATCCTCCCTAAATTTCTCCATCACAGGTTAAAACCACTCTACCAAGGGGAAACACTTTGCACACAAACTCTTAATTTACGATCATTTCTGTTATATAACTATAGACTTTGCTTCTATGGTCTAAAGTACAAAATCAATAGTTACCATAGTTTGTCAGTGTCTAAATCGTGCTTGATGCTATTGCTATTGCTAATTTTACTACTTTAGCTATGATATCATATCTCTTGTAATCAGCTGTTCTCCCTTCTGTAACAATGCTGGGAAGCTCTGGGTAGTAACCTCACCACAGCCCTACACCAAATGACTGGGGACTGAGCCAAATGGATATCAACATCCTACTCTTAATTAATTGGGAAGGTAGGATCTTGGGACAGACACAAACCAAAAATCTCCTACACAAAGAAGACATTCCTGAGGAACAGACTTTTCCTAGAGAGGCCTTGATACTAGTGACACAGCTACCTACTACAAAAACTCACAAGGATCATCACAGAAAACAAAAAATTTTTGAAATAGAAAATGACAAGATGAAGAAACAAAATGTAATCTCAGACCTCCAGCCCACTCAGAACAAGTACATGAGACATGGACATAGAAGAAATTGGAAGATACACACCTAAAATTTCTGAAATTATAACAACCAAAGTAAAGAAACAAATCCATGAAGTTATAGAGGAAATCAGATCAGAAATAATCTCTCAGGTAAAAAAAGAAAAGTCAACATTTATAAAGGAATTGCTCAGCAAATCTAGAGTAGAGATAGATACAAAAATAGATGATAACAGGAAGAGGATGGAAACCGTGAATGATCAATATAGGAAAGAAACAGAATGCATGAAACAGTTTCATGCAGATACCCAGGAAATTTGAAAACTCCACTGAAAGCTGGCAGAACCACTTGAACGAAACTGAAGATAGACTTTCAGGCCTTGAAGACAGGATCGTGGCTAGCGATCATGAAAGGAAAGATCTCTTAAAAATAAAAGATCAGGAAATAACAATTGAACAGCTGCAAGAACAACTGATACAAAGAAAAATAATATAAGAATAATTGGTGTCAATGAAAAAGCAGGGGTCAACACAAATGACATAAAAAAAATATTTGCAGAAGTAATAGCAAAAATTTCCCAAGCATGGGAAAAGAATCCGACATACAGATAAGTGAGGCATATGGAACGCCAATTAGCCATAATCAAAATAAATCTATACCCAGACATATAATAACCCAGATCCCAGAAATTCAGTATAGGAACAGAATATTAAAAGCTGTTAGAGGGCCAGTGATATAGCTCAGCGTCATAAGTGCCTGCCTGGCAAATGCAAGGTCCTGAGTTCAACTCCCATTGCCCACATTAAAAAAAAAAAAAAAAAAAAAAAAGCTGTTAGAGAAAAGAAACAGATCTCCTATAAAGGAAAGCCCATCAGAATCATGGCACACTTCTCAACACAAACACTCAAATCAAGAAGAGCTTGGTGAAGTATTTCAAGTCCTGAAAGAAAACAACTTCCAACCCAGACTGATGTACCCAACAAAACTATCTTTCAAAATTAATGATAAAATAAGATACTTCTATGACAAAGAACGACTGAAGAAATTCATGACCACCAAACCAACCCTACAAAGGGTACTGAAATATATTCTAGACAGAGACAAAAATGACCACAATTCCAAGAACAACATCAGAAAGAAACCACCAGGCTAGGCAAGCAATTAAACAGAGGGGGGAAGTAGAAAACCAACAGCAGGAAAATAACATGACAAAGACAAGCCAATACATATCAGTTCTAATCATCAATGTAAATGGCCTCGATTCACCAATCAAAAGAAACAGATTCGGGCCGGTGAGATGGCTCAGCGGCTTAAGTGCCTGCCCGGCAAGTGCAAGGGCCCGAGTTCGACTCCCGGATCCCACATACGAAAAAGGGGCCGGTGATATCGCTCAGCGGCACGGGCGCCTGCTGGCGTGCGAGGTCCTGAGGTCGACCCCCCGGTACCCACAAAAAAAAAAAAAAAAAAAAGAAACAGATTGGCAGAATGGATCAAGAAACAAGATCCAACAATATGCTGTATACAAGAAACACATTTAACACAAAAAGAAATTCATAGACTGAAAGTCAAAGGATGAAAAACAATCTTCCATGCAACAGGAACCCAGAAAAAAGCAGGGGTAGATATCCTGTTTGCAGACAATGTGAACTTCAAACCAAGAACGATCAAAAGAGATAAAGAAGGTCATTACATACTTGTTAGGGGAAAATTTCAAGAGGAAGAGATAACAATGATAAATATATATGCACCAAATACGGGAACACCCAACTATATAAGACAAATATTAATACACATGAAAAATTAAATAAGCAATAACACAATTGTAATGGGGGACCTTAATGTACCACTGCCACAAAGAGATAGATCAACTAGACAAAAATCAGTAAAGAAGGGCCGGTGAGATGGCTCAGCGGCTTAAGCGCCTGCCTGGCAAGCACGAGGGCCCGAGTTCGACTCCCGGAACCCACATACAAAAAAGGGGCCGGTGATATCGCTCAGCGGCACGGGCGCCTGCTGGCGCGCGAGGTCCTGAGGTCGACCCCCTGGTACCCATAAAAAAAAAAAAAAAAAAAATCAGTAAAGAAATATCAGAACTGAAACACACACAGGCACAAATGGACTTAGTAGAAGTTTATGGAGTGTTCCACCCAACACATCAGAATACGCATTCTTCTAAGCTGCACACGGGACGTTCTCTAAAATAGACCATATGCTAACCATAGAACATGCTTAAGTAAATGCAAAGGAACTGAAATTATCCCATGCATATTATCTGACCATACTGCAATGAAATCAGAAATTAATTGCAAAAGAAACAACAAAAATTCCATAAAGACATGGAAATTTAATAACACCCTCCTGAACAACCAATGGGTCACAGATGAAATTAAAGAAGAAATTAAACAATATTTACAATCAAACGAAAATGCAAATACACCTTACCAGAACCTGTGGGACACAATGAAAGCAGTCATCAGCAGGAAATTTATAGTGGTAAATTCTCACATCAGGAAAACAATGAGCACAAATAAACAACCTAATGCTGTACCTCAAGCTTCTAGAAAAAGAAGAGCAAGTCAAGCCCAAAGCCTATACAAGGGAGGAAATTATAAAGATCAGAGCATAAATTAATGCAATGGAGACCAAGAAAACATACAAAGAATTAATGAATCAAAGAGTTGGTTCTTTGAAAGAATAAATAAAATTGATAAACCCCTAGCCAACCTTATCAAAAAAGGAAAGAAAAAACTCGAATTCAGGCAATAAGGAATGAAAACGGTGAAATCACTACAGATCCTGTGGAAATTCAGAAGATCATCAATACCTACTTTGAAAATCTTTACTCACATAGGATGGAAACCACAGAAGAAATGGACAGATTTCTACAAATGTATGACTTATCAAAGCTGAATCAAGAAGATATAAAAATTCTGAACAACCCAATATCAGTTAACGAAATTGAAAACACCATTAAAAACTTACCAGCAAAGAAAAGCTCAGGTCCTGATGAATTCAAAGCTGAATTCTACAAGAAATTTAGAGAAGATTTAATGTCAACACCTCCCAAATTCTTTAATGAAACTGAAAGGGAAGCAATACTCCCTAATTCATTCCTGCAGGTAAGTATTACTCAGATATCAAAACCAGAGAAAGACCCAACCAAATAAAGAGAACTATAGGCCAATCTCCCTAATGAACACAGATGCAAAAATCCTCAGTAAAATACTAGCAAACAGAATGCAGCAAAATATCAAGATTATACACCATGACCAAGTGGGATTTACCCCAGGAATGCAGGAATGGTTCAACATACACAAATCAATAAAAGTAATACACCAGGGCCGGTGAGATGGCTCAGTGGTATAAGCGCCTGCCTGGCAAGTGCAAGGTCCTGAGTTCGACTCCCGGTACCCACATACGAAAAAAGGGCCGGTGATATCGCTCAGTGTCACGGGCGCCTGCTGGCACACGAGGTCCTGAGTTTGACCCCCGGTACCCAAAAAAAAAAAAAAAAAAAAAGTAATACACCATATCAACAGAACCAAAGACAAAAATCACATGATCATCTCAATAGACGCAGAAAAAGCTTTTGATAAAGTCCAACACTCATTCATGATAAAAACCCTACAGAAAATTGGAATAGATGGTCCTTACCTCAATCTGATAAAAGCCATCTATGACAAACCAACAGCCAACATCATACTAAGTGGACAAAAACTGAAAACTTTCACCCCCAAATCAGGAACAACACAAGGATGTCCACTGTCACCATTCCTATTCAATATAGTTCTGGAAACATTAGCCAGAGCAATTAGACAAGAGAGAGAAATAAAAGGAATAAGGATAGGAAAGGAAGAAGTTAAATTATCATTATTTGCAGATGACATGATACTCCACATAGAAGACCCCAAAAACTCCACCAAAAGACTTCTAGAATTAATAACCAAATTCAGTAGCATAGCTGGATACAAAGTCAACACTCAAAAATCAACACCATTCCTGTACACAAACAAACTCACTGAGAGAAAAATTAGGGAAACCACATCCTTCACAATAGCATCCCCCCAAAAATGAAATACTTAGGAATCAATCTAATGAAGGAAATAAAAGATCTGCACATTGAAAATTACAGCACTCTGAAAAAAGAGATTGAAGAGGATATCAGAAAATGGAAAGATAGCCCCCTTACTCGTGGATAGGAAGAACCAACATTGTGAAAATAGCCATACTCCCAAAACTGTTATATACAGATTTAATGCAATCCTGATCAAAATACCATCAGCATACCTCACAGATCTAGAGAAAATATTCCTAAAACTCATTTGGAACCAGAAGAGACCTAGAATAGCAAAGGCAATTCTGGGCAACAAAGGCAAATCAGGGGGCATCACAATCCCTGACTTGAAATTATACTACAAAGCTACTGTGATAAAATCAGCATGGTACTGGCAAAAAAACAGACCTGAGGATCAGTGGAACAGATCAGAAGATACACACACAATTCCAAACACACTCACCACCTGATCTTTGACAAAGGGGCCAAACATGTTCACTGGAAGAAAGATAGCCTCTTTAATAAACGGTGCTGGAAAAATTGGCTGTCTACATGTCAAAGACTAAAACTAGACCCATGTCTATCACCGTGCACTAAACTAAAGTCAAAATGGATCAAAGATATAAATATTAAAACAGAAATACTCAATCTACTGGAAGAGAAAGTAGGCAGAAATCTTGAAGACAAAGGGGTAGACAGAGAGTTCATGAAGAAAAACTAAACTGCACGGGAAGTACTTCAAAGAATCAACAACTGGGATCTCATCTTATTAAAAAGGGGCCGGTGATATCACTCAGCAGCACAAGTGCCTGCCTGGCAAGTGCGAGGTCCTGAGTTCGACTCCCAGTACCCACATTAAAAAAAAAAAAAAAGTTTTTGCACATCAAAAGAAATCACCAACAGAGTGAAAAGAAAACCCACAGATTGGGAAAAAATTTTAGCCAACTGTCCCTCAGACAAAGGACTTCTATCTAGAATGTATGAAGAATTGAAAAAACTCAGGCCCCCCAAATTCAAAGACTCAATCCAAAAATGGGCATCTGACATGAATACACACTTCTCAGATGAAGAAATACAAATGAGAAATAAATATATGAAAAAATGTTCAACATCACTGGTCATTCAAAAATGCAAATTAAAACACTGAGATTCCATCTTACCCCAGAAAGAATGGCTGTCATCAAGAAAGCAACCAATAACAAATGCTGAAGGTGCTGTGGGGAAAAAGGAACACTTCTCCACTGTTGCTGGGACGGTAGACTGGTACAACCACTGTGGAAACCAGTGTGGAGATTCTTCAAAAAACTAGAATTGGAGGTCCCACTCAACCCAGCTATTCCCCTTCTGGGTATTTTCCCAGAAGAATTAAAAACATCACACCACAGCAATATATGTGCACCCATGTTTATAGCAGCACAATTTGTAATAGCTATATCTTGGAAACAACCCGAATGCCCATCAACTGAGGAATGAATGAAATGATGTGGTATTTTTATACAATGGAGTACTACTCAGCTATAAACAAGGGTAAACTCGAGGCTTTTATAGGTAAATGGATGCAACTAGAGACCATACTCATAGTGAAATAAATCAAATTCACATGTGTAAACATCATATTATCTCCCTAGTGTGAGAAACTGAAAGAGTAAATAAGATCCAAAACCTACAATAGGTATTGCGAAAGGGAAGAAACTGCTCCAAAGGAAGGAACAACTGGGATGGGGGAAAAGAGAAAAGAAGAAAGGGAAAAGAAAAAAAAAAAATATATATATATACACACACAAGATAGCTAAGATAATTATACTACTAATTTATTTTAGTTCATTGAAAAGAACGGTTTGTACTTATATTGTTTGATCAATTCTGTATGCCTATATCTTGTAATCTGAGCAACTCCGTTGAAGATAACAATATACAATATTTTAACTATTGTTAATTTCCTATTATCTTGTTTTGAAATTGTGTGTCATTGTTTTTATTGTTTTTGTGTGTGTGTGTGTGTGCGGGTACCGGGGGGTCGACCTCAGGACCTCGCATGTCAGCAGGCGCCCGTGCCGCTGAGCGATATCACCGGCCCTTTTTTTGTATGTGGGTTCTGGGAGTCGAACTCGGGCCCTCACGCTTGCCAGGCAGGCACTTACGCCGCTGAGCCATCTCACCGGCCCTGTCTTTTCTTTTTAAAATAAGAAAAAGTTGGAAATGTTTACGCATTGATGGAATTTGAATTTCCATCAATTTAAGGAAACAAGTAATTTATAATTTGTATTCATTGTATTAGAATTTCATTTAGGCAGCAAAACAGTTTTTTTTGTTTTGTTTTTTGGTTTTTTTTTTTTTTTCCTTTTTTCCTGCAAAATGTTCACAGTGAATAAAAACAATGTGCGAATGCAATTCTACTTGCAGGGCCTGCCAGTCATGACTGCTGTCCCATCTGCACACAGTCTGGTGCAGGGTTTCTATATGAGAAATTTACTAGGATTATGCTCATCTATTAAGTATGTTTAAGCTAGATGCTTGAGAAAGTAAAAAATTCAAATAGACACTAAATTTAAGACCATAACCTACAAAATGACTAACCCCTTAAAAATACAGATGACATCTCATTAGCAAATGTTTACTTTTTAATTAGATAGGTTTGATTTCTAGTACCCCATTCACACTTCATTCAATTATATTATTGTAAGGGGAAAGTTTTCATTTTGCATCAAGTTCTTAAACTCCCAACTTCTCCATGTGTTTTCATTATATACAGTTCTATTAATTATTCAGCAACAGAAAAGAGTTTCTTATTTAAAAAAATCAAAAAAGCAAGTAAAATCAACAAAATTCAAAAGTTCTAAGATTTAACTCTCTTTTTAAAGATCTCTTTTCATCTCAAGATTGCAGCTTTTTAAAAAATTTAATAGGTTTCATTTTTAAAAGCATTGTTCAAGAAATAAGCACAAAACCAAACATTTGAAAATTAAAGAAAAAGACCTGAATGTCAGTACCCTAACACAACTTCATATGCTTCTGCTGAGATTTCCTGTCATCTTTCTTTATAGTCTCCAGTTATACACAGCATATACATACATAGCATTGCCTCATAAATATCTTTCCCCTTGCTACAAAAGGTTTGAAATAACATTCTAATTCTATATGTTTTTTGTATAACAATAGTTTCCCAGACTTTAGAAATATCCAGGACAATCTTTCCACAAACACCACTTATACATATCCCAGTGGATCTTCTTCTGATCAAGGTAATTGCAAAGTACTATATGGGGTATTATGCCATTCTGTAACACGTAAACTGTTTGCCTTTGGGGTGGAGATGGTGCATTCTCAAATGCTGCTTCTCATTTTTTTGAAGTATCCAAATCTGATGTATTATATTTATTGCTAGGGAAAAAAACTCCTATTGTTATCATCATGTATAGCTCCCACCAATGCTAAGCACATTTCATAAAATATCTCCTTTAATCCTAATAACCTTTTGATGTAGGTATTGTCACCACCTATTTAGAAAGGAGGCAGTGTATCAGTGTCTTCTCAAGGTCATACTACCAGTAAGTGGTAAAATTGTCAGGTAAACCCAATCTATCTAATCTTAAGTCCCAGGTCTCTTAAGACCATCCTGATACTACAATGCTGTGCCTTGCATTTAATTTCTCTTCCTTCTACCCACATTCATTTTAAAACACCCGTCCATTACACTTTCCGTATGGTGATTCAGAGCATATGCTTTAAAAATTGTGCAACAAATTCATCCGGTGCTTACAGGGTGCCTGCTTTGTGCCACATATTGTGCTCAGCCTTATCACTGCCCTTAAGAGGCTTTCAGTCCAAGGCACAGAGGGTGCTTAAAAGCAAGATAGCAACATTTTTTAAAAGCCACGTGAAGCCTGGACATTGTCCACCATCGGTTGCTGAGAGTGACGGTAAACAGAAGCTTGTACTGAGAACCATGAGCAGCTATGAATAACCCCAAGAAAGGAACTAAGGCTGTTTCACATTGGTCACTCTGAACCTTTCATGGCACAAATTACAAAACTGGAATTTTTTGGCTCAGCAAATACAGATATTAAAAGTGAAACAAATGTTGAGAGATTTAGAGAAAAAAATTTTAAAATCTTTTCATTGTTATACCATTAGGGTCACCCTCCAAATCCCAACTGGCTATTTGAACCCAACTGTTTACTCCCTTGACTTGGCTCTCATCAACTCAAGTGGCAGAGATACCCCAAGTTCCAATAAACACAAGGCTCTTTTTACCATTGGCAGAAGTTCTGGATGGGGAGGGCAAGAGGTTTTTGTCCAGTCTTGGCCAAAATTTTAACAGAGAGGCAGTATTCTCCAGGGTCCAACAAAGCAGTGACATGGAACCAAGTTCAGAGAACACTAAGCAAACAGGCCCATATAGGTAGCCCATGGTCACAAATGTCTCCTTGTCCTTCCATTGGTAACCCTTGACAATTCTGTGCTTTTCTTTAATGAGAGGACTGCTGCTTCTCTCTACCCATGCTTCTTTCTATCCATGCCTTCATCTTCCCTCAGAGGCATGTGACTAAGAATGTGAGCTTATCTTCAAATATCAGCTCTACCACTTACTAGCTATGTCACCTTGGGCAAATTACTTCTGTTTCTTCCTCTATAAAATGGGATAAACAGCATTCAGCTCCTGCGGTGGCTATAAGGCTTGACTGGGATGATATAGGTAAAGCACTTAGAAGCACCTGGCATGGTAGGAGGGGTTGAGAAATGGCAGCTGTTACTCAGGACACTTCTGGTTTAGCCTATTCTTTTTCCCTTATATATAACAGTTTCTTTATCATTTATTCTTCCTCAAACCTGTCTGAAGGTGAGTCTGAGTCCTCTGTATTCAGGTACTTGCTCTGTTTGTCATAGTCCACTGCTTTTGCATGATGGTCAACAATATGTTTGAGGTTTTTTTGTTTTGTTTTTGGTTTTTTTTTTTTTTTTTTTTTGGTGGTTTAGTATTTCTAAGAGGGAACCTCTGAAATTCCCAGGATTAAGAAATGCACACTTATTCAAAACTATCCCAGTACCTTACATGGTGAAAAGTATTCAATAAAAATGACTGCTGGGTTTATTTTCTTGTAAGAGATCTTGGAAATGGTCTAGTTTCACACCTTCATTAGATAAATGAAAAAATCAATCCATGTGGGAAAGGAAAAGCCCACCTTCAAGGTCAGAGTGAGTGTAGGACCTGGACACAAATGAAACAATATCTTCCACCCTCCAGTTCCATACTCTTTCCCCCAAAGGATGCAGCCCTGATTCCAACGCAGTGGACCAGCTTCATCTTTCTACACAACAGATGGTATGTTTGAAGAGGAGCAAAATTCTTTATTCACTGCAAATATTCTTTCTGAATTTTAACACAGTGTCTTAGATGTCATAAAGAGGCAATAAATATGTTGATTTGATTTTGCATAAAAAGGCAAGTAATACCAAGAAATATACCCTTGCTCTGGGAATTTCTTTTATATACAAACACCTGCCATTCACAAAGAATTAATGGATGTTCTGGATAATGCAATATACTGATTCATTAAGAAGTCCAACTTTTAAAGAATGAAAAACATCATGAAATGAAATATGCTAAAATCCTTCATATAGCTTATTTTTCTATAGGCTAAAAGGCATTTAAAGAGCATTATTTTGGGCATTAATGACAATGATTCTGGATTGAACCACATATCCCACTTATTAGGACAGCCCTAGGTTCAAATTTTCCATCTCTTCATACCAATAATTAAAATTCTCCCCACATTCCAATTTTTCAGAAATTCATAAATGAATAAGTCAAGTCAGTAAGCATTATAAATAAAAATAAACATAAGTCATTACAGACTGAAAAACCACAAAATCCAGGCTGACAGGCTTATCTACAGAAGCCTGTGCATGTGAAACAGAAGTGATTATGTCTATGTCACACATGTACATGGACTTGTAAGAGCTCCCACTGTGGAGCCAATGTGGCAGCAGTTTAGCATGAGCAACAGTGTAAATTCTACAGCCAGAATTGTGAATTACCCATATTCATAAGAAAGAACCAAATGGCAAGAAAGGTGCATGTCACAGATTTCTTTTAAAAAAAAATTAACTTCAGGCAGGAGGGTGGGGCAAGGAGGGGATGGGAGTTGAAAATGATCAAAATATGTTATGTACATGTACAAATCTGCCAAAATGAAACCAATTAATCTGTACAACCAATAAAAAGAGTAAATAAAAATACAAATTTAAAATGAAAAAATCAACTTTAAAGTAATAAATATGAAAAGCAAAAAAGAAAACTTTCTAGGTACTATATTTTGAGGTCAGAAAACAATGAATTCAAATTCCTACACTTTCTATTATCATCAGATTGGACCATCTCAAACTGCCTTTTTGAAGTCAAAAATAGTCCAATACTGGAAATATCACACTGTCCAAACTAACACATAGCATTACTAACATAAAACCTTCGTCATCAAGGCCAGCCTCAAACATGGCTTCAGGAAAACCATAATTTTATAATGATTTTCTTCAATGAGTCCTGAGACAGAAAAAGTAGGGGGATTTAGGACTTACATTAGCATTAAATTACCAAAAAGCCCATTGAATAGACCTCTTCATTTTCTTAGCATTTCTATTCAACTTTTACTATAGAATGATTTATGAGATGTCTGGGGGAAAATGACATTTAAGATTATTCTAAAACATCTCTCTTGTAAAAAGAGTCAGAGGTGTGGCAAGTTTGAGTCTTGCTCAGGCCTGGGGAGAGTTGGAATATTCAGCAGTCTGGGGCAGGGAGCTGGCCCAGATTCAAAGCTGCAAGGCCTAGGCTGGCTCTCCTTGCACCCTGAGGCGCTACTGGGCAAAGACAGCATCCCTGTTCCTATCCGGGACCTCAGCCTTGTGTTTGCGCTTCAAGGTTCCCTGCTGCCTGAAGAAACAAGCAAAATACTTTCATGAAGGACCCGCTGTGCAGAAGCAACAGGAAATAAAAGTTTACTTCAGAGACTCCCTGCTAACCAAGAGGTGGTGGTCCATCTGAGAATCACGGTTTTCCAAGCAACTTGTTATTTTTACCAGATGTTTTCAAAGGCAGGTCTTGTGCACAGTATTTAAGAAATGTTTTTATTATTTGGAATAGAAAGTACTTAACCATAAGAAGTATTGTAACTGTGCATTAACAGCCAACGCAAATTCAAATTGATATGGGGGAAAGAAATTCCCACAGGAAGATGACTTTTAAATTTTCTTAGGGTTTAAGAGAGATTACTCTTAAACTTCCTGGAGTAAAATCAATTCTTAGAAAATTTGCCATCTTCTAACAAAGGTGTAGGCTAAAGAGACTTCACTGGACCAGTATGGCCCAGACATAAAAACTGGGGCCTCAGATGCACCCTCAGATCCTATAGTGACCTCTTTTGCCAATTACTTGCCCACCTACCACCCCATCTACATTTGGCTAAAGCGCCCATGAATAGAGCACCCTTTCATTCTACTTCCACTGCCAAGCTCTCCCAGGCTGTGATGCACATCTGAAAAGTTTTCCCTCTCCCTCTTCCCAGCCTTTAAAAGCCCCTCTGTCCTTCCAAAGGCTTCCATCTTCTCTAAAAAGATATTTGGGAATGAGCAAATCCCACACAAGGATAGATGACAGATTCCCACAACCCCGACTTATCTAACTGTGGAACTGCATGTTTACAATCTTTATCTCTTCCCTGTATATGTAATCTGCATACTTTTGTTGTTAATTTTTATATTTTCCTAAGGTGCTATTTTCTCCAGTGTACTGATTGCCCAGTGTCAAATACCTAACTCAGAATATAAGCTTCTAGAAAGCAGTGTTTCAGCCTCAACACATAGAGAAAGATGGAAGGAGGGAAGTGCTCTACCTAAAGTAATGTGTAGAAGAAAGTACAAAGCTACAGGCCTGACAGCAGTATTTGAATTTGGCCTCCTTCATGTCCTAGCTACAGTCCAAGGATAATTTGCTTTGCCTCTTTGAGCTTTCTTCTTCTGCAATGTGTGAAATAACATGATCTATCCCTTGGAATTATTATGATTGAATATGATGTGCATTAAACGCTGGTACAGAGAGAAATTGAGTCCTGTGTCACCACTGTTGCTTTTCTGAAGCCCTGCCCACATCCTTTATAAATAGTTCCTTTACTAAAATCTCAAATTACCTGATTTAAATGTGCCATATGTTTCTGCAAAATCTCCGCTAAGCATAGTGACATTTTCCTTTCCTCATCTTCCCTACCTCACCTATAATATGCCACTTTCTTCCTAAAAAACAATCTGCTTCTTTTAAAAATATAACCTTTTACTCTTCAATGTTTAATTACTTCCATAATGTCTCAATTTTCAACACTAGCATTGTGTCTAACTTAACCTGTATCTCAAGTTTTAGAATTTCTCACTGATTTATAAGGTCCTAAATCCTCAAGGCTCAAGCATTCTTAGATCACCCTTAGACAGGTAAGGCCAGCATTTCCCAAAATGTGTTCCAAAAACCACTGTTCCAGAAAAATGAGCAGGTGTGTGGTAGAAAAGATGTTCTGGAATCTAGTAAATTTGCAACATCCTTCCATGGGCACTCTCAAAGATCCCTAGTGACATATTTAGGTACCTAAAAAGCCTTGCCATAAAGGAGACAGAGAGGGAGACAGAGAGAGAAGGGGGGGGAGCAGACAGAGACAAAGACAGACAGAGACAGAGAGATGGGGAGAGAAGGAAAATAGAAAAAAGAAAAGAAAATCCTATTTAAATTAACTAAAAAAGCATTTCATTCTTAGGCATCATTAACATCCTACAGAACACATTTTTCTATAAGTACACCTAAAAGATAACAGAAGAAAGAAAAACTCACTTTCCTAAGGTCAGTCAGATGTAAATGGTAGAACTGGCTTGGACCTCAGGTCTTTCAGCCCCCAAACCCTTTCCCCTTATCACTACAAGGGAGTCCTCAAACTGCAACACACACCAGAAGCACCACCTACAAAACTTGTTTTTTTGTTGTTGTTTTTTTTTTGTTTTTTTTTGTGGGTACCGGGGGGTCGACCTCAGGACCTCGCGCGCCAACAGGCGCCCGTGCCGCTGAGCGATATCACCGGCCCCTTTTTCGTATGTGGGATCCGGGAGTCGAGCTCGGGCCCTCGCGCTTGCAAGGCAGGCGCTTATGCCGCTGAGCCATCTCACTGGCCCTACAGAACTTGTTAAAGAGCAGACAGGTAAGCCCAGACTTTCTACATCACTGGATCTGGTATGCATTCCTAGCTAGTGGCCACATGCTGCCGCTGCTGCCGCTGCTGCTGGGAAGCCCACTGGGAGAAGCATGAAGCTAAACCCACCTGTAGCAAGACAAGATGGAGAGCACCTTGCCAAGGCACAAACATATGAAAATGCCTAAATGACAACAGATTCAATACATAACAGTTCTACACACAATACTATATCTAATTTCCAGTCAAACAGCCCACAAAGAACTACAGAAATTGGACAGTGGGAATTGTGCTAGATCTTAAAGGATAGGGAGGCCTGAAGAAAGAGAAGAATGGCAAGAGCATTCCAAATGCAAACAATACCTCCTACTACCCCCATGTTTGGATTTGTAGAATGCAGCCTTTGGAGCTGGGACCTGGCCTGCATGTCTTTGGAGAGTTCTCTGGTTCATATATTTGCATATGGGTGTGCCAGCTATTCTAAAAATTCAAAGCAAAACACTTAGTGCTGAATAGAGTAGCTACTCTCCAAATATGATGCAGAGGAGCTGGCAAAGATCTTCCTGTTCCCTTTGCATCTGTAGCTTGCCTTTCCCTGCTGCTCCCTCTGCCTTGCTGCCCAGGAACCCATCTCTAACACAGGGAACCAAGGGCCAGGATACTGGTCACGACGTCTGCAAGCCAACTGGCTCATGCTTTTCCGATGGCCTGAAACACCATCTTCTCCTTTATCCTCCAACATGCTTCACAAAAGCAATAAGGAAATGGAAGGAGGATGAACATGGGATCTGTGTAATCTAGGAGACAGACATAATCCACAAACTCAATAACTGTGTTATGACTTCTAAAAGCCACTGAGAGTGGTTCAGAAACATGCAGAGTTAAGTGATCTTGGGATCCCTGTGTTTCCACAGCATATGAAATGATAACACTGGCTACTATATACAAACCTGTTGACATGCTCAGCAGTTTATATAGACTAGTGTTTTTAACCATCACTTCTACCAGTAAAACAAATATTACAATGAGGAAACTAAGCCACAGAGAGATTAAGTAACTAGCCAAGATCATAGTATTTGAAAGTAAAAGGAAAAACTAGTTTGTAAACCAAGGCCCCTGAGCTCTAGAGTTCTGCTTTTAACTCAGATAGATTGTCTATCCAGAACAGATGTACAAGGTTATTTATTACACCATAATTTTATGGGCAAAAGATTAAAACAGCCTATATACCATCATAGGCAATTGTTTATATGTTATGACACATCTACTCAATGGAAAACTAGTTAGTTATAGCTGGGCACATCTATAATCCCAGCACTCTAGAGAATTGCTAGTTGCCTGAGCAACTTAGCAAGACTTTCTTAAAATAAAAAAATAAATAAACAAAAAGTGCTGGGGGTGTAGCTCAGTGTAAAGGCCCTGGGTTCAATTCCCAGTATAAGAAAGGGAAGGAGCGAGGGAGGGAAGAAACTAAGAGAAAAAAAAAAGAAGGAAAGAGAGAGAAAGAAAAAAGCAGGCTACCTACTAGAATGAAGTAGCTCAACATGTAAGGTAGAATGATCTCCAAGATTACGGATAAGCAAAAACAAAAATAAAAAACGTTCAAAATACCGTGGATGTCATTTGTGGGGGAGGGGATATACATAGACACATATTTAGAAAAGCAAAGCAAATCCTCAGGATAGTATACAAGAAAATGATGTCCAGCTCTGCTTCTGAAGAAAGATGCACATACAGACGAGATGGAAGATTTACTCTCCACTAGAAACTTTTTTCTAATCTTTAAATTTTGCATATGTTTACTTGTCATCTATTAATCTAAAGTAAATTAAAAAACAAAACTGTTTTCCAACCTAATTTACAGTGGGGTGGGTAGGTAGAGTAAAAACGATCAGAATAGTCTCTATGACAAAAATCCTCTATTATTTCCATAGAGAGAAGTAAATAATTTCCTGTAGTTTTTCATAGTAGAGATTCTAAATGCTTAAAACTACTCTCTCCCCCCACAAAAAAATTGATGCCATCTACTTCTTCAAACAAGATATTTGTTTCTTTAAAAGGCAGTAGATATACAGCAGAAAAGGACTCTCTGTATAGATTACAAGAGGCACATCAATGTTTGTATATGGGATATATGTGAGAGATGCCAGAAATGCTTCCAAAAATAAAATAAAATGAAGATGTCAGGTAACAAACTAGCATAGCTACTATGTGGCTAACATAAAAATGAGCATGTTACCTCCATGTCACAAAAAAACAAAAAAAAGACAACAACAAAAAAAAAAACCCGGAGTCTCTCATGTCTTACAAAACATGCAAGGCATCTTGCCTTGCCAAATTTAAACAGGGATATATTTTTAAGCTACTATAATTAGTTCCCATTTGTCTATGAATCAGCCTTTATGAGGCAATAGCATTTAAGCCCCATCAGATGAAACATGAAACCACATCATGTCTGTTTATTATTTTGAAAAGAAGGAGAGGGTGCCAAATTTCCTGCAACACCCAATTCAAACACTGAAATTTGAAGGACAGAATGTCCTGTTGTCCACGTTTGAAGATAGGAATATATTTTCATCTAACACATCAGCCCCAGGTTCAGCTGGCAACAGGAAGGAACTAAATTCCAGAGCTCAAAAATAGGACTTACTCACTAAAGCACCTTTCATTGCTCATATAGGATATTTATATTTTAACCCCTTATGTTGCAGTATTTTTTAAAAGTGTCCATGTTTGTGAACAAACATGAAAACTCTTTCAAGATATCTGCCTAAGTGACAAGAGATGGGCAAGTGTTTTAAAGCTGTTTGTACAATGCCTGACAAACTGCTTTCCTAATTAAGTTTCTCACAAGCAATAAAGAATTTCAACCCTAAATGTAAAAGTAGGATAAGAAGGAGCCTTCCTATTTAGCCTGGGCTTCTTCCAAGGGAAACAGATCTTCTGAGGGGTTCTGAAATGAGGTATCAGAATACAATAGAATCCTTTGGTCTCCAACAGAAGTC
Source organism: Erethizon dorsatum (assembly GCA_028451465.1). NCBI lineage: Eukaryota > Metazoa > Chordata > Mammalia > Rodentia > Erethizontidae > Erethizon > Erethizon dorsatum. The sequence goes on along the minus strand of CM051822.1, from coordinate 121,855,922 downwards.
TAGCCAGAAAGAAGGCAGTAACTAAGGAGTTAGAATCTGGAAGAGGTGTAAAGTGGCCTCCTTAGTGAGTCGCAGAGAGCCCATTAGAGAGTTCAAGCTCAAAGCCATACTTCACAGAGAATGTCAGTCAGCAGGAGGCCAGGGGTGGGTGGCACATGTGAATGAGGGTGGCATTGGAGTTGGTACAGGAGCAGACAGCCTTACTCACTTGTCTCCAGATTTATGGAATTAAAGGCTTAATATTTTCATGCATGTCCATCTGCCCTCCCCAGATACGTACCTGCAGCTACTTTTATAGCAAGGACCATGGGTTCTGGTCTCATTTTTGATATTCTGCAGTCATGTTTCCCTCACTAAACCACTTTTATCCATCAGAATGTCATTTTTCCCCTCAAATACATCATCAACAATAGCGATAAACAGGCAATGAGGGGGTGGGGAATAATACTTGCCCAGTGTCAAACTTCTCAGGAATTCTATAAGAACCAAAATGAAATAAATAGTTTTACAATTTAAAAAATTTAGCAAACATTTATATAATATTTTCTCATGGTAGGCATGAGGTACTTTATAATTCTTACATTTAACTCCCCTCTGATAAGGATACCATTATTATCACTGTCTTCACAAATAAGAAAACTAAGGCCCAAAGAAATTCAGTAACTTGTTCGTGCTTGCATAACGGGTTATGGAATCTGAACTTTAGCAGTCTGATTCCAGAATACGTGCCACTGTTTATTATAATATGCAGCCTATCATCATCATCATTGTATTTATATTAGATTATCACTACCTTTATATTAATATCAATTTCACAAATGAGGAAAATGAGGATCAGAGAGGGAAATCATAAACCAAGATCATAAGGCCAACAAGTGGCAGAGTCAGGATTTGTAACTAAGTCTACGTGACTCCAGACCGTACTCTTTTAACCACAAAGTTAATAAACTTCAATCTACAAATATTTACTCTGCATCTACTGTGTTCCAGACTCTGTGTTCTAAAATACCTTTTTTCAGAAGATAAGGTGGCAGCCCTCCCCTCCCCATCACAGCAGCTGAAAGGTTTTCCCATCACCTCCTGCAGAGAGAATGGGATCAATCAGCCCTACCCACGCTCCCCAGGGCAAAGTCCTTGCTGCAAACAGCAGGTGCCCAGTGGTAGCTGATGCCAGCAAGGATGATGATGACAGAAATATCTTAAATGCTGGCCTACAGCTTCCAAACTGAATTAGACTGCTCAGTTTCTAGCGGAAATAAGCCCACAGGGCAGATTGCTAACCATTTCTAAGGCACTGTGAACCAGTATAGCCTACCTCAACAAGTGGGACATTTCTGGTACTTCGTTCCTTCCGATCTTTCAACTCCTAAATTAGGGTGACCTGTTCAACCTAGTTCTCCTTGAATTTTTCTGACAGTGTCCTCTCCCAAGAAAATCCTCAGACAGCCACTCTAATGGGAAATATTAGGTTTTATACTCTAGATGCCCAGCACACAAAGTCGTTCTAGTCCAGTGCCTTGTGCTTTGCAAATAAAAGGCATGCAATGTGTCTTAGATGATTAGCTGAATGGAACAATATTTTATTATTTTCAAAGTACACTCACTTCCACTATGTGTTGCCAACCAGCAGTCTCCAAAACTGCTGAAAGGACTATGTGAGAATCATTTTAATTAGCACTTTCCTTGTTTGTATGCAAATGTACATTCCTTAAGTGGCTTCTTTAAAAGCCTTCCTTAAATCAAACATCCTTCACTATGATTTCTCTTTTAATCCTGTTCCACAGACAGTAAAGGGATAAATCTCAATACAGCCTGAGCCTTAATGATCCTGAATCAGAAATAATGGAATTGAGATGCTTTTCTCTATAGGAATGACAAGTCTGAAATGAAAAATGTGAGGTATTTCCAGGCACCAGGACAGAGCTCCTCCTTGGGTTTAGTCATCCCAAAATAGGATGGGCAATTCCAAGAGAGAGCATTGTCCCAAAACCAAATTACAGAACACTGGACCAGCTTGGCTGCCTGGGTGCCTGTGGACTGAGGATCTTCACAGTCATCACTGACTTCTTAACCTCCCCCTCTTCTCCCTTCCCTGAATGTTCTACTTTCTGCTTAGGCAGTTGTTCTCTCTGCCAGCCCATCCCTGTCCTGTTCCTTCCTTTCGCCTCTGACCTGGGAACTGGGAGGCCTTGGTCCTGTGCCACTACTCAAGGAGAGGCCAATTACTCCAGGAATGCTCAACACCGGTGGAGGTATGGGTGGACCCTGTCCAGCCCAGCTCAGCCCTGGGTGGGAGTCCTGAAGAGCTGGTCTCTTGGAGAGCAAGAGAGAAAGAGTTGGAAGAAAAATTCAGGGTGGTTGGCAGGACTAAATGCTGTCATGAGTCACTAGCTCAGTCCTGCATGGTTATACCAGGCAGCCCAGAGAGCCAGTCACAAAATTAGAGGCAGCAGGATGGTGAGAAGCAAAGCTCTTGAAAGGGCAAATGGGGAGTCAGAGGTTATCTGAACTCAGAGGAAAACTCTCCTGTCCAAAAAGGGTGGGGAGGTCACGAGCCAGGAAAGCTCTGGAAAAGTCGAAAGCCGAAAGCTGTTTAAAAGGCTGCAAAGCACTCCTAGCATTGGAATGCACACCAGGCATTTGCAAGTCTGGCCCACAAGAAGGGTAAGAGTCCAAACTGAACATAGGACAGTAGCACTTACTGGCCAAAAGACTGACATAAAGACTAAGATCTGGAATGAGTTAAAACCTGTGAGAAATGTGAATACCTTTCTGAGGATAAGAGTTTCATTTTTTGATTTGTTGCTGATAGCGTTTTAAACCTACGATCATAGCTGGGCGTGGCAGCACATGCCTGTAATCCCAGCACTTTGGAGGCTGAGGCAAGAGGATTACTGTGAGTTCAAAGATAGCCTGAGCTACACTGAGTTCAAGGACAGCTTGAACTACATAGCAAGACCCTGTCTCCAAGGAGAGAAAGAAAGAGAAAAAAAAAAGGAAGGGAGGGAGAAAGGGAAGGAGAGAGAGAGAGAAAGAAAGGAGAAAGAAAGAAAGAATGAATGAATGAATGAATGAATGAATAGGGAGAGGGAGGGAAGGAGGGAGGGAGAGAGAGAGAGAGCAAGCTATGATTACAGCAAAAAGAAAAGCAAACAGATAACAAGCCTGCTTAAAGTGACCAGTATACTGTCACAAGAGAAATCGGCCCATGCTATTTCTACATTGTCTATCTAAGAGAACGCTCTTTCTGGAAAGAGCAACTCTGGTAAGAGATGACTAAAGCAGAAGACAAGTGTGAAGCTAGAAACAGAGCCTCAGCCACTAAGTTATGTCAGGTTTTCAGGCTCAAATAAATCACATCCATGGACAGACAGCTAAAAGAACATGCAACCATCAGTGATGAATCACCATCAGTAATCCTTCAAAAACCTCTGAGAGGAATAATGGTGGTGAAAGATGAGAAACTAAATAACTAACAAAAGAAAGGTTCTAGAAGCACACGCCAAGAAGCCTGAAGTTGGGTATAGTGGTACACACCTATAATGTCAAACACTCTGAGAAACTGAGACAAGAAGATCCAAATTCAAGCCCAGCCTGGACAGCTTAGTGACTTGGCGAGACCATGTCTCAAAATAAAAATCAAAAGGGCTGTGGATGTAACTCAGTGCAAAAGCCCTGGGTTCAATCCCCAGTACTCCAAGAAAGGAGGCAGGGAGAAGGAAGGGGGAGGGTGAAGGAAAAAAGGGAAGGGGAAGAAGGAGGGGCAGGAGAGAGGAGGAAAGAGAGGGAAGGGGGAGGGGAGGGGCCCAGAGGAAGAAAACTGGCAGAAAAATTCTAGCCTAGAAAATGAAATAGATGAATATATAAGAAAAGAACATGGTGATCACCATGAACCGATACAGGTTCACCATGAATAAGTACCAACTTAATCAATTTCCTTCTTTTAAATTAATTTATTAGACCAATAGTTCAATGAATATAAATTCATCTAAGCCAGACTTCAACAGAGTTCCATGACATCCTTGTGAATATGATGAAAGAAACATGAGCAATTAGGCAGATTTATATAGAGATGATTAAATGTCATCCCTGAAGTGTCACTATTTTCTTCAGGCATTTGGATTTAGCCCTGTTCTATACCTTTTGGTCAACAATTTGTGTCTAAAGGTGATGAAAGCTGGATTTTAAAAGTGCCTCATAGGTTATAACATGAATTAAATCTAACAAGATGAAATCTGAGATGAATACATGTAAACTCTATGTGTTGCAGGGGGAAGTGGGGAGGGAGTAGTACTTCAGTGGACTGTATGCTTTACATAAACCGAGAAGCTGAAGGGACTACTAGAAAAGAGGAGTAATGTCTTGGCTATATTAGGGTCCTTATCGCCATCCTCAGAGAGCTTCAGGACAGGATCCCAATGCAGTTCTGGGCCATGGAACCCCTTCTAACTCTCCCATTCATAACAACGGTTTCCTGCTGCCACACAGAAAAATCACACATACCCAGAGGAGAACTTGAGGCTGAAGCCACTTAGGATACTCCTTCAGGTCACAGCCCAGCAGTATGATGGCAGACATCTCAAGAAATAACTACGTGTTAAGGCCTGTGTCTCAGTTACTTTCTCATCACCAAAACATAATACCAGACACCCACAACTTAAAGGAGGAGAAATTTACTTCTGGCTCACAGTTTGTAGAGGTTTCAGTCCACAGTCAGCTGGCTCCAAGGTAGGACAGCACGGCAGAGGGTCATCACAAAGGAGAAATTGCTCATGGCCTGACAAGGCAGAAACAGGGAGGGAGGGAAGGAAGGGGAGAGAGGGAGAGGAAGAGAGGGAGGGAGGGAGAGGGGGAGAGGGAGAGGGAGGGAGAGGGAGAGGGGGAGAGAGAGGGAGGAAACAAGGCAGGAACAGAAAGAGATAAACCAGGCCACACCCACAATGATCCACCTTTTCTGGGCAGATCCCACCTCCTAACAGCAAGTCAGCTATAAATCCCAGAATCCAATCACCTTCCAGAAGCCCCACCTATGAGCACATGAGGCTTTGGGCGAACATCTAGATATAAACCATAACAGCCTGCTATAGACAAAGCTGATTCCACTTCAAGATTGTCATTCTCCCTGGGTGTGGTGATGCACACCTATAACCCCAGCACTCTGGGAGGCTGAGGCAGGAGCAAGTCTGAGCCCAGCCTGGCCAACTTTCTGATTTGGTGAGACCCTGTCTCAAAATAAAAAATTAAGAAAGGGCTGGAGGTGTAGGTCAGTGCAAAGGCCCTGGGTTCAATATCTAGTACTACAAAATAAAGATAAAAAGATTGTCATTCTCATAACTAGCCAGCATAAGGACCACTACCAGCAGGTGGTGGAGGAATTTCAGAAGCATTTGAAGTTTGATTACACCCTTCTTGCCCAGTGACCTGTGACTGACAAGCTGCAATCTCTGAATAGAACTGCATGGCTGGAACTCCTTACCTCATAAGTCAAACAAGTATTTTTGGAGTTATTTTTTCCAAGGAAGGGGACGTCCCTGAAGGAAGTAAGTAGATGGCAAGCATAGAATATAGCAAATCAAAATACTTCCTGAAACAGTGCAAATTCTTGACTGAGGTACTTCTCACTCCATGCCTGGAACTCAAGATCAGCGAAGGAAGGATCAGAGGCTCCCTTGTGGCTGGAAGCCAAGAAGGTCCACAGTGCCTTCAGAGGTCCCTAAAGACGCTGAGCTTCTTCCAAGCCACGGGATTGCTGAACTGAAAGGGTCTTTGTACTCCACGTAGTTCTTACCTTTAAAAAAAAAAGTGAGGGAAATATAGAACCTCACAGGGGAGGCAGTGTTGCAGAGCTCCTTAAAGTAGTGAAGGGCTTTAAAAATGAAATAAAATAGTGAAGAAGGGCTTAAAGACTGGTCTCCAAAGTTCTTTTCCCAAAATGGACAATTTTATCCATGTTCTATAAGGTTAGCTAACAGAAAAGCCCGAAGATTCACACCTGACACTCCCAACCACAACGCTCGGTCCCTGCATACTTTGGACCAAGGTTGATAGGGAGAGAGCTCAGACGATCTGCAGTGACCTGGAACCAAGCTCATAAAACTGTGTCATACATGGACAGATGATAAAGGAAGGAGCCACATCTCACTCTCAGTCGTGCTTACAATTTAACCCCGAACAAAATATTCTAAAGACAAGTGTTGCCCAAAAGCTCAGAGATAAGTTTTGGTGGTGGAAAATACATAAACAAGCATTTCTAGACACCCCATCTTGTATATCCATAATGGGTCTGGAAATCAAGATTCACTTTTTTTAAAAATAAACACAAAATTATTCAGACAAGTCCTCCCCTACCCCATGGCTTCCCTTTTCCAATTATCTTCCAGTTCTTCTGCTCAGCCCAAGAAGGAAACTCCATTTTCCACTACTAGTCTTTAACACATGCTAAGCTACAGCAATCTGGAGACAGGAGTAGCAACGACAGCAGCCAGAAAGGGACAAGCACTGAATATCTGAAACTACAAACTCTGAATCTGCAGTTCCTCTATTTACTTAGAAACAGTTGCTGATGCTCAGCCTGCCCAAAGATAAACTAGGACAAACCCGGAAAGGGAAGGGGAAGCAGTGAGGTAAGGGCTGTTGTAAACCTGGCACCAGACAAAGGAAAAGCTCCTTGTGTTGTCAGGACAGTTTTCCTCCCCAGGAGAAAAACTAGACAATGTAACATTATGAATAGTGACATTAAGCTATAGTCAGGCACTAAGCAGAGGCAGAAGCTGCCATCTTCACACACTTAGAAGACACAGTTGGAATCCATGGTGGGGTAGTGGAAAGAACATGGCACTTGGAGTCAGAAGAGATGAAATCTGAGTCCTTGCCCTATGTGGAACAAGCTGTATGATGCCAGATCAGACACAGTTCTCTGTGGACTATAAAATGAATGAGTAAGAGTAACTGACCTTATAATTTTCTTCCAGTTCTTTTTCTTTCTTTCTTTCTTTTTTTTTTTCCTTTCAGTACAGAAGATTGAACAAAGGGAAGTACTTGTCTTCCTTTGTTTTGTTTTTGAGACAGGGTCTCGCTAAGTCACCTGCTCTGGGCTGGAACTTGTGTTCTTCCTGCCTCGGTCCCCCAGAGTGCTGGGGTTACAGTTGTGCACCACTATGCCCAACTGTTTTCTTCTAGTTCTACCATTCTGTTTTACTGCTAATAGTACAGCAAAGAAGTTACGCATCTATTTGGCAAGCATTTACTGAACATTTTGTGTGCTGGGTGCTCTGCTAGGTACCAGGGATATCTTGCTGTCAAGGAACCTTTAACCCACAAATGCCAGAGGTCCATAATAAGCCCCTAAACACAGAAAGAGATGTGTGCAGGCAGGATGAAGGGACCCAACAGAGAACAGATTGGAGAACAGAGTTGGAAACAGCTTCTTCAGAATGATGCCTGGGCTTGCACTTTAAGTAGGAGGTTATCAGGCGAAAGAAGAGGGAGAAAAGCAAAGCATATCCCAAAGCACTCAAGAATGGCCAACAGGGCATGCATGATAAAAGGAGCTCTGAGAGATACAGGGCCTGATAAGCCATGGTAAGAGCTTCTGCCCAACGTCCCTCAGCCCCTCATTTCTTCTGCTGTTCTCAACAATTCCCTACATGGCCTCACTTTGAGGATCAGAAACAGCTCCTGCACCAAGTCTGCTTATGTCAACAACCCAGCAAACATCTAATCCCTGCCCCCTAGCCCTCTCCTTTTGTCAGAGTCTCATCTGGCTCCACCTGTCACTCTGCACAGCCTGTCCTCACTTGCTGACAGGAGGCCTCCTCTCAGGCACCCAGCATAAGGACCACTCTTGTTTCCACTCTTATTCAGCTTACGGTGTCCAACCACTGTCAGCTGTTCTAAATAGTTTCCATCTTCCTCAAAGCCACAACCACAGCCCACCCACCCCTCTCTCACACTCAGTAGATGATCCCCACCTCCTCTGTTCTTGGGAATGACTATCCAGCACAACTCCCATAGCAACCCTCCTGCCCACCTGTCCTAAGTTCCTTCCTAAATAGCCCAGACAAAGCCATGAGGATCTCTGTGTACAATACAGCAGACAGTAAAGAAAAAGACTATTAAGAAACAGATATTGCAGCCATCAACCAAGGCAGCATGTAACTGGTATCTGAAATCAGCATATTTAAGTGGAATAGGGGATATGGATATACTCCACACACCAAAAAGCATTATGCAAATTCTACTAGCTACTCCATAAGTGTTGGCTGCATAAGTGAGTATCCAAATTGATGAATTTGATGTTTAAGAGGTAATCTAAAGAGACACAAAGAACACAACTGATAAACAGTATTATCAGGCATGTGAACGAAGAATGTTGCCTAGAATTCTGCCAAGCAGATCCTTTCTAAAAGATAATGCAAAGTCTTTGCAAGCCTGACCTCTAGCCCCTCCTTTGCTCCCATACACACAAAGCATTTAATGCCAATCCAAGCAGCACTGAGTCATGTTAGTGTCATTTATTTTAGAAATGATTCCCTAAAACGTAATGCATTTGGTATAAAATATACACACAACAAATTTAACACACTGCATATGTAATATACTATACTGCATGTGTATATACCATATATACTTTTTCCCCATGCTTTAAGTTCCTTTATAAGCTCTCAGCCCATGACTGTTAACAAAGGCCAATAACACTCAGCAACCTCTATTAACCTCCTGCGTTGAGCATGCTCTACAACGCATAATGTTTACTAAAGATTCTCTACTTATTTTTTGTCCTGACCAACAATTTTGACTTATCCTGGCCAAGAAAAGTATGACACTGGCTTTGAACCTGCCACAAAGCAGTAAAGGAAAAGTATTACCCAGAGTAGTAAAAATTCAAATATTAGAGTTGTCCAAGTGTTAAAGTCTTATAAGCACCACTGAATACATCAGCGTGTAGACTTATACAGATCTACACAGGATGCCAGGAAGATTATAAATAAATAAATAACCTCCTGTCTAGTCCACCACCTACTACAAAATTTCTTCCTGATGCTGCTAGTCTAGGGTTATATTGTGAGTTGGTCAACACATAACTTACTCTATTAAGTTGGTTTTTTGGGTTTTTTTTTTAGGTTTATTACAGGCAGCCTTGGGGAATAAACAAGGACACCATTGCAACGGCTCTTCAAAAGCCATAATGAAGCCAGAGTTCTAGGTTTCCCAGAACTTGTCCCCAGCACTGAGTTTGGTGCTGCATGTGAACAAACAAGGGAATTCTAGACTCTTAGAGTAGCATTTTATATGAGTAACAATGGAATCCCAGTGAGGATTGGTTTTTCTAGGGTAGGTAGGAGTCAGGGCCTGGCAGGTGCCCAAGTTAAGAATTCCAGTCTCTTCATGACTTGTCAAATATACCAAGAGTCTCATGAGCTCTTACCCCAAAACCAAGAAGCTAAAAATGATAGAGGATGAGAAGCTTTTTTCATCCATCCTTCTTAGTATTTAGTTCTCAGAAATTTTCAAGAATGACTATGACAGGGAAAAGAAACAGAAAGTGCTAATCACTCTAGCTCATAAAATGGGAATAATTTGGAAGAAATTTATGTGGTTTTTCAAGTTTTAGGTTGGTTTGTTGGTTTTTCTTGTTGTGAAATTCCTTTTCTATAATCTACTGGACACTTTGGAAAGTATAGGGCCCAAAAAATTTACAACTCTTAGTCTCACTAAAATATTGGAAGCAGCAATAGGCACTGGGTATTGCTGAATAGGAGGAAAAATTATGTTCTATAGTACAGTAAGACATGTTTGACATTAATTAATTGAATATTTCAAAATACCTACCACAGAGTATTTTGATAAATGTCTAAAGTGACAGATAATCCAATGGTCCTGATCTAATTATTACACGTACATCTATGAAACATCATACTGTACTCCAAAAACATGTACGATTACTATAGTCACTTAAAATGAAAATGTATTTTTAAAAGTTTATAACTTGTGCTTCTAGTTTTATATTTTGCCTATTTACTATACAAGGGGGGAAAACAAACAAATTCAGTAGTTCAGCTCTATTTGAGAGAAAAAAAATTAGAAATATTTAGGAACAAATGTAATTAGTAAATTTATACAGTATAAATGTTCCCAACATGGTAATTTTATGAGCAAATCACATTATGCAGAGTACTTTATATGTTTCAAAACTAATATAATGGGTTAAGATAGATACACTACCAATTTTACTTAGTTCATTGAAGAGTAAGGTTTGTGCCAATAATGTTTGGACAATTGAATGCTAATATCTGGTATCCTGAATAACTAACTTAAAGATAATAATACGTAATGCATTAACCATTGTTACCCTCCTATTATGTTGTTTTGAAAATTTGTTCTTTTTTGATTTGTTTTCTTTTTTCTTCTCTTTAAAAATAAAAAATATATGTATATATAAAAAATATATATATACCCTAGGGCCGGTGAGATGGCTCAGTGGCGTAAGCGCCTGCCTGGCAAGCGCGAGGGCCCGAGTTCGACTCCCGGAACCCACATAAGAAAAAAGGGCCGGTGATATCGCTCAGCGGCACGGGCGCCTGCTGGCACGCGAGGTCCTGAGGTCGACCCCCCGGTACCCACACACACAAAATATATATATATATATACCCTTGAGCTGGGGGGGGCGGTACATGTCTATAATCCCACTCTAGGAGGCTGAGGCAGGAGGATGGTGACTTTGAAACCAGCCTGGGCAATTTAGTGACTTAGACCCTATCTAAAGGGAAAAAAAAAAAAAAAAAAAAAAAAAAAAAAATATATATATATATATATATATATATATATATATATATATATATATTAAAGATCTGGGAATGTAGCTCAGTTCAAAAGCCCTGGGTTTACCCCCTGGTACTGTGATAAACAAATAAATAAATCTTTTAAAATATGAAAAAAAAAACTAATATAATGACTTGATATTTATGAATAATACTTTTTTAAAAATCATTGCTTTTAGTTAAAAATGCACAAATCTCTTTAAAGAAAAAACATACTCATTTCACCCTACTGCCCCAACTATTTTGCTCCCTGATATTTTAAACTTAGTTTCCCTACCAAAAAAGAAAAATACTAAAATGTTTTCTTGAACCTCAAGACTTTTTGATTTTTCAAGGTAAGATTTTTAAACTGAAACATTATGTCAAGGGTTACAAAACCAAAACCCTAAGAGATACAAACAGGTTGCAAATGGGTACAGGGACTGCAGCAAACTGGACATGTGCTATTTCACTCCTGACCACCATCCCACATAGAAATATGTTCCAGTATTGCCAGAAGTTCTAGTTTTTCAAGAATAGCTAAAAACAAATGATGTGAAATTCTCTGATTTCTAAAGTTCTGGCCCCTACTTTGAGAACCTTTAAAGTACTGATGTGGGCAGCTAGTTTGCAACTTACACAAAGGACAATATGTTACAAGTATGATGAACTTAGGGAACAAATATAATGTCTAGAAACATGAATTTTGTTGGAAAATAAAGGTTGTTCCTCTCTCTTTCTCTTTCTCTCTCTCTCTCTCTCTTTGGCGGGGGGGAGTATATCAGCTTTTTCTTGGTCAGAGAAGGGACCTGAAGAGGTAATAAATCAACCTGACAAAATATGAAATTGTCTGTTACAAAACAAAAAGTGTGAAGGTACCTTTGTTTACTTTTTAAATTAAAGCATAACAAATCCTTCATGCCTAGCTTTTGACTCCATGTTGGAGCAATTTTGCAAACTACAAATTGCAGACATTAGGTTACCTTAAATTTAATTATATTCTCTAATCTTTCTCTGTCTAATCAGAAATGCCATCTTAGAGCAGATGCTTGCCACACAGAGCTATCCAGAAATACCCACATTTAGAATGGTGTGTGTGACGAAGCATGGTATCTGAGCAGAGGAGTTCCACCTCCTAAAATTATAAAAGTGTTACATATGAGAATTGCATATGCACCTTAAAGAGGTTCCTGAACTCTCCCCCCAAACCCTAAAAATCAATTCCTAACAGATTGTAATTATGAAAGTTGAAGTACATGAACTCAACAAGTACAAATAATACAGTTTTTTTTCAAGCATACCTCTGCAGAAGCGATTTTTTTTTTTTAATCATGCCATAATCAGCAGACCAGAGATATTCTCTGAGTGGGGAAAACACTGAGTCATCCACCTCTATGTTGATAAGGAGACTACAGAATGAGGGCACTGCTGTGAAGTAGGCATCAGATATTGCCTTGTCTAAATCAGTCCCTGGAACAATCAAAATGATTTCTTTCATCCCATGACGTACAATAATCACTGGCGATGATGTTGGTCTCCTTCTTTTAGTGACAACCTCAAGCGCAATCTAATGTTTACTTCTCCAAACCATAAAAAAAGACAAAAAAAAAAAATTCCATTCTATTTGTATTCATAATAGTCATTACAAGTAGATAGAAAAGAACAAAATATCTTGTTTTTACACATGGCCTGCAAATGTGATTCTATTTCCTGCTTGTTTAAAAAATGCAAAACCAAATACATAAATCACTTGTAGAAATACTAACACCTAAGAATGTCACTGCTGCACAAAATGGATATCATGTCTTTGTAGCACATAACAACTCTGGTCAAAAAGTGGCCTTGCAAACCTTTGGTAACACAAAGTAAGATGGCAGCTCAGAGACATCCTAACAGCAGTGTGACAATGGGCACCATGCCCATTAACAATTTATGCAAATTCCATTTTGAACATTTTCCCATGGTAGGCTGAGATTCTTAAGACAAGGAATCTGAGTTTGGGTTGTTTTTAATTTGCTTAAACTCTGAGGTTAGAAACTATCAACCACAATGGGTTTCAAATCTCACGTTCTGTTCCACAATATAATATGACTGCTCTAAAGAGCAGCAGTGAAATAAATGTTCAATTGAAATGGCCTAATTTGTGGGTCTGCTCATAACAACTAAATCTCATTTAAAATCCTTATCTGTGCAAAGCAGCTGAATAAAATATTGACCAGAAACAGCCTTAAATTTTTTCAGAAACAAAGGAAGAAGGAAAGAAAGAAATTGGCCTGATTGACATATTCTCATACATTCAAAAATACACAATTCAAATTAAAGAAACTTAGTCCTAAATTGCAATGAACATGGAGCCACAGGCAAAATAAAGACGAGGGACATTGTGAATGGGCAATGAACGCAATCAAAATTCACATTCGTTGAGCAAGAAGAGTTATATTCCAAATAGTAAAGGAATTTAAAACTCTTCTAGATCATCATTTAAGAGTAAAAGGGGCTATAATCCCAGCACTCAGGGCTGAGGCAGGAAGACTATTGCGAGTTCGAGGCCAGCCTGGGCTACGAAGTGAGTTCAAATCCAGCCTGAACTCCCTCATTAAAATCTGTCTCAAAAAGATGGAAAAAAAAAAAAAAAGAGTAAAAGAGATACTATTATTACCTTTTTTAAAGGTAATATAAACAATATAAAAAATTTAAAGTACAAAAGATGGAAAAGGACAAAATATCATGTTTTACACTTAGCCAGCAAATGTGATACAACTTCCTGATTGTTCAAAAAGTGCAAATCAAATATTGACTCTTCTTCCCACACCACTGTCCTACTTACAAGGCTGCTAATTCAGGCATCTCCTCCTGAAACGGTCTCTAAGTGTACATGCCAAAGAGCTCTTCTGCAGCCTCTGCTTTGTTTTGTTTTGATTTGGTTTGGTTTGGTTTGGTTTGGTTTGGTTTGGTTTGGTTTGGTTTTCTGAACTTAAAAGGTATGCCATCATTTTTTAAATGTCCCCTTATTTTAAGTCTCCAGGGACATGGGAAGGTCACATCCTTTCTTTTAATTCCTAAAATTACTCATTGAAGAAAGAAACAGTTTTCAGAAATCCTCCCACTACAATTGCCAATAAGTTTCATTCTTTTAAATTTTTATGTAGCTTCTACTCAGGGAGAAAAGAAGACAGAGGAAAACTAGAGCTGATGCCAACTGTCATGAATCTCATTCCACTGAAACCTTCATTCTACCATAAACCTGCTGGTGATAAGACACAAAACACTACACAACTGATGCTCATTCTTCAGAGAGTAGATGCTCCAGAACTACCACTCATTAATATTTCACTGAAAACCAGGAGTCTTAAAACACATGTAAAAGCAAGTCGGGGCCACCCACTGTGTGAGGAATCTGAAACAGCCCATTTTAGAATGTGCTTATCATCCTCTCCTCTACTGTTGCACTAGTTTCCCATTCTTTTGTCATCATTTCTAAAAAGGGCCTGAGGAGACCGGGTGCAGTGGGGAAAGTCAAATGTTTCCGAAGAAGGATATCTTGAGGATCTCCAAAAGACTATGGGCTAAACTGAAGGTTCACAAATGCAGTCACAAGAAGGAAGTATGACGGTCTCTGAGCTGATAATGGTGAGGAACAGACAAGACTTCTTCTGGAGGCATCGAGACAAAAGAAACTAATCAGGAAGCCCGAAATGGGGAAAGTTAGGCCCATTGAGAAAATGGAGAAAGCTCAGCAGGGCAACTAGTCTGCCAAATGGACAAAACCAACACTGCCGCATTCTATGCCAGGAGCTCAGATATAGATGAAAAGGTACATGATTTAGAACTGATTTTTCTCCTATCAATCAACAGTGGTTGAGGGCTATGGGTGGTACCTGAAATGTATACATCTACTACAACTGCCACTATATTTGTTTTTTGGGGGGTTTTGGTGTTTTGTTTTTTTTTTGGGGGGGTTGCTTTTTACCTTACAGCATTCACCCTTGATATTTTGAACATATCCTAAATATATCCTAAATTGTGCCCCTACAAAGCATGAAAACATTGTGCCTGTTTGGCTTTCTTCATAGAATTATATCCTATCTAACTTTTTTTTTGTGTGGTACCGGGAGTCGACCTCAGGACCTCGCACGCCAGCAGGCACCCGTGCCGCTGAGCGATATCACCGGCCCTTTTCTTGTATGTGGGTACCGGGAGTCAAACTCAGGACCTCGCGCTTGCCAGGCAGGCACTTATGCCACTGAGCTATCTCACTGGCCCTATCCCATCTAACTTTTACTGCAAAATTTTCAGACATGTTTTTCACTAATAAACCTTCAATTAATGAACTCTTGGGTGATATAATTATAGGACAAAAAAAATCTGAAATTTATGAACAGCAAATTAAACTTAGCCATTAAAATACCTTGTAGAAGTTCCAGCCCATAAAGAACAATGCAGTTTACAGATTACCGGAAAAGGATGCTAGTCTTTCTGCTTGCCAGCCAAAGGCACACATACATGCCAACTGCACAAATGCCATTTGTAATTCTAAAACTAATTTTCTTTTTTGGAGGAATCAAAGTATTTCAAATTTTTTATATAAGGTGAGGCCTTGTTCCTACTTTTATATCATATTATTTCATTTTGTATACTTCATATTTGCATAAAATTAAATCATACCATATTCATTAGTATGTATCATTTATCTGGAAAATCCACCCTTTGCTTTCCTTTTTTTCTGTCAAAATTCTACACATCTCCTCCTTTCTCTCCCTAAATGATCTCATCCAACCTCATAGCTTTAAATAACATCTATGTGCTGATGACTCTCAAACATGCTATTTCTAGCCCCGGCAAACATTACATGTCTATGAGACCACAAATGGACATCTCAAAATGAACAGAACTCAAACAGAACTCGTAGGGTCACTCTTTGTTCCCTACCTCAGTAAATGGCAACATCAACTGCCCAGCCAGAAAAGATGGACTCATTTTTGACTCTTCTCTTTGCTCACACCCCACATGCAACCCAGCAGGCTCTACCTTCAAAATATATTCTGAGCTGGACCACTTCACACCAGGCTGTTATCCCTACCCTGATCCAGGCCACACTCTTATTCCCTCCCTAAACTGCTCCGAGGCCTCCTATAGGTTACACCGATTTGCCTCTCACCTTCAAAGTTTATTCCCCCCTCATCTAGAGCTGGTGTGGTGGTGCTGTAATCCCAGCACTCTGGGAGGCTGAGATCTTAGGGTCACAAGTTCAAAACCAGCCTGGGCAACTTAGCAAGACCCTGTCTCAAAAGAAGGGAGAGGGGAGGAAAGGAAGAGAAAGTGGATGAAAAATGGAATTGGGATGTGTTATGTACATGTACCAAGTTCACAAAAAAATGTAAACATTATATATTGCAAACATGTACAAAAAAAAAGCAAGGGGATAATAGCTCAGTGTGAAGGCCCTGGGATTAGCAGCCAGTACCACAGTGGGGGGGGGGGTGCTCCTTATCATGGCCTACACACTTTGGCTCCATCTATAACTCCAATCTCACTTCCCATCACTCTCCCTCCCTATAACCACCTCCAGTCCAAATCCAGCCAAACTGGCTCCCTTCCTTTCCCTCTATCATGCCAAGAGCATCCTACATCAAAGGCCTTTCTTTTTACTTACTGTTCCCTCTGCCTAAACACTCCTCCCCAATTCCTTTTCCATTTCAAAAACAGCCCCTGTAGTTCATCACCTTGTTTTATTTTTCCATCGTACTTATTACTACCTGAAGTTACACTTCCTTCTCAGTTATTTGTTTGCTTCATTCATAAACAAGTACTTGATGAGCACTTATCAGATGCAAAGTAGTCTAAGAGCAACAGCAGTGAATGAGATAAACAAAGATCCCAGTCCCCATAAATGTCACATTCTTGTCTGTTACCCTCACTAAAACCTAAGCTCCAGAGAGGCATGGACACACAGCCCATCTTGTGGCCAATGAATCCCTAGTGCCCAGAGCAGTACCTTGGCACCAAGTAAGCATTAACACATCTGCTGAATGGATGAAATGTCCTGTCACATGCAGCCCTCCGCTTCCCTGAGAACACCAACTACAAGTCAGAGTTTTTTCTGCCTATCAGTTGGGATCCAGGTTGGGACCCAGAATGTCCGTCGTACCCCTTTAGAGTAGTCTGGACATCAGCCTCCATAGTTGAATTGGGTCCCTCACTCCAGGCCCTACCTGTCCTGACTGCCATTCCTTACCACCACAGTACCCTGCAAGCTGCCCAGATGGCCCTGGCACTGGGACTTGTCTCACCAGGTCATAAGAGCACCTGATCCCCATGGTGGGAACTGACCATGCATTCATCATTAAACAGGCCAGTTTTTCTCTATTAAAAAAAGTGTCGGAACTAAGGGGCATGGGTCATATTTTCTCCCTGGCTCATGGTAGTTCTTCCCCTCCAAAGCTCACATGAGACTTTTACTATCAACAAGATATCACCTCTCTAAGTATTTGCCCCTAGAACTGAACACAATTTATTAAGGACATACTTTTGCCTCTTTCAACTGCCATGGATACAAGATATTTACCTGATCTGATGAGTAATTATATTTCTTCCAAACAACATTTGTTAATTGTTGAAATGATCTAACCGCAAATAAAAACAAAAGTAACTGTTAAAAGAAGTTAATTCATTTAGAAAAAAAACGGCAACTATAAGACCAAAAAATGAAAATCTCTTGAAGAAACGTTCTGGAGATCTCTGAAAATAGGTATTTAAAACTCTTATTTCTAACACACGTGCACGTGAGAATAACATTCACATTTTAATGTACTAGTTGACTTAGAAGTGCCCTGCTGCTTTGATGTCCTCTCTCATGGCTTTAGTACATTAAGATGTCTACAAACACTACAAAAACAAAGGTGGGAAGCCCCCGACCGGTGGTCTGCTGAGGTCAGCTGGGTTTGGAAGCTATTTCTTCCTAGTTCTGGGGCTCCAGCTTAAAAATTGTGTTAGTTAAGTTTATAAAGTGGTAGGAGGGGTGGCCTGCTCTACATCTCAGAGCCAAGTATTTGCCATTCTGTTTTGCCAGTATTTCATTCTCTTTGAAGCATTTTCACATATATTATCTCTTTTAGTCTTTAAAATTAAGCAATCCTGCAATGTAAATAGGAACGATACATTTCTCTGTTTGGGACCAGGAGAGGTCAAACAATTCACTTTAGATTCTACAGTAAAAGTGACAGAACCCAGCTATGCCTAGGCCCATCCCAGTGTCCTTTCTTATATAAGGGAAAAGACAGTGTGGTTCTCTGCAAATCACATTCTACAGTCACCAGAAAATAGTTCCCTTGATTGCAGTAGATGAGAAAAAAAATACATATATTCACCAGTGGTTTAAGGGGCTGGGGAGAGGCATTGGTCCTGGAGCTCTGGGCAGAGAGGTTTCACAAACTCATCGAATAGATGCCAACTCCTGCAATGACAAACATACAAAACACCTGCTGTGAATCACAAGCATCCTGAGGCCTTACCCCAAGGGAACCCATCCAAACCAGTTGCCAGGTACCCCATTTAGGCTCAAAGCCCCCATTCTCCTTGTCCAGTCCAACTCCCTTTCCCACCTTCACTTCTCACAGTAGAACAACAATCTTCAGTTCACCCACTGAAATGGCCCCTGTTAGGATTATAGGCTCTTGGGGAGAAAGGAGCTTCAGGCATCACCTTCAGTAAGGATCACAAACTAAAAGCACAGTGGGTCACATCTAGCCTCTAGAGGTATCACATTTCATCTGCAGCAGTATGTCCAAAAAATCTGAGCCCAGGGCCGGTGAGATAGCTCAGCGGTGTAAGCGCCTGCCTTGCAAGCGCGAGGGCCCGAGTTCGACTCCCGGATCCCACATACGAAAAAAGGGGCCGGTGATATCGCTCAGCGGCATGGGTGCCTGTTGGCGCACGAGGTCCTGAGGTCGACCCCCCGGTACCCACAAAAAAAAAAAAAA
This sequence comes from Erethizon dorsatum, assembly GCA_028451465.1. NCBI lineage: Eukaryota > Metazoa > Chordata > Mammalia > Rodentia > Erethizontidae > Erethizon > Erethizon dorsatum. The sequence goes on along the minus strand of CM051822.1, from coordinate 121,837,144 downwards.
AAAATCTGAGCCCAAATTTAAAAATCACACAAAAAATCACGAACTTAACAGTCACATAAAAAATCTAGACTTCTAGCTTCTCTTACCAAACCAAACAAAACAAAACAAAAAAACAGATCTGTCAAGATGGCCTATATGAATGTCTGACACTGATAAAGATTATCTGGTGCTAAGTAGCAGTTGCCCTTCATAGGCAGGCTTGGCTGTTCTAAAATACCACCATCCCCACCACGCCCTATTGTTCCCTCAACACAAAGAAGAACTGTGGTTGTCATTTATCATTGCCCTTGTAGTATTGTTTCTATACTATTGAAATATCTTCCTCTATTTATGATTCTAACCAAAGTGGAAAAACTAAAGAAAAGGGGGCCAAGTTCTAAGGGAAAAAAATGGTAGAGCACATAGAGCATCTTAAGTTAGTAGCCTTGCTCTGTAGACACTTGTGACCCCTGATTGCCCACAAGTTAGATGCAGGCAGGAAACTGACCTGCCCGCTCCCTTAGTTAAAAGCTGAGCTCATTCTAGAATCTAGGTCTCTCGACTGCCAATCCAAGCCTCTTTTACTATCTACTGCATCATAGTCTTCTATTATGAAGCAAAAAATAAATATAATAAATACGCACATGTGTGTTTCTAAAATTAATACTTATCTCTGAAAGAAGTATTAAAGTCAAGGATACAGAGTTGAATCATCCTACTTACTTTCTATTATAAAGTTTGTTCTCCCTCTGTGTTATCAAAGAATATAAGAGCAAATTATACCAGATTCCCTCAGGGTTTATTTCCTACTATGACGTTTTTCAATAATTTCACTGCTTTGAGTACAAAATAAAAAAAATTACAAATGCTATGCACCTACTACTTCAAAAGTGCTCAGTTAATATATCGAACTGTCTGGAACACTGTATGCTAGAAAAAAATTCTCCCTTTACATATATATATATATATCCTAAATATAGGACTGTAAATAAGCTTACGTATAAGGTACCAGCTGTAATAAATGAGCAATGTTCAACTTTAAGAGGAGTTATTTACATCACCTTTCAATGAATTAATTGACTCATTCACTCAACAAATATTAACTGGACCCTATTACATACCAGACAGCATGTGAGGTGATGGAGATACAAAAGTTATGAAAACCTTTAAGTTGCTCTTCCTGAATAAAAGACACATCCAGACATTCCAAACAAGTTGCAAAACAATGAGTGAGTGCAATGATTTGGGTACGCATGTTTGTTACAGGAGCACTGAGCAAAGACACCTAATGCAGCAGAGGCAAAGAGACACTTTCTAGCATGAACAAAGGTCTGAAGAAACACTAAAACTTGTAAGGGAGTTGACCAGGAATGGAAGAGATGGTGGAGGGAAAGTGGGGATCTCAAGCCATGGGACAACATAGGCAAAAGCAAAGAGGTGTGAACAGCCCCACCAATACGGTCTTGTCCAGATCTCTTACTACCTTGTGGGTCTTTTTGTTGTTGTTATTGTTGTTGTTTGTATTTTGACACAGGCCCTCACTATGTAGTTCAGTCTGGCCTTGAACTCACTATGTGGCCCAGGCTGGCTTCAAACTCACAGCAATCCTCCTGCCTCAGTCTCTTGAGTACTGGGATTACAGGCCACTATGCCTGGCCTTTACCTTGTGGGTCTTAAAACCCCTTGCCTTACACCACATGACCTAGGATCCACTGGGACTTGATGTATGGTGCTGGATGCCCACTCTTGGAAGTGTATCTCACCAAGGGCCCATATCAAGAATACCAAGGGCAACCAATGTCATCCCAGAGTCCACAGAGGCCAAGAAACATGGTGATAAAAACCCTGAGCCTTTCATGATGTCTCTGAGAAGACAATAAACAATGATTTCTTCTTGTGCCATTCTAGGACTGCCCTGTCTATCCCCACCCCAGGGCCTGGATTTCCATGGCCAGAAACTACTGTACTACACATTCAAGCCTCAAGCAGAATATTCATGAGAAAATGTTCCAGAATATCTGCCCATCAAAATCCTAAGTGGAGGTTTCTTCATATATAATAAAGACATGAGTCATTGCTCAGCTGATGCAGAGTCAAGGGAAAGCAGTTCAAAAACACAACTGGGAAAGAGGAGTAAAGGCCAAATACATGGCCATGGTGAGAGTTCAAGGTTCAAGGTCAGTATGAGCAAATGACACAGCAGAGTCCACCAAAATTGTGTAAAGCCTGCCCTCTATGAGTAACTGGTGGGCAGTTTCCCAAATCTTGCTGAAAATTAGAATCACCTGGAAAACTGGAGCGAAAACAAATTCCCCAGGTCCTAAGCCCATTGAAGCAGAATCTTTGGTTTGGAGGCCCTGGCATAGTTTAAAAGCTTCCCGCAGGTGATTCCAATGCCTAGTTGGAGAAACGTATATTTCACCCAGAGGCCTCAGAAGCTCCAGAAAAATCTCTTCAAGGCCATTAATTAAGCATCCTCCAGGAAAGATTCAAGGATCCAGATTTCAGGGGAGTTACACATTCTTAGTATAATTACCCACTCTGTATTACATAATGACAACTATCACTTAACTCCTTTTTTGTTTTAAATAAATAAAAACAGAATACCAGCAGCTAGAATAGTAACTGGATAGGTAAAAGAGACCTTCATCTTTTCCTTTGGATACCCAACAGCGGTGCCTCTAGATACACTGTGGGGGCCATCCAATCTCGGCAGTCCAGCACCAACTTCATACACCAGCGCAGGCCGCCTCTAGCTGAACAAAGGACCTGGGGGCATCCAATCACTAAGACGGCCTTCGAGGAACAGCTCTAAGGCACAGTACTCTGATCAGGTACTTCCTGCCTGTGAAAGGGCAGGACACTGCCGATCGATGCAATATGTGGAAACCAGCTAAGCCAGATGAGCACTTCTCTTTCCAGATTTCCATTTTGTGGTCATGTAACACCCTGAGCAATCCCACACCAAAAATGGCAAAGTAAATGCTGTGTACCACAAGATGACTGATCAGAGTAAGTTGCTTCCCTGAATGGATCAACCTAGCCAAATCTCTTCCCTGATACCACCATGTGCCACCAGGTGACCTTCAGAGAGCCAGCACCAAAGAAACCCACAGCTGGCTAAGGTCAGCCTTCCTGGTTACAAGGTCTGCAGCAATTCATACTTCAACAAAATGAGGAGAGGTTCAGGAGTCCCCTTCAACCTAAGGATCTTCCACTTGAGCCATAATGCAAATTGAGAATATGGGTGGGAGAGGAAATCTAGGAAAAGCTCAAGCTAGAATTTGCCCTGTCCTGGTGGCCAATTTTTAAGGGATTCATTCATTTTTTCTGCAGTTCTATTATATCATGGCCTATAAAACAACATATTCCTCTAGCTTCACGCTCCAAAAGATATCACAAGACTTGCCGCAGATTCTGCAAGAGACCTTGAACCCAAACCTCTCCTGCATCTACATGCTTTTCTCTATCTCATCCCCAAAACACCAACCAATATTGGCTGTTGCAAAAGTCATCTTACCCATTCTCATTCTTACCAAACATCAACTTGCTCTAGACAACAGGGGCTCCCATGTTAAATGTTCTCACAGCACTATACATCTCTCCTTCATAGCGTATCGCTTATATTTTTATGTTGTTTTTCCACTAACTTATAGACAGACAAAACCCATGTCATTTTGTTTTGCCTTTTTGTTGTCATTTTTTAAGTTTTAATGAGTCTTTGTTTGATGGTAGTTCACTGTACCCCAATATAATACCTTAGAACTCTTCAGTTTTCCTCTGAAAGGAATTCCTCTGAAGGAATGTCATGCCACCCAGCCCAAACCTGGCTCCTCTCTCCTTTGTTCTCTTCTCCTTCCACAAATTTAAATTTCTCCACCAACAAACGGAGTCCAGAGAGCAAGTCCCCAACTGGCCTTGAGGCTGACTAACTTGAGAAGAAAACAAATCAAAGTAATGATCTTTCTATTTCATTTTTTAAGTCATGTGGTTATTATTATTAATATTATTATTATTTTTTTTTTTAATGTGGGTACCGGGAGTCGACCTCAGGACCTCGTGCTTGCCAGCAGGCACTTGTGCCGCTGAGCAATATCACCGGCCCTTTTTTTCCTTTATGTGGGTTCCGGGAGTCAAACTCAGGACCTCACGCTTGCCAGGCAGGTGCTTATGCCGCTGAGCTATCTCACTGGCCCAGTCATGTGGTTATTTTATTTAAGATGACTTTGTAATATGCAAAATGACATTGGAAAGAACTTCCTTTTTTCCCAGAACAAATCCACTGGGGCTGTAACCAGTGCCAACATCCATAGGACTTGAACCCCACTGAAGTTTCCACAATGCTGCATGCTGGGGTGGCTCCTATTTCGCAGATAAACTGTGGCCTCTTGTCCCAGTGCCCAGCCATCCTCATAATGTAGTCATAGGCAGTGGAAAGCGGATCTCTGAGAGCTTTTTAAAGCTTTCCCACCTACTCTACAGATTCAGTAGGAGGGACGATGAATGTTTCCAAGTTCTCTAAATGACACATAGTTCATAAAGTACAACAAAATTAGTTGAAAAATACCAAAATGATTTTAGCTCCCTTTAAAAAAAATAAAAGCACGCCTACTGTAAATGAGTCACAATGACTTCATACTTGTCCTTGCAGTAGGATATGCATTCTTCCTCCCCAAGCCAATGCTTTCCTCTCTGCTCCCCAATCCTAAGGCAGTTAAGGGCTAGGTCTCCACAGATACATATTCTATCTGTTTCAGGTCCCCTAAGAACATGCTCACAAAGCTAGAGCATATCCTGCAAATGGCCAGAGACTCGTTCCCCCTAAAACTTTGCATTTACTGTTTGTCCTTCCTACAGAAAAAGCTCTTTGCCTATCTCTTGCCTATCTGTGCTGGGTCAGTCTCACTACTGACAGCTCAAATCAAACATCATCTCTTGGCTGAGGCCAGCCCTGACTACCTAACTTCATGCCCACCAGCAAAAGCCACTTTCCTGCTAATATCTATTTTAATCCATTATTATCATATTTACCCATACCCCCCCCAGAGAAGCAGGAATACTGCTTGACTTGTTCATTGCTGCAACCCAGCACCATAACAGTTCCTGACACACAGCAAGTGCTCAATAAATTGATAATGAGTTGCAGTGGGGTGGTAGGGGTGGACAAGCAGGTGGAAGCAGGCAGGGGGGAACAGGGCTCAGAGCCCTCCAAAGATGCTCTGTGATGTGGCCTCATCATGGTCACTGAAATGGGTCTCCTTGTGTCTCCTGCTTTGATTCTTCTCAACTCTGTTGCTACTTGGCTGTTTCCACTACTGTATAAGGTATGACCTAAAAATATAGTGAATATTTCGATTTTTTAAAAATTATTACAGTGAAAGACATACTGCCATTAATCTCCCTCAGAATATTTCCCCTCCCTTCGAACACACTTATCCTATCATCTGGAAGTCCTGCTTCATGAGTGTCTAGTTGCACTGTTGTGGCTACCTCAATAGCCTGAACTGATGAAAAACGTTTATCTTTCATGATTTGACATTGCAGAAAAGCCAGAAGTATCATGGTGCCAGAGGCAATGAATAAGATGGATGAAGACACACCACAATGTTTTTACGAGCCTGCCTTTCCATTGGATGGCACATGGCAATAGCACTGAATTTTTTATCACATTTCAAAAAGATACTCACTCGGGGCCGGTGAGACGGCTCAGCGGCTTAAGCGCCTGCCTTGCAAGCGCGAAGGCCCAAGTTCGACTCCCGGATCCCACATACGAAAAAGGGGCCGGTGATATCGCTCAGCGGCACGGGTGCCTGTTGGCGCGCGAGGTCCTGAGGTCGTCCCCCCGGTACCCACAAAAAAAAAAAAAAAAAAAAAAAAAAAAAGATACTCACAAAAGAGGACTTCTAGAACTGCTTCAGAAAGTGGCAAGGATGATGAGATAAGTGTGTTCATAGTGAGTTCAGAACCACCCTGAACTGCATAGTGAAACCCTGTCTCATAAAACTAAAAAAAAAAAAAAAAAAAATCTGTTGCTAAGCATGTTAAAAGCCAAATAAAAAGAACAGCTGGGGGTAGTTTATCATCATTATCACCACCACCACCATCATCACCATCATCATCATCATCATCAGACTGGAGACCTGAGCAGTGAGAGGCAGAGAGCTGAGGCACAAAGAGTATTAGCTCCAGTTCAAGTTCAGACTCGACCTCTCTTCAGCTGTATAACCACGGGCTCATCACTTTCCTTCTCTAGCCCCAAGTCTCTTCCCTTGTAGGATGAAAGGGCTAGTCAGACACAAAAGGGCATATACTGTATGATCCCATTTATATGAAATGTCCAGAATAGACAAACCTGTAGAGATAGAAGGTAGATTAGTGACTGCCAGGAAATAAGGGGAGAGAGGCCTGGGGAATGAATGCTAATAGATAACGGGTATTCTTTCTGGGGTGATAAAAATATTCTGGAATTAGTGGTAATGCTTACACAAATTTGTGAACACACTAGAAAACACTAGATTGTGTACTAGAAAATAGTAAAACAGAGAATTTTGCATTATGTGAATTCTGTCTGAATAAAAAAGAAAAGGCTAGATTAGATTAGAGTTTGAAAACTAGAAGCTTATCAGGCTACACCAAGCCAAAAGCACGTCCTTTAGACTTTAACAAAGTATTCAATATATTTGCCCAAATTGATGTAAAAGCCAAATATTTTCTTGATCATCGTGGAGATTACACAAATGTACACATGATAAAACTGCACGGGGATACACATATACACCCATATACATAAATAATTACATATAAAACCCAGTAAAATTTGAGTAAGGGACTGTAGATTGCAGCAATGTCAATTTTTGAGTTATACATTTTGGTGTGTGTGTGTGTGTGTGTGTGTGTGTGTGTGTGTGTGTGTGTTTGTTAAGATACTGGGGACTGAACCAGAGCTTTCGCACTGAGCTACAACCCCTGTCCTTTTTATTTTGAGACAGGATCTCACTAAACTCCTAAATTGCCCAGGCTGGACTCGAATTTGTAATCCTCCTGCCACAGCCTCCTAAGGTGCTGGGATTACTGCCATGCGGCACTACACCTGGAAATTGCCTGGTTTTGATGCTGTACTATGGTTACTAAAGTACTATCACTGGGGGGAAGCAAGGCAACGGGCACACAGGACCACTCTGTACCACTTTTTTTTTTCTCTTCATTTCTTTTCTTTTTTCTCTTCTCTTTTTGCAATGGCCTGTGATTTTATAATTATTTCTAAGGGTTTTTCTTAATTATCAAGCCAAATATGTTATAATTTTAAAAGATGGCTTCTTAGAAATAACAACACTGGGCCTCAAGGATAACAACTGGATGGAGCTGGGTAGCAGCTACTCCCTTTAGATGATCACCGTGCTCAGATTCATCTCCCCAACGTAGCAAGGCCTGGTATCAATTGCCATTTATTATGGTTGTATGCACTGGTTCTTCTCTTAGAGAAGAGAAATATTTCTCTAGCAACAACAGGAATAAGGAACAAAAGTACCTTATGTATCCACAAAGAAGGGAGACCGCAACATTCTTTGTGAAAAGAAGAACATTCCCGCCAGACTGATTTGCAGTCTTTTGCCCTCCCTCTCATGCTACCTGTCTGACCTCTGAGGCATGTGAGGCTTGAAACCCCTAGGCTGTAATTCCTTAGGACTAAACTTCTTGCTCTAAGTCAGCAAACGAATTAAAACCAAACCACTGGGGGGAAAAAAAAAGAAAAGAAAAAACACACATCTTAAGTACACAGTATCTCATTCTTCCCAAAATATTTTGGTTCCTTGGTCTCACCTTCCCTGAGATAGGATCCTTCTCTCAGCCACCAAAAGGAAAAGTTCCACCCCTTATGCATGATCACATCCAGATGAAAAAGCAGGATTTCTTTTCTCCATTGAAACTACAGCTCCATTTAGTAGGGGAAGGAAATGGCCCTGAGGGTATGCATTCCCCTGCCTTTCCCAACACACCACCATCACCCAAGCCCAAGTGCTTAGAATTCAAAGTCTCTGAAAGGGGGTGGGGCATAGTCACAAAGAGCCCAAGTAAATTGTCCAGGGAATGTTTGTAGTGCAGCCATTTCTAACCAGGCTGCACAGAAGGATCACCTGGGACTGTAACCTGATGGAAGAATTTTAATATCCTCCTCTTTGGGTGACTCCCATGTAGACTGCCTGACACTGATCCATCCTGAAGTGTTTTCACCAGTGATCTGAAAAACTGTGACCCCTCATTACCTGGGCAGTCAAAACATGTCAGAGCAGCATAGTTCTCTTTAAGGTGGACCCTAGCTCACATGGCCATGGGGCCCCTGAAACATGCCTAGTGTGACTTGAGATCTGCCAGATGGATAATTGTACATATTGGATTTTGAAGAATTTGTATTAAAAAACGTAAAATGTGTCACTGATATTTTTATATTCTACAGTAAAATGATAATTTTTACATATTAGGTTAATGGAAACATGGTTGAAATTAATTTTACCTGTTTCCTTGTCCTTTTAAATGTGCTTGCTAGAAAATCTTAAATTGTACATTAAATTAAAATATATACCTTGTATCATTTCTATTGAACAGCAAGGCTCTCAAGACACTCATCATTTTAGTGTGGTGGTTACAGTCATAACGGAAAATGCAAGGATGTTGGCCAAGCTGGTCTCTGTCTACTGTTATGCTAAGCAAGTCATTGGTCTTTCTGATGTTCACTCCCCCCCCCCACTGCTTGGGAATGATAACATCCTGCCCTCTGGACTGCGGGTGAGAGCAAATGAAAGAATGTAGCTGGAAGCGCCTACCATGCATGTTCTCATAACTGGTATTCAACATCTGCGCACTACCTTTCTTCCTTCCCAACTTTAAGGACAAAAAATGTGAAACTGGGACCTCTTGACATCACGTTTTTTAACACCTCCCCCCAGTTCTGCACAGTGGCAGTGGATGGCCCAGTGGTTGTTCATCTACAGGCTACACGGGAATCACCTGGGCAGCCTAACCACTCCCCACAAGAGTCTGACTCTGACCCTTTGGTATGAGTCCAGGCATATGCATTACTCACAAGTGTCTTGGAGCAACATGATGGCTGTGTTCTGGAAGCCACTCTTACAAACACGGATGCAGCTGAAGACTTCTGACCAACACCACTGGGATTGCCTCAGGTTTCCCCAGCACTGTCAGGCCAGCCTGAACAAGGGAGGTATGGGCCATGGAGGGGCTAAGAACTGATCACAGGTCTTTCTCCGGCAGAAGGCTGTTTTCCTGGGATCTTTTAAACCTGGGTAGGAATGACTATCTGCCCAGGACATTTTTCAGACATCAAAAGGCAGCTGACACTTCCTCTTCTTACACAAGTCCTTTTAAGGTGGTCAAAAAATATGAACATGGGGCCTAAGGATACGGCTCAGCAGTAGAGCACTTGCCTAGCATGGGTGAGACCCTGTGTTCTATCCCTAGCACTGAAAAAAAAAAAAAAAAAAAGGATGGAAAATTTCAAGGCGCCCAATAGCTCTGCAACTGGGCTAAAAAGACTGCTACTTACTTAGCACTATGATCAGTAACACATAAGAAGGTCCAGTGCAGATCCTCTTTCTGCCCTTGCCTGGGACCCAGTGGCACCAAGTCTTGCCTGAACTTTCTGGATGCCACCCTCCTGCAGAAGTGCTGGTCTTGATCTTCCATGATCCAACAGAAAGGGGCTCTGTGTAGACCTGCAAGACCCAGGAAGGCCTCTTGAAGAAGTCACTGCAGGGAACATGAATTTGGACAGGCAGCATGCACAGGTCCATTGGGCCCCAGAAGTAGGCAGGCAGAAGAAAACATTCTTTACCTAAGCCAAAGAGTCACTGCTCCTTCCCTTGGCCTAAAAACCCTCTATGCACTAAACAACCTCCATTTCAAACCAGCACAAAAGAACAATCTTAGAGAACAAAAATTAAAGTATCCTTCCCCAAGACTACTTCTGTCACTAAAATGTGGTCTAGAAACTCAATTTCTTCTTCTTCCTTAGAGCAAATTTCTTTTCTAATAATGGAAAAAAATACAATCTGAATGAATTTCCACATTCCCTCACCAAATTCATACTGCCTCAAATTATTTTTGAAAATAGGGTACGAATCTGAGAACTCTGACCTTTTTTGTACTTCTAAGGCAGGAAGGTGACCTGGGGTTTGTTCAGGAGGTAGTAACATAAACTACATGCTGACTCTAGCACATCAGCTCTGGATGCCCATACACAGCATCTCCCCATATCATCTGCATTCCAGTGTCTGCTTCTCACACTCTCTTGCCCCACCATTAGCCTCCGCTCCCAGACAGAATGTGTAGTAGAACAAGGACATAACCAGGTCTCCATTAGCCCAGTCTCTACCTGGTAGCCATAAAAGCAAGAAATCTAGCCCAAACCTAATAAAAATTATTCCAAAATGTTACTGAATCTGATATTGGATGCTAAGGCAGAGAGCTAAATTCTTGATGCATAGGAAAGCACCGTTAAAATCTTTCCTCCTTCTCTGCTACCTTGTGTCCCATATTCAGCAACTGTTTCTCCAAGGACTCTCCTCTACTCTCCACCACAACCCCCAGCCCCAGCCCATAAACACTCTTCTTCTTTCTTCTTTGAGCCTATTTATTCTTCTCTGCCACAAATATTGGGCCTTTTCAGATACAAGTTCAGCTACTCTTTCTACACACACACACACACACACACGTGCACACACACGCTGACCATTCCTACCCGCAAGTCCTCCAAATTCAGTCTCTACTCATTAGCCTGACTCTCTAAACAGAGCTAACCAAGGGAAAATTCTCCTTAGAAGGCAGAGTAACCAGGACAGCTGAGTAATAGACAATGGAATTCTTCTCAGCAGGGAGAAGAGGAAGTCCATGAACACTCACAGTGGCATATGGTAAGGGTGAGAACTGCAAGCCAATGCCTAGTCCTGCTAAATGTCACCACTCAGGCCAGGTGTGCCCAATATCAGAAAGATGCTCTTCATATCTAGGTTAGATCTCTGCTGAAGACAGAAGCCCAGCATGGCCATTAATAAACCATAGCACCTTGGCTTCCAAAATCTTCCCATAATACACTACCTGGCTGTGCCTTATTTGGAATAATGAAGTATGTGGAGAGGGCTATTTCCCACCCTGGTGCATTGAGAAGTTAACAATGATGTGAGTGTTAGACACTGTGGGCTTAGCACCATGAAGCATTTTGGAGATGGTTCTACTTATGCAAATGGGTTTGTTCCTTTGTTCATCACTCACTGATGGGTGTTAGGAGGCAGTAAGGAGGAAGAAGGGGAAACTAAGATGAAAACTGACCCAGCCCCTTCTTTCAGGAAAGCAAGTAGAGGGGATAAGAGCCATACAAGGTAAAAAGTGACTATGAGTTATCGTTGGTTGTGAAGGAATCTAAGACAAGAGATAAAGAGCAGCTAAATGGCACAGCAGAAGGAACACTAACCAACGTTCTGGCCCTGCTATGAACTGCCTGTGGGGCCTTGGGCAATTTTCTGTACCTCTCTGAGCCTGTTTCCACTCCTGCAAAGTCAGACAGCTGGCTATAGGTGATGAGTTCTTTTCTAACACTGAAATGCCACAACTGTATGATTTTAAATATGCCTGCTCTAGGGATTGTGGACAGGTAGGGAGAAGGACTAAAGAAGAAAGAATACAAACAATTCCAAAATCTAAATTACTACTGACACTGACAATAGCTCTAAGAAAATATTCACTGCAGCTTCAAGCTGTAGTTGTCAAGCATAGTTACTGACCACAGGTGAGTTTCTGGGGCCCTTAATCTTAATAGAACTATGTGCACAATGCACTTCAAGCAGGCCATTTGCCTGTGGGTCAAACTGAAGACACACTTGGGACACTGACTTCTGCCTCATCCTAATGAAGACTGTACTTCATTCTCCCTAGTTTGCAGACAAGTAGACAGACACACAGAGTCCGACTGACTCATCACACAGCTCAGCAGTGGCAGAACCAAGACCCCACCTAACATTAAATGCCAATTAGATCACTGTCTGGGATCCCTGCAAAGCATGGGCACTTAGAAACTGCCATACATATGCACTGAACTGGACAAAAGGATGGGGGAGGGCTCTGAAAAGAGGAGCCAAGATCCACCTTTCCTTTGTCCACTACCTTGATGGGGGGTTGGTCACTGGCCACAGGGATTCGTATCCACCCGCGGTCATGCTACACATACCAATTCCTGTCTTTCATCCTGGCTAATTCCCTAGAACTAAAGATCTTAACCTTTGGAGATGGCTGCACCTATGCAAATGAGTTCACTCCTTCATTCACCACCCCCTGAGGGATATGAGAGGCAGTGAGGAGGAATGGAGAAAACAAGAGATGAAAATGAAGCTTCTTCTTTAAAGGAAGCAAGCAGAGGAGATAAGAACTGAAGATCATAACTGAAATCATATGCAAAGACTTGGCACTTTCTATGTGTGGATCCATGGCCAGGTCTTCCACCATCTTAAGGCTTCAGTTTTCTCATCTGTAGAACAGGCGCAGTACCTATATCACATTAGGTTATGGAGAAGATTAAAAGACGGAGGGGCCGGAGAGATAGCTCAGCGGCATAAGCGCCTGCCTGGCAAGCGCAAGGTCCTGAGTTCGATTCCCGGAACCCACATAGAGGAAAAAAGGGCCGCTGATATCGCTCAGCGGCACAAGTTCTTGCTGACAGGCGCGAGGTCCTGAGGTCGACTCCCGATACCCACATTAAAAAAAAAAAAAAAAAGACAGAATACATGTGTTTAGCACAATACTTCTAACATAAGTATTAATTAGCTTCACTATAATTTTTCTGTGGAAAGAGTCCAAAGCTACATCAGATTCTCAAAGGAGTTTATGACCCAATAAAAAATTACAAATCCCTGTTCTGCATCCTACTCCTGGAAGAGAACTGAAGCCATCCTGTGCAAAGGGAAGTGCCTCCCTTACCTCCCTTACTTCTCCAGAAGACAGAGATTTGAGGCTTGCTTGCTGCCCCCCCAAACACACACACACACACACACACACACACACTCCCACAGGGCAAAAGAAAAAGCACTATGATGAACTGCCCTCAGGCACTATCGGGTCATTTCTATGGCTAGGAAATACCTCCTTGGGCTACTGAAAGCCCCAATTTGAGAGCAGAATATTAGAAAGAAGAGACAAATCCAACTTCAGTTTCAACACACTCAGGAGCAAACCCACTCTGCCTGGCCCAAGAGAGTTCAGAAGTGATGGGCCATGTGTCTCAGGCTTTCCATTTCAGGTGTCTGGTCACCTGTCCTGCTGTGGAGCTGCACAGACAGAGCTGACTAACTGCAGATATGAAAGAAGGTGATGGGTTGGTATGTGACAATGACCCAAAGCTGAGGTCCTGTTCTGGAAATTGTTGATCGAGGAGAAAAAGAATCAAAGGGACAAGTACAGAAGGGGAAGAGGTAGGATACAATTTAAATCCTAGTTTTGCTACTTTCTAACCTCAAGACTTCAGACAAATTACTCAATATCTGAAAGCCTCAGTTTCCCCATCAATAGCATGGGGGAGGAAGCAAAGTAAGAGCCTTTGCTTCACAGAGAAATTGAAAGAATCAAAGGATATAATCCATGTAAACATGTAACACAGTATCTGGCATATTGTAAGTAGTCACTGGCAACTATTATTACCATTATGATGACTATGAGGGTGAGGAAGGATGAGGCAGACATAGCTTAGCATAGTCACAAAGACTGACTGCATTATTGGCTCTTAAGCTGCTTAGATGTTGCTGCATTAAAGAACAAAATCAAAATAAGTTTGTGGGGAGAAATACCAGCATAAGAGGGAGTGTGGGGCCCTGAGTTCAAAACACAGTTCTAATTGTAGAACTTTAAACTTATGCTCTCAACCCAGAAAGTTCGATGAAGGTGGAAGACGTAGATGAGAGCCTAATAGAAGGACCAAAGCAAACCTCACACTCAGGTCACCCTAACAGCTAGTTATGACCATCTGTGATTGATCACAATGGGGAATCTATTATGGCTTAATAAACACAGTATTGGGTTAGATAAAACCTTTCAAAACAAGAGATATTTAAGTAACAATAAAAGGAGGGAGCCTTTGATGGCAACAAGGTTGGAGACATAGTTCCCATGGCAGCCCTGGCTCTGAATGTCCCTAAGCTCCCATCTGTTATCCATCCTGTATTCTCCACCTCATTATCCCTTTGACAGACTGAGAATTAATTTGAAATCATGCTTTTTCTCCAAATAATTTTCTCTAATATAAAAGTAATACATGTTCACTATAGAAAACTCCAAAAACAAAGGAGGTCTCAGAAGAAACTGACTAATCCATCCACCAATGTTAATATGTTGGTTATTGCGCTCTCTCTCTCTCTCTCTCTCTCTCTCTCTCTCTTCTCTTTCTCTCTCAGCAAATCATTTTTCTTTTAAAGACTTAACATCACACTACGATGGCAACTATTTCTGATGATTCAGTAAAAGCTTAGCACTGGTTGGCAAAATGGAGCCCATGCAAATATGTGCAGACACACACATATGCACACACCCACAGCACACATGAACATACACATGTGTGAAGTACTTGCCTCTCCCAAGGCCTCAAACTCTCACAATACAGGATGGCCATGATATCCACTCCTGAACTAAGAAATTTAACTTAGAGGATAAAAAAGAACCCCACCTACAGAAACAATGGTCTTTGAGTATCAACAAGTCTAGCATTTCAAACAAGCATTTTGAAAAACATTTTTAAAAAATAAAACCTATGATGTGTTCCTTGGCATGAATCTGGGTCAGTTCCTGGTGAGGTTCCAGGATAGAATTTCAAAAGGTACTTTAATTATTCCTCATGTCACTGATACCATCCTATCAGACTCAAATAAATCAAAATCATAAGGAAAAGAAAAAAAAAACAAAAAACTGAACCTCTCTGGCAACACACTTGGCTCTTAGAAAACAAAAGTTTAAACCAGTTCCTTTTATGGTTACCTCATAAAAGCATTTCTAATACCACTTATGCCAGAGCAATGGGAAGAATAACTTGCTGACGAACTTCCACAAATATTACCCCTGGGATTTTTCCAGAGACAGTCAAAGTACTTCAGAGTAAGCATAAGAAAAGAAACCCTAGGGCAGATAGGAGAACATATAACAGCTGCATGTTACATTCATTTTTACCAAGACTCAAATACACATTTATTCCTGTATCTGGTCCAACCCCCAGCCACATCTAGGCACAGTGGGTGAGGACTTGGGGCAGGTGAGAAGCACTCACAAGTGAGGGATGGCTGAGCTTTGGGATCATCACTGGGCCATTACCAGGGAGCAGCCACCACCCTAAAACCATTACACTACCCCTTCATTCAAAAGAGCTAGAACTTTCTGTACATGAAATACAACCTCCTCCTCCCAGAAGATCTCAATTACTAAAATAATATATGATAATATGTGTATATATACATATATATATATACAAAACATATAACTAATTTAGCATTCAATTTCAGAATTTCATTTCAAAGTTATCATAGTATGATTACCACTTAATATTTTTCTTTTAAAATTATAAAGAACTGAAAAAATCAGACCCCCCACAAATGTAAAGACCTAATCTAAAAGTGGGCATCTGAGATGAATATACACTTCTCAGATGAAGAAGTACAAATGGCAAATAAATATAAGAAAAAATGTTCAACATCACTGGTCATTTGAGAGATGCAAATTAAAACAATGCTGAGATTCCATCTCTAGAAAGAATGGCTATTATCAAGAAGTCAACCAATTACAAATGCTGGAGGGGCTGTGGGGAAAAAAGAACTCTTCTTTACTGATGGTGGGAGTGTAGAATAGTTCAACCACTGTGGAAATCAGTGCGGATATTCCTCAAAAAACTAGGACTAGAGGTCCCGTTTGACCCAGCTATTCCCCTTCTTGGTATCTTCCTGAAAGAATTAAAATTATCGTACCACAGCGATATATGCACACCCATATTTATAGCAGCATAGTTTATAATAGCTCTAAATCTTGGAAACAGCCCAGATGCCCATCCATGGATAAAAGGATAAAGAAGATGTGGTTTTTTTATACAATGGAGTACTCGTCAGCCATAAAGAAGGATGAGACATTTCTAGGAAAATGGATGCACCTTGAGACCATACTTTTTTTTTTTTTTTTTTTTTTTGGTACCAGAAATCGAGCTTGCCAGGCAGGCGCTGTACCGCTGAGCTATCTCCCTGGCCCCTGAGACCATACTCTTACATGGAATAAATCGGACACATATATAAATATCACATTGTCTCTCTGGTGTGAGAAACTGAAAGTGTAAATAAGGACCAAAATGTATAATAGATATTGTGAAATAGGAAGAAATGGTTCAAATAGGAAGGAGTAGAGAGGGGGGAGAGGGAAAGGAAGTAAGGGAAAAGAAAAAAATGAGAATAGAAGGATAAAATGGACACAAATAAGGAGGGGAAGAGGGGTTGAAGAGAGGGGAGGGGAATGGGAAAAAAAGAGGAATCAAGATATATCACGTACAGGTACAAACTCTATGATAAATGTGATCATTATGTATATCTATGTGGGTACTGGGAGTTGACCTCAGGACTTTGTGCTTGGCAGCAAGTGCTTGTGCCACTGAGTGATATCACCGGCCCTTTTTTCCGTATGTGGGTACCAGGAGTCGAACACAGGACCTCGCACTTGCCAGGCAGGCACTTATACCGCTGAGCTATCTCACCGGTCCTCTGTATATCTAAATTGTACCAATAAAAATAAATAAATACAAACAAACTTTAAAACTAAACACAAACATACACAATTACATTCCAAGAGATACATGAAAAATAAAGTGGGACACAAGAAATTAAATGGCATCTAAGCCAAAACAGTTGGTGGCCCAGACTATCTTATATGTAACTATTTGACACTTTTGTGGAATAAAGACTAAATATGGTAGTTTTCAACACTGAGTAAGCCCCAGGAAACTGTTTCCTAAAATAGGTTACTGCAATGTTCTCAACTAACAGGCTACTTGATGCTAAAAGTCCAAATCAGACTAATGAGGTACACAATGCTGAAAGGGTATAACTGCTGAAAGTTCAAGTCAGACTTATAAAAGTCCATGAATGTTGGTTGCATTTGTACAGTATGGAGTCCATTACTTCTACCAAAGTGCATCTATTACTTCACTTTATATCATTTAATGCAAGAACAATAGGAAGAGTAATTTGTTAACAACTGCACCTTTGAGGATGCCCTCATCCTTCTTCTGTGGATGAAAGTCCTACACAAGGACATAAATTCAGCAGAAAAAAACTTTCGAAGAAGAATCATCCAACATTGGCTGGAGTAGTTTCTCAAAACAATGACCTCCTCACTGTCAGGGTATACAAGCAGAGTTGCACAAACTATGCAGCTTCCAAGTGTCCTTACAACTCTAAGGCTCATAGTCTTCAAATTTCTTACAGTAGAAGCCACAAAGCATTGCCCTGTTTCCCTCTCTCATTCTTCTTAATGAGAAAGATGGTAAAATCACTGATCTAAGTTCAGGGGAAAGCTTCTCCAGAACTCAGGCCATAAATAGAGGCAAAGGGGAAAAGGTGGGAGTCGCCACTCAGGAACCTGGAGGAAACAGGATAAGCCTGGAGGAATGGCCTCTGGAAAAGGATGGGGGGGTGCAAAATGAAACTGCTAACACTTGAGGATAACAGTCTGCTGGCCATACTCTTGACAATGGACTGTGACAGCCCTTCTGGAAAAGGCAGAACTCTTAGGACTTCATTCAAAGCTCAGATGGATCCTTAGGAGACAGGCACTTCCCCACTGCCCACAAATCCTGGACATCGCCAGTCAAATATAAACAGAAGCTGTCATCTTGAGTGTCCTGGAGCTGAGCTCAATAAATGTGTCTTCTAGGACTCCAAGTTAACCAGGGCACAGCAAATACTTAGCCAGGCCAGTATATTTCCTGTACTCTCTATTTCTTTGATGAAGCCAAGGGTAATAAAATAAGTTCATATATGTACTTTAGTCCAAAAATTAACCTCTAGGAGATGCCCTAAATTCAGTGTAGATTCTGACAGGCCCCTGGTTCTGTTTGGTATATGGACCTGGTAACAACACATGCCCAAAGTCAACCTATAACTTCAAGTTTGGACCAGACTTTCAAAGTCATTTTGGCAAGATACCGAAAGGCCGAAGGCTGCATGGTGCTCCACATAAGGTAACCTTGCCCTCAGACAAGGAGTGAGACCCATGACTTTCACAGAAGCAAGAGGATTTCTCTTCCTCCAAAAACAAAGGGGAGGAAGGAAGAGGAAGAGAACCAAATCCTCATCTTACACATGGAGAAATCAATTGAAAATGTCCAAGAAGTAACAAAACATATAACTTTTGCTTCTTATACCACTAATCAGTGTCAAGCAGCCATTTTACAAGAATAGGTATGTCAAGTTGTCATACAGTATTTTGCATTTACAAAACAAAAACAAAAATCCATTTTGGAAAGCGATGATGTGATTTTTCAGAATTCTTGGACATAAGCTGCAGCAATGGGAGGAAGTCGCTTATTGCAAGTCAGTGTCACTTACGATTGTGTTGTTTTCTGAACCCCTCTCTCTGCTCAGGAACCTTCTCTTGTGCCTTGTCCGTCTCTCCCTGTGCAAGTCTCCCTCTACTTTCTCATTCTCCCCACCCTACCTGTCACTAGCTTTCCTCCCAACTCCACTCCAATTTCCTGTTTTATTCTCCTCTTCTCACACTGGTACCTTTAGCCTGCCATTCTACCCTGATGCAATATGGGACTAAGATCATTACATTTTCAGAATAGAATTGTATGTTTCTTGTCTTTAAGTGTGAAACTGGAATAAAAAACGTTTCATTTAGCCATTTTCTAAAGCCCATCTTGATCCCTTGATTTTTGCTTGGTTTTGGTTTTGGTTTTTAAAATCAAAGGCAGCTGCATTCCTTGGACCCAGGACCTGAGCAGGAAACCCTCAGAAAAAAAGAAGAGCCCTAATCCCTGCCTAGAGAAGCCAGTGTAGACCTGGAAGAGGGTCTGCATGGAGAAGATGGCTTTCTAGAGGGGGTGCCAGGGAAGAGAAAGAAGGCCAGCGTGAGAGCCACGTAAACCAACTTACTTTGCTCCTGACTTACGAGCCTAGCAACACCCCATGTGGAGAAGTCAGCAGCCCCAGAAGACACACCCAAGCAATCAGGGCACCCACCCAAAGAATCACCTATTCCTCATTGCTTTTGAGATCCCTTTTTGGAGAAGAAGCTGCCAAAATGCCTGAGTCTTTTACTCACAACAGCTTCTTTTAAAATCAGGTCACCCCTATCCAAGTAAAATTATTTTGTAACCTAGATGCTAGACGCATCTTACAAGAGCTTTTTAGGTCCTGATGACTCTTTGAATATTAGCTCTTTCTCCCACCTCTGAGAGATCTATGCACCTCATGTGGCTGCCTGCCAGAGCTCCAAACTGTCTCATTAAAAATGATACTGACCAGGACAGGCCCAGGAATGATCCTATGTCTGCCACAAGAGGCCTCCCACTAGAGGATGAAAATCTGATCTCTTAATTCATCCAGCAGAGAATCTATCTGCAGCCTTATCATCCAGGCTTAATGTCCTGTTGCAGCCATAGGCTCCTAAGGGAATCTGGTCAGATGTTCCACTGAAATCAGCATGCACAGTGCAGCAGCTACAGCACAACTCAGCCCATGTCAAGAAAAGATTATAATTCCTTCAATATGGCTCACACTCCAGAAACCTACACCAGAGTAAACTGCTACATTCCTCCTAGTAACTACTCCTAAGTCATTTTCTTGTAAAGACACATGAAAAGAATATACTGGACCACAAAAGAGGCAGCACAACTGTCCCCAAGTATTTTCTTAAGAAAGTCAGGAAATAGCTCAGTTCAGAGAAGCAAACCAATAAATTTCCAAGCAATGTTTTCTACAATTGATGTAGGCAACTGGGGTGGGGTAGGGGTGTGAACCAGTTACCAAAGATCAGCAAAAGGAGATGAGTTTTTACATAGTGGCAAATGTTCCTTTTGGGCTTGCTTCAAACCTGTGTGTGGGCTGATTCTCTGAAATAAACAAATTCTCATGTATAACAGGGGTTATGGGGTGACTAAGAGAGTGAGGACTCTGACAGAAAGAAATATCCACAGATCACCTTTGCCTAATACTCTGCCTGCACTATGTCTTACCCTAGAGATACCTGACCAAAGATATAGGGCCATAGCACAGGATCCATGTGAACCTGAATGGATGGGAATATGCTACAATTAAATTCAGCTGCATCCTGAACTGGTACTGGTTTTAAGAGCATTGAAACACCCTGCTCCATCTGGCAAAAGGCCAGAAGGCTAACTCTGGCTTCAGTCAGTACCCATAAGCCGCAGAGAGGCACAACGTCCTGAGCAGCAGTTGGCCAAACACCCGTGAGGGAGGTGCAGCTGCCGAGCCTTTCGTGTTTACCAGGAAGAAAGACTGTTGATTTTGAAGATTTTTGATGTTTTCACTGCCAGTGTTATTCCCAACCCATTTTAAAATGCTATCTGATCAACACCCCTTTCCTCATCAGTCTGCTTGTACTTAAATGGTTCCATCAACCTTGAAGCGTGGAAATTCCTTTTCTTTCTCTTGGCCATATCTCAGTGCAGCCAAGCAGAAGAGCAAAGGAGGGCCGGTGAGATGGCTCAGCGGCTTAAGCGCCTGCCCAGCAAGCGCGAGGGCCCGAGTTCGACTCCCGGAACCCACATACGAAAAAGGGGCCGGTGATATTGCTCAGCGGCACGGGCGCCTGCTGGCGCGCGAGGTCCTGAGGTCGACCCCTGGTACCCACAAAAAAAAAAAGAGCAAAGGAAAGCCAGGATCTCTGCCACTGCCTTGAAGGGCAGAGAGAAGAAATTAAATGTATTTTGGGATACCTGGGACACCAAAGAGCTGCAGGATCTCTAAGGGCCAGATAATACCATTTGGAAGGACTCTCGCAACTGGGTGTGGGGTTCTACTGAATTGGTTCCATGTTCTCACTCTAAAATGAGCTACCCAAATGTAGTAGGCCATGAAAATGGAAAAAGATTAGAATTAATTAAGAAGCTCCATTACACTGAGGGCAAAGAATAGTCAAAGCAATCTTGCTGGATGGACCTGGCATGCTAGTAGTCAAGGTGAGAAAGAGGCATTTGCAAAATATGCTGAGAGTCTGCCCAGGCCCTTTTGAATACCAGGTTCTTGGATTGTTTTCTGTTTTTGTTTTTGTTTTTAGCACAGTCTTGAACACTGACTATTATGTAGAAAAAGGAAAAAAGAAATATTTAAAGAGGAGAAATACATCCTTGGGAGACACAGCAAGAATGCCGTTTGAAGTAAGAATCTTTTCTTTCTTTCTCTCTCAACACACAAACTTGCGCACACACACACCACTTAACTGCCTTAGGAGTACTCTGTTGCTATGGCTGGTGACCAGCTCACTCTGTCATAGCCAGAAGTAGCCTGTGACATCCAGCGATGCAGTGGGGTAGTTATTTACCCAGCTCCCTTCCTGGTGCTTGTCTACTAATTGCCTGGGGTGCCCTTAGAAGGACTACTGATGCACTGATACTCAAGGGCTTGCACTTAAAATGTCTTTCATCTTGAAATGCTGTGAGATCAAGCTAGTTCTAGTAGATCCTTGACTTTTGAGACCTATACAGGGAAATACCCTAGAAGTATCACAGTGAACCAAGCTACCCATCATCACTGATAAAATATAGTATGTAGATTCCATAATCTCCATGATGCTTATAATGAGACACAAAATTCCAGCCTATTGGGCACTAAACAGACAGTCATACAAAGCTTAACAAATCCTCCCCCAAAAAACATTGTCATTCACCAACAAGTTGTGAAAATGGATCAAGTGTGGGCTACAAAGGTCATCTTGACTTGACATTGATACTGAACCTTGAAGCAAAAGTAGTTTGTAGAAGTAAAATACTGATGGAAAACATTGCAACTTTTATTTTATTTTTTTTTATGTGGGTACCGGGAGTCGACCTCAGGACCTCGCACTTGCCGAGCAAGCGCTTGTGCTACTACTGAGCTATCTCACCGGCCCATTGCAACTTTTAAAAGATCTCTTTTAGAGGTTACAATGGAAACCCAAAGGCTGGCTAACCAAGAAAGCAACCATTAAGCAAATGTCTCTCCCCTTCCAGACCAAGCCTTCATGTATCTCAAGGATGGAGTATGGACTCTCAGACACAAACTCTAAGGAAGACAGTTGTCCAAGCAGGAGCTCTGGATGGCTGAAGCAAAACTGGTATCAATCACATGTGAGCAGAGAAATTCTCTTTGGTTTCCTCCCTAAGTGTAGTTTCTCAGACACCTGCATCAGAATTCCTGGGATCTCTCCAGACCTCAGAAATCAAAATTGTTTAGTGTAGGGCTGGGGATGTAGCTCAGCCTGCCTGCCTGGCAAGTGTGAGTTTCTGAGTTTGATTCTGGTACCCCCCCCCACCAAAAAAAAACTGTTTAGTGTATTGTATGGCCAGGGAATCAGCACTTTTAACAAGCCACCAATGTCCCAAAAGTTGTTAGCCTGTTTCTGCTGATCTTCTTCTGAAATTGGGGTAATTAAGGAAAAGGTTGTGTATCTCAGTTAGGAAAGACATTTAACAATATATGGGCTAAGGAAGGGAAGGAGAATGGCTGAGGCAATTAGGAGAAAATCTCTCAAGATGAGACGGAATATGATGATCTACTACCCACCCCACAGGGAAACTGTCCTTTCACTGCAACTGAGGAAGATCGTAAGAAGGAAGGTGATCTCTTTACAGGAACCAGAGAGGGCTTGGGTTGGAAGGATCTGGATTAGCCTCGAGAATGAAAGAGTTCATCAATACGGATGAGTCCATCCAAGTTCAGCCTAAAGCACCCAGTAAGAATGTTCTGGCCCACACACCAGAGCCCCGGGGAAATGGCAACTGCCTGAGGCCACCCTAAGTCCTCAGGGATCCAAGGGAGCAGCAAAGCTGCCTCTCCACTCCCTCCAGATTGCACAGCGCCTGACCTAGGGTCACCAATGCCCACTAAGCTCTGTTTGGCCTGAACTGAGATCTACATTTCCCTAACCCCAAGAGTCAAGGGGTTTCACCTGTCACTCTCAAGCCCTGAGGCTGTGGCTAGACCAAGAGGCTCCACATGGTGGTGGTGAGTGCCAGTGCTTCTCAAGCATGGCCACCAGCCCAGCCATATGGGCATCACTTGGGCACTTATTAGAAATACAAAACCTCTGGCTCTACCCCAAACCTTCGAGTCAGAGATTTGAAGGAGGGGCCAGCAACCCTTGTTTCACAAGTCCTCTTAGGTGATTCTGATGCAGGTGAAGTTTGAAAACCAGTGTGTTAATGCTACTAACTATATGAACCATGATGGTACATCAACAAAAGTAGCATCATTTGCATAGGCCTAGAAAACACTTTCAAATATATTATGTATAGGATTCCTCTCCAAATTTTAAGGCTTTATAATTCGTTTGAATCTCAGAGCAATGCTGGGTAACTCAAGCAGCATTATTAACTTATTTGATACATAAGAAGATTGAGGCTCTGAGAGGTAATTGACTGGTAGAGATTATATCCACCCAGAGCCCATTCATTGATGAACCACATCACAGTCAGAGACTTAACTCCAAGTAATTAACAGTTACCAGCCCACACCAATTTCTTTTCTCCATGGCCCATGGGGTTACTGCTGGCAGCAGAAATGAAATTCACTTTCTATCTGGTCTACTGATACTCACCTCAAGTGACTATTTCTAAGACCACCTTCCATTAATTTTGGAGTGGAACTGAAAAGGCAATTTTAAAATCACTAAGAGGGCCGGTGAGATGGCTCAGCGGCTTAAGCGCCTGCCCAGCAAGCGCGAGGGCCCGAGTTCGACTCCCGGAACCCACATACGAGAAAAGGGCCAGTGATATCGCTCAGCGGCACGGGTGCCTGCTGGCGCGCGAGGTCCTGAGGTCGACCCCCCAGTACCCACAAAAAAAATATAAAATAAAATAAAATCACTAAGAGACACACCTATTTAGTCTCAATGCTGACCTGACACAGAATTAAGAGACCAGCCCTCAACTGATAAACAGACCAAGTACTAAACTTTCATTGACAAGTTGTAGAGATGGAACTCACACTGCATTTTCCCATGGATGTGACATAGAATTAGTGGTTGGATCCCCAGGTCAAGCCACAAAAATCTGTGTGCTAGAGGGAGAGGCAGAACAGCATGAATGTGTTTGGCAATAGGCCAAAGGATTCAAATCCCAGCCTTCTACACATTAACTATGAGACAAAAACCCAAGTTACTCAGCCTCTCTGAGCCTGTTTCTTTACTTGGAAATCATAATACTCACCTTGCAGGATGGTTGAAAAGATTAAATGACAATGTACATAGTGTCTGGCACACAGTAGACACTAAACAAATGGTTGTAGCTTATATTGTTTAACTCGTAAAGTAGAAGTCATACTTTATTTTGGCCTTGAAAACTATGCATTTTTAAAACAAAAGCATATATTTGAAATTACTAACTGCAGGAGGATTAACCACCCCCAAAAAGATCAAGATAAAGCAGGAAGGGTGGAGGGCTCAGAGGTAGTGTAAGATGTCAGGCCCTGTCATCCCCCAACCCTTTGGCCTTCCTTCTGCTCTCCGTTCAACTGTCACTCCTTTGGGAACCCTCCTTGGCCTCACAGACTGGGTCAAATCTCTCCAGTGTATGCTTCAGTAATCCAGAGCACTTCTTCTACATAGCTTTACACTGATTCTGATTTTACTTTTATTTTCTCAATGTCTGTCTTCCCTACAACCCACAAGATCCATGAAGTCAAGGTCCAGGTCTGTTTTTGCTAGACATGTTTTTCTCTGGCACTTTGCCCTGTGCCTGGAATACAGTAGGCACTCAAATATTTGTAGAATGAGTCATACCACAGCAGTTGGGCAGGGATGGATAAAAGAAAAAGGAGGTCACATGCAAAAGACTACGCATACGTGCAGGTAACTCCCAAGTCAGAAGTCTGTGGCTCAGGGCTACCTAAGGAAACATACAACTATTTCTGTCCCAACAAAATCAATCTGTCTCTGCCACATCACTTGGGCAAAAGGGCTGATTATTAAATGCACAAGTTATTAAACCCATAGGCATCCTCTTCCAAGAGCTGTACATCCTCAGGCCTTGGTCTGCTCAAAGAGCATGTGCTACATGAAATGAAGATGGCACAGGAACCCATCCAGCCCTGAGTTTGTTCCTGATCTCCCTACATCAGTGTCAAAGAGGAGGGATGATGCCAGCCTTAGCATAGCCAGAACTCTGCAGCAAGGCATGGAAAATAATGCTGCCAGCTGCAATTTCCTCAGTGTCTACCTGTACCAGAAATAGCTCTGGGCAGTCCTCAAAAACCTAATGAAATGGACATGGTCACAATACTACAGATGAGGAAACTGAGACTCAGGGAGGTTAGGAGCATGTTCATGAGCACATATCTAATAAGCAGCAGAGCCAGAACTAGAATCAAATCAGATTGCAAAGTAGGTACACTTAGCCATTCTAGGAAAGAGCTATAGGCTTCAGAGAGTCACTGCAACAAGGTCTGAACACACTGCAGAAAGAAGACGCAATTCTAGCTCGGATTCTCCCCCTGCTCTGGGATCCAGGGCAAGTAACTTCACTGCCCAGGTCTCAGGAAGCTTCCTCCCCAGCAATGTAAGGGCGGCCCACATGTTCATTAAAGGAAAGACTGTGCTGTGGATCCCGGAAAAACACCTGCCAGTCAAAACCTATCATGAAATCACACTGTCCGGCCCAGGACACAGCTGTTCTGTCACTCAGCTCTCTCTCACCCATGCGGGAGGTTTTGGAACCTTGTGGGGGTTTTTTGTTTTTTTCAAAATGACAGAGGCCACCAATTCATCTACTAGGCTCTCTGAAACTGACTTGGAATGAGCCAAAGATAAGCAACAAATGAAAGGAAAACTATTTACATACATTTAAAGAAACCCAAACCTCCCTTTCTGGGTAGAAAATTGAAAAAATAACATATGCTGCGAAAAATGCAAGTAGGTGTCTGTCTCCAAGTCTCCCGTAGGTCCATCAGCATTTTTCTATGCAAACCAAGACCCTCTGGGATGTGTTCAATACAGACCCATGACCAACTCCAGGGACAATCTTCAGGGACCAAGCCTATCCATCCACCCACGTAACAGATTTTCCCTAGCTTCGGCCCTGCACCGCTGCACAGAATGAGGTGCAATTTAGGGTCTTTTTTTACAAAGCCTTACAAGGTCAAAAATGAGTTGTTTCAACTCCCACAGAAGGCTGTGGTAAGTACAAACGACATTTCAGAAGCCAAAACCCAATGGTCAAAACGCGGAGTCAGCAATGGGCACAGCCAGTGCCAAGGAGCCTGGTACTGGCCAAGCTTTCGTAGCACTCAAGCATGTGCTGCCACCAGTTCCATAAATGTTCCCACCACTACTAGTCCCCACCAAAAACAAGCACTGTTATCCCCGGCTCCCTTCCCCTGCTGAACCAACACTGGAACAGGAGTCACAAAAGAGCTGACATCCATATTCGCAGATACCTGAGCCTTCATTTTCTTTGCAAACTCACACTGATTTTTACATGTATTGTATGTCAAGGCATGGAAGAAACAGCCAAAGACATTTTGTAAAATGTTTCTCAAAATAAAACCTGAACTACAGGGAAGAGCTGATGGGGGACTGGAAGAAGGATCAAAGGAAAAATAAAGATGGAGAATCATGTAAAGAGAATCCCCATGTTAAGTTACCCCCCAACCTGAAGCTGCCTTCTAGGCTTGGTCTTGTTCTCCATCCTCCTCACCCCTACTTACAGAGCCCTTCTAAAGGGAGTTCTGCCATTCTACTCTAAACATCAAGCATCAAAGATACAACGAAACTTAACAAACCTATCAAACTAAGCCAGAACCTCATTTCCTGCAAATCAAGAAAAGCAAACTAACAAATGTAAGTGACTCCACCATGATATAAAACACCAAACAGAATTTCAAGACATTGCAAGCTTCTTAAAAAAGCTCCTATGTGCCTAAATATGCTATCTAGATAAACCCTTTTAAATCAAGTAAGATAAAATTTTATTGATGTAATAAACATTTTAAATTATTTAAAAATAAAAGAAGTATTCTTGCATACTGAAAGGTCATGGAAAACAGCAAGCACTGAGGGGCTTAAAAGAATGTAATAGGTCTAGAATAAATATAATTTATTAGATCAAAAGCTATGGTTCTCCAAATTAGGGAAAAGGGTACTAGACAAACTTGAGACAACAGACTTTTACTTGGTAAAATGTGTTAAATGGACATTTCTACAAAAAGATGTATAAAGTGTCTTTATATGTTAATTTGACTACACTAAATACCACATATTCTACCACATACATACTAAGGATACTTCCTATCTTATCCTTGTCTCGAATTCAAAGTAATTTCCACAGAGGAGTCCTGCACCAGAAAATAAGATAGGAGAGTGTACACCTACTATGTGCTGACCTCTGAGCCAACAAGATGCCCCGTTTGCATGACCTCTGTCTCCCTAGTCCCAACACAGCCATGAAAAGTTAAGGAAGGAAAAAAGGATGGAAGGTCATACCATGCCTTCAGAAACAGCTGACATTTAACAGCAGGGAGAGGTGAATAGTATATAGAGACAGCTCAGTAATTAGTCTAATGGAGAAATATATCAACCCCATTTAGGGATGACTTTCTCATATTAAGAGGGCAACAAATGTAGATTGGTTAACTCTTTCATCATCCTTTCCCAGATGACTTCTGAACCAATATTCCCATCTTTCAGGCCTTCCGGGTGGAGGGCAGAGTATCCTCCTCTAATTTTAATCTTGCTTTTGGTCATCAGTAACACTGAATCTGCAATTCAGCCAGACTTGAGAGTAGCAGAAAAATAAAGATGGCAGCATCCCAGGAAAAGGATGAAGTCACATCACTAACTTCAAGAAAGCAAGTTTTCTAAACCTGGCCCCTAGACAGTCATAGGCAAAAGTACAATAAGTAGGATGATGAAGCTTGGACAGGATCCCAAGACCCAAGCCAGAGGTGACTCCTTTTCTCCTTTTTCTTTTCCCTTCAGTTGATTATTCATCTTTTGTCTTTCTACTCAATCAACACATATTTCTTTTTTTTCTCTTTGTTTTTCTTTTTTTGTGTGTGGGTACCGGGGGTCGACCTCAGGACCTTGCGCGCCAGCAGGCGCCCATGCCGCTGAGCGATATCACCGGCCCTTTTTTCGTATGTGGGATCCGGGAGTCGAACTCGGGCCCTCGCGCTTGCCAGGCAGGCGCTTATGCCGCTGAGCCATCTCACCAGCCCAACACATATTTCTTGAGCCCCCTACTTAACATGTTTCCCAATTTAATCCCACTTTCATCAAATTTTGAAATCCATCATTCACAACACCTAACATTTCATGGATTCCCCTTTTGGGGGATCTTGCAGAAAGTGTTTTGTAAAAAACATCTCATGAGAAATTTTGCCAAATGTTGTTTTATGTTGTTGGATGACAAATTCCACCAGTCCCCACAGTCCAACACCTTCATGTCAGTATTCACAATCAGAGCAGAATGTACACGCACAAAGTACTGATAACGAATACAGGGCCAGAGTTCCTTCTGCATGACCACCTGTAGGACAAGCAGCAGACGATTTGTAAGGTTGGCACTAACAATCCAACAGTAGTAACAGCAACCACAATGTATTAAGCACAACTTCTCTACAGGTTAAGCATAAGACTGGTGCTTACTACATAAATGTAAAGTTCAATCAAGCCTGACAATACCGATGAGGCCAACTTGACCATCCTAATTTAATGAAGATGAAAAATCAAACTCAAAGACTTTGCCTACAATGAAATAAGAGGCAGCATTAAAATGTGGATTCAGGGTCGGTGAGATGGCTCAGCAGTGTAAGCACCTGCCTGGCAAGCACGAGGGCCCGAGTTTGACTCCCGGAACCCACATACGAAAAAAGGGCCGGTGATATCGTTCAGCAGCACAGGCGCCTGCTGGCGCACAAGGTCCTGAGGTTGACCTCTGGTACCCACAAAAAAAAAAAAAAATGTGGATTCATTGGATAAAAAAGATGTGGTATTTTTATACAATGGAGTACTATTCAGCCATAAAGAAGGATAAACTGGAGACTTTTATAGGTAAACGGACGCAACTTGAGAAAATACTCTTAAGTGAAATAAACCGGACGCACATGTGTAAACATTGTATTGTCTCCCTAGTGTGAGAAACTGAAAGAGTAAATAAGACCCAAAATGTATAATAAATATGGTAAAACAGGAAGAAACTGGTCAAAAGGAAAGAGAAACTGGGATGGGGGAAGGGGGAATAGAAAGACGGGAAAAGAAAAAAAAATTTATATATATATGATAGTTCAGATAGAAACACTACTAATTTTGCTTAGTTCATTGAGAAGAAAGGTTTGCGCTAATATTGTTTGGACAACTGAATGCTGATATCTTGTACCCCGAGTAACTAATTTAAAGATAACAATATGTAGTGTATTAACCATCATTACCCTCCTATTATGTTGTTTTGAAATTTTGTTCTATTTTTTTCTCTTTACAATAAAAATAAAAATAAAAATTTTAAAAAATGTGGATTCATGACTGTCTAACAGCTCTACTTCCCCTTTCCGCGTGGGGTGGAGGACTGAGGTAGGACTTCAGAATGTATGGAGCCTAGTTGTGGATGCTCACCCTTCTGCACATGGGAATGGCAGGTGGGAATGAATGCTGAGATGGGAAATCTACATGCCAGAAATAAACGTGAACATTTTCTCTATGGCACCAGTAAGGTCACTAACCTCCCAAACCATTACCTTACATTTTTACATTTGAACATTTTTAAAGTAATTTATTCTTGCTATGTAAAAGACTTCAGCACAGACAGGCAAGATCTGACCTGATTGGGCTGGGCTGCAAAGAAACAATCTGTTCCTTTTTAAGTTACATTCCAAGATCCGTCTAAAACTTTCAGGTTGCAAACCTAGTACTAGACCCTCCTAAGGCTAGGCTACCAGAGAACTATTGTTTGTCCACCTCATTCTCAGCTACCACATATGAAAATGACAGGAACGTGTGAAATATGCCTTCGATCCTTCTGATCCCGCAGGACTACAGCCGATCTCTGCAACCCCAAGTTCCTGAGTACCGGAGCATGCAAGTGTGATGTTCAAAAAAGTAATTATAAGAAAGCAACAGACTCTCTCTTGGAAAATCACATCCATCAACATTCCTACCACAGTATTATTTTGGGAAATTTCCTTGCAGTTTTTTTTTTTTTCCATAAACATTTAAGCACATGATTGTGACCACAGTTTATAAACAATTTTGTTTTTTCTTCCTCTAACTCCTATTTCTGCTTGATTATCAAGGGTCACCTGTTCTATAGCAGTGTTCCTAGCCAGCCCCTCACCCAGCTGAAATGGACTCCTTTCTTTTCTGTGCCTGAAGGTATGGGATGGGGCCAGTGCACCGATGTTAAATAAATTTGTCCTACGAATAAATAATCCCTGGCAACTATAAACCAATAATGATTCCTGGCACAGTTATAAAACAAATAGTTTGGGGACATTTAGAAAAGAATGTGAACACTAGGTAAAGGCAATGTGGGTATACAAGGACCACATCACTCCAAAAATCAATTGATATGCTCATGTCATTACCAAGGTAGTAGGTCAGCTGAGATGAAAAACAGTATATATCTGGATTTCAGTAAAACATCCTCACATGAGTCATTTGCAGGTAAGTTAACAAAACAAAGCAGTTAGTTTGCACAACTGTCTACCTATGCTGGTTGACAACTACTCTGGCTCACAAACATATATATATGTATCCCTCATGCAATAATTAAACTTGACTGAGCTACCTGTCTGTCTTCTTTCTAGACCAGGGGTCAGCAAAACTATAGCCCAAAGGCCAAACCCACTCATCACTTAGTTTGGTAAAGTTTTATTACAATAGACATGCTATTCATTTACATGTTGCTGTTGGCTACTTCGGCATTACAGTGGCAGAAGTGACTAGTTACAAGAGAGTTGTATGTATGGCCTGCAAAGCCAAAAACATTTTCTATCCATCCATTTAAAGAAAAAGTTAGCCCACTTCCAGTAAGGTTATTTCACTTCCTTGTTGTGCCCTCACACTAGCACACTGCCTGGCATACAATGGGCACACAGTAAACATCTGGGAAGTAAACACATACACAGGCATTATTCATGGCCTGATGACAAGGGAGAAAGAGGTTAGTGGCCGCATGACATAGGATTCAATTTTTAGTCACACCCTGTCCAATGTCTTTTTGACACTGACTTAGCCAGACAGACACAGGACACAGGCTTATCAAACCCTTGGGTGGCACAAAAGGGGAAGAAAAGCTAACGCTACGAATGACAGGGTCAAGATTCAAATAATCTTGACCGTCTAGCATCCTGGACCAAAAAGAAAATTAACAGTGCAAGTACAGGCTGGGAGCAGTTTTTAATTTCCTTAAGTCCACAAAACCAGCCCCGGCAACTATTCGTGTGACATATAGGAGGGCACTGTGACTGCCCACAGGCTCATCAGCACCTGCAGTGCCGTGAGTAATGCAATCTTCACTAACATCAAAAGTAGAACGGTGTCTAGTCCACAAATAAAAAATAACACTACTGCTATACCCTGCTACAGTCGGGCAGAGAATTCAGCTCAGAACACCACACCTGTTTAAATGTACTTTGCAATGGATTCTAACCACTTAATTTAAAAGGCACGCAATGATTTATAGTGAAAGTCCCTATTCCACTCACTGCTGCAGGCACCCAGTGCCCAACTGAGAAGCAACCAACATGACCCATTTCTTATGTGTCCTTCCAGAGCAGCTGTTTACATACACAAGCTAATAAACACCTGTTCGCCTCTCTCTTTTTTCCACAAGTTGTAGTACAATACATACACAGTTCCATGCTCTGCTTTCTCACTTACAAAATATATCCCACAGAATACTACGCTAGTACTTGAAAAGCTGCCTCATTGCTTTCTGTGGCTACACAGTCTTCCACTTCTCCATTGCATGGAGCCTCTATATTGATGGACATTTAAGTTAATCCAATCTTTTGCTGCTATACACCATGCTGTTAGTAATACACATACATCTTTTCACACATATGAAAACGCACCTGTAATACAAACTCCAAGAAGTAAAATTACAGGGATATAAAGTGGGTGCATTCATAATTTGGATGAATACTGTCAAACTGGACACTGCCTTTTAGAGCATAATGGACAAAATAAACAGAATTTTCCAAAAGGGTCTGGAAATTATGTCCCCAAAGGAAGAATCAATGAGGCTTAATGTGGAGAAAAGAGGGCTGGGGCAAAGGTGAGCACCACCATCTTCAAAAATTCCTGGGTAGCACCAGTAAGTTCAGTTCTTTCTTCTCCATGTGCTTGACCCATCTTTGGGGGCTTACATATATTATCCATTGACAGTCACAGCAACCCAAGAGACTGCTATGCCTATTTTCATTAGGCAGGGAAGGAAACAAAGGCCAGAGTCCTCTTGCCAAAGACCACAGAGCCAGGAAGGACCAGAGCCTAGCTGCTGATCAGACCAGGTAACTCTACCACCTGCGCCCCTCACCCCATAATCCCTTCTCTAAGGGCCAGGCCCTGAGGCCACAGCAGTATTCTCAGGCTGCATCCACAACTACCTTGGTGGCTTCCACTGCACAGGCCCTGCCCCAGATTCTGATCTAACTTTTCAGGGGACAGCAGGCATAGTTTTCATAACACCCCCTCAGGTAATCCAATGTGCAGCCAAGGCTGCACTATTGCTTTAAGTCACAGCACAGAGCAGGCATCACAAATACCTGCAGCGCTTGTAAAACTGATTTTGAAGCTCCACCCCTTAAGTTTCTGAGTCAGCAGTTCCGAGGTGGGGTTGCAGAATTTGCACTTCTAACAATTTACAGGAGATGCTGGTGCTACTGGCCCAAAATCAGGCTTTGAAAATTCTCCAGAAGCAAGAACTACTACTATGCTTAGCAATTAGCAATTAACATTTTACAAGTTTCATTATGCCAATGAACTTACTTTGCTTCGGAAGGTCTAATGGGATAACGTCCTCTAAGACATGAAGTAAAAACAGATATTCAAGTGTCTTATCCAAGTTTGTAGAAGTTATCCATGGTACAAAAACCTTCATTCCTTTTCTTTTTTGTAAAATTCTTTAGCTTATGCTCAGGTTTTCCAACATATCATCTCCACCACACCAAGACCAGACTCTAAATTCCAAGAAGGCAGGAATCTTGTCTTATCTTGTTTTTTCTTATTCTTCCTGATCCGAAAACATAGTGTTCAATACATATACTTGAATGATGGAATTAATCATTCTGGGTAAAAATAGTGACACATACATCCTAAAGGAGAAAATGCTAAGACAAGTTGATTTTAGTTCATATTAAAGAATTTTAACAATTAGAAACATTCAAAAATAAAATAAATTGCCTTCGTGAGTAAAGAGCTTTCTGTCCGTGGAGAGACACTGGCAGGGACCCAACAGCTAAATGACAGAAAGGTCAAAAAACAACTACACACTCCAGTGCAGTGCATAGTTGACGTCCACCACCTCTAACACCTTTTGCAAAACTAAATTTAATCTGCGTGTGCTCCAGTAAAGAGGAGGTGCTTTAAAAGTCCTTCTTGAATCCTGGTCAACTAGCCTACCAAAAACTTCGCTACATAAATTTATACCAATTACTGCACTTTTATACATCAGTTTCCCTGGACACAAAATGAAGAGATTAGTCAATAAGTCTCTTGGGATTCTCTAAGCAAGTGACTAGCAAATAACAAACAACTAGCAGATGTTGTAGCAAAGTAGTACTTAAAATGGATACAACTGATGTCTACCTTTGCGCTCTCTGCCATTCTGCACTGCAACTAATCCTGCATCTAATTGATACTTCCATGAAAATTAAACTTGAGGAAGAACCAAGGGCAAATTCAAAAACACACAGATCTACACTTAAAGTTCGATGTCTTCACCAGTTTAATTACTCACCTATCATTTTGTTTAAAAAAAAAAAAATCATTCTTCCAGCAGCCACTTAGTAGACACCCACTGTAAGCAGAGAACTATTCAAGACCCTTGGGGAATACAGGGAAAAAAACACACTGGGGTCTGCCTTTTTGGGTGCCTGCCTGCATGTACAGCTTTGGATTTCCCCCACCTGGGTAATGTTGAGGGGTATAGCAGAATTTACTGGTGTGGAATTGTGTGTTTATAGATTGATTTCAATAAGGAAAATTACAACCTAGAATAATGCCAGAATATCAGAACCAGGAGTGAACCAAGATCCAGAAAAAATTCTTAACTTTTAAGACCTACGATACTAGGTATTAAAGTTTTCATCTTCATAATGGGCCAGAACACAGAGTCATGTCTGACCCAGCCCTGGCCTAAGAACCATTTCATTTGCACATGAATGAACAATCTAAAGGGGTAAGCCTGGGAGCGGTTCTTAGGCAACAGCTTCTGAACATCACCATCACTGTGATGTCTTAAGAGGCCATCAGAGATTTCAGAGGGGAAAGAATAAGAAACTGAGGAAGTCTCCCAGGCAGCAATATAAAACTTTTATTTACTTATTTGTACATTAAAAACTGTGTTTCCAGACATAATACCAAAAAATGAGAACATACTCAGCCACTAAGGAAACACTGGGAATCTTTATTGAGGACCCCCGCAAAGGTGGGTAGGAAACAAAGCAGGAATTCCATTCTTGGTCAAAGAACAACTGAAACACTTGGCTGTAATGTTAGACAACACAAATGACCTTGTCAGAATTCAGGCAGCTAAGAGAGAATGACTCAAAAGAGAGAAGCCAGTCACTCTAATGGCAGACATGAAAAGCTGAAATGGGTGCTGCAACAATTCAGCTTATAAACAGATTTTGATATCACATCCAGTGCATGCTAACAAAACTCTTCTTTCTTTTCAAGGAATAGCAAAACCTGCCTCTGGACCAGTTCACAACCACACATTGTCAACACTTAAACTGCAGAATAGCTTGCTAAAGGCATAATTGCAAGGATAACAACGTCAAGAAAGTTAACATTTTTCCAGTTCCTGCTGATATATGGCTGAGGAGACTAAGGGATGGAGAATTAGAAGATGAAATCATATAGCTCAAAGGTCCCAAAACTCTAAGATGTCAACCGCAGTGCTTATTAAATTGAGAATCGCAGGCCCCTCCTCTAAAGAGCAGGGCCTTTATGTTGCCACAAAACTCTGTTCACACTCTAATCACATCGTCTATTTCCTACTCACCTTTGAGCACTTGCAGGTCATGGACTGGATGCCATCCATTATCACATAGCAAGTCTTCACGTTTTTTATTACAAAAACGAATGCTGTTACTACCCTCTGACTAGAATGCCTTCCAAGATGCTGCTCCACCTAACACCCTTCCCACCCATCCTAAATCCAGCTCAGGTGTCACCTCCCCCAACCAGACACAACTAGATGTTCCCTCTCACCGCTCCCAGAGGTTCCTGTACAAACCCATTAGCACTTATCACACAGCTTTGTAATCATCTTGTTTGCCTGTGAGCCAACTCAAGGGCAGTGATTTTTGCCTTTGAAACCCCAGCACCAAGCTCAGCTTGCCATATATAAGCTGCTCAACGGATGTTTATTTTTTATTTATTTATTTATTTTTGGTACGGGAAATCAAACTCAGGACCTTGCACTTGCCAGGCAGGCGCTTGTGCTGCTGAGCTATCTCATTGGCCCTCAAGCCCTCGACAGATGTTTAGAAGGTGTTCAACAAATGTCAGGTGGGCAGGAAGAATGGAAGGGAGGAACTAATCTTCACAACTTCTTACAGACTCAAAACTCTTACAAAGTTGTAGATGTGTTTCACTGAGGTAGGTGGGGGAATCCCTATTCTTTCCTTTGCCCATATTTGAAGTCAAGTCCTTTGCAGCTTGTCTCCAAACCCACTATGATCAGATTTGTGATGGCTGCCCTTGAAAAGAGCCTCATCTATGGATGTTCCCTATATACACCCACCTGTGGTCTACCCGCAGCACATATCTTCCACTCCCTCCTCCTACCTCCTGCATGGCTTCCTGAACTCCCAGGGCCCTCCCACAACTGCCAAGGCCTGTATCCTCTGTACTGAGCACAGGGTACTTATCTCTGCCAGCGTCATACTCACCATCTCCTCATGGACCTCTGTAGAGATGGCGGTCTCCAGACAATACCTCCCAAAGCATAGGCTAAGAGAGGGACTCCAAATGTCCAGAGCTGGAGAGGCACTTTTCAGGCAAAGCTTTCACCATGTGGAAAGACTAAAGCTAAACTTTTGCCCTCAGCTAGCTCTGCCATGCCTCTGGGCTCTGGGCAACTAACAGCTCACAACCAGGGAGAGCTGCACTCAGCTTACAGTGTGGGGGCGACAAGTCCGTGGTCCACACCCTGATATACCTCACCTTTTTTTGCAAAGCTCTATATCGTTGGCAAGGCTTGCTCCGACATTTACCTCTCTGATCCCTTTGTCCCCCGAGCTGCCTGCCAGGACCCCATTTTACATGTGCAGAAACTGCTCTGAAAGGCTAAGCCTTTGCCCAAGGTCATATAGCTAAAAAGCAGAACTGGGGCTCACAAACGCAGGTTCAGATTCTCCCTCTGGCACTCCTTATTGCAGCCACGCTGCCCACACCTATCACTCTCATCTCCCAAACCCAGAATGGTTCTCTTATCCTCAGTCAAAGCCTTCCATTTTCAAAGCCGACAACCCTTTAAAGCTTTTCTGAGAGTTTTTCCTATTCACATTTTAGCTGCCACATAACAAACCCTATTTCCTGATTCTTTCTTGTGTTTATTATGCTCAGGACATTTTTTCCTAATACCCTGAGAATTACTCCCATAGGAAACATTCAGCTCCTTTGGAATGGATGTGACACTAAACCCTCTTCCCTAAGAGCCTTCCTTTGGGCGCGGGACAAGTCTGGTGGACACTGATAAGCCACAGTGTGCTATGGAGAAGCAGCACTGCTGGGAACCGTGTAGTCTGCAATCCTGGCTCCAGCATCAACAAGCTGTGCAGCCCACCTCAGTCCTGAGGCTCAGTTCTGAGCCCCAGTTTCACCGTCCATGAAGTATGGATAATAAAACCTAATTTAAACTGGGTGTGGTGACACAAGCCTGTAATCCCAGCTACTTGGCAAGCTAAGGCAATTTAGCAAGATCTTATCTCAAATAAAACATAAAATCCTAACTTAAAAGGTTATTGCCAGGATTTAAGATGTTGTGTGCATACAGCTAACACAAGGGCTGTGGGGTACCCTCCCCCACAAAATAGGTGCTGGTATTATCTCAATTGCTATCAGGTACAACCAATTTGGGGATGTGTGAAGCACAGTATATTTTTCTCATATCCAGGAGGTTTTCACCATAAGAAATATTCAAGAACCCCTCCTGTCAGAAATATTCCTAGTTCTGGAAGAGAAATCAGAAATAAATGGGCTGCTTTGACACCCCAGGAAGGCAAAAGGAGACGATTGTTCTTCCAGGGCTAAAATGGCTTCTGAAACACCTCACTTCCCCCTCTCAACTCCCATAACCCATGAGTATGTTATCCGAGACAAGCCACTAAATCCCATTGACCCTCATTTCCTCAGCTGTACAACAGAGATAACCTGGTAGGCCCTGGTGGTAGCCTTCCAAGATTCTGATTCCTGCTCCTTCCTTTCTGGCTGAAGCTCCACTTTGAACCTCCATTTTGTTCAGGTAACGCGCCCTCCTCCACATGGCTCCAGAAGCGTAATGCCCTTCTAATCAGTCATCACTGGCTCAGGGAAGACACCTTACATAAATTCGACCATTAAGGTATAGTGGAAAGAAGCTACCAAAACTTTCTGACTCCTGAGAAAGAACACCAAAATCAATCTGTATCCTTCTTTCCCTGGATACTGTATCCAACTGAGATGTTTGGAAATGCTGTAGCCATTTTACTCCCAGCCTACAAGGACACTAATGCCAACAATGCCAGACATGGGAAGACTCCAGGGTCTTTCTGCCATCACTGAGCCACTAACACAGTCAACTCCAAAGCCCAACCTATGTCTGGATTCAGAATCATCCCCTCACATACCTCCAGGGAGCACAATCCACCCTTCAGTCCAAATGAAACCACTCCTGCTTGAGAGACAATGCATTTCCTAATTGCCAGCCACTCTGACTTAGAGTTTGTTACTTGCAGCTGAAAATATCCAGATACAACCTGCATAACCTAGGGAACTTGGTAAAAATACAGACACTTATGTCCCACTAGGGAAAAATATCCATTTTTAACAAGCACCAAAGCTGGGTGTGGTGGTTCACACCTGTAATCCCAACACTCTGGGAGGCTGAGGCAGGAGGATCACAGGTTCCACTCTCACCCGGGCAATTTAGAAAGTCCCTGTCTCAAAATAAAAAGCGCTATGGCTGTAGCTCAGTAGTAGAGAGCCCCTGGACATGATTACCAGTATTGCAAACAAAAGCAAAAACCTAATTTGATGGAATGTAGAGCCTCCTAGTACAGTGCCAGGCATGCAGTCAGTCTCAAAGCATCAGTCCAAAATGTTCCGAGAGAAACACCATTCTTCCTCCCTACTTCCCTGAAAAGATACTGCTGAAAGAACAGACCAGGGCAACAGACAGGGCAATGTGAGCTGTTAAATACATCTTACCTCTTCCCCGAAAGGCTGCTTCTGCACAGTTTTAGGTAACCATCAGCTAACATTTGGCCAAAAAGCTTCTCCCATGGCAACCCAAAGATACTGGCTGCTCTTGGGCTACAGCTGGATCCATCACCCAGACTCTTTCACGGTGCCAACCGCAGTCTGCAGCACAGAGCTCAGGCCTACACACCGGCATCCCCATTCTCCCTGTGGCCTCTTCAACTTTACTAAAAGGTCATTTTCTTGGCCCGGCTATTTCTTATCCTAGACTGATCACCCCTGTGGCACCAGGAAACTGCAAAGGAAGTTTGAGTTATTAGAAGATGAAAGAAGGACCTGCTGAGCTACCAGGCTGATTCTCAAAACCATTGTTTTTGGAATGTCAGAGGGACAAGGGGTCATAGCCACCCCCTTCATTCCAAAGGCGGAAACTAAGACCAAGAAGGGGTGGGACTTGGGGCTCCCACTCATTGGGTTCTTTCCTTTTAGTACCTTCAGGATCATAGGGTGGTAGGTTTCCCACTATGGAATGCTAATGGGAGGAACGGGACTCAGACAGAAACATTTGGCTTGTGTAAAATGACAATAAAGGAAGGGGCAGGCACTAATTTAGAGGGCCTTTCCAGGACACAAGTTGCCTAGACAAACCACAAAAGCCAAGGGCAGCAAAGAACATCTCACCTATTCTTTTCTATGTTAATATGTTGAGACTAGGTTCATTTAATTCATTTGTGCCCCCCATCCCCATTCAACAAATTCTTGAGTGGCTGTGAAATCCAGAACACTACACCAGGAGTTGCAATGACAGAAAAGATAACATGAAGAACCTCAGTCTGACAGTGAAGATAAGGCAAATATAATAGAAAGTAAAAACAAGCTCCTTCTTCAGAAAGCCTACCAACCCTCCCTAGATCAATAGTGGTGAGGTCCTCTCTGCTATATACTTCCTCAACACGCTGGGATAAAGTTATCATTGTAGCAGCCACGTTGCTCTATACTCATCTGTTCATTTCTCTGTCTCTGTCTCTCTGTCTCTCTGCCTTTCTCTGTCTCTCTGTCTCTGTCTCTCTCTCTGTCTCTCTCTCTTTCTCTCTCTCTGTCTCTCTCTCTGATCCCTAGAGCACAAGACTGGTTACCTTGTTCACCTTCATATATCTAGCCTGGCACTAGGGTGTACTCAGTGAACACCAGTTGATGAAATGGATAAACAGATGGATGGATACACGAATGACACCTGAGTGGATAGGTAGCTGCAGATGTCAAGGAACTGTGGCCTGTGAATCAGGAAAACTTTCCTGAAAGTCTGAGGCATCTGAGCTGGACCTTCGAGGACTTAGACAAGTAGAGATGAAGGGAAGGCCCACTTCAACCAAAGTGCCTTGTATCATGTTAGGCACAAATCTGGATGAATGCTTCCTTGATGAGTCTACTATTGAACTGACTTTCCCTAAGAAGGAAGCCAGCTTCCCTTCTCACAGCCTTTCACTTCTCCTTAGATAAACAGAAGAAATCTCTAAACAGCAATCAAACTGGTAAGTCGAAGGAAAGGCAACTGCCTACCCATCTCTACAAACACTGGCCTCAAAGACAATGGAGGGTTAGGAATACAGCTCAGTGGTACAGCAGCACTTGTCGAGTCCATATGAGGCCCCAGGGTTCAATCCTTAGCACAATAAAAAAATTCTTTTCAAGAAATGGGGAAAAAAAGTGTAGCAGAATGAAGACACTCAATTTGCACCAATATGGAGAGTTTCCAGGATATATCATTAAGTGACAAAAGCAAGTACATCACTTCTTCCCCTTATACATGTTTCTGCATATAGATATCTCATAAGGGCATACAAGAAACTAATATAAGTGATTATCTGTTGGGTAATATATAATTTATCACCTAAACTAGGGCACTTTTGAGAGTGAAAGGAGGTATTATTTAGGAATCATTCACTGGGGCAAAAAACATAAACTGAACTTTGCTGGGCAAACTGGAATATAAGCTCTCTCCACCAAATGGAGGTTGGCAGAGGGAGTGGACAAAGCAGAGATGGGAATAAAAATGTTCAATGTGTACATTTTCATAGTATTCTGATTTTCAAACCATGTATGTGTATTAAATGTTTTAAAATGTAATAATATTTGAATGAGAAGGAAAAAGCCAAAGAATTTAGACTTCTAACTCTCTTAGACAAAAAAGTTCATTTCAGGGCCTCAATGAATGGCCACCCTAAAGGTATAAGATGAAATCACCACTCATCGCACAACTGTTTTGAAGGGCACAAGAAAACATCCCTGAGGGCAGAGAGCTGTACATGGCCTAAAAAGGCTGGGAGTCCGTGCTGGGCCAGCCAAGACGGGGAACATCGTGGAATATAAACAGTGTGAGACAGACATAAAGCAGTTCAGGTTTTCTACAATCATGGCAACAAAGTGAGATTGATTCAGGACTGAATCAAGCTCTTTATATTGTTTCTACTTAAAAAGGAAATGTACTGACTACAGTCCCCCTCACAGATTTATCTTTCCTGACATCAAGCACATTCACAACCTATTTTAAATTCCAAGGAACAATGCTGGGTTTAGGAAAGTGAATAGCAGCGGGTTTCATCAGCCTGTTCGGGAGGCTGGGCAGAAGCTTCTGACTTTTCATTATTCAGGAAACACACACGATACAGGTTTGTTTTTGTGGGGTATTTTCCTTCTTATCAGTCATAACTTCCAGTGAGGAAAATGCTCGTCCAGGATGCCTGCGCTTCAGATGGGCGAGGCCCTGTGTCGTATCACTGCAACCTCAGTTTCATAATCATCCCTTCCTTTCAGACATCACTACAGCTCCTCAGGCTCAGGCCTGAAGTTCCTGAGTGAGAGGACGTCTCACCCCAACCTCTAGGCTTCACCAAGCCCTTGGGTTCTGACCTTCCTCAGGCCAGCCTGACCACACCCCACTGTGAAGCCTTCACAAATTCCACAACATCCTGTGGATTGCAGGACCTTATAATTTATTGCCCAATCAAACAGAAGCACTGTTAAGAATCACTGCGACAACTGGCAAAACCACCCCAAGAAACTAGAAGATGAGATCATCCTTTAAAGGGTAAATCCAGTCCCTTTAATAAACCTAAATTCAAGAGTCTCCACCATCTAGCCCCAACCTATCTTTCCCATCTTTCACATCCTGTCCATATCACACAGTCCAATCACAATGGGCTGCAGCTGCCCAGACAAGCCTGGCCTTTATTATCTCTGCATTTTTTGGTCTTGCCATTTTTTTCCTCCTGCCTCCACCCACCATCAGTCCATAATGCCTTCATCATCTCTCTAAGTCTAAATCCTATCTTTCCTTCAAAACACAAATCATTCATTACTATATTCATTCAACAAATATTTACTGATTGTTTATTATATGT
The DNA here is from genome assembly GCA_028451465.1 of Erethizon dorsatum. Classification (NCBI taxonomy): domain Eukaryota; kingdom Metazoa; phylum Chordata; class Mammalia; order Rodentia; family Erethizontidae; genus Erethizon; species Erethizon dorsatum. The sequence goes on along the minus strand of CM051822.1, from coordinate 121,794,905 downwards.
CAGGCACATGATGAACAAGACTGAAAATTGTCAACTTCTCATGAAACTTTAATGTGTTTGTGCATGTGCCTGCCACTGTGATAACTGGTCCTAAGGATGGAAAAAGAATGATGCGCTGGAGAGCAGACACACTCATTATCCCACAAGGCTGGGAAGTCCCTGAGGGCAAACCCAAGAGACTGCCCTCCTGACCCACGCTGAACCTTTCCCACAACCTTGGAAAGAGCAGACATTCAACAAACAATTACTGAGTAAAATCATTAACATTGCCAGGAGTGGTGGCACACGCCCATGACCCCGTCACTGAAGAAGGCTGAGTCAGAAGGATTGCAAGTTCAAAGCCAGTCTGGGCAACTTAGTGAGATGCTGACTTAAAATAAAAATAAAAAATACTGGGGATGCACCTCAACATTCCCTGGATTCAATCCACAGTACTGCCAAAGAGAAAGATTGAATGAAGAGAGAGTAGAAGGGAGGGGAGGAGGGAGGGAGGGAGGGAGGGAGGGAGGGAGGGAGGGAGGGAGGAAGGAAGGAAGGAAGGAAGGAAGGAAGGAAGGAAGGAAGGAAGAAAGAAAAGAATATTAAAGAAGCTTACTTGTTTAGTCTATTTATTTATTTATTTTTATGTGGGTACCGGGAGTCGACCTCAGGACCTCGCGCTTGCCAGGCAAGCACTTGTGCCACTGAGCGATATCACCGGCCCTTTTTTCCTTTATGTGGGTTCCGGGAGTCGAACTCAGGATCTTGCACTTGCCAGGCAGGCGCTTATGCCGTTGAGCCATCTCACCAGCCCTTGTTTAGTCTAAAGAGAGTTTTCCAACAACTTATTCTGAGTCAAAGGAGAACCTGAATTCTACTGACCTTAGAGAAATATCCCAGGTACCGTGATTATGACTCTTATCTGACTGTGATACTGAAAGGGAACTGAAGTCCCCTGATCTACGCCATGCTGCTTCTCTTGAGGTTAAGTGACTCCTCCAAGGTCCCACAGCTAGTTAATGACTGAACCACTAGAGAGATCAGAGGGTGACCAGCACAGCAGCCCCTAGATGGGAGGGTGTTAGAGGAGGGAGGTGACACAGTCAGCTGAATTGGTCAATAAGCTTTGTGAAGGAGGCCTGGGGGATGGAAATGAAGTGGCTAGCAGACTTAAAGCACATATCTGGCACACACATATGTGTGGCTGAGCAGAAACTTGGCAAGGGAGGGCTAGCTCAATACTAGGGCTACAAAGGGAATGCCCTCTGAGACAGGGCTCAAGCGCCCCTTTTCCATTTCTGACCTAGAAGAGAGAGATAGTCAGTATCTGCTTCCCTCAGGATTACTAGCTCAGGAGCAGGGCTTCTCTAATTAATCTACTGGACCACTTCAGTGCTCAGAGAAAGCTGCTGAGAGAAGTCTAAGGAAAAGCCAAGCAGCCTGGGGCTGCCCTGGCCTTGTCTGCAGTTCTTCCCAAAGCAGATGAAGCATATCTACTGAGTTAAACAGTAACTGGTAACAGACAAACTCAGCAAAGTTGCATACTTGCCTCTGAGTGTATCTGTACATGTGCATCCCCTTCTCAGACATTTCTAATGGTGACAGTCACAGCACTAATTTAATCAAGTGTATCTGTACATGTGTATCCCCTTCTCAGACATTTCTAATGATGACTAGTCACAGCACTAATTTAATCAAGTGAAAAAAGCACAATTAGCGTGAGCTGAGTTCTAACCTTAGTTACACACAGTAAAGTAGCTCAATTCTTACCAGCATCGACTGGACCCTACTAACTCTCACCTACTGTAGCTCATGTGTAGCCCTGGACCACCCTGACCCTGAAGCCTTGCTAGAACTTTTCTTCCCAGCTTAAACCCACTACTACCACCTCCCCACCCCTAGGACCTCATGGTTCAGTCAGTGAGGAACTCAAACTGCAAATACCCATTAAGGTACAACAGAAGGCTCTGGAGCTACAGAAACAACTCCAAGTTCTTCTCACCTTGTGCTCTGTGTGGTAGAAATACAACCAGATCCCCAACCAGATATTAACACTGGCATTCAACATTTTGTGTGGGGTAACTCTTTGTAGTGGGGAACTGCCTTGTGCACTGTAAACTGTTTCAGAGCAGGCTTGGCCTCTGTATACTGGATGCCAATAGTATCTTCTCAATTGTGACAAAAAAATAATATCACCAGACATTGCCAAATGTTTCCTAGTGGTGAAATTTTCCTGCACTGGAAAACACTGCCAAATGATAACCTTTGTAAATGTACTATTCCAGGCATCCCCAAATGGTCGGATGCCTGGAACTTTTAATCCAACAAAACAGCTCAGGGGTTAAAGGCTTTGGATTATACAAAACCTGTGTTATTTTTTTTAATATCTTAAATGTCCCCCAAAGCTTCTTGTGTTGAAGACTTGGTCCCCAGCCTACAGACACTACTGGGAGGTGGTGGAACCAACTTAGGTCACTGGGGGTACGCCCATGAAGAGGATATTAAGACCAGATCACTTCTTTTCTATTCTTCTTTCTGCTTCTTTTTTTTTGTGTGTGTGGGTATCGGGGGTCGTCCTCAGGAACTCGTGCGCCAGCAGGCGCCCATGCCGCTGAGCAATATCACCAGCCCTTTTTTTGTATGTGGGTTCTGGGAGTCGAACTCGGGCCCTCGCGCTTGCCAGGCAGGTGCTTACGCCACTGAGCCATCTCACTGGCCCCTTTCTGCTTCTTGACAGCCATGAAGTGAGCCATTTCCTATACCACATCCTTCCACCATTATGCACTTCCCCACTGTTGACCTAAAGGCAACAGGGCTAAGCAACCATGGACTTCTGAAACTGTGAAGCCAAAATAAACCTTTCCACCTTAGAAGTTGATTGTCTCAAGCATTTTTGTTACAGTAATGGAAAAATAACTGACATACTCAGGTTAAAGTCTTGGCTCTGTGTCTTACTAACTCTATGACTTAGGTAGGTCACAGTCTCTTCGAATTCATTTCTTCATCTTTGAAATGGGAGCAACAAAGCAGCACCTACCTTATGGGGAGATCATGCAGTTACAAAACATGACACAAAAAGACTGCCTGGTATAATGAGTGTTCAATAAATTTTAATGATTATTTACAAGCTTGGAAAATTCCTTTTAGCCAGGTCTAGAGTTTAGTCTTCTATTTCTGTGGCTTCCGATCTTCCTCATCCTTATTAGGCCATTTGCACCTGTTAAATGCCTTTGGTCTTAACCTTTGATTTTAAAGAATCCTTCCTGCCGGTTCAAAGGCATATGAGGTTAAAGTGAAGGACACACACACGACCTTTCAGATTCAACTCTGCTCAGACCAACTCCCCAGACAAAGGTTTCCATTGTTGCATTGTGGTCTAAAAACAAACTTTTCCACGGTGAGCTTTAAAACAGCCACAAGGACCAAAGTCTCCAAATTCTTCTAGCTCCCATTCCCTTTCTGCCCCAACCATGCCACCTCCTTTTTGGGACTCAGTTTCCTAACCTGCAAATGGGGGGTTTAGATTCTGATGAGTTCTGAGAGCTTCCTTCCCATCAGCAGTTTCTAGATTTTGCACTATATGGGAATGTTGTAGCATGGATGGCAGCTGGATCCACATTTTAGGTTAAGCGCTTATCTTAGGAATAAGCATCACAAGAAAAAAATCATTTTCTTTTTTCTCTACATTTCCCAGAGAGTCAGCAGAATATGATGACATGGATATTTATTGCCACTAGAGTCAGAGATCTGAATAAAATGAAATCCCCTACCACCACTGAGACCGTGGGCAAACAAGTTCATCCCTCCAGATCACGTGGCCTTATCTGTAACATGGGAAAGTAACAGACAGAAATGATGAAAAAAGTATGAAACAGAGATCAGGAAAGCAGCTGCACAAAGTTGGCATACACATTAAGTGTGCCTTCCTTCCTGGAATCTTGACTGTAAGTTTTGTACTACATCTCCATGTCAGTCTCTCCTCTGGAAAGTCCTTCCTTTTGTCCTTTTCCCTATAAAAATTTCCTTCAAGGATCTGCCCATAAATTGGGCATGGTGGCACATGCCTGTAATCCCAGCACTTGGAAGGCTGAAGCAGGAGGATTGTTTCAAGTTCAAGGTCAGCCTGGGCTACATACTGAGTTCAAGAACACTGAACTATATAGTGAGACCCTGTCTCAAAAAACAAAAACAAAAGAAAACAACAAAAAAGATCTGCCCAAGTCCTCCTATGCCAGGAACCCTTCTCTGCACAGACTTTCTAAAGTTCCAAGGCCAAAAGTTTCCCAAATTTTAGCTTTGAGGGAGGGGATGGAGTTTACTAGTTCCCTATCCTAAGAATATCCTCTCTGGATTCAGGAAGATTAATCCCTTCCTTTGTCCCACCGCAAAATGGAACACCTACCTCAACATCAGAACAAGCTTAGATTTTATACACCCATTATGTCAAAGCGTGGTAAAATCACCCTGAAATGAGTAGGGTAAGTCAGGACAGCTTCCTCTCCCCCCAACTCCTCACTCAACCTGGTCAGACAAAGTGTCTCTCCCAGGCTCCTACCCACACCAAGAAGATAAAGAAAAGGTTTCTTCTCAAACCTTCTTAGGGGAAGCCTTACATATCTCCAGCCCAGTCCCTTCTCTTTGCCTAAGATCTAGGATTGTGACGACACTACACATCTGCGATGAGCCTGGACCATAAAGGCAGCCACGCCCACTGACAAGAAAATGAAGTTCAAGAGAGAAAGGAGTTGGACCATGGTCTCTCCAGTGGTTCAAAGGCAAGGCTGGAGTCAGAAGCGGACTTTCTATGTACTTGACATACTAAGCCTCTACTTACATCCTTTTTTCCTACCAATTGGTCTGAGATCACTCCATCGTCCCAGGCTGTGACCTTGTAATCACCTCTACCTCTTCCTTTGCCTAATTTCTTTCATCCTTCCAAAAGCAAGATTAGTAACTCTTCAGTGATAAAGGACTCCAGATCAACCCACCCTCCAAGCCCACTGCCTGGTCCCCAACACCACATGCCCAGCAGCTGGGGCTAAACTCCCCAGAAGCCCATCCTACCTACCAAGGCCCACTTCTTCTCCCTTCAAAATGCATTTTTCATGTCATTCTCCTGTTCAACAACCTTCCATGGCTCCTCTTTCTCCCTGCATCAAGCCTCTCCTGCCTAACACACCTGACTGCCAGGAATCAGTCTCATCAACTGCTGCCAAGCTCGGCTCACCCTGCTCCCTTATGCCTGATGGTCTCTCTGTTCCCTCTCTAGGTCTTTGTCTACATTACTTCCCCCTGTCTTAGTCACTTTCCTGTCACTGGGACAAAACACTCAACACCAGCAACATAAAGGAAGGAAGGTTTATTCTGGCTCAAAGTTTTTGCGGGTTCAGTCCATAGTTAGCTGGCTCTGAGGCAGAAACCACATGGCAGAACAGCACAGTAGAGGAAACAGGCTTAGGGCTCCCCCCATACACCATGAGGGCCATGAAGCAAAGACAGAGAAGAACTAAAGACAAGAATATACCTTTCTAAGTACATCCCCAGTGACCCACCCCTTCCAACCAGGCCCACTTCTGAACACAAGACCTCAGGGTACATTTTAGAACTAAACAATAACACCTCCCTTTAGATCTCTTCTCCCATTCTCCTCTCCTATTCTTCCTTCAAGACTGTCTGAGACCCCTTCACAAGGAAGCCTCTTCTGACCTCCATGGGCCATAGTGATCCTGGACTCCTCTACACACAGTCACTACTATACAGTCAAGAACTAAACCTATTGGCCTCCTGGCCTCATATTGTCACTGTGATGCCTGAGCACCACAAAACATGAATCCACTAACTTGGCCATGTTCCTTCCACCTCCTACTTCAGCTTGGCACTTGGCCCACAAATATTATCTTAATGCCTCTGATGCGCCCAGAAAGTTCTTGTCCTTGCTCTTTAAACCTTCCTTACCTTTCAAGGTACAGCTTAAATGCCACCCGCCCTGTGAACTCTTCCCCAACCCCTCCTGATTCCAGCTCCCACCTTGAAGTGTTCATCTCTTTGCTTTAGGACCTCCTAAGCCATGTCTTTCTTTTAGAGAATAAATAGAACTTAAACTGGTAATGTTTTCCTTCTGTACTTCAATGGATATCTCAAGCCTATGCTCCACCCCCCACATCCCTTCTGAGATCCAGGGCTTCTGTTTCTTATTCAGGACTGGGCCTCCCATAATACCTGGTACCAAGAGGGTGCTCAGTGAATGGGCTTCACAGAGAACTGAAACAGAATCTGTCTGCTTCTCAGGCTCCTGGGTGGCCTCAAGCTCCCTACATCCAAATGACCTCTTACTGTTCTTCCAAGATTGGATTTGGGCCCGGACTGAATCAAATGACTTCTTATCATTCTTCCAAAATTAGGCTTTCCTCTTTAATTACACTTTATCTACCACACTGTATGTGGATTCTAATTACATAATTACTTCAAACCCTGGGACTTAAAGAAAGAAAGAAAGAAAGAAAGAAAGAAAGAAAGAAAGAAAGAAAGAAAGAAAGAAAGAAAAGGAAGGAAGGAAGGAAGGAAGGAAAGAAAGAAAGAAAGAAAGAAAGAAAGAAAGAAAGAAAGAAAGAAAGAAAGAAAGAAAGAAAGAAAGAAAAGGAGGGAGTGTGCATGATTACATAGGTAAGTAAACACAATAAATATGTATGTGCCATTTTCTTGTTCTTACACAGACTGAAAATATAGCCTAAGAAGGAGTTTAAATCACATTAAGATACAAATCCCAATAGGTAGGAGTAGACAGACCAAGGAGAACTTCATAAAGAAGTCTGAAGAAGGCCCTGGAAAGAATCACCCCTTCTTCTCTAATGAAGAGAGAGACCTGTATGATCTTAGCTAGGTGTGTCAGAATTTTAAAACATGATGAGGCCTGATCCCTCAACCTAAATATCCATCCTCTTCTGAATTCCAAATATTCTCTGTGCTGCATCTCTCCTCAGGCCCATGCACACAATCCTCCTCTTCCCTACTAGACCAGCTCCATCCTACCCAGCCTCACTCAGCTGGTATCCCAGTTCTCAGTCCCTCCCAATCCTGTAGAGGGTACCTAGCAGGCCTTCCTTCTGCCTTATACTCCAGCCTTGTTCAGAGATATGCCCTTCTCCCAATGCACAAAGCCTCTTTGCCGTCCTGCCTCTGCACATGCCCTTCCCCCTTTCGTCTATCAGGACCACCTTCCTCTGGCCCAGTTCCAGCCCTCCTCTTGCATGCCCCATTCCACCCTTGCCCAACACAGTGCTTCTGCCCCTTTGACATATAAACCTTTTGATTTGCCTACCTCTCAGGGCAGTGGTCACCAAACTTTTTAATTACACCCTCCCACTAGTGAAATAGGTTTGAGCACATTAATTTACAAGTTAATTATAAAACCATAGTGCTAAAAATAGGAAAGCCATGTCTTTCTTTTAGAGAATAAATAGAACTTAAACTGGTAGTGTTTTCCTTCTGTACTTCAATGGATATCTCAAGAGCTCTGTGAGGCTAGCAGGGGGGGTTTATTCCCTTTATAGTCCTAGAACAGGTGCAAAATGAAAACATAACAAATTAATAAGTGAATTAATTTATTCAACAGACTTCGGAGCACCTCCCATGAGCCAGGCACTTGCCAGGGTGTAACAGTGAGCACAGCAGGCATGGCCACTCTCACTGTGGATCCTGCATAGTGGTGGGACGGGCAAACAAACAAGCATAACAAAGCAGCTGAGACAAACGCTATAAGGAATGTTCTGTCCAGAACCACTGAACCATGAAAGCCCTCACACAGAAGACTTCACTTGGTCTGGAGTGTCAGAGGTTTCCCCAAGCACATGATGCTTGAGGTGAGATCTGAGGGTGAACAGGGAAAAGCGAAAGCAGAATAGAGCACCCCAGGCTAAGGAACTGGCACTGACAAAAGTCCTGAGGCTGGACAGAGAATGGCAATTCACAAAAGCCAATAAAACAAAGAAGCTCAAAAAAGACAGTAGGCTCTTCTCTCCTTTACTCCTATTTGTCAAAACAGACCACACTCCACAACAAGCCTCTGAGGGGGTAGCCTGCTACCACGCAGCCTAAGCCAAGACGAGCAGATAAGCAGATGAGCTCTCGGGTCCCCAGCTGGCCCTCTCCAGACTGGACCTCCCTATCCTTTCTGAGGAGCCCAGAAACACCAAAAAGACACCCCTGAAAACCATGCAGGTTGCCATAGCCACCACCAATCAATGACTCTTGGGCAGTTTAATTTTTCAAACAGGGTGTTAAATATTTTATATCTTCTAACAGAGTTCTCTTTTCCTGGCCTATAAGAAAAAGAAACACCCTAATTCAAGTTAAGGACTCACTCAAAACAAACACCACTCTGGAAGGTCCCGCATAAAGGTATGCATTGTGCTCTCTACCTTAGGGATTTCCTGCTGCCAGGATGTTTGTTCCTTGAGAGAGCCACCTGGGTTATGCAGAACATCAGGCTACCAAATCTCTTCTCTGCTAGAACTCCTTCGACCCCCAGAAAGGGAAAATTATTCACAGTGATATTTCAGGTAAAATAGCCTGTGACTTTAAAAATTAAAGATAAGTTGGATGTGGTGGAACAAGCCTATAATCCCAACTACTCTGGATGCTGAGAATATAAGATCATAAATTTGAGGTCACTCTGAGCAACTTAGTTAAACTTTGTCTCAAAAACATAAAAAATTTAAAAATGCTGGGCGTGTAGCTCAGTGGTAAAACACCCCTAGGTTCGCTCTTCAGTACTATCAAAAAAAAAAAAGTTAAAGATAAAACCAAGAACATGCACTGTAAGATAGTCAGGCAGCTACGGGGCCTCCTGCACCAGCTGTCGTGATGAAAAGCTATATCTTCTACAGTAAGAAAGCACAACTAATATTTCCCAGGTCTCAGTGGGCCTCACCCCCTTGTACTTGCCAGTGCTGGCTCATTCATGTATTATGTCCATCACAGAAGCTCCACGAAGCAAACACAAAATAGTCCTAAAAGGCCTACACTGCCTTGGCCCACATTTGTGAGCCTGGTGTCTGATTTTCAGCAACCGCCACCAAACACTGACGAAGCCCTAGGCACTTGCTGCTTTCTCAAGCTACTTTAATTTCTGGCCCTCTGGGGATTTTGCTTTCTCCGGGCCCTCTATTCATTTTGTCCTACTTAAAAGCAGGTTGTACCATGGACTTAGCCCTCTCCACCCAGATTCCCACTGGCCAAGGCCACCAGAACGGCGACTAAGATCTCCCAGCTCCAGTTCTGGCTTTTCTTATCTCATCCCTGGCTTCGAGATCCTGCCAGTCTCCTGTCAGAGTCCACTGTGTGCACTGTCTAGAAAACAAGGCCAATCACAGGAGAGTCTGCAGTCCCTATGCTGCAGCAACCTTGGAAAGACTCCCTACCATCAACACACCAGGAAACTATGACCCCTGGACAACATTCTGTGCTCACAGGAGACAGTCACCCAACACTGACTCTTCTTCCCTGACTAAAGACAAACTCTAAGTAGAAAAGAGCAACCTACAAATGAATCATCTATTTATACATCAGACAAGGAAACTGCTCATGTACATACCCATTAGGTTCCTAACAGACTGGGCAATACGAGAAACTGTTTAGATTTCGCAAGGTATGTCCTGGTGACCGTTCATAACGGAAAGCCAAGCTCAAAGGTCAGTCTACAGGTTGATGTCAATAATCTACACATAAGGCATTATATTAATGAGTAATGAGCTCTCACACCAATGTGCAGGCAGAAGGGCAATTCTGGGATCTATTAAGCACTCATTCCTGTTACAACTGCTAAATAAAAGCCAGAACACTTTGCTGTTGTTGGAAAGTCAAGGCCCAAATAGGAAGGAATGGCAGGGCCCATTATATGTTAAGGTTCAAGTGCTCAATACTCCTAGTCATTGGTACTCAGGCCAAACCTGTATTCCTATGCCACACTGAGAGTCCAGATTGCCAGGAAGTCTTGTCACAGATAAGAGCTGGTCAGCCACTCCAAAACACCCAAACTCAGACACGCCATGGGTCTCTGCTACTTACCCTGTGTGCCCAACTTGGGTGAGGCGGGCTGCCACACCCATTATACTGGAATGCCCTCACTGACTGTACTTTCCCACACACCTTGTTACACCAAATAAAACCTTCCTGCTTCATCACATGAAACACACTGTTTACTGCCCGGTGGGAAAGTAAGAGCCTTGCTCTCTTGGTATTAATAAGGAAATCATCTTCAGGAGGGCAGGGCCCCTGCCCAGGTCCCTTACCAACATTTGCCTAATGAACAAAATGAGACTGAGGCTACTAAAGTACTTCTGAAGCTAAAGTTCCATATGCAAGCAGGGATCTACCTATCAAAGGCCACCCTCCCATCCCTGGGGCTGTCATATCTTTCTCTTCATCCAGCAAAACAGGCCACCCCTAGAATTCTGTGCTACTTTAGGTGGCTTTGCTGGCAAGACAAAACAAGGATATCCAAATTGAAGAAGAGACCAGGCCCTTGGTGCTAAATTACCCTGATTGTGTCCCTTCTCACTTCTGCACTCCTTTGGCACATCCCTCTTCTCCACTGGAGTGATAGTAAATGTCTGTGACCCCACCCCTCCATGACAGAGATACACTGAGGAGAGGAGGAACATTTAGGGGGCAAGAGAATGGGACAGCCTAGGAAGGAATGAACCAGGAGTAAAGAGAAAGCAAAAGGGTCCTTGTTCAGAGTACTAGTGACCAGTAAGGGACTAGGGGGGCTTTGTGAACATGCTGGCACTTTTACGTCCACTCTCATGACCAAGCAGTCCTTGGCTTAGAAACAATGAATTTTGCCCCTCTCCAGATAACCAGCCAGCTCTACAAACACAAACTCGCCTACAAACATTTGTTTCCATTCTACAGTCTCCTCTTTGAATATGCTCCCTTGGCTCTACCAGTAACTTCTGTCCCCATCTCATTCTCAATAATAGTGAACAATATTTTACTGAATGACTATTGTGTCAGGTATAGTTCTGAGACTTGCATTATTAGATCACCTAATCTTCCCCAAAGTCCTGCGTGGTAGTTATTATTATTTTCTCCATTCTGCAGATGAGGCTACTGAGGCACTGAGCAGTAAACTGCTCTCGGTCTCTAGGATGACCTAGGAAATAACAGAGCAGGCAGCCTGAGAGCAAAGACCACAATCTTTGTTACTTGATTCCCCTATGTCACTCCAGGGAGAGAAAAACCACACTCAAAGAGAAGAGATCTGTTCATAATTCAGTCCCATTCAATCACATAACTTTAAGCAGATAGTTTTCTGTGCCTCAGTAGCCTTCACTGTGAAACAAGGCTAGTCACAGATGTCTAATCCAGAAACCCAGCCTTAGCTCTGCAGCCCAGCCTTCCTGAGATAACTGCTTGAAGTGATCGAGTATTCAAGGTCTGCACTGACTGCAGGACAGTCACCAGTCACAAGTGGCCACCAAACACTTGAACTGTGGCATGTTTGACTTAGAAACTGAATTTTTAATAGTACTCCAGTTAAATTAATTAAAACAGGCCACCCCTAGAATTCTGTGCTACTTTAGGTGGCTTTGCTGGCAAGACAAAACAAGGCTACCATCTTGAACAGTTTGCTGTTGTCTGTGAAATGCAGGAGGGCCAGTGCCATTTTTCTTTGTTCGCTGCTATGTTCCTAGAGCTCAGCACAGACCCTGATCTATAGGTGGTACTCAATAACTATTTGTTGAGCAAATCAAAAGCAAAGTACTTTTCAGACACTCCGACAGTGCGTCATCTTCCTCACAGGTATTGATCCTCTAGCCTCCCTGGCCAGGGGACAGCAGGCCTTGGCTTGACAGCTCTAGGCCTCCCAGGACAGCCTGCCGGGGAATTAGTCTCATAATAGAAAAGTCTTCCATGAAGCCAAATCTACCCCTGAAATTTCCTTTATTAGTCCTGGTATGTAAGCTCATACGTTTGGGAAAAACCAAAATAAAGATATGAAAAAGCACGTAAATGGGTTGTTTTGTTTTGTTGTTCATTTGCTTGTTTGTTTTTTGAGACAGGGTCTTGCCATGTAGTTCAGGCTGGCCTCGAACTCACTACAAAGCCCAGGCTGGCCTCAAACTCACAGCAATCCTCCTGCCTCAGCCCCGCAAGTCCTGGAATTACAAGTGTGTGCCACCACATCCGTCTTAAATGTTTTTAAACACTATAAATGCAGGATTCTATTTGTAATTCATTTTCATAGTTGAGATGGATCCAATCTTAACTTGTAACAGTGTGAGACCTATTAAACAAGATCATGACGGCAGTCCATGGGGAAAAACAATCCTGTAATGTCCTGGCTGCAGCTCAGAACTGTTATGTCCACTGACCTTAAGAGCAACACATCTGAATCTCCCAACTCTATGAGTGAGCCAGGAAGTGTGCCGCTGGAACCCCACTAAGGTAGGCCAATGTCTCCAAGCAAGCTCTCGTGATTATGGCAGAGGGATTCAAGTTTTCTTATTTCCTTGATGTACCTTAGTGGAAGAAGCCAACATTTACTATACACCTTCTATATGCCAAGGACTAAGGTAGACACAAGAACTACAAAGATGACTACAATGTATTGTTCATAAAAAGTCCAGTCTAGAAAGAGTAGGAAATAAAAGTACAAAGAACTGACACTGTACAAGACACTGAAGTAAATTCAAAAGAAAGACATATAAACCAAATACAATTGGCTCAAAGTGATACATGCCAAAACCGAAGTACATAGCAAGCATTCTACTGGCTGCCTTAAAAGAAATACTGGAAGGATCCTAGCACTAAGCCTTGCTCGCAGCAGGTGTTCATTGCAAAAAGCTGAATCGGTCCTTGACCAGCACTCTAAGGCTGAGGAAGCCAAGTCCCAGACAGGTTAAGTACTTAGCAATGGGGCTGGAGGTAGCACCTAGGCCTCACCATACCTCATTCCAACTGTCCACGATGCTGTCTCACATGGTCCTCCTACACTACATGGAAACAACAGACGACATCTGCTGTCTGTGATTTTCTCTGTCTCAGAATAAACAATGGATTTATGTTAGTAAGATTGTATGTTCAGGACTCTCTTGACATCTGATGACTAACTGTATGCATATCATCTTTTTTTTTTTTTTTTTTTTGTGGGTACCAGGGGGTCGACCTCAGGACCTCGTGCGCCAGCAGGCGCCCGTGCCACTGAGCGATATCACCGGCCCCTTTTTCGTATGTGGGTTCCAGGAGTTGAACTCAGGCCCTCACACTTGCCGGGCAGGCGCTTAAGCCGCTGAGCCATCTCACCGGCCCCCCCATATGCATATCATCTTAGACACATGCATTTCAAACATTTCTTGAGAAGATACCGTATATCAGGCACAAGTTTAAGCGCTTGGATAAACAGATGAAATAAACTGCTAATCAAATCAGTGGACTAAGTATCGTGTTTCTCTCTCTCCCAAAATCCCAATTTTAAAAGCCCTGTAGAGGAATTTGTTCCCTAATAGAAAGGAGACACAAGATATGGCACACAAGGTATGCCAACAAAACCCTGGGGACAGAGGGCTAATTGCTATGCAGTAGCTGACTTAGGTTCCTGCTTTTTCTGTTCTGCTAAGTACAAGTTAGGGAAGAACCCACTAAACAAGTAGCCAAGCCACAGCACAGAACCTAGAAAAGGCTCAGGAACTAGAGGCACCAAGAACTCAAAGGGCAGAAGCATGACAGGGCTACTCTTTTTTTTTTTTTGTGGGTACCGGGGGGTCGACCTCAGGACCTCGCGCGCCAGCAGGCGCCCGTGCCACTGAGCGATATCACCGGCCCCTTTTTTGTATGTGGGTTCCGGGAGTCGAACTCGGGCCCTCGCGCTTGCCGGGCAGACGCTTAAGCCGCTGAGCCATCTCACCGGCCCAATGACAGGGCTACTCTTTGACCAGCCTGCTGAAAGTTGGTCCAAGGAGACCTGGGTTCCCTCCTACAATCTGCTCGACCTGATGATGTCTCCCCCTCAGACAGCAGAAAGTAGATAGTCATTGTTCAGGCAACTCCTACCACAGACTCAGGATTCAGACATAGCTGAGGGAGGCAGGAGGAGAGGGGGACAAGTTTCAGAGGATAGAAGGTTTGAGTGAAAGTTTGCAGAGCAAGCATGATAATACAAGCTCCCTTCCCCATCAAGGCTCTCAGAATGCAGAACATTCAGGCTGTTACCCACCTCCCACTAACTCCCAGGCAAAATTCCCTGCAGGAAAATCCTCTTCAGAAAGCCTCAGAGAAAAGACCTACTGGCACTAATATCTAGGCTTCTCCAGAGAAAACAAAAGCTGCTGTTTGCTAGATGACCCTGAAGAAATTAGCAAGCTCCTTCCATGTTACACAGATGCCAATGTCCACCCTTAGAATATAAAGGGACACTCAAGGGTCAGCATGTATGGAAGGATGACTAATAGGAAATAGAGTAACCAGAACAAGCAAAACAAGATACTTGGGTAAAATAAAGTGCAGGGAACATTAAAAACCACCAAACAAACAAACATCTAATGTAGAGTAGTTGTTGAACCCATGAAACAAGAAAAGGATGCTATTTTTAAAAGAAAAGAGGGCTTGAGGATGGCTCAGTGGTAAAGCACTTGCCTAGTGTGAGGCCCTGGATTCAATCTCCAGCATGAGAAAAAAAAAAAAAATAAAGAAAAGAAAAAGAAGAAAAATTAAACATTCAGAGAATTGGGGAACTTTTAGAAAATAAAATATGCATGTACGTATGCATGTAAAAACATGAAACCAAAAACAAAAAAGTGAAAAGGGTTGAAGGTAAAGCTGAAGAAGATATCTCTCAAAAAAGAAAAACAATGATAAAATGGAAAACAGGAAATAAAAGACTTTAAAATTATAAACTCAATCCATGAAGCCCAATAGTCAACTAATAGGACTTCTAAAGACAAAACACAGGCAACAGAGAAAAGAAAAACGAGAATCATGGAACAAATTCTGCAAATGGATCATGGAAAGAATTAAGTTCGTGAACTGAGGTACCACTGTATAAAAAAATTTCCCAAAATTGAAGAATGCAAGTTCTCAGATTAAAAGAGCACACTAAAGACAATTTTAAAGCAAGAAAATTTCAAATATAAGGAAAGAGAAAAGAGCCTAAAAACTTTCAGTCATAAAACAAGTTACCCAGAAATGATCAAAAATCAAAATGATATCCAAATTTTTAACATTAGCACTGGAACTTGGAGAACAGTAGAGCAGTATCTTGAAAAGTTTAAAGGAAAATGGCTTCCAACCCAAAAATCTAGATGAGTAAAACCATCAATCATGATCAAAGAATGAGACCATAAGGTGTTCAAATTTGAAGTGATCGACTTGCAGACCCTCTCTCAGAAACTCTTGGAGGAATACAAAGAGAAAAACGAGAGGGTCCCAAGGAATTCTTGGCATGTGCCATGCCACGGACCTAGAGGTCAATACACAAGACCTGACAAGAAGGATAGGCATTTCAAGGAGGGATGTCTCCAAGGAGGAAAATGTAACAAAATAAAACAAACACACGTTATACAACATGTTTTTATCATGCTGTTAGAGACTTGAAGAATTAATAATAAGTATATAGAAAACTAATTTGAAAAAATAAGGCTATTATTAACTCTAAAAACTATGTAAGAAAGGAAATATCATCATAGCACACTAAATGGCTTAGCCATAATCATTATTTATATAGTCAAAATAAGTATAAAAGCTAAAAAGGGTTAGAAGCTACTGGTAGACAAAACAATGGCCCTTCAAAGATACCCATATCCTAACCCTCAAACCAAGGAATATGGTAGGTTATATGGCAAAGGAACTGATTTTTAAAATCAACTGATTTTAAAATAGGGAAACTATCTGAGATTGTCCAAGGTAATCACAACAGTCCTTAAAAATGGAAGAGAGAGAAGGGAGTCAGATAAGAATGTGACTATAGGGCCGGTGAGATGGCTCAGTGGCGTAAGCGCCTGCCTGGCAAGCGCGAGGGCCCGAGTTCGACTCCCGGAACCCACATACGAAAAAGGGGCCGGTGATATTGCTCAGCGGCACGGGCGCCTGCTGGCGCGCGAGGTCCTGAGGTCGACCCCCCGGTACCCACAAAAAAAAAAAAAAAAAAAAAAAAAGAATGTGACTATGGAAGAAGGTCAGAGTGATGCAGTGAGAGGACTCAACTAGCCGTCACTGGCTTTGAAGATGAAAGAAAAGGACCCTAAGGTAAAAAATGCAAGCAGCCTCTAGATGCTGGAATAAGGAAGAACGCAGACTCTCCCTAGAAGGAATACAGCCTGCCTTGTTCACACCTTAATTTTAGCCCAGTGAGAGACTTTTCAGACTCCTAACCTACGTTACTGTAGTACAGATCTAGGTTGCTTTGGGTCACTAAATTTGTGGTACTTTGTCCCTGTAGCATCAGAAAATCATATTCAGTGACTGGCTCTAAGGAACGAGTCATCAAGAGGAGCAGGATGACAAAGACTTCTTTGTAAGTCTTTATATTTTTCTTGTAGTGTTATTTGACTTTTAAAGCCATAAAGATGTACCTCTTCCAGATGTAAGGGAAGCCTGAAAGGAAAAGTAGGAGCCAGCTAGGAAATGGAGGGAAAGGCCTCTGAGGAGGGAACAAGTTAGCATGGGGACAGCCTGGCCTCTTGGAACATGGAAGACCCAGCAGATAAGACCAGAGAGGTAGTTCTCAACCCCAGCAGATCTGAGACTGCCCAGCAGATCTTACGCATGCCCTACTCATGGCTTCTCCGAGTAAAGTATGGATGGTTGTGTATACTTAGGGAGGGTTCAAAATAAACACATTTTCCTGGACAACCAACTGTATTCAACAGCAAAGCTATTTAAATACTTTTATACTAAAACTAGCAAAGACATATTATAGAGTTGAATACAAAACTCACGTGGATTTTTAATATAAAAACCGGAGACTCCAAGTTTTGAAGTCTTCTCATTATGAAACCCACTTTAGATACAAAACTAATTGCTGACCATTCAGCATCAAGACTAAATCTTCTCTGTACTTAACAAGGGTCAGAAGAAAATTATGAAACTATATAGCACACATACATCAAAGCATCTGGAAGTTTATACCAGCAACCTGTTGGTGGTTGCCCATTCTCCCAGAGTGGAGACAAGATACCTGTTGAGTCCTACCCAACAGTAAGCTGACAAGCACCTCATTCTTTTCTAAAGGTATCTGGGTCCTGCAACAGCCAGTTGGATTAGCATTGTCTGGAGAAACAGAGAAAACTCATCATGCTAAATCCTTCCTGCCTGTTCTCTCTTGGCTATAGCCTGCCAGCCTCCCCCCTCTAAGCACTACCAGAATCACTGACAAGAGCCCACTTCCACTATCCACACCCATACACTTACAGTACAGGCCTTGTTAGAAAACAGATTGAAGACACTCCTTCCACGAAAGGAAGTCAAGAAATAGGGCACCTCTCTTGGGAGAGAGTGTCCCTTGTGGTTCATAATACAAGGGTGGAAACTTTTTCTATTGTTATAGCTGTTTTTGTTTTTAAAACAATAACCACAAGACAGAGACACGAAATTTTTTTTTTCTATAAAGAGTCACTACTGACCACAGAAAAGGGGCAGGGGATCAAAGGGAGACCACACAGAAGTAAAAAGCATTTTAATTGGATTTTGTCTGTTTTGTGTATACACATACATATTCAAAAAAGTCTAGGGCCGGTGAGATGGCTCAGCAGCGTAAGCGCCTGCCTGGCAAGTGCAAGGGCCAGAGTTCGACTCCCGGAACCCACATAAGGAAAAAGGGCCGGTGATATCGCTCAGTAGCACGGGTGCCTGCTGGTACACAAGGTCCTGAGGTCGACCCCCAGTACCCACAAAAAAAAAAAAAGTCAGTTGAGTTTAGACTCGGGCCCCTGCGCTTCCCAGGCAGGCACTTACGCCGCGGAGCCATCTCACTGGCCCTCAACTGACTTTAAATTAAGAACAGAGAACATGAAATTTTAATGACACAATAGATATATTAAAACATACTACAAAGCTGTATTACTGATAGTAAAGGAAGGGTGAGGAAGGAAGGCAAAGACAAAGATACAAAGGCGGGGGTGAGGATGGGCCTGGGAGGGAGGTGCAAGAAAGAATGGGTGACAACAAGAAGCCAGGCCACACAAAATGCCTAACCATACAAAGAAAATGGAAGCAATTGAACAAGCCACAGAGACATGTCCCAGGGCCTACAGAACTGGCCAAAGGAAATTACACAGTTGATGGCCAGCTGCCGGCTTGGGCCATAGACTTCAAAGTATTGTTACCTTTTATCCTTGCCTTTGAATGGTTAATGCTCTGGTTAACCACTGTTCACAGCTCTTTAAATGCTCACTGAACATTATGAGGCTTAGCTCAGGTCCCCCAGATGATCTATAATTTGGTGAATCAGTCACCTACAAGATTCTCCCCTGAAAAGGGAATACATGAAATGCTCTCTCGTAAAACATACAATTGTCCAAATGTACAATGAAAGTCAGAGGAGAAAATGCTGCTTTCATTTAAAAAAAAATCCATGCACAACTTTTTGATTTACATTTAAAAAAAAACTGGGACTTCAGCAGAACCAGGCCCCACCTCCAGCATTTGGTAACATCACGACCAGCACACCTGACTCCTCAAATGTTTGAGTTCTACAAGCCTCAGTAAAACTAAAGGTCTCATTCGTCCCTAACTACACACCCTTCACCACACTCTGCAGTCTGAGGGTCAAAGGAGACATCCCAAGGGGATTCCAAGTCAGGCTCCACTCAGGCTGGACTCCCCGCCCATGACCCTTGTCCAAGCCAAGCCACTCCATACTTTACTCCAAGGGCACAGACACGCTCTGTCCTCTCCCAGCTGATACAACCCGCTTTTCAAGCTTCATCGCTTTCTCCTTCCAGCTTGGCTCCAGAGTTTTCCCCCTCCCCACAAGACTTGTCCCGAACCTCCTATCTTCTCTTGTCTGTTTCTCCAGCTTCCCCTTTCTTCTGCTCCCACTTCCTCTTCACTTTTTCTCCTTCCTCAGAGGAGGAGGAAGGGCCTTAACAGACATGTCTAGAACACACAACCCAGAATCTATCACCCTCGGCTCCTTCCCCATCTCTGCATCTTTCCAGCTATATGACCTCAGACAAATAGCCAAACTCCCCAATCCCTCAAATTCCTCAGTGAGCAAGGTTGAATAGGTCAGTCACAGAGGCCTCTTCCAACTCCCATATTCTCAATATCTCAATGGTCATCTCTACAATCTTAAATAAAATGGTGACTTATACATATACTGAGAGAGAATGAATTCTGGAAACTCCCTTTCCTCAGCAATCTGTCATTGTACCCTGATCTCCCCCAGACAACCACCCACCCTGACTTTATACCTCTCATTCTAGACCATTCTACCTCTTAATTATTTACATACAGTGAAAATTCACAAATCACACCAATCAAGAAAAAGATAAATTTGAAACCAATAGTAGCCTGAGTCCTAGAATCCTTCTTTCGTGCCACTGCTCAATACTGTGAATTTAACATCAAGTTAGCAAACAGAAATAATGTAAAAATACCAAAATAAATCATATCTGTGAATCTAAGAGAGGTGCTATTGAGAACCTGAGAACATCTTATGTTCTAAAGCCCTCTAGTTTACCAACAAGTACTCAGGCCCAGAGGTGGAAGCCACTATCCCAAAGCCCAGGGAAGATTGGTGGCCAGAACAAAGACAATTGTCCTGCAGCTGGTCCAGAACTTTCCCACCAAAGCTTTGTGAGACCATCTGTCCCTATTTCACAGAGGCAGGTTAAATGCTAAACTACTACTGAGTGCCCTCCACAGCAAACCTAATTACTTGTTCAAGGAAGGGTACAGAGAGCTGAGTTGGGATGACCAGGTGATTACCAACGCTGCACAATAAAACCCTTCTGTCCTGGGCCCTGCCCTTTCCTTCTCTGCAAAGAAAACTCACACTCTGTTATCTGTACTGAACTCTATTTTGGAGACGGGAAAAGGGGGAAAGCTGAACAGTTCTTTGTTCTGCCAGTAAGAAGCACTTTCTCATCCTTTCCCATGACTTCAACCCACTCCCAAATATTCCCAATCTCTTAAAAGTTTACAGAAACTCGTCAACTACAACAAACACAAACAGGTAGGAGGAACAAAGGGCCAATAGGGGTCAGCACTGTATGAAGATGATGATGAGTTCCCATTTCTGCACCCACAGGGTAGAGAGCACGTCGCTTGTCGCTTCAGTTGCTAATTCCCTGCAGGAAAGTCATCAGAGCCAGTTGTCACAGGTCCTTCAACTGACAAATGTGCTCTCTGCAGCATCTGGAAAACTCTCCTAACCATCTATTCCAACAGTGCCCAGGGCAGAGGTGCCAAAAGACCCGGCCTTCCCTCTTTGCCCCTCTTGGGCTGAGAGGGACACCTCAGGGCTTGGCTGGCTAGGAGCTATTTAAAGCAGCATCAGAAGGGTGGGGCAGAAAATTGCTGGCAGTATCCTCCTCCTCCTCCCCCCTCCCCCCCACAGCCAACACACACACACACACACACACACACACACACACACTCCTCACTCTGTAGATAGCCATCCACCTCATCCAAGTCTCTGAAGGCTGAAGCTAAGGAGCCCTCAAATGTTCATCATGTGTTTTCTGTCACCGACAACGATGTCTCCCTTGCTACCCACCCCACCTTTAATTCACCACCCCCTTTCAATCACTACCAGGAGAGCAGAGACAGGCAAGCCATCCCTGGCCTTCATCCATGAAAGGAAAAGAAGGTACAAAGAGGTTGGGTAGGGATGGAGTCAGAGGCCTGACATGCCAAATAGGTTCCATGAGTGTCTAAATGAACCTCCTCCCTCCTACTGACAGTGAAATCAATACCAGCAATTTCAGCAGGCCGGCCCTGTGACAACCGGAGCATCCCAGCGACCTGTTTAAAACAAAAATCCAAAGGCTCAGCCAGAACATGCTGGGGAAAACCCGGGAACTGGATATTACGAGCTACCCTCAGTGGGATTCCTTCTGCTTTTATGTAGCAATGTAATAGCATAATAAATTCTGCCTGCCCGAAGGAAGCATGCACTGATGAATTTCAAAGCCATCTTACGACAGCGGGGGGGAGGGTGCAAAATTCGACAGCACATTCTCCCAGGAAAGGCACATAATGACTTCAAGCCTCTTCCCCCCTCTATCTTGAATGTCGCTACCGCTTATCAAGGAAGCCACGTCGCAAAGCAGCAAGGTGGGAGCCTGAGATGCCCGGGAATTCGGAGAAAGGAATTGCTTTCTGTCCCTCTCAGTGATGAGCTGCCTAGCAGGATGCTGTCAGCCACTCGGCGAGATGAAGGGGCATGGCGAAATGGGCAGGCACTATGTCCCCGTTAAACACACACACCCCTACGCCTCGTCCTTGCGCCCCTGCAGCCGCCCACTGCTCCGGGACTGGGGGGTCAGATGAATGAACACACCTGAAATGCCTCCATCCTGCCGCTCGCTCCCCTTCTTCCTCTGGCTGCTGCAGAAGAGGCCCCGGCAGTTTCACTTTACAGCACAAACCCACCCCCGGCTTTCATGTCTCCTCCACCCACCCATAGCGCAGCCAGCCCGAAGCGGGCGGACACACTCTCCCAGCCGAGGCCATGATCGCACTACCCCCCACTCACCACGGAAAAGAAAAGAAAGAAACCTGGAATACCCCCAGACCCCTAGCATCCCAGCGAACTTTCCTTCAAAGACTAGGAATCCAGAGGCTGGGCAGGACGCACGGCTCGGCCGCGGGGGACCACGGTGTCCCCGTGGCCACAGGCGATGCTCTGGGGGAGGGGGTCCCCCAAGTCCCTCCAACAGCTGGCCCTTTAAAAGCACCTCCTCCGAGCGTGGAACAAAGGCGCCGCCCGCGGGGGTCGGGCCGGCGCACACCCCCGGCGCGGCGGCGGAGCTGGCGAGCGCGGCCGACCGGGAGGACGGCGCGGGCGGGCTTACCTTGCGGGTCGCCGGGCGGGCCGGCTGCGCGCGTCCTGCCCCGCTCGCACTACACGCTGCAGTTGGCCCCGCTCTGTTTTTCTGAGACTCGGCGCTGACTTCACCAACACTCCGCGGCCGGCCAATGGGCTGCGGCGCCCGGCCCCTCATTAGCATACCTCTGGAACCGTCCACTCTGGCAGCGCCCAGGGGGCGGGGCGGGACCGGCCGTGACAGGAAGGAGCGTGTGCGCCAATAGGAAGCGAGGAAACGCCCGCCGCCCCGCCCGCTGCCTTGGGAGCCGGGCGCGGGCCCGTGGATCTCCACTGATAACGCGCGCGCTCGTTCCGAGTAACCCTTTCAGTCCGGGGCGGGCCGCGCGGGGGCCAACCTGTTCTGGTCTTTCATAGAGGTCGCCCTTGGGACGCTTGTAAGGAACCTTAGGCATGAAGTAACGGCTGACGTGTCTTCACTACATAGAAATCACTTAATCTCTATGCCCCAGTTAGCCCATCTATAAGATGATACAATAGTACCGATTTTGTAGGATGTAGTGAAGATGAATAAAGTTTACATTGGCAAAATGTTGAGATTAGTGCTTGGCTATCGTGCTACATATGTGTTTACTGCTATCATTGTTACACTCTGTACCAAGCAGGGTGCTTAGTGCTTCCTAGATACTTTCACATTTGATCCTCATAACCTTATAAGAGAGGCACTATTACCAATCCTTATTTTTCAAATGGAAAAACTGAAATATGTTTCAGTGGCTTGCCCGACTTTGCACAGCAAGCAGTGTAACCAGGCCGCAAACTCAGGCTCAGAGTCCAGCTACACTTACACACTCAGAGCACAGCAGGCATCTGGTCTGGGTTTGTTTTCAAGGCCCCTCCCTTTAAGAAGCTTCCATTTTAGTGAGGGGGAGGGACAAAAAAGATCATCTGCAGTGAGAAGAGTGGATTGAATAGAATAAAATAGGGTAATGTGCAAGTGGAGAGAAGGGCACTGTGAAAAGGAACGGGGGAAACTAGAAAGGGGAAACTGCCTGCCCAAGGTCACAGAGCCGGCGAGTGGCTAGTCTGGATCTTGCTTCCTCCACACCCAGCTTCCCAGATCCCTAGGACATCCCTCAAGGTGCGACAGTCACCCCTCAATCTAAGCACAACTAAGTCTCTTCAGCTGCCCCTGGCAGGAATCTTCAGCCAGAGCATGTTTCCAGCTAACAAACTGTCTGTGGTGGCGTAAGGACAGGTCTTGATGACTGCACTGGCTCATGGGAAACCCATCCGTGAAGGTTCTTAATGTCAAGGAACACCTGCTCAGCTGTGTTTGAAAAAACACAAAGAAAGTAGAAGACTCCTAGCTGCCTGGGAGCTTACTCTATAACCTAGGAGACAAGAAGCCACTACAGAGCCTAGAAAGCCCCTAGCCTATGCCTCATCCCACTGCTTTGCAAAGAACAATTCTCAGGATCTGATATTAATTGCATCACAATCTGGGCAAAAGAGCTCTTTCTGGGCTGTAAAATAATAAAATGGCAAATATTCATTGCACATATATAGTCTGCTATGCACTGTGCTGTACTTGTCCTAAGAGCCTTACGTATATTAACTCACCACTCTACAACCCCAGGCCACGACTACTATCATTAGTGTGAAGTTATCCACAGAGATGGAACACAAAGCGCTGAGAAACTAAATCAGTTGCCTAAGCAGTAAATTCAGGGCAACACCATTAAACAGTAAAAATAATAATAATCCAAATGTTTGATTTGAATGAATTAGTTAAAATAACAGTACAACCATTTGACAGAATAGCATATAGTTGTAAAAAACGAAGAGTTATATTTGACACTTTTCTTGTTTTTGAGACAGGGTCTTGCTATGTTGCCCAGGCTGGCTTCACTGGGCTCAAGTGATCTTCCCTTCCTCAACTCTTCAGTAGCTGGCATGCACCAACATGCCTGGCTATTGACGCTTACTGACAGACAAAGATGCTTATAATGTATTATTGAATGGAAAAGTAGGTTGAAAACTGGTTTCAAATAATCCCGTTGTAATTTTTCTCATGGAATTATAAGCAATTACTTTTGCTCACCTTTATTTTCCTGATCTTCTTCCTTCTCCAACATCTATCAAATTGTTCAATGAAAACAAAACAAAATAATTTTAAAATGAAAAGGCAGGGCTGGTGAGATAGCTCAGCGGCATAAGCGCCTGCCTGGCAAGCGCGAGGTCCTGAGTTCGACCCCCGGTACCCACAAAAAATAAAATACAATAAAATGAAAAGGCAGACTCTATTCAAGGAGATATGATCTGTAGTCAAAGCCATCTCTGTAAATAGGAAATTATCTCAAGGATTCTTAAGTGAGGATAAAGTCTTTAAGTCGTGCCTCTGCTGGTTCCAGTGTATGACACTTGCATTTCTCACTGTAAAGCATAACATGACTATGAGAACTTGTGAAAGAAATGGAAAAATACTGGAAGGACAGAAAGGAAGGGAAGAGAAAAATAGAAAGAAAAATTCTACTATCCTTTGAGCTCCATCTCAAATATCATGATCTAATGACATTTTAATGCCAAAAGCAACCCAAGAAATCATCAGCTATAGTTGTACTGATTCATTCATCTCTCCAGTCATTTGCTGATTCATCTGGGTAACAGGCATGGTGCTAGTTGCTGGGGATACAGTGGTGAGAGAGAGGCCTGATTCCCTACTTCCCAAAGGCAACCCGTGAGGAAGCAGAGGCCCAGGTAAAATCATGTGAGGCAGGGCCTTCTCAGTCTGTGTTGAGAAGAGTCCCATACTTGGTTTAATGCTCTGCTCTCCCATTCTTAGAATTCATCACTTTTGAATAAGGGGCCCTAAATTTTCATTTTGAACTGGGCCCTATAAAGTATGTAGTCCATGTGGGGCAGGGAACACTACAGCCTTATGAGTGTGGGTGACAGCCTGGAGGGAAGGTTGGGGCTCTCTACTCTCCATATCCATTTCCCTCATACCACACAGTCTCATTCCTGGTTCCCCAGGGGAATGGGAGAGCTCCTGCTTTTCAGCCCTATGTGCTTCATTTCTTCCTTTCATATGGAACTTACTGTATTTGCCATGAACTCACATATATTTCTGTGTCATTTTATTCCTCATTCCACCTCATACCAGATTTTAAATTTCATGAGACCGTGGCTCATATCTGCTCATCACAAATAGTGCTTAGTACTGTGCTTCGCACACTGGTAGAAATGTGCTCGTTTAATTTAATCTTATTAGCAACTCCTCATTTTCTCTTCATGTGCATCAGATTATTCGCAGCAGTCTTTCTGTTGTTGGAGAGAAATAAAAAAATGAAGCAGGAGAGTTGTGCACACAAACCAGGATCGTCGACATGCTATACAGGAAGCACCGCTTGAGCAGGCCATGAGTGTGAGGAATTAAGAGAGGAGGGAGAGTTGTCTGCCTTTTCTCCATCTTCAGGGTCATTCATGCTGGATATGGGGAAATAAATCAGCCAGTCCAGAGATGGCATTAGCATAGTGGTGAAGCTGCAGTTTCCAGAGCCTCAGAGACACCAGGCAGAATCCTGATCTGGCGCCCAGCGTGGAACTTTTGGACATGTTTCCTTCACCTGTAACATGAAAGAAACACAACTCTCCTGAGGTTTACTTTCAAGCTATAGATTAGATCATGCATGTAAAGTGCTTACACACTGCCTAACACACACAAGCCCTAAATAAGTGGATATTATTATTACTACTAGGAGGTAACATCAAAGAAAATACTTTCTTAAAACATGACCTTGTTTCTCCAGTAACTTGAAGGTTGACCATAGGCATTTTCAGAGATACCATGCTAGACAATATCGGGAGTGAAGTAATCTGAATGAGAGAAGAAGAGTTACGAATCAAAGGGTTTAGCTGTTGTCTCACTAAAAACAATGTTGACGATCTGTGCCCAATTTATTTTGTAGCATCTAAAAGAAAGTGAAGTAGGTACTGGAAAGACCAAAATTAACTTAAAGAATTGATTCTCATGTTTCTTACTGGGTACAGGGAAAACAATGCAAATCTACACACTGGGGCCTAAGGCCCAGAATGGGTTTGAAGATCATAGAGTATCAGATTCAAGAATTTCACCTTCTTTGGAAGTCAGTGCTGATGGACAGTGTTTTAGGAAAGTTTGGTAAGATGGGGGGAGTTTGGTCCGACGTTCATGGGCCAGGAAACCGTAGGGATCGCTGTTCTTGGAATGAGTATGAACCAGCAATCCCAAGACTCTAGTCACTAGCCCTCTGTAATCAATCCAAAAGCACTTGCTTCAACATGTCCTGTGTTGTTGCTTAGGTGAAAGCATGGGTACATAACAGAACTCCAAATATTGTATTGTATTTAACCAAATATGCATGGTTTGGTTTGGGGATTATCTTATACTATTAGTTAAAATAAACACATTTACATGTTGACCTGAGTAGACATTTGGGAGTATTAGAAGTACAGGATGCTTTTCTGTCAGCTATCTTGTCCAGAATAATCTACCCTGGGTTCAGGCTTTAGAAAAGGTGAGGAGATGGCAGTCTGAAGGCAGCTGCTGGGAGATCTGTTTTTTTCTGACTGGGACAGGGGATTTATTGATTAAAAAATGTGGAATTAACTACTCTAAAATAATTTAGTGAGTAAAGTGTTTACTAGAGAAAACCACTTTTAGGTTTGGTGGACACAGCTGACAACTCTAAGAGAGGCTTTCTGAATGAGGCTGGAAAGACAAGGAGAAGGAGCCAGGAAGGAGGAATAAGGAGGGGAGTTGCACAGGAAAAGAGGCAGAGAGCAAGAGGTTGCAAGACAGTAAGAGAGATCATTTTGAACGGAATGAGAGAAAAATACATTGACTTCAGAGATGAGGCAACTACTTTGCAAAACTAATGTAACCATAACAAGTTTAAAAAATCAACAACAATGGTGTTAAGAGAATGACATTCTAGAAACTGTTGAAAGCTTGTGGCTAGAAGAGTTCACTGCAGGAAATCATTTGAGAGAACCAAATTGAGTCACATGAGTGCCTTGGGATGTTAATTACTCAGCGATGCAGATGTGAGAGAGGTCATGTGCTGAGGGAAAAGGGCAAAAGGGCATGGCTGTGGTACCCATCAGGTTTCAGCCTCTTTGCATTACCTTAGCAGGTTTGTCCTGTCAACGCATTTGCTTGCCCCATCTCTACTTGGCAAAGTCTACATCTTTAGCTACCTCAGTTCATTGCCTTCAATAGCACTTGGTTGTTCTCTCTAATCACTTGGGCATATTCTTCAGGGATCTTACCACCTGCTTCCCACCTGTATGAGCCAAGGGATTCATCCAGGCACACATTCACTGTCTGTGAGAGTAGGTAATTCTGGGAAAGTTACCTGTTCTCAAAAAGTTCCTTGTCTGAAGCCCTCTTTAATTTGGCAACCTAAGCAATGCTTGCCTGGCTCTGTCTGTAAAGAGAAAATAATCTGAGAAAATCATGGCCAAGGGAGAGATGACAACTGGACTTGTACAACAGGGGACTGGATACAGATAGCTTTCTCCTCCCTTAGGCCAAAAACACCAAAGACTTCTTTGCTTGATCTTGCAGAGAAGTTGAGCAGAACCATAAGCCAAGCTAGAACCAGGTTTCTATAACTCTATATAGCCCAGGGTGTCACCTCCAGAGAAGGAGGATTATTAATGGCAAACCTGCCAATCAGACAAGAAAGTAAGGACCCTAAAGCATTAAGTGGCAACTTGGACTCAGCGTGACCCCTGGACAAGGTTCAATAAGTTAAATAATGTAGTTCCATCAACTAGTATTCAAACCACAGGCTTCCCTGTGGATGCTGGATGGATGAGGCCCACACTTTGGCCTGCTCCAGGGCTTCTAATATCCAAAAGCTCATGAAGAACAGAAAGTGGAGCCAGACAGGTAGTCCTGGGTTCTGGGAAGAGAACTCTTAAGCTGATCAATTAGCTGGTATCATCTGCCTACTCTGCCCCAGGTCTCTTACTCAGAGGTGCAGCAACAGGAAATGAAGATAGAGCTCTACCCTCACAATGCTCATCTGGTGGGAAAGACTAACAAATACTCAGTGAGAAGGCCATGTGGTAGATGCACTAGTCCATAATCTAATGATTTTTAGTATATTCATAATGGTTTGCAAACATCCTCGTTATTGCAAAAGAAACTCTATACCTATTAGCAATCACTTGCCAATTCTCCTCTCCTTTCAGTCCATGGCAACATTACCAATATACTTTCTATCAGTATAGATTTGCTTGTTCTGCCCATTTCAAATAATGCGGTCTTATAATACCTGACCTCTTGTGTCTAGCTTCATTCATTTAACATGATGTTTTCAAGTTTTGCCCTTTTAGCATGTATAAGAAATTTGTTATTTTAATGGCTCAATAATATTCAATATATGTATACTACAATTTGTTTATCCATTCATCAGTTGATAGGTATCTGGGTTGTTACCACTATTTGGCTATTTGGAACAATGCTGCTATGAATCTTCACATACAAATTTTTGTACAAGCTTATGTTTTCAGTTCCCTTGGGTATATACCTAGAAGTAGAATTGCTGGATCAGACAGTAACTACATTTAACTTTTTAAGAAACTGCCAGATGTTTTCCAAAGCAGCTACACAATTTGACATTCACTTCAGCAATGTGTGAGGGTTGCAATTTCTCACATCCTCACAAATACTCATTATTGTCCATCACTTTTACTATAGCCACATTAATGGGTCTGAAGTAGTACCTCACTGTGGTTTTGGTTTGTAAATTCCCTAATGACAAATGATGTTGAGCATCTTTTCATGTCCTTATTGGCCATTTATTTATCTTCTTTGGAGAAATGTCAATTCAAATATTTTGTCTTTCAAAGTTGGGTTATTTGTCTTCTTATTGTTGAGTGGTATGAGTCCCAGTAGAAGCCTTTTATCCAGGACTGGGGATAAAGGAGATGAGTAGACATTGATTAGGGAAGGCTTCCTAGTAGAGATAATATCTAAAACTAGAAGGATGAATAGGAAAAAGTAGAACTACCATTCCTTTATTCAACAACTGCTTACTTAATTTTCATTCTTCCTGACACTGGGGCCAGCAAAAATTAATCCAGTCCTCACCCCCTAGGAAACAGTCACCTATTTCTGACTATCCATAGGTTCTCCAGGATCCTGGGGTGAGCTCACCCTGAGTCTTCCTGGGTTTCAGCATGTGTCTTCAGTTTTCTGGCCACACTTGAGTTTAACCTGATAAGCCCTTGGGAGAACTTGGGTGGTTGCTTATTTCCAGTGGCCGCCTGACAGCTAGCTGACTGGCCAGGCCTGTCATACTCAGATACCTGCGATCTTTTCCCCACCTTCCTGCGGCAAATTATTCATTGCAGTCAAGCCTCCCGAGAACCAAGCGGGTTTCCAAATATACAGGGCATCACTGGTGGAGACTTAACCCTGCTTAGAGTAGGCTGCTCCAAAATATTACAACTTTTTAAAAGTAGGTTACAGAATGGCATTATTGCACAGTCATATTTAAAAATAATTCTGCATGGGGAGAAATTTGGCAAGTATAAGAAAAATTTAATAGAAACGATTTACATTTTTTTCTTTTTGCTTATCCATAGTTTCTAATTTTTCCACAATAGTTATATCTTGCTAGTATTTTAAGGTAAAATAAGCTTAGTGCCACAAAAAAAAAAAAAAATGATAGGAATTTAAAACCTTCATCCTATATTGTGTGTTTTATAAATGTGAATAAAGAATATATTTCTGTGATTTGCCTCTTTTGGAAAAGTCAACCATGTAATTTGTTAGTTACATCACCTGGTACAGAGAGTGATTTAGAAACAGAGGTTGGTTTGCTTATACAACAGAAAATCCTCACTTCTTGTTCATATTGGCTGCCCAGGCCTCTCAAATTTAGCTGCCAAATCTTGGCATTTACGAGCCTCTGGGAGTGTGAAACCCTGGGTGAGGGAGTTCTCTTGGACTGACCTACAGAAGCTTAGACAGAATTGCCACAGAAGCATCAAACAATAGAATGTGATGTCGTGGGCATCCCGGGGGGAAGGATGCTAGATTGAAATGCACTTTTGCATCATTGATTTTTCCCTGCTGATTGAGCCCTGTTTATCTCATTTGGCAGATAAGCCTCAAAGTGCATGGACTATTTGTGCCTCATTAGTTTCCAATAGATTGATTTTGCTAGGATTGCGAATTGGTCATCTTGTATGGCAGCCTGTAGAAGCCAATTCTGGCTCAGCCTCAGAGACACAGGAACATAGAAACACAGCAGCCCCTGAAGCCACCACGGCTGGAAAGAGACTGGAGAGCTACCCTAAGGCCATGCCTTAAATCTTTTCTGGAACCAGGCAGGATAAAATATGGGTGGACACGAAAGCAAATGAGGATCATCTCTGCTATCTTTTGTTCATATTTCATGTATTCTACTTGGTGTCTCTCTCCTCTTTTCCCTAGCATTTCCTCTGTCTCTCACTCTCTCTCTCTCTCTCCTCTTCTTCCCCTCCCTCTCCCTCTCCCCTTCCCCCTTAGTTCAAACAAATTTGAAGAATATAAGACGGCAACCGATGAACTACTTAAAATATAATGATCCCAGAGAAAAGAAAAATATAAAACTGAACTTATGGTATAAAGGCACTGCTTTATAAAAAGTATAGAAAAGAGCCACTTGTGGTTGCACATACCCTTAATGACAGCTACCTGGGAGGCCGAGGCAGGAGGATCACAAGTTCAAGTCCAGCCTACAGGAATGCAATTTAGCGAGATCTCCAGCATTAAAGTAAAGAATAAAAGGGCTGGGGACATAGCTCAGTGTCAGAGTGCTTATCTAGTCTGCCGGAGGCCCTGGATTCAATTCCCAATACTGAAGGGGAAAAAATATGTAGAAAAAGAAGATTTAATGAAAAATGCAAGCCAAATGCAGATAGTGGTAGCTTTAGAAGGTAGAAATATAGATGATATTAACATAGATACATGATTTTTTCTTTAAACTTTCCTGTATTTTCAAAATTAGTTAAAATAATTAGTAGCATATTATCAGAAAATTTTCCTTAAAAATACAGGTACATAAAGTCATAAGATGGCACATATATAAATAATAAAGGGAGTTCATTTATTCCTTCAGCAAGGTATATCGGCTTCTGCCAGTTAAAATAGCAGAAACTAACTCAAGCTAGTCCAAATGAACAAAGGGAAATAGGTTGACTTGGTAATTAAAATGTCAAGGGTAAACCAGTTTCTAGGAAAAATTGACCCAGGGACCCAAGAGCCATTGTCAGATCTCTCTCTTCTCATCTCTGCTTTTCTCTGGGTATTGGCCACATCCTTTTCTACTGTAGACCAGACTGCTTTTTCCACCCAAAAAGGAACTAGGTGATCCCAGATTGATACCCTTCAACCTCTGAGAACCCAGAAGTGAGAAATCACTCCCCAGTAGCTTGGTTCAGTAAGACAAATACTGGGGAAAGACTGGTTGGACTAGTTGGGGTCATGGACCATGATGAGCCATCCCTGAAATAATCAATGTGACAAGGGGATTTGTTGGCCTAGGTCACACGTCATGGTGAGGAGTGATGCCAAAGGGAAGGGATGAAGCACAAGAGCATTCAAGCAAAAAATTTCCTAAGACAGAGAAGTCTCCCTTGCAGGATCACATGATATAATCTAGTTAGAAGCTGAGCCAAGGCAGGCATGGTGGTGAACACCTATAATCTCAGCACTCTGGGAGGCTGAAGCAGGAAGATCACAAGTTTGAGCCCAGCCTGGGTTGCTTTGTGATTTAAAGAGATCCTCTCTCTCTCTCAAAAAAAAAAAAAAAAAAAAGGAAAGAAAAGGAAAAAAATATTAAAGTCCGGGGCTGGGGATGTAGCTCAGTATGAAAGCACTGGGTTCAATCTCCAATACTACCAAAGAAAAAAGAAAAGAAGGGAGGAAGGAAGGAAGACAGGCAGGCAGGCAAGGCAACCATAGAAAAGTGGTGGGGGAGGGGGATCACAAGAGATAAACAAGTTCACCGTCACAAAATAAAAGATGGCACAGGGCCGGTGAGATGGCTCAGCGGCATAAGCGCCTGCCTGGCAAGCGCGAGGGCCCGAGTTCGACTCCCGGATCCCACATACGAAAAAGGGGCCGGTGATATCGCTCAGCGGCACGGGCGCCTGCGGGCGCGCGAGGTCCTGAGGTCGACCCCCCGGTACCCACAAAAAAAAAAAAAAAAAAAGATGGCACAAAACAGAACATGGCTGATTATCAAACCATAGCACAGAGAATAAATCCTAGACCACAGGAATTCAGGGCCAGAATGATCTGAAGAAACTTCATGGAAGAAAAGGGATATGAGCCACATCTAGAAAATGATAAGGTTTGGAAAGCAAGTAGAAATTGGAATGTCAGTCTAGACTATGAGAATGCCCAGGGCATAACCATGAGATGGTCAAGGGCCAGATGTGTGAGAACAGAACAAAGGGCTTCGGAAGAATCCCTCTGTCAGTAGTCTAAGTTACAGGGAAAAGATGGAAATTGTGGCCAGAGTGCAGAGTCCTTGAAAGCTAAGCTTGCAATTTTGAATTTTATGTGGCTGCCAATGAAGAGTCACAAAAGTTAAAACAAGGAGTGGTGTGACGGAGGTGGCATGTAAAATCAACCTGTCTGGTGACAGCAGCAGGACAAACTGGAGCCCAGAAAGATTAGTGTCAAGAGGTTACTGTAATAGTCTAGGTGTGAAGTAATAAAGGATGGCACTGGGGAGGCGACCGTGAGGCATGGAAAGGAAGATATTTCATTCATTGACTCAGTCAGTCAGCAAATATTTATTAATCACTGAGAACTAGGAACTGTGTTAGATCTGGGCACTACTCATAGAGGAAGGCATAGCAAGACTTTCCTTCTGCTGAGACACCAGGTCCTTGGCAGAAGGTGGCTAAAGATAGTACTATAGCTGACCAGGATCATGGTATTACCATTAAGAGAAGTAGGAAGACAGGAGAAAGCCTGACTTTGGGCATCTAAGAACAAATAATTTTGAGTTTAGTTTAAGGTACAACAGAGCAGATAGATGGGACCATCCAGCAGTCTCAGGGGGAAATAGGGAACTTGAAGGGGGAAGGGAGGTGAAGGCAGAGGGTAAAGATATGGATACCTCAGCAAGAAGGGAGACTCAAATCCACTAGGATTTGGGAAGGTCTGATCCAGCCTGCCTGAGCTTCATTCTGAGCCCAGAGCAGGGAGAGAAATTGGAATCTCTTTTCCTGCCTGCATCAGGTATAATATAAACCCATAGAGATCTGTGTCCCTTCCTGTGATTCATAGCACAATGGTCCCATCAGCCACACGCAAGCTGAGATGACTTTTCAAGAAGTTGATTGTTTGAAACCTCCTATGTCACTCCCTTTCCATCTCCAGTTTGAATGATATTCTTCCTTCCTCTCGGCTAGGTTAGGGTGTTCTGCAGCCACATGGTAAACTGTGGACAGGAATAAACGTTGTTCACGTGTAGCGAGAATATTTATAACCAATCCCATAATATCACGGCAGGCATAATTATAGACAATCCTGTGATTGCATTGCGTATCAGGCACCAAAAACCAACTCAGTGCACTGCAGAGACCAAGAGGATAAAGTTATTGGGACAGAGGGCTGCGGGGCCAGCTGATGCCCCTGTGAGAGGCCTGTGCAAAACAGGGTGGGTTATTTACAGATTATAGAAGGGCTCTACCAATGAAGGTGGGCAAAAAGGTGACAATTTCACAATCGCACAGCTCAAACTCCTGTTTCAGTAGTACTCCATGCCTTTGTTAATAACTATAAAAAATTATAAAAATCAATGCTTATTCATTGCACAGAGAACAGGAAATGTGGAAAATGATCTATAATCCCACAATCCAAAAATAGCATTAACAGTTTTATATTTGTCATTACAGTACATTACTTTGTATGCGTGTATGTGTTTTGTGTTATACTGTAGAGTGTTCTTTTTATTTTTATTAGTATATGTTCGCAATAGGTAATAAATACATTCATCATGGGGAATTGGTGTATATATTGGTGTATATATCACATCTATACCTTATTTATTTCATTTAATATCACAACTACTTCTTCATTTGGGAGGGGTACTGGGGATTGAAACAAGGACCTTCACTCTGAGCTACATCCCCAGCCTTTTTTTTTTTTTTCTTTGAGACAGGTTTTTACTAAGTTGCTGATAGGCTTAGATGGGACTTGAACATGGACTCCTCCTGCCTCAGCCTCCCAGAGTGCTGGGATTACAACCATGTGCCACTACGACTAGCTGTCACATTATTTAGGTATATTACAAACAAAGCATTATTAAAAAAATTTTTATTGCATACTTACCTGGTGTGAAAGATACCATGATTACGAAGGTGATTTTCCCAGAGTCAGGCTCATCCATTGCATTTCAGATGTGCTGACCCCTATGATTTCCCCAAATGTAGGAAACCAGACTGCATTAATTTGTGGTAGTGGAGCACTTTGTTCATGCTCTCCCCTAGATATTAAAAAGTTTTTAATATGATATATTCACACAATGAGATACTATACAGCAATTACAATAAATAAATTAGAGCTTCATCTATCAATATGAGTATTAATATAAGATGTGTAATATAGATATATAATGTAATATAATGTATAAGATATAATTAATTGACTATGTTTGTAGAAAAGTTTCAGGCTTACGGAAAAATTGAGCAGGAAAATACAGAGAGCTCATTCTCAAACCCCTGCCCCACAGTTTCCTCTCTAATTAACATCTTTCATTTATGTGGTACACTTGTTACACAATTGATGAGCCAATATGAATATATTATTAACTAAAGCCCATAGTTTCCATCAGCCTTCAGTCTTTGTTTTACACACTCTGAATTTTGACCAATGCAAAATGACGTATATCCACCATATGGTATCGACTGAAGTTTCACTGCCCTGGAAATCCTCAGTGCTCCACCCATTCCTGCCTCCCTCCACCCACACACCTGGCAATCTCTGCTCTTTCTCCTCTCTCCATAGTTTTGCCCTTTCCAGAATGTCATGTAGCTGGAGCCAGAATATGTAGCCCTTTCAGATATGCTTTTGAATAAATTATTTTGAATAAAATATTTATTGCCCACTATAATGAAAACAAAAATCATCAGAAAGTTCACTATTTTGAGATAATCACTATTAACCATACAAGCAATTTATCTTAGTTTCACATAAATAAGATCATCGGGTGCAAAATATCATATTACCTTTTTTTCCACTTCACCACATAGTATGAAACTCACATGACTTCAGATGATTTTTTTTTTTTTTTTTTTTTTTTTTTTTTGTGGGTACCTGGGGTTGAACTCAGGCCCTTGCGTGCCAGCAGGCACCCATGCCGCTGAGCAATATCACCGGCCCTTTTTTCATATGTGGCTATCAGGAGTCAAACTCAGGATCTCGTGCTTGCCAGGCAGGCGCTTATGCCACTGAGCTATCTCACCGGCCCCTGATTTTTTAATTTTTAAGGTTTGCAAGAATGTTTTATTGTGTGGAATAATAAATTAGTGAGCTAGCCAATCCTTTACTGCCAGACACTTAGGCTATTTTCACTGGGGCAGCAATTTTTCTGGCCTTGATCTCCTCTTAAACTAGAAAAGGGTCTTGGGGTTTCCAGAGATTGAGAATACAAGACTATATAGAATAGCCTTCTAGATCTGTGTCACCAGGACATATTTGACATTAACTATGAGTTCCCTACCATCAAGAATATTGGATTCCATTTTTCCTTGTCTTTTGCCAAGCAGAGTTTAGCATGTAGCAAGTGCTTCATGAACATGGGTTGAATGAACGTTATGTGCCCTGAAACCAGTTACTATGGGGTCATCTCTAAGGAAATTCCTGAGTCTCTGTGGTGCAGATCTCTTAAGAGCTGGTACTGTCCCTAAAGACCAAGAAAGAGATAAGTATGGTGAGAGGTAGTCATGCTTTGAAGAACAGACCCAGATGGATGCCGTAAAGAACTGGGATGATGGCTTGTGTGGGGACAGAGGGCAGTGGGTGTGTGGCCAAGAGACAGGAGGGTGGGAAAATAAGAACTTGGCACTGCTGTCCTGGGGCATGACAGCCTTGAGGGGCAAGAGTTTTGTGTAGGCAGAAGCTCTAAGGCTCCACAGAGAGTATTCACTTTTTTCAGGCAGTTTATCACACCAGTTGGAAGTCAGAATCTGATATGGGGCTTCTGGTCTAAATCCCAACGAACTCACTTATTGGCTGTTTGACTTTGGGTAAATAGCTAAGCTTTGATGGCTTCGGCTCCTAAAGGGGATATAAGGGCACCACTTTAGAACTTTTGTGCAGGTTAAATGAGATTATATATGCAACATGCTAAGCAAAGTACCTGGCATGTTGTATGTGCTCAGTAAATATTAGCAATGCTGCTGCTGCTGCTGACGATAATGATGGTGATAAAGATCTGTTCTTAAAAAAAGTGACCAGTCATCCCAAGAGCACAAGATAACTAAGTCAAGATCAGCATGATTCTTACAAAAACACTTTCCACCTGGAGAAAAGCTCTGTGCATTTCACCATGCTGGGCATGACCTGGATTTAAGTGGGTGGGGAACTGCAGGAGAAAAAATAGGAACGCCCCATTAGATAACTCAAAAAGAATTCAGGCAATTTTCATGACTTTTTCATGCTATCTGCCAGTCTAGATGTATGTTTCTGTGTCTGTATTTACTCTCCCGTACAACAATCTCTCACGCCTATCTTTCAGTTGCTAAAACTGGCCATTGAAAATGGGTTTTCAAATGGATACATGGCCTTTGAAATTCTACTTCTCACCCAAATAAAGAGGTTTCTATCTGTAATATCTCTACATGTTCTCCTCTAATCTAGGAGACATCCTACATCCCTCCCTTTCATTCATTCCCAAACAAACCTTTCTGACTGTATCTTCAGAACAGACCTAGGTCTCTCCTCTTTCTGCATCAGCAATAGTGTTCTAGAAAGCCTCCTTCATCCCTCTTTAGACTACCAACCTCTGACACACTGTGGGCCATTCTCCCCCAGAAACCAGAGTGGATTAAAAAATAGTAAATCACTTCATGACTCTCTACCTGTCTTAGGCTGAGTTCCTAAAAGCAGATCCTGATGTGAGGATTCATAAGCAAGTATTTTACTTAAAAAGTGCACCAGGATACAAGGGTAAGGGGATGGGGAGAAGTTGGACAGGGAAGGAAGAGATACTAAGCAAGGAGGAAGCCTAAAAGCCTAGATTTTAGACACAGTCCCAGCCTGGGCCAGATTCCTCTGGGAAGCTAAGAGTTGTAAACTGAATAAAGAATCTTGTTTCTCCTAAAGACAAGGGGCTAGGGTCACTGGGATACCTAAGTCTTTGGCTAAGGAGGCTTTGGAAGGAGCTTTCTGTGTGACAGGCAAAATGCTCCAGTGGTCAAGGGCTATCCTTGGAACAAAGTTATGGGTACTCAGAACTACAAGCACATAGAACCTGAGGCCTGGCACACAAAAGCTGGGAACTGGCAAAAAAAACAGCAAAAAGGATTCAGGAGTACACCAACCAACATGGTCCTCTGCAGGTCCCTGTCTTAGTTCCTGTCTCAGGTCCTTGTTAATTTTCTTGATATGTCATGGTTTAAAGTATTTTATGTAATAAATTATCTCTATACTTGTTTGCACTCTGTTTTCCCCTACTAAAATGAAGTCTCCAGGAATGCAGCCAGATTTATTTGTCTTTGTACCCCCATTCCTAGAATAGGGATGACACACTGTGGATCTTCTATACATATTTGTGAGAGTGAGTGAGATACGGTGGTGTATACCTGCAATCCCAGCATTCTAGGAGTCTGGGGCACACACAACTTCAAACCCAGCCTGGACAGCTTAGCAAGATGCTGTCTCAACATAAAAAAAAAAATTTAAAAAGAGGTAGTGATAGCTCAGTTGGAGAGCCTGGGTCCAATCCCCAGTACACACACACACACACACACAAACACACACACAATTGTGAGATTTGATAAATGGAAAATATACCTTTAGTTTGAATACCTTCAGTAATGAGGAGCTTCTCTAGCACAGTGCAACTTGCCTCCTTTTTGAAAAGGCTTAGCTGAAAGTATGTCTTAAGACTGAACTCTGATCCCTTGCCTCTTCCCCTCATTTGCACAAACTTGTCTCTTTTCTGAAATGACTTAAAAGATTATTGCTTCTTTCTCATCAGACTCTTGAATATTCAATGTTTCCCCTTTCTCTTCTGCAGGCTAACCAACCTCAACTCCTCCAAACTTTCTTCACTTGACATGGATTTTAGACTCATTAACATCCATAAACTTTCTAGCCTGATAAAATTCTTTTTACCAACCCATACAAAAGACAGGAATCTCTCCCATGCCACCCTGAATACACCTATTCTTAGAAGGTAATATAGGTGGAGCCCAATAAGAGTTCTGAGGCGTCTCGCAGCAGGGGGAAGCTCAGCAGACTCAGCGCCAGCGCTGGCACCAGCTGGCTCCCTCCCCTGCGTCCCTGAGACCGCAATGGCAAAGATGACCTCAGGAGTGTAAGTTCCTGATGAAGTATATTACATTATTTTATGACATGAAAGTTCAGAAATGCTTCACACCAGAGGAAATCAAGAAAAGAAAAAAGCCCGTCATTTTTTGTCTCAGTGCAAACAAAAAGTGCATCATCCTTGAAGAACGCAAAGAGATCTTGGTTAGAAATATTGATATGACTATCACTGATCTTTTCATGCATTTTGTGGGAATGCTTCCTGAAAAAGATTGTTGCTATGCTTTAGTGCAACATAAGCTTTAAAACTAAGGAATCCAGAAGAGTTGATTTTTTGTGTATGTGGGTGGGGACACCAGAACTAGCATCTCTAAAAAGTAAAGTGATCTATGCAAGCTCCAAGGATGCCATCAAAATGAAATTTCAAGGCATAAAATATGAATGTCAAGCAAATGAGCCAGAAGACTTCAGTCAGGCTTGTATTGCTGAAAAGCTAGGTGGATCCTTATTTGCAGCCTTTGAAGGATGCCCCGTGAAGACCATCTTTCAGTGCCACAAATCGAAAACTTCTGTATTTAATGTTGTCCTCTTGCTCTGTAAGTAAAACAAATATATTTAGGCCAGGTCTCACTGAGGGGGAGATGTCTTGTCATCTTTTAGAGTAAATATTCTCTAAACATATGCAAATGTGGCTCTAAATAATCTAACATCTAAAGTTAAAAAAAAAAAAAATTTGGAGGAGTGAAGTTGAAGATTATCAAATAAAGCTCCAGAGTCAGCAACCCAGAATTGAATCCCAGCTCCACTTACTGGAAGATTGAACTTGTTCAAAAATGCTTATTTCACTAAACTTGTTTCTTGATCTATATAATGAATGGGAAAACAAGAGAACCCACTTTACAGAACCATCATAAGAATTAAAATAAACAAGGTAACGGGTATAAACCACTTAGCAGAGGAGCCACCTTTTTAAGTACTAAATCCTTCCCAAATGTGACTCTGACCTAGTGCCTCTCCATGTCCCTCAAGCTACTTATTTCCAGTCCAATCCTCCTGTTACTCAGCTCAGTCACCTCCATACTTCAGTCATGATAAGGCATCCTGGAGATTTCCTGGCTACTGTTTCTTACCATTTTCTCATCCTCACTCAGAATTCTACTTCTCTATTCCACTTCTTACATATCCATTCTCCTTTTCTCTTTTACTTGTTCTCACTCAATTAATTCTTCCTTGGTTACTTTCTCTCTCTCCACCCCATCTTTCTTTAAAGCATGGAAGCTCTAGTCAGTAAAATACTTTTCCTCTCCTTCTGTTCTGATTCCCACCTTTGCTCCAGATAACTGAAAGGAAACGATCAACATGGTAACAGTACAATTGACAAATGCTAGTTCTCTTACACATAGACATCTTAAGGTACAGGCCATTTTTCTTCTGCTTGCCACATACTAATAGGTAAAAAATTCAGGTCAGAAGGGGAGCCATCAGCAGTGAGAACAGAAGGGAATCAAGAGAACTAGGCTTTTTCCCTCTTGCCTTGTATATTTTTCTTCCTATTGCATTAGTAAAGATCTCTACTACAATAAAAGCTGTCTGTCATATTACTGACTTTAATGGTGTGATGGTTTATTGTGATATGTCAACCCGACTTGAGTAAAAATTGCCTGGTTGATTAGTGAAGCTCTTGGTATGTCTGTGGATGATCGATAAGTAGGTGCAAACTGAAGAGGGAAATCTCAGCCTGGATATAAGTGGCACCAACCAATAGGCTTGTAGCCTGGTTGGAATAAAAAGGGAAAGAAGGAAGTCTGCCCTTTTTCTTTGTAGGAGCTCTGGTCTTTGCCATTGCCTTTGATGTTTGTCCCCAGTTCCTTTAGGCTTCCAGTGCAGACTTTTCAGCCTTCCAATGCAGATCCTTTGGTTTCCTGACACAGACTCACACTAGACTCTGCAGTGAGCTCCAGGCCTCCAACCTTCAACTGGAACCTCTGGCCCTGTAGTGCACAAACATTTTGTGTTCTTCTAACTCTGATCTGGCAGGCAGCCACTGGGACTCTTCTGCTTCCAATCCTGTAAGCCTACCTAGTAAATTATTTGTATAATCATACATAAATTTTACATTAAATCTGTTCCTCTAGTGAACTCTAACAAACACAAATGGAAATGCCTCTAATATTTTGTCATTATGATTTTTCATTATGTTTTATGCTAAACAGCCTTTATGCAGTTGAAGGGTTCTTTTTGATGCTTGGCTTGCAGTACATAGTTGTCTTTATTAGACCTGAGTTTCTAGGCAGGAAACAGAGCACTGAAAATCAGGAAAACAGGATGATAAGTAGATTGACTTGGGAGGTGTCCTGGGAGTATCAGAAGAATGAATTAAGGCCAAGCAGGCAGGCTGGGG
This sequence comes from Erethizon dorsatum, assembly GCA_028451465.1. Lineage (NCBI taxonomy): Eukaryota > Metazoa > Chordata > Mammalia > Rodentia > Erethizontidae > Erethizon > Erethizon dorsatum. Next base: position 121,753,982 of record CM051822.1, on the reverse strand, counting down.
ATTGATGGAACAGCCTATCCATAGAGACTGTCATGGTTCAAATAGTTACTCCTCACACTTTGCTCTTAAACTAACACATTGCAATTCAGCTCTAGTGAACCTGTTGAGTGTAATAATGACAAGACTGGACTCTAGAATTCTTATTTTTTTCTTTTATTAATTTACATAAGCAATTCTGGATTTTTGAGAAGCTTTTTGGTAAGAATTGGAGCAGATAACTGAAACTTCATCCCCCTTTCATGTGAAAGCCTTTTTGGAGGTGGATCTGATGCTCGTTTTCCATTCCAATCAGTTGCTATGAAAGCTACTTCTTGTTCTTGCTGTGGGCAAATCAGACCTCATTTTCTCCTTGATGGAAACTCAGGAAGGAAACCAAATAATTCCCAACAGAGACAAGAGTTGACCACAGAAGCATCCAAAAGGGCTTTTAAAGATTTCAATCTTGCATGTGAGAACCTTGGCAACTGAGGTCGGTTGTTCACTCTATACTCTCAGCTTGACAGGAGGTTGGGGAAGACAGGATGTGATTCTGCCATTTAGACAGGAAAATCTCTTTGAGGGAGAAGAGGTTGCAAGTGAAACATTGATGAGGTGCATTTAACATGGGAAGACTTTCACTAAAAATGTCTGTGACAAGCATCCAAAATAAAGTACCGAATACTCACCTACAAGCATTTCCCAAAAAACAAACCTGAACATGCTCCAGGGTTGATGAAAAGAAGAAACTTCTTAACATCAAAGTTATTGTGTTAGTCAGTTTTCTGTTACTGTAACATATACCTGAGAAAATGAGCTTATACTGAGAAAATGTTTATTTTGGCTCACAGTTTTAGAGGTTTAAATTTATGGTGGGTTGGATTCATTGCTTTCAGGCCTCTGATAGGAAAGGGAAGGCAACACATCATGGAGCACCTGGAATAGCAAAACCACTCATCTTATGGCTGGGATGCAAAAGAGAAACCAAGTTCCCACAATCCCTGTCTTAGTCACTTAAACACAACACCTGACACCCACAACTTAAAGGAGGAGAGGCTCATTTTGGTTCGTGTTTTCAGTCCAAGGCAGAAATGGCCTGGTGGAAAGTCCAGGGCAGAGGATAGCTATTCATCTCTGGCAGCTATGAAGCAGAGAGCAAAAGGAGGAGCCAGGGAGGGAGTTATACCCTTCCAGGTCATGCCCCCTACTCCAACTAAGGCCCACCTCCTAACAGCACAATTAACCATAAACTCATCAGTGGATTAATTCACTGATGAGTATAGTGCCTCCATGATCCAATCACCTTCCAAAAGCCACACCTCTGATCACATAAGACTTTTGGGGGACATCCTATATCTAAAAGGTAACACTCCTCAAGGGCATGCCCCTGAGGACCTAAAACTTCTCACTGTTTCCACCTCCCTCTTAAACTTTCCATTACCTTCCAATAGCATCAAGCTGGGGACAAAGACTTTAATCCATGGAAGACATTCCTGATCTAACTGCAACAGTTATCTACTGTTTGTTATTCTACTGCTATGGATGCTTTTGTTTTGGTTTTGCTTTGACCATGATTGATGGAAAATTGACCAACTTGCCCCTAGGTAAACAAGAGTCCACTGTGCTTGACTTCTTATCGCATTTCCACTCTTAACAAAAGAGGGGTAAGGAAAAGAAGTGTTTAGCAACCTGTCATAAAAGGGAACATTTAAACAAACTGGTAATGTATCAAACAGCTTTGGAATAGTTTCAGAAGGTGGCAATTAAGTGACATTTAGAAGGAAAAGTTAAAGGAACTGGGATAGCTCAGCTTTAAAGAGAGAAGGTAACAGGCTAAGATAGTGACTGTCTCCAGAACAGTAAACAAGATTCTCTGCACATTCCAAACCCCTCTGTACCCGTGGCGGTGCACTGGAAAAACAGTAGACTCAGCTTCAGGAGACCTAGCGTCCAGTTTCACCTCTGCCAATGGGTGACCTTGTTAATCTCCTGTCTGGGTCGCAGTTTTAGACCACTTGGGGTAGGGGTCCTACTCCAAGATCTCTTTATGAATCCAGAAAAAAAGAAATATTGGCTTCAAACCATGCCAGAGACACAGTACTTATAAATTATTACATAGTAAATGCATTTATGTAGCGACCAGGCTTTTTCACACATGAGACTGAAAAGGAAAAAACAATAATGAAAGAGATGGGACCTCAAGATGGCGGATGAGTAAGAAGCAGGCAGCGAAACTCTCTCTAAAAGTTACCATTGGAACACGGGAATATAGCGACCCGGAAAGCGCAGGAGGGGGGGAGATGCCTCCCCGAAACCCAGAAAAGTTCTGAAGCGCAATCTGGGACCCCCGGCACCAGTGACGGGTGACTTCCAACAAAGAAGAAGGAAAGAAGGAGCAGACCGCACGCGCGCACCTTCTACTATCCCGGGAGTTGCAGCGCCGTGGAGGCTCAATTCTACGGACACACGGTGGCAGCTGGCGCCCAGGGAGCCCCCACGGAGGATCCTGAGACAGCGGCGGGGCAGGGGAGCGGCGGAGAACGGCGCTGACCGGCGGTGAGTGTCTCTCAGCCACAGCTGCCCCGCGCCAGAGAGCGACCGGCCGGGCGCCATTGTGGGGGGTGTGGCGAAACTCAGAGCGGCTCGGAAACTGCTCTGGGAACTTGTGCTCCGGACAGGACAGCACGGGGCCTCTCAGGCCCACGAAAGTGTGCTGAGGTCAGCAGGCGAACGAGACTGGACTCTCAGCCACACCTGTCCCGCGCCAGAGAGCGACTGGCCCGGCGCCATTGTGGGGGGCGTGGCAAAAAACCAGAGTGGCGGGAACCAGTGCAGGGAACCCGCGCTCCGGACAGCGCGCTGAGCCTCTCAGGCCCAGGGATCGTGAAAGGGCGCTGAGAGCGGAGGCGAGCTAGACTGGTCTCTGCCTGAAAGTACGCGCCTCTGCTCACCGCCTGCCAGAGGGCGCTCCTGGCTTACTGGGACGGACCTGCACAGAACAGGACTCTGTCACCACAAGGTACCTGCCTACAACAGAGTCAACACCTGGAACTGATTCTTTTTATTTTTTTTTATTTTTATTTTTATTTTTATTTTTTATTTTTTATTTTTTATTTTTTTTTTCTCACTGATTTGTTTTTTGTTCTGGCGAAGGGTTTTTTTTGTTTTTGTTTTGTTTTGTTTTGTTTTTTGGTGGGGTTTTATGTTTCATCTGTCTGTTTTATTGTTTTTATCTTCGTTTTTGTTTCTGTATGTGTATTTGCTCTTTCCTTCATTATTCTCTCTGGTTTTTTATATGAGTGTAAACAGCGCCTCTAACTTCTTTGTGATTGTGGTTGTGATCTGTTCTTCCTTTTATCCCTTCCTTCTCTTTTTACCACCTGTCCTCTGCACTAGTGTCCCAATTTTAGTGGGATCCCTCTTGGTCCTCTAACCTTACATCTAATTCCTTCCTCTTCTCCCAATACTCTATTTCCTCCTTAACTCATTTTAAATTTAAACTCCTCAAGGAAAAATTGACATACATAGGACTTGTATACTGCATATAATTTTTCTGGTGTGTTTTAGATTTTGTTATATAACCGCAACTCTATACAGCTAAAAGTGGTAAATAACTGGTTAGCTCAGTCTGTCATTTTTTAGGCTGTGTTTGATGCTTTAGTTAACATTATAGCCAAATGTGAAATAATTGTTCTAAACATCTTTCCTTCCTGATATTTCATGATTGAGATTGACTAAGGGACACAGAAAATACAGTGGCACAGTACCAAAGAATCAAGGACTGGGCCAAACAGGTAGCAACTTCGCATACCCAACGAATTGAAGAGGTAGGATCTGGCAGAAAGCTCAAAACCTAAAAGCAAGCTCCACTTGGAAGATACTGCAGAGAAGTAGTCATCTTCTAAAGATCTTAAACACTAGCAATAAAGTAACCTACTATAGGTAATTTGCAAACATCACCCCAGGAATTAAAGAAAGAAAAAATGAGACGACACTTAAACAAAATGCAACCACACACATCCAATTCACCAAAGGCAAACCTAGGGAGCAACGAGGTGGGACAATCCGAAAGCCACCCACCTGGCCTATCTGAAGTGGTAACAACAAAGCAACTGAATGAGGTTCTGGAAAAAATTAAAACAGAAATAATCTCACAGATAACTGCAGAGATAATGTCTACAATGAAGACCATGCTTAAGGACACTATAGCTGATACAGACAAAAAAATAGATGAACTTAAGAAAACTATAGAAACCATGAATGCTCAGCATAGGAAAGAAATGGAATCCATAAGGCAGATTCAAGCAGATATCCAAGAGATAAAAAATTCCATTGAAAGTATTTGTAGCAGAATAAGCCAATGCGAGGACAGGATCTCAGATATAGAAGACAGGCTTGCAATTAGTGATCATGAAATGGAAAAATTCTTAAAAATAGCAAGGGACCATGAAAAATCAATTCAGCAGCTGCTAGATGACTCAAAGATAAACAACTTAAGAATAATTGGAATAAATGAAAAAGCAGGAGATAGCATCAACGACATTAAAACCTTGTTCAAAGACATAATCAGGGAGAACTTTCCTGGAAGAGAAAAGGAATTTGACACCCCTACAAGTGAAGCTTTTAGAACACCAACTAGACATGATCAAAAAAAAACTTCAGCCAGACATATTATAGTCAAGATCCCAGAAATTCAACAGAAGGGCAGAATCTTAAAAGCTGTTAGGGAGAAGAGACAAATCACCTATGAAGGAAAACCCATCAGAATCACAGCTGACTTTTCAGCACAAACCCTCAATTCAAGAAGAGCTTGGAATGATGTATTGCAAGCTCTAAAGGAAAATAATTTTCAGCCCAGATTGATGTACCCTGCAAAACTATCTTTCAAAATTGATGGAGAAATAAAATACTTTCATGACAAAGAACATCTGAGAAAATTTATGACCACCAAACCAGCACTCCAAAACGTTCTGAAGGACATTCTAGAAAGAGATAGGAACCCCAACAGAAGGAATCCACCAGGCAGGGCAAATAATTAAATAGCCGGAAAGCGGAAAAACAAAGAGTGGGAACCAACAACAGGAAAATATCATGACAAGTCAAAACATATCAGTTTTAACCATCAATGTTAACGGTCTCAATTCACCAATCAAAAGGCACAGACTGGCGAAATGGATCAAGAAGCAAGATCCAACAATATGCTGTATACAAGAAACACATTTAATTCAGAAAGAAATTCATAGACTGAAAGTCAAAGGATGGAAAACAATACTCCATGCAACAGGAACCCAGAAAAAAGCAGGGGTAGCTATTCTTTTTGCAGACAAAGTGAACTTCAAGCCAAGAAGGATTCAGAGAGATAAAGACGGTCATTACATCCTTGTAAAGGGAACAATCCAAGAGGAAGAGATAACGATCATAAATATATATGCGTCAAATACCAATGCACCCAGCTATATAAAACAAGTACTAAAGGACATGAAAAATCAAATAAGCACTAATACAATTATATTGGGAGATCTCAATACTCCACTGTCACAAAAAGATAGATCAACTGGACAGAAAATCAATAATGAAATAGTAGAACTGAACCAAACTTTTGAACAAATGGACTTAGTAGATGTCTACAGAGTGTTCCATCCCACAACATCAGAATACACATTTTTCTCAGCTGCACATGGGACGTTCTCCAAAATAGACCACATACTAGCTCATAAAACCTGCTTAAGTAAATGCAAAGGAATTGAAATTATCCCATGCATATTATCAGACCATAGTGCAATGAAATTGGAAATCAATGGCAAAAGATCCCACAAAAACTCCCTAAACACATGGAAATTAAACAGCATCCTCCTGAACAACCAATGGGTCACAGATGAAATTAAAGAAGAAATTAGTCACTTTCTACAACTGAATGATAATGACAGTACAACATACCGGAACTTATGGGATACAATGAAAGCAGTCCTAAGAGGGAAATTTATAGCATTAAATACTTATATCAGGAAAATAGAGCAAGCGCAAATAAACAACTTAAGGGTGAACCTCGAGCTTCTAGAAAAAGAAGAGCAGGTTAAGCCAAAAGCCCGTACAAGGGAGGAAATTATAAAGATCAGAGCAGAAATTAACGTATTGGAGAATAAAAAAACAATACAAAGAATCAATGAAGCAAAAAGTTGGTTCTTTGAAAGAATAAATAAGATTGACAAACCCTTATCCAACCTTATTAAAAAAAGAAAAGAAAAGACTCAAATCCATGCAATTGAAAATGAAAAGGGTGATATCACGACGGACCCTGCAGAAATCCAGAAGATCATCTATACCTATTTTGAAAATTTATATTCTACTAAGATGGAAAATGCAGAAGAAATGGACAGATTCCTAGATTCGTATGAATTACCAAAGCTAAATCAAGAAGATTTAAAAATCCTAAATAAACCAATATCAACCAATGAAATTAAAGATGTAATTAAAAACCTCCCAACAAAGAAAAGTCCAGGCCCTGATGGATTCACTGCCGAATTCTACAAGAAATTTAGAGAAGACCTAACGCCCCTACTTCTCAAACTTTTCAATGAAATTGAAAGGGAAGCAATACTCCCAAATTCATTCCTGGAAGCAAGCATTACCCTGATACCAAAACCAGAGAAGGACCCAACTAAGAAAGAGAACTACAGGCCAATCTCCCTAATGAACATATATGCAAAAATCCTGAATAAAATACTGGCAAACAGAATCCAACAAATCATCAAGAAGATTATACACCATGACCAAGTTGGATTCATCCCAGGGATGCAGAGATGGTTCAACATACGTAAATCAATAAATGTTATACACCATATTAACAGAACCAAAGACAAAAATCACATGATCATCTCAATAGATGCAGAAAAAGCTCTTGACAAAGTCCAGCACCTTTTCATGATAAAAACCCTACAGAAAATTGGAATAGAGGGTCTTTGTCTCAACCTGGTAAAAGCTATCTATGACAAACCAACAGCCAATATTATACTAAATGGCCAAAAACTGAAAGCCTTCCCTCTAAAATCAGGAACAAGACAAGGATGTCCACTGTCCCCACTCTTATTCAACATAGTTCTGGAAACTTTAGCCAGAGCGATTAGACAAGAGAAAGAAATAAAAGGAATAATGATTGGAAAGGAAGAAGTTAAATTATCATTATTTGCAGATGACATGATACTCTACACAGAAGACCCCAAAAACTCCACTAAAAAACTGCTAGATTTAATAAGCAAATTCAGTAGTGTAGCTGGATACAAAGTCAATACTCAAAAGTCAGTAGCCTTCCTGTACACAAATAACAAACTTACTGAAAGAGAAATTAGGGAAAAAATACCTTTCACAATAACATCCAAAAAAATGAAATACCTAGGAATCAACCTCACGAAGGATGTAAAAGACCTCTATACTGAAAACTACAGTACTCTGAAAAAGGAGATTGAAGAGGATATCAGAAAATGGAAAGATATCCCTTGCTCCTGGATAGGAAGAACCAATATAGTGAAAATGGCCATACTTCCAAAATTGTTATACAGATTTAATGCAATTCCAATCAAAATTCCAACAGCATATCTCACAGAATTAGAGAAAACAATCCTAAAATTCATTTGGAATCTGAAGAGACCTAGAATAGCAAAGGCAATTCTGGGCAACAAAGACAAGGCAGGGGGCATCACAATCCCCGACTTGAAATTATACTATAAAGCTACTGTGATAAAAACAGTGTGGTACTGGCAAAAAAAAGAGACCTGAAGATCAATGGAACAGATTAGAAGATGCTGAAACAACCCCAGACATACTAAGCCACCTTATCTTTGACAAAGGTGCCAAACACATTCGCTGGAAGAAAGATAGCCTCTTTAATAAATGGTGCTGGAAAAACTGGCTCTACACATGCCGAAGATTAAAACTAGATCCATATCTTTCACCATGCACTAAACTAAATTCAAAATGGATCAGAGATCTAAATATTAAAACAGAAACATTAAATCTGCTGGAAGGTAGGATAGGTAAAACCCTTGGAGACATTGGTGTAGGCAAAGACTTTATGAATAAAAACTCAACCGCACGGGAACTATCCCAAAGAATCAATAACTGGGATCTCATCTTATTAAAAAGCTTTTGCACAGCAAGAGAAACCACCAACAGAGTGAAGAGACAACCCACAATGTGGGAAAAAATGTTTGCCAGCTGTTCCTCAGACAAAGGATTACTATCGAGAACATATAAAGAACTCAAAAAAATCAGACCTCCCAAATTTAAAGACCCACTCCAAAAATGGGCATCTGAGATGAATACACATTTCTCAGATGAAGAAATACTAATGGCAAACAAATATACAAAAAAATGTGCAACATCACTAGTCATTCGAGAGATGCAAATTAAAACAACACTGAGATACCATCTCACCCCAGAAAGAATGGCTACTATTAAGAAATCAACTAATAACAAATGCTGGAGGGGCTGTGAGGAAAAAGGAACCCTTCTTCACTGTTGGTGGGAGTGTCGACTGGTACAGCCACTGTGGAAGTCAGTGTGGAGATTCCTCAGAAAACTAGGGTTGGAGGTCCCATTTGACCCAGCTATTCCCCTTCTGGGCATCTTCCCAGAAGAATTAAAAACATCGTACCACAGCGATATATGTGCACCCATGTTTATAGCAGCACAATTTGTAATAGCCAGATCTTGGAAACAACCCAAACGCCCATCAACTGAGGAATGGATAAGAAAGATGTGGTATTTTTATACAATGGAGTACTATTCAGCCATAAAGAAGGATAAACTGGAGACTTTTATAGGTAAATGGATGCAACTCGAGAAAATACTCATAAGTGAAATAAACCAGAAGCACATGTGTAAGCATCGTATTATCTCTCTAGTATGAGAAACTGAAAGAGTAAATAAGATCCAAAATGTACAATAGATATGGTGAATCAAAAAGAAACTGGTCAAAAGGAAAGAGAGACTGGAATAGGGAAAAGAAAGAAGGGAAAGGGAAAAAAAATTGTATATATATATATATAAGATGGTTAAGATAGATACACTACCATTTTTACTTAGTTCATTGAAGAGTAAGGTTTGTGCCAATAATGTTTGGACAATTGAATGCTAATGTCTGGTGTCCTGAATAACTAACTTAAAGATAGTAATACGTAATGTATTAACCATTGTTACCCTCCTATTATGTTGGTTTGAAAATTTGTTCTTCTTTTGATTTGTTTTGTTTTTTCTTCTCTTTAAAATAAAAAAAAAATAATGAAAGAGATGTTCAGCAGCAAGAGTCTGGGAACCAGACTGAAGGCACTTTAGAGTTGGCTTGGCTCCTGTATCATCTTACAATCCTTAAGTCACAGCACAACGCCTCCTCAACACACACAACCATGATGTACTCATTAAGTTTCAAACAAACACAGACACAGAAAAAACATATAATAAACTCTCATGCACTTATCACCCAGCCCCAAGAATCATCCCTCAAGGCCAATATGTCTTTTCTGTATTCTCGCCAACTGACCTTTTTACTGTACCTGCTATGTTTTATATCTAGATGTCCCCCCATTGGCTCATGTGCTTATAGGTGGGGGTTTGGGGAGGTGACTGGACCCTGTGTACAATATAAGGGACCAAAAGAGGGTTGACCCACTCCTCTTGTTGCTTTTGCTATCCTGTGAGCACCACGAACTGTTCACCTTTGTGATGGCCTGTCTGCCATGCTATGCTGCCTTGGAGCCAGCCAACTATGGACCTCTACAAACTGTGAGCTAAATAAACCTTTCTTTACTCTACAAGCTGCAACACTAAATTCAGAATCGCTGCTTAATGGACCCATATCAACAAACTCAGCCTGATCCATGAGTATATTTTTGCCACCATTATCCCACACCCATAAAATCCATTCTCATGCTTGTTCATTAGGCCTCTGCTTATAAGAGCTAGAAAACTTAAGAAGTTCTTGGGGAGAATAGCAGATCTCCTCATGGGTCATACTATATATCTCACCCTTAAGATCCTTTTGGGATTTGAGCCTGGTTATAGGCCTAGAGGCAAAAATGGGTGGTGAGGCTGGGTCCTGAGGAGTGTCAGTGCTGTCATGCTTGGTCAGCACAGGATTAGTTTCCCCAGGGGGTGGAGGCAGTGATGCCTCTGCCACTGTGTGTGGGGGTGCAATCTCTTTCTCTGGCAAAATAATCTCATTAGCATCTGGAAACTTGACATCCTCAGCTTCATCAGAATCCTCCAACATGCCTCCATCCCAGTTTATGGGATCCCATTCTTTTCTGATCAGTGCCCTCACCTTTGCTTCCCATAGTCTTCAAGGCTAAGCATTAAACTTACATTGTAGTTCAGCCAATTGAATCATGAGGGCCTGTGTTTGGGTTTCTGCCATCTCAGCCCTGCGGATAAAAGAGAGCAAATTTTCTTTCAGGACACACTTAGAAACTTTTAAGTTTCTTATGTGTGTCTGGAGGGAGCTGGGAATTCGAATCTTTGAGCTCCTGACCTCCCTTTATTAATTCATCCTCATAGTCAGGCGACTTTAGACTTTCTAGGGATGTTTTGAGCTCATTGTTTTCCTTCACTAGTTTGTCCAGAGATGCTAAAACCAAGCAGCCAGCATCATTATGTTTCCTACTCTGCCAAAGATATTCAAAACTTTCATGAATGGAGTCACTAAATTCCTGACATCTCACAAGTGATGAATTAGGATAATCAAATGGATCTACATGGCACATTAGTTTAAACAGTTCATGCCAAGGATTATCAGTATTCCCCACAGAATTAGAAGGAGAGACGATGGTGTCTTTAAGTCTCACCAAATTAGAGAGCCAACTCCAGGAACCCCTAAAGCCATTAAAGAATTTCATCATGATAATTCTCTTTCTCTAGAGCCGCTCAGTCCACTGATGGGTTTATTGCTGGGTGTGATGTTGGCAGGTGAAGCCTGGTAGGAAGGAGGCTGTGGCCTGGAAGAATATGTCCTTCCTACTCCCTGAATCCACTCTGCTTCCTGCCTGCCATGCCACTCTGCCTGGGAACCGGCAGACTATGGACTGAAACATCTACAAACTGAGCTAAAATAAACCTTTCCTCCTTTAAATTTTAGGTGTTGGGTATTTTGTTCCATCAATGAGAAAGTAACTAAGACAATACCTCCCTGCAAATTATTTTGAAGCAAGTTTCAGATATCATACAATTTCATCAGCAAATATTTCAATGTGTCATTCTAAAAGATATTTTGTAAATATAACCACAATGTCATTATTACACCTAAAAAACTAGCAATGCTTTTGTAAATATTATTCAATGTCAATTCAATACTCCAATTTCCTTTATTATACCATAAGATGGTTTTTTTTTTTTTTTTTTTTTTTTTTTTTTTGGTGGGTACCGGGGGGTCGACCTCAGGGCCTCGTGCGCCAACAGGCACCCGTGCCGCTGAGCGATATCACCGGCCCCTTTTTCGTATGTGGGTTCCGGGAGTCGAACTCGGGCCCTCGCGCTTGCAAGGCAGGCGCTTATGCCGCTGAGCCATCTCACCGGCCCCATAAGATGGTTTTAAAAGTTTGTTTAAATTAGGATCTAAATATTGCAACTGAGTGATATGTATATTAATCTAGAACCTCCTCCCTCCAAATCCTTTTGACTTACTTGTTAAAGAGATGGGAAAATTTATATTTCTCACAAACTAGTAATTAGATCAAAAGATCGGATGGGATGCAGCCTCTATTTTTCAGCAAGAATGATTCATAGGTAGCTTTCTGTCTTTCCATCAAAATGTTGGCAGTAGGGCCGGTGAGATGGCTCAGCGGCGTAAGCGCCTGCCTTGCAAGCGCAAGGGCCCGAGTTCGACTCCCGGATCCCACATACGAAAAAGGGGCCGGTGATATCGCTCAGTGGCACGGGTGCCTGTTGGTGCACGAGGTCCTGAGGTCGACCCCCCGGTACCCACAAAAAAAAAAAAAAATGTTGGCAGCCATTGATGACTATTGTCTAGAAGCATTATTTCATTAAGAACTGCAAAAGGTTGACATGCTAACTTCATTTCTTAGCTTCATTTTCTCTTCATTTATTAACTGGAATATTTCTATAAAGAAAAACATTTCCTCATCAACTATTTTGTTATCCTGACACAGTTGGAAAAGGAAAGGTAGAGAAAGTGTCTTTCCCTTTATTTACAGTTTCAAATTAATAGACTGATTCTCTAACATACTTCAAAAGATGACACATGAATGTTTTAAAAAAAAACCACTATGAACTCATGGGTTTAAATACATTTAATGAGTTTGAGTTCAGCGAGGTTTTAACCCTTATTGATTATCCCACCACAGGCTGGTGCTGGACTTGTCAGCACTGTACCATAAATAAGACAAGGAATGGAACAGCTGCAGCCCTGTGGGCTTGGAGTGGGTGGTCAAGGGCATCAGGGTGGTCACAGGAGCCTCTTAATCTCTCCCTGAACCTTCTTGCCCAACTCCAGTGGGGTCTGCCATATTCTTATGTCCTGTGAACTGAATTTCTGCTATGATATCTAAGGTCCTTCTTACACTATCCTCACAACAGAAGGGGAGGCCCTGCCCTTGGCCTCACCTACCGTACACATTGAGACACAACTTTTCCTTCTCTTCAGATACTATGAGCATATTTTTTGTAAGGTAACAGATTGAGTCACGGATGGAGACAATGTGTATGTGTCCAGGTGGTTCACTCAGACCAGACAATGAAGACTGAAACCTCCAGTGAGTAGGATTGGGAGAGGGTTCAAAATCACTGCCTCTGTCCTGGGAAATCAGGGAAGCAGTGCTGCACAGCTGGGCCCAAATGGGTATCTAGACTTAACTGACTCTTTATAACTACCTTCCCGCCATTCTCTTTCTCACATCTCAGCTGGGGTGATGTCATCTGGAGGTGCTACTAGAACTGTCAGGAATCTTCTTTGATTTTTTTTAATTTAAATTTTTTAGTACATGTTTGCAGTACATATTGATTGCATTCATTGTGGGGAGTTGGTACATGTGCATAATACAGCTTAATTCTTTTTATCCCCTTCCACTCACCTCTATCCTCCCTCCCTCCATCTCTTTATCTTGTAAGTCCTTATAAAGTTAATTATCATACATAAAGATTAACAGCCAGACTAACAGGCCAAAAAACATAAAACACATAAGACAATTATACTATATCAAGATATACTCTTAGATATATTGTCCATGCTGTATTACAGTAACTTTTCTCTCCCATTTTTCCTATTGTCTGTCTTTTATTTTGCACTTTATACATTGAATTTCTCGTATAAGAGAAACCATTCAGCTTGTGTGTCTGATTTACTTCACTTAACATTATGGTCTCAAGGTGCATCAATTTTCCTACAAATGACTCAAGTGTATCCTTCTTTATGGCAGAGTGGTACTACATTGTGTATAAATACCACTTTTTCATTATCCATTCATCTATTGATGGACATACAGGCTGCTTCTAAGATTTAGCTATTATGAATTGTGCTGCTATAAACATGGATATGTATACATCACTGTGTGATATAACGTGAAATATGGGATTGTGATGACTCCTGTTTTGTTCTTGTTGCTCACGGTTGCTTTTGCTATCATGGCTCTCTTCTGATTCCATATGAATTTTAGGATTGTTTTCTCTAGTTCTGTGATGAATGCTGTTGGAATTTTGATTGGGATTGCGTTAAATCTATATATCAATTTTGAAAGTATGGCCATTTTGACTATATTAGTTCTGCCTATCCAGGAACAAGATATATCTTTCCATTTTTTAATGTCTTCTTTGATCTCCTTTTTAGGTGTACTGTAGTTTTCATTGTAGAGGTCTTTCATTTACTTGGTTAGGTTAATTCCTAAATATTCAATTTTTCTTGATACTATTGTGAATGGTATTGTTTTCCTAATTTATTTCTCAGTAAGTTCATCATTAGTGTACAAGAACCTTATTGATTTTTGTGTGTTGATTTTGTATCCTGCTATGCTGCTAAATTTGGCTATTAATTCCAAGAGTTTTTGGTGGAATTTTGGGGGTCTTTATGTAAAGGATCATGCCATCTGCAAACAATAATTTGATTTCTTCATTTCCTATACATATCCCTCTTATTTCTTTTTCTTGCCTAGTTGATCTAACCAATGTTTCAAGGACTATGTTGAATAGGAGTGGCAATAGTGGGTATCCTTGCACTGTTCTCCGTCAATGCCACATGGATCAGCCTTGGGGGAGTTGGGAGTTTTGGAGGCATTTGTTGTGTCCTCTTCTAATTTTTCAACTGGTGTGTGTATGTGTATGTGTGTGTGCACATGCACTGGTGTTTGTGGGTCAATTGTAGTGGAACAATTTTGTTGTTAGTATGGCAATCTCTTTAGTTAGTGTCTGCTTTTCAGTGATGCACTCTGGGCATGGCTAAGTATAGGCATTTGCCTCTGTTCCAAGAGCCAACCACTTCCATTAATTTGAGAGGGGAGAGTACACTGTAATTAGCTTAGCACCCAGTAGTCTAGAAATGAAAACAGTATTGCTGATGACACAAAGACATCCACCAAAACCATTTAATCACAGCTATGTCACCCTGGTAATAGCAACAAAACCAGCAACAAAGAGTCAAAGAAAGACTGGATACTGAGATACCATAAAAAACAATAAAAGCTACCACTGTACCACTCTTAGCCATAGAAAAGAGATCTGCAGTTATAATATAGACACAAAGATAAGCCAAAGATTTACATACAGTAGCTACTAAATACAACAATGATTCCACCATTAACAATAGAAAAGAAGTCAACAATAATAGCACAGAATTAATCCAAAGATTAGTAAAGTGTAATATTTAACCAGTAAAATTGGATGAGGTTGGGAACAGAGAATGAAAGAAGTAAAATCTGAAAAAGAAAACAAAGAGGAGAGCCGGTGAGATGGCTCAGTGGCATAAGAACCTGCCTGGCAAGCGCGAGGTCCTGAGTTTGACTCCCAGAACCCACATACGAAAAAAGGGGCCGGTGATATCGTTCAGTGGCACGGGTGCCTGCTGGCGCACGAGGTCCTGAGTTCGACCCCCGGTACCACCCCCAAAAAAAAAGAAAAGAAAGAAAACAAAGAGGAGAAAGAGGAGAGAAAAGTGAGATAAAGGATCTTATTAAAGAATAAAACAAAATTAATAGAATTAGATAAAAGTAACAGAATAGAGCAAATAAGAAAAAGAAGAAAAAAATAGAGAAAAATAAAGAAAAAATATAGTCAAAAAGAAAAGAAAAAAGAGAAGTGAGTCACAATAAATTCCTCCATATTTTTCAACGAGTGGATTTTTTCCCAGTCTGCGGTATTAGGGTCCATCAGATATAACGGAGGGATAGTGAATCACAAGATCTATTTTGTTTCCACATTCATGTCTTTGTATGTGAATCCTGAATCCTGCCCTGCCTTTCCTGCTAGGTATGGTCAATCAATGGTGTTCCCCCTGGGCTGTAGTCACTCCAATAGTTCCCAGTTAATGTGTCCCTCTGTGACTCCAAGTAATGACTTTCTGCACCTAGCTTTACAGCCTAAGCATTTGTGAGGTGCCTCCCCCACCCCCGCTCCAGAGGCTCCCCTGTCCCTACTCTCCTGCGCTAGCAACCATTCAAGCCAGGTATATCCTTGCGCACATTGGTAGACCGGGGAAGCAAATAGACCACTGAGTTCTGTGCTGGATGTAGGCAGCAGGGCTGGGGGTCAAGTGGACTGTTGGACTTAATGTCAATACTTTCAGACCCACCCTGCTCTGAAACCCGCTCAGGATGGGCCTGGCTTCTCACCACGGAGATTGGGGCTTTCATGTCCTTCATGGCATGAGCCATAGACTTCTCAGGGGAGTCTATGTTTAGCCTGCACCCTCTCTGCAAATGTCTCTTGTGGCCATCTACTACCCGTCACTGTGGTATGATGACATCAGAAACCCTGAAGTGTACTTGTTTTGTAGGTCAGTTTTGAACTATTAACGCTTTCCCAAAATGTCTCCTGATTAAACCTCAAATATGGCAGGTGCTGCACTGGGATTCTTCTCCAACTCTAACCTGCCACGGGGAAGGAGTCACTTTCAGAGTAAAACTCCACACTGCTTTTGCAGTTTAAACAGCCATGGGGTCTTCTTGAGACTCGCTGTTGGCCTGATCTGTTGTTTCTCTCTCCGGGCTTACCTTATGTCAGTAGAGACAGGTCCCTGTCTCTTTCCAGACTGCTTTCTTCTTTTCTTTACATTGTGCTCCATTCCTACAGCTTCTGATTTTCCTCTCAGTGCCTGCCCCCACAATTCCCAGAGATCTATTTCTTCTTTTCTCTTTACCAAGTTCTTGTTTTCTAGGAGTGTCAGTCCAGATCCTGGAGAAGCTATATTTTCCTGTTAGTCTGTACTGTGCCATTTTTCCACAGGAAATCTTAAGTTGGAAAAGACAAACGTGGAAGTGTGTATACTGCCTTTCCTAACTCTGGGAGAGTTAGATGGGGTCAGTTCCTACCCCAAAATTGGATGGACTCAGTCAACATGTAGGTGTCTCAGGCCTGGGGCTTGCTCTGCCCCATGCTGCCCTGCACATTTGTGGTATCATAACTCTGATATCAGATGGCAGGAATAACCCAGAGACAACCTGGCTTCTTTAGTTTCCAGTCTCAAAGAAATGAGCTTTGTGAGAAAGTCCTGATTGGGAATGTGGGATGGACTGGGTGTAACTTAATCTAAAACTTCTAAACATTTAGCTAAATGGCACATGGAACAATATTTGTACTTCTGCACATGTCCTTCTGGGTGAACATTATAAGCCAGTATTTGAATGCCCTAAGTGAGATCCCGACTTCACAGGCTGCTCCAGGCCCTTGCTCCAGTTTCTTCTCTTCCTCCTCCAGTCATCATAGAAAACAGACTGTCTTTGGCATTACTGAATTCTGAGCATACTTGGAATGTGGCTTGGGGCTGCTGCATTTCCTGGTGGTGGTGTAGGTGGGGGTGCCACAGTTTGAGGAGAACACAGTGGAAGCAAGATAACCATCTTGGCTCATCATGGCATGCCCTTCTCTCAGGCCCCCCAAAACCAAGGATGACACTTCTCATTTGCCACATTCTTGACCTTGACACCTTGGCATAGATGATTAACCTCCAAATTCTCTCTTCTCAGCCCCAGAGAGACTGAACATTTCTGAAACTAATTTTTACTTATTCTTCATCTTTTCCTTAAATTATGTGATGCAATATCTTTCAAAAATTACTTTTTGTTAATTCAAGACCTAAATCAGCTTCTATTACCTACACACACACACACACACACACACACACGCACGCACAAGTCCCTAACTAAAATTGTTGCTAAAGAAGCTCTGGATGAAGTCAAGGTAACTGGATTCATCCATTTCCTTCTGACACACCATCCCTGTCATCCTATCTTTAAATCCAAAATTTACTATCCAAAAGTAAAACACAAATAATAATGAGGAAAAAATGGTGATGACAGTAATATTTATTTTTAGTGCCTTTCATAACAGGAATTGTGTTAAGTGCCTTACAGAAATCCTTTTTATTGAGGTAAATCTTCATGAATCTGGGTTCATTGGGATGCTTTTGACTCTACATAGGAGAAACCTCAACTCAAAATAGCTCAAACATGAGGAAAGTAGGTATTTTCTGTATAACAATAAGTCTCTAGCAAGGGTAGCTTCAGGTTCCAGGTTCTTGCCATTGTTTTGCTCAGTTAATTTAGATCTCTGGGATGTCTCTCCTTATGACGGAAAATGGTTGCTGCACTTCCTGGCATCCCATCTGAATATGACAGTGCTTCTCAGAGGGATGGTCTCATTCTCGCACCTCTTTTTGAAGTGCAAAAAAACCCTTCCTATGAAGCCTCCAGTTGATCACCCCTCTCATCTCTGGCCAGAACTGGCTCATGTACACACACCCAATCCACCCAATGGCCCAGAGGGTGGGATTACTGTGATGGGCTTAGCTCAAGTTCATTTTATCCCTGAGTTGAAAGGGTAAGAGGTAAAACACTCAAGGTAAAAAAAAAAAAAAAAAAAAAAAAAAAAAAATGAAGGCTTGTCCAGCAAGTGAAGAATGTTAGCCAATAGTGTCTACTACAAACCACGTAAGATAAACATGGTTCACAGGGGTAGTGAGACTTGCCCATGGTCAATGAATCAGTTGACTGCAGATATGGAACCTGAACCCAAAATTATCAATCTCTAAAGCCTACTCACAACCAGTACTCTGGGGGCAATTACTCCTCACAAGATTCTTTTGCCTTTGAGGTGCGTAAGGCCCCATGGCTGTCATGAGTTTCATGGAAAAATTGCTCTGGGGACTACATTTAACCAGATTCATGAGACAAAGCAACATAACAAATTTATCAAGTCAGTACAACATCTCATTCAATCTCTTCACCCATGTCTCACTCAAGTCCCTTCATCATGGCAGAGAGGAAAATAAGAAGAATGTAAACTCAGCAAATAGCAGGCTTCAGTTCCAGATTTCTGGTTTCTGAGGAGGCATCATATGAACAAATATCCTTTTCCTGTATTGACATTCCTCCTCTTATTCTGGTATTTATTATCAGGTTTAGTTACGATATTCTTTCTGTTCAGCTTCAATCACTTGATTCTGGAGGGGACTTCCAATGACAATACTGAGAAGTGACATCAAAATAGTTAACAAGTGGTAAAGCACAGATACCAACCAACCAGAAAGGACCCTTGTGGCAGAGGTACAGCAGGGTTCTGGAGGCCCTGGATATGCTAGCTTTTAAGTCTATACAGTAGTTGTTGGCCTTTAAGAAAGTCCAGGGTAACACAGGCAGGGCCACCATGGCCACGCAAGTGGAGGTGGGAAACTTAGGAGTCTTGAGTCAATAAATATTTACCAGTTTACACTGACTATGTTTCATTTAATGAGTTCTTAATTTCAGATATTGCACTTTTTGATTCTAAAATGTCCATTTGATTCTTTTTTATAGATTCCAACTCTGTTGAAATTATCTCATGTATTTAATAGATGTGGTCCATGGGTAGGATATGTCTGTGTCATAATAAAATTTTTTTTTTTGTCTTTTTGAGACAAAAAACTGGGAAACAAAAAACTGGTACAAAAAACAGTAAAACTGGGTTTTACTACGCAGTTCAGGCTGGATTTTAACCTACTTTGTAGCCTAGGCTGGCCTCAAACTCGCAACGATCCTCCTGCATCAGCCTCCCAAGTGTTGGGACTACAGGCATGTGCCACAACATCCAGCTAAAAAATATTTTTAAAAAGGAAGTTTTGTTACTTTATATAATATATATATAAAGTAAAATATTATATATATACGATCTCCTAAGACAATACATCTCCACTCAATGCAGCTCAGGCAAGCCTAGTGTGTTCAACCTGCAGCCTGCTGGTTGGACACGCCTGAATTATTGTGTTCTTTTCCTCTAGTTTCCTTAACATATTCATAAAATCCTTGTCTGCTAACTCAAATATTATAATAATTTGTTGGTCTGCTTCCATCATCTCCTTTTTCTCTTGATTATTGGTCACATTTTCTGCCGTTTGCATGTTCCCTAATTGTAGAAAAGACCCGCAGACATAGCAGGCGATATTTTCCTCCAGTGATGATTCTCCTCTTCCATTAACAAATGGAGTGAGTTCATCATCTCAATCTAGTTGGGGTTTAGCTGGATTAAGGCTTGAATGCAGTGTCAGTTTGTCCAAGTCCAACTCCAGGTCATCCTGTTTTTTGGCTGGAGCCAACTGAGCTTTGGACTGACAACCTGGCTGATCTGTCTTCTCATCCCTGAAAGCCTGTGGAGGACTCAGTTCTGTTAGGAGTTTGAACTTAGCTCTTTGGTCTCTTGTCCGACAGACTTCCATTTGGCAAATGTCTTAAGGGTTATGTCTGATGGAGGCCTCCTCCTTTGCACAGGACTTTGCTCCCAACATACTTCAAGTCTGTGAGAAATTTCCCTGGCTATTAGAGCCCAGCCTCTTCTGCTCCATCCCAGAATTCAGCAAATGCTCCATGGAGAAAAGTGGCCATGTGTTTAGAGTCCTTCTGAATTTGAATTTATGTCAGATCTCATTGATTTTCAAAAACTCCACCAGAATCTCTTTGCCCCAAAAGAGCACATGTCTGCGTCAAGCTGTAGCCTTGGCCAATACCTGGATTTGGCAAATACCTCCAGAGAAAAAAATGGTCAGGGATGATCAACTTGTTTAAAAAGCATTCTTTTCTCACAGAATTTTAGTTCAGTAGTCCTCATTGTTGTCAAAATCTTTCATGTCTTTAAAAAATATGATTTTTATAACTTATCCAGTTTTCTCCCAGTGTTTCAGCAGGAATGTTGGATTGTTAGTACACATACCTCCTATCCAGAAGAGGAAGTCCCATGAAACTATTTTAATATTTAACCATAGTAAAGCCTTATAGGTACATGTGGCTAAATCATCTTAGCTCATACCACAGCCCCTTCCCGCCCCTCCACTACAGTGGAGAGAGGAGGCCCAGTTAGGCCAAGCATAGTCTTGTTGCACTGAAGCTGGTGATCAAGAGTCTTTATTTTTGAGTGGGTAGAATGTGTAGCAAAGCTGTGTAAGTAAGTCTGGAAGATTTCACTGGCTATATCCCATTCTTTTGGAAGAAGCCAGACTCCAGCAGGAATAAATGAAACCCTCACACAGGAAGGACAGGCACAATGATGTCCAGGGGATCCCAGTCACTTGCTCTTGCTGACCTGAGCCACACATTTGCCTGAGCTAGTTCCAGGCTCTCTTGAGAGCTTAATCTCTCTCTCTCTCTCTCTCTCTCTCTCTCTCTCTCTCTCTCTCTCTCTCTCTCTCTCCCTCCCTCTCTCCCCATCTCTCTCTCCCTGTCTCTCTTCAGTTTCCTCTTGGGCTTTATGAAACACCCCTGTGTCCATATAATACAATATCCTTTTCTTCTTAAGCAAAGTGGAAGGGGGTCATGTTACCCGTAACTCAAAGAGTCTTAACTAAGACTGTTGCTTTAACGACAGGGCTATTTAGAAGAGCTAGGTAAATGGTACCTCCGTCACTGCACAAAGAAAGAGAGGATGGATGGTAATATTTCTGAGGCCTCAGCTTTGGATCATGAATGCTCATTCCAAGGAGAAACTGAAACTTTTGGTATCTGATGACCCATGGTGGGAGGAACTTCAGACATGTCTAAGAAGTTGTCTGAATCTGTCTGCCACAGCCATGCTCTTTGTACTATAATAAAACCAGGAAATGATATTCCTACCCCTAAACAGTATCAAAAGATAGGAGAGACTTGAAACAGGAAAAGTCCTTGTTTGTACATTTTACCTACTCCTGGGGCTCCTGACTTGCAGATGAGCCTCAAGTTTACACCAGAGAGTAAATAAGATAGCTTTTTGGACATCACACACCACTTTGCCAGTTTCCATTCTCTTGAATTATTTACTATCTAATTGTCTGCTCTGAAACAGAATCTGGAAACACAGACCAGAGATGCGGCCTTATTAGCGAGCTAGAGAAGGAACACTGGCGTTCAGTGAAGCTCCTGGAGTAGGGGCCCACCATGGCTTTCTGGAGGTTGCTTGCGTTGGGACAGTGGTGAGTCCAGTATAGGAGCAGAGAGAAAGAGTTGCAGGCTAAAGGAGCCTCAGCACACTCTGGTCCAGTCTGCTCTGAGGCCACAGTCTGCCTTCAGGACTGGTCTGGGCTCCAGTCTGCATTTTACCCTCCACTGGCTATGTCACCCAAGAGTCCTGAGCCTTGGTTTCTTCATCTGCAAAAGACTGAATACAGAAGAAGATATGAGGGAAAACAAGCCTCTGTTTAGCTTAAAAGACTGCCACCACAGTTTTCTTTTCCCCAGTGTACCAATCATTTCCCAAGGAATATTAGTAGCTATGAAACGAGAAAAACATTTTTCTTCTTTTTTCTTTTCTATTTTGTTATTGTTGTTTGCAGTGCTGGAAATCCAACTCAGGGCCTTGTACATGCTAGGCAAGTGCTCCACTTCTGAACTATACCCTCAAACTAAGAAAAATGTTTTAAAAATAAAATAATAAAGTAGAAAATTTAGAAAACTTGGAAAAGTACATTGGCAGGAATAAAATTCACTTGTATTCTTACTGCTTGATAGGAATCCCTCATAATTTTTAAAATATTTTCTTCCAGTCTTTTTCTAACAACTATATACAATTGGGAAATAATTTATTGTTTTATAACTTAGTTTTTTTTCTCTTCAATATTTTGTAGTTATCTTCTTTCTATCAATCAATATTAATCAAAAACAAGACTTATAAGGGCTAATTATTTTCAAATAATTTACTGTACAGAGGACTCAGTAGACTCAGTTTGATTTCGCATTAAAATCTAACCAGAGAGCTGGGAAGGATGCTGACCACAACCCAGAGTCACAGACTGATAGTGAGGAGAAGAACAACCTGAAAACAATGCTTCCCTACCAGGGCAATTTGAAGCAGCACAGTGACCCCACCTACAGTGCTGGCCTGAACAGAAAGTGAGGAAAAGGAGTAATGGTGGTCAGGAGGTGGGGGGCGCACTAGCACTCAGGTGAGGGTACAGAACAGGGAGTAGATCCTGGGAGATGCATTACTCTAAACATTGAATTCATTAGCACCTGCTGCTGTGCTATAAGTGCCACCCTTCCTATTCATATTTCCTTCCAGTCTTTTTTCTAAGTGTAGTTTTTTCCTGTTCACACAGTTGAAATCTGTAGTATGAATATTTGCATTACCATTTTTTATTTATTTATTTATTTATTTATTTATTTATTTATTTATTTATTTATACAAACCAGCCTTTAGGTTTGATTTGTAAGCTTAGGATGGAGGAAAAAGAATTGTGTATCAGTGGAAAATGAAGACTTTTCCATTTATTGAGATCTTGTTTACACCAACAATTTCAGCTCAAATCAACATGACTTAGAAACTTGGCCAGGCAAATGAAGTACTTCTCACAAATGGATTTCAGCGTGGGGAATGGGGGAGTGGGCAGACACATGTGGAGCAGGATGACACCTTCTTTTTCCTCACAGGCAACCAGGCGGGAAAGAAAGGCAGTAAGTAAAGGCATGTTGTAGAAAGTCAGAGAAGCATCCCCCCCTGTTCATTATATCAAGTGTCTAGAGACTCTCTAAATAATTAAGGCGCACTCGGCTCCTTCCAGGGGCAGGTGTGGAGAAGAGTTTCCAGACAAGCAGCTCCTCTTGCAGAGCTGGAACAGACGGAGGATCTGATTACTTGAAAAGGGGTCCAGTTAGTAGCTATGGCAACTTCCTTCTCCAGCCTTACAACTTGCCTCTGAGATAAGGCACAAGAAGCTTCTTGGAGAAACACTAGTGCTATAGCCCCATAGTGGTTAAGAGCTTTGAAGATCAACTGTCTGGAGTTTGAGTCCAGATTCCTCCACCACTTACTGTGTGACCTTGGGTGATTCACTCAACCCCTCTGATTCTCAGTTTTTGTACTTGTAAAATAGGGATAATAATCCCCTCAATTAGATTATCGTGATATCATATCCTACGATGGTACCCGATACATAGTGGACATGTCCTAACACCGTTTCTACCTTATTTCCTAGGAAGAGATGGCTGTCTTTAAATAAAACAGCAGTGTTTAGAACTAAGAAAAATTAATTCCTTAGGGGCATTATAGTAACAGCTAATACATTTGTCATATGCTGCATGTTATGCTGAGGGCTTTACATATCTCACAAAATTTATGGATATATATTATCAACGCTCAGAGAAGTTGACATTTCCCTAGGTCAAACAACTAGTAGATATTGGAATCCATGTCCAAATCCTGTTCTGCCTTGTAGCCAAAAAGCATGAGTTCTTATCCTGGAGGTAAATGTGTCAATGGAGTTGTTTCCTTGTGCTAGCGCTTCACTTCCCGTATGCAGTCCAAGGACGGGGCTGGAGTAGTTCTGGATCCTGAGGAAGGGTAGAGTTCCTTAGGTGCCTGAAGACAGACTGCCCTCTAGTGTTGAAAGAGTCCTGGGGCCAGATGGAATAAAAAGCAAGGTGCTTTTTTCTGAGTATAATTGACTAAACAAGTATAATTGTTTAGTTTCGTTCCTCCAAGGAACGGGGTAAAGTAGGCAATGAGGACTGTGAGTTAAGGAGCGAATCATCTGGGGTTAGAGCAACAAAATTAGGTTAAGGTTTGATCCAGCAGATGATGAGGTTGCTTCATCCCCACAACCTGGCACATAGCAGACACTCACTGAATACTGAATGAAGATTTAAATATCACTGAAGGTGAAGTTCTGCTAATTTAAATGAGTTGCCCTTGAGAGCAGTTATAACTGATATTTGCCAGAAGTACTAGCAGAGAAGACATTGTAACATTTAACCCACCATCCACTACAAGAGATTCCAATGGGACTTTCACAAGTAAACAGGAATAATGGCACTCAGTTGTACAGAAATGAGTTGGGGTGTGGACAGATGTATGCTCATTTTAGGCTGGACTTCAGAGATGGCCCCCTTCACCTCCATAGCTTTCCCAGGTAGTCCTTTTCCCTAAATACTGTACTTTATACACGTCTATATGAGTGACTTCTACTGGCCTCAAAGTCAGGTGTTCCAGACGCCCCTGCTTGTGGGTAACACTGATGGCACTTCTTTCAGACCTAGATGTCCAGTCTATTACCTGATGCTTTCCTGATAAGAACCATTTAAGGTAGGTATTGTTTTCTAATTTGTTCCAGGTAAGGAAATTGAGGCTCATATTAGTAAAATAAATTTTGTTAAGTTCACATAATATACAGATAGCAGGTCATATGACACCCAAATACATACTCTTCCTGCCAGGTCATTCTGACCACTTTTTTGGAATAATGGAACTCTTTCTAATTTGCTAGTACCTCTACTGCAAGTACCTCTAAGACAATTACTCCTGTCTCTGCTTGGATTGCCATAATGAAATACTATAGACCAGGTGACTCAAGCAACAGAAATTTCTCATAGTCTGGAGGCTGAGAAGTCTAAGATCAAGGTGCTGGCTGACTAGGTTTCTGGGGAGGGCTTGCTTCTGGCTTGCAGAAGTCAGTTTTGTTTTCTAGCTTTCTGATGTCGCATGAGGACACTAATCCCATTATTAGGGCCCCACCCTCATGATCTCATCTACACCGAATTACTTTTCAAATGCTCCATCTCCAAATACCATCATATTACATTTTAGGGCTTCAGCACATGAATTTTAGAGGGACATAAACATTAATTCCCTAACAATTTCCTTGGAGCCATCAGTTTAAAAACAGTTGGCTTTCCTTACACTTTGGTGGTTTCACTTTCTCCAGTCTGATTTCCTGCTGCACCTCAGGCTGTGCCCTCTCCCTGGACAGATCTGCAGCTCACTCTTCTCCAGAACTACCCAGGCATTTGGTCCTTTCTTCATCTCTTAGAGAGCAATTAGCTTCCCCCCACAAAACCTGCACACAATTGGCAAACAAACACTGTTAGTACTTTGCCCAATATTTATCCTCTCCTCGTCCTTAAAAAGAAGGTCCTGATTTTTGTTTGGGCAAAAATATGCCCATATATACAGCTATATTTTGCAGCCTCCTTTGCAGTCTGAGTTGCCCAAGTGACCCCATGAAACAATTCCTCTTGGTGAAATATAAGTAGAAGTTCCTGTTTGGGGCCTCTGAGAAAGCTCTTTAAATGTGGGTGTGTTGGGCCTGCCTCTTGCCTCCTGCCACAGATGGAGCACGGGTGCAAAGATGGAGCAGCTATGACTCTGCAACAGAGACTGCATAGTAAGAATGTTAGAGCTGAAAGTTGGGAAGAGTCTGGGTACCTCATTGTATCAGAGAGCTGCTTGCCAGCCTTGGACAACCTACTTGTGGACTTCTCATTATGAAATAAAAATAAAACTCTCACATAACTTATGGTGCTTCTTGTATGGGATAAATGACACAAAGGGATTGTTAAAAAGTTTGGTTCCTTGCCCCAGAAATTTTGGCATAGCAGGTCTAATTAGGGGCATCTGCAGTTTTAGCTAGTTCCTCTGCTCATTTCTGTAATGGTAATTCTTGGACCAGAGTTTGAAGTAATCTGAGGCCCACAGATCCGTGATTAGCCAAAGTGTGTGGTGTGTGTTTGTGTGTATATAGGGGAGGGCATTGAAGTCTTTGGGTTTACTTTTCAAATGCCCACCAAAGATTTGAGAGCAGTGGAAGTCAGATAGCAAAACACTTTGTTCTACTAATTTGCAATTTAGTGATGGAAAGTGTGTCCCTACTCCATCTAAATGGAAAGCTAATACAGACTCCCATTTTATGGAGGAGGAAAGAGGAATAAATGTTTAATTTAGTTACTCAAGGTCACAGGGTCAGTCAGTAATGGATGAGGGTCTTACCCTACTATGGAAGAGTAGAAACCAAAAGCAGCCCACGTGCCTGACATCATCGTGAAGGCCTCACATCAGCCTGGGGCTGCCTCCCTTCAGACCTCTTTTTACATGCAAGAAAAATGCTATCACGTTCAGTCTTAGTTATTTGGATTTTCTATGGCATGCAGCTCAACTCAGTGTTTACATATACAACAGTGATTGATTCAGACTTGTTTAATAAGAGTGGCACTTGGCATTTTTATTTGATGATAGTGAGAAAAAACAATTTTCTGACCCCTCCTGCTACCCACCCCATGGTGTGTACAGCCTGGTGCTCGCAGACATGGAGTGTATGTCTCGAAGTATGTGGACCCTGGACCAATGGTAGTGGTTGCAGCAGTACCTAGAAACTTTTAGAGATGAAAGTTTTTGGTGCTTATCCCACATCTATTAAATCAGCGATCTGTTTTAATAATCACTGTGGGTGACTCTGAAGATTCTAAAGCTTGAGAACCACAATTTACGGAAATCTATAGAGTAATAAAAAACCAGAGCCTCTGTTCAAACTATGCCTGAACTACCCCTCTGAACTTGTTCAGTTATGTAAACAAAGCTTGTTAGGACTAGCTTGAGCTGAGGTTTCTGTTATCGTACACATGATATTCCATGCTGTGGCTGCTGCTCAGAGACACTAGCATAACGGCGCATAAAACACCACCCAGAAATATTTTGTTCCATGTACACTTGAGAAGCATTTGAGTAATATCGACATAAACATTTGTCCCTAAGTTAAAAAAGAGATTTGATTAACGTCTTAGCCAGATAAGGTTTTCAGATGATTTGTCCAAACATCCAAAAACTTTCCTTCTGGGAGATTTAAACATGAATTTCCAACTCATAGGAGCACACACACACTGCATTTATTTTGTATTCTACTTGAGCGCTTGCATGTAAGCACCTGGAAACCCAAATTCTCTTGCTTTGCTCTTACTCCCTACGAGTAAACACAACAGGCCTACTCTGCTTTGCCCACCCCAGTGTCACCTCTCCTTGCAGGAAGTAGATGACACCCACCTGGGCTCACCTGCTGTTTCTCAAGCTCGAAATAGGGTGTCTGCCGCCTTATGCCTTTCTTAATGGGGGCTGTCCATGCACACATGCACTTACACGGGTGATCAGACTCCAAGCGCTGCTCCTCACTGCTCACGGAGAAGGCAAGGCTGGAGTTCTGGGGATCAGATGCAGCTTGGATGAGAAAACCAGGATCCTGAGAACAGCCTCAGGAGTAACAGAAGCAGCCTGTTTTATTGTGGAGAACATGTTGTGGGACCCTGAAGAATCACAGCAAGTGACCATCTCTTCCTAAGCACCTGCTATGTGCCAGTGCAGAGCCAAGTACTTACATTACTACCTGTGACGATACTTCAACACTCCCATGAAGAAAGAGAGGCTCACAAAGTTAACTTGCTCAAAGTCACTCGGTTCACAGAGACTTGAATCTAATCTTCTAAGATGGAAAGATAAACCCAATGCAAACTAGTTTAAGCAAAAAAGGGAAATCACTGATTCCAGGAGTGGATTTCAGGGACATTAGAGAGTAGGCGGGCAAACTATACATCCTCTGGCTCTTTCCTCTCTTGGATTCTTCTTATACAGGCTCGCTCTCTGTGATACGAAGGGTGGACATTATGTTTGGGCCTCCTTGAGACCGAAGTTTATGGCCCCAGAGAAAGAGTGGATTTGTCTTTTCTAATAATTGTAGTAAAAATCCCATCACTATGTTTTTTGTCCAAATTTAAGTCACATGCCCTGCCCTGAAGTAATCACTGTACTCTGATTGAGGCCTGCGTTATGTGACCACCACTAAAAATGGAGCAGTGGGAGATCCATTTCCTTCCCCTGAACCAAGGATGAGGTAGATTTACTGCCAAAGGGGGTAAGAGATGGTTCCATAAAATAAGGATGCAGGGCAGCCAAATGGCATTTGTCATCATGATGTAGTCCTTGCTGTCCATTTTATAAATGCCCCCATAATGTATTATATCCTCTACTGTTGAGATATCTTTGGATGCAAGTAAAACTGGCTTGAAAAAAAACATCTATCCTGAGAGGGATTTTTCCCCATGGTGGGGTAGATGGGAGCTACAGGACTGGTTGGTTCAGAGGCATGTGTCGTCAAGAGATAGTGGCCGGCACAAGATAGTAAGGAAGGACCACAGGATGGATTTTAGAATCAAAAGTCCTTCCTATAGGACAATCCAGAAAGCACTAGAAGACTGACTGGGTGTGGGTACTTGCAAGACTACAGCTGTCTCCTGAACCCTTTTAGGAGTTGCTTCATTTTGGTGGAAAAAAAGAAGGAATGCTGGTGGCCCATAGTCTATATAAAGTCACTTAAGCTGAGTTCTCTGTATGGGGGAAATGGCCTTATTTGGTAACAGAATTTTACTTGCCTTTCCCATACTAAGACTCACCACCCCCATCCTATGTCTTAAGAAGGTTCTAATGAGATATACAAACACTGCTGTCCAGGACATACCTTCCTATTTACCCAGAAATTGGCATATTTGCTGCTACAGACTTGCCAGTTTCATCCCCATCTGTGAATTTTGCTGTGTACCAGCCTGTTGCCTGGGTGCCCTGCTCACTCCTTCCTCCCAAGATGAGTCTTCCTCAGGCCCAGACCCAAGCCTGCTTTCTCAGTGCAGCCTGGCCCAGGGCCTGCAGCTCTCTGGGGGCTATTTTAGACCCCTGGGACATCTGTAGTCTGCTTGGGAGCTGATTGCCCGTATTCGCAATGTAGTTTCAGCAGGACTTTTGTTCATTGCCTTTTCAGGCAAGCTATGTCAGAATTCCCCTTTCATAGGGCAGGGCAGGAAGAGTGACTTGCCAGACCATGTAAGGGTTGGGATGAGAGTTTTGAGCCAGCCTGTAAACATGCGCACACACAATTCTTGTGCTCATGAAACATCCTTGGAAGATAAGCAGCAGCGTATCAGCAAGTGCTTATTTCTGTAGGAGGGCCCCCATGAGACAAGAAATCTTTCAACTGCAGACTGCTGGGCACCACGGATCCTAAGTACAGGAGCTAGACCAAGGGAGTCAAGGGATTAGCACTGTCAGGTGACCGTGAGGCAACAGGAGGGAATGGCGGGAGGGTGAACTTCATTATATCCAGACTGAACCAAGGATGTCAGCTGGGGCCAGGGCTGAGTGGCTGTCATGGGACATGACAGTGACACAGTTACCAACTTCAGACCATCACCACGTTTCTAGCTGTTTTCCGTTTCTCCTGCCCAGTCTGACTCCTTCCCCTGGGGGCTTGCCTGTGCGGTTGCCACGGACACTGTCTCCCCACCAGCTTCCAGAGAGCAGAGCATATCTAAAAGCAAGGGGAAGAGGGTCGGAAAAAAAAAAAAAAAAAAACAACAAAGTAAAGGGGAAGGATAAATAAGGCAGAAACTTTAAGAGTGCACACAGGCTTTTGATAAGAATTTTATTTCTTAAAAAGGGGGGAAGAATTCAAAGTATTAAAATAATCCTCTAATCTTTGTTTTGGAGGAAAAGGACAGGATGACAAAATAATTCATATAAAAATTTCAAGCATAATAGCTGTAGATACTCCTCCTGCTTGGTGGGAACATCTTGACCTGTACCCGTCTGTGGCTCAGTTTCCAACTGCCTCACAGGTAGTGTGGCTCTCCTGGATGGGGACAGGCTGCAGATGCCTGGCATGCTTGCTTACCAACGCCACCAATACATAGAAAAGGTCTATCTTCCCATCTGAAATAATTCAGTCCATTTCTGTCCGTTTCTGATCAGAACGCTAGAAAGAGCTGCCCCTTGTTTTCAGTGCCAAATCTTCCTGTTTGAAGAGGACTATGTGTGGAAGAAATGAAACACTGAAAGACTTACTAGGGATGATGGTGCTGGTATCAACCACATGCCAAGGGACACTTTACCTCACAAAAAGCAACCAGAATTATTCCCTTGCCTTTTATGAGGGAAAACTGCAGCTTTGTTTCTATCACTGAAGGAAGCTGGACTGAGCAAAGCTAAGTCCCTATCCGTAGGAGTAATTTTCTTACTAACAGAGTGGAATGGAATATGAGTATTAGCCAAGTCTGACAGTCCCACATTGAGCACTCCAGATGTGTAGAGGTTAATTCTACTACCCCAAAGCATCTAGGTGTACTTTCCAACAGGCAGACCCTTCCAGGAAGTAGAAAGAAAAGATGTGGCTTCTCCCCAGAGATTCTTAGAACTAGTGTAACTGGGAAGAGTCTTGTAACATTCCTGGGTTTCCTGGCACTTTTCAGTTGGTGTTTCTCTGGGAAACAGGGAGGTTCTCATGAAGATATTTTAAACTGCCATGTTCTGAGAAGTCTGAGACCACATGGTCCTGCCCTCGAAGCAGCCACTTAGTAGTAAGGAGTCCTTCAAGTCCTACTGGTCCCCTGGCGTGGATTCGTGATGTGCTGATTCCCACTTCAGCTCCTACAAAAAAGTATGCATAAAGATGTGGCTTTTCTCAACTTCTGCTTCCTAACCTTTCACTAAGCCCATGTTTGTTCGCTTTCCTCATTGGGAACCCTCTTTCCCCCATCAACTTCTGACCCACCCTCCTCAGGCATTGGAGTTCCACCGTCCCAGTAAGTGCATTCTCCAGTCACTACACACCATGGTGGACTCCCTTCTATTGAAATGTGTTGGCCTCTGTACTTTATCCCCAATGTGTTCTGCCAGTCTAGAAAAATTGTCTCTGGAATCAGTTTAGCAATTGAATTGTATAGCGTATTTTGACAGTTGGGCATGTTCTGAGGTATACAGCAATGTTTACCATGGAAGATTCATCTCCCCAAATACTCTTGAAGTCCCAGAAAGGAAGGAATATATTCTTAGTATCCTCCAGAAGTCTGAGTACATTAGCACTTTTTAGATAATTACTGAGTACAAGTCTAAGAATAACTGATTAAAATTCCCTTCAATAACCTTTAACATCTTAGTGAGAACTATTTCTATAGTAGATCATCTATTCAAAAAGTTTAGGGGGATTAAAATATTTTAAGTGCTTGAAATAAACTCTCAAATATTCAGAAAATGTGTTATAAATGCCCTACTGGAGTTTTGTACAATGGTAACCCTGGAAACCAGAGACTCACTCACTACAGAGGACTGAAGACTTTATAAATAATGGAAAGGGGGGAATGGGTATCTTTCCAAAGATTTTTATTTCTAAGTCTGCTGTATCTTGCACCTCTGATCTTACCTGTTTTTGCTTGTTTTGGTGCTGGTGACTAAACCAGGGCCTTGTGCATACTGAGCACATGTTTTACCACTGGGTCCCAACCTGTTTGCTTTTTATGCTGGTCCTTAGGCGCTGTACAGGTACCAATACTTTCTCTTATCCTATTTCGTGGTTCCTATCTCGGAG
Source organism: Erethizon dorsatum (assembly GCA_028451465.1). Taxonomy (NCBI): domain Eukaryota; kingdom Metazoa; phylum Chordata; class Mammalia; order Rodentia; family Erethizontidae; genus Erethizon; species Erethizon dorsatum. Next base: position 121,722,196 of record CM051822.1, on the reverse strand, counting down.
GCAACTTGACTGAGTCACTCTGAAGCAGTAAGGCTCAATGGCAGTGCTCTGGAAGGACCGAGGCACATGCAACTCTCATGACCTGTACTGTGGTGGGAGCAACCGAGCTTTGACTTGCATATGCTGGGATCTGAACACCAGGCAAATCACTTTGCTTCTTTCTCAGTTTCCCCATCTATGAAAAAAGGAAATGAGTACCTAACTTTCTAACACGCAAAATGCCTACAGCAGAAGATGTTCACCATCTCAGGTGGGTACCTACTAGTATTCTCTAATTTCTCAACCTTGCCAGAAGTCTATTATTTGATCACATGTGTGACAGTAAAAGGGAAGTATCTCCTCCACCTCACCATGATCCCCTGTACAGCGCCTAAGGACCGGCATAAAAAACACAGTGATACACACAGGACTCCTTTCTCCTCTGACCAGTCTTACCAAGTCCAAAGCGGTAGCCGTCAGAGAAACGTGTGCTGGCATTCCAGAACACACAGGCACTATCAACATGCTGGAGGAAGAACTCTGCTGTTTTCTCTGCAGGGAAAAGAATGATAAACTGAGTTAGGATGACCCTATGAAGAACATCGATGCTTTTGGCTACTCCCTGGTGACAGATCTGGGCAGGGTTCAGGCCCCCAGGGAGCCTCCCCAGATCTTCTTCTCATGTATTAAACATGCAGGCTTGTGAAAGTTCTGAAAAGGAAGACAGAAGACCAGTACCATCAGTCACAGTGGTGTGGAAAGACTGGGTTGAAATCCGTATCTGCCAGCAACTGCGCCTCAGTGCTGAGTGGCTTGTCTACACTCCCTTTGGTTGGAACTGTAAGTCCATACCTACTAGCTATAAGACCTTGGGCAGGAGTTTGAACAACTCTGAGCCTGAGTGAAAAGGGAAAGACATGACCTAGCTCATAGGTGTGGCAAGGCTAAAGCAAGGTGGCACCTAAGAGCACTCATCCTGGTGCCTAGAAGGACGTCACATGGCTTCCTTCACCATTGGGTCTCTGGGGCCCGACGCCTGCAAGTGTCCCTCTCAATAGGTTATCTGTGGAATGAATTAATGCATGCACAGCGCTGGTTCTGTCCTTAACCTCTGGGGCCTTGGTTTCCTTGCTGTAAAATGGGTTTCTTTTAATTGGATGGTAGAAGAACTGCATGGATTAAATGAAAATGTCCGCCTCAGGTATGCTGACTTTAAAGTGGTACTAATCATTCTTAATCATCCCTGCCCTTCCTTCCCAATGAACCTGTGTGACAAAATTACAAGGTAACAGATGTGGAAGCACTCACCAAACCACCCAGTGTAGCTGGCACCCATATTATTATTAGTTTATCCAGACTATGTTTTCCTGCAGGCCCAGAGGGGCCGAGAGGAATAGGAGCACCTGGAAATCAAAGCAGACAAGGTGAAGCCCCTGCACACTGACCATTCTCTGTGACAATGACATCCGTGTGGGAGCTGCCGTACTTATGGATGTGGTCAATGGCTTCCTGGACACTGTCCACCACTTCAATGCACAATTCCAGGTCCCCATACTCTGTTCGGAGTGACTTCACTTCTGAGGGACTGAAGGTCAGATAGGAGGCAAACTTGGGGCCAGCATGAATTTTCACCTGGAACAGAGAAAGCCCAGAGACAACATAAAAATAACAAAAATTAGCAAGCAATAGGATCAAACAGCAAGATGAGCTTGTCTGATGTTAAGCCTACATGATGCAGCAGGATCTTGGTAAACCACAGTCCCAAGTGGCTCTCAAGGTCTAGAGGACTGAATGAGTCCCTGCCTTCCTGCCTCTAGTATGCTCTGCTTTGGAAAAGGCTGCTAGTCTCTTGCCAGCAATGGGCCCTCAAGAAAGCTGGAACAGAGAATGAAGCAGGAAGGAAGGCTTGACCAGTAAGAGTGTACCAGGCACTTAATGGGCTATGACTATAACTTCTGGCATTTTATTAAAATGAACACTGACTATAAAAATGTCAATCCTTGCATACTGAACCTAGGCACTGGACCCAGATGGAAACATGTATGTGTCTGCTCCCTACACCCTGGAGAAGTCTAGGCTGGTTTTAGAAGTAAGCAGTGCTTGAGGTTCTTTTAGTACTACAAACTGTGGTTACCTGACAGATTTCCGACTGTGTCAGTCTCAGCTTCAAGCTCTTGCACTAACCCTGTTCCTGATTAAAGGAATCTAAAGCTCCTGGGCTGTTCACTGAGGGGCCCAGTCACAAATCTGATCCTACTTAGGCCATGTTCTCTGACACCACCCCAGAACAGGGTGCATGCCTTGATTCTTTGGGGCCAAGCTCTTGCTTTGGTTCCAGTTATAACAAGTGATGTCTGCCTTGTCCTCGCTGCTACCTGGGACTTCTTTCCTCCAGGACTGGGGTCCATCCTCAGGGACTGGAACCTCATTTATAATCAGTTTACTTCCTACATAGAAAGGTGCTGCATGAAGCATACACTGACTCATTTTGGTCTGAGGCCTTTCAAGGTGATCTATATTTTGATGGCTAAGGATATTAAGGGTTTGATCACATTAGGACTAGCAGGGCTCAGTTCTGGCCAAAGAACAGCTTTCCTCCTGTCTAGTCCAGCTCGTTGTAGTGCCTGACATCCATAGGTACCCTACTAAATGGGCCACCAGTGTAAAGGACTCAAATACGAATGGTCACGCAATCTAACTCCCTTTTACTTTGTAGGGCACATTATTTTCAAAACAATTGTCTGGGACCATGCCACACTTATAAGTAAACTAAAGTCTTTTTTTCCAGTAGAAGGATGAAAGGAAGACATGTCAGGGTCAAAGCAACCATGGCCAGTGGACACTTTTCCTACTGTTGTGCTAACTTATATAATTCTAAAAGAGCACTGTGACATTAGCTGTCAAAGCTGGCAAGGCATCCATGCAGGAAGTTTAACAGATTGTCCATTTTGCCTTGAGAGCTTCTACCACCTGCCAATCATGAATTTAGGACAGAACATACATGCTTGAAACTTACTGGCTTTTGTTTACAGCCTCAATGACATGGTTCAACATAGTGCAGAGAGGACACTATACAAATATCTGACCCCAGATATCACTACACAGTATTAAGTACAATAATACTAGTAATTGAAGATATTTGGGAGGTAGCAAATACATATAAGTTTCTGATTTGAAAACAATTCTGCACAATTTTTTCAAATAAATCCAAAAAGGAAAGTGTGCTTGGAAACACAAACTTTAAACTTTGCTGCCTGAATAAAACACTGCCATAATCTACTCAGCACACTGCCACACCCTATGAGCACAAAACACACTGCACTTTTTAATATAGTTACCTGTGCATCTGTCTGGACTACACACTAGCTTGCCAGAGGGCAGGGGTTGTATTTTACCTCTGTGTTTAGCACAGCACTTTGTACATAGTACATGCTCAAAACTATTGTTTTCAGAATTGTCTTAAATGCAATGGCAGCTGCTCCTAGTCTAATCCCACAGACAGGATACACAGTAATACCTTAGGCCTGAGGGTCATAGATACCTGTTCCACTCTTAGCATATCTATGATCTGGTCAAATAATGGTGTTCTCAGCAGATCCCGGTGGATTAATAAAGTCTCCAAAGCATTACAGGCAGCTGGATATTCACATTTAGAGTCTCTGACTGAAAAAAAGCAAAAAATTACTTTTATGCACATGATCCAAAGGCACAGAGGATTTAACAATTATCTCACCCTCGTTACACAGGAGACTCCTCCAGCTCACCAAGTCTGGTGACCTTATCAACGCTGGCCTCTGAATCCACATACATGTGGCAGATCCCTTCGCTGTGCCCCATCACCGGAATCCCCTTAGCTGCTTTCTGGATGTCTCTGACCAGCTGGGAAGAGCCACGCGGAATGATCAGATCTATCATTTTGTCTAGGCGGCAAAGATCTTCAACTTCTTCTCTGGTATTCACCTGAACAGGGAGAAAATAGAAAGATAAAGACATCCTCTGGCCACATAAAATATAGAAACAGCCAATTCCCATTTATAGATAAATGCCTGCGCATCCTGAGAATGAAATCGGGTGCTGTGAAAGCTTATTGCAGAAACAAGATTAAATTCCTGATCATGGGAATTGGAACATTATCCAGCAAATTCTGATTGAACTCTACCCACTTGGTGTTATGCTGTGTTATAAAATATGCAGGACACAATCCTTACCCTCACAGAGATGAGCAGGGAAGGCAGAAGTAGGACACAACTACCTGTAACACAGGGCAGATTTTTTAAATGCCAGAGGAAGTATCAAGTGCAATCTATGGAAGTTAGAGGTGGTAAGATGATGCCAGGCTATGAGGATCACCAAAAGAAGTGGTTACTTTATTGTTTCCCTAATCACAGCCTTGAGGAAGGGTTGGGTCTTGCTAGAGTCTCGGTTCTCCAGGACTTCTGCTGACAACCTTTATTCTGGGATGCAGACTGGATTGACCATGAAGTGCTTGTGTTAGGACACTGAGAGTATAGGCATTTTGTTTCCATTCTTGAAACTGTCTTCCATCTGGTCATGTCACCTATGACACAGATATAAATGCACACATGCTAGAATGTTCATAGAGACTTTATTCCGAGTAGCTGAAAACTGGAAATGACCCAAATACTCATCATGAAGAGAATGTAAACAGAATACTACATGGCGAAGAAAAGCGGAAAAAAACACAGCTAGATGCAACACTGTGGATGAAAGTCACGGCGATAATAATGAACAAAAGACATATAAAAGTGCATTCTGAAAGAGTTGATTTATATAAAGTTCAAGAACACGTAAAGTGAATGTAACAGAAGTCAAAAAAAGTAGGTACCTTGTGCTAGAGGTAGGGCAAAGTAATTGGAAAGGGCAGAAGGGAGCCTCTGGGATTTTGGGAAAGTACTCTATTTTGTCATGGCTGGTGGTCAGATGTGTGTATATGGACAAAGTCATAGGTGTTTATACAGGACCTATATAGACTGCTGTATGCACGTTACACATCAAAAGGAAGAAAGGAAAAGAGATCGAAAAGGGAGAGAAGGAACCCATCCAATCTGAGATATGCTAGAGCTGGGATTTGAATCCCCAAAATCTGTGTTCCTTCCACCTGCTATGCTGCCGTAAGACAAACCCAGATTCTTATCACTGAGCGTGTGTTATAGTGGGTCTGCAGCTATCCTCCCAGCAGCCACTAGAATCCTCAGATGCTAGAGTGAGGGCGCCTTGATGGAAAGAGATGCAGATTTGAAGGTGGTTTAGGTTCAAATCTAAACTCTACCACAGATTACGTAGCTCTGACTGAGTACCTCAGTCAGCTTTATTCCAATTTAGAAAATAGTCTTAATAACTAGTGGTATTTTCCTCATGTTGTTAGGATTTTTTTTTTTTTGTGTGTGGGTACTGGGCGTCGAACTCAGGACCTTGCGCGGCAGCAGGTGCCCATGCCGCTGAGCGATATCACCAGCCCTTTTTTTGTATGTGGGCACCGGGAGTCAAACTCAGGACCTTGCGCTTGCCAGGCAGGTGCTTATGCCACTGAGCTATCTCACCGGCCCATGTTGTTAGGATTAAACAAGGTAATGGAATAAATGTGTCTGCTATACAGTAGGTGGTCAATTAATTGTAGCTGGTATTATCAAACATCATTTGACAGTTGAGGAGAGTGAGACAAGAGTCAGTTAAAATAATGACCATAAACTAGGAGTGGTGGCATATGCTTGTAGTCTCAGCTACTTGAGAGAATGAGGAAGATCACAAGTTCAAGCCCATTCCACCCTCTCCATTTTGGCCACTGTAGGGAGCAGGGTGCTAAGCTGCACCTGTAGGGAACTGCTTGCTCCAAATGGGCAACTGGGTGACTTAGTGACATCCTGTCTCAAAACAAAAAATAAAAAATGCTGGGGAAGTAGCTCAGTGTGAAGGCTCTGGGTTCAATCTCCACTACCAAACAACAATACACTCACCAAACATAATAGTAGTAGTGAAAAGAGCATTCTCTCATTCTTACAGGAAGCAGGATGGTTTATGACAAACTTCCTTAAAATGTATCTCATCTGACTTAGGTTAAATCATTCTACCAATGAGGAACCAAGGTTTCACACTCTAAATCTGAGACTCCCTATGACCCAAAGAATGAAGGCCCTCCCTCCCTCCCTCCTCTTTCACTCCTTCTCTCTTTTTCTTTCTTTCCGAGACAGGGTCTCGCTATGCAGTTCAGGCTGGCCTTGAACTTACTATGTAGCCGAGACTGGCCTTGAACTCACTATGTAGCCGAGACTGGCCTTGAACTCATGGCAATCCTCCTGCCTCAGCCTCCTGAGTGCTGGGATTACAGGTGTGCATCACCACACCCAGCTCTAATTGACATTCTTTAAATCAGTAGTGTGTTTTACAGGCATGGCCTTTCTAAGCTACTGGAGATCATCTGGCTCTGTAGAATGGCCTAATGTCCACAAGCTTATGGCACCTAACACCACAATGACCAAGTCTGTTTATATAAGTGTCTTGGCCCCACATGGCCTAAGCTTTGCTTCAAACTCCCAAAGATCTGACCTGGGCCTACTTGGGGCTGACTTGGCTCATTCACAGAGACCTACCAGCTGTACCGCCTCCTTCACTCCATGGATGGAGAGAGCCTCCTGTGTTAGGAGATGAAGAATCCGGTTGCTGTGCGCAGCCTCCTTCCCACCTTTGAGTAACAAGCCATTCCCAGTTGCAATAGCCAAGGCTGCCACCTGCAGATGAAAGGGGAGAACAGTGGGTCAAAGGGAAAAACAACGACAACCACAACGTTAGCACTTATTGAGTACTTTATTTAAAGGTTATGCTGTTTTATCCTACTTCATAGTGAAGCCCAGGGAGTTTGATAACTCCCCAAGGCTACATAGCATATAAATAGAAGGCTGGGAGCCATACTGAGGTGGTTTCACTCTACGGCCAACCCACCTGGACCTTAGGAACTAAACTATATGACTTCCTTACCACCATCAGCAAAGCAGCTTGAGTTCAGTGGCCAGGAACATACAGCCGCTCTCTCCACTTTGGCCACTGCGGAGAACACGGTGCTCAGCTGCCTCTGTAGAACTGCTTGCTCCAAGTGGCTCAGGCTAAGGTGAGTGGCACCTCTGGCCACATCATTCTCTGCTCTTGGAGTTGTTCTAAGAACTCTAAATACCTTGTGCTAAGAGCCTGGAATATACTAGAGCTCCTGCCAGCCCCAACAGCAATGGCACAGATGGCTGGGAATGGAGCACACACTGTTTGAGAGGTGGGTGGTCTGGGAAAAGGGTTAGCTACCCTGTTAAAGCAGAGTCAGTGAAGTGACAGTAACCTGATCATCCTAAGTCTGAAGAAAAATTTTCTGAATGGGATGAATGGAAATCCTTCTGCTTTTGTAAAGTAGGGAGAGACATTTTACTATAAAACCTTGCCTGTATTACTCTCCAAATTCGCAGTTCTTTTGTTGTTGTTTTGTTTTTGTGGTATTGGGGACTGAATCCCAGGGCCCAGCCTTAGCACTGAGATATATACCCAGACCTTTATTATTATTATTATTTATTTTGTGCCAGGTTCTCATTACGTTAAATTGACAGGGCTGGGTTTGAACTTTGTATCTTCATGCCTCACCCTCCCAAAGTGCGGATTACAGCTGTGTGCCACTGCACCCAGCCTCAAATTAGTGGTTTTTTAAATCCATTTTTGTTTGCTTATGTTACTCATAGGCCCCTTACAAAAGTTATGCAAACTTTCTCCAGATAAATGCAGGAGATACAGCATTCTGCATCCAAGTTTTAGGATTTGTGGATTCTGTGTTGCCATCCAGCGTTAAGGTCCCAAGAGAGGAGCCTCAGCTAAAGAGACTTACTCCTGGTGAGCAATCAGGTGGTGTGGATGAGAGGTGGCAGAGACACTTCATGGATGCAGCTCAGAAGCTTAGGACCCACTTCCAGTAGCACAGGTAAATTTTGCAGTCACCACTGGGCATTTCTACAAAACAGGCATGTGGGTGGAGAGGTAGTGTGGCAGTACCAGCCAGGGGCTGAGGACAGACCCCTGCGGGATGGGACTCCTTTGATGAACAAGCTGGTTTCAAGTTCTGTCAGTGAGTACCCTCCAGAGGATAGTCCAGACTCCCATGGTCCCTAATGCCTTGTACACAGAGAGGTGCTAGTTTTTGTTTTAAAACAGAATTTCCCTATGAAACTTTGAGGCTAACGTAAAGAAAGAACTGGTATCATCTTACTCACAGTCCAGTGAGGAAATGATCCCAGATTTCTGGGGGCATTTAAGGGCAACAAACTCTAATGCTACCTTATTTTCCCAGCATGGTTGGCTGGCAAGACCTTCAACAAATGCTTTCTCAACATTCCTTAAAAAGGGCTGCTTTCTAGTTTGCATTAACTACTGAAAGTTCTTTTTCTAACAGATGTACCTACATGAAGCCGTCAGTCACAATGATAACAAAGGGGTCTTTTCCACATGGGCAAGGCCAGCTACTAGATGAGTAGCTGAAACATACTCTCAGGGACTTCTGTCAGAGAATGAAGTGTACCATGAGCGAAGCTATTTGGAAATGTGCTCTCCCATTATTATATAGTAGGTTGATCTGGGATCCCTCCACTAACAGGTTGATGTGATTGCTGAAACAGGAATAGTAACTTTTATAAGGTTTGGTTTCTTCTGTAAAACTTAACTATAACCTTTAGGATTACTATAAGAATCAAGAACATAAGTTATCTTGTGATGAACAACCTGACAATAACATCTCAAAAAATTGTCTTTTTGGATGAAAAAAAGATCTTTCTTTCTCTCACATACCCATATAATAATTTTTTGGAAATTTATCACCAGTCCTGAAAATGTATGCTTTCTGCAACCTCGATACCAGCTATGGTAGCCTTACTCATTTACCTGGGGCAAACAGTCAGGGCGAGATTCAAAGATCACCAGCAGAACACCAATTGGAACAGTCACTTGCTCAAGTTCCAGGTTTTTAGCAATTCGGGTCCTGCGCAAAACACGCCCTACGCTGTCCTGTGAGGAAGCTGCGATCTGCCGCAGCCCGATGGCCAGGCTGTTCAGTTTAGATGTGGAGAGGCTCAAGCGCTTCTGCAGAGGGCCCGCAAGTCTCCCTGAAAAAGTGTGGAGAATGTGTGTTGATGTAGCAGATCCAGGCAGGCTACTGCTACCAACTTACATTTCTTGATGTTTTACTGAACATGTGACAGTGCACTAGGTGCAGACATTTAAACTCAGGGGTCTCAGTAAGAAAATGACATGCCCTTTACATGTTCCTAAGGGGCAGTCTGGCAGTATGTATCAACATGTACATGTGCACATATGTGCATTCTTTGTGCCAGCAATCTTGGTTCCAGAAATTTATCATTTGTATCATCAAGCCTGCATGTGACAAAGACATGTACCACAGCATTTCATAAAAGTGGGAAAGTGGATTTTAGCTAAAATTCAGACAATGGACTACAATGCTATTATTACATATATCTATGTTTATTGATGTGGAAAGCTACTCAGGATACAGCCTGTGAAAAAGTTAAACTATAAAACAGCATGAATAGGATAATACTTATCAAACACTTTGATATACGTGTGCACAGGGAAATGTCTGAAAGGCACCAAGAATACTGATGACATCTATTTTTCTGTATTTTAATTTTTTTTTTTTTTTTTTTTTTTTTTTTGTGGGTACCGGGGGAACGACCTCAGGACCTCGCGCACCAACAGGCGCCCGTGCCGCTGAGCGATATCACCGGCCCCTTTTTTCGTATGTGGGTTCCGGGAGTCGAACTCGGGCCTTCGCGCTTGCAAGGCAGGCGCTTACGCCGCTGAGCCATCTCACCGGCCCTGTATTTTAATTTTTAAAAATGAGGGAATTATTTTTATAACCAGAAGCAATAAAGATATATTCTTCTGAAATAAAAAAAGTTAAATTATCGTAGGTTCATATACAAAACTTCTTTAAGGGGCGGTGATATAGCTCAGTGGCATAAGCGCCTGCCTGGCAAGTGCAAGGTCCTGAGTTCGATTCCCGGTACCCGCACATAAAAAACAACAACAACAACAACAAAAAACCTTCTTTAAATAAAATATATACATACACACATATTTACATATACATACATATTCATACACACGTATGTATATATATATTCAGGAAAACTACTTGGAATCACATACCACAAATCATTACTGTGGTTAATGCTGAAATGAGATTATGAAAAATTTCCCTTTCTTTTTTAGTTACACCCACTAAGATAAAAATAATAAAGATTTCTACTTTGAAGAGGAAGAATCAAACTTAAAAATTAAACATCTTACCCACCAATTTTAATATAAACATAATCAATTTTACTTACTTTGTCCCATGAGCCAAAAATTGAGTTTTAGTTATAGTGAATGTTACCTTGTAGCTTTTCATCTCACAAGCACATTTTTCATGTTGCAAAAATTATTTGAATAACTTCTAAATATTCTGAGTTGATACTGCATAATGCACTTAACAGACTGTGTTATTACTCATGCTGTTTCCAGTTTTTCAGTGTGATAAATAATCCTTTTCTAAAAATCTTTACATACAGAGAGGTTTTCTCCTCTTGAAATATTTTCTAGGATGAATTCCGAGTCGGGATTACTGATCAATGTAGACCCAGCATTGTTTCTTAACCAACTGTGTGTTCTGTGTATTTTCCAGAGATATTACTGGGATTAGAAGTCTGAGAATGCTTACCAGCTGTGTGACTCTGAACAAAAGCTTTAACTTCTGTGAGTCTGAATTCTTTTCACTTTAACTGAAAAGAATTGGATATTATCAAATATTGCTTCCACTTCTAAAAATCTACTTTATGACTTTCTACTACAAAAATTCAAAAGACTAGTAAATGCCAGAGGAAGTTCTGAGACACTGCTTCAAAAGTACTATAAACAATAGAAGAAATGTTGATGAACCTTGTAAGGTTTCCTTGGAGAGAGCACCATTAACCTGGATGTTTAAGTAAAGGGATACTTACTCAAGAGAAAAGGAAAGTTAAAACCTCATACAATCAACCTCTATTATCTTAGCATAGAAAAGACAAAGAATGAAGAAACAGGAGAAAGAGCCAGAGCCTGACTCTGTATTTCAGTTGTCTGCAATGCAAGTTCAACCCTCTCACTTCCTCATGAGCACCTCAAGGGCATTTCTGGATGGCACCTAGTCATGGAAGACTTCCCACTGGTTGACAAACTAAGAGACGTCCTCTCTAGGCTGCATGAACTATCTCTACAATTCTTTTATATGTACCGTCCACCTATGGTGGAATCTCAGGTCCATCACTGGCCCCATGGCTTTGTAAGTGAAAACTTCTCTGAGTGTCAGTTTCCCCTCTGTAAAATGGTGATAATAACTAGAAGCTCCTTCACATGTACTATGCTGTGAAGATTAAATGCAATCCTATTAGCACAGTGGCTGGTAATACAAAAAGGCCTTATGATGGTTAACTGCTATTAGCTGAATGCCTAAAGCAATGGGATTTTCAGTTTTGTTTTTGGTCCTAAAATTGTTATAGTAGCCACAGCTTGTGCGACCTGTAGGGGACCCTACTGTGGTGGTATTAAAATATCTGGGGAAACAACAACAAAATATCTGGGGAAGGGGGTGGGAGTAATCTGAGTAGCTCTGAAAAAAACCTAACTAGTACCAGCTACTTACACTGATAACAATGATGCATAAATGTAATCTACTTTATAATAATCTTGCCCAAGAGGGGGAGGGGGAGGGGGAGGTGAAGAAAATAATCTTGGCCTTTAGGCAGACATACAAATCACTGGTAAAACAACAACTGGTAAAGAAATAAAGCAGAAACCCTCCATATGACCCTTTACCTTCTGCTTCCTCCAAGTCTTTTTTGTTGGCTAACAGAATCTCTTCCTGCTGGTCCGTCAGCAGATCAGCCAGGTGATAGATGATTTCTGTTCTCTAGAAGGCACACCATTTTAAAACCAGGTATGTTAATCCTAGAAGAACACATACCAGTGCTAACACCTACTCCTCTGGAGTGTGAAGAGTTGCTCCTAAGCCAAGGTCGCCACTGACCGAAATCTCCTTACTTCCTGGCATTCATTTCCCACCACTGCTCCCTCAAGTTTTAAAACCTCTTATTTCTTCTTTCTTTCCCTCCTTTTTTACCATTTCTGGTTACTGTAGTGAGCAAACCATGGCCCAGCTGTGAGAGAGGCAGCAAGATGAATTATTCAATTGATCAGTGAGAAAGGGGCCAGCACTTTCAGTCAGCATCACACATACCCCTTCGTAGATTTAATGTTACTAGACAGCTTATTTCCCAGGTAAATTTTTACATCTGGTTTATTTTTCTCGATTAGATGATGAAGTCAATCAAAGAGGAAAAATATAGTCCAAGATGCTTGAAGAGACTCCAATCCTTTCCCACCAGATTGGGGAATGTGGCAAACAGGTATGGTGATTATTGAAGAAGTGGAAGGAAACGTTCTCAGAGGCAAGCCAGGCTCCTCCTTTCCTTTCTCTACTTACAGTTTTTTTTTTTTTTTTTTTTTTTTTACTCATGCAAAAGGATTTATTAGGTAGGCTAACAGGATCCTTGGCAGGAGTACTTACAGTTTTTAAAAAAATTTTATTAGTACATGTTATGGTTTGTGTCTAGATGTCTCCCCAAAGCCTCATGCAGTCCTGGGGGCGGGCTTCTAGAGTTTGTGATTGATTCATGGTCCAATGCTGGGATTATGGGTGTGAGTGCTACACCCACCTTAGGGCAGGTAGCCTACATACAATATAAGGGAGGGAATGAGGCTTGCTCTCTCTCCTCCCCTTTTTGCTCTTGTTGCTTTTGCGGTCTTCCACCACATTAGCTAACCTTCTCGATCTCTTCATTTTCATGATGCTTTTGGAAACATCATTAAGCTGGGTGTGGTGGTACACACCTATAATCCCAACTACTTGGAAGGCTAAGCAGGAGGATCAAAAGTTCAAGGCCAGTCTGGGTGACTGAGTGAGACCTAGTCACACACACATACACACACACACACACACACACACACACACACACAGACACACAGACATACAAATAAAATGGTCTAGAGATGTAGTTCAGTGCTAGAGTGCCCCTGGGTTCAATCCCCAGTATCAGAGGTGGAAGTGGGGAGGATGGAGTACTACTCTGCCATAAAGAAGGACAAACTTGAGTTATTTGAAGGAAAATGGATGCACCTGAGACCATAATGTTAAGTGAAATAAATCAGACACACAACTTATTGCATGGTTTCTCTTATATGAGAAACTCAAAATATAAATAAAGAGCAAAATAAAAGACAGACAATAGGAAATAGTGAGCTAGGTCTTTAGCATATGGGAAGGGAACCAAGAGATGGAGGGAGGGGAGAGGGAAATTAGATTTTGAAAAATAAGAGGAATTGTGATGCTTTATGTACATGTAGCAAGTTTCTATGAGGAATGTGATTATGCACTACAAACACATACAAAATATAGATTAATAGACTAGAATAGATGTATGAAGGGGTCCAAGAGATGGAGGGAGGGTAAGGGAGGAGAGAGGACAAAAAAAGAATTAAGATATGTCATGTACATGTACCAACTCCCCAGGATGGGGAGTAGTAATCATTATATACTACAAAGATGTACCAATAAGAAAAAAAAATGCTACTGTAGGCCTCAACCTATGAAAGACAAACAGGAATATAAAATTAAGGAAAAGAAAAGAATGCAGTGCAAATCTGAAACAGTCTTGGAATTCATAGAGCTCCACTGAATTCCATGGATGCTAAGAACAAAGGTGTCAGGGGCCAGCACCTTCATGATTATACTATACCGTACAGCCTGACTCGGTTTAAAAATGGTTAACAAAACTATCAGTTAAGGTTACTACCTGCTCAGGTTCCAATGTGGCCAACATCCTTCCCCCAGATCGAGCCATCTCTCCCTGTTGCTCAACAGTCGGGCCTGCAAGAATACATGTTAGCATCAGAACAAGGTCAAGTTGGCTGGCTCTCCCTGTCCCAGCGTGTGCTCAGGCTCGTGATACGCAGAAGGAACACCTGGTGTCTCAGTGTGCTTGTTTCATACACGCGTGTCACTCTGAGCAATAAAACAGCAAAGGAACTCTCCAAGGTAACTCAGGAACACCAAAGTAAGCACAAGGACTTGCTTGTATTTCTGATGTAGACGACATACTTTGTCTTTTAGAGTTCAATTCCACTTTGGCTTATATTTCCTTGCATTTGAATATAGATTATAAAAAACTCTATCCTTTGTGAACACTTGAGAGAATACACCAACCACATCTTATATATCTCTGCATCTCTAGTACTTATTAGTGCACAGCAACCGGCATCGGCAGAGTAAATGTTTCTTGAAGAAAATGGAGGCTTACATTGTTCAACCTAGTGATCTTAGAGAGTAAGAGCCTTAATTAAGCAAGACAGAGAATTTTACCAAAGCAAAGTAAAATCCAATTGTTCAAACAGTGTTTAAAACAATATCAGATTTTATAACATTAACACATCTATAGTCCCCAAGTGAGAACTCAGACTTCTGTCTTGGGTGGGGTGTGATTAGCTACCATCGACAGGCCTGGGGACCTTATTAAGAACTACTTACCTGCAGGCTTTACTTCTGAAAAAAAAGTGCCAACTTTCTTCCCCTCCACAATGTCTGTGATGACATGCCCAGACACCTTCGGGTGGGTTCCATTGGCGATAACAACAGAAGTGCCACCTTGTAAAGCCCAGAGGGCTGCTTTCACCTAATGCGACACATGAGATCCAAATAGGAGATTCAGACCTAGTTACCCACATGTTAGACTTGCAAAAAGATATAAAACAGAATTTAATATTAAGCAAGTTAAGTAAATGCAGTGATGTTTTTAACACCTCAGCAGCTCTGAAAAACACATATAACCCCATGCTCTCTTTCCAGCCCAGCCCTGGCATGTTGCCTGATGATGAACCAACTGTCAGCATGTTCTCTCTCACAGACTCTCTGGTACAGGACTCAAAAGGTCTGCATTTTGACTTGTTAAATGCTTTAACATAGCAACAGCTCAGTGACTAGCCAGGGATTTGACCAGAACCTGAGTGCACTTAGCTTTTATAAATGGGCTCTTGGCCTCACATCTGCCATTACTAATGCTATACCTTAAGGGCATAACTTCTTAAAATGATTAATGGGAGAGAAAATATGAAACTTATATCAAGATATACTTGCACTGATAATAGCAGATTTATGAATTATAAAAATTATATAGGCTTTACCCCAGAGCAGTTTATAATATGAACACACTGTTTATATAACATTAAAGAAAAAATACATGTACAGACACAAACATAGGTACACAACACCCATTCATTTAGATATGTGCCTATTTAAGTGTATGTGTCTAGTATCTGAACTATTAACTAGCCCCCCAAACAATAATAAAATTATAGAAGTGAAAAGGACTGCTTTGGTTTTATAATTGTTAAAGATTTAGGGTACCCAATGCTTACCTTGGCTTCCATGCCACCCATTCCCACTCTAGACTTGGTCCCAAATGTCACAGACTGCTGATCTCCAGGATAAAATATATCAATGAGCTTTGCATCATCTGACCCTGGGGGGCTGTCAAAGAGGCCTAAAAAGTGGATAAGAGTCAGTAACACTGCTGTGATGGA
Organism: Erethizon dorsatum; assembly: GCA_028451465.1. Classification (NCBI taxonomy): domain Eukaryota; kingdom Metazoa; phylum Chordata; class Mammalia; order Rodentia; family Erethizontidae; genus Erethizon; species Erethizon dorsatum. The sequence goes on along the minus strand of CM051822.1, from coordinate 121,706,509 downwards.
AGTGTGTGTCCCCCAGACAACCCTCCCCAGGCACTTGCTACTAGTAGCAAAAACTACTTCATGCTTTGGTCATCCAGATGAATTCCATGTACCACCACCTGCTCTAACCAGAAATGAGGACAAGGGATCTATGGAGCCACCCTACACTAAAATACAGCTCCCAGAGGACTCATCTTACATACCTTTGTAACTTGGCTTAATAAATCAATGTTTCCCAGCCTTGGAGCCTGGCCATGTCCTTGTAACAAAATTTATTAGCCCTGTCCAGAGTCTACCACAAGTGTCCTCACCTTTGCCATTGCTACCTATCATGCTATACCTCCAGGATATAACTAAAAACGCAGAGAGGTTATTGCAGAAATAGTGCATCAGCCATATACTGCTTAATGTGACTGTTTCCAAGCAGGGTGAAGTGTGAAACAGGTACTCATGAACTCTCACTGTACCCTTTGAAACACGCACTCATTTATACCCCTCATTTTATGAGTGTGTCACTGGAGAGGTTGGACAAAGTCAGCAGGCGAGCTCATGACTCTCAGCACTCTGATTTATGAATATAAAGTACATGTCCCTTATATAACTGAGTAGGGTGAAATTAAATAGTTACGTGAAATGTTATACAAATACAACAATTTTACTTTGTAAATGAGTATGAGCTTTGGAAAGAGAAAAGAGGAGGGTGAGGGGGGTCCGAGAAAATGAAGTCAAATTGAAATCTAAAGGGGACACAGCTGGAGAGGCGCTGTCCATGGCAGGGGACTGGCTGGAGGACATTTTAGATGGTGATGGTTTTGGTTTTAAGTCACTGTTTTTCCTGTATTATACCTTTCCCCTGCATTACTCTAGATATTTAATACCACCCTATTACAGATACTGATCTTACAAACTCACATCCTCTACCTTGCCAGGCAGTATAGGAGAGAGAGAAAGAAATGATTTTTCAATTGAAGAGACTTAGATTAGAAATTGGCCTTGGCCAACTACTTGCTGTATGACTTTGAATATAGTATTAGCTGATCTGAACCTAGTTTTTAATTTCTTCATCAATAATTGGACTAATCTACCTACTTTGTAGGTTTGCTACAAAGACTGAATAAATTGACATTTATAGAACACATAGTGCACTATTCACACACAGTATAAATTTAATGAAAACCTGATTAACTATATAAGGTGGCTTACACTTCACCCCAACTTAGCTATTCCTACCCTGAGACTTCAAATTACAGTGAATAAACACAATACCAAGATTTCTTACAGGTAAAGACATTGACATGTAGGATATATTTGATGTTCGAAAGGAGCAGAAAACAGATTAACTCACCTATATCTGCTCCTGCCTCCATTAGGCAGCCACTGCCCTCACCTTACACAGCTGAGTTTAAAACAGAACAAATCCTCCTACGTTAACTTCCCCAGGGTATAGACTGGGAATTTAGTAGGGTTTTTCTGACCTCCTGGGAATATAATGGGAGACTTGGGATCCTGGAGCTTTGGTCAATTTAGGACACAACTATTATTTCTTATGGGTTAAACTGTGAAATGGCAACAGAGTGAAAGGAGAGTCAAATTGGAGCCAAGAGGGTCCCTCCATGAGGAAGGGGAGAGCAGAAAAGAATAGAATAACGTATAAAATCAAGGTGGCCGTATAAGCCCAGGTTCTCTACAGTGGCTCTAAAATAAGCTGTCCCCATGATTTACATTAAAACCTGAAAGTAACTAAAACCACAATGATATCACTTCTTCTTCATCAGGATGGCTATAATAAAAATCAGACAATACCAAATTAAGTATTGGCAAGGATGCAGATAAATTAGATACCCTCAAATACTGCTGGTGGGAATGTAAAATGGTGCATTTTGCTGTGGAAAACAGTATGTCGGTTCCTCAAAAGGTTTTTAAATGTACAGATACTATGAAAATCAACAATTCTACACTTTTCCCCCAATACTGGAGATCAAACGTAGGGCCTTGCATGTGTTAAGCAAGCACTTTACCACTGAATTACATCCCCCAGCCCAACAGTTCTCTCAGATGAAATACAAAAATATGCTCACACAAAAACTTGCACATAAACGGTCGTAATGGTATTATTTGTAACAGTTCGTATGTCCACCAACTAATGAATGGATAAATAAAATGTGGCATATCTACAGAGCACAATATATTTGGCAATAACAAGAAATAAAGTATTGATACATACTGTAACATAGGTGAAGCTTGAAAACATCATGCTAAATGAAAGAAGCCAGTCACAAAGGACCACGTGGGGTATTATTCCATTTATATAAAGTATCAAGAACAGATAAATAAATCTATAGAATAAACTGGAAGTTGTTTAGAGCTGGAGAGTTGGGGTGCAAGCGGGGAGTGACTGCTAATTGGTATGAGGTTTTTTGTTGAGGTGATGAAAATATTCTACAATTTTGATTGTGGTGGTGGTTGCACAATTGTGTGAATATACTAAAGACCACTGAACTGTAAATTTTAAATAGGTGAATTGTATGGTATGTGAATTATATTTCCATAAAGCTGTTAAGAAAAATATGAAACTGAAAGCATCTGGAAATATTATTCCAGTACTCAAACTACCTCTCTCAGACTTACTCTTCTGAGTCACAAAAACTGTTGTCAGGCCACATGGCTCAGAAAATAATGGTCCACAGAAAAAAAAAGGTCAGAAGGACCTAAACAAGAGGGAAACTTACACATGCAGAAAAAGAAAAAGACATTATTTGTACCTTCTACATCTGAAAGAACAATCAGGAGGTCAGTTTTCATTTCCACAGCCAGGCGGGCAGCCAGGCTATCATTATCTTTAACACTAATAACCTGGAATATAGGAAAAATGTCTTGAGTGAACTATGCGGTCCAAAAAAGAAATTCACAGAAGCACCCAGCTAGGATCTGTTAGGCAAACCCAATGACCCAAATGTACAGATGATAGCTGTTGCAGGTCCCCTCTGCAAAATATAATGCCTTTTAGCAACCCCTTTTCAAACATGCAGCCTTCTACTGAAATATGCAAGCCATGCTCACAGCACCATCCAAGTCACTATAGCATCTCACCCTGTTGAATGAAATTCCCTGACTTCAAAGGAGTTCATGCAGCTACTGTTCTGTAATGCCAGCTTTTCTCCCAATTTCTCCATCTTCCTCATGCCAAACTTCAGGTGTTAGTACATGCAGCACAGCATGTGTTAGTATTTCCAGCATGCTCAACCCTTAGGAATACTATACCCACATTTACCCCCTGGAGATCACTGTTGGGCTCAGCTGGGGGGACAACAGCATCATTTGTGTTGATAATGGGGACGATGTTCATTCGAAGGAGTTCATGAAGTGTGCCATTAAGGTTCCGGCGCTTCTGCTCATCGTGGAAATCCAGATTGGTCACCAAAATCTAAAAGGATTAAGTAGATTAAAAATGTAGCAGGAAGGAATATGATGAACTTCCTTAGAAAGGTATAAAAAGATACTCAAGAGTAAGGGAGTGTCTTAGTCACTTTCTTGTCACTGGCACAAAACACCTAATACCCACCACTTAGAGGAGGAGAGGTTTATTTTGGCTCATAGTTTCAGTACATGGTTGGCTGACTCCAAAACAGAAATAGCATGGGAGAAGGGCCTAGGAAGAGGACAGTTGATCATCGCATGGCGGCCAGGAAGCAGAGAGGGAAGGGAGGAGCCAGGGACAAGAATACACGCTTCCAGGTCTGACCTGGCTCTTCCCACCAGGCCCCACCTCCTAGGGGAGGAGGTCATCATAAGGTGCTCACAGGTAGAGTGGAAGCTGGTGTGGGAACCAGTAAACAGTTCTGCTTTCTTGCTTCAATCAGACTATTAGGCAATGTTTGGCAGAGAAAAAGGTGAATGAGGATAATAGCAAGAAACTAATGGTAGCAAACCCTGAAGCTCAAGATGAAGTGTTTGACTGTTTAAACTCTCTGATGTTTAAGGATGTAGATCCTTGCTACAGAGGGCAGGAAAGTTTGGAAGCAGACCGCAAAATGGAGGGTACTTAACAGTCAAAGAAGGACAATTAAGGCCTACATCACGATCTGGCTACGATAACTAACAACGACACTGCAATGGAGCAGCAGCTTCAATGATACATAAAGTGTAGACAAAGTGGTAACATGACTGGGGGAAATAATTCACTCATTCTCTTGCTGAGCACCTCTGGAACACCAGGTCTGTACTAGCTGCTGAAATGGGGAATAAAAATGTTGATGGTCTGGAAGAAGATGGAACGCAGCATATTTTCAGAAGGAAAGATTATGAACTCCTTTTCAAAAAGTTTAGGTCTGTGGAAAATAGGACAGGGTCAAAGCCGAACATATAGATTCTAGTCATGCTGGCAAAAGATCAAACAACGAAAATAAACACATGTGTGGGAGAGGCAAGCACGAGGTCTAAAGGTCCAGGGAAAATGCCTGTCACTAAAACAGTTTCACAAACAAGGGGTGCAAATTTGACTGTGAAGGTAGAAGAGGGTCCCAAGGGGGAAAATTCGTGCTTGGAGAGGGGCAATCTGCTGAGACAAATAGGCTTCATTTCTATGAAGAAAAAATAAACACTGTATTTGTTTAAGTCTTTGACCTGGGAAACAACTTGAAAATTCTCAAAACCCACTGATACTGGTCCTCTTTATAGGACTGCTGAAGAAAACAAGGAACTACAGCATAAGTGCAAAGGGCAAAGACTGATTAGATCCTGTGGAGTAGTGGTGCGGGGCATAAGTATGAGAGGAGGCCCAGGGATTGGTGCTGATTGGGAACTGGCTTGCGTTCAGCATTTGTGCAAATAACAGCTAATGTGCATTGACTTTTAATGCTATCATCATTTCAAACAAAGCAAAACAAAATTAACTCTCAGAAAGCACCAATCTTAGGAAAAATCAAAACATAGCTCCAGGACCTATGTTCCTCACCTGGCTCTAGACACTTTAAAAATTAAAAACTAAGCCAGGCACAGTGGTACACACCTGAAGTCTTAGCTATGGGAGAGGCTGAGGTGGAAGGATCACTTGAGCTCCTATGTGTTTGACACCAACCTGATCCCCATCTCAACACAAATAATTAAACACAATGAGATCTCCATCTCAAAACAAATAATTAACAAATAAATAATTTTTAAAATAAAGACTAAGGGCCGGTGAGATGGCTCAGCGGCGTAAGCGCCTGCCTTGCAAGCGCGAAGGCCTGAGTTCGACTCCCGGAACCCACATACGAAAAAGGGGCCGGTGATATCGCTCAGCGGCACGGGTGCCTGTTGGCGCGCAAGGTCCTGAGGTCGTCCCCCCGGTACCCAAAAAAGACAAAAAAAATAAATAAATAAAAAATAAAGACTAAAACTCTCATTGGGCTGTGGAAGAGAAGAGAGAGATGATAATGAACAATGACAGAAATCAATATTTCCTTTTGTATTTATGTGAACAGAAAAACATCCAAGACTACATCCACAAGCAACAAAGAGATAAAGTCCATGCCTATTTCAAGTCACTTATTCATGGTCACTCTGGTGTATCAGTTCATCACTGTGCACAACAACTATGAAAATGATGGAGAACAGAAAAAGCAATAAAAATGAAGACACAAACCCTGAAATGATTTATATATAACAGCATCATGTAAAATAATGTATGATCAAAAGCAGCAAGGAATTTGAAAATAATAACTTATGGAGTTATAGTTTCTCCAGGTGCACTATGAAGTGATTATTATTTAGCGCTTCTATTTAGTATGTAGCTATAAAGCTGATTAAAAAATTCAGGAAATTTAGGTAAAAATGGAATAATATAGAGACAAGGTTGTAGGACATTCAGGGTAACCTCTAAAATTTTGTTAAGGACTGGAACCATATCTGACTTGTTTACATAATATGCCCATAGACTGCTTATTACACCATGGGTGATCAATAAATACTTGCTGAATGAATAAAAAGCCAACCACCTGCAATGCTTAACAGACATCTACTATAAAGGCAGTCAGGTACAAAAAGAAGCAATCCAGTTGAAGTTAAGGAGACTAGTGAAATAACATCTAACTTTTCTGTGTTCAGAAGTATCCACATCTCATCAGCAAATTAACACATCTCACCAGTAAAGACATAATCAGACTGAAAGTAAAAGGATGGAAAGTGATAGCCCATGCAAATTAAATCCAAAAGCAAGCAGGAGTAGGTATACTCATACCTGACAAAAGTATACTCATATCAAGCCAAAACTAGAAGAGACAAAGAAGGTCACTACACCCTGGTTAAGGTTACAATCCACAAAGAAGATGTAACAGTTGTAAATATGCTTTGGACATCAGTGCCCAATTTCATAAAACAAACACTACTTGACATAAAGAGACAGACAGACCCCAAAATAACAACAGTGGATGATTTCAATACTCTACTCTCCACTCTGATAGGTCATCCAAACAAACAAACAAAATCAATAGACATCAGAGTTAAACTACCATAGATCAAATAGACTAAACCGACATCTACAGACTATTCCATTTAACAACCACAGAACTATTTTCAGCAATTCATGAAACTTTTTCCAAAATAGATCATCTTTTAAGGCACAAAGCAAGTCTTAACAAACACAAAAAAACTGAAATAATTTCTTGCATCTTGTAAGGTCACAATGGAACGAAGCTAGAAATCAACAGCAAGAGAAACTACAGAAACTACATAAACACGTGGCAATTAAACAACTCACTTTTGAATAATCCATGGATTATTGAAAATTAAAAAGTAAATTAAAAAATTTCTAGACTCAAATAAAAATGGAAAGACAACATACTAGAATCTGTGGGATACAGCAGTGAGTGCCTAGAATAAAAAAAAAAAAAAATCAGAGAGTTCTCAAACAAACCTAATGATACCTCTCAAGGTCTTAGAAAAAACACAAACCAAACCCAAATGCAAACCCAAACCCAAACCCAAAAGAAGGAAAGAAATAATAAAGATCAGGGCTGAAATTAATGAAACAGAGACAAAAAACAAAAACAAAAACAAAAGATCACTGAAACAAAGAGTTGGTTCTGTGACAAGATAAACAACATTGATAAACTAACCAAAAGAATGACCCAAATTAATAAAATTAGAGACAAAAAATGGTGTATTACAACAGATACCAATAAATACAGAGGATCATTAGGGACTATTTTGAAAACCTACAAACCAATAAATTGAAAAATCTAGAAAAATGGAGACTTTCTAGACATATATGACTTACCAAAACTGAACTGAGAGGATATTAGAAATCTAAACAGATCATTAACAATAAGTAATAAAGTTTAAATTTTACAAGACTTTTAAAGGACTAACACCAATGTTCCTCAAATTATTCTATAAAATAAAAAGAGAAAGAACACTTCGAAACTCATTCTACTGGGCCAATATCACACTGATACCAAAACTGGATAAGAACACAACAACAACAAAAGAAACCATACTCCAGATCCTCAATGAACAAATACACAAAAATCCTTAATAAAATACTTGCTGAAGTCAATAAAACATTAAAAAGACTATACACCAAAATCAAGTTGCTTTCATTCCAGGGATACATGGATAGTTCAACATATGCAAACTAATGAATATACCCCATAAATAGAATGAAGGATAAAAATCACATTATCTCTTCAACTGATACAGAAAAAGCCTGAACAAAACTCAGTCTTCCTTCATCAAGCCCTGAAGGAATCAGGTATTGAAGGATCATACCGCAACATAATAAAGGCTATATATGACAAAGAGCGTCACTAAATGGGGAATAACTGAAATAATTTCCTCTGAAGTCAGGAATGAGGCAAGGATGTCCATCTACTTTCCTCACTCCTACTTAATATTGGAATATTAGCTAGGACAAATAGGCGAGAGAAAGAAATAAAAGGAATACAAATAAGAAAGGAAGAAATCAAATGATATCTTACATGCAGATCACATCATATAATCCCATACTTGGAAAACCCTGAAGATTCCACCAAGAGACATTTAGATCTATTCAGCAAAGTAGCAAGATACAAAATAAACATTTAAAAATCAACAGCTTCTCTGTACACCAATAATGAACCTGGTGAAAATGAACTCAGGAAAACAATTTCATTTATAATACCACAAAGTAAATATCCAGGAATCAACCTAATCAAGGAGAAAGACTTACACAATGAAAATTACAGAACATTGAAGAAAAAACCTGAAGGTACCTGAAGATGGGAAGACCTCTCACATTCATAGATTGGAAGAATAGTGTTAAAATGGCTATATTACCAAAAATGATCCAAACAGTCAATACAATCTACATCAAAATACCAATGACATTTGTCACAGAATTAGAAATAACAACCCTAAAATTCATAAGGAAACACAAAAGACCCAGAAGAGCCAAAGTAATCCTGAGCTATAAGAGTGGTGCTGAAGGTTATCACAAGATCCAGTTTCAAAATATCCTATAGAGCCACAGTAAGAAAAACAGCATGGTACTGGCATAAAAGCAGACACTTAGGCAAATGGAATAAAATAGAGGACACGAAAATAAACTGATGTAGGTATAACCATCTGATTCTTGACAAAAGGGCCAAAAACATACAGTGAAGAAAGGACAGCCTTTAACAAATGGATCAAAGACTTAAACATAAGACCTTAAACTTTGAAACTGTTTGGAAAACATGGGAAAACACTTGAAAATACAGACACCAGCAATGACTTCCTCAATGGAAGTCATCCTTCCTCAGTAGGACTCCCATAGCTTAAGAAATAATAGCAAGAATCAATAAATGGGATTGCATCAGCAAAAGAAACAATTAACAGAGAAGAGATAGTCTACAGAATGAGAAAAAAACCCTTGCCAGCTACTCTGACAGAATGCCCAGAATATATAAGGAATTAAAAAAACTCCAAAAGAACAAATAGACTCATCAATGAATAAACTGCACAGATAATTCTCAAAAGAAACAGAAATGGCCAATAGAGATACATAAAATGTTCAACATTTTCAGCCATCAGGTAAATAAAACTTTACCAAGATTTCATCTCACTCCAGTCAGAATGGTTATCCTCAAGAATATAAAAAAACAGTAAATGAAGGTGAGGATGCAAGGAAAAAGGAATCCTTATATACTATTGGAGGGAATATAACCCAATACAGACACTATAGTAATCGGCATGGAGGTTTCTCAAAAAACTAAATATAGAACTACCATATATATGATCCAGTTTTACCAGTCTTTGGTATACACCCAAAAGAAAGTCAGCATACTACAGAGATACCTGCATACCCATGTTTATTGTGGCTCCATTCACAATAGCCAAAATATGAAAGTAGCCTAGATGCCTGTCAAGAGATGAACAGATAAAGAATATGTGGCATATATAAAGCATATGATTGAAATATTGTTAACTTTTTACTTCTTCCTAAGGGTCTCACTATATCCCAAGCTCACCTTGGACTTGCTACACAGCCCAGGCTGGCCTTGAACTCAATCCTCCTGCCTCAGCTGGGATTATAGGGATGTGGCATTATGCATGGCTAATGTTTAAATTTGTAAAACTTTACTACAAAAACACACTGCCATTAATCCCCCTCAAAATACTCCTCCTCACTTCAAATACACTTATCGCATTACTCTTGCCACTTTCTGAAGCAGTTCTGAAAGTCCTTTCTTGAGTGTCTTTAGTTGTGCTGTTGTTGCTGTACTGATGTTCTGAAGTCATTTAAAACATTTACTTTTTATGGTCATTTTAACTTTGGGGAGGATCCAGAAGTCTCATGGTGCCAGACCCCGTGAATAGGGTGGATTAGCACACACTGTAACGTTTTTATGAACCTATCTTTCTGTTGGGATGGCACTTGGTAGCAGCATTTATCGTATTTTGAGTACACCTCAAACATTCACAAAAGAGGCTTCCAGAACTGCTTCAGATAGTGGCAAGAATGATGGGATAAGTGTTCAAAGCAAGGTGAGATTTTGAGGAAGATTAATGGTAGTGTGTCTTTCACTGTAATAAAGTTTTTATTACACTGTCCTAAATACTTGTCATAGATTTTCTCAGAGCCCTTTCAAAACTCTTCAGTAGGCGCTGATGCTATTTTTCAAATGAGGAAACTGAGGCACAGACTTAAAGACTTTCTCGAGCTCTCCTAAGCAGAAAGCAGTGAAACAGACTGTATCCCGGCATCTGGCCCCGGAGCCCTGCTCATAAGCCTCTTGCTCCACAAGAATCTGCCTCACAGGTTCTACACCCCCTGCAAAGCACAAACTCTCACCTGGGCAGCACAGATGCTGTACTGGGTAAACATGGCCTCATACAAGGCCATCAGCCCACTCTGTCCGGCAGCTGCACAGGCTCGCGCCTCTAAGACTGGAATTGCCTGCAATATACCAATAAGACAAGGTATGGTTGGGAACGAGGGAAAACAAAATCTAAGGATCCCTGTTACAGGGTGGGGGAAACAGCACTCACCATCTCTTTCAGCTGGTTCTGCCCTGAGTGCAGGGCCTGTCGCACGCTTTGAGACAGAAGGATCTCATGGCGCAATCGCTGCTTGCCAAAGGCTACAGCTCCACTGGTCACCAGCATCATCTCTCGGCCCTGATTCTGCAGTACCGATACCTGGCATCGAGGAAGGAAAAGGTACAAGTCACCGTACCATATCTATGCTCTCTACACAAGAGACCCAGGAAGACTTTCCCATCTCTGGAATTATCCGACTCTGTCATTTGGGTCACTTATTTGGATATTTACTGTCTTGACATAACTGTTTCGGGAGTCCCAATACTGGTTCCCTAAGGGGCAGAGATGAGAGAGCCCCTCACAATCTAGTTCCTTACCATGATTTGAATGTGCCCCCACAAAAAGCATATGTTGGAAACTTAACAGTGTTGAAAGTTAGGGCCCAATGGGAGGCGCTTAGGTCACAAGCACTGCACCATCATGGATGGATTAATGCCTGTTATAAAAGGTTTGAGGCTGTGTGTTCTCCTACTCTTTGTCCTTCCACTATGGGATGATGCAGCAACAAGGCCCTCATCAAATGTGAACCCTTCATCTTAGATTTCCCAGCATGTAGAACCATAAGCCAAATCAATTTGTTTACCTTAAATTACCTAGTCTGTGGTATCATTATAGTAGCATAAAATTGACTAAGATACTCCTTGATACATATTTGTTAAACTAAATTGATCTGATAGACTCAGTATGGGAGGCAGATTTGATAACTGCCTAATACAGAAAGCATAGGAAGATTCTATTAGGTTTCAGGCAAGCAGCTTCATAATAGCAACTCTGGAGTAAAGGTATTTTTAAAAAACTGAAAATATGATTATGGAGGATAGAGGTGTGTTATAGCTAGAATGGAAAAGCTCTTGCTTGTCTCTGGGATATCTGAATGAGTGGTTTGATTCAAACCAATGAAGGAGAAAGAGAAGAGAAGAGAAGAGAAGAGAAGAGAAGAGAAGAGAAGAGAAGAGAAAAGGAGAAGAGAAGAGAAGAGAAAAGAAAAGAAAAACTCAGTATTTACATCCATCCATCCAGTTACCTAGGGAACTTAAAAAATAGATGCTTGAGCCACATCCCTGAGATTATTTATCAAATGGTTGGGCAGAAAGCCTAGGCATCTCCAGGCTCAGATGATTGTAATTCACAACCAATCAAGAATCACTGACATGCATGGCTCCTTATCACTAGAAGTATAAGGACTGAGCTACATGGCATCTACTGCACTCCTTGACCTTCCCTTTTCTTGCTCTGGCGTGCTGCTTCCCCCTGGTATCTACACAAAGAAAGAGTGTTCTGAGGTTGGATTAAAGCTATCACACATTAAGATTACTTTTACAAGTTGATATGGTGGAACTAACAGCTTAAAGACTCTATTTCAGCTCATCAGAGTCTTCCATCTTGGCAATTACCTGCTCCACAATAGATGCCAGGCGCCCCAATGCCAGGCCACACTCATCCCCTCGGGTGACCACAGCACTGCCGAGTTTCACCACGATTCTCTTGGCATGCTTCAGCTCACTGCGGTGGGCAAAGGACTTGCCATGGGTACGACTGAGTGGTACTGTGATAAAGGGGATGTTGCTCCAAGAACGAACATGTCTGATGGCTGAATGCTGGCCATGATCTATAGCTCCCAAAGTCAAATACAAGAAAGATACAACACAATTTCTCAATGAAAAGATACATGCATAATATCAATTCAGCCCCCCAAAATAGCTTTATCATTATATTTTTTCTTTTGAGATATGGTCTCGCCATGTAGTTCAGGCTGGCCTTGAACTCATTATGTAGTCCAGGCTGTCTGCAACCTCACAGCAATACTCCTGCCTCAGCCTCTCAAGTGCTGGGATTACAGGCACCTTTATCATTATTAAATGAGTGAGACCAGTATTATCAAAACTATATTTAGCATGTTCTTGTCCTAGTAGTGTATGAAGTTTACCCCCATTACACAGGTCACTGCTGAAGAGAAAAAATGAAAGTCTCTCCTGAAGACATACTTGTAAACAATATCAAAACCCTACGCTCAATCTTTTGATACAGCAATTCCATGTCCAGAAATTTGTTCTAAAGAATAAGTTAGAGATGGGGAAAAGGAGATTTATCAGAAAGTTGTTAACATAAGAATATTATTTATGATAGGAAAAATCAGAAGCAGAGCAAACATCCAGGGAAAAAAGGAAGATTAACATTAGAATTTTTAATAACAGGAAAATGCTCACATTAGTTTCATGTGTATGTCTAAATGCATCGAAAGAAGATGAATAAAACAAATCAAAATATTAACATATCTCTTGATGAGATTATGGGCAATTTTCTTTTTCTTTTTTCTTTCTGTATTTTCTAAGTTTATGTAGTATATTACATTGTTTTTGCAATCACAAAAATGTATGCTTTTAAAGCAACTGTACCATTATAAAGAGGGAAAGTCTAGTTACCAAAGACATTAAAGAATAACTGCTACACATAATTTAAAAATCATAATTAAAAAAAATTTTAATAGTAATGTTTGCAGTATAAAATGTTTACATTCATTGTGGGGAGTTGGTACATGTACATGATACATCTTAAATTTTTTTTACTTTCCCTTACCCCCCCCCAAAAATCCTAATTAATCCACCTATAGTTTTTCTTGTCAGTGTTTAAGGGATTTCCTTAAAAGGAGGTAAGTATTTTCTTCTTTCCCTCATTCATCCTACCTCTTAGAATATGAAGAATAGAATAGAATAGAATAAGGCTAGAGCTCAAATATCCATTTTGGATTGTAGCAGAAAATGCCTCCCCCATACTTTAGTTTGTTAGTTGCCCAGGTAACAGTTCTGGTTACAGTTCCTGTTACTTTTGTTTCTTAGAAACAGCTGGTCACTGTGATGAACAGCTGGTCACTATGATGCGTATTGTAAGAACCAATCAAAGACGGTCAAGTACTCTGCCTTTATACTTCCCCTTGGCAGACCCCATCAAAATCTCTCTCCCTGAGCCTTCCGGGCCTGACATTTTGAAGGATAATTGATTCCTTGTCAGTGCCTGTCTGACATTAAATAAATCTGCCTCCAAATCCTGGGTGACATTTCAGTGTTTCTGTCTGATGTTACAGGACCACAAGAAAACACATGAACTGTGAAACAGTACAAGAAGCACAGATCTCTGATGACTCCACAGCACTGCTCTGGAAGCCCTGGACTGTTTGCCTTCTTGTAGGGCTGCTAGCTTCTTTTCAGGAAAAGGGAAGAGAAATACATTGCTATCCTGCTTGAGCCATTGTTACTTGAGTTTCTCATTACATACATCTAACTATAACTGACCAGAAGGATAATGAGTGCATGGCACATGGGCAGGGTAAGGTCTAGGTAGTAGATTAGTAATTTGGGGGTTCAGGGGGTCTGACAGCAAAAAAACCTTCCCCTAGCGGGATTCACTGAGATCAAGAAGCAAGAAAAGATGAGATGGGTAATTTAGGTTCTCAGCAGGAACAAACTTTAGGCAATTCCTTGCAAAGAACTGTCTATGCATCATTCCAGGCAACTAAAATATTTGATACTAAAATAATTATTCCAAACCACCATTCAGATCATTGTGCTGTAATTTTACCATTACAGAGTAACTATTTTCATTTAAACTAGCCATTATCACCTCCTTTTATATTTACAAATTTTTCAATTTCTCTGCCTCTTATCTCCTGGCCACAAACTCCTTCCCTAACCATAATGTAATCATATTCTAGCATCTATCCTCATTCTCTATGCTGTAACAAATGCAGGTAGAGCAGGCAAAAGCTCATTCTCATGATCCAGGTCACTGTGTGTTCCTTCCTCCTGGCCTCTTTCAGAGTAGAGTCCTTTCTTTCCTCCCTTAAATAACTATTGTTTTAAGCTACTATGTTTCAGGTTTCTGGCACTACAAGAAAGATGGACTGACCTTTCGTCTTAGTTACTTGAAACAAAATATATGATATCCAAAATTAAAGGGGAAAAGGTTTATTTAAACTCACAGTTTGTAGAGGTTTCAGTCCATAATCTGCTGGCTCCAAGCCAGGGTGGAATGGCAGACTGGCATAGCAGAGGAGAAACAGTTCATGGTGGGCAGAAAATAGCAAAGCAAGCCAGGGACAAGACAAGCCTCTTTCTGTACCTTATACTGTATCCAGGCTACTGGGATTAGGGTGGTGCCAAACCAATCAGTGGACTGATTTAGTAATCACGCACCCTTAATCCTAACATTGCACAATGAATCAATCACACACTCTAGATTCAGCCACCTTTGAAAAAGCCCAACCTATGACTGCATGAGGCTTTGGGGAGACATCTAGACACAAACCATAACACCTTTTTTCACAACAGGGTTGCAATCTAGCTCCTGGCATACAGCTCAGTAAGGCATCAACTGTGGCTTTTGCACCCTTGTTAGATGCACGGTTGCGCTGTTTCTGCTGGGGGTGTCCCTAAAGGACTTGGTGTGTTGTTGGGCTGCCTATCCTCATTAGGCTAATCAATATGGGTACCCTGTCTTCGGGGATATTATCCTAAGCAATGTATGTACCTAAGCCTAAGCTTTTAAAAGTTATACACATGACAGTTTGGTCCCAGTTACCTAGCAGAAGGGTGGTGGAGGGAGAGACTTACTCTACTGGGGTTTGGATCTGTGATCATCAGTAGTATCTGCAGCACTCAGAGGAACATCAAGTTTCACGTATCCCTTTGCAGCTGTCAGCACTAGGCCTTCTGACCATTTGTCTCTCCTGTCCACTGCAGGGCATGTTCTGACCTGGAAGGGTACGAGCATGGGAAGGCAGCCTGACAGGGCACCTCGGGAGCAAAGGTGGTGGGCAGCATGTCAGTCCAGGTGATCAAATGGCAGAGACCAGTGAGAATCCAACAGCCAAGCCCACAGTCTGCATCAGCAGAGGATGGTAGCACAGCTTAGTCCCAGGCAGAGAAACATCATTGTGGCTGCAGACAACTGAGTCACAGCAGAGCAGAGCTTAGAGGATTCAAGAGCGGGTCACAACTATCAGCCAGGTTTCAAGCAGATAAAAACTCAGTCAAGTCCAGTGCATCCTAGCATCAAGGAAGCTTCATGGGACACAGGGCACTTGGGGTTTTCTGCTGAACAATGCAGTTTATCCTCTCAGATTGACATCTGGGGCATATTTTACATTCTACAGTGTATTATATTTTTAAGGTTTGCACTGAGAACTAAGAAGGCTTTGATCAGTTAGGAAAATCCACAGCTTATGGATGAATCATCCTTTCCCATTTTCTTTTTTTTTTTTTTTTTTTTTTTTTTTTTTTTTTGTGGGTACCGGGGGGGACGACCTCAGGACCTCGCGCACCAACAGGCACCCGTGCCGCTGAGCGATATCACCGGCCCCTTTTTCGTATGTGGGTTCCGGGAGTCGAACTCGGGCCTTCGCGCTTGCAAGGCAGGCGCTTAAGCCGCTGAGCCGTCTCACCGGCCCCCTTTCCCATTTTCTAAGGAAACTTTAGGCTCTAAGCCCTGCAAATCTGTTTCCCTAGCAGGCCCAGGGTGATATCGGGGTATATGGGTGTACCCATACATGTGGTATGCTTTGGGTGGGATGAGGGATGTCCATATCCCTCAAAAGTGCCAAGGGATGAGAAGCCCTTTAACTACTTCCTCAGAGTCCTCATGTTCAGCAATCAATGAGACTGTCTTCCAGGCCTCGAGAAGGATTCCTGACATGACTTTCCCCTCTCTT
Organism: Erethizon dorsatum; assembly: GCA_028451465.1. Classification (NCBI taxonomy): domain Eukaryota; kingdom Metazoa; phylum Chordata; class Mammalia; order Rodentia; family Erethizontidae; genus Erethizon; species Erethizon dorsatum. The sequence continues at coordinate 121,690,290 of CM051822.1, read as the reverse complement.
CTTTGTCTTCCACCTCCTAGGTTTTCCTCTATACACCTTTTAACTTTGCCTTTCTTAGTTCTTTTCTGCTGTTCTGGTCATCATTTTCAGTGTACACAAGGCTCTGAATTCCAGAAAAATCTGGATTTAAAATAATCTAAAATTCTAGGAATAGACCAGAATGAGCTTCCTTCTATGAATGACATTAAAAGAATAAATAACAATATCAATAAAATACTGAAATAAACACTTACTCTATACTGAGAGCTGTGCTAAGTAGTAATGTATAACACTATCTTACACATATAGTATAGTGATTGAGGCTGTAAAAAGGACAGATATAAGCTATGTGGCCAGACTAAATTAAAATCTCAACCCCTCTGCTTACTTGCTTCTACCTTACTTATCTGGTAAAACTGCTATGGAGGAGAAAGCAACTTATGCCTGAACAGGGATTGAAACAAAGTAAACTCTCGGTAATTGTTAGCCAGCTGTACAAGAAAATGTTAGTTGCTACCATCATCATCACCTTTCTGAATTCTTATGAGTTAAGCCTTATGAGTTATTACTATGATCTCCATTTTATAAATAAGGAACCAGATGCCCAGAGAAATTAAGTAACTTATCACCATTACCAGATTACAAAACATGAGCACAACATTCTGTAATTTCTCCCATCAACAGGTGAAGTTTATTTTCCCAATCCTTGAATGTGGGTTAGCCTTGTAACTTGTTTTGACCAGAACAATGTAGCATGAAAAACATGATAAATTCTGAGCTTGATCCTCGAGAGGCCTTGCAATATCCCTGCTTGCTATTCTTGGGAGCCCGCAAGCACCATGTGAACAAGCCATGAACGACCTGCTGGAAGGTAGGAGATCACATGGAACAGGGATGATGTCACATCCCAGCAAGGGCCCCTGCTCCCAGCAATCAGCCCTGAGCCAGCCTCAGAGCTGACAGAGACACAGAACCACTGTGAGCTGAGCCCAGCTCAAAATGCCAATCCAGAGAATTGTGACCTACATAGACAGTTGTTGTTTTAAGTCACTAAGTTACTTAATTTGTAAGTGGCAGAGCCAGTTTTTAATTTCAGGGAGGCTGGTTCCAGATCATAAACTTCTAATCTTTATACTTGCTTTTATATAAATGGGAAACAGGTGTTTCTGGATGATGATAAGCAAGGCAAGACTGGTTCAAAGAAATACCTAACTGAAAACATCATAAACAGTGCCTCAACAAATGATACCAGAACAACTGGATAGCCTTAGGCCAAAAAATAGTTTGACCTAAACCTCACACCTGATACAAAAATTATCATGATCCCAAATGGATCATGAATTTAAATGTAAAATCATAAAACTTTTAGAAAAAAATAGGAAAAAATGTGCAGGATGTAGAGCTATACACAGAATTCTTAGACTTGATCCTAAATATACAACCCATAAAAAGAAAACTTGAAGCCGGGAGTGGTAGTCCATGCTAACGCCTATAATCTATGAGGTTGAGGCAGGAGGATCCCAAGTTCCAGCCCAGCCTCAATAACTTAGCAATTTAGGAAAACCCTGTCTCAAAATAAAAAATAAAAAGGTCTGGTGGGTGGGTTTGGGGATTTATCTCAGTGTTAAAACTCTTGTCTAGCAAGTGTGATGCCTTGGGTTTGGCGCCCAAAAAAAAAAAAAAAAAGAGAAAAGACAAAAAGTTCTGGGAATGTACCTCAGTGGGAAGGCCCTGGGTTCAATCCCCAATACCACCAAAACAAAACAAAAAACAAAAAAACAAATTGGATCTCATCAAAATTAAAGTCTTGCCTCTGTGAAAGACCCTGTTAAGAGAATGAGGCGTCTTAGGGAGGAAATTCAATGTGACTTGGTGGGGAATATTTCCAAGCCACATATCTCACAAGGACTAGTATCTATAAGAAAGAATTCTTCAAAATTCCGCAGGAGAAAAACATACAAATTCAGTTAAAAATAAGCAAAAGGCCAGGCGTGGTGGCACATGCCTGTAACCCCAGCACTCCGGAGGCTGAGGCAGGAGGATCACTGTGAATTCGAGGCAAGCCTGGGCTACAAAGTGAGTTCGAGGCCAGCCTGAACTGCATAGCGAGACCCTGTCTCAAAAAGACAAAAAGAAAAAAGAAAAAGAAAAAGATATGACCAGACCCTTCACTGAAGATATATTATATAAACAGCAAATGAACACATAAAAAGACATTTAATGTAATTAGGGAAAACTTAAAGCCACAATACGGTATCATACATCGAAATGGCTAATATAAGAAAGTAATAATACCGAGTGCTCATGAAGATACAGAGTAAGTGGATCACTCACAGATCGCTGGTGGGAGTGTAAATTTGTTATTACTCTGCAAAAATTGGTAGTTTCTTGTAAAACTAAACATAAAACTACCATCAAAACTAACAACTGAAGTCTTAGACTTTTAATTCAGAGAAATGAAAACTATGTTCACACAAAATTCTGTCAACAAATGCTCAAAACAGCCTTATTCATAATAGAAATAAAAAGTAAAAATCCAAATGTCCCTCAGTGGGTGAATGGTTATACTAACTGTGGTGTACCTTTAACAATAAATACTATTCAGTAACAAAAACAAACCAATTGATATAGCTAGTTCAATGAATATCTAGAGCATCAAGTGAGTTTTAAAAAAATCACATATTGGGCCGGTAAGATGGCTCAGCAGCCTAAGTGCCTGCCTTGCAAGCGCGAGGGCCTGAGTTCGACTTCCAGAACCCACATACAAAAAAGGGGCCGGTGATATCGCTCAGCGGCATGGGCACCTGCTGGCGCGCGAGGTCCTGAGGTCGACCCCTGGTACCCACAAAAAAAAAAAAAAAAAATCACATATTGTATGATCCCATTTACATAACATTCTTAAAATGATAAAATTATTAAAACTATAGATTAGGAGTTACCAAGATGGCAGGGTGGTAAGCAGCAGAGAAAGAGCCTCTCTGAGAGTTGCTGTCCAGACGCTGGAATATAGCAACTCGAGGAAGACAAGGAGGAGGGAAGTGGGTCCCCTGGACCCAGGAAGGATCTGAAGCACAAATTGAAGCCCATGGAGAGACTGAAGAGAGAAACTTCAGCGAAGAAGGAGGTACCCTGAGGCGCCTTCTCCGTGAGATGGGACTCACTGCAGGAGAGCAGCGGTTCAAACCTGCGGACACACAGTGACTGCTGGCGACCCCAGAGGCCTCCATGGAGAGACGCAGCAGTGGTGCGGAGCAGGAGACACGAGGGACTGCACTGGCTAGGGGTGACTGCAGAGGGCTCGGTCACCCCGTGCGAGGGAGTGTTTGGCTGGGAGCACCTAGAAGGGCTGACTGAGCTTAGAACTCAGAGCAGCTGCGCTCAGGCCCACGGAAGGTTCGCTGACGACTGCAGGCTGAATGAGTCTGGTCTTGGCCAGAAAGTACAGGCTCTCTAAGATTATCCACTACCCCGCCACAAAGCTACTGCTGGCTTGCTGGGATAGATCGGCATGGATCGGGACTCTATCTCCACACATTGTCTACCAGTGACAGCAGAGACAAACCTGGAAGTGAACTTTTTTCCTTTCTTTTTCCTTTTCTCTCTCTCGTTTTTTGTTGTCATGTTTTCTTTTTCTCCTTCATTGTTTGATATCGTTTTTATATGAGTGTAAATGCGGTTTCTAGCCTCCTTGTGGTTGTGGTTCTGTTCTGTTCTTCTTTTTATCCTTTCCTTCTCTCTTTCCCTCCAGTCTTCTGCACCAGTTTCCCAAAGTTAGCGTGATCCCCCATTGTCCTCCAGCCTTACTTCTAATCTCTTCCTCCTCTTCCACTTCTCTATTTTCTCCTTAACCCATTTTAAATTTTAACCCCTGAGGGCAAAATTGACGTATTAAGGACATGTATACTGCATATAATTTTCTGGTTTGTTTTAGATTTTGTTATATAATCACAAATCTAGTTTATATGGTTAAAAGTGGCAAATTACTGGTTAGCTCAGTCTGTCATTTTCTAGGCTGTGCTTGACGCTATTGGTTCCACTATAGCCAAAAGTGACATAATTGTTCTAAACAGCTGTTCTTCCTGATATTCCATGACTGAGATTGACCCAGGATCACAGAAAATACTGCAGCACAGTGCCAAAGAACCAAGAACTGGGCCAAATAGGCAGAAACTTCTCATGTCCAACAAATTGAAGAGGTAGGATCTTGCAACAGACTCAAAATCCAAAAACAAGCTACACCTGGAAGATACCTCAGAGAAGTAGTCATCTCCTAAGGGTTCTAAATACCAGCAATAAGGCAACCCACCATAGGCAATTTACAAGCATTACCCCAGAAATTAAACTAAAGGAAAAAAAAAAAAAAGAGAAGACACTTAAACAAGATGCAAACCCAGACATCCAGTTCACCAAAGGCAAACCCAGGGGGCAATGAGGTGGAACAATCCGAAAGCCACCCACCCAGCATCTCTGAAGTGGTAACAACAAAGTAATTGAATGAGGCTCTGGAAAAGTTAAATCAGAAATAATTTCTCAGATAATTGCAGAGATGATATCCACAATGAAGACCATGCTTAGTGACTCTAGAGCAGATACAGACCCAAAAAAAAAAAAAAAAAAAATAGAAGAGCTTAAGAAAATTATGGAAGCCATGAATGTTCAGCATAGAAAAGAAATGGAATCTATAAGGCAGATTCAAGCAGATATCCAGGAGAACAAAAATTCCATTGAAAAGTATTCGCAGATTAACCAATGTGAGGACAGGATCTCAGATATAAAAGGTTTGTGGTTAGCAATCATGAAAAGAAAGATTTCTTAAAAACAGCAAGGGACCATAAGAAATCAATCCAGCAGCTGATAGATGAGGCAAAGAAGAATAACAAGATTGATTAGAGTCAAGGAAAAAGCAGGAGATAGCATAAATGACATAAGAAAGCTGGGGGCCGGTGAGATGGCTCAGCAGCATAAGCGCCTGCCTGGCAAGCGTGAGGGCCCAAGTTTGACTACCGGTACCCACATACGAAAAAAGGGCTGGTGATATCACTCAGCCGCACAGGTGCCTGCTGGCGCGCGAGGTCCTGAGGTTGACCCCCAGTACCCACACACACACAAAAAAAAACTGTTCACAGATGTCATGGCAGAAAACTTCCCTGGTAGAGAAAAAGAATTTGACGTACAGATAAGTGAGGCATATAGAACTCCAATTAGCCACAATCAAAGAAAATTTTAGCCAGGCATATCATAGTCAAGATTCCAGAACTTCAACACAAGAGTAGAATCTTAAAAGCTGTTAGGGAAAAGAAACAAAACACCTATAAAGGAAAGCCCATCAGAATCATAGCCGACTTCTCAGCACAAACCTTCAAGTCAAGAAGAGCTTGAGGAGAAGTATTTCAAGTTCTAAAGGAAAACGACCTTCAACCCAGATTGATGTATTCCGCAAAACTATCTTTCAAAACTGATGGAGAAATAAAATACTTCCATTACAAAGAACATCTGAGGAAATTTATGACCACCAAACCAGCACTCCAAAATGTTCTGAAGGACATTCTAGAAAGAAAAAACAAGGACTAAATTCCATGAACCTCAACAGAAGGAATCCACCAGGCAAGGCAAACAATTAAAGAGGGGGAGGGAAAAAAAAGAAGGGGAGCCAACAACAGGAAAATAACATGACAAGGCTAAGTCAGTACATATCAGTTATAACCATCAATGTTAATGGTCTCAATTCAACAATCAAAAGAAAGAGACTGGTAGAATGGATCAAGAAGCAAGATCCAACAATATGCTGCATACAAGAAACACATTTAATTCAGAAAGAAATTCATAGACTGAAAGTCAAAGGATGGAAAACAATACTCCATGTGACAGGAACCCAGGAAAAAGCAGGGGTAGTTATTCTATTTGCAGACAAAGTGAATTTCAAGCTAAGAATGATTAAGAGAGATAAAGAACGTTACTATATCCTTGTAAAGGGAACAATCCAAGAGGAAGAGATAACATAAATATACATGCAACAAATACCAGTGCACTCAACTATATAAAACAAATATTAATGGGCATGAAAAATCAAATAAGCACTAATACAATTGTACTGGGGGATCTCAATACCCCACTGTCACAAAAAGACAGATCAACTGGACAAAAAAATCAACAATGAAATATTAGAATTGAGCCAAACTTTTGAACAAATGGACGTAGTAGATGTCTAGAGTGTTCCACCCCACAACATCAGAATATACATTCTTCTCAGCTGCACATGGGACATTCTCCAAAACAGACCACATACTGGCTCATAGAACATGCTTAAGTAATGCAACAGAACTAAAATTATATCATACATATTATCAGACCATAGTGCAATGAAACTGGAAATCAATAGCAAAAGAAACTACAAGAACTTCCTAAACACATGGAAATTAAATAGCACCCTTCTGAACAACCAGTGGGTCACAGATGAAATTAAAGAAGAAATTAGACAGTTTCTACAATTAAATGATAATGACAATACAACATAACAGAACTTATGGGACACAATGAAAGCAGTCCTAAGAGAGAAATTTATAGCAGTAAATACCCATATCAGGAAAACAGAGCAAGTGCAAATAAACACTTAATGGTAAACCTCAAACTTCTAAAAAAAAAGAAAAGCAGGCTAAGCCAAAAGCTCATATGAGGGAGGAAATTATAAAAATCAGAGCAGAAATTAACACATTGGATACTAAAAAAACAATACAAAGAATCAATGGATCAAAGAGTTGGTTCTTTGAAAGATTAAAATCGACAAACCCTTATCCAACCTTATCAAAAAAAGGAAAGAAAAGACTCAAATCCATGCAATTATGAATGAAAAGGGTGAAATCACAATGGACCCTGCAGAAATCCAGAAGATCATCTACACCTACTTTAAAAACTTGTATTCTAATAAGATGGAAAATGTAGAAGAAATGGACAGATTCCTAGATACATATAAATTACCAAAGCTGAATCAAGAAGATATAAAAATACTGAATAAACCAATATCAATCAATGAAATCAAAGATCTAATTAAAAATCTACCAACAAATAAAAGCTCAGGCCCTGACAGATTCACTGCTGAATTCTACAAGAAATTTAGAGAAGACCTAACGCCAATACTTCTCAAACTCTTTAATGAAATTGAAAGGGAAGCCATACTCACAAATTCATTCTTGGAAGCAAGCATTACCCTGATACCAAAACCAGAGAAGGACCCAAAAAAGAAAGACAACTACAGGAGAATCTCCCTAATGAACGTTGATGCAAAAATCCTCCGTAAGATACTGGCAACAGAATGCAGCAAATCATCAAGAAGATTATGCACCATGACCAAGTGGGATTCATCCCAGGGATGCAGGGATGGTTCGACACACGTAAATCGATAAATGTAATACACCATATTAACAGAGCCAAGGACAAAAATCACATGATCATCTCAATAGAGGCAGAAAAAGCTTTTGACAAAGTCCAGCACCCATTCATGATAAAAGCCCTACAGAAAACTGGAATACATGGTCTTTATCTCAATCTGATAAAAGCCATCTATGATAAACCAACAGCCAACATCACACTAAATAGTCAAAAACTGAAAGCTTTCACTCTAAAATCAGGAACAAGACAAAGATGTCCACTGTCTCCACTCTTATTCAACATAGTCCTGGAAACTTTAGCCAGAGCAATTAGACAAGAGAAATAAATAAAAGGAGTAAGGACAGGAAAGGAAGAAGTTAAATTATCATTATTTGCAGATGACATGATACTCTACAAAGAAGACCCCAAGAACTCCACTAAAAAACTGCTAGATTTAATAAGCAAATTCAGTAGCGTAGCTCGATACAAAGTCAACACTCAAAAATCAATAGCCTTCCTGTACCCAAATAACAAACTCAATGAAAGAGAAATTAGGGTAAAAACACCTTTCACAATAGCATCCAAAAAAATGAAATACCTAGGAATCAATCTAATGAAGGATGTAAAAGACATTTACACTGAAAAAGGAGATTGAAGAGGATATCAGAAAATGGAAAGATATCCCTTGCTCTTGGGTAGGAAGAAGCAATATAATGAAAATGGTCATACTTCCAAAATTGTTATACAGATTTAATGCGATTCCGATCAAAATTCCAACAACATATCTCACAGAATTAGAGAAAACAATCCTAAAATTCATTTGGAACCAGAAGAGACCTAGAATAGCAAAGGCAATTCTGGGCAACGAAGGCAAGGCAGGAGGCATCACAATCCCTGACTTGAAATTGTACTACAAAGCTACTGTGACAAAAACAGTGTGGTATTGGGAAAAAAAAAAAAAAAAAAAAAACAGACCCGAAGATCAATGGAACAGATTAGAAGATGCTGAAACAACTCCAGACATATTAAGCCACCTTATCTTTGACAAAGGTGCCAAACACATTCACTGGAAGAAAGGTAGCCTCTTTAATAAATGGTGCTGGAAAAACTGGCTCTGCACATGCCGAAGGTTAAAATTGGACCTGTATCTTTCACCATGCACTAAATTCGAAATGGATTGAAGATCTAAATATTAAAACAGAAACATTAAATCTGCTGGAAGACAGAATAGGTAACACTCTTGAAGACATTGGTGTAGCAAAGACTTTATGAATAAAACCCGAATTTCACAGGAACTATCACAAAGAATCAACAACTGGGATCTCATCTTATTAAAAAGCTTTTGCTCAGCAAAAAAAACCACCAACAGAGTGAAGAGACAACCCACAATGTGGGAAAAAATGTTTGCCAGCTGTTCCTCAGACAAAGGATTACTATGGAGAACATATAAAGAACTCAAAAAAAAAAAATCAGACCTCCCGAATTTAAAGACCCAATCCAAAAATGGGCATCTGAGATGAATACATACTTCTCAGATGAAGAAATACAAACAGCAAATAAATATATGAAAAAATGTTCAACATCACTGGTCATTTGAGAGATGCAAATTAAAACAACACTGAGATTCCACCTCACCCCAGAAATAATGACTATTATCAAGAAATCAACCAATAACAAATGCTGGAGGGGCTGTGGGCAAAAATGAACCCTTCTCCACTGTTGGTGGAAGTGTAGATTGGTGCAACCACTGTGGAAATCAGTGTGACGATTCCCCAAAAAGCTAGGATTGGAGGTCCCATTTGACCCAGCTATTTCCCTTCTAGGTACCTTCCTAGAAGAATTAAAAACATCATAGCACAGTAATATATGTGCACCCACGTTTATAGCAGCACAATTTGTAATAGCTAGATCTTGGAAAGAATCCAAATGCCCATCGACTGAGGAATGGATAAAAAAGATGTGGTCTTTTTATACAATGGAGTACTACTCAGCCATAAAGAAGGATAAACTGTATACTTATAAATGGCTGCAACTTGAGACCATACTCATAAGTGAAATAAACCAGATGCACATGTGTAAACATAGTATTGTCTCCCTAGTGTGAGAAACTGAAAGAGTAAATAAGATCCAAAATGTACAACAGATATTGTAAAATGGGAAAAACTGTTCAAAAGGAAAGAGAAACTGGGATGGGGGAATTGAGAAAAGGGAAAAGCCAAAAAAAAAAAAAAAATTATATATATATGATAGTTAAGATGGTTATACTACTATTTCTCTTAATTCATTGAAAAGAAAGGTTTGTACTAATATTGTTTGGTCAATTGAATGCTGGTATCTTGTACTCTGAGTAACTAATTAAAAGATAACAAAATGCAATGCATTAACCATTTTTACCCTCCTATTTAATTTACTTGTTTTGAAATTTTGTTCTATTTTTTTTTTCTCTTTAAAAAACAAAACAAAACAAAACTATAGATTAGTTTTGGCCAGGAACAGGGAACAGGGAATAGTAATAAAAGAGAAACATGAAAGATCCTGTAGTAATCAAGATATTCTGTATCTTGATTATCTCACTGTCAACATCCTGGTCAAAATGTTGGGTGAAATTGGGTAAAGGACATCTTTGTCTTATTTCAAAATCTGACAACTATTTTTAAAAAAATGAGTAAAAGCAGTCTGTACAAAGAGTCTGTAAAATAGTCATTAGGGAAATGACTACAGGTAACACTTTAACAAGTACACATACTTGGAACATTTCATCAGCAGGCAACCTCTTTGCTTTTGTCCAGTTTTGCCAAACTATATTTCTCCCCTTTAAAACCTTGTTTGAAACCCACTTGACCACCAAACCTTTCACCTACTCATCAATGATACATACGAGATCTGGAGACAGCTGTGGACTGGACCCAAGGCAGAAGACGCTGGTTGAAGGGCTGGAACCCAGAGCGGTAAACTTGACTCAACATGGTGAGATGTGGTCACTAATCCAGTATCTGCAGAATGTGTTTTTAAAAGTAAATGATGAACACTTTATTTTATTTTCCTCCTCTTCCCCTGCCTCTCAGAGTAAAAATTTGACCCTCCTGATCCATGTCAGCATGTTAAATGACTGTGAGCATATCCTGTGGAAGATGAGCGCATGGCTAGAAATCTTAGCCTATGGGCATTTTCCTACTCTGGGTTAAACTAGAGGCAGGCATGTCCAACCTGCAGCCCACTGATTTTCTGCCCTGGTAAAGAAGAACCATCTCGTACTACATATAAAAAATATAATAATATAGTGAATGCATATATCATAAAACTTCCTTTAAATTTTTTATTATATAAAAAAGGGCAAAAACAAAACAAAGCAGTGGGTTGCAGGCTGGACATACCTGCTTTAGACAAAGAATTTTCTTTAAAAAAAAAAATAGGGGACTCCTTCCAACATGTACATGGAAAAGCCATTCATTACTGTAGCTTTCATTATGCTACAGGGACACTGGTGTTTTTATGAGTAAGAAAAATACTGTACTTTCTCTGCTTGTGCGACTAACTTATGCTTTACTGACTAGTGGATACATTCCAATTCTCTTCTTAAATGTTCCTCAAAAACCTAGTTAGCATTTAGCCCCATAGTGAAGAAAAGCAAGAAGGAATGGCATGTATTGCTCTACAATTTGTACTGTACCAAGGTGCAGAAATGGGAGAAAGAAGAGACAGGCAAGATGTATCTGCTATGAAACATATGGGATCAGGCAGGCAACTCAGTATGTTAAGGATGTACTTGTTGACGTCGATTTCCTGCATGACACTGAAGTATAATGCGAGCCCATGATCTATGTTTGCCATTTATATAAATTCCTTCAATAATGGTTGCTAAATAATTACTTACATGTCAATTCTCCAAAACACCTATAGAGAACCAGAGAGTAACATAATCAAATAGCGACATTAAATTGTAGTTCTACCTTCTTTATGAAACTTTTCCCCACAGCTCAAACCTTCCAGGTTGGATTTAACTTTCAGGTAACTTTTACCTGATCCATGTGTTACTGCTGCTTTTCCCAACTGGTTTATAAACTTCCCACTGACAGCATGGTAAAAAGGATGGGGAACCCAGACTTTGAAGTTGGACATATTTGGGTTTGAGTTGTACTTGCTGTGCGCTTCTTGGAGAGTTATATAATAATTCTAAGCCTCAATTTCCTCATGTGTAAATTAGGGACGATAACAGAAAACACTTCATGAAATTGTGAGAATTAAATGAAATAACACACGGAAAGTGCTTGGGCATAACAGATACTCAGTAAACGTTATTTTCCTGCTTCTCTCTTTTAGGCACTAATTGCCTTATAACCTTTTTTTCCCCTTCCGGTACCTGTCACTAGCACAAAGAAGTAAATAGTTACTGATGGGTCTGATCACACACACTTATTTATAGACTGTTTATCTACCTCTTATCTAAGGTAACAAAGCTCTGAATGTTTAAGGTTCACTCAGTTACCCTGGAAGACCCGACCTCCGGGCCTCCTCCCAGGACTGCTTTTTCTAAAGTGGAGAAAGTCCACTGAAGGTCAAGTCCAACCCCTCACTCCAACAGATGGTTCACCCTGCCAGTTTATTATACCCTCAAGAAGCAGACAGATAATCCTAAGGTGCAAAGGGTGAGTGTGAGCGTGTGTTCGTGCGTGTGTGTGTGTGTGTGTCTCCAGACTTAATGTCATCAGGTGGAAAAAGTTACTGGTTTTGAGTCAAGCCTTTTCTCAAGTATCTCTTCACACATTCTGAACAGAAAGCCCATATCAATGATTTAGACACAGAACTGAACTTCAGTCCCAAGAAACATCACCCGGAAACACATGGCTCCCCACTTAAGCACAAAAGACAAAGGATGGATGATAAACTTCACCACCTTACAGGGCAGGGGACAATAATGGGGGAGGTGGCGGTGGGAGGCGGGGTAGGGAACTCCGTTGTGCCAGGAAGGCTCGCACACCATATAGTACACAGCAATTGGCAGTGGCGAGCGAACTTCCCGGCTGCGGAGAGGTTCGCAAGTGCCCAGTCGGGCCAGGGGGAACTGCAGACACAGGCCCCTGAGAGTCCTTATATGTCCCGGCCCGTTACAAACCGGGGTACCGGTACCGCCACCGCCGCCACCACCGCAGGTATACTGGAGGCTGGTTCCGGACTCGGCACAGAAAGCTTGCAATCCTCAAACCTCCACCTGCCCGGTCTTCTACGGCAAGGGTGGTCGGGGGCCTGAAGGCATCTGTAGAGGCTGGTAGGCTGCGCCCTGGCATATGGCACCATGCCGGAGCCCCGCAACGCGCCCCGGGCGGCCCAATGCAGCAGACATCTCTAGGCCCGCGCCCACACCCATCCGCCCGCCGCGACCCCGCGCCAGCACCTGCCCGGGGCGCGCGCCCACAGCCCCCGGGTGCTCGAGCCGGGGGCGCACACCCGCCTCCCGCCCGGCCGGGGCGCGCACGCCCGCCCCATGGCGTACCTGCCTCGCCTGCGCTCAGCCAGCCACCCTCCCGGCCCGCGCTCCACGCCGGGCTGATGCAGGCGCTCGCGCGGCCTCCCTTTTCTTCCGTCTACGTACCCCACGAGGACGTCACGTCAGCGGCGTTGGCGTAAACCCAGGCCGCCGGGGCCTACGCTGTTGACGTGGGGCGACCAGTAGGCCGCGGACTGCGCTGCGATGCCAGCGTAGACGCCTTCCGAGAATCCCGCCCGCGGTCCACGTGGCGGCTCTCTCTCCAAACCTGCGCCAGTTGGGGCAGGCGGGGTGCGTGGGTCGCCTGCGCGTCCCTGAGTGTCCCGGAGCCGCCTGGCGAGACTTTCAAGGGGTAGACGAGCTGCTGGTGGATTTCTAAAGGTGTGTTTGTCGGTGTTAACCATTTATATCTTAGGCTCACCTCGGAAATAGGTGGCATCAATTTACAGCGCCTCCCCTCTTCCTGCAAACTTTGGCTGTTTAAATGGGAAAATCTGGGCACTACCATCAGATGATTTGCCACTGAGCCATCTGGAAGTTCACCCCAACGATCTCAGCCTACTTGTTTCAGTAAAGGGAGTTAGAATATTGCATTTTGAGATAGTGTATTTACTCGCTGACCAGAATTATTCCAAAGGCGAATGCAGATGTATTGTTAAAATGATAGTACAGATTTTCTTCCTTGGCTGCTTACCTGCAGGATAGGCTTACATGTCTCCCCAGGGGATAAGATAATTGGCATCACCTGGTCAAATATAGACAGACATCAGTCACTCCAGTGGGTGACCAAGACCTCTGGATCCATCCCTTTCTAAAAAAGGTCTTTGTTCTTTCCATATACACTTGCTATGTGACCCACTTCCCCACTGGCTCAGTATTACCTAAATGGCTATACTTATAATCTTATTGGTTGATCACAGTTTTGACCCACATCGTACCTACCTCATGCTTTTGCTCTATAAAACTTTCTTTGAGAAGTGGGCTCATTAGCAACCCACTTTCCGGTCCCCTCCTGTCTCTCAGGAGATCGCTCAGTAAATATTTCCTACTCTTAACCTCCGTTGTTCCTTAGAATTAATTCTTCGATTTTGAGGAACACGAACTTGTCGTATCCGAAATCTAGCAGGTTGGACGTTATATTATTTCTCCTATATCCCTAGGACACCCTGGGTTATTCTGCATTCTGCCATGTGAGGACCAAGTAAGATGCCAGGTCCTCGATCTTGAAATTCCCATTATTTAGAACTGTGAGAAATCAATTTCTGTTTTGTGTTAAGTAGCCAGTCTTTGGTACTCTGTTATAGATGCACCAAATGGACTAGCAACTGCTTTATGTGCAGTCATTCTTTAAGTGTGGAGGAAGAAGAGATTGTTTCTACATTAGTTGAGCTTCTGGATGGGGTAGGTGGTTCCCCAAAGACGAGACAGAAATTTCAGCTATGTTACAAAGAATTATAGGACAAGTCAGTGAGAGGCATTAGAAGGGTTTATTAGGAGCCATGTATAGTGGCTCACACCTGTAATCCCACCACTCTGGGATGCTAAAGCAGGTTCAAGCCCATTGTGGGCAACATAACCACTTACTAAGACCCTGTCTTAAAATTAAAAAAAAAAGGGATGGAGCTCAGTGTCAAGTTCCTGACTTCAATCCCCAGTACCAACAAACAAACAAACAAAGAAACAAACAAAAAAAACTCATAAAGTGAGCTGATTACGGTCTGGGGCTGGGGGTTTTTATGTGGTCTTAGGGGTGCCTTTAAGATGGGTGATATAGAATGTGTATTCCTATTGTCTGATCACCAGTTTGGTGAGCTAGGTTGGAATGCAAATCATTTCCATGTGTTTGAAGTTTGGAGCTAGGCTCCTTAAGAGTGCAGCTCTGTAGGAGAAGCACAGGCTCAATTTACAGGTAAAAAACACAGGCCCAATTTTTAGGCTTATTGTATCATTAAGACCCTTAGGAGTTTTTTTGATTTTTTTTTTTTTGTTTGTTTGTTTGTTTGTTTTGGAATAAGTTTTCTGGAAGGGAAAAAGGCATTGTAACTTTGGGTAACTTTATGTTCCGGAGTTGCAGTTTTTCTTAAAAGTACTATGGGGCTGGTGAGATAGGTCAGCGGCATAAGTGCCTGCCTGGCAAGCTTGAGGGCCCGAGTTCGACTCCCGGTACCCACAGACGAAAAAAGGGTCGGTGATATCGCTTAGCGGCACAGGCGCTTGCTGGTGTGCGAGGACCTGAGTTCGACCCCCGGTACCCACAAAAAAAAAAAAAGTACTATGTATGTATGTACCTATGTATGTATGTATTTGTAATACTGAGATTGAACCCAGGTCTTTGAATGGAGCAACATCCCCATCCCTTTCTACATTTTTTCTTTGAGACTGGGTCTCATCAAGTTCCCTAGGAGGGACTGGAAATTTTGTTCTTCATGTCTTGGCCTCCCAGAGTGCTAAGATTTCAGGTATGCACCGCCACATCCAGCTAAAGGTGTACTTTTAAAATTATGGTTTTCCTTGTGTCTTTTTTTTTTTACCTGTTTTTATTTTATTCTATCCTACTTAAAGTTCACTGTTCTTATGGGAGAGACAGATATATAAGCAAATCATTACAACAGAACGTGATAACCACTAGAGAAGGGGTTCCCCAGAGTTTCGAGGAAAGCTTTAAAAAAAAGTTGTCATTTGAACTTTGCTTCAGAGATAGGAAGTAAAGAGTTCACCTAAAAGAGGAGAGCAGGATCATACGAGGAAGAAGTACTGGACTGTGTAGGGGAACCCTTCAGAAAGGCAGCAGACAGGATGTGGCCGGAGAGATGTCTGGCTGGGAGCCCACTTTGCAAATGATGAATGTGTATATGTGTGTGTGCACAACACTATGCTAAAGATTTTGAATTTTATGAACCTCAAAGACAGAACCAAATCTTCTAAAGCACTAGAATGCTATTATCAGATTTCTGTGATTAGTAAAAAGAGGTAGAAGCTGGGAGTCTCGTTAGACTATTGCAGAGGCTCAGGTAAGAAATGATGGTTGGATGGGTGCAGTGGCACATGCATGTAATACCAGTGGCTCCAGAGGCTGAGGTAGGAGGACAAGTTCTTACTGGGCAACTTAGTGAAACCATGTTGGGGACTGGGCTGGTTGGTTGGGGGCCAGGATGCTGACCACAGTGCTCCCAGGGCAAGATAACATCTGCTGAGGACAACAGAAAGGTAGTTCCCTATTAACTTGTACAGGTATCCAGGTGTAGAGAAGGGATTGTTCCCCTTTTAATCTTTACCTCTCTTGAGGTTTCACCTGTTCCTTATTTTTCAAAATCTCCTTCAACTATGTCACAAATGGTGCATGACCCCATCCCCCTGTGCTTCTTGCTGGCTAATAAAAATTAGGTTGGCGAGCTTGTTCACTGGAGACAAGTCTCCTCCTGGTCCCCCTGTACTTTGAAATTTTGTCTCTTACTTTCGTCCTAACCAACCCCCCTGACAGGTATCCCAGGCTCTGATTGGCCCCTGGCAAAACCATCTCAAAATTTTAAATCAGGGTGGGGTGTGGGGAGGGCTGAGATATAGCTCAGTGTGAAGGCCTCTGGGATACAAACCCCAGTGCCAGCAATAAATAAATAAATAGCTAGACAAAAGGCCACAGGAGAGGGCTTAGGAGCCAAAAAAAGGAAAAGCTGACAGTAGTTGATAAGAGGGGAGAGCAAGCAAAGGGGAGTACATGGGAATCTGATGTTGCTGCAATGCAGTGCATTAGGAAATAGATGAGTGAACAGTAAGAACAGTTCTTTTGGGTGAGGGATGAGAGTATGGGACATGTGTTAGTCTTAAGTAGTTTGGGTTTGAATTAAGAATGGAAGATACTAAAGAAAACTAGCCCCCCCCCAAGTTATATCTGATACCTCAGCTTTTAAGATTCTCATCATGTACTTAGGACAAATTAGGTAACTGTAGATGTAGCTAGAGCTAAGGAACTGGGCTTTCTCCATGTTGGAAGGCCTGCTCTGCTTCTCCTCTTAATGCGCACATCACTTTATAACTGCTTGACTGCCTTCTCTGCTAGAATACTCTCCCCCTCCCTCCTCAGGCAGGGAAGTGTATTCCTGGAACATAAGGGATACTCAGTATTTGATGAGTGAATATATTTAATTCCTTTTGATTTTGTTTTCTGAAATAAACTGGGCTGGGACACAAGGGGCTGGGTTTTGTCTCTAGTACTGAAAAGAAAAAGAAGGATGGAAGGAAAGAAAGGAAGGGAGGGAAATTGGATTCATAACGCTATTCTTGTCTATCTCACAAGGTTAAGAGTATCAAATATGAAAATCCTTAACTTTCTAAAAATTTTTATTACTGTCGTTTTAATTATCACTGAACTACTCTGCTAAGGAGAAAGGAGTGGGATATGTGACTATGGATCGGGAAAAATCAGATACCAGACATATGAGTTAGTTTGCCTCTCCATCAAAGTCAAGGAAGTAATTCAACTGTGCTTTTTCCTACATAAGATTTTTTTTAAAAAATGGATGCTCTTTTTACTGGAGGGATTTAATTTTTATCTCAGCAAATGGAAATAAGGCTGGACATGTCCAGAGAGTCACAAAGGAAGTGGGATATTTAGTGTTGCGCTTTCAGAATACAGAACTGAGGACTGCTCCTGTAGAGACTATGCTTGAGTTCTCTGATGTTTAAGTTTTCTTAGTCTCAAGTTGTTTAGCTGTAGAGAACAGAAACCCATTCCAGCAAGGCAGTTTACTGAAAGAATAACTCATAGTTTCCAAGGGCTGAGATTGAAGACAAGGAACTGGAAAGTTAGGAAAAAATACTATCTTCCACGTCTAAGTCTCTTGTTTACATTCTTTTCACACATCTATTTTATTTTTCCCCCTTTTAAGATAACTTTTCAGGGCCGGTGAGATGGCTCAGCAGCATGAGCGCCTGCCTGGCAAGCGCGAGGTCCTGAGTTCGACTCCCGGTACCCACATAGGAAGAAAGGGCCGGTGATATCGCTCAGCAGCATGGGCGCCTGCTGGCGCGCGAGGTCCTGAGTTCGACCCCCGGTACCCACAAAAAAAAAAAAAAAAAAGATAACTTTCTAATTAGTGAACATTTAGTGGAAAATGGGTTCCTCGACCCTAAAAATCTCTTCTAGTTAGTGCCCACTCCTGACTTCTAGTCTCAGTTCAATGTATCTGGGAGAGAACATCTTCTTGGCCTAGCATGGTTCAGGATTGCATTCTTGGACCAGTTAGCTGTGGCAGGGAAAGGAAGGTCATACATGGCATGTGACCCACCTTTTTGGCAGAGTTCTGAGTGATGGGAATGCTCAAAGAGTGGATTATTCGTGAGTTGGCAGTGATGGGACCACACTTAATGAAACCAGTTTCAGCCACAGTATGTAATGTATCACTTTATTGCTTTAAAACCAGGCTGCACATCAGAAGCACCAATAAACCTTTTAAAAAAAAAAAATACAGGTTTTTATAGAGCCTCCACTTCCCAGGCCTCCTCTTCCACCAGTGAATTAGAAGTTCTAGGGGCAGGGCCCAGGAATCAGCACTTTATAGAGAACTGTAGCAGATACATTGTGACAGTCATTGCTAGACAGGCCTAGAATGCTAAACACATTGATAGGACAGGGAAGGGATTCATAAATGCCGAACATTCCTACATACAATAAATAGAGGTTCTTTTTATAGAGCAAACATGTTTTTTTAAAATAGTTTTTTTTTTTCTCTGATTATAAAAATCTTTTTGAATACACTCTTCCAGATTTTGTTTGCCTAAGCAGACATGTATAGATACCATTACAGGGATCACATTCCCTGTAATCCCAGTGCTCAGGAGGCTGAGGTAGGAGGATCACCATGAGTTTGAGGCCAGCCTGGGATACACAGTGAGCTCAAGGCCACTATAAACTACATAGTGAGACCCTATCTTAAATAAATAAATAAATAGTATCACAGACAATATTTGTCATCTGTTTTACTTTCTATTGCAGTAAAAGCAGGCATACACAATTTTCAATGGTTGTATAACCTTCTGATCTGCAGATGCCCTATAAATTTTTCCCATTGCACAATGTCTAATAACTAGAATTGCTGGGTCAAAGTTTATGAACCTTTTTAAGGCTTTTGATATATATTATCAGATTGCTACCTATCCTTCTCTTTAAAGTTGCTGTCAGTTTACATTCCAACTAGAAGTATTTGAGAGTACCTGTTTCTTCACACCTGCAGTGGGCTGGCTGGAATTTGAGTTTCATTTTGTCCAAATTTTATATACCTCTTTACAGTAAAACTTGTTCCTTAAATTGAGTACATGACTACCACAAAGACCTTTTATACAGTAAGTTAAATGGTGGATAACATACCTGTGTGGATAAAGGGAAGGAAATAAGACTGCATTATTCTATAGGTGGTCTAAAAAATGACGAGAAAACTACGTATAGGCCCTAATGTGTACCAGTCATTCAAATGAATAAGATAATCAGTTTGAAGGTCTGTTGCAAAGACAGTGACTGAGATAAGATGACCATAAAATCTTATCTAAGGTATGTTCAACAGCCTTGTATTTGAAGAGTGGGCTAATGAGTTAATTAGCAGAAGTAAAGAGGAAAAATATACTGGGGGTGTACTTTTTGGAAGAGCAAATTTGCTGACTTGTAAGATATCTATGCTACAGTTTATTTATTTTTTATTTTTTGTCTTTTTGAGACAGGTTTCACTATGCAGTTCAGGCTGACCTTGAACTCACTTTGTAGCCCAGGCTGGCCTCGAACTTGCAGTGATCCTTCTGCCTCAGCCTCCTGAGTGCTGGGATTACAGGCATGCCCCACCATGCCTGGCCTGTGCTACAGTTTGAAAAAGCACAGTGATCATAATGAAATATCACTTTATTTTATTTTTCTTTTGTTTTTTGAGACAAGGTCTTGCTATGTAGTTCAGGCTGGCCTTGAACTCACTACGTAGTCCAGGCTGACCTCAAACTCGCAGTGATCCTTCTGCCTCAGCCTCCCACGTGCTGCGATTAGGGGTGTGCGTCACCATGTTCACCTATCATTTTTATACCCATTAGAATGGCTAAAATTTAAAGAGACAACAAACTTTGGTCAGGATATAGAGAAACTGCAACCCTTATACACTGCTGGTGGGATTGTAAAATACTACGGCCACATTCAAAAGTAGTCTGGCAGTTCCTCAATAAGTTAAACATAGAGTTACTATATGTCCCAACAATTCTAAATATATACCTAAGAAAAATGAAAAAATATCCACACAAAAATGTATATAAATGTTCATAATGGCATTATTTGTAATTACCAAAAAGTGAAAACCCAAATGCCCAACTGATAAATAGATAAATAAAATGTTGTACATCTATATAATGGAATATTATTCACCGTAAAAGGAGCAAAGTACTGATACATAACTACAACATGGATGAAACTTGAAAACAGTATGCTAAGTGAAAGAAGCCGGACATAACTACATTGATATGAGATGTCCAGAATAGAAAACTCAGTATAGACAAAGGACATTAGTGATGGCCAGGGAGTATGGGGGAGAAAGGAACTAGGAAGTGACTGCTAATGAGTGTGGTTTTTCTTTTTGGGGTGATAAAATGTTCTAAAATTAGTGATGATTGTTATATAGTTGAATATACTTTAAAAAGTGAACAGTATGCTTTAAAAGGATGAATTTTAAGGTATACAGATTATTTTTAGATCTAATTTTTTATAGGAACGGAATGGGGTCCTGCCCCTTAAGTGCTCGTTTCCACCCACCCACTGCACCCCTGTGGTGTCTGGGTGCAACAACAGTTCTACCAGTACAAGGATCTCTGGGTCTTGCCTTTGGCCACTGAGACCTGGGAGCAAGTCAAGGTCTGCTCGTAGGCATGCAGTGAGGCTGGGTGCAGCCTCACATTCCTGTGGAAGGTGCGTGTAGAGCGGTTATTAAGTGTGGTCCATTGCTCCTGGGCTGGCTTATAGCCAGTGGGACTTTGACTTCAAGCTGCCAGGTAAGAGGAGCTGGCCAAGAAGCTGTCACTGTCTGGGCAGCTGAGGAATGAGCGCAGGAATACAAGAGAAGGAATGAGAACTGTGTGAGCTAACATAGAAGCTGTTGGTGAGAGATGTGTCATTGCTCCTCAAGGAGCATCTCAAGGACTTCCTCACCCGTGGTCACGTAACACCAACCAGGGTAGTGCCTCCAACAGCATCTGGCTGAGGGGTGCATGTTGGCAGACCACTTTGTCGGCGACCTCAATCCAGAAAACCTGGAAGATGACAAAAATGGAAAAGAACAGCAGTTGCTGGTGCCCCGGCTGAGCACAGAGGGACTGCACCAGGAGGAAGAACACGATGTCCTGCAGGACTCACAGTGTGAAGGCTGTAAGACTTCCTCCAGTCACTGCAACCTGACACCCAGCAGCCTCCCAGCACTACTGCTGTACTACTGAATGAGCACAGTGTCTCCTCTCCTCCAGCTGCAGCTAAAACTCAAGATGATCAGAAACAAGAGGAAAAGCCCATGGTACCCAGGGAGCTGCAAGAGAGAGAAAATGATTGAAGTGCTGCAGGAGTCCCTGGATGAAGTGTTTAATGCTTTTTCCAGTTGCCAGGACTTGTCTGACTCCTTTGGCATTTCCCAACAGTCCAGCCTCCCCATATCTATATGAGGAGTGTGTGTTTCCCTCTACTTTGGAAGAAGCCAAAAATAACAGGGATTTCAGTTTTTTAATTCAAATTTAGGACCTAGACCTTAGGCAGAAATTCCACAAATGGAAAGATGTCATCTTCTCCCTCCATCTGAATCTCAAGGACCTCCTTAGCCAGGATGACCCTGACAGACACCAAGGGCAGAGCCGCCAAAAACAACTGCCTCAGTGGCACAGCTGGCCAAGCGCTTCACCCTCAACTTCAGCCCAGGAAACAATGGTGATGAGGATATGAAGAAGAACAAGAGTCAACTTGATTTCAGTCTGAACAGTGAGCTACCAGCAGACAAACCTGAAGCACTCCTCTTAGATTTAGGTAGGGGAACAGTTCTGGTCATACTGATAAGCCTGACTTACAAGAACATCTTAGATGCCCTGCCCTCCCATTAGATAATCCTGAAGTGAGCTCTGCTCTGGATGGAGCCAGAACTCAAGATGATCAGGGAGCTGCAAGAGATGGAGAGAATGAAGAAAGTGATGAAGGACTCGTGGAAACAAAAGGCTTTGGCTTTTCCTGTTGCCAGGATTTGTCTGACTTCCCCAAGTCTCCCAACAGTCCAGCCTCCCTCTCTGAGGAGCCTGCAATTCCCTCTTCATGAAGCCAAAAATCAAAATGCTTGCAAGGATGACATACCAGAGCCAAAGACCACCAGGGATTTTAATTGTGTAATTCAATTTGAGGCTCTAGAGTTTACGGACTTAAGACAAAAATTCCAGAAATGGAGAGACATCATCATATTTCTCCATCTCAAAAACATGCTCACCCAGAATGACCCTGACAGATACCAGGGACAGAGCCACTGAGAACAACTGGCTGAGTGGCACAACCTGCCTGAGTACCTCATCCTCGAACTCAGCCTTGAAAACTTTAGTGATAAGGATGATGAAGAAGTCATTGGATTCCAGGTCCGAAGTACTGCTGGAACTAAGAGAAGAGACGGTATTGTTGATTGAAGAAGACTGCATCACAAGGAGTAGCTTTTTCACTTGATAAAAAAGATACATACCAGCAAACCAAGTTAAAGGCCAAGCAGAACACAGGAGAGATCCTTCATGAGCCTTGGGTTCACAACCACAAACTGTACTTGATGATTTTTACTACAAAAGGCCACTGTTACTATAGAAATTACAGTTCCTATGCTTCTAAATGTAATAAATACCTCAGAAGACGGTCTACATTCAGTTTGCCCATCACTGATTCCTTGGTGCTGGGACTGGTCACTTGCTAAAGGAGGCATCCACATCATTAGTCCAGGGAACGATACACTGTGTTTTCTATCAGTGTTAAGCAGTTTGCAGAGTGGTACTTTCAGAACAGATAAATATCCTTTTTCTAATGATCTTCCTTGAACTATTTTACCATCCATTTACATCCCTATCTCTGTAAATTATTACACCTTGAACCCTGGCAATTGTTTAATTTAGCTCTTCCTATTGAAACAAACAAACAAACAAACAAACAAACAAAAACCAGAATGGTCTCATAGCACTTGGGAATGGGAATAAGGATCTGAATAAAGGAGTACAGGGGCCAGACTCTGAAAAGGATTCATAGTCCATTGTGACTGGATTGGGTTCTGCTGCCCCATAATCTAGGATGAGTTGTCATACACAGTTACTTCCTATTAAAACAAAACCTAGACAACGTAAATATTCTAAGTGTTGTGGTCAGGTCTGCCACAAATCTCCCTGGTGGCAGAGTTGCTTAATTAAATAACATCTATAGGGGCCGGTGAGATGGCTCAGCAGTGTAAGCGCCTGCCTGGCAAGCACGAGGGCCCGAGTTCGACTCCTGGAACCCACATACAAAGAAAGGGCCAGTGATATCGTTCAGTGGCACGGGCACCTGCTGGCGCGCGAGGTCCTGAGGTTGATTCCCAGTTCCCACACACACACAAAAAAAATCTGTATAACAGTTGCTGGTGCAGAGAGTACCTTCACCTTCCCGGCTCCCAACTTCCCTGTGCAGAATCTCCCCCATAAAGAAGCACTTTCTCTAGCTTAGTAATAACTGCCACAAGTATAGCAGCACAATTTGTAATAGCTAGATCGTGGAAACAACCCAAATGCCCATCAACCGAGGAATGGATAAAAAAGATGTGGTATTTTTATACAATGGAGTACTACTCAGCCATAAAGAAAGATAAACTGGAGACTTTTATAGGTAAATGGATGCAACTCGAGAAAATACTCATAAGTGAAATAAACTGGACGCACATGTGTAAACATCGTATTGTCTCCCTAGTGTGAGAAAGTGAAAGAGTAAATAAGATCCAAAATGTACAATAGATATGGTAAAACAGGAAGAAACTGTTCAAAAGGAAAGAGAAACTGGGATGGGGCAATGGAGAAAAGAAAGAAGGGAAAAGGAAAAAAATATATATATATATAAGATAGTTACACTATTAATTTCACTTAGTTCATTGAAAAGAAAGGTTTGTGGGCCGGTGAGATGGCTCAGCGGCGTAAGCGCCTGCCTGGCAAGCGCGAGGGCCCGAGTTCGACTCCCGGATCCCACATATGAAAAAGGGGCCGGTGATATCGCTCAGCGGCATGGGTGCCTGTTGGCACGCGAGGTCCTGAGGTTGACCCCCCGGTACCCACAAAAAAAAAAAAAAAAAAAGAAAAGAAAGGTTTGTGCTAATATTGTTTGGACAATTGAATGCTGATATCTTGTACCCTGAGTAACTAAAGATAACAATACGTAATGTATTAACCATTGTTACCCTCTTATTATGTTGCTTTGAAATTTTGTTCTATTTATTTTCTCTTTAAAATAAAATTAAAAAAAAAAAAAAAAAAGGGCCGGTGAGATGGCTCAGCGGCATAAGTGCCCGCCTGGCAAGCGCAAGGGCCCGAGTTCGACTCCCGGTACCCACATACGAAAAAAAAGGGCTGGTGATATCGCTCAGTGGCACGGGCGCCTGCTGGCACACGAGGTCCTGAGGTCGACCCCTGGTACCCACGAAAAAAAAAAAAACTGCCACGAGGATTTTCTTCTTCCAGGGAAACTCATTAGTGTCTAGGGACTTTGAAATATATCAAAATGATAAGCCAGCCAGGGACAGTGTTTATAATTAGCATTTTTTGTTCATGAAGTAGGGTTTATGCCTTAATATGCATTATTAGAGGGCAATTTTAGTGTCAGAGTATTGATATGCTTGGGGAAAAAAAAAAGATGAACTGTCTTCCAGTCCTCATTGCCTGACCTTCAAGTCACCACATAATGAATTCCCATCCTCTCTGATTTGTCTAGTGTTTCTACTACAATCACTTCAGTTCCCCAGTCCACTGGCCCATAACCCCTGGATGTGCACTCAGGTTGTTCTAGGCTCCTGGGATCGCCTCTTTCCTCCCACTCCCAGTCCTCCCCATGCTGCCTTGTAGCTCCACCTTCAGCTCCTCCTCAAAGCTTGCCCCTCACTAGGCTAGGCTACACTGAGCATCTGCTTCTCTGAACAGATATGATCCTGTCACGTTAGCCCTCCCACACAAAACTGCCAGGTCATCGAGGAGCTGTAACTTACACTTCCATGTTTCACTAGGGTTCTTCTATTACATCCTTTTTTTTTTTTTTTTAAATATTCAGTTCCTTACACAAGGAATTTACAGTTTAAAATAATGATATACCTTCTACCAAAACTTTTCCTTCAGTTACAAGGATAGCATGAATCTTTATATGCTGTCTGCTTTCCAAGTTTTCTGTTATAATTCTCAACCATTTCCTCTCTACTCAAAAACAGTAATAGACAATTACATTTTCAAGTCATTTTCTCTGTATGCTAGAATCTCTGTTGGCCAGGAATTCAATGCTGTTCATAAGTGGTCATTGCCTTGTACTTAAAAGATAGATTTCATGCTGAACCCACTCTTGATGTCACTAACATAAAATTGAGGTCTTTGGAGTATCTCCCAGAAGAATCCATGTCCTTTTACTTGAATGCTACTGTTTTTTTTTTTTTTTTTTTTTTTTTTTTTTTTTGTGGTACTGGGGACTGAACCCAGGGCCTTCACACTGAGCTATAGCCCCAACCCCTTTCATATTTTGAGACAGGGCCACACTAA
Organism: Erethizon dorsatum; assembly: GCA_028451465.1. NCBI lineage: Eukaryota > Metazoa > Chordata > Mammalia > Rodentia > Erethizontidae > Erethizon > Erethizon dorsatum. The sequence goes on along the minus strand of CM051822.1, from coordinate 121,664,684 downwards.
GTCACTAAGTTGCCCAGGGTGGGCTTGAACCTGTTTTCCTTCTGCCTCAGTGTCCCAGAGTGCTGGGATTACAGATATGTGCAACCATGCCCAGTTCATTTTTTTTTTAAACCTCACGAACATAGGAAAAACAAACACAAAAAACTGTGAGGTACATCACAGTGCTATTAATTTTTGCCATGCTGCTGGACGTAGTATTACAAAGCTGTCAATGTTTTCTTTCTCCTCACAATGAAGAAAGAAGAAAAGAGCAGAAATGAATGGTAAGGTTATTTGCTAGCAGAAAGAAGAGCTGGCATTCCACATTCATTTTGCAAACTGAATGGAAAGGATTACTTCCCCAACTCATGCCTGTACAGTGGCCCCACCTTGGCAAAGAAGCTAGACAAAATACACAGCCAGCAGATTTCTGGCTTCAATAGTGAGCTCCTCTGAACTCCAGAGGACAGTCATTCCTGAGTTCACTCTGGGTGAGTGCTGGAGCGTGTTCTTCTTGCTGGGCCTGACTGTGCTTGCAAGCAGGTAGATTTTCTTGCAAACCTTTATACTCAGGCAAAATACAACCAGAAGGGCTGGAGGAAAGCTCTTTGTCTCCCCAGCTTGAGAAGAGAACCTAATGTGTAACTAGTGTCCTGCAGAGCCCTAAGCAGATAGCTATTATAGATGAAATATTGTTACTGCCTTTCTCTCCTTCTTGGCTTCCTTTTTATTAAGGACAAGGTCTTGCTATATAGTCCTGGATGGCCTTGAACTCCCAATCCCCCATCTCAGCCTCCTGAGTGCTGGGATTACCGGCATGTGCCACCATCCCCAGCTCTTTATTGCTTTCCTAAAATACCTTCTTTCATGTATAAATATTCCTTCAATTAGGTTATATTTTCCTAAATGCTCTCCTTTGGTCATGAGCAAGTATAGACTGATTTATATAGCCAAGATATAAGTAGGCTCCCTCAGAGCTTCCCATAGGGAAAACTGAAAGCTTATTATTCTGTTTCTTCACTTAGTCTCTAGGTTGAGAACTCCAAGCAGTAAGAAGCACAGGATAAAGATGAGAGAAGGTGAGCTGTTTTGAGAGTTTACCCCTTTGCTGAATGCCACTTTGAAAGGATAGAAGAAGTCAAATGGCAATTTCCAGTCCATTCTAGGTTGGCTTCTTGGAGGGTCTGGCTTCTGTGTAATATCCACAAAGTTTATAAGAGTTGTCAAAGATACTTCTTTTCCTTTTTGGGAAACCTATAGGAAGAAAGTCAGTGAGGTTACTGCTTGATACCCATTCATGTAGGTCTCCAATTTGGCTCTAGTATTTTTCCTGAAGAAAGACCAAAACAAATTGCTTTAAGGAAGACCTCCCCCCCATATTGGTCCTATGTAGTTCTCTTTCTATGAGAAATAAGAACAGGAATTTCTTAGCAACAGTTCATGATGCCAGAACTGTGAACAGTTAGGTACCTCGGTTCATGTACTCAATTCTTTCCATGATTCTGGTTGTAAACTGAGTTGGACAAGAACTGAATCAAATTCAGTGGTTAGGTTCAATGTTGACTTTATGTGGAAATTTGATTTGGTTCTAGTCCAGTTTGATTTGTGACCAGAATTGTGTAGAGAACTGAGTTCATGAACCAGTGCACCACTGTACATACCTAAAGACTGACTTGGTTGCACCCAGTTGGGGAGCTCCCTGATACCAGAGAGGCAGGACGGCAAAACCGCTACTGTTATATGCTCAGCAGATCTGCTCTATTGGATCTCAGAAGCCTGCAGGTTCTGAAATGATGCACATGTACTACTGGAAGCAGTAAAGTAAGGTGAAATATGGAAAAAGCAAAAGAACTCAATAATGTAGACTTAAACAGAAACCAAACTAAACCAAACCAAACCATATTCACAGACTTCGGCGTTAGAAATGATCCTCCCAACAACCCACCAATTCAAGTAAAATAAAATAGATGTTCCCAGAAGAAAGGACCTTGTCAGGCTAACACAAGTGTCTAATCTAATAGACATGGCTTTTGGATATGGCTGCCACTGATGATGTCAAACAGTGGAATCATGTTTATCTAAAAATTCCCTTTGTTCTGACTATATGCTTCCAAGCAACCTTCCGAGTGTAATTTCACAATAAAGAACTATCCTGTGGAACCTGGAATGAAGATTTTCTCTGTTCACCTTCCACCATTCTGATGCACATATTATCTGCTGTAGTCTTTGAACACGGTAAAGATTAAGCTCTAGGAATGTAATTTTGTCCAGAATAACCTTTATAGGGGTTGTATTTACTTTTTTTTTTTTTTTTGTGGGTACCAGGGGTCGACCTCAGGACCTCGCGCGCCAGCAGACGCCCGTGCCGCTGAGCGATATCACCGGCCCTTTTTTCGTATGTGGGTTCCGGGAGTCGAACTTGGGCCCTCGCGCTTGCCAGGCAGGCACTTATGCTGCTGAGCCATCTCACCAGCCCTTATTTTTTGTTTTTAAAACAGCGTATAACCAGTGCTGGGATAATCTTACATGTTACATTAATTCTTTGGATTTTTCTTTATAAACAGTGAAGCTCATAAGTGACTTGGCATAGAACAAATATTCTGAGATGCTGAGCCATATACATCCAAGGACTGCCAGGCAAGACTGAAGTTGCAGAGAGAATACTGATTCTAGCCAGGCATCAAAAACTCACTGAGACTAAACAGACAAAGAAAATTAGGAGTTTCACGAGCAGTGAAATTTAGTGGGCTTTAATTTACTAAAGGACTTATTATTAGGACTTTTAATTTTTCCCCAGGAATTTTATAGTGGAAAGCTCTATATACTCAATTTTTTGAAGCAAATCTGATATTATTTAAGTATATTAAGAGTGTTATTTAAAGAATGCCTGGTGACTATACTGGGCAGGAAGAAATACTTTGGGATCAAGTTACAGGAAATGGATTTTCAGTTTTGGGTTCAGCGTTACCTGGGAATTCGTTTAATGTGCTATTCTGACTCTTTTTCAGAGCCTTCAGCAGAAGGACTCCAAGAAGCTGTTGTTGGAGTTGGGGTACTGGCCTCATGATGGAAGAGTAGAGTAGTATTGCATGAGGAAACCCACTGCCAAATACTCAAGCCATATCTACCTATCTAGTGCTTATTAGTAACAGAACTAATACATTGATCTCTATTTTTTTTTTTTTTTTGGTACTGGGAATCAAACTCATGACCTCGTTTTTGCCAGGCAGGTGCCGTGCCACTGAGCTATATCCCTAGCCCTCTATTTGTCTAATTCTTTTTAAAAAATTTCAAAAAAATTTTAATTGAGGAACCTAGGGCAGGAAGATCACAAAATCAAGCCCTGCCTGGACAACTCAGTGACTTAGCAAGAACTTGTCTGAAAATAAAAAGGGTAGGGTGCAGCTCAGTGTGAAGGCTGTGGGTTCAATCTCCAGTAACCCCCCCCAAATTTTTTTTAATTGGCATGTAATAGTTGTACAGATTAATAACAGTCCCCAAAAAAGAGAACAGAGAGAAAAGAATAAGGAGGAAATTATTAAGCATGTAATAACTAAATCTTGCAGAACTGAATTCTAAGAAAAAAAAATCTACAAATTATCAGTGTAATGAATGAAGACCTCATATTACGGAAACTTTAAGACTACTAGGAATAAAAAGCAGAATTTTTTTGTGGTACTGGGGATTGAATCCAGTACCTTCACATTGAGCTACAACCCCCAACTCCTTTTTTATTTTTTATTTTGAGGTGGGGTTTCACTACTTTGCCCAGGATGGGCTTGAACCTGAGCTGCATCCTCCTTCCTTATTTTCCCAGTCCAAAAAAGCAGATTTTAAAATAACTTCTGAACTGAGCATTTGAATGAGAAGACATGGGAAGAATGTCTTCAAAATCTTGAGTGAAAATAACTTTCAACCTAGAATTTTATACCTAGCCAAATGATCAGTAAATCATGATAATGATATGATGATGGTTGAATAAAGTTATTTTTAGACATATGAACTAAAGAAAAAAACATACTTTATATGCACCTTTTCTAACGATCATTACAATGTGAGCTCCACCTAAACAAGATAGTAAAATGTAGTGTCCAGTAAACAATCTTATACAAGTAAGAAGAAAGAACTCCCAAGATGACAGTAAAGTTCTATGACAAGTGTTGGGTAGTAACTAGTCCCTACAACAGCAGGTTATGGAGGCCTCTATGAAGAAAATACATAGGAAAAAGTGGAACTGATAGATTGTACAGTAAGTTCAACTGTTTGGAAAACTGCACTGAGCGACATTTACACAGCTGTTGAAGAATGTGAAAAGTCCTAGCCATTGGACCAAAGAAAACTAGGAATGAAATATGAGTTAATTATTAATATTAGGAAAAATAAAAGGTTTCACAAAAATTGAGCTACCTATCTCAGCATGAATGTTTACATAGTCATAAAAATGAAAGACTAAATATTGGTTTAATAAAGTATTTCGAGGTAACTACATTAGGAGAGTGATGGGATGAGTAGGAGAAAAGTAACAAAGCTGAATTCATGAGAAAAAAGTGAATACATTATCCCTGAAACTGATCATTTAAAAGCTATGTATATATGGTGCATAGAAATCAAGGTAAATACCAGAATAAACAGCTAAAAGAGATAAATGGGTAGAGTAATTTCTGCAAATGGGTAGAGTAAATTCTGAGGTTATGAGACTTTATCAGAGATTTGCTTGTCTTTTTTTTTTTTTTTTGGATTTGTAAGGGAAATGGGCTTTCATATTCTTGCACCTTAAATCATTGGTAAAGTTCATTTCAAGATGGAGACTCTCAGATACTTGGTAGGCAGTGCAGAACTAAAAAAGAAGAAAGCTCAGGTATATCCACCAAAAATGGTAGAAGAGGTGATGAAGAATGCATGGGTTAGTGCAAAAGCAAAATTACATTGGAGGATAGTCAACAGGGTATCACATACAAGATATGAAAAAACTGCATGAAATATCCAAATTAAAAACATCCATTATCCATCATCCCTGACTCCTTCCCCCTCTACCTCCACATTCAAGCATTCAAGTCCACCTATGGCACCCTAAATCTTCTGAGTTGCATGTACTCAAGAGCCCTCACAGTCCCAGCTGGGTGCAGGCCTCAGCACCTTCAGTGGATTTCTACAGCAGTGTTCTGACCTCCCACAGTATTGCCTCACAGTGTCCAGGGATATCTCTCTTGTTCACAGCTTAGCTCTAGGCATGGTTCTTGACAGAGATGAGGCACTCAAACAAGTTTTGTGAGCTGGGTGTGGTGATGCATGCCTATAATCCCAGCACTTGGGAGGCTGAGGCAGGAGGAGCACCATGAGTATGAGGCCAGCCTGGGCTACACAGTGAGTTCAAGGCCAGCCTGAACTGCTTAGTGACACCCTGTCTCAAAAAACAAAAACAAACAAACAAGAAAAAAATATTTCTGGAGATAAGAAACTAATATAAAGTAACAAATGATAAACCATCACAAGATAAAAAGTATATGTCAGAGCTATTTAAGGTTCAGATTTAACTGACCCTTTACACTTTCTGCCACAAAGGCTGTGCTTAATTAATTCACACATTTATCAAGAAGTATTTTAAATGAAGTAGGTTCATTTTATTTCAAATGAAATACTTATAAAGAAAATTTCTTTGGCTGACAAGGGTAAGGTGGCAATAGAATGGATAATAGGTATCAAAATACAATGTGATAGGACACATAACTTCTGGTGTTCACAGTAGAGTGATTATAGTTAATGATTTACTGTGTATTTTGAGATAGAAGAGAGAATTTTCAGTGTTTTCAACACAATGATAAATGAGGTGATAGAAATGCTAATTATTTTGATTTGACCATTATACATTGTATACATGTATTGAAATACCACTTTGTACCTCATAATTATGTATAATTAAACTGGGCATGGTGACACATGCCTATAATTTCAGCATGCTGGGAAGGTGAGGCAGGAGGATCGCAAGTTTGAGCTCAATCTTGGAAATTTAGTAACTTAGCAAGATTCTGTCTCAAAATTTTAAAAAAGGGCTGGGGATGTAGCTCAGCGTGAAGGTTCTGGGTTCAATTCCCAGCACTGATAAAAAAAAGTACAATTACTATGTGTCAATTAAAATTAAAAATCAATTGGCACCGTAATTGTGTGGAGGTTTGGGACAAATGCCAGCCCACTATATATCATCCAATTAAAAGGAAGTGAATTGCATTTACAGGGTCACTGGAAATAATGTTACTGACCCGTTTTAGAATCTCAGCTTCAGTACCACGTGCAGAACAAAGATTTTGAGTAAGTTCAGTTTGTTGTATTTGAATCCTGAAGTTTAAAGTTTTCCATTTGAAGTTATGTATAGACGAAATTAAGAGAATTCATTGTTCAGTGTGTAAGCACTGCAAAAACATCTCCCTCCAAATCTGATTGCATCATTTCTTTTATCAGGACAGACGAAGGACACATAGCCAAGTCAGCACATTTATTTTACCAGTTCTACTGTGTATGGCTGACTTAATTTATGTTTACTTTAAGCTATAATATTTTATGTTACTTCAGAAATTACCACCAACAATTGTTTTATCACTGAGATTTGTGGGATTTATGTGCTTCAAATCAATTCACAATGCAGCAAAATACTTTGTCCCCAAATAAGATTTTCTTTGTAACAATACAGAGTTTGGATTAGGTTTTGTTTAGCTTTGAGAAGATGAAGACCCTTTGTATTGTGTTATATCTTTATAATCACATTTTTTAAACCATTATATGTTAACCTGCTACATCAAATTATTACAAACACAAATTATTATTAGGGAAAAAGCCATGTGTACACTCTCATATTTAAGGTTTTTTGTAGCTAGTCAGACATTCAGAGCTAGAACAAATACATCTTTGGTGCAAGTATATAACTCATTGAGCCATAACAGTTCTTTATGCTGCATAAAACAACATTATCAGGTATATATACTGAAGATATTTCCCTCATCAGTGACATGCCTTTTTACTTCTCTTGTCTTTTTGCTTGATTTTAATGTTTCTATTGAGGTATAATTTATAATCAATAAAATTTCATATCTTAAGTGTTCACTCAGTGAGTTCTAGTAATTATATGTCATCTCGTCAATATCCAAAACAAGGACTGGAATATGTCCACCATGTCAGAGTTCCTTTGTGCCCCTTTCCAGTCTATTCCCTGTCCCTTTCCCAGAAGCAACCAGTGACTTTTATCATTAAAGATTAATTTTGCTTTTTCTTGTACTTCATATGGATGGAATCTTAAGATTATATTCGTGTGTGTGTCTTTCATTCAAGATAAATGTTTTGGAGATTGATCCATGTTGCTTTGTGTACCAGTAACTCAGATTCTGTGTTATTGCTGAGTAGTATCCCATTGTGTCAATTACCATAATTTGCCTATTCTCTTTATATTTTGGTTGTTTCCATTTATATGCTATTATAAAAAATGCTGCTATGAACTTTCTTGTGCAACTTTTTTTGGGAGGGCATATGTTTTAATTTTCTTGGGTAAATATCTAAATTTGTTGGGCCATAGGTGAGATCAAGTGGTTGTACCATTTTTCATACAATGTATGAGAATTCCAGCTCTACATTCTTAAAATATGTTTAATATTAGCTATTCTAGTAGGCATGAAGTAGTATCTCATAGTCTAAAGATTAATGATAGAGTAATTTTTATATTTATTGGCCATTTATCTCCTCTTGTGAAGTATCTGTTCATTTGTGAAGTACCTTTTCATTTTCATTAGAGTATCTTTTGTTGAGCATACTTTTTAGGCTCTATGGCTGATTTTTATACCTTTATGAAATCTTTGGCCACGTCAGATTTACAAAGACAGCCTATCTTTTCTTTTTAAAAGTTTTTTAACTCATATTTTATTTATTGCTATATGATGTAGGCAAGTACTTTCTGTGTATGGAGTGAGATAGGTGTCAGAATTCATTTTCTCCTTATGTTTTTCCAGTAGTTCCAGTTTTGTGCTGTTGTTCCAGCACTGACTGGTAATTTTCTTCCTTTTTCCCACTGAATTAATTATGGACCTATTTTTGGACTCTCTTGTCTGTTCTGTTGGTCTCTTTGTCTACAGTACCACATTGAGATTTAGAGTAAATTGTTAAGTCATGAAAGGTCATTCCAAGTCCTTTGCATTTCCATGTAAATTTCAGAATCTGTGTGTCACTTTACAAAAATGCCTGGTATGATTTTATTGGAGCTTTACTGAATTAATAGATCCATCTGAAGACAGGTATCTTAATGCTGGATCTTCTCCATGAAGCATTTATATAGATCTCCTTTAATTGCTTTTAGAAATGTCTTACAGTGAAGAGGTCTTTTATATTTTGTCATGTTATTCCATGCTATTTCCATGCTATTCCAACCTGAATAAACTCATTTTTAAAATAACATCTAGTTATTTTTAGATATTTCCTAGTGACTTTAAGAAAGTATAATTTTACAAAAAGAGCAAACTGTATTATAAAGAGTTAAATATAGATAAGGAAAATTAAGAAATAAAAACATATTTCCGTCACTAAGAATACCATTGTTAATCTATATCTTCATGTATACACACAGATACCTATATATGCATTTTTAACCACATGAAATCACAACAGGCTGTTTTATAATCTGCTTTTTGAATACATTAACCTATACTTTTTCATGTCAATAGCATTTCTTCCTATTTAAAATATAGTTCATATTCAGGTTTCCCCAGCTATCCCAAAATGTCCTTTACAGTTGTTTATCCAAACCAGACTCAAATGCAGAAATCTGAACTCCATGTAGTTGTTATATCTGCAAGTCTCTTTTCATCTAACATAATCAGATATGGTAATTTTGACTGTGATGGTTAGAACTTATTTAACTATAAAGAAGATTGTAAAGGCCCATGAAAAAGTAATTTTTTCTCAAGTAAGTACATTATTAAGAAGTTAGCTGAGTATTAACACTTGATTTTAGAAGAGCTAGTGATTTAAATAAAGTTAAGAAAAATACTAATCTCTGAAAAATAATTATTTATATAAAATGTTCTTCCAGGTAGTGTATACCTTATTTCTCCATTTCTATGGTATTTTTTTCTGTGTGTGTTTTTTTGCTGTGGTAGTGGGGGATTGAACCCAGAGCCTCAGAGCCTTTATACTCAGCTAGGTTCCCAGCACTTTTTATTTTTTATTTGGAGACAGAGTCTCACTAAGTTGCCAAGTTACCCAGGCTAGGCTAGGCTTGAATTTGTGGTCTTTCTGCCTCAGCTTCCCAGAGTGCTGGGATTGCAGGCATGTGTGACCACTCCTGGCTTATCCACTTTTTGTTCATTAGGGACAAATGTATATTTGATGAAGAAGCTAAAGAAAGACTTTAAATTCCCTCACTTGTTTTAAAGAGGTCAATGAAGGTCTCAAGATTTTCAGTGAGTCACAGACAATGAGTATGTTACAGAAGAAATGTGGCTAAAGAGCCTGTGTCAGGTTACATGTTTTAACATGGGACACTGATCAAACTTTAAAAAGTTCTTTTAAAAAAAGTTAACCAAATAATTTTTAAAAAACCAATAAACTGGGCCAGTGATATAGCTCAGCAGCATAAGCACCTGCCTTGCATACGTGAGGTCCTGAGTTTGACTCCTGGTACCCACATAAAGGAAAAGAAAAGGGGCCAGTGATATCGCTCAGCAGCACAAGCGTCTGCTGGCAAGCGCAAGGTCCTGAGTTTGACTCCCGGTACCCACATTAAAAAAAAAAAAAAAAAAAAACAATAAACTGGGTGAGTTTCTTCTATACAGGGTATTAAGAAAAAGAATCACGGGAAGGGAAAAGTACTTTTATAGTCTAATAATTTATTAAGAGATAAAGGAAAATAGTGACTGATGCTTCAAAAAAAGAAAAACTTTAGTAACAGAAACTTTACTGATAGTCATGGTGGTCAAGTTCATGGTGGAATAGGGGTCAGTATTCTCTAAGACACTGACAGAAAAGAGAAACAACTCTTTCTTACCACTTCTCAGCCTGTTTGCTTATAGCATTTATTTCTAAAATCTAATGTTGAATTATTCTTAAATTATTTTGTTTAGTGTTCTTTATCTTTCCTAGTATACTGCCTTTTCAGTTATGAGATCGTAGTAGAGGTCCTTAGCCTGGCTTCTGGATGTCAATAAAGCCCTAGAAGCTATATGAAGTGTTGTGTATTTCTCTAGTAAATCAGCAACTCTCAACAGATTCTCAATGCGGTCCATATTATAATCACTAAAACCATCCAGGCATGGTGGTGCACATCTGTAATTCCAGCTGTTTGGGAGGCTGGAGGCAGAAGCATTGCAAATTCAAAGCCAGCCTGGAGAACTTAGTCTCTGTCTCCAAATACAAAACAAAAAGGGCTGGGGAAGTAACTCAGTGTAAAGCACCCCTGGGTTCATCCTAGTACTTAAAAAAAGCAGTTGCTTTAGCTTTGTATCTGTCTACTTGATAGACACCAAAAATAGCCATTTTTCAATTATAATAAAGGACATGTAAGAAATAAAACAATGTAATTAGTCTTGAAATCCAGACAGAGATGAATCTTCTAAGTGTTTTTCAAACAGCAAATTGTGACTGATTAGTGGGTTGTGTCTAGCATTTGGAAGGAAAAAAACCCCAGGACAGAGTAAACTAGAATAGAGTAGGAAAATATCACAGTATGCATTACATACAGTAAAGATATGATTTTATAAAAATGTATTTCAGTTTTATATGTATGTATATTGTAAGCTGGGTCATGATGTATAAAACCCACTGCTCCAGTACCTGCTTTTGTTTTTTTCTCTTTTGCATCAAATCTCCTTGATATGCTACTTCTATGGCAGCCTGCAGCCAAAGAAGTTATGATGACAAAAGTAATAATGATGAACAATATATACTGAGTATTTGATATATATTATTAATCTATAAAACTGGAAGAGAAAACTTAGAATTGGAGGAGTAAAATAACTTGATTTAGACCTGTCCAACTCAAAGCCCATACTTGCCAGGTGTGATGGCACAGGCCAGCACTTGGGAGGCTGAGGCAGGAGGATTACCACAAGTTCAAGGCCAGTCTGTGCTACATAATGAGTTCAAGGCCGGCCTGAACTACATAGTTACATAGTGGGACCCTATCTCAACAAACAAACAAACCCATGCTTGCCACATCAATTACAGGCAGTAGATGTAGATAATCTGAAAAGCAGGTGATTCACTTGGTGATACATATGAACAGAGCCTATACTGTTACATTTTCAAGAGTAGACATCTGAATGTCTAGGTAAGATTTCCTGATTTTTACATATTGGCACAAATTAAAATAACTAAAAACCAAGCTGAAACAAAACAAAAACCATTTTGTAGCCAAACAAAACAGATCTACAGGGTAAATACAGTCAGCAGGCTGTCAGTTTGCAACTCAGTTTTCTGCTTTGTAACACTGCCCAGGCACACTAAGCAGACTGATACAGCCTAGGTGAGACCATTAGCAACTACAGGCTTTCAAAGAATGACCATTGGGGTCAGGGGAAGAACTTCAAAATACAAAGATTCTTTAAGTGTGACTCTTTTTCATTTGGGGAACTATGGAACACATACACTAGCTTTCTTTGGATAAGCTACTGCTATTTTGAGAAAAAAAAAAAAAAATCACAAGAAATCCTGAGAGACAAGCCTGTGTGGATAGGAAAGTGATTTAAAATTAAAGGATAGGGCCGGTGAGCTGGCTCAGCGGCTTAAGCGCCTGCCCAGCAAGCGCGAGGGCCCAAGTTCGACTCCCGGAACCCACATACGAAAAAGGGGCCGGTGATATTGCTCAGCGGCACAGGCGCCTGCTGGCGTGCAAGGTCCTGAGGTCGACCCCCCAGTACCCACAAAAAAAATAAAAAAATTAAAAAAAAAAATTAAAGGATAAAGAAAAAGTGAGTATGTTTATATGATTTCTAGAGACAATTTCCATCCAAGATTGAAGAGGTAAAAGAAAATCTCTATAGATGATAAAATTATCTTTATTTAGAAGTACTTGCATGTGATTAACTTTTGTAATATAACACTATTATTTCATAACTCCTTATACTTTTACAGGGGTGTGGCATCTTTCGTGGAGATGAGCTTGTCAAGTTAGGCCATAAAGTAAAAAACTTACACAGTCAAAATTATCTTTACAAATTCCTTAAAAAACCCTACATAATGGATTTTTTTTTCTTTTTTTTTTTTTAATGTGGGTACTGGGAACTGAACTCAGGACCTCGTGCTTGCCAGGCAGGCGCTTGTGCCACTGAGCTATATCACCAGCCCAATGGATTGGTTTTGTATATACTACACTTCCTCTCAATAAATTTAGGACAAATTTACTTCATCATTGGAATAGATAATGTTTCTTCAGTTATGCATGATCGAAGCACAATGGAAACTATTAACTGTTACTCAGTCCAGGTAGACTGAATGTAAAATGTGGTTTTGTAGGGAGGGTAAAATAATTTGAAAAGCAAACTTATGCTAACTACTGAAAAAAAGATTCTGGTTAAAATATCTGTAAGAAAGAGGCACTGAGTGGCTCTAATTCAGAATCAGAAATTTTGGAAAATAAAAAGGATATTCCTGTGGGTGCCTTCCCCAAAAACATAGGAACTCATAAATAAGCAAGATATAGTTTAGAAAAATTTGAAAATGAATTCAGTGAAGGATCTGTAACAGATTAAATGAGTCTTACAAAAATAGTCCTTTCTTCGGGAAAGAATGGACTGTTCTTAGTAATACAGTTTCTGGTAACCTGAGTGCTAACCCTAACTGTAGGCCTAGAGAACCAAGTTGCCTAACCTCGCTTTGAGAGAGGTAAAGATATTTTACTTCTCATCCAAATGTAGTCTCAAGTGTATTTCTTTTCTGGGATGTAAATGTAATACAACAGACAGGAATTTCAATCTGTTTTACTTTTCATTAAAAGTTAATAAACTGACATACCAGTTCATACATGAATCATTTCACCAGACCTAATCATTTTTAGGTAAAATGAAAATAACATGCTTTTGAATTTGTAAAGCTAAAGTTCTAATATATATCCATTTACTACAGATTAAGGCACTTATTCAATGGAATACAAAGAGCTAAGAACTGGTGACTACAAACTAGTCATACCAGTAATTTAATTTCAACCTACAAGCTCAGAGATTCTAAAAATTGTCATTGTCACAGAGAATACATACTTACAGAAAATGTGTTCTGTGGTTCAACCAATCAACACAGTAGTAGTGGTAGGATTATTTAAAAGAAATTACCCTATACTGTAATCTGGGGACAGGAATTAAAAAAACACTGGGAAAAATAGACATAGGTTGTATGCACCATGATAACATGTTAATTTTAATAAGCAAACAAGGGAGGATCATTGAAAATTAACTGGGTCAGCTTACTCTAAGCAAACATTGGTTGGTAACATAAATTGGTTCTCAGAAGTTAAAAAATAATCAGGTCATCAAATGTCTGATAAGTCAATATAGACTTTGTAAGGCTTAGTGGTTCTTTAGAAGTCATGACTTACCTGTATGGACTTGCATTGGTATAGGAATCGGGCTCCTGACACATGAGCCTGTGGGTTGGACTGAAGGCCTAAATATGCCCACAACACTTGGATCTCCAGAGAAACTGGTATGAAACAGCAGGAAGTACAGTTCATGGCCTGCAGAAAGTAAAGAAACATCTGCTTGAATGGCCTGATGGTTGCCTTTAATCATTTACAATGCATTACTGAGGCATTATCTCTTAAGCATTATACAATAATACAGAAGGCAGTATGGCTTGAAGGAAATACACACAGGTTCACAACAGATCATATTATTATTCTTTATCTTAAAAAATTATATTTGAAAATGCAAATCACCAACACAGAGATTAACAAAATGTGCAATGTTTGTAAGAAATGCTCAGTGATGGGCTGGTGAGATGGCTCAGAGGCTTAAGCGCCTGCCCGGCAAGCGCGAGGGCCCGAGTTCGACTCCCGGAGCCCACATACGAAAAAGGGGCCGGTGATATCGCTCAGCGGCATGGGTGCCTGCTGGCGCGTGAGGTCCTGAGGTCGACCCCCCGGTACCCACAAAAAAAAAAAAAAAAAGAAATGCTCAGTGAGTGATGCATAGTCATTAATGTGAAATGTCAAAAGAAATAGACATTTCTGGCTCAGGATGACTTTGTGGAACCTGGATGAGTAACATGTGACTAGGAAAATAGTGACTGAAGGCAAAGCTGGGTAGATATATGGCATATAAAAACGTGTTCAACTACACAGAACATTCTGCAGGAAGTGTAAGAACACAAAATAAGTCTCAACAAATTAAAAAAAATTAAAACCTATAGAATACAGGAAAAGCAGTACTCAGAGGAAAGTTCATAGTAATGACTGCCGACATCAAAATAAATAAATAAATAAAAAGATTTCAAGTAAACAACCTAACAATGTAACTCAAGGAACTAGAAAAATAACAAACCAAACCTAAAATCAGAAGAAATAACAAAAATCAGCAGAAATAAGTGGAGACGAAAAACACTGCAAAAGATCAACAAAATGAATAGTTCTAAAAATATATACATATATGTAAAACTGACAAAACTTTAGAAAGTATATTTCTCTCCTTACTGAAACACTGCAGCTTCTATTGAGGATACTGGTCCACCCTCCTTTCTGAGCTGGGTTAGCATTACCAAAGATGGCAACATGCTCTGGTCTGGGGCTTCCATGAAGAATCTGATAAATCTCGTTCCGCAACTGGCTACAGTCTACCTCCTTCAGCCTGTAATTAAACAGCATGGGGTCTGATGTCCAGTGCTAACAACAGTGTAACCACATTAATATATTAATCCAAACATTAGAAACAACACTATAAAATAGATTTTAGGAAATAATCCTTAGTAGGTATTAAGGGCTATCAGAAACTCTCAGCAATATAGTATTATTTAAAGACTACTCCTATCGTTTTCTATATAAACTATTAAAAAGTTACCATATCAACATATTCTCTAAAAACTGAGACAAAATTGTGGGGAATGTTGCAGAAGCAAAGAATTACCTGAATTTGCATCCAGATATTGCGTTCATTCCAAACCGTACTTTGTGTCTTTTAACAGAGCAAATTCCATTACCCTGGCTCTGCAAGAGGGTCATCTCAGGTAGAAAAGTGATGATTAAGGAGATCATAACAGGAAAGAAAGTAGGCACAACTGGAAAATTTATGCTTTGTCTCCTCTAAACACCTCTATTAATAAATCATGATATTTAAGTCCCAAATTCGTGCTTTCTCTTTAGTTAAAAAATATAGAGATAATTACTGTTTCCTAAAAATGGTTAGCCATACATTAGAATATTAAAATAACCAAAAATCAGTGCAATCTTCACATTTAGCCAGTCTAATATTAAAGCTTTAAAGTTACTGGTGTTTTGTGGCACCAATAGAATTTGGTAAAGAAAGAGCTATTTTAAAGACTTAAAAAATGAGGGAAACTCAAGAATTGGAAAATCCAGATCAGCTGCTACAGCATTTCTCATTAAGCTACAACAGGCCACCCAGCTCAAAGAAAGGATACGGAGTGACTGATATCACCAGTTAGAACCAACAGTGGCTTCCCAACAATATAGCCAGGATTACCACTTCTAGGAATAGTAACAGAAGCAGCTGTGCTTTGTTGAAAAGCCTGCAGAAAGTGAAGAAAAGGCAAATGTGAGAAGCATGTTTTCCCACCTTCCACTGCCTGGCTTCATTTGTTATCTTTCTTTAAGGCAATGCAATAAACAAACTGCACTGAACAATCTGGCTTCCTTTCAGTGTAGCACTTTGCAATTTATATTCCAGTGTTTCCTTTTTTAGTCCCTTCACTAAATAAATCCTGAGTAATCTGAATGTTGAAACTCACTATATGCTAATTTAGAACAAAGATTCTACCAAGGATCCTTTAAACTTGTTTCTCAAAAATTACTATCAATTTAGGGGTATGTTCAGTCTGGCTGAGGAATTTTTTTTTTTTTGTGGGTACCAGGGGTCGAACTCAGGACCTCATGCACCAGCAGGCGCCTGTGCCGCTAAGTGATATCACTGGCCCTTTTTTCGTATGTGGGTACCGGGAGTCGAACTCAGGACCTCGCGCTTGCCAGGCAGGTGCTTATGCCGCTGAGCTATCTCACCGGCCCTGGCTGAGGAATTTAAATGTAATTAAAAATACATTTTAATGAAGTGTAGATGCTCTAGAGATGAATTGTGAGACATAGAACTTAGCTTATCACAGCGTTGAAAACTCTGCTGTGTTCAAAAAGAGGAAAGATGTAGAAGAAAGCCAGAATGTAGTGATTAAGACTAGAAACAGGCTCAGTGGGGAAGTAAAATGATGTATGTCCAAAAATACAAGAAAATCTAGTTAAAAATTCCCATGGAGTGTTGGCTGAGTTTATGATTCAAAATGATTATTCAAGAAAAGTTCTGACTTTCTTCCTCCTCCTCCCCTCTGTACTGGGGATTGGACACAGCACCTTCTCCTCGAGTACTTCCCCAGCTCTTTGAAACAGGATCTTGTTGAGCCATTAGGTTGCCCTGGCTCGGCTCAAACTTTCGATCTTTTTGTCTTAGCCTCCCAGAGTGCTGAGATTACAGGGGTGTGCGCCGTGCTGTACTGAGAGTTCTTATTTGAGTGCTGCTTTGCTGGGAGCCAGGCGGTCAAGTGAAAATATTAATAAATATGTGCTGAATAGCTATTACTTAATAGTTAAATTAAGAAATGCTGATACCCCATTTGGTAGACTAAATTGGGACTTCATATTCTTTATTTATTTTTTTATTTTTTTTTTTTGAGGTCTAACTATGTAATTTGGGCTGGCTTTGAACTCACTATGTAGCCCAAGCTGGCCTCAAACTTGCAGATGATCCTCCTGCCTCAGCCTCCCAAGTGCTGGGATTACAGGGGTGTGCCACCCTGCCCAGCTCTGGACTTCATATTCCTATACTATTTTGCATTCATTACAGAAGCAAAGGACTATTTCTAACCAGATACTTTTTGCCCTTTTGATCCCCTATAGGAGAAGGGCTCTAACCCTAAAGTGAATGATGAAGTCTTGCTGTAAGGAAACAACTGGTTCAATAGTTAGGTTGATTTGTCTAAAACTGACAGAAACTTTCTGGATTCCAAAGGTTCCATTGGTTTCTATCTCATAGGTGACCTGAAATGGAAAAGAAGAATAAATTACTAAAATGATTGAAATGATTATGTTTAGAACAGAAGGTTTTCTTCCTACCTGTCTTAAATATGGCAAACACAAATATCATAAAAAGATAAACATGACTTTAATTTCATTTGCACATGGGGAAAAAAAAAAAAAAAAAGACCAAAACGGCCCTTTGGAAGAGTTCATGGAAGAGATAAGTTTAAGAAAAGTAAGTTTTACCTGTGGGTAGAGGAGGGCAAGTGCTAGAATCAGAGGCAGAGGTACACACGGGACAGAAAGCAAGGTTACTTGGCTCTCGCACTGTCTGGATATAAATAAAGACAGTACCTGGGGGAACTGAAGTCATAAGCAACTGAAGGGAAACTCAAGTTTCTGAGCACAGTTTGTCAAGTGACACTTTAAGATAATTCTTCTTTAAGTTAGATTGATTAGAAGAGAGAAGGACAAGTTGATTAATCTATTTCAGACTTAGATGATACTGACTTTGTCAACAAAAGAAAATGTGGTCAGTAAAAGCCAGTTACAGGGCAAAGAAAGAAGAGTCATTAATTATTTTAATATTATGAACCTGAAATACTGGAGGATGGTGGCAATAGACGTAAGTGAAACATGGTAGGGAAGAAGGTGAGGCTGAACTCTTAACATCTTAGTTCAAAGTGAATTTTGTGAGGCTGAACTCTTGACATGTTAAATTTCATAAAACTTCAGGTGGGGTCAGTCTAGTACTCTGTGGAAGGTGAAATAACTATGGCAATACTGATCAACATGTATCAGTCTAGAATCTGAAATCAACAAGCCTACCTGGGAAACAACATTCTGACAAGTGTTTCCGGCCAACAGAGGAGGACTGGCCTGTGAGGCAAGTGTTACAGGGACCTGGAACTGGTAAGGGAAAGAGGCATATCAACCAAAATTGAGGTTAGTTTCTCTTTTAGCTACATCTTATACCAAAATGAGTATTTTTCCTTCCTTGGTCATCATTTTTCTCTCTCCTTCCATTGCCAGCATATGACCTAAACTAAAAAGTCATTCTAAATCCGTACATCTCAAAACACACTTGTAGAACACTTCTATTACGTATAAGGGCTTCACAGTCAAACACATTTTAGAAATACCATATTCAACACTCCCTTCTTACATATTAACAAGGGTGCCTAGCATTAACAGACCCCGAGAAGCCCACCTTAAATGTAATGTTTAATGTTATTTAACTTAATGTTTTCCAGAGCTAGCTAACACCACACTAATCTTTACTTCATATGAAGCTATTAATCATATTGAGCACTGTTTTAGATCCATACTTGACTGTGACACATTATACATTTTTTTTCCCCACTATTATAATCTAAACTGAAATTGCCTCAGATGCCCAGAGGCCAAATATTTCTTTTTCTTTTTCCTGATAAATGTCATCATACCTTCATATTCTGCAGATCAGTCATACCTTGTGGAACCTAGAGTAAGTGAAGAGTGGAGACATGAGTATGCATATACCTTTCATAAAATCACCAAGGGCTGGTGGTTTCATATTACCACCAATCTGCTTTGATGGTGGTGGTGGCAGGAGATAAACACATCAGAATGCTTTGCTTCTTTTCTCCCACCTCACTCTTCCTTACATTAATATGCCAAAGACAGATTTGAGATTGGATGCACTTGGCTACCTACCCTGAATGAGCTCTACTGAATAGTAAGAGCAAGAAGTTTGGTGAAACAGTGAGATGTTACCTCCTCCTAACCTCCCTTAAGTCAATCCTATTAGCCAGGAGGGTGATAATGTCTTATCCTGGATATATACCACTAATTCTTTTATTTTCCTTCAGATGATACGTTTTTTAGGCCCTCTACCTTTTATGTAGCTCTTGGAGATTCTGACTTCAATTCAGTGGTGTTCCACAATAGTTGGAAGCATGCTGATTTCAAACTTGCAGTGGTGACAGAGTGGGGAGTGAAGGACACCCACCTTCAAGACTGTGAAGTTATAGTAAGAGGCAGCATCCAGGGCTGGATCCAAGGTACAGCTACTTGCCAGGTTCTTGAAGATATGAGTGCAGGTTGTACTTTTACTCTCTAGGAAACCTAAAACACAAAGAAGGCAGTAGTAAATAGGAAAGCATATTTTAATCAACCAAAAAGGCTGGTACTTCTGTCCTGGACTCACCTGCAGGATTGCTCTCAGCACAAACTCCCCAGGCTCCCACTCCTGCAGGCTGCCTCAGCAAGCTTATTACAGACCACTTGGGAAAGTAAGTCAGAATGGGGTCCCCAGCCTGAATAAAATATAGGAGACATTTTTCCTCACAATAAGACTGGATTGAACTATGTAAGAAAAGAGAAAACAAAAACAAAGGTTAACTCAACAGTTTGTTTACATAGATAGCACTGTCCTTCAAAAGAGCTGACAATTGTTTACCTGTTGTAGAGAAGTACCACAAAGATACCTTGCCAATTGTCTGCTTTGAGGGAAAAAACTAGACAGTTCCATCCCCTTCCTCAAGCTCACCTTGTAAAAAGGTGGTGGCAACTGGGATTGCAATGTTGAAATGAATGAATCGCCTCCAAACTCTGCAGCCAGGGCTTGGAAATTGGTTGCATTGACCTTTTGGAGCTTCTGGAAATAGTTTAATTTTGCTAAAATGTTTTTAAAAAGAAAAGTTTAGATAAAAGAAAAACATTTATTTTTAAATATCTGGCATGCCAGGTAACTAATTTAAATTTCTTTCAGCTTACATAATGATTATACTCATTGCAGAGTTGATATGCAACACATCTAAATTCTTTTTGCGTCTCATTCTCCTCCTTCCATCTCTTGGTCTCCTTCCCTTTTACAAAAGACCTATCTCCCTGTTATGTAACTAATTTTTAAAAATATATTTATTGAAGCATAAAATACATGAAGTGATGTGTACAAATGCACTAAAGTATGAACTCCAAGAAGTTTTACAAATTCACATACTGTATTACCACCACCCAGATCAAGTCATACAACACTTTCTTAAAAGATTCCAAATCAATGCTCCAGTGCTAGAGACAATAATTAAGATTTCTATCACCTCTTAATTTATTTGTAACCTGATAATTAAATTACTGTTACAGTATTAAGACCTAACTGAAGAAAAGGATCAAAGAATGTCACTCCACTCTAAGTCTCTAATTGCAAGAATAGGTATGATTAGCAATTTGTGATGAAAAAGGAATAATGGTCCTATTTGATCCACACCAGATAAGTCTCTGATACTAGATGGTACTGTTTCCATAAGAATATAGCAACGTTAGAGATAATGTTTGATCGGTTCTCCCCAATCTTCCTGTTTCCTCTGAACTTCAACTGACCAGTTCTACACTGTCCTAATATATCCAGCTCTCAGTAGTACCTTGGTTCACAAACTTAATTTGTTCTACAATTTTAGAATAGATGGCCACTTTTGTGTTTGTGTGGGAAAGATGGCCACAGTTGTGTTTGTCACTCGAAGAAGAGTTTGCAAACAAAAACAAAATTTTGTCCAACACTTCTGTCTGCAAAACAAATTGTGAACAAAAGTATTCGTGTACTGAGGTACCACTACATACAGATTAACTGGTTTTATTTCTTTTCCCTTATAATTTCTACAGTTAAGATTTCAGACACCCAAAAAGGGTATTTTCTCTAACAATTCTATACTTTCTCTTAGAGCACTGTATCACATCTACACAAGTGCCTGCAGCCATCTCTGTACAGCAAGCACTTCATCACCAAGAGAGAGGGCCGGTGAGATGGCTCAGCGGCTTAAGCGCCTGCCTGGCAAGCGCGAGGGCCCGAGTTCGACTCCCGGAACCCACATACGAAAAAGGGGCCGGTGATATCGCTCAGTGGCACGGGCGCCTGCTGGCGCGCGAGGTCCTGAGGTCGACCCCCCGGTACCCACAAAAAAAAAAAAAAAAAAAAAAAAAAAAAAGAGAGAGATGTAGGACAACAGATGGTAGATAGCACTTCGCTTTACAACTACAAGTTGTCTGCTAACTTGAAAAAAGAACATAGCAAAAACATGCTCCCTGCTCCTTTCCTTCTTCATATAATTATGGTCACTCGGACAGAGTAAAAAAGGTAACAAGACCTGAGTCACTAAAAGCTAATGAGGATCCACATTAAATAAGCTTGACCTTTATCCTCCATAATCACAACATCTCAATTATTTGACTTTTCTGTCAGATTAATCCATATTATTGGTCAGTTGAAGTTTAGAGGAAAAGGGAAGACTGGGGAGAACAGATCACATATTATCTCTAGCTTTACCATATTCCTATAGAAACAGTACCATTTTATATCAGAGACTCATCTGGTGTAGACCAAACAGGAGCATTATCATGTTCCTTTTTTCATCACAAATTGCTAATCATACCCTTTCTTGGCCATCAGCGACTTTAAAGTGCCTTCTTCATACTAAACATGAGTCCATTCCTCAGCCTCATTCAAGGAAAGTTCACTGACATAATGATCCACTATTAGTATTGGACATAGCCATATTTCTCAGGTGTTGTTGGGGAACCACTGATCCAGGAACTATGTGTAGGATGGTATGGGAATCAGGAGGGGAGAGTACAAAAAGGGAGCACCAGATGGATGTTACAGTAATGGCCCTACTACATACTCATAGGTCTGGAATTCAGACAGCAATAGAAAATTTGGAAAGGAAAGGGCAACCTTATCTTAAAATGAAGAATTCATGGGGATGGAGGTACAGATAGCACAGTGGTAGAGCACTTGCCTAGCATGAACAAGACCCTGGGATCATTCCCCAGCACTACCAAAAACAAAAGAAAAACAAAACATAACCTCACTCCTTTTACCGTTTTACCTCTTACAATCTAAATGATCATGGGATTCCTGATCACTGTTTTCAAATTCAAGTCTTCCCAAGCCGAAAACTTTTCTGAGACCAATATACTTTTGCAATTTCTTTTCTAAAATCAGATAAATCAGTCCATTGACTTTTAGGATTTAAGAGACATTTACATTTATTTTGTGTGGAAACACTGCTTGATTGACATTTTAAAAAGACAAAGCAGCTTCATATCTTCAGACATGGTATAGTTATCACTAGCAAATTTCTAAATCCATTAAAAACCCCCCAATAATAACCACTGTGTATCTTTACTGCACTCTACAGTTACAGAATGCTTTCACATCCAGGACCAATGATATAAATTTCTCATTTCATAGCTGCAGAAATGAGCCTAGAAATAAGAGATTTACTCAAGTCTGTGGAGCTTGTAAGAAAATGGCAGGACTGAAATCCTAGGCTAATGTTCCTTTACCTACCCTATTGCTTCATGAAAACAGCAAAACCAAGGTTGGCATAGACTCATTTGTCAAAAACATTTATTTGGTGCCTACAATGTGGCAGGCACTGGGAATTCAATGAGTGCTGTCACGGAGACTGTAGCAAGTAGAGGAGAGTCTGATTAGCTAAGAGGGATGACTGAAAGTACTGAAATTCAAGTTCTATATGAGTCATCTGATCCATAGCCTGGAGGACCTAACAAATTGCAAAAGTTATCTAAGGGGTTGGGAGTGAGAGTGAGCAGGGGAAGGGACAGAAGGAGAAAGGGTGACACAGATTCAAAGAACAAAACCAAAAAGATTAAAAAAGAAACAGCTAAAGACAAAGCCACGTCTCAATAAAATGTAAGATAGTAAGAGCTAACACGTTTCTACTCACAATTGTTCACATGGACACAAAACTGTCTGATGCCATTTGAATCCATGAAAACTCTGGAAGGATATGGGGAATTACTCCTGAAGATAAGAGAGTCGTCCACACACACCCAACTTGAAGATCTGTGGGGAAAGAGGATGAAGATACATTTAGGAGGCAGAGGTAGGTCTATAGAACAGTGTTCTACAGACGTCAGATGCTGAAGACAGGCTCCTTGGGCAGCTACAGCGAAACACCCAACGTCTGCTGGACACTGTTCTAAAGAATCAAAAAGGAAGGTCACACCTGGGATAAACCAAGGGGGCAATCTAAGAGTGAAGGTAGGGGTACGGAGTATTAAAGCTAACTTTTCCTACTTCCAAATATTACCCATTGAAGGCCCCCATCCCCTTTAGGATTCAAGCTGAGCACCCCAGTTCACCTTACGCTGCCTGGAAGGCAAAAGGAGAAAACAGTCCTCGGATAGAGAAGGTAGCAGTCTCTGTCGCAGCAGCAATTTAGATCGCAGGCACCAAGAGTCAAATCACAGACACAGGTCGGTAAGACTATGAAAGTACAACAAAAAGAGTGGGATGAAGATCCCCTAACTCTTCCAAGTACTATTTCCCTTTCTCCCGGCAGCCCCAGTTCGCGCTTTATGGCAAGTCAACTTTTTTTTCACATAATTTCATAACTGAAAAGTCAGCATCTCCCACCCCACCACCCTGCCCTCACCTGGAAAGAGGTCCACAGTCTTATTCTCCGGCGCCGAGGGAGTCACAAGAAGGGGGCCCATCGTAGAGAGCCCAGGGACGCCCTGGGAAGTTGGAGACCCCACTGCGGAGGGCTGTAGGGTCCCTCCCTGAGTCAGTGGCTTCAGGACTGAAGAGGTGGGCGCTGCTCCTGATAGGAAGGTAGAGGGCTGAGGACGGGCGCCTTCGAGAAGCATCAGGAAGAACACCGGCAGCAGCACAAGCTGCGAGGCGTACATGGGGCAGTCGAGGCGCAGCAGGCTCCAACGTCTAACTCCCGCGGGTCCAGATGTTGCTAGAGAGTGGGTGGGAGCAGTCGCACGACGTCTGACGTTATCCATCTTCTCATTGGCTCGCGGCGATTGCGAGAGAGACCTTTAACCAATAAGAAGCAGGTTTGTTAGAGTTCTCTCAACTGTCCTTAGGCCCGGCCCACCTCCTTAGGCCAGCCAGGCACTGCCTCCGTCGCCTGGCAACCGCCGCGTGCCAAGGAGCCCTTGCTGCATCTCCCCGCTAGATGGCAGTAGGAGTTCGGTTGACAGACCACGTCACTGAGTGTGGCTCAGACTGCAGGGCCCAGAGTGAGTCTTTCCTGGGTGCAGGGAGAACTAGAATTGCATATTTTTTCATCCCGAATTTCTGTGGTGAGAAACTCGTTCCATTGGAAGGATAATGATCTTAGGGACGAAAATACAAACGTTAAAGCGTTTCTAAGGTCACATGCCTTAAAAAAAATGTGTCCCCTAAGTATAATATTTTTGGGAAATACATTAAGAGTAATGCTTCTTAAATTTTAACTTTGAGAAATTTGTTTAAAACTTTAGTAAATGCGTTTTATCATTAAAGGCGGACTGAATATTGCTCTAAAATAGAGACGGGAGATTAGGAATAAGGAAACAGAGTTGGGAAAAGTATGAAGAAAGAGAAAGTTCAAAACGAAGAAACATTTTCCAGGAGGTGAGAAGAAAATAAGAAATGGCTAGAATAGAAATAGCAAGTGATGGAGAAAAAACTAGTATTTTGTCATTAAAAAGGTCACGTGTAAAACTCTTCAAAATGCTTTTGCTTTCCTCGGAAATAGCAAGCCTCTTCCAAGTATCTAAACCAGAAATGTCCAGTCAAATTTTCTGCATTCTTGGAACCACCCGAGCTGTATGCGCACTGTGCATAAGCATGTGTGGCGATTGCACGCTAGAAATATGCCCGTGTGACTAAGGGACTGAGTTTATTTTACATTCTAATTCAAAGTTAAATAACCATAGTTGACTAGTAGCTATTGTATTGGGCAGTATCATTGTATTGTATTGGACTCTAGATCAAAATCTCAGTTCTCTAAACTCAGTATTTTCCCGCCTCCATAGTTCTGGATTATTTCAGTTATTTGGTTTGGGGACATAAATTAAGAGGTGTTAAGAGTTATCTAAAATCTAGCACATTATTTAAAATCTAGTCAATAACTACCTTTCCAGGTGAATCACTTAGGCAGATAAGTTTTAGGTCACCTGAACTTCCTCATATTCTCAGAGAAGATCTCAATTTTCTAATATTTTGAAGTCAGTACCTAAAGGTATCTGTATTATAAATATTCTCAAACATATGTGATGGGGGGATGAACTGCTATGAGTGATACCCATTTTTGTGGTTTGTCTTAAACATTTACCTATCCTGTTAATAATTTCCATCAGAAAGGCCAAGTTCAGGTTATTCAGTTACATGTATTTATCAGAATGTAAGATGTATAATGTATTGTGTCTATTTTGTTCATTGGTGTATCCACTTGCATAAGGCAGTGAATAGGACATATTAGATATGCATTAAGTACTTAAGAAATATATTAAAAACTGTTTTGTTGAATTCTTTAGATCTGTTAGGAATATATGTTTTATTTCAGGATTACATGTCTTTCTGTAACATTTCCGTTGTACATCTGGTCAGAGACCATTTTAGATTTCAAAGTTTAGAATTCCAATTGCAACTCTCAATCAGTGTTAAGTTATTCCTGAATTCATTAGTGTTGGCAAAAGAGTCTGTTGGCTGAAGTAATTTCAGGGTTGAGTAATAAGAAAATGTTTCAGAATCATCTGAATTGCTTTTTCTTATTTTCGAATTTTAGCACTTGAAAAATTTTTAGAAAAGTTAATTTTTTCTTTTTCTGTCTTTTATTATAGTTGATTAAAAGATTATTCATATTACTGCTGTTATGTGTAGGAATCTCTGTAAGACAGAATCTCAATTTTTTAATATTAAAGTATGGGAGGTAATTTTGAGGAAAGAGAATAAAATTTATTCACATGTGTCATGCAGATGCCGGTTTTAACATGGGGACCAAATTAAATCTTTTAATATGACATCACCTTAGAAGCAAAGATTTCCAAATTAGATCATATGATACCAGCAGCTGTCTGTGTTTGGATTTTAAAATGTTCAATATGTGACTGGAAATTTAGCCGTGAGACTGGATCAAGATGGCAGACTGAGAACAAGTTCTAGTTTCTCCCAACTTCTCCCTCTTTCGCAAATCTCTTTCTCAAAATTACAGAAAAGTTAGATGGATACATAGACTCATGTACATTCACTTATATACTTTGGTGATGAAAAGCCATTGTTTCCAAAGGCTCACATGTAAATAGTTTGGTCCCCAGCCTATGGCACTACTGTGAGATGATGGAGGTTTTAAGAGGTGGCACCAAGGGGAGGAAGGTAATTGGGTATGTGCTGTCACAGGGGATATTGGGATGCTGCCCCTTCCTGTCTTTTGCTTTGCTTCCTGGCTACCATGAGGTGAGTTCTTTCCTCCACTATGTGCTGCTAGTAGAATGTACTGTACTGGCTCACCACAGGCCTAAATGCAATGGGGTCAATCAACCAGGGATTTAAACCTCCAAAAATTTGAGCCAAAATAAGTCTTTCTTCCTTAAATGTTTATTTTTTCAGGTATTTTTGTCACAGTGACAGAAAGTTGATAGAGCATTAACCAAATGACTTAATAAACACATAAGGGCAGCTCGATATCATTATTAATTAGGGAAATTCAAATGAAGGCAACAATAAAATATAATTACAAAACTTTTACAGCAGTTAAAATTTTAGAAGACTGACAATGCCTAGTTTTAGTGAGGTTGCGGAGTTACTGGGACTCTCACTGGCTCCTGATGGTAGTGAGGTGGGATATTAGGGCTAGGGCAAAACCAGTCAAACATCTGGGTGGAATATTTCAAAGTCATGGCGACTCAGGGCACATATGCAGAACACAGGATCCAAAATGACTCTGCAGTTCCTGAGCACTGTACATGGAAACATCAGAAAAGTGCTATTTTCAATTCTTCATAGATGTCTAGTATGAAGTGAAGTGAGTTTTTCAATTTTTTTTTTTTTATGTGGGTACCGGGGATCGAACTCAGGACCTCACACTTGCCAGGCAGGCACTTATACCACTGAGCCACCTCACCGGCCTGAGTCTTTCAACTGAATAAGCCAAATGAATTTTTGATAGAACAACTGTCCCAACACCTTATCTGCACAAGGGATAAGCCAATCCATGAATTCCAGATACAAAAGACCCCTTCCCTTGTCCTTTCCACCATCGTGAATCTGTTCACCAGCCTGCTCTCACTCTGCACAATGTACTTTTTCTACCATCAATAAATGTACATCTTGCTACCTTTTATGTGTGTCGTTTCTACTTCTTTGTTCAGGACACCAAGTACCTGGAAAGAATTCCCATGAAACACACCACCAGGTAACAGTGGTATAAATTGTTGGAACCATCTATGTACAGTTACGATTTATATAATGAAACTAACATATGCATATCCTATGATTTAGCAAAGTATATTCTTTTAGGCATATATGTAATAGAAATATGTATATATATTTACCAAAAGACTTGTGTGAGAACATTCTAGCACAGTATTATTTATAATAGCTCTGAACTGGAATCAACGCAATTGACCATTAAGAGCAAAGTGTGTATCAATTATGGTATGCTTATATAATGGAATGATATTGCAGTGAAAATGAAGTACTGCCAAGCAAAAACTTGGTTTAATCTAGCAAACATAATGATGTAAAAAAGCAAGATACAAAAAAAAATATGGTACTACTTTATTTTTCTTTGTATTTTATGAAAAAATAAAACAAATATTCATAATCAAATAAGAGAATAACAACAGTTATTATACTCTGTATCATTACCTTCAAAGTAGATACTCAGTACAAAACATAAGCCAAAAAGATTTTTACAAAAAAGAAACAGATAATAATACCAACTTGGCTGGACATAGTGGCACATGTCTCTAATCTCAGCACTCAGGAGGCTGAGGCAGGAGGTGTAAGAGGAATTTTCCCTTCTGGGAATGCACAATCCATGCTATCCTCCTCCTCCCAATGTTAGGGGAATTAAGCTGTTACAGTTTAAAGTTGCCTAAATTAGATAAGAATGAGAACAGAGCTGACCAGGGATTACGAGATAAGAACAACCCCATGACTAAGGAATTTACAAAGTAGGAGACATCCTCCGCCGCCCAGCCTTAAACTTCCATATGATTATCTTCTCCCAATGAATGTAAAAAGCTGTTTAAACTAACCAATGCCATCTGCTTCTCTAACCGCGCTTGCAAAGACCCCTCCTCCCTTTGTTCTATAGGCTTATAAGCGCTGCACAGGCTTAGCTCGGGGCTCTCTGTTCCTGCGTGTTCAGTGAGCCCCACGCATGCTTGGTCAATAAAACCCCTTGCCTTTTGCATGAGAGAACGCTTCTTGGAGTCTTCCTTCACGCAGCGGGCATCTCAACCCTAACATTGGGGGCTCGTCCGGGATTGGAGATTGTCCCCTGCGTGGGAGGGCTTCAACAGCCACCTCTTGGGGTAAGTACTGCCGTTTCTCTCTCTCTCTCTCTCTCTCTCTCTCTCTCTCTCTCTCTCTCTCTCTCTTTGCCTCTCTTTGTCTTACTTTCACTTTGCAATCGCCTAGTTTTTGTTGTGACTGGCACCAAGATGCGTGAGCTCTTGGTCCAAGTGACTTGCCTCTGGGCTTCTGGGTCACAAGTCACTTCCCCGGGGGACGCCTCGGGGATTATAGGTCCATAGGGCCTATTCAGCGGGGGATTCCCCGGTTGTGTTTCTACATAGACTCCTGGAGCCTACCTCCTGGGCTCCTGAGGGTCTATTCAGCGGGGGATTCCCCGGTTGTGATTCCACATAGACTCCTGGAGCCTACCTCATGGGCTCCTGAGGGTCTATTCAGCGGGGGATTCCCCGGTTGTAACTCTTTCACTTCCTCTTCTGGGGAAGTTGTGTACACCGGCATTTGTCTATTATCTTGGTCTTAGTGTTTGTCTGTCTTTGTTTGTTTGGTGCCACTAACCTCTTTTGTTCCACAGCACCCACCATGGGACAAACAACATCCACCCCCCCTCTCTTTCACTCTAGATCATTGGCCAGATGTTTGAGAAAGGCCTTGTAAAAATCCCAGAAAGGTGATATAGTAAAGAATGCAGTTTCCATGGCAACCAAGGACTTTGTAAGGCCTCCAAAAGTATATTTAAGGAGGAGGACACAAAAGCTCGGGGTCAGCTTCTGCTGTCCCTGGCCGGCATCAATTAAAGAATTCATTTGTTTCTCAAATCTCGTCTTCCTGTGAGTGAATCTATTTTGTGATTTTTGCCGTAACATTTTGGAGGCCCCAGCGAGATCCTCACAGGGAGATCCTCATTTGAGGGGGCCTCAGTGCCTCCTTGCCTGGCAGCTAACCCTTGGGGGGCCAAGGCGCCAAAAAGCTGATCTTTCAGCTGGCCACCCCAGATCAGCTGCAAGGCAGGACGCAAGGCTACGAGACAGAGACAACTGAATTCCCGCTTCCCGACCAAGGTAAGCGTGCTTGTAATTCGGTTTCTGGTTTGGCAATTTGCCCAAGGCTCGTCCAGGTATCTGTTCTGTGCTAGCGTCTGTTCTGTTTAAACCTGTGAGAGCTAGGCCACCGGACACAATGTTTTGCTGTCTGTCAGAGGTCGTCCTCTGAATCTGTTCCAAATTTGAGGTCGGGAGCGGTGTGGTTATTGTTCCCGGGATTGTCTGTTTTTATATGTGTGTGCATGCTCCTTTGTGTTGCATCCATACCCACCCCCCCTGCGCCTGCGCTTCCAAGTCACTGTTCAACCTGCCAGTGGGAGACCATTTGTTAGTCTCAAAATTTTGTTAGCATTTCAGATTGAGTGGAGGGGACAGGACTTGCATAGATAAATCGTAACTGCGGGTTACTGTATTGTCCGAGCCATTGATAATGAGTTCCGTTGGTAGTAAGTCAACTGTTTTGAAAATGTATGCTTAACAATTTTGATAAGTTCAAAGCGGATTATAGAGTTAAGATAAAGAAGGGAGGCTCCAAAACTTCTGTGAGCTTGAATGGCCCACATTCAATGTGGGATGATTAGCTAAAGGGTTGCTCGGTCCCCAGGTAATCAATGGAGTATGAAATATTGTCACCGGAAAGCCTGAACACCCAGATTAGTTTCCATATATAAACTACTGGTTGTACGTGGTGCGAGTGCTGCCCCAATGGCCAGCCTGGACGTCACCAGCCTGGCGCTGCCTGCAAGCATCTAGGAAAGTTTTACAGGAGAAATCTAATTACAAATTTTGCACTTATACTTTTGGTTTTCAGTTTAAACTGATGTGCATAAAACTTTTCTTGTGCACTACAAACTCCTGAGTGATGATTAATCAAAATTACTATCTAAAAGGAGAAATGTAAATTGCCTTTGTCAAAACATCAAGTAAGCTGAGTAAGCCACAGTGGGAAACACAAGCTGGGTGCCCTGGCTCAAAACACCTGGGACAAAAACCTTCTCCTGAAGCACGCTTTTCTCTTTCTCTGCACACAAAGAGGGTCTCTACTCTTAAATCACAAATGGCTGCAGCATTTGCAGCTAGCGGGAAACTGGGTGTAATTGTAACAACCCAGGAACAAGGGGTCAAAATAAGTTTTGACAAAGATATATCAAAGGAAATTTATATAAATGATATTCCTACAGAGAGAATGCTAATAGAGTAAAAGGAAGGTTTGAGTATGTGACAGAGGGTATGGAGATGACTGAGTTGGAAGCTACATAAAAGGAAAACATGAAAGTTGTCAGTATTTTTATGAAGGAATTTATTTTTTGTTTCTTCCAAATTCTTATAAGAGATCTCTGCTATTGACCTACAAATAATTTTGACTAGTCTATTTGTAATTACAAACTTCTAAAAATAAGAGTTACTATAATTTAATTTGGCCAATATATATATATATATATATATATATATATATATATGAGTGCACTCTGATTTTTTGATTAAATTTGTCTGTATGTTTTGTTTTTCTGTGTGCCCAACCTGTAAACAGCTGTTTTATTTGAGCTCAACAAATTTTCTTTTTGCATTTTTGGATTTTTGAAACGTTTGTCTGGTATGCTTCCACCAAAAGTTGCCAGCTGACCAAAATGATGTTAAAATTGGTTTTATAAAAGTAGTACATGTTCTGTTTATTGTTATATTAAGAATTGAGAGTTTCTTATTTGTTCAAAATAATGTGTTAAGTGATCTGGTTTTCATAAATCATCAAAAATTGTTAGACAAAATATATTATTATAGAGATGAACATTTTCTTTCTTTCAGATTCAGACACCTGCCTTTGCTCATGCTCCAGATATTTATGATAAGAGGTTCATACTGATATAAGGTCACCAGTCAAATGATAATTTTAACAAAAACCTATGTAGTGTATATGCTATATACGTGCCACAGTACTTAGAGATGCCCAGGTATGTCATAAAATATCTTCAGTGATGTCTTATTGAAAGACAAGTTAGGTAAAAACATCTTATGTACTAGATAGAAATAATTGACTAAAAGGCTCAAATCTGTATGCTGACTGTATAGTTTTTAGGGTTTGTGTTACAAGATGGGACACACGTGCTGTCAGTCTCACATATCCAGGCCCTTTGTGGCCTAAAAGGAGGCTGCAACTAGAAAGAACTTAAGGAAATTCCTGGGAAATGGTTGGATACTACTGTCTTTGGGTTCCAAGTTTTGCAGCCATTGCAAAACCCCTATATGAGGCCGTAAAGGGAGGAAACAACCCCTTTGCTCAAATGGAGTCCTGAGTACCAGACAGCCTTCGGAGTCCTAAAAGAAAGATTGGTGACAGCCCAACTGGATTTACAGGACACTCCCCTCCAGAACCCTGGCCTGACCCTGTTTTCGGATGACAATAGCATGGTAATCGATGGGGTTTGGAGGGTGGGAGCAACGGTTGTCACCTCGGAGCCAACCATCCAGTCAGAGGCTCTGCCTCCTGGGACATTTTGTAATACAAGATTCGCACAGCCACAGCAGCTTGGGAAAGATTCTATGGCAACATCACTTGGCTGTTAATTATTTCCAGACTATGGACCTTATGTGCTTCAGTGACTGAGAGGGGCACTAACTGAGCCCACAACAACCCTGTCTCCTAGCCACACAACGACTAGGTGTCCGGAGACAAAGAACTGTGCCATTTAAAGATGTTAAAGTGGATTTTACTAAAATTAAACCCACCAGCGGAAATGAGAGATACTTAGTAGTTTTGATTTGTACCTATTCAGGATGGGTGGAGGCCTTCCCACTAAGACTGAAACATCGAGAAAGATGATAAAAGCTTTGATGGAGCTGATCATTCTATGGTATGGACTCCCCATAACGGTAGGTTCAGATAATGGACCTGCTTTTGTGGGTAAAATGGTCAAAGGCCTTACAGCTGTGCTGGGGCTAAAATAAAAACTCCATACTATATATTGGCCACAAAGCCAAGCCAAGTAAAAAGACAAAACTGTACTTTAAAAACCACCCTGACAAAGTTATGCCAAGAGACTGGGGCTAACTGGGTTATTGTGCTCCCAGCGGCTCTCTTGCAGTTGTGGTGCACACTGTACCGAGGTGGACTAACTCCATTTGAGATAATGTTTGGGAGCCTCCCCCACTGATACCTGTTTTGAATAGATTACAGGAGATGGGAACTTTGAACTTACACCAACAGATAAAGGCACTGCACCAGATGCTTCAGAAACTTCAGCAGACTGTTATGGAGACATCTGATCCCCATGCCCATGCCAGTCCACTCCTTCAAATCCAGGAGACCAAGTCCTGATTACAGCCTAAAAGAGGAGCCTCTCCAAACAAAGTGGGAGGGACCCCACGAGGTAACCCTAACCACGCCCACTGCTCTTAAACTTTCAGGTTGTGCTCTGTGGATTCATCACTCGAGAGTCAAAAAGTGGGCCCCTGAGGAGCCAGCGCCACCACCGCCACCACCTGTGCCAGGGACCTGCTCACTGCGTCGCTCTCAAAGACTCCAGCACAGGCTAACTGCGACTGGGCCCACGTCATGACTCCTGTTACTGTCCTGCTTCCAGCTCTGCTGCTGTTTCTTCTGCTACCCCTGGGGAAAGCCAGTTTGCAGATAAGAACAATTGGCCCCGACAGATTTGGGGAACATCTCTGCAATTATACAGTTAAACGCCTGCAGGTTGACTCTATTAGACTTAAGCAGGCTGTGATGGCATCACAACGTAGCCCCTGTGACCAGCAGACTGTTGTCTTTGTAATCCCCATATGCTACTTTTGGAACCCCCACTGGTGACGGGACAAAGGGCCCACAGACTTCTTCCCTGCGTGTGAAGTCCAGAAAAAGGCAATTAGCAAAGAAAGTTCAGACATAGACCTGGTAACTTTTGGGCTATATATGTGCCCAAAAGTAAAAGGGGGAAGCTGTGACAATGAAAGGGCAGCATACTGCCCACACTGGGGTTATGAAACCATAGGGCTCTGGGGGAGCTGATTTAGCAGGGCCCCAGTGTCACGAGACCCAGATCCTCTGACCCATTGGTGGGCCCAAAATGATAAATACATCCAAGTATATAGAGAAAAGCGGAAAGGCTGCAAAACTGGATACTCGGGCCGGTTTTGTTTGCAGGTCAGGATTATCCTCAAGGATGTCTATGATCCAATCTGGGCAACAGGGCTTAATTGGGGAGTCCATATGAGGTTACAAAAGATAGGGGGATGGACAGATCCGGGGATCTTTATCCACATATCAAGGGTAAAGATGACGCCCCCAAAACCTGCTGCCCCTTTCCCCGCTCTTTTTGGTGAGTTACATCGCCCTGAGAGTTCCAAGCCAAAGGTGCTACCCAAGACCCTTTCAAAAGGTAATGTCTCAAACCTGGAAATTGTTCGAGCCAACACAGACAAGGTGAACATACAATCTGAGATTCAATGAGACTCACCTACTCCTCAAAATGTCAAACCCTGGTTTAGCCAAAAGCTGCTGGATGTATATCAGGCCGAGTCCGCCCTTTTATGAAGCTATTGCTTCCGTGGTTGAGGTCGCACCCAATCACATAATCTACACCCCAGAAAAG
This sequence comes from Erethizon dorsatum, assembly GCA_028451465.1. Classification (NCBI taxonomy): domain Eukaryota; kingdom Metazoa; phylum Chordata; class Mammalia; order Rodentia; family Erethizontidae; genus Erethizon; species Erethizon dorsatum. The sequence continues at coordinate 121,630,619 of CM051822.1, read as the reverse complement.
AAAGAGCCGCTGCCCTTACTCATGATAGAAAATGTTTATGGACAGGGATTCTGTGTTGGTAAAGGTCTTAACCAGGTCGTCTGCAGCAAGACCCTGCCACAAGACTCTACCTACCGGGCACCTCCAGGATCCTGGTTTTTCTGTCCAAATGGACTGTTTAAGTGTCTAGATCATAGGCAAAAGTTTACAAAGACAGGCCCCTGCCTTTTAACAATGCTTGTCCCCCCGAGTAACAGCTCTCCAAGGAGATCTTGGGCTCCGAAGTCTGCCTGCCAACCATCAGGCACAATGTAAACGAGAGGCAATTGTGTTGGTGCTAGTCGGGGTGAGCATAGCTGGAGCTCTTGGAATGGGTGCAAGAGCAATAGCCCATTCAGAAACGGGCCTCCAGAGGCTTGACAGAATAACTCACAGCATAGAACAAAGTGTGGCAGGGGTATGAAATGTGGTCAAACAATTACATGACCAGCTAAACTCCCTGGCAGAAGTGGTCCTGCAAAACAAGAGAGGTCTTAACCTGCTCTTTATAAAACAAGGGGAACTCTGCACCGCTCTGGGAGACAAGTTAGAACGGGAGGCCAAAGAACGAGAAAGAACATATTACAATAATCAAGGGTGGTATGAGACACTGCTTAATTAGAACCCTGGACTGGCCTCCATTATTGTTGGGATCACAGGGCACTCCGATCTCTAAGATTAGAAATTTACAAAACAAAAAAGGGGGGAATGTAAGAGGAATTTTCCCTTCTGGGAATGCACAATCCATGCTATCCTCCTCCTCCCAATGTTAGGGGAATTAAGCTGTTACAGTTTAAAGTTGCCTAAATTAGATAAGAATGAGAACAGAGCTGACCAGGGATCTGGGTTACGAGATAAGAACAACCCCATGACTAAGGAATTTACAAAATAGGAGACATCCTCCGCCGCCCAGCCTTAAACTTCCATATGATTATCTTCTCCCAATGAATATAAAAAGCTGTTTAAACTAACCAATGCCATCTGCTTCTCTAACCGCGCTTGCAAAGACCCCTCCTCCCTTTGTTCTATAGGCTTATAAGCGCTGCACAGGCTTAGCTCGGGGCTCTCTGTTCCTGCGTGTTCAGTGAGCCCCACGCATGCTTGGTCAATAAAACCCCTTGCCTTTTGCATGAGAGAACGCTTCTTGGAGTCTTCCTTCGCGCGGCGGGCGTCTCAACCCTAACAGAGGATTGCCACGAGTTCAAGGCCAGACTGGGCTACATAGTGAATTCAAGGTCTGCCTGAGCTTCTTGGTGAGACCCTGTCTCAAAAAACTAACCCCCCAAAAAAACCACCCCTACAAACTTCCTTTTTCAATGAACTAAGAAAAACTATTCTTATAAATGAAACAAATTAGCATATTTATTGAAATGTTTTTAAAACAACTGAATATGTAATGGGGATGCGTTTGAACATCTCTCTACTTCCTATTTATCTCTTTTCCATTTTGCTCTTCGTGTGTGTGTGTGTGTGTATTATTTCTCATTTAAGAAAAACAATGTGATATTTGGGCTTCTGTGTTTGGCTTATTTCACTTAACATTATGTTCTTAACTTGCATCCATTTACCTACAGATGCCTCAAGTTTATATTTCTTAGTGGCAGTGTAGTACTCCATTGTGTATAAATACTACATTTCTACATTTTCCTTATCCATTTATCTGTTGATGGATATATACTCTTTCCAAGGTCTAGCTATTATAAATTGTGCTGCTATAAACATGGGTATGCATGTATCTCTGTAATATGATTTTAACTCTTTTGGTTACCGAGGAGGGGGTTGGCTGGGCCAAATGGAATTTCTACTTTCATTTTTTGAGGAATCTCCACAGATTTCCGTAGTGGTTGTACTAGTTTACATTCTCACCAACAATGTGTAGAGTTCCTTTTCCCCCACATCCTCACCAGCATTTATTATTATTAGATTTTTTGATGATAGCCATTCTTTCTGGGGTAAGATGGTGTCAGGGTAGTTATGTACAACTTAACTTAATACAGTTAAAATCTAGGCATGAAGTTAAATAAGTATTTTGTGATATTTGGATTTTTATTAATACATGTTTGCAGTACATAACGATTACATTTATCATGAGGAGTTGGTATATGTACATAACACATTTCACCTTTTTTTGTCCCCTACTGCTCTCATCCCTCCCTTCTTCCAACTCTTGGTCCCTTTCCCATTTGGAAAAACTCTGTTTCCACTATTCTTCCTTAAATTATTTTTTTTCCATCCCCTTTCCTTTACTTTCTTCTCCTCTCCTTCCATCTCTTGTTCCTCTTCCCATTTGAAAAATATCTCCTTACTTCCTATTATCTTTTATTTTGCTCTTTATTTATATTTTGGGCTTTTCATATAAGAGAAACCATGTGGTATTTAAACTTGTGTGTCTGATTTATTTCACTTAATAATATGGTCTCAAGGTATTTGGATTTTTAAAGAAAAGAGGTATAACTTCATCAAAAAATTCTACTCTGGCAGCAAAAGAACAGCAGTGAGATAAGTTATCTCAGTATCATAATTATAAATTGAAAGTTCCCCCTTTTTTGTCTCTACCACTGCAGTAAAGGCACAGAGCACTTCCATATCAAAGATCCCTCCTGCTATCCTTTCATAACCACACCCACCCCTTCCTACCACTCCTCCCCATGATGCAGTTTTAACCATCATTAATTCTTACAATAACCATGATTAAAATAATTCTATAATGTATTTAAACAATGGCTTTGATCCATTTATCTAATTAAATCAAACAAATAGTGTCTATACGTTAAATAGAAAGTGTGGAAGCTCTAGTGGAATTCATATCCTTGCTTTTAAAGATATTTTTTAAAATGAATATATTGTAGATCAAAGAAGCATGACTTTAAATTTAAAACACTTTAAACAAATTTTCTTTATCCATTTGGTATTAACAGCAAGCATTGCACTGATTTACTGTTGCTCCTAAATAGAAACTCATCTGTGATACTAGCTTATGCCTTAATGTAAGAGTGATATCTATGTTTTCTTTTCTTCTTTGATTTTCTTTCTCATTTCATTCTTTAGACACTGTCTGCATTTCCATCTTTTCTCCAGTCTGAATCTGTGTAAGTTTCATATTGTGGCAAAAACTATTAGCTGCTGCCCACATATTCATTCTTCCTTTTTTCTCAAATAAAGAGAACTTCAGTTTTTGCTGAGCACAATGTAGCCAAAAGATGACATTGCTCAGCCTCTTTCACAGTTAGATGTGGCCTTGCATATAATTCTGACCAATTAAATATATGTTAAGGAATTTATAGGACTTGGAGGAAATATGAGAAATGAAGGGCATTTCTATTTTCCTTCCTTCTCATTCTGCTACTGAGATGTTGAATGAGATGACTGGAACTTAAGCAGTCATTTTGGAACATGAGAAGACATGCTAAGCAAAATGAAAGAAACTTAGATTCCTAATGGCCATGGACCCCTCGCACCTCCCCAAGTTTTGCTACTTCTTGACTTCTTTCATATGGAGGGGAAATAGTTTTATTTTACTGAAGCCATTGTCATTTTGGAGTTTTCTGTTATAGGTAGCCTAACTGTATAACCTTTCTAATGCAATATTATCCTCTGTATGTGTGTGTGTGTTTGCATGTGTGTGTAAGTGTGGTGTGTAATTTGTTTACTGGTTGAATGCTTAGCTACCTTCTATATTTTTTGCAACACAGTTTAAGCAATCATATATATATCAATATTAAGACCATATTATTAAACACTTGTTAATAATAGTATTAAGCGATCTTAAATGTGTCTGATTTATTTCACTTTAGATTATTATCTCGAGGTGCATCCATTTTCCTACAAATGACTCAAGTTTATCCTTCTTTATGGCAGAGTTGTACTCCATTGTATATAAATACCACATTTTCTTTATCCATTCATCTTTTGATGGGCATATGGGCTGTTTCTAAGACTTAGCTCTTATAAATTATGCTGCTACAAACATGGATGTGCATATATCACTGTGGTATGATGCTTTTAACTCTTTTGGGAAGATACCTAGAAGGGGAACAGCTGTGTCAAATGGAACCTCTAGTTTTAGTTTTCCGAGGAATCTCCATACTGATTTCCATAGTGGTTGTATCAGTTTACACTCCCACCAGCAACAGAGAAGGATTCCTTTTTGCCCACAGCCCCACCAGCGTTTGTTATTGACTGATTTCTTGATGATAACTGTTCTTTCTGGAGTGATATGGAATCTCAGTGTTGTTTTAACTTGCATTTCTCAAATGACCACTGACATTGAGCATTTTTTCATATATTTATTTGCTGTTTGTACTTCTTCATTTGGGAAATGCCTACTCATTTCAGATGCCCATTTTTGGATTGGGTCTTTAAATTTTGGGGGGTTCTGATTTTTTTGAGTTCTTTATATATTTTAGATGTTAGTCCTTTGTCTGTGGAATGGCTGGTAAAATTTTTTCCCATTCTGTGAGGCATCTATTCACTCTGCTGGTAGTTTATTTTGTTGTGCAAAAGCTTTTTAATTTGATGTGATCTCAGTTGTTAATTCTTTGTAATATTTCCTGTGTGATCGGGGTTTTGTTCATAAAGTCTTTGCCTGTTCCTATATCTTCTAAAATTTTACCTGTCCTATCTGCCAGCAGATTGTTTTTTCTACATTCAGATCTTTGATCCATTTCAATTTTAATTTAGTGCATGGTGGGAGATATTGGTCTAGGTTCAATTTTTGGCATGGGGAAATCTAGTTTTCCTGGCACCATTTATTGAACAAGCTGTCTTTCTTCCAGTGAAAATGTTTGGCCCCTTTGTCAAAGATAAGGTACCTGAGTATGCTTGGAATTCTTTCTGCATCTTCTATTCTGTTCCATCGATCTTTGGATCTGTTTTTTTGCCAGTACCATGCTGTTTTTATCATGGTAGCTTTGTAGTATGACTTAAAATTGGGGATTGTGATGCCTCCTGCCTTACCCTTTTTGCCCAGAATTGTTAGGTCTCTTCTGGTTCCATATGAATTTTAGAATTGTTTTCTTTAGTTCTGTGAGTTACACTATTGGTATTTTGATTCAGATTGCATTAAATCTATATAACAGTTTTGGAAGTATGGCCATATTCACTATATTGGTTTTGCTTATCTAATAACAGGGGATATCTTTCCATTTTCCTGATATCCTCTTTGATCTTTTTCAGAGTACTGTAGTTTTCAATGAAAAGATCTTTCACTTTCTTGGTGAGATTGATTTTTGTTATTTCATTTTTTTTTTTTTTGATGCTATTGTGAAAGGTGTTTCCCTAATTTTTGGTGTAATGGTGCCATTATTATAGACTATAAATAAATAAAATACAGATGTACTAAATTTTGATCTATAAAAATTTAGACTTATGTCCTAAAGCCAAAATAGCTGTAACTATTTAGACATATGAATATACTTTGTAGAAGATAGATAGTTTTCTTTCTGCTCCTGCTCCAGAGTAAATCTAACCCATCTCCCATTTTCTCTCCCCAGCTGTAGTAGGTATCCTATCTACCAGTAACCAGTGTTCTCAGCTCAATCTGTGTGGGATTAAAGACGTCCCCCTGACAGAGGAAGGCTTTTAAAATTCAATTTAGGTGAAAATAAGTTACCTCTCCACTTCCCATTCCCACCATTGTATTTTATCTGTGCCTTTAAGCAAGCTGATATCCTCCTATTAAACACACACACACACACACACACACACACACACACACCTTGCAGATTAACCTTACATTCTGTAATGGAGAAAGTTTTAGGAGGATTTCACAGTGGCTGCTATTCCCCTCCCTGCTGCTGCACCAGTGGAAGTGATGAGAGGGCCTTCTCTCCATATTCTCCCCGTCATCCCTGGACCCTGCTGGGGTTCCTGGTGGAAGAGCCTGCAGAGATGGAACTCCCCAATAACTGTGACTTCCCAAATCTTCATACTCTCAAGCTAGTCCACACTTGAACTACTCCAGACATTCTTCAAAATTCTAGTATAAACATGTAAATAATTCTAAAGTAATCATGTGAATGGCCTTTGAAAGTTTTTTTAATAACTTGAATAACCGGTGTCTTTTATAAACAGTGTCAAGGAATAACCCAGACTGGGGAGTTAATACTGTAGAACCAAACTATAAAATTTTTCACTCAAAATTTATGAGCATACTAGTTCTTTAATAATTCTTAATTATATATGTTGCAAACAAATGTGATTACATTTTCTGAAATTCTTAAGTGACTTTTGGAACTTAGGTTAAGATGTGCAAGGTTAAAATGCTCATATTCAACTAAAGTTATTTATAAATCAGGGTGCAGCACTATAGTCTTGTAATAGAAGTAAACTAAGGAGACACAGTCACCATACAACTGTTATATGAATATTATCTACATATACTTTTCAAAATATAAACCATACTGATTTTTCCTAAGGACCTAATGAAATATAAAGGGCTAATGAATATCATAGAATTATCTCACTAGAATTATCTCACCAGTTTCTACATGAATTTGTCAAAATTTGAAAGCCTTCTATGTTCAGAAATGAGCCTACTTGGAAAGTACAGGGCCTTGAAAGTTTTGTGAAACTGGTGTAATAATATATCCACCTGTGATTTGGGGTGAGACTCTCATTTTGGTTAACAATTTACAAGATTCAACTTTTTGCCAAGAGAAAAATAGGTTTTCTAGTGGGCTTATTAGAGGAATTTTAGATTATAGTATCTTCGGGCCGGTGAGACGGCTCAGTGGCTTAAGCGCCTGCCTTGCAAGCGCGAAGGCCCGAGTTCGACTCCCGGATCCCACATACGAAAAAGGGGCCAGTGATATCGCTCAGCGGCACGGGCGCCTGTTGGCGCGCGAGGTCCTGAGGTCGTCCCCCCGGTACCCACAAAAAAAAAAAAAAAAAATAGATTATAGTATCTTCAAAAGTAAGTACAGAAACAGTATGTGTAAGAGTGATTTAAGTCATCCCTCATAGTGTCTAAGCCATTCATATACTTGGAGAACACTCCTGAGTTGAAAAAGATGATTAAGAAAAAGGGATGTTCCTGATTACCACTGTACCCTGTGAGTCAGAGTTTCAATTGTAGATTTGAACTTCTTATAATGATGACTGTATATGATTGAAAAGCAGCAGAGAAGAAAGGAATAGCTTAAGCTTCTTGTTAAGAAATTTAATGAGGTTATTAAACTTATATATTAATTGACAGTTCAACACAGGTTTATTGATTAAATAACCAGTAGAATCATGGCTCTTCTGTCTTAAAAATGCAATGAAAATACAAAGAAAAGGTTTTTCCTTCAAAGCTTTTTTGCCGTGTGATACTGTTGCTTCTTCTTTTCTCTTGTATAGTTGATAAACCTAGTTGCTCAGTGATATATGAGTTTGAGTAATAGTTAAAAAGATCGTGGGCTGGTGAGATAACTCAGCAGCAGAAGCACCTGCCTAACAAACGCGAGGTACTGAGTTTGACCGCCGGTGCCCACATTAAAAAAAAAAGATCGTGAGGTATCTTAATCACTTTCCTTGTAGCTAGGACAAAATACCCAACACCCACAACTTTAAAAAAGGTGAAGTTTATTTTGGCTCGTGCTTTAGAAGTGGCAGTCCTTGCATGGTCAACGGCGTGGCAGAAGGCCCTGCGTGGAGGAAAGCTGCTCACCTCAAGGCAGCCAGGAAGAAGAGAGTGAAGGGAGGAGCTGGCAAGGGAAATAGGCCTTTCTAGGTCATGCCCCCAGTGAGCTGCCTCTTCCAACCAGACCCCCGCCTCCTGGTACCAAGTCAGCTATTGCATTCCCAAAATCCAGTCTTCTTCCAAAAGCCCCACTATGGAGTGCATGAAGCTCTTGGGGGACAGCTAGATATAAACCGTAAGATGAGGTTACCCATCTGCAAATTGCCTATGGGAGACGCATACTTTAAGGAAGTGCTGTGTCAGCTAAACTCAGCATCTATAACTTTTGTAGTAAAAATAAGGAACAGTTGTACTTGTGTTAGCAAGTTGTTTTTAAATGTTAATTTTAAAAACCATAATTAACAGAATACATGAGCAAGTGACATTGAAGTTTACTGGAATAGCCCATTTGGTGCTTAAATTACTGCACCATTTGGTGCAGTAAGCCTAAAAATCAGTAGCTTCTGGTAGCAAGGATCTTTATATTTTTGAATACCTACACTGGGCTTAAGGTATACTTTGGGAATAACTAGGATTAAAGTTTCTAATTTCTCAGGGAGTTCCTCTGTGTGGCAAAGATTCATAGCGCAAGGTGGAGTGATAATTTCTTTATTGCTATGGAGCATCCACTATAAGTTATTAAAATAAATGACTGTAATATTGTAATACTGGCCCTTTTATCACACAACAGGCGACCACCCATTTTTTTTTCTGGGTTTCTTCCTCCTTTGTAGGAATCAGGTATCTTTTGTAAAAAAATAATTGTTTATGCCAAGTAGAGGTGAATATTTAGAAACCAACTTCCAAGTATTTTTGAAACCCGTGCTGAAATTTCTCCCCTTGTCACAGATGGTGTAGACATCTCAAGTGTGTTACCTGGACTGTTTCTTCACTTGCCTGTTGTTTCTGCTTTCTCCATTTCTCTCCTGATAGGAAAAAGATTTAACGTATAATATTTAAACAAAATACTTAATGTCTACACAGTAAATTTATTCAAACTTCGAACCAGTATTGAAACTACTTGGACTGCAGCTAATAGTTTCTTAATCTCAGACTTTGAGATGAATGTAAACCGTTGTCGGTTAAGATTTGCAAGTTATTGATTCATGCTGTATGAAAAACTCCTGCCTTGAGATCATTGTTTAATAGGACCAACTTATAAAGTTTATAGACTTAAGTCTCCACGCTAAAAAGTTTGTTTTAGTACAACTCAAAACATAAAGGGACTGCCTGGATTTTGGAGTTAGTCCTAGCGTTAGGGTGGAAAGGGTGATGGCAGCTTTACAAAGAAAGACCTGTGGCACACGAAGCTTATCTTCTGTAGAAATTGTTGGGTGGGCCTATGATCAAAGGTTTATACCAGAAAAGGAAAAGAGAGCCCCCAAGCAAGGATCTGATACAATGGGTAAATATAGGAGAGAACTGGAGTCTGTTCATTAAAATCCACCCTCCTACGCACACACTTGTTTCAGGGGTTATCTGACAAGATCATTATTTCAGCAGGAAAATGAAGGTTTAATATGCCGTTTTGGATTATTCTTGTATATGTTTGTCCAAAAAAATTTCTTCTTCATTCTTGTGGTGCTTATTCATCTAAGCTGTCTCCATAGCTCCAGGGCCTCTGGATTTTGTTATTTTGTAGCATAGGCTTTTGTTTTTGCCTAGAGGTTTCTTTAGGGAATTAAGAGTTCTTTTCATTTTGTACAGTTTTTACAGCATGGATCAAACATTAGCTTAATATACAAATGTACAAAGAGAAAAAATAATCTAAAGCAGGTGAGCTTTAATGAACAAATGTATATTTTCTCTGAGTTTGAGTAGGGTATGTGGTTTTTGGTTTCTAATTACTATAAAGAAAGTTATGTCCAGTTCTCAGAATATTAATCAGTTTTTAAAAATACTACTCATTCTTGAAAAGGTAGAAATGTTAAAACTTAGAAAAATAATTAGGGTAGGGCTTAACACCATGAGAAAAATATTTATCAGCAGGTTCATTTGTTATTTTGTTTCTGGAACTTGGATTTTTAAATTTAAAAAAAAAATTTTTTTTTTTGGATGAGAAGAATAGGGCAGTATTAGGAAGGTCCTGGAAGATGCTGTTGGTTTTACTTTAAAATGAGACTCTGTTGTTTCTGTATTTTATAGTCTTCAATAAAACTTCTCAAGTGTTAAGAATTTCATCTATGGTTTTAAAAATTTAAGGTATCAACAAGCAGTTGGGCCTGGTGGGACATATTCTATAATTCCAGCACTCTGGGAGGATGAGGAAGGAAGATTTCATATTTGAGCCCAGCCTGGGCAATTTAGCCATTTAGTGAGACTGTCTCAGAATTTAAAAGGAAAGAGGGTTGGGGCTATAGATCAGTGTGAAGGCCCTGGGTTCAATCCGCAGTACCACAAAAAAGTAAAAAATATATCAAGAGGCAAATTTCAGGTTTTTATTTTTATAGTGATTCTCTTAGGAGCACCCTTAAAATAATGCGGAAATAAAATCATGTACGTTATTACTAGCAGTCTGATACCAACACCCAAACCAATCCAGAACTTTCATATTTGGATTGACAGTTGTATAAACATCAGAGTATTCATATTAATATTCTATGTAAATTAAATTAAGTATCTTTTCCTTTTAGAAAGCTTTAAAATCCTAATACAAGGCAATTGTAATTTTAGGTATTGTGAATTGGAGCAATTTTTAGCAAGTTTGGGAGTATAAAAATAATAACCCAGCAAGATTATATTACTGGATTTATATCATATTACTTGGATTTTCAATCTTCCTCAGTCTTCCCTTCTCTCCTTTAAAACATGTCAGATAGTCTAGCATTTTAAATGGAGTTCCTACCAACAAGAAATATTAAGAAAAGAACATTATGTATCATGAAAATTAACCATATAGAATTTAGCTTATCACTTCATAGGTTTTTTTTATTTAAGTACTTTTCTTTAGCCTTGCTAGGAGGCATCTACAAAACTTTCTTTCCTGATGTGTCAGTCCTGAGGGGCTGCATCGAGTATGCTTTTTACAGGGTTCAGGAGGGTAATATCTGTTTCCTCAATGTGTGTGATAATGGAGTCTCCTAGTGTGAAACAAAGAGATAACAGCTCAAAGAATGAACTACAATAACGTAGTCTTGCTTTGAGGAAAAGGGCGAAACCTTTTCCTTCCCTACACTTTTAAATCTTCCTGCTCCCACCCACTGCAAAAACTTTAAACAATAGAGTCAGCAATAAGAATGGCAGCTTTTGTTTATTTTTATGAAATATGTTGTTTCTTTAATGACTTTAAGTCTCCACCTTCTTCTACTTCTTCTTGAATGGATAGGGCAACTTAGCAAGGCCCTGTCTCAAAATAAAATATTGAAAGGGTCTGGGTGTGAGGCTCTGGGTTTCATCCCCAGCACCAAAAAAGAAAAGAAGAAAGAAGGAAAGAGAGAGAGAGAGAGAGACAGAGAGAGAGAGAGAGAGAGAGAGAGAGAGAGAGAGAAAGTTGGTAGTACATTTAAAAAAAATCACCTGGTCCGGTGAGATGGCTCAGCGGCATAAGTGCCTGCCTGGCAAGCGCGAGGGCCCGAGTTCAACTCCCGGTACCCACATATGAAAAAGGGCCGATGATATCGCTCAGTAGCATGGGCGCCTGCTAGCAAGCGCAAGGTCCTGAGGTCGACCCCTGGTACCCACAAAAATAAAAAATAAAAATAAGTAAATAAGTAAAAGCAATTACCCCAGAGTTCCATTTTGAAAATGTTAGGCCAAGTAAATGAGTAACTTTACACTGGTGAGATCTTAAGGGAACATCGGTGTGATAACCCTAAAGGAAATATTGCCTTTTGCTTCATGAATTTCTCTGGATAATCATCTCATGATTCCTGATTTTAACAAGACAGAAATACTGAAATCTTTATTTAGGAACAATGGTAATACATTTAGGACCAATGATAATAGTTTTACTAATTCACTGTGTTACTGGTCAGGGTCTGAGGAGGCTCCTCAAAGTGGAGATAGGGAACCTTGTCTCACACCACACATGGGGTAGGTTGTATGTTTGCTGACTTTCATCACAGAAAAAGAATTTTCAGGATCTGTTAGTAAGAGGTATAAAGAGGTTTCTTAAGTAGGATTTAAAAGTACACTTTCAAGCCAGGTGTGGTAGGGTTACCACGGGCTATGGGGTCTAGGGACGGGTTCCCAGGTTCTTGTGTGTGGCTAACAAAGAATTGGACATAGCACACAGCAACAAGGAGACAGCAGCAAAGTTTATTAAGCAATAAAATAGTATGCTCCAGATTGAGAGGGCTCCTGCTGGCAAAAGGCAAACGGCATGAGCCGTAGAGGGCAGAGGGTGTAGAGGTTTAAATATCCCACCTGTTTCAAGGTGCCTCCCTAGGGTCTTCCAGAGCATGAGTGACAGCATGATTGACAGGGTGCTGAGTCATGCTAGCTGCATCTGTTGTGCATTGCCTTTACCATAATTCACTCTGTTGTAATTGTATGTATAAGATACAGTCCATATGCATGAACTTTCAGTGAGCTCCAGGGAAGAATGCTTACTGTGAGTCAAGCAGGGAGGTCTAGTGCACACACATCTTGATTTGGAATTTTCCAGGGTGGGCTTAGGGTCTTTGCTTCTCTTATCTCAACCACCCTGTACTAAGCTCTGGCGCAGGGTGTATAGTTGGCCCTGGGGTGTCGCCCAGGTTCAGGTGAGTGTACATATAGCCTCCAATTGGGTTGTCTATATTAGGGTGCAGGCCTGTAATCTCAACATTCTGGGAGGCTGAGCAAGAGGATTATAAATTTGAGCCCAGCCTGGGCAATTTAGAAAGACCCTGTCTCAAAATAAAAGATAAAAGAAAAGGGTTGGGAATGTAGCTTAGTGTAAAGGCCCTGTGTTCAGTCCCTACTACCTGTGTGGGGGTGGGTGGGGCAGCACACAAAATATTGTGCAAACCCTCAAAAGAAAGGCACACTGTGGCCTGAACCTGGGTATGTTCATGTGATCCTGCCTACCAGGGCACCTATCTGGAAGGGCTGTGTTTGAATGCAAACTCTACTTGAGATATGCTGATGCCACGAGGACACCAGCACTTGAGAACCTCCTTGGTACTTTTGTGCCCTTTATGAAAGAGTTCAGTCAATATACATAGGCAGTCACGCAGAAGTATAGGTAGAGTTTATTGTAAAGTAGATACAGAGAGTCATGCTTTCAGTTGAGAAGGTCGGCAGTGCTATCATTGGACAGGGTCTGAGGATATTCCCAAAGCTGAGTTAAGGAACTTAACCCACCCTAAACATAGAATGTTTGTAGGTTCACTGATTCCCATTGCAGAAAATGTTTTCAGGACCAGTCAGAGTCGTGGAGAAGGTCTTATTATGCAGAAATTAAAAGGTACACATTCAAAGAGTGTAGGCCCTCGAGAGAAAGGTACTTTATGAACTGGAGTTGGGTATATTTATGGGGCATTGGAGGTGCTTTGAAGATAGGTGGTCTAGGATGTGTATTCACAGGTTGCCAGGTAACCCATTTGGCAGGTGTGTCAGAATGCAAACCATTTATCTCTGTTTCAAGTTGAGATATCTTTCCCACTAATATTTCTGCTTCCTTGAGGGTGGAGGAAATGCAATTTACAGGTGAAAAGGACAGGTCCAGAGCCCGGTATACAGGCTTACTGTGTCTTTAAGACCTTTAGGATTTTTTTTTCTTTATTAAGCATTTTCTTCTATTAGTACATATTTGAGGAAGTAGGGAGATCTTTTTCAAATAGGAAGAGGAACAAGAGATGGAGAAAGGGGAAGAAAGGAAGGGAAAAGGCTTTAAAAAAGAGAATCAAAGAAAAAATGAAAATAGAGCTTTTTCATATGGGAAGGGGAACAAGAGTTGGAGGGAGCAGGAAGGGATAGGAGGGGAAGGGGACAAAAGCGAATTAAGAAGTGTTACGTACATGTACAAACTCCTTCTGATAAAAATAAGCATTATGTACTACAAACATATACTAATAAAAATTAAATTTTTTAAAAAGGATTTTTTTTGAGTGAAGTTCCTAGAAGGGAAAAAGGCTTGAGTGACTTTTGTGTCCTAAAGTTGCAGTTTTTCTTATAAGTACAGTTTTAAAATCTTGATTTTTTTTATTGTCTCCTTTCTGCTTTAAAAAAATTTTTTTTCTATCCACCTGAATGCCACAAAGGCATCTGCTTCTAGTAGGAGTCTGGATATATTTTTATGTACACAACAGCTAGGGTAATTATGTTTATTGACATTTCATTTGGAAGATACTTTGGAGTTGCAAAATGTCTGTTTTGTCCTTTTCAGAAGGTTAATGTTCCCTCAGGTGTCTTAGTCATAGAAATTTAAGATATTAGTTTAGATCAGGTCTCAGTCTAAGGTGGAAGGATCTTTAAAGATAAGTTTCTTTCCTGATATCATTTGGCTGTAGGCTTTGGCAACTAGGAATGTGGTAAACCTTGCTTTAGAAGTACAAGCCCTATATCTTTGGGTCTAAAATCATATAAATTATTATAAATGTATTGTACTTTGAACTCTTTGTTTCTTAATTATAACTGGCAAAGCATGCTATTTTGGACACCCCCTTCATCCCTCAGGCCTGCTAACATCTATCTATATGCCTGACAGTGATAAATACACATGAAAGTGTTTTCCTCATTGAAAATCACAATGAAACAAAATAGTGGCATTTATTTCCTGACTGTGTGTTAACAATGAGGTTGCTTCTTATTTGTCTAAGATGGTGGGGTATCTCTCAATACTATAACTCCTGACCTGCTAGATGTCAGGTACACTGAGTTCATGTTCTCCAAAATCAAAGAATGAATTGCAAGGAACAATGGAGGTTAAGAGTCAGAAAAATTTATGAAGAGAGATAGCTCCTGAGAGACAGGAGGGGACCCAAAGCGGGTAGTCATGGGGCCCACTTCAGAGAGGAAGTTTTATAGAGCAAAATCACCAGGTGGGTATAAAATCACGAGGTGGGTACAACATGGATCAAAACTGTGATCAACCAATAAGATTACAAGTATAGCCACTTATGTAATGTTGATCCAATGGGGGAAGCGGGTCATGTAGCAAGTGTACATGGAAAGAACAAGGACCTTTTAAGGAAGGGGTGGATCACCCATCTGGGTGACTGACGTCTACCTAGATTTCACTGGACCAGGTGATACCAATTATAGTATAATCTTCAATTTATTGCTTATCCCTTGGGGAGGCGTGTAGGCCTGGTCGTTCCATCTTTATCTTGAGGCCCGGCCTTCAACAGATGCACCTCCAGCTACAGTTGTAATGTGTTCTCATCTCCTGCACTGACTCCCTCGAAGGCCTTGCCCTGTCTGACTGCCTATAATATTCTACCTAAGCTAGCTATCTATAATATTACTCATGCCAAAGTGGTTCGTCATCCTCGTACACACAGCTGCAAGACAGACTAGGCAATGTAGTCTTTATGCCGGGTGGCTAAACATTAGATCTTTTAGTTAGGAAGAAAAGAATAAGAGGAGTGAACAACTTTATTGTCTCTTCCACATCAAATGCTAAATTTTGGGAGGCATACTGCCAGAGAACTAAATGTTTGAAAGCAGTACTAAGTAGGCCAGTAATGATTACAATGCAATCACTGCCATAATGTCAACAAATGCACTGGAGTTGTCTACGGGTTGCTCTTCTGATGATTGCTGTTAGAGAAGGGCTGGGTTTACCCTGTTTTAGCCCTTCTTGGAGGCAAAGTTCTGGCAGTTTCTCAGTAGTACAGATATGATGACACACTCACCTTTTACTTGTTAGTTGTAATAAACCCAGTCTATCCCGGGCTGCCTGACTTGCTTCATTTCTCATCCCAGGCATTGCTGTGAAAATATGGACACTTGGTTATAGCAAAAATATAACTTTTCTTTTTGCATATCAAAACAAATTGGAGGGCTGGTGAGATGGCTCAGCGGCATAAGCACCTGCCTGGCAAGCGCGAGGTCCTGAGTTCGACTCCCGGTACCCACATATGAAAAAAGGGCCGGTGATATCGCTCAGCAGCATGGGTGCCTGCTGGTGCGCGAGGTCCTGAGGTCGACCCCCGGTACCCACAAAAAAAAAAAAAAAAAAAACAAATTGGAGGGACTGCTGAGAGAGATTTATACTCACAAGTACAGTGATGGAAATTTCCTGTTTTAGGTATTTTAGAGGAAAATAAAATGAACAATAAATTTTCCTTTCCCTGTGGAATTTCAAGTCTGGTAGTAAGGAGGAATGGGGTGAAAACTGAAAGGAAATTTTAGGTGAGAAGAAATTACAACACAAACATGAGTGGCAAGATGCTTTGATAAGTGGTAATTATTGTGCGTTCTTAATTCTATCCTGGCTCATTATTGAAATTGCAAAATGCCTTAAATTAATAAGGTAATAGGAAAGAGTAAAGAAGTAATAGATGGTCAGGAAAGAGCAAATATTCTGGGGCATTGGGAAAGATTGGCCTGTGGGTAGTGGTGATCCTAGGTTGTTTTTGTGGTCTTGTCCTGGTGGCTACATGCTTCCAGCTGAGAAAAAGGGCCCTCACCACCACCCCTTATTCTTACTTAGCATTGGAACAGAAAGATTGGGAAGTAAGAATATTGGAAGAAATTAGAAACCCTACCCCCATTTTCTTTCTTTCTGTCTTTTTTCCTACCTTTCTTTCTTTTTTTTTTTTTTTTTTGTCTTTTTGAGATAGGGTTTCACTATGCAGTTCAGGCTGGCCTCAAACTTGCAGTGATTTTCCTACCTCAGCCTCCAGAATGCTGGGATTACAGGTGTGTGCCACCATGCCCGGCCCTACCCCCATTTTCTGATACATATACTTCTCCCAAATTCTGGCATAAAACATGAAGGTAAGGGGGCTCCAACAATGATTGAGATTGAATTTCTTGGCAGCTTTGAAGGAGAGAGACTTGAGATGGATTTAAATTGATATCAAGAAAACAAAGATAGCAAAAGTTTTTGGACACCTGGATTTTGTGGATTAAATAGAATCTGCTACATGTGTAAGTAATTGGAATAAAAGGCAGACTATACCAGGGACTTTAGTGGGGGCTAAACAATGATGTGCATCTTTAATAAACCATGACACTTTTTGCTTTTTGAGAGCAATGTGGTCACTTCTCCACAACCTTTTCATGGCTGGACAGAGGGAGGAATTGGAGTGCAGTTAAACAGAGAAGGGTCCAAAATGTTTTGTTCTCTTCCAGCTTTCTCCCATTTCATAATGAGAAGTGCAATAACAAATAACTATATATGTAGTAAATATTTATGTTACTAGAATGTTAATAAAGTATTTTCTGTTGCTTCCTTCTATTTTCTCTAGTTGTACATTACATTTGAACATACTCTACAATCCATCATACCTAAACTCTGGATAACGGAGGCAGAAAACTCATGGTGTCATGTTGGCACACAGGGCACAGATCAATTAGTTCTACCCTTGGACTCATTAACATCTTCATCAACTAGCATTTTTCCCCTTGTTGTTTCATAGGCATAGCAGAGGCCTCTATGCAATTTCTAGTGTTTTATTTTTTTCTAAAAAAAAAAAAAAAAAAGAAGACAGTTAATTAGGCTTAGAGACATTTTCTACATGTAACCTGCATTTTTTAAATTCTAAAACACTTGATGAGAACAGATTTTTAATGTTCTGGACTTCAATATGTCTTGTAATTCATGTTAAATCTGTTCATTTCCGGAGAGTCTTATTCTGTGTTTGTTATTGTATATGGGCATGTTTAGTGTATCATGCAAGATATTTTTATATCTGATTGCCAATTCACATATTATTTATAGTAGGTAATTTTTAATTTAATTCTTGATTTCCAGTTGGCTTTTAAAACCTTTTAAAGTTTATAAGATAATTCAGGAAAAAACTTTTTTTTTTTTTTTTAATGTGGAAGATTGACTATTGTGGGGTGAACAGTGGATTTTAAAACAATAGGAGTTGTCACATACTTTGTGGGTTGGATTGGAAATTTTTTGAAGTACCCAGAGATTTGTGTGACCAATTTATGTGCTGAGAAGTTTTATGTGAGAATGGTATACCTATCAAAAGTTTCTAGCTGATCTTTGCTCTTAAATTTTTTATTAAAATGTTTAATACTTAGTAGAAATATATAAAAGTGTTTGAAGAAAACCTGGTAAGTCTCCACCCTGCTAATTATTTCCATTTTTTGTTGATCCTTAAAGGATTCTTATCCACCATTTTTCACAGTCATGCATGATGTATGTAGTTTTTTTTACAAACATTGTGATATACATATTTCAAGGCTACCTACCACAAATTTATTAGTGCTGCACCCATATCCCCTGAGATCTCTTTACCATTTTTGCACATTATTTCATGGTGTAGCTGCCCTCTTGGTAACCTGGCCTTGTATCACTTCATGAGCAAATGGACCTTGGGTTTCTGGAATGCACTTTACTTGTATACACAGGAAGGCAAGAGACGTGCCTAAGAACTTATGCCTCTGACTTCCAACCCTTTGTTCAATGACTGATAAGTACAAAAAAAAAAACTTCAATTTATTGCTCCCCTCATCAGTATAATTTAGTCATTCCAGGTAATTTTGTAGCTTAGTCTTGTTTTTGACACCGAAAACAATGCAGTGTATATAACTGTACATATATCCTATGTATTTACCAAAAGTAGTGTTTCTGCATGAAAAACAGCCTCCAGTTGAGTCTACTGAAGTCAAACCAAGCTTTTCTCTATAATATTAAATAAAGTGGTGGACCTAGATATACAAAGAGGGACTTTTCAGAGGAGCTAGGCAAAATAATTTTGGTTCTTTCTTTCGACAAAAATTTACTGATCCCTTATAACATACAGGATCTTTGTATATTTTAGTATTCAGTAGAGAACAAAATGGGAATGGGTCCTGCTCTCATGAAGCTTGTCTAGTGGAGGAATGAGATATTAAGCAATGATCCCAAAAAGAAATCTTTGCACATTGGACAAGTGCTACACAGAACAAATAGAGGGTACTCTGCAAGGATATAACTAAGAGTCTAATTTAAAAATGGAACAACTTTTCTGGAAAAGTGACAGTTATTAGACATAAATTTTTTTTAAATTTCCCAAAGTTTGGGTTATGTATATAACCCAAAAATTCATTCTAAATAATTTTATTTTTATATATATTTGAAATTATTAGATTTGAAATTATTAGATTTGAAATTGAGTTTTGTTCTAAATAGCAATGATTGCAAAATAGCATTTTTATTTTTCTGAATTCCTAACTCTTTTCTTCTCTACCATGTTCTTTTCTCTTCCTTGTCTCATCTTAAAAACTGTGACAATATTGGCCAGATGGCATTTTTAGACCTCCCAGCTCCATCAGTTTTCTGGCCTGTGTCTGGTCTAGAGTGTTAGAAGGTGGTGTTTTGTGAAGTGGTGACAAAATGATGAAGACCCTTTTGATAGAAACAAGAGATCTGTAAGTACAAAAAATGGTCACATTTGCAGGAGAAATGTTTGATTTATAAATGTGTCATACCTTTAGGCATCTGGAGGTTTTGAATCCCACCACCACTTTGTTAAAAAAAAAAAAAAAAAACTGTTGGAAATAATTTTAACAGAGGTTGGGCCTTATGAGTTAAGGCAAAAGGGAAGGGAAGGAAAAGGAAGATTAGGAGAGGGTCCTGATACCCAGAAAATTCCCTAGGACATGGTAGGTGTTTAGTGAGTGTTTGTTAAATAAGTGAATGTATGCATGATACTTATCAGGGGAAGATTTTACACGTGAAAAAACAAGGCGCTGTTTTATATCAACCCTTGCAACCTCTATGGTAACATAATGGTCTAATGACTAGAAATTTTTTTATTTTTGTTAACATCTTCCTGCCTAGATTTCCCAGTGCTAAGGGCTCAATTGAAAATACATGTCATCTTTTTCCAAAATGGGGAAGCATCAAATATTAACAAAGTGAGACAGTAGGTAAACCCAGGCCCAAAAAATAGATGAAGGAAGCCAGTACTGGGCCTTTTTGCTTGACCTGATCAGGAGTTACTCTCCCGAGGTGTAGATACAACACTTTCCTGTACTATAGCTAGAAATAGTGGGCGGTCATCTTGAAAAAAAAGAGTTGTATGTAGCCAGGGTCAAGAAAGGCAAAATTGGTCAGTGACATGCATAACCCTGTTTGGGAGAGGGAGAAGACCTATTTTTTCTTACCTCAAACAAAGACTTATCAGTAGGCTAGAAATAACCATGATGCCCTCCTGGCTATTTTGAGTGCTTAGCCATAAAAGTAAGATCTGACTTACAATATACTTACTTTTTCTTATTGCTATTTGGGGGAGATCACAGTAGTCAATCAAGATCAGATATTTATGTATGTAAAACAGTGGACTATGTGCTGTAGGATATGGGAGGACTTGAATTAGGAGATACAAATAATTTGCTCTGTAATTCAAGAATGTTAAGTCATGCTGTGCATTGTATATATGAAACATCACTTATGAAAAGCTAGCAATGAAGGCACTAAGTACACTGCTTGTCACTTGTGAGAAGCTAATTATGCTCTTAGAATTTGGAAGAGAGAGGGTAAACTGGGAGACTTAATAAAAGATTTCAGGTTTGAACCAGACCCTGAAGGATGAGCTGTGACAACCGTATAACCTAAGTTGAAAAAGTCTGAAAATCATAGGTTATATCTCAAAAGTTTGAAGATTGTATTATTTTTTTTCCTGTTTCCTTATATCTTCAGGTTCTACTGGCTTCTAGTGTATGAAAAGCCTAATGTACAGGAGAACAGGGGGCCTAATTGTGGGGTTTTCTTAATGGTTTGTCACTCTTGGCTGATCTCAGCAAAGGTAGAGGCATTCATTAACAATAACAAATGAGCTTCCTGCTATAGACTGTCCTGGTACTGTGGGCTACTATTGTCTTCAGAAACAGTGTGTGAACCATGCTGTTAAGGTCATCCACGTAAGATTCTAGGACCAAGTGTTTTTCAAAACTTTCCACTGCCTCCTATGACCAACAGTGTCCAGAAGTAGAAGACAAGAGATTTATGCCCTTTGGAATTTTGATTTCTTGGAAAGTATAACCTGGGGTGGGGGTGGCAATTAGGATTGGTTAGTGTGGTAAATTTTGTGTAACACCAGCTTTTCTCCGTCTCATAGCTACTTGAAGTTCTGTGGCAATCTTCCCACATAAGGGTGGTCCTGTCTGGAGTAGCTCAGGCCTTTTCCTTCCTTTTGTTATTTTTTCCAAGTCCGGGAACTAGTGGTCGGTGCTCCTTCCTGCCCATCCTCCACCAGAGTTTCTGGCTCCTGCAGCTATATTCATTTGGACATTTTTTGTGCCAGTAGAGAATCAACTTAGAGGCTTTCCCCCCAGCCAATGGGAGATATTGTGTGTCAAGAATGGAAATATTTGAATACATGGAGTATAACAAAGCTATTTGCATGTCTTGGCACATAGGCTGTTAATCTTGCTTTGCTAGGATATGGATACAATAAATTCTGTTCAAATAAAAATTATGTGTAACAAATGCAAAATAATGTCCATTTAGTAGTTATTTAAATAAAGATGTGCTTCAACAAGTGGTTTCAGTATAACAGCTACATTTAAATATCTATAAAATGTTTAATATATTTTAAGTAAGATTTTAATTTTAGAATAGTTTTCAATTTATAGAAAAGATGTGACAATAGTTCAGAAAGTTCCCATATATTCTTTCCCAGTTCTCCTGTTATTATTATCTCACATTGGTGTAGTATATTTGATACAATTAACAAACCAAGATTGATACATTAGTATTAACTAAAGTCCATACTTTATTCAGTTTTACCCAGTCTTCTTCTGTTCTAAGATCCCACATTATGTGTAATCTTTATATCTCCTTAGGCTCCTCTAGGCTGTGACAAATTCTCAGAACTTATTTTTGATGACCTTGACACTCTTGAGAAATACTGGTCTGAATATATTATAGAACGTCCTTCTATAGAGATCTGTCATGATTAAACTGGGATTATGTATTTTTTTGGAGGAAGACCACAGAGGTAAAGTGCTATTTTCATCACATTATAAGTTAAATATTAGCAACATGACTTATTGTTGCTAGGTTTTTCCACTGGAAAGTCATTCTTTCTTACTCCCTTTTTGTATTGTATTTTTCTGGAAAGAAATTGTTAAGTGCAGGCCACACTTAAGGAGTGGGAAATTAGACCTAATGTCCTAGAGGGCAGAGTACCTACATAAATTATTTGAGATTCATACAGGAATTTGATTATTCTCTCTCATCTATTTGTTTGTTTGTTTAATAATTGATCTATTTAATAAATAATTTATAGCAGTATAAACTCATGAATATTCATATTATAATGAAACCTGCCTTATTTTGATCCTCAAATTGTTTGATTTTTGGCTATTGGAAACTCTTGCAGTTGGCTTCTGTATCATTTTGACATATTTTATCATTTTTCCCCTTTTTTATCACTTTCTTGTTTTCTGACACTATAAGATAATCCAGGTTTGTCTTGTACATTTCCTGTCCCAGTCCTAGAATCAACTATTTCTCTGGGAAATTCTGGTCTCTTTTATTGGAGAATGGTTTTAGAAATGAAGATCTAAGAGCTAGTATGTTTACTGCTATTGGGACTTCACTGTTTGGTAGACACTTTCAGCTGACAGTGCAAGGGAATATATTTGTATTTTAATCCTTGTACATATACCAAACTCTAAATATTGCTATGTTTACACACATGTATCTCCTTAAGCTAAACATGAATTAGTACTGATATCTCTGACTCTAATCAATTACTGCATGGGTCATTCTAGACACTTCCTCATGCTTGTCTGTAACCTTCTACTCCAACACTGAGAAACCTGAAACCTAACTCCTAGACTGTGTTATCCATTTACTTGGTTATTTGATTCCAATATATGTATAGTGGTTTCAGAGCTATGAACCTTAGGAGACAACTTTATCCAGTAATGTTTTTGTATACTTCCTTTTGGCTTTTGTCTTACGTCTTACAGATTTCAGAATGACTTAAGTCAGCACCTTTTTCTCCTACCCTGTCAACAAGGTTGTTTCATACATTTGTAATACAATTAGATTCTTTTGTCACAAACTACATTCCTTTTTTGATCCCTTGACCTCTTGAATATTTTTTTTAAAAATACAAACACAGGGCCAGTGAGATGGCTCAGCGGCACAAGCGCCCACCTGGCAAGTATGAGGTCCTGAGTTCGACTCCCAGTACCCACATAAAGGGAAAAAAAGGGGCCAATGATATTGCTCAGCGGCACAAGCGCCTTCTGGCAAGTGTGAGGTCCTGAGTTCAACTCCCAGTACCCACATAAAAAAAAATACAAATAAATTAAGGTTCATTCTTTGTGCTGTAAGGTTCTATAGGTTTTGACAAATGTGCATTGTCTTAATACACTGTTTTAGTGTCATACTGAATAATTTGGTCACTTTAAAAACATCATGTTGGGTCGGTGAGATAGCTCAGCAGCATAAGCGCCTGCCTGGCAAGAGCAAGGTTCTGAGTTCGACTCCTAGAACCCACATAAAGGAAAAAATGGGGCCGGTGATATCGCTCAGTGGCACGAGTGCTTGCTGGCAAGCGCGAGGTCCTGAGGTTGACTCCTGGTACCCACATTAAAAAAAAAACAACAACCCCCCCCCAAAACCATCATGTTATATATAAAGCCCTAGGTTTAATCTGTAGCACTATCCTTCTCCTAAAAACCCCCCTACGTTTCACCTATTCAACCCTCCCTTCACTTTCATGAATCTCTGGTCACCACTAATATGTTACCATCTGTATTTAAATTGGTTTTTAACAAAATACTTAAACCTAAAAATATTTTGAAGAGATTGGCAGTGTTTATAAATTTACTGGACTCTCACAGGTCACAAGTACTTTATTCAGAAATGAGTATCTTTGATCTTAAAGATGTTAAATTTTCAGCTCATGAAGTTGGGTCTGCCTTTTTTTTCCCCCCATTTACTTTCATGGGAGGGGGTCTGCCTTTTGAAGTAGCAATAAATTTTATCATTTTTAGTGAATAATAGTCCTCTTATTACCTCTAAAACCTCTGTGACAATTAGAGGAATGAGGGCACTTTGACAGGTGGTAAGAGAGTGAAGAGAATTTTTCAACAGAAAATGTAGGAGACTTCAGCTTATGCAAGGGAAGAGAGAGGACAGTAGTTTTTACTCAAATAATTGTGGTTATGAATCAGTTGTGAAATACTTAATGTAAACTAATGTGTGCACAACACAGACTTTGTTGAATACTGGGGTTAAATGTTTACCTGTAGCTTAGGGTCTTCATTTCAATTCTGCAAATTTTTAGTGAGTGCCCACTCTCAAGCCACTTTACCATGTGTTCTAGGTTTATCTTCTCGGCCCACCATTTGGTCATACAGTTTCCTTTAGAAAGAGCTGGTTATTTTGCAACATTCAAGGGCTTCCCTAATGCAGACTTCAGAGAATTCTTCCCTGACTACCAGGGCTTGTATTGGAAACAGGAAGACAGTGTGACTCCAGGTCACATGTCCTATTCACACTCCTTGTTCACTCCCTCTCTCAACATGGTTCAAGTCCTGCAGATGCTGGTGTTTATTCAGGATCACTTTACATTTGGGTAAGAGGTGGAAAGGTCTTATATGCTGCAGGAAAAAAGAAAGGGACTTTTGCCCTGCTTCTCCTCTTGTACCTTTGGATTACTTCTGGAAAAATACATAGAAAGTATTGAGGGGAAGAAAACAAGAGAAACAAGAGGAAAAGACATTTTGTTTAACCTGAATTATAAATTGAGAGAAAGGGCACTCATACTTGTTGCATGTCAGCTGTGTGCCTGGGTCTCTGTTGGGAGTTCTCACATAATCATCCTCTCCCCGAACACTACGGTTCTATGAAGTAGATTTAAGAATAAATCTTTACAGATAAGGAAACTGAGGTTCAGAAGGACTTACTAGCTAGTCGAATATCACATGGTAATGAATCAAGTCTTGATCGCCTTAACTCTAAAGCCCTGTAGCACATTCAAACAATCTTGGCCCTTAAAAAACAAACAAACTTGGGCTCAGCCCTACCCTAAACCAAATTAGATTGTAATCTTTGAGGGTGGGGTAGGCATTTACATTTTTTTAAGTGTTCCCAATGATTATGATGTGCCTCTAAGGTTGAGAACCATGGCTCTACCCTAAGAGTGTCTTTCCTTCTACTATACAAAGAAGAAACATGCATTTTCTGAACATATGTGCATTCTAACTAATTGCAGAGCATTTTTAGATCACCCCAACTCCTATTTCCTAACCCTTAAAGAAATTTTTATCATATTTTATTATCTCTGGATCCTTGTAAACAAGTAGATAGAGTGAGAAGTTATGGGTGGTTTAATAAAAAGTACAAATTTAAGTGAATTAATTTGATCACCATTTCTCTTTGGCTAAAATTTGTGTAGTGCTGGTGTACTATCAAAGCACAGTGTCAAATAGTGTCAAGAAAATATGATACGGTTTTCAAAGTAAGACGGCAAATTTGGTTTGTTGAGTATTCATACACCAGCACCAAATGGTACTGATTTAGAATCTTGGTGTATAAAGGATATAATTAAGAATTTCTGAAATTATGTTTTTTTTGTTTTGTTTTGTTTTTTTGTGGGTACCAGGGGGACGACCTCAGGACCTCGCGCGCCAACAGGCACCCGTGCCACTGAGCGATATCACCGGCCCCTTTTTCGTATGTGGGTTCCGGGAGTCGAACTCGGGCCCTCGCGCTTGCAAGGCAGGCGCTTACGCCGCTGAGCCATCTCACCGGCCCCTGAAATTATGTTTTTTAATTGCCACATAACATATAACATTTCCGCTGCAATTGTGAAGTACTATAATTTACTATGTCTGTGGCATACATCTCTTTCAATTATAAAAATACCGTCTTTAGTCTCCCTTTAACCTTGAAATCAAACATTCTGTTTAAAAAATATCAAAAGTATATAACATTTTGAACACTCTGTCAAATATTATGAAGAACATTTTATTATATTCATGTATAATAAAAGCTAAATGGATAAATACAGGCTTTCTTATAATTGGCAAAGCTGGTCTTTTTGTACAAGAGTTACTCTGGCTGGCTGTTTATTTTATGGTACATAGAACCAAAGCTCCTCTTTTCATGAGTTTTGTCAATAGACTTATGTTTTATTTTATTTTATTTTTTTATGTGGGTACTGGGAGTTGAACTCAGGACCTCGCGCTTGCCAGGCAGGCGCTTATGCCGCTGAGCTATCTCACCGGCCCTAGACTTCTGTTTTAATAGAGAGTTAGGAACAATGTAAAGACCAGAATGCCCATTCTTTTTTCCATTCCTGACTTGTACACCCAATGTTAGGTTCCACAAAGCAATCTAAGGACATTTAAAAAAAAACTTATTGGTACATTTTAGATATACATAGTGATCATATTCATCATAGGGAATTTGTACCTGTACATAATATATCTTGATTATTCTTTTTTTTCCCCAATCCCCTCCCCTGCCTTCAACCCCCTTCCCTTCCTTATTTACAAAACTAAGGAAATTTTAATTTTGCTGCCTGATTAATTGATTACAGAAAAATTGCACAGTGAATATTTTTCTTGCTTATACTGGTGTAATGATTTGTTAGCTTTGATCAGTTTGTTGTTGAATTACTTTTATTTGTCTTGCAAATGATTTCTTTCATCTATTTGCCCCTACAATGAAATGCTTACCCTATTTTGTTATAATCATCAAGCCAGATTACAATAATTTTCTTTTTTTTTCCTAACTGAATCTTGCCATCCCTCAGCCCCAAAGCAGTTTTGTATATGGACTCTTAGTAAATGTTCAATTGAATTCCTGAATGCTCAGTATTATCCCTATAATAATTCCACAGCAGGTAATCAAATCATCTCCCACTTTTTCATCCAAAATTATTTTGCCTCTTATTGCAGAAAATATCAGACATATAGATTTGAGAGAATAGTATATATTACCCTACTACCAATCACCTATCACCCAACTTTATTTTATTTATTTGTTTGTTTGTTTGTTTATTTTGTTTTTTTGAGACAGTGTCTCATTATGTAGTTCAGGCTGACCTTGAACTCACTATGTAGCCCAGGCCAGCCTCAAATTTACAGTGATCCTCCTGCCTCAGCCTCCCCGAGTGCTAGGATTACAGGCATGTGCCACCACACCCGGCTCAGGTCTATCACTCAATTTTAACAGTTGTTTTTTTGTTGTTGTTGTTTGTTTGTTTGTTTTTGGATACCAGGAATCAAACTCGGGACCTGCGCTTGCCAGGCAGGCGCAGTGCCACTGATCTATATCCCCGTCCCAACAGTTAACTCATCCCTAATCTTGTTTAATCTGCATCTCACTCCCTCTGAAGTTAACCCCAGGTTTCCTCTACATGTTTTAGTATATACCTCCAGAAATAAGGACTTTTGAAAATTATAATCATAACAATATTATATCTTAAGAATTTATAATTCTAAATTCTATAATATTATATCTCATTAGTGTTTAAATTTTCTCCATTTTAAAAGTTTCTTTTAAAGTGGCTTGAATCAGAATTTCAAGGTCCTGATATTGCATTTAGTTGGTTTATCTTTTTTAATTCTTTTAAATACAAATTTATGTGCTTCATTCTTAATTTCCTTCCTTATAATTTATTCATTCAGTAAATTGAGTTGTTTTGTACTGTTTCCTATGGGTGAGATTTTACTGATTGCATTTCTATAGTGTCCTTTAGCATGCTTGTCTGTTCCCTGTATTTCCTTTAAACTGGTATTTAGGTCTAGAAACTTTTATTTCTTTTTCTTTGCAAAAAAACTTCAAAGGGTATGATATGCCTTCCATTACAAGACCCATAATGAATAATGAATGTTTTTACTTCTTTTGTGATATTAGCAGTTATTGATGATTATTGCTTAGATTCATTATGTTATTAGGTGTTTGTTTAGATTTATTATTTTAGTAGGTATTTGCAAAGTAACTGGTAACACTAAATGCTACCAATTTGATTTATCATCTAGAATACTTTAAACTTTCTCCCATGAATCATTTGGTTGTCTTGTAGTATAGTTTGTACTGCAAAGGCAAGTTGAGTTTTGATAGTCTCCTTATACCATAATTACTTGTTTTCAGAATAATGATTTTGTTGCAAAGGTGAACAGTAATTTCTATTTATTATTATGAACATACAGGTATTAACACATCTGATGTGTTTCAATCCACTGTAATTATTAATTTTATTGCTTAAATTTTTACTTCGTTTAGTGGAATTTACTTGAGGTTGACTTATGAATCCTTTTGACATGACCCTAGTGATTATAGTGTCCTTGCTTTTTGGTATGAGAAAACGTTTCAGGGCCAGTGAGATGGCTCAGCAGCATAAGCGCCTGCCTAGCAAGCGCGAGGTCCTGAGGTCGACCCCCGGTACCCACAAAAAAAGAAAGAAAGAAAATGTTTCAGTCTCATTCTATACACTTCCTGCCTCAGAGTTGGAAGCAGTCATTTTCCCAAAGAGTCCTTGTTTATTTTAGGGGAAAAAGTGAGAGATCACAATCTTGGTGTTAGGTTAGAAGGTAAAAATTCAGCAAAGATCTGCAGAGTAAGAGAAATAAGCATATGACTATTTGGGAGAACAACATTCTAGGTAGAAGGAATAGCAGGGGCTAAGACACTGAAGATGGAGCAGAGGGAGCAACAGGGAGAGTAATAGGAAAGAAAGTCAGGTGGTAGAGTGCAGACCAGATAGGGCCTGGTAGGACTTTGGCTTTTCTTAAAATGAGATGGAGCCATCAGAGGATTTTAGGCAGAGGAGCAGCATAATCTTTTGTTTTATTTTGTTATAAATGAATCATTATTGAGTTTGTGTCAAGAATTGACTGAAGAATGTTAAGAGCAGAATTTAGGAGGTAGCTATCGCAGTCCAGATGAAAGATATGTGGGTTGGTTCAGTATAGTAGTAGTGAAGGTAATGAGAGAGGTTATATTCCAGGTATCTTCTGAAGGTAGAATCCACAGAAATTGCTAATGGATTAGATTTGGGTTGTGAAGAAAGTGGATTCAACTGTGATTCCAAGGTATATGGCCTGAGATAGAAATAAAATTGTAAAACACCATGATAATATATTTGACATCTCTTTGTAGGTCAGTGTAGTTGTGTGTATGTGGAAGTGGGCAGGAATACATCAGGCAAAACTTTGCAGAGGACTATATAATTGGATCATGAAGGATAAGTGAGGGGACCAGGTGGACAAGAGTGGAAAGAGCATCCTGAGCAGAGGAAACAGCTTGTGTAAATGCAGAGTTGTTAAAGGAGAATGGGTTCTGGAATTATAATTAGGTTTTAAAGTACAGGGAGGCAATGGCAGGAAATGAACCTAGAGAGGTAGAGAGAACCTTCACGTATTCCATGACAACAGTTTGAATTTTATTTTATAGATGATAAAGAGACTGGGGTTTTTTAAAACCCAGGAATGACATTATCAGATGCACATTTCAGAAAGATTGTCTAGGCAGTGCTGTGAACAGTTTAAAGAGGATGAGACTGACAGCCCAAAACCTGTGAGCACTACTAAGTGACGACCAGGGAACAAGTCTGGAGCAGATAGTGCTTTTTTTTTTTTTTTTTTGAGCATATAGTGTTGTGGTTAAACACAAGTGTACTTAAACTAGATTAGCTTGGGTTCAAGTACCATCTCTGTCGCTTACTACCTATGTGTATTTGGTCAAGCTACTTAATCTTTATGAGCTATTTCCTCATCTATAAAATGAGGAAAATAATAGTGCTTCGCTCAGTGGATTAATCTAATGGCAAATGAGTTAATATGTGTTAAATTTCACTCAATAAATTTTAGTTGTTTGAAGCATTATTTTTATTTTATTAAGAGATTGGCCATAGGAAGAGTTATAGCTTGACTGTTGGCCCATACATGAAGAGAATTTTATAGTGGTGAAATGTTTTACGAAGTGTATCAGTCAGGACCTACTAGAATACAGATGACACCTTTGATGTAGGATTAGGTCAAGGAGAATTTATTCTTAATTGAATGTCCACACTGTGGCAGAAACTGTATTGGTGCTGAGGAGCACAGTGCAAATAAGAGAGACCAGCTCCCTGCTCTCTGTATGAATTGGAGCAGGTGGTTTAAATTCACCTTTCTAACCTTGGGTTAGACTAGATGTCTGAGGTTTCTTTCAAATCTCAAATGCTAACTAAGTCTTATAAACAGGCTGTGGAGAGAGAATCTGCCCCCGTGACTTTGGGACTTGACTTACCTTCCTCTCTGAGGACTAACCCTTTACTTGATTTCAAAATAATTTTGCATATCTAGTTTAAAAATAATTTGGTTAGCTCCTTATCTGCCTTAGGGTCATCTTGCAAAGTATGAATGTGGCAATCCATGCTTATAGGATTTTGGACATAGGAAGTCAAAGGTTGAAAAAGGTGGACAACTTCCATCAAGTCATAGCTAGACAGGTTCCCAGTGAGCAACTTCCTCTGTGGTCTGACCACCTGCCAGCCAATACCGGCTTCTCCTCCGGCTTACCTGCTGCTTTGACGCCTTCTTGCTTTTCCTTGCTCTTCTGCTGTGCTGAACCTTGAAAAGATTTGCTTATCATGATCATAGGACCAGAAGTGATTTGCTTTATGGGAGAAGAACTAACTGTTCTTTCCTCTCACAGATTTTCCAGTGGGCATCAAAATAACTAGTCTCTTATTATCTAGCTTTTATAATTGCAATACATAAACATCTTTTTCTTTTCTTCTCTTTTTTTGCTTATGACTTTTTAAAATATGATTTTCTCAAAGGAGAAAAATGGATTTCTATAGTAGAGCAGAAGAGAGATGTAGAAAGAGGAAAGGAGAAAAAGAGAGAGAGAGAGAGAGAAAATGAATGCACACTGTTTCAAGAATAGAAACATTTATAACCTGGGGGAATCCTTTGAGTAAATTTAGGGAAATGAGCTGCTGGACTCCCCAGCCAATCTGTCCTTTCTAGTCAATGAAAAAGAGGGTTTGAGGTTCTTTCCAAAACGGGTTTGGCTAAGTTAGCCCCTCCCACAAGCCCAAGGGTCTGTTATATCTCTGATCCTGAGTACCTCTTTCACTGTGACCGACCACTGCAAGCAGAGGCTGTAAAAACAAAACACACACCCAAAAAAATCAAAACGAGGAAAGAGGAAGAAAACAAAAGCTGCTACTCATGGAAGGTACAAAGGGTAAGACCGAAATGGATTTGATCTGAATCCTTAAGGAGAGAGGGAGGGAGGGAGAGAAGGAGAGAGAGAGAGAGAGAGAGAGAGAGAGTGTGTGTGTGTGAGAGAGAGAGATGAGTAGAGAAAAGCTCATACTAAAAGCAAGTACTTCAAAGAGCAAGAGGCAGAAAGCCCTGAATTAATGTTTCCACCCTCTTCCCTATGAGGAGGCAGAGAAAGAGCTTTGGGAAACTTTTTAGGAAACAGGGCTCAGGGCTGTAGTCAAGGGTGCCTCTTGAGCCAGCTGGAGGAGCTTGTGAATATTCATAATCAATTTGTATGCAGATCTGGTTTTTTAGAGGCAAATAACATTTGTAGCCCCTCTCAGTTGAAGAGGCAGCTGCTTCGTCTTCAGTCCTAGTCGTCTAGCCTCAGGTCTGGTCTATACCTCAGCGTGTTTGCTGGAAGATACTAGTTTCTCTGTGTAGATTTGTTTTGTTCTCAAATTTCCTGCATACTTTCCTGTTGTGAAATTAGCAAAGCTTTCTCTACCAGAGTTTGACCGACAAGGTAATGTAGCAAGAGGCTGTCACAACAGGATCCCGGAGTGTCTTGCAAAAAGCTGGAAGACTCTTGAGATGTGTGGGGGAGCGCGAATGTCAAGGTGAGGGGCGGGGGTGTGGGAAGGGAGAATAAGAAGAGTTCTATTTTTAAAAAGCAGGTCGTATCTGACCGACTGCATTTAGATTTTGCCTGAAAACTACTAGAGCAGTCTGATTTGCACAAATGGTGTGCAGTCTCTGTCTTTTACCTCTTTTGGGCATTTTCTGCCAGGACGGAGAACCAGTGGCTTGCTAGTCTTCGGGTTCCAGGAATAATCTCTGTAAGAGTGAGGGAATGTGGAACTAACTGTCACAAACACAAATCTTCTTCATCACCTCTGACTTCTAATATCGCCACACATTTTTATCACATAGAACATGGAGGAATAGAATGAATAGCTAACAGACTTCTTACTAATTATAATAACATAGCTGTTGAGGTTTACTAAGTTTTTATTCTGTGCTGGGGACTGTTCTAAGCTTATTATATGTGGTATTTATTCCTCAGATCGACTTTATGAGGTAAATGCTATCGTTATCATCCCCATTTTCCAGATGACGGAGTTGAGTTCCGAAAGTGTAACTTATCAGGAAGTGGTGCGGGTCTTCAAAGGCAGACCCAGACAGGCCTTAGGGTGTTTCTACTCCAGCATACTGTTGCTCTCCTCAGAGGACTCTCCCTGACACTAGATACTGAGTTTCAAACCCCTAAAGCTATGGGGGAAATGATACTGATGAAATCCTAAATCTGTGAAGGAACTTGTACTTTGCAATCAAGTTCACATGTATTTTTCTCATTTGTTATTCATGACCATTCTTTATATGTTAGAGAAGCAGATATTATTAGTATCATCTTTTACAAAAGGGAGAAACTGAGGCTGGGAGGGTTTAGGTGACATGAATCAACAACTAACTGTTGAAAGTCTAAACCAGATCAGAAATCCTCTGCTTCTGGTTTCTCTTCTAACCTGCAGAGCAAGCCTGGTCATCTCTGAACTTGTGTCTCCACCCCCCAGCTAAGCCACTTTCAGTTCCCCAAGAGAACTGTTCTTTCCTGTTTCTCAGACTATATTGCAAGGCCTTGAATGACTATGTGGTCCTCTTCTTCTTCCCCTTCATTCTGGAGACAGCCTTTTTGAGTTTGAATCCTGGCTCCATCTTTTACTGTGTGCCTCAGTTTCCTTATCTCTAAAATGAAGAGAATAATAATACCTACCTCATAGGGTTGTGTAAGGACCAATTAAGGTTCTTAGAATGGACTCAATGTGTAGTATGGTCAATAAATCTTAGCTGTTGCTCCTTCAAGCTTCACCTTAAGCATTATTCTCCCCTTTAAGCCTTCTCCAACCCTTTGAACCTAGATTAGGACCTGTCTTGAATGTCTCTACTGTGTAATCACCCTTCATGCCTAAGGTAGTACTCCTCATACTTATCTACATACCTGCTCACTGTATCACCTTTCCTCCTCCCTGATTATAATTTCTTTGTCTTTGGATATGCATACCTTGTGTGTTTGTTTTTCAGTTTCCAAACTCATGGCAATTTTATTGTCAGTATGGGCAGGTTAGTGGGAGAGATGCCTCAGTCCTGACAGAGGGACAGGAGGCAACTTTGGTGGGGGGTACTCATGTAGCAGTCCTAGAGGATCTGGTCCCAGAAGCCATCCAGGAAGTGGACAGATGCTGGATACTGATTCAGGAGGAGCCACATACTGACTTAGTGACAAGTGGTTAGAGTGGCAGTTCTACAAACTTCTCCACAAGATTCACAACAAGTCTTGTGAGTTAGCATGGTGGTCACACTTACCAGCTCCCAGGACAGGTTCTCAAAGTTGATGTCCATATCAGAGATAATGCTGAGCTTCCTGAGAGTGGTGCACACTAGATTCTTACGCAAGTACAGAGGGTCCTTGCCAGCCACTAGCCCTTTCAGATCTTTAATGGCCGTTCAACAAGTATCTAGTAAACTAAGTATTATTATTTTAGGAATGTTCATTCAAGAGTCAGGAAGTTGGTTTAAAAACAGACCTTTGAGTTAGGCGTGGTGGCACACACCTGTAATTCAGCTACTCAGAAGGCTGAGGCAGGAAGATCACAAGTTTGAGGCCAGCCTGGGCAACTTAGTGAGATCCTGCCTCAAAAACAAACAAACAAGCAAACAAACAAACAAACAGTTGGGAATGTAGTTCATTGGTAGAGCACTTTCCTAGCATGTGTGATACCCTGGGTTTAATCCCCAGTACAGTAAAAAAGAGAAGAGTAAGAGGACCCTTGAGTTTGCAGGAGGGTTTCCTCCCTGATGGTGTATAAAACTCTTATAGTCTGTGAAGATATTCACAGGTGGAAATACTGAAAACCAGAATGTATCCCTTCTAGGTGGATGGTCTTTTTTTTCCCCAGAAAGGGAGGCTGAACCCAGAGAATGCTGAGCTATCTCCCCGGCTCTTTTAAAACTTTTATTTTTGAGACAGCTTCTCACTAATTCACCCAGGCTGGCCTTGAATTTGCTACCCTATTGCCTCAGCCTCCCAGATAGCTGGCATTACAGGATTGCAGCACCATATCCTGATAAGTAGATGATCTTAATTGCTGATGTGACTCCATACCAGGGCACCTAGTTTGGTCAGTAGCTCTGGTTGAACTTTAGCCTCTATTCCCCACTCAGGGACCAAAACAGAGATTTTGGATGCTTCATAGCATAACTTTGCTATCCCTGAACAGAGTATCTGGTTCCATAGATAGCCCCACTTTATAGCAACCTTGCTGTCTGAGACAATGTACTTTGGCAATGAAAGAAAAACAAACACAGCAAAGGTTGACCCTGAGTAAAATAATGAAGTACATTAAGTTTGTTTCCAACACCCTCCCTTTCCGCTTCCTGGCACACCTTCAGACCAATTTGACAAATATCATTGTATGTCTACCTTTTATAAGTCTGTATGCCAGCTCCTTGGGCTATAAACTGTTTGTTCACAATGCAATGGGTTGGAGAGACATATGCATAACCAACTTAATGAAAGCCAGTCTTTGTGAGGTGCTAATAATAATAGCTAACACTGATGATTTATTATGTGCCAGACACTATAATGTTTTATTTGTGTTGTCTCATGTAATATTCACAACAACTGTATGATATTAGTCTCTGCATTTTACAGTGTGGAAGGAGATCACTTAGCCAAGGTCATACAGCTAGTAATGGACAAATGGGAAATTTTAACCTATAGGTATAAAGGTTAAATATAAAGGTTAGGCTATAAAGCTTGGGTCCCAACAAATAATTTCCACCTCCTGAGAGTCATAATAGAAGTCTAAAGAAAGTGTCTTGAGAAACAAAATTGGGAGTGATGACTGGGAAAACTTTTCAAGGCGTGAGACTTGGACCTAGAAAGATGAGTGTTATTTTGTGCCCAAAACAAGGTTCTTCCCCACTCTAGCTATGCTAAAAAACTTTTCTTTCTTTTACTAGAAGTACAGTACAGATTTAAGACTAAAAATCTCCTTCCCATTTCCAAGTTCTGACAGGTAACGTGTTACATGTCCATTCTGGAGATATGAAGGCAGAAGTCCAGAGTTTAGCCTTGACCATGAATTTGGGATTACCAGTCATGTAATCAAATATACTTTTACAAAACAATCAACTGTACATTAAATTATTGTCTTAATCATGATTTTTCTGCATGATAATAAAGTACATCTGGCAAATAGTTTTTAGAAATAATTGTGATTGGTATTGCTAAACCATGTTTTCAGAGTGTTTTTTCCCTTGTGTTGTCTTTTTTAGTTGCTTTTCCACTCTCTGTAACCAATAATGGTGCCCAAGGGCAGTACCGTTTAATCCACATACTATTGTTTAGATGTGCAAGGCTCAGCCTGTGCAGAGTGAAGAAGAAACCTGGGGAAAATCACACATAGTTTGTTCTTTGAAATGTTTTGGAGGGAAGCCAAAAATCAAGGGCAGGGGCCGGGGATATAGCTCAGGGGCACAAGTGCCTGCCTGGCAAGCACAAGGTCCTAAGCTCGATTCCCGGTACCAAAAAAAAAAAAAAAAAAAATCAAGGGCAGCCCCTGTAGTGAAGAATCATCAAACATTTTGAGGTTTGATGGAAGTGCAGAGGAGTGGAAGCTTTAGCTTTGTTTTGGGGTGTTCGCGTGTGTGTGTGTTTCTGAGGCAATATTTCTCAAATTTGAACATGTGTGTGCATCATTGGAGAGCTTCTTAAAAATGTAGATTCTAATTCACAAACTCTGGGATAGGCCTGAGATTTTGCATTTCTAACAGGTGATGATAATGCTGACTTCCACATGCTGCACTTGGGTGAACAATATAGTCATTGCATGCCTTACTCTTAGGTCTTATTTTGGTATCAATTGACCAAGTGCTCCCCTTCCCCAACCCTTCACAGAGCTAACACTTTGAGTCACTGATGAGTTATGTCATTGCAGAATATTAGGAAGTCTAATTTGTTGTTCATGCAGCAAACAGGAACTTGAGGCCCTCAGTTTGCCATATCCTAGAAACGACTCTGAGTCTTTAGCACGAAATCTATTGTTAAACAAAATGGCCT
Source organism: Erethizon dorsatum (assembly GCA_028451465.1). Classification (NCBI taxonomy): domain Eukaryota; kingdom Metazoa; phylum Chordata; class Mammalia; order Rodentia; family Erethizontidae; genus Erethizon; species Erethizon dorsatum. Next base: position 121,594,557 of record CM051822.1, on the reverse strand, counting down.
TGTGATGAATTTCTTAAATATTTCCACCCTTTCTCCATGGCTCCAAGGTTTCCTAAATTTCCTTTATTCTCTTCCTCCAGCATGAGAAATATTGCACCAGAATGTGTTGCTGCCTCAGAACCCTGGGCTGGGTGTTGGAGTATAGGTACCAGGGCTCTGAGATTAGGAGCACAGTGCCTGGGCCATTGTCTGCACTTCGTAGAAGTAAAGTAAGAATATCCTTGGTACCAAATTAGGAAAGTGGATGTAGAGAGGACTGCTGGATTTTTTTTTAGATTTGGAAAATTGAGGGGATTATGAGGAGAAAACAAGTTGTTGGACAAAAGAAGTCAGGGAAGAGGTTGTCTTACAGGCATGAAACTTGCAGTTTTTGTGCTACGATATCAGAGTGACTTCAGAGATCGAGGAACAATGACAGTACCTGCTGGACATAAAGTAGCATTTCTTTTTCTAAAATTTAATTTTATGTTTTTCATGTGAGAGATTTTTGATGTATACAAAAATGCTTTGTAAAAGGAGACAATAAAACATAATGCTTGAAATAACAGCTAGTGACTAATAAATGATAATGACATTTCAAAACCAAATCAGCAAGCAATCATTTGACGTATGATGTAGGAGAGGGTATAAAGATATGTGAAAGGATTTAAAGGATTATTTCTGTAGTCCATATTCAAGAAATACGTTTCATTTAGAAAGACTAGAGGTGTTTTCTTTTGATTCATAGGAGAATGTGAACAATATCTTTTATGTACGTGAGGATGTAAGTAATACACACGCCCATTGAAGAAAACATGATAATATAGATTAGAGAAGGAAAACCATCCATCATTATATTTTGATGTATTTCTTTGAAGTCCCTTTTTACTGTGCCTGGGTTTTTTCTCTCATTTAGCACTTAGTTGAATAGGATCTTGAAGAATTATGAGATGACATCCTGATTATTAGGTATATATAGTTTTAAAGCCTTACTTTATTTATTTATTCATTTTTTTTTATTTTAAAGAGAAGAAAAAACAAAACAAATCAAAAGAAGAACAAATATTTCAAACCAACATAATAGGAGGGTAACAATGGTTAATACATTACGTATTACTATCTTTAAGTTAGTTATTCAGGACACCAGACATTAGCATTCAATTGTCCAAACATTATTGGCACAAACCTTACTCTTCAATGAACTAAGTAAAAATGGTAGTGTATCTATCTTAACCATCTTATATATATATATATATATATATATAATTTTTTTTCCCTTTCCCTTCTTTCTTTTCCCTATTCCAGTCTCTCTTTCCTTTTGACCAGTTTCTTTTTGATTCACCATGTCTATTGTACATTTTGGATCTTATTTACTCTTTCAGTTTCTCATACTAGAGAGATAATACGATGCTTACACATGTGCTTCTGGTTTATTTCACTTATGAGTATTTTCTCGAGTTGCATCCATTTACCTATAAAAGTCTCCAGTTTATCCTTCTTTATGGCTGAATAGTACTCCATTGTATAAAAATACCACATCTTTCTTATCCATTCCTCAGTTGATGGGCATTTGGGTTGTTTCCAAGATCTGGCTATTACAAATTGTGCTGCTATAAACATGGGTGCACATATATCGCTGTGGTACGATGTTTTTAATTCTTCTGGGAAGATGCCCAGAAGGGGAATAGCTGGGTCAAATGGGACCTCCAACCCTAGTTTTCTGAGGAATCTCCACACTGACTTCCACAGTAAAGCCTTACTTTAGAGTAACAGTGAATCACAAGCTTTTTTTTTTACCATTTTATAGCACAGTCTTTGTTAGCATAATTTTTATTGATACATAGTTTATTTAATAATTTCCTGTTATCTAACATTTAGTATTTTTCCATTTCTAGTAAATATCTTTGTGCAGGAACTTTTTCCAAATGTAGGGGTGCAGTGTGAGGACAGAATCCCAGAAGAATTATTTGTTTAGAACTTGTAAATATTTTCTAAAGTTCTTAATCACTGTTGCCAAGTTGCATTTCCAAAGGGTGGACCCTTCATGCTCCACAGCAGTTTTGCAACATCCCTGACAGCTTCGGTGATCTTTAGAAAAACTTATCCATTTTTACATTATTTTAGTTTGTACTTCTTTGATTACTATAAATTAGATATTTTCCACATAATATGGTCTATCTTTTGCATATTGTTTACATCCTTTGCCTAAAATTAATTTAGGTGAGTGCTTCATTATATATAACATATTCAACTTTTTCTGCCATATTTGCAGTAGTTTTTCTGAATCTGGTCTTAGTGTTATATAAAGAGAATTACAACTATGAGTGAGTCTGGCACATTTTTATGTGCAGTTGTGTAGTTTTCTAAGTAATTTGATATTATAGTTTTACTTCTTTAACACGTAAAAATAATTCTTAAGGTTCTAAATGATTTTTATTTTTGTTTAGACCTTTATTTTATTTTATTTTGTAATGGCAGAAGAATATAGTTTTATAGTTCCTGAGGTTTCCTTATAACTAAATATACAGCCAATCTTTATAAATCTTTTATAAATACTTGTGAGTAAGGTATATTGTTAAGATATAAATTGGATATCTAATAATGAATCCAGTCCTTTCAATTAGTTGTAATCCATCCCCGCTATAATTTTCTGCAATGTGAGATTATAATATATATGTTTTCACTTTGGTGAAAACTTTATTGATAACTATGAGAATTTTAAGTTCAAAAGGAAAAAAGATATAATTATTTTTTATTATGGCTTATTAGAAAAGGAGTAGGCGATGATGAATTGAGAATATGAAAGTAAGGTAAATGTAGAGAAGTAATTCAATTAAGTTTTAGGAGAGATAAAGGAACATGAAGTAACATTCTCAGATTACATTCTAAGGAGCTGGGCCTTGTGTGGCTGCATAACTTTAGGTAGTATGGAATGGGTGTAAGTGAAAGTTATTAAGCCTTTCCCTCCCAAATAACCAAGGTGAATTCTGGGAGACCAGAACCAGGAAGTGGGCCTGGTTGGCAGGATTTAGAAGCCAAAATGGGGGCCAAAATCTCAGCCATTAAATCACAATGTTATTCCTAAGACTCATGCACAGAAATACATCTGAAGAGAGATATCATCAGCGAAATAATTTTTCAGATATTGCACTGAAGAGTCAGAGAAGGGAGAATTCCTAAAGTTTATAATGAACAAGAATGGGTAAAGAGGAAATTAATAGGTTAATATGCATATCTTTTAATTTAAACTGCATAAAATGTTGTTGATACATTTGTTCTTGATGCTATTTGTTCTCCACCTCTTGTTTCTTGTTTTATTTTGGTGTGCTTAGAAATAATCATAAGAGCTTTTGCGTAGCTCTCTGTCCCCCTCTGTCTCTCTCTGTCTCTCTATGTCTCTGTCTCTATCTGTCTGTCTGTCTCTCTTTTTCTTTTGCTTGCCAAAATAGCAATTGTAGTAAAGTGCAAAGATAGCCGGATCCAATTAGAACTTGTGAATGGTACTTTGTGTGGAAAAGGGATCTTTGTAAATATGATTAAATTGGAGATCTTGAGATAGGAGATTATCATGAGTTAATCTGGCACAGTGTCCCTGTAAAAGAGAGGAAGTGGGAGACTTTACGGAGACGAAGGCAGTGTGGCCACTGAAGCAAGATGCTTTCCTTTTGTCTTTGAGGATAAAGGAAGGGACCACAAATCAAGGAGCTCTAGAAGTTAAAAAAGCCCTACTGACACCTGGATTTTAGTCCACTGAAACTGATTCAGGCTTCGACTTCTAGAATTGTAAGAAAATAAGTGCGTATTTTTTTAAGCCACAGGTTATGATAATTTGTTATAGCAGCCATAGGAAGCTAATAGGGTAAATGTTTAACAAATGGAAATGGTAATGCCTTTAATTAATTAATTAATATGCAGCTTTGTAGTATGCATTAGGTCCCACACTATTCTAATCACCTTATAGATTGTATTAGTCAGCTTTTCCATCACTGAGACACAACATCTAATACACACAACTTAGAGGAGGAAAAGTTTAATTTGGTTTATGGTCAGGGGATTCAGTCCATAGTTGGTTGGGAAACAGAGCGGGGGAACAGTGCCAGAGATGAAGGGGTGAAAAACCAGATATAGTATTGAAGGTCCACCTCCATGACCCACTCAAATACACCCAGACATGTGCTCTACCAATTCTCTGGGTGGCTCCCAAACAAATCAAGTTAATACAATCAAGCTTAACCATCACATCATACCCCTTGTCAACTTGACACCTAAACAAATCTCCTTAAACCATACTTACTCTACAAATAAACATAAGTTAGGAACTCCTTCTAACATGATACAAATGTCTTGCATACAACTGAAAATGTGATAATCCCTTTCACCAAAGTTGCAACAATCCAGTGTTTTTCAGAGTCCAGGTCAATCTCTTCTGAGACTTGAGGGAAACTCTTAGCTGTGAACCTCTGTAAAAATCAAACACAAGTTACATAATCCCAAGGTACAGGGTATACATTTTCATTCCAAATCAGAGGAATAAGGGTACAGAGAAGAACTGGACCAAATCAAGACTCATATCTAGAAGGGCAAATATTAAGTCCTGAGGTTTATATCTATCATCCAGAAAACTGGCTGTGATATGTGTGTTCCAGAAGACTTGGGCAGCCCCATCCCTATGGTCCTGTGCTTTGCAGCCCACGTGGCCTCTCTCTTAAGCTGGCTGTGCTCATAGTCTGCAGTTTTCCTCAGCAGATATTCCATACTAATGGCATCCCTAACTTTCTGGGGTCTCCACTGAACCTTTGGCTTCATTCCTACAGCTCTTCACACATTACCCTTTCAGGGGAAGTAACCAAGCCCCCTTGGGCCATGGCAGCAATAATTTCTGAGTGCCTGGATGACTGAGCACCATGAAATGAATCTCGGTGAACCAATTCCATAGGCAGCCCATCTCAACTAGGGGCCCGGGGGCTCTCTTCTAAAATGAAAGATTTAAACTGTTGCACCTTTAAGCCCTCAGTGGATGGGGTCTTGCTAACTCCTGAGATGCCCTCAAACCATTTTTCTCCTTGTCCCTGTACAAAGTATTTGGTTCCTTTTTAATGGTGCTAATCTCTTTAACAGCCATATCTTTCTTTGGTTCAGCTTTACACATGGTTCCTTCTGAACAAAATACAGTTTTTCAATTTTTTTTCCTGCCTGCTTTTTGCCCTCTGTTCTCATTATAAACCCAGCTAAACACAGTAAGCGGTACCCATGCCACATCCTAATTTTGGGCTGCACTGAAATTTCTCTTTCCAGACCAATTAGTCCAACACACCTAATTTCAGTCTCACACAGTCTCAGGACATGGGCAAAATGTGGCCTTTATTTATTTATTTATTTATTTATTTGCCAGAGTGTAACACACATGACCTGTAGTCCAATTGCCAATGGAGCCCTGTTCTCAACTGAAACCTCCTGAGCCTGGCCTTTACTGCTGCATTTATATCAGCATTCTGATCTGAGCTCCAACCAGAATTACCCATCAAGCTCTACTTGCACCATTCTAAGTCTTCTCTACCCGCACATCTCCAAATCTTTCCAAATTCTTCCTAAAAACCAGTTTCAAAAGGTTTTGAAACACAAGGCCAGGTACAGTCACAACAATGACCCTACTTTTGGTGCTAATTTTCTATATTAGTCAGCTTTCCCATCACTGTAACACAACACCCAACACCCACAACTTAAAGAAGAGGTTTAATTTGGCTCACAGTTTAAGGGATTCAGTTCATGATTCACTGCTTCAAAGCAGAAAGATCATGGCAGAAGGTTGTGGTAGAGCAAAGCTACTTAGCTCATGTGGGCCAAGAAGCAGAGCAGGGATATAGTGCCATAGAGAAAAAGATGAAAGACCAGATATAGTACCCAAGGTCATGCCTCCATCTACCCAGATACACACAGAAGTGTGCTCCACCAGTTCCCTCAGTAGCTCCCAAGCTAATCAAGTTAATATAATTAAACTTAACCATCATACGGATGTCAATTCAGGTTTGAAACAACCCTAGGAGAATGGTATCATTTGTTGTCCCTATTTTACAGATGGGAATCTGAGGAATGAGAGTAGTTAAGTAATTTAACTTAAGTAATTTAAGTAATGTCTCTTAATTGGTAAGTGTTGGAGTTGAGATTCAAATCCATAGTTATTGATCTATTATTATTTGGTGATATAATTCACATACCATAGAATTCACCCATTTAAAGTCCATAATTCAGTGGGTGTTAGTATATTCATAGAATTGTACACAATTACCACAATCAATTTTGGAATACTTTGTCATTCCAGAAAGAAGCACTGTATCTATTGACAGTCACTTTTCATTTCGTATCTTCCTGCCCTTCCCCTTGACTCTTCTTCCAAGCCTTAGGCAAATATCAGTCTACTTTTTAGATCTGTCTATTCAGACATTTCATATATATTCCCTTGTATGGATGTACCACATTTTATTCATCCATCCATCAGTTGATTGATATTTGAATTGTTTTACTTTTTGTTTGGCATTATGAATAATCCTATTATAAACATTCCTATACAAGTTTTTGCGGTAGATTTGTGTTTTTAATTTATCTTTGCTATATACTTAAGACTGTAATTGCTGTGTCGTATGTCTATGTTAAATCATTGGAGGAATTGCTAGACTATTTTCCAAAGTAACTGTATCATTTTACATTTCCATCAGTGGTATATGATGATACCACTTGGTTTGCATCCTTGCTGACACTTATTATCATCTATCTTTGATTATAGTCTTCCTAATGAGTGTAAGGTATTATCTCATTGTGGTTCTAATATGTATTTGCTTGGTGGTTGATGGTTTTGAACATCTGCTCATGTGCTTACTGGGCATTGTGTAACTTCTTTGCAAAAATGTCTGTTAGAATCTTTGACCATTTTTAATAGGGTTGTCATTTTATTGTTGAATAATAAAAAGATCTAAATCAATAGACAGACATTGCATGTTCATGGATAGGAAGGTTAAATATTTTTAAGATGGCAATATTGAATATATTTACATATTCAATGGAATCCCTATGAAAACCTCATACGGCTTCTATGCAAATATTGACAATGATCCTAAAATTTCTATGAAAATTTAAGGGCCCCATATTAGTCAAAAAGAGAAAAACAAAATTAGCTGATTTCAAAGCTCACTGCAGGGCCGGTGAGATAGTTCAGCGGCATAAGCGCCTGCATGGCAAGCGCAAGGTCCTGAGGTCGACTTCCAGTACCCACATTAAAAAAAAAAGCTCACTGCAAAGCAATGGTAATCAAGACAGTGTGGAACTGGGACAGATGTACAGATCAGTGGAATAGAACTGAGCATCCAGAAATAGACCCTCATATTTACAGACAGCTGCTTTTCAAGAAGGGTGCCAAGACAATCCATTGAGGAAAAGAAGTCTTTTCAACAAATGCTGCTGCAACAAGTAGATATTCATATACAAAAAAAGGAAGGAAAAGAAAAAGAAAAATTTTGACTACATACAAAAATTAACTCAAAATGGATAAAACTCTACATATAATAATATAATGTCAGGCATTGTGGTGCATATCTGTAATTCCCAGCACTTAGGAAGCTGAGACATGAGGATTGCCACAAGTTCAGGGCCAGCCTGAACTACATAGCAAGACCTTGTCTCAAAAAAAAAAACCCAAAAAACAAAAAACAAAACCAGCCAAACAGCCAAACAAAAACAACACGCCCCCCCCCTTTAGGAATAAAGCTATAAGACTCTGAAGAAAACATAGTCACAAATGATTTCATGACTTTGGATTAGGTAGTGATTTCTTAAATAGAATGCCAAAACCATAAGGAACCAAAGAAAACATAGCTTGGACATCATCAAAATGTAAAACTTTGTGCTACAAATAACATCATCAAGAAAATAAAAAGATAATTCACAGAATTGGAGAAAAATTTTTAAATCATGTGTACAACAAAAGGATGTCTTAGCATAATAATCTATAAGCATAACAAAGTAACTTCTCAGAAAGGGCATTAGTGTGTGGAAGAAGAGTGATTCAGGAAAATCTCTGTTGTCTGGGAAATATTCCCCTGTTGTCTTGGGAAATATGATGCTGTAAAGAAGTTGAAGACAATTGTTTTTCAGCTGGAATCGTTTTGGTTCACTATTTCTAAAATTTATAATTTAACCAGCAATCCAACTGAGTAATAGACTTCCCATCATAGATTTTTGCCTGAAATATGGTAAGCCTTCTTACTTTCAAAAGCGAAGTGTTTTTTTTTTTTTTTTTTTTAAAGAAGGATGATTTCTCCTGTCTTAACATTGTTCAGAGCTCCTGCTTTATTTATTTGGGATTTTTTTTTTTCTTCAAAGACCTATTATTTGGATCTTCATCCGTGAATTTCATGTTCTTTCTTCCATATTTCTTCCTTTCCTTTCCTTCACTTATTTTTCATTGCATTTTGAAATTACTTTCCTCTACATCACTTATTCAGGTTTCCTTAACTATCTCCAATATGAACTTTCATTCAGCTACATTGTTTTTGGCTTCCGTGAAATCTCTTATCTTAGTTCTCTTCTCATAGCAACATCCCCTTGTATTTAGTTAAAAAAACACAAAGACTTCCCTGTCTTTCCTGCATCTGACCTATGTTGGAGGCAATCTTTCCCTCCATTTTTTACTTTTATAGCATTTTTAAACCTAAGGACTTACTAAAAGAAAAGAGATTGCTTTTGTACAGTGTGTGTACAAATGAATGTATGTGTTTTTCACCTTATTCTTAAAGGTTTTAAAGATCAAGGAGACGTTCATCCAGGTCAAATGTTAGAGATGGCATCAGAGGATAGAGGGACTAGAGCTATTAGAATTTGGTCAGAGGCATAAGGGCATTCAGGCAGTACCTTTCTCTGTACTCATTTTCTTGCTTTTGCTCATCCCCCCTGAGAACCAGGAAATGAGCTCTGGCTCATTTCATTTCATAGTGAGCTCTAGCTCACTATGACTTAATGGTGCCTTTGTTGGAGATTTGTTCTAAATTTTCTTTATATTCATGGTAGGCACACAGCTGACAGTTCACAGAGACATAAACAAAACAAAACAAAACAAAAAACAAAACAACAAACCTGGGGTTTCCCAGTTTCTCATGCCCCTCCCATCACAGTCTGCTGTTTTTATTGTTTCCAAGTTTCGGAATGTTGAAAGGCCAACTAAGGCATCAGTTTACTTGTCCCTGGACATGCTGCTTTGTCTCAGAAGAGGGGATGCTGGCCATTACTGGAATTTCTTTTTTTTTTTTTGTGGGTACCGGGGGTTGACTTCAGGACCTCGTGCACCAGCGGGCGCCTGTGCCGCTGAGCGATATCACCGGCCCTTTTTTCGTATGTGGGATCCGGGAGTCGAACTCGGGCCCTCGCACTTGCCAGGCAGGTGCTTATGCCGCTGAGCCATCTCACCAGCCCCTGGAATTTCTTAATCCTAATGTATTGTTATTTTATTTTGGGGTAAATATTTTCTTGGGGTACAGAAGTGGATTTTCATAAGGATGTCAGAAAGTATGGTAAAATATTTTTACTTATGCTATTGTCATATTCAGTGGTCATAGAATTGGTTCTGTGAGATCACTCAGGCAGCAGTCTAAGAATGAGTTAACCATTTAGTGAGCAATGGTGGGGGGATTGTATTTGGTTTCTGTGTTCCTCCAGTAGGAGAAAGATGATGGGGACCTACTAGGCATTGGTGGGGGATGGGTAGGAAGGGCTCATTTAGACAGTATTTCTTTTTTTTTTTTAGACAGTATTTCTGAGGTAGTGTCTGAGGGAAAGGGCTAGGTGGTTTATTGGGAGGTAAGAGGAGAGATATCCCAAGAGGTATTCCAAATTTTGACTTGAATGACTAGGTCAATATATATTTATGACCAAGGCCAAGAATGGGAGAGGAAGAGTAGATTTGGCAGAGGAGAAAGGAGAGAACAAACTTGGGACATGCTAAATCTGTGATGTCTGTAAGACATTATGCAAAGCAGAGATATTCTGTTTTTTGCTGGAAATTTGGGTCTAGAGATTGGATAGGTCTGCCCCAAATCAGGAGAAAATGGGAGGTGGAATTGGATGCTGTAGGTGGTTGAGGGTATAGACATGAAGAAAGTCACTTGGAATTGTAGGGACTGAAAAGTAGAAGAGGATAAATAGAAGAAAATAAAAGAGAATAAAAAATGGGACCCAGGGAAGCATCAATATTAATGAAGGAGTAGAAAGAGACTCAGAATGAATGTTTGTAAAGGTATGAGAAAGACAATGAGAGTCTGAACCTGGTTACTGCAGGAAGAGTGTGTTTGGAGACTCAAGGTGCCAAGTGCAGAAATGGCAAAAAAAGAGTATAAGAATAGGTGTTGTACTTCTCTTCTTGTAGCATATCCCTTCCTGCCCTCTGGCTGCTTAATGACTTTGGGAATTGGGATGCATTTTATTTATTTATTTATTTTTGGGATGCATTTTATATTCCCTACCCACAATCCTTTTTCTCCTTTTAGCAAACAAACAAACAAACAAACAAAATTTAAAACTCTAATGGGATATTTTTCAGTGGAAGAAGTATGGTGGCTTGGTTTTGGAATTTGGAACTTATAAGTGTCCTTTTTGAGAATGAATTTAGTAGAATTCTTGGACACTTTAAGGGATTAAAGAACAAGAGTTTAAAAACTAGGAATATAGAGCTTAAAGTAACAAATGAGATGGTAGAGGGAAATTAGTTAGACCAAAGGAAGAGTGGATTTTGATCATACCTGAAAGATCAGAGGCAGCAGAAGGGAAATGAACATTCATTCATTCATTCATTCATTCATTCATTCATTCATTTAACATAACATTTATTGAACAAAGAGTATGTGCAAAGCACTATTCTAGGCACTGACTATACAGCAGGAAACAAAATAAAAATCTTTGACTTTATGAGGCATACATTCCTGGTAGAAGGGTCAGGGGAAACATAAATTTGGATTATCAGGTGGTAACTTCCTGAGACTAGATTTAAATGCAGACTAGATGAGATCATCCAGGGAGTGAGTCTAGGTAGAAAAGTAAAGAAGTTTCAAAGACTGAACTGTTGGCTATTCCAACTTTAAAGGTTGGCATCCAGAGAAGAAACCATCCAAGAAGACGTTGTCATGTGTGTATACATTTGTATACGTGTATGGGGTGGGGAAAGGGGATAAAGGAGAAAAGGATGTAGTCCTGGAAGCCAAACAGTGTGTTTCAGAAAGAGGAAGTGGCGAGCTGAGTCTGATGTTGCTCAGATGTCAAATGAAGTGCAGCTGAGAATTGATCATGGCGTTTATCACAGTGGAGGCCATTCGTGATATTCTGTTGGAGTGTTGGGGGCAAGATTTTCCATGCAGTTTGTCCTATTGCTCTGTCTTCCCCTCTTTCCCACCTCCCATCACTGAGCTCAGGAAGAATCAGTGACATTTGAAAAACATGGTTGAAAGGGAAGGAGGCACAGTTCCTCAAAGGAAATGAGAGTCCTGGTGCCTGAGGAAGGGGAAGTGGACTCTTGGCAGACATAACTACAAATGTTTACTTCGGCTAGAAATAGGCTATTTCTGTCCGGACCATCAGCTATATGTAAAATCTTTTAGAAATGGAAACATTTAAGGGAAAGTGTGTAACTCCCGGATGCTAATAGACCACCAAATTACAAACATGGTCTGTGAATCTGTGAAAGAAAAGCTATCAGCCTTCATGCCGGGCTAGTCTTACAGTTACACTTAGATGTGCCTTATTTTTTTTTTTGGTGGTGGTACTCGGGATTGAATTGAGGGCCTCATTATGCCAGTGATCTGCCACTGAGCTACATCCCCACGTTGAGATGCTTTTTTTTTGTTTCATGAGAGAAAATGGGGCCTTTCAGGTATATTTTTTCATTAAAGTTACAAATGTTTTTCCCCCCTATTCAGGAATGATGCCACTCACTGGACATTCCCTCATATACCTGGAAGTGTCCTAGGGTTTCCTTGACTTCTTTTTAACCTCATTGGATTAGTTGTATGTTTCTCTCCTAAATTTTACTTCACTGTAATGTTTAGAGGAAGACCATCTTTCGCTGGACTCCAGTGATTGAAGGACACCCTCGTCCCCATCTTACACCAGTTTTGGCTTAGTTCGACTCTCCACAAGCCATTCAGCCAGGTTGGCAGGTAGACACCAAGGCTGACATATTACAGCAGATTGTACTGATGGCTGTTCTACTACCGAAAAATCCTTAAAAGGCAATGGCATTTTGGCCAATTCTTAACTTTCAATACCTTTCCCTATTTTACAAGTATATTTATTGGGTTGTACTATTTGAAATATACAATTACATAAGTCAAAACTGTTACATACTGGCAATTTCTTATGGTTCATCCTAAAATGTAAATTATCCTAGATGTCAAGGACATGCTATAGAAAATATCCCAATATATCCCTGAAATAGATTCTGGAAGTATTTTCTATGAGTCCCAAGTGCCCAATTGGGGCTGCTACATATAACTGATATATCGTGCACGGTGCAACTCCAGGTGTATCTACATGGTCCAAGATGTAAACAGCACCTGCTGGGGTTGTGCAGTATACAAACTACACGAACATTCAAGCCAACACTGAAAACCCCTTCTTATTACAGCCCAAAGCCAAAGATCAACTGTTAAATCAAAATACAGCAATTAATTACTCGGATGCTTCCTAACTTCTCAGTGAGATAAGTAGGCCCCCTCTATGCTTTTGCTAGGTTTTCATATAGCATTGTTCCAGAGGCATCTAAACAGTTAAATCTGTTTTGGACCTTTCATATTTTTCTACCTTATTACCTGTTCCAAAAATTTATTCTCACATGTTATATCCATATTACATGAAGATATTTCTAAAGACTGACAAGGTAAAGGAAGCTGACAAGACTCAGACCACTAACGCAAAGACAGAAGAAACTCATTTCAAATCACATGACTGATGGAAATTGTGTATAGATTATTATCATCTGTTGGCCAAAATAGATTAGAGTTCAGACTCTGTTTTCCTGTGTGCAAACCACACGTGGGCAGGCAGTAAATGTGACTCTTGTTAGAGCCCAACAGCTGGTATGTAGGTGGGGAAGTGTCAATGGCTAAACAATATGAGAAAATACTGAACCTCACTGGTAAACAGACAAACAAACCAAAGTAAAACAATGAAGTAATGTTTTCCTATAGGTCTTAGTCACTTTTATTCACTGTTGGGACAAAATACCCAATGCCTACAATTTAAAGGTGGTTTATTTTGGCTCATGTTTTCAGTCCATGATCCTCTGGCTCTAGGAAGAAACAGCATAGTGTAAAGATCTGGCAGAGGAAGGCTGCTCATGTGATGGTGACCAGGAAGCTGAGAGCAAAAGGGGGAGCCAGGAAGGAAGATAAACCCTTCCAGCTCATGCCTCCAGTGACCCACCTCCAACCTGGCCCTGCCTTCTAACAGCAAGTCAGCTATAGCGCCATTGTGATCCAATCACCTTCTAAAATCCCCACCTCTCAACACATGAGTCACTTGGGGAACATTCTATATCTACACCACACCACCATACCAAAAGGCAAATTTTATTTTCTTTTAAGTGACCAGTGTTGTTGAAGATACAAGGAAATCAATTTCTCAAACTGTTGGTCAAAATGTGATTGGTAAATTTTTCTGGTTGGCAGTTTGGCTATAATTATTTAAAGGTTTAAAAACATGTGTTTCCTGATTCAACACATCTACTGTGAAAACTTATCCTGTCTAGATGTACATACAAAGATATTTACTAGAGTGTCATTTGTAATAGTGAAAAATGTGAAATAATTGAATTATAGCCATATGTAAAACAATAATAAAATGATGATGTGAAGGAATTTGCAAGGATAAGGGAAGTATTGTTAGAAAAAAACCCATATTATAAAGCAGAAGAGTCAAGACCCACTTTATTAAAAAATTTAATGAACTTAAACATTAAATATGTACAGGAAGAACACTGGGAAGATACACATGGAAATATTTTAAAGTTGAAAGAGTATGTTTTGTTTTCCTTTTTCATATTTTTCTGTATTTTCTGAATTTTTAATAAGCATGTCAAGTTATTTATTTATTTATTTTTTCCATGGGTACCGGGGGTCAACCTCAGGATCTCATGCGCCAGCAGGCGCCTGTGCCGCTGAGCGATATCACCGGCGCTTTTTTTTTTTCATATGTGGGTTCCGGGAGTCGAACTCAGGCCCTCGCACTTGCCAGGCAGGCGCCTACGCCGCTGAGCCATTTCACCGGCCCTTAAGTTATTTTTGTAGTCATAAAAACAATGCCATTAGAAAAAATTATCATTTAAAGTTAAGTGGAAAGTAACTAATAAAAATTATGTGGATTTAGAAAGAACGTGAGAAGCATAATAAGCTGCCTATTAGCTTTATTTTTCATTTTTTTTTTTTTTGTGTGTGGGTACCTGGGGTCGACCTCAGGACCTTGCGCGCCAGCAGGTGCCCGTGCCGCTGAGCGATATCACCAGCCCTTTTTTCGTATGTGGATTCCGGGAGTCGAACTCGGGCCCTCGCGCTTGCCAGGCAGGCGCTTATGCTGCTAAACCATCTCACCGGTCCCCTTATTTTTCATTTGCAAGTAAAATTTGTGTGTTAATTTTCCACAAACTAAAAACCTTAGAGGTCTTTTTTCTTTCTGAGAGCCACCGCCATAAGAGAATACCATATCAAGAAATGAGATACATATAATGAGAGAGAGAGAGAGAGGGGAGAGGAGAGGAAATACATCTGGATTAAGAAAAGAGGTAGAAGCAACCAAAATGAGGAAATAAACTTGGATTTTAAAAAAAGAACATGTGTTCACAAACTGAAAACTCCGTGTGTGTGTGTGTGTGTGCGTGCACGTGCATGCGTGCAAGTGTGTGCAAGGGCTAGGAGTCAAACTCAGGGCCTTCCACAGGTAAGGCAAACACTTTACCACTGAGACACATCCTTAGGACCAAAAAACAGAACTATTAAACTCCTAGGTCATCAACATAAGATTGGCAACAATTTTTCTTTGTCTACCTTGTAACAAAGTTGTTTCTCCTATAGTAAATTCCAAGGAAAAATTGTTTTGTTTTCTTGCCCTACTCTTTGACATTTAATTCTAATTTGTAAGCTATTTCCTCAACTTTATATTTCAATTTTTTGTTAAAAATTTTTTATTTTTGTTGTTAAACTTCTAAAAGCTTGTTTTTATCTTCTAAAGAATTCCTTAAACAAAACTATACTCTTTTGGTATTACACATGCCTATTTTCTCATCTCTGGGGATACTAATTGACATTGTCTTTTTTTGTTTCCTTTGTTCTTAAGCATGTGTTTGTTTTGTTTTGTTTTGATTTCTATCTTCAAGGTTGAAGGCTTTTTCACATATTACCTATTTAATCTTCACTCAATTCTATTAGGTTGATATTATTGTTGTTGTTATTGTTATTTTATAGTTAATAGATCCTAAACAGTATATCGTTTTACTTTTCTTACCATGGATGTCTAAACAATTGGTCATGGATTAGCTAATCCATAGTCCAGCTTCTTGATCTAGTTGGATTCTCTACTGAATTCTTAAAATCTCTTCTAAGTCCCACCCCCTATTCTCTCACCATATTAGACATCTCCATTTTTGTTCAAGTTGAAATAAAACATCTTTTTTCAAGTTGAAATAAATTTTTTCTCTTTCCCTTCATCTCCTTCTGTCATTAGTACTAGTCTTCTCTTTGGACTATAGAAATCTTTCCCATAGGTAAGTCTCCTTCCATAGGAGCTAGTACCTTGGATATTTGAAATGACGTTGTCATGACTCCATATCTGCCATTCTCCAGCCCAAAGAGGTATCTAGAGCTTACTTTTGCCAAACTGTGCTTGGCTAACACTTTTGGAAAACTTTGGACCATCTCCTCCTGTCACATTCTTGTTTTAAGTGTGTGTCCATAATTTAATACATAATACAAATATATTTTGAAAGATAGCATTGGATGAGATAGTATCATTTTATTCATGCATTTTGTATTTGGTTTAGTTTCAACCTGGGAAGTTTCATATGCTATAACTTCTTTCATAGTTTTGATAGGTTTCTCACCAATTATAGTTTTTGTGATGCTTACTTTTACTTACTTCTTTTTAAAATTAGGGTTATGTGTATGTTAGCTTTGTTGGTTATTGCTTTTACTTCTTAAGGTCTCTTTTTTTAAGGCCAGTTACACTTGACCTTAGATATTAACCCCAAATAAAGGTGCCAAGATCATTTGAAAAATGGAAAAATCTTGTTAATGTAAAGTACATAAACAGAAAATGTCATATAATATTTGAGAAAGAACATAAAACATAAGTAGAGGCCTTTTAGGCACTATGTAAACACTTCATACATATTTCATTTGACCTTTACCATAACCCTATGAGATGATAATTGTTAGTATTTCCATTCTAGAGGTGAGGAGTTGAGGCTAGTGTCAGGCACCTAGGATAGCCAAAGGTGTGATGCAGACCTAAAAATGCCAGACGCAAGGTATTACTGCTGTATTTTAGGGAAATGAAGATCTCATGTTACATTTTATGCTAGTTATAGTTGATATTGGGTGGAATTATTTTATATAATCTACTGAGGGGTATTGCATATTTCCTTCTTTAACAGAATATACCAAAGGTAAACTTTTATTTGATAAGTCAAGCTAATGAACATTAGCAAGCTATAGTGGCATATGACTGTAATCCTAGCTACTTGGGAGGCTGAGGCCAGAGGATCATGAGTTCAAGGCCAGCTTGGGCAATTTAGTGAGACTCTGTTCCAAATAAAATAAAAAGGGCTAGGGATGTGGCTCAGTAGTACAATGCCTGCCTAGGTTCAGTCTGGGTTCAGTCCCCATTACTGAAAAATAAAAGTGATAACACTGACATCTTGGGCATTAATTTTTGTGGCCCTTTAAATATTAATAAATATGTGGCCCTGTAAATATGAATAAGTCCTAGCAAGGACTAGATCTGATTTATATTTTTATATCAATAACCAACCAAGTACAATTGAGGAAATCAAATATTCAAAGGGGTGCAAGAATGCACATGTGAATAAGTACATGAATGAAATTATAAAACAGCCTCAAGGTCTATTAAAATCATTAGAGCTATTTGTCCTACAATAAATCCACACATTGTTTTGCTTTTTGAGTTTGTGTGTCTATTCTTGGTAATTCTTTTCCTTCTTCATTGTCAGTGCTCTAAAAGGAGTATCTTTAGACATGAAATTGCTTGCCTAAATCTCTTTGTAAATGAGTGAGAGAGAGAGTAAGACAAGTTTCCCTGGGAAATTTGGATCATTGTGTCCAAGGGTGAGAAACAAACTCATGTTTGATCTAGTCCATGAGTATATTCAAAAACTTTGCTCCGAAGTATAGGATCCAGCTCCAGGGGTATTTGGGGAGTACATTTTTGGTCTGCGTTCAAGTCATTGGACAGGGAAGTCTTATTCAGTGAGCACCAAAGAGAGACCAGAAATCGATTTCAGACCTTGTATAAAACAACTGAACAAAACCAGTGGAAGGAGTCAACCCCCTACCAGTTTGGTCAATATTCAAGGTCAGGCACTAGTCCTAGGGTGGAAATGGAATAAGTAGCAGGACCTAGGTAACCAGATAGAATGTCATCTAAACAGACTGTTACACACTTTGGAATGGATTTAGCAAAAAAAAAAGTTTGCCCAGGTTTTTTCAAAGGGAGATTGCATTCCAGGATACTTGACCCCATGGGAGCAATAGTATGCTTTTAGATATTTTCTTCCTAGAGTTAAGAAGTCTGTAATACATCTGGGCTTTGGATGGGACTGATCCTCAGGAGACAAACTTATTATGTCCTCATTAGAGCAGGGCAGAGATGGATAGGGGCAAATAGGACAAATCACTGGTAGAAGTTCTGTAAGTAGGATTCCTTTTCTTTGGATTTTTAAATGTCACTCTCAGTATACTGCTCTGAACTAAAGGTAGTGCTGCAGATACAGTGTCTGATCAGCAGTGTTAGCGATCAAGGGTCAGTGTTGTTCTATGTCCTCTGCTAAGTGATTGATTTTCATCATCTTGTTACTCCTACAACTATTTTTGCTTCATATAGAGTATTTCCAGTACCCCAACCATTCCTTCATGATTCAATACATATGTATTTATTTTGGATGATTTATTGAGTAAAGAATTGAACCTGACTTTAAGGGAAATACATTTCCTTTTGTTTCTCATCTGAAGTAAGATATTGACAAACTTGATGGGTCTGCCCAGAATAAGTAAAGATCCAGAGACTGTGTCATATAAGAGATGTGTCAATAGAAGTAGTGAAAACAAATGGGACTGCTGCTAATATGGTAGTTCTAAGAAAAAATTAGAAACTTTCTTCTGAGGATCAAAAAAGACAGTAATCAGTCAGTTTAGCCGAAATATTTAAAGAGACTATCACAGGAACCTGGCTAAAACAATCCAATACCGGGGGAAGAGTTATGAAGCCATTTGGGAAAAGTTCTGTGTTATGGGAGAGGTGGTCATGAAAGGGGAGGATGTGAAGGAAGAAGAAAAATTTTCCCTCTTGTCTTAGTGATTCCAGCCATTGTGCATCAGTTCATCTCAGTTCTTCCCATTTTTTTTGTCCCTCTCCTCAACAATCTTTCCATTCTTTTACCTATTTCTTAATTGATTCTCTAGAAGCTCTGAGGCTACTTTTCAAACCTCTGGTCCTCTGGCTTACAACTCACTGCCAGCAGGATTCTTTGGCAATAGTAGTGATGGAGTGAAGATAAAGGAAGAAAGTGTCTAGAATAAAAGGCATGGAGCCTGAAGTAGAAGCTTTGGTAGAATTTAATGCTCAGCCACACATAGGCTGGGCAAGCTCTCTTATTCTTTAACCTTAGCTTTCCCACATCTGTAAAACTGGTCTGTATAGGAATGAGTGAGTGTGTGTGTGTGTGTGTGTGTGTGTGTGTGTGTCTGTCTGTCTGTATCCTCTGTGTCCTTAGGGGTTTTATTTGAGGATCAAAAAAGACAATGGACATAAATGTACTTTGTAAACTGTTGAGAATCTCAAACTGTAGTTATAGGAACAATATTGTTTCTATTATCATACTTTTATTTACTGTACCCAGTTTAACTTGGATGTTCTCCAATTCACAATATTGGTATAGTGCTAGACCCTTAAATGGAAACTTCATCCATGAAAAGTTGTGAATGCTAGAGTTGCATGAGATCAGAGAGTGAATCTTATTTGGTAATTCATTTTAGGTACTGCTGGTTTCTTTTTCTTTCTTTCTTTTTTTTTTTTTTTTTGGTTTTTTGAGACAGGGTCTCACTATGCAGTTCAGGTTGGCCTCGAACTCACTTTGTAGCTGAGGCTGGCCTTGAACTCACAGTGACCCTCCTGCCTCAGCCTCCCGAGTGCTGGGATAGTAGATGTGTGCCACCATAACCAGTTTAGGTACTGCCAGGTTCAAATGGAGGTTCCTGGGACATCCTTGTCCATCAAGGGAGCATTTGAAAAGAATTGAGGATAAATCTTGACTAGATTTCCAAGCAAACATCCTCTTCTCTTCTACTCTCTTTCTAAAAAAGCTAACAAATTTTTCTTGTTTGGGTATATGTGAACATGTGTGTATCAGCTTCTTCTAGTCCCCTTTTCCTATGCTCATCTTTGCTTATTCCATATTAAAGACAGAATAATCTATATCCAGGTTTTATATTATCTTCTCTTTTTGGATTTTGACAGTATTCCTACAAATGTTAGCTAAGTAGCATTAGAACATCTCTTTTTCATAGATATGCAGAAAGAAACAATATGTATATTCTTTCTAGCATTTTGATGGTAGGAAAAATATTCAAATTTATTTTTAGACAAGTCACATGGCAGAAAGAATAACAAATATTTGTAGTTGCCTTGGGGACTCAGCTTCTAGATATTACTGATTATGGAAACAAGGAATAGATTCAGAGATAAGCAATTTTGTGAGCAAGTAATGAAATAGGAGGACAGCTGGAAAAAAAGGTGGAAGGAAGTAGATGACCTTTACAAAAATACAGGTTCCTAATCAATTTTATTTATTTTTGTCTGATGCTGATTATTATATCCTGCCACTCTGAAGGAGGATTGCAGTTAGATGCTTTATATAACCAATTTTTTTTGTTCGTCTTTTTTTTTTTTTTTTTTTTTAATATGCGGGTACCAGGAGTCAAACTCAGGATCTCGAGCTTGCCAGGCAGGCACTTATGCCGCTGAGCTGTATCACAGGCCCTCGTCTTTTTTTTAATGGTAGGAAAAATCCAGGTAGAAATTTGACTGTTCACCAAGTTGTCTGTAATACAGGGTAATTATTAGAGATCCAAAGACCCTGAAGCCAGGAAGTCCAGCTTCTTGTACTCCTGGATCTTTCTTGAAACAGCCTATCATGTATGACGTCTAATGATGTAGCACCCCAGCTCCTCACAAATAAAAATTCTTTAGTATACGCAGTCACTAAAATTGTCCTATGTGGCTTGCTGCCAGCATTTCCAGCACTGGCTCTTCCAGCAGCTCTGGTAGCCAACTTCGGTGACCTGGGGTAGTGTTATTGTCTTGTGTAGAGAATGGGCTAACTGCGGCATGTGAAGGCCTGGGGAAAAATTCTGGCTTTGTTTCCCAGTTCCTTGGCAGACCTAGGCATTTTGGGGGTCATCGACAATATGGCTTTTTTAGTTGCACATTGTCTTTGGTTTGCTGTTGCCTCAAAAGTTTTTGAGATACACCCAGAGCATCCAGGCCATGCTGGAAAGCACCCATAGGTCTCAGTACTCTTTTCCCTGGAGCTGGGAGACAATGAAGAAAGAGAGGAGAGAGTTAACTGTTGGAGGAGGGAATAAAGCTGGAGGCTGGGGTAGTAGCAGTGTATGAGCATCAGGTCTGCAAAGCTATGCTTTGCAAAGCTCCAACATTCACAGCATTCTGCTCCGACAGGCCAGAACAGTGATGGCTGGGGGTGGAAGGCATGGGAAGTGTGAGGGAGTGGTGCAGGGAGGGAAGGCCTGAAGAACCATGTATGTGAGGCATTAGGTGACAGACAGGCTTAGTTCCCTGTGGTGATGAGGTTTGAAAAGCCACATGAAGCTTGAAAACACAGGTACTGTTTACCGGAAATAAGAGCTAACCTCAAAGACCTAACTGGAACCAGCCCTAGCTGGTCATTATCATGGTGATGGCCAGTGTCATGCAGATTATATATCACTCTTCTCTTGCTTGGTGGCTACTCTATAATGGCAGATAAGGCAAGGATAGGCTGGTTGGGGCTGGCATTTTTTTCCTGGCTAGCTCTTATTTTGTGGAAAACATAATAAAAGGCCCTAAAGCTGCATATCAGACTCGAAGTGGGAACCCTTTTGAGGAGGGAATAGCAATAGCACAAATGGCCAGACATCTAGCTAATATGGAATTCATCCACTTTTCCGTCTTTTATTCTCAAAATTCAGCTCTTCTCTGACTCCGTTTTTCTGTCTGCATCTCCTCTTGTGCTTACTGGCTGTCCCTTAGTTGTTACAGTACAACTGACATTCAAGGAGATCCTTTCTCCAAGCCAACTCTATCAATCCCTAACAACAACAAAAAAAAGAGGTAGAGCAGAGTGTTCAAGAATTCTGATCAGCCTACCTTCCAATCCTTGTTCTGCTTTTCAGAACATAACTTTTCTGAGTATCAGTTTTTTCACCCATAAAATGGGATTGATATTAGTATTTAGCTTAAAGCTTAAATGAAGTAATGCAAACCCAGTTTGTAGTCAGCTTTGACTCAAGCAGCAGTTGCTGGAACAATCTAACTTGGCCAAGAACAAAGGTCACAGGACACAAGATTGGCCACAGAATCATCATAGCGACTTCTAAGGCAGAAACCACCTGTGACAACTTCCCTTAGAAGATAGCTATGTAAACTGGCTGCACTTGGCTGTGAGAAGTAGGTGGGTAGAAAGGTGAAGGGGATGGAAGGGAGGAGAGTTAAATGGGTGTCAGTTTCTCCTAATAACTAAAAGATAGAATTCCCAGAATCGGACAGACTTATGTTCAAATTCCTCTTCTGTACTTACCATCTATGTGACCATGAGCACATTACTAAACTTTCTGACTCCTTGTTCCTCAAGTTTTTAGTCTAATGATATTTACCGCGTTGTGAGGATTTCATGAAGAATGTATGTGAAGTGCCTTGTACCCAGCAAGCACATACGTAATGAAGAGGATGATGAGAAGGATGATAGGTTTTTTTGGCCTAGAGTTCTGTGGTGCTGCTCTTGTTATCTAAGGAGGAAGGGTGGGAATTTGCTAAAGATTCATTTCTAAGCTTCTGTTCCACCTCCTAACATCTTATGTTCTCCCACCCTTCTAGCCAGTGCCTGAAGCCTTTGCTTCCAACTTTCCAGGGATGGTTTTTCCTCCCCTTTCCTCACTGAGTCTAAACTTCTGTTTCCCATGTTCAGCCAGCTTTTGGTAAGAAGGAGTGCACAGCTCCCTTCCACTCATAAATAATATTAATAAGTAAGAAAAGTAAAAAGTAAAGCACTTATTTTATCAAAGAAACTTTGATGAGAGATCAAAGGAAATTGTATATCAGAATTTATAGGTAAGTTTAATTTTCTTATATATACTTTTCTTTATTTTCTAAAAATTTTTGTGGTGACAGTATTGGGCAGCTTTTATTGCTATCATGAAATACTTCCAGTGGCAAACTTTATAAAGAAAAATAATTTAGTTAGCTTTAAGATGTTCAAGAGCATGGTGCCTGCATCAGCTCAGTTCTGGTGAGAGTGGACTCAGGTGAGTCACTTTGTGGTGGGTGGCAATGGCAGGAGTACACGTGGCAACAAGCAATCGTATTCCTACAAACTAACCCAGAGAATTGGGTAGCACCAGGCTTAGGCTTTGATAATTACCTTCTCATGAGAACTACCAAAGGGTCACATAAGAACTACCTTAATCCCTTCTAAGAACAGGAGTCTCAATCACCTAAGGATTTTTCAGTAGCCCCCACCTAGTAAAGGTTCCAGTAGCTTCCACATTGCCAGTCTGGGGACCAAGCTCCTAACATAGGAACCCTTGAAGGACAAGCTAAATGTAAACATACCTGTGATCATGACTTTTATAAAATTATGTTTTCCCTCAGGGATAGGAACAATAGAGAAAGGAGATGCAAGTAACTGATAGGATTGTTTAAAAGCTAGGAGAATTCTTTCAAAAGTAGCATCACTTGGGCTAAATATCTGTTAGAGACAAGGCATGATGAAAAAATGCTAAAGATAACAAATTGTTTTGGTTATGGTTCAGCTCAAGAACATGAACAAAATGTACAATGATAATGAATGATGTAAAAGAATTGGAACATTTGAACTATTTTGCTTTTATCAGTGAAAATACATTTCAATCCTTACAAAATAAGCATACATAATTAATAAATCACTGAAATAGCTGAGGAATTATTAAGAGTACCTTTTACTTTTCTAAATGAGTTTAAAGAGCTTTATAGAGATGTGCTCTTTAAATTCTGAGAATTGGTAGTCTAAACCAGAAAAAAGATGTAAGAGGATAGATTCAAGAAAATATGTGAGTTTGACACTTGCAAAATATTAAAATAAACATGGAAATTATCTCTTAGGAAAGAAAGCTCTAATTACTTCAAACTGGTGTGGATTTACTAAATCAACTTACAACAAATTAAAATTTGGAAGATATGAAGGAGGGTGAGAGGATTAATTCTGGCAGTCTCTCAAATTTACAAAAATTGTGTATTTTAGCTGGGCAGGGTGTCAAGTGCCTGTAATCCCAGCACTCAGGAGGCTGAGGCAGGAGGATTGCTACAAGTTTGAGGCCAACCTGGGCTGCATAGTAAATTCAAGACCATCCTGGACTACACAGCAAGACCCTGTCTCAAAAAACTAGAAAAAAAAAGTGTATTTTTTCACCTACTTTCTTTTTTATTGAAAACCTTTAGAATTTTTTTTTATTTTATTGGTACATTTTGGATATACATAATGATCACATTCATCATAGGGAATTTGTACCTGTACATGATATATCTTGCTTCTTTTTTTCCTATTCTCCTCCCCTCCCATCAACCCCTCTTCCCCTCCTTATTTACAAAAGCTTTGTTTCCATTTTTTCCTTCTGTTCTTTTTTTTTTCTTGTCCCTTCTTTCTTTCTCAATCCCCCTCTCTTGTTACCCTTCTCATTTGAACATTTTCTCCCCATTTCCCAATATCTATTATACATTTTGGTCCTTAAAAAATAGTGCATTTTATTTCAGCAAGAGATGTAAGTTTTTTAGTTATAAAAGTTTTCAAACAAAAGATAGAATAGAATGATAAAATTCTATGTACCCATTACCCATCTTGAACAATTATCAGTGTTTCTGAGGTTTTTGTTTTGTCTATCACTGTTTCTCCCACCATAGCTTTTGTTGTTTGAATTGGAGTATTTGAAACAAATCTTAGATATTATGTAATTTTACTTGTCGATACTTTAGTCTGAGAAAGATGTATAGCAGTCTTTCATGATATGCTTTAAAGATGAATTGGTGAAATATGGGTTGGATACAAAGGAACTAAGAGGATCAGTACTGGTGTGAATCATGACCATATCATATTAACGGTTTTAAAGTCACCAAAATTTTCCTTTCTGTCTTACACGGTGCATTTTATCAATGGTTGGATGAAAACTTAGCATGTTTAGCAAGATTGCCAGTAGTACATAGCTTTTAGTGAGACTGTAATGTATTACATAAAGGCATCAGTTTTCATTGGGCTGGAAAGATGAGCTGAAACCATGAGGTTGATATCTAAATGCTAAACACTGCTGAGAATGTTGACTTGGCAGTAGTTCATGGGGAAAAGATGTGTAGGTTTTAATGGATAACAATTTTCGATATGAGTATCTAAAATGACTAGCCATATTAGAAACTGTTAAAAACTTAGTTTTCAGGTGACAGGGTATAATAACTCCACTATATCTGTATTATTACCTTCAGTTGTGAGTAGTGTATTTTGAGAGGGACATTAACATACTAGAGGGCATCTAGTGGAGGGTAGTAAAGGTCACAAAATCCAGAAATCATGCTATGTGAAGAATGGTTAATAGAACTGGAGTTATGAGAGCAGGAGACGTGACAGTGAGTTTATATACCGGCTAATTTGAGAATTTAAAAATGTTTTTAATGAAAAAGAAGTAAACATTCTAAATTGCTTTATAGTTGAGAGCCGAATCAACAGGTAGAAGTTAGAATGAAACTAAACTTGGGTGGAAATAAGAGCTGCCTAACAATTATGGATGTCTGGCAATAGCCTGGCTTACACTGAAATACACTGTATGCCATCAGCGGAGATTTTACTGCAGAGGTTAGAACACATCTTTCGAGAATTCTGTAGAAGCAGAAGGAGTTGCGCTACGTCAGAGGTTCGCAGCCCCGTCCATAAATTAGAATCACCTGGCGGTGTTAAAAATGAACAGTCCCGGGGCCCTACCCTCGGAGATTCTCATACAGTTGCTCTGGATAGAAGGGGAGAGAGTACCCCAGATGAGTCTCATGTGTAGTCAGTGCTGGAGTGAGCACTATGGATCCTTTCAATTTTGAAAGTCCTGCTCATGGATATTTAAAAGATAAGAATGATGGGAAGCCTGATGATGACAGTAAAGTCAGACACAAATCAATCTCAGGGAGAAAAGAGAATTGTTTAAGAGACTAAAAGTGCCAGAACTTACCAGGAAAGAACGCAGCTTAGAGAAGGTCCTGTACCACTGAGGAAAGTATAGGAATGAAGCTGAGTGGGAATAGTGTGAAGGGGAGACGGTGTGAAAAGGTTGGGCATGTTCACCTGACAGGGTGAAAACCTGTGTTGGTTTGGCTGAGATTTAAGTTTATTGGGATGTGAGACTTTCAGTGTTAAAACCAGCACAGTCCTGCGTAAACTTCACTGTTTGGTCACCATAAGATTACCCCACCCACCCACCCATCAGGCACCTATATAGAGGTAGCAGAGGAAGGCTTTCACTATCCTAGTGATTCCCTTTGCAGAGTAAAGGAGTTGTGTAGACATCTGGAATGTATCACTGGTGTAAGGAGTACCAGCAAAGACTAAAATTTCATGTTCACCATCACTGTTTAGCCAATCATAGTGCCTTGCCGCTTGCCCAGCTCTTTGTCCGGGTGCTGGTCTGGGGCTCATATGCTTTCTCTAGGATGCTTTAAAATTCCTTTACTCCACATTAAATCTCCTGGAAAATAGAATAGGTAAAACTCTTGAAGACATTGGTGTAGGCAAAGACTTCATGAATAAAACACCCATCCAACAGGAAGTATCACAAAGAATCAACAACTGGGATCTCATCTTATTAAAAAGCTTTTGCACAGCAAGAGAAACCACCAACAGAGTGAAGAGACAACCCACAGCGTGGGAAAAAATGTTTGCCAGCTGTTCCTCAGACAAAGGATTACTATTGAGAACATACAAAGAACTCAAAAAAATCAGACCTCCCAAATTTAAAGACCCAATCCAAAAATGGGCATCTGAGATGAATAAACACTTCTCAGATGAAGAAATACAAATGGCAAATAAATATATCAAAAAATGTTCAACATCACTAGTCGTTCGAGAGATGCAAATTAAAACAACACTGAGATTCCATCTCACCCCAGAAAGAATGGCTATTATCAAGAAGTCAACTAATAACAAATGCTGGAGGGGCTGTGGGGAAAAAGGAACCCTTCTCCACTGCTGGTGGGAGTGTTGACTGATGCAGCCACTGTGGAAATCAGTGTGGAGACTCCTCAAAAAACTAGGATTGGAGGTCCCATTTGACCCAGCTATTCATCTTCTGGGTATCTTCCCAGAAGAATTAAAAACATTGTACCACAGCGATATATGTGCACCCATGTTTATAGCAGCACAATTTGTAATAGCTAGATCATGGAAACAACCCAAATGCCCATTAACCGAGGAATGGATAAAAAAGATGTGGTATTTCTATACAATGGAGTACTACTCAGCCATAAAGAAAGATAAACTGGAAACTTTTATAGGTAAATGGATGCAACTCGAGAAAATATTCACTAGCGAAATAAACCGGATGCACATTTGTAAACATCATATTGTCTCCCTAGTATGAAAATGCAATTTCACTGTGACTATTCCATTCCTTAGTCTTCTATTTTTACCTAGCTTTTACATGGCTTAATCTTACACTGAGTAATATTTTTCTCCAAAAGGTATTTGTACATTCTCTAATGCTTGAGTTTGTTAATACATGAGAATGTTTACTTGCTGTCTTTAAAAAAAATAAAAAAATTAAAAAAAAATAAAATTCCTTTACTCCATCACTCCGTCCTAAACCTCCTAAAGTGATTTTGAAGCTAGTTTCTTTGAAGAACTTGTTGCAGTTCCCTCTCTGCTATTTCAGTTCCTCTACCACCACTGTATGAAATAGTTCCCAAAGTGATTTCATTAAGCTGGCTGGCTTCAGGGATGGTGGTTGAGAGCTGACTTCAAAAAGTAGGCTAGCAATGACTGAGAGAATTGCCTAATGAAAAATTAGCTAGAGGCAGGCTGCTCTTACATACCTTCACAATTTCTTTCTGGGGAAAGGGGAAGTATGAGTGGAATGTGTTAGGTTGTTTACAAAAATTATGCAGAGAAAACTCTCTATAATCATGAGAGAATGGCCCATACCTCTGCTTTAAAAATATAAATAAATTGGGTAGTCTTCACCCACTGTACCCCTAAAAGGCTTTACAATTGCCTCTTTCTCTTTCTCCCTACACACACACACACACACACACACACACACACTAGCTAGAGAGTAACTATAATGCACTATGACTTGAAGTAGTATTTCACCAAGTGTGCACTTTTTACTAGCAGCGGCAACATCTGGCACATTGTTAGAAAGGCATATTCTCAGGTGTTACCTCAGACATACTGAATCAGAAATTCTGAGGGGTCCAGTAATTTGTGTTTTAACACACCTTGCAGAGGATTCTGATACAGGTGTATGTTTGAGAACTGGATTAAAGAAACTGTCTTTAGAAGGGTATCTGAAAGAGAAGTTTTCCAGAGTTTGCACTCTGATACAGGGCTGAACAAGAAATTTGCAAGCAAAAGAAACTTGACTCCTGACACTGAACCAGACTGGGGAGTGGGGTTGATATTTGCTTGGTGAGATAGTTCATGTGATGGAAGAGAAAAAAAGAGTGAAATCAAATAGAATCAGAATGATGGGCCGGTGAGATGGCTCAGCAGCTTAAGCACCTGCCCGGCAAGCGCGAGGGCCCGAGTTCGACTCCCGGAACCCACATACCAAAAAGGGGCTGGTGATATCGCTCAGCGGCACGGGCACCTGCTGGCACGCGAGGTCCTGAGGTTGACCCCCCGGTACCCACCAAAAAAAAAAAAAAACTAGAATGACAAGTGTCTAATCTTACTAATTTATGTGATTACAAAATTAGGATGTCACTACTAATGTCTTTAATTACTAATTTATACCTACATAAAAAGGAATGGTATGTTTTGAGTTTGATTTTTAAATATGTTGTATTTTGTTTCACCTTGGAGTTGTGGCTTGTGAAAATATTATGTCTGGAGTATTCTGGTCAGTCCTTAGATTGACAGGAAAATAAAAATTCCTTGAGTTTGAAGATGATTTGGCTGGTGCAGTTTTATTTTCTTTGCATTGTGTGATAAAGAATCATAAAGGCCAAATATGTGAAAATAAGTTATATGACTTAATGATTTTAAGCATAACCATATCAAACTGTATCAGCATCATTACCCACATCATCATCAATCACCACATTGAGTGCCTACTCTCTGCAGATACTGCTGTGTGCTTGGCATTAGGCATAAAGCTGTGGATAAACAGGCATGGTTCTTGCCTTCTTAACCAGTGGTTCTCAATCCTGCAGCAGGTTAGATGCATTAGAAAATTCCAAAGTCTAGGTCGCACCCTCAGCGATTCTAGTTTAATTTGTTTGAGTCAGACCGAAGAGTTGGTATTCTTACAAAGTTCTGCAGTGAATCTAATGACAACAGAATTGAGACAGATTGATTTGGTAAAAGACTTATGTATATAGGCAATTGATTATAATAGACTTAAGTATGATGAAGAAAAACATTTAGAATATTGTGAAGGGCAACAGCTAAAGTGGCATTTGGGAAAGGTGTTTTTAAACTATCTTTGAGGAAGTGACTTTCAGCTGGGATTTGAAAGCTGAATAGAAAGTACCTAAGCAAAGAGTGTAGGAGGCAAATGTTCCAGCTAGAGCAAATAAATTGTGGTAGGCCCCTGTGACAGGGAAAGCATGACAAAGTGAGGGATGAAAGGAGGCACGGAGAGAAGGAAATTTAGTGGTGATAAGAGAAGTTGGAAAAGTGGAAGGGCCACACCATACAAGACCTATGCCCTACATTAGGAAGTTTGTTCTTTATTCTAAGAGCAATGGGAAGTCATATAGTGTTCTGAATAACCAGTGGGTGATCTGTGATCATATTGACTTTGAAAAGATCACTGTGGCTGCAGTAGGAAAGCAGAATGAGAGGCAAGAATGAGTGTAGGGGGCATTTAGGAGCCTGCTGTGAAAGGGTGTGATGGCTGGGTGAAGAGGGCAGCAATGTGACAGACAGGGATACATGGACATCTGAATGGCTGGGAGGTAAAATCTCAGGACTTGGCACAAGGTCTCATGAAGGTTTTCTGAATGAGCAAGTTGCTTGGTTGTGAAAAGTAAGGGTGAGAAAAGAGTAAAGTATGCTGCTGCTGTTCTTGATGTCAACAATGGATGAGGGTGGAGATGTTCACTGAGTTATGAATGTTGAGCTATGGAAAGGTGGGGGAGAAACAGGGCTGTGGAGGAAGGGAGAAGCAGGAAATATATTTGGGCAGAGGTGTCTGTGAGCCATCCAAGCTAAAAGGGCTGAAAAGTCACTAATACATGTCTAGACTAAATAAAGAGTATTTCCCACACATGGTCAATAACAGGCCATGGGGCTTGGTGGAATTTCTATAATCACTTCTTTCATACAGAGCTCATTATACCTTTATATCAACTTACCAAAGCAAGTGGTGTTTTAGAAATTTTAATATAAAAAAGGAAGAGTTGGAAAGATGAAATAATTTGCCCAAGTCATATAGCTAGTAAAAGGCAGGGTGAGATTCCACCTCACAGTCACAAATATAGTGATGTATCATTACCTAATCATACTGCCTCTCCTTAATCAGAACAGTTGACTCTCATATACATGCAGAGTTAACCACGTTTCCTAAGGAATGACCAGCTAAGTATGTAGTTCCTTCTGTTATAAATATGGCACTTGAGTCTTGTTATTCTTTCTAATTCAGTGAAAAAAATATCCTGTGGAGTTTATGACTAAGCTCTGGGATCCAGATTTGGGATTTACTGTCCAAACATCTGTCCCCTTGCTTCCTACAAAACAGGCAGACTAAAGCTGAGGTTGCCTGGCAGCTCACTAAAAATAGAACCATGGAGCTGAGAAGTTAAAACACATGTGAAATAGGCAAATAAACCCCTCTCCCTTTTTTATGGAAAACACTGCATACTAAAAATCCAAATCAACCTTATCCATTCATTTATTCAGCTGACATGTGGAACACTGCTATAGATCAGAAATTTTTTTCAAGATGCTCCATCTCATGGAGAAGATGGACACAGGTTAGCACCCACTACAGGATTATGAAAAGGCTGCTCTGAGAGGGATGCAAAGGAGGGTATTTAATCCATCATTAGAGAAGGGAGAGAGGCAACAATGGCACATAAAGTGATTATCTTCAGCCTAAATTTCTTTATTTCATAGAGTTAGAAGAAGAAGAGCAAAAAAAAAAAAAAAAGGATTTAAGGCAGAAAATAGATGCAGAAACAGCTTGCAAGCATGAGGTGAAAAAAAGGCCCACTTAAATCTAAAATATTAAATACACCTGGATTCAGTGGTTGGATGGTTGGCATGGCCTTAAAATTATAGTAAAGAGTTTGGCACTTATTTTGAGGGGAATGGGAATTTTTGAAGAACTTCACACTGGTAGATGTGCTGTATAATGTAGTTTGCATTTAGGGGATAATAATACTAGCTTAAAGGTAGAGGATGGATTGGAAGGGGAAGAGCATAGGGGTGGAAGGACTCCTACAGAAACTGCTATGGGAATACAGGGAAGAAATAAAGAGACAAATTCATGGAGTTGAGAGATACTTAGAATAAAATAAAAACTTAGAGTTTGGAGAGAGAAGAGGGAATCTAGGCAGATGGAGGGATGGGAGGTGATGACGATTATTGGATAGATTAAGAAGAGGATTAATGCAGAGAAGGAGTTAAGTTTTTAAACATGATGAGTTTGGCTGTAGAATACTGAAGCAGGTATGTCCAGTAGGTGACTAGCATTATGAATCTAGAGCTCACAGGAAAGTTTCTGGGCTACAAATAAAGATCAGGGAATTGTGGCCAGAAAGACCTCTAAATTGTTGTGATAGAAGTTAGGAAGTTTATCTCCATGGAGATTGGAGAGTCATCAACATTCATTTAGGTATATGTATATAAAGTCAGGTGAGCCAAAGTTCCAAGATGGAATACTGTGGAACATTTATATTTAACGTGTATGAGCAAAAGAACCAGCAAAATAAGGGTCAGAGAAGTAGGAGGGTTACTAGAAGAGTCTAGTGTCATGGAAGCCAAGTGTTATGGTTTATATCTCAATGTCCCCCAAAGCCTCATGTGAACATGAGTGGGATTTTTGTGAGGTGACTTGATCATGGGGGTATGAAACTCATCAGTGGATTAGTCCACTGACAAGTTTATAGCTAAATGTGACTTTGGGAGGTGAAGCCTGGTTGAAGGAGATGAGTCACTGGGGGCGTGGCCTGGGAGGATATATACTGCATCCCCCCCCAACCTTGATCTCTCTCTCTCTGCTTCCCACCACTATGCCATAAGCTTTTTCTCTTCTACCATGCTGACTTGCCTTGGAGCTAGAGGACTATGTACTGAAATCTCTATAAACTGTGAGCAAAAATAAACCTCTCTTCCTTTAAATTGTGGGTGTCTAGTATTGTGTCTCAGTGATAAGAAAATAACTAAGACACCAAGATAGAAAAGAGTTTAGCTAGTGGGACATCAAAGTGTCAAATTCTATGGGAAATATAAGTGCTTACATGTGTCCGTTAAATTTAGCACTAGGAGATTGTTGGTGATGTTTATGTAAGCACCTTTAGTGGAACATTGGGGCAGAAGCCAGATGTAGTAGGCCCTGGAGTAAGTGGGCTCTAAGAAGGTAGGGGTTGGGAGTTTATGAACAGTGAGGAGAAGAGAAAAACAAGTTAGAGGAACTCAAGTCATAAGAACTGGTGTGGATGGGGGCCAGTGAGATAGCTCAGCGGCATAAGCACCTGCCTGGCAAGCGCGAGGTCCTGAGGTCGACTCCCAGTACCCACATTAAAAAAAAAAAAAAAAAAAAAAAAAAAAGCACTGGTGTGGTGGGAGTCTATTCACTGGAGATGTTGGGAGGAGAGAATTGAAGGTGAGAAGTAGAATAAACAAGCACTTTATAAAGCTCCGAGAGGATGTGGCCTTGCCCCACCCAATCCTGAAAGAAAAGGGCAGGGTGGACCCAGTATTTTCTTTGATATCTAAGTATTGTCTTTGATGGCTATGTCATCCCTAAGGATGGGTCTACCTACGTCATTCGCAGACATCAAGACAATGTCTGTCACATTGATAACAACGACTTTTCCCACATGTTGGAGTAAAATTTTCCTCTTCAACTCTTGTGTTCCCCAGAGTCTTCAGGTTTTCAGGAATTTCTCTAAAGAATTCTAACTATTTTGACAGTCATTTCATAGTACCATGATATGTGTTTCCCTGGGTGTGGTATGTTGAACTTTTCTAAAGTGAAGACACTTTTCCATCCACTCAGAACAGGGTTGAATTCCAAAGGACAGAAAGCACAGGGGATCATTTTTGACTGTTGGCCCTCCGAAGCTGGCATTTCTTGTCTGGCTGTACTCCTCGGGGACCACTGTACTTGCCTATGGACTTAGGTATGTTAAGTGAGCCTGAGTGAATGAGAAAGCAGGAAACCTGGGTGTGAGCAAGGGGTACACACATCATGTTGGCCACCTAGTTCCTGTGGTCTCCACACTGCTTCCATATTCTACAGGGAGCCCAGGTTTTATAGGGACAATCTGTTTTACCCTGTAGAATAAAAAGCATGAGAATCCTATGAAAGCAAACATGCAAAAGATGGGCATATACAGTATAATACCCATTTGCTAACAATGACTTAATTTTTTAACTTGTAGAAAAATTGAGATGGCAAGATAGCTTGAAGTGTAGAAATCAAGGAGTGAGGAGTTAGTTTGATTATTTTAGAGGGGGCATTCTTCATCACAGTGGAGGAAGAACTTTCAGGGAACTAATATACTTAAGTCAACAGGCAAATGCAGTGGTCCCCAACCTTTTTGGCACCAAAGACTGGTTTCATGGAAGACAATTTTTTCACAGACCAGAGTGAAGTGTGGTTTGGAGATGATTCAAACACATCACATTTACTGTGCACTTTATTTCTATTATTATTACCTTGTAATATATAATTAAATAATTATACTACTTGCCATTATCCAGAATCAGTGCAAGCCCTGAGCTTGTTTTCCTGCAACTAGAGGGTCCCATCTGGGAGTGATGAGAGACAGTGACATCTGAAGTATGTTTCTTATGTCCAGTCTACTCTGTAATCTTGTTTCGGTTGCTGTTACTGCAGAACAAAGATAGGCTGTTAGAAGTGGAAGCAAGCTTTTTAATGAGTTCATGGCAGGATATTCTGCCTTGACTTTAATAAAGAATGTATGAAACTTAGAAGTTGTCTCAAACATACTTGTAAATACACCATTGTATATGGTCTCAAGCTGTTGATCCTCTTTAGCCTGTACGAAGTTGATTTATCTGGCTTATTCACAAAAGGGTCATCGATCTATTCCTTCCAAGTTTGGGGATCTTTTATGGTTTGAAAGTAATGCTCCAACTTTTCTGAAAGCCGAGGTAGGTGATCATGCATCAACTGGAGAAAGGAGCTCCTGGCTCAGTCTCTTTCAAAATCTCTGCTAATATCTGAAATACATAAAAAATTCTAATCTTCACTCATCACCTCCATGGATCCAATTTGACTTTGAATGTAGACAGTTTATCTGATGACTTAAATGTAGTTGTTATTTTTCCTTGAAGTGACAGAGTTTGTTGAGCAGGTTGAATGTCCCACAAGTAATCGAGTTTTGTGACCCATTCTGTCACTGAAATACACAGCCAGTGGTGATTGTTTTCCTAAAAGAAATCTTTCAGGTGGCTTTTATAACTCAAAAACTCTGTCCAGTAATCTACCTAGAAAGCCATCTCTCTTCTGTGTATAAGAGAAGACCTGTGCTCTCTGCATCCATCTCCTCACCGAGCTTCCTGAACAGACATGAGATAAGGGGGTGTACTTTAATGGTGGGTAATTTTAATCACATTCTGCAAAATCTTAAGTTCAGGTAATATATTTTCAGCTATCCAGCATTTCTCTATGGATGACATGGTGCCTAGACCCACATTCAGAAGTGACCTTTTAAAAACGCATCCAGTCATGGCAGCCATTCTATCCATATATATATATATACCACCACAAAATGACTGATTCAGTTTTTCTCATATGTAGTCATTCAGAGACTTGAATAGTTCTGCAGCTGTGGTGTTGGTGGGCAATAAAAGTGCATATAACATAAAAGTGCATATAACATATCCTTATGCACATTCTCCTTAAAAATATATCACATAAAAACAGGTATTGTTGCCTCGTTGCTAACACCTATGGACTTGTCAACCTGGATTGCATACCACAGTGACTCAGTAATCCTCTCTAGCAATTGTGTCTTAGTATCCTGTGCTGTTTCATCAATTCATCCGGATGTGGTGCTAGCCAAAAGAGGTACATGTGCCACCTTTTGAACCGCAACTTCTAAAAGTTCATGACATATATTATTAGCAATGGGCAAGATCAACTCTTTACCAATAAAGGGCTTCTTAGCTTTAACAATGCAGTTAGCCAATAAGAATAACACTCAATGCAGACACATTTGATGAAGTAGTGGCCTTCAATAATTGCTTCTGTTCTGCATGTTCACATTTTCTTCTTTGGAAAACTTCAAAGGCTTGTCTTTTAATGAAGGGTTCTTGGTCTCCAAGTGGTGACACAGTTTTGAAAGTTCCGTGACTTTGTTGGGTAGCTGGTCACAACATATAGTACAGAACAAGCTTAGAGAATGTGAATCACCTTTTGCAATGAACTTGTCATTTAAGTAGATTTTTTGGTATTTCCTTTTAAATGTAGCTTTCCTTTTGGTAGCAGTCTTAGATCTTCTCCTGTCTCATCACTGGATCTTTCCCCCTTTTCAAGGAAGCTCTTCAGTGACATTTGTTTTTTAGTCATTTTGGCCAGGGTTAGTTTGTGGGCTTACCAAAACTGTGACTGAGACAAGTGCACAGTTCAAATAATAGGCAGGGTGGAAGTTGTCTTAGTCACTCTTTTCATCTCTGAGACACAATACTGGACCAGTGTTCACATCTTAAAGGAGGAGAGGTTTATGTTTCATTCCTTGTGTGGTTGGCAACATGGTGGAAGGGCTAGGTGTAGAAAAACTGCTTACCTCATGGCAGCCAAGAAGCTGGAAGAGAAGGGGAAGGAGCCTTGGAGGGGGATACACCCTACCAGGTCACAACTCCCAGTGACTTGCCTCTTCCAACCAGGCCCCTACTTCCTAACATCACATGGTCCGATCTCCCTTTAAAAGTTCCACCTTTAAGCACATGAACCTTTGGGAGGACATCCAGATATAAAACCATAACAGAAGTGGTAAATAAAATAATGGACAGACTAAAATGAGTGTCAGATTCTGATTTAAAGCCTGCCACCAGATGAGCTATACAATTGAAGTACATCAACTCACTTGCTTTATAAAAACTGCCACCAGATGCAGCTTAATTATCACTTGCCACCCATTGATAGGATTTTGATATGAGTCTTTAAGCAATTGATTTAGTGTGGTCTCTATGCAGTTAAACCTCTGTGCTAATGTTAATTTGCATTTGCAACCATTCCCTAGTGCTAGCATCACTGCCTCAGCAGTGTCATATGTAGTCATTCAGAGACTTGAATAGTTCTACAGATCATCAGGCACTGGATTCTCATAAGGAACCCACAGCCTAGATCTCTCATATGCACAGTATACAGTAGGGTTTGTGCTCCTATGAGAATCTAATGCCACCTTGATCTGACAAGAGGCTTACACAGTAATGCAAGTGATGAGGAGCAGCTGTAAATACTGATGAAGTTTCACTTGCTTGCTCATGCACCACTCACCACCTCCTGTGTGACCAGGTTTCTAAAAGGCCACAGAATGGTATCAGTGCATGGACCAAGGATTAGGGACCCCTATGCTAGCACACCTTCTTCCTCAAGCTACTAAATTCATAGACTAAGGCACTTTCTCCCCCAAACCAAACTGACAAGTTCCTCTTACTGGCTTTTTACTTGATTCAGATGATTCTATCCCCACCATATTCACATATTCTTTCCTCATTCAGAGTACAGTACTGAGAAGGACACTACTTTCCTAGTCATATTCTAGATTTGCTGAAATACTTAACCACAAGACTGAACAAACTTTTTGTTTAAAGTGTGGGCAATTTTAGTAAAAGCTGCTATCATCTGTGATGTATTGGTCTTTTTAGTTTTGCTTTTGGAGGCCACTCCTGTCTGAAGTCCAGGAAACTTCTTTTAACCCCTTTGCCTTCCTCCTCATCAAATGGGTACCAAAGTATGCTTATAAAAACCAGGGGGACCCTTATGTTTTCCCTTTGAATTATCATTTATGTCTGGCATATTCTTGACAGGAAGTAGATACTAATCAATATAAGATTGAATTTCCACATATCTAAAGTGCATATACACTGTTATTGCTGGTTGAAGTGATAGCCAGCTGCTTAGCTACCAGATGATCTGAATCAAAGCTACCATGGGCATTGGAAGCTTGACCATCTCTTATTCAGAGGACAATTCCTCTGATACATATTACCAGAGGAGAGGTCACAAGTTTCTGTCAAATTACATCTTTGAATCCACCCAAAGCACAGCTAAGCAAGACCTGATATTTCTGTCAAAATCGTGCAAAAGGGATGACACTGGTCTGCAAGGAATAAATGAGCTAGAATTCAGAAGTGGCAGCTTGGACTAATCAGGTTGGTGAGTGACTGACAAGGTGCTAGAATGGGCAGTCCACAAAGTCAACACCAAAATAGTAATGTACATCTTCCTATTTACCTATTCTCTACCGTCATGGCTTCCAGCCTCACTGACATTTTATTGAAATACTCTGTAAGTTTTTCCTCTCCATCATAACTTAAAATCTGAGATTGTAATGCCTCCTGCTTTGCTTTGCTTTTTGCTCAGGCTTGCTTTGGCTATTCTGGGTCTCTTCTGGTTCTATATAAATTTTAGGACTTTGCCTAGCTCTATGAAGAATACTGTGGTATTTTGACTGGAATCGAATTAAATCTATATATAGGGCAATGTGGCCATTTTGGCAATATTGATTCTTCCTATCTGGGAATAGGAGATGCCTTTTCATTTTCAAATGTTCTGTTCAATCTCTTTCTTAAGAGTACTGTAGTTTTGGTGTTATACAGATTCAATGAAGTCCTAATAAAAATACCAACAACATACTCTACAGATCTAGAGAAAACAATCCTAAAATTTTTATGGAACCAGAAGAGACCTAGAATAGCAAAAGCAATTTTGGGCAACAAGAGCAAAGCAGGAGACATTACAAAACCTGGCTTCAAGCTGTACTACAAAGTAATAGTGATAAAAACAGCATAGTGTGGAATAAAAACAGATATGTGGATTAATAGAACAGAAGAGAGGATACAGAAACATCCCCAGACACAGTTAGCTATTTGATCTTTGATAAAGGGGCCAAAAGTATATGTTGGAGGAAAGATAGCCTATTTAACAAGTGGTGCTGGGGAAACTGAATAACTGTTTGCAGAAGATTGAAACTGGACCTATATCTCTCACTGTGTACTAAATTAAAATCAAAATGGGTCAAAGATCTAAACATTAAAACAGAAACATTGAACATACTGGAAGATAAAATAGGAAAACACTTAAAACCATAGGTATAGGAAAGAATTTTCTAAACAGAACTGTAATTGCCCAAGAAGTAACAGCAAGAATCAACCATTGGGATTCTATCAAATTGAAAAGCTTCTGTACAGCAAGGGAATCAGTTAGTAGAGTGAACAAACAACCTACAGAATGGGAAAAAATTTTTGCCAGCCACCCCACAGACACAGAGCTAATATCTAGAAAATATGAAGAACTGAAATAAATTAGACCACCTAAAATAAAAGACGCAGTCAAGAAATGGCCAAGTGAAATCAACAGATATTTAACAGAGGAAGAAGTACAAATGGTCAATAAATATATGAAAAAAAATGTTCAATATCTCTGGCCATTAGAGAAATGGAAACTAAAACAATGCTAAGATTCCATCTTACTCCGAAAAGAATGAAAATCATCAAGAAATCAAAAAATAACAAATGCTGGTGGGCTGTGGTGAAAAAGGAATGCTCCTAAATTGTTGGTGGGAATGTAAACTAGTACAACTATTATGGAACTCAGTATGGAGATTTCTCAAAGAACTAAAATTAGAAATTCCATATGACTCAGCTACCCTGCTAGGGATCTTCCCCAAGGAGCTTAAGTCATCATACTACAGTGATACATGCATACCAATGTTTATAGCAGCACAATTCATAAGAGCTAAATCCTGGAAGCAGCCTGTATGCCCATCAACAGATGATTGGATAAAGAAAATGTGGTCTCTATATCAAATGGAATACTAGTCAGCTATAAATAAGGACAAATTTGAGACACTTGTAGGAAAATGGATGTACCTGGAAAATATAATGTTGAGTGAAATAAACTGGACACACAGGCTTAAATACCATATTGTATCTCTCATTTGAATAAGGCAAAGTACAAACAAAGAGATCAGTAGAGGATGGATAGAAGGAGACAAGAGGATGGATCCTTGCAAATAGGAAGGGGTACAAGAGATCAAGGGTGAAGAATGAGGGGAAGCAGAAGAGGAAATGAGTAGAATAAAGATATGCCATGTACAGGAATCTAGTAACTTCAATGAATGTAAACATTATATGCCATAAACATGACCTAGGATTAGTAATATCAATAAGAATATAACTGGGGAAAGGGAAATTAAAGGAGGAGGGAGGGAGAGGGAGAGATGGGAAAACGAAATAAAAAGAAGGAAGCAAGTTATGTTATGTACATGTACCCACTCCCCAAGCTGATTGTATAATGCATGTATTGCAAACCTGTACTAATTTTTAAAAAAAGAGTACTGTAGCTTTGATTATAGAGGGCTCTCACCTCCTTGTTACATTGACCCCTAGGTATTAAATAATTTTTGAAGCTACTGTGAATTGGATTGTTTTCCTGATTTCCTTCTTAGTGAGTTCGTTATTGGTGTACAGGCACACAGTTGATTTTTGTGTGTTGATTATTTTTATCTTGCCACTTTGCTGAATTCATTAGTTCTAAGAGTCTTCTGGTGGAGGAGGTTTTGTTTTGTTTTGTTTTTTGTTTTTTTGGTATTCTATGTAAAGGATCACATCTGCAAATATAGTTTGACTCCTTTTTCTATTTGTATGCATTTTATTTCTATTAGCTGATTGCTCTAGTTAAAGTTTTGAGTACTGTATTGAACAAGAGATGTAAGAGTAAATGCCCTTGTCCCATTCCTGATTTTAGAGGGAATGCTGTCCATTTTTGCTCATTTAGTAAGATATTGGCAGTGTATTTGTCATAAATGGCTTTTATTAGTTTGAGATAAGGTTGTGCTGTACTTGTTTTTGTTAGGATGTATTTTTAAATCATGAATGGATGTTTGATTTTGTCAAAGGCTTTTTCTGCACTTATAGAGCTGATCCTGTGGTTTTTATACTTAATCTTTTTATGAATGATTTAAGTATGTTGATCAACCCTGTATCCCTGGGATGAAGCCAACTTGGTCATGATGCATGAACTTTTTAATCATTTGTTGCATTTTGTTTGCAAGTATCTTGTTGAGGATTTTTGCATCTATGTTTCTCAAGGATACTGACCTTAGTTCTGTCTGTCTGTCTGCCTGTCTCTTTTTCTCTTCCTATTGAATCCTTATCCAGTTTT
Organism: Erethizon dorsatum; assembly: GCA_028451465.1. NCBI lineage: Eukaryota > Metazoa > Chordata > Mammalia > Rodentia > Erethizontidae > Erethizon > Erethizon dorsatum. Next base: position 121,554,238 of record CM051822.1, on the reverse strand, counting down.
GATATCAGGGTAATATTGTATTTAAGGAGTGAGTTTGGTAGTATTTCTTCCCTTTTGATTTCATGGAAGAATTTGAGTATTTTTGACATTAGTTCTACTCTGAAGTTCTCATAAAATTCAGCAGTGAATCCATTGTGTCTTGGATTTTCTTACTTGGTAGAGTTTTTATTACTGCCTCAATTTCCTCACTTGTTATTGGTCTATTCAGGGTTTTTATGTTTTCTTGGTTCAATTTGAGTAAGTTGTATGCATCTAGGAATTTATCCATTTCTTCTAGATTCTCCAATTTATTGGAATATAAGTTTTTAAAATAGCTTCTTATAATTCTTTGGATTTCAGTGGTGTCTATTGTAATTTCACCTTTTTCATTTTTAATTGGGTCAATATGGATCTTTTCTTTCCTTCATTAGATAAGTTTCACTAAGAGCTTATATATTTTATTTACAAAGATACAGTAATTAAAACAACATACTGAAACAAAAATAGACACGTAATCCAATGGACTAGAACAGAAGAGAAACAGCCCCGTGCACCTTTAGCCATCTGGTTTTTGACACATGGACTAAAAACTAATGCTGGAAAAAATATAACCTTTTAACAAATGGTGCTGGGGAAACTGGCTATCCACACGCAGGAGAATGAATGTAGACCTGTGTCTCTCTTCCTGTACTAAATCAAATCAAAAAGAATGAAAAACCTACATATAATAACAGAAACACTGAATCTGCTGGAAGATAAAATAAGAAAAACACTTGAAGACATAGACATAGGCAAGTACTTCGTAAGCAGATCTCCAACAGCACAAGAAACAATGCCAAGAATCAAAAGTGGGTTTATATTAAATCAAAAAGCTCTGTACACTGAAGGAAACAATCAAAAGAATGAAATGGCAATGTATGGAATGAGAAAAAATGTTTTACAGCTATACTTCTGATAGAGGACTAATATCTAGAACATATAAAGAACTAAAAAGAATTAGATCCCTCGAAACAAAAGACCTAACTAAAAAATGAGAAAATGAAATGAATAGATACTTCTGAAAGGAAGAAATACAAATGGTCAATAAGTTCAGGATCTTCAGCCATTAGAGAAATGCAAATCAAAACAAGACTGAGATTCCATCTTACTCCGGTGAGAATGGCTATCACCAAGGACTCAGACAACAACAAATACTGGCAAGGATGGAGGGAGAAAAGGAACCATTCTTCACTGTTGCTGGGAATGTAAACTAATACAACCAATAAAGAAATTAGTATGGAGATTCTCCAAAAACTAAAAATAGAAATTCCATTTGACCCAGTTACACCTCTCCTGGGTTTCTTTCTTAAAGAGTTAACGAAATCATTTTACAGTGATATGTGTATACCCATATTTATAGCATTACAATTCATTATACCTAGATGCTTATAAATGGATGAATAAATAAAAGAAAATGTGGCATATATACACAATGGAGTACTACTCAACCATAAAGAAGGATAAAATTGAGTCATTTGTAGGACAGTGGAAGGATCTTGAGAACATAATGTTAAGTGAAATAAATCAGACACAGAAGGTTAAATATTGCATATTTTCTCTTTTATGAGAAACTCAAAACATAATAAAAAGTAAAATAAAAGAAAGATTACAGGAAACAGGGAGGTAGATGCTTTGGAGATAGGGAAGGGCATCTAGGGAAGGGGCATGGGCGAGAATGAGGGGAAAGGGATAAAAAATGATCAAGATAGGATATACAATGTATGATAAAATATAGTGAATATTTTAAATAAAATTTTAAGAATTTATTACAGTAAAAGACACATTGCCATTAATTTCCCTGAAAATACTCCCTCTTACTTTAACACATTTTCTCCATCATTCTTGCCACTTCTGAAGAGGTTCTGGAAATGCTTTCTTGAGTGTCTTTAGTTGCGCTCTTGTGGCTGTCTTAATGTCCTGAATTGATTGGCAGTGTTTACCTTGCATGGTCATTTTGACTTTGGGGAAGAGCCAGGAGTTGCACAGTGCCAAATTCAGTGGATGAGGTGAATGAAGATACACTGTGATGCTTTTAAGGGCCCCCTTTCTCCTTGGATCCCTTGGCAGCAGCATTCATCATATTTAATCACAGCTCCTAAAGGCCCTCACAAGAGGACATCCAGAACTGCATCACAAAGTGTCAGGAATGATGGTATAAGTGTGTTTGAAGCAATGGGAAGTATTTTGAGAAGGATTAATGACAATGTATCTTTTACTATAATACATTTTAAAATTTTTCTTATTTTTATTAGTACATGTTTACAATACATTATGATTACATTCATAGTGGGGAACTGGTACATGTACATAACACATTTCAGTTCTTTCTTTATCCCCTTCCCCTCCACCCCCTTTTCAAAAAAATTTTTGTCAGCATCAGATTCTATTATTTATTTTATAAGTCTTCATCAGTTTAATTATCATAAATGCAGATTAACAGCTATACTAACACTTCAAAAAACATACAAAACACATAAGACAGTTATACTTAATCAAGATACACTTTTAGATATATTGTGGATTATAGTAACTTTTTTCTTCTCTCTTTTTTTCCTATTATCTGCCTTTTATTTTGCACTTTATTTATATATTGGGTTTCTCATACAAGAGAAACCATGTGATAGTTAAGCTCGTGTGTCTGATTTACTTCAGTTAGCATTATGGTCCCAAAAAATGACTTGAGTTTATCCTTCTTAATGGCAGTGTAGTACTCCAAATACAGCATTTTCTTTATCTATTCATCTGTTGATGGACATATATGCTGCTTCCAAGATTTAGTTACTATGATTGGTGCTACTATAAACATGGGTGTGCATACAACACTGTGATATGATTCTTGAACTTTTCCAGGAACATACCTAGAAGGGAATAGCTGGGTCAAATGGAATTTCTATTTTTAGTTTTTTGAGGAATCTCTATACTGATTTCCATATTGGTTGTACCAGTCTACACTCCCACCAACAATGAAGAAGTGTTCCTTCTCCTTCACCCCCTGCAGTCTCATCAGCATTCGTTGTTGGTGATTTTTTTGATAATGAGAATTCTTTCTGGAGTGAGATGGAATCCTAGTGTGCTTTCAAATAACATTTCTTGAATGGCCAGTGATGTTGAACATGTTTTCATGTGTTCATTGGCTGTTTGTACAGAGAGAATTTATGCATGAAAGATGTAGAAAACAAAGGACTCAAAGGCTAGGCAAACTGAGCCAGTTCATGCTGCTTCCATTATTGCTCCACACTAGTGATGCATGGCCAGTGTAGATTTCTTCAGTATTTCTCACTGCACATAACCACCAATCACTGACAAATGTAGCTGCCTCTGAGAAAGGGTAGAGTCCCCAAGGCACCATTCTTAAAATTTCAGATATGGAAGACTAATATAGTGGAAGCAATGTACTTATTGCAGAGACCATCAATACACCAGATTGTTATGCCTTTTGGCTGGGAAACAAGGAATTCCTCCCTGTAGTCTTAGTGATATAACTTTGCCAGAAACAATCCTACTTCCTGCCAACCCCATATTTAAAAATGGGATTTGATGATGACCACAAAGGCCTTTTGTTCTCAATGCAATCAATGAGCAAAAGAATACAAGGGAAGCCAAAAGGGTTGTGGGTGAAGAGACTGGGTGCTGTGGTGGGAAGAAGTAAGGAGAAGAGTGAGGGTAAGGAACTCCTTCCTTGCTTCCTTATTTCCCACACGCAGAGTCTCTGTTGGCATTTGATTTTTGCAGTCATTAATATTCTTAGAGTAGACACAACCAAGTGCAAGTCAGATATGGCTGCTAATCTGAACAGAGTGCATCACACAGAAAGATCTGTGGGGAGGGCAGCCTGGGATCAGGCAGAATTTGACTTGCAGGAGAGCTTGTTCTGCACTCCTACCCCATCTCCACTGCCTGGCTGTCCCAAGATGGGGTCTTCCTAGCCAAAGCTGAGCCTTTGCGTGGTCCATTCAGTATCAGCCAGACTTTATTAAGATAAATACACTCTTTTTCTAGCTAAAGAGCTATGAACTGAAACGAGAATAACCAGCTAGTTGACATTTCAAAGATGGAAAATAAAAGGTCATAAATAAAAGCCAGTAACTACTCTGAGGTCTGTGGTTCAAGAGATCGGTGGGATAGGTCATGGACTTTTTAACTCTCTCTCTACCTCTCTTTCCTTTCTCAGTCTACCCCTCCCCTTCCCTCATATTCTCTGGCTCTCTCTTCTTGCCTGGTACTCCCAACCGTAGGTCATCTTATTTCTCTCCCTATCCTTTGTCTTTTATCCTTTAGCTAACTAATAATAATTGATGCTTTGAAGTTCCTTTTTAACTTTTGTGTTTTTATTGATGTTTTTACTGACTTCCTTAAGTAAAACACAAGAAAGAATAAGCCCAGTAAATTAAATTATTTTACCCCTGAACTTGACTGTGGCTTGATTAGTTGGAGAAATATGAGAATGTAAAATAAAAGAAGACCTTTTTATTTAAATAGAACTTGGACAACTGAGAAGGAATGGAGCTGAGTAATTTGTGTATGCCTCTCATGCAAGACAATGGTTGAAAGCATTGCGTGGAGAGGACTGGAATCAAAGCACTATTCTGCCTTTTGTACGATGTATGACTGGGAAAGTCCCTTAATCCTCCTGAGAATGACAACCTCAGCCTTCTTCTACTTACCTAAGCCTCTGACTCTTTAGATCAAAGACTCTGGTGACTTTCAAAGTTATAATATCGTTGGAGTTCTCAATGAGAAGTCTAGACGACCCTCCAGCTAAATTCTCAGTGACAGTCATTTTTCATTTCTAGATGATGGAATTGGCTACCACATACAGTATTGTGTCTCTAAGCACCATATAAAACTCACTCTTGTGGGTAGGGTAGGGTGGTTGTTAAAAGCCTGTGCTCTGGAACGGAATACGTGTGTTTAATTCTTGGCCCAACATTTTATGTCAGTGTAATTTGGGCAAGTTATTTAGCTTTTCTGTTTCTAACTCAGTTTCCTCATCTATAAAATGAATATGACAATAATAGTGCCTGTGTATGATCTCATTTGGAAATAGATGCAGTTAAATTAAAGATCTCGAGATGAGATTATCCTTATTTAAAGTCGGCTAGTGATGTGTTTTTATAAGAGAAAACAGAGGGAAATTTACATTCAGAGACACAGGGTAAAAGACCATGTGCAGATAAGGCAGAGATTGGCATAATGCCAAGGAATATCAAGAGTCATTAGAAGCTGGAAAATGCAAGAAAAGAGTCTCTTCCAGAGTTTTGAAGGATATATGCCCCTTGTCTTAGTTACTTTTCTCATTGCTGAGACAAAATGCCCAACACCTAAAGTTAAAGGAGTAAAGATTTATTTAGCTCACAGTTTGTAGAGGTTTCAGCTCATAGTTGGCTGGCTCCTAGGCAGGGTGGCGTGGCAGAGGGCATCACAGAGGAGAAACAGTTCATGGCAGGCAAAAGGTAGAAGTCAGCAAGGCAGCAGGCTGCAAGCGGCAAGACAAATAGGGACCCTCTTTCTGACCTTTATATCTTATTCAGACTACACGCCCTTAGGGACACCCTTGATCCTGCCCAGAACTATCCCAAACCAATTGGTGGGCTAATTTAGAAATCACACACCCTTGAACCCAGCATCACACACTCTAGATCCAGCCATCTCCCAAAAGCCTCTAAAAGCCTATGACTGCATGAGGCTTTGAGAGGACATCTAGATACAAGTCCTAAAGCCCTGATGACACCTTGATTTTGGACTCCATCCTCCAAAATTGTGAGGATAAATTTCCATTGTTTTAAGCCTCCAAGTTTACGGTAATTTGCTGTAGCAGGCCTAGGAAACTGATACAGATTTTATACAAATGATAATAGTACATCTACCTCATAATATTATAGAGGTTTATTTATTTATAATCCTCAGAGTATTATAGTGAGTGTTAAGCTAACTTTAGCCTCACTATAATCCAATGAGTAGACGTACTGTTATTTAAAGTGCTAAGAGAGGGCCGGTGAGATGGCTCAGCAGCTTAAGCGCCTGCCCGGCAAGCGCGAGGGCCCGAGTTCGACTCCCAGAACCCACATAGGAAAAAGGGGCCGGTGATATCGCTCAGTGGCACGGGCGCCTGCTGGTGCGTGAGGTCCTGAGGTCAATCCCCCGGTACCCACAAAAAAAAAAAAAGTGCTAAGAGAAGAATCTGGAATACAGTAAAATCTATAAGTATAGGGTGTTATGTATTGTTAGCTCACTGAAGCTTACATAGCAGCTCTGTGTAGTAGATACTATTATGACTCTCATTTTATATATGAGAAAACAGGGTTAGAGAGACTAAAAATATGTCTCTGGAGTGTGCTGTAACTTTAAACATTCCTCAGAAGAATGTGGAGTTTGGCTTTCTGCTGATGAATCCTGGTGACTGCTGACTTGGTGATGCTTCCTGATCATGTTCTTCCAGCAGAGATTCTCCAGTGCTGAGGCATCAAGCAGCCCAGGAGGTAGACTATGAGAAGACTATCCCGCGTGACGATGGCGTTTACTCCTCTTAGATGTATCAGCATGGGTCTGGTGTGGGCACAAGCTCCACCCAGAAGGAGCCAGGCTCTGTCCACCCTCGGCTCTCTTTGCCCCTGTCGTCTTATAGCCTGATCTCTTTGGAGATAGCGTCAGCACCTCATCACCATATAAAAGGCAGGGTATGCTGCCTTACAAGCCACATCCTTGCTCTCCACTAGTGCTTGATGGTTCCTTGTTCACCCCTAAGGTGCTGAGCACAGATAATACAAATTACTTTCAAATAAGTCAATGCAAGACAAAGTTCTTACTAGGATCTTCAAGGCCCTATAGGCAAGGGTCTGGCTAAGTAGTTCAGGCTGGCCTTGAACTCCCTAGGTAGCCCAGGCTGGCCTTGAACTTGCAGCAATTCTCCTCCTAAGCCTCCCAAATGCTGGGATTACATGTATGTGCCACCGTGCCTGGCCCGACTTAGTTATCTTGTTTATTGTCTTTTCTTCCAAACTGGAATACAAAGCACCATGAAGATGGGGACATTTATCAGTTTTGTTCACTGCTCTAACCAAGAGCCTAGGCCAGTGGTGGCAAACTTGTAGCACGTGTGTTACTGTGTTTTTCTTTTAAGGCAAAAGATGTTAATGTATAAGTTGTTTTTTCTAAACTAAGACCTCACTATTCAGGTTTAATTGCAGTATTGGCACTTTGCAATAAATAAGTGGGTTTTGGGTTGTGGTTTGGGCACTCATCTCTAAAAGATTTGCCATCGCTGACCTAGGGCAACTCTAGTGCATAGTAAATAATTGTTTCATGACTAAGTGAAGGAATGAATAAAGCATAGCCCCCCTTTCAACTGTAAAACTCTTTTTTTTTTTTTTTTTTTTTTGGTGGGTACCAGGGGGTCGACCTCAGGACCTCGCGCGCCAACAGGCACCTGTGTCGCTGAGCGATATCACCGGCCCCTTTTTTGTATGTGGGATCTGGGAGTCGAACTCGGGCCCTTGCGTTTGCGAGGCAGGCGCTTACGCCGCTGAGCCATCTCACCGGCCCTCAACTGTAAAACTCTTAAACTGAAGTGGTTCAAACCATTAAGTTACTAGAGGGAGCACACGAAGAGAAGACTAATGTAGTAATTGGTCTTTGAAGGGTATGGAGGGAAACATACCTATTGAGCTTGGTGTTTAAGGAGGCAAAAAAAAAAAAGACTTGGTAGAGAATGAGAATGGAATTCCAATTTCACACTGAACAAAAATTCAGATAATACAAAATTTATGCATTCATCATGAGATATAGCTATGAACAAGCCCAAGCCACAAAAATAGTCCCTGCCCCCAGGGAGCTTACATTCTGTTGGTCATAATGTCAGGCATTCTGATCTTGGATACCAACAGAACAAGAAGCAAGAAGCTACTATAGGGTTCCTTTTTTTTTTTTTTTTATGTGGGTACCGGGAGTTGAACTCAGGACCTCATGTTTGCCAGCAGGCACTTGTGCCGCTGAGCGATATCACCGGCCCCTTTTTTTCCTTTATGTGGGTCCCGGGAGTCAAACTCAGGACCTCGGACTTGCCAGGCAGGCGCTTATGCCGCTGAGCTATCTCACCAGCCCCTACCATAGGTTCTTGATTAGGAAGATCATCAGTTATACAAGATCCTGCAGCTACATGAAGGGTGGATTCTGATAAGGAAGAGAACTGGGAAGGGCAGAAGTCTCTAGAAAGGGCTGTTGTGGAAGATCAGAATGAAATATGGGTGGTGAATGGGTGGGGGGTGGATATCAATGTACATAGAAAGAAATAGGTCTAGAGCCCTGGGATGAAGCAAAGAGAAAGGACCCTAAAACCCCTGAATATGAGAACAACCTAGATATGCGTCCTCTGATGGAGAGGAAGGAAGGTGGTGGAGATAGTAGGGAGACTTTGAGAATTGGGCAAATGGCAAGTTCAAATTGGGACCAGTCCAGCTGAACTTCTGTGCTTGTTCCATTGCTAGACTGTATAAATACAGGAAGGACCATGGCACTCTTCCAATGTTTGTTCACCAGTACTTATTCACATCTGATGTTCTGTTCCCTATATGGCAAGCTAAGCTTAGTCCTGATATGGCCCATGAGAAATTGGAACAAATTTGAATCTAGTCATTTGCACTAGATCTACAAAACAAAATTTTTGTCACTTTAGCCCAGAATTGTCCACATCTGTCAATAGCCTAAAGCTGTTTATTAGTGGAGTAATGTTTCATGATACTACAGTTTTGGTGTCATGAAGTAGAGATGATGGCATTTTTCTGTACAGCAGGATTTTGACTAAGGACCCAATAAAATAATTTTTATTTTCACTTTAATATGATTTTTTTTTTTTTTGTGGGTACCGGGGGTCGACCTCAGGACCTCACGCGCCAGCAGGCGCCCGTGCCACTGAGCGATACCAGTGGCCCTTTTTTCGTATGTGGGTTCCGGGAGTTGAACTCGGGCCCTCGCGCTTGCCAGGCAGGCGCTTACGCCGCTGAGCCATCTCACCGGCCCAATATGATTTTAACTATACATCATGGTGGCTGTTTCTCTAACAATTTAAAGGACCAGTGTTGTGTGTGTGTTTGTGTGTGTGTTGCTTCTGACATAGCTAATTGGCTTGAAATCAGTGTGTTTTCTCAAAGCTTGAGTTTCTTTCAGTTTTGTCTGTCAAGTTATTACCTGATTCTCTCATCACAGGAGGAAAATGGGAAGAGATAGCAGCTTTGAATTCTCTAGTATAGTAAGCCAAATCAAAAGGGAAAATCCCCCACACTTTGCCGTTGGATATTTTTGGTCAAATTGTTTTTTGAAAAACTTTTTTGAGATACCGTTTTACACTGTACAATAGAAACCACCTTTCTGTTACCTGTGAATCAAATGAAGAGCATTTTAAAGGGAAGACAGTCAATGTGAATTTGCCATAATAGAACTTGACTGTAGTAGTTGTAGGATCTGAAAGACCTCTGAGGGGTCTAAGAGGTGGCAGTAATCTAAGTAGTTTCTCTTTTTGTGTGTCTGCAATGCTGTAGATCAAACCCAGGGACTCTTGCATGCTAGGCAAGCACTCTACCACTGAGCTACAGCCCCAGCTCAGTGGTTCCCTTTGTATGAGCTTGTCTTGAATATGTCAGCCTGGACCTCCACATCTAGCACCACTTCCTGAGAAGAGTTAGGCTTCCTCTATATAAGCAGGGCTTTTGAAAACTGCCTACACATAGTCCAGAAAGACTTAGTATTTCAGTTACTTCTCTCTGGATGATCTAGTTGGTTACATGAGAAACAATCTTAGCTTTTTTTTTTTTTTTTTTTTTTTTGGTTATAAGGAGTTTGAAAATTGTGTATGGAATATATTCCTAAATTTTTCTTTCTTAACTTCATTTGTAAAATCTTTAATAAGAATATGATGAAAAGCTTGAATATATTCTAATAATGTGGATATCCTTGGAAAAGCTGGGCAAATGTGGAAAAGTGTGGGTTCAACTGTTTGTTGATAAAAAAGAAGTTAGCAAGTATCCTTGTTAGAGAAAGGAAGTAACAGTAACAGTTATAGTTGTGCCAAATTGGTTCCCATCTCAGAGCTTTTGCGGTTTCTATTCTGTTTTCCTGCAATGTCCTTACTCCTCATAGCTGGTATTTTCCTGTCATCTGGGTCTCAGCTCAAATATTATCTCAGAGATGTTTTCTTGACCCTTTGTGGAAAAAGTCAGTAGGGAGGGGATGAAATTACCGACTGATCAGGGCCACGCCTGAGTTTGGGGGAGAGGAAAGTATCTGAACAAAATGGAGGCTTTTTGGGAAGGAAGAAGGTGGAAATGCTGTATATCTTGTCTACTGCTCCTTGTTTGCAAGCAGTAGATAATGGTATTGCTAAAACTTTTTATCCTTAATTTTGCAGTGAAGATTAGTTCAAGATTCTGTGGATTGTTGCAGTCTGGAGACACATGAAGTTACAGTTCTTTGGATAAAATCTAAGATTCTGTTCAAGAGCATGAGGAGGTATTCCTGTTTCAGGGCCTGGCTAGCTGCTTCTCACCAAGAGGGAATGAGGAGAAAGAGACCTAGATTCCTCTTTTAGCCATCTTGGTCCCACCCTCTGACCTTAAAGAAGTGCAAATTATTCTGAAAGACAAGTTTAAGTTCTGCACGCTTCTTTATTACACTATCCTATTCTTCTTCCCCAAAGCTCAAGAGAAAATTTGAGGATAATTTGGAAAGTTGAGTGAGGAAGAGATTGAGTTGTTAGAATGGAGGGAGTGTTGCAACCATTCGATTTCCTGTTTACTTCTTTTATGATCTCTTTAAATCCAATTGAAATAACTTTTAGACTTCTTCTATTGGAGATTTTTTTTACATCCCATGACAGGATGCAAATAAGAACAGGATAATGTGAGTGATAGTCTGAAATATTCAACACTTCTCAGCCTCTCGGCTATTCCCAATTGCCTATCATATAAAGGTGGTTGAAATATGAAGAATAGGGCCGCTGAGATAGCTCAGTGGCATAAGCGCCTGCCTGGCAAGTGCGAGGTCCTGAGTTTGACTCCCGGTACCCACACAAAAAGGTAAAAAGGGCCGGTGATATCGCTCAGTGGCACAAGCGCCTGCTGGCAAGTGCGAGGTCCTGAGTTCGACCCCCGGTACCTACATTAAAAAAAAAAAAAAAAAGAAGAATATGTTAAACCAGGAAATGTTAACAGAGTGGTGGGATTTGATGTTTGATGATATATACTTAGTACTTTTTTAATAAACATTTTGTGATAAATGTTTAAAATGAGATCTAATTTTGTTATTTTTTAAATTTGTTTTACAGTATATTTTGATATACCTTTGTGATCTATTAAACAAACTACCAACTTGAGACTCTTTATTTTGACCATTTAAAATCTGATAGGTGGTCTAGTTTTGTCTATTCTTCTTTCTATAACCAGTAATTTAGCTCTGGCTCTCATCACAGTACAGACAGATCCATTTGTTCTTGGATTATTTCCCAATTGCTTTGAAAGTGCTTCATGGATAAAGACATGCTTTAAAAGTATGTCTAGTGTCTCCAGATAGCCATCACAAGACCAGACAGAAAGGTGAGAAAAATCATTGTTTGTTGGTTTGTTAATATTTTCTCTTATGATTTTGGTTTTAGATTCCAATGTGAAAAGATTTTGCTCCCAAAATATCCTGGCAATCCTTGGTTTCTCCTCTGTCATTGCTGTGATAGCTTTGATTGCTGTGGGGCTGACCCAGAACAAACCATTGCCAGAAAATTTTAAGGCAAGTCAAATCATGTGTGTGTCTCTGCGTGTGTATGTGTGTGTGTGTGTGCGTGTGTCTGTGTATGTGTATAAGAGAGGGGCCTGTATGGGGTGAGAAAAGAAGGACTCAGGTAAATTATATAGGGGGAGTTGAGATTCTAGAAGCCCAGAAACAAGTCAATATCTGTTGGATTAGGGGAATAAAATAGAAACAGATATTCTTTCTAGAAGAAGAAATGCCTTGAATTAATCAGTGGTGGGAAGATAATTGTCTTTATGATTATTCAGTAGATTTATTAAGTCAATACTCTATTAATAGAGTTGAATGCTATTCACCTTGTCCAGACATTTTTAGACTATGTTAATATTCTATGATCTAGTACTATCTCCACTTCATATTCATTGTTTCGTCATGAATTAGCCACAATACTGCACTCTTTTGTACTCTATTATCATCACTGTCACCAAATCAATCACATGTATTAAATTTTTCTGCGTAAAACACTTCAAAAGTCAGATTGTTCAGAAGATTGTTCAGTTTCTTCTCTCCAAAAATGTTAAAGCAGGGCCGGTGAGATGGCTCAGCGGCATAAGCGCCTGCCTTGCAAGCGCAAGGGCCCGAGTTCGACTCCCGGATCCCACATACGAAAAAGGGGCCGGTGATATCGCTCAGCGGCACGGGCGCCTGTTGGCGCGCAAGGTCCTGAGGTCGACCCCCGGCACCCACAAAAAAAAAAAAAAAAAAAATGTTAAAGCAGCAAAATTGGTAAAAAGTCAGAAAACATATACACATAGCAAGTATAGTTATTTGAAATGAATTCTTGGCTAGGCAGATTTATTGTTAAATTTCTACATTTGAAGAGCTAGTTAATATAATTAAAAATCACTGAGGTCGTTAACTTTATATGACATATTTCTGCTTTCTTTCCAGTTCATCCAAGTACAGTTTCAGACATAAAACTTGTAATATGGACATGATTTTTATTTCATTTGTTAATTTAAAAGCATGCAGTAAATTTATAGTTACTTTGTAAATATTCCACTGAAATGAGAGTAAACAAATCTATATGTGTGCAGAGGATATAAATATGCTATTAAGCACATCTATACATGTGGGCAGTGACATATCTTAGAAGTTACCTTGACCAAGGAGGCCCTAGAATGCATATAAAGAAGTATATTCTCTTTTATTTGAAGATGATGAGCCGTAAACCTGGAAAGATGGATGCACATGCCAGCCCTATAAAACTTTTGCCATGCATCCAAATCACCTGTTGTACAGCAAAGGCATGGTTATTACACTGGCATCCTTTTGTTACACAGGTTCAACCCAGTGGACCTGTGTACAGCAGCCCCTTTGTCAGGATACAAGGTTGATGCTATCTCATCGTTGGTCTCTTGCCTTTTAATATTGAGTGATGTTGGTTCTCTTGGCAAAACTTCACTCACAGTTGAAGCCTCATGACATCTTCGTTCTGCTATTTGTTTACTAGCTCCAAAAGTACATGATTGCCTTCTTGATTTGACCTTTTTGCATATTCAGTATTGCATCACTGGAAAGCAGGACTGCCTAGGGGGCAAAAGCCAGGGCAGACTGAAACTCTTGTTCCCAGTGAATACTTGTGGTCATGGATGACTTCCTTCATTCACTGTGGTCTTCAAGTCTGTCATGCTTCTATGTTTTTATGTTGGCCTAGAAAAATGGAACAAGGTCTTTGTCATTCTTTAACTAAAAGGCTTGGGTATTTGAAAAGCAGTCACTGGCCCTGTCAAAGATAATTTCATATATAAAATAAAGCCATTTTTTGAGGTTATACACTAATTTTGTAAGGTTTCTGGCATATACTGGAGATAATATATTGAACAATATAGGTATGTAACATTTCCATCACTGAGGAAAGTTATATGGAAGATGTCATTAATCAGTGGGACATTGGTGCTTTGGAATATACTATGATAATATCTCTGAAATCATTCAAAAGTAAGTTGAATGAATAAGGTGTATGATAAAATATTTTATAAAATCTAAAGTGAGGAAAAATTATTTTTGTTGTATGGTTTGTAAACTAGTACCAGGATCATCTCAAGTATCATGGGTTACTAAACTGTTCTGAGTAGCTGTTGTAATGAATGTACAGTCATCCCTCACTATCTGTGGAGGATAGATTGTAGGAATCTCTTGTGGATACCAAAATCTGTGGAGGCTCAAGTCTTTTATATAAAGGGAGGTATTTATTAGTGGGATGTCTTATACACATCCTTCCATATACTTTAAATTATCTCTAAATTACTTGTAATACCTAATACAATGTAAGTTCCATCTAAATAGTCATTACAACTATATTGTTTTGGGGATAATGACCATAAAAACCCTATCTGTACATGACCAATACAGATGCAATTTAAAAAATATTTGCTCTGCACCTGGTTGAATCCATAGATATAGAACCCATGAATATAGAGGACTGACTGTATTTGCTTCTGAAAAATGACTATTTAAAAGATAACATAGGTATTTGTACCTGGGATATTTGGTTTATACTAATGTTACAGTCTTGCTTTATTTCTTCCCGATCCAGTTTGGGTTCAGCCTCACTGGGGCAAGGCTGGGGCACATTTGATATAAAACACCAAAAGCTCTTTATTATACAGATGTGTTTACTTGGCTAGCTACTACTAGACTAGAAGCATATTGAAAATAAGAACTAGATTAGTCTGTGCATACATCTTATGTATTCGTTCATTTAAAAATAGTCATTGAGCATTTACTCTATAGGGGAGAAACCTATTCTCGTATAGCATTAGACTGGAAGAGGGAAGGGTCACTCCTGAAAGTCCATTTTATTGTGTCATTAATCCATTCATGAAAGCAGATCCTTCATGTCCTGAACACTCACATTAGGTCCCACCTTCCAACACTATTGCACTGTAATTAAGTTTCTAACTATGAGTATTAGAGGAAGAAACATTCAAACCATAGCATTTGGTTTATGAGATACTTGGTAGGGAGGTATGTAGAACAACCGTGATGGCACTACTTTATATTAGATTGTAAGTATCAACTTTCTGTAGGATTTGAAGTAATTTTGGAACCATATGGTTCCAAAGCTCCTCATTCATTCATTTGATTCAACAATTATCTGTTGAATTCCTTCTGTCCCTAAAATATGGTAGGATATACCATGGAGGATGCTAGAAATGCTATGGTAAATAAAGTAGACCTGCCCCATGTAGCTTACCATCTAAAGACAGACGTTAACCAAATGGCCACATATACAGTACATGTAATTACATCATGTGCTCGACATTATCTTTAGAAGAAAAATACAGGCATTCCGATTAGGAGAAAGGAATCTTATCTGTGGTGATAAGATAAGGCTGGGACCTCAGCTGATGGGCTTTCTGGACAAAGACTCTGGAACAGAAGCTGTGTGACATGTGAGAAACAGCCAGCAGGCCACTGTGACAGAAAGTGTTTTCTGAATGAGAGGCATCCAACAAGAGGATTCAACATCTCGCTTCTGCAAGGAAGCAGGCCATCTGACACTCCAGTTTTCTCTGTATTTCCATATCTAAGGAGATTTACTTAGAAGCCTTGAATTATGAATTTGTGTAAGTAGGATTATTCCCATCCTAAGGAGGGGACTGCCCTACCTCCATGTAGCCTCCAGTCTCATTGAGCTCAGGGTCCATTGCTGCTCTAATTTCCAGGTCTTCCAAGGGCCTGCTGAATTGGTGGCCCCATCAGCCAAAAAGGGTCATTTCTAGTGTTCTTTCTACATCACCACTTTTGTTCCTTCAGCATAGCTCATGAAGATCATTAATAATCACTAAAATCATGTACATGACCAAAAACTAGATTAGGACAAAATTGTATGCACAGTAAGAATACAACTACATTTTAAAATGCATATTTAAAAAAACTAGAAGGAAATGAATCAAATTAGCAGTTTATTATTTTATTAATAATAAAATATTTATGTGAAATCTTAAATGTCTTTTCCCCCTTTGTTTTCTTGTTTTTAGTACTCTTAAAATAGAAAATAATACTGCAATAATAAGGGAATATCAGATCTTTTCCTCACCACTTAAACTTTAATTTTTTTCTTTAATATAAAGGGTATACTTACAGGGGCTTTTAGAACTGCTTTATATGTGAAGTACAAAGGTATTGGGTTTCTCCGCTGCCAGACTTTAATTCACTAGGTAATGGGCTGGTGAGCTCAGGCAAAGAGAACAAGAATATTCTCCAAAATTCTGGGAAGATTTACTTGCTGAGATCCTTGCAGGCCTCGGGCATTTTGGAATACATGTTGGAAAATAATGTGGGAAGAAAGCAAAAGTGGCTACCTGGGCTCTAGGTGTAGCTATGAAAGGCAAACTCCATGAATGCTAAACTGAGGACTTTCAGATACTTAGGATTTAGCTGCCTCTCAAGGAGTAATGCCAATTTTTATCTGCAAAACATTTTAGAGCGCTGGAGATGTAGCTCAGTGATAAAGCACTTGCCTGGCATGTGTGAAGCCCTCTGTTCAATTCCAGTACAGAAAACAAAAACAAGGGCCGGTGAGATGGCTCAGCGGCGTAAGCGCCTGCCTTGCAAGCGCGAGGGCCCGAGTTCGACTCCCGGATCCCACATACGAAAAAGGGGCCGGTGATATCGCTCAGCGGCACAGGGGCCTGTTGGCGCGCGAGGTCCTGAGGTCGACCCCCCGGTACCCACAAAAAAAAAAAAAAGAAAACAAAAACAAAAATAACTACCCTCAAAATCATTTGGCACAGTTCAACAGGTTAGCCTTCCAGTGTGCTATACACACAAGGTGAGATGTCCTCAATTTTCTCTGTCAAAATGCATCCTACCCACTTTATAAATACTTGCAAACAAAATGCAGTAAAAGCTTTTATTTGTCAACCACCTCACAGTATAACTCCTTAAATAAGCAAGATGATAGAAGCAAGGCTGGCCCTTTGGGTCTATTGGAAGGATGACTTTCATGTCAACAAATTTAGACAGAATAGAATGTCTTGATTCCAGACAAAGGACATTAATTGTTGCTGCCTCTCTAGTTTTTATCACATACTACTGCTGTTGGAAGATTTTCTGGCAAGAAGATTTCAAGGGCCCTGTTAGGGAGCAACACAAATTCCTACTGTGTAACCCTGGAGCCTCTTTCTCCACTCTGAGAGATTTCCCACTGGGCCAAAGGCCTCAGACCTCAGTCAGCATCCTTCCCTGCTTGCAGTGGTCACTACCAAAACAATTTCTTGGTTTCCTTTCACTGCAAGCCTAGCTGCAGAGGACTCTGTCCAGCTGGCTTGCTGTGCCTAAAGCTCTTTTCTTCCCAAGGCCATACCAGTAATTACTAGAGGTGCTTCCTAATGTCATCATATGGCAGTGAACACTAGAGGTTATAGAAGGTCAAGGATCCTCACGAGATCTGAGCAGCCATACCTCCTGATCTCTCAGGAAATGAAATAGTTTGACTCAAGGGACTCTAACTTTAACTATTAGTGGCCCAGGGAGGTCTCTTCATTTCCATTCTCGTCTTTTCTTCCTGGAAGTTCTTAGAAGATAATACAAGGGGCTATCCATATAGACATGCTCAAATGTGCCACAAAGTACAGTATAACAAGGGTTGGCTCACATTTCAGAAGTGCCTTCTTATTTTTTTTCTTTGCTTCCCCAATTACTTTCTTCCTTGTTTCTCTCTTGTGTACAAAAGATAAAAAGTACATGTGTATATTATCCCCACAAGCCCATAGAAGATGACATTAATCAACCATTGAATTTTTTCCTGATTAAATTTAGGATATAACCAAAAGTGAATATCAGTTGATCAAAATGGGCATTTGCAATCTACTCTTGGGTAGATATCCAAAGAAAATGTGAGCTTATTGCCACAAAATAAAATGTACAAAAATGTTTCTGGTAGCTAAATTCCCAATAGCCTCCAATTACAAACAAGCCAAATATTCATCAACAATAGAATGCATGAAAACATAATATATGAATATAATGAAATATTCTATAGCAGTAGAAAAGGATGAACTACTGATACACAGTTTGAATGCATCTCACAGACATAACATAAAGAAGCTAGAAATAGAATAGGTGCGTTATATGAGTCACACTTACTGCAGTTCAAAAACAGGCAGGCCAGGTGTATTGGCACACACCCGTAACACAGTACAAACACTCTGGGAAGCTGAGACAGCAGGATAGCAAGATAAAGTCTAGCCCAGACAACTTAGCAAT
This sequence comes from Erethizon dorsatum, assembly GCA_028451465.1. Lineage (NCBI taxonomy): Eukaryota > Metazoa > Chordata > Mammalia > Rodentia > Erethizontidae > Erethizon > Erethizon dorsatum. The sequence continues at coordinate 121,536,214 of CM051822.1, read as the reverse complement.
TAACAAGAGCCTGTCTCAAAATTTAAAAAGCGCAGTCAGTGCAAAGGCCCTCAGTTTAATTCCCAGTACCCCCCACAGGCACACACAACACAACACAACACAACAAAACAAAACAAAGCAAAAAACGAAATGAGCAAAACTCAGTCATGGTCATAGAAATCAAGACAGTGATTACCCTTGGGGCAAAATCATTGAGAAGGGCATCAGGAAGCCTGCTGGAGGCTAGAAAATGTTCAGTATTGTGGTATTGTAGTAGTTATATATATATGTGCACATACACAAAAATTCATTGTGATGCACATTTAAGATTGGCACTCTTTGCTGTACTGTATATGGAGTAAATTACTTAACCTGTTGCTGTTTCTCACCTATGCGGAAAGGATAAAAGTAATACATACTTTATAGTGTTGTTTTGAGAGATTAGATAATTCAGTGTTTCTGCACTACTTGTCAGATATACTTAATGCACTCACAAAATATGACAGCTTGACTTTGTTCTCATTCTCTTCTGATCATCTAGATCTTTTTATGCTGTCTTTTCTCTATCTCATACTTTCTTTCTTCTTTTAATATCCCCCTAGTCTTAAAAAAACTGAAACATGAAGTGTATATATTCTTTTTTTTTATGTGGGTACCAGGAGTCGAACTCAGGACCTTGCGCTTGGCAGGCAGGTGCTTGTGCTGCTGAACTATCTCACCGGCCCTATATATTCTTTTAAGATGTATTAGATATAATTTTATAGTTATATTCATAATTAAAAACAAACACTATTGTCTATGTCCCTTTGTAAAACAAAACTCCATAATCACTTACCTATGATTAGATAAAGATGTTTATTTCAGCTGGTAACCCTCAGTGGATTAACTCAGCGGTTCCCAAATTTGTGTGCACGTTAGAATCACATGGGATATCATAAAAATTCCAAAGACCAGGCCACATACCAGACCAATTAAATTACAATATCTGGGGGGTCTGACACAGTTCTGACCGTTTTTGAAGTTCTACAGATGATTCCAATGTGTAGAAAAGTTGAGAGCTACTGGATGAATTGTTTTCTATACCTTCCATAGTGTCTCAGCTACTTCAGCATGTGCGTCTGAATCCTGGCTGCACATTAGAATCACCTATGAAGCTTCTAAATAATACTGTTGCTCAGGCCCCACCCTGGGTAAGCTGTAAATGTTTCTAATGTACAACCAGCATTAAGAGACCATCTTAATGGGTGTCCTTATAACTCGTGATCAGGATAACTCCAGCCTTCCAGCCTCCCATCCTACCCAACATTCCTCTCAAATTAAAATACTGTACTTTACCCTTATGCTTTGGAAAATTCCCATCCTTGTCCCTTTCCCACAGCAAGCTGAATATGGAGAAGAATGATGTGATACTGATACTTTTTTAAAATTTGTTTTGCCCTCAGTATGGGATTGTGCTGGATGCAGGCTCTTCTCACACAAATTTGTATATCTACAAGTGGGCAGCCGAAAAGAAGAATAACACAGGGGTGGTGCATCAGATAGAAGAATGTAAAGTAAAAGGTAAGATGAAGTAAGGGGAAGAGGATACAGTGGGACATGAGAATGTGAGAAGTGCATGGCAAGTACAAGAAAAGAGAAAAAGAAGCCCTAAGCACGGGAAGCCAAATGAAGAACACAGTGGAGCTGCCGTTGTATTTTATCATTATAAAAATAATATTATAAGTATCATTATTTGCATTTTTAAAAATGAGAGTGCCAACATTGAAAAAGGTTAATACCACTTTTTCAGGTCACTTGAGCTAGTAAGTAATGGAACTGGAGGGAAAACTGAGGTCTGCTGAACTTAAAACCCGCATCTTAGCCAGTGGTTCTCAGACTTGAAACTGCATCAGAATCACCTGGAAGGGTTTTTAAATGAATACAGGGCCCCAAGCCCAGAGTTGTTGAGTCAGATATAGGAGGAGGCCTGAGAATGTGTATCTCTAACATGTTCCCAAGTACTGCTGCTGGTAGTACAGGGAATTGCTGCTTTCTCAATCTTTGTCCTCTAATCTACAGCTTAGAAGAAATTTTCCAAAGCTTTCAGCCTCTGTGTAGCAGAAAAGACCAGATCAGAGATTCTTAGGCTAGGAAAAGGACCTAATGAATCATTTAAATCTTGTTTTATAGAGAAGGAAGCAAAAAACCTGGAGGATTAGTGCCTGACGAGTTATCAACAGAATCGGGACAAGAATCTAGGTCTCCTAAGTACATTGCAGGCTTCCTGCTATTCTATAATGCCACCACACTGCAGACTGCTTTTTTTTTTTTTTCCTAGTCTGTTTTAAGGTCATGGTCTAAGGAGGTTGTTGACAGTTTGACTCTCTCCACTCCCTCTGCCTCAGCATGTACTAGACATTTCTGCATCGCACCACAATCTCTCTGACCTTTATCTTTCTTGGCCTTTTCAGCCAGGAACCTACTGTTTATTTTCAGTCAGACAGAATACCTATGTTCCGGAAGGTAATGAAGTTTTAGTCTGATGGCCTGTAGTGTCCGCTAATTTTTGTCAAGAAAGTAGTAGACAGCAGAAGTTTTCAAGAAAGAAAGTCATTCTACTCAATACCCTGGTGCCCTGAGACTTTGGCCCCATCAGTACTGAGACAATACTTCTTATATATCTTAAGAACCCAATCCCTCATTTTATTTAATAGACTCCCTTCCATTTTTAAAAGTTTATTTTTTAATCTAGCAGATGTCTTTCTTCCAAGACTCATCCCATAAGTTAACGGGTGTTTGGTCTAACAAATACAGTATTTTTCCCTTTTGAAAGAGAGTTGATCAAACATTTAAGGCCAGATTATCTGAATCAAAATAGCTGATAACTTAGTCACGATTTTCTCATTATACTTAAATAAAGTCTATTTAAAAACCTGTGAATGATCTGTTGAACTTATTTGAATAATTATCTTCACAAAATACTTATGAAGCACTATGTAATATTTATCTTAATGTGAGATGAAAATGTTGAGTGTTAACTTCAAAAAGCTTAAGCAATCTTGGCTCTAATCCTCTCCATAGCAACAGTGAGTTTTTCTCTGAAATGGGAAAAGCAGTTTACTAAGGCAGCAGGGGATTGGAATGGAAAAGTCACTGAAGAGACATCAATTCTATTCCTATTTCATCTAACAAAGGAAGAAACTCTACCTCAAATTTTAGGGTACTGGCTGTGATCACATAGCTATTTAGGAGCAGCTTCTATCTTTTTGAGAGTCAGTAGATCTGTTGCTTATTTTAATTTTATTTCTAAATATCATGTTTATTTAGGTCTTCTAGGAACTAACGTTATTAGTAAAAAAACATCCAAAAATAGCTAAGAATGTACCTATCTATAAGATCCCTATCAGAATCTGAGAAAATGTTACATAATTGAACATGAAATTGCACCACCCAGTGGTGAAGTTATTGAATATCAGACAGACACAACCCAAGATTTAAAAATTAAATCATACCAATGCTAGGTTCAAAGAGTTATCCTCCAAGTATAACAATCTAATATATAGCACATCAAGAAATTGTTTTCTTGTATTTTCTCAACCTACACTATCCTTTGTTGTAATATTGTCAAGGTATGCCCTATACATTTTTTGTCATCTTCTATGTCTTTCCCTAGGTCCTGGAATCGCAAAATATAGTAATAAAATAAATGATCTAGTCACATACCTGATTGAATGCATGGAAAGGTCCAAGAATGTGGTTCCAAAGTCCCTGCACCCGGAGACCCCTGTTTACCTGGGAGCTACAGCAGGCATGCGGTTGCTCAGGTACAGCAGCACGTAGGGACCAAAAGTGCCTAGGTTTTAGAAGCAGTTCAAGAACCTCTGAAATCATGGGGAAAGCCACACTTCCCTAACATCCCAAATTCTACCTCTCTCAAAGTCTACATCTAAGAAAGAAAATTTCAATAAGTGAGTAAAACTCCCAAACTCATAGTATCTATAATGCAGTAGTAAGATTTTAAGTATGTGAAAAAGCTTCGCTTATCTCCCCATGAAGAAACCAAGGGGAGGGGGAGAAAAGGATTGAGTCTGTGTTCAAGATTTGGTATACAGATTTAGTCAATCAGTACCTGAGAGGAGGATGAAGACTAGAGGAGACCCATAGATATCCCAAGACAACTAATCACAGTAAATTTTTAATTGGTCAACACTTGGTACCTGTATGCATTATTTGATTCCTTGCCCATTCATTCATTCATTCATTCATTCACTCAGTGTGTCATGAGTACCTACTCTTCCTAGAATATGGAAGTAGGTGACTCAGCCCTCAAAGAACCAGAGTTTCCATATAGGTTGATCAATTTTTTTGATAGAGGAATACTCAGAGCTGCTATGGGGGGCCCTTGATGCTACCCAGAATGAGACACTGTGGTCAGAAAGAAGTGTCAGAAGAGGGGATGAGTTGGAGGGTAAGGGAAAGGCATTACAGGCAAAGCAGACAGCATGCATATGCATCCAGTAATAAACTTTTATTTGGCACTTATTTTATGTCAGGCACTGTTTTATGTGCAGGGGTTACAACACTGAATAGGACAAAGTCCCTGATTTCATGGTGTTTCTATTCTAATGGATGTGCAAAGGCAGGGAAACGAGGGAAATGGGGATATAGTCAGACGACTGAATAGTTTTGCATAATAGAAGATAAGGGCCAATGCTGTAATCTTATTACATATTTTATCATTATGTAATTTATTTTTCGAGACAGGGTCTCCCTATGTAGTTCAGGCTGAACTTGAACTCACTATGTAGCTGAGGCTGGCCTCAAACTCATGGCAATCCTCCTTCCTCAGCCTCCTGAGTGCTGGGATTACAGGCCTGTGCCACCACACTCAGCTTATCATTATGTAATTTAATAATAATAGTAGATCATATTTTTGAGCCCTGCTATGTTCTTAGTACTGTGCTAAGCACTTAACACAGTTTGTTTAATTTAATCATAGCTCTTTGAAGTGAGAGATATTGTTAACTATTATAAATAAGATAATAAAGCTGTGGGTTACAAATGTTAAGTAACTCACCAAGGGTCATATGTCTGGTAGTTATAGGCTGCAAGTGGGATTCTGAGAAGGCAGGGTCCAGATCACAGAGTGCCATTCAGGCCATGCTAGGTTTGGAGTTTACTGGAGATAATGGGAAGCCGTTTAAGAATGTTACACTGTTGGTACCACTGGTGGAGAAGATGGACTACAGGGGAAGAAAGCTAGGGATGAAAAGAAGGCAGGTGGTAGATATGGACATCATTCCAATGAGAGATTACAGTTAGAGTTACAGTTAGATGGTAGCACCCCCCTACCACTGCCACCAGAGGCTCTCAGTATTGCATAGCCTAGATTTTGGAAGTAATTGCATCCATCTTCACTAGGAAAACCTTGAAAAACTCCTTCTGTAGGTCTTAAGGTCTCCAAGAACTGATAATATGAGGAAGATTTTTTCCTCAGTCTGCCAGCAAGGGAGATTGGGTATCTGTTCCTGATCAATTGCCTCCTGCTTTCTACTACAGCCCTAATTAAAAACTTCAAGTAGAGTCTGTGTAACCAACTGGGAGCTACCATTAATGGCTAATACATATAGAATACATCAGCTCTAGGGTGTGGTGATGAGATGATACCTAGCTACTACCACCGCCATAGTCATTTTAAGAGCATTGATATATTTTGAATCGGAGAACAACAGAGCAAAGATGACATTTTAAGAAGATCTACCTTCTTAAGAATTGGAAGGTTTTGAATTTGGGGAGAGAGAACCAAAGTTTATCCCTGTCTCCTCAAAAACAGAGGGTTCCTCTGACAACCACATGTGAGACTCCCCCCATCTCCATTTATTCCATTGTGTTATAGTTCATGTCTTAGGATCCTTGCATGAACGCACTGGCTGAAATGAGTAGGTATAATTATTAAGACAAAAATGCTAACCTCACCTCTTCCTTTATGTAGAATGGAAAGTGAGAAGTTGGCACAAAGTGTCCTGGATGAAGTGTCGACTATCCTTAGCGACTACCCCTTTGACTTCCAGGGTGCCAGGATCATCACTGGACAAGAAGAAGGTGCCTATGGCTGGATTACTATCAACTATCTGCTGGGGAAATTTGTTCAGGTGAATACTTCATAGCACCCATGAAGGTGGCTTCCTGGGGGCCAATGCCATTGCCATTTCAGACAGTATTTGGGACACTAGCCAGAATCGGTGATGGATGGATTAATTAATTAATTAACTTCCACATTAGTAAGGATCACCTAATGTGATAGTACCTCTTCTACTACTGAAGAATATGGAACCCATGTCTTCACGTTAGGGAGACAGAAAAGAAAATAAAACTGATCATTAAAATAAGGATAGCCAATATTTTCCTACTGCTGTGTGTCTTGTGCTATGCCCTTGTCATGTGCTGTGTAACTTCATTCTCAGATATGAGGTACTATTATTATCCCCCTTTTAAAAGAGCCCATATCGATGCCTAAGAATTAGGATAATTATTCTGCCCAAGGTAAACAGGTAATGACTGATTGAGTAGGGATTTGAATGTGATTCTGCCTGGCTCCAGCACTCTTGTTTGGAAGTACTAGTTATACTCCTACTATGTAGCTGCTGTCTGAAGTAAGCCCTTCTTTTCTTGCTGTTACTTTCATACAGACTCAGAAACCTCTTGTGAGCTTTACCTAACCTTTCTGCTCCTGTTTCTCTAGCCTAGGAAGCTCCTGTGTTTAAAAAATATAGTGTGAAAAGCAGGATGTACAGAGACTTATAGCACTTGGTGATTATATTCTCTTTCAGAAATCAAAGTGGCTCAGCCTAATCTCACGTGAAAGCAATAGTCAGAAAACCTTTGGAGCTTTGGACCTTGGGGGAGCTTCTACACAAATCACTTTTGTGCCTCTAGGCCACACTATTGAATCCCCAGACAACTTTCTACAATTTCGCCTTTATGGTAAGGACTACAATGTGTATACACACAGCTTCTTGTGCTATGGGAAGGATGAAGCGCTCCAGCAGAAACTGGCCAAGGCCGTTCAGGCAAGTATAAATGGATTCAGACCTGCACTCTTCACATCTGGTCCTCCAGCCCCCACATCCTGTTATTTTCTCTTTCTAATTTAGTAATTGGTCTGAAGTTGGTTTTGTACTTTCCAAACCTTTTCAGGCAGAATACCAAACTACATCTGGTCGACCCCTATGAATTGTTCCACCCAGATATCCCCTCCTGTGTTTGTTTACCATACTATCTCCAAGGACACAACTCCGATATTTTCTTAGGAATTAATTTCTCACCCCTGTGGGTAATGAAAGTTACATGCTAGAGTATTGTTCAAGGGGAGGCATTCTTCTAGAGTACATTTTAATCTCCTTTTTCTTTTTTTTTTCTTTTTTTTTGTGGGGACCGGGGGGTCGACCTCAGGACCTTGCACGCCAGCAGGCGCTGGTGCCGCTGAGCGATATCACCGGCCCTTTTTTCATATGTGGGATCCGGGAGTCGAACTCGGGTCCTCACGCTTGCCGGGCAGGCGCTTAAGCCACTGAGCCATCTCACCGGCCCCTTAATCTCCTTTTTCTACAAACTATAGAAAACAGGGTTGTTAGTAATGACCTGGAGAGGAAGAGGAAAAAAATACTTCAGAGAAAACATATTTATCAATCAAATCTTGTTCAAATCTTGTTCTTGGCATTTTGAAATGGCCAAGACAAGTTAAACACTCAGCATCATGAGAGTACCAGGCACACCCTGACAAATAAACACAGAGTGAGGTTGTCATGTCCAGCTGTCTTGTCTCCACTAAAAGGACAACCAGTTCTCTGCTCCCTTCCAAGGCACTCTCTCTCTCTCTCTGGCTTTCAAAACCACTATCAGTAAGATGAACACCATGAGAGAAGGAGACATTAAAGAGAGACAGAGAGAGAGAGAGAAAGCGAAAACTGAAAGAGGCCACTGAGACTCAAGGGTCCACTAAGCTTCTTATTCACCACAGCCCCCTTTCTTCTTTTGGGGGACAGAGACTGAAAATCATTTTGATGTTACTGGCTTAAAGGACCTAAGGTACCTTCCAGCTCTTGGGGCTTCTGATTCCCTCCCTAATGAGGAGGGAAAAGGGCAGTATGCAGATCTCTAGACTACTACCCTCAGGTTCACAGTTTTGAGAGCCTTGAGAATTTTCTTTTTGAATCTACTCCTGACCTATGCCATTAAGAGTAAGCACTCTGGGGCCGGTGAGATGGCTCAGCGGCGTAAGCGCCTGCCTGGCAAGCGCGAGGGCCCGAGTTCGACTCCCGGAACCCACATACGAAAAAAGGGCCAGTGATATCGCTCAGCGGCATGGGCGCCTGCTGGCGCACGAGGTCCTGAGGTCGATGCCCCGGTACCCACAAAAAAAAAAAAAAAAAAAAAAAAAAAAAAGAGTAAGCACTCTGGCACATTCCCAACTAATGGCATTTCTAATCCCAACTTTTGCTCTATCAGCATTCTATAAATATACCAGTATATTTATATCTGTACCACTTCTGGTACCTGTTACACAAATCTATTTTCTTACTTATTCCGAAGGATGAAAAAGGCAGAGCAAGAACATATTGATGCCAGCGCTGAGTCCTGGAGTGTTATATAAACCTTACACAGCAATGATGTCAGACTGCTTATTTTGTGCCCTAAGTATTCACATAAGAGTCTTGCAAATGATTTTTCCACTCAGGTCTCAAGTAATGGAATCCTCAAGGACCCATGCTTTCACCTTGGTTATGAGAAGTTCATGAATGTAAGTGAACTTTACAAGTCTCCCTGCACCAAGAGATTTGAAAAGACTCTGCCATTTGATCAGTTTCAAATCCAGGGTACTGGAAACTATCAACAATGTAGGCAAAGCATCCTTGAGCTCTTCAACACCAGTTACTGCCCTTACTCCCAGTGCGCCTTCAATGGGGTTTTCTTGCCACCACTTCAAGGCGACTTTGGGGTAAGTTTGTGAAATGATGAGGTGCATTATTTAAGATAATTTTGGTTGCAAGTTATACAATGTGTCTATAGAGGATTTAAATAATAGCATTCATTTTTCTCCCACAAAATATTTTGAGATAATTCCAGATTAGTTCTTTGGCTCAACAATGTTAGGATTTGGGATCAGTTTCTCCATTATCTTCTTGACCTCCCTCTGGTATTAAGACAGCAGCTACTGCTCCAAGCATCATATCTTCACATGCAAAGCCAAAACAGGAATGGAGTTTGGAGGGTTCTCTTGCACACATCTCTCTCCCATTATGTAGAAGTGCCAAGAGACACCTCAAGGTTCCTGAGGGAAGTACATCACAGGACAATGGCTGGCAGAGTAACACTTGGTTGTTAGTTGGCTCCAAACCCAAATTCAGAACAAACTAGAACCTCACTTGAATGCCATGTGACTGAACTGTCATTGGTTTTTCTACTTTTTGGTTTTGGGGGCCAGAGCCCTTCCTTTCCTTCAGGTGAACTTTTAGAAGAAGAAGGAGGGTACCACAGGAGAGAAGCACATAGTTAGGGCTGCTTGAGACAGCCATGGGCCTTTTTCACTCCAGACACTGCTAGGAAATAAATCTGAGGGAAAATTAATATATCATGTGTATCATAGGGTCTTGCTATGTATTCAGGCTAGCTTTTTAACTTCTTTGAAAGCTTTGCATTCTGGGAACATGGATCAATTCCTGCCTTCAAATTTGAGCAAAGCTTTCTTCCTCAGGGGATGAAAGTTCTTATCTTTGTATGTGATTCAGCCAAACAAAGTAGGGACATGGTGGGTTTGAAAATGGTGGAGGCGTCTTGAGCTCCCTTAGAGATCTATTTGGTTGCTTAGTCCCTCATTGATATTGTTCTCACCACCTTCTAAACCTCAGTTTGGTGGCTCCTTTAGCTCATTAGTTTCCTCAGAACAGTATCTTTTTTCTCTGGATATACCTCTCAAAGTCAGCACTAGCTGGTGCCTATTCCTGCTTTGGCAGTTTCTTTATGCTTCAAGACATTTTTGTTCCCTCCGTAATTTCTTCCTAAAGCCTAAATTTGGGTGGGGAGTCTGGTTTATTTATTTATTATTATATTTTTTTGTGGGCACCAGGGGTCGAACTCAGGACCTCGGGCGCCTGCAGGCGCCCATGCCACTGAGCAATATCACCGGCCCTTTTTTCGTATGTGGGTACTGGGAGTTGAACTCAGGACCTTGCGCTTGCCAGGCAGGCACTTATGCCGCTGAGCTTTCTCACCAGCCCTGGGAGTCTGGTTTATTACATATGATGTGTAATCAGAAACTATTGTGATTGTTTAAATTTTTAAAAAATTCTTACAATAAAAGACATATTGTTATTAATCATCCTCAAAATGCTTCCCCTTGCTTTGAACTCATTTATCCCATCATTGTTGCCACTTTCTGAAACAGTTCTGGAAGTTTTCTTTCATGAATGTCTTTAATTGCACTGTCATGGCTACCTTGATGTCCTGAATTGGTTCAAAAAATTTATCTTTCATGGTCACTTTACTTTTGGGGAAGAGCCAGAAGTCACATGTTGCCGGATCTGGTGAATAGAGTGGATGAAAACACATTGTAATGTTTTGTTTGTTTGTTTGTTTGTTTTGAGACAGGGTCTTGCTATGTATTCAGGCTAGCTTTGAACTCACTATGTATCCCAGGCTGGCCTCAAACTCACAATGATCCTCCTGCCTCAGCTTCCCAAGTGCTGGGATTACAGGCATGTTCTACCACACCCAGCTGTAATGTTTTTATTTGCAAGAAATTGCTACAAACATTTGATAAGTGACAGGTGATCACAAAATATCGTGAATGTTTAAATTTTAAAATATATCAAAGTAAAAGACATGGTCATTAATTACCCTCAAAATACTTAAAATACTTCCCCTTCTTTTGAACACATATATCCCATCATTCCTGGAAAGGTGTCTTTTACTGTAATAAGATTTAAATTTTTTTAAACATTCATCTTATTTTTTGATCAGACCTTTATAATATGGGGACTGTACTACTATTTCATTGACAATTCGTTGTGAACAATACCTGCCAGACAGTCACAGACCTGACTGATAAATGTCTAACAAGTTTGAGGTAGATGGGGACCTGATTTGTAGCATTTGCCAATTTCAACAGTCTTACTATTCTCACCAGAGCTTAGTCCAAGCTACCAACATCATAGCAACTAGAAAACAAAAAATTCTGAAATTTAACAGTTGGCTCTTGTGAGAGCCAGCCCCCGCATACCATGGCAAAAAGCAAAATCTAACATACCCTAGCATCAGGTAAGTTCTTGAGAAGTTTATTTCTTTCTCCTATTAGTCTTAATTCTACACTGCCACTCCTATGGGAAGTTCCATTCCAAACTACTGGGACTTGAAGCATAACTATTTGCAACACAGTGGCAACAAAAATCCATTTGCATTCCTGTTATTTCCAGAACCAGTGAGACAGGGTGTTCTCAAACCACAGAGAATTTGTGGAAGAGGGAGTTTTTGCTACAATTGCATTCATCCCTGATGATTTAATTCTAAATCTATAAATATAGTGCTAAAAACTGTCAAGGCTCTGGTCAGTCTAGCTGCATTGTAGCCTTGGTTACTAGACTGAATCCAATGTTATAGGCCAACTAGAAACACCAACAAGGAAGAGAGAACATCTGTTAGGAATTACTTATAAGATAATTTAGGAATTATATTCTTTAAGATCACACCATGCCATTTATATAAACAAGAAAGTAGAAACAAATTCAATAGGGAACTGGAACTAAAGAACATTTAAAATGTATTTGTTTGCACATATGCACAGTTGACCACAGAACAACACAGAGATTGGGGCACTGATTCAATGATAGCAGTTTGAGAGCATAACTTTACAAAAATTTGTTTAAGACCTTTATTAACAGGCACTTGCAATTACTTTTTAAAAATTAAGCTACAGACTTGGAGGGGGCTGGTCAGTGGATAGCTAAAGGCAAACTGAAGAATTCCTAGAACTGAGCCAGTATTTCCCTCAAGAATTGGCTTTGAACCCATTCTGGCAAAAGAACATCTGCTGGTTTGAGTCCCCCGAAGCCTGATCCTAAGAGTAGAATCAGGATGATTATTTTTCTTTTAAAGAGTCATTATAGCTACAGGAAGAAATTTGGTGATATGACTTTGAGCCATCCAATTTTGAGTAATTTTTTTTCCTGGTCTATTAAAATAATTTTTTTGTCATTCAATATAATTATTGAGATTAAAATGGAAGCATTCTAAATAAGGTTAAGGTTATTTTTTCATTACACAATATATATAAGTCAAAGAAAAAATACCCTAAACACTGCCATTCTATCCCATTAACAACTTAAATTTTCTCAGTTGAATACCAATCCATGTCTGTATAAGCAATGATCCATCATAGAAGAGACTTTCTCAATGTATTTAAGGGCCATCTTAGGTATTAATCCAATATCTGTTGAATATTTGCAAAACATGTATAAGGGAAAGCTACCACTTAAGCCATGACACTTGAAGGCTTCCATGAAAGTTGACAAGTGGATGAAAGGAAAACAAATAAATGAATGAGAATGAATTAGTACCTGAGTAAAGGAAGAGAAATAAGTGACCTTATTCTGGAGTACAATTGTCTAAGAAAAATAAAAAAACATACAAGCTCACCTAGCAGAATTTGCTTTAGATATTAATTGCAAGATGTGATATCTACCGTGATTACAAAGAAACTGTCTATTCTATACTTTTATTTTTGGGGAGATATAAAAGTATGTTAAATTTCATACTTTTTAAAAAAATGTAAAAAATAGAAGAAATTAAGACATTGTTTTAGATTTGATTCAGATGTTTGTGATAGCAGACTATATTTATAATATTTTCTATTCCTGTATGATAGCATTATTATATGATTACATATTTTAAGAAAGGATTCTAAATCATAACCTGTTCAACGAAGGCAAGAACTAGAAGCAAAATATTGAGGCTGTCTAAACCAGTCGTTTTCACTCCTTTTTGTGCATGTGGTAAAAAATGAGATTTCCTATTTTAACTATTTTTAAGTATGCAGTTCTGTGGCATTAAATACTTACACATTGTTGCACAGTCATCTCTACTTTCCATCTGCAGAACTTTTTCATCTTCCTAAACTGATAGTCTGTAGCCATTAAATAAAACATTCACTTATTCCCCTCAGCCACTGATGCTACTACCATTCTATTTTCTGAATGAATTTGGCTATTTCAGATGCCATCATATAAATGGAATCATACAATATTTATACTTTTGTGACTGGTTTATTTCACTTAGCATAATGTTTTCCATAGAGTAGTCATTCTTAACTCTGCAAAGGATCTCAAGCTTCTTTTGAGAATCTGATGAAAGCTAAAGATCCTGCAAGCAGAAAAATAGGCACATAGAGGTATGCCAAACCTTTTGCATTCAATTTAAAAGACTTCTTAATCCCTTAGAGTGTATGTATGATTCCCAGAGTAGAGCCCTTAACATAGACTAAAAATATATATAGAACATAGAAAGTCAAACTATGACCCTAAACTGAACAGTAGCTGGGAGTGAATGTTCCTATTGGTGTCAGGGACTGCATCTATATAGAAATATGGTGGTGGAATCAAACACATGCCAGAGACAGATGACCCTGAAATTGAAACTACCTATCCCTACCTCTAAAATGCTTCCTGCTAGGGAAGAGCCAATCTGAGACCTAGTAATGTAAGCAGGTAAGTTTTAGAGAAGCAAGTTAGAATGAGTAACTAAATTAGCATGAGGGAGTGGCGACAAGTCAAGTGGTTGGTTTTAGGGCAGGATTTTTATATAAAACTGTAATCCAGTTGGGTCTCATGATGCAGGCCTATAATCACGCTATTCCAGAGACTGAAGCCGAGCACATCCTGGGAAACAAAGTGAGACCCTGTCTCCAAATAATAATAAGGACCGGGGATGTAGCTTGATGCTCCCTGGCTTCAATCCTCAGTACCACAAAACAAACATACAAAAAACCTGTAATGCCTATTTCTGTTTTTGCCTGTGCCTACAAATGCTTCCTTTAATTTATATTTCAAATTACAGTTGATATATTTTGATTGGACTTTTGGAAAATGATTTAACAAAATCCTTTTTATTTCATTATGGACACATTTGATTTGTCTTTAGGTTAAGTTTCTGTTTTTTTTTTCTTCTTTTTCTCCTCATCCTCCCCCTCCTCCCCTCCCTCTCCTCTACTTCCTGTTCCTTTTCTCCCTCCCCCTCCCCTTCCTCTTCTTTCCCCTCTCCTGCCCCTCTTCCTCCTTCTTCTAGGGGTTAGACCCAGGGCCTTTGCACTGGGCTGCATCCTCCACCCCCTCTTTATTTTTGAGATAGGGTCGTTCTAAGTCACTGAGTTGCCCAGGCTGTTCTCATACTTGTGATCCTTCTGCCTCAGCCTCCTAGTATGGTGGGATTTCAGGCATGCACAACCTCAATCACATAATTCTAGCTTCATTCCTGGAAACCTGATTAAAGTGTTAGCTACATTACCAGATAACTGTTTGGACTGAAAGTGGTGGAGTAATCAAGCTAAAGAAGGAAACAAAATTTCTTTTTGTTTTTCTTGTTTTTTCTTTTTGTTTGTTTTGAAACAGGGTACCACTATATAGCCCAGGCTGCCCTCAAACTAATGATGATCCTCCTGCCTCAGCCTCCTGAGAGATGGGATTACAGGAATAAGGAAACAAAATTTATTAAGGAAGATTAAGATGTATACACTCACTTTTGTTAGATACATGTTATATATGTATACATTAAAAAATGACATTGGGTTTATTTTACCTGGAGTTGAGGTAGATGACTTGTTTGCTGCAGGAAATTGCTAGATAGAGGGTAGCTTTGCTCTTCTCTGAGGCAAAATTCAGCCCCAAAGGCATCAGGTTAGTGTCCCTCTATGTTGGACCCAGCCACCTAAAAATGAAAATTTTCTCTTGCAGGCATTTTCAGCTTTCTACTTCGTGATGGATTTTTTAAACTTGACATCAAAGGAAGTTTCCTCTCAGGAAAAAATGAATGAGATGATGGAGAAATATTGCTGTAGGCCTTGGGTGGAGGTAAGTGAAGAGATACAGCAATTGCCCTGTGCCCTCAGGAGTACAGAAGACATGAGTCTGCTCTTAACCTTGTGCTGATCAACCAAGATCCATTGAAAGTGCTAGAGAAGCCCATAAGGTGGGCTCATGAATGAATTGAAATCTGACATACAATGACTTAAATAAGGTATTATGTTTCTTACCTAATATGAAGTCTGACAGTAAGCAGGTGCTGCAATGGGGCCAGTAGCTCATTTCTGTTTTAGCCATTGCTTCTTCAATTCAGTTGTTATGCCTATATCCTCATGGACACAAGATGGCTACTGTGGCCAGGCATGGTGGCACACAACTGTAATCCCCAAATATTCAGGAGGCTGAGGCTGGTGGATTGCAAGGTCAAGGCAAGCTTGGGCAACTTCATAAGACCCTGTCTCAAAATAAAAAAAAAATTGTTTTTATAGGGTGGGAAATACAGCTCAGATCTCTATGGGTTCAACCCCAGATCTGGGAAAAATAAAGATTATTGTAGCTTCTATGTTCAAGATCAGAACAAAGGTAGAACCAGTTATGTCTGTTTCTTTTTACAAGAAAAGAAAAGCCATCCCTGAAGCCCCTTCTAGTTTCCCCCTAATTTAAAAATTTTTTATTGAATTTTATCTTATTTGTGATTGATTAATACACAATAACTATACATTTTATGGGGTATAATGTGATATTTCAGCACATTATATCTATATATACATATATATCACTGATTAAATAAAGGTATGAGCATATCTATTTCTTAAAACATATCATTTGTGGTAAGAAAATTCAAAATCCTCCTTACTAGCTCTTTAGAAATACTGTATACAGTACACTACTGTTAATTATAGTCATCCTGCTGTGCAAAAGAACATCAAAACTTATTCCTTCTACCTATAACTTTGTACGTACCTGCCATCCCTACCTGCTACCCTTCTTAGACTTTGATAACAGTTATGCCTTGACTCAACTCTATGAGATCAACTTTTTATATTCTATCTATGAGTGAGATCATGTGGTATTTGTCTGAGTCTGGCTTACTTAATTTAACACAATGTCCTTCAGTTTTATCCATGTTGTCCCGAATTATTGGATTTCAAGCTTTTTAAACAGTTGTCTAGTATTCTATTGTGTATATATACTATATTTTCTTTATCCATTCATCTATTAGGTTAATTTCCTTTCTTCGCTTTTATGAATAGTGCTTCAATAAACATAGGAATGCAGATATCTCTTTGACATACTGATTTCATTTCCTTTGGATATATATCAAACAGTGTAATTGCTGGATCATAAAGTACTTCTATTTTTAATTTTTTTTTTTATTTGTGGGTACCAGGGGTTGACCTCAAGACCTCGTGCGCCACCAGGCGCCCGTGCCGCTGAGCGATATCACCAGCCCTTTTTTCACATGTGGGTTCCGGGAGTCGAACTCGGGTCCTTGTGCTTGCCAGGCAGGCGCTTACACCGCTGAGCCATCTCACTGGCTCTATTTTTAATTTTTTAAGGAACTGCTATACTTATTTTCGTAATGGTTGTATTAACTTTCCTACTAACAGTGTAAAAGCGTTCCTTTACCTCTACATCCTTGTGCTGGGGATTACCTTGTCCACGCTAGTTAAGTGCTCTATCACTGAGCTATAACCCCGGCTTTTCTTTTATAACAGCCATTCTCAGAGGAGTGAAGCTGTAGCTCATCATGTGCGTGCGTGTGTGTTTTAGCCAATCACAGCTCCACTCTCAGTGATTCTGATTTAATTGGTATGAGATATGCCTGGCTAGGCAGTAGGACCTTTTGTTAATACGTAATATTTTGATATATATACATGGGGTCCAGTACAGTAATCTGATACAGTATATAATACATAGTAATCAAATCAAGGTAATTAGCACTTTCATCTTTTTTTTTTTTTTTTGTGGGTACCGGGGGTCGACCTCAGGACCTCGCACGCCAGCAGGCGCCCGTGCCACTGAGCGATATCACCGGCCCCTTTTTCGTATGTGGGTTCCGGGAGTCGAACTCGGGCCCTCGCGCTTGCCAGGCAGGCGCTTACGCCGCTGAGCCATCTCACCGACCCTACTTTCATCTTTTTAAACATTAATCATTTCTATGTTTTCAGGAACTTTGTACTTTTATAATTATTTTAAAATGTATCATAGATGATTGTAAACTATAATGACACCAGAACAAATTCCTCCTATCTAGCTGAGTTTTGGTGTGTCTCGTCTGACTTCTGTCTTCCCTATCTCCTACCATTCACAGTCTCTAGTGACCACTATTCCATTCAGCTCTTCCATAAATTGATGTTTTTTGCCTCCACAAATGAGAATATGTGATATTATTCATTTCTTGCCTTATGTCACTTAACATATGTCTTCAAGGATGATCCATGTTTCTGTAAATAATAAAATTCCATTCTTTTTATGGCTGAATTATACATACATATATATATATATATATATATATATATATATATATATATATATATATATCAGATTTTCTTTATCCATTCATCAGTTGATGGACATTATGGTTGATTCCATATCTTGACTATTGCGAATCTGCTGCAAAATATGGGAATTTTACTGGTATCTCTTAGATATAATGATTTCTTTTCCTCTGAATATATTCCTAGTAGTGAGGTTGCTACATCATATTGAAGATCTATTTTTAAATTTTCAAGGAATCTCCATATTGTTTTCCATAATGATTGTTCTAATTTATATTCCTGCCAACAGTACATAACAGTTTCCCTTTGTCTGCATCAACTCCAATATTTGCTACTTTTTATTTTTAAATTTTATTAGTACGTGTGTAGTACATAATGTCATATTCCCAGTGGGAATTTGGTACATGTACATAACACTTCTTAATTCCTTTTTTCATCCCCTTTTCCTTCCTTCCCTCCCCCTCCATCCATGTTTTGAGTCCCATCTTTTATTCTATTTGTACGTGCTTGCAATACATAATGTTTATATTCCTTCTGTGGAGTTGGTACATGTACATAACACATCCCAATTCCTTTCTTTTTATCCCCTAGACCTCCCCCTCTCCTCTATCTCTTTGTCTCTCAATCCCCTTCCCTTTTGAGAAAGAACTATCTCTCTACTTCCTATATCTATCTTGCTCTTTGTTTTTACTCTGGGTTCTCATATAAGAGAAACCATGTAGTATTTAAGTTTGTGTGTTTGATTTATTTCACTTAACATTATGGTCTCAAGGTACCTCCATTTTTCCTATTTTTTATCTGTGTAGCCCATGCTGCCTCATACTTAGGGCAATCCTTCTGCCTCAGCCTCTTGAGTGCTGGGATTATAGGCATGGGCCACCACACCTGGCAATTTTTTATCTTTTTTATAATAGCCATTCAAAATGGGGGAAGCAATACATCATTGTTATTTGATTTGCATTACCCTGATGATTAGAAATATAAACCATTTTTATATACCTGTTGGGCACTTTTATGTCTTTGGAGAATTCAGATTTTTGCCCATTTTTAAATTGTATTATTTGGAGGGTTTTCTTTCCATTCTGTTGATTATTTTCTTTGCTGTGCAGAAGCTTCTATACTCCCACTTGTCTGTTTTTACTTTTGTTGCATATGCTTTTAGGGTCATATACAAAAAATCTTTGCCTACACCAATGTCTTTCAGGTCTTATATTAGATTTTTGATCCACTTTGGGTTGATTTTTATATATGGAGACAGGTAGAAATCTAGTTTCCTTCTTCTACATATGTATACCTAGTACTATGCTGTTTTAGTTATTGTAGCTTTGTGTAGTATATTTTGAAGTCAGGTATTATGAAACCTTCAGCTTCGCTTTTGTTGTTGGTTGATTTTCCTCAGTATTGCTTTGGCCATTCTAGACCTTTTGTGGCTCCATGTGAACTTTAGGATTTTCTTTTTCCTTTCTTTTATTTTATTAGTACATATGTGTAGTGCATAATGTTTACAGTCATTGTGAGTAGCTGGTGCATGTACATAACGCATCTTAATTCCTTTTTTCATCCTCTTTCCCTCCCCTCCCACATCCCTTCACTCATCTCTTGATCCCCTCCTTTCTTTTTGTACGTGTTTGCAGTACTTAATGTTTACATTCCTTGTGTAAGGTTGGTACATATACATAACACATCTCAATTCTTTTTTTTTATCCCTTCCCCCTTCTCCTACACCCCTCATTCTCTTGATACCCTTCCCTTTTGAGAACAATCTATCTTCCTACTTCCATTATCTATCTTTTATTTTGCTTTTTATTTTTATTCTGGATTTCTCATGTAAGAGAAACCATGTGATATTTAAGCCTGTGTGTCTGATTTATTTCACTTAACATTTATGGTCTCAAGGTGCATCCATTTACCTCCAAATGACTCAAATTTATCTTTCTTTATGGCAGAATACTATTCCATTGTGTGTAAATACAATGGAATTTATTTATCCATTCATCTGTTGATGTATATATGGGCTGCTTCCAAGATTTAGCTCTTATGGATTATGCTGCTATAAACATGAATATGCATATATCACATATGATAATGTGTGATATACTATGATGTCTTTGACTCTTTCAAGATAATACTCAGAAGGAGAATAGCTGGATCCAATGGAATTTCTAGTTTTAGTTTTGTGAGGAATTTCCATACTTGTTTCCATAGGGGTTGTACTAGTTTACATTCCCACCAACAGTGTAGCAGCCTCTCAAGCATTTCCCTGCAGCCTCTCCAGCATTTGTAATTATTTGATTTCTTGATGATGGGCAGTCTTTCTGAGGTAAGATGGAATCTCAGTGTTTTTTTAATGTGCATTTCTCTAATGTCCAGCAGTGATGAGCATTTCTTCAAGCAATTTATCAGCCATTTGTACTTCTTCTGTAAAGTGTCCATTCATTTTGCTTGCCCATTTTTTGATTGGATCTTTTATTTTGAGGGGTCCAATTTTTTTGAATTCTTTGTATAGTCTAGATATGAGTCCTCTGTCTAAGGAATTGCTGGCAAAAATTTTTCCTATTCCATATGTTGTCTTTTCACTCGGTTATTGCTTTTGTTGTGCAGAAGCTTTTTAATTTAATATGATCCCATTTGCTGATTCTCAGAACTATTTCCTGTGAAATGGGTTCTGTTCAGAAATTTTACTAGTATATGTTTCTGATACATAGTAATTAACCTTGGGAGACTGGTACATATACATATTGCATCTTGATCATTTGTAGTCCCCCTTTCTCCCCTCCCCTCCCTTCTCCCTTCTTCCCCAGACTGCCTTCCCTTCTCCACAGACTCTACCTCCCTGTTTCTTAACATCTTTTATTTTGCTCTTTAAATTTTTGATACTTTGGATCTGTCAGAGAAACTATGTGATATTTGAACTTCCATGTCTGATTTATTTCACTTAGTATTATGGTCTCGAGATCTATCCATTTTCCTACAAATCACTCACATATATCCTTCTTATGGCTGAGTGGTACTCCATTGTGTATATATTTCATATTTTCTTTACCCATGCATCTGTCGATGGACATATAGTCTGCTTCTATTATTTAGCTATTATGAATTGTTCTGCTGTAAACATAGGTATGCATATACTACTATAATATAATCACTTCAGCTCTTTCCAGAAGATACCCAGAAGAGGTATAGCTGGGTCAAATGGAATTTCTATTTCTGGTTTTTTGAGGAATCTCCATACTGCTTTCCATAATGGTTGCACTAGTTTACATGCCCATAAACAATGCAGAAGCACTTTTTCCCCACAACCCTGACAGTGTCTGTTGTGTTCTGAGTCCTGATAATAGCCATTCTTACTGGAGTGATGGGGAATCTCAGTATTGTTTTGATTGCATTTCTTTAACAGTCAAATATGCTGAATGTTTTTTAATGTACATATTGGCCATTTTTGCTTCTTCTGAGAAGTGTGTATTCATTTCATTTTTTTCACTGGGTCTTTGGATAATGGGGATTACACTGAATTTGCAGATTGCTTTGGGCATTATGATCATTTTAACAATATTAATTTTTCTAATTCATGAACATATTATATTTTTCAATTTTTATGTCTTTTTAATTTTTTCATCAATGCTTTATACTTTTCTTGTTCTTTTCCTACCTTGGTTAAATTTATTCCTAGATGATTGATTGATTATGGCTAGTAAATAGGATTACTTTCTCTTTTTTAGTAAGTTAACTATTGATATATAAAAATGTTGCTTTTTTTTTTTTTGTGGGTACCAGGGGTTGACCTCAGGACCTCGCGTGCCAGCAGGCGCCCGTGCTCCTGAGCAATACCACCGGCCCTTTTTTCGTATGTGGGTTCTGGGAGTTGAACTCGGGCCCTTGCACTTGCCAGGCAGGCGCTTACGCTGCTGAGTCATCTCACCGCCCCCAATGTTGCTTTAATACATGGTGAGAGACACACTTCTAGTTTCAATCTTCTGCATGTGTATATTCAATTTTCCCAGCACCATTTGTTAAAGAGGCTGTCTTTCCTCCAACGTATATTTTTGGCCCCTTTGTCCAGGATTAGATGGCTGAATGTGCCCGGAGTTTTTTCTTCATCCTCTGTTCTGTTCCATTGATTCACATATCTGTTTTTGTGCCAGTACCATGCTGCTTTTATCACTGTGGTTTTGTAATATAACTTGAAGTTTTGGATTGTGATGCCTCCTGCTTTGTTCTTGTTGTTCAGAATTGCTTTTTTTATTCAGGATCTCTTCTGGTTCCATATGAAGTTTAGAATTGTTTTCTCTAGTTCTGTGAGGAACATTGGATTTTAGTTGGGATTGCATTAAATCTGTATACTGGTAATATGGGTTTTTGACCATATTGGTTCTGCCTCTCTAGGAACAGGGGATATCTTTCCATTTTTTGATGTTCTCTTCAATCTCTTTTTTCAGAATACTATAATTTTCATTATAAATTTCTCTCACTTCTTTAGTTAGATTAATTCCTTCTCTTATTAGGTTAATTTTGTTATTTAATTTTTTTGAGACTATTGTGAATGTTATTGTTTTCCTAATATCTTTCTTGTTGGGTTCTTTATTGGTGTACAAGAAGTCTTGACTTTTGTGTCTTGATTTTGTAACCTGTTACATTGTTGAATTTGCTTATTAGTTCTAGAAGTCTTTTGGTGGAGGTTTTTGGATATTTTATTTAAGAATTATGTCATCTGTAAGTAAGGGAATTTTGATTTTTTCCTTTCTTGTATGAATCCTTTTTATTTCTTTCTCTTGCCTGATTACTTTGGCTAAAGTTTCAAGTACTACACTGAGCAGGAATGGTGATAGTGGACATCCTTGTCTTGTTCCTGATTTTAGAGGAAAGGTTTTCAGGTTTTCCTCATTTCATGTGACCTTGGCAGGAGGTTTGACATAAGTAGCTTTTATCAGATAGAGATAAGGTCCTGCTATACCTATTTTCTTCAGGGTTTTCTGCATCTATTCAGATGATTATGTGATTTTTGTCCTTACTTCTGTGACATATAACATGTATTGATTTGCGCATGTTGAGCCATCATTGCATCGCTGGGATTAAGCCTACTTGGTCATGATATATAATCTTTTTAATGATTTGTAGCATTCTGTTTGCCAGTATCTTGTTGATGATTTTTGAAGCTATGTTCATTAAAGAGATTGGCCCATAGTTTTCTTTTTCAGTTAGCCCTTATCTGGTTATAAAATCAAGGTGATGCAGGTTCCAGGAATGACTTTGGCAGTGCCTCTTCCCTTTCAGTTTCATTAGGTTAACGAGCATTGGCATCAGGTCTTCCTGAAGTTCTTGTATAATTCAGTGGTGAGTCCCTCAAGTCCTGAGATTTTCTTGGTAGGTTTTTTTTATTACTGCTTCAGTTTCATTACCTGTTACTGGATTACTCCATCTCACTGCAGGAAGAATGGCGAACATCAAGAAATCAAATAGTAACAAATGTTGGTGAGGCTGTGGGGAAAAAGGAACCCTTCTACATTGTTGCTGGGAATGTAAACTAGTACAAACGTTATGGAAATCAGTATGAAGATTACTAAAAAACTAAAAAATAGACATTTCATTTGACCCAGCTGTTCCCCTTCTAGGTATCTTCTCCAAAAGAGTTCAATGTGTGATATTTCAATGTTACATGCATACTAATGTTTATAGCAGCACAACTCATAATAGCTAAATCTTGGAAGCAGGCTATATGTGGTATCTATAAACAATGGAGTAGTATTCTGCCATAAAGAAGGATGAATTTGAGTCATTTGTAGAAAAATAGATGAACCTTGGCGGCCATAATGTTAAGTGAAATAAATTTGACACACAAGCGTAAATATCACATGGTTTCTCTTATATGAGAAAACTGAAGTATGAATAATTTAAAGAACAAAATAAAAGATAATAGGAAACAGGGAGATAGACCTTTTGCAAATGGGAAGGGGACCAAGATATTGAGGGCGAGGAGGGAGAAAGGGAAGTAAAAAGGATTATGACGTGTTATATACATGTACCAACTCTCCAGGATGAATGTAATCATTATGTACTGCAACTGTGTACTGATAAAAATTTTTATAAATTTTAAATTTTGAAACATATAGTATTATATTTAAGTAACAACAAAAATGTTCATAACTAAAATATATGTAATTTTGTCCAGGCATGGTTGCATGTACCTGTAATCCCAGCATTCAGGAGGCTGAGGCAGGAAGACTGCCCCAAATTCAAGGCCAGCTTGGGTAACATACTGAGTTCAAGGCCAGTCTGAAGTATATAACAAGACCCTGTCTCAATCATTCAATCAATCAATCAATCAATCAATCAATCAGACCTAAATTCAAACAAATAAGTGGTTAGAGTTGAGAATAGCAATTCCTTTAATTCCACAAAAATGCTACTGTTTTTATATGCTGATTTTTATATCTTGTAACTTTACCTAATTTTTCAGTTCCAACAGCTTTTTGATGGAGTATTTAGGTTTTTCTGTGTATAAAATCATGATGTCTGCAGACATGGATAATTTGACTTCTTCCTTTTCTATTTGGATGCTCTTAACCTCTTTCTCTTGCCTAACTGCTCTTGCTAAGACTTCCAATGCTATGTTGAAGAATAGTGGTGAAAGTTGACATCCTTGTCCTGTTGCAGATCATAAGAGGAAACGCTTTTAGCTTTTCCCCATTCTCTATGATATTGGTGTGGGTTTGTATAGCCCTTATTATGTTAGGGTTCTTTCTATTCCCAAGTTGTTGAGAGTTTTTTAAAAAAATCATGAAGGGACATTTATTCTTATAGAATGATTTATCTGCATGTTTTGAGACCTTGGTCAGAATGTTAGATTAACTGATGGCATGTTTCTTAGCAGGGATGAGGGAAAAGGTGGGGCAAGGAGATACTACATATGACATTTGGCATAGTTCCAAGTACATGATATTAGTTCTTAGTCACCTATGATGTTCAGGAGGGATTGCCTATCTCAATGGCTGGGATATAGGACAACAAAGCACTCTAGGCTGAGCTAGAGATATCCTGGCCTGTTGTCTTCTAATCAAAGGTAGGAGAGCGAAGAAAAGGCTGTGGACATCTGGCTATGTGTTCACAATAGCTAGGATGGGTAAGTGGCAGGCAGCTCTTAGTATCTTCGGTAGGGAGTAGGATGACTAAACACATGAAGAACTCAATAAGACAATTACTTTGCATGACTCAGATGTGAAAAAAAGTGAAGTAGGAAAAACTATGGAAGGTGAGATGTCGTCCCTTCCGGTAGTCATTAGCAAAATGCTTCTTAAGGTGTGTTCCAGCAAGCACGGTGGTTCATGCCTATAATTCCAGCACTCTGGGAGGCTGAGGCAGAAGAATAGCAAGTTGAAGCCCAGCCTGGGTGATTTAGTGACTTAGCAAGTAAAAACTATAAAAAGGGCTGGGGATGTAGCTCAGCATGAAGGACCTGGGTTCAATTCCCAGTAGAGGGGAAAGAAACCCACAAAAAACTCTTTGAGAGCTATGTTTGTCAAACTACTGTACACACAGATCACCTGAGAATCATATTAAAATGCAGATTCTGAGTTGGTAGTTCTGGAGCAAGAATCATAAAGCTGCCAGAGTATGTTGATGCTGTCAGTCCAGGGACTAATTTTGGACATTATTTTCTTAACATGCTTAGAGAGGCTCTGAGCCAAAGTCTGGTCAATGGCATATAGGAATCTCTGATTAAACAAATATTAGTAGAATTCTTTCATGCAGTATTTTGCACAACTTTTAATATGTTAAAGTGATTGTGGAACTCCAAATTTAGGAGATGAGAAGAGATACTAAAATTAACTATTTCTGAACCTACTAGAGCAGTGGCGATGAACCTGTAGCACATGTGCCGCAGTGGGCTGTTTGAATCACTGAAAGCTCTAAAAGGTTCACCATCACTGTACTAGACCATAGGAGCTCTTTTTTTCCCCCTGGAACACCCATCACATTTCTATCATATAGAAAACTGTGGAGGAAAACCTTCCTTAGGAGACTCTAAAATCCCCAGCTCCCACTGGGGAGTGCTGAACCACTCACAAAGCCTGTGGGGAAGTTGGCCCTCAGTCTCACGTGAGCCGGGGCTCCCTCCTCTGTTTAAGCAGGTCTAGTAGTGAAAAAGAGAGTGATTGTGTTAGCATTCCACTGTTATGACAAAATGCCAGAGAGAATCAACTTAAAGGAGGAAAGATTTATTTTGGTGCATAGTTTCAGTTTGACCTGGTGGCTTTTGGACCTGTAATGAAGACATCAATCATGGTGGAAACATGATGGAGGAATCCTATTCTCCTTGTTGCAGCAAGGTAGTGAAGAGAGAAAAGAAATGGGTTGGGAACAAAATATGGCCTTCAGGAGCACACCCCAAAGCACCTACTTCCTCCAACTAGGCCTGACCTTCTGAAGGTTCTGTTACCTCCTACTAATGTCATCAGTTGACAACCAAACCTTTGGCGCATGGCTGGGCTGGGGGCTGCATTTCAGACCTAAACCACAGCAACTATCAAGAGATGACTCTTCTGCAAGCGTGATATTCCTTTCACTTTACTTCTAGGTAAGGACATCTTTTGCTGGAGTGAATGAGAAGTTCCTGAGTGAATACTGCTTTTCGGGTGCCTACATCCTTTCCCTCCTTCTGCAAGGCTATAATTTTACGAACAGTTCCTTGAAGCACATTCATTTTATGGGCAAGGTAATTTGGGTAATATTTTGGTTGTGGGGAAGTTGGATGGTAGTGACTGAAGCAGGTGTAGGCTTAAAAAAGGTGAGAGTCAAGTTTTGGCCTATTCTGTTCTACATTCCATTCAAGAAGGCATTCTGTGTCAACCCTTCTGGGAATATCAATTAGGTATGGGTACCTCTCTAAGAAGAGCTACCTGAATTCTAAGAAGCACTTTTCTGCCCACAGAATAGAGAGTAATTTTTATAAAACAACAAAAAAAAATGCGAGATTAATATAACGGATTTTAGTAACCACAGTGGTTTTGTATGCTGACTCATAATCTCTCCCCAAAACCCCTACTCCATGGCAGAAAAGGATGCTCATAGTTTCTTATAAGTAGTAAGGGCTTTTTCAGTTGTTGCCAACAAAGGTTGATCAATCTGATAGCTCTGTGTAAAGAAAGAGACTGAGTGGCTGTGAGTGGGGTCATTGCTTAGAAGCTAGGCTTAGTATGAGCCCTGAAGAAGCAACCTTGTTGCTGTGCTTCACTATAGCGCCACCTACAGGTATTCATCAGCTGTGTGACTCATTCTTGAAAAATAGCAAGAACAGTGTTTGTTTCTCTGTGTTTTTAAAAGCATGTCCACTCGTGGTAAAAACAATTTTACCCTTTTAAAAATATAGTGATCTCAAGAAAGAAAAGCATCAAAGCAGAGGGTGTAGCAGCTCCAAAGATACTAGTACACTCTTTTCAGTGCTAACCTTGCTAAAATTCAACCCTCATATCTTTTCCTTGTTTTAATATTCCAGACTTCCTTCCCTTCCAACAAAGTATATTTTATAAAATTTTGAAGAATCTATGTCAAAGTTATAAGTGACATTCAGGGAAGTCCTATTTTGTATTATTTGAACTCCAATGCATGATCCAATATTTCTAAGCCTTCTTTGACACATACAGTCAGATATGGTTTCCATCCCCTCACAGACAAAAGTGAACCTTTTAAAAATTTAATTAAGTTTATTGGTACAATTTAGGTATACATAATAATCACATTCATCCTTTTACAAATTATTAACTCCTGATATTGGTAAGTTTTTGACCGCAGAGGAAATTTCAATGTAATACTAGTTAGAGAATGAATTGGCATAACCTTTTGGGAGATTAGTTTTGACAATATGTGCTAGGAGCCTTAAAATGTACACATCATTTTGTCCAATTACTCCAGTTTTAGGACTTTGTAAATAATTGGGCTATAGTGAGTAAAAGTAAATGTATGAGGCAGTTCGTGCCAGTGATGATGACACAGAAATGATGTAGAAATATCTTAAAAGACTTGGAATGATGTTCACAAGGTATTGTTAAATTAATTATCCTATATGTTTTTTTTTTTCGTGGGTACCGGGGGTCGAACTCAGGACCTCGCACACCAGGAGGTGCCCATGCCGCTGAGCGATATCACCGGCCCTTTTTTCGTATGTGGGTACTGGGAGTCAAACTCAGGACCTCGCGTTTGCCAGGCAGGCGCTTATGCCGCTGAGCTATCTCACCGGCACCCTCCTATACAAGTTTAATTTCATTTATTGTAAAAAAAAAAAAAAAGTGTTCAGAAAGAACTGGAATAATATGTCACAAAATGGAAACAGCAGCAGTTTCTGGGTGGTTAAGTATGGATGGTTTTGATTTTCTTTAGGCTTACCTGTGCTTCCTAATTTTTCTACTGTGAATATGGATAACTCATGCAATAAAAATGTTTCATATTATTCAAAGACCATCTATATTCCATTAAGTTCTGAGGTGACTGGAAAATATTCCTAGGAAGATGGGAGGTTCAGAGCATGTTTTTTACTATTTAATAAGAAACTTTTCTTGTGCACACACATAGTCTTCCAACTTCTGTAAAATAAGGTTGACTTGCTGAGATGAACTCCAGTTTTTCCTAGTGAAGCCCTGGTTTTATATGGATGAATTTCCTGGCCTGACAAGATATTAAAGGCCAAAGATGATCACTCCCTTATCCTTTTGTCTGCTTCCTGTCATCTCTCCTCATCCATCTTCCCCACCTCCCACATTCATATAAACGAGAAAATAAGAATGCAAATCTCCAATGGTTTATTTGAGTTAAGTTCTTGTAGCCAGGAGAATTGGGCAATCATTCACCAAATTCCTTTCTGAACTTTAGGAATATAGGAGTGAGGTTCCAAATTCTCTTTTAATCTCTTGCTGCTATTTTCTCCATAACCAAATTCTTGGAATAGAATATAAAATTAATCAATTTAGATAACTGCACAGGGTACTTTCCACTTATTGGTTGCTCAGTGTTATAATGAAATGCATGAAAACTAGTTTATCTCCTTGGACCACAAACAACAGATTTTTCCCACTGTTTGCAGATCGAGGGCAGCAACGCCGGATGGACTTTGGGCTACATGCTGAACCTGACCAACATGATCCCAGCTGAGCAGCCATTGACTGCACCTCTCTCCCACTCCACCTATGTCTTCCTCATGGTCTTCTTCTCCCTGATACTGGCTGCAGGGGTCATCACAGGCTTGGTTATATTTAAAAATCCTTCGTATTTCTGGAAAGACATGGTATAGCAGGAGCAACTCAAATCTACTGGCTGGAGTGGGAAAAAAATTTGCCCAGGGAGCACTTTCCTCCACACAGCTGTGTCCAAGGTCCTCCTTCCCTACTTGCTAGGGCCAGTCTTGACCAGCATGAAACTCCTTTGGCTTTTGCTGAAGACTTGCCTTGGGAGATATTCACCACCCTCTGGCTCAAGGATTTCCTGGCCGACATGGTCTCTTCTGTGAGTCTTTCTGAGCTACCTTCTTTTTCCTTTGTACTCTGTGCTCATGTAAGTCATAAAGACTTGCCACCTTTCATTATTTTTGCTTTATAAAAGAACAATATTGACTTTGTCTAGAAGAACTGAGAATTCTGAGTCCTGTACTGGGAAATTGAACTAGTTAATAGAAAAATCTCAGGAACTGGTTCAGTCATACTCTTTAAAAATTCCACTCTCCTGCTTCACATATATTAAGAAAGCCATATAATGTCTTTGGAGAGACCAGATACATATCGTATTCTAAGCTTGCCCTTTGGGTAAGACAATTGTTTTAGAATAGGCAAATACATGCTAAGACCAAAGAGTTTTGCAAGGGAATCTATGTGCTCATGCAGTTAATATAATTCTAAATCCCCTTAATATACAGATGTGAATGAGTTATATATTCCTGAGCTATGCCAAAATTCTACCAAGTACAACACACAGTCCAGAGATTTTTAAAAAGCAAATGTATACTGTGGGCCTCTAGATATTAGGACATAATATGTCGTAGGTATATACATGTTAAGAAGAAAAATACTGTTACAACTCAAGTTTGGGAAAATGCATCCTCCAATGATTTTGGAGTTTTTATTATGTCATACACATAACATATAATTCACCATATTAACATTCAATTGGTACAATTCATAGCATTTAGTACATTTACAATGTGGTGCAAACATCATCACTGTTTGGTTCTATATTTCATCACCAAGAAGTTGGCTGGAAAAAGGACTGTTCTTGGGTATGTTCAAACCACAGACCTTTCATCTAACAGCTAAATGTGCTAACCCACTGGAGCATAAAGATGAAATATCAAGTTTTAAATCCATGCCACATCTTTTTGTCACAAGTTTAATTTTGGTGACAGGATGATATTAAGTAGTATGCTTTTTCCCTGTGATGGTATTTACACATCAAAATGTGCTGGGAACCAAGTCTGTAAGTGTGTTGCCACCTCTGTCACACAAATATGGGTTTTATTTACTTCTCCCAGAGAATATTTCATAAAAGAAGAAGTGGCTATGAGCCTTATCATAGAAACATGAAAAGACCCCATACCTCTTGCCTTTGAGGATTAACAGCTACCTGTTTAGCAGGATTGAGTGGTGATGTATTATTCTCACCTTAGCCCGAGCTGTCGGTCCATCTCTGGATCTGGAGACTGACTGTTGAGCTGATAAGACAAGGAAAGTTCTCCCATGAACTAGATGCCGAAAGTCCCTTTATCTCTGGAACAATCACGCTACCTTTAATAACAGTCAGGTGAACATAAGCTTAATAAAGCTGTAGACAAGAACTTTTTTTCTTTTCTGCTACTCACAGTTTAATTTGCTGGACCTTGATTAGAGCTGAGAAGCCAAATTGGTATGTCCAAACTCTCTTTTTGGTGGCAGTTGGATATATTATTATAGCTGCTATTAACTGAGCATTGGTGGTATATCATGCTCTATACTCAAGTGCATCATGTTCATTTCGTCATTTCATCCTCATAGCAATCTGAAAAATGTAGCTATTATCACTCCTAATGCCCATGGCAGAGCTAAAACCCAAACCTATATTTTCTGCCCCACGTTAATTGCTTTTTTCTTTTCTAAACACTTTCCCTCAGGAAGTTGGAATTAGAACTCACGTTTCCTTCAGAGAACACAAATCTTTTCTTGTTTCTTTCTTTTTGCCAAGGTTTAAAACAAACAAACCCTTTTGGATGTTTGGGAGCCAAACTCCACTTGTCAAAACCTCAAATTATGGAGATAATCAGTAGGCACAACCTAATCTCAGTCCTATTGGAGGGAAGGTTGGTTTTGAGGCAGATGCAGGAATCTGCTTTGGGCCAGTCTGGGTGGACCCAAATAAGATAGGTCACTATCAATTAATTTTAATACTGGATTGACCACTGGCTATAATTAATTAATATTCATCCCTGAACTTTCACCCAGGACCAAAAACTGTTCTGGTAACCTTATTTATTTATAAGGTGGGAAAAATTATTTTTTATGAACTCACAGTGGTTACTTCTGTAGACAAAGGAATGAAGTTACATAATTAGGCTGTGTGTGTGTGTGTGTGTGTGTGTGTGTGTGTGTGTGTATGTGTGTGTGTGTGTGGTGGGGGTGAAGGGAGGGAGAGAGGAGAGAGGTTTCAACTCAACCAATTCTTATTTAGTGAGAAATATAAAACATGATATAAATTTAAAAATTTAAAAGCATACATCATTTTAATGTTGCTAATACTTTGACTAATGTCAAGATCCCTGCAAGAAACAGATGCTATACTTCAGACCAAGGAGAATTTAAGAGAGTGACTGAATGTAAAACATTCTCGTTTCAATGGGTATTCAATATAAAAGTTATTGAGCTTTTTAATATTAAAATCTGTAGTATATTATATTTACAGGATATTTTCATTAGGACTAATCACATTCCAAGTGCTAGACATGGCTAGTGGCTAACATATTAAGCAGCATATGTATAAAAATATATATTTTAAGTTAAAAAGACAATAAACCTTTATTGTCTTTCCCTTGGAGGCGAAGAGGGTTAACAACTAAAGATGCTGTAACATTATTGGTATTATATTACATATGAAATTTTCTATTATTCTGAAATAAGCTTTTTAGATACTGAGAATTTCACTTCATTTCTAAGGTTTTGCTGCCTTCTTTTTTTTTGGGTACTGGGGGTTGAACTCAGGACCTCGCGCGCCGGCAGGTGCCCCTGCCACTGAGCGATATCACTGGACTTTTTTTGTATGTGGGTACCAGGAGTCGAACTCAGGACCTTGCACTTGCCAGGCAGGCGCTTATGCCACTGAGCTATCTCACCGGCCCTTTGCTGCCTTCTTGTGGAGACAGAGATGCTTGTTATTTGGGCCAAGATGCCTGATGAGAGACTTTGGGAAATTTTTCCAGGATTCAAAGATAATTCTTTTTTTTTTTTTTTTTTGTGGGTACCGGGGGGTCGACCTCAGGACCTCGCGCGCCAACAGGCACCCGTGCCACTGAGCGATATCACCGGCCCCTTTTTCGTATGTGGGTTCCGGGAGTCGAACTCGGGCCCTCGCGCTTGCAGGGCAGGCGCTTACACCGCTGAGCCATCTCACCGGCCCTCAAAGATAATTCTTGATGCTTGCATTCCTCAAAATGTAAATTTGAATATTAAAGATCAGGCTTTTAATAGCTCACATAAGAGTAAAATTACTTTAAAAATGTATTCCCATTTATTTTCAGTTTAGTTGGTCTGGTTCCTCTCTTATCCAAATTCAAATAGTTGGTATTTTGTTGGAACATGATTGTTGCTCATAACTAGCTGCATTCAGTAATTACATCTTTCTTTCAGTTGGTGTTTTTTTTTTTTTTTTTTTTTTTGTGGGTACCAGGGGGACGACCTCAGGACCTCGCGCGCCAACAGGCACCCGTGCCACTGAGCGATATCACCGGCCCCTTTTTCGTATGTGGGTTCCGGGAGTTGAACTCGGGCCCTCGCGCTTGCAAGGCAGGCACTTACGCTGCTGAGCCATCTCACCGGCCCTCAGTTGGTGTTTTTATTTTTTATAACAACTTCAAAGTTTGGGTGGCTTACCACAATAAACATTGATTTTTATGTTTATGGGTTTGCAAGTCAGCCAGGAGGCTCTACTTTAGGTGGTAAGCTTGCATCAGTCCTGTTACACCTGTCTCTCATTCTCCTTGTCCAGTGGCTTCATGGGGCATGTTCTTGTGATGAATTCAGGGGCTAATGAGAGTGAGAGGATTCTAGGATATCTCTTAAGGTCTTGGATAGGACAGGCCCCTTGTCACTTTCACTCACTTTCTTTGGACCAAAACAAATCATACAACCAATATCAGCAAGTTAGAGAAAAGCTAAGAGGAATGGCAAAGTCATATAGCAAAATGCATGGACCGTATTAACACAGGAAAGAAGTGAAGCATTGGGCACAGTGATTCAAAATATCACAGTGTCTCACAAACTGAAATGTAAAGTGTGTTTCCTATAAATTACAATTTACTTACCTTGTTGTTGTGGTTTGGATCTTAAATGCTCCCCAAAATCTCACATGTTCAAAGCTTGTTCCTCAGCTGGTGATGCTACTGGGAGAGGTGGGACATTGTTGGAGAAAGTAGGTCACTGGGTTGTACCCTTGAAGAGTAAACATTGTCCCCAGGCCTCCCTGTCCCTCTTCTTCCCAGATACCATGAGATGAGCACCTCTGCTCCACTGTGCCCTCTGCCATGATGCTGTGCCTCAGCACAGGCCCAGAAACAATGGTGCCAACTGACCATGGGCTGAGACTTCTGAATGCTTGTGCCAAAATAAACCTTTCCTCCTTTTACATTACCTTTCTCAGATATTTTGTCACAGTAATGAAAAGCTGACTAAACACACTTATGAGGAAACAGTTTCTGGAAAAAAATAACTGTTTTTTTTACAGTCTTAACCAAGATTCTCTGGCAGCTCCCAAATTAGCTTTACATTCTACATTGGTAGATTTCCTCAGCGACGTTGTATCTATTTATTTTTCTTACATTATGTTTAGGACAATGTATTAGCTAATTACCCACTTTTTATTTGCACATGAATCTAATATAATTGAACACAATCTGTTTTATCACAGGTATAATTGATTTTTCAATAATGGGGAAAGAGGTACCTACATGACATTATCTTTACATAAGCAGCCTTCAAGATTATTCATTAGAAAAGATTATTCATTAGATGAGGGCATTTGCTTTTTTCCAATTAGATAAATTAATTTCTAAATTTGATTGATACAACAGTGGCATTACCATTATCAGCACCGGAATTAAGTTTTTGTTTGTATATCTGTTTTGCATGTATGCTGAATAGTGAAACTCACCCGAGCACACAGATTAGACAGTGGCAAGTGAGATATATTCATTATAATGAAATTCTCAGAAGGGAAGGAGGAAAGTCATGGAAGCTAGGCAGGGATTGGTGTGTTTCTGGGATGAGCTAAACTGAACTTTCCTCCTAACACTGATCCTCCTCCCATATTCTACTGTGAGTAATGCTACCACTACCTCAACCAACTAAGGCTGGAATCAACTCCATCCATAGGATCTGTTCATTTTGCCTTTGTAACATTTTCCCCCTTCCAATCTTGTTGGTATCACCTCAGTAAAGATCTGTGTTGTCTTTCACCTGTGCTGATACCAGGAATGGTGGTTTTGCTTCTAATCATTGCTGCTGGGCTAATCTTTATGAAAAATAGGCTTAATCACGTTGTTCCCCAACTGAAATAATAGGTAGCTTCCTGTTGTCTTCAAAATAAAACCAAACTTCCCAGCAGATATGCAAGGCTTTAACAATCCTTGGCTATCAGCTCCCCTCAGGCTCACATTCCATTTTACCCCGCTGATGTTCCTTCCCTCCACTCAGCCACAGAGATTGATTCTTCCTCTGACACGATTCAGATTCTCTCAACTTGGAATAGCTTTGCCCTACTCTACCTTTAAAACTTGGCTCATTTCATGAAGACTTCACCAAATCACCAAGTCAGAATGATTCCTTGGTTTCCCCAGCCCTTAACTCGTTGCTCCATTAGAGGGTCCAGACTGTTCTCTTCAGTATTTGGATGATGTTCCTTGGGGCAAAATATGTGACCTATTTCTTTTGGAAAAGTAAGGGCTCTGTTAACCTAAGTTAACAGTCCTAGCCAATTTCCTTGTCCATTGCCAGGCCATGGACTTTCGTGTTTATCTACTACATCACTGCTGTCCTTCAACATCAGCTTCTTCTGCAGCGGGCCAGCTCAAGGGCCACTCACGAGGCTTACTTTTCTTTCACAACAATTCTGTTGTGTCTGTGTTAGTTTTCTGTGTCTCAGGAGAGTCCTCCCTGCCTTGCTATCTGCCTTTGGGAAGCCATAGTCAGTGTCTGCAATTTCTCCAGGGTTTCTTCCAGATCTCTTGCCCTTCTACTAGCCTTGAGTGTATTATGTCTCATTACCTGCTGCCCACCCTTAGAGGCCCAAGAGGTGCATGATACATTATGCTAGTCCGTATGCAACCTTTAAAAACTGTTGAAAAGTTTAGCTGGTTTCTTATTATTCCTGTCTGTGGCAGATTTTCCCTTCACTCTACTAATGATGAAAGTAAGTCACTTGCACGAATTTAATTCAGATAGCTTTTAACAAACTATGATTTTGTACATAGCCATCTGATTAGAGGTTATAATTTCTTGCCATATGCACCCTATGATTATTTGCACAATGAGTAAATAAATCATATGGAAATTTATTTTTAAATTTTAGAATATTTTATTTTTAAATCATTGTTTTAAATTAACAAATAATAATTGTGTGTATTTATAGAGGACAGTGGGATGTTCTGATCTGTTTATACACTGTAGATTCAATCTACACGTAACATCTTTACCTAGCCAATTTACCAGTTTTTTGTGATGAAAACATTAAAAATCTGTTCTTTTAGCAGGAAATTACTCATTCTTTTACAAAGTTTGCAAATAGACATGCAATTCATTATCATACATAACTAAAAGCCTCATTAAATCAAATAGATTTCCAGTTTCCAGTTTTGAAAAAGCAACAATTATTTTTATTCCATATTGTCAGTTTCCTCCAATATACCAATACTCTTTAAAAAATAGAAACTTATAATGTAGATCAGCAGTAGCCAGACTTTTTGGCACCAGGAGCCAGTTTCATGGAAGACAATTTTTTCATAACCAGGAGTAGGTGTCAGAGGGTTAGGGAAGTAGTTTTGGAATGTTCTCAGAAAATAACAAGCTGGGCTACCCATTGCAACTGCCTGTAATCCTAGTACACTGGGAGGTTGAGGCAAAAGGATTACAAATTTGAGCCCAGTTTGGGTAATCTAACATTTTAGTGAGACCCTCTTTCAAAATATAAAATAAAAAAGGGACTGGGGATGTGGCCCAGTGGGAAGTAAAAGGCATCAAGATGTGATATGTATGTATGTATCAGTTGCCCAGGATGAATGTATTTATGTATTGCAAACATATGTTAATTTTCAAAATTACACAGACTTAAAATAAAAGAAGAGTCTAATGCTGTCCCTGACCTGATGGAGGCAGGACTCATGTGATAATGTGAGTGACGGAGCAGCTGTAAATACAGATGAAGTTTCTCTTACTTGCCTGCTGCTCACATCCTGCTGCATGGACCTGTTCTTAACAGGCCATGATCCCGATAGATGGATAATTTTATAATTACAGAGTTACCTTTTGATATACAACTTATTTTTTTAATTATGAAATGATTTTTTTCCAAATGCCATTGAAAAGAATGGAAAGGGGGTATATACTATATATATACATAAGTGATCAATAGTTTTAAAAATTAATACTCAGCATTGATTCTAGGTTTTTCTTGATGGTAAAAGTATAATGGTCCTTTTTAGCTGTGTAGTCTATAGGCATACCATAATTGTAATCAAAAGCTTAAAAATATGACCTTTTGTGCTGTTTTACATCTCTTGGATTTTTACCTCTAAAACAGTTAACTGAACTATCTTCTTAAAATACACACAAATACTGACATCCATGTGAAGAATATGATATGAAATTGCTCTGGCCTGCATAATTAAATCCACTTGAAGGATGTATTTTTTGATTGTCCAGGATAAGCCAATCTATTGCTATAGTAGAAACAAGTTATTTTTAAATTTTTATTCAAATTTTAAAATATTAACTAAACTACAATAATATTATACACATCCATGTGTCCAGTGCAAATCTTCATTTATTATTTTGCCAATCTTACATAAGTAAGTGTTAATTATAATCTCAAATGGAACAGGATTCAAGCTTCCTGAAGAGTACTGTGCTAAATGAAGAAAAATGTACTCTTTTTACTGACAGTCAAATGGTGAAGATGGGCGAAATCAGTCCATGATGCATGGTGGTAAAGTAAATAGGGGATACAGAAAGATGCACTTTGCTCACGAAAATGTGAGGAAGCAAGAGCCATTTTGTAGGCCCTGCTTCATCCTTCAGGGAGAACCAGGACTACAGTAGCTCTACTTATCTACTCCTTTTTAAATTATGCAGTTAGAGAGAATCAATACTTTAGGTATAGCAGCAAATCAATGGGTATACTACCTAAAGACAGTCTCTTCTAGAATATTTCTTTAACATTGAGGAGCAGGGAAAGGATAATAAATCACTACTTTAAGTTATAACTTTTGCTTTTCACACATATGTTTACACCCTGAAGCCTTTCTTAATAACCTCTGCTGAAACATGCATTCGTGGTGTAATTCCAGTAGGTTTTAAATATAGATGTTTTATAGTATTTATAGCAGCCCCTTCTTACCTACATTTGTAATAAGCTATGTTATATACACCCATCAGTAGTAGATCAATTAAAAGAAAGCAGGTAGAAGTAATCCTATCATATCTGTCATTTGCCTTATTTTTTCTCAGAACAGATATATATATATATTTATGTATATATTTTTGGTGTATCTAAACTTTTCCTTTATGTCTGTTTACTTGACTGGAATAATTTTGAGTCATTTTAAATTCTGTGTATGGTAGCTGAAGAAGAGAGACAAGCAGGAAAACTGAACTTATACTCTTTCATATGGTGTAATTATAACCCCAACCTCAGATTTAATACTGACAGGAGGGAACTGACAGTAGTCTTGAATACTGTATTTTATTGACCAACCTTGTCTTTTATCTTGTCCAATGGAAGACGGTGGACTGGGGTTAGGATGTTGACTTATAATCATGAAATAGAGCTAAGTTATAAGGTAAAAGAAACAAATTTCTGGCTTAACTGGGACAAAATGCTAACTACTAGAAACTTAGGTATAGATGAATTGATTAATTGGTTTTGAAACTCTCAGCCATAAGAAAGAAGCGACAATCATTTAAAGATGTCATGGCCAGGCCCGTCAGTGGTTTTATATAAACCCGGAATATATATGAATACATGAAACACTTGTTTTTAAATATGGATACATGTCAGTGGTAGTAATTAAGGGATAGGCTTGAAGAAGATAGTCACATAGTCAAATCAATATTACCTCTGACTTCTGCCTCTGAAATTACCAGCGTCCCAGTTCCTGTGAAAAAATTAAGAAACAGATGAGATTGTAGCAGAAGTTATGAGAGGAAAAAAAATTTCTACAGGAAATCAAGATAAGCCATACTAGGTTCAGGAAGAGGTCCAAATCTAATATAATGAGCAAACATATTCTAAACTGGAGAAAATTATATCATAACTTTATATAACACTTATTTAACTTCAGCCTCCTCTACTATGGTCTTATTTTCCCAACTTCTCTTTTTATTTCTATCCCCTTTATATCTTTCTTCCATATATGTTCTTTCCCTTTAAGATGTCATGTTTCACCTTTTTCCTTTCTGCCTTGTATTTTGATTTCTGGAGTCACTGCTGTCATGTTTCCACCTAAGTGGTATGGATGAAAAAATTTACTGGATGACAGAAAAAAGGACTTCTGGGTTAAATATATTAAAAATGTAAGGATTTTTAAAATTATTTTCTAAAAATCATGGAATTTCCATCCTGATATTCTTTATAGTCAAGAAATAAAACATTTAAATCTAAATTAAATGTATTTCAATCCTGGGAATTAATCTTAAGAGAAATTTCCAATTCACAATAATCAGAAATAAACCTTACTTGTAAATTGAATCCATGAAACAACAAATGTGAAATTTAGTTTCAAGTGATAATTTACATAATTTTTAATGTTTATACCCTATTTTGAAATAAACTTGAGTGTTTTAATGAAATCAAGGACAATTTTTTACTGTATAGTACAAAATGGCTTGTCTTAACACCATTCAGGATTTCTGTCATTAGAAAGTGGATAGCCTGAAAATGCCTTGGTGTTTGTGAGGAAGTTTCATGTTGAAAGTCCAAGTCTTCCAGTGACTTTTGTTCTAGTGGCTCCTCATGGAGGTGGTCACAGTAAGATTTCTACCTCCGTCCACTTTCAATGTTGGAGTCAAAACTTCTTAATTGGGTTTATTTCTGAAACCTCAGAAAGGATGGTAGTCTTTGTCTACAATTTCTATTAACACAGTTTATCAATGGAATATTCTCTGAGAAATCATTGTTGGAATGATTATGTAAAGGTTCCAGTATATGCCTTGATACTTCATTGGTGTATTCTGAATAGTCTAAGCTTATTGTATCATGAGACTAGTGCTGGTAGAAAGAGTTTTGCCTTTGAAAATCACCTTAACTGAGGTAATTAAAACTTTTTAACAGGTAACTGGTCCTGAAAATCATTATGAGGTGAGTACTTATGGCTGTTACAAAAAGGTCATTTTTGTCTTTGGCCTTTGTTTACAAAACTTAATCTTTTGTTGGAAATTGTTCCCGAAAGTTGTTACAAGCCTGATGGTTATGAATAGTATACATCCTCTGTCCACAAACTTTGATAACAAAGCCAAAATCATCTCCAGGGTCTGGTTCATGGAAGTCACTGTAAGACTGGTTATCATGGAATGTCTTGATCTCATTCCAGGGACATTGTTACTGAAATCTAGCTCCTCATTGGAGACTTCCAAACATCGGTGATTAGCAAGAAACATGAACATCTTGTGATCAAAATCCCAATGTCTTGCCAGGCGTGGTGGCACACACCTGTAATCCCAGCACTCAAGAGGCTGAGGCAGGAGGATTGCCATGAGTTCAAGGCCATCCTGGGCTACATAAGTGAGTTCAAGGCCAGCCTGGACTACATAGTGAGACCCTGCTTCAAACAATAACAACAAAAATCCCAATATCTCTCAAGTTTCTCTTTTCTGGCATACTTTTACTACACAGGTGTTCATGAAACTCCCTATGCCTTCAGACAGAGATATTGTTGACATCATCATAATCTTTAATCTGTGTATCATTTTGAGGGTGCCAAAGATTAAGAAGATTTTATTTTCCCCAGAACTGTGTGTAAGGGGATAATATGCCATAAATCCTTGGTATATTAACAAAAGATAAATGCCATCGTATTAGCAAAAATTCCCTTTATTCAACTCAGTGGGACACATGATAACTTTGGGGTAGTATCAATTAAATTAGGTTGCACCTCATTTTCATTTTTCTCCTTTGTATCTGCTTATGAGCCAAAACTTTTCTGCAACTGTAATCTTGTAAATTTTCAAACGAAGGTATGTTGGTATTAAACAATAAATTTTTTCAAAATCTGGAACAACACACTTTATAGTATCTTTTCATTTAAAAGAATTTGTCATAACTAGATTACTTTCACCACAATTTTTCGGATGCATTGAAGAAATAGTCTCATGTGAAAATTTATCTAATGAACTTTCTTAATCTATAAAAAGGACAAATAATCTAGTAAATATGGCTGATAATATGCTAATTTGGGGCCAGCGAGATAGCTCAGCGGCCTAAGTGCCTGCCTGGCAAGCGTGAGGTCCCGAGTTCGACTCCCAGTATCTGCATACTAAAAACAAAAACAAAAAAAAAAAAATGCTAATTTGTTACATGGACTTCATGCCAGGAGAAACACACATCTATTGTATGTATTTTTATTTACTCCTAAAACTGCAAACAGAGCTTGTAACATAAAAATATTTATGATATGAATAACATATTTGGGCTATTTTTAGTTTTGGCTTTTATAAATAAAGCTGCTATAAACGTTCATGTCATGTGTTTGTGTAAATAAAACTTCACGTCCCTGGGATAAATGTTCACATGCAACTTTTGGGTCATGTACTAAATTTGTTTTTAGTATAAGGAAATTGTCAAACTGTTCCATAACATAAAAACATAACAACTTGAAATAGAGATAAAAATAGGAATAGACAGCACTTAGAATGAAGAAAAGGTAAATATTAAAAACCCACAATAAGGTACTATAATTTAGGACAGGAGTGGTGAGAATGGACATCTTTGTCTCATTCCTGACTTTACAGGAAATGCTTTTAGCTTTTCCCTATTTAGTATGATGTTGGTTGTGAGTTTGTCATATATGCTTTTATCAGTTTGACAAGAGATTCTTCTATTCTTATTTTCTTCAGGATTTTTATCATGAAGGGATATTGAATTTTGTTGAAGGATTTTTTGCAGCTATTGAAATGATTATGTGATTTTTATCTTTAGTTTTATTTATGTACTTTATTACATTTATTGATTGGCATAATTTGAATCATCCTTGCATCCCTGGGATGAAACCAATTTAGTCATGATGTATTATATTTTTAATGTGTTACAGAATTCTGTTTGAAAGTATGCAATTTAGAATTTTTGCATCTATGTTCATCAAGTATATTGGTCTTTCTTTTTTTGTTAAGTCTTTATCTGTTTTAGTATCAGGGTAATGATAGCTTTATGGAATGAATTTAGGAACATTCCTTCCCTTTTCATTTCATAGAAAAGTTCAAGAGGGATTGGTGCTCTTTAAAGATCTAGTAAAATTCAGTGGTAAATCCATCAGGTCCTTCCTTCTTTTTTACTTGGGAAAGTTTTTGTTATTGTTTCAATATCACTGCTTATCATTGATCTATTAAGGTTCTTTTTTTTTTTTTTTTTTTGTCTTTATGAGGCAAGGGTCTTGCTATGCAGTTCAGGCTGGCCTTGAACTTACTTTGTAGCCTAGGCTGGCCTCAAACTTGAAGCAATCCTTCTGCCTTAGCCTCCCAAGTGCTGGGATTACAGGCATGCGCCACCACACCTGGCTAAGAGTTTTAAATATCTTCTTAGTTTAGTTTTGGTAGTTCGTATGTGTCTAGGAATTTATCGATTTCTTCTAGATAATCCAATATATTGGAATCAAGTTTTCAAAATAGGCTTTATTAATCCTCTGTATCTTAGTGGTGTCAGTTGTAACTTTATCTTTTCCATCTCTAATTTTATTAATTTAGGTCTTCTCTTTCTTTTGGTGTGGTTTATCAAGATTGTTTCTTTTTAAAAATCCAACTCTGACTTACTGATTCTTTATAGTGTTTATTCATCTCTATTTCATTAATTTCCGCTCTGATCTTTATTATTTCTTTCCTTCTACTGGCTTTAGGTTTGATTTGTTCTTGTTTTACTAGGATTTTGATATACATCATTTGGTTATTTGTTTGGCATTGCTCTGTTTTTCTAATATATAGCTACAAACTTCCCTTTTAGACTGCTTTCACATGTGTCCCACAGATACTGATATACTGTTTCCACTATCATTTATTTCTATGAATTTTTTAAATTCTCTCCTGATTTTTTAAAGTTCCCCCCTGACAATTATTCAGTATCCACGTGTTTGTGTAGTTTCTATGGTTTCTTTTGCTGTTGATTTCTAGTTTTATTCCACTGTGATCTGATAGGATGCATACTATTATTTGTTTTTTTTTTAATTTTTGAAGACTTGCTTTATGGTCTAAAATATAGTCTATTTTGGAAAACGTTCTGTGAGCTCCTGAAAAGAAAATGTATTCTGCTATTGTTGGATGGAACGCTCTGTAGATGTTTGTTAAGTTCACTTGATCTATGATATTGATCATGATTCACTTGATCTATGATATTTCTTTGCTGAATTTTTGGCTGGTTAACCTATTTGTGAAGGTAGGATAGTGAGGTCACCCACCATGATTGTATTAGGATCTATTCTCTTTTTATGTCAAGCGGTATGTGTTTTATGAAATTGGATGTGCCAATATTTAGTAGGTATATTTTTACAATTATTTTGTCCTCTTGGTTAATTGCTCTCTTTTCCAATACGTAGTGTCTTTTGTCTCCTCTGACTAATTTTAGTTTGAAGTCAACTTTGGCTAATACAAGTATAGGTATTCTTGCATGCTTTCACGCTCCAGCTGCTTGGAGTATCATTTTCCATCCTTTCACTCTCAGCCTGTGTGTGTCTGCATATGTGTTTCTTGTAGGCAATGGATAGTTAAGTCTTGTTTTTGATCCAGTCTGCCACTCTGTCTTTTCATTGGAGTATAAAGACCATTTACATCGGTTTTATTAAAAGGCATGTAGTAATTCCTATCATTTTGTTATTTTTCTAGTGTTTGATTCATTCTAGATTAACATTTGTTTACTATTTTCCTATTGAGATGTATTATTTCTCTTGATTCTCATGTTTGTTACTGTCTTCTCTATGTTTTAGGGTTCTCCTGGGAATTTTCTGCAATGATGGCTTAATGGCCATGTGTTTATTTAGTTTTTACTTATCTTGCAAGGTCCTCATGTTTTTCTTCAGTTTTGAAAGATAGTTTGCCAGATACAGTAATATACATTGGCAATTATTTTCATTCAGGGCTTACAATCATTCTAAGCCCTCCTGTCCTTTAAAGTTTCTGTTGAAAAATCTGCTTATTCTGATGTGTTTGCCATTATAAGGGATTTGGCACTTCTGTATAATAGCTTTTAATATTCTTTATTTTGGGCTGGTGATATAGCTCAGCGGCATAAGCGCCTGCCTGGCAAGTGTGAGGTCCTGAGTTTGGTTCTAGGTACCCACATAAAAAAGAAAAAAAATTCTTTATTCTGAATGTTTGGAAAATTAACTATGTCATGGAGCAATCATTTTC
The DNA here is from genome assembly GCA_028451465.1 of Erethizon dorsatum. Classification (NCBI taxonomy): domain Eukaryota; kingdom Metazoa; phylum Chordata; class Mammalia; order Rodentia; family Erethizontidae; genus Erethizon; species Erethizon dorsatum. Next base: position 121,492,651 of record CM051822.1, on the reverse strand, counting down.
CAGTTGTGTCTAGTTAGAGTTCTGGTCAGGTCTATTTAGAGTTCAGGACCTGAATATGCACTTCATTCTCCAGATTTGGGGAATTCTGTGTCATGATTTCAGTGAATGGTTTTTAAATTTCATTAGCCTATACTTCCTCAACCTTGAGGTCAATGAGTCATAAATTTGGTCTTCTAAAGTTCTCCAAGAACTCTTGAATATTTTTTATTCTTACTTTTTATTTATTATTGTCTAAATGTTCAAGTGCATCCACTTTGTCTTCAAGCCCTAATATTCCTTCTTATAATTCATCTAAGCTACTGTTACAATTCTCAATTGAGTTTTTCATTTGTCTAATTGAGGTATTCCTTTCCAGGATTAGTTTGGCTATTTTTCAGAACCTCTGTCTCTTTAGTGAGAGGTTTTTCATATCCTGCACTGTCTTAATTCATTTAACTGCTTATTTGTATCTTCTTTGAGATCATGGATCATTTTAATGGTTTTTAAAATGTTTTGGAATTTCATTCATTTCAGTATCTGTGGGATCAGTTTTAGAAAAGTTACCAATTTTTGGAGGTATTTTGTTGCTTCATGATTCTTGTGTTTTTCTGTTGAGTTTTGCATCTCAGTTTGGATGGATACCTCTACCACTGTTTGTGGTGACTTTTTAGCAACTGGCTTTCTCTGTGATGTGCACTAGGCTATGGGTATGTCTTAGTATGAAGGCAGCCACTCAACCTATTCATGGTACTGTGTCAAATCCCTAACACTGTTTTACAAGGGGGAAATAAGCACTGGCAATACCAGCATCTAAAAGAACCATGCATACTAATCAGTTTCCAATTCTTGGGAAAAATACCCAGCATCCGAAATTTAAAGAAAGAGAGGTTTATTTGGGTCTAGGGTTTTAGGGGGATTCAGTCGTGGTTGGCTGCCTCCAAGGCAGAAACAACATGGTGGAAGGGCATGGTGCACAAAAGCTGATCAACCCACAGCATCAAGGAAGCAGAGTGAAAGAGAGAGAGAGAAAGAGAGAGAGAGAGAGAGAGAGAGAGAGAGAGAGAGAGAGAGAGAGAGAATAATACACCCTTCCAAGACACTCCCTTCTTCTGACCAGGCCCCATCTCTGAACACATGAGACTTTCAGGAGATGCTTTAGATCTAAGCCATAATGTTTTCCCCTGACCTCAAAAGGTTTGTGTCCATCTTATTATGAAAAATGCACTTAGTCCATCTCTAAGAGTCACCAAAGTGTTAACAATTTTAGCACTGCTGAAAAATCCAACTTCAAAGTCTTCTTTGTTACCCTAAGCAAATTCTTAGCTATTAGCCCATGTAAAACTTAAAAAGAAGGTTAAATACATCCAACATACAATTGCAACAGAGTAAACATTCCCATTCCAGAAGGGAGGAATAGGGGAAGAACGAATAATCAGACCGAAGCAAGACCAATCCAGCAGAGCAAACGTTACATCCTATACTCCATGTCCAGTCCTTGGGCCAGGTTGTGGCGAGAAGTGAGCCTCAAAGGACTTGGGCAACTTCACCTCTATGGCCTAGCCAGTTGCAGCCCACATGGCCTTTCTTGGCTCAGCTAACTACCTGCAGTTTTCCTCAGCAGACATACCACATTCCTGTCATCTTCAACTTCCTGGGGTCTCTACTGCACTTTTGGCTTCACTCTCACAGCTTCAAGCATCATCCTCTAAAGGACACATTGCCTGCCCGCCCAGGTCTTCCTCTGAAATCTGGATAAAGTCTCTGACTCCACAACTCTTGCATTCTGCATGCCTGAAAACTTAGCACCATGTGAATGATGCCAAGGTCTGCAATGAGCTCAAGCAGTAGTTTGGCTCCCTTGAACCATAGCTGAAGAGCCTCTGAGTACTGGGATGGCTGAAATGGAGGCAACTCTCCCCTAGGTGGCCTCAAATCAGCAGGGAACCCTAGAGCTCTCTTCTCAAAGCAATCTTTCAAAGGAATTTACCCTTGTATATCCTTGAGCCTGCAATGGATGGGCTCTGGCCATTTCCTTAGATGTCCTGAAGGGACTTTTCTTATTGTCCTGATTCAAGGTACTTGATTTCTTTTTCCTGTTAATCTTTTCAGAAAACATGACACTCCTTGGCCCCAACTTTACAGGTGATTCCTTTCTGGCCAAGTGACAAATATTTCAAATTATTCAGCTCAGCTTTTTGCTCCTGATTCTCCCTGGAAATCTGGCTAAAAGCAGCAAGCAGTACCATCCCATGGCTTGAACACTGAGCTGCCTTGAAATTTCCTGTGCCACACCAACTAGCCATCTAGTTGTAGTTCCTCTGCCATCTTAAAATTCAGCCTGACACAAAGTTTTAGGGTATGGACAAAACATAGGCAAATTTTTTTATTGGCAGAATGAAATAGCAAGGATCCTAGTCCAATTTTCAATACAGTCCTCACTCCTATATGAAACCTCATAAGCTTATCCTTTACTCTTCACATTCCTATTAGCATTCTAGTCTTCTGAACTCCAACCAGAATCACTGCATCAAGCTTTGCTTACAATGTTCTAGGGTTTCTCTAGTTGGCATCTCTAAACCTTTCCATACTCCTCCAAAAATGAGTTCCAAAGATTTCTAAACCACAGGTACAGTCATAACAATGACTACACTTTTCTGGCACCATTTTTTTGTATTAACTTTTCTGTCGCTGGGACAAAATACCCAACATCAATTATAAAAAAAATTATGTGATAGTTAACCTTCTGTGCTGATTTATTTCACTTAGCATTATGATATCAAGATGCATCCATTTTCCTACAAATGACTCAAATTTATTTTTCTTTATGGATGAATAGTACGCCATTGCATGTATATATATCACATTTTATCTGTTCATATGTTGATGGACATATATATCATTTCCCAGATTTAGCTATTATGAGTTCTGCTGCTATAAACATTGGTAGGCATGTATCACTGTAATATGATGTCTTGAACTCTTTTGGAAAGATAGTCAGAAGAGGTGTAGCTGGGTCAAATGGAATTTCTATTTTTAGTTTTTGTAGAATTTCCATAATGATCTCTCTAGTGGTTGTACTAGTTTACCTTCTCACCAACAATATAGGATTCCTTTCCCCCCATCCCCTTGTCAACATTCATTACTATTTGATTTCTTGATGATAGTCATCCTTCCTGGAATAAAGTAGAATCTCAGTATTGTTTTGGTCTTCATTTCTCTAATGGCCAAATTTTTTGAACATTTTTTCATGTACTTGTTGGCCATTTATATGAGAAATGTCTAGTCATTTCAATACCCCCTTTTTAAATTGTGTCTTTTTTTAGGGGATCTAATTTTTTGAGTTCTTTGTATATTCTAGCTATTAGTCCTCTATCCAAGGAGTAAATGGAGTAAAATTTTTACCATTCTATCGGTTGTCTCTTTACTTTGCTGGTTCTTTCCTTTGCTATCCAGAAGCTTTTTAATTTGATATGATCCCACTTGCTGATTCTTGATGTTATATATAATAGGGGTTCTTTTCAGAAAGTCCTTGTCTGTGCCTGTGTCTTCAAGCATTTTGGCCTTTTTTATCTTGCAGCAGATTAAGTGCTTCTGCTTTAGTGTTTAGGTCTTTGATTCATTTTTATTTTATTTTTGTACAGGGTGAGAAATACAGGTCTAGAGTCACTCTTCTTCATGTGGATAACCAGTTTTCCCAGGACCATTTGTTAAAGAGACTATCTTTTCTCCAACATATGTTTTTGGTGCCTTCTTCAAAGATCAAATAGCTGAAAGGGCCTACAGTTGTTTCTGTATCTTCTATTCTGTTTCACTCATCCACATGTCTGTTTTTATACCAGATTTTCTATATTTTTCCATTTCTTCTAGCTTCTCAAATTTATGGAGTACAGGTTTTGAAATAGTTACTAGTAATCTAGTTACTAGTAATCTAGTTACTAGTAATCTGGATTTTAGCAGTGCCTGTCATGATTTCACCTTTTTCATTTCTAATTGCATTGATTTAGGTCTTTTCTTTTTTTACTTTTTGATATAAAATTAGCTAAGGATTTGTCTATTTTGTTTATTCTTTGACTCATTGATTTTTTTGGTATTGTTTGTTTAATCCCAATTGCATTAATTTCTGGATGTTTATAATTTCCTTTCATGTACTAGCTTTCAATTTGGATTGCTCTTATTATTCTAGGGACTTGGGCTGTGATATTAAGTTATTAATTTGGGCTTGTTCAAAAATTTTAATGTGTGCATTCACAGCTATAAACTTCCCTCTTAGGAGTGCTTTCATTGTGTTCCATAAGTTCTGGTATACTGTTAGGGCATTATCATTTGATTGTAGGTACTATTGGATTTCTTCCTTGATTTCTTCTGTAAGCCATTGATTATTCAAGAATGCATTGTTTAATTTCCATGTTTTCATAATTTCTGTGGTTTCATTTGCCATTAATTTCTAGTTTCATTGGGCTATGATCTCATAAAATGTATGGGATAATTTTGAGTGTTTTGCATTTACATAAGCACAGTTTATGGGCTAGTATGTGGTCTATTTTGGAAAAAGTTCAATGCACTTGTGAGAAGAATGTGTATTCTGTTGCTTTTGGGTGTAACACTCTATACATCTATTAAACCCATTTGTTTAAAGATTTGGTTCAATGCTGACATTTCTTTGTTGATTTTTTTGGTCTAGTTGATTTATTTGTGACAGTGGGGTATTAAGGTCTCCCACTATTGAGTTGATATATACCTGATCTTTTATATCCAATAGTTTTTGTTTTATGAAGGCAGATGTGCCATTGTTTGGTGCATATATGTTTAAAATTACTGTCTCTTTTTATTGAATTTTTCCCCTAACCAATACATAGTGACCCTCTTTGCCTCTTCTGATCAGTTTTGCCTTACGTTCACTTTGTCTGAAAATATAATAGCTACTCCTCCTTGTTTTGGGGATCCCATTGCATGGAACATTATTTTCCATCCTTTGATTTTCTTTTTGGATTAAATATTTTTTCTGGTATACAGCATACTATTGGGTTTTGTTTCTTGATCCACTCTCCAAATCTGTGTATTTTGATTGTGAAATTGAGACCATTCAAACTGAGTTTACTATTGAATGGTACTGGTTTATTCCTGTCATTGTACTATTTTCCTGTTGCTGATTCCATTTTTCCCCCCTTTCTGCTTAACATTCACCCTGCTTGATGTACTTGTCCTATTAGCGTCTTTGGTGTTGTTGGCTTCATTCCTTCCGTCTAGTATAGTAGCGAACCTATGACACCCATGCTGTAATGGGTTGTTTGTATGATTGAAAGCTCTAAAAGTTTCACCATCACCGGTCTAGTATATTCTTGAGTATCCTTGATTTGATGGTCATGAATTTCTTGACGTGTTCTTTGTCATGGAAAGATCTTATTTCTCAATCAATTTTGAAAGATAGTTTTGCAGGATTTATTAATCTTGGTTGGAAGTTGTTTTAGGGTTTGAACCACTTCACTCCAAGCTCTCCTGGCCTTTAAATTTTGTGTTAAGAAGTCTGCTGTAATTATAGTGGGCTCATCTTTATAAGTGATTTGTTGCTTTTCTGTAACAGCTTTGAAGATTCTGTCCTTGTACTGGACTTCTGAGATTTTGCCTATGATATGTCATGGAGAAGTTCTTTTCTGATCATGGCTATTTGAGGTTTTATATGAGTCACTTATCAGTATGTTATATTCTTTTTGTATATTTTAGAAAATTTTTAACTAGTTCTGTATATGGCTTTTTAGTGTCATTTGTACTGTCTTCTGATTTTCCACTAATATTAAGTAATCTTAGATTAGTCTTCTTTGCATCATCTAGCAGATGTTGGATTCATTTTTCATGTTCTCTTGCTTTTATTGTATCTCTAAGTATAAGGTCACTGTCATCAGCTCTTCTTCTCATTGTGATATTCTGTCCTCACATTAGTCACTTCTGCTGCCCATATTTTCAATAGAATTTTTAATCTGGATTTGTTTGGTACCTTTTCATGGATTCCAATTCTTTGATAGTCATTGCTTTTATATCATTTTGTTTAGCTAGGCTGGCTTTTTGTTACTGTCCTCTGTAAACTCACTGATAGTTTTGCTCATTATCTGTTTAGGTATATTTTCTTTGAGTTTGCTGAGCATCTTATTGATCTGTTTAATATTTTCTTTTATCTTTTTGAATTATTCAGCTTATGGAACATGATTTCCTCCCCCTTGATGCCCCATGTGTCAGCTTTAGGGGAGGCGGTAATTTTGAGAGGTGTTTTGTAGCATTCTCTTTGCATGTTTCTATTGCTCATTTGTTTTTTGGCTTTTTTGAGGTTTACCTGTCAATGACAGTAAAAAGACTTTGTCACTAGTATAGAGATCTCTTTAGTTAGTGTTTGATTTTCACTGATGCAGTCTGGGTGTTATGATTTGTGTCTAGATGTCCCCCTAAAGCTTCATGTGGTCATAGGTGGGCTTTTTCAGAGGTGGCTGAATCTAGAGTGCGTGATGCTGGGATTAAGTGTGTATGATAACTAAATTAGTCTACTGATTGGTTTGGCACTGCCCTAATCCTGGTAGCCTACATAGAGGATAAAAGGGGCAGAAAAAAGCTGCTAAAGTCCCTTGCTTGCTTGCTTTTGCTGTCTTCTGCTTGCCATGAACAATTTCTCTTCTGCAATGCCCCTCTGCCAAGCCACTCTGCCTTGGAGCCAGCCTGTTATGGACTGAAACCTCTATAAACTATGAGCTAAATAAACTTTTTCTCCTTTAACTTTGGGTGTTGGATATTTTGTCCTAGAAATGAGAAAAGTAACTAAGACACTGGGCATCACTAACTATAAGTCTTTGCCTCTCCCAAGATCCAACCATCTCTGTTTATTTGGGAGGGGAGGACATAGTGTGATTGATCCAGTACCTAGTTCTCCAGGAATGGACCACAGTTTTGTTTTGTTTTGTTTTGTTTTTGTGGGTACCGGGGGTCAACCTCAGGACCTCGCGCACCAGCAGGCGCCCATGCCGCTGAGTGATATCACCGGCCCTTTTTTCGTTTGTGGGTACCAGGAGTCGAACTCAGGACCTCGCACTTGCCAGGCAGGAGCTTATGCTGCTGAGCTATCTCACCAGCCCTCACAGTATTGTTAATAGCATAAAGGCAATCCAGATGTTGACATAGAGAGAAAACGAATTAGTAGCAATGACTGTTCCACCCTGGCAATAGCAACAAAACCAACAACAATAATCGCATCGAAGACAAATTGGATATTGACATAACAACCAATAATTTGTTACCCTTAATCATAGAGAAAAGATCTATAATTACAGTATAAACACTAAGACAAACCAAATATTGACATGTAGTAGGACCATAATTCACAGCAGGACCATAATTCATATATCTCACTGCCAGGTGGCATTGATCTAATTCATATGTCTTACTGTCAGGTAATTCTGATTTGAATTTGATCATCTGATGCTATATAGCTAATCTGAGTATGCTCTTTTGTTAATATAAAACACTAAAACAAAAACAGTCTTTGTTATTTCATGGCTAGATTATTATTAAGCTCAGTGGTAAATTTTTCTTTTATTATTCCTTTCTTGTTCCTTGGTGTTTTTTCATTTTTCTTTGGGATTTTCATTTGTAAGTAATATATAAATTTTGTATACATATATGTATATAACTTCTTCAATTTTCAATTTTAAGACTATTTCAATTAAAAATTTTTTTCTCATTAGAATATCAAATACAGAAAATGGATGATTCATCAGATGAATCTGTAATAATCTGTAATTATACTCATCAGAAGAAAAGTCATGACCAATCTATTACTCTTCAGTTAAAGATGCATTAGAGTTAGATGGATGTAATCTTGCGGCCAATACATTCAATGAATATAGTGTGGATTTGGATACAAATGAAGATCAAGAGCAAGACTGGCAGTCCATAATAGAAAGAAATGTGATAGAAGATGAACACATGGAACACAAAATGCAGAACTTCTAATAAGAAGTATTAATTGCTATGATCCTTTTGTATTGTATAAATTATTCTTATCTGACAATATACTTGAAATTATAGTTGAAGAAACAAATAGATATGCTATACACTGCAGCTTTAGTGCAAAATGAAGAAAACATCAGCAATGGTGAAAATCTGTTACAATTAATGAGATGAAAATTTTTATAGGTATATTATTAATTATGGGAATAGTACCATTACCAGATTCAATAAAACCTTGGATTGTGAGTAACTTGTTCCGCAAGTGTTCCACAAGATGAGCAAACATTTCTAATAAATTTTAATTGATAAGCAAGTGACATCTTGCAATATATGTGGTTTGTGATGCTGAATATCACATATTTTGTATTTTCTTTATTACTTTATATTATAGTATTGTAATCATTTTCGTATGAATGGTTTTGGGTTGTGGAATGAATCTTCTGAGTTTCTATTATTTCTTGTGGGGAAATTTGCTTTGACATACAAGTACTTTGGATTACCAGTGTGTTTCTGGAATGAATTTTGCCACTGAGCGATACACCGGCCCTGTTTTTCCTTTATGTGGGTTCCGGGAGTCAAACTCAGGACCTTGCGCTTGCCAGGCAGGCGCTTATGCCCTGAGCTGTCTCACCGGTCCTGTACTGCTTTCTTAAAAGCAGTACTCAAATGTTTTATGGTTATGGCCAGTGACTTATTTTTAGTTCAGATAAAGGGTTCACCACAGATCAGAATACCTTAAAGGTAATACGTCCATATCAAAGTCTTCAGTGATTTTCTTTGATCTGGATGACTAGAGCTACTGAACTTAAAAGCTAGTAAACTAGAATATATCTGAGATTAATCTCTGGGGCTAACAAATCCTGCTTATGGACAGCATAGCCTTAGCAGAAATTTCTCTCGTAATCACCAATACTGGAAGATTTCTCATTCTTTTATTCCCCTAGATCTAGGATTCTTTCCTTTCTCTCCCAGTCTGTTAGTCTCTCTATGTTCCTTTTATATCTCTTACTCTGCCTTATTGATCATGTCAGTGCTGCTTTCCAAACACATAACTTTATTAATTTCTTTCTCCTGATAGTCATTTTCCTTTTACCTTCTTGATGCAGAACAAATTATATATGCTAGATAATTGCAGTATTTTTTTACCTACGTGCATGACTATCTTGAATTAAGCAGTTTTTTAATACCCAGAAATGTAAAAAGAAAAAGAATCACTGTTTCTTGGGTAAATGAGCACAAGAAAATGGATGAAGTTCATGCCTGATTTCCTAGTATCCTAGCTGTATGGAACCATTTCAGACCAGGCCTACTTCTAGGGAAGTAGCTTATGGCAATACATTGCTAATGCCTTCTCATCAATCAGCTATTTGGCAAGAGTTGGAGAAGTAGAGTTGGTTTCAGGGTTTCGAGCTGATAGAAATATATATGATCCCAACATAAGTTGGTGAAAAGAAAAATAAGTAGGTCTCTGAGAATTAGGAGGGAGCTGGCAGGAAAACTAGAAACTATAGAGAAGCTGGAGAAATAAGAGCACAATACAAAGAATGAAGCAGTCTAGAAAGCTTGCCCTGGCTCCCCGTGAAGGGGACGTGTTTCTGCAGACACAAAGTGATCCAGGAGAGGGTTGGCAGCTCCACCAACAAACAGGCCAGTCCAGCAGTGCTAGCCCCCAGAAAAGCTCATGACTTGCGGCATTTTATTCAGAAAGTGACTGCTGCATGGCAGGCTAGAGTTGGAAAAGAAACACAGGGCACCACCCACCATATTTGAGAGGCTTTAATCAGGACCCATTTTGAGAAGGAATTGTTTAAGACTAAGTTACAGAACAACTACAGAACAACTTTGGGGTTTTTGGTGTCACCCAACCATAGTCACTTGGGAGAAATGGCTGCAAGAGACAGAGAGGTGTAGGCTAGACATAGACCCCCTGAGAAGTTTAAGCTCAGGCTGGGAAGAACATGGGGGGCCCTGCCTTCCATGTGAGAAGCTAGGCCCAGTGTGTGTGGTTTTCAGAAGCAGCTGGATCTAAAAATGCTAGTATTAGTTAATTGATCTGTTTGAATTCCCATGCAAAAAACTTCTATTTGTGAGCCAAATTGTTTGCAAACAAAAGTGTCCAAGAACTGAGGTACCACTGTAATTAACTGGTTTTCTCTAAATGCCAATATCTGAATTGCCTCTGTGTCATTAACAATACTGTAGTCCATTCCTGAGAACTGGGTACTCAGCCAAATATGCTGCAGGCTCCCCTCTTAAATAAACAAAGGTGGCTGGATCCTGGGATAGGCAAAGGCCAATAGTTACCCACATCCAAAGAGCATTGCTGAATGCAGACATTAAGTACAGAGGTCTCCATACTAGCAGCAAAGCTTTCCACTATAATTAAGCTGCAAGCTTCAGCATAAAAAACAAACAAAAAACATATATAGATACATGAGAAGACAAGGCAACAAAATGCCTCCAAACTCCCCCAAAGCCGATCCATGAGGCGTTAAAGGAGAGGAAACCAAAAGCCGCCAGACAAATTATTCAGAAGAATAAGAGGAGATAACAAAACAGATCGATATGGCTCTTGGAGAGCTCAATGAACATATATCTAAACAGATAATGGGCCTACGTAGACAAAGTGATCAGTGATCTACAGAAGGCACTAATAAAAAGCTAGCTGAGTTAAACAAAACAATACAAAATATTAATGACCAGCATAGAAAAGAACTGGAGTTCATTAAAAAGATGCCAAACAGAAACTGAGGAGATTAAAAATTATATTGAAAGTATGGGGGCTGGTGAGATGGCTCAGCAGTGTAAGTGCCTGCCTAGCAAGCGCGAGGTTCCGAGTTCGACTCCCGGAACCCACATATGAAAAAAGGGCCGGTGATATCGCTCAGCGGCACAGGCGCCTGCTGGCACGCGAGGTCCTGATGTCGACCCCTGGTATCCACAAAAAAAAAAAAAAAAAAGAAAGAAAGAAAGAAAGTATGGGGAGCAGAAGTGAACAATTTAAGGACTAGAAGACAGGGCCTTTGTCTCTCTGCCCACAGGCCTTCCTTAGTCACTCTCCCCAAAGCATCACTAACTTATGAATTTAGTACCTGAGTCACAGGGCTCACTGCACTCAGCAACCCTTGGCAGAGGTTGCTGGTGGCTCCTAAGTGGGTTCCTACTGGTGGACAGTGCACAGGACATCCTGTGGGCACGACACAACCACTGTTTGGAGAAGGAATGGGTATTTCTGAATCAGATTGGTCTCTTCTCTCCCTAGGGTCCCACCACTCACAGACAATGCTTCTTGGCACAGCCAGTGGGAATGGTGGGCTTGTTTTCAAACTATTCACTGGTATCCTCTCATATATTACTCACTGGTTTTCAGTTTTTCTGTCATTGCTGTGTTTCTTTCCTGGTGGGGAGGATAGGATTGGGAACCTATTCAATCATCCTGGCTATTCTTGAAATGCCAGGTTTCTCTCTCAGGGAGCGCAAACCTTTCCCAAAATGGTGTGTACACCAGATCTGGGTGTCTGGGTGACGTGGTACAGGAGCAGTCCAGCTTCCTTTTCTAAACCACCCTGATACAGGATTTTGGTCCAGTGAACCTCTTTCTGTTTGCCTTTCTGTGTCTGGCTTTCTCTACCACTTCTGCCTCAGGGTACCTGCTTTCCTCCAGTGCATGAATCAGTGCCTCCCTCCCTCAATACCAAGTATGACTGAAATGAAGGTAGGGTAGGATTTACTAATCTCAAATGAAACTCTCCTAATACTGTTACAGTGCAAAGCTGTCAGAGACACTAAACTTTATTTTGGTCACCAAGGTTATGCTAGTATTAGTTTGGGTCACTGTACTGTTTAAAAATAAAAATTCTAAGAGAGTCTTGAATATCAGAATAAAAAGATTAATAGTATTTTAATTTTTACTTAATATGTACATTAGGAATATAGAACCACTCTTAATAGGCCATACGACTGAAAATTTTAAAGAATTACATAAATATGTTCTGAATATTTACATTAGAAGAAGAGGCTCCAGTTTGAATTCAACCCACATCTAGTAAGAATTATGTATGATAGTTCTCGGTTCCCCACACTGGGATGGAGGGACTTCCTGCCGCAACCCTACACACAGCTGCAGCTGCCCTTGTTACTCATTTTCTCCGGAATTACAGCGCCAAGTGTTACGCCTGACACAGAAGGCGGCTGATAAACGTTTGTCCAGTGTTTGAATGAATGGTAAGCATTGCTACTGTACTGCGCTTCACACTAGCAAATTCCCTAACTTTCCCCCCACCCCAGTTTTCCAACAGAAGTTTCAAACCACGTAAACGTTAATTTAACTTGGTATTTTAACTTGAGGTGAGACACTAGAGAAAATAAAAACAAAATCCAACGTAAGTTGTCTCGTTTATTAAGCAATTATACTACATGAGCAGGCCGTATTTTAGGACTCTATAAAATATTAAATTTGTTGTAGCAATAGCAAACTCCGGGGAAAAAAAACGCTTGCACATCGACAGGGCTTTTGTGGATGCCACACTCCTGCCACCTTAAGTCAAACAGCCCCTCTCGGCCAGAAAAGGCCGGGCGACGGGACGCAGTGCCGGCCGCGACAGCTCGGCCCTGACCGCGAGGGCCCCGCTCCCGCGCACCCTCCCAGCGTCACCCACTCAGCGCCGGCCGGGTGCGCGGAGGCCGAAGGCGGGGCCCCACGACCGCGGCAGCCCCGCTCGGGGCTCTTCCACAACAAACCCCGCGGGGTCAGCGCCCGCCTCTCAGGTACTTCACAAGGAAGCTGCGGGAGGCTGCGGCGCACATCAGGCGCACGCGCAGGGTCGAGAGCAGGAGCGGCAGACCGGCGCCTCAATTGAGCCAGAAGAGGCGAGAAGCGAGGGCGAGGCCCGCGGCTCAGAAGATTCTGGAAGGCGCGCGACCCAGGAAGGGGGCTGACCCACGCCGCACCGCGCATGCTCCGGGGCCAGCCCGGCCCGCGCTTTTGGCGCTACCGGTTGGTGGCCCTGTCTGACCCTCCTCGCACAGTGCCCCGCCTTCCCTTCCAGGACGCCACAGGTGTGCGCCATCCATTCAGGTGGGTGACGGCTGCGGAGGAAGAGCCCTGTGAGCTTTCCCTCAGATTCTGCCGTCGGGGCCGGGATACCCAGAGCGAGTGGGTGGTGTGGCAAGAAGGACGCAGACCCGTGGGATCCTTTGGGTCAGAGCCCCACGGGCCGCTGGGGCTTGTCCCTAGAGCCTGCGCCATTTTTCAGTCTTCCCCATCATAGAAACGATGAGGTGGAAAACCACTGCGTTTTGCAGCGTTGGAGAGCAGTGCTTGCTTTGTATCAAGTGCGGGTCAGCCTGTTACTTACTGAGTGCCTACCGAGTGCTTTGTCAGGGTCGGTGGGACACAAAGGAGTCCATCTCCCAGGTCTAGGCCTGACTTTAAGATAGGAAGAAAGGTGAATTTGCAAGGCAGAATGCAATGAACAGATTGACTCTTAAGTAACCTTGGAGGTCAAGGGTCAGAGTCAGTAAAAGCTTCTTGGAAAATGTAGTGTGTGAATCAGGCTTTGAAACATGGAGTGCTTTCCGTTAGGAGAAGTAAAAATCGAAAGAAGGAGGGACAGAGAATATAAGAACTTAATCTTGCCATACTTGAGGTTTATGTTGGAGAGTGCTGAGCAGGGCTTATATAGGGAAGTGAGCAGGAGGACCTTTGGTCTTACTTTCAGATAGGGCCTCCAACTTGATTTTTGTCTCCAACTGAGACACAGAAATACCTCTTCAACTTAGAATAAAAGATATCACAGTACTTACTCATGTCGACTTATTAGACCTCATGGCTGTGCTTTTTCTATGCATTAATAACTTTTAATCTTGTAATTAATTTGTAAGATAATTGCATTGCATTGTGTGTGTATTAAATATAAACTTTGAAAATACACTGGTTTTTGTAACCTGTTTACACATTTGATTTGTGTGTGTGTGTGTGTGTGGGTACCGGGCATTGAACTCAGGACCTGGCGCGCCAGTAGGCACCCGTGCTGCTGAGCAATATCACCGGCCCTGTTTTTTGTATGTGGGTACTGGGAGTCGAACTCAGGACCTCACGCTTGCCAGGCACGCGCTTATGGCCACTGAGCTATTTCACTGGCTCCCACATTTGATTTTTATGTACCAGAAGTCTGAAGAAAAAGAGAAGTGGACCCAAAGTTTTCTTGACCTCCAGGAGCAGGCTATGATTTAGGGCTTAGTCTCAAAAGCAGTGGGTGTTTTAGTTTTGATGCCTTTGAAAGACATATATAAATGCACAGATGAGAAAATACTTTTTCAGGCCCTTTATTCTAGTTTTTGGTTTTGGAAAATAAGTTCACAGTTAATTAAAAGATATTAATTTTCAAACGTGTCATGTGATGGTATACCTAAAGTCATGATTTTTATTTTATAGAGTGCTGTGAACTACTACTCCTGTATCACAATTAAGTGATAATTTTTTTAATTCTACTTTTTCCATATCCTTGTACCAATAAAGGCTAGCTGGTGCTTATATTTAATAAATTTTTATTTTGACAAAAATGCTATCAAGTGCCTTAATTTATCATAAATTTAGGTGAGGCTAATTCTTTGGTGTAATAACCTAATTCAAATCAGAGAAGTCGGGCCGGTGAGATGGCTCAGCGACATAAACGCTTGCCTGGCAAGCACAAGGGCCCAAGTTCAACTCCCCGAACCCAAATAGGAAAAAAAGGCCAGTGATATGGCTCAGTGGCACGGGTGCCTGCTGACGCGCGAGTTCCTGAGGTCGACCCCCAGTACCCACAAAAAAAAAAAAAAAATTAGAGAAGTCTAGAGGAGCATGATTTAAGAAACACTTATAAAAGAGTTCAGAAAGAACTCCTCTCAAACTGTGTGAGAACAGATTAACTGAGATAAGGATAAAATTGGAGTTTGGACTGCTAAAGAAGGAAAGGACATTGACACATTGAGAAATATTTCCAACAGAGAATAGGAAAGAAGGAAAGAAATAAAAAGGTATATCCAGTGTGGACAATGTATATAAAATTGACAGTGCAATTGTCTTACATATTTTATATGTTCTTTGGCCTATTAGTCTGGTTTTCAATCTGTGGGTACCAGGAGTCAAACTCAGGACCTCGCACTTGCCAGGCAGGCGCTTATGCCGCTGAGCTATCTCATCAGCCCAACTTTATAAGTTGGTATAAAATAAATAAATGAATCTGATGCTGGAAAAATATAAAGGGAAAGGGAGGAAAGAAGGGAATTGAAATGTGTTATGTACATGTACTGTACAAATCCCCTACAGTGAATGTAACCATTATGTACTGCAAACATGTACTAATAAAAAAAAACAAAAAACAAAAAACAAAAAACTATATTTCCAACAAGAACTGGGGGAAAAATAAAGTGAAAATGAATTTCTGGTTAGCTCAAGTTAACCAAAGAAATACTACTAGATAATACAATATGCATTTGGGACCTTAGCATATAGTAGAGATCTTTCTCTAATTTTATTCTGCTAGCACTCCTGAAACGAAAGTGCATGTGACAAAAGCCATCAAGGTGATTGAAAAATGTGCTGAAAAGAAGTCCGTGCCGATTCCGGGAGGACATTTCTATGAGGTAGGTAGTTGTGGGATCTTGTATTGTCTTGTGTTTCCAGAAATGATTTAGAAACTTGTGTGGCAGCCAGGCATGGTGGCGCATGCCTGTGATCCCAGCACTTGGGAGGCTGAGGCAGGAGAATCACCGTGAGTTCAAGGCCAGCCTAGTCTACATAGTGAGTTCAAAGCTAGCCTGAACTACATAGCAAGACCCTGTCTCAAAACAAACAAAAAATTAAAAAAGAAAGAAATTTGTATGGCCACCTAGACTCTGCAAATGAATCTGGGCAATTTCATAGACTTGGCGTTATATATCCTTTATAGTGACTGGCATTCTGCTGCAAGGGTCCTTGTGGAGCAAGAAAAAAAAAATGGGAAGAGAAATAAATATTATAGATTATTTTTAGCCTCTACTGACCAGAACTATTTTTATTAGATCTAATGTTTTCTACATTTTGTAAATATATTAAAATTTCAAACTAAGGAATTGCTGCATATTTTTTGTGTTACCTTGGACAAATTATTCTTTACATTTTTATCAAAATAGTGTTTTACTAGATTCTGTTGTAAAATTACAGAAATTGGCTTCTGTCCGAAACACTTATGATTGATAGTGTGAGATATTAGGAATTCTGCCCTTCATGATCAATAGATAGTAATGCTTTTGGTTGCATCTTTTACTTAAATCATTTTAATTGCATATACAAAGAGTATATGGTAAAATCTATTGTCCTAACATCCCCGTTGTGATCAAATTTTAAAATATTTTATCACATATGTTATCATAGAGACATCAGTCATAGATAGATACTTGCAGAATATAAATTGGACTCTTTTGGCATGGTTTCATATGCCAAGCCAGTCTAGGAATAGATCTACACAACCATATTTTTTGTTTGTCAAAAGTCCAAGTGACACATCTGAATGTTAAATTTGCACATAACATAAAATAGACTTTAGGAAGTTTCATTTCAGGGTTCACCATATACGGTAGAGCACTACTAAATAATTATCAGAACCCAGAGATTTCTGAATGCCCAGCAAGAGGCAAACGTTTGTACATGTAAAATTGCCTTCTGTTTCCTATAGATGAGAAAAGGTTACAAGAACTGCTAGCTTTAATTTTCATGCTTTGACATGAACTTCCGGGTTGTCTAATGCAAAAGCTATTAATCCTTAATTTACTTACCCTTTAGAAAAAGCTTTAACTAGGGCTGGGGATATAGCTCAGTGGCACAAGCACCTGCCTGGCAAGTGCAAGATCCTGAGTTCGATTCCTGGTACCAAAAAAAAAAAAAAGAAAAAGCGTTAACTGCAAGAATTGTAAATTAGTAAGATCTTCAAAGAGAAGATTATGCTTAACTTTTGGAGCCAGTTTTCTAAGACAAAAAGTTGAATTGCTCTAAGAAGATCTAATACTTTGTCTGTAATCATTTATCTTGTTTGGAATGATAGATGAACAGGTTAGGAACATTTTCAGTCTGCAAAATATAATAATTTTCTTCTACAATAATTTTTTTTTCTTTATATGTGGGTACCAGGAGTCAAATTCAGGACCTCGCACTTGCCAGGCAGGCGCTTATGCTGCTGAGCTATATCACTGGCTCGCTACAATAATGTTTTATTTGATAATAAATCTTTATGATTTTATTATCTATAGAATATGCTAGTGCTATTGTTTTCTCTAGTAGACAAAATGTATAGATGTAGGCATCAAAAAGCCAGGTATTGATTTGAAGTTTGTTTCAGAAATTCTTGAACAATGAAAAGAAAATTTGAAATTCACTTTTTTCACTATTCCTATTGTGTCTAGTTTGGGGATGTTAGTAAATAAGAATCTTAAGGGTGTTGACAGTTTTAGAGTCATTAAGCCAATCTGCTATAATATTTTTACTGATTAAACAAAAAAATTTAATCTTAGGCTTGATTCTTTTCTGTTCCAAATCTACTGAAAAATTTAAAATACCTTCCAGACCGCTCACCTGAGTGTCTCATAAACACCCATTCTCACTCTCCATTCCCACATCAATATTAATAAGATCTCTAGTATCTCTTATTAGGACTGTTAAAATAGCCTCTTAATTAATCTTCCTGCCTCCATAGAGTATCTATTTGTAAGTACATCCAGTTTTTCCTTTAATTATAAGGTTTTATAGTTTCAGGGAAAGAGAGTTCCTGTGTATTTTAAATGAAGTAATTCCTAGGCATTTTGAAAAATTTTAAAATGCTATGTAAAAGTAATCTTTTCCTATCATACCACTATGTAAGGAAGATTCTGACTTTACCATATAGTCTTTCATTCTGCTACTTAACAATTTTCTAGTTACATCTAAACTTTTTGATTGGGATTCTTGGGTTTTCCATGTGTGAGGTATAATCAGAATATACAGTGAATGTTTAAATTTTAAAAATTTTATCACAGTGAAAGACACATTGCTATAATGCCCTCAAAATACTCCCCATTGCTTCAAGCACACTTATCCCATAGTTCTTGTCACTTTCTGAAGCAGTTCTGGAAGTCCTCTTTCGTGTTGGTACAGGCATGGTAAAAAATACAGTGAATGTTTGCCTGATGTGGTGGTGCATGCCTATAAACCCAGGCAGGAGGTTGAGGCAGGAGGATCGCTGTGAGTTCAAGGCCAGCCTATGCTTACATAGTGAGTTCAAGGAGAGCCTGAATTATATAGTGAGAACCTGTCACACACACACACACACACGCACACACGCACACAATACAGTGAATGCTATTGCCAAGTGCCATCCAAAAGAAAGGCAGGCTTGTAAAAATATTACAGTGTGTTCTCATCCATCTTATTTACCAGATTTGGTGTAACATCTGCTCTTCCCCGAAGTCAAAATGACCATGAAAGGGAAATGTTTTGAATATATTCAAGATATCAAGGCAGCCACTGTAATGCAACTAAAGACACTCAAAGAAAGGACTTCTGGAACTGCTTCAGAAAGTGGCAAGAATGAAGGGATATGTGTGTTTAAAGTTGGGGAGTAGACATTTTGAGGAGGATCAATGGCAATGTGTCTTTTACTCTAATAATTTTTCAGTCACAACTCATATACAAATAAATACAATAAAGATATGCCATGTACAGGAACCTAATAACCTAAATGAATATAAACATTATATGTCATAAACAGGAGATAAGATTAATAATAACAAGAGCCAAAATGGGGGAAGGGGATTTAGAGGAGGAGGGAGGGAAGCAGGAGGGAAGGGGATTTAAAAAAGAATCAAGCTATACTACGTACATGTACCCCCTCCCCAAGATGTATTCAAACATGTACTAATTTTTAAAAAGACAAATAAAATATAAGATTAGTTAGAAATGCCCTCATATATTATGATTTTTGAAATAAAAATTGTATTTGCTTTCAAAAAAATCTTACCACACAAATGATGATAATGTTAGCGACATGATGTGTCATTCTTCTCTATTTAGAAAGTGGAAAAGAAAAATCCATCATGAAAAAGATCTCAAAGAGAAGAGAAGATATTTTAAAAAGGGTAAAATATTAATGGAGTTTATAGGGATTTTTAATATAAGTTTCTTACAGTAGTTTATCAAGAGATATATTTTCCTGCAGACAGTTTATATTTGCATTCCATTGCTTTTGTGCTCTCTGAAAAACATTCTGATTCTTAAACAAGCAGACAAACAACTTGTATATAATTTAAGCATAATATTATTGGATAGAATTAGCTTTACAGAGGTCATTAAAGTCATCCCCTGCTTCCTTTCAGGAAAATGAGAATTCATCTTACAATTTCATCTACTCAAGGGCATGGGCTTTACAATAGCCTTTGGTAAATAATTTCAATTATCTAGCAACAATTTCTGTCAAGAATTTTTTTCTCACAAACAATGGAACAGAAATGGCTTTTCACATTTTTTGCTTTTTCAAATCTTAGGAAAAAGTAAACAATTTATTACAATTCTTTATAAAATCACGAGTTTGTATTTGAGTCCTTAATCTCATCAAACTAATTTTGACTTCTGTTTGTTTTTTAAATTTTTAAACATTTTATTTATTTGACAAATAAAAATGTGTTTTGTAATGTGGCTAAATTGAGGAATAAGTAAATTGAAGAATGGCTAAATTGAGCTAATAAACATATGCATTACCTTACATATTTATCACTCCTTTGGGTTGAGAACATTTTTGAATCTGCTCTCTTAGCAATTCTCAAAAATAAACACATCATTACTAACTCTTGTCCCATGTTTCATAATACATTTCTTGAACTTTGATAGGAGGAACTTTTCCTCCTTTGATCAGCATCTTTCCATGCTATCTCTAATACCCTCCAATCCAACTCCTAACACCTCCCCCACAGCCTCTGGTAACCACCATTTTACTCTATTTCAATGAGTTCAGCTTTTTAAGATTTCACCTATAAGTAAGATCATACAGTAGCTGTCTTTTTGTGCCTGGTTTATTTCGCTTAACATAATGTCCTCAACCCTCCTAGGTATCTTTCTGAAAGAGTTAAAGCCATCATATTACAGTGATACATGCATACCCATGTTCATAGCAGCACAGTTTGTAATAGCTTAATCTTGGAAACAGCCTGTATACCCAACAACAAATGAATGGATAAAAAACCCAGATGTTTATATACAATGGAGTACTACTCTTCCATAAAGAAGGATAAACTTGAGGCATTTGTATATAAATGGATGCATCTTAAGACCATAATATTAAGTGAAGTAAATCAGACACATAAATTTAATTTTTCTCTTATTATATGAGAAAACCATAATATAAAGAGCAAAATGAAAGATAATAGGAATAGGGAGATCTTTCTTAAATGGGAAGCGGAACAAGAAATGGAAGGAGAGGAGGGAGAGGAGTGAGAGGGGATGGAAAAAATGAATTGAAGAAAAGTGGAAGTAGAGCTTTGGTAAATGGGAATGGGACCAAGAGTTGGAAGGAGCAGGGAGGGATGGGAGTGATATGGGATGAAAAAGAAAAGAATTATGATGTGTTATGTACATGTACCAACTCCCCATGATAAAGGTAATCATTATGTACTACAAACATGTGGTAATAAATAAAGAGAGAGAAAACACCATAATGTCCTTAAGGCTTATTTGTGTTGCAACAATGACAGGCTTTCCTTGTTAAAGGCTAAATAGTACCCATAGCTTGGCTATTTTGAACAATGCTGCAATAAATATGGGAATGCAAGTATCTCTGAGATTCTGATTTCTTTTCCTTTATATAAGTATCCAGTAGTAGGATTATTGGATTATATGTATGTTCTATTTTTAATTTTTAAATCAAACATATTCTTTTCCATTATGACTGTACTACTTCAGATTCCCAACAGTGTGCAAGCTTGTCTCTATATCTTCTCAACACTTTTTCTATGCTTTAGGTAATAGCCATTCAAATTGGGGTGAAATGATATGTAATGGTGGTTTTGATTTACATTTCTCTGATGATTAGTGATATCGAGGTTTTGGGTTTTCTTTTTTTGAAGGGTGGTGTTTTTGTCTTGTCTTCTCTTTTTTTTTTTTTTTTCAGTACTGGGGCTTGAACCCAGAGTCTTCACACTGAGCTACATCCCCAGCCCATTATTTTTTTTATTTTATTTTGAGACAACGTCTTGCTAACTTGCATAGTCAGGACTCTAACTAGCAATTCTCCTACCTCACCCTCCCAAGTGTTGGGATTACAGGTGAGTGCCACTGCACCCAGCAGCATTTTTTCATTTATTTGTTGGGCATTTGTGTATCTTCTGTTGAGAAATACTGTTCAAATATTCGCCCATGTTAAAAATTTTCTTTTCATATTATTAAATTTTTTAGTTCCTTATGTATTTTGGACTTTTAACTTCTTACGTTTTACAACATAAAAAGTATGTTTTACAAACATTTTATCCAATTCTGTAGGTTGTTTTTCTTCATTTTTTTGGTTGCTTCCTTTGTTATAGAAAAGGTTAAATATTCTTATTTATTTATATGTTATCTCTGTCAGCCAGCAATCCTTTCCCTGCTTTGCTCAAAAAGAAGTTTCATCTAGTCAGTGATTGAAACATACGTATTTGCTTGTCTCTTAGAATAACTATGATTAAGATGAGTATTTTATCCCCTGTCTTCTAGATGGAGATGGGGAATTAGTTAAAAGTGTGCAGAATCCCAGGAATGGTGGGCAAGATTATTGGAAGTTAAAGATAGATATCTATCAATCACTTGCTAGGGTTAATGTTCCATCATACGTTTAAGAGTGCTATTCCTTGGTAAAGAGTGGAATTATATATTTTCACTTGTCTTGAGGAAGATGTTGAAGGTTGAAAGTAAGGGAACATCTTGTTCATGTTGACTTTGTTCAGTAGTTTTTAAATGTGGTGCAAAATCCACTGGTGGATTTTGAAATTCTTTTAGAAATTCTATATCCTGGGCTCATGTTATAATAAGGTTTTATCATGAGCACATTAATATCCTGCTTTGGTTTTTGACATGAATCCATGTTATTAATGTGATAGTAAAGCTGATGTGTCTTCTTACTCTTTCCATTCCAGATGCACAGTAGTTTGGTTAGCATGCACAGTTATTATTTCAAGAACCTTTGCTATTACATTTCTTGCTAAATTCATACTGCATATCATTCTAAAAAGGATGTAACCTTGTTAGAATAGTTTACTTTAGAAGACTGAGGTTCTAAAATTGGAAAAAATGGGCCGGCGAGATAGCTCAGCGGCATAAGCGCCTGCCTGGCAAGCACGAGGTCCTGAGTTTGACCCTGGTAGCCACATTAAATAAATAAATAAATAAATGAATAAATAAAATTGGAAAAAATGTTCATTTTAACATACTGAATTTTTTTTTTTTTTTGTGGGTACCGGGGGTCGACCTCAGGACCTCGCGCACCAGCAGGCACCTGCGCCGCTGAGCGATATCACTGGCCCTTTTTTCGTATGTGGGTACTGGGAGTCGAACTTGGGCCCTCGTGCTTGTCAGGCAGGTGCTTACACCACTGAGCCATCTCACCAGCCCCCTGAATTTTTAATGATATTCAATTAGAATTACTAGGAGGCAGCTAGAAATATGGTTTTAATGCTCAAAAGAACAGTCAAGGCTGGAAATAGATTTGAGGAACCATGAGAGCACACACACTATGCAAAGCCTTTAAATGTGCCTACTTTTATGCATAGGAAAAAAGCATGACCAATGGAGAATATGAGGAATAAGAAATTTAAGAATAGAGGGGAGGGCTGGTGAGATGGCTCAGCGGCGTAAGCGCCTGCCTTGCAAGCGCAACGGCCCGAGTTCGACTCCCGGATCCCACATACAAAAAGGGGCCGGTGATATCGCTCAGCGGCACGGGTGCCTGTTGGCGCGCGAGGTCCTGAGGTCGACCCCCGGTACCCACAAAAAAAAAAAAAGAATAGAGGGGAAAGATATAGAAAGTTTTCTAAGGGTGCTCAACATTGTAAGACAGTACAGGATAATCAAGTAATAGCTAACACTGGTATAGTACTGAGTTTTCAAAGGATTTTCATATGTATCTGATCTCATTTGACTCTACTAGAAGATGAATGAATAGGTAATACATGAATACAAAACATTAACCATTGGTTTTTTACCATTGAGGTCCTTTCTGATGTTACAGAAAGTAATTCCTTAATTTAAAAAATCTACCATATGTAAAGACAAAATTCATAAATTAATAAAAAGATGAAATTTAAGAAAGCAGGGTATGAATTGGCATTTTGAAAGAGATGATGGTCAGTAAGCTGATGAGCATATGAAAAGATGTTCAATGACAAAATGAAGATGCAAGTTAACCCACTTTTCTATTTTGACAGATGTCAGAAAAGACAGACAACATTGCAGTAGAAGAAATTATAGGCAAGCATCTCTCAAAAGGTTTTCAATAAGTATACCACATGATAGTCTTGGTTTTTATTTTTAAAAGATATAAATGATTATTCCTATGATAGAGATTCAGCCAAGAGCTCAACTTTTTAAAGGAATGATTCCTAGGTAATATAAGACAGACATAAGGAAATACATAGAAAAATCAGTGCATATAGTAAAAGTAAGTTCCATATTCTCCATCTTTCTCTTTCTACAAACATGGAGAATCCACTAGTGCTTGAGACAGCCTATAGCTATAGAACCTGCTTCAGGAAGGTCCAAATCTTGGGTAGAAAAATAAATAATGGTTGAACTCTGGTTTGTTTATCCAGCAAATATTTATTGAGCACCTTTTCTGTGCTGACTGGCTATTCTCAGGCTGGGAATAGAATATAAATAAACTAACTTGCAATTTTTAAGTTATATCAAAGAATACTGTAGTTAAGCTCATAAAGATTTTCATGAACTATTGTGATTTAGATCTATGCCTATCCCCCCCATGCCTTCCACCATTGTAACCTTTCAGTACTCAAAGGTAAGGAGAGGAAAAAGCAAAATACAAGGCATACCAACCATTAGATCCTACACTGTTTTTACTGCACTCAGGGCTTTCCTCTCTCTTTCTTAGTCCAACTAGTGAATCATACAGTTGTTAAGCAGAAAATAACACATTGTTTAGAGTGCACACAACAGCTGAGACCTTCTTTATACCTTACAGGATTGTTTCATTTCCTCTAATAATTGGCCAAAGTAGATGTCAGATTATTATACTGCTTCTATAAGATGGATATTAAGTACTTAAAACAGGTACTCAAAGAAAGACTCTGGCCAATAACTATGGAAGCAGCAAAAGAAAGTAAAGAAGTCACAAAAAGAGCCAGAAGTCACCATAGATTTAAGGATTCTAAGCTCTCATGGGACAATGGCCTAGTTTTTGAAATTGTAGTGATGCTTAGAAATGCATGCAATTAAGGTGTCTAGTAAGTACTTTTGCCGTTACTGCTGTTTAATTATAAGAAAGCCCTGTAAACTCTATATTATGTTGGTTTCCTGATTTAGATGTGGAAGAAAATCAAAGCATAATAGAGACACTAAGAGGCAAAGTAAGAGAAAAACTAAGAAATGCTAAGGTAATTATTTTTTTAAAAGTTCTTGTTTTCAAATTTTTCACTTTAAATGAAAAAATGTAGAATACTAAACTTTTCATTTTCATAAAAGCTGAAGTAGCCATGAATAACACATGTAATCATAGCACTCTGGGAAGAGGAGGCAGGAAGATCTCAAGTTCAAGCCCAGCCTGGACAATTTAGGAACTTGGCAAGACCTTGTCTCAAAGAGCTGAGTGCAAAGGCGTTGGGTTCAGTTCCTAGTACCAGAAAAATAATCTGAAATTCAGTCTTTTTTTTCCATTGTCGGAGATTTTTTTTTCAATATGGGGATTGATCCTGAGGCTCATACATGCTAGACAAGTGCTATACATCTGAGATACATCCCTAATCCCAAAATTCAATTTTAATACAGCTCCTTAATTCCAGGAAGCTTCAAGTTCCTTGCCATTTTTTCCCCTTTTGTTTCATGACATCCCTATAATGTAAAGCCTAAAACCCAAAAAAGATAAGTGAGTGGGTCATATTAATTATATATGACATCTTGTGAAAACACATATGTACACACATATACATACACATTTTTAAAAAGAAAAACTCTGAAAAATATTTTTGTTACAGAAGACTTATGAGCACAGCTATGCTTATTTTTATAAACATTTATGTTGTATTTTGAGGGGAAAAGTCTTCAACTCAGCTGTTCATTGATATTAAGATATGTCAATGGTCTAAGATGAATAACTTTTTTTTTTTTTTTTTTTTTTTAAATCTTTTTAAAACAGCTTTATTGGGCCGGTGAGATGGCTCAGCGGCTTAAGCGCCTGCCTGGCAAGCGCGAGGGCCCGAGTTTGACTCCTGGAACCCACATACGGAAAAAGGGCCGTTGATATCGCTCAGCGGTACGGGCGCCTGCTAGCACACGAGGTCCTGAGGTCAACCCCTGGTACCCACAAAAAAAAAAAAAAACAAAGAAAAACAGTTGTATTGGGGCCAGTGATATAGCTCAGCAGCGTAGGCACCTGCCTGGCAAGTGTGAGGTCCTGAGTTCGGTTCCCAGTACCCACATAAAGAAAAATAAATAAATAAATAAAATAAAAATTAAAAAAACAGCTTTATTAACAGCAAAAAATCACCTACTTTAAGTATATGTTCCAATAACTTTTAATTTATAGAATTATGCAATAAACAACATTGTCCAGTTCTAGGCTTATCATTCTGAAAAGGAACCCTTATGCTTATTTGCAGTCACTCCCTATTCCTAGTTGGCATTACTTTTTATCCTAAAAAAAGTATAATGAAGTATTGTTAAAAGATAAACTTAAGCATAATAAAGTTTTAAAGGATGAGTTTGAGCAGGAAAGCACTCTGTCACCAAGCTCTATCTCCACCCCAGTGAATAACTTTTAAAGTTAATAGGACAGCTAAATCATAGATACAAACAAACTATAAGATAAACTTGTGTATTTCACACATGTTGAATTTCTTTATTCCTATTAACTATGAGTTTTACTTTTTATTTTATAATTGTTTCCTTATAAACCTCTCTTAAAACACTTCACTTTAATATATACGTGTGAGAAAGAAGTCATATGATTTTCATTTCAAAGATCCATTTTTCGCAACATGGAAAAAATAAAGTCTTATTTATCAGCAAGTTTATAACTAAGAATATGCCATGTTTAAGATATTTAATTACGTATAACTCCACCAAAGATTATGAGATGAGATGATACTTGTGTCTGTATGTGACAACTTGTATACATGAGAACACTTAAAAATAGGGAGAGAGAAAAATATATGACTTGAGCCAGCATTTTGTTCAAACTGTGAGGCGATACTCTTAATTCTCAGATTAAAGTGAAGAAATAATTTGGGAAAGTGGAGATTTTGGCTTTGCCTTATTCTGGTTTATATTGCAGTTACCAGAACATTAAAAGAATTTAAAAAATCTCACGAACTAAACAGACTCAAAGCTAAATATAACTTGATAAAAATAACTTGGTCCTCCTCTTCCTTTTTTTAAATAATAATTTATTACAGGAAAGTATTTTTTCACTTGTAAGAAGAAGAATGTTCATTTAAACACTAAGTCCTGACTTACTGTTATTTAACCCCCAGACTGAAGTCTTACTGGATGAAGATCTTTCATTTTTCATTCTGAGTGGTGAAGAAGGCTCAGCGTTGGGCCAGTCATCAGCAGAGCAGGTTGGATTTGTTCCTTTCCCTCTTGCATCCTCCCTCTCAAGAAAACAACTCTTTATTAAAGGCATAGAATGGCATATTTGATGGGAGATGAAATTTTTATTATGCCTTCCTTTCCTCTTTGACTTGAGTTGTTCGTAATAATTCCTAACATTTATTGAGCATTTATTGGATGCCAATGATATACTAAGTTTTCAAAATGAACTGGGTCATTCAAATCCTTGTAACGACCCTGTGAGTCAGGCATTATATCTTTATCCTAAAGGTGAGGAAACTGAGACATAGATGGTTGAGCATTTATAGAGCTGGGGAGTAAAGGCTGTCTGCTCTGAAGCCTGTGTATTGTTTTTTTCCCTATCTTTCTCTCCAAGTATCCCAAGTTCTCCATGATCTCTACTACCCCTCATAGTTGCTCCAATCTTCATCCCTCCAAGGCCAATCCTATACCCTCTGATTTCTATCAGTTCTTTCTACCTTTTCGGTCCCCTGTTGCTCTATGCTTGCCCTTTCCTCCAGTATGAGTTAGTCTCACTCACCTTTCTCCATCCCCTCCTGACTTGTCATCTCATTAGCCTTCCTATTTTCTCCTGGTCTTATAACTTTTTCTAGTTCGTCTGTACTTTCAAATCTCTTCATAGGTTTTTTTGTTTGTTTTAGTTTTTTGAGACAGAGTCTTGCATTCTAGGCTGGCCTTGAACTCACTAGTAGCCCAGGCTGGGCTAAAACTCATGCTGATCCTCCTTCCTCAGCCTCCCAAGTGCTGGGATTACAGGCATGAACCACCATGCCCGGCTGTGTTCACGGTTTTTTTTAAGGCCCCTGCCACTTGGAACCATCTATTCCCAGTTTTCCCACCTAATATCTTCTGACACTTCTCAGTCATTCCACGTCCCTCAGGTCCTCCTTTCAAGTCCTTCTAGGGGCCCCCATTTGCCCTCCTATTTACTTTCCAGTCTCTACCATTCCCTTTCTTTGTATTCTTTGCTCAATTTTTTCATTCCTTTTTTGTTTTTTCACAATAAAAACTTTATCTTTTAAAATGTTGAACAAATGATGTAGAAATAATGCAGAAAATCATGAGAAAGGAAATATAAATCATCTGAAATCCTACTGCCCTGAGATAACCACTATCGTAATTTTTTGTACCTTTCTGTGTGCTTACGCCCATACGTGCACACACATAGTATTACATAAACAGAATCACTAGTAAATGGCAGTTCCGTTTTTCCAGTTGCTCAGCCAAACCAGATGTCATTCTTAGATCCTCCTTTACTTGGGTGCCTTGTTCATAACAAATCTGTTATTCACTATTGCCCTTAGAGCTGATTTACGTGCCACACAGTAGTCAGTGTGATCCTGTTGAAATCCAGGACAAATCATTCTTTTTCTTACATCTTTTAATGGTTTCCTGCCTCACTTAAAATGTATGCTTGGCCCCCTGAATACCACTCTAACCTCATTTCATTTCTTCTACTTTGCCCTTTTCTCACACCTACCTCCAATTACACTGGCTTCTTTCTGTTCCTCACTTACAGCATTATTCTTTTGCCTTTGGGTCTTTGAATCTATTTATCTGCCTAGAACAGATAAATAGTGGTGAACCTATGGCACACATGCCACAGCAGGCTATTTGTTATTATTAAAAACTCTAAAAGGTTTGCCATCACTGGCTTAGAAAATCCTTTCCTTATCCTCATGCTCTATCCCTCACTACCTTTGGCACCTTTGGGTCTCTATTCAAATGACACATTGTTAAAGATATTATGTCTGACAGCTGTTCCTAAAATCATAGCTTACAGCTCACTCAGCCCAGCATTTTCTCTTGCTTTATTTTTCTTCATAACACTTATCGCTACATAATGCTTTGTCTATTTATTCATCTTATTTCCAAAATACATTAGATACTCAATGAGTATTTGAATATCAAAAAAATGCTTATCAAACATCCCTGTGTTCTTAAATTCCAAGTTAACTGACCTCCCACCATCCCAGGGTATGGGTTAAGGAATAAACTTTTCTGGACTTCAAGAGAAGTCCTGTCATTGAGCCTCCCACCCAGCCGAGTATGCCAGGGTAGGTACCATAGCTGTGGCCACTTTTCCTTCATAGGGCAAGCACAAAATAAATTAGGTCAGTAAGATTGGGGGAGTGGAAAACAGACTACTTGGACATGAGGAATTCCAGGGTTAGATATTTAGAGAAGATGTCTGGAAAAGCTATCTGCCTGGTGACTTTGGAGCCTAGAGGAAAGTAGTCTCCCCATCCATCACAAGGAGGGAAAGCCCCTATTTTATTGGAGGCTAAATTTGATTGTGGCCTCTTCCTGCTGAGAGATAGGGGAAGCCTGATTCCAAGTATCTTATCTAGGAAACCCCAATTTAGGTCCAAAGTTGGTTCCAAATGGTTCTTTTTGTCATACCATAGTTTAACAAGCATGTTCCTGTAGATGAAACAAGGGTAGTATTTGTTTTTTACCACTCAATACTCATTTAGAAGCATCTACACTATTATTTTCTGAATTGTTTCCTGTCACACAGATACTGCTGTGCTGTACACTGCATGGTGAAGACCAGGGAGGTGATCTGGGATAGCAGCTGGACTTAGATTAAATAAGAAAAAGTTGGGTATAGAGGTCTTATATTAGTCAGTGTCACAGATTATCTTGGGCTAAAAATAGGCACATTGGATAGAGATCATAAAAGAGACCTGTAGGGACATAAATCAGAGGCTGGGTCCACTTTGAGAGACTACCATTTGGGCAGACCTTGGCTCTGAAGGTAGGTTTAGAGCCCTGGCCCACACACTAGCAGTGCTGTACAGGAAGTTTGGTATGGTGTCTCCAGCTGGAACAAAGATCACCTGTTACTCTATTACTGGAATCCTCAATGAGATATACAATGTGCAAATCTGCCAAATCTTGCTTCTAGATGTTGGTGACATACCTTGTTTGAAATGTAAAAAACACCATAAAGATTTATGTACATAAAATATTTTCTTGATTTTATGAAAGGGATAAGCAGGCATGATGATATGATGACTTGATATGAAACTGGGTAATGCTTACAACGTTTTTAGAATTTTGTCATAGTTGGTGAAGACCATGCAAGGTTTTCTATTAAAAGTAATCTTGTGATTAATTCTTTTTATTTTTTTACCCTAACTTAATTTTTGAGAATTGAATTTTTTTTTTTTTTTTTTTGTGGGTACCTGGGGGTCGACCTCAGGACCTCGCGCACCAGCAGGCGCCTGTGCCTCTGAGCGATATCACCGGCCCCTTTTTCGTATGTGGGATCCGGGAGTCGAACTCGGGCCCTTGCACTTGCCGGGCAGGCGCTTAAGCCGCTGAGCCATCTCACCGGCCCCGAGAATTGAATTTTTAATTACACTGTCTCACTCAGTATGTGTAGATTTCAAATGAGATAAGTCATACAAGCAAATTAATGCTTTTATTTTGTGAAAAGACTCCTGATCATGATATACAAATATATATTTCATTATTTAGTGATGTACCTTTTTCCATTTCTAGAGTTATATTATTTATACCATCTATATAATATTATACCATATACATAATATTTCAGAATTTCACTATAATGACTCTGCCATAGGCTTATTTGTTAACTCTTTTCTGTTTTTTTGCCTTTAAATTCCTTCTAGAAAATAGCATACCTATTTCATACTATTTCAGGTAGCAGTGCTTCCTGAGTGATGGCAAAAAGGAGGGGTTAAGACCACATGGTCTGTCATTTCTGGATTCTGTCTTATACCTTGAATCTCATATTTGAAGTATCATAATCCAATATCTTTGAACATTTTTCCACAGGGCAGGAGGGGCTTAAATTGCAGTTCTATTTCAGCAGTCTTTCATTGGAGAATTGCAAAATGGGCTATAGAAAAATCATATTCTATAATGATGAGTTCCTCTATGTTAAGTGAAATTTCATTATAACACACTTTCAGCTAGTACTTGATCTGAATGAGGTATATCAGAAATACAGATCACAGTAAAGTTCCAATATATTTTATTTATCAACATCTTAATCATTGGGGACAAGATGTAAACTTATTTTTCTTTTTGGTATTCAACAGAGATCAGTAAATGATAGTTACTCCAAATGCTTTACAGTTGGTAATAAATTACAAAATGTTGCTAAGGGCCAAGATGAAGATTTTATGGAAGAAGTCATTTTTACAGATTTATTTGAAGTAAAAGCTGCTGAATATGAAGATTATCAAGAAAAACTAACAAAAGAGCAGGCAAATATTTTTGTGCCAAGTAGTTCCCCAGGTAATGTTCTTTTCCAATAAAATATTCAAGTCATTAATGAAACATATTTTAAGATAATACCTTCTTTGTATGCTGGATAAATAAAAAATGTTGATCTTAAGCTATTATAAGTTTTCTATGTTATTCTTCTGTTTTGGACTTTAATATCTAAGTTTTATTATTAAGTGGCCAACCAGTATAAACTGCCAAAAGGTATGATCCCACGCATTTTAGAAGATGAAGGATTATATATTCAGAAAAAGCCAGAAATATTTAAAAAGACCTGCAACAAAATGGAAAATCGCCTGCTTAAACTAAGTGAGGCAAGTGCACTAATTGACAAGTTATACTACTTATGCGTAGTGCATGACATTTATTTTTAGTGAAATATTTAATTACTATATTTCTTAAATATTTTTGATAGGGAAAGTGTTGGTTTGAAGAAAGTGGAGAAATAATGTCATTACCTTCACCTATTAGACAGTCATGGAATTTCAGATTAAACATAAGCAAGGAATCTTTAAATCCAGCACTAAAGACCATATACAAGAAGGTAACCAATAGCAGTTTATTTGTAATTATGGCTGGAATTCTTGTAATATCAATTATAACAAGTTTTTTTGTTTTAATTTTACCCTTTAAATATATTGAGTCTAGTAATATAACAGATAAACTATGATGAAATATTAAGCATCCCTTAAGATTATGTTTTTGAGGAGTATTTAATAACATGGAAAAATGCTCGAAATAAAATATTAAGTGAAAAAAGAAGAATCCAACATCAAAGCTGGTCCTAATTTTGAAAAAAATAATGAATGAATTAATGGTATTCAAGGTAACCACTATTATAACTTCTACCACTATAGATTACTCTTGCCTGTTAATTTTGCCTACTTTACATAAATGAAATCTAGATTATTCTATGTTGTTGTATGCAGTAGTTTGCTTTTTTAATGTGCAAAATTTCATTATATGAAATACATATATATTTACCCATTCTGCATTTGATGGCTATAAGTTACATCCAGTTATTAACTATTACTAATAACACTGCTATAAAACTTTTGTACATACGTTCTGATTATGTATATAAAGAGGTTTATATGTATATACATATAATGCATACATAGACAGATGTATTTGATTATGTATATAAAGATATATACAGAGAGAGAGAGAGAGAGAGAGAGAGAATGTCAGAGTAGAAATGCTAGTTACAGGTTTGTATGTGTTCGGTTTTGGTATATAATGCCAAACAGGGTTCCAAAAGTGGTTGTGGGAAATTATACACAGAGTGTAAGTGTGTGAGAGTTCCAGGTGTTTGATTTCTTGCCAACACTAGGTATTGTCTGTCTTTTAAATCATATCTATTATCGTGTACATAAACAGAATTGCATTAAGGTCTGCATGTTTGGGGACCTTTGTTTGGTCTTTGATTCACCGTTGCCCAGGTTTTTGTGCTTTTGGTGTAATACATGTACCTGGTTTTATTTTTTTATTTTTTATTTTTTATTTATTTTTTTTTTTTGTGGGTACTGGGGGTCGACCTCAGGACCTCACGCGCCAGCAGGCGCCCGTGGCTCTGAGCGATATCACCGGCCCTTTTTTCATATGTGGGTTCCAGGAGTCGAACTCGGGCCCTCGCGCTTGCCAGGCAGGCGCTTACGCCGCTGAGCCATCTCACCGGCCCCAGTACCTGGTTTTAGAAGTCTCCTTAATCTCCTCAAATCAACTATTGCTTATAACCAATATGTCAGGGAGTTTACCTCCCAAGAGAATTCATTTCAGTGTTGCACAGTTTTGTTTATTGTTTTATGTTGAATGAACATCTATTCCTCATCACTTCTACTTATTTGACTTTGATTGGTCATAGAGAACTCATAAAATACTTCACATATATGACAGCTCTTCAGAAACTTGAAGCCTACACTGACTTCCACTGGTAGCTTTTGCTGTCCAGTCTCAAGTCACTTCCTTTGAGTGTTGTAAGAAATTCCAACATCTCAATTACCCTTCTCCAGCTTCTGAGAACCACAGTTAGTAGATAATGAATATGATAGGGCCAGAGACAGTGGTTTATGTCATTCCAGTAGAAATCCAAAGCAAGTAAGCAGCACAGTTTTTCAATTAGTGCTGAATCTGATTAACAAGATAGGCATCTTTAGTTTAGGAACTTCAATTTCTAGAAATTCATTTGTAATTTTGTTGTTTAAAATGGAAACATTTTTCCTTGTGTGTGTGTGTTTTTTTTTCTGGTAATGATCAGTTCAGTTTACTAGCAGTTGATGAATCCCTAAGTTGGAGTCTGAGTTGACCCTTAAAGAACACGGATTTAGGAGAACCTCAAGATGGCGGATGAGTAAGAAGCAGGCAGCGAAACTCTCTCTAAAAGTTACCATTGGAACACGGGAATATAGCGACCCGGAAAGTGCAGGAGGGGGGGAGATGCCTCCCCGAAACCCAGAAAAGTTCTGAAGCGCAATCTGGGACCCCCGGCACCAGTGATGGGTGACTTCCAACAAAGAAGAAGGAAAGAAGGAGCAGACCGCACGCGCGCACCTTCTACTATCCCGGGAGTTGCAGCGCCGCGGAGGCTCAATTCTACGGACACACGGTGGCAGCTGGCGCCCAGGGAGCCCCCACGGAGGATCCTGAGACAGCGGCGGGGCAGGGGAGCAGCGGAGAACGGCGCTGACCGGCGGTGAGTGTCTCTCAGCCGCAGCTGCCCCGCGCTGGAGAGCGACCGGCCGGGCGCCATTGTGGGGGGTGTGGCGAAACTCAGAGCGGCTCGAAAACTGCTCTGGGAACTTGTGCTTCGGACAGGGCAGCACGGGGCCTCTCAAGCCCACGAAAGTGTGCTGAGGTCAGCAGGCGAACGAGACTGGACTCTCAGCCACACCTGTCCCGCGCCAGAGAGCGACTGGCCCAGCGCCATTGTGGGGGGCGTGGCGAAAAACCAGAGCGGCAGGAACCAGTGCAGGGAACCCGCGCTCCGGACAGCGCGCTGAGCCTCTGAGGCCCAGGGATCGTGAAAGGGCGCTGAGAGCGGAGGCGAGCTAGACTGGTCTCTGCCTGAAAGTACGCGCCTCTGCTCACCGCCCGCCAGAGGGCGCTCCTGGCTTACTGGGACGGACCTGCACAGAACAGGACTCTGTCACAAGGTACCTGCCTACAACAGAGTCAACACCTGGAACTGATTCTTTTTATTTTTTTTATTTTTTTTATTTTTATTTTTTATTTTTTTTTTTTCTCTCACTGATTTGTTTTTTGTTCTGGCGAAGGGTTTTTTTGTTTTTGTTTTGTTTTGTTTTGTTTTTTGGTGGGGCTTTATTTTTGATCTGTCTGTTTTATTGTTTTTATCTTCGTTTTTGTTTCTGTATGTGTATTTGCTCTTTCCTTCATTATTCTCTCTGGTTTTTTATATGAGTGTAAACAGCGCCTCTAACTTCTTTGTGATTGTGGTTGTGATCTGTTCTTCCTTTTATCCCTTCCTTCTCTTTTTACCACCTGTCCTCTGCACTAGTGTCCCAATTTTAGTGGGATCCCTTTTGGTCCTCTAACCTTACATCTAATTCCTTCCTCTTCTCCCAATACTCTATTTCCTCCTTAACTCATTTTAAATTTAAACTCCTCAGGGAAAAATTGACATACATAGGACTTGTATACTGCATATAATTTTTCTGGTGTGTTTTAGATTTTGTTATATAACCGCAACTCTATACAGCTAAAAGTGGTAAATAACTGGTTAGCTCAGTCTGTCATTTTCTAGGCTGTGTTTGATGCTTTAGTTAACATTATAGCCAAATGTGAAATAATTGTTCTAAACATCTTTCCTTCCTGATATTTCATGATTGAGATTGACTAAGGGACACAGAAAATACAGTGGCACAGTACCAAAGAATCAAGGACTGGGCCAAACAGGTAGCAACTTCGCATACCCAACGAATTGAAGAGGTAGGATCTGGCAGAAAGCTCAAAACCTAAAAGCAAGCTCCACTTGGAAGATACTGCAGAGAAGTAGTCATCTTCTAAAGATCTTAAACACTAGCAATAAAGTAACCTACTATAGGTAATTTGCAAACATCACCCCAGGAATTAAAGAAAGAAAAAATGAGACGACACTTAAACAAGATGCAACCACACACATCCAATTCACCAAAGGCAAACCTAGGGAGCAACGAGGTGGGACAATCCGAAAGCCACCCACCTGGCCTATCTGAAGTGGTAACAACAAAGCAACTGAATGAGGTTCTGGAAAAAATTAAAACAGAAATAATCTCACAGATAACTGCAGAGATAATGTCTACAATGAAGACCATGCTTAAGGACACTATAGCTGATACAGACAAAAAAATAGATGAACTTAAGAAAACTATAGAAACCATGAATGCTCAGCATAGGAAAGAAATGGAATCCATAAGGCAGATTCAAGCAGATATCCAAGAGATAAAAAATTCCATTGAAAGTATTTGTAGCAGAATAAGCCAATGCGAGGACAGGATCTCAGATATAGAAGACAGGCTTGCAATTAGTGATCATGAAATGGAAAAATTCTTAAAAATAGCAAGGGACCATGAAAAATCAATTCAGCAGCTGCTAGATGACTCAAAGATAAACAACTTAAGAATAATTGGAATAAATGAAAAAGCAGGAGATAGCATCAACGACATTAAAACCTTGTTCAAAGACATAATCAGGGAGAACTTTCCTGGAAGAGAAAAGGAATTTGACACCCCTATAAGTGAAGCTTTTAGAACACCAACTAGACATGAGCAAAAAAAAACTTCAGCCAGACATATTATAGTCAAGATCCCAGAAATTCAACAGAAGGGCAGAATCTTAAAAGCTGTTAGGGAGAAGAGACAAATCACCTATGAAGGAAAACCCATCAGAATCACAGCTGACTTTTCAGCACAAACCCTCAATTCAAGAAGAGCTTGGAATGATGTATTGCAAGCTCTAAAGGAAAATAATTTTCAGCCCAGATTGATGTACCCTGCAAAACTATCTTTCAAAATTGATGGAGAAATAAAATACTTTCATGACAAAGAACATCTGAGAAAATTTATGACCACCAAACCAGCACTCCAAAACGTTCTGAAGGACATTCTAGAAAGAGATAGGAACCCCAACAGAAGGAATCCACCAGGCAGGGCAAATAACTAAATAGCCGGAAAGCAGAAAAACAAAGAGTGGGAACCAACAACAGGAAAATATCATGACAAGTCAATACATATCAGTTTTAACCATCAATGTTAACGGTCTCAATTCACCAATCAAAAGGCACAGACTGGCGAAATGGATCAAGAAGCAAGATCCAACAATATGCTGTATACAAGAAACACATTTAATTCAGAAAGAAATTCATAGACTGAAAGTCAAAGGATGGAAAACAATACTCCATGCCACAGGAACCCAGAAAAAAGCAGGGGTAGCTATTCTTTTTGCAGACAAAGTGAACTTCAAGCCAAGAAGGATTCAGAGAGATAAAGACGGTCATTACATCCTTGTAAAGGGAACAATCCAAGAGGAAGAGATAACGATCATAAATATATATGCGTCAAATACCAATGCACCCAGCTATATAAAACAAGTACTAAAGGACATGAAAAATCAAATAAGCACTAATACAATTATATTGGGAGATCTCAATACTCCACTGTCACAAAAAGATAGATAACTGGACAGAAAATCAATAATGAAATAGTAGAACTGAACCAAACTTTTGAACAAATGGACTTAGTAGATGTCTACAGAGTGTTCCATCCCACAACATTAGAATACACATTTTTCTCAGCTGCACATGGGACGTTCTCCAAAATAGACCACATACTAGCTCATAAAACCTGCTTAAGTAAATGCAAAGGAATTGAAATTATCCCATGCATATTATCAGACCATAGTGCAATGAAACTGGAAATCAATGGCAAAAGAAATTACAAAAACTCCCTAAACACATGGAAATTAAACAGCATCCTCCTGAACAACCAATGGGTCACAGATGAAATTAAAGAAGAAATTAGTCACTTTCTACAACTGAATGATAATGACAGTACAACATACCGGAACTTATGGGATACAATGAAAGCAGTCCTAAGAGGGAAATTTATAGCATTAAATACTTATATCAGGAAAATAGAGCAAGCGCAAATAAACAACTTAAGGGTGAACCTCGAGCTTCTAGAAAAAGAAGAGCAGGTTAAGCCAAAAGCCCGTACAAGGGAGGAAATTATAAAGATCAGAGCAGAAATTAACGTATTGGAGAATAAAAAAACAATACAAAGAATCAATGAAGCAAAAAGTTGGTTCTTTGAAAGAATAAATAAGATTGACAAACCCTTATCCAACCTCATTAAGAAAAGAAAAGAAAAGACTCAAATCCATGCAATTGAAAATGAAAAGGGTGATATTACGACGGACCCTGCAGAAATCCAGAAGATCATCTATACCTATTTTGAAAATTTATATTCTACTAAGATGGAAAATGCAGAAGAAATGGACAGATTCCTAGATTCGTATGAATTACCAAAGCTAAATCAAGAAGATTTAAAAATCCTAAATAAACCAATATCAGCCAATGAAATTGAAGATGTAATTAAAAACCTCCCAACAAAGAAAAGTCCAGGCCCTGATGGATTCACTGCCGAATTCTACAAGAAATTTAGAGAAGACCTAACGCCCCTAGTTCTCAAACTTTTCAATGAAATTGAAAGGGAAGCAATACTCCCAAATTCATTCCTGGAAGCAAGCATTACCCTGATACCAAAACCAGAGAAGGACCCAACTAAGAAAGAGAACTACAGGCCAATCTCCCTAATGAACATAGATGCAAAAATCCTTAATAAGATACTGGCAAACAGAATCCAACAAATCATCAAGAAGATTATACACCATGACCAAGTTGGATTCATCCCAGGGATGCAGGGATGGTTCAACATACGTAAATCAATAAATGTAATACAGCATATTAACAGAACCAAAGACAAAAATCACATGATCATCTCAATAGATGCAGAAAAAGCTTTTGACAAAGTCCAGCACCTTTTCATGATAAAAACCCTACAGAAAATTGGAATAGAGGGTCTTTATCTCAATCTGGTAAAAGCTATCTATGACAAACCAACAGCCAATATTATACTAAATGGCCAAAAACTGAAAGCCTTCCCTCTAAAATCAGGAACAAGACAAGGATGTCCACTGTCCCCACTCTTATTCAACATAGTTCTGGAAACTTTAGCCAGAGCGATTAGACAAGAGAAAGAAATAAAAGGAATAATGATTGGAAAGGAAGAAGTTAAATTATCATTATTTGCAGATGACATGATACTCTACACAGAAGACCCCAAAAACTCCACTAAAAAACTGCTAGATTTAATAAGCAAATTCAGTAGTGTAGCTGGATACAAAGTCAATACTCAAAAGTCAATAGCCTTCCTGTACACAAATAACAAACTTACTGAAAGAGAAATTAGGGAAACAATACCTTTCACAATAACATCCAAAAAAATGAAATACCTAGGAATCAACCTCACGAAGGATGTAAAAGACCTCTATACTGAAAACTACAGTACTCTGAAAAAGGAGATTGAAGAGGATATCAGAAAATGGAAAGATATCCCTTGCTCCTGGATAGGAAGAACCAATATAGTGAAAATGGCCATACTTCCAAAATTGTTATACAGATTTAATGCAATTCCAATCAAAATTCCAACAGCATATCTCACAGAATTAGAGAAAACAATCCTAAAATTCATTTGGAATCAGAAGAGACCTAGAATAGCAAAGGCAATTCTGGGCAACAAAGGCAAGGCAGGGGGCATCACTATCCCCGACTTGAAATTATACTATAAAGCTACTGTGATAAAAACAGTGTGGTACTGGCAAAAAAACAGACCTGAAGATCAATGGAACAGATTAGAAGATGCTGAAACAACCCCAGACATACTAAGCCACCTTGTCTTTGACAAAGGTGCCAAACACATTCGCTGGAAGAAAGATAGCCTCTTTAATAAATGGTGCTGGAAAAACTGGCTCTACACATGCCGAAGATTAAAACTAGACCCATATCTTTCACCATGCACTAAACTAAATTCAAAATGGATCAGAGATCTAAATATTAAAACAGAAACATTAAATCTGCTGGAAGGTAGGATAGGTAAAACCCTTGGAGACATTGGTGTAGGCAAAGACTTTATGAATAAAAACTCAACCGCACGGGAACTATCCCAAAGAATCAATAACTGGGATCTCATCTTATTAAAAAGCTTTTGCACAGCAAGAGAAACCACCAACAGAGTGAAGAGACAACCCACAATGTGGGAAAAAATGTTTGCCAGCTGTTCCTCAGACAAAGGATTACTATCGAGAACATATAAAGAACTCAAAAAAATCAGACCTCCCAAATTTAAAGACCCACTCCAAAAATGGGCATCTGAGATGAATACACATTTCTCAGATGAAGAAATACTAATGGCAAACAAATATACAAAAAAATGTGCAACATCACTAGTCATTCGAGAGATGCAAATTAAAACAACACTGAGATACCATCTTACCCCAGAAAGAATGGCTACTATTAAGAAATCAACTAACAACAAATGCTGGAGGGGCTGTGGGGAAAAAGGAACCCTTCTTCACTGTTGGTGGGAGTGTCGACTGGTACAGCCACTGTGGAAGTCAGTGTGGAGATTCCTCAGAAAACTAGGGTTGGAGGTCCCATTTGACCCAGCTATTCCCCTTCTGGGCATCTTCCCAGAAGAATTAAAAACATCGTACCACAGCGATATATGTGCACCCATGTTTATAGCAGCACAATTTGTAATAGCCAGATCTTGGAAACAACCCAAATGCCCATCAACTGAGGAATGGATAAGAAAGATGTGGTATTTTTATACAATGGAGTACTATTCAGCCATAAAGAAGGATAAACTGGAGACTTTTATAGGTAAATGGATGCAACTCGAGAAAATATTCATAAGTGAAATAAACCAGAAGCACATGTGTAAGCATCGTATTATCTCTCTAGTATGAGAAACTGAAAGAGTAAATAAGATCCAAAATGTACAATAGATATGGTGAATCAAAAAGAAACTGGTAAAAAGGAAAGAGAGACTGGAATAGGGAAAGGAAAGAAGGGAAAGGGAAAAAAAATTGTATATATATATATAAGATGGTTAAGATAGATACACTACCATTTTTACTTAGTTCATTGAAGAGTAAGGTTTGTGCCAATAATGTTTGGACAATTGAATGCTAATGTCTTGTGTCCTGAATAACTAACTTAAAGATAGTAATATGTAATGTATTAACCATTGTTACCCTCCTATTATGTTGTTTTGAAAATTTGTTCTTCTTTTGATTTGTTTTGTTTTCTCTTCTCTTTAAAAAAAAAAAAAAAAAAAAAGAACACGGATTTAATAGATATGAATTAAAGTAAAACAAGCCTTGTAGCCATTTGCCTACCTTCTTGAAATGCAAGTGAGGAAGAAGGGAAGCTTCCTAGCTCAGGAAATATTTAGCTACTATACTGGTACCCTATATTCCTTGAGGGGCGTTGTTCCGTTCACATCTAGTTTGGGGTGGAAAACAGTTTTTTCAGCATAACGACAAGTGTAATAACACTGTCACAGACTAGACAGTATATGTCTTAGTTCATTTTTCTGTTGAAAATAATAGAATACCATGTACTATGTGAGTTATAAAGCGTAGAGGTTTATTTTGGCTCATGGTTTTGTGCCATGGTTGAGGGACTGCATCTGATGATGACATTTTTGCTGGCAGGGTCCTGAGAATGGCACAAGGCATCAAATGGCAAGAGACAGGGAC
The DNA here is from genome assembly GCA_028451465.1 of Erethizon dorsatum. NCBI lineage: Eukaryota > Metazoa > Chordata > Mammalia > Rodentia > Erethizontidae > Erethizon > Erethizon dorsatum. Next base: position 121,451,793 of record CM051822.1, on the reverse strand, counting down.
TATGCCAGACCCAAAGAGACCCAGCAAAATTGGCTTTTATAGCAGACACACTCTTGTGATAACCCTTTAACCTACTAATCACATTCATGGGTTAATCCATTCATAAGGCCAGAGCCCTAATTACTTCTTACAGGTCTCACCTGGTCCTATCTCTAAATATCTCATAGTGGCAGTTAAATTTCAGCATGAGTTTCAGAGGAGATAAACCATACCACATGCCATTTTATACTAGACTGATCCAGAGAGATAAACCATAGCACATGCCATTTTATACTAGACTGATCCAGAGAGAGGGCTGTTTGTTTGTCGTTTTGTTTTGTGGTACTGGGCCTTCTCACTGAGCTACCTCTCCAGCCCTTCATTTATTTTTTAAGAGAAGGTTTCCTTAAAAACCTTAAAAATCTTTCTCAGTTGCCAAGGCGTGGCTTCAATTTGGATCATCCTGCCTCAGCCTCCCAGAGTGCTGGGATTACAGTCATGTGCCGCTATGCTCCACTTCATTGTCTCCTTCTTAGATAGATTCATCATGGCTCTTACTGGGAGTGACTAGAAATTGATCAATTTGGCTAGACAGGCAAGAATTAGGCTGCACATGCTAAGTAACTCACCAACCTTCTCAAATTACATCATTAAAAATGAATCATATTAGTATTCAAATATATGTGCTTAAATTCAAAATGGACTAAACCATCCATGAATAATTTTGCATATAATCTAGGCCTACAGACTTTCACCAATTTAGGGACAATCTAGTATTCAGATAGAGACTATCTCTCTTAGTCAATTTCCCATCTCTGGGACAAAAATACCAACACTAACAACTTAAAGGAGGAGCAGTTTATTTTGGCTCACACTTTCAGTCCATAGATAGCTTGTTCTAAGGCACTAACAGGATGGCAGAGGGACATGATGGAGGAAAAGGTGCTCAACCCATAGTAGTCAGGAAGCAGAAAGAGAAGGGGAGGGAGGGAGATACACCTTTCCAGGTCACCTCCCACCCAGTGACCTGCCTCTTCTAACCAGGCCCCACTTTGAAACAGCATATTCAGCTACAATTTTATCAGTGGATTAATCCACTGATGAATATAGTGCCCCCATAATCCAGTAACCTTCCAAAAGCCCCACCTCTGAACACATGAGACTTTGGGGCAACATTCTAGATCTAAACCATAACACTGTCTCATGTACAAAAAGAAACACTTTCCTTATGCAGCATTTGTTTAGATGAGTGAGTTGCTTCCAGGGAATATTCTAGATGATTACAAATATATTCATTTAGAAACAGTGCTTTGCTAAATCATTAGTGTTTAACTCTGGCCCACAGATGATCATTATACCATGTTAAACAAACTCAACCCAAAACTTGTTAAATTTGTCATAGTGTTTCTATAGGAAATTATTTTTGGTTCCATAATTCGAAAGTCCAACTTCCACCAGTAAACAACAGTAAGGTAGATGACAATAGTTTACAGCAAGGTGACTAAAATGCTGTAATACAAATATGTTTTATTAAATTAAAGGCTGTAATCAATTTCAAAGAAGATAATTATTGTTTTTGCTTTTCTGTATTATTTTTCTACAATTGACATGCTACTTTTATAAGGAAAAGTTACTTGTAATTTTTGAAAGAGCATCAGGTTAACATTGTCTATATTTTTCTTTAAAAGGCAATAAAATCTGACATTGGAAGTTCTTTTAGGAACAAAATGGAAGGGCAAAGGGAAATGTACCAATTAGATCTCAACATTATTGGTTTGCAATTTAGCCATCATCCTCTATTCAATCAAGAACAAGTGTTATGTGCTAGGCTGCTGCAACTTTATGAATGTTTTCAGGACAGGCAGCAACAGAATTTGCCTCAGCTACTTTATGAAAAGGTGAGAATGGACTTGTTGTATTTCAGAGCTGAACATTTAGTATGAAAAAGGAAAAGTTCTTAGTATACAGCAACACTTTTCCTTGGTATTCTTAATCAGTTAGAATGGTGATTTGAGTTTAGTTTTCCTGAAGGAAAAAAAAAAAAAAACAAACTAAAAAAAAACCTGAGAGTTGACTTGCTGGGGAGACAGCCTCAAAAATCCTGCAGTAATTTTTATCACATATACATTATTTACTGATCAGTAATATTGTTGTTTCTATGGCTTCGACTTAAAAGAACCATGTCCTTTTTAAAGTTTTGTAATAGAGTATTTTGGTAAGAATATTGGAGGTCTTGAGTTTCATGTCAAATTGAAGAGTCTTGGTCTGAGATAAGCAATCCGATTTGTCATTTAATGGCATTATGAAGACTCTGTATAAATTCTGAGGAGGAATCAAAAGAGTTCCCACTAATCATTTTCACAAACCTATACCTGTCATTTAGACTCTGCTGGTTTACTGATACATGAGCATTTTGTTAACTGGTGCTCTCTCTGACAAGGTGTTTTGATAGATTTCATTCATCTAATGAGTACATGAAAAATAATCCTAAAGTTTCTGTATATAAGTACTCTAATGAAACAAAATTGTTATTACTAGATAATATTGTTGGAAAAATTCTATAAAGTAGAAATCTATAAACAAGTTACTTGTTTTGCACTACTGGGGATTAAGCCCATTTTAAATTAAATACCTTGTAAGATATTTTGACATTTAATTCTGATGGAGTTACCAAGACATCCTTAGGCAATCAGTGTTCTGCTAACCAAGAAAAATGATCATGTAAGGGCAGCCAGTAGTATCTGATACATGACAGACCAAAATGTAAAGATACTTTTCTATATATTATTGTAGTGTGTGTGTGTGTGTGTGTGTGGTGTGGCGTGGTATGTGTGTAATTTCTAGCCTTTTCTTCTATCTAGAGTTTATGGCTGTGTCTTGGATGAAGTTGGGTTCCAAATCAGTTTTTCTCCTAAGAGATTAGACAACTAGCCAAAGAATAATTTTTGTTTTTCTGTATTTAAATTCTGTACTTAATTTACATATTACATAATTATTATATAATAATTTACATAATTTCTGTACTTAAAGTACTGCCTTTAGAATAAACCAGCTGCACATCTTATTTATATAGGTTTAAAAATTATTTATTCTATAGATGTACTGGTCTAGTCCTGCCCTGCTTTCATTATTATGTTTAATTATTAAATCATGATCTGTAGTAGAATAATTGCCTTTTCATTATTGTGTTTTCAGAATGTTTTGGATACTCTTAATGGATTTGATCTTCTATGCAAACCTCAGAATTCACTTGTCACCCTATATTTAACCTTATTACCATTTTATTGTGATTGCACTATATTGTTGCATTGTGAAAGAAATTTTCTCTCTATAAAAATTGGGTTTCCTTAGCCAAGAATTGAGTATTCCTATTTGTTTGGGTCTTTTATGTCTTCCAGTTGGAAAGTTGGTATCAGTTGACTGTAGTCACCTCTGGGACAGATTTCTCCTGCAAGAAGTTTAGGGTGTAGTTTCCTTCAGTTTTATTTCTCTATGAAAGTATGTTTAAGATAACTGTTTTATACCTTCCACAGTGTATCTTCTTTCTTGATTTTATGTTTTCTTATTTTCCTATGTTATGTGTTACACTTTCATGGAGAGACATACACATAGTTATCAATATAGGTATATAAATATGGATGTGATAATGGTAATGTCTTTATGGATAAAGACAGGTATCTTTTCTCTTACTATGGAGTTTTAAGTGGAAGATAAAGTAGATACTTCTGCTCAATCTGCCGTCTTGATCTAACGGCATTTTTTTAAATCAACTGATGAATTGATTGCCTAGTATGTTGAAGGTATGATGTTTTGCTTGGGTAGATATTCAGGATCTTCTTAGTTCTGCTCCAAACTGCTTATATGAAAATATATTTTGAAAGACAAGACAGTAATGTACAAGAGAGTACTACATTTGTGCTTAGACCTACAGATGAATTGCAGTAATGCTTACAGGTGGTTGTAATATACCAAAGAGCTCTTTTCTTTGTTATAGTTGAAAACACTGACAAATGCTACCCAATCAGTGAAAGAAAACTTTGAAATAACCCAGCTTATCAGAAAGTCTTTACAAGATTATTATTGGCAAATAAGGTAGGTTTCGAATCATTCATGTATTCGTCTAACATTTATTAACTTCTTTAGATAAAGCACTACACTTGCTATAGAAGATGTAAAATAAGAGAAGTACAAGATCCCTAACCTTTAGGAAATTACACAAATGGTTACAGTCTTTCTTAAAGACTCATGTTTGTGTAAAAATATTTCACAGAAGCGCCATGAGAAAGCAGTTGTGGTTTTAATATCCACTAATTTTTTTAGGTTTTCTAAAAATATTTGTTGAAGAAAGTTAGTATGAGTTCACCAATATTTCTAAATGGATTTGGATGATATTAATCTCTGGTGTTTGTATATATTTGAAAATTAGTGCACATTTACATATGTATGAGGTACATAATTCAGTCTAAAGATATGATTCTATGAATATATGAATTTTAGGACCCCTGTCTAAAAAAAACCCATGGTTTACAAGTTGAGAAATACTGGCTTATAAACTAGTTGAGAGAAGTTATCATAGTATGAAACAATTAGGAAGCTACAAAATGAAGCATAATAATGTGTCAAGGAAGTTTCAAAAGTAGGAAAGCTTATTTGGAAGATAACTTATTTGATAGAAAGTTCAATTGTACACAAAAATATATATATGAAAGTGATTTGCTAGGTGCAAAAAATTTCTGACTCCCTGCCCATTGACCTGACATGATTCTACAGACCCTTAGCCATGAGACAACAAATAAATGATCGGTTTCCTAGAACAACCTTTAAAACGCAGATAATATTATTTGAGAAGTTTAGCATATTCCTTTAAACAAGGCCTGGCATGAGATGAGTACTTAATAAATACTAGCTGAATAATTGAAAAGAATCAGTATTTACAACACAATAAATTGGTGTTATTTATATTAACTAAAATTGAAGGCCATTGATATAATGAACACTGAACAAGTAAACTTTGATGTAAGAAAAAGAGAAAAGTTGGCTCTAGATGGTGTTCAGTACTGGTAGGTAGGGGTCCATTACAGGGGGTGGGATGAGGTACTGACTAGGTAATCACATTTATTAAAACAGAAAAATAACAATGTAATAAATTTTTTTTTTTTATTTTAAAGAGAAGAAAAAACAAAACAAATCAAAAGAAGAACAAATTTTCAAACAAACATAATAGGAGGGTAACAATGGTTAATACGTTACGTATTACTATCTTTAAGTTAGTTATTCAGGACACCAGACATTAGCATTCAATTGTCCAAACATTATTGGCACAAACCTTACTCTTCAATGAACTAAGTAAAAATGGTAGCCCCTGTAATAAATTTTGATTCAGGAAAATTTGAGTTTGTGATTTAGAAATGCTACAAAGGATAGATTTTGGACACTTGAAAAACAATGTATTAGAAGAGATGTGCACATGAAAAACAATTAAAAATGATACACATGTACTTAAACTTTAATGACTGTCTACTAGGTTTCTGGCACCCACAATTACCTGGTACCTAGAAAAGATGTCTCCAAGTCATTTATGACTCCTCTTTTTGCTGCTTCTCTCATTCTTCATGTCCAACTAGTAACCACATTCTTTTACTCTGTAATTTTTAAAATCTCTCTTCCATCCTGTCCTTGCTCTCCTCTGCATTCCCACCAGTTCTGCTTACTTCAAGCACTTATCTTCCAGATGGACTACTTAGTCTGCTAAAATACCTCTCTTTAAACCATGCTCCATTCTGAAACCAGAGTGAGTTTGCTTAGTAAATAAAACCTCATTAATGATTCCCCCTACCTTCAAAATAAAATTCAATAGCTTTAGCATGATCTGTAGTCCCTTGTATAATTTCACTCCTGCTTGCCTCTCCAGCCTCATGTTAGGGGCCCTATGCCTTGGAACTTTATAGTTCAGTGTCCTAAATGGACCATCTTAATACCTGTATATTGGGTTTTAATGCCTTTGTTTCTAGAATGTTCTTTCATTTTTTTCTGTCTAATACTTAGCATACAAAATTTATTTCAATTTTATGTCACTTTTTCAGGGATGCTTTTATGTACCCATTAGATTAGACTAATATATATATATATAGAGAGAGAGAGAGATCTCCCCATAGCACTTTGTATTTCCCATTTCATAGTTGTCATCACATTTATAAGTGCTTGTTCTGTATTCTTCATTTAGATAGTAGTTGCCAGCACCTAAAACAATTCCTGCCACATAATAAATATCTATTATGTATTTATTGGTTTGAAATGAGTACTATTCTTTATGAGTACCCATAATCTTATGAGGTCTTTGTCTACTATTGCCTACCATTCTGTTATTTATGATCAAATTCTAGGTTGTGTAGATTTCTAATACAACATTTATAACACTTTATTGCATTGATTAATTTACATATCTATAAGCTTCTTGAATCCATAGAGCATGTCTTCTCACCTCTTTACCCATCCTTTGCCAGCACAATGCCTGGCACATATAAGTACTGAATAATTGTTTAGTGAATGAGTGAATGAATGAATGAATGAATGAAAATAGGCTTCTGTTTCTAGCAGTATAGTAGCCTAGATTTCCTGAATAGGCCTCCCAGGGTAAACAACTAAGATGTCAAATGAAATACATAATTTATCTTTATAAACAAATTGCTGAGATAGCAGGAACATAAGGAATATGCAGAAGCCAAAAACAAAGTGAAAGGAAAAATCCTAGGATATCAGAAACAAAACCATCTTTTACACTGAGGATACTTCCTACCTAGTAACCTTAGCTGTCATTCAAGTGGCTTAATAGAGTTTGAAGGCAAAAAATAAAGAAAGTTTAGACTAATTGGAAATTCTAATAAAAAGTACTATATAACAGGTATTAAACCTCAAAAAGGAATTAAAAGGGGATGACAAAGAAGCTTGTCTTTGACCTTGACACTAACAGGGAAAATTTTTCTTTGAAAATTCATAATCAGAAACAAAACAATTCAGAATTGTGACCTGAATTAGATTTATTTATTTATTTATTTTTAAAATTTTGGTAGTCTTGAGGATTGAGCCTGGGGCATTCTGCCACTGAGCTACACCCCCAGCCCTTTATCTATTTATTTATTCATTCGTTCTTTTAATTTTTTGTGATACTGGTGATTGAACCCGCGGCTACAACCCCATTCAGATAGAATTGCATTAAATTTCCCAGATGGACCTCAAGCTTACTGTCCTGCTTCAGCCTCCCAAAAACTAGAATTTTTGCTTTTTTTTTAAATATGCGGGTACTGGGAGTTGAACTCAGGACCTCGCGCTTGCCAGGCAGGCACTTATGCCGCTGAGCTATATCACCGGCCCTCCAAATAACTAGAATTTTTGGCATGAGCCACCGTACCCAGCTCAGATTTAGAATTTAACTTAGTATCATCCCAGATTGGTAGTGATAACAAACAACTGGCAAACCAAATATATACTCTTTCTGGAAGACCACGATTTTAATCCTAGCTCAGGGATTATTCATAGATATGATATTATAAGGAACACAGGCTTATAGTAAAATATTCATAACCTCTTCTGTTGCAATTACACAAAGATACCAGGAGGAAGAAGGAGCACCAATAGTTGAGACTCATAAGCAAAGGCTTACGAAATATAATGGAATTATCAAATGCATAATATAACTTTGTTTAACATGAGTTAAAAATAAAAGGCATTGTTGAAAATATCTCCAAATAAGATATAGTTCTGGGAAGATAGAAAAGGACCTTACTGTCCAAATATTGGGGGTCTATGCTGTTATCACTGATTACTACTTCTGATTGCAGAAGTGCAAAGAGATGGAAGCCTTTGTTGTTTTACCTTCCCTCATTGTTGCAAGCTCCTCCTCTAGCTCCTTTCAAGTTCTCTTGAAATTCTGACATCCTAAATTGGAACCAGTCCCACTGTAGTGGCTTTGGAGCCACCCACATAGAACTTACTTGGTGGCAAAATAAAAGTTGTGGGTGCCTCAAACTGTACCAAAGCAAGCAAAAGCAACAAAAGGGCATGTATTACCTGGTTTGCAGTTTCTATTTCATACATAGTGAAGTATTAGTCAGAAATTAACTAAAATGTTACATAGATTGCAAGAACAATTATCAAAATGTATGGGCTTCCTACCTCTTTTCTTTTATTGTTGTTTTCTTCCAAATCCTTCTCTCTTTGGTACCTAGTATCTTGTGGAATTCTAGTTAAGAGTATTTCTGTTTTTGGGAGAATTTGCGTTTTAACAGAGCATTTTTAAATAGTGAAAAAACCTTTAAAGAATGGGTTTTTTAATGGTAAATTCTTAAAATGTTTTAAATAAGACAGGTACAATGGAAAATAAAGTGGAGGTTCAGATAAATCACTCTAAAATATTCTCCAGACCATTTTAATAGCTGAGAGTTCTAACTAACAGGCATATTTTTGATTTTGCCATTATTGTTGCAGTAATACAAAACAGCTATATAACTTAGAGCTGGAAAAGGACCTCTCCCTGCTACACAGTATATTACAGACCTGGAAACAGATTAAGTCCCTTAGACAACGGCAAGGTTTTACAAGCACTACAATAAAGTTACTGTTTCAGAGGTAAGAAGCTGCTTTATTTGCTCTTGTCTCCTAAGGAACTGCTTATGAATAATGGAAAGCCATAGTAACTGAGGAAAAGATCTAGAATCTACGCAACTATTCCATGTGATCAGCAAAGGACTTATATCTTGAACAAGTCGTACACTCTAAGAAGACAACCCAATTTAAAAGTGGACACAGGCTTTGAAAAACACTTCACTAATGAAGGTTTAAGGATCGCAAATGAGCACATGAAAAATTCTTGGTCATGACATCATGTCATGTCAATAGAGAAATGCAAATTAAAACCAGAATGAAATACTACTACATACCTGTTTGAATGCCTAAAAGATATTAACAACTTTTGTCAAAGATCCTGAGCCAAAGACACTTTCATTTATAGTTAGTGGGAATACAAAATCATATAGCTACCTTGGAAACACTTTGGCATTTTTAAAAAACATAAACCTGATGACCAAATTCCAAGGTGAAGCGTATTTTAGGTAATTGGATGAAGTTGTAAAAACATATGTACTGGAAGCGATAATTATAATGCAAACCCAAATTTGTTAATCACTTAAGCTGTTTGTGAACTCAAAGTGAAATAACTAGTTCTCTCCCCACAACCTGTTATCCTGGGTCTTTTCTTTTTCAAAACTACAAACTTTTCATATAATTTCAGGGAATTAGGAAATATGTGTCTTTTGTCGATTGTTTTGTGCTGCAGGAGATTTTGTTTTGTTTTTTTGTGGTACTGTCGTTTGAACCCAGGGCCTTCAAAATGAGCTATATTCTTTTAAATTAGAGACAAGTTCTCACTAAATTACACAGACTAGGCTCAAGCTTGCAAGCCTCCTGCCTTAGTCTCCTAGAGTGCTGACATTATAGGTGGACCTGATTTAAGGAGTGCTGAGTTTATAAACCTAAGCTCAGCATAGTTCATATACTTCTAAATTAATGTAAACTTGATGACTTGCTCCTAATCTTTTAAACCAATTTGTCACACCCATGTGTCATGAACTCCTGAGCAATGAAGAAGAGCCACAATGTCATAAGATTCCCAGAATAGTGGTTCTGGATCCGTATTGTCTACTCTCTACCAAATCTTGTTCCCATTACTTTGAACTCCAGTCTCACTTGAGGCCCTTCATATTTGTTCTTCATGACATTTAATTATTCAACTTTCCCACTGGATTTGGGCTTAGATTCATCTCTCCAGACTGCTTCTTCCTGGATACCACTGAACTAAATCCCACAGTCTCAGTGACTAGATTGGCACTAGAAGGATTAGCCTTCAGTGATCCTAAGTTGGAGCATTTGCCATTCAAAGTATCCTTCTGATCAACTAGAAAAGCAGTATGTTTGAAGATGGTTCTAGGAACTCTGTTTCCTGGCCAGCTTTGTCACTCTTGACCTAACAACAAGCCTGATCCTTTTGGACCCTAACTGAATAAACTTGTAGAAAGTGTATTTATGATAAGAAGGACTGATACCTACACACTGAGCTCAGGTTATCTTTCCTTCATATGTTTGTTTTGAGACATATTGACTTTGCTATGACTTTAAGATTTTCCCAAATAAAGCAACTGAGAGGGCAGCTGGATGTATGGGATGTGATAAAAATGAAAATATGAAATTCTGTAGCTCAGTAATTGTAATTGAAGCCATGGTGTACAGCAACTACTTAGGGAAAAGGTAAAAATGAGATGAGAAGAAAACCAAGGACTGAGACTTGAGACACTGCATCAATTGGTTTGGAAAAGGAGGATAAATCAGAGGAAGCACTGGTTAGAGCAGTGGTGGCACACCTATGGCACATATGCCGCAGCAGGCCCAAAGAGCCCTCTTTTGTCACAGGAGCCAAATTCCCCCAGCCAAAGTTTGACAAATTATCAGCATGCATACAACAGCAAAGATCACATTAATTGTGTAAAAACATGCCAAATGCAAACTTTTACCTTTCAGTAAAAAGCTTTTTGTATCACTGAAAGCTCTGTTATTGTGTTTTTCTTTTAAGATAAAAGATGTTAATGAGTTAATGAGGTTTTTTTCTAAATTAAAGTCTCAGTATTCAGGTTTAATTGCAGTATTGGAACTTTGTGATAAATAAGTGGGTTTGGGATTGCAGTTTGGGCCATCAGTCTCTGAAATGGTTCACCATCACTGGGTTACAGCCTTTCACCACAGAAGCAAAGAAAAGAAAGCACTGTATTTTAAGCAGGGGAAAGTCATTGACAATGCTTAATGCTTCTACAATACCAATTAAGTTCAGGACTAAAAATGTCCATTAGATTTCCTGATATGGAGATTCATGGTAATTTTAGTTAAAGCAAGTTTTACGAAGTGACAGTGGCAAAAATGGGCTGGCAGGAAGTTGCAGATATAGCCCCATCTTCTCATTTTGGCAGGAAACTCTCTTTGTCAAGTGTTAGCATATTGATCACTTCCTTAGGATATAAAATAAATTGTTGTAAACGATTGGTTGTGTGTGAACGTGTGTAGGTGTGTGTTTGCATTGTGTCTGTTTTGGCAAGACCTCCTACAAGTCTCAAGTACTTCCATTATTTCTGCTTTAAATAATTCTATTTATTACTAATTAGGATAAAAATGAATAAATGTGATGAGCAAGAACAAGCACAAATGTCAGAAGTGTTTGAGACCAAAAAGAAAACAGAAGGAAAAGTACTTAAGAATGAAGAAAAGCAGGAGGTATTTATATCACAAAGTAACATTCAGTTCCTCTTAGTTATAATATTTCACTGTTTAGTAGAATTTTGGTATTTGTAACAGATACTTAACAAAATGACAAATATAAGAAATAGAAGTTTACTTTTAAGAATAGTTGTCCTAGATGATCAATGTACACAGTAAATTGTGTATTTTTTTTGTTTCTAGAGCTTCTCATTTTTAGCTTCTGAAGTTGAAGAAACAGAAATGGAAAGAATGAATCCAATTACCTTGAGGCCACAACTTTATTTCACAGCGGAATTAACAAACTTATCCAACTGTTCACTGTAAGCATTTTTAAACAATTATGTTTTCATTATATATTGCCTATTAATTATGTTGTTCTTAATAATAATAATGTTAGATTTCTTGGATGGATACCATATACCAGACACTCTGCTAAGTGTTTTTTAATTTACATGTTCACATTTAATTGTCACCATAGCTCTATGGAGTCTTACATTATCCTTATCTTAGAAGTGAGGGAACTGGGTCTTTATGGAAGGTTAAATAGTCCAAGATCACACATTTAATATGTGCCTGAGCTGGGACATAAACCAATTTACCTTGCCATGTCTTCTGTAATAAGCTTAATACATCGATCACTTTTTAAAATTTTGTGATGGCAATAAATTTTTACTCAGGTATAGATAGGAAACATATAAAGTTACAGTAAAAAGAAGGCGGAAGAAGGGGGGAGAGGATGAGAGAGGAGGAGGAAAAGATTGTACCATCACCTTTCCTTGTTAAAGGATTTTTGGCTCTCAAAAAAACTCTTCCGTGTAACTTTTTTTGGAGGGCTATGAATAAGTTTACAGAATCTGCCCCAGAACTGTAGCTGTCATAGTCTCCCTTCCATTTACCATGGTAACCAATAAAGGTTATTTGTACTGTAAACCAAACAAAAAAATTATTCCACAGCAAGAGGGCCCTCCAGACAATTTCCTTCTTTGATAGTACAAACCTCATCCCTTCCCAGTTGTAACTTCTTCCTTGAACTATACACCTAAGACTAATGCAAAAGCACACATCATGCATACTCTCATTTCTCTCATCTGCTAGGACTATGGATCTCATCGACCTTTAAGAGGATATGGGAATTTAGACCACTGAACTAGGTCCAGTTTTTAAACATCTCTATCCCATAGAAGACATTTTTCTAATCCATCTTTGAATATTGTGGTTGTGTATCAGTTATCACAGAGTTGGAACATAGTGGGTACCCAATAAACATTCATATTCATTAAATGAATGAGTGGGCCTGTCTTCCTCACTTGCCTTATTGCTGGGACAAAACACCCAACACCCACAACTTAACAAGAAGTTTATTTTTGGTTCATGTTTTTGGAGGTTTCAGTCCACAGTCAGCTAGCTCCAGGGCAGATATGGCATGACAGAAGGGCCTGCGCAGAGGAATGCTGCTCAGGTCATGAGGGCCAGGAAGCAGGGAGTGAAGGGGAACCCATGAGGGAGATAGATCTATCACGTCTTGACCCCGGTGACCTGCCTCTTCCAACCAGTCTCACTTCCTAACAGCAAGTTAGCTATAATACCCCCATAATATAATCATCTTCCAAAAAGCCCTGCCTAAAAGTGTGTGAGACTCTTGAGGATCATTTGGTTATAAATCATAACAGGGTGGTTACATTTTAAACTGAACATAAAGGCAAAAATAAATGTTTAATTATCACCACCCTCTTTCTGACCAGAGAAGTCCAGCAGTAAAGCAATTTTTTATTTGTTCTATACCTCTTTCCAATAAGTTCCTGGAATCATTTATTATGTAAGACACACATAGAAAAGGATCATCTAAATGAAGGTAAGAAAGTAGGAGCCATAAAATTTAAGTTGGAAGAAAGAGGAGGAGGAGAAGGAAGAGCATATTGATTCTGGACAACCTAGGCTAAAACTTAGTGGAAGTCAAGGCAAAAGGATATATAATACTTTGTATCTTTTTAAAGCCATAGCATCTGTAGTGTTGCAGTACAAACATCCAGTTCAATAAAAATGGATTCTATAGAAAACAGTAATATGTTGATATCAAGGTTAAAGATGAAAAGAATACAGAGATTAGAGAAAAATTTAAAATGATTTACAGGTTGAAGAAAAAGGCAAGATTTCCTTAAAATATAACCCTGAATTAACAAAATTTCATTTCAATTTATGAGCTCTGTGTTAAAACTACATTTAGAAAGCAGCATAAAGGGCAATATTTACTTAGCTATTTCTCTGAAGATAATTGGGAAGATGGTCAGAAGAGGCGAACAGGGACACAGAAAGAAATAGCTTATATTCCCAAAACCTCTGAGGTTACAGATAAGATGGGTAGATAATGGGATAGGGAGATTCTGGATCCATATATGATTAGGGTGGGGAGTAAAAGGAGATTTCATGTATTAACCTTGGGCTTAACTTCCAACCAGTTTGCACCCTTCTGAAGAAGGGGATAAAATCGCTAATGAGATAAGTTGCCTTGCAGCTGAGAAAAATAATAAATGTTGATTGGGTGAATGAATGAATGACTCTAAGAGTTCCATATCATTCACAGGATCATTTTATTTCTAACAATATTTCCATAGAAGCCTCAATGTAACCTGGCTTTCTTCTTTGACATTTGAGTTCAAAGAAAGAACACTTTCCCAACTGTCCTGGAGAAAGTAGTTATACAGCCTGAAGCGTAAAGTGATTTACAAAGATCTTTAAAAGGACAAGAGTCCAGCACTGTGAGAGGCTAAGATGAGAAGGCGGCAAGTTAGAGCTCAGCCTGGGCAACTCAGAAAGACTCATTTCAAAATAAGAATAGTAAAAAAGAGCCCGGGAAATAGCTCAGTGGAAAGGTCCTGAGTTCTACATCCAGTACTGAGAAAGAAAGGAAGAATGAAAGAAAGAAAGAATGAAAGAAAGAAAGAATAAAATAAGATAAAATAAAATAGGCCTGGCATGGTAGTGCACTCCTATAATTCCAATATTCAGGAGGATGAGGCAGGAGGATCTCTGTGAGTTTGAGGCTGGCCTGGGGTACAAAGTGAGTTCAAGGCCAGCCTGAACTGCATAGTGAAACCCTGTCTCAAAAAGACAAAAAGAAAAGAAAAGATAATCGAAAGCCTATTACCTATTGCATATCTTTAAAATGTGTGTGGGGAGCTTGTATGATGTCTTATAAAAGTTAGGAAATGTTTTTGAATTCTTGATATAACCCCCCCATCCATGCCCAAGTTCCCTAATTTTCTCCTCTTATACGACATCTGTTGGGTAAGTGCTGTAGTAAAATAAATGGCTGAATGATTTCTTTTTTCTTTGTTTTGGTACTGGGCCTTGAACTCAGGACCTTGCGCTTGCCAGGCAGGCACTTGTGCCGTTGAGCTGTATCCCTGGCCCTGAATGATTTCTAATATCTTGACTTTAGTTCTTTTCCTATTTTTGAGTATATATCTTTTTTTAAAAAATATCTTGAGTGGGAAAAGGAAACTTTTACTCATAAATAGGCAACTGTTGTTTGACTTAAAGACACCATGTGTCCTCTAAATGATCATCTTCTTTGTAACATGATAACGTTTTGAAAAAAATATTGTAGACTCATTTTGCTTTTCATGGTTCATTTAAAGATTTATTTAATTTATAGGCATGAGCAAAAGAGGAGAGCCAAAATTCAGAAGCTGAAATATTTTATTAAGATATTTTACAACAACAAACAGGTTTCTTGCACTTCAGTATCTTCCCTACAGTTTGATTTTAAAGTCATGTTTCAGCAAATTTTCAATATTCAGTTAATATATTGGCCAGAAACAGTTTGCCTGGAGGTATGCCAGTTATTTGCTTTCATATTTTATGCCATATGTCCTTTTTCTTGTTAGCTATTAATGTATATGGCAAGTTATTTCTTTTGTATTAAGAAATCACAGATTTCTATACCTTGCAATGTATTTATAATTAACAAATATATAATCTACCTCTTTTATGGTCTTTTATGTCATAAGTACATTATTTGATTTGTGGTTGATCCAAATAACTCTCTCCTGTTAAAATTCCTGCCAGCCTTCACTATGCAGCATTATTTTCCATTCACAGGTGAGCTGGAAGAGAGTTGTTTAAAGTAGAATAATTTGCATACCTATTGTGACCATTGAATGTTTTCTACACATCTCCCTAGCCCCGACTTGGTGGGTTCAGTCTGTTCCTGTATTTCTTTATCATTTTTTTGGTAGTTTGGATCCCTTTAAGAATCAGACAGAAGAACGTACGATAGACCCCTGATCCTTGTCCAAAACATTGTGTATTAAATGAAGAAGAAATAGGGTGATGGAGAAAATTAGGAACAGTTAAGGAGGTTTGTCAAGAAGTCCTGATTGCTAATGGGTTAAGCTTGAAGCTAGACCTAGAAGTAAAGTGAGGAGGGGAAAAGATTTATGTGTGTGAAGGTAGAATTTGAGGAGTATAGAGGGTTATACTTACGAATTTAACTCAAAATTATTTTTATAATGCTTAAAATAACTTTATTCTATCTCCTATTGCTTTATTCATTTTTACTTATTCAAGTTCTTATCATCTTATGTTGTCCTTCCTTAGAAATTTCTACTTTAAAAATATGCTGACCAAACTTTTCTACTATTGTCCCTAAAATAAGTTGTGGTATAATAATCACTTGAAATTTAAAAATCTGACTCACAGGGCTGGTGAGATAGCTCAGCGGCATAAGCGCCTGCCTAGCAAGCGTGAGGTCCCGAGTTCAACTCACAGAACCCACATAGAGGAAAAAAAGGGCCGGTGATATTGCTCAGCAGCACAAGCGCCTGCTGGCAAGCGCAAGGTCCTGAGTTCGACTCCTGGTACCCACATAAAAAAAAAATCTGACTCACGAAATAGGTAAATGCATATTTTGAGTCCTTTCATCATCCTATCACTTATCACATAATTCTAACAAGAGAAGAGGCAGGGAGAAAGAGGAATTAAGTTAGAAATAAATTTTACCTTAACAGCTGCAAAAATTGCAAAATAAATCTATATGCTCTCACCCAAAAGATTCTAACCTAAATTTTTAATTCATTTCTTAGCACTCAACTTTGTTCATTCTTTACTTCAGCAGCCAAGCTGAACTGCTTGTCTTTTCCCATACATACTTGCAATTTTCTACTTGTGAACTTTTTAGATATTTTAGTTGCCCCACTTATAATCACCATTTTCATTCGGAACATTTTCAGGATGTGCCATCACAGCCACACAGTGGTATGGATGGTTTTCATCCATTATGTTGAAGGCTGTCTCCTGGGAGACCTCACTTGGTGGAGTTCTTCACTTCAATACATTTCCCATTCTCTTGGACCTAACCTCCAGTCTGCAGTCTCACAACCTGGATCGGACAGTCCACTGATAATGGGTCTGCATGCTCTAAGCAAATTCATAAGGCTCAGGTGTAAAATCAGAATGTTAATTCAATATTTAATATATTTATGAGCTCATTTTCTCCTTTTAGTTAGTTAATTTACTTGTTTACAATAAGAGATTTCTTTCACTGACCTACAACTCCTGTAAATCTTTCTGCATTAAAGATGCTTTTGTCAAGGGGACCACTGCGTTGGCTTAAATTCACTCTTACAAGGAGGTAATGACCAGGAAAAAATATTGGCCTCCATGACTTTCTTTTTTCTTTTCTTGACTATTCACCCATCCTTTTGTTGGCATTCTTTCTTATCTTTTTTTTTTTTTTTTTTTTGGTGGGTACCGGGGGGTCGACCTCAGGACCTCGCGCGCCAACAGGCACCCGTGCCGCTGAGCGATATCACCGGCCCCTTTTTCGTATGTGGGATCCGGGAGTCGAACTCGGGCCCTCGCGCTTGCAAGGCAGGCGCTTATGCCACTGAGCCATCTCACCGGCCCCATTCTTTCTTATCTTTAGAGGACCAGTTTCCCTCTTCCCACCTCTTAATTTCTTTCTTTTTAGAGAAAGAAAGTTTTAACAGCACAGTATAGGTCAAAATAAGGTTTTTCTACTGAAAAAAAATTTATGCTTATAATTAGGGCGGTGAACTTACATGAAACTCTAGAGAAAGGACAGCACATAGAATCGGAAGACTTGAAGAGCTGAAGCTCCATGGTGCTATTCAGCACCTCCTTTTCCCTTCTTCTAGAACTTTCTTCCCTCCTAGTTCCCATAGCTTATTAAAGTAATCCTTGGATTCCATGAACCAATGACTTGCCCTTTTCCCTAAGCAGTTTGACCAGATTTTAATCACTTAAAAAATATAGTTTGATATAGAGCCTCAATTTCATCATTTATGACATGGGAAGAATAAGATATATTTCCTATAATTTTTATTAGGTTTAAATGAGATAAAGAACTTTTAAAGTGCTACAAAATAGTAAGTTATTAAGATACTGTGCTATATGTACTTATATTCTCAAAAAACATATTTGTAAGCTTCTTATTCAGTTCATTTTCTGTAAAACCAAGAAAAGGGATTATATTTCTAAGGTTATATGATTATATGCTTTTCCCTTAAATATGTGAATGAAATGTTACATTTTTATTCTAATATTTTAAAAAAATGAACACAAGTATATTATTGGGGGGTCCTCATGTTTTTATTTTTCTATTGTGTATTTTTTGGTACATTGTATATTTTTGTTTCTTTTATATTTAGGTTTATGAAATAAGTAAAAGGACAAGTTTACTGGCAAAATTATATTTACCTTTACCTAACAACACAGAGCTGAAAGGCAAAACTATTTTGGAATATGTAGAATTTAGCTCTGATAAGCTGGTCATACCTGCGGATGGAGAAGTAGGAAGCAGTGAGTTTATTTAAAATACCCCTTCTGATTTTCTTCAGAAAATCCTGAGTTATTTACAAGAGGAACGATCCTGTATTTCTATTTGGTTTAAAATGAATTAAATTCTCCTTTCCAATGTTAAACTAGATTGTTTAAAATTTTGTCTTGTATCAGATCTTTGGGAAACTTAAAATTTGCAGTTAGCACTTCAGGTTTGTTTAGGCCATGAGAAGCTATGCTTTTCTTGGGCCATGAGGCAAAAACATGCTCTCCCAAACACAGGCTCTGTGTCTGCGGGAATAGTTGCTCTGCCTCTGCCTATACCCTTCAGGAAACCTAAGAGTGTTCCAGGACATGTGAATTAGTCTTCAAACTGTGTAGGAAAGGGAGAAAGAAAAGGAAGGAGGGAAGGAAAGAAGTAGGGAACTAAGAAAGGGACAGAAAAAAGAAGAAGGAGTGTTTCTGTTCATTTGTGTTTCCAGTGATTTTACTCTGACACAATTAAAGTTAGGACATTTCTGATACTATTGTCTTTCCTTTCCTTTCCCCAAGATTCCTTTGTTTTAGCTTTGTAGAGGTTTTGCAAACTTGCGCCCATCTGGTGAAAAGGAAGAAAGCATGAACAAGTGAACAAAGAAGGGAGAAAAGAAAAGTAGGCAAAAGAGGCCAAAAGGACAGAGAATGAGAGAAAAAATGTCATCTGCTTAGGATCCATCCAAAGCAGAACAGCATGTGGAGACCCAGGAGAAAAAACTTGGCACTCAAAAACTTTAGGAAACCTGGGAACTCAGCTAAAGTTTTAAGTAGTGTTGTTCAACTCTCTAGAAGTTGAGTATAAAAATGAGGATAGGCAGAAGACTTCAGAATATAGGGAAAAGTGAGAAAGAGTCTCTTCTGCTGCCAATGGTCTTTTTTTCTTCCGGAAGCCATTCCCAGAAAGAATGGTTAAGAAATGTCCAGGCATTAGAAAAGGAAAATAGAGATGTTTATCTCTGTGCAGTCTGCTCAATATTTTTCTCTCTCTTTTGTGGTTTGTATGAAACAGTCTTCCTTGAGGTATCTTAGAGGAGAAATGAGGGAGAGTGCTTGGATAAAAGCTGGGGTCAGCACAGAACCTACTTTGTGTTCCTGGGGTTCCATAAGTGGAAGTAAGGGGGACAATCTACCATGTGCTTCAACTGCACACTTTTTAAACAAATTGTGTGTTTTTAATTCCTTTTGTAAACAGATGTGCCTTTTCTTCTCGAGGGAAATGGAACTGAAGAACTTTGTCTTTTAACATCCGGAAAACTTAGCTATTCTCTATCATGGGCCTTAGATGAAAATGGTATTCCTCTGGCACCTATGTCACAGTCATTAAGATCTGCAAACTGCGGGTAATAAAGTTTTATGTTTGAAAAATGATGTGGTCTCAGCCAGGCATCTCATGAAACATAAATGTGTAGAAGGAAGAACCCAAGCAGCAGTAGGAACAATTTAGTTTATTTGGATATTGACTTGCTTTTTACCTAAATCATTGTACTAAGAAATAAAATGTGTTTATATGTAAGAGAATACTGTATGTCTCTTCAGTGCTTAGGATTATAGCCACATGGATAATGAGAGAGACATTTCCATAATTCTTAACATTTTATTTCTAGTGTTTTTCAGTTTCCCCATCATTGTGGATTACCAAAGAATGATTTATGCATTATCTTTTTTTTAGGAAGGAAAATCTTAGGAATTTTATTTTATGTCTCAGGAATTTTGCATGCCCTTTAATGCTACCTCCAGCTCATCTACAAAGTGAAAATCTTTAATACTTTGATCTTGAGCCAAGAGACAGCTTTGTCCACTCAGTGTTTGGTTGTGTGTTTGAGAGTGTGCAGATTACTGTGGATTTTGTCACAGTCATCAACTGAACACCTATAACAGCAACTGGGGGAGTCAGTCTATCAAGACTTTGAGGTTTTTAATACTTTCCCAGAGGCAGAAATCATGGGACTTTGTTGAAATCCAATTATAACTTTCTTTAAAAAAAAAAAAAAAAGATAAACTCTCCATAGTCAATTCATTAACATTTAAGCATTGCCTTTATGGCTCTGTTTTCTAGGGGATCTGAGCTAAAACTGTTCTTAGGAAAAGGAAAATATGTTTCATGATGTGTCTAGGCTATGGGGTCCTAGAAATCTCTTATGACAAAGACATCAAAACAATTCATCCATGAAGGCAAAATAGGAAGTAACAGAAAGACTATTCAAACTTCATCTATTTGTAATTTTGCTTACATCCCACCATTCCAGATATTGGCTTTATCAACAGTAGCTTGAGAAGACTCATCATAGATATATGAACAGGAGATAATGAAAAGGAGACAGTATAAAATGTGTCTCCCTGTTTGGGCTAAAATATTATTGACTATGTCAAAAAGGTATTTCTGGAATCCTTACTTATAGACAGAAACTTTTCTCAAGTACTTTATAGAAGGATCTTAGAAATCTAGTCCAAATTCTTCTAATTACACATGATAGAAGAGTTTTTCTGTGAAGATAGTGAATAGGATAATTGATGGCTCTCAAGAAATCCTTGTTCTCTAGGGTTGAATTCTTTCTGCTTTTGGCCTATAGTTAGGTCACTGAGGATATATTACTAATGTTAGCCTATCTTTTATAGCCATAATGTTTGAAGATGGTCTCGTATAACCAAACATATATACCTAGCCCCTACTGCCCACTTAATTGCATTACTCTATATTATATTTCAACTGTAAAGATACAATCTAGAGTTTATGTATTGTGTATTATTTACTTAATTTCACTTAAGAAAATATTTGGATTAAAATTTAATATTGTGTATCCTATAAGAAGAAAATACTTACTAAGTTACTATGCTTTGGATTTACAGAATACATTCAATAATCATGTAATCAAGCACTGACTATAATTTAGCTATCTGCAAAGTGGAGACAGCAAAGATAAATATTTATAGACTTCATCCTTACAAAGCTTTTTGTCTCTTAAGGGAAAGTAGATATTTATCAAAAACTATGGTAGAGTTAGAATATGAGAACTAGAAGATACATCTTTTTGTTGTGTTTTCTTTGTTTTCTCCCTTTTTATTAGTATATGTTGCAATACACAATAAATATATTCATCATGGGGAATTGGTACATATATGCATTGCATTAAATGTATAGATTTTATCTGTAAATACCTCAACTGGGTAGGCTTTAGGCTGTATAATGATATCTAACCCACATATTGCATGCAAATCACAAAATATTTTCTCTATGTTAGTTTGTTAAAGAATGTAGAGGTCAGAGGTATTCCTGGAATTCCATGGTTTATTAATGCACAGAAGCTTTTTCAATGGGCAGATGAAGTCAGAATTGATCCAAATAATCCAGAATATTCTGATTTAATGGAATTTATTATGGTAAGTTATAGCAAATATCAGTACTGTAAATATATTCTGTTTCCTAAGCTCTATCTCTCTGTACTCCCCCATAGTTTGCTGTGTACTTTTTTAGGCACTAAAGGACATGTAAAGATAAAGTGGAGGACAGAGGCAGTTTTTAGCTTACACTATTATAAAGGCAATTAGATATTCAGCAACTGAAATAATTCCTACTTCAGGCCTGATGGACTCAACCACTTCTTAGTGCACAGCACATCCAGCAAGCTAATCTTCCGGCTAACATCTATTGTACATTTGTTGTGTGCCAATAGGTACTGAAGATATCAGAATGATTTATCGAGTGTCTTATAGATGTACTTTTTCCCTCAAGCTCCATTATCTGCTCACCTTCTATTCTTCCTTATAGCCAAATGAACTATTCTATGTATCTGTACTTGCTATCTTCATACCTTTATCCATGCCATTGCTCTACCTAGAAGGATACCCATTGTAGCACTCTAATCCACTTCTCAAGTCTGATAAATGTTTGCAATTAGACATGCACTCTTCTTTCTTGGCCCTCTCGTCAACTTCTTTTCTTTCTTTCTTTCCTTTCTTGATTCCTTTTAAATAATCTCTTATGATGCTATTCCCTTTCTGCCTACTAATGTAATTATTCATTCATGTGTCTTATCTTTCCTTATAGAACTACAGCTAATAAATATTTGTTTCTCTGATGGCAGGTAGCAATTTACCATTCACTTATTTGCATTTACCATTCACTTATTTGCATTTGTTAAATGAAGGCAACTCATAAATTAGATTGCTGAAATTAAGCTTTTCTTGACCAGAGCTTCCCAACTGATGGGCAAATTGGTTACAGGTATACAGAAATATTGATTCTTCCTCAGCTTTTAGGGCAACCAGATAAGAACAATCTCATCTTTTAACTCTGTGTAGAACACAGTTTTCATTTCCTGTGTAAGTCATGACTGAGTGAAGGTTGGAAAGTCTTGTAAGTAGTATTCTGTATTTTTGTAGGTCCTATCCCTCTACAGATTCAATTGCTCCATTCCTACTTATATTGTGAATCTTATATCTCACAGTGAGGGGTGTTTTGAAATAATTCTTTTTTAAAAAAATAAATATTTCAAGACTTTACATTTTTGTGTTTACAGTATATGAGACATAAAGGGCAGGATATTCCACAGTATTTCCGTCTTGAACAACTGCAAGATGAATTTAACTTTGTTTCTGAAGAAGAAATGAAAAAGAGTAAACGTTTTCAGCTTCTGCAACTTAGAAATGCTGGTCAATTAGATATTTTTCTCCTGCAGCAAATGCCCCTCTATGATAGAGAGATTCCAGATTTAGTCTTTCAGGTATTGATTTCTATTTGAATATGGTTTCTTGTATGATAAAGTTAGTATTTTGATGGTTTAAATCTATCTTAGTTTTTTTTTATTATTTTTTAACTAATATCTGCAGACAGATCACTCTAACCCCATTGATGCCCTTCTTTTTAGGCATTAAGAAGGAACAGATCTCCCATATTTCAAAATGTCCTTAGCTTGGCTTCACAATTTAGTACTGTCCAAACAATCTATTTAACAACCAAAATCCTTGAAGTATGTTCTAAATTTATTTCACTGTTGTATTTTTGTTATAGTATACTATGTTTTTGTTATTTTATTAATTTAATAGCAGCTCTTGGAGCTAGAGGAAGAAACTATCACAGTCAATTTACACAATGATTATAGGGCATGTCTCAATTTCAGAATTTTAAAAATATGCAAAAAAGAAAGAAAAGTATGTCTTATTTGGTGGTGTGCATCACCTGGTGAGAGTCTATTGCACATATCTCATTCCAACTCTACCTTTAGTGATTTCATTTGCTGCTGGGGGAGTATTTATGCCATAAATCACCAAATGCTACAAATTGGAGCTTTTCCTCCCATTTCAAAAGAACCCACTGTTAAACACTAGCATACCACCAGTTTTACAATAGAGGAATTACAAGAAATGGTTCCTGTAGAAATAACAAATTGAAGTAATTCTAGTACTTGAACTTGCTTAGAGTTAGTTCAAGAATAAAGGAATATTTATCCATCTCTGAAGCCAATGTCTATGTAGTAGAATTATAACTGGAGAGTGAGATCAGCCAACTTAGATAAAGATACAAGATTCTGATGTCCACTCAGCCACTTAAAGGATACACAAATCTATACAGGGCTCATTATCTGTAAGACTCAAATTGCAGTGGGAGTATGCTTGTGGTCCGAGTCAAGTGAGATTATTACATTCTTTAGGTATGGCTCAGAGGTGAAAAGAGAAATGGAAAATGACTTCTCTCCCATCTGAGTACTAACGATGCCTGACCCTGCTTAGCTTCTGAGATGAGACGAGATTGGACGTGTTCATGCAAAATGGCTTTTCTCATCTCATTTTTCAATCACAAATTTTTTCTCAACCATTATTCTATTTTAAAAAATGAATAGACTTCATTCCAGAAGCAAATAGACTATAGTCATAAATTTTTTATTCATTTCTTAGTGGGAGAGTCAGACAAAATGTTTTCTTCTACCAATGCCAGAGTATTACCATTGTCATCCTACATGTGAACTGAAATGAATGATATTTTTACATCAGTACATCATATTTGAACCATTTGTTACATTCAAGTGAAACTAACTAAATTCTCTGTTTAGGAGTATGAAAGTCAGGTAGAAATGGATATGGCTATTTCGTATGTAAATTCTATCACTGCACAAAGGATTAGTACCATCAATTTTCTGAAAAAGGTAACAGAAACAACAACATTGTATTACCAAGTTGTTTGCCATTATTTTTATGAAAACTGATCTGCTAGACACATAGCAATATTCCCTTCCCAGACAGTCAGGTGGGCAAATCCACTTATTCATCACCACTTTCTCAGCACTGAGTTTTCCGTTCTCTTTAGGCTTCCTTTTCAGATTTAGGTTACATCATTGTCCATGAACTCATTATTAAAGTACATTCTAACTTCTGGTTAAACATGAATGTTACGTACTTCCCAAAGTTCACTTTAAGCCCTCTTTTATCACTGGTAGGTGCTTTTCTCTATCCTTGCTCCTCTTACCTCTTCACCAGTTATAGACATAAAAGAAAAGAAAACTTGGGATGTTCTTTATAATGAATTTGTTGCCTTGAAAAATAAAGACATGTCCTTGCTCATAAGAAAAGAGAACTCGGGCCGGTGAGATGGCTCAGCGGTTTAAGCGCCTGCCTTGCAAGCGCGAGGGCCCGAGTTCGACTCCCGGAACCCACATACAAAAAAGGGGCCGGTGATATCGCTCAGCGGCACGGGCGCCTGTTGGCGTGCGAGGTCCTGTGGTCGACCCCCCGGTACCCACAAAAAAAAAAAAAAAAAAAGAAAAAAAAGAAAAGAGAACTCATATCCCCCTTATCCTTTCTCTTTTTCATGTACAGGGAAGCCCAGGAGGGTGGAGAGCAGAGAATCAGTAAGAGGGCAAGATAAGTGATGCTGAAGGTGCTTAAAATTTATGTAGAAAGTTAGAGAAGGGACTTTAAGAAAATTGTTTAGTTAGATTTCAACTCCTATAAAGACTTACTTGCTATCTTAGGATAGTTTAATATTATGACATCCCGAGTTTATATTCTAGTGGGAGAAGTCAGATAATAAGCAACCATTACTAGTGTGTTGGAGGGTGAAACTTGCTATAAAAATAAAACAGGAAGTAAAGAGTTCTGTGGGGGAGGGGATGAAATGTAATATAAGTTGTTCAAAGAAGTTCTTGAAAGGGTAACACTTCAGAAATGAACTTCTACTTATTTAGACTTAAAGGAGGTGAGGGAACTAGTCATGAAGTTTTGTGGGGAGAAAAAACACTCTAGGATAATGAAGCCACGTAAGGGAACTAGTCATGGAGTTTTGTGGGGAGAAAAAACACTCTAGGATAATGAAGCCACATGTAAATCTCTGAGGGGAGCACTCCCGGACTGAGGGAGAAACAGCAAGGATCTCAGTCTGAAGGATGCCAAGGGAGACAGAAAAAGAGAGTGAACAGTCTTGGGTGAACAAGGAGTCTGGTTCACCTTCCGGGGGAAGTTTGTTGCCCCATGTGGAAGGATGATTTTCAGGAGTTAGTTATGTTTTTCCCATTCTTCTCACAACCCCATTTTCCTGTCCCATTCAAGGAAGTTGTTAGGCTCTAGGTTGTATTACCTCCAGAATGATTTGCAGCATGTCAGAAAGCAAACAGCTACCTGATGCTTCGTTTTCTGGTTTTAGGTCTGAAAGACTAAACCCATTATGAAGAATAGAGCTAAAGGAGAAAAAGAGGAATGTTCTCAGACTAAAAAGGATATTTTCACAGGCCTTAGAAGAATCAAGATCTGTTGCAAGGGCTTAGAGAAATGGCTTTATTCAAGCACTAACTTTCTGGCCAAACTGCTAGAATGAGGGTTTAAAGTCAGCATGGGACTGACTCAAAGGAAATACAGAAATGTGGTCAGATTTCTTTGAGTTTGTAGGTCAAAATTCATGTCCATTACTAGTGCCTTGTGCAAAAATTAGTTCACAAGGCATTTATCCCCTTAGAGTATTTGTGGCCATGTATACTGTGAGTTAGACTGAAAACATGTAAGCAAAGAAATTAGGATGAGACAAAATGGACATAGAAAGAGAAAAGTGGAAAGAATGAACTTGCTTTGGTGTGATAGTGTGAGTTGTGAGTAATTTTATGGTAGAAACAGAATCATATTTCACTCGTTTAAGCCCCCTTTCCTTTCATTGCCTGCAAAAACTAGGAGTAAAATATAATGATGCCAGAGACATGATAAGTACTTAATCTTAAAATATAAACATTGTTTATTTTTAAGTTCTGGGTTTTTTTAGGAGAGAAGATCAATAATGAAAAGAATCATCAAAGTTAGCAAATTTAACTTGACAGACATTGTGGCTGATTATGAAGAAATTGTATCTTCAAGGTACTACTAAAAATTAAGTGAGAAATATAAAGTTTTAAACCTCCTTTGAAATCCTCTAAGTTCTCTATTTTTATATTAAATTACCTGCGAAAATATGCAGTTTCAGAGCATAAAATAAGATACACTTAAAATATATTTGATGATTTTAAATTTGCATTTTAGAATAGATACATGATATGTTTTTAATATAGTATTTTAGGGAAGTTTTTTACCTTATTGATAGATTTTAGAAAAAGAAAAAAAGAAAGAAAAGGAAATACCTTTGTCCCAAATCGTTTTGCCTAAGATTTTCTTATTGTGAGACTGCTACTGGACAAGCTATTGCTTGTAGTCCTAAGCCTATAATCTCCCTCATGCAAATCTGAGACTCCTGAGTTGTGCAAGGGCATTGAGGTCTACAGTGAGCAACTGGGGGAGCCTTTGCTGAAGTAACTCAATTCATATACTGTCCATTTGTGAAACTTAAGACTAACAACAAGAGTAGGTCTGCCACATCTCTGGGAAACCTCCTTGGAGGCCACATGCAAATGCTTGATATAGCCAATGAGGTTTTAACTGGTTTAGGATGCTGAAATCTGTTGGGTTTATTTTCAGTCCTTGGGAGAAAATGGGTGTGACTATATAATTCTATGGATTTTTGTTACCATGGTTGACAGTATGTGTAAACTAACTCTGGTTTCAGAGCCATGGAGACAGAATATTCAGTCACTTACAAGAGAAAGATCCTGAGAAATGAATAATTTTATGAAAGATCATCATCTTTTGTGGCCTTACCTCTCTGTGCTTGTCTCATTTTGGAACATGTACCCAAAGAATGCAGAGCAACACATTTGTCTCTGAAGATGAGGAAATACAGCATTTCTTCCTTCTCTGCTCAGAAAACAAATATTCCTTCCTGGGTTTAAAACAACTCTGTCCCCAGCATAGTTGAAATAATATGGTTCAGAATAATGGCTTTATTTACAGTTAATCAAACTACACTATTTTGTGTATATGGGCTGATCATTTTTTCTTCTGTAGCCAGTTGACACAGGCAATTTGTAAGTTTGTTGAACCACGAAGAAAGTTAAAACCTCAGAGGAAAGAAAGGAAAAGAGTCACAGCGCAAGCTATTTCTGATGGAGATATTAAAATTCTCATAAGAATATTGAGGGCCTATAATATTCCTACCAGGAAAACAACAGTTAATAGGTACGGAAATATACTCCAATTTTAGAATTGAACAAGATTCATCTTAAATGTGATAAATTTCTTGATCTTATTTGTAAAACTTTCCACTTTATTAATGCTTTACATACTTAAAATTAATAAAAGTTAAAATAGTCATAGCTGCTGTCAGTGCCATGTATTAAGAGTTTTCAGAAGTTTGAGATTCCAAAATAATTTTAAGGTGTAGTGTTGGCCATATGCTCACCTTCCCATGCTGTAGCAAATATATTCCTCTTGTCACTATTCCCTATTGAGAAAATTCTGAAGTTTCTACTGCCAACCACACTATTGCATGCCACTGTCCCTTATCCACATTGGAAGTAGGAAGTTAGTAAAAGTAGGTGGAACACCAATTTTGTTTTAGGAAATGTCGTAGGAAAGCTGTGAGGCAAATGTGGAATGGTTCATGAAATCAGGATTACTACAGTTGCACCCTGTTATATTATGGACTCCTAGGTGACTTATGTTATGGACTTGTATGATTTTACCTATCACTTTGGTATGCACTCATTGGGGCTTATTTATTTCTTGGGTTGAGGATATGTGGGGCTTGAATGGACATCACCAATGGATGGCCAAATTAAAGCATTTTGAATATTAAGTTCTCGTGTATATTCAGTGTGTCCTGCATACTTATTATCTTACATATTTAGTGTCATATATGAATGATATATTATGAATATTTTGTGCCCAAATGCCTCAGGAATATTAGGTAGCTTTCTCTATCCATGTTTAACACATATGTACTCTTCTTGCATATTTTATGCTCACTTCAACTCAAAAATTTTACCTATAAAAAAACAAACATTTTACCTACAGTCTATTAGTCTATATTTAAAATACATGCTTTGCCTATGTTTTACAAACCACAAGCTTATTCATCAATAGAATTGAATATTCTCAGAACACATTAATATTTCAAAGACTGCTTTGTGATATAAGGACATATAAAATCATTTTCTATAATCATTTGTAAAAGAAAGAATATTGTAAAAAAAATAAGGATACAGTCTCAAAGTATCACTTGCTTTATTTATTTCTTTTTGCTGAATAGCAGTGAAAATTTTATCATAGACTGGATCCAATCCATAGTTCAGCATTTAGGAGTCCCACTTCCAGAGTACAAATTATCAAATATTTAGTTCTAACCACTGATGTAAGAGATGACAAAAACTCTAAGATCCAAGATAACTGAATTATATATTTCCATAAGTGTAGGGAAAATAATGACACATTCCTACCAAAACTAATACTAAAATTAATTAAAGTATAGGTCTCTATATTGTTTTTCCTGAAGAGTCTTGGATATGCCTGCTTATTTGAAATCATCTATGCCTTGCTTCAGACATAAAGAAACAACCAGATCTATAGCCTCAGATAATATCTTAAATGAGGTAAGTATTTAACATTTCTATAAAGTACAGTATTTATTATGTTGGTCTGAATTGCCTTGTCTGCTAATTGGTCTCTCCATATCTATTTTCTTCAGCTTCCAGTTTACTTTCTACAATTTAGTGAAGGTCTTCTTCATAAAATGTAATTCTAACCATTCTCTCCTGTCAGGGTCTATACAAGAAAGTATAACCTCCTTAGAATGAATTTGGTTCTGGCTCTTGACTGGAAATCAGCCTTATGACTCTCCACCCCATAGCCATGTCATAAGACTACTTGTTCTACAATACCTACAGTAGTCATTTCCTTGCCATGAATGGGCTCCATACAGTTCCATATTATTGGACAAACCAATTTCTACTCAATATTTCAAAGCCCAAGCTCAAGCAATAATTTCTCCATGATGCCTTCTTTGTCCAGAAACTCACTCATTCTTTCTCCTGTGTAACACTTTAACTAGAATATATCTCTCTTGTTTTTTCTTGTATTTCATGCAATTGTTTACCTGTTTATTTTCTCCTCATAGATTTTAAAATCCTTAAGAGTCAGTACTACTTACCTTTGGATCCTAGGATACAGATAGATGATTATTAAATTAATAAATGAATAATAGATGTTTAGAAGATTAAAAATATTGTCATCTAGTTGCAAAGAAATTTCCTAGCCTTCCACCCTTATCAACTACATAAAATATTCCAAAAATCTAGTCAATGTTTATGTTTTCCAGGATATTGTACACCCTTTCATAGAGGTTTCTTTTCAACACATTGTATATCATACAAATACAGAAAGTGGATCTCACCCATGCTGGAATGAAGAAATTAAAGTAGATTTTATGTAAGTTGGAATCCATATTTCCATATTTCCTTAAAAATTTATTTTCCTGAGCCATTTATTGAAAATAATGCCTGTAATAGGCTTTATTTTTAAGCTTTAAAATCATGAAATATTTAATTCACGTAAGCTATTATATATGTAATATAGATGTACGTGTGAATTCTGAAGACAAATATGAAATGAATACCTGTGTATCTAATATCTAGCTTAAAAATAGAGTATTACCAGTACTTTTGAAGACTCTTTGTACCATTACCTAATTGTACTGCTTTTCTTTCCTCCCAGAAGTGTCAACCATGAATCTGTATTTATTATTCTCTCATTTACAGTTTTACTTCATAGTTATTTTTCCCCATTATTTACTTAATCATGTTTTTTACTTTATACAAATTGAATCATATTTGTGTATTTTTCTGCAATCTTGTTCTTTACGCTTGAGAGATTCATCCATGTTCATAATTATACTTTAGCTGTTTGCTCTTATCTGAATGTTTCTCCTAAAATTCAGGTGTTAGAAGCTTATACACAGAGCAGTTGTGTTGGAAAGTGGGGCCTAATAGGGGGTTTTAGGTTACAAGGGAATCTATCCTTAAAGGTGGATTTGTGCTGTTATAAAAATGGCTTGAAGTCAAGGCCTACAGAACACCAAGTAATGACTATGAAGAAAGCTTTCCACAACACAACATAGTCAAGATCACAGACGTTCAACAAAAAGGCAGCATCTTAAAAGCTGTCAGACAAAAGCATCCAAAAAATCACTTATAAAGGTAACACTTTAGTATTACAGCATCCTTCTTAACACAAACTTTAAAGGCCAGAAAAACTTGAAGTGTTTCAAGGTATAAAAGAAAACAGCTTCCAACCTAGATTAATATATCCTGCAAAACTATCTTTCAAAATGGAAGGAGAAATAAGGACATGCTATGACAAAGAGCATCTTTAGTGATACATGAACACCAAAGCAACATTCCAAAAATTACTCAAGAATATCCTAGACAGAGACAACGAGGCCATAAAGTCAGATGGAATGAATACATCAAGCAAGGTGAGAAGTTCAACAAAAAGGAAAAAATAAAGGCGTCAACAACAGAAAAAAAAAAATCACAGGAATAAGTCAATAATTTTCAGTAATAACTTTCAATGTGAATTGCCTCAGCTCCCCAATTAAAAGACACAGATTTGCAGACTGGACAAATTACAGAATCCAACAGCCTGTTGTATCCAGTGAACTCACTAATCCAAAAAAGAAATGTATAGCCTTAAAACCAGAGCATGGAAAACAATATTCCATGTACCAGTACCCCCAAAAGCAAGAAGAAGCTGCAATTTTATTCTCGTACAAAGTAAACTTCCAGCTAAAACTGGTCAGAAGAAGCAAAGAAAGTTATACATATTAGTTAAGGGAACAATTAAACATGAAGAGATAACAATTATAAATGCATGTGCACAGGATCTAGGAGCACCTAACTTCATAAAACACCGCTGGATGTAACAGATCAAATAAACACCTACACCATCATAGTGGATGACCTCAATGTCCCACTTTTACAAAGAGATCAACTAAACAAAAAATTAACAAAGAAATACCAGAGCTGCACCACACATTTAAACAGACTTAATAGATATATACAGAGTGTGCTGTCCTATTACAATAGAATACACATTATCTTCAGAATCATAAAGAACTTTCTTCAAATAAGCACATACTTGTCCACAAAGTTTGCTTAAATAAATATGAAAGAATTGAAATTATCACAAGTACAGTGGTACCTCAGTTCATGAACTTAATTCTTTTCATAATTCTGGTCACAAACTGAATTGGACAAGAACCAAAACAGTTTTCCCTAGAAGGTCAACATTGAGCCTAATCATTGAATTTGATACAGGTTCAATGTTTACCTTCTGGAGAAAATTGATTTGGTTCTTGTCCAATTCAGTTCGTGACCAGAATCATGGAAAGAATTACATTTGTGAACCAAGGTACCACAGTACACCATCAGTTTGTAGCACACTGATCCTAGAAATAGATTGCAAAAGAAACCACACCAATTTTATAAACAACTTGACATTAAATAACACACTTCTGGACACTTAATGAGCCATAGAAGAAAGCAAGGAAGGAATTTTAAAATTTCTAGAATCAAACAATAATGCCCATATTACATATCAGAACACATGGGACAAATGAAAGCAATTCTGAAAGGGAAATTTATTGCTGTGAATGCTTACATTAGAAAAACAGTGAGCTCAAATAAATAACCTAATGATGTACCTCAAGAAACTAGAAAAAGCACAATCCAAAGCCCAAACCTACTATTTAGAGCCCAGTGCACCCCGGCAGAGCAGCCCAGTGCAGCATGACACTGTTTCCTCAGGGGCCCCACAGAGCCAGCTGTGGGTGAGTGTGGTGAACTGGCACCGTGTTTCAGTACATAGACATGCAGAGCAGAAGTGGGCAAGCAGGGCTGCCATTTTAATTCAGAGGGTTTGGGGCAAACCTCAGCAGCAGAACAGTCCCAAGTCACTTTACTGCCAAAGTCCCAGGGTGGAAGGAGGGAAGAGACATCCAGTCACAGTGGACTGCCGGCAGCTGGGATGCAGACTAGGAGGAATTCTGCTGAGAAGTTGGAGCTGGGACCACCCAGACTTCACTTAGGCGGCTGCCTTGGCCCAGCGGCACAAGCAGGCAAGCAGCCTTGGCCTGTGGTGGGACAAGGGCACTCCCATGCCTTATGACCAGCAGTTAAGAGGAGCTAGTGGTGTGGAACAGAGGAAGCTGGGCAAGGTCTGAAAGGAGCCAACTGTACATGGGTCTGGCTCTCCCTACCTGAGGGCAGCACAGTAACTGGGAGAGCACTGTAAAGACAAACATGATAAGGAGAAATGGATGTCCAAAATGTTGTTAGCTGAAGACTGGTCCCGGTTCCCACATCCAGAGCCCAAGATCACCCCATACCCAACACAAATCCTACTGCAAACTTGGCAGGGTTACACAGCATGTTTCTGAGATCTGGCTTGGACACTAATACAGAACTGTGAACACCAGAGGAATTGTACTATTTTTCTTTATCTTCATTTGAGTGGTTTTCCTTTTTCAGTCTGTTTGGGATGTTTTCGTTCTTTGATTTTTGTTTTTTGACTGTTAAGTTTTCTTACCTTTATTTTTGTTTTGTTCTATTCATCTGCTTTTGCTCTTCCCTCAGCTGTCTCTCTTGATTTTGTGATACTTTCATGTGAGTGAACATTAGCTCTTCTCTTTCTCGTTTGTTTCAATATTCTTTTGTTTTCTCTTTTATTGTTTTTCTGCTGTACTCTTCTCCAGTTTCACAAAACTTGGGTTATCATTCTTTGCCTTACATCCTTGCTTCTACTATATTTCTCCACATTCATCTCTCTGTTTTGTCCCCTGACCTTCTTACCCCCAAACAGTATAAAATTAATCTACCAAAGGGAAACTCATTGCATACAAGTTTTTAATATATGTTCGATTTTGTTTTACAACTATAGAGATTGCTCCTATGGTTTAAGGAACCAAATTAATAGTTACCACAGTTTGTCAGTTGCTAGGCTGTGCTTGATGCTATTATTGATAATTGTACTTTAGCCAGGTTGTCATACATGTTGTATCAGTTTTTCTCATTAATGTGACAACACTGTGATTGGGTAATAACCATCACCATAGTCCAGTGCCAAAGGATGGGGTGCTGAGCCAAATAGATAGCAAATTCTCATCCTTAATAAATTGGGAAGGCAGGTTCTTGGGATAGACACAAGGACCAAGAACCATCTACACCTAGAAGACATCTTTGAGGAATAGACATTTCCTAGGGAAGCCTCAATACTAGTGATAACCCTATCTACCAGAAAAAATCTACAACCATCAACACAGAAAATAAAACTAAATAGAAAATAGAAAATAACAAGATGCAGAAGCAAAATGCAACCCCAGACCTCCAGCCCACCCAGGACAACTTAAGAGCACAACGAGACAGAAGAAATCTGAAGGCACATACTGGAACTTTCTGAAATGATAGCAGCAGAAGTGAAAAAACAAATGGAAGTGTCTATAGAAAAAATAATCTCTCAGGTAAAAAAAGAAATGATGGTCAAAATGAAAGCCATGCCCAATGAATCCAGAGTAGTCAGACAAAAAATTAGAGGAGCTTAGGAAAATGATGGAAACCGTGAATGCCCAACATAGGAAAGAAATGGAAGCCATAAAACAGATCCAAACAGATGTGCAGGAGATTAAAAACTCAATTGAAAGTATACACAACAGATTGAACAAAGGCCAAGATAGAATATAAGATCTAGAAGACAGAATTGTGGTTAGCAATCATGAAAAGAAAGATATCTTAAAAATAACAGGGGACCAGAAAAATCAATCCAACAGCTGGAGCATGAAACGAAGAGCAACGTAAGATTGATTAGAGTCAATGAGACAGTACAAGCACCATAAAAAGCTTCTTCACAGAAGTAATGGCAGAAAACTTCCCAAACATTGATAAAGAATTTAACATACAAATAAATGAGGCATATAGAATTCCAAATAGCTGTGACCAAAGTAAATCTACTCCAAGGCATATAACAAGCAAGATTCCAGAAATTCAGAACAAGAACAGAATATTAATAGTGATTAGAGAAAAGAAACAAATCACCTATAAAGGAAAAGCCATTAGAATCACGGCAGACTTCTCAACACAAACCCTCAAGTCAAGGAGAGCTTGGAGTGACGTATTTCAAGCCCTAAAAGAAAATAGCCTCCAACCCAGACTGATACACCCTGCAAAACTGTCTTTCAAAATCAATGGAGAAATAAGATACTTCTGTGATAAAGAACAATGACCATCAAACTAGTTCTTCAAAAGGCTCTAACAGGGCTGGTGAGATGGCTCAGTGGCGTAAGCGCCTGCCTGGCAAGCGCAAGGGCCCGAGTTCGACTCCTGGAACCCACATACGAAAAAAGGGCTGGTGATATCGCTCAGCAGCACAGGCGCCTGCTGGTGCGCGAGGTCCTGAGGTCAACCCCCAGTACCCACAAAAAAAAAAAAAAAAAAGGCTCTAACAGATATTTTAAAAAGAGATAAGGAGGACCACAATTCGAAGAACACCAATGGAAAAAGGTCACCAGGCAGGGCAAGCAATTAAACAGAGGGGAAAAAAGTGGGAACCAACAACAGGAAAATAATACGAGAAGGATAAGCCAATACATATCAGTTATGAACAGCAATGTAAATGGTCTCAATTCACAAATCAAAAGAAACAGACTAGTAGAATGGATCAAAAAGTGAGATCCAACAATATGCTGCAAACAAGAAACACATTTAATTCAAAAGAAATTCATAGACTGATAGTCAAAGGATGGAAAAATAATACTCCATGTGACAGGAACCCAGAAAAAAGCAGGGGTAGCTATTCTATTTGGAGACAATGTGAACTTCAAGCCAAGACTGATCAAAAGAGACAAAGTCACTACATATGTGTTAAGGGAAAACTCCAAGAAGAAGCGATAACAATCATAAATATATATAAACCAAATGCTGGTGCACCCAACTATATAAAACAAATATTAAGGGATGTGAAAAACCAAATAAACACTGATACAGTTGTAATAGGGGACCTTAATACCCCACTGTCACAAATAGATAATCAACTAGACAAAAAAATCAACAAAGAAATATCAGAACTAAGCCAAACCTGTGAACAAATGGACTTAGTAGATGTCTACAGAGTGTTCCACTGTACATCAGAATACACATTTTCCTCAGCTTCACATGTTCTCCAAAATAGACCATATACTAGCCCATAGAACATGCTTAAGTAAATGCAAAGGACTTGAAATTATCCCATGCATATTAACTGACCATAAAGCAATAAAATTTGAAATCAATGGCAAAAGAAACCACAAAAACTACATAAACATAGGGAAATTAAATAACACCCTCCTGAACAACCAATGGATCACAGAGGAAATTAAAGAAGAAATTAAACAGTATCTATAATTAAATAATGCCAATTACAACAGACCAGAATTTATGGAACACAATCAAAGCAGTCCTACAAGGGAAATTTATAGCAGTGAATTCTCACATAAAGAAAACAGAATGAGCTCAAATAAACAACCTAACATTGAACATCAAACTTCTAGAAAAAGAAGAACAAATCAACCCAAAGCTTTTATGAGGGAGGAAATTAGAAATATCAGAGCAGAAATTAATGCAATTGAGGCTAAAAACACAATACAAAGAATCAGTGGATCAAAGAGTTTGTTCTTTGAAAGATTAAATAAAATCAATAAACCCTTAGCCAACCTTATCAAAAAAAGGAAAGAAAAGACTCAAATCAATGCAATTGGGAATGAAAAGGGTAAAATCACAGTGGCTCCTGTGGAAATCCAGAAGATTGTCAATACCTACTTTAACAACCTATACTCTAATAAGATGGAAAACAGAAGAAATGAACAGATTCCTAGATACATATGAATGGCAAAAACTAAATCAAGGAGATATAAAAATAGTAAGCAACCCAATACCAGTCAATGAAATTTAAAATGCAATTAAAAACTTAACAACAAAGAAAAGCTAAATTCTACAAGAAATTTAGAGACGATTTAATGCCACTACTGATGAAACGCTTTGAAAGAGAAGCAGTACTTCTAAATTCATTCCTGGAAGCAAGCATTACCTTGTTACAAAAACTAGAGAAGGACCTAACCAAGAAAGAGAGCTATAAGACAATCTCCTTAATGAACATAGAGGCAAAAATCCTCAATAAGATACTGGCAAACAGAATGCAGCAAATCATCAAGAAGATTATACAATATGAACAATTAGGATTCATCCCAGGGACACAAGGATGGTTCAACATACACAAATCAATAAATGTAATACACCATATCAACAGAGCCAAGGACAAAAGCACACGATCATCTCAATAGATGCCAAAAAAAGCTTTTGACAAAGTCCAACACTTATTCATGATAAGAATCCTACAGAAAATTGGAATAGATGGTCTTTATCTCAATCTGATAAAAGCCATCTATGACAAACCAACAGCCAACAGTCATACTAAATGGACAAAAACTGAAATCTTTCACTGTAAAATCAGGAACAAGACAAGGATGTCCACTATCACCACTCCTATTCAATATAGTTCTGAAAACATTAGCCAGAGCAATTAGACAAGAAAAAGAAATAGAAGGAATAAGGATAGGAAAGAAGAAGTTAAACTATCATTATTTACAGATTACATAATATTCTATGTAGAAGACCCCAAAAACTCCATCAAAAGACTTGTAGATTGAATCACCCAATTCAGTAGCATAGCTAGATACAAAGTCAGCATTCAAAAATCAGTAGCATTCCTGTGTACAAACAACAAATGCACTGAGAGAGAAATTAAGGAAACAACACCTTTCACAATAACACTGAAAAAAATGAAATACTTAGGACTCAATCTAACAAAGAAAGTAAAATGTCTATACATTGAAAATTACAGTACTCTGAAAAAGGAGATCAAGGAGCATATTAGAAAATGGAAAGGTAAACCTTGCTCATAGGTAGGAAGAACCAACATAGTGAAAATCTCCATACTCCCAAAATTGTTATACAGATTTAATACAATCCCAATCAAAATACCATTAGCATACCTCACAGAACTAGAGAAAACTTTCCTAAAATTCATTTGGAAACAGAAGAGACCTAGAATAGCAAAAGCAGTCCTAGACAACAAAGTCAAGTCAGGGAGCATCACAATCCCTCATATGAAATTATACAATAAAGCTATTGTGGTAAAACAGCATGGTACTGGCAAAACAAAACAAAACAAAAAAACAGACCCAAGAATCAATGGAACAGATTAGAAGATTCAGAAGCAACTCTAAACACACTGAGCCATTGCCACGTCCAGCGCAGCTCTTGAAATTTCCGGGGGGAGGACGGTGGAGTATGAAGAAATGAAGACAAGAATCAGAATGCAGAAATCTGAGGTCAGGTGGAGCCCTCTCTCCTGATGGGAGA
Source organism: Erethizon dorsatum (assembly GCA_028451465.1). Lineage (NCBI taxonomy): Eukaryota > Metazoa > Chordata > Mammalia > Rodentia > Erethizontidae > Erethizon > Erethizon dorsatum. Next base: position 121,413,892 of record CM051822.1, on the reverse strand, counting down.
AAAGGAACTGCCCAATGACTGCAGTGTGTTTATACAATCAGCAAGAGGTTGATAACAGGTGAAACCCCTCTCCTAAAGGGAGAAAGGACCTGCCTAACAATTCGTTTGTCTGGCTTGCCTCAGGCACTCTGTGTTCTTGGGTTGGCCTTGCTTTAGCCCTACATGTGTGATCGATCTCCCCACAAGCCACTCCCCACAAGCCACCTTACCTTATCTTTGGCAAAATGGCAAAACATGTTCACTAGAAGAAAGCCTCTTTCATAAATGGTGCTGGAAAGACTGGTTTTCCACATGCAAAAGGCTAAATCTAGGCCTATGTCTCTCACCATACAGTAAACTAAAATTGAAATGGATCAAAGATCTAAATATTAAAACAGAAATACCAAATCTGTTGGAAGAGAAAATAGGTAGAATCTTGAAGATACCCATGTGGGCAAAAATTTCATGAAGAAAACCCTGATCACATGGGAAATAAAACAAAGAGTCAACAACTGGGATCTCATCCTACTAAAAACCTTTTGCACAGCAAAAGAAATTAGCAATAGAATGAAAAGACAACACACAGAGTGGGAAAATTTTTTAGTCTGTTGTCCCTCAAACAGATGACTAATATATTGAACATGGAAAAAATTGAAGATCAGACTCCTTCCCACAAATTTAAAGACCCAATCCAAAAATGGGCATTTGAGATGAACACACTCTTCTCAGAGGAAGAAGTACAAATGACAAACAAGTATATGAAAAAATGTTCAACATCACTGGTCATTTGAGAGATGCAAATTAAAACAATGCTCACATTCCATCTCATTCCAGAAAGAATGGCTATCATCAAAAACTCAACCAATAACAAATGCTAGTGAGGCTGTAGGGAAAAAGGAACCCTTCTCCACTGTTGGTAGGAGTGTAGATTGGTGCAACCAATATGGAAATCAGTATGGAGATTCCTTAAAAAAATAAAACTAGAGGTCTCTTTGACCCAGTTATTCCCCTTCTTGGTATCTTCCCAAAATAATTCAAAGCATCATACCACAGCGTGATATGCATACCCATGTTTTATAGCAGCACACTTTCTAATAGCTAAATCTTAGAAACAGCCCAGATGCCCATCAATGGATGAATTGATAAAGAAAATGTGGTTTTTATGTACAGTGGAGTACTACTGTGTTGTAAAGAAGGATAAACCTGAGACATATTTAGGTAAGTGGATGTACCTTGAGACCATACTTTTACGTGAAATAAATTAGACATATGTGTTTAAATATCACATTGTTTCTCTGCTGTGAGAAGCTCAAAGTGTAAATAAGGGCCAAAATGGATGATAGATATTGTTACATAGGAAGAAAATGGGAAGGAGAACAAAGGAGAGGAGGGAGGAAAAGAAAGGAAGGGAAAAGGAAAAAAGAGAATAGAAATAAAAATGGAAACAAAGCTTTTGTAAATATGGAGGGGAAGAAGGATTGAAGGAAGGAGAGGGGAATAGAGAAAAAAGAATCAAGATATATTATGTACAGGTACAAATACCCTATGATAAATGTGATCATTATGTATATCAAAAGTGTACCAGTAAAATTAATTACAGAAAATAAAAAATACATTTACAAAAACATGTATAGTAACATTGCTCAAATATAGAGAAACTGTGGCCTAGCCAACATAATACAGAATTAACCATCAAAGTCATAGAGTTGGAATCATACTGTATGGAACATTTTCAGATTGAAATTTAAGATTGAACATTTTCAGTAGAATACTTTAAAGTTCTTTCCATGTCTTTTTATAGTTGGATAGCTCATTTCTTTTTTCTAGATAGTATTACTCCATTGTATGGATATATCACAGTTTATCCACTCATCTTGAGTTTTGTTGCATAGGTATCTTGGCTACTGATACTTTATTTTCTGTCTTTTCTCCGTTTTTCTATTGTTTCATCTGTCTAAAGGAGTTCTCTCTATATATACATCATGAATGTCAGCCCAGCCTTTTGTCAGTTATATGTGTTAAAACTACCTTTTTTTAGTGTCTTGGCTTTTTGTTTTCTTGATGTATTTTAATAAAAAGAAATTATTAATTTTGCCAATCTTTTCCTTTGTGAGTGCTTTTTTAAAAAAATTGTTCAATCCATAGTAGACTTCTTTTACTTACTTTAAAACTTTTGTCATTTTGCATTAAAGTTTAGACTACTTGCACTTCCTAAAGAATGAATAAAGATACATTTTCCTATAATATTCCTATGCATAAATCATGTTCTTATTTAAAATAGTTAATAAACCAAATTTTAAAACCTAAAGTGGAATATGTGTCTCTGTTCCTGCTTGCTACCAATAAGGAACAAAATAAAGAATAGAATTACCCTGCAGCTAAATATGATATTTAACAACACATACACACACACACACACACACACACACACACACACACACACACGACATGACCCAGTGAAAGCTGATCTAATTCTGTTTATATTTCCTCTAATGTTGCTGTGCTTTACTGCTGAGTACAAATTTCCTTCATGGCCAGGTATCTGTAGATTGTCTTAGTTGCCTTCTCATCACTGGGGCACAATATCCAACAGCTACAACTCTAAAGAGGAAAGGTTTATTTTGGCTCACAGTTTGTAGAGGTTTCAGTCATCAGCTGTCTTCAAGGCTGGGCAGCACGGCAGAGTGGCATGACACAGGAGAAACAGCTCATAGCACTGCAGCAGAAAGCAGAGAGGCGATCAAAGGAGGAGGAAGAGAGATAAACTCTTCTAAGCCACGCCCCCAGTGACCCACCTTCTCTAACCAAGCTTCACCTCCCAACATCACATTTAACTACAGACTCACCAGTGGACTATTCCAATGATGAATATTACACCCCTATGATCCAGTCACCTCCCCAAAGCCCCACCTATGAACACATGAGGTTTCGGGGGTACATCTAGATGTAAGCCATAACAAATATTTAAACATTTTTTTCAAATAATATGACTATTTTTACCTTGAGAAGTGAAAAAAATTGACTACTTATTCATATATGTAGATCAGAATTGTCTTACAAATTCACTGTCATTTTATGTGATCTATGTGATTTTCTGTGATTCAGTTTTTACCATTTCTAATGTTTTATATTTCACAGTTCACATATTATGACTGCACATAGTTATTCGTATAATTTTTATATTTTTATATGCTTTGTCTCACGTTAGCATAGGCATCCCCGCCAACGAAGAATAAAGGAACTAAGAACTTACATAATCATATGCATATATATGATGACATCTAATAATCTAGTCATTCACGTCCCAGCTGCCCCACCACTGCTCAGAGTGAAAGCCTCCAGACCCTAACCAAGATTTGCAAGGAAATAGATACCCTCCTTATGTCATGAAAACCCTGTTGGACCAGTGTACCTTGGAATTTTGTTAGTTCAGATACTATCAATGCTTTTGCTCATAGCAGAAACCAAGTTTGTTGTCATAGGTTCAGTGCCTACTCAATTGTATTTTTAGTGTCTTTGGCCAGTGTTCCTAAATAGATATTGTTATTTGACTCCCTGTCTGGATCTCTTGTTTTGCTTTGTCCTCTGATCCTTGCTTTCCTGAACTTTTTGATCTTTGTGTTTAAAGGAGAATATGGATTTAAAGGGAATTATGTTGTATTGTGTTGTATTATGTTATATCAAGTTAAATAGTATATAAAATGTACTTGCTTAAAATTTGTAAAGGTAAAATATGTATTTATGTGTGTTTAGAAATATTTAAACTATTAATTTAGACATTAGTATCAGAAGAAATACAGTATATTAAATAAATTGGTTTAGGAAAACATAATACAGTTAGATAAATAAACATATTACGAACTAAGGAAAAGACTATAGACTGTTTACATTCTTGCAATTATAATAGTGAGAGAAGCCAGGGACACATTCAGAGTGCAACCTAGTGGATCAGAGTATTCAGCTAAGCAAAAACATCCATCTATCACTTTTTGTTATCTTTGATATAAGACATATTTTTCTCTTCATGTAATATTGTAGTGAATATAAACCACATGAAAATGAATAAATAGTAAGAAAATAGTAATTAGACACTAGACTCTACTTTGGAGGAGGAATTGTGGCAAATTTTAAGGTAAGTTTTAGTAGAATACGAAATGCAAAATAATGAAGAAAAACTTCAATAATTTAAGACACACACTAAATTGACCAGCTGAAAAATGACTTGAGGATGACTGACATCCTTTCTCCTGCTGGCATGTTATTATAAATATGCATTGCCTCCTCTGCCCTACCTGAAGCATTTTCAACATGAGAAGAACCCCTTGAGGAGCAAAGTACGGGAGCCAGCTCATTATTTTATCACTTGGCTATATAAGGAATCCTCAATTTAAAATTGTTCTCTAAACTTAACTAGCATTTTTCAATTGTCAATGCCTATAGAACTCAGAAACTTACAGAAATGGCTGGAGATCCTTTGAAATAGTACTTGTTTCTTTAAGAAACAATATTCAACAAATAATGCCAGTGGCAATGGTATAGTAAAAAGATGTGGTCTTTGGAGTCTATCAGATCTATATTCAGATCAAAGCTCTGTTGCTTGCTAAGGGGAATATCTTGAGCAAGTTATTTAACTTCTCTGAGCTTCAGTTTCACATGTTAAATAACCTACTGTAGAGGATTGTGATTTTAATCACTGCTGAATACTTGATGGAGATTCAATACCAATCTGGAGCTCACAGTGTAATTTCATTGTTCATGATACATATCATCATTTCATTTAACTCCAGAATGTGCCTAATCAAGTAGGCCATCAGCAGACAGCTGGCAAAAGTAAATGTACTCTATTATCTCAAATTCTAGTTGGAGAAAATAAATACAGGAAAGAGAATAAACTCTGTGGTTAAACAGTCTTATCTATTAACTCAGAGCAAAAGACATTTTAACTATATATATGAAATAGCAGAATTTAAGATAGTTGGAAAATCTTAATGCAGTATATTCCAGACAATTTGCTTGCAATTGATGGCTATAGTGAAAGCCCTTCTGTTTGACATTTAAATGTTTTCCTTTTTTGTCTTAAGAGAGATACAAAGTAAATTACAAAGCAATGCTGGCTGTAATGGAAGGTCACAGCCAGTCTTCAAAGTACTAACTTTTTCTAAGTTTACACTTTATAAAAGAAAATAACAGAGGTAATCTTACTGTACTTTATGAATAATGCCCTTAGAAAATAAATGGATTTAGAAAAAATAAGCATTTATATATGTTTTTCTTGCTTGCAGCTCACCAGGACATGATTATAGCTTCTCGAACTTATCTAAAATAAAAGATAATATATACATCAACATTTTTGATGAAGTGATCATTGAAAAACACAAGGTAATGTACAGTAATTAATTAATGTTGAAATAATACTAAGAGGATTTAACTGAATGAAATCTAGTAACATATTAGTGCATTCATTTTAAATGCAGTATCTCTACCCAAAGCTTTCAAAAAAGAATTTGAGGTAAATTGTAGCAAAATTGACATATGACAACTCATTTCAAAAATAGGGTTGGTGATATAGCTCAGCGGCATAAGCACCTGCCTGGCAAGTGCGAGGTGCTGAGTTCAACTCTTGGTACTCGCATACAAAAAATATATATAGATAGATAGATCATAAACCACATGTAAGAAGAGGAAAGATTAAATATTCCAAAACTTGGGAGTAGTACGGTTTTACAGTTGAACATTACCTATAAATGTGAGCTTCCTGGTAGTCAGGACAGAAAGATAAAAATAAGTTGCATATTTCTTATCTGAATAAAGAAAATGCACCACTTCTATGAAAGAGACTGAATTACTTCTAGGACTAAAATTTAGTCTATTTAATGGTGTCCCTAAAATTACTGAATATCTTCCTCATACATATGTGAGAGTGTCTAACACGATTCCTACTACCATAGTTAAGTGTTGAAATAAATGTTAGTTTCCTTCATACTGAAGTTGGCACTAAAAATATGAATAACCATTGCACCTACTTTCTTGGGATGACTAACTGTAGGTAAATGCATTAATGTTCTCCAGAGGAATAGAGCCAATAAAAAATATATAAAAGGGGATTTATTAGATTGGCTTACACAGTTAGAGAGGATAAGTGGCTTACAGAATCAGAGGCTAAATAGCCCTACAATGGCTATCTTCAGGCTGGGGAGCCAGGGAAAACAGGAACCTCTCAGCCCAAGACTTGAAACATGAGAGGTCAATGATATAGCCCCTGTTCAAGGCTGAGGGCCTGAGAGCCTCCTGGAGAGCCACTGGTGCAAGTCTGTGTTCAAAGACTGAAGAATCTGGAATCTGAAGACCACAGGCAACAGCAGCAGCAAAAAAATGCACCCACTCGAAAAGGGTGGATGATGAACATGTACAAGCATCCATCTGCTTTTTCATTGAGTCTGGGCCCCGATCTATTGGCTGATGCAACCCAAGTTCAGGGCAGGTCGTCCCCACTTAGTTCACTGACCCACATGCCCGTCTTCTCTGGAAACACCTTCCCAGATACATCCAGGAGTGTACTTTACCAATTTTCTGGGCATTCTTCAATCCAGTCAAGTTGACAACCAAATTAAACATAACAATAAATTAAATGCTTCATGTAAATATCTGCAAAATTATATGGCAGTACTATTAAAGATTAACTCTAATTCTACTTGGAAATTGCTGGGGATCCAGGCAAGAGAAGTTGAGCAAGACCTGAAGTATATGGTTCAGGATTGAGTCTTCTATAAAAACTACTGAAAATCATAGTAGCAGTCTTCAAATCTGGTTTTCAAGGAGAAGCCACACACATTCTTATTAAAACATCAACTCTTAATAAAGGTCAAGGTTATATTAAGCAAAAATTTAGTGATGGCTTTTCTCCAAAGAGTTAAACTACGTTTTCTGTCATATAAACTGATAATGAGTGGAACTTAAAAAACCCAAAAGAATGCCTAAGAGATTTTTTTCTCTCAGAAGTGAATTATACCAATGACCAATTTGTTCAAAATTTGGATAGCAGTGGATTAACAATTTAATATTGTTGTTGCATAGTTGTTAGAATGAGACCCATATACTTTGGGTATCAGACTTGTTCGTGACTATGTTGGCATGCTGTTTAGGAAAGGAAAGGGCTATGCTTGCTTCAGCAGCACGTATACTAAAATTGGAAAGGAAAGAGCCTTTTCTCACAGACTGGGCAGGACCAAATTAAACATTACAGTAAAGGACCAAATGAATGAACCAAAACATTCCGTTTTCTCATAAAAGATTAAATCTAGGCTGAGTCCCAAGATAACCACTCAGATGAAACAAGGTTTTGATTTATCAATAATGATTATTTTGTCCAGAAATGCCTCAATTTTCCACTTTTCTCCTCCTGAATTTTTTCTTCCAGTTATCAACTATTCCTTACTTCTCTGGATCTCCCCTTTATGAATTAGGTACCAACAGAAAGCTGAGGATTTGAAGTTCCACAGACAAAAAGCCTATTTTTAACACTTGGAATGTAAGAGCTAGGCTAAACTACATTTGAAGCTGGCGAAGAAATCCTGGAACACTCTCCAGATTTGAACTTCCATTAACTAAAACTGTAACAAACACTCTGATAGCCACAAAAAGAACTTTAATCTAGTACTCATATGTTGGTTTAAATGTTTCTTGAAAAATTAATATTTTTCCAGATTTTCAAGTTTATTAGCATACCATTTTCAACATATCTCATAATTTTTGACCTACTGTTATCTACCCACCTCTCATTTATAACTTTATACAGATGTGTCTATTTTTAAATTTTAATTTGAAAGTGTAAAACTCTTGAAACTAAGGGGTCTCTTTAAAAGGGGGCTTATTGAGCCATTACAGTTGATAGCCAGAAAAAAAGAACAAGGTCCTGAGATGAACAAGTGCCTGATGCAACCAAAAAAAAAAAAAAAAAAAAAAAAAACAGGGTAGACAGTAGTTGGGAAAATGTCCATGGGGCCTAACAAAGCCAGAGTGCCTTATAATGAAAATTTTGAGGAAAGAGAGCATTGAACCTACATTAGCTATAGATAAGAAGGGATCATACAAAGTGGGGAAAGCTTTGCAATAGGAGGGTAAGGAGAAGGAATCTTGTTTCTAAATTGCTTAGGGTTGTAAGCCAAATGAGGTGGCACCTAGTGGTATAGAACAGTCTTGTTCTATTCAACCTATAGTTGTTTTAGCTGATTAAATCTCACCTACTTATCATCTTTCCTCTCCTCCATCCTCCAGCCCTTGTAATTAAATTTAGGGCATATCTTAGACTTTTTCTTTGATTAAAAAAATTTGCTTAATTTTTAAAGAACGAACTATTGAAATTCTATTGAAATTGTTTTTATATTTAACTTTTTATGTTGTCCAATTCATTTATTTCTGCTTGTATTTGTATTATTTTTCTTCAATGTCTTTTTTTTTTTTTTTTTGGTACTGGGAATCAAACTCAGGACCTTGCGCTTGCCAGGCAGATGCTGTGCCGCTGAGCTACATCCCGGGCCCCATCTTCCAGTGTCTTCAGGACTATGATATCTGAACTTACGTTGGTCAATTATGTTGAATGACTCATTTATTTAATCTCTTGCCCTCTCATAAATAATAGTCTATCACTAAAAACAACTGAGACTGTATCTTTTATATTGGATTATTATTATTTTTATGTTTCATTATTTTCCTTACACATTTTTATTACATTTTCATCCTTGACCTAATAGTTTTTAAATTCTATCCTTTCACATTGTTGACTGTTTCAGAGGTTTTAATGTAAATTTTGGTTTTAAATTCTAGTTTTATTACATTGTAACCAATTGTATTGTTTGTGAGCCTCTAACCTACAGCTCATATCTGAAGCCATTGGTCCCAATTCTATGGTTGCCAATTAATTAATACACATAGGTGTTAATCCTAATAACTAGGTAAGGTGACACATTGAGCAAGGTGTGTTATTCATAAAAAAATCAAATACTACGAAAAGATGAAAGGGTTGGGGTGGAAAAACTAAATACACAAATATATGAATTTTATTTATACGGTTTATTTAAAGGAATGGTTCAACGATGGCAACCTCATTTCAACCATTTAACCATCAGTGTCTGGAACTGCTTCAGTTTATGAGACTATGTTGCACACTTAGCACATACACATTATAGCTGGAATTAAATTTTGCTTTGTCACTTAATATAAACAGTTCATATGCTGATTCCTTAAAGATTAATTAAATATATAATTTATACTGATGGTCTTCAAATAAAGATTTTTCATTGCTTCTCAGAGAAGACCCATAGGGAACCAATTTTAAAGTGAACCCCAATAGAGGTATAATCTATAACCTGTGGCAAGGTAAACCTATGAAGCCTGCACCATCCTTGGAACCCGGGATGGAAAGAGTAATGCAGTTGAGATGACACCAGTCAAAAATTCAAAGCCATAATTGCTGTAAACTAGTAAGTGTGCCTGCTAGGCTTTTAGACTTTTAGACTAGGATGACACAGTCCTCCTTGCTCAGCTCTGTTGTTGCAGGTCAACCTCTGGATTTAAAAGACTCTGTAAGTGGAAGGGGTAACTTCTCAAGCACAAAAAGTTAGAAGGGCTCCAGATGCTCAAAGGCAGTGGGAACTAAAAGTGGGAATTAGGGTTTTGGGAGTTTAAAAACAATTTAGCCATTCTCTTTCCACCTTCCCCAGAGGGTTCCCATTTCTGACCTTTGGTTGGCAAAATGAAAAAAGTTAAGTGGCTAAAAATGAAATGGATTATAGAGTATTGCCAAAGGAAGGTGATGGTGATGGTAATAAGTACCAATCCCTTTTATGCCTAATTCCTGTTTTTCCTCACTATTCACACTTCCTCTAATATAAAAAATGTTATTGAAAAATAATTAGTAAACAATAATCTGCACATATTAAAGTAATTGACAAGTTTTGACATGTGTATATACCCATGAAACCATCATCACAATCAAGACTATGAATATATTCATTACCCTCAGAAATTTTTCCCTGCCCAGTTGACATATCTCCCCCCTTCCTCCTCCTGTCTCCCACCTCAGCAACCATTGATCTATTTTCTGTCATTATAGTTTATAGAATTTAATAGAAATTGAATCATTTCACCCAATGAATGCGTGATCAAAACATCACATTGTACCTCATTAAAAAATACAAATATTATGTCAATCAAAAAATTATTAAAATAAAAAATTGAATTCACAAAAGTCCAATGATTCTACTAGTGTTAATTTTTGTGTGATCAATTCATTCAGAGTCTCTTAGCTATACCTTTTTTACTAAAATATAATTGTACTATACATACCATTTTATAACTTTTTGATTTCATGATACTTTCAATTCTTTTGTCAATAAACATGGAATTATATTACAAAAAAAGAAAAATGGGATCATATAGTATGTGCTCTTTTTGGGGGAGGGGTTTCTGCTTTTACTTGGAGTTATTTGAGATTCATCCATGTTGTAGTACTTATCAAATAGTTGCATACATGCATGTTTATATATTCACTTGTTGAACATTTGGGTTATTTTTATTTGTTTTGTTCTTTGAAATGCTGGGGATTAACCCAGGGCCTTGCACATGCTAGGCAAGTACTCTACCACTGTTACACCCCAGCCCAATTTTTTAAATTATTATTATTAAAAATAAAGCTACTATGAACATTTGCATTTAAATCTTTGTATAGAAAAATGCTTTTATTTCTCTTATTTTTTTTTTGTGGGTACTGGGGGGTCGACCTCAGGACCTCGCGCGCCAGCAGGCGCCCGTGCCACTGAGCGATATCACCGGCCCCTTTTCTGTATGTGGGTTCCGGGAGTCGAACTCGGGCCCTCGCACTTGCCGGGCAGGCGCTTAAGCCGCTGAGCCATCTCACCGGCCCCTATTTCTCTTAATAAGCACCTAGAAGTTAAATGGTTGGCTATTATAGGTGGATCTTTAAGAAACCTGTTTCTGAACATGATTGTAGCGTTTTTTGTTCTACCTACTTTTTTGAACCACTTTGTCAAACTTTTTAATTTTAGCCATTCTAATAGGTGTGTGGTTGTTTCTTATTGTGATTTAATTTGTATTCTTAATTATTAAAGATCTTGAGCATTTTCCCATGTATTTATTTTTGGTACATACATCTTCTTGGTCAAGTAGTTGTTCAAATACTGTATTTTTTAAATTAAACTGCTTTTTTATTATTGAGTTTTGAGAATTTTTATTTATTTTGTGCACAAGTCCCTTATCAGATATATAATTTGCAAATATTTTATCCCAGTACATAGCATGTCTTCATTTACTTTCCAGTATACTGTATTTTCAAGAACAAAGTTTTTAATTTTGGTGAGGTCCGATTTACCAACTTGATTTTGATGTCATGGTTTTTGGCTCTGTTTTTATTTTGCAACTCTGCTATTAAGTTTATATGTGTTTAGGAACGTATTTCTTCTTGATGAATTGATTCCTTTATCATTATGAAATGCCTTTCTTTATTCCTGGCTATAATTCTTGCTTTAAAATCTGCTCTTCAGTCTGGGGGTGTAGTTCAGTTGTAGAATACATGCTTAGCATGTGTGAGACCTGGGTTGAATTTGCCGAACTGAAAAACAAAAAGTAAACTACTTTTTCTGTTATAAAATATAGTCACTCTGTCTCTCTTTTAATTAGTTTTTTTTATTAATTAGTGTTTGTATGTTATGTCTTTTTCTTCTTTCTTACTTTTCTGCCCTGCACCCCACAGGGCCCTTGCATTGAGCTATATCCCGAGGCTTTTTATTCTATTTCATTTTATTTATTTAGAGACAGGTTCTTGCTAAGTGGCTAAATTGCCCAGGCTGGCCTAAAACTTATGCTTCAGCCTCCCAGAATGCTGGGATTACAGGCATGCACCACCATATCAGGCTTCTTCTTTTTCTTTTAACTTTTTCTTTACATTTAAAATGGTTTTATTTTAGATAGCGTATGGTTGGATCTTGCTTTCTTACACATTCTGACAATCCTTGCCTTTTATCTTATTTTTTTATTTTATGGGAAAAAACCAAAATTTCAAAATAATGGAAGAATAACAATAGTTGATACATTGCATATTGTTATCTTCAAAGTAGTTACTCAGAGTACAAGATATGGGCATAAAAAAATTCTCCAAATGATATTAGCACAAACCTTTCTTTTCAATGGACTAAGAAAAACTAGTAGTGTATCTTGTATTTTTTTTTCCTTTTCCCTTCCTTCCTTTACCCTTTCCTCCACCCTAGTTCCTCTTTTCTTTTAAACAGTTTCTTCCCATTTCACGATATCTATTGTACATTTTAGACCTTATTTACTATTTCAGCTTCTCATACCAGGGAGACAACATGATGTTTACACATGTGAGTCTGATTTATTTCTCTTATGAGTATGGTCTCAAATTGCATCCATTTAGCTTTAAAAGTCTCAAGTTTATCTTTCTTTATAGCTGAGTAGTACTCCATTGTATAAAAAGACCACATCTTTTTTATACATTCCTCAGTTGATGGGCATTTGGGTTGTTTCCAAGATTCAGCTATTACAAATTGTGCTGCTATAAACATGGGTGCACATGTATCACTGTGGTACGATGTTTTTAATTCTTTGGGAATACACCCAGAAGGGGAATAGCTAGGTCAAATGGGACCTCTAATCCTAGCTTTTTGGGGAATCTCCACACTGATTTCCACAGTGGTTGCACCAGTCTACACTCCCATCAACACTGGAGAAGGGTTCCTTTTTCCCCACATATGTTATTGGTTAATTTCTTGATGATAGCCATTCTTTCTGGGGTGAGATGGAATCTCAGTGTTGTTTTAATTTGCATTATTCGAATGACCAATGATGTTGAACATTATTTCATATATTTATTTGCCATTTGTATTTCTTCCTCTGAAAAGTGTGCCCTCTATTGATCCAAAGGAAGGCAGGAAAGAGGAACAAAAAACAGATGGGATAAGCAGAAAACAAATAAAAATATGGAACCCAGTCAGGTCAATGATTATAGAAATTGTATGAAGGAGCCAAACATGTTCACTGGAAGAAAGAAAGAAAATGGGCATCCTCAGATGCCCGTTTTTGGATTAGGTCTTTGAATTTGGGGGGCCTGATTTTTTTGAATTCTTCATATGTTTTAGATATAAGTCCTTTGAGGGACAACTGGCTAAAATTTTTTCCCACTCTGTGGGTTGTCTTTTCACTCTGTTGGTGATTTCTTTTGTTGTGCAAAAGCTTTTTAATAAGATGAGATCCCAGTTGCTGATTCTTTGTATTATTTCCCATACAATCTGGGTTTTGTTCATGAAGTCTCTACCTACACCTATGTCTTCAAGATTTCTACCTACTTTCTCTTCCAGTAGATTTAGTGTTTCTGTTTTAATAATTAGATCTTTAATCCATTTTGACTTTAGTGCATATTGATAGACATGGGTCTAGTTTTAGTCTTCGGCATGTGGAAAGCCAGTTTTTCCAGCACCATTTATTAAAGAAGCTGTCTTTCTTCCAGTGAACATGCTTGGCTCCTTCATACAATTTCTATAATCATTGACCTGACTGGGTTCCATATTCTTATTTGTTTTCTGCTTATCCCATCTGTTTTTTGTTCCTCTTCTCCTGCCTTCTTTTGGATCAATAGAGTACTTTTATAATTCCATTTTATCCCTATCATTTGCTTCTTTGATTTCTCAAGTGTTGCTCTAGGGTTTACAATATATTCTTTAATTGCACAGTCTACCATTATATATTACAGTACCACTTCACACAGAGTGTACAAATGAGATGTTATAACACCTCCATTTCCCTATCCTGTACTTTGTACTAGTCTTGTCATACATTTTACTTGTATATGCCATAAGCTGTACAACAGGTCATATTTTTGTCTTAAATAATTATATTTTAAAGAAATTAAAAGGCAAGAAAAATTTTTTTCTAGTTTTGTTTTCTTTTAAAAAGAAAAACACATTTAAAAAAACCCAAAAAGAAAGAGAATAAGATTGTACACTTAGCTGTGAGTTTGAGAAACTACTCATATGATATTAAGTAATATAAAATGTGTTTATTTTAATACACCTAATTTTAATTTATTTTAATAGGATCACTGTCTCAAGAGCTGTAGTGGTCACTCATATCTAAGAAAGAATTGGCTTGGTTCCATTGTTTTCCCTTTCTCTGCTCTTTTGCAACAATCTGAGGTAATAGAAAATAGTTGTTTACTAATAATTCTGAATTTTGACTTATGGCTAATAGAAACTCCTTTTGTTATCTTTGACTCAGATTCTATGTTTGGCAGATTGGAATTTTAATTAAAAATGATTCCTTATTAGAATGTTCTAGGGCTTTGGAGTGTTTGAAGGTTTTGGCTCTCTCCAGAACAAGGACACTCACAAATTTCTTACATCTTTAGAGTGTTTACAGAGAAAGAATGACTAGCCTTGCATCTTAAAGCAACATTCATATTTGCATGTAAGAGATTTGTCAACCAGGTTCATGAAGCATTCTGATTAATGGTGCTTCTTTTTAATCATGAATCTTAGGAATTTCAGCTTAGCATCATTGTTTATTGATGATAGTGAGACTGATTATTAGTATTGGTCTCCGTGAGATCTTCAGAGAGCCCTGCTGTTGGGTTACGTAGTAAAAATATGCCTGCATCATCACCAAAGCATAAGAACTCCAGCCTAAACTCCATTTTAGGCTCTGTTATTTATTCACTGAGAGACCTGAGGCAAGGTACTTGACATCTCTGAGGCTATGCCAGCACTGAAGATTTGAAGAGTCAGAAATGAATTTTCTGGGCCAGTGAGATGGCTTAGCAGAGTACGTGCCTGCCTGGCAAGCGCGAGATCCTGAGTTCGACTCCCAGAACCCACATACGAAAAAAGGGCTGGTGATATCACTGAGCGGCACGGGCGCCTGCTGGCGCGCGAGGTCCTGAGGTCGACCCCCGGTACCTACAAAAAAAAAAAAGAAAGAAATGAATTTTCTGCCCCTGTGAGTTTACTGCCTGTGGAATAGAACTAGTATCTTAGTACAATGTGAAATTCTTTAGTAAAGGCATGGGATAAGTACTGTAAGAACCCACCATAGGTGCACTTTACTTTCCTGGGCTAAAGGGGAATTGGGAAAACTCAGAGAGTTTGGTGATGGCTAACAAGAGGATGAGGAGGAAAATGCAGGGCAGGGAAGACTTTACTGAGGAGATAACTTTTAAATCAAACCCTTAGAGATGAATTTTTTAAACAAATGAGGGCATATGTGTGAGAAGGAATCATGTGCACTAGCTCATATGCAACAGAAAGCTTAACTAGCCGTGGCTGATGTAGGTAAAAGGTCTATCTTATCTAAAGAGTTCGGGGGCCAGTGAGATAGTTCAGCGGCATAAGCGCCTGCCTGGCAAGCACGAGGCCCTGAGGTCGACTCCTGGTACCCACATTAAAAAAAAAATAAAAGAGTTCAGATGCCAGTGCAGCTGTTCAAAGACATCATCAACAATCCAAGCTACTTTTGTCTTTATATTCCACTCTTCTTACATGTGACTTTCATCCTCATAATTGCAAAATGTTCATTGCAACTCCAGCTTCATATCTGTATTGTAGCAGGGATAAGCAAAAACTGGCAGTGCTTCAATCAGAAAAACAGACAGTTCCTCAGAAAACTCCCAACAGACTGCTAGGCATGGATGCACACACCTATAATCCCAGCTACTCAGGAAGCTGAGGCAGGAGGATTTCAAGTTCAAGCCCATCTTGGGCAATTTAGCAAGACTAAAACATAGTAGTCTTGAAATAAAACGTAGAAAGTATTGGAAATGTAGCTCAGTGCAAGACCCTAGGTTTCATCCCCAGTCCAAAAAACAAAAAAGAGAAAGAAACACTGATAGAAAAAAGGAAAAACCTCCAACAGACTTCTTCCTGCATCTTACTAATGTGACATGATCACTATTCAGCTGTCATGTTATCAACTAAACCTGTTGATAAAGGAGGAAAGAATAGATATTAAGTAGGAAAGAAAAGTAGAAGTGCCTGTATGTTGTACAGTAACATGAAGTCATGAGGGACCACACTGCAAATAAAAAGCCATAGGAATCTAAATTGTTGGGGGTATATTGCTTCCTATACTTGTTTTCCCTGTAGGCAGTTCTCAATCTCAGCTCAGACTGACTGTAGAGAGGTAAGAATGTGGGTTTCAAAGACAGATGAACCTGGATTATAATCCTGGCTCCACTACTCATTGGTTCTTTGATCTTGCACAAATTGCTTCAACCCTCTGAGCCACAGTTTTCTTATCCATAAAATAGAGATAAAGGCAGTATGTATTTGAATGATACAATCTGTTATCAAGCACTTGCCACAGTTCCTTACACATAGTAAGTGCACAGTTAATCATTAGTTATTATTAGTTATTACTGTAATTTAACTCCTCCTTCCCTTCATATACGATATATTCTTTCAGATTAGTGGAACATTTCAAGTAAATATTCCACCAGTTTTGCTTGGATATACTTGGAGTAAGACTTATTTATCTCCTAAGGAAGATTACAATGGACAGAATTTAAGAGAATGTACCTTCATAAATATTTTTGCTACCATTGAACCACAAATATCATATGTTACCTATAATTCAAAACTAGACAAGGTAGGTTTTACACTGGATTACTTTTAGATATATCATCACAGGAGTATAAACTATTTTAAAAATCAGTAATAATAATTTTAAATCTGGCAAAAACAGACATTGATTCTTGGTCTTTTCTTGTGGGAATAATATGTTACAATATTGAAATATTTTAAATTTGATTCTAGTTTTCAGATCAAATAGATGTTTTGCAGAGAGCACAGATTTTTAAAAATAATTGTAAAACAATGTTTCCCAACCGAAGAATCATAACTACTGTTTTTAATGATGAAGGGATACAGACCTTAGTAACAAGATATATCAAGGCATTAAATCCACCTCAACAACTTCTAGATATATTTCTTCATGATTCTAATGCAACACTTGTAAGTTACAATTGTTTTTAACAAGTTCATTGTGATTTGTTGTCATCTATGAAGAATCACTATACCTTTTGTTTATGTAGATTCAATCTATTCAGTGGGCTGTCCTTGGACTGTTTATATTATTTGTGAGTTACAAAGCTCCCTTAGCTAGACTCTTTAAGCTAAAATCAAAAGCCCTGATTTATGTTGCCTTTTTCCCACTCCACTTTTCAATTGTGAGTTTCTTCTTGCCTTTGTGTCCTGACCTTAATGTCCCAGGAGATAATAGTGTTTTCAGACTTATTTCAAAGACTATCTTTAAAATAACAAATAAATCCTAGCTCCATACTTGTCAAGGATTGTGAACCATATATATTAATTGCAAGAAGTCACCAGTGTAAAATATCGTGAAAGCCAGGCATGGTGGTGCACACCTGTAATCCCAGCACTTAGGAGGCTGAGGCAGGAGGATGGCCATGAGTTTGAGGTCAGCCTGGGCTGCATAGTTCAAGACCATCCTGGACTATGTAATGAGACCCTGTCTCAAAAAAAAAAAAAAAAATCTTGCAGAAATGGCAGCTATTGTACATTAATTAAATTGTTAATGAACTTTAATGTTAACTTTATTGTTTATTTGTATCCCTTTCTTCTTTCTTACCTTAGTCTGAGTCCTTGTCTCCAACATTTTAGTAGGAATTTCCACTGTAGAACTTCTATTGCTTGAGAAAGCAGGATGTACCACTATCTCTAAATGCAGCAGCTAGTAACAAGCTTATATTAAGAGAAAGGATTGACAGTTTTTGAACCTAAAAGCAAATCAAGCCTTTGCTATCCTTCAACGTATTTAAAACTTTTTGTAGCAGCCATACTTTAAAGTACATGTTTAATGTTGATAAATATTGCTATAATATTTAAAATCAATAATTTATTATAGAAAATATAATGGTTAAGGTACACCCTCTGGAGCAAACCTAGTTTGGGCTCAGCCCTCACAGGCTTCACGTATTACATTAGCCATGTGACCATGGTTATTTTATTGCTCTAAGTTTGCTGCTTCTTCTGTAAAACTAGAATAATAATAGTGCCTACTTTATAGGCTTATCGTCTATGCTAGATGAAACAATGATCATAAAATACTGCTGAGTGATGTGTATACTATATACACTCAATGTTAATATTATTGTAGGACCTCATTGCTCGATTTGTGTCTCTGATTCCTTTTATGTCTGATACACTGGGTAACAATGATGATTCTGATATATGGATGACATCACAGGTAAGAAATTATATCTTATAGTTAAGATGGATTTCTTACTTTTCTTTTCTTTAAAAAATATTATGTAGGATATAGTACCTTGCCCTGTAAGACTTAAAAGTATTTGATAATTGTACACATCATTTTCAGCTTTGTAACAGTCTATGGAAAGAATTCATGAAGACCAAAAATCTTTTCAACATTCTAAATGGTAGCTCATGAATGTTTTGATTCAGTGAAAAGTTCAGGAGTACAGTATTATGACATTTTACAGAGAATGGAATGGCCTGTAATCTAGAGTTTATCAGATTCTAAAGTCTAAAGCAAACACCACCACTTTCCACGAGCTTTCCTCGATGTCCTCCATCTAAATGAAGAACTTTTATAGTGCTGCTGTTCTTTAGCAACTGGATTAAAGTTACTTTTAGTTGCCATGTAAAATATAAGCCCTGTGTAATATTGGGGGCATGTTCATACTAAAAATCTGTTTGGCGGGCCGGTGAGATGGCTCAGCGGCATAAGCGCCTGCCTTGCAAGCGCGAGGGCCCGAGTTCGACTCCCGGATCCCACATACGAAAAAGGGGCCGGTGATATCGCTCAGCGGCACGGGTGCCTGTTGGCACGCAAGGTCCTGAGGTCGACCCCCCGGTACCCACAAAAAATAAATAAATAAATAAATAAAATAAAAAATAAAAATCTGTTTGGCATTTGTATGAAAGTCAATTTAATTGGGCATCCTATATTTTTTTCTAAATTTGGCAACCACTTCTTCCCTTTTACTTTACATTTAGTTGCTTGTGTATTGACCCTACACTCACACTCTGTACACATATAATTGTAAACTCCATGAAGGTAGGAGACTGTTCTTTTTTATTCTTCTATTAACAACTCGTGTACTGCTTTAAATGTATCAAGCATTTAATAACTTTTTAATTGGAAAACAGAAATATGACATTTTCTTTTTTTTTTTTTTGTGGGATCCGGGAGTTGAACTCGGGCCCTCGCGCTTGCAAGGCAGGCGCTTACGCCGCTGAGCCATCTCACCGGCCCTGAAAATTTCCATTTTTAAAGAACAATGCTAGAGGCCAAACAAAATATACTTGTCAACAAAAATTAGGTCATAGATCATCAGTCCGCCATTTCTGTTGCCTTTTTTCTCTCCTGGTATACAACCTTATTAGACACTCTATATTTGATCTCTTGCACCCAACCCAGTGGCTTGGCTCTTTCAGTTGAAGAAGTTTCAGTCATTCTTCCTGATTGGGCTTCAGCTCAGGTTTCTTCCCCTCTTTGAGCTGAATGCTGTGTTGGTACAGGTACAGGACAAAATACTGTAGTTCCGTTACCCAATAAGGATCACTTGCTCCCAGAATACTAAGCTACTTCCTCTCAGATAAGGTTCCTCAGAATACCAGCCCCTATATCCCTGCTTATCCAGAGTAGCTTAATATTTGTTGGCAATAAAAACATTACATTTTGGGTATAAATTATCTGATTACTCTGTACTATATCCATGTTAAGTGTCCCGTAACAATGGCAAAGCCAATGTTTCAAATCAATGTTCTCTTCTGTCATTGAACAAAGCTAGACCTTTCAGCTTTGATGTCATCTTAGCAACCTGGTAAAAATAGGTGTGTTTGGAAGGAATAGAAGAGCTATAAATTTTGGGATGCTTGCGTTATTCAACTTCTTTTCCTTTCTTTCTTTTTTTTTTTTTTTGTCCCTTGATGTTCTTGCTGCTTTTGTTCTGCCTTAGCGTTGCATCAGTTTAGCTATTGGAAATAAGGAAGAGCATGCCATACTTCTCTGTAATTTCTTTTTGTATTTTGGAAAGAAGGCATTAGTCCTCCTGGGAACCTCATTATTAGAAGTAAGTTTTGGAATTGTATGTACAAAAGTAAATCATGGGCCAGGTATATAGCTCAGTGGCACAGTGCCTGCCTGGCAAGTACAAGGTCCTGAGTTCGATTCCCAGTTCAAAAAAAAAAAACTAAACTAAATCACATTTCAACTGCAAGTTTAAAAAACTTCAACCCCACATTTCTATCTTTTCATAAGCTAATTAAAGAATTTTATGGTCAATTAATAGTTAAGAGGATGATATTGATCCATCAAAATTACTGCAATTCTAGGAATAACTTCCTTCTTATTTTCCCCTTTGTGAAATAGCACTAAAAATTGTGCTACTTCATGGAGGACTATTAAATTACCTAGTACATACAAGGCACAGATGACAGCACATGTTCGTGGCAAATACACAAATATGTGGTGTGTGTGTTGGGAGGGTGGTTCTGTAGCATTACTTACAGTCTAGTTCTAGTGGCTATTACCCTCCTCGTGACTGTGATCATTCTTGGGTTTTTAATACTGTATTTTAAGAATTTTTAACAAACATTTTTTCTCAAACTCAATCTTCCAGACTTTAATCTTATAAGAGTGGCCAAGAAATTCATGTCTACCTATCTGGAATTTTTACAACTGTATATATTTTATGTTTTCCTAAATTCATACCTCAGAAAGCTGCCCTTTTGGATTTTTAGTTCCACCACAAATATCTTGCTAAGTGTCAGTGTTCCAGTCTTGCCTTATGATTTTTTTCATGATAATTTACTTTCCTGCATTCCTTTGACGTAGTTTATTTCGGTGTTAACTTTGGTAACTAAAACCTATGGTTAATTCTTGGATATAATCCTCTGTTGTAGTTTTAAGTGTCACTAGGTGGCAATAAACAGCCAACAATATTTCAACAAGTACAGTATATGCATTTGTGCCTCTAAACCCATACTGTGGGAATCACCTTGTAGGGATTCACCTCAGCTGTGTGGTTGAAGTGCAGCCTCCCCTACACTAGAGAGAAGGTGAGTGCATTGATACAGAGCAAGAGCTTTGGAGTTAAGGAGGCCAAAGCTACACAGAGTAGTGTTAAGAATATGAATTTGGGGCACAGACAGGGGCTTAAAACCTAGCGATGTCACTTACTATCAGTATGATCTCAGTTATGTTTGCTTCTGTGAACTTCAGTTATCTCCTCATAGAATTGGAATAATGCCTCTTTCTGTTAACCTAGATGAGACCCTTAACCTCTGAGTCTTCATATGAAAGGCGGGCATAATAATCATCCCCACCTCACAGAACTCGGAGTGAATTAAAGTGAGAAAAATTAGTATAATTCTTTAGCATAATACCTGATACACATATACTCAATAAATGTCAAATACTCATAATTTGATGTATTTATTCTTTCTAAGAAAGTCTTACACTGAAAAAGGTATGTGCAGGGCAAAATACTGCCATGACTGCTTTTTATTCTCAGACTGGTTTCCTGTGTACTTTCTCTTTAGCCTGTAACTCCAAATTTTGTTCTCAAATTTAATTTAGTGGCTTGTAACTTCTATTAATAATATCTTTAATGGTTCTGTCAGAGCCTAAAGCTCTGACTTTGCAACCCGTAACTCACCCTGGTATTTACCCTCAATCTTCAAGTACGGTCTAACCAAAGTGCAGCTGGTCTATATAATACCCTTGTGTGGATTAGACAAAAGTGCTTCTACCTCAGGACACGTTAGTAGTATCTGTTGGAAAAATCATCATAATATATTGACTAGCATCGGGACACATCCACAGTGTTCTCTCATGTGAATCTTCTTGCTAACCTGAGTCTGAGTATTTTTGGAGCTTTAGGGGCCCCCCTTTTAAAGTTTTAAAAGCCATTTAAAAAATTTATTTTAGAAATGAGAATCATTACATTATAATTTCCACATATAGAAGTTAGTTAAAACCACCAAAAATGACTTTAAATATTTTTCCTTTTAGGGGCATGTTGCCTATGTATTAACTCAAGAAACTAATGAATATTTACTTTGGAATCCATCAACTGGACAATGTCACAAGCAGTTTGATCCATTTTGTCCCTTACAAAGTGTAGATTGTTTGTTTGATGATAGGAATGTAAGTATACGGGGAGAAATCTTATTTTCAGTTATCTCAAGAGTCAGCCTAACTATATATGAGAATCACCTGGGAACTTTGAAGACATGCGTATTCAGTCAGAATCCCTGGGGTATAGAGGTTGGGCAATCTTTATCCTTAAAACTTCCGCAGGTGATTCTGAGGAGACCTAGTGAGGTAGTCCTACGATCACAAAATCCTGGAATCTCTGTCTCCTGCCTCAGAACTCTTGTCTTCTACCACTTTGTCGAGTAGTAAAACTGTAAATGTTTACTGTCTTTACTAACTACTGGCCTTGTGTTTCTATAGGCCTACATTGGTTTTCTGTTAATGTTTTAATAGGTCTGGTTTAATATTCAACAAAATAACACACCAATGGCTGTATATTTTGACTATTCAAAGGAAAGTTTCTGGAAACAGTTGCTTCCAAAAAATTTTCAGGGAACAAAAATACAAAGTATACAGGTAAATTACGCTTTCCCAAGTGGGTCTATATGAAAGTTGCCGTTACTTCTAGTGACAACTCCTGTTATGTGTTATGGTTGATTGCTTACTGAATTATTTGGCAATGTTAATCAAAACTAGCTTTCTCTGGGCCGGTGAGATGGCTCAGCGGCGTAAGCGCCTGCCTTGCAAGTGCGAGGGCCCGAGTTCGACTCCCGGATCCCACATACGAAAAAGGGGCCGGTGATATCGCTCAGCGGCCTGGGCGCCTGCTGGCGCGTGAGGTCCTGAGGTCGAACCCCTGGTACCCACAAAAAAAAAAAAAAAAAAAAAAAAAAACTAGCTTTCTCTGCCATCTGATCTTTGTTTGGATTACTTTGAACCCTTCTTCTAAATGCAAAAAAAAAAAAAAAATGGAAAGGAAATTGAGAAAAAAGATATTGTCTCCAATGTAAATTTAAATTTTATAGAAATTGACAAAAAATGCACATCAGGGACCCAAACTGTGGTAGTTATCTTATGGACTAGAAACAGGACAGAAACACTAGCGGTGAGTAGGGATGATCCAAAAGTGTTAACAAGGTCTGAAAATGCTTCAAGAAAATCAAGGACTTACTTTTTGAAGCCAGGGATTATGATAGGGCTTCCCTACTTCCCTGCTTTTGAAACCTATAAACTTGCTGTCTGAGGCTCATAGGAGTCCAAGAATTGATCCAATCTGTAGTTGGCTTGACCAACGCAATCTGTGATGTACTCGTATCACTTTGGGAAGGCATTGCAAATATCACTTCCACAGATGTTTCAGGATTGAGGGCCATGGTATGGCAGGGTGAAGACAACTATGAAGTCCAAAATTAGGCACTGTAAGCTCAAAAAGAGAGGAGAGACAGAGAAGGAGAAAAGGAGGGAGAAAGACAAAAAGAACAGTAGAAAAATAGGCAAGAGACAGTCCACAGAAGCAGCAACTCAAATGTTCAATTTAAAAAAATAAAATACTATTTCAAATGCATAAAATTGACCAAAAAAAAGGTTATCATACCAAGTATTAGCAAAGAAGAAGATAAATAGTAGGATATAAACTGCTATACTTTGGAAAGCAATGTGATGTTATCTGGTAAAGTTTAAGATGAATAACCTTTGATCTATTCATTCAAACATCTAAGTATCTACTGTAGATGAGGAATATGCACAGGAGCGAAGTACAGTATTCATTGTAGAATAGAATGAAATATCAAAAAATTGGAAACCGCTCATTAATAGTAAAGTCAGTATATGAGCTGTGAAATATTCATACAATGAACTTTTCTTTGAGAACAAATTTACAGTAGTTCTCAGTTTGACTGTACACTCATTACATCAGAATCTCTGAAGGTGGAAGGCACATATCAGTAGTTTTTAAAACCTTTCCAGGTAATTTTAGTGTGCAGTTAAGGTCAGGAACAACTGACCTAGAGCATATCAGCATGAATGAATTTAATAAGTCTAATGTTAAGCAAAATAAATAAGGCGTGAAATGATACCTAGGGTGCATATAGTAAAAAACCATTATATGAAGTTTGAAAAGTATGTATTATTTGAGTGTGAGAGGGAGAGAGAGAGAGAGAGAGAGAGAGAGAGAGGCTTTCATGGGAATGATAAATACCAAAATCAGATTAGAGGTTACTTTTGGGGAGAGGGAAAAAAGGAAGGAGATAAGGGAGCAATATACATAATACTTCAAGGCTTTCCACAGTTTCTTCTTTTTTTAAAATTAATTAAGTTTATTGGTACATTTTAGGTATACATAATGATCGCATTTATTATAGGGAATTTGCACCTGTACATGATATATCTTGATTCTTTTTCTCCCTTCCCCTACCCTCTCTTCAACCTCTCTTTGCCTACTTATTTACAAAATCTTTGTTTCCATTTTTCCTTTATTTCTTTTTTTACTTTCTTTTTCCTTCCTTCCTTTCCCCCCTTCCCTTCCTAGTTCCCCTTCCCATTTTAACATTTTCTTCCTATTTCACAATATCTATTATACACTTTGGCCTTTATTTACACTTTTGGTTTCTCACACCAGAGAAACGATGCAATATTTACACGTGTTTTCGATTTAATTCACTTGAGTGTGGTCTCAAAGTGCATCTATTTAGCTATAAATGTCTCAGGTTTGTCCTTCTTTATGGCTGAGTAGTACACTATTGTATTAAAAAAAAAACACATCTTCTTTATCCATTCATCAGTTGATGGGCATTTGGGCTGTTTCCAAGATTTAGCTATTATGAACTGTGCTACTATAAACATGGGTGTGCATATATGCTTTTAATTCTCTTGGGATGATACCAAGCAGGGGAATACCTGGGTCAAATGGAACCTCTAGTTTTAGTTTCTTGAGGAATCTCCACACTGATTTCCATGGTGGTTGCACTATGGAAATACTATACTCCCATCCACAGTGGAAAATGGTTCCTTTTCCCCACAGCCCTGCCAGCATTTGTTGTTGGTTGATTTCTTAATAATAGCCATTCTTTCTGGAGTGAGATGGAATCTCAGCGTTGTTTTAATTTGCATCTCTCAAATGACCAGTGATGCTGAATATTTTTTCATATATTTATTTGCTGTTTGTATTTCTTCATCTGAGAAATGTGTATTCATCTCAAATGTCTATTTTTGGATTGGGTCTTTAAATTTAGGGGGTCTGATTTTTTTGAGTTCTTTATACATTCTAGATATTAGTCCTTTGTCTGAGGAACAGCTGGAAAAATTTTTTCCCATACTGGGTTGTCTCTTCAGTCTGTTGGTAGTTTCACTTCCTGTACAAAAGCTTTTTAATAAGATGAGGTCCCAATTGCTGATTCTTTGTGACAGTTCCTGTGTGATCAGGGTTTTGTTCATAAGTCTTTGCCTACACCAGTGTCTTCAAGACGTCTACCTATTCTATCTTTCAGCAGATTTAGTGTTTCTGCTTTAATATTTAGATCTCTGATCCATTTTGATTTTAGTGTAGTGTATGGTTAAAGATATGGGCCAACTTTTAATCTTCAGCATGTGGAAAGCCTGTTTTTCTAGCACCATTTATTAAAGAAACTATTTTTCTTCCAGTGAAGGTGTTTGGCTCATTTGTCAAAGATAAGGTAGCTGAATATGTCTGGAGTTGTTTTTGTATCTTCTAACCTGTCCCATTGATCCTCGGGTCTGTTTTTTTCTTCCAGTACCAAGCTGTTTTTATCACAGTAGCTTTGTAGTACAGATTCAGATCAGGGATTGTGATGATCCCTGCCTTGCTTTTTTGGTGCCCAGAATTGCCTTTGCTATTCTAGGTCTCTTCTGGTTCCAAATGAATTTTAGGAATGTTTTTTTTCTAATTTGGTGAGGTAGACTATTGGTATTTTGCTTGGCATTGCATTAAATCTCTATAACAATTTTGGAAGTATGGCCATTTTCACTATATTGGTTCTTCCTACCCAAGAACAAGGGATATCTTTCTATTTTCTGAGATTCTCTTCAATCTCCTTTACCAAAGTACTATAATTTTCAATATAGAGGTCTTTTTCTTTCTTAGTTAGATTGATTCCTAAGTATTTCATATTTCATGATGCTACTGTGAAAGATATTGGTTCCTTAATTTCTCTCTCAGTGAGTTTGTTATTCATGTACAGGAAGGCTATTGATTTTGGGATGTTGAGTTTGTATCCAGCTACACTACTGAATTTGGTTATTAAATCTAGAAGTCTTTTGGTGGGGTTTTTGCAGTATTCTATGTAGAATATCATGTCATCCACGAATAATGATAATTTCCTTTCCTATTCTTCCTTTCCTATTCTTATACCTTTTATTTCTTTCTCCTATCTAATTGCTCTGGCTATTTCCAGAACTATATTGAATAAGAGTAGTGATAGTGGACATTGTTGTCATGTCCCTGATTTTACAGAAAAAGCTTTCAGTTTTTGTCCATTTAGTATGATGTTAGCTGTTGGTTTGTCATAGATGGCTTTTATCAGGTTGAGATAAAGAACATCTATTTTAATTTTCTGTAGGGTTTTTATCATGAATGTGTGTTGGACATTGTCAAATGCTTTTACTGCATCTATTGAGATGATCATATGTTTTTTTTCCTTGGTCCTGTCAATGTGGTATATTACATGTATTGATTTGTGAATGTTGAACCATCTCTGCATCCGTGGGATGAATCCTAATTGGTCATAGTGTATAATCTTCTTGATGATTTGTTGCATTCTGTTTGCCAGTATCTTATTGAGGATTTTTGCATCTATGTTCATTAAGGAGATTGGCCTGTAGTTCTCTTTCATGACTGGATTCTTATCTGGTTTTGGTATCAGGGTAATGCTTGCTTCCAGGAATGCATGTGGGAGTATTGTTCCCTTTCAATTTCATTAAAGAGTTTGAGAAGTAGTGGTGTTAAGTCTTCTTTAAATTTCTTATAGGGCCGGTGGGACGGCTCAGCGGCTTAGGCGCCTGCCTTGCAAGCGCGAAGGCCCGAGTTCGACTCCCGGAACCCACATACGAAAAAGGGGCCGGTGATATCGCTCAGCGGCACGGGTGCCTGTTGGTGCGCGAGGTCCTGAGGTCGTCCCCCCGGTACCCACAAAAAAAAAAAAAAAAAAAAAAAATTTCTTATAGAATTCAGCATCGAATCTGTCAGGGCCTGGGCTTTTCTTTGTTGGCAGGTTTTTAATTATATCTTCAATTCCATTGGCCAATATTAGTTTATTTAGAATTTTCATATCTTCTTCATTCCCCTTTGGTAGCTCATATGTATCAAGGAATGTGTCCATTTCTTCTGTGTTTTCTGTCTTATTAGAATACAGGTTCTCAAAGTAGGGATTGATGATCTTCTTGATTTCTGCAGGATCTGCTGTGATTTTACCCTTTTCATTCCTAATTGTATCAATTTGAGTCTTTCCTTTTCTTGATAAGAATGGCTAAGGGTTTGTCAATTTTATTTAATCTTTCAAAGAACCAGCTCTTTAATTCATTGAGTATTGTTTTCTTAGTCTCCATTGCATTAATTTCTGCTCTGATCTGTCTAATTTCCTCCTTCCTATGATCTTTGGGTTTGACTTGCTCTTCTTTTTCTAGAAACTTAAGGTTCAATATTAGGTTGTTTATTTGAGCTCATTCTGTTTTCCTGATGTGGGTATTCGCTGCTATAAATTTCCCTCATAGGACTGTTTTCATTGTGTCCCATAAGTTCTGGCATGTTGTATTGGCATTACTGTTTAATTGTATAAACTGTCTAATTTCTTCTTTAATTTCATGTGCAACCCATTGGTTGTTCAGGAGGGTGTTATTTAATTTCCATGTGTTTATGAAACTTTTTCTGGTTTCTTTTCCATTAATTTCCAATTTTGTTGCACTATGATCAGATAATATGCATGGGATAATTTCAATTCCTTTGCACTTACTTAAGCATGTTCCATTAGCTAGTATGTGATTTATTTTGGAGACCATCCCATGTGCCACTAAGAAGAATGTGTATTCTGATGTCATGGGGTTGAGCACTCTATAGACATGTATTAAGTTCATTTGTTCAGTTCTATTTCATTTTTGATTTTTTTTGTCTAGTTGATCTGTCTATTGGTGACAGTAGGGTATTGAGGCCCCCCATTACAATTGTATTAGTGCTTATTTGATTTTTCATGTCATTAATATTTGTTTCATATAGTTGGGTGTGCCGGTATTTGGTGCATATATATTTTTGATTGTTATCTCTTCTTCTTGGGTTGTTCCCTTTACAAGGATGTAGTGACCTTCTTTGTCTCTCTAAATCAGTCTTGGCTTGAAATCCACTTCATTTGCAAATAGAATAGCTACCCCTGCTTTTTTCTGGGTTCCATTTGCATGGAGTATTGTTTCCCATCCTTTGACTTTCAGTCTGTGAATTTCTTTTTGAATTAGATGTGTTTCTTGTCTGCAGCATATTTTTGGATCTTGCTTCTTGATCCATCCTGCCAGTCTGTTTCTTTTGATTGGTGAATTGAGGCCATTAACATTGATTATTATAACTGATATGTATAGACTTATCATTGTCATGTTATTTTCCTGTTTGTTCCCACTTTTTCCCCTCTGTTTAATTGCTTGCCTTGCCTGGTGGATTTATTCTCTTGGGGTTCATGAAGTTGTAATACTTGTTATCTCTTTCTAGAATGTCTTTCAGAACATTTTGGTGTGCTGTTTTGGTGTTCATGAATTTCCTTAGCTGTTATTTGTCATGGAAGTATCTTATTTCTCCATCAATTTTCAAAGATAGTTTTGCAGGGTATATCAATCTGGGTTCGAGGTTGTTTTCTTTTAGGGCTTGAAATACTTCACTCCAGGCTCTCTGGGACTTGAGAGTTTGTATTGAGAAGTTTGCTGTGATTCTGATGGGCTTTACTTTATAGGCGATTTCTTTCTTTTTCTAATAGCTTCTAATATTCTGTCCTTGTGTTGAATTTCTGGAATCTTGACTATTATATGACTTGGTGTAGACTTATTTTGATCATGGCTAATTGGAGTTCTACATGCCTAACTTATTTGTATGTCAAATTCTTTTTCTATGCTTGGGAAGTTTTCTGCCATTACTTCTGTGAACAGATTTTTTATTTCATTTGCACTATCTTCTGCTGTTTCATTGACTTCAGTCAATCTTATGTTATTTTTCTTTGCATCATCTAGCAGCTATCGGATTGATTTCTCATGGTCCCTTGCTGTTTTTAAGAAATCTTCCTTTTCATGATCACTAACCACAATCCTGTCTTCTATATCTGAGATTCTATCCTCACATTGGCTTGTTCTGCTGCACATACTTTCAATGGCATTTTTAATCTCTGGATATCTGTTTGAATGTGTTTCATGGATTCCATTTCCTTCCTATGTTGGGCATTCATGATTTCCATCTTTTTTCTAAGCTCCTCTTTTTTTTTTTATCTGTATCTGCTCTAGAGTCATTAAGAATATCTTTCATTATGGTCACCATCTCTGTAGTTCTCTAAGAATTATTTCTGATTTGATTTTTTCTAGAACCTCATTCATCTGCTTTGTTACTTCTGCTGTTACCACTTCAGAGAGTCCAAGTGGGTGGCTTTCAAATTGTTCCACCTCCTTGCCCCCTGGGTTTGCCTTTGGTGAGCTGGAAATCTGGGATTGCATCTTGTTTAAGTGTCCTCTCATTTTCTACTTTTTTTTTAGTTTAATTCTTGTGTTGATGCCTGTAAATTGCCTGTGGCAAGTAGCTTTATTGCTAGTATTTATATCCCTTAGGAAATGACTACTTCTCAGAGATGTCTTCCAGGTATAGCTGGCTTTTGGGTTTAGAGTCTGTTGCAAGATCCTACCATTTTGATGTATTTGGGATGAGAAGTTGCTACCTACTTGGCCCAGCCCATAGTTCTTTGGCACTGGCCTATGTTATTGTTTATGGCCTCAGGCAATCTCAGTCTTGGTATACCAGGAAGAACAAGTGCTTAGAACAATTATGTCACTTTGGCCAAAGTGGTACAATCAGTAATAGCATCAAACACAGCCTAAAAAATGACAAACTGAGGTAACTATTAATTTGCCACATTTAACCATATGAAATAGATTCTTGGTTATATAACAAAATCTAAAATGAACCAGAAAATTGTATGCAGTAAATAAACCTTCAATATGGCTATTTACCCTCAGAGAGAAAATTTAAAAGGGATTAGGAGAAGAAATAGAGAAATAGAAGAAGAGGAAGAGACTAGAAGCAAGGCTGGAGGACAAAGGAAGAGCTGAAAAGGTTTGGGAAACTGGTGAAGAAGACAGGAGAGAAAGAGAGAAGGAAGAAATAAAAACAAGAAGAGAATAGAACAGCAACAAAAAACCTAAAAACCATGTTCATAATCATATAAACAGAAGGACAATCAAGAAAAAAACAAACACTTCAAGGTGCATCTCTGCTGCCACTGGTAGACAACATGGGCAGACAGAGTCCAAATCTGAGGTGACTAATCCCAGCAAGCCAGCAGGGTAGCTGTATGGCAGGGTAATGGATAATCCTGGCAAGCCTGCACCTTTAGTTCCACTGAAGTTCAGGCTGGTTTCTGGCTGTGAGGTTGGAACCAGACCCATTCAGCCTGCAGCAGTTCATGCTCCTCCTGCTGGCTTAAACTCAGCTCCCTGCCAGCTTGAACTTGGCTCCCTGACCTCCTGCTGACTTGAGTTCAGCTCCCTGACCCTGGGGGCCATTAGATGAAGCCAGCAGTTGCTCTGAGTTCTGAGCTCAGTTGGCCCCTCTCCAAAATGGCTTCTGGCCAATTGCCCTCTCCTGGGGGAAGTCTGAACCCGAATGACTCTCTAGCCCCTGCAATCCACAGTGTCCACGGCTCCATTCCACTGGTGTGTTTCTCTGCAGAGGCCTCTGAGGTCACCAGTAGTCACCGTGCACCGTTCAAGCTGCACCTCCCACAGAGCGTGTCTGGGCTCAGGGAGAATGGGCCGCCTGCCACTTCCTTCTTCTTCATTGAATTCTCTCTCTTTTCTCTCCCTGTGGACTTCAATTCTCACTTCAGATCCTTCCTGGGTCCCAGGGATTCACTTCCCTCCTCCTCTCCTCACATTGCTATGTTCCAGTGTCTGGACACCAAATCTTAGAGAGACTATCTCTGCTGCTCACCACTCCACGATTTTCCATGAAGTCCTCCATAGTTTCTTCCTTATTAAAAATCTAAAATAAATATTGAAGAATTTAATAATTAGATATAGCTGGGTAATGGGTATATCAAGTGGATGTTCATTACATTATACTCTGTGCTTATAAATTTAAGGCAATTCACAATATCACAAAGAATGCATGATGGTTGGGGGTAGGCTAAAAAGACTACCAAAGTATGTAAGGAGTTTTTCTCCCCTTCGGTGTCTTTTCTCCGCATTCTAAGAAATAACTACTGTCCGGTAGTTAATTTCTTATGCATCCTTCTAAGCATTTCCATGTAGATCAAGCATATATATGTATTTGTATATTTCCTATTGGAAATGTCATTTTTATGATGGAGAAATATGCTTCTCTCTCTTGAGCAAACCATACTTATAGCCTTGTCTGTAACCATACTGTAATCATACTTACAGTTCATGTCTTGCTTTTCCCAGCCCAAAGCTGTGGCTGGAGCATGGCTGCCTTGTAAAGGGCAAATAATCTATTGAGAAATGAGGTTGTTTGCTCAATACAGTATCATTCTTATTCATTCAGATGATATTTATTGATGTCTGCTATGACCCATTGCTGTGTTAGGTGTAGGTGCCAGAAAGAAAAAAGATATATCTCAGTGTTTTTGGAACTTCTGTCCTACGGGAGAAAACAACCAACTGCAGCAGGGCATGATCAATGTGCTTAGTGAAGAAATGAATGAACTTTGGGAGTACATAGCAGAAGGGCCTAAGGGAATGTAGTTGCAGGACTCCCAGAAGTGGTAATAAGCTGAATGAGGAAGGGTGAGCAGGAGCTGGCCTATATTAAAGTCAGGGAGGAAAATGGTTCCTGTAGAAAGCAAGAAAGGTGAGGCTTGCAGTGGTGAGGAGATAAACTGTCAAAGAGCTGGTGGGCCAATTTGACTGCTGACAGGGAATGAGTAGAAATGAGCTAAGGAGTGAATAGAATCAAGGATTTGGTCTTTTATCCACAGGGCAGTCAGAAGACAGCACCACTAAGGCAAAGAGTGCCATGATCAACCTTGTGTTTTAAGAGCATTTCTTAGGGTAAAAACTAAACCTTCTACCCAGTTGAATCCATAAATAGAAGGATGTACTTGTGTTTGACCGCTATCTCTATTATTTATTTCCTGTGGGTTAATGGCCCTCCATCTTTGGCCTTGCCACATTTGTCCCAGAATAAATTACTATCTAGAGTGAACACATGTCTGTTACACATGATTGAAACACAAATTTGAGTGTATATGATATGTATGTGGGCATCCAGAGCTGAGGTTAACAGGAAAACCCTCTTGAAGTTTTGTGGGACATGAATTCCCAGAAAAAAAGGGTGGGCCTTTTCTAAAAAAGAAAACAGACTCCATAAATACATCAAGTCAGTATACCCAGGCCTAATTTTCAAACCTGAAGGGACCTAACTTATCCACAAGCATTGCCCAGGTTGGGGTAGAGGGATTGACAGCAATTGGCAAGAACAATCAGGAAATTTAGTCTGCCTGTCCTATCTGGAATAGCTGCTGGCCCCCTCAAGGTGACACTAGTATTTATATTTCCATTTCTTAATATCTTCTGTCTCCTACCATATTCTGGTGTGGGGGTGCTGCCTTGGCCTGAGACTATAATCTAGTGGTTCTCCAACCATGGAAAGCATCAGAACCACCTGAAGAGGGTGCTTATGAAAACACAGCTAATTAGACCTCACCCCAGAGTTTCTGATTCAGTGGTTCTGAAGGGAGAGCCAAGGATTTGTGTTTCTAACAAGTTTCCAGCTCTGACATTGCCAGTCTGGAGGCCACACATTGAAAACCTAGAGTACTGTCAAGTGTTTCTTGCCTTTGGTACAGCCTTCATTCCACTCATGAAGGAAGAACATCTATCTCTATAACTTCTTCTGTTCTTCAGCTCAAGAATACTCAGAGTAAAAACTAAGCCCAGCTCCTCACTGTCATCCTTGTGACCCCTACAAGGAGGGCAGGGTTGAGTTGGGAAGGAACTTAAGAAGTCCTTTTCCAGGAGTGAAACATAAGGAAGCAGGAAAAAGCATTGGTCTCAGCTTTTAGGGGGTGGGAGTTGCCTGAGCAAAGGCATGGAAGCAGAGAAATTTGAAAGGGATTCTGTGTGTGTGTGTGTGTGTGTGTGTGTGTTTATTTGTACACTTACACGTGTGCACACAGACACACAAGCACAAAGAACTGTCTTCTGCCATCTGTGAGAAACAAATATTTAGGGAAGAATGACAAGTCATGTTAGAAGACTAATAACAATAATAATAATGTCTGATGTTTATTGAGCATTCTACATGTGTCAGGCTTTGCATGTATTTAGAAATCTTCCTAAGGTTCCAGAGCAGTAAGCACTATTATAGTGTAGTTTGTATTCTAAAAATGAGGCGAATGAGACTCAGAACAGAGTTTAAGTAACCTTACCAGAGACACAGTAATTGGAAGAGACTCGTTCAGCTGCCAAAGATTATTTGTTAGAATCAATAGCATGTCAGGGGGCCGATGAGATAGCTCAGCGGCATAAGCGCCTGCCTGGCAAGCGCGAGGTCCTGAGTTTGACTCCCGGTACCCACATATGAAAAACGGGCCGGTGATATCGCTCAGCGGCACGGGTGCCTGCTGGCGCGCGAGGTCCTGAGGTCGACCCCGGTACCCACAAAAAAAAAAAAAAAAAGCATGTCAGATGCTTATTTGGATAAATGAATAGGATAGCAGGTCTGTCTTATGAAAAATGTCTTCTTTCTAAATCTGCCTCTGTCTTCCCTTTATGCTCTGTTAAAGTAGTTTTGAAATCAAACGAGGGCCGGTGAGATGGCTCAGCAGCGTACGTGCCTGCCTGGCAAGCACAAGGGCCAGAGTTCGACTTCCAGATCCCACATATGAAAAAAAGGGCTGGTGATATCGCTCAGCGGCACAGGCACCTGCTGGCACATGAGGTCCTGAGGTCGACCCCTGGTACCCACAAAAAAAAAAAAAAAGAAATCAAATGATACACAGATCTATGTTTCATTTAAGGGATTCAGTGTTTTTACTACAAGAAACTGGTTTGGGTCCCATCACACCTAGATCTCCTAGGGGTAACTTTGATATAAAAATGTTTTCTCTAGAATCTTTCTTAACTTTCAGTTGTATGTCTTTCAGCCTGAAGAAATCATTTATTCTGATACAAATAAAAATATGGTAGAAGATCTAAAGAACAGGTATCATGTTCTCCTGCTAATCTCTTGTTAGTCAACTTTCAGCCCTCTAACCCAGTCTTTCAAAATACCTGTGAGATTAAGCAACTGAAGTATGGAAAGGGAGATTATAATGGTTAGTTCCATTGAACTACAGTACTTGTTTCTTGGTAGAGACATTGAAGAATAACCCCTCTTTCATCCAGGGCGCCCCTTGAGAGAAGAGTGTAAGTTAATTCAGGAAAACCTCGTAGCCCACTGTTGGAAATTTCTCAGCACGGATGTTTGTTGAGCTATGGTAATAAAAATAATCCAGTAGCTAACACTCCTTGAAAGGACAGAAAGATAAATGGCC
This sequence comes from Erethizon dorsatum, assembly GCA_028451465.1. NCBI lineage: Eukaryota > Metazoa > Chordata > Mammalia > Rodentia > Erethizontidae > Erethizon > Erethizon dorsatum. The sequence goes on along the minus strand of CM051822.1, from coordinate 121,379,069 downwards.
CGTGACCCAGGGTATAGTAAAAACATCCCAGTTGGATGGTAGAAATAACTATCACTCCTGGGTGCTCCCTTCTTCCCCAAACTCATGCACACTAGTGCCTTGAGGAGTTGTTCAGTCAAGCCCAAAGGGTCACAGACTTTGAAAGGGCCTCATTCCTGCTCCAAACGCATCAGAAACTTCTGAATCTGACTGCCCTAAGTGACTCACACTCACATATCAGGCGGGCAGGTATATCACTAGCAATTTATCAAAACAGAGTATGAAGAATATCATTTTGCCACTCCCTTTTCTCACTAGCACATAATCCACTCCACCTTTTATTCCCACCGCTCACTTCCCATTTCTTAACAAATTTTAAAAAGCAAGAAATGCAGCAGAGAAATTGTTCTTAACCTCTAGTTTTCATCGAAATTGTTTCAGGGGCCCAGACCAGACTTGTTGAATACCTAGAGGTGAAATAGTCTAATAAAGCACCACAGATTACTTATTCTGATGCATGGTCATGACTGAGACCCTCTGCTAACTCCAGCCTGCTTAGTTGCAATATAAAGCTAGCCAAGAGGAGACTCCTAGCAGCTTTGTCGGTAACACACACTGTGGTAGAGACTTTATCCCACACAGTCATCCTACACAGAAGAGAGGCTTCCCAGGATGACCCCATCAACCAGGTCACACTATTCCCAGCACAGTTTCTTACCAAAGACTGTCTTGTCACCAGGTCAAACTGAGGAGGTTCACTTGAGATTCAGATCACCTGAAAAAGAGACACAGTTGTGGAAATGTCTGAACATGCCTTTATTCTCAGGCGCCACTCAGGTGCCACTCACATGGCAGTCCTCAGGCCCCTATCACATCTGCTAGTCCAGCTATGCATAAGAGTCTATATAATAGTGGTTATATGCCAGTAACAACCTTGGTTATATCAGAGACCGATGAGGCGCACCTGTGCTGAAATCTTGCTGATTTGGATTTAATGTCTGCCAGAAATCACCATCCCCGGATAGCCTGAACCAAAGTGTAGCCATCTTAGGCTTCATTTTTCCCTACAAACCATTCTAGGGACTAAGAATACCAATAAAAATCTCTGTCTGTATGGAAAGCTACATTATAGAGAGGGGAAGCCCATCACCAAACTTATAAGTCCATTGTCTCATTTTCTCCCAACTCTGCTTACTGAATTAGCTGATCTAATAATCTCATCCCTGCTAACATCATCCTAGACCAAATATCTGAGTTTTCGTAAAGGTGATTTCTTGGAAATACAATGTCCTGTGTCAAAGGAGGGTCTTAAAGAGTGGAATGTTGACACAGTGATTGGATGGTAGGTGTTATCAAATCACACCCAGGTGGCAGCTGCTTACACACCAGTACAGAGATGTGCTTTGGAGATCTAATTTCTGGATACTCAGTAAAGATTTTTTGCTGTCCCCAGCCAACCAAAAGTTTATTTATCCTTTACTTCATTAATGTGAATGGTGATAGACAACCCTCACTGTAGAGGGCTGGTTTTCTTTTAAACCCAAAAGTACCGTTCTCATACATTACTTGAAAAAAAGTGACAAAACTTGCATCATATTTACTAAATGAATCATAATTTGTCATTGCAAATTATCTTTGCATTTTTACCTTAGGATTGAAAGAACTCTAAAATGTAAAATAATGGAATGGAGACCTAAGCACCCAACACGTTGGAATCGACAATGTACTTCTATTTTGCGACAGATCCTTCCTAAACTGGAACTTGGCACAGAAAGTCCTGTTTCAGCTGAAGAAGAGAGTGAATTTGAAAGACTGCTACAATTTTACTGGGTTTGTATATGATGTAATGCATTAGCGATATTTGTTTTTTTGTATTGTTAATTGATAAATAGCAATCTTAAATATCTCTGAAATGCCTTTTTATCTTGGTCCTCAAACAGAGATACTAAGGCATGAAAATGCATTTACTTATAGACAAAAAAGGAAAAAGCAAATCTAGTGAACAGTTATTACCAGAATCACATTGTCTGGCTTTTTTTTAACCAGTGATATGTTGTATGATGGGTAAACTACAAACTTCGGAAAAAGATGCCCAGAAGGAAACCATACTGCAATTGAAAAACTGAAAGAGGATCTCTAGTAATAGAATGAATTTCCTGTTATTTGGTTCTGGGCAAGAGGATTCCAGGCAAGCTTTAACATCTCCCATATGCAAATTACTCCCAAATATATACACTCAGCCTGGCCTTCTCTTCTAACCTCCCATTTATATTCATTACCCCATTGACATCTTCTTGGATAGTGAAAAGCCATCTCAAACTCAGCAAGTCCATAAGCCAATATATTGGGCATTTAGTATTTTGTTAAGTCCTCCTTTCCTTCTTCTACCCTAACCCCAACACTTGTCATCCTTTTTCCTCCCTTTTCCTGTGAACCAGTCCAGGAAGTTTTTGAATACTCCAGCCTTCTAAGAGTGAGGATTCTTCCCTCTACTGTCCAATAAGCTAGGTGTTTCCTAGGGGAACCTCTGAAAGGAGGAAATAAGGGATTTGTTGGGAGTAGTACTTTGACTACTAGGGAGGAATCTGGCAGGCACTGTTTATGAATAGAAGGAAGTTTTGTTTTGCTTTGTTTTTAATAGTATTAGGGGTAAACAGATAAGCAAAACATAGTTAAATGTAGAATAAGATTTAAAACTTGCTGTTGCTACATAAAATTATTTATTTAATAATATATAGTCAACGATATAAACCTGGGCTGAACCCAGCAACCTGTACTCAAATCCTAGTCTAACCACTCACTAGCTTTGACCTAGAGCAAATTACCTAAACTCTATACATTCTATCCACTAGATAACGGAATAAAAATAGTTATCTGTTTTGTGGTTGTGAAAAAGGATTAAATGAGTTAATACTTAGCATTGCACCCAGTACCTGTTTATTAAATACTACAATTTCTATTCTATATGACAGGCATTGTGTGAGGCACTGCAGAAATGACAGGGCCATGGTGGCACATACCTGTAATACTAGCACTCTGAGAGGCTGAAGCAGGAAGATCACATGTTTGAGCCTAGCCTGGGCAATTTAGTGACTTAGCAAGATCCTATCTCAAAATAAAAAATAAAAAAGGAATGAAGATGTAGCTCAGTATGAAGATCCTAGATTCAATCTCCAGTACTACAAAAAAAGAAAAAGAAAAGAGATTGTTATATTTTATTAAGTAATCTGAGAAAAGGAAGGACAGTGCACTACACAATCACATGGAAAGTATACGTGAATAGATTTGAGGATGAAGAAAGTCCTCCTTAGATAAACAATCTAAGGGTTAAATGAGATTTATGATTGTCATCTGTGTATTATTAAATAATTTTACATAGGGCCATACCACAATCGTTTAGTACTAATACACAGTCACTTAAAAATATAAACCAAGTCATTGTTGAAGAAAGTCTCACTTGAAACACTCAAATGTGGACGTAGTATCCACTAACTTCCTTGTTGGCAGTTTGCCAACTAGAAAGAGTACAAGTTCATGGTTGATTGAATAGACAGATTCTGGCATCAGGACAGACCTGGTTGTATTCTTCTGTATCTGTAATGGGAGTTATAATAAAATTTACTTCATAGGGCGGTTTGGGGATTAAATATGTGTGTAAAGCATTTAGCACTATACCTAGTACATAATCAGCACCCATAAAAACAAATTATTATTTTATGACCACTATTTCTTTGAGGCTTCTGTGATCTTTTGGGGTACAGTAATTCTGGATTATATCTATGATTGTAATGAGTTTATGTGTTGTTCTGTCCTTGATCCAGGTCACAGGATTTCCCATCCAGATGCCATACACTGATATTCAGGCAGTTATCGATGCCGTGTATCAAACTGGAATTCACTCTTCTGAATTTCCGGAGACAGAATTTGCTTTAGCTGTATATATTCACCCATACCCAAGCAACATATTATCGGTGTGGGTCTACTTGGTATCCCTAGCACAACATCACTGAAAAGAAAGAAGGGAAAAGGAAGAGATCATACCATGGTCCCGTAGACCAGAAGCCATCACAACTTTTCTGTTATCAGGATTTTGCTGCTTATCTTTAATTCCAGCTAGGTGCTAATCCCAATTTTTGATTCACTTACAGAGTTGGCCAATAACCCCAACCCTTTTCTCCCTCCCCACAGTCTTTGAGGATAAGTGTAGATGACCACCTCACCAGAGACCTCTCCTAGGAAGACCCTTTGAGCACTACTCTCTACAGTAGGTATTACTCTGGGAAAGAAGCAATTCTGGCTTGTTACCCTTAAGGCCAATGTTTCTCAAATGTGAACCTCACACCACCATCACAAGAATCATCTGGAGAATCTTGTTGAAAATGCAGATTCCCGGATACCACCCAAGACCTATTGAATCAGACCTGAGAGTGGAGCTCCAGAATCTGCATTATTTTCACCAAGCTCCCCAGGCAATTGTGATAGACAATTAATAGAAAGAATTCAGCCTTACAGAATGTTGTCATTACTAAAGTAGGGCTGGTACACTTAATGTGGGTTCTGATTCCATTGCATGTAAAAGTTACTCAAATTGAAATTTAAGGTCATTGCCTTTCATAAGATAAAAGGTTATTTCACTGGTAAAGAAAACAAGGAAAATCTATGGAAATCAGCTTCTAAGGACTTCTTAAAAGTTTGCACTTGGAATACTCCTGACAAAGAAATCCTTACAGCTCCTCATATTTGGAAGGGATTTCCAGGAAACTCTTAAATTTTTTTCTAATACGTTAAGAAGTAAGGAAATTGTCTTAATGAATCCCAGGGCTCCCTTTTTCCTTAATGAGCAGCCCCCACTCAGACTCTCGCACTTTTCTGTTATCTTCCTTTCCCAGTAGTGGCCATCAGGAGACCCACATAGATTCTAGGAGCCCCTCCATGGAGAAAAGTATTTATATAATTTACTTAAATGTGACATAGCAACTTATCATTTTAAAAATATAGCCAAGGGGTATAGATTTCCAAAAGTTGACCAGAACAGTTTTATCTGAGGTAAAGGTAAAATTCACCTCTCCCATTGCAAGAGCACTGGGCCTTCTTGGTTCACTCATATAGAGAGCAGAGACCTTCAGTTTCATCCACAGGGAATCCCACAATCTGTGTCCCTTCCTCAAATTTACCATGTAGGCTGGTGCTAGAGATTGCCTTTTTGTAGTGATGTTAGTCTTGGGCCTAGTTTGAGATTACCAGAAGAGGTAAGATAGGATAAAGGAATGTTTTTTTTCCCAAGTTAAAACCTAATTGTATGTCTTCTGACATGCATAAGAAAACTGATTAGAATTTTTGTTTTTATTTTAAAGTTTGTGTTTAAGTGTTATATGAAGTTTTGTTTTTAAACAAGTCTCCCACTTTGAGGTGGCACAAAATAGTGCCTGTGAAAAGATGGCGCTACCACAGAAATGCTAAATTTATGTATTCATTTCTGTAGGACTTAAATATTTACCTAGATCTTTTATTAGTTGTGTATGGCTTTAGAATTGGTAGGCCACTTAAGGTAGTAAGTAGTCACAGACAAGTATGGAAGACTATTCTTTATTACGTGCATTTTTTACATGTGTATCTGCTACTTTTTAAATTAATTTCTCCTAAAAATTGTGAAGTTGTCTGTAATGAATCATTTTTTCATTCAGAGGTTTTAAAAAATACATGCTTTAAAATGGAATCTATAATTTTAAAAATTTTTAAATCATGCCACAGATAATTACAGAATAGCCATTATGTGCCAGACACTTCAATATGTGCTGGAGTACAGCAATGAAAAGACAAAGATCCTACCAGTATGAAGTTTGCACTCTTACAGTATATACACTATCAAATATAAACAGCAAGTGAGAGAAAATTTCAGGTATGATGAGTGCTATAAAGGATAGAAATAGGAGGGGAAGGTTGAGGACATTATTAGAGGATAGGTATGGAGGCCTCTCCACAGAGATAATGTTTAAGCTGAGATTTAAAAAATGATTTCTCAATTAGAATTGCATTCAACTGCATGTAACAGAAACCTAACAACAGTAGCTAAAGCCAGTAGGGATTATTTTTTCACATAACTGCAAATCCAGAGGAAGAAGTCCAATCTGGTGCAGTGGCTCCACAGTATCTTAGGTATACTTGTCTTTATCCAACATTTTGGCCTTCACTAAGGAAGTTTTTATGTTTTAACTCAGTGGCTTTCAAATTTCAACAAAGTATAAGAATCACTTGAAGGGCCTGTTGAAACAGATTACCGGGCCTCATCCCAAACTTTCTTATTTACTGGGTCTGGAGTAGAACCTGGTAATTTGCATTTGTAAGTTCCCAGGTGATGCTGAGGCTGATAAAGAGGGGAACACACTTTGATAACCTCAGCCTTAGCTTTACAACAATTCTCATGGACAGAAAATGCAGCAAGATAAAGGGGAAATAGAGAATGCCAGTTGGTTCTGCTTTTTTTTGGAGACAGAGTCTCGCTATGTAGTTCAGACTGGTCCTGTGCTCACTATAATCCAGGCTGGCCTCAAACTCACACGAATCCTCCTGCCTCAGCCTCCCAAGTGCTGGGATTACAGGCATGTGGCACCACACTCAGCCCAGTTTTGCTCTTTTAAAAAGCTTTCCACTGGCCCAGTATGATGGTGTTCACCTGTTGGCCCAGGTATTCAAGAGGCTGAGCCCAGAAATATGAGGCCAGGCTGGGAAACACAGCAAAACTTTGTCTAAAAAAAATATGGTGAGCGTGGTGGTGCATGCCTATAATCCTAGCACTTGGGAGGCCAAGGCAGGAGGATCACCTTAAGTTTGAGGCCAGCCTGGGCTCCATAGTGAGACCCTGTCTCAAAAAAAAAAAAAAAAATTCCCAGGAGGCCACACCCAGTAACTTTTATCATTTTAACATTATCACATCAACTGTATCACTCCTAGCAACAGGGAGGTTGGGGGAGAAAATATTTTAATTAAATGTTGCTCTCTCAACTAAAATCACCATTCTATTGATGAAGTAAAAGGGGAAGCTGTTAAGTCTGCCACAGATTAAAGGTAGCTAAATGCAAAGAACCTGTGGCAAAAACATTCAAGGCATAAGAAACTTCGATTGCAAAAAGCTTGGGTCCAGAAGGAGATTTACCTGGGGAGGGGAAGAGTAGTAGCACACAAGACTGGAGAGGTAGGCAAGGACCAAGTCACCCAGGTCATGGTAAAGAATCTGGATTTCATTTCAAGTGCAGTAGGAAGTCACTGAAAAGGTTCAAGCAACTGAACAAAATATATTTCCTTTTTTATTCAAAAAAAACTATTTTTTTTACAGAAAATCATTATCTTATGTGAATAAATGTGATTGTATTTTTAAAGAACAGGTTTTTTTTCTTTTTTGCTTAAGTCCCTGTTCTCCCCTCTTCCACCCACATTTATTCACTTCCTCCATCCCTTCACTAACCAAGTATATATTCTTTCATTTAACCAGCATTCTCAAATACTCATACAAGAATGCATACATATGTATATATGCACATATATGCATGAGATCATGTTCTATATATTGCTTTTCTCCTTTGAAAGTAGTAAAACTAATTTCATGGGCTGCACAGCATTCTATGTGGTCAGGACCATCACATACATTTGAAGCAGGTTATGCACCACACAACTCAAAGTTTATGGGCAAGGACTCCTGGAGTTGTGTAACATGTAGCATCCCTGGTTGTGAATGTTACTGTATTTCTTATAGCTTACTCAATTATTCTGCGAATAAACTCATAATTAAATTGGCAATTTCAACACTCCTCTTTCAGTAATTGACAGAACTAGGCCCACTGGATCAAAAGAAATTCCCAGAATAGTTGAGTAAGCTAGAAGAAATAACATAAGAAACACAGTCATGTCTGTGTTTGCTTCACATGTTTTGAAGCTCAATTGTTCAGTGCTTGTCCCAGTTAAGCTTAATTATCAAATCAACTGGATTAAAAGACTCCCAAGAGGTGATTGGATCATGGGTCTCTATTCTTATGAGTGAATTAATCTACTGATGTTCATAACTGAAATGTGTTGTTAGATAGGGTTCAGTTGTAGCAGGTGGGTCACTGGATGCTTATATTGGGAGGGTACATTTCTTGCTGGTGCTCCACGGCAGGGAACCGCAGTGGAGCACCACAAGATGGCAGTACTTTGGTTCAGGCTGTGAAGGGAAGGGGATCTGGGAGGCAGTGGGTTCTGTATCAGCAGAACTCTACACAATACCATCTACCAATAACTCAATGTAAATAACTTCTGTAGCCAAGGGCAGTGCTGGTTGGTGTAAATTACTTATATAACAAAGGTTGTTGCTAGCACATGGTCACTATTGTGTATTTTGGTATAAATGCCAACTGTCAGGAGACTAAGCAACCAAAGGATCGCTGCAGGAATTGGCTGGTTAGGGGGCTCAGGACTGCTGTGAATGTACAGTGGCTGGGGCCCCAAGATGGACTAAACAGATGGACTATGGCTAAGCAGCTGAATTAAAATTTCATTTTAATATACCAATTATATTTGACTATATGATTTTGTATATATATTTTAAAGTTTCTCTAGGGATTATGTTATACATACTTAACTTCACAGTCTACGTAAACTTTGTTTTTTGGAGACAGGTCTTGCTGTGTTGCCCAGGCTGGCCTTGAACTCCTGAACTCAGGGCCCTGGGTAGCTAGAACCACAGACATGCATCAGTGTGTGTAAGTCAGAATCTAATTTTTGCCACTTCAAGTGGAAATGCAGAACTATTACCACATATAGACTCCTTTGCCTTTCTGCCTTTATTGTGTAGTTGTCACATATTGTATCTGCTGTAATATACATTGAAAACATAAGACAGTGTTCATATATTTGCTTTCAGCCATCAACTATATAAAGAACGCAAGTAGAGAGGAATATTTACCCAGATATTTACCATTTTGTTCTTCCTTCATTCCTGTTATGCCTAGTTTCCTTCAAATATCATTTTCCTTCTGTTCAAAAAGTATCCTTTAGCAGTTCCTTCAAAGCAGGTTTGCTGACAGCAAATTCTTTTTCATTGTCCTTCATCTGTGAATGTCTTTACTTCTACTTCACTTCTGAATAATATTTTTGCAGGATATGAATTTCTAGGATGACAGTTCTTTTCTTTCAAAACTGAAAATTTTGTTCTACTTCTCTCTGGTCTCCTTGGTTTCTGATGAGAAATCTGCCATCCTTTGAATCTTTCATTGTTCTCCCCCTAAATAATATTTTGTGTCTTTCTGGTTTTTCTTAAGAGTTTTTCTTTTCCTCTAATTTTTAAAAGTTTTATTATGATGTATGTGGACATCTTCCACATGGGTTTATCGTTTGGGCTTATCCTCGTTAGCATAATTTAAACTTCTTGAATCCGTAAGTGTATTTTCTTAAATTGGAATTTTCAGCCATTATTTCCCCAAATATTTTTCTATGCCATACTCTTTCATCTTTCCTTCAGAGATTGCAATTACACAAACATTAGACTATTAGATGTTATTCCCAAAATCTCTATTCATTTATTTCTATCTTTTTTCCAGATTGTTTTATTTCTCTTCATATATTTTCAAGTTTAATATTTACTCAGTCATCTTCATTCTACTACTGAGCCTATCCAATTATTTTTTTAAAGTTTTGGTTTTTCTATTTTAGTTGTAAAATCTACATATTATTCTCCTTTATATATTCTTTTTTTTTCCTGAAACTTTCTTTTCATCCATTTCATGAAAGTTTGCTTTTCTTGAAGTATTACTATAATAGATTTTAAAGTTTGTTTGTTTTTTTTGTTTTGTTTTTTTTACATGGGTACCGGGAGTCGACCTCAGGACCTCACGCTTGCCAGCAAGCGCTTGTGCTGCTGAGTGATATCACTGGCCCTTTTTTTCCTTTATGTGGGTACCGGTAGTCGAACTCAGGACCTCACACTTGCCAGGCAGGTGCTTACGCCACTGAGCCATCTCACCAGCCCAGCTTTTAAAGTCTTATCAGGTAATTCTTTGTCATCTTGTGATGGCATCTGTTGGTTGTCTTTTCCTATGAGAGTTGAGATGTTATTTTTGTCCATATTCTGAGTAACTTTGGATCATAAACTAGACAATTTGAATATGGTATAAGGAGCAGGTTTGCTAGCAGCAAATTCTCTTTTGTTCTCCTTTCCTAGGAAATCTGTCTTTTTTTAAATACTATGAAAATTGTTATTTTTTGTTGTAACCAAGAATCAACATACTTGGGTTCAGCCTACAAGTTCTGACTAACCTGTAGGTTGTAATTTCAATGTCAGTTCCATTTTCAAAGTTTTTTAGTGCTACTCAGATCTATCAAATGTGTGCTGTGTAGTGGCTGCTATAGTTTTAGATGTTGTGAGTCTTCCAAAGGTCCCTATTAAATAAAGGCTTAGTCTCCAGGGTGGTGCTACTGGGAGGTACTATGGACCTTTAAGAGGTTGGACCTCACTGGAGGTCCTTGGGTTGCTCAGGATGCCCTTGAAGGGGTATGTAGCACCTTGATCATTTTCTCTTTGCTCTAGTTTGAGTCATCACCATTTTCCCTCTACCTGTGCTTCCACCATGGTGTACTGCCATCCATTACTCTCAGAAGAAGCCAAACCAGTTGGGCTGCCCAATCTTAGACTTTGAACCTTTGAAACAGCAAGCTAAATAGACCTCTATTTATAAGAAGCCTGTGTGAGGTATTTCACTTAATAATGAAAAATGGACTAATACAGTAGCCAGCCTGAGATTTGGGCAGTTCTCAAAGTTTTTGGTCTCTTCAGAGTGGACCTGTGTATGCACAACTAAGAGGCAAGCTCATCTGTTATAAAAACTTCATGATATTAGTTTCCAAAGCTCCTTTTCCCTCTCTGCAATCTCCCAGTGGTTTTCAGTTTGCTGGCCTCCAGCCATCAGTCGAGGACTTCAGTTATAACTCTCTGCCACACATTTTCCATTTTTGTACCTGCATCAAGAGTGAAAAAGAGAAAGCAACTATAGCTGCTCCGATCAGATAGGAAGCTCCCTTCTTTGGTTTTTTAGGCACCAGTACACCCCAATTATCACTGTTGTGCTAATACCATTATTTCTACTACAGGATTGGCTAGGGGCTAGAGAAGCAGAGAAAGGAGAAGAGAGGAGAGGGGAGGAGAGGGGATGGAGAGAGAGGGAAGAGGAGGGGACACAAGCACAAGGCAGCCAGTCAAACAGGTATTTCCTCACACTTCCTGAGCATCAGGAGACTGCTTTCCAGATCCTCATGACCAAATAAATTTTCCTGCTGTCCTCTTTTTTCCCTTGAAGGAGTGAGAAACCACCATGGGGACAAAGGACAGGTACACTCTTGGGCTTTAATTAAGGGCCTAAAATTGTTAAAAATATGGTATGTGTTCTTTCCTACCATCTCACTCTCACAATCTGATCAACCTCAAAAACCAGGTGCATCGTTAAAGCCAGGATATCTTTGCCATAGCATGTCCAAGAATAAACTAGATGAGAAAATAAAACTGTTGGAGATTGTCACAGAGGGACAGAGTGGGGGGAAAAATCCCTCCTGGGCCCTTAGGCTGTAACTCATTAAAAGCATGATTTATGTTTTCTTCTGAGACAAGGAATTAAAAGCTGCTCTTGCTTTAAAAAAGTGACTCTTTACTTGGGTCTACAGCTGCCCAATGGGTAACTAAAAACAGAACTAAGTTTTGCATCTGTATCAGTTACTTCCCATTGCTGGGACAAAATACACAACACCTGTAACTCCAAAAAGGAAAGGTTTATTTGGCTTGCAGTTTCTAGTGGGTTCAGTCCAAAGTCTACTGGCTCCAAGGCAGAAATGCATGGTGGAAGCATATGGTGAAAAAAAGCTGCTCATTCTATGGCAGCCAAAAAGCAGAGAGAAAAGGGAGAATCAAGGGGCAAGAATATACTTTTCTAGATCATGCCCAGTAACCCACCTTCAAACGTGCTACACCTCCTAACAATAAGTCAACTATGAACTGAGGAGTATAGTGTCCCCATGATCCAGTCACCTTCCAAACACATAAGACTTTGGGGGACCATTTTAGATCTAAATAATAACATTTCCTCCTGGCCCTTTAAAGGCCCATGTTCATCTCATTATCTAAAATGCATTTGGTCTATCTCTAATAGTTGCCAAAGTCTTGAAAATTCCAAGTCCAAAGTCTCCTGTGACACTCGAGACAAACACTTATCTGTAAGTCTCTGTAAAAATAAAAAGAAAGTTAAATACTTCTAACACACAATGCTAAAGAGTAAACATTCCCATTCCAAAAGGATGAACTAGAGGAATAGAAAGGAATGGGACCAAAGCACGACCAAAACCCAACAAGAAGAACATTAAATTCTCAAGCACCATGTCTAGTACCCTGGGCAGGTTGTAATGAGATGTAAGCTCCAAAGGGCTTGGGCACCGCTGCCACCATGGGATTGCTGGTTGCATCCCACATAATCTGTCTCTTGAGTGGGCTGCACTCATTGCCTGTGGTTTTCTTCATCAGATGTTCCTGGTATCTCCAACTTCCTGGGATCTCCATTGCACTTTCATCTTCACTCTCACAGCTTTACACACTGCCTTTACAGGATCATACTGCCTGGTCTCCCAGGCCTTCTTGTAAAATCTTGTATTTCTACATGCCTGAAAAACCAACACCAGGTGGAGTATGCCAAGGTCTGCCACCAGTGGGAGCAGTAGCCAGGTCTTCTTGTACCAATGCTGCAGCAGCCTCTGAGTGCTTGGATAGCTGAGCACAGTGAAATGAATCTCAGAGAAGCAATTGCCTAGGTGACCCTTCTACAGCAGAGGGCCCAAGGGCTCTCTTTCCAAATACAGTGGTACCTTGGTTCATTAACTCAATTGTCTCCACAATTCTGGTCACAGACCAAACTGGTTAAGAACTGAATCAAATTTACCCAGAACATCAACATTGAACGTAACCATTGAATTTGATTGGGTTCTCATCCAGCTCGGTTTGTGACCAGAATCATGGAAAGAATCAAGGACATGAACTGAAGTATCACAGTAAAAGATTTACACTTTTCCACTTCTAAGCCTGTAATAGGTGGGGTTTTGCTGATTCCTGAGATGCCTTCAAGCCATCTTTTCTATTATCCCAATGCAAAGTACTTGGCTTCTTTTTAATGTTAATATTTTCAGCAACCATGCTCTCTTTTGCCCCAATTTTACAGGCACTTCCTTTCTGGCAAAACTGGAAGTATTTTATATTTTTTGGCTCTGTCTTCTGCTCCTAGTTCTCACTGTTAATCTGGCTAAAAGCAGCCAGCAGAATCCATGTCACAGCCTGAATTTTGGGCTGCCTTGAAATTTCTTCCACTAGATCATTAGTTTACTGCCCTTGATCTCAGTCTCCTGCAAAGCCAGGATATGGGCAAAGTTAAGACAATTTATCTGCTAGGCTGTAACACACATGGCCTCTGGTCCAACTGCCAAGGGAGTCTTGTTCCTAACTGAAACCTCCTGAGCCTGGCCTTTACTGTCCAGATTCTTATCACAATTCTGGTCTTCAGGGCACTGACCAGAATCTCTCATCAATCTCTGCTTATAGCAATCAAAGCCTTCCTAAACCGTTCCAAACTCCTCCCTCAAACCAATTCCAAAGGCTTCTAAACTACATGGTCAAATACAGTCACATCAATGACCCCACTTCTCTGGTACCAGTTTCTGTATTAGACACTTTCTTGTCACTAGAACAAAAGGCCCAACACCCACAACTTAAAGGAGAAGAGGTTTAAATGCAACCACTGGCTTGCATTTTCCAGTGGTTTCAGTCCAAAGTCAGCAGGCTCTAAGGCAAGAACACATAGTGGAAGGGTATGGCAGAGCAAAGCTGCTCATCCCGTGGCACTCAGGAAGCAAAGAGAAAAGGGAGAAACTGGGGACAAAAATAAGAATACACTTTTCCAGGTGATGCCCCAGTGACCCACCTTTAACCAGGCTCTACCTCCTAACAGCAAATCAGCTATGAATTCATCAATAGACTAATCCACACTGATGAGTATATGCCCCCCATGATCCAATCACCTTTCAAACACTTTTGGGGGGACATTTAGATCTAAACCATGAAAGGATCTCTGCCTTCATGTTGTATCTCCTTTACAACCTTAAAACTTTCAATCAGATCCCCACTTAGCTCTGTATATAGGCATGTTAATCACTTCAGGAGTTTCAGTCTAAAACCTGATAAATCATGCCCTAAATTCGCCTATTTTATCCACCTTCAAAACTGAGGACACCAAGATAAGAGATTTGCATGGATATTCAACTGCCAGTTTTTGTAATATCTGCTCCAGACCATGTGGAATGGACACCTCAAAGTCTCTAGTTACTGCCCTAAACTTGCAATTGTCTTGGATTCCAGCACATTCTTCACAGAACTGAGGCTGACCCCCACCAAAGAAAAGCCATCATCTCATAGGAATTAAATTGCCCCCTCAGGTGATAAAGACGTCTCCAGAGCCACCTTTCAAAACCAGAATCAAGAAAATGATCAATCAGACCTTAGCCCACCCCATAAACTCCATAAAAACTTGCCCCTTTCCTCTGTTAATAGGCCAGGCTAAGCTTCTTCATCAGAGTTGTGCCACCTTTAACTTTTCTTCTCCTCATGCTGAAGTCCCACATTTCTCACCTTCTCAAAGCTTTTGCTATAAACTCAGGTTTTTGCCTGTTTTAATTTCCATTATCACTGAAGTAAGTTCCCACATGCAATCTGCTATCATCCTAGTGGACATTTCTGGATTTTGGACTGCCTGAGTCCAAGCTGGGGGTGCTAGAAGAAGAATGGGTAAACTTAAATTTAGTAATACTTTAAATCATAGTTTTCCCCCAATCACCTGCTACTATTTACTTTTAATTGTCTTCAAATGGGAACTCTATGCAGCCTATCCAAGACTGTTTCATAGCTGCATTTGGGGGGACAGACAGGGTGCAATTTGCTTAATCCGTTGTGAGATTTCTTCAGATACAGAATCAATAGAATGTGTGTATGTGCATATGTGTGTATACAAGGATAGAGATGCAGATATAAGATAAAAATTAGCTTATATGATCATGGAACCTGAGAAGTATCAAGATCTGCTAGAGAGCATGAGAGGCCACATGTTGTTCCAATCTGAAAGCCAGCAGACTCAAGGGCAAAAAGGCCTATGTTTAAGTCTGAAGGCCAGAAAAGACATATATCCCAGCTCAAAGAAGTTAGACAAAAAGAATTTCCTCTTATTTGAGGATAGTCAATTTTTTAATTCTATTCAGGTTTTTAACTGATAAGATGAGGACCACCCAGGTTGAAAAGGGCCATCTCCTTTAGTCTACCAATTCATACGTTAATCTTATCTAAAATCACCCTCATACATATAACCAGAATAATATTTGACTAAATATCCAGCCACTCAGTGGGCCAGTGAAGTGGACACATAAAAATACAATATCTTTCTTATCCAGAAATAGGATCTTATGTTCCATTTTCAGTTTTGGAATACCTTCTGATAAATTACGGATTATAAATATCTACATATTCTGGCACCTATTTTGAAAATGCCTTAGAAATAACCTTAGCGTTCTACATCATTCTAAAATGGTTTGGAAATGTGATCTACAAACTCTTCATATCAAGCTCATAACAGATGTGATTTACCTTTTTATGACCACTCTAGCTTCTAGGCATCAAATGTTTTAGAGAAGTACTGGAAGCTTGGCAGTAAAACCAACTAAGAAGCTATTCCACAAGTCCATGTGAGAGATGATACACTTTAAGCAAGTATATTATGGTGATTGATACAAATAGTTGCAGTGAGTTGAGTAGTACAGATCACAACAAATCAAGAATCAGGGCCCAGGGGTTTGGATCCCAGTGCTTTGTCTCCAGTAGAATATGATGTAGCCATTGGAAGGAATACTGGGTGTGCTGTTATGGAATGGTCACCATAATATTTTGTATGGCAAAAACAAGGTACACAACAGAGTATGTAAGCTACCATTTGTACACAAAATGGGGTAAGAGGTTTTTATATACATGCATGATTATAAAGACCTGGATATCTCTGAAAGGGTACAACAGAAAAGTAATAGCGGTGCCTATGGGAAAAACTAGGATCAGGTGAGTTAGGGAGATTTGCTAGTCATTGTATAGAGTCCTCTATTGTTTGAATGTTTTACCTTTCACATGCATCCACTTAAATTTTTTAAATAATTTAAAATCAGTGGCTTTCCACTGCCTAAAGTTCAGTAGTTACATGAGCTCTCCAGAGAATATAGTCCCATCCTCGTCTCTTATCAGACCCACTTATAACTTAGCTATGTGGCACCTTAGGTTCTGCAGTTTCCATTCTCTGCTTTTTATGCAGATTTCTACCTTTTTCACCTT
The DNA here is from genome assembly GCA_028451465.1 of Erethizon dorsatum. Taxonomy (NCBI): domain Eukaryota; kingdom Metazoa; phylum Chordata; class Mammalia; order Rodentia; family Erethizontidae; genus Erethizon; species Erethizon dorsatum. The sequence goes on along the minus strand of CM051822.1, from coordinate 121,362,673 downwards.
TATCCTTTTATACTTTTGCTGATCACTGCTTCCTAAACTCAGAATGTCTTTCCTATCTCCTCTTCACTCACATATAAATTGGCCTCCATTTTCATTCTAAATATGCTTTCTGCTTAGAATCTGTGAATTTGCAATTTCCTCTGCCTGAAATGCTCAACCACCAGATATCTGCATGCTCCCTTATTTCCCTCAGTACTTTGCATGCCTCACCTTATTGTAAAACAATGTCCACCCCAAATCACTTTCTAGCCTTTTTCCATTTGTTTTTCTTCACAGCACTTGTCACCACATGCACGTTTTTTGTTGTTCATTTGTCTTCCTAATACAAACTCTATAAAAGACAGACTTCATTTAGAAATTAAGTTAATGTCTTGTGTCCAGTTCATGCTAAATGCATTAACAAATCATAATCAACCTGAAATTTGTACTTTAAGGATGTGTATGTAATCTAAGACACATTAAGACACACGGACATTAATCTATAAAAGAAATGAACATTGAAGGGTTTTGTTGTTTTTGGTCCGTACTGGGGTGGAAATTGAACTCAGGGCCTTCACACTGAACTGTATCTCCAGCTTTTTCAATTTTTTAATTTCAAGATAGCCTCACAGAGTTATTAAATTGTCCAGGCTAGGCTCAAACATACAATCCTCTTGCCTCAGTCTCCAAGCACTGGGATTATAGGCATGTGTCACCACACCTGGCTAAAGTTTTTGTATAAGGCAAATTCAGAATATACCATAAGAGTAATTTCTGAGCAAATATCTCCCAGTGAACATCTTCCAAGTAGAAACCATTAGGACAACCTAATTATTACACTGATGATTATTGTCTGTGACCTATTTTTCTGACAGGTTTCTTTAGGAGGCCCTAAGTCACTTGGAAGCCAAATTAGTGTCATAAAATTGCTTAATAATCATGAATTGGAAATTGAAGAGCAGATACTATTTAAAAGCCATGGCGCTCTTAGCCTGATATGTCCATCTTCTCTCTAGGGAACCCCTGTATCTGAAGTAGGCCAGCCTTTCCTTGGATATTGGGGTTCTGCCAACTTCTGCTTCTGAATTTTCTTGTCATTAGTTCCTATAGACTGGGTCTCTTGAGCAAATGCATTGTCTACAGATGGGCCGTGGCTCATGTACACGCCTACTGGCATTCAGATTCACATAATATGGTTTCATCACTTTGTGGTAGCCCTTTACCATCCTGCGTCTTTTTGCAAAGAACTGAAAGTAAAGCGAGTGGAGTCCCACGATTTTTTAATAAAGAAGTTTATCTACAGTCTCAAAAAGTGGGGACCACTGTCCTAGGCTGACCATCCACTTCTTTCTTGATAGTCCACCAAACATGTTAAAATACAATTGCCTAGGTTTCTACTCATCACATTTCAGCTTTAACACCACCATAATTGATGCTGGAGTGTTTCCACAGTTTTGGTGTTTTCTGATTTACTACCACAGATTGTTAATTAATATCCACTATGGATTTGACAAGCTAGGTTAGTAATTCCCTTCAGTCAGGGCTCTTGGGAATCACTAAAGCAAAGGAAATGGGAATTAATTGGGTTTCTGGAAGAGTAATGGATTTTAAGGTGGAATTTAGAGCAGAATTTCACAGAGAAAGCGCCTTAGGGCTTGCAGAAACAGCTAAAGCACAGTTGGAGGTCTTGATGATCCCACGGAACAGCGGCGAGAACGGATGGGGTTGCTGCAATGTGCGATAAGGCAGACTGAATCCTTGCTGTGAGGGTTTTATTCGCCAACCCAAGGCGTCAGAACTTTGCCCGCCGGCACCACGGAGCCTTCCAAGGTTCTCAGCAGGTGAGCGGACCAACCAGATTGGCAACCTAGAGTTCCACTTCAAAGTTTCTCTGGCGCGCCCTTCCCACCCGGGCCCACTTCCAACCCGCGCCCACCCACAGGCCAGCTTAGCGGTAAGTGGTGACGGGGTCCCCCGGGCTGCAGCGCGAGGTCCCACCGCGCCGCCTGGGACACTGCTCTGGGCGCCCGAACCTGGGCGCGACCCGGCCGCCGATTGGACGGCTCGGGGCGACCCCGCTGTATCGCGAGACGAGATTGGCAGCGCGGGGCCGCAAGTGCCCCCGCGCTGGCTTTGTACGCGGAGCCGCCTGCCGGTTCTTTAACAATGGGCGGCGCGGGCGCCCCAGCGCAGGGCTGCAGCTGAGGCCGGTGCTTTGCAACCCGCTGTCCGCAGCATGAGTGGGGCCGGCATACCCCGCACGCCGGCGGGGATGTGGTTGTGACGGCCGCGGTTCCGGGTAAGGGAGCCGCCGTGGACCAGGCAGGCCTGGACTGGGCGCGGGCACCGGACCGCCGGGGCGAGGCGCGGAGCCCGGCCAGGTCGGCCTTTTGTTCCCTCTCTGGTGCGGCGCGGCCGGGTGCGTCCCTTAGTCCCGGGAAGGAGCGGGCGCCGGACGGTCTGTGGCCTCCGAGCCTCTTAGTGTGGACTCTTCATCCCCCGCTGGCTGGAACTGGTGTCAAGTCTCCCCGCTCCTCAGGGCTGGCGGGAGGGTTCGAACCCAGGACGCCGGGAGCCGAAGGCGGGCCCCCTGCTCTGGCTTTTCCACAGCTCGCAACCAAGTCCTTGCATTAGCACGCGAGGCCCGAGTTGCGCCCCTCTTGCTAAGCATCTAGTGGGGCAGCTCCCCGAATAAACCAGTGCCTCCAAAGTGGGTAGATCGGGTCTTACGTGTGGCGTCTGGAAATTCTTTTGGATCGGTGCCGGGTTTAGAATGAGTCAGGTGAAGATGAGCAGCCACACCGGGTGGCCGAGGTCACACCTCTCGGGGAGCGGGGGCGGAGGATCATGGGCGAAGTTGCTGGCGGTGAGCGGATCTGGGGCGTGTCTTTCAGACTGAAGTTACAGCGTCTGACTGGGTGCGCCGCCGGGTCCCATGGAGCTGGAGGGGCAGTGGTGGCGAGGACAGCTGGCTGCCGACATCCACCAAGCACTTCGGTACAAGGTAACCCTGATACCCGACCTTCCCATTCCGGGGCTTTTGCCAGTTAGGAATCTCAGTTCCCTGGAAAGTCTGGTCAGGTTCTTTACTATCTTCAAGGCCAAAAGACTCGAGGTTTGCTTATTTGGCTAATTAACTTCTAGTTCCTTCCCTGGGCATATCAGAAGAACCTGCAGCTTGAGCGAGGAGGACGTGTTGGGCATGTTAGTTGCGAGAGGGAAGATGGTCCACTTGTTTCCGAGTGGACCATAGCTTTGATCTTGTATTTATAAGCTATTGTAAGTCACATTTGTACATTACTGAATTCCCCAGCCTTTCCGTTCAGTTGCTGTTTCTTAGTTTCTTCATCTGTAAATGAGGAATTATAGAATTATAGTATTGAATGATGGTGAACTTTAAATGTCAGTATGGTATAGGGGCATAGAATAGTGTTTGGCATATACTCAGCCTAAATAATAACCGTTATTACTTGCCCCTTAAGATTTGGGGCTGTTCAAAAGTTAGCCTTAAGGTGGAAAGAGTTAGCTATTTCTTCATGCTAATATTAGCAGTAGAAGTAGAATTGCTTATTGCACTTAATGGATATTGAAAAAAAATACTCTTTCTGGTATAAAGTCTGTGTATCGTTGCTCTTAAATTTTACTCTGCAAGTCAGATTAATGGGACTGCTCTGTCTCTTTGAAAACCAGAAGAGAAACCGGATCCAAAATAAACTCTAACTTAACTCAGTTTCACCTTGGATAGAGAGAGCCATTTGTTAAGTGTAGAAGATTAAGAAGCAAAACAGGTGACTCTTTAGTAAAAGGAACTCTGGCCCTTGTTGAGAGATCCTGGGACGATAATAAACTTGTATGTTGAGTTTCTGGCCAGGTTAAGCAGATTAAAAGATCTAATTCTGACTTACATTGTAAAATTGTACCATTTCCTACAGCTTGAGGTTTCCAAGTGCTGTTTACTATTTGTAGGCTTACACTGTATACACCTCAGGCCCTAAGAGGACTGTTTGTACCACATAAAAGTTTCAACTATGGAATGGTTTTCTACAGCATTAATAAAAGAGTTGTAGGTTTTCCACTTTGAAAATTGTCCAGACACACTTTCGATTATTTTCTTTTTGACAGATGTTATCTTTCAATTTGAAATGTTTTATAAGCCTTTTTATCCCTGTAGTATGTGACGAAATTAATTGTTAAGGATGCATGTGTTTATATATTTTCTTCAATTGACATAAAACTTTAAACATTTTTCTGGATAATCCCCATGGTTTTCAGTTCTTATTTTATATGTAGATAACTTACTCTTGAATAATTGAGTTAGTCTTGTCAGTTGAGCTTAGAACTTTTTTAAAGTTCAAATTTGTTGAATGTTTTGGTGCATCAGTCTTTAGAGGATCTAAGGAATAAAATAGCTGTGCACTTAAGTTGCTTATAAACTATCAAAGGACAAGGTAGCACGGGTACTAAAGGAATGCCACTGAAGGTTCTAGTAGGCCATCTGTGACATACTGCTCTGAGTTGTCTTTATGTTACTTTGAAGCATTGTGTGGACCATGATCATGATTTGACAGATTGGCCACACTTTATAAAGAATTTATGTTAACTGGTAGAACTTGAACTTGCAGAACTGGAGAGACCACTATTTGTAGTACATTGAAATCAAGGAAGTTAGAATAAACTTTTCTCATAGAAAAGACATATTAATTTCACTCTAATTGGTAATTTAATTGGATAGTCATAAATAATCACTATGTGCAAGGTACTCTGCCAGGTGTTAAAGCAGTGACAGTGTAAAATCATCTGAATTTAGGTCTTTGGGCAGTTGCCATTCTGATGCTATGTAAGATGTTTTATGTTTAGACCCAACGTTTGTGGAGAAAATAATCATTGTGACCAGCATTGTTCCTTCTAGGGAAGAGTGAAAATAAAATGGATACTCTTTGACCCCAAATGTTAAATGTACTGTTTTTGTAAAATAATTTACCATTCAAAAAAACCTACAAAGCAAGCATCTTCTCTGTGTCTTATTTTGTTGTCATTTTGCTACATTCACTAGTGTCAAAGTCTGGGAGAATATTTTTGAGAGCTTTCATGAGAACTGAGAACAGTTCTAGCTTTGTGAGAAGCATTAAGAAAATATTTATTCCACAGAGTTGTGCTTAATCTTCTGAGTATTTCTTCTGGGCATTTATTTCCATCCTGGCTGGTCAGTGTGCCCATTCTGGGAAGGATAAGGCATTTTGGGGTGGTAAGCTGATGAGGACTTGAGGCTGAGAATGAAGATGATGTATTCAGGCTTCTCTGCGTTCTTTCATGTGGGTTGCTAAGAACCTAATGGGAACAAAAGTGTTCAGTTCTAGGGGATTTGACATAAACAGCATAAGAAACCTGTAGGTTGAGAGAAGCATAGTCATTCTAATGCTTGTGTAACTGTAGTACCTGGACGTTATTTAAAATCTATTGATGACCCTTGAGGTTGCTGCTCCTTTTTTTTTTTTTTTTTCCTATGCAGTATTAGGGATTGAACTCAGGGCCCTACGTGTGCTAGTCACTATACCCGTTAGCTCTATCCCTAGTCCCTGTTGCCTTTGTTTTCAATAAAGTTGGTAAGATTAACATCATTACAAATAAAGCCCATTTCATTGTATAGTATTTTCCAAGTTTGTGTGCTAGTGAGTCTGTCAAGTTCAGGCTTCTTTTTCCAGAAAACCTACCCAGGCTTTGTTTTTTCCCAACTCCCGATCCCCCTGAGCTGAGTTATATCATCTTCCTCAGTGTTCTTATAATACCCTGTGACTACAATATTGTATTATAATCTTCTGTATATTTTTATTCACCTGCTAAAGAGAGGCTTGAGACTGTTTTTCCAGCTACAGTATTTCCTGGAATTAGCACAGTGGCTGCCACATGGGAGATGATTAGTAAATGATACATGATGGCAAGAAAGAAAGATAAAGTTACAATTCATTTACACCATTGTAAAAATCTGTAGAAATAGTGAAGGAGAAAAGACGAATCCTAGGATCTACATAAGAAACTAGGATGTACCTTTTATTTGGAGAAAATTTTTTTCTCAGTATTTGTTTATGCTTTTCTTATATAAACATTAAAAACATAAAATGGCCTATTAACTTATTACTCAGGTAATCCCTGTAAATTTTTTTTTTTTTTTTTGTGTGTGTACCGGGGGTCGACCTTGGGACCTTACGTGCTAGCAGGCGCTTGTGCCGCTGAGCGATATCACCGGCCCTTTTTTCGTATGTGGGTTCCGGGAGTCGAACTCGGGCCCTCGCGCTTGCCAGGCAGGCGCTTACACTGCTGAGCCATCTCACCGGCCCCACCTGTTAATATTTTTTAAACTAAGTGATACATGGACATGATTAAAAAAAAAATACTTTGGATAATACAGTATAGGAAGGTTTAAATGAGGCTCCACCTACCACTATTCCTTGAAAATCAATATATCTGCAAATGCAGTATTTCATTGTTGATACAGAGGTTATAAAATGTACTTACTGTTCATACCTTCCTGCCACCCCACCCTTAATTTATCAGATTTTTTCCATGTCAGTGCATCTAGGTCTACTGCCCTTTTTAAAAATACCCCATTGAATTGATATCCCCTAGTGTATGTATTCAATTCCTATTGATAGACATGCATTTCTTTCTTTAAAAATTTAAACTTTTTGAGATCATTGTAAATTCACATGCACTTATAAGAAATGATGCAGTGCAATCCCCTAAAATCTTTACTCACTTTTTCTCTGTGGTAACCTCTTTACTGTTACAACCAGGATATTTACATGTGATCAGAATACACAGTGAATGTTTAAATTTTTAAAAATCATAGTTAAAGACACATTGCTATTAATCGTCCTCAAAATAACTCTCCCTTCAATTTGAACAGACTTGTCCCATTGTTCTTGCCATTTTCTGAAGCAGTTCTGGAAGTCTTCTTTCATTTCTTTACAAAGTGTAATTAAAAATACAGTGAATGCTGCTGTTGAGTACCATTCAGCAGAAAGGTAGAATTACAGAATCACGGCATCGTGTCCTCATCTACCTTATTCTCTGGATCTGGTACTGTGAACTTCTTGGTTCTTCCCCAGAGTCAAAATGGCCTTGAAAGGTAAACATTTTGAATCAATTCAAAACATCTAGGCAGCCATAATAGGGCAACTAAAGACTCAGAGAAAAGAATTTCCATAACTGCTTCAGAAAGTGGCAAGAATGATGAGAAAAATGTGTTCAAAGTCAGGGAGAGCATTTTGAGGGGCGTTAATTGTAATGTCTTTTACTGTAATAAGCTTTTTGAATTTAAACATTCACTGTATTTTTAGATCACACCTTGTACACTGGTGCAGTCAACATACAGAACATTCCCCATAATCACAAGGATCTCTCATGATGTTGTTACGAAAAGCCGCACTGCCTTCCCTCCCACCCTTATGTTGCCCCTTAACCCCAGCAGCTGCCCACCTGTTCTCCATTCTATAATTTTGTCATTTCAAGAAATTAAGTTATACAGTATGTGACCTTTCGAAGTTAACTCTTTTTAACTCCATGTATTTCCTCAGAGAGTCATTAAAATTATATTGGACATCAAGCGTATTTGTCCTACTATTGTACTTTTACAAACAGCTGCAAAGGATCCCTTAAATGTCAGGCAGATTCCTGGTCCTAGGGTTGCTAAGTTAAAAGATATATACATTTTAAGCTGGAGATATATCTCAGTGGCACAACATCTGCCTGGCAGGCATGAGGTCGTGAGTTCAATTCCCGGTAAAAAAAAAAAAAAAAAAAAAAATGATATATGCATTTTAAAAAATGTATTTATATTACTCAGTTATCCTCTGAAAGATTGTATCAGCTGTTTATCTTATCAGTAGAGTGAGTGTTACTACTTCGCCTCCCGATAACATAAACAAAAATGAATAAAAATGTGGTAAGTGAAAAGGCGAACAATGTTTTAAATTTGAATGAGATCAGGCATCTTTTTGTTTTTGGCCCATTTTTGTTTTTCCTATGAACTATCTGTTCATATGTTGGTTTTTTCTTACTAACTTAGGAGTTGTCTAACAAATCAGTTCATTGTTATATATGACAGAAATATTTATTAAATATATCTATTTTCCCCATTTCTGAAATGCCATTGTCATCGTAAACATTATTTATCCAAGAAAATAGAATGTCTTTCTGTGTAAGTAAGTCTTCTACAATGCATGAGATTTATTTTCATATAATGCTGGTATATATAAATGTATTTCTCAGTGTTTTCATTTTTATAGTTACTATAAAATGTATATGCAATACTCTATTTTCTAATTGGTTATTAGTATATAGAAAAGCTATTTTGAAATATTTATTTTGTAGCTAGCCATCATACTGAATTCTTACTGTTTCTTTTTATTCTCTTAATTTTCATGGGTTTTCTGGATATAAATTCTATCACATGAAAAAATATGTTGGGGCTGGTGAGATAGCTCAGCGGCATAAGTGCCTGCCTGGCAAGCATGAGGTCCTGAGTTCAACTCCCGGAACCCACATAAAGGAAAAAAGGGCCGGTGATATCGCTCAGCGGCACAAGCACTTGCTGGCAAGCGCGAGGTCCTGAGGTCGACTCCCAGTACCCACATAAAAAAAAGAAAAAAATGTGTTGCTCCTGAAAATGACTTTTGATTTTTTTTTTCTTTCCAGTAACTATACTTTCACTTTTTTCTACTTGAAATGATTGGTATATATTGAATAATTACAGACTAATTATTAGAACTGTGTTCAAGTAATGGGCACTAGAATAGTAATCCTGCTATTTCACCTCCAAGTGAGATGCTGGCTGTTATATTTAAGATCCTTTTACCTCCTTCCATTCATTCCTTCATCAAAGAGATATATACACATCTTTTCTTATTTCTCTCAGGGTCACCTTTATTTTAGAGGCTGTTTTGGCATCTGTCAAGATGAATGTACGTATTTAAGTATGAATCATCATTGTGACTTACTATAGTAGTGTTCCTGCCATCAGTCATCCTTACAATCCTAAGATATACTACAGCTGATGATGAAGTATTTTTTGGATACATTACTGAATTATATTGGCTACTACTCTGTTTATCTTAGGTAGTAACCAACTATATTAATATGTAACTTTTGTTTTCATTCATTATAAAATTTACCATTTTAACCATTTTTAAGTGACAGTTCAGTGACATTATATACATTTATATTATTTTGCTACCATTACCACTCTCCATCTTTATAACTTCATCTTCCCAAACTGAAACTCCATACCCATTGAACAATAACTTCCCAACCTCTCACTCTCCTTCCTCTAGTAACCATTATTCTACTCACTGTCCCTATGAATGTGACTGTTGTAAATACTTCATGTAAGGAATCATACAATAATTTTATGTTCAACTTACTCACTTCGCCTACTCTCTTTAAGATTCATCCCTGCGGTACATAACAGACTTTTCTTTTTAAGGCCAAACAATATTTTGCTGTATGCATATGTCCCATTTTGTTTATCCATTAATCTGTTGATAGGCATTTGGGTTGTTTTCACCTTTTGGTTATTATGAATAATGAATGATGTTATGAACATGGATGTACAAATATCTGGGTCTTTTCTTACAGTTCCTTTGAATATATTTCTATAATGGAGTTGATGGATCATTTGGTAATTCTATATTTAATTTTTAGAGATACTCTCATGCTATTATCTTCAGCCACTACTTGATTTTTACATTCCCACTAGTAATGCATAAGGGGTCCAGTTTCTCCACATCCTTGCCAACACTTGTTTTGTTTTAGCAATCTCAATGAGTGTGAAGTGATATCTTGTGGTGATTTTGATTTGCATTTCCTTTTTTTTTTTTTTTTTTGGGTACCGGGGGTCGACCTCAGGACCTTGCACGCCAGCAGGCACCCGTGCCGCTGAACGATACCACCGGCTCTTTTTTCATATGTGGGATCCGGGAGTCGAACTCGGGCCCTCACGCTTGCCAGGCAGGCACGTAGGCCGCTGAGCCATCTCACCGGCCCTGCATTTCCTGAATTATTAATGATGTTGAGCATCTCTTTATGTGCTTGTTGTCCATTGTATATTTTCCTTGGAGAAATGTCTGTTAAGTCCTTTGCCCATTTTTAAGTCAGGTTACTTAATTTATTATTGTTGAGTTCTAGTTCTTTTTTTTTTAATGTGGGTACCAGGAGTCGAACTCAGGACCTGGCGCTTGCCAGCAGATGCTTGTGCCGCTGAGCAATATCACCGGCCCTTTTTTTTTTTTCTTTATGTGGGTACCAGGAGTCGAACTCAGGACCTCGCGCTTGCCAGGCAGGCGCTTATGCTGCTGAGCCATCTCACCAGCCCCTGAGTTCCAGTTCTTTGTATAATTTATTTATTTACTTTTTTTGTGTGTGTGGGTACCGGGGGTCAAACTCAGGACCTCGCATGCCAGCAGGCACCTGTGCCGCTGAGCAATATCAGTGGCCCTTTTTTCCTATGTGGGTACCAGGAGTCGAACTCAGGACCTCGTGGTTGCCAGGCAGGCGCTTATGCTGCTGAGCTATCTCACCGGCCCAGTATAATTTAGATATTAACTTCTTATCAAATACATAATTTGCAAATATTTTCTCCCATTCTGTGGGCTGCCTTTTTACTCTGTTGATAGAGTCCTTCAATATTCAAAAGGCTGCAAAAATATAATTTATCTTTTTTTCCCTGTGCTTTTGACAGCTTATCCATGTTACTTCCTGGTATTGTTAGGGTTAATTTCAGTATTATGCTGATCTTATAAAGTGAATTTGGAAGCTTTCCATCTTTATGTTCTTGAAATCTTTTGGTAATAAACTTTAAAATTCTTAAAAATGAGTTCATGGGCTGGTGAGATAGCTCAGTGGCATAAGCGCCTGTCTGGCAAGCGTGAGGTCCTGAGTTCGACTCCTGGAACCCACATACGAAAAAAGGGCCGGTGATATCACTTGGTGGCACGGGCGCCTGCTGGCACGCAAGGTCCTGAGGTCGACCCCTGGTACCCACACACACACAAAAAAAATAATAAGAGTTCATACAGATTTAAGATTGAACACTGATCATGGGGAAATATTTAGAAATATGGAGGATGATGACAAAGGAGAGATCAGAAAATTGCTAAAAGGGAAATAAAATTAAAAGATATTACTAGATGAGTGCTGATCTCCACATCCCTGCAAGTATAATATAGTAAGCAACATACTGTGACCATATAGATTTAATCTATTACCATCTAACCGAAAGCTTTGAGCTTCCTGAAGGTGTGTGTGTGTGTTGGTTTTTGGTAAGAACATTTTTCTGAAAACACCTGCTGGAGAGAACAGAATTCTCTTATTACAAATCTTTTAGAATATATGCATTCTATGAAGCAAGAAACATTTATAATTGGTCACATCAGAGGTGGTTGAGAATAAGGAGATAATTTTTGTTTTACATTAATTTTTAAATGCCATTTATTATCTTCCCACTCAGCTTTTTCATTTCTGTGTCATTCAAGAAGTCCGTTTTGAGCACTTGTAAAGACAGTGTTAAGTCTTTGTATTATGGGGATCCTTTTACAGATTATATCAAGTTATCCGATTAAATGTTGTTCCTCTTGCTTTAGGAGCTGAAGTTGCCCTCCTACAAAGGCCAGTCCCCTCAACTAAGTCTCAGAAGGTATTTTGCTGACTTGATTGCCATTGTGAGCAATCGCTTCACACTCTGCCCTTCTGCCAGACACCTTGCTGTCTATTTACTGGACTTGTTTATGGATCGCTATGATATCTCTATCCAGCAGCTGCATTTAGTTGCGCTTTCCTGTCTGCTTTTAGCAAGTAAGTATGAATCTGATCTGTATGGCTAGAAATTTTTGTCGTTTATATAACACAATAAATTTACATATAACTCACTGAATTATCACTGAATCCCATTCATTCCAGTTTATCAGTATTGGGAAGAGTGTTTTCAAAGTGCTTCTTGGCACAATAATCAAGCATCAATCAAGCATTGTTTCTTAAGCATCAAACATGCTTGTTAAGCATTATGAAGTGACTGTGGAGTTTTAAAAACGTATGGAAGTTGTACTGCTAAAGATTCTGATAGAAATACATAGTGTAGGTCATCACACGTGTACTGATTCAGAATCTACATAATGGAACCTGGGTATTGTCTAACTTTTTAAAAGTCCCAAAGGTGATTCTGACGTACCTTTCTAATTAGAATCCTTGTTTTAAATCAGTGATTCAAGACCAGAAGCAGTTTTGTCCCATAGGGGACACTTGTCAGTATGTGGAGATATTTTTGGTTGTCACATCCTGAGAGGATGCTACTTACATCTAATAACTTGCATGTGCATAAGTCATGTATAAAATACTATATGGGTTTCATCACTGGCTTGAAGCCTTTTGAGGCTTACTAGTTTTTGTAAGGTTGGAAAAACTATACTCTTGATAGGTCATATGTGTGAGAACCCACAAATGACTTTTTATTGTCCTACAAAGTGTTAGGTTATTATAGGATCGGTTTATAATAAAGAGACACTGAAAAATAGAGATACAAGTTAGGTTATTTTTAAAATTTGGGATCATTATTGACAAGTAATTTTTTTGCCTGCTGTGACTGTCCTTGTCATTTTATCACTACCAAGTCCCACCCATTCTACCTGTGGTTCCTAAACTGTGGTGTGGCCAAGGGGGAGGCCCGTTTTGTTGGACTGTGAAATAATGCATGGAGCATAGTCAGTTCGTATGCTGACTTATATTTGTGACTGAACTTTACTAATAACTTACCAAATGAGTTAGGGACTACTAAACTAGATATTCATAAATGACGTATCACTATTAAAGTTTGCTAAAGACTGTGATTAGTAAGAATTTTGGCCACTGTGTACTATTTGACCTTAGTGCCAAATTCCTATAGTCTCCACAAGTTGGATGCAGGGTACTTTATCTTTTGCACTACCTTAGGTAGACTGGAATGGAGTGTTCAATTGTTCTTCTCTTTAACTTATATGTTACCATTTAAGGTCATGATCCATTTATTTTATTGAAGACTATTTGGTTTAATCTGTATGGTAATATATAGATTCTCTAGTACGCTTATTTTCTAGTAATGAGGCTTTAGACCTGGTTGCTGTGATTCATATGTGAATTACCACTTACTACCGAAAGAGCTGAACACCTCCTTTTTTTGTTCTGCTGACACTCTTGACCCCCTTTTTCCTGAAAGAGAATTGCTTTTACATTATTTCTTTTCTACTAAACAGTGGGAATGTGTGTGAGATACCCTTTAGAGTCTGAGCCCCTCCCAAACAAGCAGTGGTCAAAAGAGTTGGAGTCAACAGCCCGACACTAGAGTTGGGAGTCTAACAGGCCGGCTTTAGCCTGTAGCAGTCTCCTTCCCTGAGTCTATAACTACAGCAAAAAAGCTGTATAAACTGATAGCCTGTTTTCAGTGTCTGGTATTTGTTTTAAATTGTGGAATTCATCCTTAATGTTTCTTACATTTTATCTTCTTATATTTAGATACCAAGGGCAGCTCTCCAATTAGTTACCATAAACATTCAGATACTACTGCTCTCCTTACAGAAGGATTGAACTCTGTGTTCTGGCCCTCACTCAGCTCCCTACTTTGGCATGGGTATGTTAGAGTGTGAAAGTGAAGAGCGGCTTATAGTGCCTGGTAGTTTGGCTAAAGACACAGCACAACTTGTAATTTCCAAGAACTAATACCCAACTGCCTATTATCTACACTATTGGAGATAGGAAGAAAGAGCCTACACAATCTGTGATTGTAGAGCGGTGTGTAGTATTTCAGAGCAGGGACTATAGTGATGGATTTTCTGAGCTTGAATCATCAACAATGTAAATTTCAACAACCCTTGGGTCTCAGGTTATTTGTCTATAAAATGGAAATAAAGACCCTTGTCATACAAAGTTGCAAGGATCAAATGGGGTGATGTGTTTAAAATTACTGTGAGGATTAACTCCCCTGCCTGGCTCCCTAGCCCATAGGTTCTGGCTTATTCTTAAATGGACCCAGGTTTGTCCAGGAAAACTCTTTTATATTTTGACTAATTTATATATGACCTGGCTTTCCTTGGCTTCTGTGCCCAGCATTAAATTTGAGAGTTTGGAACCAGTCTTGGAGATGAGACTTCTGATAATTTGCTCAGGGTCTTATATAACTGAGAAATGGTCTTCTAGTTGAGCAAAGCCAAAAGTGAAAAATCACAGGCTTTTAGTGGTAACAAGTGCTTGTATCTCCTTGTTCATTAACCCTAATACTGGGTTAGCAAAGCTTTTTACTATACTGTTAGGTGAACAATTGTAACTCACAACTGGTTTGAATTACATCTTAATTTTTAATGAGTACAGATTTTTTTCTGAGTTACCTTTTCCTGTTCTTTATGTATTTTTCAATTAGACTTTGATCTTACAAATTTGTGAGGATTCTTCGTGTTAAGGATGTTGTTCCCACTTAGTAATGAAAGAATTGAATGTGGGTTGGCAGCACTCACAGTGTGACATTAGATCCATGCCCTCCTCAGTATTGAAATCTTCCCTACCTCATATCTACTATTCACTGCTGGTTTTGAACGTATATTAGTTTTCATGGCTGATCTGAACATTTCCTCTAAAGGAAAGACAATGTGGTGTTTTGTTTCTGTGGCCTCTCATTCTTTATTTTCTGGGAAGCTGATAGGAATTTCCTGTGCCCTTATTTCCTGTCTGGGACTTTATCAATATAATCACATGGCTTCCAGAATTTCCTTTCAATTGAAGAAACTGATTTAATGACCTGTGGGTAGCTTTATGGATAAGTAAGTTAAAAATCACATACAGCATTCTGCATAACAAAAACTATAGATGTGAAAGCAGGTACTTATTGATGTTAACACACAAACTTTTCGATATTCTTTAGTGTCCACATAGCTGAATATATCACTATACAAAATGAAAGAGTTTCAAAACATCTAAACCTGTGTTAGAATCTTATGTGGTTATTTATGTAGTAAGCAAGTTATTTTTAACTTTGCAAATCAGTGTGCAAAGTCTTTCACATTTATAGTATTTGGATATTTATCACATAGATGAAGATAAAGAAGTCTTTTTTTATAGTTGTCCCCATATAATCTGGTGTAGTACTTTGGTTTAGAAAGACAGATTTAGGAATTCAAACATATATCTTCCTTTTGGCTTTCATTTTTGTTTTGATTGAACTTATTTGACCTTAAATAAATTGACCACCCTCACTACCTTGATTTTTTGAGCTGTGAAATTGGTCATGTACAATTTTATTTTTGATGTTGAAAGTCACAAGATAATGTGAAACATCCTTGAATTATGGTGAATTATTCTGTGTTAGTTTCTTCAAAGGAACTTCAAGCATGACATAAACTCATTAATTTTTACAGTATTCTTTTGAAGTTCACTGCCAGTATTGTTGCTGCTACACCAGTGCCAACGTGCTTTGAAAGCCATAATGATTCATCCAGAGGGCCTAAACTAATTCCTAGGTCATTCTCCTTCTAAAAATTTCACTCTATTATACTGAGAAAAATGGTTTTTCTCTTTTATCTATTTAGCGATGATGCTAGATATCTATGTCATAAACACCACTTTAATGTTTTCAGTTATATTTAGTATATACTATTGGTCAAACTTGTGAATTCATCTTTATGTGACTTGAACTGGGCAGGGGTATCTAGACTCTTAAAGTCTAATATCTGAAGTCTAATGTCTGAATTATGTAAGTTTTGGACCATCTCCTATTTTCAGTATTATTTATTGAAAGAGTTGTTTAGATGCAAAGAAGTTCAAAGTCTCTGGAACAGGAAGACATCACTGGCCTTTAAATTTAGGTTTTTCTCCAGACAGACATAGAATCTCCTGGCATCAGAGACAAAACCTTGTACCCAGTTCTACTCTCTACACAAAGACCAAGGCAGGCAGCAGTACGTCCCCCCATCCCCCCACCCCCCTGCCATGGGATGAGCAGACCACCACTAGCTGTGGCACCATTCGCTACACAGTGAGCATCTGCACTGAGTGACCCTGCTCTGTGCCATTTATTTGCTGTAGCAACTTTAAAGTGTGGTGCAAACCCATCTCTTCCAGAAGAGAAACTTCACAGGGAAACTTGTTGTTTCCAATGTACTTTTAATGTAATATTCTAACAGTAATAGTTATAAACAAGGATAAATGTAAAATCTGTTGTGAGAAATCTATAATTGTGATATGAGTGTTTTAAACATTAAAGTAAAATAGAACATAGTACTGGCAGGTAGGAGGCTTCCATTATAATTTCTGTTCTTCCATGGACCACTGTGGAACAGACTCAAGATTTGAAGACAACTCTGTTCTATTGCTGCATCTGGAAAATCTAATACTGTAGTAATTGATAACTTGTGAATTTTCTTAAGTTGTAAGTTCTAGAAATAGCTAAAACACATGTTTTATATATAATAAAATACTTTTGGAGACTAAAGTGTGAGATAATGCATTACATTTTTTCTGGAGCTGAAAATCTTAATCTTCCTCTGTGCATAATTAAAACTTTATAGTCTCTTTCCTGAAAAGAAATGCCTTCAGATAATGAAATCCAACTATCAAGTCTTTGCTCCTAATCAGCTTTGAGTAAAGGAATTTAAAAGAAGATAAAAAGTCAGCTTCTCTCTCCCTCTCTCAGATTTAAGTAAATTTTTGTTTTGAATTCTAAAGAGAGGGATGGAGTTTTGTGTGGAATTATAATGCTTGGTTACAGTATTCACCCAGTACCCCACTCCCAAATCTCTCTCCTTTCTCTCTGAAATTATGCTGAAAATATGATAAGATGAAACACTTGAAGCCTAATTATTTTTATTTCAGGTAAAGCTGTGACATAAAATTCTTTAATCTGTCTTCTACTCTAAAATAATTACTTTTCTTTCATCAACTCAACCTACCTACACAAACAAAACTTTCTGAATTAGCTGGTGAGATTTGACAGAGCTATTTTGTTATTGGCACATATGACTATTACTTTTATACTTTAGGACACAAATCAAAATGTTTACATGTTCCAAGCATATTTTCAGAGGATGGGGGAAAGCAGGGAACAGTGGTACTGGGAAAGAAATCATACGCAAATATTACAACAGAAGAGAGTTCTGGCACAACTCTTTCTCAGTAAGGTAGAAAAAATATCTTTGGATCTAAATCCTGATAGTAAGACAGAAAATCCCATTTAACTGACTAGACGTGTAATGATCACAGGCTTAACATTTTCTCCATCACCTCCCCTTTTCTTATAAGGTAAATTTGAAGAAAAAGAAGATAGTGTGCCTAAGCTGGAGCAGCTCAACAGCCTGGGTTGTATGACTAATATGAATCTAGTGTTAACAAAACAGAATTTGCTACATATGGAACTATTACTATTAGAAACCTTTCAGTGGAACCTCTGCCTTCCAACAGCTGCCCATTTCATCGAGTATTACCTCTCTGAAGCAGTGCATGAGACAGATCTTCATGATGGCTGGCCAATGATTTGTTTGGAAAAAACTAAACTCTACATGGCCAAATATGCAGATTACTTCCTGGAAGTATCTCTACAAGGTGAGTTGATGTGAACACCTATAAGTGACTTGTGTGCTTACAACTTGTTTGATCTGTTGCTTAAGTTCACTTTTGGTGTCTCCACAGATTATGCCTTTCTAAATTATGCACCTTCTTTAGTAGCTGCTGCATGTGTGGCTTCTTCGCGGATTATACTTCGACTTTCTCCAACGTGGCCTACAAGACTACATCATCTTACTGCTTATTCGTGGGATTTCTTAGTGCAGTGTATTGAACGGCTATTGATGTAAGCCCTTTTGTCCTTGTGTTTTTTTTCTCATTAACATTTTTCTTCATGCATAAGGTGCACCAAAAACCACTTCTAAAAGGCACAGCACTCTTAGGATATTTGCCTCTGTCAGCTGCTTGCTGCTGTGAACATGCCACTGTATGAGCAGTACTTGGTAGAGGGGAGCTCCCTTCAGCTTTAACAACTTAGAAGTTACCATTGCTAGTATGATTCCAGGTACGATACACAATAGAGAAAAGAATTGCTCTTGTATGTCTGTAGGTCCGTAACTCTAAGATCAATCCAGGCAAATCTTGCCTCATTCCCATTTCCATATCTTTGAATTTCAAGTATCACCTAGATGTTTCTGAAGTGGCAGCCACACTTCAGTGCTTACTGTGGACACGTCTTCCAACCTGGAAATAGCGTAGAAAGACATGAGGGATGCCTCAGTGTTGTTGGGATTTTATGGGGTAAGCTGTTGAAGAAGTAGGGGTGGAACTTTCTTACAGATTTTTCTTAATGTTGTTTCCATTCTTTCCATATTTCAGTGCTCATGACAATGATGTGAAAGAAGCGAACAAACAGAGAGGACAGGCAGGCCCTCAGTCAGCACAAATAGGTGTGTTCCAGACAGCCTCCCAGCCCTCACGGCCAGTTCACTTTCAGCAGCCTCAGTATCTCCATCAGACTCAACAGACCTCACTGCAGTATCGCCATCCTGTATCAGAGCAACCCAGCTGCCAGCAGATTGTATCTACCACACACACCTCATCTTACACACTACAGACATGTCCAGCTGGCTTCCAAACTAGTGTTCAGGGCCTTGGGCACATGCAGACTGGTGTTGGGATGTCCCTGGCAGTACCAGTAGAAGTTAAGCCCTGTCTGAGTGTTTCTTATAATCGGAGTTATCAGATAAATGAACATTACCCTTGTATTACTCCATGCTTTGAAAGGTGATTGTGTGTGAAGCCAAAAACTGACCCAGACTATTTTGTGACTTGAAGGCCTGGGGCATCCTTTTTGTAAAATTGTCTTCAGAAGAAAAGGGATCCAAATAACATCAGAACTCTCCAGGTACCAGCACCAGGAAGACTGAATATCCGTTCAAAATCCATGAATATCTAGGAGAACTAACCAAACATTTTAACAATGTGTGTATCAGATCCTGTTACAACCAATCTCTGTATGACAGAAATGTTCAAGCCTGGCTGGTGGTCCAAATATTTCAAAAATACTCAATTCAACAGAAAATTTGGACAGATTCCAACATGCCATTTTGAGATTTGACCTGTGGTAGGCTCTGGGCCTTATGTTCACTTACATGTCAAAGACTAATGTTTATCTGTGGACTTGCCAAACTATCTCTTATGAAGGAAAGTTACAGTATTAATTTTTGAAGAGATCCTTTTTTAATTCAGTTTTAAGTTTTACTTTTGAGCTACGGATGAATTTCTGACTTAAGTTTAAGTTGATGTGCTATACCAACTGTGAAGCTAATTTTTTTTTCAAATTATCCTAAATAATTTCCTATCAGAAATAATAGGTATCTGGATTTATGTACTAAAATTAGGGGTGGAGTAGATCTCATATCTTGTAATCATGGTCATAATTTTTGAGTTTTTTTTATTTGCTTGTTTTGGTTTTTTTCCCTAAGTAACCTTAAATCTTTAGAATTAAAACACACTTAACTCAGGGAATTTGTACTACTTGGAAACACTTAACTACACTTAACTATAATACAACATGCTTTGGGAATGTTATAGTGCAAACTACCTTTATAACAGGTTTAAGTACTCTTGCTATGATGTGCTTTGAAATGAAAAGATAATATTTAGCAGAGAATGAAGTGGTTCCTATGATTAATAATACAGGTATAGGTTTTGCATTTCAGTGCAATCAGTGACTTATACTCAGATTTGATACTACTCTTTAAAAAGTTTTTTTCAAGAGAAGACATATCTGTAAAGTGTCAGTACTGGAATAAAGTCCCGTAGGTTTATTATTGGAGTGGAGGGTGGCCAGGGTAATACTCAGGTTGTGCTAATGTAGCACTTTGTATATGGAAGACAGGTTTTATAAGTAACCTTGAAATCCAGCTAGTCAGTCTAAGCAGGCAAGGATGCTGATTACTAAATTTCAGTAGTCAGTTTTATTAGATTGGCCCCATAACTGCCCAGGGACATTTCACTGTACTGGTAATGAGAATAGCAATAGTAGTCATTCCAGCAAGGGCAAGTTAGGAGTAAAATATGGGGGAATTAAAAAGGAAAACATGTCATAACTGATAAATTATACATTGTGCTCTTATCTGGAAAGAGAGAGACTTGGTGGAGGGAAGCTTTCTGGTTTAAAAATTAGTAAGGTTTGTATTTTGTTTGTGTTTTTTTAAAGATAGCACTTGAATAGAAAAGAATCTGCATGGCAGATAGGTGACCACCACAGTATGCATTGAAGACACTTATTTTAAAGATGTGGGTATGCAGCAGGAGTCTCAGTAATCAAGCCAGTGGCCTTTGTTAAGAAGGTAAGGGGCTCAACACAGTAACGGACTGATGCCAACAGCTCCAGCGGATGAGTGTGGGTGGGGCGGCTTCTGCCAGCATGAGTTCTCAGAGAAATGTCCTTTCTTGAAAGGAAAATAACTTCTATACCTACCTGAAGTACATAGGGCATGAGGTGGATTTATTAGTCTGGTAAATAAAATAAAAACCACTCAGGTAAGAACACCTACTTACGGCAGTTTTCAGGCATGAAAATTGTTTTCTGAAAGTATCATCTCTTTTCCTCTTTTAAAAGGCTGCTAATTGGATTTTAATAGTTCTTACCTTAAGAAAACTTGAATTATTTGGAGGGAAAGTAGGTTATAAAAAATAATACACCTTTCACCTTTCACATTCACACAGAACCCAGTAACCTGGAGTCCAGTTTTCAGTATTTTAACTACCTCAGTAATGCTATGAATGTAAGATACTGCGATAGAGATCCTAACTTGAAACAACAACCAGTGCCTGTGGTAATTTAATGTCTTGTCAAATGCTTTTATTGATTGGTTTATATGTCATTCTTGTTGTAGAAAAATATGCCTTTTAAAAAAGCCTATGAATACTTTCCCAATTTATATTTTAAAAAAAGCTAAAGAACACTGGATTAATCTTTGGGGAGGGGTAGAATAAAATAATTGATTACAATTGCTGCATACCCGGGATGTGGTCAGGTGGTTGAAGAACCAGAACCATTTTTTAAAACAATAGGTTTCAATATAAATACAACTCATAACTGTTAGCTTTTGGGGAGGGAAGTTGTGTGGGTTTTGTTTTAATTTATTGATTAGTCAAATGTTTTTGTTATTTTATTTATTTTTTTTTTTTGAGATTACCGGACCATGATTAAATGTGTACTGTGAAGAGATTAATGATATGTATAAGGGCTTAACCAAAGTCCACTTAAATAAACACTACTCAAGTACAGACTGCAAACCAAAATGTATCTGTGTTATGACATTAACTGCAAATAGTATGGTGCTAAAGTCTACACCAATGAAATTAGATGAGTGCTATGCACTTAATTTTAAAATAAAACTAGTTTTCACTAAAATGGCCTTGGTGGTTTTATTTTAAACATAGACCTGTAATTTGCAGGTTCATTGAGCCACATCATGTAAGTCAACCTTGGAGTCATGACTGTATTTACTAAGAGGTATAGAGATGGAAATACATATTTGTCCCTTTGTATATTGTAACAGCATTGAAGCCTACAAAATATTTTGCACAGTACTGTTGCCTTTCTAACTTAAAATTAGTTGTAAGTTAGCAACTGTGGATTCTATTATTAAACGATTAAAAACTTGAGAAAACGTGAAAATCAGATCTCTAGAGAAAGGGACACAAAATGATCAAGGATGTGAGAGGGAACAGTCAATAGTGAGTAATAGTCTGTTTACCTAAGTATAAATATTATTTGCTACTTAACTGAACTTAAACCTTAGCAGGTGGAATTTGCTTTAAAGGATAAAATTTCACAGGTTTGTACAAGTATGTTATGAATTCACAACCCCTAAAAAGCATTTTTAAAATTAGCCTTGTAAGTATTGTCACTTGCTTTGTGCCCTCAAGAGAGTTAATATACAATGTTCTTCAGGGCAAGTTTAAGTAAAAGAACAACTAGAATTTCAGGACAGGGGAAGTAGTTCTGAACTGAGGTAGTTTTGAACCCCATATGCCAGTTAATCTTGATTGTCAATTTACCTGGATTAACAGCCTCCTGGAGAGGTGATTGGATAGAGGGAACTAACCTCATCAAAGTCCTTTGATGAGTTCATAGTTGAATGTGATATTAGGAGGTGAAGCCCAGTTGGATTATATCTGGTCCCTTCCTTGGCTCTTCCTCAACTCTCTGCTTCTGGGATGCCTTGAATTGAATAGCCTCTGCTATTCCTCTTTCCACACCCTTCTGCCTTGGAGCCAGCTGGCTGTGGGGTAAAACTGAGCCCAAAACGTAGACCTCTTCTTTTAAACTGCAGGTATCAGGTATGTTTTCCCACTAACAAAAAGCTAATATACCTCACCTGACAAGTTGATAACTCATTCAACCACATTGTAAATGACTTGGCCTCTCTGGCCTCAAGCAGCTTACACCTTGCTTGATAAATACAACTAGGACACTGGGAGCAATTAGGATGGAATGATCTGCACCTCACAACATCCATTTTTAAATCCCTTGGATTAAAAACCACACACATACACAAAGAAGTACAGTCATTGACAGCATGAAGACTAGACTCAAGTTCTCTACGGAAGGTTATCTGTGGCTACCCTATTCCTGTCCCCCCACCACTCTTCTATATCTTTATTCCCAAAACACTGCCTACAAGGTAAGGTAAACATTGCCACCCTTAATTAAAGGAGTTCCAAATCTAAAGTCCATGAACCCCTGCCTTGGTATGTAATTTGTATGTAAAAGTTTTCCTCTGTCCATAAGTTTTATCAATTATTCAAAAGGGATATGTGATTAAAAATGGTAAGAGTCACAGTCTTGTCTGTTTTCTTGCTAGTGTTCCACTAATGTTCATTTTTAAACAAATTTTTAATTTTAGGAAAGATTCACAGAATTATGAAGATAGTACATGAGTTCCCTTGTACCCCACCCAGTTTCTCTCAGTCTCACCTTACATTGGTGTGGTACATTTGTTACAGTGAACCAATACTGGTACATTATTATTAGCTGTCAGATTTCCTTAGTTTTCCCTTAATATCCAGGGGATCACATTACATTGAATAGTTAGGTCTTCTTAGGCAACTCTGGGTTGTGATAGTCTCAGACTTTCCTTGTTTGTGATGACCTTGACAGTTCTGAGGATCACTGGTCAGGTATTGCATACAATGAATGTATGTCTCGAGAGCAGGGCTTTTGTCTTTCTCATGCCTCTGCGTGCGATAGTGAGCCTAACACAATATAGACTCTTGGGATTTTAGGTCATTCAGTAGTTCAGAAGTAGGCTCTGACTGCTAAACAAATGCTGTCTTGGGCTGATTTAGAAATTTTGGTGAAGACACAGTCCAATCACATTCAGTACTGATGATGGTATCAAGAAAATTTCATGAACTGAATTTTAAGTGGAATGTGACTCAGGTGTGGCCACAAGCTGGCGATGTGTCCAGAAATCATCTCATATGAGCTATTCCTTTTTCACTGAAGGATCTGGTGAGGTTTTCATCTGGGAGAGACTAAAGGAAGGTGAAATGCCTGCCTCCCCAGAGGTAAGAGGACACCACATTTTTTCAAATAGCTTAAGTAAATCAGCAGCCAAAAGTGTCTCACATTTCAGTGAACAATAAGCCAGAATGTTACAAATGGAGCAGTATTGCTTTGAGAGTTGCGGAGTTCCTAGTCACCAGAGGCCCCTGGCTTAGACCAGAAATAGGATGGAAGTAATCTTCAAATATGGGCATGAAGCAGACTAGATGACTTCTAAGCTATCTACCAATTCTCAAGAGTTTCTGAGGCTCTAAGATTTTTCAATTAGCTTCAGGGATCTGGAACTTGAACTGGATGTAGAAGGAAGGGAAAAGCTTCAGCTACAGCTACACTAGGGTAGTCTGCAGGCGGGGGGCATTACCCTAATGGTGACACAGAGCAGGCTGCATTAGTCTGGCTGAAACCCTCCTCTGCTCATAATTGTTGGACCGTAAGGGCAGATTCACTGAGAGTGTGTGGAGGAAATAGGGTTGAGTTGTAGCCTGAGGCTGGATTATGAAACTGTGAGAGCCATTAGAGAATGCAGATTTTGTAGGGGTTAGAGAGACACCCCCCAGGATTTGCAATATGATACAGATGATTTTAGGAATAATGCTCTTAATTGTATGCACTGTAGGTTAGGGAGAAGAGATGGGATTCTGGAAGGTTTTTGCAACAGTACTAAATCAAGTCATGGAAGTATATGGATATTTAACAGTACAAACACTAAGAAAGATAATAGAATTGATAATCAGGTGATGGAATAAGAAAAGGAAATACCTGTATATTGCATCATTACTTATAAAAGTGAATTACAGATACTGTACAATTAGGATATTACAAATGCCTATATATGGAAATAACAAATCTTATTAAAAAGTGTACATTTATTGGTACATTTTAAGTATATACAATGATCACAGTCATCATAGGGAGTTTGTACCTGTACATGATATATCTTGATTTTTTTTTCCTATTCCCCTACAAAACAAATTATCCATGTAGTAACACATTTTTAAAGGTGTCAATACTGAAAATCTAACAGAATGTAACAGAACTAAGGCCAAACATCAACAAATACAAAAAGGCTAAATTAAACTATTAGGAGAAAAACAATTTAGAATCACAAAGTGAAACTGAAATCTACATTGTGTGACTTCAATTTTAAATTATATTATTCAGAAGGATTGAAGATAAAAGTAGAGCTATAGAACAACTCAAAAAGCAAGGATCAGGCTCTTAATAACAGACAAGGTTGAATTTAGGCCAATATGTATTAAAAAAGACAGAGCACTCTATAATGCCAAAGATTACAGTGTACAATAAAGATGAATGGTTATGGATAACTGTAGATCAAGCAACTTGTCAGGAATATTAAGCAAAAACTATAGGAGATATAAGAAGAAATATTAAAAAATTAGGAAACTAATTCTGATAGATCAGTAATTGAAAAAATAAGGATATAAAAATCTTAATATATCATTTTGATAGATCAAATCAACATCCACTGAGAAATTGTGAGAAGAGAAGGGCAGACCTGGCACAATGAGATGAAAGAGAGAACAAAGGATGTGGACAGGTACAGTATCCAGAAACAGTCTGTTACTGTGTCAGTGGGAACACTGTCTCCTGCAGAGGCCTTAGACCACTGCAACTGTGTTCTTTGTTGACCCCTCTAGGTGCCTAAAGCCAGTGCCTCAACTGGCTTCTTTGCTTGCTGCCAGGTAATGTACAGCTCACCATGGAAAATAAAATTCACGGTTTCCAAACTGCAAAAACATGCGCACTCTTGCCTTTGTTAAATGAAATTAATCTATACTGGTTTGTACTATGCATGAGTAAACAGTATTAATAGCTGACTATATTTGTTCAGACTTTCTTTGATTACATCAAACTTTAATGTGAATTTTCAAAGAAAAACTGCAATCAATCAAATCCAAAACTAGAATTAATGTAGAAAACCTCATGAAACGTGACTAAAAGAAATATGTAGTAGGATCAAAAAAAAAAAAAAAAAAGTGTGGTTTAAATAAATCTAACCAAAAATTTTAGAGTATCTAGTAAATCATTATAAAGAAAAGCCTATACATCGTGAACTCTGGTATAAAACTAAAATAATGCTCATGAGAAAATTAACATCCAACTGAAAAAAATCTGAGAACAGGTAAACCACAAAAATACTGAATAAGATCTAGGCACAGTGGCTACACCTCTGTCCCATTCCTTGGGAGGTTGAGGCAGAACGATGGCAAGTTCTAGGCTAGCTTAGGCAACTTAGCGAGATCCTCTCCCAAAATAAAGTAAAAGGGGTAGGATCATAGTTCAGTGCTCCCTGGGTTAAGTCCCCAGTACTGCAAACAAATGTTTTTAAAGATTGGAAAGGAGAAGGTAAAATTACTACTATTTGTAGAGATGATTGTATACCTGGAAATTGCAAGATAATAAACTGAAAAACTATTACAGACATTAAACAACTTCAGTAAATTAGCTGGGTACATAATTAAAATGTCTTTCATATATACAGACAATAACCAGTTAGACAATGCAAGATATATTCAATTATAATGGCTACCAAAAGAAAATAAAATACCTAGTAATAAATATAAAAAGTATACAAGAGCTCTATTAAAAAAACTTTAAAATACGCATGAATAACAAAATAATATTTGAACAAGGCATACCACATTTTTGCATAAGAAGGGTAAACATAATAAAGATGTCAATTCTCTTTATAAGTTTAACATAATCTCACAAGCTGATTTTTTAAAATTACCTAAACAAGCAAGAATAACCAGGAAAATTCTGAAAAAAATAATGGAGACAAGTCTTATGACTTATTAAAATATTTTATAAGTATATAAGTATATAATATTTTAACATGATTGCATACCAGTGTTAAAAGAAGTTGACAGACAATTCAGTGAAATGATAGAAATTCTGAAAATTAACATAAAATTTACTATATGGTAAAGGTGATATCATAAATTGGTGGGGGAAAATATAAATGATTCAATAAATTGAGTTGGGTTGAATGAGTATAGCCAACTGGAAAAAATAAAATTGGATCCACACCTGAAAAAATTTAAAATTTGCCCTAAGAGAAACCATGACAGAATTATTTTTTAATCTCAAAGAGGAGGATAAGCTTCTTAAGTATGTATAAGAATTCTAGCTGGGCATGGTAGAACATACAATCCTAGCACTCTGGGAGGCTGAGGCAGGAGGTTCACAAGATTCAGTCCAGCCTGGGAAACTTAGCAAGACCTTGTCTCAAAATAAAAAATGAAAAAGGGCCAGGAATGTAGAAGGCCCCTAGGTTTTATCCCTAATGCTGCAGGAAAATACATAAATAAATTCTAACTTCAATAAAATTTAACTATATAAAATATTTTAAGTTTTTGTATATCAAAGGACAAATAACATGGGCAAAGTATTTGCAAATAATCTCCAGATAAAGCGGTGATTTTCTTAACAAAGGGGAAGGGATATAAACGGACAAATGTTGGAAAAGGATATAGGAATGTCTCTGAGGGAAAGATATTCAACCTTATCTTCATGTTTGATAACACCATTGTTGGTGAAGGTGTAGGCAATATCCTACATTACTGTGGGAGTGTCTGACAGATCAAATTCCGTGAAGGGCAATTTGGCAATATGTATGAAAATTACAAAGGTAAAATCTTTTGATCCAGAAATTCTACTTCTAGGAATTTATTCTACTGTTAGTTAAACATATGTGAAATGAGATAGGTACAAATTATTTATTTTACTTGCTAAGTGTAAAAGATCAGAAACAACTTAATGCTCAGCAATAGGGGACTTTGTTTCACAGTGCCATTAAAAGAACAAAGTATTTCTCTATACACATTGATGTGGCTGATCCCCAAGATATGTAAGAGCATAAAGAATGCTGTCATTACACCAGTGTTGACAGGATCACAAACAGTGCTTTGTTTATTAATGTTCACTGTTTGCTTTTGATTAGTTGATATAGAACATCTGGAAAACGAAAAATACAAAGCAAATGGATATAACTAATAATTTTCTTCTGATATCTTTCCTGTATATACACATATACTTTTGTGTGACTTGCATGCTGAATATATAATTCTGCATTCTATTTTTTGTACTTCACAATTTATCAGCAACAATTTTTTCATGAAATTAAAATATATCCAAAGTGTACATTAGAAGGGTTGTCAGTGTAAATTACATGAATATATTTTAACTATTTTCTGTTTACTTCTTCAATAATGGGTACTATTTTGAAAGTATTTCATCTTTGTAAATATAATGGGTGAAAATATCCATGTCTTATTTTTATCAGCATTTCTAAGTTTTGAATGTAATTGAACGTCCTTGAATGAGTTTATCAACCATTTATAATTATTTTTCTATGAAATACATGTTCATTCTTTATCACATTTTCCCTTTGGTTGTTAATTCTAACCTTTGTTTTTAAAAGCATTCCATATCATCAGAAATTAGCTATTTTACCTATTGTAATTTTTTTTACTCTTCAAATTTTTCTTTCAACCTTGCTTATATTGTTAGGAGGACATATTCCTTTGCAAGATCAGGATACATCTTTCCATGTATTGAAATCTTTCTGGATGACCCTCAGTGCATTTTTAAAGTTTTCTTCATATAGATTTTACACATTTCTTAAATTTACTTCTTGTTATCTTATCCCTTTCAAAAACTATTATTATCACAAGTGTGAATGGAATTTCTTCTTCTACCGTGTTTTTAACTGGTTATTATTTGTATCAATATTACTGAGTAACATACTTAGAATCATATTTAGTTTCAAGATATCTTTAATTAAATTGAAAATAGTGAATCCATACTTGCATTTAAACATTTAGGTGAATCACATTATTTAGAATAAAAAGCTATTTATTTAAAAACTTAAATTTTACAACCACCCAGAACTTATTGAATCCCTTTGGTTTTAATAAGATTCACCTGATTTCGTTAGCTTTTTCAGATATACAGTCAGATAAATAGCAAAGTAATTTTGCCTCCTTCTTTCCAAAACGCATAGCTTTTATTTTATTTTCTCACTTCATTTTATCCGATAGTCCATCCAAAATTAAATAACAATGGTATGATGGCTGACATTTTAATACTATACAACAGTAGCAGTAATGATACATAGGATATTTAAAATATACATCGTATTTCAGATACAATAAAAATCATAAATATACGGAATATGTGTGTACATAAACACAGGTACATGCCTTTAGTTAGTACCTTAGAGTTATTTTGTAAGCAAATACACTGGTGAAGATGTTTTGATTGGAGGCTGAGAAAAGGTAAATGTGTTGTCATATTTTAAGATGAACCTCATATCTAGAGATATATTTAGTAATCTCCAGTGGAAACTTCCTCTTTGCAGACTAGGTGGGAATGAAAATCCAGCTGGGTATTAGAGATTTGCTTATTGAGCATGAAGATCAGAGAAGGGCTAGAAATGAAACTCTGAAGCTTGGAGGCCAAAAATCATCCAGCCTTTCTTCTGTTGATAACTTACCCTGTTAAGTAGTTGAGGCAGTAAAGGAGGTAGACCTGAGTTGTGACAGAATTTCCAAATAGGCTGGACAAGAGCTACCACTATCTGAGATCCAGAGCCAACTACCCAGCATTTGGACAGTAGTACCTGCAGTGACTATTTGGTAGTATATCTGAAAATTTGTTACCAGAGTTTGGAGCATTTACTGATTTCTTTATCAGAAAGGGTGGTGTAGTTATAAGGCCTTGGAACACTCTCCAAGGAGTCGTTGTTAAGCCCATTTTCTTCTGCATGTAAGAATCCAAGATATGATGTAATATCAAGAGGCAATTTGTTATATAAACATTAACCTGATTCCTGCAGTACCTTCTCTAAAAGTCATCCATCAGGAATCAGGGAGAGTGGAGGTTTCTATCAGAGAGCACCAGGTGTAGCAAGATGGGTGCCTCTGTCTCTAATTTTTTCCAAGTAACATTAGTGTAAAAGAACATCACCTTATTCTAATGTAAGTAGAGTCACAGAGCTCTTTCACAGTTTTCATCTCATCTGAGAAATTTTATGAAGTATAAAAGAATTAGCTCCATAGTATAGGTGATGGAAACTGAAGCTCAAAAAATTTGACTACTTAAAGTTACATAGTTTGTGGCAGAGATGAGGGTAAAGCCCAAATATGTCACCTGTGTGCTTTTGTGAATTTTGACAGCCTTTATATTGGCTATAATCTGAAGAAAAAGGAAGAAAGAATAAAATTGTTTAAATGGTGCAATTTTCCCCAGGTTTTTGGAATCTTAATGTAGAAGTATGTTATCTAATCCAATCCCCTAATTCAGCATTAGTAGGTCATGAAATCAACCTAGTGTGTCACAGCAGGAAATTAAACAAAACAAACAAACAAAAAGAGCAGATAGAAACGATGAGTAAACTGCCTTATCAGATATTAATACTGTTTTATTAAACTTATTTCTAACTGTAGGTTACAGTCCAAAAATCTTGAAGAGCACTGCTTAGTCCTAGGTTCTTAAACAAACACATTAGAATCATCAGTATCTTAGGACCAAAAGATTCTGATTTTTAAATCTGGAATAAGAATCAAGAACCTGTGCTTTTAAAAGGCTCTACAGGTGATTCTGTTGGAGTCTGGAGACTGAAAAACTGAAAAACAGAGTCAGCGGAGGAAAAAGCACTTTTACTGGACATAAATATCTTTCTTTAAAATGTTCCCAAGACAGCAGGTGACATTCTTTGCCATGCGAAACCACCCTAGTATAGATGTACAGCTGGGTGACATGTGCCAGCAGAATGCAGCCATGTCCTTGTGTTGATCTGAAGATTGTTCCTGTACTTAACTCCCTTCCTACCTACTGCATTACTGGGTTAGGAACTGTCTTAGTTACTTTTCTCATTGCTGAGACAAAATACCTGACACCCAAGGTTAAAGGAGGAAAAGTTTATTTGAGCTCACAGTTTGTAGAAGTTTCAGTCCATAGTCGGCTGGCTCCAAGGCAGAGCGGCATGGCAGAGGAGTCCATGGCAGGGCAGGCAGGAGGCAGCAAGCAGCAATAGCAAAGCAAACATGCTTTCCTCTGTGCCTTTATATTCCATCCAGCTTACAAACTAATTGATTGGTTTCACCCACACTCAAGGTGGGGCTTCCGTTATCTACACGCAGAACTATGCTAAACCCATTTAGTTATCACACAATCTTAATATCACACACCCTAATCCAGCATCTAGCACCCATGTACAGCCACCTCCCAGAAGTCCCACCTATGAGCACATGAGGCTTTGGGGGAAAGCCATAACAGGGACATGCCCCAGGAAGGGTGACAACTATGAGTAAGGTCTGGATCTCATACAGTTAAGAGTCATCAGAAGTCAGATCTCAACATATGACCTCAAGTTCTTTTTGACTTTTTTTTTTTTTTTTAACACAGTTGCTAATATAATTGGACACATTACTAAACTACTAGGTTTCAGGCATTGTGCTGGGCATTACAGGAAATATAAGGATGACTGCCCTGGTAGTCTTCACATGCAGCTGCCACCACTACCCCAGATCCCAACACACATAAGACAATAAGAAGGCTCAGCAGATGTTTCGTATCTACTTTCAGCAGAGATGCCTCATGAATTTCAGATACCATCTCAGTGCCTGAGATGATGGGACCAAATCGTTTCACGCCTTCCTTCTTTCACACATTTGAGCGAAGCACTGTCTGTCTTTCAAGGACTACATCCCCTATAGGTCCCATATTAAAACACTGAAAAATAAGATGCCTTATCTGGAATCCTAGAATTATAATCTGCAAAGAGTACTGAGAAAACACATACTGAAAGGATTGTTTGGGTATGTGCTACTGTATTAGCAATTGATACATTTAGGATGACTCGCATTTTACACATTTTCTAGTAGAGTGATAAGTGAAAGCGGTCTTTGGGTTAGACAACAGATAGGCTCAAAGCCCTCTTTTATCCACAGATCACTTCAGAGTAGGCCAATGGCTACCTTTAACTGATTCAAACAAAACTAATTTAATTTAGCAATCAAAGGTTCTTTGTCAAAGGGTCAGCATAATTATCATTGGGTAGTGAGAATGAATAATTTTTATTTTTTCCTGGGTAAAAATGTTTTCTAAGCCTTTCCTACCATAACTATGGTTACTTTTACAACTGCAAAAATATATTTCTTAGAGAAAATAAAAATCTTAGATCAAAAGCAGACTGATTGCATTATACCTCAAAGTAGGCTCTAGATAAAAGCCTTAGTAGGTATGTATGCAGATTTTTTTTTCTTTTAGTTCAAAGAAATCCAGGGGTCCATGTATTAAAGACCTTACTTTGAGGAACTTTGTAACTCTTGATACAAACGAAATTTGGGCCTCCCTTAGCTCAGGTAGAGCGAGACCCCATACAAGGAGCCTGTAAAGATGACTATTTGAGGCCACTTCCTTGCAGGCTCAGAAAAATCTGTCTGGCAGGTAACCTTTCCATGTCTGTTCTCCTACCCTAGCAGTGGCAAACCTATGGCACACATGCTGCAGTGGGTTGTTTGTATCATTGGAAGCTTGAAAAGGCTCACCATCAGTGTCCTACCCTATGTGGACCTCTCGTGGATGTGGGCATTATCAATCATACCCAACATCCGTGCACCTCCCTACTACTGGTTTCTGAAGAAGTGAGCATTCTTTTTTTAAATGCAAACTTCAGAAAGTATAATTTACATACAATAAAATGCATACATTCAGTAAGTTTTGATAAATATATTCCTCTGTGTAACAACTACCACTATCAAAATATAGAACATTTCTATTTTGCTAAGAGGTTTCTCTGTTCCCCTTGAGACCCAGTCCTCCTTGATCTAAGTCCTTGGCCCAAGCAACCACTGTGAATAACATCCGTGAAATACAGGATAAACTTTTCTTCCCTAGAGTTTCAAACAAACGGAATTATACAGTATGTTCCCTTTTGGATCCAGTTTCTTTCACTTGTCATCCTGTTTTTGAGGTTCATCCATGCTGTTTGTTTTTATTGCTAAGTACTATTTGGTTTGTACTTAACAACAAAAACAAAGAACTAAAATAATTAGACCCCCAAAATAAAAGACCCAATCAAAAAATGGGCAACTGAAATGAATTGACACTTCTCAGATGAAGTACAAATGGACAATAAATATATCAAAAAAATTCAAAAAATATTCTCTGGCCATTACAGAAATGAAAATTAAAACAACATGGATTCTGTCTTACTCCAGAAAGAATGGCTATCATCAAGAAATCAAATAATAACAAATGCTGGTAAGGCTGCAGGAAAAAAGGAACATGTCTGTATTGTTGGTGGGAATGTAAACTAGTACAACCATTATGGAAATTATTATGGTGAGTCTGTAAAAAACTAAAACTAGAAGTTCCACTTGACCAGCTAGTCCCCTTCTAGATATCTGCCCCAAAGTGTTAAAGACATCACATTACAGTGATACACGCATGCCCATGTTTATAGCAGCACAATTCACAATAGGTAAATCTTGAAAGTGGCCTACATGTCTATCAACAGATGAATGGATAAAGAAAATGTGGTATTTATATACAGTGGAGTACTATTATGACGTAAAGAAGGTTAAGCTTGAGTCATTTTAGGAAAGTGGATGCACCTTGAGACCATAATGTTAAAAGAAATAAATCAGACACACGAGCTTAAGTATTGTATGATTTCTCTTATATTAGAAACCCAAAATACAAATTAAAGAGAAAAATAAAAGATAGACAATAGGAAATAGGGAGGTAGATCTATTTCAAATGGGAAGGGGACCAAGAGATAGAGGGAGAAGGGAAGGAGGGGAAGTGAAGGGGATAAAAAAAATAATTGAGGTAAGTTATGTACATGTACTAACTCTCCATGAGGAATGTGATCATTTTGTACTGCAAACATGTACTAATAAAAAATAAAAATTGATAAAAGGAAAAAGAAAACCACACCATATTAGAAATTAATGATAAATTGCATTTGGGTTCATTAGTGCTTTCATTCAGCCATCCCTCTTTTCAATCATAGATTTCTCCCTCATTGAACAAACATTTTTCAATGAATGTATCAGGCAATGTGATAGCCACTGGCTAAATGTAAGCTACATACTTGGTTCTGGGCTTATGTGCCTAATTTTGACCTTGGGAAAAGAGATCATTTGGGGTAAAATTCAACAGTAATTCTACTTTTATATTGGAATGTGAAAACAATGTGAGTCAGTGTTAAACTTATTAATGTGGCAAGGCACCCAGAGTCTTGGTGTTTTTTGTAGGCTTCGTGAATAATGTGTTTTGTTCTACAATATCGCGATAAGTAAGATGGCTGTTGTTACAGTTTATATGTAGATGTCCCCTAAGAGCTTCGTGCACTCATAGGCGGGGCTTTTGGAAGGTGGTTGTATTATTGGGGAGCTACAGCTGACTTGTTAGGAAATAGGGCTGGTTAGAAGTGAGTCATTGGAGGCATGGCCTGGAAGAGCGTATCTCTCTCCCTGGGCCCTCCTTTACCTCTCTGCTTCCTAGCTTCCAGGAATGACAGGTAGGATGGGAAAAATCATTCAAGTAGATGAGTACAACTTTCCTTTACCCCTATTAAGAGGATTAGAGAGGCACTTGTTCTCTGCTATGCCGCTTTGCCATGGTATTTCTTCTTTGGAGCCAGTCAATCATGAACTGAAACATGAGCCTAATGAAACATTTCCTCCTTTAAGTAGTGGCAAAGAAAGTGACTAAGACAGCTGCCACAGCCAAGATAATATGTCCATTTTCAAGGCAGGAAGAGCTAAAAGAAAAGTATAAATTGAAAAAGGAGAGAGGGTTGCTTCCAGCTACACCTGTCACATCTTTCCAAAAGTCTCCAGAAGATACCCTCTTCTGTTTTATGAGCTAGAACTGGAGTGTGTGACATCCATGGTTGCAAGGAAGCTAATGAGGATCTCACAAAAAGAAATAAGGTGTCATGCTTGACACACATCAGTCATGACTCGTGGCCCCAGGCTGACACACTGTCATTGCAAACAAAACTAAGGTTCTGATAACAAGAAAGCTGGAAGAAGTATATATGCTGGCTTCTCACAATGATGTCTGCACAGAGGCTCAAAATGACTGTGGCACAGATATGGCCATGTAAGCGATGAAGGTATGATGGGAGAAAGCATTCCAGTAGATGGATACAACTTTTCTGTACCCCTATTAAGATCTCTGGAGACGTCTAAAAGTATCACAGTTGGTACATTTACTTCTGTCAACAAATGAATTCAGGCTCAGAAAGTTATAATTATGTACTTTATCCCACTAATTATAAAACAAGATACAGACAGACAGCATTTGCAGGTTCCTGCAAAAGGACTCTCTCAAGCCTCAGTGCCTAAGTAAAATACAATTTCTGTTGGAAGCTGGAATTGGCTCATCTTTAGCTGTATTTCCCAGTCATGCTTCCAGTTCAACTCACATCTCATGTGTGCCTTAGCAGACAGACTAATTCAATTATGATTCAGTCTACATTTTAGGGAGACTATAAAAATCATCCTTCTCCCAAAATATAGGGACATCAGAACAGCTTCACAGAAATATGAATCAGACAATATTAGCTTGGAATTAGAGCTGATAGCCAGGCTCAAAAGACATGTCTTTGATTTGTTATCTCAATGGGGAGTCTAATAAATATTTTACCACAGAATTTAGTATTCTCAACAAAACAGGATGAGCAGGATACCGGGGCCTTCCCCACTGGGATAGTCCTACCACAGTATACTTATACGCATGAACAAACCAGATACACCTCTTCTGCCAACCTGAGGTTTGGAAAGGGAGTGAAGCTACACATTGCTTTGTTTAGAAGTGGGCACATGATCAGAATTTGGTCATAAGAGGCTCCCTGGAGTTTTCTAACAATGTGGATCAAATGTTGCCAGCTCTGGATGGGATGCCTGGATCTACCTTAGCCATATTATTACAGCTTGATGTTCAAATCATAATGACATACTTCGCCCCCCCCAACTGTAACACAAAATATGACAGAGGGTTGGGAAGGTAGAGCGTCAGAGGTACAGCATCATTTTTAAGACTTCTTGCACTCCCTAAAACAATAAAATTCTCTTGTAATAGACCATCATATAACCTAATTCTTCTATGTGTAATACTCATTACATTTGCATTTTTATTATTTGTGATTCTCTGGTTGTTGGTGATTCATTACACTAAGCCATTGGCTTTATAAGCAAGGGTTTTATCTATTTTTATTAATCACTTATATGCCCAGCCTTGAGCCCAAAGTAGGGACCCAATATGTATTCACTGTATGAAAAAAAAGAGAAAGAAAGGAGAAAAAACCCCTGGAAAACTTTATCTCCTGTGAAACAGCATTAAAAGAAACATTAATTTCACCATTGTCTCCCCTAGTGTTCTCAGTTACCAAAGGAACCCTATTATGGAAACTCTAACTAGATTCTTTAAAAACATGTTATGTAAGATAGAGCTGGCTCTTAACACCCACTCGTTTTGCAGGGATGGTAAAGCCTGGAGGGTATAGAGAGAAAATGTCCAGAAAGCAAATGCTTTATTACTGTGACCACAAAATATCAACATCAGCACAGTTTCTTTCTGTTCTCCCTAGAAATAACTTCACCAAGTGAGGTATTATTCCATCTCATTCTCCAGAGAAGCCCCATGTCTCTGAAGATAATATCCTGTGAATCCTAGTAGAAGCTAAAACCCTATTCAGTCTAATCACAAAATAAATATATCAGCTCTATCACCCCCATTTTCTCCTTTTTAATGATAGGTTAACTCTCTTTCCTGAATCTTAGCCTTGAGATTTGGTTCAGTAGTCTGAATTTGAATTCTTTTTATTACTTATTTAGTGGTGCCAGAGGTCAAGGCTTTGCACACACTTGGTAATTGCCCTACCGCTAAGCTACACCCCAGCCCAGTCTTTAATATCTTAAAGAAAGTTTCCAGTGTTTGCCAAATCTCTCTTCTAGGAAGAACATCTTCATTTTCACTTTCCATGGATTTTCTTCTTTATACTAAAGCTCTTTTTTTTTTTTTTTTTTAATGTGGGTACTTGGAGTCGACCTCAGGACCTCGCGCTTGCCTGCAAGTGCTTGTGCCGCTGAGCGATAGCACCGGCCCTTTTTTCCTTCATGTGGGTTCCAGGAGTCAAACTCAGGACCTTGCGCTTGCCAGGCAGTCGCTTATGCCACTGAGCTATCTCACCAGCCCTACACTGAAGCTCTTTGAGGCAGTGTTTTTCTTTTCTTTTTCAATGTTCTTTTTCAATATTCAGGAAGCCCTGAAGCAGTTTTTGTTTGGTTTGGTTTTTTGAGACAGCATCTTGCTGTGTAATTCAGGCTGGCCTTGAACTCAGGGTAGCCCAAGCTGGCTCAAACTTGCAGCCTTCCTCCGGCCTCAGCCTCCCAAGTGCTGGGATTATAGGTATGTGTGACCACGCCCAGTTTGAAGCGAAATTTCTTAATGGAGTTGTAATCAAGTACTGGACATTCTGTGATGCTTGCTAATGTATACTAAATGTTGAGTGGATGCTTGAAAGTGCTTTTTTCTGGAGAAGAGTCCAGATATTGCATCCAAGTCTGTCTCCAGTATCTAGTTTACTGCCTTGCATGTATGCACAGATGCTTTATAAATATATGATTTGTAAAATTTATTTCTTTTAGGGAGTGGGTACATGTACATATCTTCATTCTTTTTATTCTCCTTCCTCTCCTCTCCCTCCCTGAATCTCTATATCCCATTCCATTTTTTCTTTTTTTTTAGTTCATGTTTGTGACACAATTACATTCATTGTGGGTAGTTGTTACATGTAAATGACACATCCTAAATCTTTTACATCCTTTTTCCCTCTCCACCCTCTTGGTCCCCTTTCCATTTGCAAAACATCTGTCTCCCTGTTTCCTTTCATCAGTCTTGTACTTTGCTCTATATGTTATACTTTGGATTTCTCCTGTGAGAGAAACCATGATATTTAAGCTTGTGTGGCAGATTTTTTTCACTTAACATGTTTTCAAGATGCATACTTTTTCCTACAAATTACTCAAATTTATCCTTCTTTATAGTGTTCTATTATGTATAGACACCACATTTTCCTTATCTATTCTCTGTTGCTGGACATATAGGCTGCTTCCAAGATTTAGTTATGAATTGTGCTTTATACACATTGGTATGCATGTATTGCTGTAATATGATGTCTTTAACTCCTTTGGGAAGATATCTCGAAGGACAATAGCTGGGTCAAATGGAATTTCTATTGTTTTTTGAGAAATCTGCATACTGATTTCCACAATGATTGTACTAGTTTACATTCCCACCAGCACTGTAAGCTGCAGCAATGTAAGCTTTTCCACTGCAGCTTCACCAGCATCTGTTATTTGATTTCTTGATGATAGCTTTTCTTTCTGGAGTAAAATGAAATATCAGGGTTGTTTCGCTTTGCATTTCTCTAATGGCCAGCTATGTTGATCACTTTTTTCATGTATTTATTGTCCATTTGTGTTTTTTCTTCAAATGAATGAGTAAGAAGGCTCTAAGAAACCGAGGCAGAATGCCAGTGAAGAGCCACCAAGAAACAATGATATCCCCCAAATCCAAGGAAAAGAAATTTACCCAAAGAGAATGATTAAACTATCATCTATTGAACAGAGATCAAGTCAGATCGGTCAGCCTGTAAAGTATGCAGCAGACTGAGAAAGAAAGTGGTGGTTGAAGACCTTTAAAACTGGTATTTTTAGTTGGGATAAAGTATTGCAGTTGGTTGAAAAATAAAGAGGAAGAGAAAACCTTTTCATCAGCCGTTGTCTGTGAAAGGGAACCAAGAAACAGAAT
Source organism: Erethizon dorsatum (assembly GCA_028451465.1). Lineage (NCBI taxonomy): Eukaryota > Metazoa > Chordata > Mammalia > Rodentia > Erethizontidae > Erethizon > Erethizon dorsatum. Next base: position 121,324,242 of record CM051822.1, on the reverse strand, counting down.
GAGGAACAACTTGCTGCAAGTTTTCTTTCTTTCCTTCTAATATATAAAAGACTTGAAAATGCCCAGAAGTCAGTGTGAAGAAGCCACAGATAAAAAGCAAAAGTCCTAAAAAGCAGGAATGGGATATCCAGAGTCTGGGACATGGTGATGATCACCTTTTCTATTGTGAAGGAAGTGAAGGAAAGGAATGGGTATAAATGAAGTAAGTTTGAAGACTTGGTGGAAATAATTTGAGCAAGTTTCTATCTTGTGGTTTCTTTTCTCTGAGAAAGTGGGCGATAGAATAATCCGCTGAGGATGAAAGGGCGGGGGCTTGGTCAGCAGGTGAAAGGAGGACGTTCAAGAGCCGCAGTAGCTGGGAGCAGTGGCACGAGCTACTTGGAAGGATGAGGCAGGAAAATCACCTAAGCCCAGGAGTTGGAGGCCAAGCCAATGCAGCAAGACCATGGTTCACCAAAAGAAAGAAGAGGGGAGGGGAAAGGGTAGGGAAGGAAAAAGGCAGAAAGGAAAGGAAAGAAAGAGCTCCCACGGAGAACAGGATACAGAGAATTGTCAGGCAAAGTCACGAACATGAACTTTACTGGTACTAATTTTTTCCAGTGTGTAATTTTTCTCTAGGAAATCTTTTAAGGAGAAAAGTTTTTCTAAAAATGCCTTCAACTCACTTTCTGTTGAAAATGAGTATCTTAAACTCAGGTTCAGAATTTGTGGTGGAAGTATCATGTATGTGAGTATGTGAGTATTATATGCAGGAATTATAATAAATCTAGGACTAAAGGTAAGTTATTGGTGTTATTCAAAAAATACAAAAGATATAAGTTTATCTTTTTAAATACCTAAGAATGGCAGTGGGAAAGTTTTTTTTTTTTTTTTTTTTTTTTAAACGGGGAAACCATAATCATTATCAAAGGGAAGACCTAAAATACCTACTTTAGAGAGCCCTCTTGGTAGCCTATTAACTGGAACATGAGCTCTCAAGTGCATTATCCTCTCACTTTGGGGGATGTGTCAAAAAAAAAAAAAAATCCAGAACAGAAAAAGGGACATCAGAGAGAGAAATACAGAGGAAAAACTCTTTAGAGTGATTGTTTTCAAAACAGATGGAGGGCTCTCTCCTCTATTACCTTGCCAATTAAGCCAAGTCCAGCCTCTAAAATCATTAGGCAGAAGTGACAGGTCATGCCTAATTCCTAAACTGAGGCATATTGTTTTAGTTTTTCCCTTCCTGTCTACAGATACCCAGAAGCAGCTGGAGGTATTAAATACCTAATTATTGTTACTTCTCTCTTTAGCTGTTCCCTTCTTAAAAACCTACCAAGAGGGTTAGTTTCTAAGAGACCAGGTGAATTCACATGTGGTGTGGGGGAATTATAGTGATTCATTTAAAGAGAAACAAAGATGGAGAAGCAAGGTGTGAAAATATTGAAATTTTAAAAGATAAATTTTAAGGTATCACAAAAGATTTTTAGGTACTCAAAATATGTTCTAGTTCTCTAAAACTGTTTGCTACAAACTTAATGATAAATATCACTTCTTCAATTCTCCAAGATTATAAGCCGACAGGCCTTTGACTAATAAACATAAACTTATATGGAAACCTCATAAAGTGAATTACTTTATTTGAGATCATAAAATAATTTCTGATGGATTGCTGGCCTTATTCTCTGTGGGTTTGGAGAATCCAGGAAAGTACACATTTTTACACTCTGCAAGGAAATAAATATAAATAGAAATGAATGCTACTTCCCTCTCTTTATGAACAGGCAGCAACTCATAAAGGAATAAAAACTATGTTTTGTGAAGAAAGACCCTGAGAAAACTGATGATGGAAATCCACAGACATTAGTGGTTAACGTTCTTTTTGTAATTATTTTAGTGGCAGAAATTATAGTGGTTACATAAATGATTTTACTCCTGTATTTAGTCTTTAAAAATTGGCTTAACAAACACACATAGTTTACTGAATTCTACAAGGAACATTATAGCTATAATCATATTTAACAACTGACTTCATTTTGAACATTCTTGATCTATCCATCACTAATATAAAATAACTCTGTATTTCATGTTTAAATAAACTACTGTTGTTTGAAGGTAAGATTTTAAAAATTTTCCCAAACCCCTTCCTGATGATATCTCATATGTTGTTGGCTTTTTCTGGCCACCACAGCACATTCAGCTGATTATCTAAAGAGAACAGCCTATAACTTGTAATTCCAGTGCCCCCTTCCTGGCTCTAATTGCAAGTCATCAGACCTCATTAGACAGACTATAAATATCCCTTGAATAACTTCTTTACATTATGTTATACCTTCCCACCTCAAAACTGGAACACATTTCTGCCTATTCAAACAATTTCAAAATGTATTTCAATTATAGTTTTTAAGGTTCATAACTCAAAAACCTTTCATACTATTTGCACATTTCCATAGAATAAAAATTTAAAAAGCTATCAAATGTTTTCAACTTTTCTTAAAATGAAGATATATCTATATAAATAATGTTTTTAATATGTTGCCCAGTTTAAAATAAAATCAGGCCCCTTGTTTAAAAGTCTGCATATGTCAACATTTCATTTTATAATGCCTCTTGAGGAACAAAAAGCACCCCATACTTGATTACTATTAGCATCAGAAAAATGATATTTGGGAAAAAAGATACTATTCATTTTATAACTGCACTTTTGAATTTAAAAAATAGTGACAAAATATTTTTGCAGTATTGGTACTATTACATGTCAAACTGTAAACAACTTTTTAAAAATTTATTATTTGTAGTATGAAATGAAGACTTGCTTTCAGCAACTCTTTACTGAGCACTGATTACATGCCAAGTATTGTTTGGGGTATTAAGGATTCACATATGAAAAATATAAAAATGGTTCCCACTTTTTCAATTCCATAAAGCTTATGCTTTATCTTATTTATATTAGAAAACACATAAAACAGCAATAAAATGTTATAAAGGTGCAGATGTCCTAGAATCTGAGTTGAAAAGGAGCTCACCAATCCCAAGATGCACATCATTTTACATTTCGATATCTCTGAAATCAGTCACATCTTACAATGTGGTAGAATCAGGAAGCCATAGAGATGAAGCTGTCACTACCCATGATGCAACAAAACTTGAAGAATGAGTATGAAAGGCTTGGAAGAAAATCCCAGACTCAGTGGTAAAAGCACCCTTTTAAGGGTTCTTGATGACTCAAGATTCGATAAAATATAATAGTTCAAAGAATTGTTATTACATACAAGAAAAATAAAATTCAGAGAGTTTAAATCACTTGTCCCAGTTCACAAGGCAGGGTAGACAGAGTCCAGGTCTGAGTTCCATTTTCATTCTTCTACCAAGTGTTAAGGTGAGACAGAGATGTCATTTACGATAAGTAGATAAGAACATGACTCTATTTCTGTGACCACGGGCAAGGAATTTACTCCTTCTTTGCCTTGGCTACTCCATCTGTTAAAACAGAAATTTAATAAACCTCACAGTTTTACTCTAGGTATTAAGATACTGTATGTAAAGGACTAACTGCAGAGACTAGCAAATGTTGAATGCTCCATAAATGCCAACTGCTTAAGATCAAAGTTTATATTCAGTAGAACATAATTTAAAGTTATCTTCAATTACCCCACAACTAAATGAGGCCCACATCTAGGTATATGAAATACTAGAAATACTAGAAAACTGAATAGACTGCTAAAATGTTTGAACTAATTAATACAATAAATATTTCCACCTAAAAGTGCTTTGTCCAGGTAGTGTACCAAGAACTCACTAGACTTACCTGCAAGAAACCATACAAAAACAGTTAAGAATCCAAGCCATCTATGACCATTAAAGACTTTAATGTCTGTAAATGCATTTATCAGCACAATCTCGATCAGCGCATTTACCACAGTTTTGATCACAGCTCATTAAGACACACAAGAAAAAGAACTTCCAGAACTGCTTCAGAAAGCGGCAAGAACAATGGGATAAGTGTGCTTGAAGTGGAGCGTAGGTTATTTTAAGGGGAATTAATAGCAATGCGTCTTTTACTGTAACAAAAGTTTTAAAATTTAAATATTTACTGTATATTTTGATCACTACTTGTATAATACACATACAAGAAACACAAGTTCTAGAAGCTAAAATATACTATGGGAAGACAATTTGGTCTTCCCAAAGAGATAATAATTCTTCATTATAGTACTTACATATATTAAGGCACTTTCTCATCCATTACCAACTTGGTGCTTTGCATATGATTTGTATATATCCTAAAAAGAAATCCAATGTGCTTTCTAATGTTGTTACTTTCTGTCAAAATAATGGGATGTTCAGAAAAGGGGTAAAGGTCTACATTCCCCTCCCCCTTTGAAGCCTTTCTATGTCAGCTCTTCAATTTTGGGAGTTTAAGTGAAAATCTAAATTACAAAACACTATTATGTAGAGTCAACTTGCTTTAAATATTAGTTTATATATTTTGTTTCCATAAATAGAAACTATACTTCTCAAATCAACTCATTACATATCTTAGGCAAATAAAAATAGTTTCAGCTGAGACTCTGAATCCCAGATATAGTTAAGTGCTTAAAAAGTAATTTTAATTACTAGAAGAGTTAATGAATCAACTCACACTTGTTCTTGTTTCACTTGATGATAAAACCTAAAGGGGAACTTAGAGGAAACTCAAACTAATATACCCAGAACTAATGTATTTTCAGAAGCTTCTGGAAATTAAAGCCTCATTATGAACAACTTTGGTGTCTTCCCGTTACAACTAACTGCACAGTAGCAAAGTTCAAGAATTTTCTGAATATTTTCAATATTAATCTATGCTCATTAGTTACTTTATAAGAATGATTTTGTTAAAATCTCACAAGCACCAACACATCCAAATTTAAACCTTAAAGAAAACTATTGCATGGCTCAGCGTGTGAACTTTATTAATTCTGAAACGTAAAATTAGCACCAAGTGCTTATATTTGAGTTGTTTTTAACTACCCTGCTCTATGTCCATCCTAGGTATTTTCTAGGATGAAAGCCTATCTGGGATAGATCAGACTGGTTGCATGTACTTGGATCAGCAATAAAGGGTCTTTATTATGACCAACTCCGAATATCTCAGCTGAAATGATAAAGACTAGGACTCAGTGGGGTTGTCAGCTCTAGGTTGCATTTGTAGAAGTACCCTAGCTTCCGCTGCCCAGGAGACTCCAGCGCACCTCACCTCTCCGTTCCAGCCTCCGGCCCGCCCCTTCCTCCCAGAATACCGTCACACTGCCAGCCCAGCTACAGGCTGCAGAGAGACGGGAACAAAATCTTAGCACAAAGATGGGCTGGGTGGGAAGTCGCACCCTGCCAAAAGAGGCGACTTCTACAGAAAAACTTGGCAAGTTAATAGGAAGCGGGTACAATTCCTGGAACTATTTGGGGGCACCCTGCTGCCCGGAAGTCTCATTCTTTATGTCTTGACGCCCCTTCTTGAAGCCCAAGCTCGGAGCGCCATCTGGGAAAGCCTAGAGTCGATCTCCATTGCGGGTCCTCACTGATAGCAGCCACGACAGTTGCATCCGGGTATTCCACGTCCTTTGTCTCTCTCTCTCTCTCTCTCTCCCCGCCCCCACCGGAAATGACACAGCGCGGAAGGATCCGCGTTGGGCCGAGGGAGACTGAGGTGAAGGGGCTTCCGGAAGCGGGTACTATAGAACAACTAGGGGGAGGGCGGGCGGCAGATTGTAGTCCTTATGTCAACCAGTACGTTTCTGCGTGTGGAGCGTTGTGCTCAACAACGGATTGCTGTGCCGTTTTATCCCTTCAGCAACTCCAAGAGGCAGAAGCTATTATCATATCTGTTTTATATGTGGGGAAACTAAGGCACACTTAAAAGAGGGCAAGTACTTGGTGAAGCTGGTCTAACCCAAACACTACCTACTTCCTAGTGATTTTATTTTGGGAAGCGCGAGTCCCTGGAGTGGGTGTCCTGCTATGTCACTTCTGCAAGTGTCTGGTTCAGCTCAGCATCCTGTTGCCCAAGAAGTGGCAAGCCCAACCTACAGCCACTGTGATGTTTAGGAAAGACAACTTTTTATTCTGCCTTCTTTGGGATACAGGCTTTTTCCTCTGGTGTTGAGGAGCCAACCTGGGGCCTTGTGCTGGGGTATGGTTTTAAGCAATTTGTTTCAGATTCAAAGCTTCATCCTCTATCCCCAAGCTCCACTTCCCACTATTTCTTATTAGTGACCTCTTAAATAGTGACAGAGAAGAAATGCAGTGGGAAGATAGATGAGAAAAATGAGACAGGATCAGCGGAAGATGTGGAGTAATAAAGGAAGATGCTAATTTGGGAGTTTTGTTTACTTTGGAATTCCAATGTAGTATGTAGCAACCTACTTATCAAAGTCCTAGCATAGCCTGGTTGCCCACTAAAGGGTAAATTCACAAGTACTGTACAACTTTCCTGCTCACAGATTCAGCAGCCACAATAACTTCCCCAAAAATCACCTTTGTGTTCATATTTTAACAAAAAGTTGGTGTAGGTGAACAAGAAGTGTAAAGTAAAATTCCATATTCTGCCCGGTGTTCCCTCTTATCAGGGGCCTTGATCAATTTTGCTTCTTGAATTTGACAACCACAATCCAGAACAGGTTTTGCAATTATTGAAAACTTTCATCAGTTTCAAGTCTTGAAAGACATTTTTTGAAACAGGTGATATCATTAGGAGGCATTTTGTGCACATTATGTTTCCCCAATCTCAAGTCTAGCAAGGGGGCTTCATATCAGAGAACTTGGTAAGTGTGCCCTTATTTCGAAAGGTGCAATACTATTCAGACTCACAATTCAGACTCAGGAAGAGTACATTGGGATCCGCTGTCACTGCCATAGTTTGTCAGCACGTGATACGTGAGTGTTTCTTGTGCATCAGATGTGGACTTCATAAGAGAAAGAGTTGGCCTGGACCTTTTTGACGCACCCAAGAGGACTGCCTAGAAAGGAGATCACATTTCAAGAGAGTCTGTGTGGTGTGGATTATTAGACAACACAGAGCTGTATATAGAGAAGTAACTGGAGAAATAGAATGCATTACCCATCTAAAACTTGAGACTAAAACTTGGACAATCAGATCAAGGTACCCAGTCTAATAGTTACACCAATACAGAGGAGAGTGAAGGCGATTTTGTAGGGGATATTCCAGTCCTCTGAGGATATTGCCCAGAGGCCTGTCACAAGCACCAAGATAAACAAGAGAAGGGGAACTAATATCCAAACTGGGTAACAGAACATGAGTCAATTAAGACAGGTACTGTGGTGTATGATGTCCATTCAGTCTTCAGCCATGCATAGACTCACCAGCTTCTGGGGTGGCGAGGGCAGGGCTTTGAGTGCGCTGTCTCTCCAGGGTGGTCTTTAAGGGGTTTGACTCATCTGGATAGGCCTTCGACTGTTGTCAGGATGAGCCTGCTTGATCCTGGAGTGGTGAATCCAGGGCTGGATTTCTGTCATATTTTTGGAGCCCTGTCACTCCTGAGCTTCTCAAGCTGGCAACTAGAGCATCAGCCCCCTAAAGATGGCCCAGCTGTCTGTGCACACATGGAGGGGCCCTTTTTTTATGTATCATAAGTAGCCACGTTGCCTGTAAGTCTGCCCATTGGCTTGACCTGCCTGTTCTGGTTCCAAACCGGAGTACTTCTGTACTGGGCTGGACAGCAACTGCTGTCCATTGTGGGATTGGGCCACATTAGACCCATCAATATACCAGGTGTCAGCCAGAGGTCCCTCTTTTTTTGTATAGGGACTAGGGGTCATGTTCTGTACTCCATCCTCCCAGATGGACCCTGAGCCGTGTAAGCCCCAGAACTATCGCCAGTTTGGCTGCCAATGAGCTAGCCGAGAAAGACACCTGCTGTTGGAGGTATGTACCCCAGTGCATGAGAGTGGGGGCGTGTGTCATCCCACTCCTGGGATGGGCTGTTCATGTCCACATGTAGCCCTCTGTCTCATGATTTCTCACAGCATGCAGAGCAGCATACAACATTGCTGTTTCTCAATCAGGGAATATTAGCTCTTGGCTCTCTTTCATAGCTGTGACCAAAATCCAACCAAGATGCTTCCGTTTTCCATTTTTGTCATAGGCCCCAGCCAAGTCCATCATCATCCACACTGACAGTCAGGATAAATGGCAGGTTGGGGTCAGTGACTCGTAGGGCTTGCACCTATGCAACAGCCCTCTTTGAGTCCTGAAAAGCAGCTTCTGCTGTGTCTATTCAGCAAGCAGCTTCCACTGCATCTGTGCAGCCCCATGTTGTACCCCCTTTTGGTCATCTGGTATAAAGGGCACAGCAGGGCAGCTAGGTGCGGTACAGCCGCCAGGAACCTAGCAAGACTATATATGCCTGTAATTGGCATACTGTTATGGGCCTGGTCTTACCCGACCATATAACACCCAAGAATTTGACAGATAAACCCATTCCCTGGACCTTGTCTTTGTCCTGGGCCACTAGGCCATGACACAAAGTTGGGCTATGTAAATAGCTTGTGACAACATTTGGAAGGTCTATTGCTTGTCCTGCCAGGTGAAGGCAAATTGGTCCTGACTGCCAGTGTCAAGGTGAGATTTTACAGTCATTCACCATGATCCATCTGGCTTCTGCACAGGCCATATGAAGGGCTCTGTGCAGGGAGTATCACCCCTGCTTTTTAAATTTTAAGACAGTCTGTTTCATCTCCTCATGGCCTCCAGGGAGCCAGTACTGTTTCATACACACAACCCATGTGGCCTGTGGGAGAGTCAGCAGTGTGTGGTGTGGATGGCCTCAGACTACAGTTTTTGCTACGTGAATTCACCACTGGAATTCTCCCTGCGTGGTGTCAAGTCGAGCACCAGTCAATATGTCCACCCCCAGTATGTATTCAGCAACCAGGGAAACATAAACATCATACAGGTATGGGGGCAAGTGCCCGATACCCAAAGTCACCTGGGCCTTCTGGACTGTGATGTAGTGACCTTTGCATTCTGTGCATGCAGTAGGTCCTGTAAAACAGTCTGGATTGTCCTATATTAGCATTGACTCATCTCTGCTATCCACCAATGCTAGTACACGCTGCACATTTTTGGGGGACCAGTAAATAGTCAATTCTGCATGTGGCCTCCAGTCTCCCAGGACCCCCAAGACCTGGGTAGCATGGCCTGCCTCCTAATTAGGGTAAAATGAGGCCAGTGTCATTTCTTCCAGCTTCACCAGTACTGCTTTGGCCTTCTGGCACTGGCCAATTCGACGGTATTGCTGCTCAGGGTGTTAACTGCCTCCATAGAGTCAGCAACACATCCAAAGGCTGCCTAACTTAACGGCTAGGCCAGCAGCCAGCAGGTCCATTCAGATCTGGCACTGACCAACTTTCAGTGGCCTCACAGCCTGTCTTTGGGGGGATGGCCCCACTCACCTCAGGTCCCCCCCTTCTTTTTTTCCTTTGCCCGTACAGTATTTACAGATCTCACCTTACTTTGGCACTTTACTTCCATGTCTCCCAACCTGGCCAAGGCATCCATAGCATCATGGATTGAGTGATCTGTAAAGAGGGCTAGAAGGGCTGCCACTGATCTTAAAGTGCCAGCTGGCCCACTCACCAGGATCATGTCCTTCATGTGTGCCAGCAGCAGTTCCTCAGCTGGGCTATGGCACTGCAGTGCAAATATCATTTGCTGCATGTCCATTTCACATAGCACAGTTATCAAGTCTAGATAGTGACTTGCTTTGGCAGGTCACCTGGATCTTCCCAAACCAGGCAAGCCGTTGCCATCAACCAATTTATCACAGTCTGATTATCTGCCTCTGGGGCTGTCCTCTGCATATTCTGCAGAACCCATCTCATAGAGGGGTGCTGGCTATGCTGGCTATTTGGGACATCTCCTGAGGAATTAACTGCTTATCAGCCCCATTGTCCCACAGCTGTAGCAGCTATGCAGGCACTGTTTTATCCACCTTTTGTTTTAATTGTTTCGTTACCTCCTGCAGCTCCATGGCTGTATAGGTCATGTATGTTGTGTGCTGGGTAGAGGTGGGTGGCCCTCCCAGTCCTTCTCTCTGGGCTAAGGGTTCCTCCATCTCCATATTTTTTTTATGAATAGCCAGCCTAGCATGCAAAACCAGTGGATTTTCCTGGGGGTTTTCTTAGACATGAGGGCTTATGCTTCTGGAAACATTTCTGGAGGAGGCAGTGTTTTTTCCATTTTGTGACCTGAGCTCCATAGCAGCCAGCCATTGCTCGTGGTCCTCCTCTATGTGTTGTAGCTGGTCTATTTGCCAGACAAAGCCATTTGCCTCTTGAAATGTGCAGCAGAAGAAAGTGAAAAACAGCTAAGCCATTTGCCCCGCCATTTTACAGGGAGGAATTTTTCTGTCTATCATGTTCAAAGATTGCAAGACACCCTCAGTCTCCAAACAGACTGCTTCCCAGTCCTTTGGGGCCTTCCAAGCTGTCAAGAAGGTGGCTACAGGTAGCCATGATGAGGCTGGGTTCACTTATCAGTTATTCCCCAGGGTTCTCCCTCACCTTTGAGCACTGTTTCCACAGCCACCACAGGACCATTTATCTCAATGTCCCAAAGTCAGTTTGTTTGCCTCCTTGATTAAGAAGGTGGTTGTAGCAAATGCCCTCAAACAGGGAGGCCATTCCTTTGACACTGAGTCCAATGTTTTAAACAGGTAGGCAACTGGCCTCTCCCAGGGATTAGCAGTCTGAGTAAGCATATAGAAGCCAGAACAGTCCAAAAGGGTGAGGGCAATCACACTGGCATTGGCAGCTCAAAGATCTTACACTGACCTTACAGGCAGGAGAGGTATATTTTAGCAGTGTGACAGTCTATCATCATAGTGACCAGCTAGGTATCACAGTGACCAGCCATTTTTAAGAGACAAGAACAACTAGATCTGGAACAGGATCTATTACCCAGGCAACTAACAAACTGAAGTATACTGGCTTGGGGGCATTTTTGTTACCCCTCATGTCTTGGGTCCTTGTTGACCTTAGAGGGCCAGGCCAAAATATTGTCTTCTTAGCCTAGTCACCTTTTTAGTTTTGGCCTTTAAACTTTAGTTGTTGAACACCCAGAAGAGAAGATCAGCAGCATTAGTATTGTAGTGGGTTTAATTATTATAATTTTATCTAAATATCAAGCATTTTGAAATATAAAGCACAGCAAAGGACTGTTATTTCCTAGTAGTTGAATCCCTGCAGAATGTTAACAGATAGCATTTATACAGTTTTACAAAGAAAACCTGAGATCAAAAGCCACATATAAAATTTCAGCATGCCAATTATGATGACATTATTTTTGTAACACATTTAAATGTTTATCTTAGTATTGAGTAGAGTAACACACAGCATATAAATCATATAAGTTTTTTTTAAAAGGCCATTATTTGACTGGTAATCTCATGTTGATTTGACCATTTCCCTCATAGGGTTTTCAGAAGGAACAACCTGAGCTCCATCAAATTAACAAGTGACCATACATATATTCTTTAATAAACTACTTTCACAAGCTTTCCTCGACATACGTAAGCTTTCTAGCCTCGTTATTATCTCTCTTTTTATCCCTTTAGCAAGACAAGACTTTTCCTCTCATATCAAAAGTATCTCTTACATTTATAGCCTTCTTAATATTTTTTCTCCCATTTACTATAACCTTCTACAACAAACTTGACTGTAGCCACTTTGAATTTTAAAGTGTCCCATTTTTTCTCCTCAGATAGTAAACTTGACCAACTGCCAGACCTCTGAGGAACCTTGAATTAGTGTTTCGATTTTAAAACAACAGAGTAGAGAGCAAGTTAACCCTATAATTGCCATTTGAGAGTTTGTAGTGCGCAAGAAATGTTTTATGTACACAACTCATCAAAATTTGTAATATGATGAAATGTTCTTGGTCAGATAGGACTTTGGCCATTTACCGCAGGCTGGAGCTGTTCCAGCTTCCAGTGCTAGGCTGATGAAGCTGAGTAAGAGCTGGCTTTGGGGATTTTTGAAGCCAGGGGAAAAGCTTGGGCTCTGTTTTGTTCCCTTGCTCACTTTGAATGAAAAGACAACTCCTGTTTTTTCCTTTAATCTCAGCATGCACAGCTGGGCCTGAGTCTCTTGGCCTTGTGTCTCTGTTATAGCCTAGCTGTCAGGCCATCTGGCTATTCAGGTGTTTTTTAATTAGCCTGTCTGTGGTGCCCCACCTGTATATCCCAGTGCACTAAAGTTAAGTGGCTTTTTGTATCTTTGTTTATTACAGCGCAGGTCATTTTTAATCAAGAGTAAGTGGGCCTCTCGGCTGGGCACAGAGTGGCATCTGACCAAGATAGACATGTAAGGGCAGTTGTACAGCAGAAGGCTCCTGTGAGGGGACCTCAGTGGCAGAACACAGGCTGACTGGACTGTCTGGAGTTGGGGATGGAGCAGCAGGCCGGTGCCTCAGGTGAATGGGCGGAGGGCTGGCAACAGAAGGAAGGACTAGTGGCTGGAACCAGCCCAATTGGCTGGGAGTAGAGCTGGGAGCAGGAGGGGGAAAGCTGGCCAATTAGGGATAATACATTTGCCAAGGAGGAACCCTCAGGAAGAATGGGCTTTGTTCAGGCAGTTTTGTTTAAGAACAGAGCCGGTTTGGTTTTATTTTAACTTTATAAACACCAGAAAAGGCCTTTTTCTTGAGGATTTTTAAAGATATATTCCAGAATTACAAGTTTTGACTAATTAGATTCCATTTTATCTCTCTGCGGCATATGTAATGTGCTCTTGAATGGTGGTGCAACACGGAAAAACAGGTTATGGCTCCATCAAGCTTTGTAGCTCTAAGCTCCCCAGGGGGATGCTTTTGTCCTGGAGCACAGATGGAACAACCTATTGCTTACATTGTCTGTTACAGACACTTAATTATTCAGCAGGCATTCAGAGATTAATACATTTTCATCCCCAAACCCCAGGGCAAAATCTAACTGAATCCGAAACAGAAACTGCCTGTTCTGACTAGCATAAGCTGTTAGCACAGGCTTCGAGGGGTGATCAGGTCCCCACTTCATCCTTGAAGTGGACAGAACAGACAATCTGAAACTGAAACTGACAAGCTAAAACTGAGGGGCTTCCCAGGGGGTCCTACCTGGTCCACGGGCCCAACCTTATTGTGTTCCATGTCCTCTTAGGGTCTGATCAGGTCACTGCTGTTGCACAGGGGCTCCCATTCCTGGACTGCTGAGGAGACTCCAAGAAAGGACCAAAGGGCATGCCTTCTTGTCCACAGGTCGGAGGGCAAGTCCCCGCTGTGGTCAGAAGGCCTCCACCAGTGACCCAAATGGGTCAGCACTGTGTCTTCCCGGCCAATGCACCAAGAAATGTGGAAAAACCAGGACTGAATTGGATGGAAGATGCACAGGCACCAAGAGTTGGAAGGCAACACTTTATTACGCTAGCAGACTGGGGGAAACTGAGTTTCAAATCACCAGCCCCATCTTGGGGTTAAACAGACACTTATATATGTTTTAAGCAGGAAGTACAAAAGGCTGATAGCAGGTTATTTTATAATTGGTTACACAGGCTGGGTCATATGTTGTCAGGCAGACTTGTTCTGGGGTGAAGGGGGTTTCTTGAGGTCAGGGGCTTGGGTGAGCAGGAAGAATCATTCATTGTCTTTAACTGAGCCAGTCTGTCCTTGAATCAAGCTAGCACAACAAGATGTACTTTCTGGCTGAGTTACACTTATCTTATAAGTTGCAGCTGGCATCGGAACCTCAATGCTAGCTGAGTCTAAATGTCTGGGCCTGCCTTTCCTGTTCTTAATATGCTGTCAGGTAATAAGTTCTAAAAATTCCTTTACAATAGTAGTTGGAATTAGCTTCATTTGTGAGCATGGAGTAACAGCTCAAAAATTAAAAAAAAAACTAAATGTAAATGAATTTTTACAAACATAAATTTATTTTTTTAAGAGCTCTAGATGAAGTCAGTTTAGGTTTAATGTGGTGATTTGTGTGGTGAGGATTACAGACTCTTGATAACTTGCTGTCCTATAGTTTCCTTCTGTTTTCTAAAGTCACTTCATGATCCAGAATGACTACTTTTGGTGAATAGGAAGGACTAAGGAATTTTAAAAAATCACACCTCTTCCATTTTAGGACAAAACCCAAAAGTTGTACACAAGCATCTGCAAGACAAGTGAAAAAGATAGTATTTGTTTTTCTAGTAAGCCAGTGCATAGCTCAGGGTGGGGGTGAGGGGGGTGGGGGTGCAGAGAAAGAGGTTGAGAGTTTTTTTTATTATTATTCTATAACAGTGGTCAGCAAACTATGGTTCATTGGTCACCTGCCTGTTTTTATAAGTGGAATTTTGTTGGAACATGGCTATGCCCATTTCACCTGTTGCCTGATTCTGTGCGTTCTTTTAAAAGATTTTGGTAACATATAATTCACATGGCATACAATCTACCTATGAAAAATGTACAATGGCTTTTAGTATTCACAGAATTCTTTATCACCACAATCAATTCTAAAACATTTTTATTGTCTGTCTTAAACCTCACGTTCTTTAGCTGACTCCTCAATCTCCTGTCTCCTCCCTTTCTGGGCAGCCACCAATCTTTCTGTTTCTATAGATTTGCCTACTCTGGACTTTTCATATAAATGGAATCGTATAATATGTGAGCCTTTGTTTTTTTTAATGCAATAAATGTATACAGTTTTTGTCAATTTCAAAAGAAAAGACAAATGCTGGGATTTAATAGGAAAGTGTCAGGTAGATCAAATATAAAACATTTTTTAGCACGAAACTTTGGGGGAGCCCCAACGCTACCCTAGTGCTTTCCAGGTGTGCACTCAGTTCCTGGTTTTTGTCATCGTTGTGGGGCTGTTGATTTTCATGGTTAATATAGAACAGAACAGAACGGGAGAGAAATGAAAATAGGGCAAGTTAAAATGGAATAAATTTCAGTGTTCTTATCAGTGTTCATAATGCTCTCCAAATTCTTACATGTATTTGATTAATTCCCACAGTTCCAAGAATTTTGACAATTTTTGCAGCCTTACTCCCCTCTACCTTATGGAGGAAGAACTTTCAGAATCCTTACTACATCATTTGCACTGCTATCACCCAGATGTAATTAATGTTTATAGTATCTTTCTGGTTGTTTTGAAGTTTCCATCTTTATCAATTTTTTAGCAATCTGGTATGATATGCTCTTTTTGTTAATTTCTTGATTCATATTATTTTAGCATCTTGTCCATGTAAATTGGTTCACTATATGGTCCTTTGTGACTAGCTTCTTTCACTTAGCATAATGTTTTTAAGATTCATCCATGTTGTAGCATTTATCAGTACTTCATTTCTTTCTATGGCCAAATAATATTCTATTATATGGCTATAATATGTGGCATTTGTTTATTCATCAATTGATAGACTTTGGGTTATTTTTGCTTTTTTACCTACTGTGAATAATGCTTCTATAATCACTAGTGTATAAATTTTTGGAATGGATGTATATTTTTATTTATTTTGGATATATATATACCTAGGAGCAACATTAGTGGATTCTAGGGTTATCTAGGCTTAGCAAGTTGAGAGGAACTTCTAATTTTTTTTCCCAAAGTGGCTCTATCACTTTACATTCCCACCAGCATTATATGACCATTCTAATTTCTCCATATCCTTGTAACAATTATAACCATTTTAGTGGTTGTGAAGTAGTATTTAATTATGGATTTGATTTGCATCTCCTTAATGATAAAAGGTGTTACACAACTTTTCATGAGTTTACTGCCTATTTCTGTATCTGCTTTGGGGAAATGTCTATACAGATCTTGTTCCTATATTTAATTGTATTGTATTATTATTGTTCAGTTGTGATAGTTGTTTATATATTATAAATACAAATCTTTTATCAGAAATGTAAATTTTTTTTTTTTTTTTTTTTTTTTGTGGGTACCGGGGGGACGACCTCAGGACCTCGCGCACCAACAGGCACCCGTGCCGCTGAGCGATATCACCGGCCCCTTTTTCGTATGTGGGTTCCGGGAGTCGAACTCGGGCCTTCGCGCTTGCAAGGCAGGCGCTTAAGCCACTGAGCTGTCTCACCGGCCCCTAGAAATGTAAATTTTTAATATTTTTTCAATCTCGTAAGTTTGTTTTCCCCTTTCGTGTTGGTATCCTTTGAAGCATAAAGGTTTGCAATTCTGATGACAATTTAGTCTTTTTTTTTTTTTTTTTCCTGTGGTTGTTTATATTTTGGTGCTATTTAGGGCTGCCTTCTCATTACAACAGCAGAGTTGAATAGTTGCATAAGAGACAATATAGCTATCATGTCATATGTCTGTATAGAAAGCCTAAACTATTTACTGTCTGGCCCTTTAAGATAATGTTATATTTTGACTGTGAAAACCTTTCCTAAAGCATACCAGAGTTGAGTCTGCTAAATATTTCAAGTACACCTTTTTACTTCTAATAAAAAAAATCTTATTTTGATCTTATAGCTGTTTAAATGGTGCCAAACATCACAGAGGCTACAGATCTCCTGTAGCTTTACTACTCTGCCAGAAATTTTAATCTTTAGTATTTTGTTTCTTTGTTTGTTTGTTTGTTTGTTTTGAGATAGGGTCTCGTTGTATAGTTCAGGCTGGCCTTGAACTCATTATGTAGCTCAGGCTGGCCTCGAACTCATGGCAATCCTCCTGTCTCAACCTCCCCAGTGCTGGGATTACAGGCATGTGCCACCACGCCCATTAGTACTGACAGAATTATTATCTTTACTGTAATATCAGTGCAGAGAAAAAGCTGGAACACTCTTTATGATGATGAATTGGGAAGCCAATTACAACCAGGGTACACATTATCATTTCTGCTCCCCTCATTTTCATGGGTACTAGACCACAACTGGTAAAACCAAACTCATTAAGAGAATTACATTTAATATTGGAAATGACTTCTGGACTTTTATTATAGTCCATTCCTGTCCTTTCTAGAACTAGAGCTCTCAAAGAGACGTTTGGATCTGAATATATGTCTCCTAATACCACATGGATACGTAGTTTTAAAGAAGGAAACCAATACATTAACGAAAAAATAGCATCAAAAGGCAGTGATCAGAAAGAGAGAGAATCCTATTGTTATTCCAGTTGCCCATTAAATTGGCTTTATCCCTCTCCTATCTGAGGTTTGATTCTATGAGCAAGTAAGTTCTCCTTTTTATTTGAGTTTTTGGGTTGGGTTTCTGATCCTTGCAACCCCAAAGCCTCAACTAATACCAAATGTGAACCTGCTAAAACAGCTGTATGCTATAGCATCATTCATGCCTAAAGAAGATACTTGTTAGAAATAAATACTTGAAAGATACAACAAACCGTTTATTATGAACTGTGACAGAAATTAATAGTGACTACCGGTGTCTAATTTTCCTGTTCTCCTTGGGCACACAGCCAGACTATGTTTTCCAGCTCCCTTTGCATTTAAGGGAGGTCAAATGACTAGATGTTACCAATGGAATGTAAGAAGTGATATTTTATTTTCCGATTGTGGTTAAGAATGAGTGTTGAATTATTTTTTTCCGCTTTTCTTCTTCTGAAGGCCAGATGTGGAGAGTTCAAGAATTCTGTACATCTAGGGAAAGATGGAATAACTAGATATAAGTAACCTAAGTCACTGAGTAACTGCATGGATCTTAACCCTGTGACTAACTCCTTCTCACTGCATAGAGTATATATACTATATATAGAGTATATATATTTTCTTTATTCCTTTATTCTGCTAAGATACTAAAAATTTTAAAAATACCATCAGGTAGGCTTATTTTGACTAATATATCCACAGCTTTAATACACTCTCTATAATCCAGGTGTGGTGGTGCACATCTGTAGTGCTAGTTACTTGGAAGGCTGAGAGAGGAGGATTGCTTAAGCCCAGGAGATGGGGGCCAGCCTGGAAAACATAGGAAAACCCTGAATCAAAAACAAAACAAAACAACAAAATCACTCCCTTCTGGATTTTGATGGGACTGACTAACTAGGACAAAGATACTGTATGAATATGTCAATCATTTGAATAAATGTGGTTAAGATTTAAATAAAGTCATAAGAAATACTATGGTGCTACATCTGTTGGTAGTCTCCATTCAGAAAGTTACATATGAGTGGCCATATCCAGTTTGTAGTTTTCTTAGCATGGCTCAAAGATGACCAGTTTGGAAGGAAAGGAAGCCAGTGTCAGTTATACTTCTCAGTTGTAACCAGTAAAAGCCAACATAACAATTTAAACCAGTGGTGGTGAACCTATGGCATGAGTGCTGCAGCCAGCTGTTTCTTATCATTGAAAGCTCTAAAAGGTTTCCCATCACTGATTAAAACAAACAAGGAAATTATTGAAAGATACCTGGCTGTTCACAGAATCTCTTAGAGGTGCAGAGAACTCAGTTGGGAAAAAAGCTGGCCAATACAAATTCTCAAAAATCATACCAAAGGACCAGTTTTATGGGAAAATTTCAGCCTCTGACTGATAGCTATAGGCACTATGCATATGTCAATGACATTACTGACATTGCTGGCTCTGAAATTTCAGTGTACCTGTTACCATCATCTAATCTTTATTTACAACATCATTTTCCAATTTAAGCCTGCAGAAATGACTTAGTTAAGTAGATCTTAAATGTTTATTTTTATGTATTTGTACTAGTATTTCTAGACTAAATTCCTACAACTATAGGATGTAAAAAAAGCACATTTAATTTTTTGACAGGTGGTGTTAAATTACTCCCAAAGTTTATAGCAGGTTATACTCACACAGTTTATGAAGATTCCAATTTCCTTGTCAATTTTATTTTATTTTATTTGTATTTTTTATTTTTTGTATTTTTGTGGGTACTGGGGGTCGAACTCAGGACTTCGTGCACCAGCAGGCACCCGTGCCGCTGAGCAATATCACTGGCCCTTTTTGCATATGTGGG
The DNA here is from genome assembly GCA_028451465.1 of Erethizon dorsatum. NCBI lineage: Eukaryota > Metazoa > Chordata > Mammalia > Rodentia > Erethizontidae > Erethizon > Erethizon dorsatum. Next base: position 121,305,302 of record CM051822.1, on the reverse strand, counting down.
TACCAGGAGTTGAACTCAGGACCTCGCGCTTGCCAAGCAGGCGCTTATGTCACTGAGCTATCTCACCAGCCCTCCTTGCCAATTTTAGATTTGTGTTGTACAGTAAGCTTGTGGAGATGGGTATACCTGGACTTGGTCTTAGGTCTTAGAGTCAGTGATTTTGTATCATTGAGCAAATTAATCCACATCTCTGGAGATTATATATATATTTGCTAAGACTGCTAGTTGTCCCCTAATATCTGTTCTCCTCTTCCATACTTATAGAACCCCAAATTTTGTCCATAGCTATTCAGAATCAATGCAAATTTACTAGTTTTCCATAGTCATAGTCAATAACAAGACCTGCAGAATGGATATCAGCAATAACACTGGATAGAAAACCTCAGATATTTATGCCTCTGCTTTAAAGTGGTTGAGAACAGTCAGATTCTGGATGTGAAGAAAATTTAGGAATATCTTAAAAGATTTATTTTGCTTACATATTCCTTTTTTTTTTTTTTTTTTTTTAATGCAGGTACCGGGAGTCGAACTCAGAACCTTGTGCTTGCCAGGCAGGTGCCTATGCTGCTGAGCTATATCACCAGCCCATATATTCCATTTTTATATGCACAGAAATAATATGTAATTGAGTCCATGCTTAAGGAAATAAACAAGTTTTATTTCAATAAGTGCACAACAAAAATTTTAAGTGATCTAAAACATTATCACAATGTAATTGGAAGCAATTTTTTTGTGTGTTCTTGGTTTGATTAAAAGCAAGCAGTAGTTGTCTCTAATATCCATTCCTGTTTTCTTCATAGTAATAGAATTCTCAAGCTTAGCAGGGCACAGAGCTACCAAAAATAAAGATTCACCATTCCTTCTAACTAGGTCATGTGACTTAGTACTGGCAAATGTAACAGGGCAGAAAAGGTGTATGCAAATCCTAAGTCATGCCTTTAAAAGAAAGGATTGTTCTCTCTCTCTCTCTCTCTCTCTCTCTTCCTCTTTCTCTCTCTCTCTTCCTCTTTCTCTCTCTCTCTCTCTCCCTCTTTCTCTCTCTCCCTCCCTCTCTCTCTCTCTCCTACTGGTTGAAATCAAGTTACAGTGGTGAGTCACATTCTTGAATTGGAGGAAGTAGGTAACTGGGGGTGTGGAATTGAAAGCTATGATGGGACCCACCCCCTTTCTCTTTCTCTCTCTCCCTCTCCCTTCTGTCTGCCATGAAATAAGCCATGTTGTTTCATCACCACATGCTTCTGCCATCGTATTCTGTCTCATGACAGAGCCATAAGCAATGGAGCCAAATAACCATGAACTGAAATCTCTGAAACCTTGAGCCAAAATAAACCTTTATTCCTTTAAGTTGTTAATGCAGGTATTTTGTTGCAGTGATGAAAAGCTGATTAACACTGTCCCTGATACTGTAAACTACCATATGAGTCCTAAGCTGCTTAAACCTAGATTGTTGCACAAGAGGAAAAGAGTTTCAGTCTACTGTAAGGTGGTATAGTTTTTAGTCTCTATAATAGAATCTGAACTTATACTGTAATGAATACAACCTACTTTATTGACTTGTGATAAATATTAAGATTATGTATGTGGAGTACCTAACACAGGCATATAACAAATATGTGCAGAAGTACTGTAACTTATCTTAAATTCTGAAAACAAGCTCTTTTAAATTTTAAATTTTAATTCAATGTCTTTTCCTTTCTTTGTGCACTCAATAAATCTTTACTAAGCATCTACATGCCAACAACTGTACTTGACCACCAAGTACAGAATGGGGAATAGATACAATAATGTTTAGTACGAAAACATTCACAATGAAAAGCTAGGAACTACAGTACAAGTATTCAGTTTCTCATTCGTGGACAAGTGTTGAGAAGGAGAAATATGTATGATGGCTCTGAGGAAGGATGAGAAACAGCCTGGAAAAAACAGCAGCTCAGGCATCCTGTTTGATAACCATCTCCGCCCCACAAACCACTGTTGAAAACATACAATAACCCTAAACAACTTGCTTTTTTCTTTAGCATGGAGGCTGCATGGAAGGCTAACAAGAAAGCTCAACTAAAAATATTAGTTCAGTCAATCATCACTAGCCATTTAAAGAATGTAAACTCTATGAAAGAAAGGAAACAAAGAGGGAATTCAGAATCAGTGAGAAACAACTAATAACTAATAAGTAAGATTAATAATCTCAGACAGAAGAGAGAGTATTTGATACATAAGAACAAGTGATTTTTTAAAAAATACCTTTGAAAAATATAATTATTTAAAATGAAACTTTAGTACATGAACTGGGGACCAGAGTAGTTGTAGCTGGAGACTGGTGTGGTGGATTGATATTTTGGGCAAAAGGGAATAAGAAGAAAGATAAGAATAGCTAGTGTGAATACAGTGCTTATTATGTTAAAGGCATTGTCCTATGCCCTTTATACATATAAAACTCATGGAATTCTCAGAACAAGCCTGGTAGGAATGTTCTATTACTTATTCCTATTATACTGATGAGAAACATAAAGCATAAAAAGAATATCAGACAAACTCACTTATCTAGTAAATATAAAAGCCAATATTTTACTAAAGAAGTCTTGTTTTAGAGTTTATATTTTAAACACTAGGTTATACTACAATGATAGAATGTTTAAATGAAGTACCGAGAAGCATAAAGGATCAATCCAAAAGCATAAAGATAATAATATTTAATAATAATAATTTCACAGAATAAATGAAAGACATGAATCTTTAAACTGAAAGATTCTATCTATATCGGACATATCATAGAGATGCTAGGATACATTTTACTAAAATATTAGAAAGGCAGAGATGAAGATACAACCTTAAAAGTTATGAGGGACAGCCTACAGAAGGAATGAGAGTCATTGAAGTCAGATTTTCATCAGCAATACTGGACACAAAGAGGCAGCAATATTTTTAAAACATTAAGAAAAAGAATTTTGAACCCAGAATTCTATTTTCAAAGCCTCTTTCAAATTGAAGATTTAAAAAGTATATTTTATGATATCTAAAAGACTCAAAAATATATCACCTGCAGACTTCTACCTATTGTGGAAAGAAGAAGCAGTGAAATACAAGAAACAGAGTTGCACAGACAGTTAATAAACTTTATTATTGCATACATAAATATTGTTTATATAACGTTTCTCCATAGCAGTCTGACATGTATGTTTTACATTATATTTTTTGCCAGATGGTGTTTTCCAAAAACAAACATAACAATAATTTCAGTCTTGCTTTTCCAGATGCTTCCCATGAGTGGAGATGGAATCTATATTTTTCTCCTTCGAGCCTGAGCAACCTGTAATGACTCTGAACAAAAGAGTGCACAGATGTGATGCAATGCGACTTCTGAGAATTTCAAGATACAAATTCAGCCTGACTCTCTCTTGTTGGAATGTTTGCTCTGGAGAAACCAGCCATCATGCTGTGAGGAAGCCGAAACTAATCTATGAAGTGGGGTCACATGGAGAATCCCACGGGGAAGGGAAGGGAGATTCCCAGCCATCATCCACTATCCATCTTCTGAATGAACAGGTTAACTGATGTTTCCAGCACCTAGCATTTGAATGTTCCAAGTAAGGCTCCAGACAAGACATTGTATAGAGCAGAGACAAAACATAGTCTGTATGCTCTGTCTGAATCTCTCACCCACAAAATCTACACATAAAAATTGGTTGTTTTATTATATTGAGTTTGGAGTAATTTTTTCACGTCATAAAACTGAAATATATTAACATGGTAGGTGAGTTGTATAGGAGCTGACTAAAGGGAAGTTAATGCATGATAACATTTCTGTCATGTCTGGGGAATGAAATGAATATTAGTTCTAGAGATGATTAGAAGAAAGAGGAAGTTTAATAAAGTGTGTAATAATCATGTAAGGGTAAGTATTAAATAAAAGCTTCAATTTTTATGCTGTTTATGAGACAGTCTAAAAGTTATACCACAAAGAGAAAATAAAGGGGAAAAAAACATGCCAGGAGATCTTGCTTAGAAAATATAATAGATAAAATAGTTTACTGTTAAATTATTAAGAATAAGAAAAGAGGCAACTTCATAATGATAAAAGTAACAGCCACTGACTGGGTGGTGCATACCTATAATCTCAGCAACCTGGGAGGCTGAGGCTGGAGGATTGCAAGTTTGAGTCCAGCCTGGACAATTTAGTGACTTAGTGAAACCCAGTCTCAATAAAAAATTAAAAAGTCTGGGGATGTAGTTCAGTGTAAAGACTCTGGGTTAAATCCCCAATATCACACACACACACGCACACGCACACACACACACACAAGTAATAGTCCCTCATGAAAATCATGAACTTTCCTTAGTAACATATGTCTTAGCTACTTTTCTCATTGCTGAGACAAAATACCCAACACCCAAAGTTCAAGGAGGAAAGGTTTATTTCAGCTCACAGTTTGTAGAAGTTTCAGTCCATTGTTGGCTGGCTGCAAGGCAGAGTGGCATGGCAGAGGGCCACTGGAGAAGAGAAAACAGTCCATGGCAAGCAGGCAGGAGACAGCAAAGCAGCAACAGCAAAAATAGCCTTTATCCAGGCTGTAACCCACACTGAGGCTGGGGCACTCTTAATCCCAGTATCACACTTAATCCCAGCATCCTAGATCCAGCTGCCTCTGAAATGTCATATCTACAACCACATGAAGCTTTGGGGGACATATAGGTACAGACTATAACCAACACATATGACTATGCTTTATGGAAAAGGAAAGATAAATCAAAAAGAACCAAGAACTCAGATGGAACAACTAAGAGATTTGGAGACTCATTCCTGTGTAGGGTTTGGAATGAGTTCTAAGGAAAGAACTTTTAAGGTTTGCCCATTTGGATTTCAGAATTGCTATGGACCATGCATTGTGTCCACCCTTACCCCACCCCTTTGCCCCCTACTTTTAAACAAAATCATCTATAGCAGTTATCCCATGCCTGTAGGACCATTCTATGTTTGGCATAGAAGATTCAAATAATATGTCTTTTTAGTTCACATGCCTTCAGATTGAGAGGAACGATACCCAAGGAATTTTTCTTAAGGAACTACAACCAAGGCAACAAATCCACACCTGGACCTGACCTCAATATAAAACTTTGGTTTTTGAGCTCATGCTGTGATGGAACTTTGGAAGGTGACTGTGTTCTGCATATGAAAAGGACAGACAGTGGAATGTGATAGCTAGCCATTAATGCTAATTCCAGTGTTTGTCTCTTGGTATTAGCACACTTGTATTAACACAGTTGCACACCTCTTGCACTGAAAACAGTTGGTGTCCATAACCAGTGAAATATTGTGGAAAAGAGAATGTGATTTCTGACACTATGTCATCAAAGATAATGTGGTTTCCATCTTGTATTCTCTTGGATCACTGACTTTGGTGGCACAGCTGCCATGCCGGAAGTATGTTCAACCACCCCAGTGGAGGGGTCTGAGTGCTGCATTGGAACTGCCTTCAGAGTTAGCACTAACCTTTCAGGCATATGAGTAAGACATCCTGCAAGTGGTTCTTTAACCGTAGTCAAACCTTAAGTGACTGGCAAGCATTTTGATTGCTATTTCATGTGAGTCTGTGCCAGAAATTCTTGGATAATACACTTCTGAACACTTCATCCACACAAACTGTAGGGGATAACAAAGATTTATTAGTTTCATCTATGAAAGTTTTGGGTCCTTTATAAATAATTATAAATAGCCTATACATGAATTTTCCCCAAATCTGAGGGTATTTTTTTCATAAAGACTATAAGCAGGATAAATATTTTTAAATCATACTAAATATGTAAGAGCCAAACTGCTAAAATCAAAGACAAAGGGAAAATTATAAAAGCAAAACTCTATCATTACAAAGATGAAAGAGTATTATGCTGAATGAAACAAAAATTGACTAGATTGCTATGACTTCTCAATAAAACCCAGAGGCAATATTAAGATAGTTTCGATATGGTTCAAGAATATAATTGTCAACCTAAAATTCCATACCACCAAAAATGAAGTGATGTAGGTAAAATAAATGCATCTTCAGGCAAGCAAAAATAGAAAAAAAAAATCATCAACAGCAAACACATAGTAAAAGATATAATAAAGTTTATTTTTTCCAGAAAAAAATCATTCCAGATGAAAGCTTAGAGTTACAAACCATTATAAAAGCATGTAAAAGTAAACCTCAATCAATTATGTCAGGATAAGACAGTAATAACAGTGTCTTTTGGGTTTTAAAATATAAACAGAATTAGAATATATCATAATATCATGTCAGAAAATGTGGGGTTAAACTGAGATAAAATAGTCTCTTTTTATTGACCAAGAAAAGTATAGAAGTATTAGTATACATTTGGCATAATAAGTCAAAGATGAATAATATAAGCTATAGATAAGGCACTTAAAGTATAGATAACTGCCAAACTGATAAAAAAGAAAGAATGGAGTAATAAAGTACCCAACCAATCAAAAGGAAGTAAAGAAAAGGGGGAATGGATCTTTAAAAAGGTAGGAAAACTAGAAAATAAATAGTAAGATGGTAGATTTAAATTCACATGTATCCCTAATTATATTAAATATAAATGACTATGTTGTCCAGTTAAGAGATAATGTTTTTATCTATTAGGAAGGAAACAATGATATGCTATTTAGAAGATGCAGATTTTTTTAAATCAGATTTTATTGGTACATTTTAGGTATACATAATGATCACATTCATCATAGGGAATTTGTACCTGTACATAATATAACTTTATTCTTTTTTCTCCCATTCCCCTACCCTCCCTTCCGCTCCTTCTCCCTTCCCCATTTACCAAATCTTTGTTTCCATCTTTTCTTTTCTTTTTTTTTTTATGTGGGTACCGGGAGTCAACCTCAGGACTTCACGCGCCAGCAGGCACTCATGCCGCTGAGTGATATCACTGGACCTTTTTTTCCTTTAGGTGGGTACTGGGAGTCGAACTCAGGACCTCGCGCTTGCCAGGCAGGCACTTATGCCACTGAGCCATACCACTGGCCTTCCATCTTTTCCTTCTTTTCTCATTTTTTTTTTGCTTTTCCCTTCTTTCCTTTCCCTCTACCTCCTCCCTTGCTCCCCTCCCCATTTTAATATTTTCTTCCTATTTCACTATACCTAATATACACTTTGGTCCTTATTTATGCTTTCGGTCTCTCACACCAGAGAAACAATGCAGTATGTGTCCAATTCATTTCACTTAAGAGTATAATCTCAAAGTGCATCCATTTACCTAGGAATGTAGAAAAGACAGGTTTTTAATGACAGTTTGTAAATACCAACATACAGAGAGCTAGTATACATATATCACTATTAGAGAAAGTAAATTTCAAGGAAAATGTATTACTAGAAATAGTCTCATTTCATAAAGGCAAACATTTAATTTACCAGGAAGATATAACAATTTCTAAATTGCATATATACATAATAATACTACCTCAAAATATGCAGAGTGAAATTTAAGCTGAGTGTGATGGCACACACCTTGCAATGCCAGCATTCTGAGAAGCTGAGATAAGAGAATCCAAGCTGAAGCCCAGCCTGGGCAACCTAGCAACTTAGAGATGGTGTCTCAAAATATAAAATGAAAAGGGATGAGGTGTAGCTCAGTGTAAAGGCTCTGGGTTCAAGTCCCAGTACAAGAAAGAAAGGAAGTAAACAATCAAGCAAGCAAGAAGAAAGAAAGAAGAAAGAAAGAAAAAAAGAAAGAAAGAAAGGAGGGAGGGAAGAAAGAAAAAAAGAAAGAATAGAATTTTTAAAAACATAGACATATCTACAATCATACTGTGAATTTTAAATATACTTCTCTTAATAAATGGAAAAAAAAGATAAAATTTTTCTTGAAAATCAGTTAAGATATAGGAGAAAAGTAATTAATATGACCTTAAGTGACTAAACTCATTTCTATAGTATGTACTTTCTTTTGAAGAGCCAATGAAATATTTATAAATATTGAATATATTCAATACTATAAAACCAATCTCAAAAAAAAAACACAACTAAAAAGAACTAAAATTGTGAAAAATATGTTCTCTGATCACAGTGGAATTGATCCTGAAATCAATGACAAACAAAAAACTAGAAAAAAGAAATATCACATGTTTAGATATTAAACCATACACTTTGAAGATCCCATAGATTAAAGAAGAAAATATTTTGAACTGAATGATTATAAAATACTACAAATAAAAAATTTGATATGCAGCTAAACGTGTTTCGAGGGGACTTTCTAATTTAATTGTATGCACAATAAAAGGGAATGGCTGAAATTAGTTTGAGGATTCATTTCAAAAAGTTAGAGGCAGAATAAAAAGTTAGACCAAAAATGTATAAAGAATAGCAGAACTTAATAAAATCTCGGTAAAAAAGATCCAAACATGCAAAACTTAGGTTCCTTAAAAAGATTTTTTAAAACAGAGTGGTAAAAAATCTTTGAGAGAATGACTTTAAAGAAACACAGGAGAGAGAGAGGTAGAGAAAGATCACAAATAATTTCTATCAGCAATGGATAAGAGTGTATCAAAATACTTCCTGAACAAAGGAAATTAATAAAAAATCTTACTGCCAATCAGATTGATATTTAAGAAAAAAAGGACAAGTTCTAGGAAAATGTAAGTATAAGATGAACATAAGAAGAAATGGCTGGAGAGCTGGGAAGCAGAGAAACAGTCTCTCTGAGATTTGACGTCCAGGCACTGGAATATAGCGACATGAAGAAGAGAAAAAGGAGGGAAGTGGGCCCCTGGGACCCAGCAAGGAACTGAAGTGAGAACTGAAGCCCATGGGGAGAGTGAAGAGAGACCTCAGTGCAGAAGATGGAGGTGGAAAGTGGCACATTCTGCTTGAGCCCCCACTTGCCACATGGGAGGTGCTGCTCAAACCTGCAGACTCACAGTGACCACTGGCAACCCCAGAGGCCTCCATGGAGAAATGCACCAGTGAAACTGAGCAGTGGATGCAGTGAACTGCAGTGGCTAGTGATTTATTCAGGTTCAGACACCCACTAAGAAAGGGCAATTGGCCAGTCACCATCTTGGAGAAGGGCAAACTGAGCTTGGAATTCAGAGCAGTAGGGTGGGCTCCATCTAGTGGTTCCCAGTGTCAGGATAAGGCAGAACCAAGTTCAAGTCAGCTGGAGGTCAAGGAGCCAAGGTCAAGCCAGCAGAAGGCACATTGAGTGTTGCATTCTGAACAAATGGGGTTCTAGCCTCACAGCCAGAAAACAGCCTGAACTTCAGTGGAATAAAAGGTGCAGGTGGCTGGGATTATCCATTACACCACTGTAAATCTATGGCTGCCTTGCTGGGATCAATCGGCATGGATCTGGGCTCTGGCTACCCACTCTTCTTACCAGTGACAGCAAAGACATGTCCTGAAATGGACATTTTCTTTTCTTCTTTCTTCTATTTTTTTCTTGATTGTTTGTTCTTGTTTTTATATGAGTGTGAATATTGTTTCTAATTTTTTGTTGTTGTTCCATTCTTGATTTTATTTCTGCCTTCTCTCTTTTCCTCCTGTCTTCTTCACCAGTTTCCCAAATTTTGCATAATCTTCCTTTGTCCCCCAGCCTTGCTTCTAATCTCATCCTCTCCTTCTTTTTCCTCTATTTTTTCCCCCTCACCCCTTTTAAATTTTCTCCCCTGAGGGTAAAATCTCCATATTGAGGGCATATTTCTTGTATACAATTTTCTGGTTTGTTTTAGATTTGGTTATATAACCACAAATATATTTCGTATGGTTAAAGGTGGAAAATTAATAGTTACCACAGTTTGTCATTTTCTAGGCTGTGTTTGATGCTATTGTTATTACTGATTGTACTACTTTAGCCAGTGTGACATTATTGTTCTAATCAGTTGTTCTTCCTAGTATACATATACTGAGAATGCCTGAGGGTCATAAACAATGCTATATGCCAGTGCCAAAGAACCAGGGGCTAGGCCAAATAGGCAGCAACTTCTCATCCCCAATATATTGAAGAGATAAGATCTTGCAACAGACTCAAAACCCAAAAATCAGCTATACCTGGAAGACATCTCTGAGAAGTAGTCATTTCCTAAGGGTTCTCAATAGTACTAATAAAGCTTTCTGCCATAAGCAATTTAGAAGCATCAACACAGGAATTAAACTAAAAAACAAACAAGCAAAAAAGAAAATAAGTTACAGAAGCATGATCCAACCCCAGACTTCCAGCTCACTAAAGGCAAACCCAGGTGGCAATGAGGCAAAACAACTCAAAAGCCATCTACCTGGGCTCTCTGAAGTGGTAACAGCAGAAGTAACAAAGCAGATGAATGAGGCTCTAAAAAAAATCAAATCAGAAATAATATCTCAAATAACTACAGAGATGGTGACCGTAATGAAAGACATGCTTAGTGATTCCAGGGCAGACACAGATTTAAAAAATAGTGGGGCTTAGGACAAGGATGGAAACCAAGAATGCCCAGTACAGGAAAGAAATGGAATCTATGAAACAGATTCAAACACATATCCAGGAGATTAAAAATTCCACTGCATATATATTCAGCAGAATGAGCCAGTGAGACAGAATATCAGATATAGAAGATAGGATTGTGGTTAGTGATCATGAAAAGAAAGATTTTTTAAAAATAGGAAAGGATCATGAAAAGTAAATCCAATAGCAGCTAGATAATGCAAAGAATAGCATAAAATTGATCAGAGTCAATCAAAAACCAGGAGCTAGCACAAGTGAAACAAAAAACCTATTCACAGAACTAATAGGAGAAAAATTCCTAAGCATGGAAAAAGAATTTGACATACACATACGTGAGGCATATAGAACTGCAATTAACCATGATAAAAAAAACTACCACAACATATAATAGTCAAGATCAAAGAAATTCAACACAAGAACAGAATATTAAAAGCTGTTAGAGAAAAGAAACAAATCACCTGTAAAGGAAAGCCCATCAGAATCACAGCAGACTTCCCCATACAAGCCCTCAAGTCAAAGAGTGAAGTACTAAAAGCCCTAAAAGAAAACAAACTCCAGATTGATATACACCTCAAAACTATCTTTCAAAACTGATGGAGAGATAAGATATTTTCATGACAAAGAACACTTGAAGAACTTCTAGACCACAAAACCAGCACCCCAAAATGTACTGAAGACATTCTAGAAAGAGATAATGAAGACTACACCTCCATGAACCCCAACAGAATGAATCCACCAAGCAAAGCAAGTAATTAAATGGGGGGGGGACCAACAACAGGAAAATAATAAGACAATGGTAAGTCAATACATATCAGTTATAGCCATCAATGTAAATGCTTTCAATTCACCAATCAAAAGAAATAGACTGGCAGCATGGATCAAGAAGCAAGATCCCACAATATGCTGCATACAAGAAACACATTTAATTCCAAAAGAAATTCACAGACTGAAAGTCAAAGGATGGAAAACAATACTCCATGCAACAGGAACCCAGAAAAAAGCAGAGGTAGCTGTTCTATTAGCAGACAAAGTGGATTTTAAGCCAAGACTGATCAGAAGAGACAAAGAAGGTCCTTACATCCTTGTAAAGGGAACAATCCAAGAGGAAGGGATAAAAATCAAAAATATATATGCACCAAATATCAGCACACCCAACTATATAGAACAAGTATTAATGGACATGAAAAATAAAACAAGCACTAATACAATTGTAATGGGTAACCTCAATACTCCACTGTCACAAATAGACAGATCAACTAGACACAAAATCAACAATGAAATAGAACTGAACCAAACTTTTGAACAAATGGACTTAGTACATGTCTATATAGTGTTCACCCCATGACATGAGAATACACATTCTTCTCAGTGGCACACAGGATGTTCTCCAAAATAAACCACATACTAGATCATAGAGCATGCATAAGTAAATGCAAAGGAATTGAAATTATCCCATGCATATTATCTGACCATAGTGCAATGTAATTTGAAATCAGTGGAAAAGAAACCAGAAAAACTTCATAAACACATGGAAATTAAATAACGTCCTCCTGAACAACCAATGGGTCACAGATAAAATTAAGAAGAAATTAGACAGTTTCCATAAAGAAATGATAATGCCAATACAAAATACCAGAACTTATGGGATGCAATGAAAGCAGTCCTATGATGGAAATTTATAGTACTGAATTCCCACATCAGAAAAACAGAGCAAGCTCAAATAAACAACCTAATGTTGAACCTCAATCTTCTAGAAAAAGAAGAGCAAGTCAAGCCCAAAGTATGAGGGAGGAAATTACACAGATTAGACCAGAAAATAATGCAATGGAGACTAAGAAAACAATACAAAGAACCAATGAATCAGAGTCAGTTCTCCAAAAGATAAAATAAAATTGACAAACTCTTAGCCAAACTTATCAAAAAAGGAAAGAAAATACTCAAATCCATTCATTTAGGAACGCAAAGGGTGAAATCATAACAGATCCTGCAGAAATCCAGATCATCAATACCTACTTCGATAATGTGTATTCTAATAAGATGGAAAACATAGAAGAAGTGGACAAATTCCTAGATACCTGTGAATTACCAAAGCTGAATTAAGAAGTTTTAAAATTCTAAATAGCCCAGTATCAATCAACAAAATTGATGAAGTCATTAAAAACTTACCAACAAAGAAAAGCCCAGGCCCTGACAGATTCACTGCTGAATTCTACAAGAAATTTAGAGAAGACCTAATGCCACTACTTCTCAAACTCCTTAATGAAATTGAAAGGGAACGATACTCCCACATGCATTCCTGGAAGCGAGCATTACCCTGATACCAAAACCAAACAAGGATCCGGTCATGAAAGAGAACTACAGGCCAATCTCCCTAATGAACACAGATGCAAAAATCCTCAATAAGATACTGGCAAACAGAATGCAGCAAATCATCAAGAAGATTATACACCATATCCAAGTAGGATTCATCCCACGGATGCAGGGATGGTTCAACATTTACAAATCAATAGATGTAATACACCATATTGACAGGACCAAGGACAAAAACCATATGATCATCTCAATAGATACAGAAAAAGCATTTGACAACATCCAACACCCATTCACGATAAAAATCCTACAGAAAGATGGAATAGATATTCTTTATCTCAACCTGATAAAAGCCATCTGTCTTTGTTACTTTTATCTCATTGCTGGGACAAAATTCCTGATGCCCAAAATTAAGGAAGGGAAGGTTTATTTAGCTCATGGTTTGTGGAAGTTACAGTCTGTAATCAGCTGGCTCCAAGACAGAGTGGCGTGGCACAGGGGCAACACTTTAAAGTGGCAGAAGACAGCAAAAGCAACAAGAGCAAAAGGGGAGAAAAGCAAGCCTTTTCTTCCCTTATATTATAAGCAGCCTACCCCCGCCCCCCCCCAGGAGTGTAGCACTCACACCATCTCCTTGCCCTCCTCTTGCACAGGATGAGGGTGTTTACAAAGTGAGGAACCCTGCTGAGTTGCTTAGTTAAACTTCTCAAGTTGACACAATGTATCAACCATTACACCATCTATGACAAACCAACAGCTAACATCATACTAAATGGACAAAAACTGAAATCTTTCACTGTACAATCAGGAACAAGATAACGATGTCCACTATCACCACTCTTATTTGATATAGTTCTGGAAACATTAGCCAGAGCAATCAGGCAAGAGAAAGAAATAAGTTATAAGGACAGGAAAGGAAGAATCTCAATTATTGTTATTGCAGATGACATGATACTCTACATAGAAGACCCCGAAAACTCCACCAAAATACTCCTAGAGTTAATAACCAAATTCAGTAGTATAGCTGGATACAAAGTCAACACTCAAAAATCAATAGCATTCCTGTACATGAATAACAAACTCACTGACAGAGAAATTAGGGAAACCACACCCTTCATAATAGCATCCAAAAACAATGAAATACCTAGTAATCAATCTAATGAAAGACCTTTTCATTGAAAACTACAGTACTCTGAAAAAGGACATCAAAGAGGATATCAGAAAATGGAAAGAAATCCCTTGTTCTTAGATACCCAGAACGAATATAGTGAAAGTGGCCACACTTACAAAATTGTTATACAGATTTAATGCAATTCCCATCAAAATACCAATAGTCTACCTCACAGAATTAGAGAAAACAATCCTAAAATTTATTTGGAACCAAAAGAGACCTAGAATAGCAAAGGCAATTCTGGGCAACAAAAGCAAGGCAGGGACCATCATAATCCCTGACTTGAAATTATACCACAAAGCTACTGTGGTTAAAAAACAAAAACAGGGCCGGTGAGATGGCTCAGCGGCATTAGCGCCTGCCTTGCAAGCGCGAGGGCCCAAGTTCGACTCCTGGATCCCACATACGAAAAAGGGGCCGGTGATATCGCTCAGCGGCACGGGTGCCCGTTGGCGCGCGAGGTCCTGAGGTCGACCCCCCGGTACCCACAAAAACAAAACAAAACAAAACAAAACAAAAACAAAAACAAAAAAAAAAACAACATGGTCCTAGAAGAAAAAAAACAGACTAGAGGGTCAGTGGAACAGATTAGAAGATGCAGACACAACTCCAAACACACTCAGCCACCTGATCTTTGACAAAGGAGCCAAACACGTTCACTGGAAGAAAGGTACTCTCTTTCATAAATGGTCCTGGAAAAAGTGGCTCTGCACATGCTGAAGATTAAAACTGGACCCATATCTTTCACCATGCACTAAACTAAAATCAAAATGAATCAAAGATCTAAATATAAAAGCAGAAACATTAAATCTGCTGGAAGATAGAATAGGTAGGAGTCTTGAAGACATTGGTGTAGGCAAAGACTATTAAAAAAAAACCCTGATCGCACAGGAAATATGACAAAGAATCAACAACTGGGATCTCATCTTATTAAAAAACTTTTGTGCAGCAAGTGAAACTACCAACAGAGTGAAGAGATAACCCAATGTGGGAAAAATTTTGCCAGCTGTTCGTCAGACAAAGGACTAATATCTAGACTATATAAAGAACTCAAAAAAAATCAGCCCCCCCAAATTTAAAGACCCAATCCAAAAATGGGCATCTGAAATGAATAAATACTTTTCAGATGAAGAAGTACAAATGGCAAATAAATACATGAAAAAACGTTCAACATCACTGGTCATTCAAGAGATACAAATTAAAATATTGCTAAGATTCCATCTCTAGAAAGAATGGCTATTATCAAAAAATCAACCAGGGCCGGTGAGATGGCTCAGCGGCATAGGTGCCTGCCTGGCAAGCGTGAGGTCCTGAGTTCGACTCCCAGAACCCACATACAAAAAAGGGGCCGGTGATATCGCTCAGCGGCACGGGTGCCTGCTGGCGCACGAGGTCCTGAGGTTGATCCCTGGTACCAAAAAAAAAGAAATCAACCAATAACAAATGCTGGTGGGGCTGTGGGGAAAAAGGAACTCTTCTCCACCATTAGTGGGAGTGTAGACTGGTGCAACTACTGTGGAAATCAGTGTGGAGATTCTAAAAAAACTAAAACCAGAGGTTCTATTGAACCAGCTATTCTCCTTCTTAGTATCTTCCCAAAAGAATTAAAAGCATCATACCACAGCAATATATGAACAACCATGTTTGTAGTAGCACAGTTTGTAATAGCTAAATCTTGGAAACAGCTCAATTTCCCATCAACTGATGAATAGATAAAGATTTTTTTAAATACAATGGGGTACTATTCTGCCATAAAGAAGAATAAGCTTGAGACATTTCTAGCTAAATGGATGCACCTTGAGACCATATTCTTAAGTGAAATAAATCAGACACACATATTTAAATACCACATTATTTCTCTCACCTGAGAAACTGAAAGTGTAACTAAGGACCAAAATGTATTGGGAAAGGGGAAGAAAATTTTCTAATGGGAAAGGGAATAAGGAAGTGGGGAGGAGGACAGGAAGGAAAGGGACAAGAAACAAAGAGAATAGAAGGAAAAATGAAAACTAAGCTTTTGTAAATAAGGAGGGGAGGAGGGATTGAAGGGGGAGGAGGAGAATGGGAAAAACAAAAGAGGAAAGATACTTCACGTACAGGTACAAATTCCCTGTGATGAATGTTATCATTATGTCTATCTAAATTGTACCAATAAAATCAGTCAATCAATAAATCAATTACTGTTAAAAAAAGAAGAAATGGCTGAAAAATGTACTTCCAAAATCACTAGTGTGCATGGTTTTGAATCCAAAAAATATGTGAAATTTTGTCTTAAATTGTTTTTAAATAGTGAAGGGACAACCTACAGAATGGGAAAAAGTATTTGCCAACTTCTCATCTGACAAAGGATTAATATCTACAATACTGTATATAAGGAACTAAAAAAAAAACCCAACTAATCCAGTTTTTTTAAAAAATGGGCCAATGATCTGAATAGATGCTTCTCAAAAGAAGAGATACAAATAGCCAAAAATATGAAAAAGCCCAATATCATTAGCCATCAGGAAAATGCAAATCAAAACTACAGTGGATACCATCTTACCCCAGTTAGAATGACTATCATTAAAAAAAATAACAAACACTGTTGCGGATATGGAGAAAAGGAAATTCTTATACACTGTTAATAGGAATGTCAATCAGCACATCCATAATGGAAAAGAGTATAGAAGTTGTTCAAATAATTAAAAATAGATTTACCATACGATCCACCCATTCCACTTCTGGGGATGTATTCAAAGGAAATGAAGTCAGCATACCAAAGAGATACCCATACACCCATGTTTATCGCAGTGCTGTTCACAGTAACAAATTATGGAATCAACTCTTGGTGCCCATCAATGAATTAATGGATAAAGAAAGCATGATGTGACTATTATTCAGCCATAAAAAAGAATGTAGTTCTGTCATTTGAAGCAAAATGAGTGGGATTTGGGGCGGGGGACCAGGAATTGAACTCAGGACCTCGCACTTGACAGGCAGGCACCATGCCACTTGAGCTATATCCTCAGCCCCTTAAAGGGGTGGAACTGGAAGACACTATGTTAAGGGAAGTAAGGCAGACACAGAAAGACAAATACCACATGTTATCTCTCATATGTGGAAATTTTTAAAAAATGTTGACCAGAATGGAGACTAGAGGTTATTCAAGGTTGGGGGGAGGGGAGGATGGATAAAGGGAATCTGAATTTGATTGGTGTACACTATATCCATATACTGAAATATTATACTATCCCATTAATATCTATAGTTTAATACATGTTAATCAAAAATGTTCTTAAAAATTGAGTTCAAGGTTTTGTAAATATTCCACTTATCTATTCTCAGTTTAAGTGCAGGTGTATATAAATTAGATCAAGCTTGCTGATATTGTTATTAAAATCTAAATCTACATCCTCACAATTATTTTTTTTTTTGCTGTTTGTCCTATAAGTTTCTGATAGAGGTGTGTTAAAATCCCTCTTGATTATGAATTTTCAATTTTTTTTCACTTGATCATTAGATTTTGCTTTATAAATGTCAATCTTATGTTTTTATGTGTAAGTTCAGGATTGTGATACCATCTTGGTTGGTTGTTCTTTTTATTACTATATGTAGTGACTATTTTTGTCCCTATTTTAGCTTTTGTCTTCAAATTATATTTCAGATCCAAATTAATACTTCTAACTTCTCTTGCTTTATTTTACCATTGGTGAATCTTTCCACCCTTACTTTAAACTTTCTGCATACTCTTGTGTTAGGTTTTCTCTTTTAAGCAGTGCAGAGATGGAATTTATTTGTGAGATACGTTCTGAGAATCTGCCTTTCAATATGTAAGATTAATCTGTTAAAATAATTGATATATTTGGATTTATTTTTACCATAGTACTGCATTTACATGTTCTATGTACCACCTTTTATCATTATGTCTTTATGTTTTGCTTTTTCATCTTCGATTGAAAACAATTTATGGTCTTTTGATTTCTCTTCTTGCTTCAATACTGTAGAATATGTACCTGTTCTTTTAATAGTAATCCTTAGTATCTGACATACATAATTCTGTGTATAATTTTTTAACAATGTCTATAATTACTCAATATTTCTTTATTGAGTAATTCTTTATGATTATTTCCTCACCCACTGAACACCAAATCCAACTCCAAATCTCATAATTATTGCATAGAATTTTAGCTTCAACTCTTTTCAAAGATAATAAAATTTTTCTTGAAGAATTCATCATTTTCAGAAGTCACCATTTTTGATAAGTCTCCTTTCTTCCTTGTAGGTTTATTTACTGTCTGACCAAAACTTGCTATCTAATAGTAATTTTAAGGAAGTTATATAGGGGAGTAAATTTGCCTAGTCACTGTCATATGATAAGAAATAATTATACTTTGCCCTCATTGTACCTATGGTTTAAAGTAGGTATAAACTCCTTTGATGACAGTGATTTTCTCTGAACACTTAAAAAGTTTTGCCATTGCTCTACAGCATCTATGACAGTATTGAAAAATCTGATTTTAGTCTGTATTTAATCTATTTTTTATTCAATCTGTCTTTTTGTTTTTTTTTTCTTCACTGGAAGCTTTAACCAATTTTTCCTATGTCTTCAAGATTTCTACCTACTTTCTCTTCCAGTAGGTTTAGTGTTTTAGTATTTAGATCTTTGATCCATTTTGACTTCAGTTTAGTGCATGGTGATAGACATGGGTCTAGTTTTAGTCTTTGGCATGTGGAAAGCCAGTTTTTCCAGCACCATTTATTAAAGAGGCTATCTTTCTTCCAGTGAACATATTTGGCCCCTTTGTCAAAGATACAGTGGCTGAGTGCATTTGTAGTTGTGTCTGCATCTTGTAATCTGTCCCATTGATCCTCAGGTCTTTTTTTTTTTTTTCCCAGTACCATGCTGATTTTATCACAGTAGCTTTGTAGCATAATTTCAAGTCAAGGATTGTGATGCCTCCTGCCTTGCCTTTGTTGCTCAGGATTGCCTTTGCTATTCTAGGTCTCTTCTGCTTCCAGATTAATTTTAGGAATGTTTTCTCTAGATCTGTGAGGTATGCTAATGGCATTTTGATTGAGATTGCATTAAATCTGTATAACAGTTTTGGGAGTATGGCCATTTTCACAGTGTTGGTTCTTCCTATCCATAAAAAAGGGATATCTTTCCGTTTTCTGATATCCTCTTTGATCTCTTTTTTCAGAGTGCTGTAATTTTCAATGAATAGATCTTTTACTTCCTTTGTTAGATTGATTCCTAAGTATTTCATTTTTTTAGATGCTGTTGTGAAGGGTGTGGTTTCCCTAATTTCTCTCTCAGTGAGTTTGTTGTTTGTGTACAGGAATGCTATTGATTTCTGAGTGTTGACTTTGTATCCAGCTATGATACCGAATTTGGTTATTAATTCTAGAAGTCTTTTGGTGGAGTTTTTGGGGTCTTATATGTACAGTATCATGTCATCTGCGAATAATGATAGTTTTGATGTTTTTTTTAAAATCCATTCTACTGATTTGTCTTTGATTGGAGAGTTTAATTTATTTATATTTAAAGTAATTATTGTTAAGGACAGATTCCCTTATGCAATTTTGCTATTTATTTTTTATGTGCTGTATAGCTTTTCTAACCCTTATTTACTACATTATTATCTTCTGATTCATTTGATATTTTTTGTAGTGAAATATCCTAAGTCCTTCCTTATTTCCATTATTGCATATTCTATAATTATTTTATTTGTGGTTACTATGAGATCACAGTGAGCATCTTAGAGTTATAACACTAATTATTAAAGCAATTTTTATATTAATAAGTTAGTTAATTTATACCAGTTTAACCTCAATAACTTACAAATTCTGCTCTTTTAATTATTGATATCACAAAATTACATTCATACACTGTACCTCAAAAAACAAACTAGTGACTAGTTTTTAAAATCCATTACTCTCAAATTATGTAGAAAATAATTTGTGTTACAAACCAAAGTTACAATAATACTAGCATTTAGAGTAATAATTTGTTTAATAAATGTATTCACTTCTTAAATCTTGTAGAAAAAAAAGTGAAGTACAAATCATTGTTACCAAAATATTAAATTTTAAAAATTGTACATGTTTGCTTTTACTGAGATTTTTATTTCTGTATGTGTCTTTAAGTTACTGTCTAGTGACCTGTCTTAGTTACTTTCTCCTTCCTGAAACTCACAAGGTAAATGAGGAAAGTTTTATTTTGGCTCAGAATTTGTAGATGTTTCAGCCCATAGTCAGCTGGTTCAAAGGTAGGGCTGCATGGCAGAGTGGCATGGCAGAGGAGAAAGAGCTCATGGCATGGCAGACAGGAAGCAGAGCATGATTAAAGAAGAGGGAGAGAGATATACCCTTCCAGGCCACAGCCCAGATACCCACCTCTTCCAACCAATCTTCAACTCCCAACATCACATGCAGCTATGAACCCATCAGTGGACTAATCCAGTGATGAGTATCACAAAACCATGATTCAGTCACCTCCCCAAAGTCCCACCTATGATCACATGAGACTTTGGGGGGACATCTGGATGTAAACCATTATATTCTTCCCCTGGCCCACAAAAGACTCAAGCACATTACTTTATGCAAAATGCACTTGGTCCATCTCTAAGACTTGCCAAAGTCCTAACAATTTCAGCATTGCTGAAAAGTCTAAGTGCAGAGCCCCTGTAAAAATGAAAACCAAGTTAAACACTTCCAACATATAATTGCACAGAATAAATATTCTAATTTCAAAAGGTAGAAATTGAGGATTGGAAGGAGTGGGACGAAAGCAAGACTGAAATCCAGCAGAGCAAGCATTAAATCCTGTGGTTCCATGTCCGGCACTTGGGACAATCTGTAGTGAGATATACAACTCCAAAGGGGTTGGGGAGACCCACCCCTACAGCACTTCTGGTGGTTGTGGTCCTCATGGCCTCTTTCTTGGGAGAGATTTGCTCACTCTTTGAAGAATTCCACAGATGTTCCACATTTCTGGGTTTTCCAACATCCTGGGGTCTCTACTGTATTTTCAGCTTCACTCTCACAGCTTCATAAACCACCCTCTCAGTGACACACTGTGTGGCCTCCCAGGCCTACTCCTGAAATCTGGGTGGAAGCCTCTCTGACCCTACGGTTCTTGCATTCTGCTGTTAAGACCAGCACCATGTGGATGATGCCAAGTTCTGCTGCCAGTTGGAGCAGTAGCTGAGTCCTTTTGCATCTTGCTGGTGTTTGCAGAGGCCTCTGAGTGCCTGGATGGCTGAGCATGGTGAACTGATCTTGGAGTATCAATTCCCATTCCATAGGCTACTGCCGCTGTTTGTTTTGTTTTTTTTGTGGGTACCGGGGGGTCGACCTCAGGACCTCGTGCGCCAACAGGCACCCGTGCCGCTGAGTGATATCACCGGCCCCTTTTTCGTATGTGGGTTCCGGGAGTCGAACTCAGGCCCTCGCGCTTGCAAGGCAGGCGCTTACGCCGCTGAGCCATCTCACCGGCCCAGTACCTGTTTTTTTAATGTTAATCTTTTCAGCAACCAAGTTCTCCTCTGCTCCATCTTTGCAACCCCAACTTTACTGGAGCTTCCTTCTAGGCCAAACTCAAATTTTCTAAATCATTCTGCTGGGTCATTTGCTCTTGATTCTCAAGGTAGAACTGACTAAAAGCTGCCAACAGTGGCCATGGCACCACCTCACCATTAGACTGCCTTGATATTCTGCTGCCAGATTAATTATTTCACTGCCCTTAATCTCTCTTTCTGTCAAGGTCTCTGGACAAGTTCAAAATACAGACAAATTTTCTGTGAAAGCATAACATACATGGCCTGGAGTTCAACTGCCAATGGAGTCCTTCTTCCCAACTGAAACCTCCTGAGTCTGGTATTATTGGCTGTATTTCTATAAGCATTCTGGTCACTGAGCTCTGAACAGAATCTCCTCTCAAGCTCAGCTTACAGCATTCTAGGACTGTGTCTTAGTTACTTTTCTCACTGCTGAGACAAAATACCTGACACCCAAAGTTAAAGGAAGAAAGGTTTATTTTGGCTCACAGTTTGTCAATGTTTTGGTCCATAGTTGGCTGGCTCCAAGACAAGGTTGCATGGAAGAGAGGCATCATAGAGGAGAAGCAGGCCATGAAAATGCAGGCAAGAGGCAGCAAAGCAACAAGCAGCAGCATGCCTGCCTTCCCTCTCTCCCTTTATATTCCATTCAGGCTATAAGCATATTGATTGGTGCCATCCACACCCAGAACTATGGGTGGGGTTTCCATTATCCACACCCAGAACTATGCTAGACCCATCTAGTTATCACACACCCTTAATCCCAATATCACACCCTGGGTTGAGCTGCCTCTGTAAAGGCCCACCCATGGTGCATGAGGCTTTGGGTCAACATCTAAATACAAGCAATAATAGACTTGTTCTCCAGGCAGTATCTTCAGATCTTTCCAAACTCCTCCCACAAGCCAATTCCAAAGGCTACTGAACTACATGATCAGGTAGCATCACAGCAGCGGTCCCACTGCTTGTACCAAAATTTGTCTTAGTTTGTCTATCATTGCTGAGACACAATACCTGACATGCACAATTTAAAAAAGGAAAGGTTTATTTGGGCTCACAGTTCATAGAGGTTTCAGTCCATAGTTGGCTGGATCTAAGGCAGGACACCATGGCAGAGGAGCATAGCAGAGGAGAAAGAGCACATAGCATGGCAGGGAGGAAACAGAGAGTTATCATGGGAAGAAGAGAGACATATACTCTTCCAGGACACACCCATAGTGACCCATCTCTTCCCACCAGGCTTTACCTCCCAACATTACATCCAGCTACAAACCCATGAGTGGACTATTCTGTTATGAGTGTAACACATCCATGAGCCAGTCACCCTCCTAAAGCCCCCACTATGAGTATATGAGGCATTGGGGGACATCTAGATATAAATCATAACAATTGCCAACCAAAAATTATTTATCCTTCCTCTGTGCCAGTTAGAACTACTATTTTAGTTTAGGTGGCAATTTGCCCCACCCCAGGATATAAATCATGATTGGTTTGAGTTAATAACAACCATCCTCATTTCCCTTGCAGTCCATGTTTTGGAAGTGAGTGACCAATGAAATATGATGAAATATAGAGAGCAATTTATTTGAAAAAATTTCTCTTTCACTAAAGATGAGTGTGAGGAGAAAGATTTTGCTTGTTTTTGCTCACTTCTGCTTTGACTACTGCCAGGGGAGAATAAAATCCCTGATGCCATGGTAGCTATATGTTCTCACTCTTATTCTTGCTCTTTATAAATGATCTTTCCTTTATGTCTGGTAACTTTTAGAATTGCATCTTTGTCACTTATACTCTCAAATTTCTCTATATTTAGAGTGTGATTTTCATTATATTTCACTGTTTGGAACCCATATACCAATTTAGGAAAACTTTCTTCCTCAATATTGGTGTTCTGTCATGTGGGGGTTTCTATTTTCAGATAATTTCTGTCCTCTATTTCTCCTTATTTTATTTCTTTCCTTTAATATTTATTATGCTTTCCTGCATCTTTTTGGGAAAGTTCCTTAATTTGTTCTTACATCTCACTAAGTTGTTTTTTAGTTGTAGCCATTGAGTTATTTTATAACAGCTATATGGACATATTTGGTATTTCTGCATTTTTGCAATGATTTCTTGTTCTTATTCTCTGTGCTAATATATTCCCTCAGTTAAGTTTGCTCAACATGTTTATTTTATATTCTTTGTTCTAACAGCCTTTCTTCAGAAAGTGTATGTTGTTTAGTTTGATATTTTTCTGTTTTTCTTCTGGTGTCTTGGGAACTTACGCTCTTTTTTCAGATGTGTGTTTGGGTCAGGTTGAAAACAGATCTTAGTGTGTGCCCTTTGTGGGTGAGTTCAAGGAGTGGCAGATGAAGGAACTCCAGAGCTGAGAGACCAGATATTACAAAGCTACTGCAGAGCACTGTTGCCAATGTATCCTTCCCATCACTTTATTGTGAGCAGCTATTTATTTGTTGATTAGCTTTAAATTCACAGTTCACAATAATAATTCTTGTTTGTTTCTTTTAGTTCTTCATATAAAATACATTTTTTAAAGCTTCTCCAACTAATGAGCAAGGAAGGTTAAACATTTTTAAGATTATTTGCTCTTAATTGATGAGAGTTTCATCAATTTCCCTTCATCGTTATAGTGCCTATGGGCTCATAGTTACTGGGACACTTTTGAGAAAGATCTAGAGAAAATAGCTACATATCAAGCCTTTTCTGGACAGAGATAGATGATTCCTTTATTCAATATTGATATAGCCTTCTGTATAAGGGGCCGGTCTTTGAATCTTCTGGCATATGTTTATTGAACTCTGAGCCACTCTTTTAATTTATATGGTAATTCATCACCTATTCTCCTCCATTTGGCCCAGATGTTCTGAAACATCAACCCTAGCCAGTTTGGTGTGCTTAATGTTATTCATATGCTTTCTCTGTGGCACATTACAGATGTTCAAGAACACTTCTGCTGAATAAATATTAAATAATAAATGCTGAAAAGAACATTGGGAAGGATACTACTTGAAGCTCAATTAACATTTGTCTGATAGATTGTCAAGGGTAATTAACCCATAATATCCTTAACCAAGGAGTGTGATCATTTATGCCAGATGATTTAGGCTCTTTATCCCAATTCCAGATGCAATAGATTACATTGTTGGGCATAGTAAATGTGGGCTTGAGTTGAGAGATCAGCATAAAGAAGAGATTCATTTTGAGAGATGCTTGCTCTCCACGTTAATTAATAATGTAATTCCTTTCATCTTGATTGTAGTGCTTATAATAGCTAGTATTAAGCTATCTGATTTAAAACCATGTTTACATTTTTTTGTAAATGCATATATAAGCTTGTTGGAACTTCAGTATACCATGATATTATATGGTTCAGGGGTGAGAATCCCTGGAATGAAGTGTATTTTCCTTTTGTATATTGATTGCAGGAGAAAATTTCCCTGTTTTACAGTGATCTGCTTTATGACACAATATCCACAAATCTTATGTTAAAAAACAAAAAGAAGTTTGTGTTCAAGATGGAAACTTTGTGACTATCTCCACCATCAGTTCCACCATTTACATTACACTGTAGCTGCAATGAAGTTGGTTACATTCTTCAATTTATAAAGCGTTAATTATTCTTTGCATAACTACGAAAAGCTCAGAGTTAAATACCCACAGCAGGTAAACAGCAGTTAGAACTTGAGAGCACTAATGTAGCTTCCCTATCCCCACTGTCCTTCTCAAACACAACATATTCCACAAGCCTTTCTTAAGCTTATTATTCAGCTTTCTTTTATCTTTTTTTTTTTTTGCAGGTTTTCTTTTCTTTTTTAATCATTTTCTTTTCTTCCTTTGTCTTTTCTCACTTCAATGCTCAAAACCTAAAAGGAGAGCAAAAGAATGGTTGAGGGTTGTGTGATAAGGATGCAGAAAGAGGAAGGGGTACTAGATAATGTAGAGTTGAGTAATAGGTCATTTAACACACACACACTTAAATACACACTATTTCTTGTAAATCATAAATCCAGGTTTGCAAGTTTTGTAGGTGAATATATGTGTAGAAGTAAAAATAAAGTTATAAAATGAATACCACAGAAGGGAGACGCGTAGTTTCTTAAGGTGAAATAGAAAACAAACCCTGCCCATGTACCCAACTAGCATCTCTTCTTTTGCTATTAAAAAAATTCTGTTGTCTCTCTTTCCTCTGCGATCAGAGTGCCATTATCTGGCTTTTATGGAAACAAAGACCTGGCAAGAAAGGGACTATGTACAACACAGAAAAAATCCATTTCGTAAACATCTTTTCTAATTCTTTAATATAGTCCCTTTTAGTGTTTAGGAAAGATTTCTTGTTGAGTATTATGCAGATACAGGAGTATGGCTAACATGAATTTCTGCACACCTGCGTTTCCAGGTAGCACTGTGTAGATCAAGGGCTTTTTACGGAAGGATAAAGAAAATGTGTGTGGCTACCTGCTGACATTTTCAAAACCATACTCTAAGACAATCAAAAATATTTATCATACACATTTTAAATTTTTTTGTAAAACTATAAACTCCAAATTATACTTTTAAAAACATGAAACATAAGAACATAAGAAAAATTTCATCTTAGTTCAGTTTTTAATATTTTAGTTCCACCCTAAATTTTTTTTGTGTGGTTTTATGTTGCTGCCGTGTCCTCACCCCTTTTTAAAAAGCAAAATAATTTTTGTAGAAGTTAAGATCAATAATAGATTAATTTCAAAAGCCCTCTGAAGAGAAGCCGTGCAGAAACTCTCCAGCCCTGTAGTGTGATGTGGCAGAAGGATTGCTTTGATGGGAATGAGAGCCTCTCTCACTGTAATGAGAACTTCGTCCAGTTGTTAAATAAGTACACGTCTGGAATTCAACATGCCTTCCAGAGTTTGGGTGGCAGCTTCCTTCGCTGACCAGGGCTTCAATGACTGCTAAAACCTGCACGTCAGAAGCCAGAGGTGGGGAGATACCATTTGCTAACCCGGAACTGATTAAAACTTCAGGGTTGGGGCTATTCCTAGTGAGTAAGGGGTTGCCAAGCCACACAGTTCCTGCTACTGTGTTTACTGTGAAGAGCATACAGTGGACGTTTGTCTGTCGTTTCATTGCCACTAGGATCTCTGCAGCTGCTGTTGGTGAGCAAAGGGGGAGTCAACAGATAGGGAAGCGCGCTAATTGGAGAAGTTAGCAGTAAGTCCATGGCCTACTCTCCACAAGCTAACGCGCGGACCCTACCGGCTTCCGTTCTCTTCCGCTCTTCAGGTGCAGTGCAAATTCCTCCGCCACAGTGTGCACTCCCGGTAGCGCTCTGATCGGCTTTCCTTAATACCCGGATGGAAGGGTAATGGCCGCCATGAGGGACTCGCAGGCAAAGGGGACCATGACAGGTATCTCTCGTTAGCGGGACCATCCAGATAGTTTAGGATGTCGGGGCCTGTAGAGGACCAGCCTGGGGGTCGCGTTTGTGGGTCGTCAGGGTCCCGCGAATAGATCCAAGGATCCGCCTCTTGCAAGAGGAAGCGCCTGTTAAATAGTCCCGGCCATTCAGCGCTTCCGCCTAACTTGCCGCAAAGTTTTTCTAGAGAAGTCGGTTGTTTTACTCAGCGCTTTTGTTGGCACTAGAGTTGGTCGTTCGATTCTTACCTTGGGCTTGTTTTAAATTTGGGCGTTTTGAACTCTGCACGCCCACACTCTAGCAGCTGGGTGAGCGCGCGACAACAGTGTGCATCCGCGCATCCGAGGGGCAGCGGAACCCGGGAGGAAGGGGCGGATAGGGCGCGGTGTTTGGGGTGAAGTGGGGCGCGCGGCGCTCGAAGCACCATTCGGCAGGTCCCGCGGCTGCTGCGGACAGAATGGGCACTTCTCCCGCCGCACCCCTCGAGCTGTAGGTTAGCTGGCCCGCCTCGACGGCAACTCTATTGCGGGTGCAGCCTATGGTCATGGGGGGCTTTTTCTTTTAGCGGTGCCCAGCACCCTGGCGCGCACACCATCCCTGTCCTCCAGAGTTGGGCAAAGGTGCTTCTCCCTGCAGACCTCAACAACATCCATTTACAGATTAATTTTTTTGTAACTGATTTCTTCACTTGTAGGGTCCATTTTGAATCTGTTCTTAACATGGTGTCCTCTTTGTCAAGCATAGTCCCTGGATAGATGGCTTTGGTAGTTGAAAGTATATGAGTTGAATGTATAGGAGGTAAAATGTTTTTAACTCTTGTGTAGACCAATGAAAAACATGTAGCTTGAAGTGCAGAAAACAAAAGTTAAGGTTCAGTTCTCTTTAGGTTTAAATTTGGGGCATTTAATGCTTTCGAGGCATTTTAGTGAAAACAGGGTTGTTGAGTATGCTATAAAAAGTCTATAGAAAGCGAAATAAGTCAGCCTTTAAGGAATTCTTAAGAATGTTGAACGTTGTATGATTGTTGCACTGATGAAATATGAAGACACTAAACTATATCTAGCTGGGAACTTCATTAATTTGAGAATCTCTGTAGGTTAGGTGTAGTTTACTGATACTGTTGACTTGCTTTTTTCTGTAGCCCATTGTCAGATGAGAGTACTTTATGGTTCATATCAAGTTAAGTGGATAGAAACCATATCAACTGACTCACTGAAATTTACTAACATTTTCAGAGTCTTAACTGCAAGTCTATGGAAATGTATTCATAATTTTTCAGAAAGTCTGTATTTTTCTGGAATTCGTAAAGACGTGGCATTGTATTGACGTGTTTGGGGTGTTAGCATTTCACAGGTCCACTAAAATTATATTTACCAATTCAAAACATTTCATACCTGGTTTTGTGAAAGGATAAAGGACAGCAACCTCAATGAATACCTACTGTGTGCATTGATAATATGTGAACATTTAAATGCTTGATTTTTTTTACCTGTTGTCATACTTCACATTCTCTATTGTCATTCCAAAGTTTATTTTGAAATATTGCAAAAGGGAATATTTTAGCCTCAGTCTGTAGTTCTACTTCAAAATATACCTTGAAATGCCCTTTTAGTGCATTTTCTGTTTGTAGTTGTTTGAAATTGTTCTTGTTGATGTATTGTAGAATTTATTTATTTTTTTTAATGATAGAAAACTTGAATTTTGCCCACGTTCCTTCTACTTACTCTACTAAAAGATATTTGGCAAAGCATTATAGGCAAAAGAAAAGGGTTTTTATGTTCTTGAAATTTTTGTTATCTGATCTGAGGTGTGTATAGGCTGCGAATGGGGTATTGGTCAAATGGTGAGCAATTTTCATAGGATGTTAGAGTAGAAATGAGAATTATTAAGAGTTAGCATTGTGATGGTAGGATAATGGGATGAGAGTCAGGTCCATATACTAATTCTAATTTTGTGATTTTTGAGCAGGACTTCTCTATCTTGTATTAAAAGAAAATATTAAATTAGATTGATTCTAAACTTTGAGTTGTGATGTTTTATTACTGAATATCAGTGATATGTTGTTTGCTTAAGTGTAGAGAAGTGTTTTTTAAAATTACACAGCAAAGTTGAATATGAATTATAATTGGATCAAGAGTTCAAAAACATTTTACTGACAATTTTTGCAGTCAAAGTTTTGAAATCTTGGTTTTCATTTCCAGATATCATCTCTTTTGATCACTGTTCCTGATTGTGGCATTGTCCAACCATTAAGTTGTGCCTTTTATTCCTTGAAGAAAGAGGTATGGTCATGATTGAAGTACTGGAATATATAGTACATTAAGTAGTAAGTTCATGTGTTTTAATATTGGATTAAACTAAAATAGTTGCATATACATGAATTTTCATAAGTTATTAGTTTTAGGCCAAGATAAAATACATATATGTGGATTTTCATTTTAATGTCTTAAAAAATTAATTTTTTATTTCATAGCCTACTGTAACATCTATAGATTTTATCAGTGTCATTCTCTTAAATATAAAGGAAGCATTCAGGGCTTCTGAGTAATGAACACAGGAGATAAATAAGATAGAAACATGATTCAGAGCTGTATAGATGGTCTAGAACAGTGACTGTGTTTTGGTCTAAGTAGTAAGTGATTTGTCTAAAGAAAAATTAATATGTATTTATGTTGTGATTAGTAGTATCTACATTATGAGCCAGAAAAGAGATTTGGGAATCACTATAGAGTTAGAGCTGTTTCCTACAAACAATCGTCTGAATATTGTGTGGAGGAAAAGAAGGGCAGAAAATCTGCCAACAA
Source organism: Erethizon dorsatum (assembly GCA_028451465.1). Classification (NCBI taxonomy): domain Eukaryota; kingdom Metazoa; phylum Chordata; class Mammalia; order Rodentia; family Erethizontidae; genus Erethizon; species Erethizon dorsatum. Next base: position 121,275,620 of record CM051822.1, on the reverse strand, counting down.
ATCCATGGTATCATAAAGAAAACCAATGAAACACACTCCTTGTACAAAAACATGGTTTATTTACTGTCAACACACAAATGTCCCTTGCTGTTTATGTTAGATAGGACCTGGGATCTTTGGAATCCCAAAATTCTTGGATTCCTTAGTATCTCCATCACCAAATTCAGTTAAGTGTACCCATTAGTGTAATCCTGTATTAGCAATTATATAGGTAAATGCTGAAATAGCTGAAGTAAACTATACCACCTTACACTATTATTTTGGTAGTCACCTCATGTTCTTTCCTGAACATTACCAGTAGGTGGCTTTCTTTTCAGGGCCATTTTTTCTTAAAGATGTGCATTTTTTCTTTTGTCAGAAATTAATGTCTGACGATTGTATTGAGTAGAGAGCAATAAAGTTGAGTTATCAGGTTATATCATTTGTGTTACTTACTTAACTTTTCTATATAACATGTGTTTGACCTCTTGCCAAGAGTTTAACATGGGTACTGTTGTTCCTGAATAGAAAAAGTAACACTTGGCATTATGAGTTCTTTATACCATGTTTAATTTAAATTGTTCAGAAAAAGTAACACAGTGAAGATTGAAAGCCTCAGATACAGTGAAATAGTAAGAGACTGCCATATAATGACTTACCAGATGATTTGGATTTTTCCATCTTGAAAATTTTATGAACAAAGTTTGACTAGAAATTTGATATTATGATTAGTCTGGTTGCATAAATAAGTGTAAGAATATTAGAATGAAATTGCATTAGTTGAAGCTTAGAATGGAGTGTACTTTAAGGGGTCTCATTTCAAGACTTAGTAATAACTAAAAGCAAATATTGGTTTAAAGTTAAATAATTTCGAAGTATAAGATCATCATCAAAATGTTCAAATGGGAAGAGGAACAAGGGAGGAGGGAAGGAAGGAAGGGAAAAGCAAAAAAAAAGAAAAGGAAAAAATGGAAACAAAGCTTTTGTAAATAAGGAGGGGAAGAGGGGTTGAAGGGAGGGTAGAGGAATGGGGAAAAAAAAAGAATCAAGTTATATCATGTACAGGTACAAATTCCCTATGATGAATGTGATCATTATGTGTACCTAAAATGTACCAATAAAAATCATTTTCTTTGGAAAAAAAAAACAAGATAATCATCAATTTCTATTCAAAATCGGGGGTGTAGGTGGTGGAAGACATACATACAATTTTCATCAACTCAGTATCTTGCATTTGGAGAGGCTACCTCCTCTAGTCAGAGGGTTGTAGTAACCCAGTATTGTAGTAACCCAGGTCTGGTCATCCCTTTGGAATGGTAATTGCCTGTTACTCACGCATAGATAATCCAAATCCTTTGAAATTGAACTGTGAGTGCTAGCAGAAAGATGCTTCCTTTCCTCTGAAGTTGTTAGTCTGTGGGGAGCTAGTGACATTCTTTCCCACATATATGAGAATACCATCTTTAGAGGGAGAAAGTGAAACCAAATGGAGAAGAGAGAGGCATGGTGAGACAGTGACGGTTTCAGTCTCAAGGAGCATGGGATGTTATACCTATGGTTTTCTTTCGGTTCTGTAAACTAACTTCTTATCCTCCATAGTTCCTTAGGCTACAATTCTGTGTATAAATTGGTTTGAATTGGATTGTATCAGAAAATGTTTGGATGATTATATGGCCCTTATGAATTTAAGATGTAGTGCTTTAAGGTAATCATTCACATCCTTCTACAATTCCCTCATATCCTCAACCTTATAAAGAATACCTTTCATTTATTCATCATTCACACATGTATTCAGTCCTTTCTTCATTCAACCTACAAATATTGTTGAATATCTACTACGTATAAGTATGTGCAACTGCCTGGATAGTCAAGGACTATATGTACTAGGCTAAGATGATGTAGACTTTATTTAATATAGCACACTTTTATATATTTAGTTTACATAGATTGACAAACATGTTGAGAACGCTTTGATTAGCATTTTAGTAATAAGTATGGCTAGGAGGCATTCTTTAATCTCCTTTATCCTTCAGAGTGCTTATAGTTCCATAGGCTATATGTAAATGAATGAGTGTGGCTGTGTTCTAGTGAAATTTAATTTATAAAAAGAGGTAACAGGCCAGATTTGGCCCACTGGTATTAGTTTGCCAGCTTCTGTAGTAGACTTAATGAGACATTTCATTACACAAACTCTCACAGTCACATAGTCTCATAGTCACATATGTCTACCTGCTAGCATCATTATCCTCCCTGCTAGTTATTATAGATGAATTTTCTGTGCTTCTGCTTAAGTTCAACTCCAATTCACTCAGTAAATTTCATTCCTTCTACTGAAAGGCATTGCTTTTGTAGCAAGTGCTATTGAGTTTCTTTCCTTTGCTCTTTAGTTTTTCCTGGATCATTTTTACTCGATAATTTTCATAGGAATTCAGTCATACTGTAAAGTCTCCTACTTTTAAAAAACAAAAAATAAAAAAAATCACTCCACTTCAGTTCCTCTAGTTTTGATCCTTTATGGCAGAACTCCTTGAAAAAGTTGTCTACACTGCAGCTGAACTACTTATTGTCTCTTAAATCCATCCTGGTCCACTTTCTGCACTATTAACTCCATCGCACTGCTGTAAATCAGTGTCACTGGTAATCTTGAAATTAAATCCATTGGTCAATTCCCAGTCATCTTCTTACTAGACGGAGTTGATCAATCTTTTATCCTGGAAACACGTTATTTTGCTTTCTTAATCTCATAATTAATTTATCTTTAGTCTCACTGGTAAATTCTTTTCCATAGCATTTGCTTGTTCTTTCTCGTCTTTTAATATCATATCTTGAAGCTCAAACCTCTTTTTCTTTTCTTACAGTTGGGTCATTTCATTCTGTTCCAAATACATACATATATACATACATACATATGTATATGCATCCCAGTGACTCCTAAAATTTTATCTTTCACCTAGACTTCTGTGTTCTATATACAGGTACACATTCTACATTACCACTTGGATGTCAAACAGACTTGTCACATTTTATGTGGCTACAACTGACTTTTTGATATACTGCCCTGCTACATTTATGGTCTCTCTTTTTTTTTTTTTTTTTTTTTTTTTAATTAATATCAGTAGATAGCATCTGAGCTCTTCCAGTTGCTGAGATCAGCACATTTAGTTATCTTTGATACATCTCTCTCAGAGAGTATACGTCAGCAAATCTTACAGACTCTATCTTCAAAATATATTCGGAGTCTGACGATGGCTCATTCTGTCTGCTGAGATACCATAATCTCTAACCCAGATAATTGTGGCATAGCAACCTTCAAAGTGGTCCCTTCTTTGTCTTTTACTGCTTTGTCTTTCATATTTTCTGTTCCAATCATGATGTTGTTATTGTTCTTCCCCAAATATGGTAGGGATGCTGCACACACATTGTCTTGGCATTTCTGTTTCTCTGTTTGGAATTCTGGTTGCCTGAGCGTCTTAAGATCTTGGCGCCAATAAGACTTTTTGGTTAGTGCTAGGGACTTGTGCATGTTAGGCAAGCACACTATCACTGAGCTTGTACTTTTTTATTTATTTATTTATTTTTGTTTTTATTTTTTATTTCTGTCTTTTTGAGACAGGGTTTTGCTATGCAGTTCAGGTTGGCCTTAAACTCACTATGTAGCCCAGGCTGGCCTTGAACTCACAGCGATCCCCCTGCCTCAGCCTCTCACGTGAGTGAGACCTTTTTAAGTGAGATGTTTCTGACTTAGTATTTTTCTTTCTTGCCTTCTTTATTGTTCTGTGCAGCACTTGTCACCTTTGAATATATTGTATGTAACTTAGTTACTTTATTATTTAAATTACCAGCAGAATATTAGCTCCATTGGGGAGGAAGTTTTGTCTGTCCCACTTACTGCTGTATTCCCCGTGCTTAGAACAAGATTGGCATGGATTTGGTGCTTGCTGTATATCCAGCACTAGTGCAGATGCCGGTGCTACAGCAAAGAACATGTTGCATGTTCAACAAATAAAATATTGACAGATAAAAATTTTATAAGAAAAGAATGCAAAAGGATACAATAGAAAATATTTCCTTTTACTTTTTGAGAAGGGAATGGTTTTATAGGTTGGGGATGGCTTTTCAGAGGTAGTGATATTTGAGCTGAAACCTAAAAGATGAGAGGGATCTACCTGTTTTTAGAGTGAGAAAGAACATTCCAAAGAGGGCTTAGCAGGTGCAAAGGCCTGAGATAAAAAAGCTGGGAAAGCAGTATGTGAGGAGCTGGGAGATCATAGCACCTTTCTGGAGTCTGTTTACAGATGGGGAGAATGGTGTGACATGAACAGAGGTGCCTTTACCTTGACAGGCCCTTGTAAAGAGAATAAATTATATTTTAAGTGCCCTAGTACCATAGACTGAATGTTTCCTCTTCTGATTCCCATATTCGTATGTTGAAAGCCTAATCCCCAGTGTGATGGATTAGGAAATGGGCCTTTGGAAGGTTATTAGGTGACAAAGGCAGAGGCCTCATGAATACAATTAGTGTCTTTATTAAAGAGACCATAGAGAATTCTGTTACCCTTTTTGCCATATGGAGACTCAGTGAGAACATGGCTATCTATGAACTAGAAAGCAGGCCCCCACCAGATATCAAACATGCTGGTTCCTTAACTTGGATTTCTGAGTCTCCAGAACTGTGAGAAATAAATTTCTATTGTTTATAAGCCATTGTCGATAGTATGCTGTTACAGCAGCTTGAATGGATCAAGACACTTCAGAAGCAACTAAGGAGTTTTAAGTAGGGGACCACTGTGATCATTGTGATCACTGAGAAGATCACTTTTGCCTCCTGTGTAGAGAATGGATTTAGAGAAGTGTGGTGGACAGGAGAGACTTATGATGCCAATTGGGAAGATTGTTATTTTAATTCAAGTTAGAGATGACAGTGAGCTGGACTACGTGGTGACAGTGACCTGGTGACAGTGGATACGAAGAGAAGAAGGGGAATATAAGCTATAGTTTGCAGACAGTATTGATCAGGCTTCCTTACGAACAAATGTGGGGAACAAGGGAAAAAGGAAATAAGGATGACCCCTTGACTTCTGAGTTGACTATCTGGGTGGATTTTGGTGCCCTATACCTAAGATGAATTCTAAGTAGTGAGATTTCTAACCATTAGAGATGGGGCTCTATAGACACAGGGAAAAATTAAATGGTTTGTATTATTTGGGAAAGTTGAGAGAAATAGATTACACCTTTTTTTTTTTTTTTTTTTTTTTTTTTTTTTTGTGGGTACCGGGGGGACGACCTCAGGACCTCGCGCGCCAACAGGCACCCGTGCTGCTGAGCGATATCACCGGCCCCTTTTTCGTATGTGGGATCCGGGAGTCGAACTCGGGCCTTCGCGCTTGCAAGGCAGGCGCTTAAGCCGCTGAGCCGTCTCACCGGCCCTAGATTACACCTTTTAAAGCGTTCTCTCAATCAAATAGCAGTTCATCTTTTGATTTACTTTCCTCCCATCACGTATTTCAAAATCTTAAATAAAATCTGCCTAGTTTAGAGCATTGCGACAGCAAAATGACAAATGGAAATAATGTGAGATGAAAATGATATTTCTTCTCACGCTGAATTTGGTGATCTTTATTTCACTTTGGACAAATTAGTTCAGATTTTTCTTCCAGATTCTGCATATTACGAATGAGATTTTTGATTCTGTGTGTGTATTTTAAACCAAACTCCAGATTATTATAGGAAAAAAACATTTACATGTTCTGTGCTTGCTATAAAGTGATTTAATTTGCAGTCACATGAAGTCAGATATTTGAGTTGAAAATAAGATTGTGAATCACTAATGTGCTAAGTACTTTGTTTCCAGTCATGGTTTTTTGTTTTGTTTTGTTTTGTTTTGTTTGTGGATACCGGGGGTCGACCTCAGGACCTCGCGCTTGCCAGGCAGGCACTTATGCCACTGAGCCATCTCACCGGCCCTCCAGTCATGGTTTTTGTGAGATGGGAACTGTGACATACGTTTCTTAAGAAGTCTCTTTAAGAAGTTTCCAAATTATCTGGGAAGGTAAAACTTAACAAATGAAATGATATAATAATATAAAATAGTTTATAATAAAGTGATGAGCAGTGACTACTCTACATGGATAGTCAAAGATGGGAGAGATTAATATGCATTGCAGAATTTCATTTCCCTGTAGGAGATAGATTTTTTTTTTTTTGGTACTGAGAATCAAACTCAGACCTTGTGCTTGCCAGGCAGGCGCTTGTGCCACTGAGCTATATCCCCAGCCCAGGAGATAGAATTTGAAAGTCTGACTGATAACTGTATTTAGATGAAGAAAAGGGGATGACATGCCTAATGAAAGGGCATAGTATAAACAAAATAAATACAGGTATATGTGTGTAAGCATCTTTCACAGTGGTCACAGTGAGAAGTCATAGTTTCAGAGAGTAACCTTAAGAAATAAGGTTCCCCTAATGAGGAACTGTCTCTGTATTTTAGTTTTTTATTTAAACTTCTTGATGCTAGCCTGCCCGAGTAGTGTGTAGTTCACATGTATTAACATTTTGAACATTTCTAGATCTGTACTTAATTATGTTTATGTAATCAACCCTACATTTCTGTTTTCTTTGTGTAAGTTGTTTATTTGGTCATGTTGATTTAAAGAGAGCTGGCTTTGGTTATTTATGCCAGTTCTACAAAAACCTTTTCTTTTACTTGTTTAAAATATAACAGGCATTAGTTCCTTGGGTAAACGTTCTAAAAACTTTAGAAGAACTACAAAGTAAATAAATAAATAAGCCCTAAGTATTTTTTTTCCAAATCATGAAAAGATAATAGTTATTTTGAGTGCAGTAATATAGATTCTGTTTTGAAAGTAATAGTCTTAGGGGTTTTGGTTTTGTTTTGTTTTGCTTTGTTTTGTTTACCTAGATTTTCTTAGAAAGAGCCTTATAATTTTTCAATAAACTTTCCTTCCACATGTTGATTTGATTTTATCTCGTTATATACTCTTGATTGTTTTGTGCTTAAGTATCTCTGTAGAAAAGAGAATTGAGTGGCTTAGGAATTCATTAATTATAAAAAGTCATGGTTATGTTTTTCTGTCTTGTAATGTGACAAGTTACAGAGTTATATTCTGAGTCATAATGTGAGGTGGGGGTCTCATTATGGTGCCTAGGCTGACCTCAAACTCCTGGGCTTGAGTGATCTTGCACGTTAGGCTCCCAAGTATTTGGGACTACAGGTGTGTACTACCATGCCTGGCAAAAATTTAGAGTGTTTTAATTGTTTAGTGTTAATTGTTTAAACAACTAGAATGTAATGAGTAGCACATAGATTCTTCCTTTATAGACTCTAGAATCTTTGCTCTTTAATCTGTTGTAAAGTGAACATAATTCTCCAGAATAGTACCTTTTGATTCATTCTATTCAGATCATCTTAGACTTCACATTTTATTTTGGGAATTTCTTTTTACTTAATGTATGATTCCTAACCATTGTTAACATTGCCACTTCCCTTTCACTCTAGCTTCTAATTTCCTCATCTCTATTTTTATGTTTTCTCCAATTTTTCTTGCCTTCTAGTGCAATTATCATAATATTTCTGAAATACTGCTTTTATAACTTTTCTCTGATCATAAACTTACTGGTTAACTTTTATATCAATTTCACATCTCAGCTCTAGTCTTTTCTCACTTAACTTCATTGTTGTGTATTCTTTTATGATAGATCCTTGGTAGTAAAATTCTTTTCTTCTAGTGTTTCTTTTTTCTTTTATTTGTACATGTTTCTAATATAGTGATTTTATTTGGGGGAATTGGTACATCATATAATATATTGTATTAGTCACTTTCCCATTGCTGGGACAAAATACCTGACACCCACAACTTGAGAGGTTTGTTTGGCTCACAGTTTCAGAAGGTTCATTCCATGCATGCCTGGCTAGCTCCAAGGCAGAAATGGCATGGAGGAAGGACCTGGTGGAGAAAAGCTGCTCAAACCATGGCAGCTAGGAAGCAGAAGTGAGGAGCCAGGAATAAGAATATACCCTCCCAGGTATACCCCCAGAGACCCACCTCTTCTGACCAGGCCCCACTTCCTAAACAACATATTCAGATATAATTTCATCCACGGATTAATCCACTCATGAATATAGCACTCCCATGATCCACTCACCTTCCAAAAGCTCCACTTCTAAATACATGAGACTTTAGGGAGACATATTAGATCTAAACCATGACGTGTATCTTGATCATTTTTAGTCTCTTTACTCCCTCTCACTTTCCTTCCTCCTCCCCCAACTGCTTTTCCCCATTTCTAAGAGTCTACTTTCTTTTTTGTGTGTGTGGGTACCGGGGATTGACCTCAGGACCTCGCGTACCAGCAGGCGCCCGTGCCACTGAGCGATATCACCGGCCCCTTTTTCGTATGTGGGTTCTGGGAGTAGAACTTGGGCCCTCGTGCTTGCCGGGCAGGCGCTTATGCTGCTGAGCCATCTCACCAGCCCTAAGAGTCTACTTTCTAGTATTCTGTCATCTCTTCATTATTCATTTATTTATATTTTAGTTTTCTCCTGTAAGAGAAAATGTGTTATTTAAATTTCTGAGTCCGGTTTATTTCACTTAACATGATATTCTCCATTTCCATTCATTTTCCTGAAAATGACATCATTTAATTCTTCTTTATGGCTGAATACTATTCCATTGTGTATGTACCATATTTTCTTAGACAAGCATCTAAGGTGTTTCCACAGTTTAACTATTGTGAATTGTGCCACTGTAAATATAGGTATGTATAATCACTATAATATGTGGTCCTTAATTTTATTGAGAGTTTATTCAGGAGTGGTATAGATGAATGAAACACTATTTTTAGTTTTTTCACAATTTTCTATACTGATTTTCATAGGAGTTGTACTAGTTTATATTCCCACCAACAATGTAGAAGGGCCTTTTTCCCTCCACATATTCACCAGGATTCATCGTTTTTGTATTTTTGATGATAGCTATTTTGGCTGGACTAAAATGGAATTTCAGTGTAGTTCTTATTTGCATTTCTCTAATGGCTAAAGATGTTGAGCATTTTTTTATACACTTACTAGTCATTTGAATGTACTTGTTCTTTTGAGAAGTCTCTATTCAGTTCATTCGCCTGCTTTTTGGTTGGGTTGTTTTGCAGGGGGTGGTTTGTGTTCTTCATATATTCTAGACATTACTTTATAAGTAGCTAACAAAGAAAAATTTTCCCATTCTATAGGTTGTCTCTTCACTTTTTCCTTTGCTGTGCAGAAGCTTTTCAATTTGATGTAATCCCATTTGTTGATTCTTGATATTTCTTGTGCTATTGGTGTCTTATTCAAGAAGTCTTTACCTGGGTCTATGGCTTCGAGTGTTTCCTCCATATTTTCTTCCAACAGTTTTAAAGTTTTTGGTTTTATATCCAGTTTTTTGACCCATTTTGATTTGACTTTAGTACAGAATGAGATAAGGATCTAGTTTCAGATTCTGCATATGGACCTCCAGTTTTCCCAGCACCATTTGTTAAAAAGGGTCTCCTTTTTTCAATGTGTGTTTTTGGCCCCTTTGTCAAAAATAATATACTTTAGTTGCATGGATTTGTTCCTATCTTCTACTATGTTGTTATTCTACATGTCTGTTTTTATGTCAATAATATGTTGGTTTTGTTACCGTGGCTTTGTAGTATAACTTGAAATTCAGTATTATGATGCCTCCAGTGTTTTTTTTTTTTTTTTCCCTCAGGACTGCTTTGGCTAGTCTGTGTCTTTTCTGATTCCATATGAATTTTAGGATTTTTTTCCAGCTCTGTGAAGAATGTTGTTTGTATTCTGATTAGGAATTGCATTGACTCTGTAGATCGCTTTTGGCAATGTAGCCATCTTAACAGTATTAGTTCTGCCATTTCATGAACAAGAGAGGTCTTTCCATCTTCTAATGTCTTCTCCGATTTCTTTCTTCAATGTTCTGTAATTTTCATTGTAGAGGTCTTTTACTTTGATTAGATTGATTCCTCAGTGTCCAAATATTTTTAAGCTATTGTGAATGGAGTTACTTTCCTGTTTTCTTTCTCAGTGTATTCATTATTGGTGCAGGAATGCTATTGATTTTTTATGTGTGTGTGTTGATTTTGTGTCTTGCCACTTTGCTTAATTTATCATATCTAAAAGTTTTCTGGTGGAGTTTTTGGGTCTTGTAAGTCAAATTATGTACAAATAGGAATTATTTAACTTTTTCTTTTCCTATTTGTATCACTTTTTTTTTTTTTCCTCCCCTCTCTCTTGCCTGATTGTTCCAGCTAAAGTTGCAAGTATTACATTGTATGGGAGAGGCAAGAGTGGACACCCTTGTTTCGTTCTTGATTTTAGAAGAAACACTTTTAGTGTTTCCTCATTCAGTATATGTTGGCTGTGATGTATGGCTTTTATCAGTTCAAGGATAAGATTCTTCTATATATCTTTTCATCAAATTTTTTATCATGCAGGTATGTTGGATTGTGTCAAAAGCTTTTTCTGCATCTGTTGCGATGATAATATGATTTTTATCTTTGACTTAACCTATGTGGTGTATTACATTTAATGATTTACATATATTGAACCATTCTTGCTTCCCTGGGATGAAACTGTCTTGGTCATGGTGAACATGGTCATGGTGGTCATGGTCATCTTTTTAATGTGTTGTTGAATTCTGTTTGCAAGGATGTTTTTGAGGATGGTTGCATTTGTGTTTATCAAGGGTATTGGTCTGTAGTTTTCTTTTTTTTTTGTTGAGTCCTTACCTGGTTTTGGTGAGAAGGTAAAGCTGGCTTCATGGAATAAATTTGGAAGCCTCCCTTCCCTTTCTATTACAAGGAAAAGTTTGAGGAGCATTGATAATTCGTTCCTATAAAGGTCTGGTAAAATTCAGCAGTAAATGCTGGGATTTTCTCAGTTGCTAGTTCTTATTACTGCATCAACTTCATTGCTTGTTACTAGCTTTTAGGTTTTTAAAATATTTTCTTGTTTCAATTTTGGTAGGTCATATGTGTCTAGGAATTTTCCATTTCTTGTAGATTCTGCAATTTATTGTAATACAGGTTTTCAGAGTAACTTATAATCCTCCAGATCTCAGTAATGTTTGTTGTAATTTTTCATTTCAAATTTCATTAATGTAGACCTTCTCTTTTTCTTCTAGTAAGTTTGGGTAAGGGTTTATCAACCTTGTTTATCTTTTCAAAGAACCAATTCTTTGATTATTTGATCTTTTGTATTTTTTTTAGTCTCAATTTTATTAATTTTCACTCTGATCTTAGTTATTTCTTCCCTTCCAGTGATTTGGGATTTGATTTGTTGTTCTTTTTCTAGGACCTTGAACTCATCATCATTGGAATCACTGTTTTTTCTAATGTAGTCACTTATAGCTGTAAAATTCCCGCTTAGAGCTGCTTTTAATATGTCCCACAGATTCTGTGATGTGTTTCCATTACTGTTTGACTCTAGGGTGCTCGCTTCGGCAGCACATACACTAAAATTTTTTTATTCTAGGGAGTGTATTTTTCAGTCTCCATGTCTTCGTTCAGTTTTTGTGGTCTTCTGCTGTTGATTTCTAGTTTCATTCCATTGTAAATCTCACGGAGTGTATGAGATTATTTCAGATTTTTTGTGTTTATTGAGACTTGCTTTATGGTCTAAAATGTGTATTTTTTGAGGAAGTTCCTTGAAATGCTGGAAAGAATTTGCATTCCACTGTTGTTGGATTAAACACTCTATACGTATGTTAAATCTATTTGATCTATATTGTAGTTTAACTATGTTTCTTTGTTGATTGATTTTGTCTGGTTGACCTGTATGTGAGAGTGGCGTATTAAAGTCCCCCTTTATGATAGTATTCATGTCTGTCTGTCCTTTTATTTAGATAGTGTTTTGTTCAGTTGGATGTACCATTGTTTGCTGCATATATAATTGTTATTTTGTTTTGGTGAATTGTTCCCTTTACCATATGTAGTGACCTTCTTTGATTATTCTGACCAAGTTTGATTTGACATCAACTTTGTTAGATGAAACTATAGATATTCCTGCTTGCTTTAATGTGTACATATCTGCTGTCTTGAACCTTCAGTAGTATATACATGACTGTCCCATCAGGTGGCCTGTACTATGGGAGGTACAGATGGCTAATCACTTTAATTGGTCTTTTTTATTAATAAAATCAATAAAAAGCCACCCAAAAGGACAGTCATGCATGTACCACTTGTGGTTCAAGCTGCCCAGCAAAAAGACGTATGAATTACAGCCTTGTAGTAAACATGTAAAGGCTGCAGCTGCTTAGAGTATCATTTTCTTGCATTTCCAGCTTGTACTGTATGTACAAGTAAAGTGTGTCTCTTGCAGGCATTCATATAGATGGGTCTTGTTTTCGATCCAGTCTGCCGGTCTGTGCCTTTTTTTTGAGAAGGAACATTATTTACCTTAAGTGTTGTTAATATTGAAAAGTGTATACTAAATCTTGTCATTTTTGTTGTTTTTTACGATGTTTGATTCATTGTTTTTCTTATTTGTTTAACTACTCTTTCAGTGGGATTTATTCTTTCCCTTGAACGTGTGGTTGTGATTTACTTCCTCTGTGTTTAAGATTGTCCTGATTTTTTTTTTGCAGTTCTGGCTTAGTTGTGAATTTCTTTAGTTTTTACTTGGCATCTTTATTTCTCCTTTTTTTATTTTATTTTATTCTTTTTACTTTAAAATTTTTGTTATTTTATTAAATTTTTATTAATACGTTTGTAGTACATTATGTTGCAGGAAATTGGTACATACATATACATAACGCATCTCAATTCTTTTTTTTCCCTTCCCCTCCACCCTCCTTGTAAAATTTTTTTCTGTCTTCTTCCCCAGCATCAGATTTATTTTATAAGTCTCTATCAAGTCTCAAACACAGATTAGCAGCCAGACTAACAGGCCAAAAAACATGCAAAACATGTGAGACAATTATATTACATCAAGGTACACATTTAGATATATTAGCCATGCTGGATCATGGTAACTTTTTTCTGTCTCTTTTTATTCCTATTGTCCATCTTTTATCTTACACTTTATTTATATATTGGGTTTCTTGTATAAGAGAAATGGTGCAATATTTAAGCTTGTGTGTCTTGATTTACTTTGCTTAACATTATGATGTCAACAAGCACCCAACTTCCTACAAATATCTCAAGTTTATCCTTTATGGCAGAATAGTACTCCCTTGTGTATAAATACCACATTTTCTTAGAAGGAATTCCATTTCTTAGAAATGGTCTAGTTTTAGTTTTTTGAGGAATCTCCATATTGATTTCCGTGGTAGTTGTACCAGTTTACATTCCCACCAACAATGAAAAAGGTTCCTTTTCCCCAGCCTCTTCAGCATATGTTATTGGTCGATTTCTACATGATGGCCATTCTTTCTGGAGTGACATGGAATCTCATTGTTCTTTTAATTTGTATTGTTCAAATGGCCAGAGATGTTGAATATTTTTATCATGTATTTCATTGACTACTTCGTCAGAGAACTGTCTATTCATTTCAGATGCCCATTTTTTGGTTAAGTCTCTTATTTGGGGGAGTTTATTTTTAGTTCTTTATATATTCTATATATTAATTCTTTGAGAAGTAGGTGGCAAAAATTTTTACCCATTCTACAGATTTCCTCTTCACTGTGTTGGTGGTTTTCTTTGCTGTGCAGAAGCTTTTTAATTTGATATGATCCCATTTGTTGAATCTTGGTATTATTTCTTGTTGTCAACTGGGGTTCTGTTCAGAAAGTCTTTGTCTATGCCTATGTCTTCAATAGTTTACCTATTATGTCTTCTAGCATATTGTTTCTATTTTAATAGCTAGATCTTTAATCCATTTTGATTTTAGTTTAGTGCATTGTGAGAGATACGGGTCTGTGTTCAGTCTTCGTCATGTGAATAGGAAGTTTTCCCAACACCATTTGGTAAAGAGGGTGTCTTCCCTTCTGTGAAAGCATTTGACTCCTTTGTCAAATATAAGGTAGTCAAATGTGCCTGGCATTGTTTCTGCATCCTCTGTTCTGTTCCATTGATCCACAAGTCTGTTTTTCTTGCCAATACCATACTGTTTTTATTACTGTAGCTTTTCAGTATTACTTGAAGTCCAAAACTGTGATGCCTCCTGCCTTTCCCTTGTTGTTCAGAATTGCTTTTGCTATTCTACGTCTCTTCTGGTTCCATATGAATTTTAGGATTGCTTCTTCCTTATGTAAGGAATGTTAATGGTATTTTGATTGGGATTACATTAAATCTATGTAATAGTTCTGGAAGTATGACCATTTTGACTATATTGGTTCTGTCTCTCCAGGAACAGGGGATACCTCTCCATTTTCTGATGTCCTTTTCTATCTCCTTTTTCAGAATACTGTAGTTTTCATTGTAGAGTCTTTCATTTCCTTCATTAGGTTTTCTTGATGCTATTGTGGAAGTATTGTTTCCCTAATTTTTTTCTCCATGAGGTTTTTATTGGTATACAGTAAGGAACAATATTGATTTTTGAGTGTTGACTTTGTACCATACTACACTACTGAATTTGGTTATTAATTCTAGGAGTCTTTTGATGGAGGCTTTGGGGTTTTCTGTGTAGATCATGTTGTCTGCAAAAAATGATAATTTAACTTCCTTTCCTATCCATATCCTTTTATTTCTTTCTCTTTTCTGATTGCTGTAGGTAATGTTTTGAAAACTGTATTGAACCAGAGTGGTAATTGTGGACATCCTTTTCTTGATCCTGATTTCAGAAGGAAAACTTTAAATTGTCCGTTGGTTTGTTTTAGATGGCTTATATCAGACTGAGATAAAGACCTATACCTATTTCCTTCAGGATTTTTATCATGTTGGATTTTGTCAAATGGTTTTTGTGCATCTGTTGATGATCATGTGATTTTTGTCCTTGCTTCTATTTATATGGTGTATTACATCTATTGATTTGCATATGTTAAACTATCCCTGCAATCCTGGAATGAATCATACTTGGTCACAATGTACTGTATGATCTGATGATTTGCTGCATTCGGCTTGCCAATTATTTTTTTCTTTTTCTTTCTTTTTTTTTCCTTTTCTTTTTTTCTTGAGAGGAATTAGGGCTTATTAAGCAGAATGAAACAAGTGCACACCAGAGAAAATAACGTGGCCCCTCAAGAGATAGATGTATTAATTGTCTAGAGCTAGGTACATCAATGTGTTTTGAGGCTGTTTGGCAGTATCTTATGGAGGATTTTTTTTAATCTATGTTCATTAAAGAGATTGGCTTGTAGTTTTCTTTTTTTGGTTGGGTCCTTTTCTGGTTTTTGAATCAAGGTAATACTTGTTTTGAGGAATGACTTTGGGAGTACTGTTTCCCTTTTAATTTCATTAAAGAATTTGAAGTGTATTGGGATTAGATCTTCTCTAATAAAGTTCCTGTAAAATTCAGCAATGAATTTTCAGAACCTGGGCTTTTTGTAGTTGTTTTTGTTGTTGTTGTTATTGTTACTTCTTCAACTTCATTGACCGATATTGGATTATTTGGGATTTTTCTATCTTGGTTTAGCTTTGGTAGTTCATATGTGTCTAGGAATCTATATATTTCTGCTGAATTTTCCATTTTATTAGGGTACAGGTTCTCCAAGTAGTTACCATTTTGCCTTTTTCATTTCTAATTGCATGATTTTGGGACTTTTCTTATTTTGGTGAGATTAGTTGTTTGTTTGCTTTATTCTTTCAGAGAGCCAGCTCTTCGATTCATTGGTTCTTTGTATTTTTAAAGTCTCAATTTCATTAATTTCTACTGTGTTCTTTATAATTTTCTTCCTCATACTACTGTTGGATTTGGATTGTGCTTGTTTTTCTGGGACCTTGAGGTGCATCATTAAGTTATTCATTTGAGCTCATTCTGTTTTCTGCTGTGGGCATTCACCGTTAATAAGCATCCCGCATCGGTTCTGGCATGTTGTACTGGCATTATCATTTGATTGTAGGAACAGTCTGACTTCTTCCTTAATTTATTCTGTAACCCATTGATTATTCAAGAAAGTTTTGTTTAATTTCCATATATTTTCATAATTTCTCTGGTTCCTTTTGCAATTGATTTGTAGTTTCATGTACTATGATCTAATATGCATGGAATAATTTCAGTTATTTTGCATTTACGTAAGCATGCTTTATGGGCTACCAAGTGGCCTGTTTTGGAGAAAGTCCCATGTGCTTCCAAGAAGAATATGTACTTTGTTGTTAGAGGGAACACTCTGTAGGTATATACAGCGGTGCCTTGGGTCACGAACTTAATTTGTTCCACGATTTTGGAAAAGATGGCCATGTTGTGTCTGTGCTAGAAAGATGGTCGTCGTGATGTTTGTCACATTACGTAGAGTTTGCAAACAAGACCAAAATTTTGCCGAACACTTTTGTTTGTGAACCAAATTGTTCACAAACAAAGGCATTCATGAACCAAAGTACCACTGTATTGTCTATTTGTTTGACGGTTTGGTTGAACTCTGATATTTCTTTGTTGGGTTTTTTTTTTTTTTTTTTTTGTCTAGTTGCTTTGTCTATTTGTGACCATGGAGTCTTGAGGTCTCTAATTACAATCGTATTGGTGTTTATCTGATTTTTCATGCACATTTGTTTTTGCTTTGTGAAGTTAGGCGCACCAATGTTTGCTGTTGCATAATCATTCTCTCTTCCTATTGAATTGTTCCCTTGACCAGTGTCTCTTCTGATGAGTTTTCTTTGTCTCTTCTGATGAGTTTTGGGTTGAAATCCCTTTTGTCTGAAATTACGATAGTTACTCCTGCTTTTTTGCAGGTTCCCATTGTATTGTTTTCCATCCTTTTGTTTTTCTTATATCTTAGCCCAAGCCATCATCATCCAAAGGCTCCACCCCAATCATCCTTGCTTTCTCTCCCAAGGTATGTTTATTAGAGGGAGTGGGCAGAATTTTGTCACTCACTTTTTTTTTTTTTTTTTTGTGGGTACCATGGGTCGACCTCAGGACATGGTGCACCAGCAGGCGCCATGTCTCTGAGCGATATCACCGGCCCTTTTTTCGTATATGGGTACTGGCAATCAAACTAAGGACCTCGCGCTTGCCAGGCAGGCACTTATGCTGCTGAGCCATCTCACTGACTCTGTCACTCACTTTTTAAAATGAAGTGTAATGGACAGGTGCTCATTACATATTGTTTAGATGAATATCCCTTAGTATACTTCCTCTTTAAAAACGGTGGTTAGTTGGTAGCTGGGTATGTTGGCATGTGGGTAGTCCCTAGCTACTGGGGAGGTTAAGGCAGGAGGATCACTCAAGTCCAGGAAATTGAGGCCAGACTAGTAAGACCCTGTTCCAGGAAAAAAAAAAAAAAAGGTAGTTTTTAGTAGGTCAGCATTTATTTTCACTCTTCTGTCACCAGATCATTTCCTACCAAACATCTTATAATATGTAATATTTTAATGGAATTTTTGGTTCCTATTTTGTAGGATTTTCTTTATTATATTTTTGGTTATTTTGGGGCACTTGGGAGAGGGAGGAAATCAAATAGTTTAAATTACTATCTTGATGAAGGAAACTCTTTGAATTACTTTAATACTCTTAAATTTTTTCTTATTTAAGACTTAGATATTGGTCAAGTCTTATGAGATAAATAGTACAGTAATTTAAGTAGCACATTTAAAACCAATAATCCTTGTTGTTGGGGGTGGAGATTGGACTGTAATAAAAACAGCATTAACCTAATAGGTGGGAGGATTTAAATTACAATAAAATTTCTCTTTCCTTTTTTCATGCTACCTGAAATGTTTGTAATGGATTGTACCTTTTTTGACCACAGGAGGGATCCTAGTATAAGTTGCTATCAGGTATCATCTTTGCTTCTACATGCTTACAGGTTGCACATAGTTGAAAACCAAGTAGATTTTCTAGACAAAATTGAAATTTGAAGGCAAAGTACAAACCCTAAACTGACTAAAATATACAAACTCCCCTCATACTGTTTGTCAGCAGTCCCCAACCATTTTGGTGTTAGGGACTGTTTCATGGAACACAATTTTTCAGTGGCCTCGGGCTAGAGTGGCAATGGTGGAAGTCTGGATGATTCAAAGGACCATGGGACTTAGATTCCTGGCGTGCCCAGTTCACAGTAGGGTTCAAGGTCTTATGAAAATCTAATGTGGCCACTGATTTGACAGGAAGCAGAACTCAGGCAGTAATGGCAGCACTAGGAAATAGCTGCAAATAGAGGTGAAGTTTGACTTGCTCACCTCCAGCTGTGTGGCCCATTTCCTAATAGTCCATTGACTAATCTGGGTGCCTGTTATGTACTATAAATTACATATAAAAAATACTGACGTTCAACATTAAATGGTTACCAAACTTAAAAGCTAAGTGGATTTCTAAATAAGGTGGTCTCTTTTGTTAGTGTTGTTTTGTAATTTTTATTTTTGTCCAGCAAAAATGTTCCCAGTGGCACATTTAAGCTCTTATATTTTAAGCCAGAACTAGTGATAACTGACATGATCTTAACAGTAATGCAGAATTGGTATCAAAGATGAAACAGAACATAAGCAATAGTAATATTGAAAGAGTTTCTGCTAGGCATCAAGCCTTTTGATACTTAGGAACAAAGTACTTAATGGTCTCTGTATAATGCATTTTCAAGCTTCAAGTGAACCATAATTAGTCCTTGGGGCATAAGACTAATTTTGTCATCAAGGCAGAGAAATATGGGTCTGTCAGACCCATGTTTATTCTTTAGAATATTTCTATTGATGAATTATTAGTTTTAATTTTGAGTTTTATTATATTAAACAATGCGCTTAACGGGAAGAAAATCACAATAATAAAGTATTGAGTGTTTAATATTTAGTGAGCATTTATAAAAAAGCATCAAAATTTTCAACATTGACTGGTTTTTGATGTACAGAGTCTAAAAATTAAATTCAGAAATAAATTCGTATATGAACTACAATGAAAATACCAATAGCATTCTACAAAAAAAATATTCTTTACTTCAACTATCACACCTAAGGCAGTCTGCACACATGACAACAGCACGTTCCATGCACATGTATCACTTACACTGACAGCACCTGTCTTTTGTCTTCCTGGCCTTTTTGTAGGACATACTTGACATCTCAGTGGTCTTGTTTTGTCAGGAAGTTCTGATTATATTGTACAGTGTGTAGTTAACGGGAACATAAAATATCAGTAAAATAAATTATTAAATCCTTAATATATATTATGCATTTAAAATAGACATCAAGGGCCGGTGAGATAGCTCAGCGGCATAAGTGCCTGCTTGGCAAGCTCAAGGTCCTGAGTTCAACTGCTGCTACCCACATAAAGAGGAAAAAAAGGGCCGGTGATATCACTCAGTGGCACAGGGGCCTGCTCGCAAGCGTGAGGTCCTGAGTTCGACCCCTGGTACCCACAAAAAATATAAATAAACAAAATAAAAATAAAATAGACATCAACATTTTCACATCAGCTGTGTGCTTGCTTACAAAACCTAAAAGATAACATCAGAAATAAATTCCTATATGAACTACAATGAAAATACCAATAGAAATCTACTACAAGGGCCGGTGAGATGGCTCAGCGGCATAAGCGCCTGCCTGGCAAGTGCGAGGTTCTGAGTTCGACTCCCAGTACCCACGTACGAAAAAAGGGCCAGTGATATCGCTCAGCGGCACGGGCGCCTGCTGGTGTGTGAGGTCCTGAGGTCGACCCCCGGTACCCACAAAAAAAAAAAAAAAAAAAAAATCTACTACAAAAATAAGCTGTGCTTCAACTCTTATATCCCAGGCAGTCTTCACACGTGACAATTGCATGTTCCATGCACATGTCTCACTTACACTGATAGCATGTGTTTTGTTTTCCTGTACTCTCTTGTAGGGCACAGTTGACATCTTTTTGTTTTCCTGTTGTTGTAGTAGGTCTTTGTGATGCTGTGCCTGCCTGTTCACCTGTCAGCTCACCAGTGTGTTCTAAATTTTTTTGCGTAGTTGCTAGGGAAGAAACATTTTGTTTTACCCCTGCTGTAAATGATCTCTTATGAGCTCCAGTCCCAGTCCTCTTAAGAAAATTTCTCCATGATATTTTGCACTTGTTATTTTCTTTATAAACTATCAAACTATTTATGCCACACATATTTAGGATTGAGTAAAACACAACCATTCTCCAATGCTTTGTGTTTCAAGTGACATCATAACTGCATAACTCATCAAAAGCATCTATTCCACCTTCGGTTTTGTTTTTATTTTTATTTTTGTGGGTACCGGGGGTCGACCTCAGGACCTCACGTGCCAGCAGGCACCCGTGCCACTGGGCGATATCACCAGCCCTTTTTTCGTATGTGGGTTCCGGGAGTCGAACTCGGGCCCTTGCTCTTGCCAGGCACGTGCTTACACCGCTGAGCCATCTTACTGGCCCCACCTTCAGTTTTGTTGTTGAAAGTTTCCATCTCAGGCTTCTGTTTTGTCGAGGTTTCCCTATCAATATTTCCATCGTGGTGTTTTGAGATTGCAAAATTTCATTTGGAATTTCTACTTTGTTCCTGTGTACAGTTCCTGCGCTGGTCAACTTGTGCTCTGTTAGCAAATGTAACATCAATTGGAAACCTGTAAACCAATTGTCGAATGTCACATTCTGATTAGTTTGGGAGATGGGAGCAATAAGTCTATTCACAACATCATTTGGTTTCTTACTATGTGAGTAAGGACTTGATGGCTGAGTTCCAGGATAAATGTTTAAATCAAAAGCATAATAAGTCTTTGCATCTACAAGGGCATAAATTTTATGCCATATTTTGACCCATCACTTTTCCATAAGTCTTTTACGTTCACCATAAGAAATCTGTATTAAGTACGGCAGACCTATGAATGCTTTCAGTTCAGCTAGTGAGGTGTCATAATAAATATATTTTTTAATATGGCTCTTGGTGCCTACAGAACATTTTACTTGCATTTCAGCCTCTGTGTATTCACAGCATCTTGTAGCATATCCTCTGTTACAATTTTCAACATCGAATGGCAGTGTTGACATTCTGTCCAATACATTTCACCCCTGCTGAGACACTCACTATATGTTCAGACCCAGTTCTAATATTGGATTGTTCCATTTGCTTGTGTGGCCATTTTGCAACATTTTGACTAGTCAAATATATACTCACATTGCTGTTTTCTTCATCATCTGAATCAAGGAGGTCTGCATTCCCTGTGTCTGTGTCAGTCAATTGTTGCTCCATTTCACTGTCACAGGAACTTTGGCTCACATGGCCACTGTCGAGGTCATCAACATCATCATCATCCTCCACCCACACCACTCTTCTGTTATGAAAGCATGTATTTTACCATAATGGATCATCTTCATCATCCATGCATGAGTAATCTGATGATTCACTTTTGACCTCCTCTAAAACTTGCAAATCTGATTTTTTGTGTGCCATTGTACTGAATTGGGATACTTCTACCAAAAAAATCAAAAGAAAACTTCTTTTTAACAAATCCTGGAGTGGTGTGGGTCTGTTGAACCCTCTGTGATGCTCAGGTAAACATACACAAAATCAGTTAGATGGAGCATAAAGGTGGGTCCAAATCCCATTTTGGCCACTTTTGCACACATGCACAGTCTTTGTCATTCATCATACCAAGTGGGTAAACACATAGGTTGCTTCCTGTATCCCTCAGGGAAAGGTACTGAGACACACAGCCAGCCATTATAATGCTGAAGTACAAATTTACAGAAGAAAAGTAAGGGATAGGTCCACTGGACCCAGGCTTATGCCCCAAGGAAACCAAAGCTGTTGTGTTTTATTGCATAGCATTTTGACTCCTGAGTTACATAGTATTGTAATAAGATTTGAACTGTTGAATTTCCTACTTCTTCACCACACCCAGCTAGCCATATTTTCTTAATATTAGGAATACATAGTCTGGCAGAGGAGTTTGTGCTGTTCCCAATATAAGAAACATGGAAAATATCATTTAGACCCTAAAATATTAGACTTTTTAGAACATATAGATAATTATATGGAAAGTCAAAAGATGTTTAAAGATGACATTGTCCCATAAAATGAGGTTTCATGGGCCAGTGAGATGGCTCAGTGGCTTAAGCGCCTGCCCGGCAAGCGCGAGGACCCGAGTTCGACTCCCGGAACCCACATACGAAAAAGGGGCCGGTGATATCGCTCAGCGGCACAGGCACCTGCTGGCGCGCAAGGTCCTGAGGTCGACACCCTGGTACCCACAAAAAAAAAAAAAAAGAGGTTTCATGATGTATATGCGTGGACATGCGTACTAAATAATCTTCCTAATTTAAAAATATTTGACATTATCAGAAATGGGAACTCCATTTCATTGAACTTTCTAGATTTCATATTTTTGATGAAATTTTTTTTTTTTTTTTTTTTTTTTTTTTTTTTTGTGGGTACCGGGGGGACGACCTCAGGACCTCACGCGCCAACAGGCACCCGTGCCGCTGAGCGATATCACCGGCCCCTTTTTCGTATGTGGGTTCCGGGAGTCGAACTCGGGCCTTCGCGCTTGCAAGGCAGGCGCTTAAGCCGCTGAGCCGTCTCACCGGCCCATTTTGATGAAATTTTTTAATATGCTGAAATATATTAAATAAAATAAATACATTAAACAATTTCATGCCTTCTTAAATAGAATATTCTTAGTATAACTCTTGACATGATTTGGGACCGTCATGATTATTAATAGTTGCTCTGTATTGCAGAATTGCCCTCAAAGATTTTTGACACACTGGTGCCTGTTTTGTCCTTAAGCTGGGTAACTTTGACCAGCTATGCTTTTTGGATTTTGTGTCCACCCCCTTTTTTCTTGGGGTGGAATTCACATAAAATAGGGCTTTTTTTTTTTTTTTTTTTGGTGGCTCTAAATCTTTATTTACTACAGTTGGTATGGATTCCTTCAGTAGGAACTCAAATTCACTCATCTTTAAGGAAATCCTGTGCTAGTACCCATTCTAGTTTTCTTTTTTTATTTTTATTTTTTGATTGGGCATTTTAAAGTGTACACTTTAGTGTCATTTACTACATTTACAATATAAAATTGAAATAACAGTCAATTCTGCATGAAAGAATGTTCAGGACTTGCCTGTGAAGAATGGACATGTACTTTAGTGAGTGAACTTTCTGGCATCTCTTTTTGGCTGCCACACATCTTGCTTAATTATTTTTCTTTTCCTGCCTCCCACAGCATCCATCACAATTCACATTAACTTATTAGGCATTTATTTCTTGTGTTAGTCGATTGTTTCAAAAGCCCATTTTTCCACTAGCTATCAGACTTGGAGATTTTTTTTTTTTTTTTTTTTTTAGTTTAAATTGTTTAGATATTTTGAAGTAAAATTGATAGTATTTAGAAATACAATATTTATCGATGGCCATACCATCCACCTGATGTTACTTAATCTCAGAAGCTAAGCAGGACCAGGTCTTGTTAGTTCTTGGATAGGAGCAATATCAAAATAGAATTTTGGAGCATTACACAAATACGTTTTTAAACATGTGGTACTGCTATAAGAAGCACTTTGCCTTTTGTAATGAAACCCATGATAATCATCTCTTGTTTATGTAGTAATAGAAAAGCTTGGGTATGGTAATCCAGAATGTCCCCTACATCCTATACTGGAAAATGCAAAACAACCATTATTAGCTGTGTTTAAAAAAGTTTCACATGCTTGAACCTTACTTTCAGTTTCTGGTATGGTGAAAGTTCCATAGATGGGAAATCACTGTAGGGAATATTCTCTATTGGTGTAGAGTATCTACCAAGTATCACTGAACTTTTTTCTAGCAATTCATTGTTTCTCTTTTGAAGAAGTTTTTGTATATAGTTCTGTAGGAAATTTATTTAAGTAAAATTTTAACATTTCACTGTATTAAGTATGATATGTAAAAATAATCAGGTAGTACCATTTTAATACAGTATATGCTGTCAGTTTAGCATGTGTATGAATGTGTTTTTGTAGACCCAGCCCAAAGTTTTAAGTTTGAGAAATACTAAAAGGACCTCTTAATATGTAAAGCAATTTAATTTTTAATTATATTCCCTCAAAGGATTTCTAAAATAGTAAAATTCCTAGGCGTTTGTGTATATATATATATATATATTTTTTTTTTTTCTTGTTTTGTTTTGTTTTTTTGTGGGTACTGGAGGTCAACCTCAGGACCTCGCGCACCAGCAGGCACCCGTGCCGCTCAGCAATATCACCGGCTCTTTTTTGTATGTGGGTTCCAGGAGTTGAACTTGGGCCCTCGCACTTGCCAGGCAGGAGCTTACGCTGCTGAGCCATCTCACCGGCCCAGGTGTTTGTATATTAATTGAAATTTAAAGGTGAGACTTTACTTTGGACATGAGTGGAGCTTAGTGTTATTTACACTTTCTTTGGCTTATGTAATTTTTTTTTTTTTTTTTTTTTTTTTGTGGGTACCGAGGGTCGACCTCAGGACCTCGCGCACCAGTAGGCGACCGTGCCACTGAGTGATATCACCGGCCCTTTTTCTGTATGTGGGTTCTAGGAGTCGAACTCAGGACCTCGCGCTTGCCAGGCAGGCGCTTACGCCACTGAGCCATCTCACCGGCCCTGGCTTATCTAATTTTATGTAAAATTTATATGTATATATACATATATATAAATATTTAAGAGTACAAAAATTTAAAAATTTCTAATATAGAGTTTGATATTTGTAATAGTGAAACTTTAGTACTCAGATTTTAATCTCAGCTGTGTATTGTCACGTCCCATACGTGGTAATCGCATATAGTATTAATGGTAGCTGTGATTCATACAGTATTTCACAAGTTACTTTTATGTGTGTTTTCTCATTTAATCTTCAGAACAACCTTGTGAAAGAGGAAGGGAAAGGGAAATAGTAATTTTTTTCCTTCCCTTTTACAGATGAAGAAATTAAAAGTGGAGCTAGGGATATTTAAAAAAAGGAAAGAAAAGGAAGGAAAAGAGAAAAGGGGAAAGAAAGAGAAGAAAGAAAACCATGAGAGCAAATGCTTTAGTAAATAGAGCTGGGTAGAGATAGGGTTTTGTTACTTCCATCTGTCTGAGTTCTAGGGACAGTAAACAAACAAACAAAACCAACCAAATAGCCAAAATGGTAGGAAACCAGTGAGGTTAGGTGGACTTTGTTACTAAGAGAGTTGTGCTATTTCTTTTCATTTCTTCCTGTTTGTTTTAACCAGTTAGTAATGATAACTTGGGGCAGTAGAAAATGTCTTTTTGTTGTTTGTATTTAATGAATGAAGCTTTTGTTCATCTAGTCATTATTGTGTTAGGTGAATGGAGCTTTTAGCTATGATCAAGTAAGGAAATGAAAAAATTAGTTACTGGTGCATAGATAAGCCACATTATATAACTGGAGCTTAAGTTTTTAGGATTTTCTTGCCTAGACTTTTAAATGCATACAGCCAGGTGCAATGATGCATGTATGTAGCCCTGTTACTCAGGATGCTGATGCAGGAGAATCCCTTTAAAAGCTTGGCAGTTCAAGGCTACCCTGGGCAACCTTGTCTCAATCAATCAATTGATCAATCAATAAATAAATGGATTGTTAAAACTCTGGTTTTTAAAAAAATTTGTAAAGAAGTTTATTCGACTCACAGTTTCTTTTTTTTCTTCTTCCTTTTATTAGTACAGTGGTAGCTCAGTTTATAAACACGTTTGTTTGCAAACAGTTTGGTTCACTGAAAAAAACATTTGGCAAAATTTTGTTTTTGTTTGCACACACTACATTGGGTGACAAACATGACCATGGCCATCTTTCCCACACAAACACAAATGTGGCCATCTTTTCCAAAATCATGGAACAAATTAAGTTCATGAACCGAGGTACCACTGTATATGTTTGTGATACATAATGAATACATTTACTCTGGGAAATTGGTACATACACATACCACATCTTGATCCTTTTTACTTTCCTTTTCCCTCTCCTCCCTCCCATATCTCCTCATCCCCAGATCCCCTTCCCTTCTCCATAAAGTCTATCTCTCTGTTTCCTATCATCTGTCTTTTATTTTCCTTCTAGCTTATTTATTCTTTGGGTTTCTCATATAAGAGAAACCGTGCAATATTTAACAATTTATGTCTAATTTATTTCCCTTAGCATTATGGTCTCAGGGTGTGTCTATTTTCCTACAAATGACTCAAATGTGTCCTTCTTTATGGCTGAGTAGTACTCCGTTGTGCATAAATATCCATTCATCTGTTGATGGACGTAGATAGGCTGCTTTCAAGATTTAGCTATTAAAACCCTCTTTCAAAATTGTCATATCGCCTTAATATAAAATACAGCTTAATATAAAATAGAGCTTGAAGGTATTTACCAAAGGGTACTTTTGGTTTCTTAGATGAGGAAACTGAGGTACAAAGAAGTTGAAGCTTTCCCAATGTCACATACAGAATTGTAACAAGAGCTTGCATTTCCAGACTTACAGATTAGTAGTAGTTTTTTTTTTTTTTTAACTTTCAGCTATTACTTGTTGGTGAGGTGCTCTTGCCGTACTGAAAAACAGATCTTTTTTATCTTTAATATATGTGTTTGGTTAACATTGCTACTTTTTGTCAAAATAAACTTAAAAAATACAAAGTTGATTTTTAATTTTGTGATGAAAATTTCAATTCTTTGTTTAATTTTAGGTGAATTGACCTGTGCAAAATCCTGGTTATCTTGAAGATGTCTCAGCAGAATATTGCTTCCTGTTTAAATTACAAATAACATCGAGAGTTTTCAGAGCAAAAGAAACTGGGATTTTTAAATCATGCCATCTGAACAGAACAAGTTATTTTGTGATGAAAAAGAAACTACTTTAAAAATAGAATATGATATGAAAAATCTGATAGTTGATACTATCAGGTCAGTACCTAAACCAAAAATTTCAGAAAGTAGTTTTCATTATGAACTAAAAAATGCGAAAATTGACTTGCTGAAGGTAAATATTCCAAATGAAGTCCTAATAAAACATGAAGGTAACAAATACGGAGAATTATTTTGTAGCAAA
This sequence comes from Erethizon dorsatum, assembly GCA_028451465.1. Lineage (NCBI taxonomy): Eukaryota > Metazoa > Chordata > Mammalia > Rodentia > Erethizontidae > Erethizon > Erethizon dorsatum. The sequence goes on along the minus strand of CM051822.1, from coordinate 121,248,602 downwards.
CCACAGACTGCAAGAAAATCTGTCAGTATAAAGACTGTCAGCTGTGTAGAAGAATGTACATTGCTTCAGAAGTCTGGGAGAGCAGAAGAAGAGGGTATAAAAATGTCTGCAAAAATACTCAATTTCAGCTGTTTAAAATGTGGAGATAGCACTCGGTATAGCCCAAATGATTTGCAGAAACACTTTGAAATGTGGCACCATGGTGAATTACCTTCATATCCTTGTGAAATGTGCAGTTTTTCAGCAAATGATTTCCAGATATTTAAACAACACCGTCAAACCCACAGAAGCACTTTAGTAAAATGTGACATTTGTAACAGTGAGTGTGTATATACTTTATTGGACTTGACAAAACATTTCATCTCCACACACTGTGTTAATGGTAATTTCCAATGTGAAAAGTGCATATTCTCCACCCAGGATGTTGGCACATTTGTTCAGCACATTCACAGACATAATGAAGTTCATTACAAATGTAGTAAGTGCCGTCACGTATGTTTTACCAAAGGAGAGCTTCAGAAGCATCATCTTCATGTTCATTCTGGTACTGTTCCTTTCACTTGTCAATATTGTAGCTACAGTGCCACCAGGAAAGACCATCTTGTAAGACATGTTATAACTTTTCACAAAGAACACTTATATGCAAAAGAAAAACTGGAGAAAGATAAATATGAAAAGAGGATGGCAAAGACTTCAGCAGGACTTAAGCTAATACTGAAAAGATATAAAATAGGTGCATCAAGGAAGGCATTCTGGATACGTAAGAAAGTTAACAGTGGAAGTGACAGAAGAATCAACAAAAACACTCAAGTGCTTAATTTAATAAACAATACACATGTTAAATCTGAAGACCAGAGCCATCTTGGTCAAGAGCATTTAAATGAAAAAAGTGAGAGACTACAGTGTGAGAATAGTGATATACCCACAGAGTCAGAGTCAGAAAAGCCAATCTTTTTAGACAGTGGACAGTGTAATAGAGCTGATGAGGGATCAAATTCTACTTCAGATTTCTCTAAGACTGCTCTACAAGGACCTACAGTGTTAACAGTGAAAAATAATAAAATAACAATTCCTGCTAACTACAGTGCTAAGTTTATGGGCTTCAGGATGGTGGATGGAAGACAGCATATTGTAATAAAATTGTTGCCTACCAATAAGCAGAATTTATATTTACCAGCCTCACCGTCAGATGCTGCAAAGGACAGTACTGCTAATTTGCAGCCACAGACTTCAGATACCACTGGATTTTTAACAGGAGTGACAACTGATTTAAATGATACAGTTTACATGAAAACAACTCCATTTTCATGTTCATCTCCTATACTTTTGGGGAAAATAATTTCAGAAAAAGAAATGGCTTTGATATCTGAAAGGAATAATATGCTTCAAACAGTGGATTATAATAAAACTGTGTCATCTTTGCCAGCATCGTCAGAACTGGTTACCACATCAGTGAGTTTGACCACAAAAGTTGAAGCAAGAGATATTGTTGACTTGTGGGGAAATCATATCACTCAGCATCATCCTGAGGTATTGAATACCATCAATAAAAGTCCAGATAAAGTCAGCCATACTACCAAACCAAATGTACACAACAGTGGAGATATGCATAACTATTGCATTAATTATGTCAACTCTGAGATACGTGTTGACTCCTCCAGCCAAGGATCATTACCTTTCCATAATTATTCAAAAGTGAATAACTTTAATAAACGTCGTAGGCTTTCAGGAACACCATTGTGTGAAAGCTTTCAGAGAGAATCATCATCAAGCAAAACAGCTGCTCAACAACCAATTAGTGAGACAGTTTTATCACTAGTGAGGAAGGAGAGCTCAAACCCAGATAGCCTGTTAGCATCTGTCAGCCTTTTAAATGATAAAGATGGAACTTTAAAAATGAAAGCTGAAATGGAAGAGCAGTGTGTTTTAGAAAAAGGACAAAATGCTGATGGACAAAACCTCTACACTAATGAAAACCAAAATTTAGAGAGTGTGATGGAAAAACCAAAATGGAATGACTTTTCTAATGTTGATTCATTTATGCCTAGGATCACATCTGTTTTCTCTCTCCAGAGCCCACAGGCATCAGAATTTTTGCCACCTGAAGTAAATAAATTACTTCAGGAGGAATTAAAACCAAAATATGTAAAACAAGACTCTAAAATTCCAAATAAAAGCCTGACACTTCATTGTGACCAGTTACTTCAAAAACATGATGGAGAAAGAACAGTAGTTGAATCATCAAAAGACATCAAAGTGGAAGGTGTCTTCCCAGCTCCATCTGGCAATGTTAGTGTTAGTACGGCTTCAAATGATCTAAACTTAAAAATTAATGGAAAAGATAAACAAGTGCTATCAGTTTCACAGGACGTGAGAGATTCAGAGAAGACACTTAGAATTTCAGGTATTAGTACGTTACTTAAGACTCAGTCAGATGCAATAATAACACAGCAGCTTGTAAAGGACAAACTACGAGCCACTACACAAAATTCAGGTTCTTTACATAAGCAGAATCCACTTCTAAACTCAGAACAGAAAAAAACTATATTTGTTCAAACTCCAAAAGGTTTTTTTATACCATTGCATGTCAGTAACAACCCTGGATTCCATGTTGTTTCAGGAAGACCACTTCCACTGGTTAATACACAGGGTGTACCTGCTCCTCTTCTTTTAAACAAGAAACCCGGGATTTTTTTGACATTTAATAATAGGAAACCTGAAGGTGGTTCCACTGTCAAAACCGAGAGTACACCAGCTTGTGGAATTAAAACTAAGGAGCCTTGCAACACACCTTTTTTAAAGGTAGAACAAAACGGTAATTGTCTTACACCTGCACTTTGTTCCAGCATTGGCAGTTGTTTGAGCATGAAAAGTAGCTCAGAAAATACATTGCCATTAAAAGGCTCTTATGTTTTTAAAACATCAAGTTCTTCAGCGAAAGCTGTCCCTACTAATGTGTTGTCTGAGCAGCAGGGCACAAAGTTGAATATCTTGGATTCAGTAAAACAGCAGAATGAAAAATTTCCAAAATCTCCTCTTTATACCCTTTTGCCTGATGGCAAACCAGCTGTTTTGTTGAAGTGTGTGATGCCAAATAACACTGAGCTGCTTAAGCCCAAGTTAGTCCAAAATAGTACTTATTATCAAAATATACAGCCAAAGAGACCTGAAGGAACACCACAAAAAATACTGCTGAAAATTTTTAACCCTGTTTTAAATGTTACTGCTGCTAATAATATGCCAGTTAGCAGCTCCATATCCTCGTTTCAGAAAGACAGTGTACCTTCTAATCAGACTATAGAGCAGAAAGAGCCGGAATCTTCTAGAGATGCCTTACCCTTCTTAATAGATGATTTGATGCCAGCAAATGAAATTGTTATAACTTCTACTGCAACATGCCCAGAATCTTCTGAGGAACCAGTATGTATCAGTGACCATTCAGAGGCCAGAGTATTAAGGTGTAAAACAAATTGTACAATTGAGAGAAATTTCAACAGAAGAACTTCCAAAAGAAATTTTTCAAAAATAAAAACTCAGGTAAGAAGCAAAGATTCTGAAACTGCCTTTGTATCTAGAAACAGAAACTGTAAACGAAAGTGTAAGGATAGTTACCAAGAACCTCCAAGAAAAAAATCAACACTGCATAGAAAGTGTAAAGAAAAGGCTAAAGCTGAAGATGGACATGAAACATTTGGATTTAGCCGACCTAGGCTTTCAAAAGATTCAGTCAGAATTTTGCGACTTTTTCCTTTTTGCTCCACGCAGCTTGTGAAATGTCCTAGGAAAAACCAACCTGTTGTGGTTTTGAACCATCCTGATGCAGATACACCAGAAGTAGCAAATGTAATGAAGACTGTCACTAAATTTAATGGACACATAGTTAAGGTTTCATTGTCAAAAAGAACTGTAAATGCTTTACAGGAACCAGTTTGTTATAACCCTTCTAAAACAATTTATGATGATTTTTCCAAGAGGCATAAAACATTTAAACCTATTAGTTCTGTGAAAGAAAGATTTGTGCTAAAACTAACACTCAAAAAGACAAGCAAAAACAATTACCAGATTGTGAAAACTACCTCTGAAAACGTTTTGAAGGCTAGGTTTAACTGTTGGTTTTGTGGTAGAGTATTTGACAATCAGGATGCTTGGGCTGGTCATGGGCAGAAACATTTAATGGAAGCTACTCGGGATTGGAATATGTTAGAATAATTTACCAAAGTTATCAAGGAAAAGTAAAATTAGAAGGAAACAGTGGATTTAGTTAATATGATACGGACATTTTCTACTCAGTTCCTGCAGTGTTTTAAAAGTTGGTTATATTTCCATGGAAGAGCAAAAACTTCATGTGTGGTACTCGAAAATGCCATCATTACATAAGTTTTGAAAAACTAATCAGCACAGATGTATCTTGATTTAATTTCTTAAAGGTGTATTTGTGGGACGTTATGGTTAAAGAAAATTTTGATCAGTTTTTCCAATTTAGTTCCTTAGGGATTCTTAGTACAGGTAATGGTAGACAGCTTCATTCCCACTCTTCCACTAGCCTTATGAATCTGATAAATACAGCTCCTCTGAAGATGGAGAGCTCTTTCACAATGTAACTGAGTGAGTTTCTCATCGCTTGTAAACATACAGAGACCCTGAGTAAAGAAGTTACACTGCTAATTCAGTTCATTTGAAGCATATTAGACTCCTGTGAAAAGCACATTTAACTCACTATAGTTACATCTTAAATAATACTTGAGTTTTGGGCAAATAAATCTTGTTTTCTCTTAAGCTGTGTCCCATGTCAGAGATTAGAACACCCTCCCAAGGCGATTTTCTTTTTCTGAATGGCTGTATTGCAGTAGATGGGCAGCCTCAAGAGAAAAATTATAGTCTTTGTTTAGGTTTAAAATCCAGTTAATAACTTTCAGCATTTTTCAAAATTGGATTATATTTTCCAGTCATACCCTTGCATAGAACTATGCCTATCTGATTCAAATTTTTTTCCTCATAAACCAAACAGGCATCTTTTTTTATGGTTACCATCCATTTTAAAACCATAGAACATAGAAGCACTTCAGAGGGAACGGATTCTCTTGAAAATCAGATTTTTTACACAGATAATTTGAAGCAAGATTAACAAAGTAGATCTCATATTTATGTGTTTAATTACTGTTATTATCTAAACATGTCCAAATTAGGACAAACTTTCTGGCTGTGTGTATATGTGTGTGTGTTTTTTTGTTTGTTTTTAAACAGGGTCTTGCTACATCATCCAGACTGGCCTTGAACGTGCAGTATAGTCCAGGCTGGCCTTGAATTCACTGTCCTCCTGCCTCAGCCTCCTGATTGCTGGGATTACAGGCCACCAAACCCAGCTAGACAGACCACTTTTGTTAGCAACTTTTCAGTATGACTGATAGCCCAAAGCAGATACATACTGATTGTTGGTTTTTGAAAGTGGGAAAGCATTAGCAGTAGACACAGTAGCATTTCATAAAACTTTAGGACAGATTCCTAAGGGACATGTCTGCCAGAGTTTCAAAATGAACATTTTCATGACAGTAGAATCAGTATATTTACACTTTTCACATTGTAGGCTTGCATCAAGTTTTGTTGGATCATTGGATAATAAAGTTCTTATATTACAAAATTATGTACTATATAATTTTTTGTTACATTGTTACTCTAAGTGTTCATGATATTTTCATTAATTGGATGAAAACTTCAGGGCTTTCTGTATATAACAAAGAAATCTGTACATAACTTTTGTACTTTGCTATGTAAATTTTGCACAGAAAAGTTTTCAACAAGAATTTAGTTCTGTGCATGCACTAATAAAACTGGTTGTTTAATTTAAAAGGAATATATGTACAAGACTTTATTCATGTTTATTTTCTTGGTTTTTTTGTCAGATGTACATTTTTTTAAGTAAATTGATTTTTCAGGGATTGAACACTATTAGCAAGTGCCTAAAAAAGATGTGAAAACAGTTTACATATGTCAACTGTAACAGTAGGTCCCAAATGGGCCCATTCCCCTAATAGTTTTATTTTAAAGAAAGCCATACATAGATGCTCCAAGCTATCTTGCTATGCAGATTATACTTGTACTGTTTTTGTGCAGTTTATCTACTTTCTTAGTGAAGTATTTTTTTGTATAAAACCTGTTAAAATTGTGTTTCTTAAATTGAGCCTAAGAATGGAGTTAATTGGAAATATATAGTATATATTAATAATGTATATCATGTTTAAAGAATGGTAATCATTGTTAATTTCATTGTTAATGAACATTTTCTTCAATTAAAGTTATCTTAAATTTGTGTTTATACGAGGAATTTTTTGTGCTAAAATCTGATGGAAATTTTATTCTAATGGGAAATACTTAGATTTCTAAGTTAAGTGTGAGTGCATGTGTGTGTGTGTGGTATTCTTTTTAATGCTAGTAAACTATACAAAATAAAATGTGGGACTTTTTTCTCCAAAAATTATAGATGAAATTTTGTTTGCGAAAGGTCACATTTGCAATAATCTCCCTATGGTTTTGCTGACAAGATAAGCCATAGAGAGTTTTATGCTCTTCAGTACACTAATAGCAATAAAATTGAAAATTTATTGTTGTGGATGCGTCTGTAATCATGAGGTGTTACCTCTTGTGAGTAGAGAAGGGAACTACAGCACTATGAACATACATTTCAGAATAGCTATACCACAAAAATAAATGTAATGTTGGGATATATACTTGTCTTAAAGTTTTAAAAACCATTTAAAATCATGACTCAAGATATTGTAGTAGGAACTTGTGTTTTTGTTAATTTAGGTTATTCTGAAGGAGGCAACCCTACTTAGAGATTCTTAGAGTAGGAAGGAAAAAAAAAAAAAAAACAACCCAAAACCCTCTATCCAGGGCCGGTGAGATGGCTCAGCAGCATAAGCACCTGCCTGGCAAGTGCGAGGTCCTGAGTTCGACTCCCAGTACCCACAAAAAAAAATAAATAAACCCTCTATCCATTCTTTTTTCTTGAATAAAACTGAACTAAAGGGGGTTCTCCAAATTCCATTCACTATATTGAAGTTCTTATTACAAATGAAGAGTTGATTTTAGTTTTATTTTTTTCAATCATTTCCGGGTCAAGAGATTGATTTTTCCTATTTGTCCATTTCTATTCAAGTGGGCCTCTCACTATTTGGCATTTACTTAAAAAATAGTTCACATTTCAGTTTTTGCTAACTATTCAGTAGTACAGATTGAAATTTTTTTTTTGTGGGGTTTTGTTTTGTTTTGTTTTTTGAGACAGGGCCTCGCTATGTACCCCAGACTGGTCTTCAACTCACTATGGAGCCCAGGCTGGCCTCAAACTCATGGCAATCCTTATGCCTCAGCCTCCCGAGTGCTGGGATTACAGGCGTGCACCACCACACCTGGCAGTATCACAAATTGAAATGTTGTAGTTTTTAGTGAAAATGTTATGTTCCATTGAGTCAGTATTTTTAGTAAGGTGTCAAATGGTTATAACTTAGGCTTTATTGGATGTAGAGTCTGTGTCATAACTACCCAAATCTCACAATGCAGACCCAGCCATGGGCAGTACATACATGAATGCCACTGTGTTTTTTTAAAATTAATTTACAAAAACTGAATAGTCTGGATTTGACCCATCAGCCATAGTTTACTGACCTTTGCTTGAATTTCCTCAAGCGTCTTCTCTCTGAGTGGAATTTTCATTACAAAACACTAGTTTGATAGTTTGTGATATACACCATCTGTGTAAATGAGTTATAAAGTATAAAAACTAAGTTGTATGCATGTAAAATTGCCGATGTAGATGTGTTTGTATAAAAATGAGAATAAGTATAATTAAAATAATTGGGGTAAATGTATGCTAAAAGACAATTTATGGAGGGATTAAAATGAGGTAGTTGCGGAAGTTATGTCCAAGTTAGGTAGAAAATAGATTCTAGTTCTTTTAGTCATTTGAAATAGATATTTTTAAAAAGCAACAGGAGTTCTTGGAATAGAGAGAGGAAGTGAGGTGAAAGCACAATATAAATTGCATACAGCTAACTGATTTTTTTAAAAGCAGGTTTTTTTTTTACCACTGACATTTGCTTACTTAAGTTGGGATATACCTATTTGGGGTATTGGCTTTTTTGCCTTAAGGACTCGTTAGGATCCTTATTCTCAGCAGAGTATCATGACTTTATTGGGGAACCTATGTGGCAACTTGCTGGGGGAATTACTTTTTCAGGGCACTGGTTGTTGGTAATTAAGAGTAGCATTAGTTAAAAAAAAAAAAAAAGTAAAATTTTCCTACAGTGTAGAATTGAGATGGTTTATTTTGATGTTCATTGATTTATATGTGCTTCCTTTAAGACCTGTACAGTTGAGAAGAACTTTGGAAGAGGTGTTTGATCTCATAGAGTCACTTTGACAAGGTCTCTGTCTAAAAGGACTTGTATTATCAGTGCCCAAATTTAAGAATATTCTTTCTTTTTTTTTTTTCCGTGGGTACCGGGGGTCGACCTCAGGACCTCGCGTGCCAGCAGGCGCCTGTGCCGCTGAGCGATATCACCGGCCCCTTTTTTGTATGTGGGATCCGGGAGTCGAACTCGGGCCCTCGCGCTTGCCGGGCAGGCGCTTAAGCCGCTGAGCCATCTCACCGGCCCAAGAATATTCTTTCTTTAAAAAGAATATTTACAACAATGTAAGCTTTTGAGTAAATAGCATAGGAAAAAATATAATGTGCATGAATTTTGAAAATCATCATTAAGAAGCAGCTAAGAATATACTAAATGTATATATTCTTAGCAAAGGCATTTTTATTGTTACAAGAATTCTTCCGGAATAATTTAGAGTGTTTAAACCTAAAGTAAGGGTTATGATCAAGTTGCAGCTCTTGAAATGCTTCTTTCAAGTAAGGAGTGAAGGGCCGGTGAGATGGCTCAGCGGCTTAAGCGCCTGCCCGGCAAGCGCGAGGGCCTGAGTTCGACTCCCGGATCCCACATACGAAAAAGCGGCCGGTGATATCGCTCAGCGGCACGGGTGCCTGCTGGCGCGCGAGGTCCTGAGGTCGACCCCCCGGTACCCACAAAAAAAAAAGTAAGGAGTGAAACACTGATGTCTGCTATCATCAGTGTTATGAGTTACTGCTAATGTAAAAGGATAGGGAAACAATGAAAGTTAAATTTAGGGGAGAGAGTAAAATACTATTTGCAGATGCTTGCTTTCAACATCTTGAAAACCCAAAGGAGTACAATGATTGTTAGATTCCTCAAACAATTAAAAGAAGCCGAGTGGGAAACAGTGAAAAAAGACCTATTAATAATAAAAGGCACAAAATAATCTTAAGAGTTATATGAACTTGCCAAAGGAAAAATCATAAAAACCTAACTGGGAGGTAGACTGGAATGTTAAAGATACGCACTTGGTAGATTGCATTTTTCACAGCTTTGTCTTCCTCCTCCTCCTGGCACTCCCTCCTCCCTCAACAGCTGTTCCACTGTGGTGGGGCATTCAGTAAAGAGCCAGTTTCCCATCAATCACTCCCTCCCAACCTCCTTTATAGTTCAGAAGCAGAGAGGTTCTTTTCAGGGGAGGGTTGGAGTAGGTCTCAAAGACTGCCAAGGTACTGCTTATTACAAAGGGCCTGTAGTAGAAGTCTCCAGAGGGAGGGAGGACGATGGAGAGGGAGAGAGAGAGAACTACCAGGAGGTATAGATACATAGGAAAGGGGAGCTGGCTTACATGTTTGTAAAGGCTGAGAAGCTTCATAACAGGTGATCTGCAAGCTGGAGACCCAAGGATGCTGGAAGTATTCCTTAGTCCAAATCCAAAAACTCCAGAACCAGCAAAGCCAGTGATGTATTTCTTTAGTCAAAGGCATGTGAATCCAGGGGACTGTTGGCATTCAAAGGTCAGAGACTCTGAAGTTCTGATATCCAGAGGCAAGAGATGTGCCCTAGTTCCAGAGAGGAAAGAGTAACTGCCATTTTCAGTGCACAGAGGCACACCTGTCTCCAGAAATAATTTGATGACAGTATCCATATGTTACCAGCTTTCAAGGTACTCTTTAATCCAGTCAAGTTGATGCCTAAAAATAGCCATCACAGTGCCCCACTCTATTTGGGACAGACTGGCACATTTAATGCCCCAGAGTATTGCTAGAAACAGAGTATTCAGAATTTAGTGGCAGCTAACAGTTCCTGACCATATGAATAGATATCAGCTAGAAGCTTAAAGACAGGATCTGGAAAAAAGATAAGAAGCCTAGATTAAGCCACAGATAACCCTGTGTTCAGGAAGAATGTGCATGCAGATGGCTCTGACCTCAGAGGAGTAACCAGGCTGCCAAAAGGTGAAGAGGTTCTGCTTTTGCCATAAAGTACTCTCACCACAGGCCCCAAAGCAATGAACTCAGGTGACCATAGACTGCAGCCTCTGAAACCATGAGCCAAAATAAATCTTCTTTGTAAGTTATATTTATCTCAGGTTTTTGTTATAGTGATGGAAATTAACACAGACTCCCTCTAGCATTTTTTTTTGATAGAGCATTTCATATAGCAACACTCAAATGTCTTAATTTTTCTTTTATGCTAAAAATACCATTCTTGGTTGACAGGGTTTGCTTTGTTTTGTTTTGTTTCATTTTGTTTTGTTTTGTTTTGTTTCCACTCAGCACTCTCAATTTGTTATTCCACTGCCTTTTGGCCTCCATGGTTTCTGATATGCAATCAGCTGACAATTTTCCTGAGGCCCTTTTGTATGTGGTGATTCATTTTGCTTGCTGTTCTGCAGAGTTTTCTTTGTCACTGTCTTTTAACAGTTTGATTATGAGGTTTCTCAGGGTGTGTATCTTTGAGTGTATCCTGCTTGGAGGCTCTGGAGCTTCATAGAATGGTAAATTGCTTTTCATCAAATTTGGGAAGTTTTGAGCCATTATTTTTTCAATTTTTTATCTGATGCTTTTCTGCCATGTCCTTCTGAGACTCATACATTATGTGTATATTGGTATTTTTGATGGTGTCCCACAGGTCTTTGAGGCTTTCTTTTTCTTTCTATTCGCAGCCTTCGTAATGTCAGCTGACCTATCTTTAAGTTCACATATTGTTCTATCTGTTCAAATTTGTCGCTGAGCAAATGAACATAATTCAAATGAATATATTTCAGTCAATTGTGATTTTTTCAAATCAAGTAGTAGATTCAAATATAATAGTGGCTATTATAATTTCTATTTCTTTGTAATTAATACTCTCTACTTGGTTGAAACATTCTTCTCTAACTTTCCTGTAGTTCTTTAAAAATGGATTCTTTTAGCTGTTTGAACTTACTTAAAGTCTTTGTTTAGAAAGTGCCTGGGCTTCCTCAGGGACAGTTTCTGTTGATTGTTTTTCTCCTATGTATGGGCCATAGTTCCTTTTACATTATATGCTGCTTTTTTGTTGTTGTTAAAAATGACATTTGAAATACTGTGTGATAACTCTGAAAAATCAGATTCTCCTCATCACCTCTCCCAGACTTCTTGTTCTTGCTGGTTTTTGTACTTTTTATTTGTCTAGTGACTTTTCTGAACTGATTTTATAATGTCTATTCTTTTTCATTTGTGGCCACTAACATTTCTGTTCTATGAAAATGGTAGTCTTAGTTACTTTTCTCATTGCTGGGACAAAATACCCAACACCCACAAGTTAAGGGAAGAAAGGTTTATTTAGCTCACAGTTTATAGAGGTTTCAGTCCATAATCAGCTGACTCCAAGGCAGGGTGGCTTGGCATAGGGGCATCACAGAGGAGAACAAGTTCATGGAAAGCAGAAGACAGCAAAAGTGAGCAAGCAAGGGGCCTTAACAGTGTCTTTCTGCCCCTTTTATTTTATCCAGGCTACTTAGGGTGGATAGCACTCACACCCTTAATCCTAGTGCCCTTGATTCTAGCATTGCACCATGACTCAGTCCCAACATTACATACTCTAGATCTAGCCACCCCTAAAACAGCCCCACCTATGACCACATGAGGCTTTATGGGGTCATCTAAACACAAGCCATAACATTCTGCCCCTGGTCTCCCAAAGACTCATGCTTATCCCTTTATGCAAAAGGCCTTTTGTCCATTTCCAAGAGTTGCCAAAGTCATAACAGTTTTAGGATGTAAGGGTGATCTGGCTGTGACATCTGTAACTCCACAGATCACCAGGGTTGATTTCACTGATCTGACTGGCTAGTGGGTGTCCCCTTCTTCTCTCACTGCTCCATGTGCATCACTTCCAAACCTGCATGCTCAAAGAGGATAACTAACCCTGATAGAGGGGGACTGTTTCCTTGGTAAAGGGTATATGAGTAGCTGCACTCCCTTGCTAGAATCTCCAAACAAGCTCTCAAAGTCCTAACAGTTTCAGCATTGCTGAAAAGTCCAAGTCCAAAGTCTCCTGAGATTTAAGGCAATCTCTTAACTGGGAGCTCCTGTACAAATGAGAATAAAGTTAAGCACTTCCAACATTCAATGGCACAAGATAGACATTTCCACTCCGAAAGTTACAAATGGGGATACAAAGGAATGGGATCAAAGCAAGTCCAAAATCCAGCAGGGCAAACATTAAATCCTGTAGTTCCAAGTCCAGCATCCCTGACAATCTGTGGCAAGATGTGAACTCCAAAGGATTTGGGTGGCTCCACCACTACAGCACTTCTGGTGGTTGTAACATCCACAGCTTCTATCTTGGGCCAGCTCTGCTCCCTCTTTCAGTTTTCCTCAGGTGGCCCACGTTCTTGGCTTCTCCAAACTTCTGGGGGTCTCCACTGCACCTTTGGCTTCACATGCACAACTTCACACACTGCCTTCTCAGGAGCAAAGTGCCTGGCCTCCCAGGCCTTCTTTTGAAATCTGGGTGGAAGCCTTACCTGACCCCACAACTCTTGCATTCTGCATGCACCTAAAACCAGCAATACGTGGATGATCCCAAGGTCTGCCGCCATCTGGGGCAGTAGACAGGCTTCCTTCTCTCTTTGAGTGCTTATGAACCAAATCCAAAGGAACAACTTCCCTAGGGCACTGCCATTCTGGAACATGGTGCTCTGGGGCTCTCTTCTCAATGCAGTCTTTCACCTTTGCAACTCTGAGGCTGCAGAGGCTGGAGTCCTGTTGGTTCTTGTGATGTCCTCAGGTCATCTTTTCTGTTGTCCTCTTCTGAAATACTTGGCTTTTTCCTGCTAGTTTTTTTTTCAGCGACCAGTTTCTCCTCTGTACCATCTTTGCAGGCTGCTACTTTACTAGAGCTTCCTTTCTGGCAAAACTCAAAATGTTTTGAATCATTCTGTTGGGCTCTTTGTTCTTGATTTTCAACATAAATCTGGCTAAAAGCCCCCAACAGTAGCCATACCACTGACTCAACATGAGACTGCCTTGAAATCTCTTCTGCAAGATTAATTAGTCTGCCACCCTTAATCTCAGTCTCAGGCAAAGTCTCTGGACATGAGCAAAATGCAGACAAACTTTCTGCCAATTCATGATGCACATTGTCTGAAGTCCAACAGCCAATGCAGTCCTTCCCAGCAGAAACCTCCCGAGCCTGGTCTTTACTGGCAGAATTTCTATCAGCATTCTAGTCTTCTGAGCTCTGATCAGACTCTCCCATCAAGCACAGCATTAGGTGTTCCAGCTCTACTTCTTCAGCCAGCATCTCCAAACCTTCCTAACTCTTCCCCTTCCCACAAGCCAGCTTGAAAGCCTCCGAAACCAGGTAAAGACCAGGCTCAGGAGGTTTCTGCTGGGAAGAAGGACTGCACTGGTTGTTGGACTTCTGTACTATGTTTTCATTTGTACAGGGGCTCTCAGCTAAGAATTTGCCTCAAATCTCAGAGGAGACTTTGGACTTGGACTTTTCAGCAATGCTGAAATTTTTAGGATTTTGGCAATTCTTAGAGATGGACTAAATGCCTTTTATATAAAGGGATGTGCGTGAGTCTTTGGGGGCCAGGGGCAGAATGTTATGTCTCATGCAGTCATAAGTGGGGCTGTTTTAGAGGTGGCTAAATCAGGAATATGTGATGCTGGGATTAAAGATGTGTGATTACTAAATCAGTCCACTGATCTATTTGGAACTGCTCTAATCCCTGTATCCTAGATACAATATAAAAGGGGCAGGAAGATGCTATTAAGGCTTCTTCCTTGCTTGCTTTTGCTGTCTTCTGCCTGCCATGAACTGTTTCTCCTCTGTGATGCCCCTCTGCCAGCTACCCTGCCTTGGACCCAGCCAATTATGGACTGAGACCTTTATAAACTGTGAGCTAAATAAACTTTTCCCCCTTAACTTTGGGTGTTAGGTATTTTATCTCAGTAATGAGAAAAGTAACTTAGATAGAGTTTAATATTTAACTAATAATTAGAGACATTCTTAAACACCTGGAATGAAGAAATCTTTTAGTATTTGCTAAGGGACTTTTGTATTTTTGTGATACATCTTCAACATTCACTCAAGTCATTTCCAACTCTAAATATTTACTTCCTGCTTCAGCAGAGCCTCCAGGTAAGCCATGAGTGAGAGATTACAAACTTCTTAGGTCATCCCTATGCATGAAAGTGGTCTTCTGGATTCCCATGAATATGTTAAAGCTGTACAAAGCCGTTATGAATATCTTGTTCCCCAGCCTTACCTCAGATCAATAGCATAACTTTATACCTTAAGGAAGTATAAAAATAAAAGGAAACTAAACCCAAAAGCAAATGAAAGAAAATAAAATTAGTAGAGTGGAAATAAATGAAATAGAGAATTGAAAAACAATAGAGAAATTTAATAGACTCAAAATTTTGTTCTTTTAAAAATTCAACACAATTAATTGGCAACTATTAGCTAGACTGGTTGAGAAAAAAATAGAAGTCTCTAATATAAAATGGAGTGAAAGACTATACATCATTATTGCACTTACAGAATACAATGAATATAAGGGAATGCTGCGAACAATTGCATGGCAAGTAAATAGTAATTAGGTAAAATGGACAAATTCCTAGAAAGACACAAGCTATCAAAAATGACAAGAAAAAACAGAAAATATAAAGAAACCTATAGCAACAAAGAGATTAGAATAGTAATATTTCCCACTCCCCTGCCAAATTCTAAGAAAACTCAGATTCAGATGATTTCAGAGTCCACTGGTGAAATCTACTTTAAACATTTCAAAAGGAAATGCCAATTCTTCACAAAAAATAGAATAGAGGCGTTACGTACTGAATATTTGAGTCATACCAAATTTTTGTGCTGTGACCTGACCCCAATGGGGGCTGTTAGGAGGTGAGGACTTGCAGAAGTATTTAGATTTAAATGAGATTAGAAATGTAGATTAGTGGAAGATTAGTAGATTAGTGGAAGATTAGTAGATTAGTGGAAGAAACATCAGAGTTTCCTCTCTCTGTCATTTGAGAATACAATAAGAAATCACCATGTGCAAGCCACGAAGAGGACTCTTGCTAGAATCTTGCCATGCCTAGACATTTACTTAGATTTCCCCACCTGCATAATAAATATCTGTTGTTTAAAATACTCAGTCTATGATACTTTGTTGTAGCAGACAGAACTCACTAAGAAATATCATAGTCCTGAAAACAAATGTTAAAGGGAAAATTTTAACAGCAATTGGAGAAAAAGATATGGATTAGGTTTTGAGAATCAAAGATAAGCATGACTTCAAACATATAATTTGAAACTTCAGAAGTCAGAAGATAGTGGAATGGGATTGTTAAAGACACATAGAAATCATCCTAAAACTCTACATACACATCAGTGAAATTGTCCTTCAACAATGAAAATAAAGACAATATAACATTTTAAAAATCTAACTTAACTCTTCAGCAGTAAAATTTCACTACCTTAAATGTTAAGAGAAAATTTCCAAGTTTCCACTTTATGCAAAATGGATACATACAAAGGAATTAAGAAAACTGGACCTTTCCCTCATTGTTTTATTTCTTTTAAGGAAAATTAACCATTGAAATAAAAAATAATGAAATAGGATTTATTATTAGTAGAAGTAAAATGTACAATAACAGTAGTACAAAGTCAGGGGAGGGAGAATGATAGTATAGTATTGTATTGTGCTAAGCTCAACGTGTTTATATACCCTACAGCAACTATTTAATAATATAGTTGCTACATCAATATTAAAAATAAAATAGATTTTTTTTAAAACCTCAATCCAACAAAAGGAAGGAACAAAAGAAAAAAAATAGATAGGAAAATACAGAAAATGAATGGGGAAGATGGAAGATTTAAACCCAATTTTATCAGAATTATATTACATGTAAATGATATAAATACACAAAAAGGCAGAAATTCTAAGGATAAAAAAGTGTACACTTCAGAACAAAAAACTTACGAAGGATAAAGAGATTCATTCATTAAGAAGAGAAAACAATTCTAAAAATCTATGTATATAATACCAAAGCTTCAAAATACATAAAGTAAACCTGATGGGACTTTAGAGATATCAATAAATCCACAATTAAGAGTTAGACATTTTAACACTTTTCTTTCAGTAACTGATAGAACAAGTAACCAAAAAGAAAAATTACTAGGGACATAGGAGACTTGAACAATCTCAACATGAACAAAATGACATTTACCCAAGAATTGCAGAATGTACCTGTTATTTACAAGTCGATATGAACATCCATTAGAATGTTACGATTTTCAATAAATTTAAGATTGAATTCATGCAGAGTGTATTTTCTATCTACAGCAGAATCCAATTAGAAATCAAGCTCAGAAAAATATTTGAAAAATTCAAAAACATTTGGAAATTAAACAGCACTTTTTTGATTAACCAGTGTGTTCAAGGAAGAAATCACAAGAGAAATTTCAAAATATTTTGAATTAAATGAAAATTAGAACACTTTATCAAATTTGTTGGATGTCACTAAAACTGTATATTGGAGGGAATTTTTTAGCTTCAAATATTTATATTAGAAAATAAAAACACATAAGCTTCTATCTTAGGAAAGTTTGTAAAGAAGACTAAATAACACCCAAAATAAAAAGAAGGAAGGATACAATAAAGGCATCTGTGGCAATCAATGGGTAGAAAAACAAATGAGAGAAAATTAATAAAATGAAAACCGGGTACTTTGGAAAGATAAATACAATTTATAAAACTTTAGCTAGAGTGATTAAAAAAAAAAGGAAAAGAAAGCAGATGTATATTACCAATATCAGGAATGAAAGAGGGGATATTTCCACAAATTTTACTTCTTCAAAGGGTTAAATTAGAATATTGTCACCTTTAAGTGAGAAAATTCGGCATCCTCAGCTATTATGAGTTGTGCTGCTATAAACGTGAGTATGCATGTATCACTGTAATATGATGACCTTAATTCTTTCAGGAAGATACCTGGAAAGGGGAATAGGTGGCTCAAATGGAATTTCTATTTTTAGTTTTTTGAGGATTCTCCACATTAATTTTCATAATAGGTGTACTGGTTCACACTCTCACCAACAATGTAAAAGAGTTGCTTTTCCCCTGAAGCCTCTCCAGCATTTGTTATTATTTGATTTCTTGATGATAGCCATTCTTTCTGGGGTAAGATGGACTCACAGTGTTGTTTTAATTTGCATTTCTCTATTTCTCTAGTGTCCAGTGATGATGAATGTTTTTTCATGTATTTATTGGCTAATTTGACTTACTCTAAGAAGTGTCTTTTTATTTCAGTTGCCCATTTCTGATTGGGTCTTTTATTTTGAGGGTCTAAGTTTTTTGAGTTCTTCATATTGTCTAGATATTAGTCCTCTGTTTGAGGAACAGCTGGCAAAATTTTTTTTCCCATTCCCTAGGTTTTCTTTTCACTCTGTTGGTTGTTTCCTTTGCAGTGCAGAAGCTTTTTAATTTGATATGATCTCATTTGATTATTCTTGATGCTATTTCTTGTATTGTTGGGGTTCTGTTTAGAAATTCCTCCCCTATACCTATGACTTCAAGAGTTTTACCTACGTTATCTTCCAGCAGATTATTTTTGTTTTGACATTTACATCTTTGACCTGCTTTGATTTTAGTTTAGTACATGGTGAGAGACATGGGTCTAGATTCAATCTTTGGCATGTAGATAGCCAGTTTTCACAGAACCATTTATTAAAGAAGCTATCCTTCCACCATTGTATGTTTTTGGCTCCTTTGTCAAAGATCAGATAGGTGAATGTGCTTGGGTTTTTTTCCCCCTGTATGGTCTATTCTGTTCCACTGACCCACATATCTGGTTTTGTGGCAGGACCATGCTGTTTTTATCTCTGTAGCTTTGTAATATAACTTGAAATCTGGGATTGTGATGCCTCCTGCTTGGTTTTTGTTACCCAGGATTGCTTTGGCTATTCTAGGTCTCTTCTCATTCCATTTGAATTTTAGGATTCTTTTCTCTAGTTTTGTGAGGAATGCTGTTAGTATTTTGATTAGGATTCCATTAAATCAGTGTATCAGTTTTGGAAATATAGACATTGTGACTATATTGATTCTGCCTATCTAGAAACGGATGTTTTTCCATTTTCTGATATCCTCTTCAATCTCCTTTTTTATAGTACTGTAGTTTTCATTGTAGGGAGATGTCTTTCACTTTCTTGGTTAGGTTAATTTCTAAGTATTTAATTTTTCTTGATACTATTGTAAATGTTATTGTTTTCCTAATTTCTTTCTCAGCAAGTTCCTTATTGGTGTATGCGTATGCTATTGATACCTGTATGCCATTGTGTTTCTTTTTTTTTTTTTTTTTGCATTGTATTTCATTTCATTTTGTACCCTACTACATTGTTGAGTTTGGTTATTAATTCTAGGAGTCTTTTGGTGGATTTTTTTGCAGGGTCTTCTATGTAAAGGATCATGGCATCTATAATAGATGGTAATTTGACTTCTTCCTTTCCTATGCATATCTCTTTTATTTCTTTCTCTTGCTTGATTTCTATGGCTTCTATTTCAAAAACTATATTGAACAGGAGTGGTTATACTGGACATCCTTCTCCTGTTCCTGATTTTAGAGGGAAAACATTCAGTTTTCCCCATTTAATATGATGTTGGCAGTAGGCTTGTCATCAATGGCTTTTATCAGACTGACTGAGATAAAGTCCTTCAATACTTATTTTCTTCAGGGTTTTTATTATGAATAGATGTCGGGTTTTGTAAAAAGCTTTTTGTGCATCTATTGATGTGATCATGTGGTTTTTGTCCTTGCTTCTGTTTATGCATTGTACAGTAAGTCCCCAACTTAAGAACAAGTTCTGTTCTAGGAGAATTGTTTGTAAGTCAGGTTCATTCATAAGCCAACAATGTGAGTCTTATAAAGTACACCGTGAAAGTTTGCAACTTAAATGTTTGTAAGTCAGGGACTTACTGTATTACATTTATTGCTTTACATATGTTGAACTATCCATGCATTGCTGGAATGAAACCTACTTGATAAAGATGTATGATCCTTTTGATGATTCACTGCATTCCATTTGCCAGTATCTTTTCAGGATTTTTGCATCTGTGTTCATTAAGAAAATTGGCTTGTAATTTTCTTTTTTAGTTTGGTCTTTGTCTCATTTTGGAATCACAATGATATTGGTGTTCAGGAATGAGTTTGGAAGCACTATTTTCCTTTCAATTTCATTAAAGAATTTGAGGATCTATTGTCCTCAGATCTTCCTTGAAATTCTTGTGGAATTCAGCAGTGAATTCATCAGGACCTGGGATTTTCTTACTTGGTAAGTTTTTTTTTTTTTTAATTATTGCCACAATTTCATTGCTTGGTATTGGATTATTCAGTTCTCGTATTTTTGGGGTTAAGTTTTGGCAATTCATATGTATCCAGGAATGTATCTATTTGTTCTGAATTCTCTAGTTTAGTGGAGTACAGGATTTAAAAGTAGTTACTGATGATCTTCTGGATTGCAGTGTCCATTGTGATTTCACCTTTTTCATTTCTAATTACATTGACTTGGGTTTCTTCATTTCTTTCTTGGTAAGATTGTCTAAGGATTTGTCTATTTTGTTTATTCTTTCAAAGAACCAGCTCTTTGATTCATTATTGTTTTTTTAGTCTCAATTTCACAAATTTCTGCTCTAGTCATTATTTCCTTCCTTGTAGTAGCTTTGGGTTTGGATTGTTCTGGGTTTCCTAGGACCTTGAGGTGCATCATTAGGTTATTTAATTTGGATCACTCTTTTTTTCTGATGTGGGTATTCACAGCTATAAACTTCCCTCTTAGGATGGCTTTCATCATGTCCCACGAATTCTGGTATATTGTACTGGCCTCATCATTTGACTCTCAAAATTGTCAAATTTCTTGCTTGATTTGTTCTGTGGCCCATTTATTATTCAAGAGTGTATTGTTTAATTTCCATGAGTTTGCATAATTTCTGTTTTCTTTTGCCATTGATTTTTAGTTTCTTTACACTGTGATCTGATACTGTGCATGGGATAATGTCAATTCTTTTGCTTTTCCTTAAGCCTGCTTTATTGGCTAGTAGGTGGTCTATTTTGGAGAAAGTTCCATGTACTGGAGAGAAGAATTTGTGTTCTGCTCTTTATTGGAACACTCTGTAGATATCTATTAAGTCCATGTGTATGAAGGTTTGGTACAAATCTGAAATTTCTTTGTTGATTATTTTTGGCCTATTTGTGACAGTGGGGTATTGAGGTCCCCCACTATAATTGTGTTGATGATACCTGATATTTTATGTCTGGTTCTGTTTGTTTTATGAAGTACCAGTGTTTGGTGCATGTATATTTATAATTGTTATCTCTTCCTGTTGAATTGTTTCCTTAACCAATATGTAGTGACCTTCTTTGCCTCTTCTGATCAGTTTGGGTTTGATGTCCACTTTGAAAATAAGACAGCTACTCCTGCTTTCTTTCGGGTTCCCATTGCATGGATTATTGTTTTCCATTCTTTCATTTTAGTGTGTGAATTTCCTTTTGGGTTAAATGTGTTTCTTGTATACTGCATATCATTGAGTTTTGTTTTTGATCCATTCACTAATCTGGTCTTTGGGGGAATTGAGATTATTCACATTGAGAATTATTACTGAAAAATATTGACATTTCTGTCATTGCATTATTTTTCTGTTGCTGATTCTCTTTTTCTTTTCTCCTACTTAACTGCTCACCCTGCCTAGTGTATTGATTCTATTAGATCTTATGATATTGTTAGCTTCATTGTCTCTTTCTAGGATATTCTCTTCTTTTTTTTTTTTTTTTTGTGGGTACTGGGGGTTGACCTCAGGACCTCGAACGCCAGGAGGCGCCCGTGCCACAGAGTGATATCACCGGCCCTTTTTTCGTATGTGGATTGAGGGAGTTGAACTCGGGCCCTCGCGCTTGCCAGGCAGGCACTTACGCCACTGAGCCATCTCACCGGCCCCTTTCTAGGATATTCTTGAGAATTTTTTTGAAAGCTGGTTTGGTGGTCATGAATTTCTTAAAGTGCTCTTTGTTATGGAAATGCCATATTTCTCCATCAGGTTTGAGAGATACTTCTGCAAGATATATCAGTCTGGGTTGGAAGTTATTTTCTTTTAGGGCTTGAAACACTTCATGCTCTTTCAAAATACTTTGAGACTATCTTATTCAGTGATCAAGTGTGTTTCCAATTACTAGAGTTACTATTTCCTCCTTAACTCATTTTAAATTTAAACTCCTCAGGGGAAAAATTGACATACACAGGACTTGTATACTGCATATAATTTTTCTGGTGTGTTTTAGATTTTGTTATATAACCGCAACTCTATACAGCTAAAAGTGGTAAATAACTGGTTAGCTCAGTCTGTCATTTTCTAGGCTGTGTTTGATGCTTTAGTTAACATTATAGCCAAATGTGAAATAATTGTTCTAAACATCTTTCCTTCCTGATCTTTCATGATTGAGATTGACTAAGGGACACAGAAAATACAGTGGCACAGTACCAAAGAATCAAGGACTGGGCCAAACAGGTAGCAACTTCGCATACCCAACGAATTGAAGAGGTAGGATCTGGCAGAAAGCTCAAAACCTAAAAGCAAGCTCCACTTGGAAGATACTGCAGAGAAGTAGTCATCTTCTAAAGATCTTAAACACTAGCAATAAAGTAACCTACTATAGGTAATTTGCAAACATCACCCCAGGAATTAAAGAAAGAAAAAATGAGACGACACTTAAACAAGATGCAACCACACACATCCAATTCACCAAAGGCAAACCTAGGGAGCAACGAGGTGGGACAATCCGAAAGCCACCCACCTGGCCTATCTGAAGTGGTAACAACAAAGCAACTGAATGAGGTTCTGGAAAAAATTAAAACAGAAATAATCTCACAGATAACTGCAGAGATAATGTCTACAATGAAGACCATGCTTAAGGACACTATAGCTGATACAGACAAAAAAATAGATGAACTTAAGAAAACTATAGAAACCATGAATGCTCAGCATAGGAAAGAAATGGAATCCATAAGGCAGATTCAAGCAGATATCCAAGAGATAAAAAATTCCATTGAAAGTATTTGTAGCAGAATAAGCCAATGCGAGGACAGGATCTCAGATATAGAAGACAGGCTTGCAATTAGTGATCATGAAATGGAAAAATTCTTAAAAATAGCAAGGGACCATGAAAAATCAATTCAGCAGCTGCTAGATGACTCAAAGATAAACAACTTAAGAATAATTGGAATAAATGAAAAAGCAGGAGATAGCATCAACGACATTAAAACCTTGTTCAAAGACATAATCAGGGAGAACTTTCCTGGAAGAGAAAAGGAATTTGACACCCCTATAAGTGAAGCTTTTAGAACACCAACTAGACATGATCAAAAAAAAACTTCAGCCAGACATATTATAGTCAAGATCCCAGAAATTCAACAGAAGGGCAGAATCTTAAAAGCTGTTAGGGAGAAGAGACAAATCACCTATGAAGGAAAACCCATCAGAATCACAGCTGACTTTTCAGCACAAACCCTCAATTCAAGAAGAGCTTGGAATGATGTATTGCAAGCTCTAAAGGAAAATAATTTTCAGCCCAGATTGATGTACCCTGCAAAACTATCTTTCAAAATTGATGGAGAAATAAAATACTTTCATGACAAAGAACATCTGAGAAAATTTATGACCACCAAACCAGCACTCCAAAACGTTCTGAAGGACATTCTAGAAAGAGATAGGAACCCCAACAGAAGGAATCCACCAGGCAGGGCAAATAACTAAATAGCCGGAAAGCGGAAAAACAAAGAGTGGGAACCAACAA
Source organism: Erethizon dorsatum (assembly GCA_028451465.1). Lineage (NCBI taxonomy): Eukaryota > Metazoa > Chordata > Mammalia > Rodentia > Erethizontidae > Erethizon > Erethizon dorsatum. Next base: position 121,225,399 of record CM051822.1, on the reverse strand, counting down.
CAGGAAAATATCATGACAAGTCAATACATATCAGTTTTAACCATCAATGTTAACGGTCTCAATTCACCAATCAAAAGGCACAGACTGGCGAAATGGATCAAGAAGCAAGATCCAACAATATGCTGTATACAAGAAACACATTTAATTCAGAAAGAAATTCATAGACTGAAAGTCAAAGGATGGAAAACAATACTCCATGCCACAGGAACCCAGAAAAAAGCAGGGGTAGCTATTCTTTTTGCAGACAAAGTGAACTTCAAGCCAAGAAGGATTCAGAGAGATAAAGACGGTCATTACATCCTTGTAAAGGGAACAATCCAAGAGGAAGAGATAACGATCATAAATATATATGCGTCAAATACCAATGCACCCAGCTATATAAAACAAGTACTAAAGGACATGAAAAATCAAATAAGCACTAATACAATTATATTGGGAGATCTCAATACTCCACTGTCACAAAAAGATAGATCAACTGGACAGAAAATCAATAATGAAATAGTAGAACTGAACCAAACTTTTGAACAAATGGACTTAGTAGATGTCTACAGAGTGTTCCATCCCACAACATCAGAATACACATTTTTCTCAGCTGCACATGGGACGTTCTCCAAAATAGACCACATACTAGCTCATAAAACCTGCTTAAGTAAATGCAAAGGAATTGAAATTATCCCATGCATATTATCAGACCATAGTGCAATGAAACTGGAAATCAATGGCAAAAGAAATTACAAAAACTCCCTAAACACATGGAAATTAAACAGCATCCTCCTGAACAACCAATGGGTCACAGATGAAATTAAAGAAGAAATTAGTCACTTTCTACAACTGAATGATAATGACAGTACAACATACCGGAACTTATGGGATACAATGAAAGCAGTCCTAAGAGGGAAATTTATAGCATTAAATACTTATATCAGGAAAATAGAGCAAGCGCAAATAAACAACTTAAGGGTGAACCTCGAGCTTCTAGAAAAAGAAGAGCAGGTTAAGCCAAAAGCCCGTACAAGGGAGGAAATTATAAAGATCAGAGCAGAAATTAACGTATTGGAGAATAAAAAAACAATACAAAGAATCAATGAAGCAAAAAGTTGGTTCTTTGAAAGAATAAATAAGATTGACAAACCCTTATCCAACCTTATTAAAAAAAGAAAAGAAAAGACTCAAATCCATGCAATTGAAAATGAAAAGGGTGATATCACGACGGACCCTGCAGAAATCCAGAAGATCATCTATACCTATTTTGAAAATTTATATTCTACTAAGATGGAAAATGCAGAAGAAATGGACAGATTCCTAGATTCGTATGAATTACCAAAGCTAAATCAAGAAGATTTAAAAATCCTAAATAAACCAATGTCAACCAATGAAATTGAAGATGTAATTAAAAACCTCCCAACAAAGAAAAGTCCAGGCCCTGATGGATTCACTGCCGAATTCTACAAGAAATTTAGAGAAGACCTAACGCCCCTACTTCTCAAACTTTTCAATGAAATTGAAAGGGAAGCAATACTCCCAAATTCATTCCTGGAAGCAAGCATTACCCTGATACCAAAACCAGAGAAGGACCCAACTAAGAAAGAGAACTACAGGCCAATCTCCCTAATGAACATAGATGCAAAAATCCTTAATAAGATACTGGCAAACAGAATCCAACAAATCATCAAGAAGATTATACACCATGACCAAGTTGGATTCATCCCAGGGATGCAGGGATGGTTCAACATACGTAAATCAATAAATGTAATACAGCATATTAACAGAACCAAAGACAAAAATCACATGATCATCTCAATAGATGCAGAAAAAGCTTTTGACAAAGTCCAGCACCTTTTCATGATAAAAACCCTACAGAAAATTGGAATAGAGGGTCTTTATCTCAATCTGGTAAAAGCTATCTATGACAAACCAACAGCCAATATTATACTAAATGGCCAAAAACTGAAAGCCTTCCCTCTAAAATCAGGAACAAGACAAGGATGTCCACTGTCCCCACTCTTATTCAACATAGTTCTGGAAACTTTAGCCAGAGCGATTAGACAAGAAAAAGAAATAAAAGGAATAATGATTGGAAAGGAAGAAGTTAAATTATCATTATTTGCAGATGACATGATACTCTACACAGAAGATCCCAAAAACTCCACTAAAAAACTGCTAGATTTAATAAGCAAATTCAGTAGTGTAGCTGGATACAAAGTCAATACTCAAAAGTCAATAGCCTTCCTGTACACAAATAACAAACTTACTGAAAGAGAAATTAGGGAAACAATATCTTTCACAATAACATCCAAAAAAATGAAATACCTAGGAATCAACCTCACGAAGGATGTAAAAGACCTCTATACTGAAAACTACAGTACTCTGAAAAAGGAGATTGAAGAGGATATCAGAAAATGGAAAGATATCCCTTGCTCCTGGATAGGAAGAACCAATATAGTGAAAATGGCCATACTTCCAAAATTGTTATACAGATTTAATGCAATTCCAATCAAAATTCCAACAGCATATCTCACAGAATTAGAGAAAACAATCCTAAAATTCATTTGGAATCAGAAGAGACCTAGAATAGCAAAGGCAATTCTGGGCAACAAAGGCAAGGCAGGGGGCATCACAATCCCCGACTTGAAATTATACTATAAAGCTACTGTGATAAAAACAGTGTGGTACTGGCAAAAAAACAGACCTGAAGATCAATGGAACAGATTAGAAGATGCTGAAACAACCCCAGACATACTAAGCCACCTTATCTTTGACAAAGGTGCCAAACACATTCGCTGGAAGAAAGATAGCCTCTTTAATAAATGGTGCTGGAAAAACTGGCTCTACACATGCCGAAGATTAAAACTAGATCCATATCTTTCACCATGCACTAAACTAAATTCAAAATGGATCAGAGATCTAAATATTAAAACAGAAACATTAAATCTGCTGGAAGGTAGGATAGGTAAAACCCTTGGAGACATTGGTGTAGGCAAAGACTTTATGAATAAAAACTCAACCGCACGGGAACTATCCCAAAGAATCAATAACTGGGATCTCATCTTATTAAAAAGCTTTTGCACAGCAAGAGAAACCAATTACTAGAGTTAATTAACTGGTTTATCATTTTAGTGTTGTACTCAGGAGAAAGAAAAGCTTTGATATGACAAAGCATAAAACATTTCTGGGCTGATGGGAGACCTTGGATATGGCTGCTCGCAATGGTATATTTTTATTTTTTAGTGTTCATCAATATCTGTTTTTCTGCTCTTGTTCTGTGGGAATTGGCTTTCCCATCTAGTTTTTCTGTCATCTCACTTTGAACCTCATATCAAGTTTAGGTCCTATTTAACACATGCAGATCAAAAAGGCTATAATTATCTTTAATAAACAAATCTAACAACAAAATCCTGGAGAACTTTTAGAAAGTTCATTTCCATCTACATCTCCCATTGTTGCAGGTGCACACACACTCACACACACAAAATTATTATACCCTCTAATCTATACTTGCAAATACCATGTATTACCTATCATGTTTTATTTTCTACACATTTAACCAAGACATAATTATCAAGCTTTGACAGTAGACAGCCCAGTTACATTCACGTACCAGTGACCATTTGGAGGCCTAAATTTCCAGTAGATTTGTTTTATGCAAGAGCATAATTCTTATTATTTTCTTACGTGATGAAAATATTTTATACCTGTTTCTTTTCAATATATTTATTTGGAGAATATTAGTACCATGAGAACTCAACTTTCCCAGATATTAGTTCATCAGGTCAGGCAACAAATAGATAAAGTTCATGTGTGCAACTTATAAAGGAGTGGATGACCACCTTAATAGTTGCCACCTTGTTCTGTTTTATTAGTGATGATTCATAATCCAAAATAAGTTTAGGAACTTTTCTTAAGAGGAGAGACTTGGAGAAAATGTCTGAAGCAATTATAGTGACATTCTTTTTCTTTTAGGAAACGTTAACTGCATATTTCAGTCTTGTGGAGTCTTTTGTGTTATTCTGACTGTCAATAAGAACTAAGGGACTGTGTTGATGATTCTTGATGATTTCAGCAACACTTCCAAAATACTAGAGAAAGAAAACATAGATGAATTAGACATTGACACTTATGTTTACTTCATGCTCCATTCTTCACATCTTCTGCTTTCTCCAGAGAGTAAATTATTGGGTCCCAGATGACATTCTGCCCCCAAAAATCTAGTTTTACAAAGGCTGTAACCTTCAGAGTGGCAGACTCTGGACCTTAATATATTTAGTAAGGCTCAAAGCACATTGAAAGACTCTATTAGCTTAATTGCTTGGAGAACTTACTTCATGGAGTTATGATGTGATATTTTAATATTTTGCTTTTTATTTAGAGTCAAATGTGAAACTATCATATGGTGAAATTCTCTACATTCTTTACAGAAACACAAGTTTAGATACAAGGTGCTATAGTTTGAATCTTAAGAGTCTACCAAAGGCCTACGTATTAAAGGGTTGTTTACCAGGGTGGTGCTATGGGGAAGTGGAAAACCTTTAAGAGGTGGGGCCTGGTAGGAGGTCTTCAGTTCATTGGGGGCCTGCCCTCAAAGGTGATTGTGGGACTATGTTCCTTCCCTCTTTCCTTTTTGCTTTCTAGCAATGAGGTGATCAGTTTTACTCTGCCATGCAGTCCTGCCATGATGTACTGCCTCATCACAGGACCCAAACAGTGGGCCAATCTGTCATGGGCTGAAACCCCTAAAACTGTGAGTCAAAATAAACATTTTCTCTTTATAGGTTGATTATCTCAGGTATTTTGTAATAGTTAGAGAAGCTGACTGAAACACAAAGATTGATGTAATAAATTAACCTCAGAATTTAGTACAGGGAAAAAGTTATTTTTTAGATAAGTTTATGTTTTGTTTTTGTTTTCTTTTTTTGAACAAGTGAAGAAAGCTTTATAAACCCTTACATTTCTAACTATGCTTGACTACTAGTAAACATAGAACTAACTTACTGCCTAATTAATAATGAAATTTCATGCTAGGTTCTCACCATATGTATTTATTTTTCCATATTTTAATCCCTCATCAGGATTTAATTTAAGGATGTAACAAATTCTGTTCTGAATAGTCATCAAAGTTTTATTTTTTATTTTTATTTTTTTTTTGTGGGTACCGGGGGGTCGACCTCAGGACCTCGCGCGCCAGCAGGCGCCCATGCCGCTGAGCGATATCACCGGCCCCTTTTTCGTATGTGGGATCCGGGAGTCGAACTCGGGCCCTCGGGCTTGCCGGGCAGGCGCTTAAGCCGCTGAGCCATCTCACCAGCCCAGTCATCAAAGTTTTAAATGAAAGATTAATAAGTGTAACACAGACTATGAAATGAAATGCATTGAGTACACAAAAATGCTACAGGTTCAGTCATCAACTAAATGCACTTAGAATCATTTTTAAAAGCAGTGATTGTTCATAACTGTGCTATGAATTTAGTAATTAGTATCAATTTATTTTATTGTCTCTTAGTTTTTCAGATAAAGACAAACATCTGGAATAAAAATTTTTAAAAGCCTTAATCGTTTCAAAGCCTTCCAAAAATCTCTATATTCGATAAAGTAAAATATTCATAAAATTGGCCAAATTTTTCAAGCAAAATACCTGTCATCTTTTAGTCATGGCTACATGACTATTAGGGGAGGGAGAAAAGGAAAGAGACAGGAACCTTCAAATACTATTTTTATTCCTTACTTTCTCTTCAATCATTCAGTCCTAGGTGAATTGCCAATGCAATTCTCTTACGACAAATCCCATAATACTTTTATTCTGTTTGTTTGGTATAGCATGTTATTCAACCAAATATAGTTGGAAATTAAATTTATAGACTAAAGGACCAGAACTGAAGTAACACAACTTCTCTGAAGTGAATTCCAAGTGAAAAAATGTGTTTTGAACCCAGGAAGCATAGAAGAGAATTGCTATACTTACACTAATAACCAACTCATTACATCCATCTAATCCCTGAATATTTTTTGAATATTGCTTTGTTGTAGTATTTGGGGATTGAAATGTTTTTAGGAGGGACTTGAACCATTTGAAGTAGGGAGTGGAATTAAAGCATATTTGTAATTTAATAGAAAGATGAATTAGGCATAGTTAATTGCAGTTTCCCCTCAATTGCAGTTGCCCTTTTTTTCTGTTCACATTAATTCAGTGTATTTGAGATATTATATATGCACAGCAAGTTAATGTTTGATAACTCAAATCTCATGGACAATAAAATAAAGCAGCAGTTGTCATAGCTATAGAATTACTCTATAGTGTATCATGCAATGCCAAAATAACTGCATGAAAAGGTAGACAATGAATCAACTGGTTACTTTAGTAACTCTATATACAGAAAGACAGATACAAACATGGACTTTTAAAATATAGACACATAGGCTACTTCCAAGATTTAGCTACTATAAATACAAGTATGCATGTATCATTGTAATACAATGTCTTTAATTTTGAGGGGAAGATACCTAGAAGAAGAATAGCTGTGTCAATGGAATTTCTATTTTTAGTTTTTTGAGAACTCTCCATACTGATTTCCTTAGTGGCTGTACTAGTTTACATTCCCACCAACAATGAAGGATTCCTTTTGAAGTACTACTCTGGCATAAAGAAAGATAAACTTGAGTCTTTGTAGGAAAATGGATGCACCTTGAAACCATAATGTTAAGTGAAATCAATCAGAGGTACAAGCTTAAATATTGTATGTCTCTCTTTTATGAGAAATCCAAAATATAAATAAAGAGCAAAATAAAAAATAGATAATAGGAAACAAGGAGATAGATCTTTCTCAAATAAGGAGATCAAGAGATGGAGGCAGGGAGGGGAATGGGCTGAAAAAAGAAATTAAGATGTGGTATGTATATGTATCAACAAGGAATGTAAACATTATGTACTGCTAATACGTACTAATAAAATAAATAAATAAATAAACAAATAAGTTTTTAAAAATTCAGATGCTTGAAAAAAATATAGTCACAATTGGTATTATATAACCAGAATTTTCATTTTCCATTTGGATATTCAGCATTCTGAAAAGATGAACAAGATGAACAAGACATAGTGGCTGCCTTCATCCAGTGTAGAAGACTGACACTTCACCGATTATAACACTTTCTAACAAGTGTTCTTTCTGACAATACTTGTGGTTCCTTCTGAAGAAATCTTGAAAAAAAGGGTATTGTTATTGTTGTTTTTGATTTCGTGGTGCTGAGGACTGAATCAAGAGCTTTTGCATTGAGCTACATTCTCAGCCCTTTTTATTTTATTTTTATTTTGGGACATGTTTTGCTAAGTTACTAAGTTGCCCAGATTAGGTGCAAACTTGTGATCCTTCTGCCTCAGCTTCTTGCGTAGCTTGGCTTATAGGTATGCACCACCACTCCCTGTTAAGTATTTCTTACTTGAACTTTGTTTATGCAATTTTCTCTGCTTAGATTATATTTTACACTTACTTTTCCCTCTAACTTTCATTCTACTGACCCAAATTCAACCCATCATTTGGACCAGAACAAACATCACTTTCTCCGGACCATGCATGGATTATATCAGTTCATATTTCAGAGCTCATTTATAAGAGCAGGCTAGTTAAACTAAGATATGCTAAACTTTGATATTGATCCAGATTAAAGAGGAATTGAAGTTGGTGTTTGGTTGATACTTTAAGACCCATGTGATTTTTGTTTTCATGCCACAGGCCTATAAACTCCTTCTGGTCCGAGGGCTATTGTCTAATGTTTCAAATCAAGTTCCTGCATCTCTTCTGGCTTCTTCCCTGGTCTAACTTGGCACCTAGGTTGAGACCATGACCTTGATTTTTAAAACTTTAGTATTTCAGCCTTAATTTATATGCCTCCTGGACTAATATCATAGGTCAGTTTGACCTCATTAAGTAACTGGATGCAGGGATCAGGACATATATCACATCATCCTTTTTCTTCTTTGCTGTTTCTCATAAAATATATTATTTTTTCCCAATATAGTATTTTATCTTGTACTCTATTTCAAAAGTGTATGCAAGCCTAGGACCATGTACTCTTATATCCCTTTTCTTCATCTGCAGTACCTAATGCAATATGATGTCATCGTGCTTAGTGCATAGTTACAGAGCTGAATTAAAAGAGAAATTACTGACCTCTTCACCGTTTTTCTTTCTGCCCAAAGCATATTGTTTTGTTGCTTCAATATATCGCACAGGAATATTATATACTCGCTTATTAAAGAATACAACTAGTGTATATGGCTGTTTGGAATCATGGCCAGAGCTTTTTCGAATAAGGAATGATCCATCCTGTTCAATAAAAGAAAAGCATAATTATAGTTAGTATTGCTTATATTTCTATAGGCTAGAAATTCAATGTATGAATATCTATATTACCTAGCTACAGATTTTTATTGTTGATTAGAGTTTGTTATATTATTTTCCAGGAAAATAGTTCAGTAAATTATAGAAAATTTATAGATCATAAAACATCCTGAATGAGGTCAATGCTAGCTTTTCAACATGTTAACTAAAATATTATTTTTATAGGATTTAGAAATGTGCAATGGGCCTCACGGTAAGATAAAACCTAGAGAAAAATCCCAAACTAGGAACCATGTTCACAAGTTACCTATGAACAAAATAATTATTAAATAAATTCCATTCAAAAGTACTGTGAAAAGAAAATATAAGTCAAGAATTAAAACTTTCGGGGCCGGGGATATAGCTCAGCGGCACAGCACCTGCCTGGGAAGCGTGAGGTCATGAGTTCAATTTCCGGTACCACAAAAATAAAAAAGAAAACTTCTAATTGGCAACAGTTCTCTCTCCAAAGAACTTATATTAAAGCAGAAAACACTCTATAACCTAATATTCCAATTTTTATTACATATTTTATAGAAGTATTCTAGAATTATAAGTTCAAAAATTATGGATAAAATGGACAACAAGCAAGAAGATATGCAACCAGAGTTGATCAGACTCAAGAAAGAAATTGAAGAAAAAGATAAACCTATCTCAGAAATAAAGAAATAAGATGCCCAAGGACTAAGCCAGCCTCAAATAGAGAGTTAATATTGAGTATATGACACTAAAAAAGGGTGTAGAAACAACCAAGACATTTTAAAAAATGAGAGTTAATAAAAGTACAATAGAGTTTGTGAGATGAAAGCATGACAAACAAGATCTAAAATACATGTAATATGAATCTTTGAAGAACAAAAAGAAAACAATAGACTAGAACTATCCTTTAAGACTATAATTTAAGAAAAAGTATTGGATATAAGAGAAAACTTACATCTATATATTAAAAGGGCTTCTGTCTACCTGAAGAAATCAACCTGGAACAATCTCAGAGATATATTCTGGTAACCAAATTTTACTTTGAAAACAACAACAAATGTGCAGTGCCTTCAGACTAAAGTATCAAATTACATGCAAGGCAAGAAAGTAACATTAGCATCAGGCTTCTCAAGAGCCTCCTACAGAGCAAGGCAATCCGGCAGCTGGATTTCTAAAAACTCAAGCTAAGGACTTTCTATTCAGCTAATATTTCCTCCAAATATCAGGCGATGAACAAAATAGTTTTTAATGTGTCGGACCTCAAGGAATAATGTAAACACAGTTCTTCCTGAGAATCCCAAGAAGTACACTTCATCAAACAAGAAACAACTGGAAAAGCCAGCCAAAGGACTGATGGACACCATTAATATGTTTAACTGTGGAGTTAGGACTAAAATGAAAGTAGGAAGAAACAGTATGTAAATGTCATATATTCTGACTGAGGTGCAATTTTTAAAAATAAATAAAAATGAGAGAAGGGAGGAAGAAAATGAACAGTGGCACTTTGATCTTGGATTGTCTGAATTCTGTCTATAGAGTTTCTACATGATTGGAGTTGGGCTCTTGGAAAGTTACTTCCAGATTTTTTCTTTTTTTTTTTTTTTTTGGCCATCTTGACCTAAATCTTTATTCCCACAAATAGACCCAAAATAGCGTGCCACTGCTCATTTCTAGATGAAGCTTATGTAGCACTAAGCTTTCCAGAGACTTCCCTGTTCAGAGAGCAATGGAGCACTGGAGCCTTGAGATGAAAGGACAAGTAGAAAGGAGATGGAGAAACAAAGAGTGGATGCTCAAAAGGGAGGAGGGCATGATGATAGTTCCTCCCGAGTAAATAAAGGAAAAAGATCCCTGCATCCATAATTGTTACAGTTGCTTAGTTAGCACTTATCAGGATGAGGACTGTGCCTATTACAGACTGAGAGCACAAAATGAAATTTAAAGATAGCCAAACCTTGTTCGATCTGTGTAATGCCTCTTCGGCTGACTTTCGAGCACAGGCACCAGCATACCACGGCTTACAGTGGAGGTCAGCTTCCTGTGAAAGAGAGGCATTGTTAAGCATGAGCTGTTTTTTATAGGACTCTTCCAATTCTTCACACTGGAAACGAAGACTCAATTTGCACGATGGAGACAGGAACCAATAATGTACGTTTGCACTAATAATATGCAAATGAGTTTTGTGCTTCCTTTGGCCAACCGCATTAGCTACTGGTAGCAGTCAACTGGGCAGGGACAACTAGTCACTGGCTTTTGTCACTGGCTCTTTACTATTTGGGCTTAGCTGCCAAATTTAGTACTTGAACATAACTAAATCCCACTAGTTTTCCAAACCATTAATTCTTTCTCCTAAATAAATTATAGTCTCTCTTTCCATCATGTTCTTATTCTTGTCGCTTTTTCAAAGTGCTTTATAGTCTCTAAAGTGCTTCATGAATATTATCTTATTTGATTCTTGCAAATAATGAACCACACTTTCTTTGAAAGCAAGAAGGACACATGCTATGGTTTCTAGTTTACATTTTTATGTAAAAACCCTAACCCTGTAAACTCAGAGAGACTCTTCAAGTGCAGGCAGAGTCCTTTCTTTCTCCTTACACTATAATGTCTTTTACGTGTTTCAATATCACAAGCCTCTCAACAAGTCTATTCTAAGGAAATTACAAAGTTTAAATAAAATCTAAGTGAGAGAAAAAAACAACAAAAACAACACATTTCCTTGCTATTTTTGAGTAACATTACTTGTTAGTCAGGGCATCTGGAATACAAATTAAAATAAATGGAGCAAGATCTTAGTCATTATAAAAACATAGATATTTTGTATCCCTCAGCAAATGACAGCACATAAACCAACTTAAACTACAGGGTTTACTCTTCAGCCTTCATCCAAACTCTCTGTACTCAGATCTAGCGTTTCCTTTAGTTTACTGGTAACAATTTAGTGAGATCCACAGTTCGTCCTGTCTGATGACTAGCTACTGGTAGCAGTCAGTTGGGGTAACAGGGACAACTAGCAACCCAGGCTAGCATGAGCTTGGCTTTATTATTCTAAACTATTATCACAATACTTACATACATGAAACATTATGTATAAATCAAATCACATTAAGTGCATAAGAAAACTTTGTAAACCAAATATGCTCTAACGTTCGTGTACAAATCTGTAATAGCATTGGCCAACTGAAGGCACTATAAGAACCAATTTAAAGACCTTGATTCTGAGAAAAGAAAATAAAAAGAGTTCCTAGCATACCTGTTCTGAAAAAGCGGAATTAGATGAAAAACTAGGAGATGGTCCATTCACAGTTAGGCTTCCCCCTTCTGGAAACCCTGAAAGGGGTGTGAAAAATCAATTAATCTCCACTATTTCTTGTGCATTTACTATGCCCATGCCTCATTTCTGTGCTGGGTGGTACAGCAGACACACAAACCAAAGGCATCCTTAAGACCATGATTCCCAAAGTGTGGTCTGAGGAGCCCTGGGAATCTCCAAGGTCCATTCCAGGGTTCAAGAGGTCTTTGCTTTTTCCAATTATCTATCTCTGTGAAACCAATTTTCTTCATATATTTCAACCATAAAAACATACTGCAACAGATTGAATTAAAAACTGATAGGAGAATCCAGCAGTCAATTATGTCAGACATTAAAGAGATTTACAAAATGTAAAACAATGCCACTCTTCCCACCAAATTGTTTTTCTTTGGAAAATGTGGTTCTCATAAATGCTATTTATGTTAACATGTAGTAAGTTTAATACTATTTTTAAATGGATTAATGTAAGTGTCTTAGTTTTAATTCTTTTCTTTCTTTTTTTTTTAATGTGGGTACCGGGAGTCTACCTCAGGACCTCGTGCTTGCCAGCAAGTGCTTGTGCCGCTGAGCAATATCACCGGCCCTTTTTTTCCTTTATGTGAGTACCGGGAGTTGAACTCAGGACCTCGCGCTTGGGAGGCAGGCGCTTATGCCGCTGAGCTATCTCACCAGCCCCTAGTTCTAATTCTTAATACACTAAATACTAATAGAAAGAAACATGCAAACCCAAGTTCTTTAGGTCAACAATGATTTTAAGAGTGTTAAAGTGGTCCTGAGACCAAAACATTTGAGAATCTTTCTTTAAGAATAAACTCCCTCAGGGGCCGGTGAGATGGCTCAGCGGCGTAAGCACCTGCCTGGCAAGTGTGAGGGCCCGAGTTCGACTCCCGGAACCCACATACGAAAAACGGCCGGTGATATCGCTCAGCAGCATGGGCGCCTGCTGGCGTGCCCCTGTATCCACAAAAAAAAAAAAAAAAGAAGAATAAACTCCCTCAAGTTTACAATCTAAATGTAGAGACAAAGGGAATAGAAAAGGTACAGAAAATTAGAGAGAAATAGAGAAAATATAAATAAAGAAAATGTATTCATTCATTCTTTCTTGTGTGCTGCCATGGATCAAGGCATTGTGGATATACAGTAGAAACAAAACAGCAAAACGACCTGCCTTCCTGGATCTTGAATTTTAATGAGTTGAACTAAGTGATAGAGACAAAAGTAAATATATACGCAATGTTAGAGAATCATAAATGCTAATGAGAAGAATAAACAGGGAAGGAAAGCCTCGATGAGATGCCACTTGGGTAAGATCCACAGGTGGAGAGGGAGGAGGCATATGAACATCTCTGGAAAGAATGTTCAGAGGGAACAGTTAGTGCAAGGATTTGGACTATTTGAAGAATAGCAAGAAAGCCATCGAACCTAGTGCAGTGAGAAAAGGGGACAAGAATAAGGGATGAAGTTACACAGGAGGCAAGAAGAATCTGGTTCTGTGATCAGATTCATAGGACTTGGTGGTCTCTGACTAGGACTCCTGCTTTAATGAACATGATATGGGAAGTTTTGGAGGATTAAATGGAGGAGTAACATGATCTGCATGCTTGTCACAGGGTTACTCTTACTGCTGGGCTGGAAGTAGAAGGGGCAAAAGCAGAGAACAGAGGACAGTTCAATGTTCTTGCCTATGCTGATGGCCTAGAACAGATCACAGCATGGAAGTGGCAACGGTGGTTGGATTTGGGATATAATTTCAAGGAACAGCTGGAAGGTGTATGACTAAGGCAAGTGAGGAGTCAAAGTGACTCAGGTTTCTGACCAGAGCATCCAGAGCTGTCCAGTGTTAAGACAGGGAAGTTTGCGGGAGAATTAAGTTTGAGAGAACTAAGGGCTTCAGGCATGAGTGCCCTGGACTCATGTTCAAAGAAGGCAGCCACTGCTGTGACAGGAGGGAGCCAAAGGAAGGGTAGCTTGTAGCAGGGGGCAAGGCATTCCCCAGTGTGAAGAGCAAAGGTAAATGGGTGGTCAGACTTCTGCAAAGCACACAGTTCAAGGTGAAGGGTGGGTTCTGCAGTTTGCACGGTTACAGGATTACCCATGGCTAACATTTTTAGAGCCCCAAATATGTGCAATATTGCTCTGTTTTCAACATGTTAGCTCATTTCGTCCTCACCCCAGCTCTTTATAGGAGGAACAACTGTACCTCATTTTACAGAAGAGGCCTTCCCAGACCACCTCATCTAAAATAATAGCCTTCACCGCCTCCATTAGTCTCTGCCATCCATTGCCCAAAATCTGCTCTGCTTATCTTTAGCATTTACCTCATATGATATTGCTTATCTATGTGTTTATCTGTACTTCTGTCTCCATCAGAGTATAAGCTTCATAAGGACAGGGTCTTTGATTAATCCTAGTATTTCCTGGGGCTGGAAAAGTGCCTCACATATGGCAGATGGTTGGTAATGATTGAAAAAATGACTTGGGTTTAAAAACAACAAAAGATATAATAAAGCTTTTAAACAATGGAAAGTTAAATTTCTATATCCAAATCATTTTCACTTTTGTGTTGTCAAATTAAAAGAAAAAACATTTAGTAAAAGTTTATTTAAAGTGAGTAAAAATGGTTATTAAAACCTAAAACATTTGTTTAGTAAAAATGCACATAAAATTTTTATAAGTGAGAATTATTCTGGTAATTTGTATAGACTTAATCTTGCTTATTTTGGAATATATTTCAAATTACCCATGTAAAGTAGTTTTCCTTTTTTCTCCTATATTGAAAAGAAAGAAAATTAAAGTTTGGAACAGTTATGTTCTATTATCTATTATCTTATTAATACATTTTAAAGGTGTTTTTTACCTTGGGATAATTATCCAGATATTTGCTTTTATCTTCTTTTCAGGATACTTTTCATAGACATGTTTTTTAATCACTAAAATGTATTTTAGATTTTAATTAAATAGCTGTCATTTATTGAGGACCTTCTATATACCAACCACTATACCAGGTACTTCCCATATGTTGTTTTACTTATTTTAAAAACAGCTATATTGTTGTTATTTTAAAGAGATGGCCGGGCCAGTGACATAGCTCAGCAGCATAAGCGCTTGCCTGGCAAGCACAAGGTCCTGAGTTCGGTTCCCAGTACCCACACACACACAAAAAAAGATGCCAACCAGTAAAATATTAAATCAATATTTAAAAAGAAAAACAGTTTAAAAATTGTCTGAAGTTTATTTACCTTCCAAAACAACTCAAAAAAGGCAAGAGAAGATCCTAAAACCACACAGCTGCAAGTGACAATGATATATTAGAACCTAGGTCTGTCAGACACCAAGTCTAGCCTTGACTCTTCATGACCTCGTTGTACTTACGTGGCAGAGGTATGGGTTTTTGATGGATTTGTCTGAAAAAAAAAGACAGACACGTTACAACAGAATCAACACCAGTGGCCAATAAGAAATACCTAAAAATAGGAGATGCATTAAAGATAAGCAAAGTTGTTTCCCTTAGTTTTGACTAATTGACTAGGGTGTTATACTTTAGTTAAGTCTAATAGTTAATCCCGATAATCTCTGCAATTCTACACAGTTTAAGTTGCTGAACAGTTTTTACAAAGCAATGAAATATTGGAGTTTTATTCAGCTTTACAAGCTAGAGTCACTATACAGTGTAACAAAGCACATGTAAATGCCCACAATAACAAAATGAAGCTTCTTTATAAAGGAAAAGAGTCTTACTTCTGGGCAGGAGGAAACACCGGTGACAGGACACCTTCTTTGTGACTAGACCCTCGGTGGCGTTCAGCAGGTATAGGTCTTTCTGGATTAGGAAAATTCTTATATTAAGATTAGAGCAAAATGTCTGTCCCCATCCTCAAACCCAGCCATATCAGTCAAGAGGAACCACAGTTGGTCAGAGGTCTTCCCAGATCCCGTCTTCTATCAAGCGTGTGCACGTGTCAGTCTGCTGATGTGTAGGTGCTGTGAGGATCAGGATTCTCGCTCAGCAGTGTTACAACTGCACGCTAGCACCTCTCTGCACATCCTCTGGCAGTGCACATGGAGTCCTAACTTACTGGAGGTGGAGCTTTAAGTGTAAGCAGAAGTGTGAGCCAGGAGAACAAGTCTTGGCTACCCTTTGCACACTCTCCGTCTACTTCCTTTTTTTTTTTTTGGTACCGGGAATCAAACTCAGGACCTTGCGCTGGCTAGGCAAATGCTGCGCCACTGTATCCCCAGCCCCAATTCTTTTTTTCTACTTTCTATGTAGCTTTCCCTCGGGTGTTATTATACACTGGTATATCTTCATTAATCATAAGATGCGTTTTAAGCAAATCGTTACTGATACGAGATAAAATAACAGGATTTCTGAGATCTCTCTTTTTGAAAAATTTTGGTTATCCTCATAATTTGAAAAATTATAAGATTACCCTTATAATAATGCCATTTTCACTGTCATTTTACTGTTTTCCAGAGTACAAGAGAGAGGATTGGAAAATGGGCATAAGCCTGGACTATAAGAAATGTATGTTGAAGCCTATAGAGGACTTTACTTCTGAACCATTAATAGATGTGATCATAAATTATTTCAATGCTTTATTCTCCCTCCTAGCTGGGAGTATGTTAAAATCTTGGTGTATGCTGAGTCGCCTGCATGGGATAAAGATCGAGAGTTATAGGAACCCAAAAGGAACAAAAGTAGTAAGAACTTGGATTCAAATACTGTGAATAGTAAGATAAACTTCAGTTTCTTGTGGTGTACCTCCTGGAATGAGCTCCTAGGTTTGGAAGCTGGGAAGCTTGGAAGATTGTATTTCAAATGTGTGGCAGGTTCCTTTCAGCTGCCATGTTAGATGTTTTGTTCATCTCTTTAAATCTTGGTAACTTTCAGGCTGGAGGTGTAGCTCAGTGTTAGAACACCTGCCTAGCATGTGCAAGGCCTGGGTTTGATCCCCAATAGTATAAAACAACAGTAACAACCAACCTTGGTAACTTCCAAAGGAGAAACAATGACCAAATTACGTCCAGCAACCTTTGAACTTTGACCACACTTGCTCTGCCTCTGCCCTCCTTGAGGTCTTTCCTAGGTGAGAGAAAGCTGCTCCCTTACTTTGGGTATGAGAGCCTTTGCCTCTACTCTTAAAATAAGTACAAAAAAGGGAGCAAAGCAGGACACCCCAGCAGCAGGCATGCCATAAACCCCATTCATGCCTAATTTTTGGAAGTGCCCAAAGCTATGATGTTTGCAAGGGGTTGTGCTTATTTCCAACAGCGCTTAGAGGCCCTGAGGTCACTATGGCTCTATGCTCCCTGCTCAACAGGCACAAGAGACTGCAAGGAATGGGAGGGCATGCAAGAAATGCATGGAATGTCCATGTAAACTAAGGTATTCAAGGAAAGGCAGAAGAAAGTAAGACAGCAGAAAAGAAGGGATGCTTCAGAAATCACCTGGGAGGAAAAGATGTGGGAAGGGGAATGGAAAAACTATAATGGGCAATTAAAGGAAAGAGGTGAGTTGTGGTGCACACTCAATGGACCAGAAAAGATCCATCCTCAGAAAAACCAGCAACTTCCGTGTCAGTAGGACCACAGTAACTAAGAAAATGGTGAGAACATTCACATTTTTAACAGTGTTACCTTTAGGTGTGGAATCAAATGGATGCAGGACTTGAACATCTACATAATATTTTGAGAGTTGATATTATGTATGATTTTTACTTCTTTCACTTTTTTTTCCCCGTAAATATTTTTTAAATATCAATACTTTTTAAATGGGGAAGTTATAAAAAACATGTTAAATGTTTGAGTTACGATAAAACAGAGACATACAAGCATTTTGAAGATGTACTGAAAAGACAGACATTTGAACTTTGAAAATTTAACAAAAGAACTTATTTAAATAAGTAGATTTTTTTAAAAAGGCATTATCTTGTCTAAAGCTGTGAATTTAAAGATATGTGAATGGCTCTAAATTAGCCTTCAGATCTGTCTAGGGCCATGGCACCGCTTCCTGGGCAATTACAGCTGTCTGAAATGAGCAGGTTTTGGTAGGAAAAGGACAGCCCGCTCCAAAGACCTTACCCGCTCTGTGCAGTTTCTAAGCTAGCTTTGCTACTCATACTACTCATCGCAAAGTGAAAGATTATTTTGTTTAAAAAATTCAATTTCGTGTTTATAATTGCCTTATAAATAATGAAATTCAAAATTATATTTATATATAAATCCTTAATTTAAATTACTTTTAGAGGAGATATTCATCCTTTAAAATAATAAATTTACCTTCGCAAACACTTGATGCCTTCTGCTGAGAAGCAACCGGAGTCTATATTTTTTTAAAAAAAGACAAACATATTAAATATAGTGGAACGTGGAAGTAAAAGTCCAAGCAATTTATTAAATAAATATTTCAGCAGAGTTTTCTTTGATGCATAGCCATTCTTCCAATCACAAGAACAATTAAAAACACACAGTTCCCAGCCCAACCTCTGCATGAAATGGTAATTGGCTGGAACTGCCTCACGGAAGGAGCAGTGTCATCCTGGTGTGGGGTCCTCTCTGCTCTGTCAGCAGGGTTGTTGAATACTGTGTACCCCAGCAGCTGGCTAGCAGTAGCACTTGTACAGTGGATAGCTGGTGTATATATGACTTTGGTCTCATGACTCCACCTTGTGTGTGCTTGCTAAATGATTGTCAATTTCAGATTCCACAATAGGTCCAGGTGGGCTGCCTTGCATAATGAGATGTCCCCGAGTTCTGGTCACAGTCTGAGTTTATTGAGTCTCTGTGTCTGATCATAGGCTCAGAAGTCATGAGGCAGGAAATGAATGCAGAGGTTCCCACAGACATGGTCAGAGGCAAGGAGCTTAGCTGCTCCCATCTGATCGGTTGCACACACTCAGTGAAGCCACCAGGGTCCCACAAGGACAAGCTCCTTAGGTAGCACCTTCCTGGCTGCCTGAGGACTCAACGTTCCTCTGGACTGTCTGAGCAAGCAGCTTCAGTTGCTAAGATTGCTGTGTTTACAATGGCTGGAAGCATTTTCAACTTCAAATAAGTGGATAAGAAAAAACAGTACAAGAAATAGGAAGCATTTTTAAATGCATAATTAACTTACTGTCTTCAGTGGTGTAGCTGTTATTTTCCTGGGGAATAAAAAGAGATTAGCTATGTTAAAACACAATGAAGATGAAGTGGAGCTGACTTATCTTACTCTCATATTTAAAGAGAATAATGAAAGACATACAAGTGGAGAGGAATACTGTCCTTGAAAGGCAAACAAAGATGGAAGTAGGATTTAGTTACAATCCTTCTAGCCTCAGACAGAGTTCACTGACAGATGGGGAGGGGGTTAATAGGGGATAAACAAGAGCACAGTTGCCAGGGAGTCAGTGGATCCAGCTCTTCTTCCAGTTCTACTAATTATTTGGTGACCTTGGGTCCTTTCTTTTGGCTGTGAGGCAAGTCTGACATTTTGTTTTCTCACTTGTGAAATCAGGACCCAGAGTCAGGACCCAAAGTGTGTATGTATCCTCCTCTTCCCCCACAGCAACCTAGGCTCCTGCCCAGGGCACAAGTGGAGATGAGGGGACAGCCAAGCAAGCGAGGTTGCAGCCAGCACCTTCTTCTGCCCTGCACCTAGGTAATTATTCTTTCCTAGATGCCTACATAAGATTTCATTCAAAGAGAGATCCAAGGCCAAACGAATTTGAAACCCAGTGTGACTTGTGGCCTTGAAGGTCCTTGCCTCCACTAACATTACTGTTTGTCTTGGTTCCAACAGAGCCTAGAATCTAATATTGCTAAGGTTTTATGCTTCTTTTGGTATTTATTTTTAATTCTCTCTCTCTCACTTTGTTTCTGTCATAGAGTTGAAATGTTTTAAACTTTTGATTTACTAAGCACCTATAAGATGTTTGGAACTGGATGGGGCTCTTCACAGTTATTTAAACCTTTTAAAATGACCCTTCAAAATGGATATTATAATCACATTTTAGAGATGAAGAAACTGAGGCTCAGAGAAACTAAGTAACTTACCTCAAATGATAAAGGTGGGCCATGAGAGGTGTGCATGTTTTGGTTAATAAACCCATGAAATTATGGTTTTCATGGGTTTCCAAGGAGGCAGAATTAAGATTATAATTATGCAAGCCAACCTTAGACATATGTAAGTGTGCTTTTAAAATAACCTATTGAACCAACATAATTTTATGGGAGCCAGTGTTTATAATATTAACACATTATAATCTTCACCTGACAGCTTACACAGCCCTTTTAGATTCATGAAGAAAGAATAACTCTCCCGTATCACTCTGGAAAGGAGCTTCAGCAGGATTATTTTGACTGCGTAAATGGTATGTAAATTTATTTAAAGGGCAGAGGAGTAGAAAGTGAAAATGAAATCTGCTAGGTGGTTTTAAAATTATTCAGGTACCAGTGCTTCTGATAGTTAGGGTGTTTGTGGAACACTAAGTAAATGAGCCCGAGATTGAACTAAAGCTCTAAAGGAAGGAAGACTCCTAGATTCTAATTTCACAAGGGTTTACCTGGGCCACTGTTCAGGCTGCCATGGGGGTGGAGGATTTCTATGGGAGTCCCCAGGGCAGCAGGTCCCCACCATCCCATCCACTTGGATGTCACTGAGCCTCTGCCCACAGCAGGTACTCACCCCGCCCTTGGCAGTGGGGATGGTGCAGCAGGCGAAGGTGACTTCGGTTCCCAGACCCCGCTGTTTCTACCTGCACAAACACATACACAGGTCATTCCCTGTGTTCTGCACCTGCAGGTGATGGTCTCAGTGAGGATGGCCTTTCTGACAGACTCGGAAACACACACAGTGTGGTTGCTTTCAGTTAAATGTGTACAGCTAATTACACTGAGGCTGTGGCAGAAAACTTGTGGGCACAAGGGATGATACTGTTTTCAAATGTTAACGTATACGATCAGAACTAAGACATGGATCAAAAACTCCACACTAACATTTCTAAAGGCCCTCATCCTCACCCCCCGGGGCAAGTCCAGAGCCCCTTGATTCTGAGGGTTCAGGAAGGATTCCTTTAAGAGAAAGCCCAGAGCTCACACCTGCATCTGTATATACCGTACAAATGTGGCAGCAGATGTGCCTAAACACTAAAAGCTAAAACCCACCATTCCTGATACACAGTACAGACGCTGCTCATCCCTAGCCCCACTTCAATGTAGTATGTGCGCCTCACATCACTCCAGGATATTTATCGCCAAATTCTCAGGACACAAATCAACAAATTAGGGCAAGTGGAAAGCTACTCCTCAAATCTCATCTTCTGAAGTCATAGAAGGGACCCAGAGGTCCTTGTCCCCTGTACTTAACCCACCCCCCAATCTAAAGACAAGAGCCAGGCAATCATTAAGGAGGAGGATATGAGAGAGTCAGGGGAGATCTTGGCTGCAGTGACAGAGGGCAGACCTGGAGAGGACAGGCCAGAGCCAAGCTGGTCCTCAGCATCTGCTGGCTGCTCCCTCTCAGGAAGATTCTTGGCTGCTTGGACGTTATCGCTCGGTGAGATAAGGAAGCTCTTGATAAGGCTCTTCAGTGAGTCAAATCGAACTATTTGATTTTCTTAAGAACCTACCAACATTGATAAATGCACAACTCCTAATGGACTTATGGGGAATAGCCTAAGCACGGGTTGGACCTGTTGCCTCAGTATGTATTGCTGTAGTTTTCCAGACAGAGCACACATAAGTAAACACTAAAGTACAATCAGTTACCAAGAATTACTGAGAAGCTGGTCTGTGTAAAGCTCTCAAAGGCTATGGTAGGCACGGAGGAAGAGGTTTGAGGGAACAGACACAGCCTCTTCTCAGCACACAGGGAAGACGTGCACCCTTGTGTCATCTCATTTTAACACTAAAAAGGAAAAAAGCCTAAAAAATATTTTAAAATAGAGATGACAAAGCTCATTATCACGGACTTTGGTAGAGAGGCCCCAGCTTCCACTCAGAGCTCACTCTGCGCTCAGCTTTTGTGCAGGGCTAACTTCCCTAAACTCTCGCGGATGACAGCAGCAGCATGGGGTGTGCGGCACCAACTCTATATGGCAGCTTTCCGCAGCACCCTGGGAAGCGGGGTCACCTCAAATGTCATCTTATTTACAGGCCACCTAACCTAGATGTCATTTCTAAAAGCATTCTAGAAAAGAGACTACTTTTGGAATTTTTACACTGTATGTGACAATAAACTGAAATGTAATATGAGTCTAGTTGAGTTTAATTAGCTGGTATATAAAACTGAATACTTAAACTGGCTCTGACAAAATACCCTTGGCGACTCATACATTTCAAGGGACAATTTCAGGGAAGATTAAAAAAAGAAAACATCTTGTCTGGAAAATAAGGAAGTAGAAATGTCTAGTCAATTTCCTCCCAAAGTGTTCTCTCTTCTTAAATGCCAAGTATTCACTCAGTCTGGGTATCTTGCCTTGTCAAAGCTACTACCTAGACTTTCTTTCTTTCCTTTTTTTTTTTTCTTACTAAGCTTCCCTTTCCTTTGTGTCTACCCAAACAGCTGGCCAACATTTTTCTTTCCTTTCTCTCTGCATAAATATCTTATGGCAATCAGAGAAGAGGGAAGCCTCCCAGCTCAGGACAAGGACCGGTGGAAAACATACAGTCTTGTACCTGGAAGACAGGTTCTCAGTCACCAAACTGGCTGGGTGACTTTTTATAAGCCACTGTGCCTCAGTTACCCTCTCTGTGAAACAGGGACACCACTCCTTACCTTATCAAACTCAGAGTTATTGTCATAAACAGTAGTATAACTGTGAAATTTTAAAGAATTAGCCAACTCTAAAGTAATATTGCTGAGAACAGATTAAAAGATTTTGAGGGTCAAAAGTATTATGCTCCGTGAAAGGAGCCTGATGCAAAAGACTACATAGTGCGTGATTGTATCTATTTAGAAAAGGAAAATCTATAGCAACAGAAAGCAGACCAGTGGTTGCTTGGAGCTGGGGTTGGGACAAATGGATACTGTATAAGGAATCTACTGAGGTTGGGGTAGGCATGGAAATTTTCTAAAACTGGGCTATGGTGATGGTTACATAATCATTTTATAAATGTAATGGTTTACAAAAATCATCAAGTTGTACACATAAAATGGATGAGTTTTATTATATATAAATTAAAACTCATAAAAGATCACAGTAAACATAATTGTTATTGTCTTTGATTCATTGTCTTGTTGTGATCAATCACCACAGTATCTTTAAGTGCTGGCAGTGTGCTAGGTACTTTAAAGGTGCCATTCTCTCTCTAAGCCTCATGTAACAACAGGCAAAGCGGAGTCTCAGAGAGGATAAGTGGCAGGGCTGGGGTTGAAACCAAGGCTATTTGAGCCCAGGCAGCACTTTCCTTTTCAGCTAAGCCCTCAGAATTTTCTCTGGGGCATGATGGAGAAAGCAGGTCAATTCATTTGTTGCTTCTCTTAGGAAGGGAAAGATAAAGGAAACAGAGAGGAACTTTTGTGGATACTGAGGGCAGATGGAGAATGATTCCTCTATCTCATGGGCCAGGCCCTCCTGCTGCTGTGGGACAAAGCCAGACCCAGGAGTGAAGCTGGGGTAGGACAACTCCTTCCCAGGTGTACCTGGAGTCTTCCTCACTGCAAGGTCCCTTGCTTTCTGAACTCTTGGGTAGGCTACTCAGAGGGAAAACCTGGAAATGCAGTAGATTCTAATGCACTAAAGTGGGTAGAGGCCAGGGATGTTGCCAGACATCCTGCAATGCACAGGGTGGGTCCCAAAACAAAGAATTATCTGGCCCAAAATGTTAACAGTGCCAAGGTTGAGAAACACTGATTTAGAGTAAAACTTTATATTAAAAGAAGGAAACAGAATTATTCCCTGAGGTGTGTACAGGATGCATCTGCCACAATGGTTATGAATCAAGGCCAGTTTTTTAAGATGCAAACACAAGGGATTCTGAATGGTGACCATAACAGTAACAACAGAGAAGTATCGTTTTATGAATATGATTCTTATATATCGACTCATTGAATTCTCACAATACCCTACACTTAGGTGCCATTTCCCCCATTTTTCACAGGAAGGAACTAAAAAACAGAAATTACTTCACCTGCACGAGGTCCAGTGCCTAGCAAGTGTCAAAGCTGGGACAAACTCTCTGACTTTGGAGTCTGGGCTAAGTCTGTGCCTCTGTGCTTCTTGGTGTGCAAGGCACAAAAAGGAAGGTGGAGCCTGCCGTCATACCTAATATCCTATGCAGTCCTCAGCAAGCAGCTTATTGGCTATCACAGAACCAAAGCAACATACCAGAGGCAACTGACATGGTGTGGTACTTGACAGGAAGAGCACCCAGAAACCTTGGCAGTTCTGTGGTGCTCAGTGGGGGCTATCCGAAGCCTTTAGTTTAAGGGGCAAGGGATGGTTATTCAATGGCACAGGCAAGTAGTCTGATCATTCCTTTTATGAAAATCATCCTTGAAAAATCCTACTGTTCACACACTCAAAAGCTCACTCTAACTGTTCAGGTTTGTTTTTCCCAAATCGCCTCACTTCCTTCCTCCTCCTGTCCTTGCCACCTATAGGCAACAATCACATAATCAGCATATTATCTTCTTGTTTAGGTTTGGTTTCTTCGTCTGATGTCTCTAGTATTAAAATGTAGTCACCCTGGGTTAATAACAAGGCAGTGAGTAATAAACCCAGGGAACTACTGCTCTCGTGATGTACTATGTGATTCTTTACATATTGCCAGTGTTTGGGGTCTTGCTCACCCAAGACTGACCCACCTGCCATCTCAATACCTGCCGTGAACTAGGCACCTGGAGATAGCTGTGAGCAGGACAAGTACCTGAGAGTCTTACAAGAAAGACAGAGCTCTCATGCAGGGTCACATGATAAAGGACAAGTGTGGGGCCTATAGAAGTGCACATCATAGGGATCCATCTCAGTGTGAGATCAGGTAAGGTCCCCTGAGCAAGTAACATTGAAAGCAAAATCTTCAGGGAGCTCGCAATGTACTTAGGAAGACTAGACTGAGATACAAAGTAATCAGGGAATAGGTACGGGCAAAGTGTGTGTGGGAAGAGTTATCTGGCAAAAGAGAACTCTCTGAGGCCACAGAAACCAGAGAGGGATTCCTGGAGGTGGAATCCCTAAGCTGGAGTCTGAGAGGCAGCCCAGACTTGGTGTCATAAAAGTGAGAACCCAAAGACCAAAAATCAGGACCCATGAAATATAGGCTACCTGGAGTACTGGGTATGTTTTGGGAAGAAGTCCCTGGAAAAGCAAGCAGAGCTTTTTAAGATGCAAACACCAGAGATTATTTAACTATTTTTCTAAAGGAAGGTTTAGGTCTTGATTTATTTGATTCAGTAAAAAGATTCATGTCACAGTAATGACAACCTCATCCTGAGTCAAGAGTCTACAGTGCAGCAGGGACTGAAGTGACCTTGCCATGTCATTCTGCATTGTGTGTTGCCCTTTGCTCCCAAAACCTCAGATGAGCTGGAAAACAGGGCTCTGAGTTCTACTCCCCAAATATAAAGTAATTTCACAAGAAATTAGTCTAAAAAATATTTCTCTTTCATTTTCTTTTAAAGGATCCTCTCAGTAGAAGAGCCCATTCTCCCAATTGCTTGTGTTCAGTTCTGGAAGAGAAGGGAGTATGTATGTGCATGTAGGTGAGGGGAACAGAAAGAGAGAGAGACAGAGAATGCACACAGGAAGCAGCAGCAGAGTCCCCACACCTCTCTGGGCTGGTAATAGTGTTGGGCTGGGAGGACCACTGGCATCTTTAGCCTCAGCCTTGAGGGTTGCTGGAATCTACTGAGGACAACTAGGACCTACTGGATGCCCATGGCTTGGATAGGGGTGATATGTAATGGACTGAAGTGGGCAGCATCCAGAGGAGTTCAGAAGCTCGTTGTCTGTTGCTGAGGAGAGAGCAGAGAGGGAGGAGTGTAATGTGGCTGGGGGATGGTGGCAGACAAGAAGATTCGAGGTGACAAAGTAAGCCTGGCCTAGGTGACAAAGTAAGCCTCACAACTGAAACAGAAGAAAAAATTCTACATGAAGAAACAGCAGGCTTTGGAAAGAACACAGAAACTTTGAGACACAGTGTCTTGAGGCTGCCACATGTGGAGGAACTAGCATGCCAGTAGGGGAGGGTGGTGATGGAAGTGTTGAGCTTGAGGTGCGAGGAAGCCAAGGTGATCAAGGGGGAAAACCAGGTCAAAGTTGGACACCAGGAAGTTATTGGCTCAGACATGAGAAGTAAAGCCAAAAGAATGAGTGAAACCTAAAGCTGTGAAAAGTAATTCTCTTTGACTATTAAGTGCTGTGGGAAGAAGAGAGTCCCTGTCACAATTTCAGAATTCTTCTCCACAGGTAGGAACTACTGTTTCCTTTTACAGATGAGAAACTCTGATCCTTGGTGAAGTAAAGTACTAGCCCAAGACTGTAAATCTGCTAACTGGGGACCCTGGGGTTCCCCAGATCTATTTAGCTCAACTCCTAAGCTTTCAACCACCACAATATCCAGAAAGGACAGCTGTGGACCAAGCCCCGAGGATGTCCTCAGTTAGGGGAAGGAGATATGGGAGAAACCAGCACAGTGCCCAGCTAGCTGGGATAAGAGAGTCCAAAGGTCAAGGGGCAAGGGTCCCTTCCACATAGGTGCCACCAGATGGCAGATAAGAATGAGAATAAATCTTCTCTTCCCATTTACTAACAAATTTGGAAATACAAGTGATTATTTCTTTATGTTTAATTTGAATTGTGTATCTTGGAATGGATTAAAAACCAAACCAAATCATGGATATTCTTTACCTGAAGCTGTGCCTGGAGGAGAAGCCGACTTCAAGGAGCTATTTGGTTTGGTTGATCTATTCACCGTGGGAGCTTAAACACAAACATATAGATAAGTAATGACACAGATTTATCCCACTTAGGAACATTCCCATACAGAGAAAAATGATAGATCAGACAGAATTTGCAAAGAATGGGATATCTCCTATTATTAAACACATTATCTATTCAGAAAAGGCTTTTCAGAAGAAATGTTTAGACTGGATATATTGATGAACAAAGGAACAATCAAATTATTTTGTGACTGGGATTTTGTTATAGTGATTACTAGCTTGCTGATTTGCTAAACTGGAGGCCTAGGAGATAACAGAGTCTGATTTTGTTTTTTATCAGGAGAAATGTATTAAAATTAAGCATGGAAGGACCAAATTAATAGTCCCACCTCCCCTGCCACATGCAATACACACAATTTCTGTAGAATTTTGTGGGGGATAAAGGATTTTGTATGTGCTGTTTTGTGGTAATGTGTATCTTGGGAGTTTAAGTAGGTCGTGAAGCTGCTAATGACTTTTAGGGAGTACAGCAGAGGGTTGCTACGTGAAGGCAGAGTTAAAAGTGACAACTACTACCTTTATCAGAGCATATTACCTAAGTAGTATTATCTGAAGATGCATCACTTACATGAGATTACATTCTCCAAAGTGACTAAAGCTACAGTAAACACATTCTATTTCAGTGTCTTGTCTGAGGCTATGTGGTACTGGCCTTCTTAAGATAATTTGTAACAGCATTTGTTATCCCAAGTAGGATCTACAAAGGAAACATTTCTCATAGGCCTGAGATGACACAAAATTTAAAGAGCCAGAATGCAGAGAATATTCACTCTTTCAAAATTTTCAAGCCTCTACAGAAATTCTTCCTGGTGAACAATTTAAGGCCAATAGGGTAACTTGTATTTTTGTATTAGGTTTTATGAGAAATCCATTCTAAGTGAGGGCAGCTGAAGATAATAACGCATGTGTTTTAATAATTTGATATGGTAGTATTTCATCACATAAAAGGTAGGAGGGAAAGGAAAGGCTATGCAATCCAGAGATGACTGATACTCACTGATACTGTCCGCTCCACCAGACAAAGGCATATGCTGTGGGCTCAGAGGACAGAGGCCTGGGCACTGTCATTTCTGAGCCCCTAGGGCTTACTGCTGAATATCTGGTATGTCCCAATCAACTGCCTAGACTTCACTCTTACCTTTTTCGGATGGAAGTGAACTGCTTTCTGTGGGATGAATGTAGTTTTCATCATTATCATCCACAGGGACCACATAATCAGCCTACAAGAAACGTAAATATTAATGAGAACACTGTATATTCATAGTTGAATGTATGAGAAAGAGTGATTTTTTAAAAAAGCTTTGAGATATAATTCATATACCATGAGATGTGTAAACGTTATAATTTGGTGTGTTCTGGTATGTAGTCATCCCTCAGTGTCTTAGGGGTGTTTATTCCAGGACCTCCTCCCTCAAAGATACCAAAATCCATGAATACTCAAATCCCATATTTGAACTGGATGGTATTTGCATATAACCAATGCACATCCTCTTGTATACTTTAATCTCTAGATTACTTAAAATATCTAATATGTTAAGTAAATAGTCATTATATTTTTCAGGGAATAATAACAAGAAAAAAGTCTATACAGTGTAGACACAGCTTTGAAGAAAATATTTTCTATCCAGAATTGGTTGGCTGTATGGATGCATAAGTCACAGATATGGCGGGCAGACTGTATTCCGAGCTGTGCAGTCATGACCACAATGTAGTATTAGAACATTTTTATTGCCCCTCCGAACTTACACCTATTAGTCACTCCCCACCAACCCCTCCTCAACCACTAATCTACTTTCTGTCTCTACAAATTTGCTCTTTCTGGACATTACATATACATGGGAACATACAATATTTAGTGTTTTGTGACTTCTTTCACTTAGATGATGCTTTCAAGATTCTTCCAAGTTGTATGTATCACTTCTTCATTCCTCTTTATGGCCAAATAATATTATATAGATAGACCACATTTTATTTATCTATTCATCAATTGATGGCTGTTTAGGTTGTTTCTACTTTTTGGCTGTTAGGAATAATGCTGCCATAAATATTCATGTACATGTTTTTGTGTAGACATTCTTTTCTCTTCGACTATACCTAGAGGTAAAACTGTTGGGTTATATGGTAACTGTATATTCAGCAGCTTGAGGAATGGTCCAATTGCTTTCCAAAGTGGTTGTGCCATTTTCCATTCCCACCAGCACTGTATGATGGTTCCAATTTCTCTGCATACTTACTAATACTTGTCATTGGCTGTCTTTTTGAGTATAGGCATCCTAATGGGTGTGAAGTGGTATTTCATTGTAGTTTTGATTTGTGTTTCCTTGATGACTAATGATGTTGAGTATCATTTCATGTGCATATTGGCCATTTGTATATCTTTGGAGAAACGTCTATTCAAATCTTTGCCCACTTTTAATTGGGTGATTTATCTTTTCTATTATCAAATTAAAGGAATTCTTTATGTGTTTTAGATAAAAATCCTTTAACAGATTTATGATTTGTAAAAATTTTCTCCCATTCTGTAGGTTTCTTAATGCTGTCGTTTGTGGCCAAAAGTTTTAAATTTTGAAGTCCATTTTATCTATTTACTCTTATGTTGCTTGTGCTTTTGATGTCATATCTAACAAATCACTGCCTAACCCAGACCATAAAGATTTCTACTTATGCTTTCTTCTAAGACTTTAATATTTTTAGCTCTTAAATTTAGGTCTATGATTCATTTTTAGATAATTTTGTGTATAGTAGAGATAGGGGTCCAATTTCCCTCTTTCGTATGTTGATGTACAGTTTTCCTAGCTCTACTTATATAAAAATGATTCTTCACTGAATTGTCTTGGTACCCTATCAATAATCAATTGACCATAAATATAGAGAATGAGTGATTTTATATTAATAGGATAAAGATGAGGTAACCAGATCTTAAAAGTGGGTTTTACAATCTTCCATCAGGTAGATAAGAAGGATGCTGGGAGAAACGACAAGCAAACATTATCTCATTTAACCCTTCTAACAACCCAGTAAGGCAGTACCATCGTCAGATCTATTTTAAGATGAAGAAGCTGAGGCACAGAGAAAATAAGTAGCCTGCTCATGATCTCACACTTAAAAGGTAGCAGATCAGGATTTGAATTCAGACAGCTCAAGAATTCAGCATCTGCCCACTACATTCTAGTCCCTTGCATCCTTCCCCTCCTCTGTCTTTCTACCCTCTCTTCATTTAATTGCTATTTCCCATCTCTTTCTTCCCCTTCAACAGGAGCTATTTGGTCTGCAATGTCTAGAATATGATTTATTTAAAGTGAATTTAGAATTTTTATTCTAAAAGAGCAATGATAGAAAAAAAGACTCGACCCAATTCCAACAAATTCTGTTTGTGGCTCTGCTCTCTCCATTATGGGGTCTAAAGAAAGGGAATATATAATGTTTGTTTCCAGCATTGCAACTCATTTCTTTTAAATTGTTACCTGACAAAACATGTAATCAATCAAGAACCATCACAATTTATATCTTAACAAGGCCATGTTTGCATTGCTGCAATGTTTCAGTATAAATTCCATTATACCATCAATAATAAATCACAGAAACGTGACGGTAGTGACCTCAATGGTTGATCTTTTAAAGTCAGGTAGTGTTCCACTACCCCAACCTACATGTATTAAAAACTCTTCAATTCTTATAATAGGGTAGTTAAAAAGTATAAGTAAATAATTACTTTTGAAATTATTTGGGTCAACTCCAATGTTTAGATATCTCAGCATTAAAATATATATACTTGCATGTTTCCTCCTCTCAGGCTACAAAGACAGGAGTGTATAAATTCATCTTATTTTCGCTGTCCCACTACCCTATAACCCACTTATTTATTGAGTCATTTTGGTTAGCTATTAAGTGCCCATACAGTTTTTTCCTTATTATAATTCACATGTTCATTTAACAGTTTTATATACATTATTTTACTGATTTCTTACAGTAATACCTCCCCTCTAAGGTAGGTATACAGTATTTATCTTGATTTTATGGTTGAGGGACTTGAGAGATGAGTAATCTGTCCAAGGGTCACATAAAGACCACAAGTATGAAGCCCTATAAGAACAGATCTGTTCTGCCTTGTAATCACAGAAGGGATCTGTTCTGGGCACCACTGAAGTCCTGGGGCTCACGCAGTGCTAGGCACATATGTGTTGAAGAGCTGTTCTCTCCTCATTGCACATTGGAGAGGCGGTTGGTACAGGGTAGCTGTTTAGCACCTGAGCTCCAAAATCTTATTACCTGAGTCCAAATGCCAGCTCTACCATTTCCCTTTGCAACCTTGGACACTTTTTAGAATTCCTTTTCACCCTGGTGTCATCGGCAAAATGGAGATGATAAGTATTGACTTCACAGGGTTGTTGCGAGGATTTAATAAGATCATATGTACAAAATGCTCAACACACCAGCTAAGACATGGCGTTTGTCAAATATTAGCCACTTGCAGCACCAGCAGAAATGCTGCTTCCTTTAAGTACTTTTGTTTAGCTTTTATGTATGTTCGTATTTGACTTCTTTTCCCATCTAATGGCTCAGCCTCATTTTAACATTGGCCCTCGCTTTTTCCCCTTTTTTAAACTTCTTTCTTATCTGGACTCTCCATCCACCCATCCAGAACAGCCTCCTTCATCCTTCTTTCCCATTAGTGAGAACTTGCCCAAACTACCTCTGCAGGCTGCTGTTAACGGAACTCTGCCTTGTCTTGCTGGGCTCCACTCTCCGTTTTCACAGAAATGGAGAAAACCCACAGTAAGCACTGCATTTTGTCTGAATCCATGTCTTTATATGTATTTTCCAAGTCCTTCTAGAATTTACAGTGAGACCCTAGCAGTTTGTCTCTCTTTCCTATTCCCCACTCAGCTCCTCTCATCACCCTGTTCCCACCTTGAAAGGACAGCATCACCTCTCAGGCTGACAGACTGAGGACTGACAAACCACACTTTCTCCCTCCAAGTCTGTTGACTTTCTGCCTTACATTGTCCCTAGAGCAGGGGTCACAAATTGAAATGTGTCCAGAGGCAGGCAGGGTACAGGAATGGGAAGCAAGTGTGGAGTGAGGGTGTACATGCACTGTAGGAATGGTGGGGACTGTGACAAATGACAAGGGCTAAGGACTCACAGCAGAGCCAGAAGGCAACTAGTAGGCTCAGCGGCTCTGAGGCCATGGCTGGCCACCTCCAGGGCTTTGGTCTTCAGGAGAAATGAGACGACGGGATTTCCATAAAAAGGAATCTAGCACATATTCAGCCTCTTCTGTGTGTCAAGCTCTGCATTCAGTCTGTATATATGTCTCTTATTAAATCCTCAAAATAACCAGAAGGGGTGAAAGACAGATTCAGAGCAGTTACTGGTTGCCCAAAATCACAGAGCTAGAAGGATCAAATCAGAAATTTGCACCTAGATGCTGCCTCTGTTTTGATTTCAAAGTTCTTCTTTTCCATGTCTTGCCAGAATACAAATTATATCAAGGTGGATGTCACAGACAACAAGATACAGAAGCCATAGCTGTACCATCTACAGGCATTTAGAGACAAGTTATTTCTTAGAGAAGCAGCAATAAGATTGTGTGTGGTGATGATTAAGAATTCTGAGGCTGTTGCACTTGTAAGGAAGTCCTAATGGTTGTCTTGAGGCTTGTATTTGTCCCCATTTAAAGAGCAAATACTCTGAAAGCCGTAAAACATTAGGCTTCAGCAGCCATTACTGTACTGATGGGAATAAGTTCATCTGTTCATCCTCAAAGGGCAGCAAATCCAAAGGGAATACTCATGACAGTAGGCACTGACAGAGGGGAGATTGATGAGATCACCCCACGAGGGTGTCTGGGTACCTAGGGGTGGGGAAAGGTGTGTGAGTTGTCAGAGGGAAATGAGGGATGAGCTCCTTATGAGATGCACAGGGTCTTCTACAGACCAGGGGCCTCCGTTACATGTCCCATCTCAACTTTCTGGGTCTGAAAGCGGCAAGTGGAAGCAGAGAGAAAACAAGGTGGAGGAAAGAAAGCAAGGCAGGAACGGGGCAGAGAGGCACAGGAGGATACAGACAGCGAAGGACTATCTTTTGGTGCAAAGAAAAGATTCACAGGAAATCCAGGGGAGGAGGAAGAGGGGACAACAGGAAAGGCCCAGATGCAGTATTGACATTACAGCATATACCTCTAGAAGATTAAGATGCTTAAAGTAAGGTCGTATGTGCCTTTTCTCAGGAAAACAAAATCTTTCAGTCTAACATTGGAGGGTTTTAGGGGGGCGGTCAAGGAGCAGGACCTGGAATAAGGAAGGCTTGCTGCAAGCCAGATGGTCGCAGCCACATCCCTCTTCCCCTCTGGGTTCTGGGAAGCCTTGAGGACAGGTTAATTTACCTCATCATGAAGGAGGTCTCTGGGCTTGGGTGGAACTTGAGGCTTGGGCAGAGCCCTTGGGGCTGGCAGAGTGGAGGAGATCCTTGTTTTAGCAGAGGGCCAGCTGGGCTTAGAGGGAAGAGTCTTGCTGAAGGGTGGAGACTGCCTCTGGCTTGACCGGTTGTCTTGAACAAACAAAAAACACAAGAGGCTCTGAGTCATTCCTGGTATGGAAACCATGAGGATCTAGAAAATATAAACACACTTGCATCTATGCAGCTACAAATAATCAGGGGGGCATTCTCTAGAAGAGCAAAGCAAAATGTTAGGCAAATAGTTCCAACTGTCCATTGGCTTACATGATAAAACCCAGGATATCTTTGTTGAAAACTTCCTCCCTGGGAACTACAGACCCAAGAGAGCTGAAAGCCCAACACTGCCAAATGCAGTGGACAGAAATAGCATGGGGGCCTAAGAGAGTGCACCTGGACTGCTTGAGGAACTCTGAAGGGCAGTGATTTTCAACCTTGTTTATACGTTGTAGCCATCTGGGGAGCTTTAAAAATGCCCAGGCCTGGGCCCCACCCCATACCTACTATGTTTGAACTTCTGGGCAGGGTCTAGTGTTCCAGGTCTAAAAAGTTCCCCAGTGATTTCAAGGTGCACCCAGGGTAGTGATCACTCATCTGACTCAGCCTGCATGTTCCTTCAACCTCAGTGACTGTTCGTGGGGAAATCTGTGAAACTCCTCCTTTGGCCCAGGAATCTGGGACAACCGCTCCCCACCCGCACTGGCCCGCAACCTCTTTCTTGGGGAGTATCAGGCTAGGAAAGAGTTTAGGCTCCGAAGCTGAATGAATTTGGGTTCTGCCCCTGCTCTACTACTCACTAGCTGCACTAGTTTGGGCTACTTATTCAACCTCTCTGGGACTTACTTCCTCATCTCAAAACTGAAGATCATAATATCCAGGTTAGAGAGTTCTTGTAAGGATGAGAAAGACAGCAGTGAAAGCAGTAGGTATAGTGTCTGCTTAACAAACAAAACTCTGATTACCATGCCATGTGAAGGCTTAGGAATCTCCAGTCTACCCCGCCCATGCATAAAAATGACCTGGTGTATTTCCCATCTTGGGATGGCACAGTTGCTTACAATGACCTGTGTTGCGTCACTGACACCCTGCTGCTTACTCCTAGGACAGTTCCCCTAGCTTGGTGCAGCTGCCTTTGTTTATCAAGCCCCTGTGTTATCCTCCTGGTACCTGCTCCTGTCTTCAGCCCTTATTTCTTCCTTGAGGATGTGTGTTTAACTTTCCGTTTACTGTGCTCAGGCACTAGGGCATCCACTTTGCTCTGCCTCTAAAGTTTTACTTGCAACTCTTGGTGTTTACTTATATTTCTTAATGTAAGATATAAGCTGATCAGAAGTAGCAAAAAATAGAAGACAGACTATGCCCTTGAATGAGCCACTTAACCACCCTGAATTGTGGTTTCCTGGTCTGTAAAGTGAACCTAACACAGCCCCCTCCCTCCCAGGATCGTTGCAATGATTAATCAAGGTCATTAGCCAAATCTAGCGGGAAGTGCATGGAACAGGATGGTGGGGCTCACTTACTTTGAAGGCTGAGAGGCCCAGCTTACATCCCAACTCCAACACTTAAGAAGCTTCGCCCAGTTACTTTACTCCCCTGAGCCTCACCTCCTTCCATGGTGAAATGGAGATGAATCCATCTTTTGCAAGAATATGAAGAGGGTTAAGTAGACCACAGCTGTAGAGTACTACACTATAAAAAGACTGAGAGTATGTGTTCCTTCGTGCTGAATGCTCAATTCTTAGTATATAGTTCTGGCACATAGTAGGTGCTCAACAGATTAACTGTGGAACAAAACAATAAGCAGCACCAGGTATCTGATAAAGAGGCAGCTAGGGGCAGTGAGAACAGATCGGGACCTTACTGGTAGGAACACTCTGTACAAATGCTAGCATTGCCCTGACCAACATGGTCACACTTGCTCTCCTTGCCTTTGGGGAACTTAGTCACCTGCTAAAACTAGGACACAAATTCCTTTTTTTTTTGGTACCAGGACTTGAACTCAGGGCCTCGTGCTTGCCAGGCAAGTGCTATACCACTGAGCTTCATCCCTGGCCCTATGAATTTCTTTTTGATGGGCAATAAAAGGCACAGCCAGCCCTCAAGGCGAGACCTGAGCTGTGTCAATTTGACCTATGAGACTAATTTCAGGCCTAGACCCCCTCACTGGCACCCAATGCTTAGGTAAAACTCCAGTCTAGATGCAGTATAGACAAAGGGCTGGTAGCCGAGGAGGGAGTGGGCTTAGTGGACGCTGGGATTCTTGAAGGTCATCAATGTCCTGTAGAAACTTCTTAAAAGAAATTGCAGAGCCTAGAGTGCAGAAAGCCCTGAGGAAAGTGGAGACTAATCTCAGGGCTGACTCCCTGTGGGACTATGAAGGCAGGTATGAGGGGAGGGCAACTATCAGGGTGTGCTTTGTCATTTAATGTTTTAATTAATTTTTGCCTGTTCTCAGTGTTCCTAATTTAGGAAAGACACTTTGCCCCTGGAATTGGAAAGTTTTACTACTTAGGGTCTATTAGCTGTGAGCACCCAGATAACTTGCTTGGAGTAGCTGAGCTTGAGAGACAGGAAGTGGGCCCCCGGGCAGCAGCGGGGTTGCCTCCCCTTCCCCATGTGCCCAAAAGGCAGAGTGTACAATGTCTGGGGACGGCCTCACCTACATACTCGCCCCTGGAGAAGGGCAGGGCTGGGCGAACTGTCCTCGTCTCCTGCTCGACTGGAGGTGGCTCATAGCTATCATCCCCGTTCTCCTCGGCAGGCATCACATACATCTCGGAGTCTGAGTGATCATCTGGATTTTCGTAGTCACTGTCCTGCTAACACAGATACCACATTCAGCATCCCTGTCTGTGCCTTTTAATCGGCAGGACAGTTCCAACCTTGTGAGGGAGGAGCAGTTCCCCGGTGCTGTGATCAGGAAGCCAAGGCTGGGGGAGGCTGGCGTTGCAAGGTTAGGCAGCTCAAGAGAAGCAAAGCCTGAGTTTGAGACAAGCCTTGCTGCCTCCGAAGTTTATTACCTCAATCACTGCAGCACCTGGGGGAGTATGTGAACCCTTTAACCCCAAGAGTGGCTGAAACTCTGCATGTGGACAAAGAACAGTGGGAGATAATAAAATGTATTTTAAAAAGATATTAAAAGGACCCAACTAATAGAATAACTAATAGGTTTTATTTATCATGAATGCTAATAGTTGAGGAAAATGTTGGTATAATAGGAGGGGAGGGGATACCTTTCCAGGGTAAAGGGTTGCTTTTTTATAAGCAGAGCTGGTAAGCTGAGGGTGCAAGCCTAGACCTGAAATTCATTGAGAATTTATTCTCTGTTTTCTTTTCTTTTTTAAGTAAAGTCCACAGTGAGGAAGGTGAAATCCTCCCACCTCTCAACTCCTCTCCCCAGATGCAGTGTTACATTATGTATGTGCCATTCCTGCATACATTAAGGTGCCTGGGGACATGAGAGGTCTTCTGACGTCTGCTTCCACTGCCTGCACACACTGCCTGTTACAAGGCATGATCCATACATGGCCTCCCATGAATGGATGAGGCTCTTGCTTTTTGGCCTGTCTCATCCCACCTTCAGTTTTATAACAGGAGTTCATGAGGCAGACCTGGAGGCTTAGAATTAAGTCTGCATTTCATCTGATGTGCAATGGAGATCTCATGAAGTAAAAATAATAGTGACTGTTCAAGCAATCCTCATTATAGTTAATATCTTCACTTTGGTTGTTTGCCTTTGGGGCAAGTTATTCTCTTCTCTCCAGGCTTATTTTACTTTGTGTCTTCTAAATCCCCACCATGTACCCTTTTTATTCAGAAACAAGCTCATTTTTTTTTCTTGGCTTTGGAACGATGGAGAGATGGACTGCCGTCTCTTCCCTCTGCGGCAGCTGTGACCCTGAGCTGTGGCCAGCAGAAGGCGCAGCTGCAGCGCTTCTGGGGATCAGTGCCCAAAGAGGAACTTCACACCCAAGTGACTGGCAGAGAGACCAGGGTCTCTTCATTTTTCTTTTTCTGCAGTTGGGGAAGGAGGAACTGTTGTCTCCTAAGACTCCAAGTGGCGTACACAGCCTGGAGCTGGGCTCAGGCTCGATTCTAGGCACTGGACTGGAGTTCTATGTCTTGTTTCATTCCACTGGTCACTGAGATCTGAGTAACTGTGGGAAAGTTGGGCCCATTCTCTTGGCCTCAGTTTCCTTATCTGTGAATTGGGTATGTCACTGTGTGGTTGGCCTCTTGGATCTCTTTCAAATCTGAAACTCAGATTGGAGCAGGCTAATATTCTGGGTGAATTTAGTAAAATCGAAGAACAGTTACTGTGAAGAAAAAGATTTTTAGGATAACTTGTCCCTTTGAGACTCAGTCCAAGAAACAAGTGGTTGCAGGAGCCCTAAGGATCTTGGGGCCACCTCAAGGAGCTTGTCAATTCACTCTGGTATACACACGCCAAATGTCATCATGGCCAGCTCCTTCTCTCAGTGACCCTCAGAGCTTTGCTAATGTTCTGATCACAGCAAGCGCTTCAGGGTTGAGTCTGGTTCTGAGAGCTGAGAACCTGGGTTTCAATTTGGAAGTGCAAGTTACTTAAACTTCTTGTGCCTGGCCCTAGAGATACACTCCTGTGTCAGGCATGAACTTTTTGTTTGTTTGGGGCTCTTTCACAGGAGTCAGGAGACAATAGAGCACTGGAGAGTTTAAGGCAGAGGCATTTGCCAAATGATATGGAAATGTTTTAACATCTGTGTGGCTCTGCTGGGGAGTACTGTGAATTCAAGCACTGAGGATGGGACATGAATATCTGCCTCACGGAGCTGTGGTGAAAATTAAGGTAATGCAGTAAAGTTCTTAGCCTGACACGCAGATTGTGCTGGGTCATCAGCCATTATGAGATTATTGCTGCTTTGCTTGTAGGTGGCCTGCCCAGCGCTGTCCACTCTGTCTCCTCTCAGATATGCAGCTGACACCAGAACGTAGTTCAGAAACAAGCCGTGTAAAAGGCCTCCCATGGCACCCTTGCACCTTCCTGCTCAATCCCAGGAACAAATACTTACAAAGTCATCTGACCACTGTTCCTCTTCATCAGCAGGGCTCTCTGAAACGGCATGAAGGACACAGAATGCACGGTGTGAATCTCAGCTGGCCAGCTCCAGACCGTCCACACCCGCCCCACATACGGCTTCCTTCCTTTGGGCTTCCTGGTGTGGCTCACTTGGCCTTGAACCACTATTACTGTCATATGTCCATTCGCTTTTGACTTTCTTTTTAAAATTAATTCTTAAAGCAATAAGTGAAGTCCCAGCAGGGCAAAGCAATACTGCCTCTCATGTCTGTCTTTGTCAAAGGACATTTCTGGAGCCTTACAGTAATGCAGCAAAGGCTGAAATCCATGCCTGTGTCTTCGAAGGCTGCCTCTGAATCCCTATGTGGATC
Organism: Erethizon dorsatum; assembly: GCA_028451465.1. NCBI lineage: Eukaryota > Metazoa > Chordata > Mammalia > Rodentia > Erethizontidae > Erethizon > Erethizon dorsatum. The sequence continues at coordinate 121,186,929 of CM051822.1, read as the reverse complement.
GGGGTGTAATAGAAAGAGCACTGCATACACAGTCAGATACACTTAAATTCTCAGCTCTGTTCCCAACTACTTGGAGAGCATAGGTAAGATATCAAACATCTCTGAGTCTCGCTTTTCAGATCTGTAAAATGAGGAGGTCACTTCCATGATTCTCTCAGGCTCTGTTTCACGTTGTTGCTGTTGTTGCTGTTTAAAAAATTTATCCTGTGGCTCACCACATGTGAGACAGTGTTGTCAGAGCTCTGCATCCATTTAGGCTTCTCAAAAACTGTGTGAGGAGACTGAGGCCTACAGCAGACGAGTCATGTGCCAAGGTCAGGCACTAAGTGGCAGGGCCAGGAGCTGAAGCCTGCAGGTGAACTTCAGAGCTCCTGCTCTGACTCCCAACCCTGTGTTGCCTCACTGCGTTCCAGTGGCAGACGCTATTCTAGGCCCTACAGGGACATACAAATGAATATGACGAGTCTTAGTTGTTAAATAGCTTATGAGCTTGAAGAGCAAAATAGCTTTGAGTTCTTACAGCCAAAGAGACTATTTCTCCTGAAAAACACATTTGGGCTATGTGAAGCCTAGCATATCAACCAGATACAGGCCTATGTGGCAGAGTGGCTGTGACCACTGCACTGCAGGGTGTCCCAGCCACCTTTTCACCCCCAGGGGCAGCCACTGTTACAGAGGGTCCAGTGGGTTGGCGCTGAAATCTCCACAACCTCAGCAGAACGTTTTTGCCATTTCTACCCCTGCCACGGCAGACCACTGGCTCCAGCTCCATGAGTCCCACTGAGATATCAACAAAGGAGCTGTGAAGGTGAAACGAGGTCAGGAAAGACCTTTGGCTCATAGCAGTCACATTTTAAACAATGACAACAGCAGTGCCCTTGTTTGGGAAAAGTATGACAGGTGCTGAGAAGCAGCCTTACTCCACTAACCAAATATGGGTCAGATTTTGATATGATCAGAAAATAATTCTTAATAAATTATTCTTTGAGTTGAGTACTAATGAATAACAGTGTACTGTGTTCATTGGAGTTTTCCAAGAAATTAGAAGAATGGATGAATAATTTCTCTTTCCAATATGGTTAGCTAGCATAGTTGGGGGATAAGTTGCTAATCCTTTAGGTTTGGGGATAACTGAAGATCAGTATTACAGATAGCACGATGTTTTTGTTTCAGCCATTTCCATAGAACCCTTTAGACAATGCCTTTGTGTACATTGCTGCCCTGCCTTGGTAAAATGGATTTGCTGAACCTTTTCTTAGTGAATCTGCACCTACTTCACAATCTGTCACTGAGCGAAAGTAGTTGCAGTAGTTATCTAACTAGTTCTCCTGTCTTTGTTATCCTTCTTCTCCAACTCATCTGTCCAATCGTTTTTCACTGTTTTCTTAAAAACAAAGATTGGGCCATTTTGTTCCTTTCCACAAGAATCAACACCGATGGGCCGGTGAGATGGCTCAGCGGCTTAAGCGCCTGCGCTGCAAGCGGAAGGGCCCGAGTTCGACTCCCGGAACCCACATACGAAAAAGGGGCTGGTGATATTGCTCAGCGGCACGGGCGCCTTCTAGCGCGCGAGGTTCTGAGGTCCACCCCCCGGTACCCACAAAAAAAAAAAAAAAAAAAAAAAAGAATCAACACCGACTCCCTATGGAATAAAATTGAGATTTTATATCCACATCTTCAAATGCCTCCACCCTGTGTCTCTCCATCGATTTCTCTTGCTTCAGTCTTGTGTCCACTTACAGCAGCAACAGCAGGCAGCTCGTGACTACGATTGTGCACTGCTGGTAATTCTCTGCTCCTATCGTGCTGTTCCCCAGCCCCTTGCTCTCCGTGCTGGGAAATCCCTGTACTTCCTCCTCCAGAAAGTCTTTCCCAGAACCTTCTGTTGGAATCATTCGCCTTTTCTATGGGCCTTCTGATGTGCTGTGGGTGCCTTGATGTCACATGCACTTCGTTCTGTTCTGTACTATGATCAAGTAGTTTTCGTGTCTCTGGAATGAAAAGCAAGGCCTATTTGTATTTGGACGGTATTTTGCACTGGCATTCCATGAACTAATAAAAGTATGAAGCAATAAATGAGATAAATTAGAATATGGGGGAATGGAGAAAAGGAAGGGAAAAGCAAAAAAAATGCACACACACACACACACACACACACATATATATATATATATATATATATATATATATGATAGTTAAGATAGATATAGTACTAATTTCTCTTAGTTCATTGAAAAGAAAGGTTTGTGCTAATATTGTTTGGACAATTGAATGCTGATATCTTGTACTCTAACTAATTTAAAGATAACAATATGCAGTGTATTAACCATTGTTACCCTCATGTCTTTTTGAATTTTTGTCCCATTTTTTCTCTTTAAAGTAAAAATTAAAAAAAAAAAAAGAAATTAGAATAATAATCGTGGACCCCATTTATTGAACAATTCCTATGTGCTGGGTGCTGGACCAAGTATTATTAAAGTGTATCCTTACAATAGCACTACATATGTGCTATTACTCTCTGTATTTTACAGTTGAAGAGAGTGAGCCTAAGAGAGATTGAAAAACCTGCCTGAAGCCACATGGCTAGTAAGTGTGGGGGCTGGGACATTAGGCTATCAGTCCTGGCTCCTACAGCTGAAATCTCATGTAAGCCACCTAGCCCTCCACTAAACACGCAGATAAAAACCAAGAGAAATGAGCATGGCCCAGTACCAAATTTTCCTGCTTTTATTTCACTGAATAAAATTTTCATGACTTTAGTCTGTGTCTTGACACCTTCTTGTATTGTAAAGAGACTAAAATTTGGTTTTTAAGATTGTATCATGGAAGGTTTGCATTATCATAGTTTTAATTTTTTCTTTATTTCTTTCTAAATGTAATAATTTGTCTATTTCATCTTCATGCCCCGAGATTCTGTCTTCTGCTTGATGGTGAGGCTGTCCACTGAATCTTTTATTTTGCTCATTGGGCTTTTCATTTCCAAGATTTCATTTTGTTTTTCTTCCCCAGAATCTCTTTTTATCAAAATCTTTTTTCCTGTCTTGCATTGTCTTCCTTGTTTTCTTCAGCTGCTTATTTGTATCCTCTCTGAATTCATTGATCATTTTTATAATCATTGTTTTGAATCTGTGTCTGGTCTTTCTTCTACTTTGATGCCATTGGAATCAGATATTGTAGAAGTAGTAAATTTGGGGGAGTCATGTCACCTTGTTTGTTTTCATGTTTCTTTTTTTCTATGTTGGAATTTGCATATCTGCTGGAGCTAGAGATCTCTTCCACTGTTACGGAAGGGACTTTGTAGGGATCAGCCTTCTCTTGATGATATGTCCTTGGATATTGGATTATTGTGGAATGTATTTCCAAGTGATTTTCATTGTTACTTCTGTGATATTGACTAGTATATATTGGCATCATATACACTGTGTCAGGACTTGAGGGTCTCTTTTCTCTGTAGCTTTCACAAAAGTGGACTCCTTCTATTGGCTCAGGTAATTGCTTTGTAGACCAAGAAGGACACTTTCTGTGATTACTCCTCTAGTCTTGTCAGCAATGTATGTTCTGAAGGGGCATGGGAGTGACCTATTCTAAGGCCCCTCCCTTTTTTATTTTAAAGAAAAAAAAACAATAAAAAGGATGGTACAAAATCTCAAAATAAGATTGTAGGAGAGTAACAATGGTTAGTACATTGTGTATTGTTATCTTCAAAGTAGTCGCTCCTATTACAAGATATAGTAGATGTGCTGTCCACAGTCTTTGTGTTGTTTCTCTTTGCTGCCGTAGTACAGATAGGTGTCCAGGAGAAGATCTTCAGACCTCCATAGCCATGGCTACTTGGTGCCTAGTGAATGGAAATCTTTTTTCTTTGGTATGGGGAATTGAACACAGGGCCTTTGAACTGAGCTACATCCCAAGCCCTTGTTATATATTTATTTTTAAAACAGGTTCTTGCTAAGTCACGAAACTGCCCAGGCTGGGTTTAAACTTGCAATGCTCCTGTCTCAGCTTCCCCAGAGTGTTGGTATAACAGGAGTGTGCCACCATGCTTGGGTGGTTGGGGATTATCTTCCCTATTCTTTGAGTTCAAATGCTCACTAAAGTTTGAGTGGAGCTGGGCTGTGCATGGGGGAAGATGTGCTCCTCTTATCTGAACTGGGATTGAGTATCTACTCAAAGGGTTTGAAGTGTCACAATCCCCAGAACCACATAGGAAGACAGTAACAAATGAAAACGTGCAATCACACAGCAAGTAGCAGTGAACTAAATCCAGCAGGAGGGTAAAAATCAAGTATCAACTATGATATCCATCCCCTAAAAACAACCACTACAGCAATGGTAGTAGCAAAGATAATATAAACTAAAAAGCTTTAAAAGATAATAAAATACAATTAAAAGAAGAAAATGGGGGCCGGTGAGATGGCTCAGTGGCGTAAGCGCCTGCCTGGCAAGCGCGAGGGCCCGAGTTCAACTCCCAGAACCCACATATGAAAAAAGGGCCAGTGATATCGCTCAGCGGCATGGGCGCCTGCTGGCGCACGAGGTCCTGAGGTCGACCCCCGGTACCCACACAAAAAAAAAAAAAAAAGAAGAAAATGGGATGAGGGAAGAAACGGGAAAGTTCAAGTATTTGAAAAAGTGAAAAGGAGAAAGCAGAGTAAAAGTAGAAAAAGAAAAGAAAAAAATAAATCTGGGCATGGTGGCATGACGCTACAGTCCCAACCATCTAAGAGGCTGAGGCAGGAAGACAGCAAATTGGGAGCCAGCCTGGACAACCTGGAGAGACCCCGTCTCAACACAAAAACACAGAAAGGACTGGGGATGTAGCTCAGGGGCTGAGCATCTCTGGCTTTGATCCTTAGCAACACATGCACATACATACCTGCCCCCTCCAACACACACAACAGAAACAAAAACAAGAATCAAAAATAGTTATATAAAATAAAAATAAATGAGATAAAGGAATAAGAGGAAAAATAAAATATAGAAATAAAATAGTGGGCCGGTGAGACGGCTCAGCGGCTTAAGCGCCTGCCTTGCAAGCGCGAAGGCCCGAGTTCGACTCCCGGAACCCACATACGAAAAAGGGGCCGGTGATATCACTCAGCGGCACGGGTGCCTGCTGGCGCGCGAGGTCCTGAGGTCGTCCCCCCGGTACCCACAAAAAAAAAAAAAAAAAAGAAATAAAATAGTGAGTAAAATAATTTCATTATTAGAAGGAGAAGAAAGGAAAGTAACAAGGAAAGCAAAAAGAATATTAAAAATAAAAATTTTAAAAAAGAAAAAAATATGCCCTCTAATTAGCAAATGCAAGAGAAAAAGCACTAAGGAAAAATGAAAGAATCATCTCTACTAAAGTGACCAAGCAGGTACGTTCACCACCTCGGCTGATTGTGCTTCTTTCCGTGTCCTCCTGGGCTCTGTGGCCCCAGGGCAGCAAGGCTGTGGGGTGTTTGTGCCTCCTGCTTTTGTGCTGTTCTCCCAGCTGGGTGGCTGAGGACCTTTCCTGATCACGATTCTCGGCTTCCTGCTCACCGAGTTCAAGGCCATGCGGAACGGTGCGTTTTGTTGGCTGAGTTTAGTCTGGCCAGATTAGTTCAGGGAACTTCCAGGGACAGGTGGTGCAGAGCTCCGTTTGAGTTTTGGTTGCCCCTCGCAAAGGCGCTAGGAGGGCCTGACCCCCAACTGCCCTGGATAAAGAAGCCATGGTAGGTTCCTCGCAATCTACTACCCACAACTAAATCTCTCTGTGGCCCAGTCCCTGTGTGCAATCACACATCTGATCAGGCTCCAGACCTCTTCAGCCAGCCACCAGAGCCACCAGTCCCAAAGGGTATTTCAGAAGGAATCTCTGGTGAAGGCTAAGAATTGAAATTAGGAGCTAAAGAGACATGGAGTTAAGAAAAAGTCATATCGTTTGTAGGAAAATGGATGTAACTAGAGATCATCATATTAAGTGAAATAAGTTAGACTCAGAAAGTCAAATATTGCATGTTTTCTCTCATATGAGGAATCGAGAAAAATTTTAAAAGGAGAGATGACACGAAAGGAGATTGGACACCATTAGAGAAGAGGATGGGAGTTAGGAGAGGGGGAAAGGGTAAGAGGGTTAATGGGAAGGGGTAAATGATCGAAGCATGTTATATGTACATGTAAGAATATGCCAAAACAAAACCCACTACTCTGTATACCTAACATATGCTAAAAATAAGAATTAAGGAGACCTCAAAGAGGCTTGTGCCCTAAGAGATGACAAGATCCTGAGCTGTAGCCATGAGAAGGAGAAAGATACTTGAGAAACATTTAAGAGATAGAGTCAATAGGATTCAGAGGGTAAATTTTTGTAAAGGGTAAAAAAGAGGATGAATCAAGGATGACTCCCAAGGAGTGAGGATTAGGCAAAAGGACAAAAAAGGGTGAATATTATCTGCCTTTTACCCAAGTATAAAATAGAAAAGGAAGGGTCCTGAATGAGTAGTGAGTAGGCAGACAGGTGAGCATGAATGGATAATCGAGAGAGATGTCCATCCAGAAATCAGATATGTTGGTCCACGTAGGTTTCTAGAAATGATGCTGAACTCCTAGCATTTGTGTTGAGCATCTCCAATGCTATTGGCTCATTACAAGTAACAAATATTCTTGCATGTCTGTCCCCTAGAACTCAAATTAAATGCCATCTCCTCAAGAGACTTTCCCTGACTGCCTAAGTACCCCCCCACATACACCTAACAGTAATTTCTCATCACAGCACCTGACATTTTCCTCCATAACAGTCACCAAACTTGGTAAATCACATTTACTGTTAGTGATCTTATGTATTATCTTACTTCCCACTAGTCATTAAGCACCTAGAGGTCAGGGGCTAAATTCAGTTCCTAAGTCCCCATGTAGCACAGTAAGAATCACATAGAACACACAAGAAATATCTGTTGAATGAATCAAAGCATGTGTGAAACAACTGAAGTGCCTGAAGATATATTTAAAGAAATTACTCAAATGATCTAACTTTTTAAGGCTACCTTTGAAACTGCACAGAACAACTCTATTTCTACTTTCTATAATATTTAAAGACCTGTATTGTGTGTCCATTAGAATAAACCCAGGAAGCCACGGGAAATGAATCACATCGGTGTCCAGCCAGGGCTTTGCCTCCCTCACTGGCCCGTGCAAGCTTGGGAAACTATGACACGAGGTGTCCAAGCAGAAACTGAGCCTTGTTTGTGGTGGGTACCTCTCAGTGGTATGGTGCGGGCTAAGCCTTAGATTGGATGTTGGCCTGCAACATCTGTTGGATTCCTTTTAAACCCAAAGATTCCATGATTTTATATTTTTTTCCACCAAAACCATTTAGACACTTGACAGGTCTAGTCTGCTTTGTTTTCTTTTCTTTTTTTTCTTTAAGAATTTGGAGAAAAAAATGAATTTGTTCTCATTTAACTAAGCAGTTTCCTTGATTTAATACCTAACAGATCTAGGATGCTTTGCTTTGTTTTCTTTTCTCTTTTCTAAACTTGGAGAAAACAATGCTTTTGTTCTAATTTAATTAGAGATTCTTTGACCTATGGATTATGTAGATTTTAAAGCCCAAGACAGGATCCCTCTTTCTTAGTTCCAAACTGCACAGGAAGCCCCAACTGTCTAAACTTGCTGACTGGTTGGCAGGATGTGGACAATAAATATTCTGTGATCTACTGAGCTGGGGTAAGTGGTATGACGGATTAGGGATCAGACTTGGGTGCATTGGTCAACATTTCCCAGTGTGATAAGATTTCTTCAGTGCCCAAGAGGGCCTCAAGTATCTGATTTATTACTACCTTGACCAGGGGCAGAAAAATAAAATAAAATAATAATCACCATTTAAGGCTACAATTTAGTTTTAGCTGTTGCCCTGCAGAGAGGAATCATCAATGATACCTGTAGCCTTGTGGTTTTCACCGAGGACTGACTAGACCTGTCCGTGTTTGGACAATCTTCCTACTAATGCTATGGAAAAAGATTTAGACCTACCCTCCCTTCTATTCCAGAAAAAGAAAGTCTGTTGTATACTGGACTTTCCTTGCCACTGCCATATACACTACTGATCTCAAGACTAACCCTTCCTCTGCCAAAGTTGATTCTAATGGGAATGGGGTATAGAGTAACCAGGTACTGTCAATAATTTACCCCCAGGCCTCTTCAACAACTTTCAAGTGTGCATTTAACCAGCTTTTTACTGAGGGAAAAAGCTTCCCTGCCCCAGACGCCTCAGATTAGATTAGGTGCTGCTGCTATGAACTTCTATAGGACTTTGTATTTTTCCTTTCCCTAGAATTATATATAATTGCTTCTCACATCACCCTTTCAGATTATAAATTCTGTGAACATGGAGACTATCTAACTTGTTTAGCACTGCATTTCTTTTGTTTGTTTGTTTGTTTTTTGTTTTTTTGGGGTACCCGGGGTAGACCTCAGGACCTCGAGAGCCAGCAGGCGCCCGTGCCGCTGAGCCATCTCACTGGCCCTAGCACTGGATTTCTACTTCAGACCTTTTTATATGTCTGGAACCTGGAAGATGCTTAATAAATATTCGATAGGTAGCTGTGTAGATGAATGGATGGACAGATGGATGGATGGACGGATGGATGGATGGATGATTACATCTCCACTACAGTCAAATGTCTGATGGATTCAGTCACTCTTGAAGTTAAAATAAGCATCTTTTGTTTTCAAATGAGTAGAATATACTTCCCTTTCCAACAAATAAACATGAACATTTAGTCAAAAGTCAGTTAAAATATTTCAGAAATACTCTTACCTAAAGCATAGTCCCTTCGAGGAACACTTGGAGGTGCTTTGACTTTTAACCTGTAGAAAATAGCCATCGGACCAAAAGTCAGTGGATAGGACAGCTGGTGCCAAGGCCCATAACATAAGCCCATAACCAAGAGAGCACAGATATTTAACAGAATAAAGGTTACTTTTGGACTCATCACTTTGAAAGATTTAGTATATTGTAAAACAGTAAGGCCGTTAGTGAAGGCTTTCCCTTCTCGCCCTGTCTCCCCAATGCACGATGCAGCTCTGCCTTGGCAAAGGTGAATTATCTCTGAGAACTCAGAGTACTAGATTCGGAGGTCCACAGGTAAGTGTTGGTTGATTGATATTTCAAAAGGAAAAAAAAGACGAACTATATTTAAATGGTTTACAAGTACTTTTAAAAATACGACAAAAATTATATAAGGGCTTTGGTTGTAGATTAAACTGAAATTATTTTTGTACCATTTAAAGACATAACAAGTGAGCAATGTCTCAAGATTTAAAGTAAATTATTATTTTAATAATATTCATTCTATTTAAGAATGATTTGCTTAATGAAATTTAAAACATATATAAATCAAACTTACATCCAGTAGGCTTTATTTACTAAAATATTATATCCTTTAATACAAGCAATGTATAGGGTAATCATTATCTATAAAACATTTCATTTCTTTTAAAAGTTTGATTTAAAAAACTTTACAAACTAGAATTATAATTTTGCAAAAAAAGTTTGTATTTGTATAGAAATTCTTATTTTTTGCCATTTTTTTCCTCATCACTAGTCAACAGGTTGTTCTGGGAAAGATATTAAACTTACAAAGAGAAAGATTGTCCAAGGTTTTGTCCAAGGGGGGAAAAAAATGAAACAAAAGTGGATTTGTTACTAGGGTTGGTTCATGGAACAGTAAAATTTCAAAATGCACAAGCCAACTATTGTCCACCACTGCCATCATTACAGTAAAGAAAAGAAAGGGTATTTTCACACCCTCTAATCATCTTGGAGCAAAGGACAAACTCTGAAAATGTTGCTGGGCACTGAACACAGGTAGGGAATAAAAGATGCGGTTTGAATTTTACTTGGTAGCAGCAGCTACACACCAACCCCCAACACTTTGCTTGTGGGACCATAGACCCATGACAGCTCGGTCACAGTCTTTAGTAAAGGAACCAGTGTGTTCAACTGTGCTTCCTCTTTCAAGGCAACACCTGCTGACTGGCCTTAAGGGAGAACTTTACTGCAGGTCATTTTGGACCAAGGAGTCCTTGACTTTGACTAGGGTAATAACCACAGTAACCATATTTTCCAAGATAAGAAAAAAAAATGATTTGTCAAGTAAAAAGTACTCTCAGGGACAATGGGTGAAATGTTTGAAGTAGAAACTGTCAGAAAAAGTTGGCTGCTGTGAGCGTGACTATGGAACAGAGAAATATTTTGTGCATTGAGAAGTGGGATATTGTAAGTCTGAAAATCGTGGAGTAATTAATCTAGACTTGCTAGTGATTGTAACAATGACTTGCAGGGCTTGCTCATGGAGAATGAGATTCTATGTGTATAAGAAAGAATAAATGAAAATAATCACATGCTCCTAAGCTAGTAATGGAACAGACTGAAGACAAATTCTCTTCTGTAAGATGACCACTGCCCCCTGAGTAGAACACCATTTAAACTGCTTTATGATGATCACTGATAAAATTTGAGACTCGCTTACATTTTATGGTCTTAACACACCACCAAAAATGATTATTTACTTTTAAGTTTAGCAAAGATCAAAAAGAATGAAGAAACTTTCTGCATTGATAATAGCTCCAAATTTTGGGAGTGGGAATTTGGTAATAGCAATCAAAAATTTAAAGGCACAATTCTTTCCATTCAAAAATTTCACTTCAGAAAAAAGAATCATTTCAGGAAGTTACCCTGCTGTTATACTCCAAGCCTGCAAAAAATATTTATTGAAATCTTATTTGTGACAGTTAAACAAAACAAAAACAAAAAAAATAGCCAAAGGATTTCAATTGATGTGATCAAATCACCTCCAAAAACTTACACTCTTCCCCTTAGAATATCTCCCATTATATAGTTGGTTCATTTAATTATAACATACTTATAGTAGACAATATATTAATCAGCTATTCAATGAAGAGTATGGTTTAGTTTTGCATACTAATTAAGGTGTCCATGATATAGCATTAAGAAAAACCAACAAAGCAATTTTAGAATGGTACATGTAGTATGATGCCATGATAAAAATATGTGTACAGACAAGTACTATCTGAGAATACATACACAATTGTGTGTGAACATATACTGGACTTACTTATGACAATATATGTTTCTGGGTAGTGGGCTAGGGTGGGGACATGAGGAAATGAGTGATTTTTATTTCATACAATTCTGAATGCCTTGCATTTTCCTCCCTGCATTACTTTCATTTAAAGAAAAAAAAAAAAATGCCATTTCCCCATTCCACTTGACTCAGAGTTTGAGTGGCAAATGAAGGTATGTACAATTTCTATTCTCTTCTTCTTCTTCCTTCTCCTTCTCCTCATCCTCTTCTTCCTCCTTTTTGTAAAGCTGAAGGGTTTTTGCTGTACAAAAAGACTTAGGATTATAGTTTTCTTCTCCAAGTGCTTGTTAAAAACACATTGTAAGGCAATAATTAAAAAAGCAGAAATCAGCCTGGCATGGTGGTACATGCCTGCAAACCCAACATTCTGGGAGGCTGAGGCAGGAGGATCACAAATTCGAGCCCAGTGTGGGAACTTAGTGAGACCTTGTCTCAAAGAAAAAAGAAAAGAAAAGAAAAGAAAGAAATGAAAGGAAAAGCAAAGCAAAGCAAAGCAACATATGAAAGCCCTGAGTTCAATCCCTAGTGTCACCAAAAAATAAAATAAAATAAATCAAAAAACAAAATTTACATAACATATATATCATCCCAAAGATGCTAGGGCTGTTTTGCAACTTATTTGGGTTTCTCCAGGTGTGTCCTGCTTTGATATCTGTTAGGCACTCTCCACAGGCAACCTCACCTCTTCTGCATGAGAAGGAAAACCCAAGTTCCCTGAGTGCTACCAACTCCCTTGTCTTGTGGACTTAACTACAGGGGCTCACAAAGAAGTAAGAAAGGGTGACATGTGGAACAGGTTGTAGCCCTCACCCCCATTCAGGTAGAGAACTTTGTTCTCTTCTACTCAGCACAGGCTGACTTATTTTATATAAATAAGTATGTGAATAGGGACTAACTTACTTTTTTATTTTGTTCATTATTCCACCATCATTGTTCTTAATATCATTGACCATCTTTTGAAGCTGCCTGTAAGAAACAAAATTAAATGTAAAATATTAATAACCAGACTGATTTTTTTAAAGTTTTCCACTCTTTTTAATTACAACACAGTAGGGGGAAAAATCCCCATAACAAAGCCCTGGGATAGCGTCAATTATACTGTGCTTACGTTGACCATTTGAAAATTACCATCGGTTTTTTGCCTTCAGAGAAACTTCAGAATTTGACAGTTGCTTACATTTAACTGCTGGTCCCTTGGAGGCTACTGAAACCTCAGCACCTGGGCCCGCCCCCGGTTCTGATCCGGTAGGTCTGAGGTCTGCATTGCTAATAAGTGGTGCTGACACTGGTCAGAGATCATTCTTCGGCACCACTGGACAGTGATAAATCACACCTTTTCCACTGTAGCTTTTCAGTTGTGCCCAAGAAAAGCAAATACCTGCTTGGGGAAAGCGAAAGTTCTTATTAAGCCAAGGACAAAATTTTAGATAAATAAACTGAGTGGTCCGTCTGATAACATAGTGTGGGTGTATGCTTCACCAAATGGATGCTTCTTTATGACTTCTCCCTAGGTGGATGCAAACTTTTCCATGTTTGAACATTTAATTTATTTAATAATCACATGTTCTTTGGGGCATAGTTTTCAAAAGCTGCAGATGGAGATGAGGGTCTGCAGGCACAACCTGCCCCCTAAATTGCACAACAGGGCAGAAGACACTGCTCTACTTAGAGCTGAGCGCCACTGCCAGGATGGTTTTGCAATTCTTTTTTTTTTTTTTTGTGGGTACCCGGGGTCGAACTCAGGATCTTGCGCGCCAGCAGGTGCCCGTGCTGCTGAGTGATATCACCGGCCCTTTTTTCGTATGTGGGTTCCGGGAGTCGAACTCGGGCCCTCGTGCTTGCCGGGCAGGCACTTACACCACTGAGCCATCTCACGGCCCGCCATGATGATTACTGATGTTGAACTTTTTCTTTTTAATGTACTTGCTGACCATTTGCATATCTTCTTTTGAGGAAAGTTTATTTAGATTTATTATCCATTTTTATTTTAATTATTTTATTTTTGAGACAGGGTCTTGCTATGCAGTCCAGACTGGTCTTGCACTCACTATGTATTCCAGGCTGGCCTTGAACTCATGATTCTCCAGAATCAGCCTCCCAAGTGCTGGGATTACAGGCACGTTCCACTATAGTCAGCTTTATTTCTCACTTTAAAATTGGATTATTAACTTTTTTGCTATTGAGTTCTTTTTACATTCTGGATATGAACCATTTTCTAGATGTATATAGTTTGCAACTATTTTCTCCCATTCTTTTTTTTTTTTTTTTTTGTGGGTACTGGGAGTCAAACTCAGGACCTCGCGCTCCAGCAGGCGCCCATGGAGCTGAGTGGTATCACCGGCCCTTTTTTCGTATATGGGTATCGGGAGTCGAACTCAGGACCTCGTGCTTGCCAGGCAGGCATTTATGCCACTGAGCTATCTCACCAGCCCCTTTTCTCCCATTCTGCAGGGGCAAATATTTTCTCCCATTCCACAGGTTGCCCATTTGTTTGGTTGGTTGTCTCCCTTGCTGTGCAGCCTTTTAGACTGGTGTAACCCCATTTATCTATTTTTGCTTTTGTTTCCTGTGCTTTTTGGGGGTCATATAAAAATACTGCTCATTCCAACCCCTTTCATATATCTTGAACATTATCATATGCATGCACCATTCTCAGGCCTTAAATGTATCTCTCCTGCCTCTGTAAACTGAGAAGCTTTTATATAGCTGAAACTCTGCTCCAGGAAGCTGTGTCAAGAAGTGGTAAAGTGTCAGGACCCATTCTTAAGCTCAAGAAAGGAGACAGAGGAGACAACAGCAGGACTGAGGAATCCAGAAAAAGCAAGAAGAAGCATGTGAGGATGAATGTTGAATGCCTAAATTCTGGAAGCCTTGAAACAGGAGACTTGGGCCTGGGGACAGGGACAGAGGGGGCAATCTAAGTTCCTTCCTGTGCCTTCACACCCAATCTGTTTCCCAGGTTACTCTCTGGAACATGTTTGCTAGGATATGGCCTAGATTACCTATATCCATTTATTAAAAACGTGGATTTCTGGGCTTTAAACCATACCAATGGGAAAAAAAATTCCAAGTCCAGCAATCTGCATTTTAACATATTTCTCAAGAGTGGTGACTCTTAGATGCATCAGAGGCTAAGAGTCAATATTAAAGGACCAGCCCAGATTTATGTCTTTCTAGTCATGCTTAATTATGAAGAGCAAAACAGAAGCATCGCAGCCTCCTGAGTATCTTTCCCTTTCCACTATTGCTTGGAATATCTTTAATGGCAAATCTTACCCTTGACTTCACAATGAGGGGCCAAAGGTTCACCCCAACACTCTCCCCAGGAAAGGAAATGCACCATCAGACAAGCGTTATAGTCAATGGTAGGACATGGACTTTCAAAAAGGGAGAAGAGCTGGAGGAATAAGCTGTGGCTGCAGGTGGCCAGGCTTCTACTTTCACTTGTGCTCAGCATAGCACACGTTGGGCAACGAGATGCTTTTCATCTGCTTGGCACCAGAGCAGGGACTCATGAGCCACACACATACAACCCAGCCTTCTTCAATGAGTATTTCCTGAATTAAAGTTAAGACCTTATATCAATGGCAATGTCCCTATACTGTCTCTTCCTTCGAAGAAGAGTTAGGCTAGAGAGGTAGTCTTGACTTTGACTGCACAATAGAATCACTCAGGGAGTTTTAATCACCTTGATACTCAGGCTTTACTCCAGGCCATTCAAACCAGCATCACTGGCTTTCAAGTGATTTCACTCTGCAGCCAATATTGAGAACCATGGGCAGCTTTAGCAACATAGGATTTTCTTGCACATCCCCCACAGAAGATCCTGGCCCAGAAAGACAAGGAGGAGAAGAATCCATAGAGCTGACTGCCCTTCAGAACAATCCCAGGCATAGAAATGACAGAGCAAAGTCCAGGAAGGACAGGGTTGGCAGGACACTAAGTTGATGGTATATAGGGAAAGGTGGCTGCATAAAGGGATTCTGGCCAGATCACCAAAGAGTAGTCCAAGAAAAGTCATATATTACAATACAAAATATATTTCATATATTATAATATGAAATATATTTCTTTTTTTTTTTTTTTTTTTTTTTTTTTTTTTGTGGGTACCGGGGGGACGACCTCAGGACCTCGCGCGCCAACAGGCACCCGTGCCACTGAGCGATATCACCGGCCCCTTTTTCGTATGTGGGTTCCGGGAGTCGAACTCGGGCCTTCGCGCTTGCAAGGCAGGCGCTTAAGCCGCTGAGCCGTCTCACCGGCCCGAAATATATTTCTTATAATTTTTATTAAATACAGGAGATGATTTAAAAGATGACACCATCTGCCAGAAGTATATTTTTAAAAACTTAGTAGGAAACAAAAGGATCAGAAAGCATCTCACATTCCTTTTAGAACTCTTTAGTCACACACAAAGGACCATGAAATGACAAGATTTTACTTTGTTTTCTCCCTACACACACACACACCTATATTCTTGTTTTCCCAGAAAAGGTTGAGGGCAAAGTAATCCTAATCAGAGAAAATCCATTTTAAATCTGGATTTAATAACAGATAAAAGAGGGTGTCAAATGAAAGCAACTCTTTGTGAACAAATAGAGCAGGTAAGTTCTTCCTTCATCCCCAATGTCTTAGCCTTGGGTTCCATTCTTAAATTTCACCCCTTCAGTATCTGTAGGGCTACCCTTCCTGCTGAGCCAAGATCGAAGTTCACATCTTCCCCTTCACACCTGGAAAATGCAGTGTGACCCTCCAGTCCATGTTGCAAGGATTTATTAGGACCTTTTTCATTTTCTCTTTCTAAAACTCAGACTTCAACAGGCTACTCTTTTCTCAAGAGCGTGCAGTAGCTCCCCAGGGCCTACTGAATCAAGCCAGACTTTTTGTCTTGGCTTGCAGTTACTAAGTCTCACCCTGAGCTCTTGTAGAACACCCTGGTCACTATCTACTCAGGTATCCTTAGAACATCAGTGCTAATTCAAATGGCCTGGTATCTCTGACTGTATTTCTAGGGTTACTTCAGAGTTAAAATCTGTTATCACTGGTGTATACAGAAGCAGTGAACATATCCAATCTCTTAACTACTTTTTACTATGGGCACATTTTTACAACAATTTTTAATTCTAAATTTATTTTTTAAAAATAAGAAAGTTTGGGCCGGTGAGATGGCTCAGTGGCGTAAGCGCCTGCCTTGCAAGCGCGAGGGCCCGAGTTCGACTCCCGGAACCCACATACGGAAAAGGGGCCGGTGATATCGCTCAGAGGCACGGGTGCCTGTTGGCGCGCGAGGTCCTGAGGTCGACCCCCTGGTACCCACAAAAAAAAAAAAAAAAAAGTTTTAATAATCATCACTAGGTTTACTAATGATATGGCTGACCTCCTCTTTTTTGAGTATCTATATGATTTTGTATTATTGCTCTAGATTCTTTTTAAAGATATGTATACATCATTTTTCTAGTATATTTTATTTTGTTTATTAAATTTTAATACAAGTTTATTTTAGAAAATTTAAAACTGCCAAAAAGAAATTTAAATAAAGAAGAAAATAGAACTTATCATCTGTTGTCCTTGGATTATCAGGCTTGAAACTTCTGAGCTTTCTTTTATCTTTCTCTTTGATTTTTCATCTCCAATCACTAGTCATAGCAGAAGAGCAAGGCATGCAGGTGTCAGAAACAGGAAGCACAGAGGCTCGGAGGCGAAACTGTCTAGGGCAGTGATGGTGAGCCTTTTAGAGATTTCTATACCAACAGCTCGCTGTGGCAAGTGGGCCATAAGTTTGTTGCCACAGGTCTAGGGTGTTGGGATCTAGTTAGAAGCTGAGGTTAACAGGAATGTGGGTGTTGTGGGAGGGATATAATCAAAGATGAGGCCGAGGGGTTTGGAATAGATGTCAAGAACCTTGCTAGTCTACAGGCCAAGGAAAGTGGTGCCTACTGAATCAAGCTGGACTTGGTTCAGGAAAGGGGTCATGGGAAGAGGGAAGTCCTTGGAGACCTTCAGTTGCTTGTCACGATGAGGGTGGGAGAATGGAAGAGTGCTGGGCAAACCCACACTAGTGCCCGGGAGATCAGCATGGAGGCAAATTTGCTGAGCCCGAGCCCAAGCCCACGACAGTGAGGTGCCAGAAGCAATAGGATGACATTAGGAGTGCCCTTTAGTATCTCAACTGGATAGATAGAGAAAGTGGGGCTGCTCAACTGACAGCTCTAAGAGGACACTAGGGGCTCAAAGCCAGGCCTGCTGTTTGGGGGCCTGAGGTAAAAGTCAATAGTAGTACTAATCCTGTTCTTCATTTAAAATTTCAATATTTTATGGATTCTTTTTTCATTAATTTTGTTTTTGATGAATATATTAGTTCCCCTGGTTTACTTATTTTTCCAGGTTCCCCTCTTAAAATTTAATGTCATGATTTACTGTTTTATACAAGACATTTATTTGTCTTTTTTATTCCACAAATATTCAGTGAGTGCACAATGACCAACTCATATCTAGGACATAAAGCCAAACTGTACATGAAGCCTGCCTTCTGGTAACGCAGGACAGAGATCCTGTCCTTTTGGCTTATGTGAAGTCAGAGAAATGATAAAGAAAGAGATGAGGGATTCTCTGATTTGCACATAATATCATTCTTTTGAATAATATCTACCTTGCAGCTGAAATCTTTGGCTACCAGCTTGCCATTTTGAAACAGAATGTATTTTTTCATTGTTCTGTTATTTGCATGGAGCAGAACTCCTCTAATGGCCAACCTTCCACCTCTGTGTTTCCACTGTCATAGCCAGTTGTGGCCTAGGCTTCCTCGTGCTTACTTCCTCCAGCCTAGCCTTCCTGTTGGTATTATATTTAGATTTGCAAAGTCAGCACTGAGACTGCTTCCTTCTGAAGAGTGAACCTGAAGGATGTGGTGCTGCAAGCCTATAATCCCAAAACTCAGGAATTTGAGGCAGGAGAATGTGAGTTTAAGACCAGCCAGAGCTACATAGTAAAACTCTGTCTCAAATGAAACAAAACAACAAAACAACAAAACAAAACAAGAATGAGCCCATGGTAAAGCTAGCACAGAAGTTGTAAGATGCCTTCCTTAGGGATAACCAGAGGAAGCCCCTGAGGTGAGCCCACCCACCGCATTCCACAGATGTGGATACTGAGGCTCAGAGAGATCACAGTGGAGTTTCAGACCATCTAGTTTTGAAATCCAGACTCCTAATGTTTTGCTGATAATTAAGATAGATACAGAAATGTGGAAGTAACATAAACTTCAGGAATATTCTAGATCAACCTCTTATTGTCCCAAAGGAGGAAATTAAATTCCAGGGAAATTTTGTGATTACCCCAAGATTAATTTAGTTGAAGATTTCCATCTCTTTTTATTGTACTTAGTTCCTTCCCTTTGCACACCTGGCTTTAGTCTCCTGCTGGGAAGATAAGCTTTCCCATGGCTGGAAGTCACCTCCACCTTTCTTTATCACAGTCCAGAGCCGTGATTATAGCACAAGTCAACAAGCTACTTATGAATGATTACCTTACACAGCCCAGTGATCAGAACCAGGAAATCAATGATAGCAACAGCAAATGCAGTGTTTATTGAGTGTATATTATGTGCCAAGCACTTTGCATACATTATCTTTTAGCCCTCGCAACCTTCCTATGGGGTTGGTTCTATTATTATTCCATCTTTATTGGATGAGAAAAATCCTAACCATTTTAAAATATACAGTTCAGTAGGATCAAATATATTCACATCATTGTAGTTATTCTCATTTTTATAAAGGAGAACATCTACTCAGAAAAGTTAAATAATGTTTTGTTAGTCCTATAGCTGGTAAATGGCAGGATTAGTAAAGTTAGGTGTAACTCTCAGCATCCCCTGGCTGATACCCAGTGATTTATTTCAACTTAGGCCCTCACTAGGACAGGTGACTGGCTTCACTGGGTCTCTCTGATCACATTCCCCTCTGTCCTTCGGGGTGGCATTCAATCTGCCCAGCAGTCCTTACTGAGGATACATGCTTCTCCACGCTTGCCTTGCTGTTCGTCCCTAAAGACAGAATTTTTACTAGAGAGAGTGTGGGTTTTGGGGGACCAGTTTCAGCCTTTAGGGAGAACCAAAGAAAGAACAGGAAGAAACAGATGGCAGGGGGAGGAGAAAAGGAGATATTATGGCTTGTATGTAGATGTCCCCCCCCCATAGACTCATGCAGTCATAGATGGGACTTTTTGGAGGTGATTGGATCTAGGGTGTGTGATACTGGGATCAAGGATGTGATGATGAGATTGATTTATGGTTCAATGCTAGGATTAAGGCTGCTTCACCCTGGGTGTGACTGCTACCTACCCTACGGGTGGGTAGCCTGGATAGGATATAAGGGACAGAAAGAGAGTCGCTGCTTGTTCCTTGTCGCTTGCCACTTGCTACCTTGATGCTTTGCTGCCTCTGCCCACCATGAACTGTTTCTCCTCTTTGATGCTCCTCTGCCGTGCCACCCTGCCTTGGAGCCAGCCACCTATGAACTGAAACTTCTACAAACTGTGAGCCGAAATAAATCTTTCCTCTTTTAACATTTTTTTTAATGTGACTGCAAGGAGTTGACCTCAGGACCTCACACTTGCAAGCAGGCCCTTGTGCCACAGAGCAATATAACCAGCCCTATTTTTTTTCCTTTATGTGGGTTCTGGGAGTGGAACTCAGGACCTCGCACTTGCCAGGCAGGTGCTTATGTGGCTGAGCTATCTCACCGGCCCTCCTCTTTTAACTTTGGATGTCAGCTATTTTGTCTCAGCAACGAGAAGAGTAACTAAGATAGGAGTAGTGCACACAGGTGGCAGAAAGGAATGAAACAAGGGCTCTCCAGGGTTAGGATTATGCTCAGAAGCAGGGTGACTGAATAGAGAAGCTAAAAGAAGACCAGTGCCATATCCCCGACTGTCTTTCTCAAAGCCTAGTCAGAAAGGCCACCTGAGAGTCCTAGAACGAGGGACTGTCTCCACCTGACATAGAAGTACTTTGCTCCTGGCACTGTTTCTTACTAACGGCCCATTAACCATAGAAAGTAATTTGTAAGTTTCCCCAGGCAGTTCATACCCTATCATTTCTTTCTTTTTTTCTTACCAAGATCTGCAAATATTTGGTGGTAACCATTGACATGTTTAACTGCTGAGCTGGGTTATAAGCAGACAGAAACCAGGCTGACTTGGCACAATGATGAGCAGGGATGGTTCTGCTAATACCTTGTATCCTTCAAATAATCCTGGTCCGTTTACCTTGTAAGAGTCAAGCATGGAAAAGGCCATACTGAGACTGATGAAATGACAGGAAACTATGCTATACTAGCTTCAAAAAGTTCTTAGATTTGCCACTTGATATGACAGCGGAAATTGTCAGGCTGCTGCCCTCTCTGACCGCTAGGGTTACAGGACTTTTCTTCCTTTTGGCTTGTGGGAATCTTGCTGGCCCTCACTTTCCCCCACCCACACTGCCAGCAGGCATCAGACAAAGGGGAACTTCTTCATAAACAATACAGAAGATGGTTGTGAAAACCTTCAAAGTTCAAGGAGGCCCCGGTATCCATGGATTGTAGACTCTTCTTATGTTTGGAAGAGCCTCCAGAGGCTATGCCATTTAATATTGTCATCATGTTGGACTCTGATGTGCTCTTGTTCCCCCCAAGATACTGACAGCTGAAATTTTACTATGTTCATAGTCATTTTTCCTCTACCAGCATAAAAATTATTGTGTAAAATCAATGTTTCCAAACCAAATCAGCTACAAATAAAACCAACTGGCAAAAAAAAAAAAAAAATCTAATTAAGTTTCAGAAAATTCTGAAAATGTAATTCTAGAAAATGAATATCCTTTAAGAACTTGAGCCTGTCCTTTTAAAAATACACTTAATTGAAAAATAAAAATAGAATCTTGGCTGTGTCTACATGGTACCATATGCAATTGTCACCTGCTTGTCCAAGCATCCATTTCTGTAGCTAAAAGCAAAGATATTTTCAGAGGGTAAAAAATGATTTTGAGGATTGTTTTATCCCATATCCTGAAAAGATCTGACCCAGTGAAATTCTTTTTCCTGGACACTGTATTAAATATATATACCTTGTGTGTGGGAGTGAAGGTGAAAAGAAGCATTGTAATTATTGAAAAATATGTATTAAAAATATATTTAAATAAAAACTTGGAAACAATACCTAATCGGTCAGAGAAAAATATGATTATGAACCTCCCAGATACACTATTTTATGGTAAATATGACAAATAACTTCAGTATTAATTTTTGATTGTGGTAAAACATACATAATGTATAATTCACCAGTTCTACAAGTAAACTCAATAATATTTAGTAAATTCACAAGGTCATCCTAGTACCACCATCTAGTTCCAGACATTTTTATCACCCCAAAAGGAAACTCAACACCCATGAAGCAGTCATTAACAATTTTAAAAAGGATTTTTTTTCCCAATTTACTTTTGAGGTATTTTATATGAATAGCTTTTGTTTTATTTTTTTACTGTTTATTTTTGGCAGTGCTGGGAATGAACCCAGGGCCTTATGCATGGTAGCCAAGTGCTCTACCACTGAGCTACATCTCCAGCCTTGTTGTAAGTATCGTAAGACACTGCTGACAGCATTCATCCTAAAAAGTAGCACCGGGTGTGTCAGGCCCAATCAGCTATGATGATTTTTGATGTGGTGGCGCTATGAAACTAGAAGTCCTTCCATTGTGAAGAAGACTGTGACTCTAAACAGGCTGTAAAGAGCATAAAAGCCACAATCGTCGCATATATGTACGGTTCAGGCTTGCAAGGATTAGGCATTGCAGTTGCCATTTTCTTCCTTGGAAGTGTTTTTCTCATATTTCTATTGTACTATTGTATTGTATAAAGTACTATTGTACTTTTTGCACTTCAATAAAATGGCTCTTTCCTTCTCGGTGTATCTACTAACGAGAATGTCACTAATGTACTTTTTATGCTTAAAAAAATATTGTTCATTGCACATCTTTTTACAGTTTGACCCAACTAAATTTGTAAAGCGAGAAAAAAAAAATGGAGCTATATTTGAGCTCAAATTCTCTGTTCTATATTCTAAGCAGCTTGGACACAGCCTCCTAAAGGGGAACTCCATTTACTTAGCTGGGTGTGGTCTCTCTCCTCTGATCTTTCCAACCTTATCACCACTTTCCTGAGCGAGGTTCCATTCCATTCAGCTACCAACTATTGACTGAACCACCTTGGGTGGGGGGTGGGGAGGACAGCTCTCTGCCCTGTGCTTCTGAGCTGACTGTCAGATAAACAGTTCTTGTCTGGGTGCTAGTGGCAGATAATGGCTTGGTTCCTTAATCTGTCACAGTTAGTGATGGTGAATATTGAACAGAACCCTGAATCGTTGCATCATCCTGTATTTGTCTCTCTAACAACACAATTTATGGATGAGGAAGTCAAAACCAGGGGGTGTTTTTGGGAAGGAGACATTCACTGAGCTCTTACTCCCTGTTTTACATATTTACTATATATATAATTATTCCCATTTTCCAGATGAAAAATTAAGCTAAACAGGATTGTGTGAACTTCTCAAAGTCTCTGAGCTAATGAATGCAGAGCAAAGAGTCAATGCCACGTCTGCCTGATTCCAAAGTTTATATTCTTTCTAGCACAGCAAAAACACCTTTCAAGGGCACCTCCTAAATTACACATGAGTGTTGCCTACTCAGTCTGCATGGGAGGCCAGCTCTGCTCTGTGTAATTATAACTCATTCTCAGATGATGTGAACTACTGTGGAAGGATTCTTTGAGAAACATACAGCAGTGTGGTTTAAAATCCACCTGAGTCAGCATGCAATTCAAATTTGGGCCTGGAAACATGCAATAACTTGAAATACTAACAGCATGAATTTGACAAGGCTTCCCTTGGGTTTCTGACTAGTAAGTTGGTTTCCTTATTTCAGAAAAAGATGCATAGGAAAAGTATAAAACACTGGCTAAGCTAGGATGTCACTGGCCATTAAACGACACAGGGAGAGATCAGAAAAGAGAGCATGGCCTATTTCTCATCATAGGCAATGTGGAGGTGTGGTTCTATAGTTAGCTTGGCTGAGCAATTTTGAACAGGTGACTTCACCTCTCTGGCCTCAGCTTTCCTGAGAAATAAAGAGGCTGGAGAGATGGCCTCTTGGTCCTTACAAGGTGAGCCTCTCCACTCCCCCATGGACAGCCCTGTCTCTACACAATGTAGGGGAGCAGATGTGGTCACACACAGACACTTTGGCCAGCTCTGGCCACCTAATTTGTAGAGCCCAGTGTAAAATGAGAAGTCAGGCATTTTCTTTGAAATTATTAAGAATATTAAGACTGCAACAGCAGAGCGCACGGCCGTATGACCTGAAAGCTCAGTGACTTGGCTATGTGTTCCCTGCACTGTGTAAAGGGCTGAATCAGGAGAAGGGCTGGGATGCCCAGCTAAGTTGCTAGAGGCAGGGGTGCTCTTGAAGTAATGGATACTTCTTCAGAAAAGAGGTCAGTAGCTAAGTGTGGCCCAGCAAGGGGAAACCACATGTCCCTTAAGCTGGCTTCCTTGCCTTACTCTTGAAATAAGCATTGACATTGCCATGCTAGACTGAGGGAAATTGTCTCTTTTGGAGGCCTAGACCATACTACTAAAAAACAGTTGTAAAAAATCAATAAAAATAAGCTTGCAGGTATGGCTACCAGTAGATTCTCTTTCAGGAGAGAGGTGAAGGCAGGAGAGGGTGGATCAAAGGAGGAGGAGCAGGGCCTGTGGGAGGAGCCCTTTGGGGAGCAGAGTAAGTTATGGGGAGGAAGTTATGAGGAGGAAGCAAGGGGGGAAAAAAGACAAGCTTGCTCACTGACGGATGGAGAGCTGGGAATGGAGAAATAAATGTGCCAGTGACAAGGAGGCTCAACACAGCCGAGAGGCAGAACACCTTAGGAGAATTTTCCATTGCACCCAGGCATCTCTGTGTCCCTGGATCACTGGAGCTGCTGCCCTACAATAGAGCTGGGACCTAGAGGACAGCAACTAGTGTCACATTAGGGTTCCCAGCTCCCTTAACCTGGAGTCAGGCACTTGCATGGAAGCTGAAATTTCATCCAATCAGCAGTACTCATTTCCAGGGGAACATGGGTGTTGTCTCTTGTTTCCAAATTGTGTGCTTGGTTCCTGAAGGTCTAGGACAGTGATGGTAAAACTTTGAGCTTTCAATGATAACAAACAGCCTGCTGCAACACATATGCCATAGGCTCGCCACCACTGGTCTAAGACGTGCAGCAAGAACATGGAATGAGAAACATAAGGCTATTGCTGAGAGCTTAAACCTCAACATCAGATAGAGCAAATGGAGAGAAGCAAGGGCACCTTAAAGAAGCAGCAGCCCTCCCCCCCAAAAAAAGAGTATATAAAAAGACGATGACTTGCTACAACCTGGATATACCTTGAGACATTACATTGAGTAATATAAACCAGTCACAGAAAGACAAACACATATGCAAGTTCCCTGGAGAATTCAGATTCACAGAGAAAGAAAATAGGGTGGTGGTTTCCAAGGGCTGAGAGGAGAAAGGACCGATGAGTTACAGTGTAACAAGAAGAGTGTTTTGGTTTCACAATATGAAAAGAGTCCTGGAGATGGATGTAATTAATGCTATTGAACTTAACAATGGTTAAGATGGTAAATTTTATGTTATGGGTATTTTATCACAATGAAAAAATGGAAAACAAAAATGTAAGGGGAGTCAATCAGGTGTAATAAAAAATCCAAAAGGATGAGTGTCTGGCAAAGAGGCAGTGGTAGCACCTTTCTGCTGTCCCGCAGTGCTGGTCTTGGTGAAGTGGATTTTTAAGGTTTCCTTAGGGAAACTGCCTATTGTAGGCAAAAGCACTGTGTCTTATAAGCTTGGAGGTAGGACCAAGGATCAGCCGTGAGCTTTGAGCATCTGACCTTCCAATAGACAGCAGCCCCTGCCTGCCTAGACCCCTCACCTGAACCTTTTCACCTAAGAGAATCAGATCTTTCCTGAGATATTAATATGATCAAAAGCAATGTAAAGAGTCATTTTGTAGGGGGAGGGAGGGAAGACATAGACTTGCTTCATAATAGAGATGGAATAGACTGGGAAAAAAAAGGATTGTATGCTCAAAACCAACCTATCAGTTTCAAAAAATATCCACCACTGGCCACAAAGAAACTATACTGGCTGATGGAAAGTTTTTCCCATTCTGTGTCTCAGAGACACCGCTGCAGAATTTTCGTATATGACTCAGAAGGTATCAAGAGATGGACAACAAATGCATACCATCTCTTTGCTGCTTGCTTTCTTCTTTCCTTTTATTATTGAGAAATAATACATGTACATATTTCGGGGCTAGAGTAGGATAGTTCAATACATTTATGTAACATATAATGACAAAATCAGGGTAATAACATTTCCATCTCTTCAAACAGTCATCATTTTTATGTGTTGGAACTTTTAGACTTCCTAGTTATTTTTAAATATATGATAGAATGTTGTTAAGATAACTTAATAGGCTATAGAACACCAGCACTAATTCTTCCTTTCTAACTGTGATTTGATACCTGTTGTGTAGTCTGTTTTCCCTTTATGAAGGAAAACATCAGGTATTTGTTTTGCTGTGCCTGACTCACTTCACTTAACATAATATCCTCTAGCTGCATTTACTTTGATGGAAACAACAGGATTTCATTCTTTTTTTATTGCTGAGTAATATTTATATACGTATGTATGTGTGTACACGTATGTATTACATTCATTTATCCATTGATAGACACCTTGGTCGATTCTGTATTCTGGCTGTTGTGAACTGTGCGGCAATAAACATGGGTTTTCAGGAGCTGTTTGATGTAATGATTTCATTTCCTTTGGAAATATACCCAGTTATTAGATTGTGGAAACATATGGTAGTTCTATTGCTAGTTTTTAAAGGAATCTCCATTCTGTTTTCCATAGTTTCTGTATTAATTTACATTCCTACCAACAGTGTATAGTTTCCCTTTTTCTGTGTCCTTCCCAGCGGTTGTTATTCTTAGTCTTTTTGGTAATAGCCATTCTGACTGGGGTGAGGTGGTATTTCATTGTGGTTTTGATTTTCATTTCCCTGGTGATTAGTGACATTGAGCACTTTTATATTGTTTTGGGCCATTTGTATATTTTCTTTTCAGAAATGTCTATTCAGATAATTTTGTCTCTTGTCTATGGTAATGATCTCCCCCTGGACCTCAGGGCAGCACATTCTGTTCCAGGACAAGCACAGTGTGTTCAACTCTGTCTAGAATTTGACTCCTGGCTCAGATTCACAAGCCTTTGAACTCTATTTGTGTGTGTGTGTGTGTGTGTGTGTGTGTTGCAGAGGGTCAAACCCAGGGCCTCGCACATGCTAGGAAAATGCTCTACCTCTGAGCTGTATCCCTAGTCTTAGCTCTTGGACCTCTTAGTAGTTGCATTACCACTTAATTTGCTTTTTGTCCCAACATTAATGGTTTCTTTTTTTTTTTTTTTTTTGTGGGTACCGGGGGTCGACGTCAGGACCTCGTGGCGCACCAGCAGGCGCCTGTGCCACTGGGCGATATCACCAGCCCTTTTCTCGTATGTGGGTTCCAGGAGTCGAACTCGGGCCCTCGCGCTTGCCAGGCAGGTGCATATGCCGCTGAGCCATCTCACCGGCCCACATTAATGGTTTCTGGTCAAAGTTCACTCAGTCTACTTGCAGACGTAAAAAAAGAGACTACGGTGTTTTTCAAAACATTCTTGGCCTGTTACCCACACACACACACACAAAAAAAAAAAAAACATTCTTATGCCTAGAAATTTTTTCCTGCTCTCATTTCTCTATCCAGGAGAGAATAATATACACCCAAATGGTGCATGTAGCTCACAGAATCTAGTTTTGTTTGACATTAAAAAAAAGTTTTTTTTAAAAACCACTTCATTGGGCCGGTGAGATGACTCAGCAGTGTAAGTGCCTGCCTGGCAAACACGAGGTCTTGAGTTCAACTCCTGGTACCCACACAAATGAAAAAAAAGGGCTGGTGATATTGCTCAGCAGCACAAGCGTCTGCTGGCAAGCACGAGGTCCTGAGTTCGATTCCCAGTACCCACATAAAAAAAAAAAAACACTTCATTGAACTGGGGAGGCCGAGGCAGGAAGATTGCAAGTTTCAAGTCAGCATTGGCAGCTTAATTAGATCCTGTCCCAAAATAAAAAATGAAAAAAAGGGCCGGTGAGATGGCTCAGCGGCGTAAGCGCCTGCCTTGCAAGCGCGAGGGCCCGAGTTCGACTCCCGGAACCCACATACGAAAAAGGGGCCAGTGATATCGCTCAGTGGCACGGGTGCCTGTTGGCGCGCGAGGTCCTGAGGTCGTCCCCCTGGTACCCACAAAAAAAAAAAAAAAAAAAAAAATGAAAAAAGGCTGTGGATATGCCTCAGAGGTAGAGTGCCCAGGGTTTGATTCCCAGTACCTAAATACATGCACATGGTTTTACCTAAAAACTCATTCAAAAAAACTCCTTTTCCCTTGACCTCCCCCTCCCCCAAACTGTTCTAAACTGAAGATAATCAGTCTGCAGTGAGCAGAGACCACAATTATTACACAGATATATATTGTATATTCTACATTTAGATATATCCTGTCACTATAAGCACATATGAATGAATATGTGCTTCTTGTCCTTGAGAGAATTCAATTCCCCTTGGTCTGATTCATGGTTTCCCAACAGTGGCACTGTTTATATTTTAGGCCAGATAATTCTTTGTTGCAGCGATTGCCTTGTACATTGTAGACTGCTTAGAAACATCCCTGGTATCTATCTCCTAGGTGTCAATAAGACTCTCCCAATTGTGAGAACCAAATATCCCCCCAGAACCAAAATTGTCCAGGTGCAGAAGTCTTGATCTGAATAGTACAGCTAAGTCTCGGGGGAAGCCAAGGGGCAGATGTAGCTAGGGAGTCTTTTCCCTTCCCTTCCCTTCCCTTCCCTTCCCTTCCCTTCCCTTCCCTTCCCTTCCCTTCCCTCTCTCCCTCCCTCCCTCTCTCCTCCCTTCTTTCTTTCTTTCTTCTTCCTTTCTTTCTTTCTTTCTTTCTTTCTTTCTTTCTTTCTTTCTTTCTTTCTTTCTTTCTTTCTTTCTTGGTGCTGAGGATTGAAGTAGGGCCTTTCCCAGCTTAGGCAAGTGCTCTACAGTTGATTTACATTCCTGGCCCAAACGAGCTATCACTTAATATTCCTATCCCTCTCTCGTTTACTCCCCATGTTCTTTAGCAGGCTCGGATTCCTTGATGTTATCACAAAAGGGCAATAGTGAGGTCATCCCTGCAGATAAACCAAGCTAGCATAGTTTCCACATATTGGATTGGGGGGAAACCCAAGAGATTCATTCAAGTGTGCTCCTGAAGCATTTGATACCGAGCAGTCTCCTGATCTAGTGATCTAGCGGGCAGGGCTGACATGTAATTGTGGGTCACCTCTTGGCAACCTAATTAATTGCCTCCCAATCCTTTTGCAGATGGGTTGCATGAAGGGGAAGGAGTTGTTGAGCCACAGTACACAAACAGTCATTGGGTACAAGAGAAAGAGTACCTCAGATGTGTGAGCTCCAGCTCAGGGTTTTCCAGGCATGGCTATGCACAGAGTAGATGAAAGAATTGCCTTGAATTTTCTTAGCTGAGGACTCTGAACTCCACTCCCACTCAAGAAATTTCTGATAATGTGCCTCCTATGTAGTTTGCCCAGAAGGAGAGGGAACACTCATCTGGCTGCTGTGAGTATATCATCCATCAGTGTGACACAACCTGGGAAGCTAAGTGGATTCTCAGCTGACATAACACGGGTAGGCAGTGGGAAGTGGGAAGCCAGGATGGCCGAGAGGGTTATCTCATCTCTACCATTCTTTTGTACCTCCTCCTTGCAGCTCCTTGCTCTGCTGGATGCTTGAGTTAAAGGAAATTGGATCCATTAGTGGCAGGAGGAAAAGAGACAGCAAATGACCACTCACAGCAGTGGGCTGAGGTCCTGGTTGCTGGGTTTACTTTTTATATACTGGTATTACTGGCCATGGGGCATGTACCACTCTGGGTCCTTCAGCCCATGTTGTTTTGCTTGATCTTCACAATAAACCAGTGAAGAAAGCACATCTAGTTTCATTCGCAGTCAAGGCTTAGAGAGGTTAAGAACCCATGGCTAGTTCCAGGTAATTGGAATCAGCCTTTTTGGGCTGCACCAGCACCATCTTTTTAAATACATCAAGGAATATTTCCTTAGGGTATTGAGATAAAATGATAGCCTCAGAGAATATAACATATGAGGCATGATTTCTGTGCTTAAAGAATCTCACAGCATTGGAGCAGAAAGGGACTTTAGGAATTATTTGTTTCTTCTACTAAAGGGGAACCTGAACCAGACAAACATAGAGGACAGAAGGGAGATGAGAACCTATCCAGGACAATGGGGGAAAAAGGAGAGAAAACAGCATAGCTATAAGTCCCAAAAGGGAAAAACTGCAGGGCATCATATGTGAGGGGGTATGAGCGGAGGTGCAGAGAGGATGAGTCAGAGTTAGGCTTGATCATGAAACCACTGACCGAAACAGGAAGGACCAGGGAGGGGACTGGTGGAATAGAGGTGAAAATAAATTGAATTTGTTTCTGAAGAATTGCAAAGTCAAGGAACTGAAAACTTCAATTAAAATTCTAAGAACTAGGAGGAAAAGGCATATCCTAGAATCTTTCAAATAAGGGCGAACACCCTTGCACCCAGACATCCACAATGGGTCTCATCATGTTCAATAGTTTATTAGCCACCGAGACGGAGGCTGGGAGGGATGTCCACCATGTCTATAATCCATGCGCAGTTAAATCCCACAGACGTCAGAAGCAATAGAAAAAGTAGTCAAAATAGAAAGAAAAAATGAAACTAACATGAAATTTACCAGGGGGTCAATGTAAAGTGTTCTGTTTATGTTTGGAATATTGCACAATTATAGAATGAATAAAAACAATAATGATAATGATATAACAATTATAATTTTAAAAATCTAATAATTATTATGTGCCAGGTTCATAATGCTTCACAACACACTTATTTAATCTTTACACTAGCTATATGACATTGGCACTGTTCTTATCATCTTTACCTTACAGGTGAAGAAACTGGGGAGAGATGAAGTAAATTATTTGCCTGAAGTCACGAAAATCTTGTTTTGTCTGATAGAAAAATACCATACCTTTTAATGAATAAATAAGGTTTGGGGAGACCTGACTTAACCAAAGTTGTACCAAAGACCTTTTCTACTTGTAAAAATAAGCTGTTATGTGTTTGTGTGTCCTGTACAGAGAGATACATAAGCAAAGATGATAAAACAAATGGGAAGTTATTAAAAATGTAAAATTTCCTCTTCAAATTAGTTTCACTAATGTGAAAGGAATGAATTTCAGTGTGATTCAGAATTATACATTTTGAAATGTTCACCTACAAGTATGAAATTTTTATGATCATAGGAATGTTTAGTGTGAAAGATTTGATAACTCAGGTCTCAGTTGGGTTTCTGATTATATCACCACCTTACAAAAATCCAGGAAACTCATGGCTAAGAGTCAAATAAAAGATCTTAAGAGTCTATGAACTCCTACTGACAGAGAAGCCTACTTCACATAGTGCCTCCGTGGGAGTAAAAGTGAGGAGCATGTTGACACATCTCTGTGCTTGGATGCGATTTAGCCACCCCTCCCGTCTCAGTTCTACACATAAACTCTCAAGGTGAGTATCCATTCCCAGCGATGTCCATCTGAAGACCCCCTCCCCACCCCATCACCTTCTTTTTGAGAACCCTTACTTCCTTCCATCCTTTCCTTGGTTCACCCTGCTCTTGTCCTCCTGGTTGTTCCTGCTTCCAGGCTCTTTTCAGCCCTGGAAATCTACCCTCTGGATCAGGGCATTTCATTTAGCCCTTTGAATGAACACTCACTGTCAATTTTTTGGCTAAGAATTTAAGCAAATTCTCATATGAGCTTTGATAAGCTTAAAAGCGTAAACATAACTGTCCACTTATACTATTACCTGGTGCTAAATAATTACACAGTTAGGCAGCAGAGAAAATATAAGTCTCTCCCCTGACAAGACGTACGTCATGGGGGCACATATTTCCTCTATCCTTCGTCATGTCATGTAATTACAGAAAAGACTTAGATGGTGCTTTGAGTCTGCTGTGTTTACAATTTCATTTCTTTGAAAAGTTCCACGTCAACAGTGCATGCTTTATGAAAATAGGCCAATTCTGTAAAGACAATTTAGTAACCAAGGGGGGGAAAAGTTATTTTTCTCTAAGCAGATGAGTGCAGTGTATGATTATCCACAATATAATTTTGGTTTTCTATCCTATAATCTACGGTTTCATGTTGCCTATCAACCACTCTGTGATCAAGCTGGACTTTGTCCCAGAAGGAGGGATCATAAAATGATTTCAGTTCTATTGCCTTTCTTTATTTAGATTTCCATCTGAGTTTCCTGAAAGAGGTCATAAGGCTTAGTGTAGCTTTAGGTTGCAGAGTATGTCAAAAAGGACCTTTGGAAGCCTCTTCCTCATTTGAGAGAAGCCCTGATATTTGTGCCTTGTTAATTTCTTTCCCATGTCTTGCTTACCTCTCTTCTTCCCCTTCTCACTGCTGTGCTCCAGTCCTTCAACTCTAGATGGTTGCATTACTTCAATGCTCTCCCTCCATCCCTGCCTTCAGTTCCTCCACCCTATCCATCCTGCCCACCTCCCTTAAGGCTGCAGTCATGGCAACTCGCTCTCTGACTTCCTCTGGTTACAGTCCTTTTCAACTGGGCCTCATCTTTTATGTTTAACCATATCAGAACCTTCAGTCCCACATGGACTGCCATCTACAGCCTCTGCTGGGTAGAAAACTCCTCACCATTCCACTAAGGGACCATACTCATACCAGCTCTGCATTTTCCTCCCTCCCAGCACCTAATGCTTTTTCTCTAATTATACAACTCCTTTTATGTGACCTGCTCCTCCAAGCCCAGCTCTTGAAGCCTCTTTTCCATGAAACCTTGAACAACTTCTCCACTTCTCTTCTACACTCATGTATCCCCTACTTCTTCCATTGTTTCACATTCCACCTGCCACCTCCCATGAGAGCACAGCAACAGAGAACAAGGTAGTTGTGCTGCCTTCTTGTTCCAGTCGTGCTCATGGCTCCACGGCTCTCAACACCACACTCTCGAAATGGCTGACCGGCTAAAGATGCGCCTCAAACTGCCTCTTGTAAAGCCCTGCCTAGGTAGAAGACCAGACCCACATGTTAAAGTGAAGGGCTATCAATTCCAAGCAAATTTCTCTTAAATCTTGTCTCAAAAATTCCAGAGTCTCCAGCTCCTGATTATTTTTGATAATTCTTCTGCTACATATGTCACATAACCCCATGAAAAATTGAAGTTACAGTGCAAAGTTAGAATATAAGACACTCCCTGAACATTTAGAAGTTCCAGTCTCCAGAAGTCATGGGACCATTACAATGAGACAAAAGAGACCTTCAAAATCAAAATTTGGGAAGTTGTCTTTTCCTTAGCTCTTTGCTTCATGTTCTTGGGCCACTTCTGGTTTATTCTTCCTAAGTTGTTTTTTCTTTAAATAATTATCACACTGTATGGGAGGCACTGGAAAGAGCAATAGAATTCCCCAAAGAACATGTGATAAATGCCCACAAAATAAATAAGAGACAATAAAACTACTGTATAATAAGTACAAATGATTACAACTATTCTTAAAATTCAGTAGTAATCCATAATGAAATGAGTGCAGACTTGGTATAGACAAATTATTCTTTAACAAAGTTTATGGTAATTAGACTCTGAAAGCTGACCTTTGGTAGAGTCTGAGCCCTTGGTTTTCACATTTTATTACCTCTCTAGAGCTTTACACTTTATTCTGTCACTGGCAAAATCTGTCTAGGGCCAGCCCACCTGTTTCTACAGATTTCTTTAAAAACCCAAGTCTACTTCCCCATAGCAAATGCCACCTGCTGCCTTTGAACCAGGAAAGTATTCCAAGGTTTCACTATTACTGAGATGCCATAAGAGCATTGGAGAGGAAGAAAGGAAGGATAAGTATCAGACAGGAAAATCTTACCTCAGCTTCTGACTGGCTGGGACAGTTATCTTATTAAGCTTGTCCATTCTTTTTGGTAAGAGATACGAGTCACTATTCTGTGGTATTGTCAGCAGCTCCTGGCCCTTCTAGGGAGCAGCATGGTAAGCCTCTGGTCTCCAGAGCTCCAGTCGCCCGAGTCTGACTTCTGAGCATGCAGGCGTAGCAAACACCCCTGCACTAGGGAGAAGTAAAACTTGCTCGAGCACATCATCAAGTTTCACGTTGCTACATAATCATGTGATCTGGGTAGCCAGCCAGCTTGGCGGATTACTCCACGCTGTGTACACTTCAATAGTAAAACCTATTAGGCATGCAAATTTCTTTCCAGCTGCTTTCTTTTATAACCAGGTTTGGACAAGCTTCTGGCTGGTCACTACTTCCTGTTCGTCCTAAACACGGTCTCTGTTTTCAGTAGGTGTTGAGCTGTCATCTGCAACGTTCTTGGCTCAGGGAAAAATAGAATAATCATTTCCACCTGGATGACTGTTGGTGACTTTCTGCTTATTTGCATAAAGTCAGGGATAAGCTTTTTCCCTTATAGAACCATTATATGAAAATGGAATTTTATAGCAGATATCAGGGTGGCAGGACAGAGTAGAAATAGTTTACTCAGTGACAGTCTCTTTTCGTGAGGCTCTGCTTAATTGCGATGGATAATTCTGTATGTAAGTTCACTGAGGGGCTGAGACAGGTGACTTGGGAAAGGGGAGATGACGTCCTTCATAAGCTCTGTGGTCTACTTATCGGCTGGCAGAGTCAGGAGTTACCTTGCTGAGAGCCTAATGCTTCCAAACAAAACCAGGATACACCCAAAAGTCAGCTGAGAGCAAATCTAAGAATTTCCCAACAACGCAATTCCAAGATCAAGTGGAAGGGCCCCTAGAAGCAGAGGGCTACTCCCTTCCTTGACAGCGTCCTCATACCCTTGTCCACTGCTCACTTCATCCTTTCATCATGCCCAGTGGCAAGCTGGACACAGGGTCAGCACATGCACAGACAGGTAAGTGAGGTGTAGGGGGAACCACACCTTCAGCAGCTGGACCTGTCCTGAGAATTCTACTTCCTCCTGGATGACTTCCCACTTCCTCCACTTCCTGGTCTGAAAACCACTGATTTATCTGTCATTTGGAGAACAGAAGGCAGTTCAGGGTCAAGGAGAAAGAAAACAAGAGGGACCATTTATTTTGTACCTGGACACACTTCCACAAAGTTAGCAGGAATGCCCTGATCACCTTTGTGAAGTAAAGTGCACATTTCTCACATTTATCAGGGAGACCACTCAGTTCCTAGGCCTGAAAAAATATACAGAGGTGGAGCAAAAAGAGGGCTCCTAGTTACCTCTCCTGTCACAGGCCCAAGGTTTGGCTGAAGAGAAAGGAGGAGAGAGGAGCTGACAGAAGAGGTGAACTGGAAGAGGAGGAGGAGGAGGGAAGAAGAGAGGAAGAGGAAAGGCAGCAGTAGCAGTGGTAGAGGTGGAAATCTTAGATGAATTTCTTCCCTCCTGGTCTCTTCTTTGAACAAACAGAGGTTCTATACTTCTCGAGGTAACATTCATGCGCTGCATCTGAATTTCCGGTTCCACCAGATGTTCAAGAGCAGGATCTTCAGAGGTATTGAAAGGTGGGGCCTTTCTGCTAGACCAAGCCACTGACTCAGACAGGCCAGCAAACAGTCTTTCACAAGAAAAATGCAAGTGCTTGTCCCTCTTAGTCATTTATTTTCCCCAACCAACAGCTCAATTTTCTTGCAGTGTATCACAAAAGGGCTCTAAATCACCACCTCTCCTCTTCCATAATTCTTAGCTGAAAGAAACAAGTAAACCAACATGGTAAAGGCACATTTAATGTCATCAAGGATCAGAGAAGTCAGGCTTTATTGTATTGTATGATAACAGTCAGCTTGCTCCTTCCGAACTATTGTAAGGTGTACCCCATTGGCCACTTGACTTTTCTCTCCAAAAACAACTCTGATCAGCACCTGGGCTGGGAACTTTTTATTTCCCCAGAGAAAAAGACATGGGTAAGAGTTACACTTCTGCTTTTTCCTTTTACAGACACGTGTCTTTCTTCTTTTTACTGTATTTCGTTTGACATGATGAAAATGAGAGTCTGCTTTTCCAGACTGGACATTTTGCCCCATGCGTGTGCAGTGTGGCAGCCTAGTGCTTCAGGCCTGCCACAAGCACCTGCAGCTCTAACTGGCCTGCCAAGAAGGTCATGCAAGGATAGAAACTGATGTCACCAAGTCTTAGAGGACGATGTGTGAATGGAATGAGACCACACGTGACACTGTAGCACACGCAGAACAATACACCATGATAAGCACTCGGGCCCCTTCTACGTGGCACAGTGGACATGGAAATCAGTTCATCACTAGATTAACAGATAACAAATGGACAAATCCAATCTTAAAGAAAATTTGAAATGCCTATATGCTGACAAGAAAAGTATAAGTAGCAATCATTTTGGAAACAGCTTGTTATCTAATAAATTCAATGGCATGTATACCTATGACCCAGCATAGGTCATATATGTGCCAAGCACTCCTGACTATGTATACTAGGGTCATGAGTGTGAAATTTAATTAAGGCACTGTTCGTAATAAAAAAAATAGTTCTGGAAGTACCCTAATTGTCCATCAAGAGGGGGAATTAGTGAGTTAACTGTGGCATAGTCACACAATGGAGTACTATTCAACTGTGAAAATGAGTGAATTCCAATTACATCAGGATATACAAATAACAAAAATAACTACAGCAATAAAGTTAAACCAAAAAGGCTCATGCAATATGATTCCATTTACACTAAGGTTAAAGACATGTAAAACTAAACAATATGTTATTTATATACATATCTGGTAAAACTAACAAAGATAATAATAAATGTAAAACTCAGATGATTGGTTACCAGAGAATGGGATTGGAGTGAAAGAGCACATATTTCTTACACTGAGTAATGGGATTAAGTGTTTGTTTTATTGTTATTCATATCTCAAATATATTGTAAGTATTAAATATTTTTTAAAAATAAAAGGAGACCAGGTCTAGAATTATTGGGGAGAACCAAGACAACATGCCTAAACCTAAGTCACTTTAGTGAAAGAATAAGTCTTGCAAACAAGAAGACACATTATACTGGGATAAGATACACCCAACCCTGATTTCCTTGGGGCTCTTTTTCTTGCATCGGTGGATGACAACTACAATAATATGCTTATTAAATGCTTTCTGTTTCTTATATTATGATGACATTCATTTCACATGTGAAAAAAAATTGATTCTTAGATTAACTGGCCCAAAGTTAAGCCATTTGTTAGTGGAACAACTGGGTTCCAGACCCAAGTCTATTTCCATAGTCTGCTAATTTTAGGGTTCTGGCGTTGGAAGAGGAATCTTTTGTGATTCAGGAGAGGACCTTGCTTGGCATTAACTTAACCATGACCTTGGGCAAATCACTTAGACTCCCTGACCTCAATTTCTCACTTTTAGAGGACAAGAGAAAGGATTCGTAGAGGGGTCAGGCTCCTTCTGACTTGGAATGTGAACACCGTCAGTGAGCCCAGAAATTGGTTAGGACCAGTGGAAACATCTTGAGTTTCCAGAAGAGAAGTCTCTGATCCTCTTTATTAAACTGCTTCCCAAAGAGGGGCTAGGTGGCTGTGACACTTTACACAGCCTTGGGGATAGTCCAAGTTATCACTGGGACTGGGAGATCAGCCAGAGTTCAGTCTGTCTGAATGCTCTTTCCCCTGCCAGGGCCAGTTTAGACAAACTGCCAAAGGAAGTAGGCAATGCTTGGTGTTGATACTGCACGGTCTGGTTCTATACAAAATCATAATCTACTCCTGTGATGCTCAGACTCACAACGCGGGGTGGGAGAGGTGTGCTATCATCATTCCTACTCTATGATGTGAAGACTGAGCCTTGGGAAGGTGACAGGACTTACTCAAGGCCACTCAGTGGTCCTGACCCTTGAGCTAAGGCCTCTAACCCCTAAACCATTCAGTCTTTTTTCTACCTTGGGGTGGGTTGGGGGTACATCCTGTAGCACCCCTGGCAGCATTCTGACAAGTTCAGGCCAATGTAGCAGCAACTTGCCATTGGTCAGACCCACGCCAAATTTTCTCATCTATTACCAGTTAAAGAGAACAGATGGAAGGAGGTTTGAGAGGCAGCTAAGGAGCCTGGGTGAGACAGTGGAAGAAAATAGCGGAAGAGGACCAAGGGGGGCAAAGACAGAAAGGAAATGTGGCAGATGCTGTTAGCAGTTCGTCTGTTCTCCTCTTTTGTGGCAGGAGAGGCAGGAAGGGAGAAAGAAGGAAGAAGAGATGACATCTGTGGCTTGAACAAATGGGCAAAAGCCCTTTTAAGCTCAAGGCTTCACTTTCTATGAGACAAATCAGTTCCCTATTTTATCTGTATTTTTTCTGAGTAAACAACATTCTATACATCAAATTGGCCAAGAGTGAGGCATCTGTATCATTAAGAGGATGACTCAGAAGACTACCGACTTTATTCATTGCATCATCCAAGCCTGTAGAGGAGAGAAAATCCCAGTAGTCTCTTGTTGGCATGGATGATTCCTAGCCTATGTGGCATCTTTACCTCCTCCCTGCCTTCAGCCCTCAGGGCCACTCTGCCAACAAGGTTCCCTTGTGAAATATTTCCAACCTCACTCTGCTTTCCTTCTACCCCAGGACTCACCTGGGTCACTGGCCAGCCTCTTGTTACTTCTCTGTAGCTAGATCCACTCCACTCTCAGGCTTCCAACAGCACATGCTGGTAACAATTTTTCTGTCCTCTTTTTTAGTTTAAAGACTTTTCTGTTCTTCTAGAACCAAGTATGAAGGCATTTATGCTCTCTGTGACTGAGTATTCTTGATGATCCATTGTCTTCTTCCTTAGCACATAGCAGGTGGCCATGTTCTTGGCCAGACTGGTCATCAAACACCCCTTTCTCCTCATTAGTCACATGGCCTAACCAATAGTCAAAAATAGCCATCCAGAAACAGAGTAGAATGCAGATATGTGGAGCAGCAGTAGACTCAGGCAATCAAGGAGGCCAGATAGTTCCCATCAGTCAGGGCCATGATTAATCCAAAAATCAGGCAAAGGTGGAGAGGCAAAGTTCACTTACTAAGGAATAGCTGTGTCAGAGCTGGGGAGAGCCAAAATAAGGCTTGTGGCCTCCAAGAATTGGGATTTATCTGCCAGGAAAAGTCTTCAGCAACAGATGCTACAGGTGTTAACTATATTTGTATGTTATCTTCTTTCTGATGAAGATTGATTACTCTCCCAAGCTTGGGTAGATGGACTACCCAAGCAGTCCATCTGGATTCAAAAGGACCCTAAATAGTCTGTCTGCCAGTAGGGGTCTATTCCTGTAAACGGAGCACTCTGGAAGGGTAC
Source organism: Erethizon dorsatum (assembly GCA_028451465.1). NCBI lineage: Eukaryota > Metazoa > Chordata > Mammalia > Rodentia > Erethizontidae > Erethizon > Erethizon dorsatum. Next base: position 121,148,196 of record CM051822.1, on the reverse strand, counting down.
AGCAGGAAGACTGCAAATTCAAGGCTGGCCTGGGGAACTTAATGACTTAGCAACACCCTGTCTTAAAATAGAAAAATAAAAGGGGCTGGGGATATAGCTCAGTGTGAAGGCCCTTGGTCCAATACCCACCACAAAGAAAGTCCCCAAATAGAAGACTTGAGCAAATGGGGAGATGTTCTTGGATGGGATGATTCAACATCATAACGATGACCATTACCTCCAGTTTAAATTAAGAGGAAGTTTAATGCAATCCCAATAAAAACAATGATAGTGTCCTTCCCCTTCAACTAACTGGAGTTAGACAAGTTGATTAAAAATTTCCTGTACAAAAAAGAAGAGCCATGCAACCTCTGGAAAAGAAGCTCAAGAAAGTGGAAAGATAATAGCCTTCCCAGATATTAAAGCATGCAATAAAGCCCATGTAATAAAAACATTACGGTTTTGCTTCACAGACAGGGGAATTGAACAGAAAATGCAAACATGAGTACAAGAATATGAGGAAATTAAGTATATTATGAATGTAACATATCTAATACGGAGAGATGGGCCTCTTTAATAAAAAGAGAAATTACAAAGTCATTGGGAAAAAGGCAAAAGATCAGATTCATACCTTATACCATTTGGCAGGAAAAAGCTCGCAGTGTATCAAAGATTTTAAGAAATGAAGTTATAAATATACCAGGAGAAACCACTGTTAAATTTCTTTATAACCTTAGCTATCACTTAAAGTTCAGAAATAATATAGAAAATCTTGATATATTTAACTAGAGAAACATAGTGAAAAATTTCATGATAAAAAATAAAATAACATTGAAAGATATAGGACAAACTAGGACTAAAGAGTTGCATCAAGTTTCACAGATACAAAGCTAATGTCCCTAATAGATCAAAAGTTGCTAAAATTTAGATGCAAAATGAAAGAAGCTAGACCAAAAAATGAGCAAAACAATGAACACAAAATGCAAGTGGTCTTTAAATGGATGAAATGATATTCAATCACATTTTTAGTAAGAGATAAATTACCACAATAAGGGCCGGTGAGATGGCTCAGCGGCTTAAGCGCCTGCCTGGCAAGCGCGAGGGCCAGAGTTTGACTCCTGGATCCCACATACGAAAAAGGGGCCGGTGATATTGCTCAGCGGCACGGGCACCTGCTGGCGCGCGAGGTCCTGAGGTCGACCCCCCCGGTACCCACAAAAAAAAAAAAAAATTACCACAATAATGCTGAAGCACTATCTCACATATCAGATTAACAAAAATCTAGAAGTATGATGGTAATATTGTTGAGGCTCAGAGAAAACACCTTTTGCTTGAAAAACATTACATTTTCTGTGGAGAGGAATAGACAATACAAATTATTCACATTTGTCTTGTGATCCAGGAATCTCTCTTCTACCTCTGGTCCTGAAGACCTATCTGCACTTATGTACACATGCAACATCTACATACAGTTACTTATTACAGTTACATTAGCAATAGCAAAAGAGTGCAAAAATCTAAATGTTTTTTAGTGAGGGCCCAGCTGAATAATTTTGATATATGCATATGTGCGTGCACATATGCACACATATTATTGCAGAAATAAACTCTGGAAAGATAAATCTGAAGCTAATAAAAATAGTCACCCACAAGAGGCAAAAAGAAGCAGAAAGTAGAGACAAAGTGAGAGGATATATATCAATTCTCTGGATCTACTGTTTTGTGGAATTTTGACTTTTAAATTATGCAGCTGTGTGACATATACTTTAAAATTAAGGCAAAAAGAAAAAAAAATCTTTTTTTAAAAAATAAGCAAATGAACTTAAAAGGTAGCACATTCCAGAGAAGAGAATTATTTCAACTGACTTTGTTTTTTTGTTTTTTTTGTGGGTACCGGGGGTTGACCTCAGGACCTCGCACACCAGCAGGCGCCCATGCCACTGAGTGATATCACCGGCCCTTTTTTCGTATGTGGGTTCCGGGAGTCGAACTCGGGCCCTCACGCTTGCCAGGCAGGCACTTACACCGCTGAGCCATTTCACCGGCCCTTCAGCTGACTTTGAACACAGTCCTCTGAACATCCTCAGTAAAATGATTCTAACAAAACAGCTCCAGGGCTGGTGAGATAGCTCAGCGGCATAAGCACCTGCCTGGCAAGTGAAAGGTCCTGAGTTCGACGCCCAGTATTCATATAAAGGAAAGAAAGGGCTGGTGATATCACTCAGCAGCCCAAGTGCCTGCTTGCAAGCGCGAGGTCCTGAGTTCCACTCCCGGTACCCACATAAAAAAAAAAAAAAAACAGCTCCAGAGAAATCTCAAAGTGTGCTCAATATTTTCACTTTTAGTAGAAAAATATGCACTGTAATTTTTTGTATATAGTACCGAAAATTAGTAGGAACCAAGATTTATAAAGGAAATAACATGAATATAAAACCAAAGAATTAAAAACATGGCATTATAAGATGTAATTGAAAATATCAATCTGAACTCACGATTTTCTAGCAGAAAGTATTGAAAGGCTTTAGAAACAATGACATTGCAAATTTTAACCACATGAAAAAGTGCTCCACACAATTATATTAACAAAAGGGCAGGTTCACCACTAGAAGGAGGCAGGGGCTGCTGAAGAAAAGGTTGGATTCAAGTCTGGGTTGGGCAAGGTTGAAACTGAACCTCTCTTCAAAGTGGCCAGATGGCTCTTTTTTAGTGAGTTGCTGGATATAGCTCATATCAACTATTGACAGAAAATTGTTAATTTTTTGAGAATTTTGTAAACCTATTCTTAACAAGTCATTATTTGAAAATATATATACTACTATGATTAAATAAATGGCATTTAAAACAAATGTAGTACATACTTGATACTCATCTCTTTCTAGTTATTTTACTGTCATCTATGCTTTGGAGTTTATTTACACATATTCTATTTATCTCTGTGATGGAAATAGTATACTACAGTATGCTCCTTCCCCGCTTTATGTTCAGACATGTTCTGGAGGAGTTTGAGATTCGTCATGGTGGAAGTATTTTCACCACAGGAATTGTCAAATGCTATAAATCAGGTGTTTCCCCCCCGAAAAAAAAGTTGTTAAACATTTACCAACATACCACCACTCTGGTTGCTCCAGCCTCAAAGCTCCTCGGGTTCGAGTACAACAGAATTGGAGGCAGCACCTTCAGACATAGTGAGTCAACCCGATCGAATATGTCAGTCACGTCACCATCTCTGAGTCAAATACCAAGAATGGGAGAAAGACCTGCCCCACCCTCCCTTCTGGAGCTGATTCAGAAGCCCACCCAAGCCTACAAGTTGAGGGTGGTGCCCACATGAACATTGGGCTGTCAAGGGAAGAAGGATAAAATGTCTGGAAGTGTGACCACCACAAGCTATAAGTCAGTAGCTTACACATAGTCTCCCATTCCCCTACCCGGCATTGAGTTTGCTTCCTCCATTCCTCTTGGTTCCATTCCGGACCAAGAAGGCTCCCTGTGAGTGGGGTGAGGTGCTTGGTCTGATATGACACCTCTTCCCCACAAACTCCTACTTTCCTTTGAAAGGATGATATCCTTTTCTCTTACAGTTCTGGGTTTTACTGCTCACAGCTTGGAGTCAACTTAGAAAAAAGAAACATAACATTTCTGTGTTTTATGGCTTCCTGAGTTTTTTTTTTTAATGAAATTAAATTATTTCTGCTTTTGAGAGGTTCGCAGGCAAGTGGAGGAGACATTCAAACAAATAATTGCAAAATGATACTGCATATGCTTTCAGAAAGATATATGTAAAAGTTGCACTGAGAGCTAGTGGGGAAAGTCAGAAAAAACAAGGATGCTCTGCAGGGAGGGGATGCGAGCTGGACCTTTACAAGCACGAGGCAGGAGGAGCAGAGAGGAGCTTTTCCAGGGCACCGTGTTGCCGTGGTGCCACAAAGCCACCCAACTTCATTTACTCCTCGTCTCCTTTTCCAACACTTTAGATACCTTAGAAAAGTTTTTCTCCCTCTCTTGCTCTCTTTCTGTTCTGAGAAAAATGGAACCAGCACTTGGTCATCACACAAAAGCACTGCTGGGGGCACCCTTGCATGGAGGTCAAGAAACCTTAGGCTTTCGACAAGATCTTCAAAGAGCCTGTGCAATTGGGAACCATCCAGCTGCTCACCTCCTCCACAGGAGAAACCCATTCTTCTACAAGCAGAGGCTTTAAACAGAAGGAGTTCTTACTCTGTTAGCTTTTCCCTTTGTCAATTACTGTATCACCACAGAGTCGTTTTCTATTTTCATCACCAGAGCGGACATTTATTTCTACAACAGTCTTTTGAGCCTGGGGATCAAAGTACTATTTATAGTTTTACTTCTACAGGAAAAAGTACTTTCAAGTGCTTAACAGCCAACTTACAAATAAATGATTGAATTCAACTGCTTTTAGGCAATGGACTTCCTGTAATGTTTTGCACACTTCAGTGCTAAAGACTAGTGTGTATGAGAGTGTGTGTGTGTGCGTTAAAATTTCTAAATATGGGTGCCAGGTGTTACATTTTCAGGCTGACCAAGTGTGACTCTCCCCCAGCTTTTAAAGCAACAAAATCATATATACATTTAGAAGAACGCTTGGCAAAAGAGATGGCAAGGGCCAAGAAAGAAGTAAATGAATAAGCAAGCAATATTGAAAATTTAAGAGGAAAAGATGTATATTAACACAATATAAGAAAAGAGGTTAACTTTTCCCCCATAGCTTTATTACAGATTATGACAAGCTGCCAAGCACAGGGAGAGATTGGAATCAAAGCCACCTCCACAGCTTGACTTTACTCTGCATTCAGCCACCCAAAGAGATAACCATGATGAGGTGTCTAGTTTCCTTCAAATCAAGCCCATACCTTTGCTCACTAAAATTTAAAACCGTACAGTGATGATAGTGTACAACTTGTCTCCCTGATAAATCTGCATCATGAGATAACACACACACAAGAAGGGGTAACCAATTGCTTCTTTGAACCAAAAGAAGACTGACTGCTAGGCTTGGTACCTACTTCATTTCACCCTCCCCCCACCTCTTAATTCCTCTTTATGTCTCTTCTACACCCTTGACTGATCTTCTCTCCTTAGTTTCTTTATCTCTGTCTCACTTCCTGTAACTATAGGGTATGACATGGCTAGAATTAATGTTCCTGAACCAAAGAAATTAACTGTAGTTTCTCCCTTTCAAAATTATCTGCTTACTGCTCTTTATTCAAGATGCATACACTTTGTCCATACACTGGCATAATGAAGCATTTTTCCCTGTAAGCATTAATGTATAGTTTTCTACACACATAAATGATAGGTTGTTTTTTTAATGATGCTGTCAAACTTTTGAAAAACTGGCTTGCACTTTTGAGCAAAATCCAGTATTTCATAGTAAGCAGGACTGACTGCATACTATGTGGGATCCAGTGCAAAATGAACATGTCAGCCCCCTTGCTCAAGAACACCAAACCATGTGTGGAGTCCTGGGTGACCGCACAGGTCACACACCCATGGAGCTAACCCTGCTGGTAGGTTATTAGAAATGAAAACACACACACACAGACATATACACACATACGATTCTCTAGGCTACTATGGAATTAACCAAAACTCCACATTAAAAATTAAATAATGTGACCCTTTCCAAGTGAAAATATTTCCGGTGGTTTTTGATACACTTCCTGAGAACTCATTTATTTACAATAACTGATATAGAGGAAATGTTACAGCACCTGGACCAACCCATGTATAGGGTGTTTTGAGCAACCTGTTTTTAAATTTTTAGAGCTTAATAAAATATACTAAAAATGTACTATTGTATAAAGAATTTTGAAGTCACCTTTCCCCTGGGGCTGGAAGTGTTTGTAGTACTATTTGGGCAGGGGCTCTGTGTGCTGGGAACCGTGATCAACATTAGCCGCCTGTAACTGATTGATGGCCCAGGTGATGGGTGGGCTGATAAAGGCAAGAACACAGTGGGAGAACTCTGAAGAACAGGTTTCTCTGGTTCCAACAAATTAAACCATAGTCACACTGTTCTTCGTTAAGTGTCCCATTAAGTGTTCATTAAGTGCAACTGAGTGGTGGTTTTACATTTTCCTGGTACTTCTGCAGGTCCCAAGACCTCCTCTTTAAGCCTCTATTCGATGCCTCATCCCTATCCTCCTGGACCCTGTGCCTTCCCTTTGTGATAATGGGCTCATCATGCCGTACTCTTTCTTGGTAAGTAGCATCTTCTGTTGGCTTTGAAGTGGGGAAGGGCGCTGTTCTGTGCAATGGGGAGGCCAATGGTCTAGACCGCAGTTGCACTTCCTCTGCACCATGCCTTATAGACTGATCCCACTGCATTTCCCAGGGGCAAATATGAGCCATTCTCATGAGATTTACACCTTTCCCTCAACTCTCTACTCCAACGCCAACTGAGACTCACATGAGCCTGAGAAATCTTATCTTTACAACCCCTTAAGCACAAAAGAGAAAAACCGGGGCTTGGCGAAGCTGGATAACTACTAACAAGAAGAGAGCCTATGATTCCACTTCTGTGCTGCCTGACTCTTCCCCTGACTCTGCGCTGTCCACAAAACTCTGGTATAAATTATCAAATAGAACATTTTAACATTTTCTAGGAAACCATCATACTTACAAGTTTACAATAAACACATTCGCTCTCCCTGTAGTTTTCCATATTTTCTGTCCTCTGCCAGACACTTTCCCGGGTCTGATACAGCTCTATCCACTGTCCTCTCCCTCAAAACTCAGTGGATGACACTAACATTGCAGTCACCTCTTCCCACCACCATCTCCCTCCACTAAGATGCTGTCGAAAGACAGCGGAAAAACTAAAAAGAGCGAACTCAGGATATCATCAGCAAGGAGAAAGAAGCTAACTGTCCTTAAGAAGCTGCAAAGACCCTAAGAACATTGAAATCTTCAAAAGTCTAAAATTGTGTTGCATAAGTTAACCAGCAACGCTGTATACCACAGTGTAAAAATTCAAATAAAAGATAAGCTGGAGTCATTTGCAGGAAAATGGATGCACCTTCAGACTATAATGTTAAGTGAAATAAATCAGAAACGCAAGCTTAAATATCACATGATTTCTCTTCTATGAAAAACCCAAAATATAAATAAATTAAAGCACAAAATAAAAGAAACAGGAAGATAGATCTTTTGCAAAAGAAAAGGGGACCAAGAGATGGAGGGAAGGAGGCAGAAGGAGAAGGGGGAGGGATGAAAGAAAGAATTAAGGGGCTGGTGAGATGGCTCAGTGGCGTAAGCGCCTGCCTGGCAGGAAAGAAAGAATTAAGATGTGTTATGTACATGTACCAATTCCCTACACTGAATATAATCATTATATATTCCAAACATGTACTAATAAAAATAAAAATTTTTAAAAATCAAATAGCAGGGCCGGTGAGATAGCTCAGCAGCATAAGCGCCTGCCCGGCAAGCACGAGGTCCTGAGTTTGACTCCCGGAACCCACATACGAAAAAAGGGCCGGTGATATCGCTCAGCAGCACAGGCGCCTGCTGGCGCGCGAGGTCCTGAGGTCGACCCCCGGTACCCACACACACAAAAAAAAATCAGATAACAATGAATGTGCCTACAGCACTTTCTAGTTTATAAAATTCTTTCATTTACACCAATGCCCTTCAACCACACATTATGGCATAGTTGCTAATATTAGTTCCCTTTATGGAGGAGAAAACTGAGGCACAGAGCATTTATTCGACTTACCCACAATTAGTCACCATGAGAATCAAAGTCAAGTTTTCTGATTCGAGAGCCCATGTTCTTTCCACTCTCCCACACAGCTATTTATTGAACTATATCTTTAGCTCACTGCACATTTATTTCTTCTTTTTTTTCCAAATGACAAGAGACACAGTTAGAAAGGGCTGAAAGCCTAGTCTGAAGTTCTATAGCTTACACATCCTCTTGCTGGCACATTTAGGTCATTGACCTATGTTTATTCTTTCTAAGCCTAAGTAGGCTTCAGATCAGCAATGAAAATATAGATCATTGGATGAAAGAATCTAGGAAAACTGAAAAGCTACTTGGGCAAAGGGAAACTTGAACCCATTACTTCATTTCATCCATAAAAATAAATTCCAGTGGATTAAAGATTTAAATATGAAAATAAAACCATAGAAAAGGAGAGAGAAGATGGGATTTCCCTCCTGTGTTTAGAATCTGTGAATGGGAAAGGGTAAATTGGTACAAAACAGAATCCATAAAAGAGAAGATTGCTATATTTGACTACATAAAAAGGTCTGCATGCTTAAAAAGCACCATCACCTAACAAATTTAAAGTCAGAGAACACAGTGGGGCAAATATTTGCAACATCAAATGGTGAGAGCTAAAAGGAAGAATATGAAAATCTTCTGAAATACAGTCATTTATTCACAACACCAACAAGAAAATACTCCAGATTTTCTCCAGCAGAGAGTTTTCCAATCTAGAGACTTTATAAAATAGAACATACTGACACCAAGTGGTAACCAGTAGAACTTCCACACCCAGGGCAACAGAAGTATTGGAAATGAAGTTCTGTCTGGCCAGCTCACCAAGCCACTGACAGTTCCCAGGCAACCTGGCTTGTCAGTGGCACCATTGATGGGTCCATTTGTCAGCATTTTCAACACATGTATGTCAAGGTTTGCTGCTTTTGGTCTACCCCATGTGTGTATGTTCTCAGGCATTCGTGAACAGATGGACACAGGCGTGTCTTCATAAGCTCATGTATCAGGGTGGAAAATCGCTTACTTTACCTATGTGTACAGAAAAACGTGAGCTTCACTATTTTGCCTACGGATTTTTTTTTTCTTCTTGCTGGGATGCTGGAGAACTAATGTTTAGCCATTTCAGTTCAACACAATAACTTCAGCTGTTCCATTAGATGACTTGGTTTTTCTGCTTGGATGACTCCAGAAGCTGTAACATCTTTCAGAGTTCTACCTCCTTCCCCGAGGTGGTACCTGGGTATCTGGGAGAAGCATGTGGGTATCTATCTGTCCTCCTGGCACCTCAGCACGCTCTTTTACAGAGTGGCCAGTGAAGTGGAGTCAGCAGTCAAAGGGGAGGGATCCCTTCCGATGCCCTGTTTGCTGTCGCCTGGTGGCACAAGTTTAAGTTGTCCAGAGTATGGACAAAAATACTCCATGAATTAAAAGTAGTTATTACAGTTCACAAACCCAAATATCAAATGAGAGTAAGGGAGGAGTCTCTGCCTCCTCTATCTTTTTAGCTCTTCATAAAGGAGGGCAAAGTAGAGTTACCCATTTCAGTCATGCTCACTGAACCAGCGGTCTCTCAACCTTAGCAGCATTAGAAGATAACCATGGAGCTTATTAGAAACAGCCCAGCCCCAGCTCCTCCCTCTGAGATTCAAATTCCACTAATCTGGGGTGGAGCTTGGCCATTGTTAAAAGCTGAAGTTATTCTACTGTGTAGCCAGAGTTGTGAATCAAAAGTCTACTTATAGAACCAATCTTTATGTAACAATGCCTGTGTGTAACAAGAAAACAATGTTTGTTTTGGTTTTTCCCCATCGCTATGGACTGAATGTTTGTGCTCCCCTACCGTAACTAACTCATATGTTGAACCCTTAATTTCCAAAGTAGTGGAACTTGGAGGTGAGGACTTTGAGAGCTAATTAGATGGTAATGGTAGAGCTCTCGTGAATGGAATTAGTGTCCTTACAAAAAGAGACATGAAAAAAAGAAAAGAAAAGAGACATGAGAGAGGTGACCTCTCCTCTGCATGTGACAATACTGTGAGAAGGTGGTTGTCCGTGATGAGGAGAAGGGCCTTCGCCGAGTGGAGAGTCAACAGGGACCTTGCTCTTGCACTTCCCTGGCTCCAGAATCATGAGAAATAAATTTCCACTGATTAAAAACCCAGTCTGTGGCACTCAGTCTGCAGTAGCCTGACCTAACAGAGACACCATGGTCACCCAGGAGGTGCTAATGGATGGAATTTGCCTAGCTTCTCTCCCAAGCTGCCAGCCTGCTCTTGGATTTACCTTCTCCCCGGTCCTCCTCCCAAGCTATCTGAGAAGAGCCCCTTCCTTCAGCAGAAGCCCTGTATGCTGGACCCTCTCCTCTTCTGCTTTTACAGTAGAGCTCTGGCTAGTGCTACAGACATTTGCTTTCTCTGATACTAAGTCACCTGCTACCTCAGAAAGCTTCTGAAAGGAGCCAGCATCCTCTGCACAAGAGCAGTATATATTTTATGAAGTTAAAACATCATGTTAAATATAATCACAACATCTAGCACACAACTATAAGCTAAACTATTGTCTCCACAATTTAGAAACATTGAATGTGACAATTTTGCTGTTTTTAGAAAGTAAATCATTACTCACAAACACTTACAAAAAGATTTCTCAGGCATGGTGGCATATGCCTGTAATCCCAGCATTTGGGAGGCTGAGGCAGGAGGATCACTGTGAGTTCAAGACCAGCCTGGGCTATATAGGCAGTTCAAGGCCAGCCTGAACTACATAGTGAGGTCCTCTCTCAACCCCTCACCTCCCAAAAAAAAGATTTCTGTATTGGAAGTGAGTCCCTGCTCACCAACCCACCTGGAATTATTCTTTGAGAAACAAATATTTAAAATAAATTTTTCAAATTTGTTGCACTGAAAGCTGAGTTTGGCACCACACTCACAATGTGAGGTTTTTGCTGCTGGGCCGTTGAACCCCTTTTTCCTCCCAGGTGCTGATAAAAGATTTCTACTTCCTGGAGAGGAATAAGACCTTCGGCTGCATACTCAGCAGAACTAGTTTTAGAGAAATGGTTTCGCACACATGTTTGGGGGCCTGAGTTCTCTCCTTCTGTGCATTAGGGATGTAGCATCAAAGACTCCTCATTGGCATCTGGATGGAAGTAGAAATGGCATGTGTAAGCCTATACCTAGGTGCTCTCATCTGTGTATAGGGGCCTCCCCCTGCTAAGGCTTCCAGGGCATACAAAGAAAGTTACAATCTAAGTGGAAAGATAAACTGCACTTGTCTACATAAAGGGAGGTGGGGGAGGGACAGAGGCAATTAGGGCAGGGTACCAAAGGTATGGTGTGGGTATCTCTCCAGGAATCTGGCCTTCAGATGGGGATTTATGTGCAGAAGTCTATCTGGTCTGCATCAGGATTAGCCTCTGAGAGGCAGTAAAGGAAATAGGTTGGAAAGAAGGAAGAATAGAACCACAGTACAATCACAGCACAGCCTGTGGCCCACCTAATAGAATGCACTGGTGCTTGGCGACCTTCAAAGTTGTCACCTACTGAAACAAGATGGTCTGGGCTTTCATAAGCTCCCCCAAACCACTGACCAATAATTGATGTGGGCTGCCCACAGGAGGATCCTAAACTTAGGAAGGCGGCTCACTTTGCCCCTGAGTCATCAGCTCCCAACATTCCTGTCCTGAAGGGGGCTCTGGGCAATATAGTAGAATGTCACCACTACAAGGGACATCATGACCATGTGATAAATGTTTATAGCAGGAGGGACAAAGATGCACCACTAAGGAAAAAGAAGAAATCAGGGGATTGAAATATATACTTATTAACTTCCATTTTCTATTAACTTCACTCCAACCTTAGATCAGGTCAAACCCCTCGAGTTACAAACATTACTGTAGCATAACGTTTTCCCTTAAAATCTAATAAAGGACAACTGAAATATACAACAGACTCTTTTTAAACCAAAAAGGTCAAACACATTTCAGGTTTGGCTTAATTTCCTATACTCTGCAATTTTGGTTATGATCCTACTGTTTTTCAATTCATGGTTTGAATGACTGTGAAATTCTCTTTTCAAAATTGTTTCTTTCCGACCTGCTTCCTTGGTCTGGAGCATTTATTGTCTAGTCCCCACTCCTACTGCCCTTGGAGTTTTCAGGTCTTTGCTCAACACATCCCTTCTTCAGTAAATTTTGGGTCGACTTGGTTAAAATTGCCATTCTCACCCCATCCTGGTACGCCTTATCCTCTTTACTTCTTTTCACAGTGTTTATGCCCTCTGGCCTGCTGTAATGTATTTAGCAACTTTATATATCATTTGCTTCCTTCTAATAGATGTAAATTCCATGAGGGCAGGGATAGTCTGTTTTTTTCAGTATGTATTCCTTCCTAGTGCCTAAAATAGTGCCTGGAACATAATAGGCACACATTAAAAACTTGTTAAATAAACAAATGGTAAAAGGTTAAGCTTCCATCAGGTTTCTCTTGGCCATTTACAATAGTGTCCCAGCTGGAGTCACAGCTTCAGGTCTCCAAGTCTCCCCTTTCTATACTCCCTGCTGAGGTGCTCTGGCCAGTGTGTTAAATACCCTCCAGGATGAGCTGAAGAACACCTGTGAGGATAAATATTGCAGCACTTCCTAAAGCTGAAGTTCTTGGGAATAAGCATTAAAACTAGTAATGTATTATATCATGAACTTCTCAACTAAATTATACATTTACTGAAGGTTGGAGCTAAAGAATCAAGCTGAATTCTCCAGTTTGCCAGTAATTGGGCATATCTGGTGGCTGATCACAGTAGTATGTTGGAGCTGGCTAGCACCAGCCACCAGCACCACGGGTCAAGGGTTCTGGTGCTTTGCAAGCTTGCTGTTACACCCTGCTGCCCATCTCATCCTGTGCTTATTTCTCATCCACCCACAATCCAGGTGGGAGAGAGATGTGCTCACTGGTTACCTCAGGAACACCTTCAGGCAAGAAAGAGAATTAAGAAAACTTGGGGATAGAGGTGAAGGTGCAGTTTGGGGAATGATAATGAACAGTTCTGTTGTTGGCATTTGGAGTAAGAATTTTAAGTAGAATATAAATGGGTCTGGTGCTCAAGAGAGAGGAATGGGCTGGGGACAAAGACATGGAAGTAGCAGGGTACAGGAAGGCCTGGAGGATCTTACCCCAGAAATGCAGGGGCCATGGTTGACAGTCCTTCCTCTGAACCAATGACCAAAACTCAGCGTGTCACCAGGGCCAGTATCTGACTCAAGCTCTGTTCCCTTTCTCCACAGTTGTTCTAGCTTACATCTTTTGCTGATGATCTCCTAATTGCTTCCCTTCTCTCTCCCTCTCCAATTTACCTCACTCTTCACTGCCTGATTAATTTTCCTAAGGCATCATTTTGGTCACAGTCTGCCTCTACTCAAACACCTTCAAAAGCTCCAGATTTATAAAATCTCAAGTCTCCCATTCAGACTTTTCCTGGAGGCAAATACCTGGACTTTTTTACCTCCATACCTGACACTCATGGTGCAGCTCTGCATTTTGTGCACAGCTGGAATTTAATAAATACGTTTGAATAAAGACAGAAAGTCACAAAATGCTATTTATATTAACTCTCTGTTCTAATTATCATGTCTCACTTTTTGGATGAAGGTAAAATCCCAAATTATAATTAAAATATAATATTTTCTTATAATTATTAGGCACCCAGGATATATATGTATATATCTGTGGATTTCTTCTCAATGACACAAAGCAAAATTTCCAAGATTTTTGTCATCCAGAAACTCTACAAGTGGGGCTGGTGATATAGCTCAGTGGCATAACTGCCTGCCTGGCAAGCGTGAGGACCTGAGTTCGACTCCTGGTACCTGCATATTAAAAAAAAAAAAAAAAGAAAGAAACTCTTCAAGTTTCCCTGGCAGGGCTGTTCTAAACTCCAGAAGACACCTGCTGCCAAGAACCAAACACAGCTGTCAGGCAACAGAGGAAACTGGTGTTCGGTAAAAACCAAACCAAAACAAGACTGCCTGCATAACCGAGGATGGCAAAGTTCCCAGATCTACATCTTGAAATAAATAGAAGATACGAGGTAATTTATATAAAAGAAAATAAAACTGCCGGAAACAGAAGTTTTCTCTCTTAAACTGACATCTTCCACAGAGAACAATAGCAGGGCTCCTCAGAATAAAACTAATGTTTCTTGATGAGAAGAGACAAATTTCTCCTCTGACCAGGGGAAACCTGCAACCCTCAATAAAGGTCTCTAAGAATGATCACGTGGATGTCAACTGTGACCTAAAATGGGACACAGGAAGGTCAATATTAAATAGGAACATCAGAGTGGTGGCCAGTGATCGAGTGTCCTCTTTGTGTCCCCATAGTTGTCATCCCCTAACCAGGCAGGAGCATTGGTCATGTCCGCCAGCAGCTGGGAATATCAGGGACAATGGGTAGATAGAACGGTGACCCAGCACCCACAGTGGGTCAAGTGGGTAGTTTTTGCATTATCGTACTCACGGTATGAAGTTGGCACCATGATTGTCATTTTACAAATTGGAAGCTGAGAACTCCATCACTTAAGGAAATCACCCAAGGGCACCCACCTGCTAAGTGGAAGGTGGTCAGGCTGTCTAATGCCAGCACCACCAGTCCCCCTGATTCTGTCCAACAGGCTTCTGTAAGAGTTCTAGAAAACACGAAATAGGAAGCAAGTGTGGAATACACTGCTATACAAAGTTAACCAGCTTTTTTTTTTCCTATAGCAAGGCTTCTCAAGGTTTTTAATGTTTTAACACTTATTATATAAAGTTCGTATGGATTCTGTCAACTCTATTCAATGCAGAACTTTTTGTTTGGCCTGAGACTGTCCATGGGACTAACATTCCCTGACACCCACATTGGAAATCCTTGCGGGAAGCCCCTCCAGTCTCACTGAGATCCTGGTTCTGTTCTTGAGTGCGTCTGACACCACTTTCAGAAGGACCCAGGACAAGCAAAGGACCATGGAGAAGCACTCTGGCAGAAGCACCTCTGAAGTGATAGGGAGACAGGGAGGGCAGAGAGAACAAGGAGAAACTTGAGCCCTTTTAATAGCAATGAGCACTTGGTGCATGCGAGTATTCTTCGAGGTGCTTAGTTTTCATAACCATCTGCAAGACAGAAATTACTATAACTCCCATTGCACAAATGAAAAAATTGAGGCACAGCAAGTTTTGTTAACTTACCCAGAGCACACAGCTTCTAATGTCTGGGTACTGAATTCAAGTAGTCTGATTCCTCAAAACCTACTTTATACTTGCTCATGTGATGAGACATTTTTTGGGGGATGTGTGAGGTGAAGAGTACTTACAGCAAAAGTATATCATAGCTGCCCAAACAATGGAACAGCTAAATGACACCAAATTACATTTGAATTCTATTTTGTTCTGCAAACATTTACTGGGGCCTACCTTACCAGGTGGTGTGCTAGGTGCCGAGGATTCATCTGTGAATATAAGAAGACTTAAAATTCAGTGGAAGGTGCACACAGGATAAGGTTACTATAACACAGGATGGCACATGCTTTTATGAGCAGGAGGTACAGAGGTCATGGGAGCAGAAAAGGCACCTGACCACCCTTAGTACAACCCTGTGGCACTTTCTACAGGTCTTTCCTCTCTCAATAATGCTTGTGAAGGGGAGAAACAGTTGGCAGGGAAATATTTCAGGAGGATCATTCCTTCTTGTCCTCAGCACCACACCAACAGCTTAGAACTTTGGAAAAGTCTAGGAATGGTCTGAACACAGCACACTGTGATTCTCTTAGAGCTTCTTTTTCAGGAAGTACAGGGGTCTGATCCTCCCTAGCCTCTGCCCCAGGCTTAGTACAGAGACAACAATGTCCCCTTCAGCGGGAGTCTCCACTATCATCAACCAGCTCTTAGCTGGATCTTGGCCATGGTAGGAGCAAAAATGCTCCTCCCCCACCCAACCCCATGCATTTGCAAGGCTTACTGCAGTGAGGTGGGACCACATGATGAGTTCTGGCCAACAGACTAAGAACAGCTGTAATGTGTATCATTTCTGAGACAAAACATTTAACCTAATTGCTTATGCAAGATCCTCCAGTACTTGCTTCCCTGCTGCAGTGACAGAGAGGACCTCATAGTCCGGATGTTATGGGTACAAACATGTGAAGCTTCCATCAGCCTGAGCCTTGAGTGGGACAGAACCTTCCACCAACAAGTAGCATGAAAGAAAAATAAACATTTGATGTGTTAAACCAACACAAAGGATTAGGAATCATTGGCCAATCTATTGGACCAAGAAGGGGCTCAAAGTTTGATGCAGATAGCGCCACAAAATTGTGGTATAATAAGAAGAAATCAATTCCCACCATTAGCAGCAACGCCAATGAGGATGACAAGAACAATTGATCTTTGCATAACGTTTCATAATTTTCAAGGCATTTCCTGAGCATGATTTACTTTAATTCCTGAAATGACGGTAAGACTTCAGGGGTCCTCAGACCCGTTTTAAGGTGATATGAGAGGATTCACATTTTCCTTCATCAGGCCACTGCAGTATATCTTAGTCCATTTTCCGTCACTATAACAACGTACCCAAGACTAGGTAGTTGATAGGAAAAGACATTTATTTTGACTCACGGTTTTAGAAGCTAGGAAATTCAGGAGTATGAGGAAAGTGCCTCCTGTTGCTTCAACTCACTGTGGAAAGCAGAAAGGCAAGTGAATGTATGTGGAAGAGACAAACCATGGAAGATGCCTTTACTTCATAACTATTTCAGTCCCATAAAAGTGAGTACTCCCATAAGTAAGGCATTAATCCCTCTTATCAATCTAACCATATCTTAAAGTCTCTACCTCCTGACTCTGCCACAATGGTAATCAAATTTCAGTGAGTTCTGAAGGAGACAAACCAAATTCAAGCCACAGCACAATGGCTTCAGCTGTCCTGTGATGCTAGCTTGTGTTGCATGATTCAGTTGGAAATGACCCTCTGAGGCAGAAAGGCATAAGTAGAAGTTACAAACTCCATCCTGAGAGTCTGTTTCAGTAAATTAGCTAAGCCAAGTGGAAGCCAAAGCTCCCTCTTCTCCTTAGCACAGGAATCCTGTTTCAGTGGAGTCTTGCCTGGCAGTAAGATAAGACTTTTACGTGAAATTTATCCCTCAACCTGTGCATGCCGTGGGTATCAGGAAATATGCTCCACAGCTATTCAGCTCACTTGGAAAAATGTTACTGCCTTTGAACCATAGCTTTTCACTGAGGTAACGTGGTGCATACTCAAAGTAATCTCTTTTTTAAGCAAGAATCATGGTTCATTACAAACATAATTCATGTTTATACTTTTTGTAAAAAAAGAGTTAAAACACAGAAAGGAAAAAGATAAAAATAGAAGTCAAACCAAACAATCTGTGAAATCCACTATTATAATATTAGGCTTGCCATATACTTTTTTAGTCTTCTATGTCAAATTGACGTAACCACTATTCAGCAAACTGATTTTACAACCATTTGTTCACAAGCATTTACCCATGTTATTTATCTGAGCAGTATTCTGTCACATTTTATCAATCCCCTGTTACTAAATGCTCCTGTTGTTTCTAACTCTTTTTTTTTTTTTTTTTTTTGTGGGTACTGGGGGTTGAACTCAGGACCTCGCACGCCAGTAGGCGCCCATGCCGCTGAGTGATATCACCGGCCCTTTTTTCATATGTGGGTTCCTGGAGTCGAACTCAGGACCTCACGCTTGCCAGGCAGGCGCTTATGCCACTGAGCTCTCACTGGCCCCTTCTAACTCTTTCTTATACAGATCTTGCTGTGATGAACATCTTGGTACTTATGTATTTTTTCTCCTAAAAAAATAGAAATATAAGGTTGAGGAATTTGGACAGCTTAAGGATTTTTTCCACACTGCTGTCAAATTTCTCTTTAGAAAGATTATAACTCCAGCAGTGTAGATCAATGCCCATTTTCATCACCTTCATTTTCAATGGACATTGTATCAGTCAGGGTCCAGCTAGGAAACTAGAAAGCATACTCTGGATTTCAGTAGAGAAAATTTAATATAGGGATTGGTTTAACAGGCACCAAGCGCTGAAAATGCAAAGAGAGGACACTGAGATACCTCAGAGAGAGTAATTTCAGGAAGCATGTTTCATCCCTAGGGCTGGCAACAAAGGGGTGGAATTGTGATTGTTGAAGACTGAAATTTTCAGCAGGGACCCCTGTTGAGCTGAAACACAGATCTCCAAGAAGCCAGTGCTTCTTGTTGCTGCTGGTGTCACAGAAGTTCATAGGAAAATCCCTGCGGGTCTCTGCTAAGGCTCAGATCTTTGAGAAGGAGATGTTGCCTCATTGTGAAAGGAACAATGAAGCTGACTCTGGCTGTGCGAAAAAACTAGATTGGAACAACTACTGCTGCCGGAGTGAAGACCCCGACAGTAGCAACAAGCAAGCAAAACAGGGCCAAGGCCTCCTCTGTTCCTGTCTTGCCATCTCCCTCTATGCTCCCTATTGGCAGAGCCTAACACATTGTCAGCTGACAAATGGAAAAATAAGATTTGCATAGCTGTAGCTACAACTTCATAGATGCCAACAGAGAAAGATAGATGTGCAGCTGAGATGTGATAGCCTAAAAACCAGACAGGAATTCATAACACTGAAGTTTTCATGGGTAATTTTTTTCAAAACAAGTGATTCAAAACAAATTAAATATGACATTAGTTAACATGATATTTTGATATTTTGATGACAATAATTTTATAAAACATATAGATCTGATCAGATTGAACTAAAATGGCTTTAAAACCAAGACACAAGTTACTACTGAATGATATTTATACAAAGTACTTCCTCTGTGTCAAGCCTCTGCCCAGCAGGTTAGATAGACTATCTCAGTCCTCTCACAGATGGAAAAATTAGAGGCTTAAAGAGGTTGCACAAACTGCTCAAGGTCACAGCTTCAAAGTAGTGACGATGGAATTTTTATGGCCAGTTTGACTTAAAAGGCTGAATAAGCCTGAACTCCTAGATACATGACTGTCCTACCCGCCTGTCCCCTTTACTGTTTAGGTGGCCTACCTTTTCCACTCAGTGGTTACACTCTGGGTACGAACACAACAACTCTGCACTTTCACTCGACATTTGCTTCCTGTGTGCCGTGTGACCACTTGGTAGCTAAGAAGTTACTCAGTAGCTACTGAAGCTTTCAGCACTTCAACAACCAAACACCTAACAATGAGGGCCAAAATGGCTTCTCATCTCCAAAGGTTGATCTCTGGCAAACAATCATAGATTCCTGGGATCACAGAACTGCACTAAAGTCCATTCCAGATGTTTGAATCCCTTCAGTAACATTTTAACAAACAGTTGCCCAGCATCTATTTGATCGCTTTCACCATCTGCAATATACCAATATACAAAGCAGCTCTCTATACTTTTGACAGCCGTAGTTACTAAAATGTTCTTACTTGCAGAGAGCTGAAATCTATTACTGTATTGCCTCCATTTTGAAATTTCTTATTTTGCTTTCCTGAGCAATAAAGTGTGCTTTTCAGGAGCTTGAAGGCTTCCTTGATGTTGTGGTGAGATGGTCATGTGCTGTTACAGGCAGCAAAAGTCCCAAATAATATTCCAAAGTGAGTGGGCATAGCTCAGATTTGTTACTGGGGAAGGGAGGTATAGAGGAAGACTCCTTGGTGGTTAAGAGCACAGATTTTTAAAATCAGACAAATTTGAATTCAAATCCTGACTTAATCGTATCTTAGTTGTGACCATGTATTAGTTCTGCAACCTTGATCAAGTCATTTAAATGAATGAGCATGGTGGTCCCAACCCTACAGTGTATCAGGAGGATTCAGTCAGCAAAGGCTTGTGGGCACTCGCCTTGGCCACATAGTTGTATTAGAAAGGAGATCTAGCTGGGTGCTGTGGCTTATCCCTGTAATCCCAACACTAAGGGAGCTGAAGCTGGAGGATCACTGTGAGTTCAAAGCCAGGCTGGGCTGCATAGTGAGTTCGAGACCAGCCTGAACTATACAGTGAGACCCTATCTCAAAAAAAAAGAAAGAAAGAAAGGAAAAGAAAAAAGAAATGAGATCTATAAAGTGTATTGATGAATGCCACAAATTTCATTTTCTATAGAAAGTTAAGAAAATATCTCTTTATGGCAGGATAAGATCATTATATACCCAAAAAGATTTATTGGAGAGTTATATAACATACTACTTTCTGGAAAACATTAGCTCACTGAAAACAAAAAAAAAATGTACTTCATTTGGAGTCAGAAGAATTGAATTTAAGGTCTTATTTAGCTCCTTATTCTGCGCTCTTAATTTTTATTTATACAATGCACCCACATAAGGAACGTGCAGTCAGTGCCCATCACTATGGAGCAATTAGAAGCAGCGGAGTAGAACACCAATCTGAAAAGCATAGTTCAGGGTGAAAAAAAGAAAAAAGGTGACTAGTAGAATGAGAAATGTAGCAATGCCATTTATGTAAAATCAAAGCAACCACAGGCAACATGCTATACCCATGCAAGTGACAGATAGGATTACCTTAAAGAGGACAAGAATGCAAGTGAGCTGGATGTTCAAAAAGGATCAATAAATAAGGGCAGCAGAAAGGCCTCCACTATTTCGGAATTATAAGTAATATGCAAACAATGATGCTTCCCTACCTTCCTCTTAAGGTTATTCTGAGGAATTGATGAGATTATGCATATGAAAACAAAAGTTAATTTACTATTTTCATTAAGATCTCCATATTGGATAGAGGAACTGAACAGAGGTAGAGATTCCTTCAGCAGGAAGCTGTTACTGGGGCCGTGCCCTTAAAGCCTTGCCCTGGCTCCAGAGTCTGCCAATAAGATGACATCAGAGTCCTTATGCAGGAGGGTGGCAGGCTCCCCCTCACTCCTGGAGACATCACTCGATGGCACAGCCAGAGCCAGAGCAGTCTCCTCCCATGGACCTGCTGAGAACAGCCCACTCCGGCCCTCGAAAGAAGAGACCCAGGCAGACAGGCACCTTGATGGCCTCAGGTCCTCACGATGTCCGATTTGGAGACTTGGTCCTCTTCATTTTGGAGAAGAAAATGGGAACCACTCGCAGAGCCTTCCTCATGGAGCTGGCCCGCAGAAAAGGTTTCAGGGTTGAAAACGAGCTCAGGTAGGACAACACTACTTCACTCTGTAAGCAGGCGGAGGCTTTGCGGACAGCCTCCTTGGCACCCACGGAACCTGTGTGGAAGAGCTGATGTTCCCACTGAGAGAGCAGAGGTCTGAAATTGAAGAGTAAATGTGACTCAATTAGTTCAGGGAAACAAGATGAGTGGACACTGAAAGTAATTACATTAGAACTTGTTGGCTCTAGAAGATAAGGTAAACTATTTTTGCCTTTCAGTATTATGAAGTGAGTTATTTAAGAGTGCTAAACAGAAAACTACTGGGGAAATTTCATGCTAAACCACTCAATTTCATTCTTGACCAAAATGAACAAAATACCACTGAATTCAATCAAAAAATGTCAGCTACTTTAAGCAGAAGGATGGGTTTGTTTCTTGGCTGTCCCTAAACATCTGGCTGCGCTAAGGTGGCCAGTGTCTGATGGGCTGGGCTGAGTGACTAGCTGCCTCACCGCAGGCACCAAGATGCGGCCTCGCTTATGCTTTTCTGAAGAACAGTCCAAGTGGGGCTCAGCAAGGGATGCTGGTTAAAGGTTCAGTGACGGTTTTTCCAGGGGTAACGGACACCACAATAATGTGACGTGATCAGAGCTCAGGCAAGGAGGTACTCACTTAGCTGAAGCAATCATTTGGACCATCTAGTCTGGTTTACTCACTAATCTGCTCACCTTATACAGAAGTTGTCCTCATGGTTTTTCTGTCAGTTATACAAGCTCTTCATTGGTCTCAGATAGATAAAAAAATTAATCCAGCAACAAGTGGTATAAGAACCTTTACATAAATGATGGTTCCAGACAGAATGGATGGGGCCATGCAATGGGGACAGAGTCAGTCAGATCCATGCAATTTCCTGGCTGTAATTGTACAGAGAATAGATTGACCACAATTTTTCAGGGAAAATTATAAGAATTCTATGTGAAAAGACATTTTTATTTTTTTTAAAAATCTTTGATATTTAAAACATAAAATTGTCAAGGAGTTCTTGCTGATTAAGTGTCAGCTTCAAAGTTTTGGGAAGACATTTCAGAATAATTAGATATGTTAAATCTTACAGCACTATAACTCATAGGACAATGACTTATCTTTTCTTTTGCTTAATGGTCTATTCAGGAACTCTTGAATTTCTCATGATCTCTCTTCATCTTATTTCCCTTTACATGGTCTCCTTTTTCCTTTTCTGCCCCCCTTTTCCCCTTTGTTAAGCCCCTGTAGCCACCTTCAATCTCATTCCTAACAGCTTCTCCACAAAATCTTACATTTCATCTAATTGTTAAGTCTGCCTCATCAAACACTTACATAGAATGTTCAGAGTTAGGAAGGGTAAAGAGTATGCAAGTAAAGAGGCCAAAGGCCAGAAATAAAAAAAAAAAAAAAAAGAAATAAAGAAAGAAATTTAAAAACAGAAATTAAAAGCCTTAGCAAATATTGAACTGTTCTCCATAGTTAAAGAAATTGGCAAGGGCTAGGCAGGAAGGTGAGAGCCAGTCAGTCAGGACAACACTTACAAGGAAAGATTTTGCTGAACGTCCACGACTTCCAGCAAGCCCCACTAGCTTAGTCACAGACGCAGCAATGGATCTGTACACGGTAGCTAGGGCAGCTACTTAGTGAGATTACAAGAGGCAAGTTT
Organism: Erethizon dorsatum; assembly: GCA_028451465.1. Lineage (NCBI taxonomy): Eukaryota > Metazoa > Chordata > Mammalia > Rodentia > Erethizontidae > Erethizon > Erethizon dorsatum. The sequence goes on along the minus strand of CM051822.1, from coordinate 121,125,655 downwards.
CTTCTGTTCACAGGACAGCCAAAGAGACCACTCCATGCCCCAGAAGCCTGCTGCCAGGGACCAAGCCCAGCTGTTCAGGCTACGGAGGAAACGGGGCCTGGGAAGCAAACTGCTGCTATGTGTGTGATAGGGGCAAAGTTCCCAGGCTGGCAGCTCAGGAAACACATTAAACACACTTGTGCTCTCTGGAGCAAAACAAAACCACAGGAAGTAGAAGTCTAAGGTCTCAAACAGAATATCCATACATAAATATACACACTTAAACAGTAAAGGAAACTAAAAAGTATTGTAGGAGGAAACCTAGAAAAAAGAAACCTAGAAATCTGTGCATAAAAAATCTAGAGACTTCAAATCCTGGCTCTGACCATTCCCAGCCATGGGGCTTGGGGTAGAGTCCCCTCTTTTGCACCTGACCTAGTTTCCCGATAAAAGGACTATCTGACATAATGACCAAATGAAATGATAGATGTCAACGCACTTTCATAATTTTAAACAGTAATACAAATGTAAAGTGTGATTATTTTCTTGTTAGTTACCTGAATCCATTGATACATACAGCAAAACTGTAAGAAAAGGGTTCTCTCTCCACAATATAAACTAGGTCAAATGACAGAAGCAAACAGAACAAAGACAGGAAGGAAATCAACCCATCACAATGCTGCAAGCAGTTTTTTGGAGTGAGTAGGGAGTAGTGAGGTAAGATTATGACTCTCTATTTTTTGTGTTTTCTGATTTTTATTACAATAAGCATATATTTTAAAAATAACAAAGAAACTGGTGTTTAAAAGGAAGGTCACTTCTCAACAGTGAAGGCTATAGCTCAGTGTATAAAATTCCTTTCTCAGCTCTGAAAAAGAAACTGATGTGCTCTAAAATAGGCAGCAGTTTGTATCCTTCCTAGCACACTCACAGGAGGATTTGAGAAAAATCTGATTCCTGCTTTACCTAAACCTGAGCACACACATTAAAAATGGTATAACTCAATTCATTGAACAGATTGGAGCTATTCTATTTTCTCTGGCATGTATGTACAGTATTTGGGTGGGGCTTCATTAATAATTATGTTATATTGTAAAAGACATGCTATTTCATGGACTACAAGAAAATTGTTCTTTTTTTTCTTTCATTTTTTTCAGTTTTTATTTATTATTAGTATACGTTTGCATTGTATAATGATTACATTCCTTGTGTGGAGTTGGTACATGTACTTCGCACATCTCTATTCTTTTTTCATCCCTGTTCCTTCCCCTCCCTCCCCCTCCTTCCCCCTCTGTCCATCTTTTGATCCCCTTCCCATTTGAAAAGACCTATCCCCCCACTTCTTATTATCTATATTTTATTTTGCTCTTTATTTATACTTTGGGTTTCTCATACAAGAGAAACCATGTGACATTTAAGATTGTGGGTCTGATTTATTTCACTTATTATGTTCTCAGGGTGCATCCATTTTCCCACAAGTGACTCAATCCATTTTCTTTATAGCAGAGTCATACTCCATTGTGTGTAAATACCACATTTTCTTTATCCATTTACCTGTTAATGGACATATAGGCTGTTTCCAAGGTTTAGCTATTATGAATTGTGCTGCAATAAACATGGGTATGCATGTACCACTATAATATGATACATGCATATTAAGTCTTTTTGGAAGATACCTAGATGGGGAATAGATGAATCTAATGGTATTTTTAGTTTTAGTTTTTTGACGAATCTCCATACTGATTTCCCTAGTGGTTGTATTAGTTTACATTCTCATCAACAATGTAGAAGGGTCCGTTTTTCCTCACAGCCTCACCAGTGTTTGCTATTATTTGAGTTCTTGATGATAGCCATCCTTTCTGAGGTAAGATGGAATCTCAGTGTTGTTTTAATTTGCATTTTTTTAATGTCCGGTGATGTTAAACATTTTTTCATGTGTTTATTGGCCATTTGTACTTCTTCTTTTGAGAAGTGTCTATTCATTTCAGTTGCCTGTATTTTAACTGGGTCTTTCATTTTGGGAGTGTTTAGTTATTTCTCTCATTGCAGAGACAGAAAACCCAACATCCAAAGTTAAAGGAGAAATGGTTTATTTCAGCTCACAGTTTGTAGAGGTTTCAGTCCATCTTCAGCTGGCTCCAAGGCAGGGTGGCATGGCAAAGGGGCATCACAGAGGAGGAAACAGTCCATGGCAAAGCCGGGCAAGCAGAAGGCGGCAAAGCCGGGCAAGCAGAAGGCAGCAAAGCAGCAAAGTGGAACTTCTTTCCATTCTTCTATATTCCATCCAGGCTACCCACCTTTTGGGTGGTACCACCCACACTTAGGGTGGGACACCCTTAATCCCAGCATCACACACACTAATCCAGCCACATTTGGGAGACATCTAGGTACAACCATAAGGGCGGGGGGAGGAGTAAATTTTTTGAGCTGTTTATATATTCTAAATGCTAGTCCTTTGTCTGAGAAATAGCTGGCAGAAAATTTTTCTCATTCTGTAGGTTGGCTCTTTGCTCTGTTGGTTGTTTCTTTTGCTGTGCAGAAGCTTTTTAATTTGATATGATCCCATTTGTTGATCCTTGGTAATATTTCTTGTGCCATTGGGTTTCTCTTCAAAAAGTCCTTGCCTATGCCTATGTCTTTAAGAATTTTACCTATTTTATCTTCCAGCAGATTAAATGGTTCCATTTTAATACTTAAATCTTTGATGCATTTTAATTTTAGTTTAGTACATGGTAAGATATATGGGTCTAGATTCAATCTTCTGCATGTGGATAGCCATTTTGGGAAGCTGGTTCTTAAAACATAAATCAGGAGAGGTGTCAAGACTCTGGAGGAACTTTTGCACATGGATGAAAAAGGATTCTGAATTTTACTTCATGACCAATACCCTAAATTTTAGCACAATGTCACAATCTTTAACTCAGGGCAGGCTAGAGAAGGATCAGAATCTACCACTTGCCACTTTCTTATTTCATCCTGGGTTCCAATACATTGACTTTCTTCCATTATCAACCCTCTTCCATACTAGGAACATACTAGGTAAATTCCCCTTTGTACCTTGATCCAAATTCTGATGTTGAGGCAGAAAAAAGCTGTAGCCAGAAGGATGGCCTCCACGTTAACATCTACCCATCAGTTTCATACTTGCTAAGTTTTATTGTTCAAGCAGGTAGAAACCCACCATATGATACTACCCTCTCACCAAGACCTCCATAATTTAACTACAATGGAAGGCATTGTCTCTGATGAAAGCAAGATGCAGCATCCCACCATCATTAACAAAAAGAGCTTTCTTAGTACCCAATGTGTATAATATTTGTCAGGCCCTGGAAATGCAAAATAGTTGAAGACATAAGTCCTACAAGTAAGGAGTTTACAATCAGCCCCGCTGGTCAGAAAGTGTACCTTTATTGTCACCTCATCTAAAACAAGAGCAAACCATATATTCTAAGTATGTACTAGTCTTTCTTCTAAAAACAAAGAAGAAAAGGAAGCAGAGAGCTAGGTAGGAAGAAAGAGAGAGAGACAAAGACAGAGACAGAGAGAAACTAGCATTTCTTATTTACTTCTTTCAGCTTTTTATATTATTTTAGTTTAATTTATCTAAGCTAGCTACTTGTACATTCCATTCTTTCACTCTATGACATTTGAAATGTGAAATGTCTATCTTGCTAATTATTCCAAACTATTGTGTCTGAAGGTCCTGGGAATCTCGTGGTAATAAGAACCATGTTTTTTTTACACCTGAATGTTGGCAGAGACCCTGTCCTTCATCAAACTCGAGCACTACTTCTAGCAGTTTAAGGACGTGCCTCTAGGTTGGCCCTGTTTAAAATGCCTGCTGAGAAAGATAATGGCTGCCAGAAGAATTTATTGTTTGTTCTAGTCAAATCCCAACAAGGGGCAAATATGCCCCTGAAGACCCTCTCAGACAGTTGCTTTGAAAGCTGCAATTATAAATTCTTTATCCGCCCCTTTGAGATGTGAGTCTTCTAAGCAGTACGCTGTTACCGTCAGAACTACCTACCTTCCATCGCTTTAAAATAGGAACATTCAAGGAGATAACTCTCCCCTCCAGCCTCTGTGGGAGGACAAGGGTCTACCTTCAGTGGGCACCTTGCTCTAATTCACACAACAGAAGTTTTCTTCTCCTCCAGGTGAGAGTCAACTAAAAAATTCCTCGATTGCTGACTCACGCCTTCTACTATTTTGTATCTCCAGAACATGATAAATATTGTACAAGGTGGGTACTAACAGAAATCTTTGTTGGTGATGTTTCTCCTTGCTTCCATTGAAGACAACAGAACTCTTCCAACGGTACCTTTGTAGATGCATTATGGAGGTCTAAGCAGGAAAATAGAATTATCTAGATAAGCTCCAATTAACAAGGTCCATATAGTCTCCCACACAGACAAACTTCCCTTACCCCTCATTTCTTTCCCAGTACACTCCAGCCTATGAAATGTTTTCTGCCTTTCCTTCCCACAAGGTTGAGAACATTTTACACTGGACCTTCTTCCCTATTGCAATATAAAATCTGTCCTTACTGCTTCAAATATTCTCCAGTTTGTTTATATTTGGCAATGTTTCATCACCTCAAATTGTGGTGTTTAAAACCAAAACATTCAAAGCAATTGTTTGCAAGAGAAACTAAACACCAGATGAAAGAGATTGGTTAGCTCTGTAGAAAATAAAGATGTTGAAGCGGCTCATCTCCATTCCTTCCAGGTCTGACATTCAAACACGACTTCGCTGACTTTTCTTTATGTATTTTCTCACTCTTCCCCCAATCGTGCATGTCTTCCCCTATATCTGTCTGCTCCCAGGACCTAAGGCCCCTAGAATCCCCTAGAAGAGAGAACTTGTTCCCTGCAATGCTACAAGCTTCATTGCCCGCAGTCAGCTTCCTGGTCATCTCATCCAATTAACCCTCCCAACTCCTTGAGTCTACCTGGTAGACCTCATTTGCATAACTGAGACAATTTTCTTACACATAGTAGGCTTTAAGAAATATTTGCTCAGAAAATTATTTACCTGGTGAGTATGAAACCAGCCCAAGGAACCTATGCTTACTAAGAATAATTTTTGTAATTAAAAATATTTTTCCTATAATGCATGAGTATTACATTTCTCATCAGCAACCTAATTAAAATTTTATTTTTATAAACTCAAGAACAAGGAATGTAAAGTTTAGTCGTGCTCCAGTCCAAATTACTTTTTATTTCAAAGTTTGTGAACTTTAATAACAGTGTTCATAATCCCATTTAAGGTCGGCCCCCAAAAAACCAAGGCAAGATCTTCTAGGGTATAGAGAACAGAGCTGGAAATAGAAACTTGTCTTAGTGATACTTATGAGAATATGGGATAAAACTGCTTTGATTTTTTTCAGTTTCAAGGATTCTGAAACACACCAGTTGCTAAGGGAAACTGGCAGAAGAATTTTAAAACCATAAACAGATCAATTTAACTATAAACCACTAAAGTCATTATTTGTAAAATAAGTCTTACATCAGATGGGGAAGAGTCCAGAATGACCTTTCTCAGAAAACAAAACAGTTGTAAGGACAATGGAAAAAACAGGAAGGCTAAGGAGTCAGACAGCTGGCAGGGGGGTAAGTCTGACTGGGGAAAGGAGGATGGCTGCCTTTCTCTTCAGGTAGGGTTCCTCTGAATACACAGAAAGGGACAGGACCACCTAGGGGAAGAAAGGCTGGAAGAGCTGAGAAATTGGCATCTGAGAAAAAATTTAGAACTAAGATTTATAAGTTAATTCCACAATCCAAGCTTTTAGACATCTGAGGGCTACATGTATAATTCTTATCTTTTAAATTTGCATGTAAAATTATATTCTTAATGTGTTTTTTCATTGACACATGATAATTGTCAATACGTGTATTATACTATAACACATAAATGTGTAACAATCATTGTTACTGGCCGGGCTCAGCCAAGCCTAGATCCAGGTTGCATCTTTTGGGTTTCTGGGTTCATTTCCCACCCACAACAAAGTACAAAAAAAAAAAAAAAAAAACCATAATGTTAAAAAGATTGTTATTGCAGATCTTGTTTACTTCTATTTGTCTTTCCAATTTGCTATGAATATTTCATAACCAGAAAGAAGTTATTTTAAAATTATTTCAGTCCCACGAAAACCTCAAACGTTTAATGTCACTAAAAACCAGTTGTGTGGTGTGCTTTAAAAAATAATTAATGGAAGTGAAGAAACGATTTTATTTACAATTTGTCCAAATTGGGGAGGGAAGCTAGTCTGTCCCCTACTCTCCAGCACACAGAAGCACTCCAAATTACAGAAGGTGTAAAACAAAAGCCAGGAAATACTCACATAGATTCAGCCAAGCGTTTTCCAGAGGGCTGGAAATCTGGAGTTCTCCTTGGCATCTGGCTTTAGAGGTGGCGTTTTACACTACCATCATGAGGAAATTTGGACAGTTTATCTTTTTTAAAAAATCCTAGTTTTTAAAGAACCATTTTACCTTCTCAGTTACAAAGAGTAATTAGCATTTCCATCTTCTTATATGTTTGTCATTTCTTTGTGTTTGAAACCTTGGACACTCTCTCTTCTAGTTCTTCATGAAGTGCCCAACAGGTTATCATGAAATATCTCACCCTACTGTGTGCACTGCTACGCCCACCCTGCCTCTGGTGATTCTAGAGGTGGATATTAGAACAGATTCCTCCTGTTGTATGATATTTTGGTAACTGCTTTCCAATCTCTCTCTGTTTTCCCTTCCCTTGATGTCTTCCTCCTAATTGTCCCTAAACTAGATCATTAGAAAAAATTTAGGGCCGGTGAGACGGCTCAGCGGCTTAAGCGCCTGCCTTGCAAGCGCGAAGGCCCGAGTTCGACTCCCGGATCCCACATACGAAAAAGGGGCCGGTGATATCGCTCAGCGGCACGGGTGCCTGTTGGCGCGCGAGGTCCTGAGGTCGTCCCCCCGGTACCCACAAAAAAAAAAAAAAAAAAAAAAAAAAAAAGAAAAAATTTAGTTTTGTCTTAAAAGCAATACCATAAAAACTATGGTCTGATGTGTATAATTATAAATACAGATAAACACATAGGCTTTTTGAATGCTCAGTTGTGCACCTCTTACAGTTATCTCACGTGCCTACAGAGAACTGAGTGCTATGTTGAAAAAACTGCTATCATTGAACCCAAGGGCCGGTGTAGGGATAAAATCTAGGCTGGGGAAGATAGAAGATATTTCTCCATAGCAGAGTTTCTCAAAGTGTGGTTCTTAGACTGTGGGGTGGTTTTAAAATATGGTTGCTCCCACAGAGAGGCGGGGAATATTTTTCCTTCTCTTGCATCTGGGTGGGCTGGTGACTGCTTCAAACAGTGAGGTACAATGGAAGTGACCCTGTGTGACTTTCGAGGCTGGGTCATGAAAGGTGCTGAGGTTCCTCCTAGAACACTCATGTAAGAAGTTCGAGTCTCCTCCTAGAGAAGCAGGAAGGTGCTTGAAACGATTGTTGCAATTTAGCCTAGAACTCTACCCATCCTCATTGTTTTAGTCTGTTTTTATTGCTATAGTGAAATATCTGAGGCTGGGTCGTTTGTAAAGAAACATTTAACTCAGTTTTGGAGGTCCAAGAGCATGGTACCAGCTTCTGCTCAGCTCTGGTGAGGCATCAAGGCAGACGGCATCACAAAGACGGGAGCAGATATGAAAGCCATCCCATGGTGAGCCAGGAAGGAAGAGAGCAGGAGGGGTCAAGCTTGTTCTTTTTTGTTTGTTTTCATGGTATGGAGATTGAATCAAGATGTACTCTACCTTTGAGCTACATCTCCAGACTAGTTAGTTAATTAGTAGTTAGTTAGTTAGTTAGTTAGTTAGACAAGGTCTGGCTAGGTTGCCCAGGCTGAACTTAATCTTATGATTCTCCTGCCTCAGCCTCCCAAGCAGCTGGGACTACAGGCATGCACCACCATAGCCAGCCAGCTCATTCTTTTATAACAACTCAATCTGGGAAGACTAACCAGGTTCCATGCAAACTACAGTAATTCCTTCAGAGAGTAGTGCTCCCAGCAGTGCTCCCAATGACCTAATTAATTCCCACCAGGTCTCACCTCTTGTTATCACCTCCCCATTGTCCCACTGAGGACCAATGTTCCAACACATGGACCCTTGACAGGACACACTCAGACAGTATGGAGCATCAGCATCCTCACCAGCAGCATACACTAGAGAAGGGTCACCCAGCCTTCCTGAATTTCTGACCTACAAAACTGTGAAATGCAGTGTAATAAAATTGTTGCCTTTTAGGCTGTTACATTTTGGGAACACTGGTCTGTTCATATAGTAGAACAGACCAGCTATATCAGAATCACTAATGGGGCTTATTAAAATGTACGTGGCAGGCCTTGGCTGAGATTTCGAGAATTTAAACTCAGAGCCCAGAGAGCCTAGCAGCCTCCCTGCTAATCCTCTAACTTGGTGTGTAGCTATGACAATTGTCTTTTGGACTTTCTGGGACGATTCTATATGTCCAGCAGTCTTACTGTTCATACATTGGACATAAAATAACAGAACATAAATTCTATGTGGCAGCAACGGGGGCAATGTATCTAAAAGTGACATATAGGAAGTTTTATTCCATTTATAATTCTGCCTTTTGGAGGAAATTAGTTTTCCTATTACAGTGCTACCCGTCAGGATATTATTCCTTCTGCAAAAAGAAGGGAAAGCAGCAGTTCCATCCCTGCCCTACTACAAGCACAAAATCACAGGTGGTCAGCTCACAGGCTGTGGGTTAAAACAGGCCTGAGCTCAAATCCTTGCTACTCTAACTATAACCAGTGGATTTTTAACATCCCTAATGCTTTCTTCTCATTTTTAGATGGAGATGATAATGCCTGTCTCAGGATATTATTGATTTTTTTTTTTAGTATATGTGCTGCTGAAGCAACCACTCATGGTTTTATTGATAATTGAATACGATAACGAATGAAATATGCCTGCCATAATATCTGACACAGAGTAAATACTTCAATATTATTAATATTTTCAATATTAGAGTGTTCAGAGCAGAAAAGAACCTATGTTCCAGCAAATAGACAGATGTCACAACGCACTAGAGGGAGTGGGTCTCCCGGTGATATTTCTCAGTGCGAGCTCAGGACTGAAAGTGAACGAATGCACAATCAGATAAAATCGTCTGCAAGGAAGCAAAAACAACCCCAAGCACACTGTAGACCAGCGCCTCATGGCCATGTAGAGAAAATTAGCCAAAATCAGGCAACTCAGAAGACAGGAAATATAGACTGGACCAGAGTAGAGCTTATCCTCTAAATTTGTATTTCCTAAATTATTTGTAGTGAAGGACTAGTTTACAAAAAATTTGTTTCACACCAACGCTTTGGAAAAGAAAATCAATCAAACTATTGTGGCAGTGTCAAATTACAGCTGAAGTTTCTAAATGCTAACTTAACCATTCCTGTTCTTACACTGTTTAGAACCAGTGGCCAGCAATACCGAACTTTGAGTAGCACTGGCTTAAGAGGTCTGGCTTGTTTGATTTTTTTGTTTTCATACCTGCTTATTATTACTCATGTTTTGTTTTGTTTTGTTTACTAGCTGCTTAACGAGAGGAACTGGAAGTTTAGATTGGGGTATCCCTTCATATGATATCACCTACAGATTTTCTTACCTAAACTAAGAAGTGTATCTGATTCTCATCCATTAGTGCGAGTGTGGACGAGTCCACACTACCCTGGGAAAGCCCAGGAGGGGAGGCAGTGCCAGAGAGAGGAGAGCGAGTGGCCGGAATTTGGAAGTCAAGCCCCACGACTCCTCCTCAGCACCTTCTCCTCCTGAGTTGAGACAAACCCCATTTATAATAAGAATAATAAGTATTAATACTTATTACAATAATATTACAGTGTATAATAATAAATGTCACGATAATATAATAATTAAAATATTTCCCTCTAAAGGGCAGAAATACAGATAGACTAACACTTCCTGTATAGTTTATTAATCCTTGTGCTGTCTTCTTAAAGTCTTGACATAAAAAAAAAAAATCTTTCGAGAAGTAAATTATAGAGGCCAGGGATATAGCTCAGTGGCACAGTGCCTGCAGGGCAAGCATGAGGTTGAGAGTTCAGTTCCCGGTACCAAAAAAAAAGAAGTAAATTATAAATAAGTTTGGGAATTATACGGGCCTAGAATAGGAAAGTAGTCACCTGTCTTTCCTCAACCTTTGTAAGATGTTATTTAACCACAATTTATTTCTGCTTGGCCCTGCGGCACATCCCGCCACCCAGGCAGTCTGAGCACAGACCTCCAGCCCCATCTCTTAGATCCCAAATGTCAATCAGATATTTTCATTTGGATTTCTTGCTGTCTTCTAATGCAGTGGGTCTAAAATAACTTCAATTATACTTCCTCACCTTCCTTCAAAGAAACGCAACTTCCTAAACTCCTATTTCTACCAAAGGTGCTACTACTTTACTCTGATAGATATGTTGAAGTAGTATTAGATTCTACTCTCTACTTTCCACAGGTGAATTAATGCCAGGTATCCATCATATTTCTCCTTTGCCTTTCTTTCTAGTGCTGCAGGAATCTGACTAGTTAAAATAATCTCACAGATGGTCTATTGTTTCATCCTTCTAAGTAGTTTCCCAAGTGTTCCCAACCCTACTCTCTCCCCTCCAAATCATCTTCTGTACTCGATTAGTCCTTTAGAATAACTATTGATGTCCTCACAGAAGCCTTTTCTGGCTTCATCACTTCAGAAAAGAGGAGCTAACTTCCTCAATGAGGCTTTTAAGACCTTTGCAATATGATTTCCGCTATCGATCTGACACCTACAATTAATTCCCAAAATAATCTCTCCACTCCAGTCCAGGTCATTCTCTTCCCTGTTCTTCCAGCTTCTGAACCCTTTCTTCCAAGAGGACCCAAAGTTCTCCCTTCTAGATACCTTGTTCCTGCTCATCTATCAAGACCAGGCACAAATCCTAGCTCTTCTACAAAGCCATCTGCCTCTCCCAGCTCACACCAACTCTTCTTTTCTGAATACCATTTGCAAATCTTGTCCATGCCTCATATTTGCTCACGATTCACATTGGTAACCCTCTGTTTCGTTTAATGTCCAGAAATTTTCCTTTTCTTCTGTGGTACCCAACCCCCTCCCACCACCACCACCACAAGAACCTAGGGTTGTACATATAGTAGCAAACAACAATAGGCTGAAGAGTCATTCAGAAAGAAAGAGAGAGAGAGAGAGAGAGTGAAAGAAAGAAAGAGAAAGAAAGAAAGTCAAGGAAGAAAAGTAGGAAAAGGAAGAGAAAATAATTCTACTTTTCCCTCAGATGTCTGGTTTGCCCTTTACATTTCCCAATTTTATAGACTATTTGAACTAAAAGGGTCTTAAAAATCATTGGCTTCTTTTTTTGTTTGTTTGTTTTTTTGTTTTTTCTTCTCTTTAAAAAAAAAAATCATTGGCTTCAATGATATGATCCTAACTATAAAAATTTGTTGAAAAGTAGACATAACATAACTGATGTAGCTGAGACAATAAAAAAAGTATCATTTACCAGTTGTGTGCCCTTATGATATCATTTACTTTCTCTGTTCTTCAGCATTCTCAATTTTGAAGTGTGAATAGCGTCATACTTCATTGAGGAGTTACGTGAATATTAGATGAGATGATATATGTAAAGTACTTGACCACGGTAAGCGTCCAGTGGTTGTTAGGGAAAAGATCCCTGCCCAACTTACATAGCAGGAGTATGCTTCAAAACACATACAGAAAAATTTCCCAAAGGCTGGTCCCAGCCTATTAATAGGTTTTGAAATCAATTTAGTGGGATGTTGCTATGGTCTGAATGTTTTTTGTTTTTTGTTTTTTGTTTTTTTTGTGGGTACCGGGGGTCGACCTCAGGACCTCGCGCGCCAGCAGGCGCCCGTGCCGCTGAGCAATATCACCGGCCCTTTTTTCGTATGTGGGTTCTGGGAGTCGAACTCGGGCCCTCGCACTTGCCAGGCAGGCGCTTATGCCACTGAGCCATCTCACCGGCCCCCTGGTCTGAATGTTTATGTTCCATCTAAACTCATTTCATGAAACCTAATCCTCAATTTAATGGTATTGAGTTAGATCTTTGGAAAGTGATTAGGTGAATGATATTAACACCCTTATAGACGCAGCAGTGCACTGTCCTCCCCTGCCACCAGCTGAAGACACCTAGCAGGTGCCGTTTATGAGGAACGGGCCCTCACCAGACACTGAATCTGCCAGCACCTTAATCGTGGACTTCCCAGCCTCTAATACTGTGAGGAATATGTTTCTGTTGTTATAAATTTCCCTTCCAAGGTGTTTTGTTACAGCGTCTCAGGTGGACTAAAATAAGTACATTTATGCCCACCTCTGTACCTCTATTTCTATCTGAACTTTTGCTTATGATATAAAATGTATTTCTAACTGTGAGTCACAGTCAGGCAACCTTGAAGGCCACTGGATAAAAGTGTTCCAAAAATAAAAATGAAATGGTGCACGAAAACTATATTTGGAGTGCTAGGTTCTACTTTAAGAACAATTTCATCTTCCATTTTCTTTGAATCTTGGTTTTCCATTGACACCACAATAAGAAATGTCTAATAAAAATGTCTAATGTTCTTAATTTTTCTTGCATCTGACATGTGATGTAGACCACTATTGCTTCACTAACTGAAATAAAGAGGACTCCCTTACATGGAGGCCTGAATTCTCCAGGCCTGTGGGGAGCTCTAGTGAGCATTTTCTCCATTAGATGAAATGTGCTGAAACCTGTAGGACAGAGGACAGCTTCTGATTTTGAAAGCTCCTTAGCTGATAACTTTGTGTTGCATTTTGCAGTGATTCTGTCACCCACATAGTGGCAGAGAACAACTCGGGTAATGATGTTTTGGAGTGGCTGCAGGTACAGAACATCCAAGCCAGCTCCCGGCTAGAACTCCTGGATGTCTCCTGGCTGATAGAGTGCATGGGAGCCGGGAAACCAGTGGAGATGACAGGAAAGCACCAGCTTGTTGTGAGTGTCCTGGCCCTTTGCTTGATTGTTAAGAACATGGGTTCTGGAGTCAATGGACCTGGGTATAACCCCAAATTTTCTGCTTATTTCTGTGTGACCCTGGGCCAGTCACTTAGCTTTGCTGAAATTCAGTTTCCTCCTCTGTCATATAACAATAATTCCCAATTCATAAGACAAATGAAGATTAGAATTACGTACTTATAAAGCATTTACAGGACCTGATATGTTATAGGCAATGAATAGATGGTAGCTATTTTTATGAAGCTATTTATACACAAACATTTCAAAATATTTAAGCCTTGATGTTCTAGCAACCAGGAACATAGAGGGTTCTTAGGTACTATGTACTATGTTCATTCAGGAAAATATTAAATTCTCAGTTCCAAATCCTTGACCATTAGAGCTAGAATCTTTGGGAAGAGAGTTTGGATCATCATAAATTCAGAAAAAATAAAAATTGTAATTCATTGTTGGTTCATTGTCACGGTTTTTTTTTTCTGATTTCACAAATAATACATAGTAATGATAGCAAATACAAATACTAGAAGTGTATATAACATGAAATTTGAGTCTCTGATAATTTCATCCTTCTTCCAGAGACAACTGCCGTCAGTCTGCAATTATTTTCTCTCTGTATACCTACTATTATTACTATTGCTCTTTAAAATAGGTGCTTATGCTTTTGTCTAGGTGAGAAGAGACGATCCAGCGAGCCCCAACCCAGGTCCCCAGGCGACTCCATCGCTTGCTGTGCAAAAGATCTCAGAGTACGCGTGTCAGAGGAGAACCACTTTAAACAATTGCAACGACATATTCACGGTAACAGGGCTTTACTTCAACACCCAGAGCAAACGAAGGGTGTACAGGTGCTTTCTCTGGGTCTATAAACTAAATCATGGTTTTTCTGGAAATCTGGGAATGGTTTCTCCTTTCTGACAAGAACGGGTCCCTTTCTTTCATAGAAATGAACAAAATACATTTGAGTTGTATTCTGTAGGGTCCTGATTACTGAAAGTTGTAAAATGGACACAATACTTATCGAAGGCAAATATTCTGAAAAATCAAATATTGTAATTACTCCAAAATATAGTAAGAGCAAATTACATGGAAATAGTAACAATGTATCACCAGCCTTTGCTGGGAAGCCAAAAGATGAAGTCTGCAGATGTACGTTCTAGCCTGACGTTAGCTAACCTGGGCAAGTCAATTCCTCTCTCTCAGCCTCAGTTCCTCATCTGTGCAAAAAGAAGTGAGCTTGATCGTCTCTAAAGCCCTACCCAGCCCCAAGGTTTTTTCAGATGAGCCTATATATGCTATGTTCTAGCCTAGTGGTCAATGGTGACCTGGATAAAACATGCAGTAGTGTATCAGACACAAAACTTCTCACTTCTAGACTTCCAGCCCCACATCTGTGAGGAAGATCAGGAAATTGGAGCTCTTGGGCTGCTGAGCATGATGTCCCAGAGCTGTAGCTGCTAACTCTTCTGGTAGGCAATGTAAGCATGCCCCACCTTAAATAACCCTGGCTCTGAGGCTGTGTGACCCATGAGCACAGCCATTCATTCAGTGAGCCTGATTTAAGTGCTGGCCATATTGGAAGAGACGAGGATACCTAGTGATAGCAGCAGAACCCTAACCACAGATCCGTGAGGCAGACAGCAAAGAGGAAAGGGTCATGCCAAGTGTGACTAGTGGGATATGGTGAGCAAAGGTCACTTTTTGGCTAAATTATTCCTGAATATCTAATAGCAGAGAACTTAGTTTCCTTATAATGCATTTGGCACCTGTCGCTTCAGTGCAACTCCCTTGATCTCACACGGGAATGTACAAAGGAACAGGAGGCTCCATCCTGACCTTCAAGGAAACTGTCCAATATGTAAAAGAGTGCAAGAGGCATGTGTGAGTGACCACTGTTTCAAGGACTTTTGTCTATTTGGTTTGATTCCTCAGAACGCCTTTGAGATACTGGCTGAAAATTGTGAGTTTAGAGAGAATGAAAGCTCTTACGTGACATATATAAGAGCAGCCTCTGTACTGAAATCTCTGCCATTCACCATCATCAGTATGAAGGACACACAGGGCATTCCCTGCCTGGGAGATAAGGTGAAGTGTGTTATAGAGGTAAGGTTGAAAAAGGGAGGGAGAAGGGAGCTAATAACAGATTTTCCTGTCAGTTTTGTAGATATGGTATTCACAACTTATTCTCTCTTTCTGTATCTCTCAGTCTCCACACCTGTATCTATATAATATTTATCTCTATCTATCTGTCTATCTATCATCTATCTGAGATAAATAGATGCATAAATGTGTATAATCCATACCCCAACATTATCACAGCTGTAGTTGCATGAGGCCACCTAGTGGAACTAGAAGAGCTCTCCCGTACTGTTATTACCTGCAGGGAAAGGCTCAAGTGACCTGAGAACTCTGCAGGAGGGGAAAGGCTGACTTCCAAAATAGGCTTTGGGGAAGGCACAGTTCCACTCAGAATTTGTCCCCTCCAGAGGAGTGATGGGTGTGACATTTATTGACACTGATTTTGCGTCTCTCTGTGTTCTGGAAAGAGACCTGAAGTGATTTTACATACTTATTTATGTTTAAGACTCTGCAGCAAGACAATCTCAGTATAGTCAAGTCCAAGGTACATTCTTCAAGGGAAATTCTACCTGACAGAGGTGGCGCTGAGCTAGAAATCTTAAGGACTTAATGTAGACTTGCTTTTTAGTGGATCCCAAAATAACCTGCTCAGTGGGAAAGTTCTCTTATTTTAAAAACCTGTCATTCATTGAAAAGAAAATTATCAGAAATATTTGGGCATGCATTTGCCAGGGAATATTTTCTGTATGGGGTTCTGTAGATGTGTGTCCTAATCATTCTGCGTTCTTGCCCCTGAAGATTATAAAGGGATCTTTGAATATGTGATGACCTGGGATTTCAAATTGCAGGGAAATTCTTGCTTTCTCTAAATTAGGTAAGAAAACATCCTGCAGGCAATGGACATGCAATTCATGAGAAATCAAGCTACTAGATCTGTAAATTTGACAGTCTTTGTCTATAATTCTCTAATGTCACTAATTTAAAGTATTTTTCAACCATCTATGTAGGAAATTATTGAAGATGGAGAAAGTTCTGAAGTTAGAGCTGTGTTAAATGATGAACGATATCAGTCCTTCAAAGTAAGCAATTTTACATGTATTCATTGAAATTTTTTTCAGTTAATCTTATTACTTATTCTGGATGGTTATATGAGTCAGCTCAGGCTACCACAACAAAATGCCACATACTGAGCAGCTTAAACAATAGAAATTCATTTTTTTCTCAGTTCTGGAGCTTAAAGTTCTAGATTAAGGTGTCAGCATGGTTGGGTATTGTTGAGGGCTCTTTTTCTGGCTTGCAGATGATTACCTCATTGCTGTGTCCTCATTTGGCAGAGAGAAAGGAGAAGAGCAACCTCACTGGGGCCTCGTCTCATAACAGCCTGAAACCCATCATGAGGGCTTCACACTTGTGACCTCATTAAACTTAATTACCTCCCAAATGCTCATCACACAAGGGACCAGGACCAAACTGTGTCCTTTGCAGAATTGTAGGAAGAAGATACAAAATAATTATGAGTGTTCCCAGCTTATTGCCATATTATGATAATGTCTTAGTCACTTTTCTCATCACTGAGACACAACACCCAACACCCACAACTTGAAGGAGGAGAGGTGTATTTTGGCTCGCAGTTTTCAGAGGATTCAGTGCATGTCAGCAGGGCTCCAAGGCAGAAATGGCACAGGGGCATGATGGATGAAAAGCTGCTCACATCACGGCAGTTTGGAGACACAGAAAGACAAGGGAGTAGCCAGGGAGGTAAATACACCCTTCAAGGTCTTGGTGACCCTCCTTTCCTGACCGGGCCCCACCTAACAGCACACTCAGCTGCTATACTCATTAGTGCATGAGTCCACTTATAACTATAGCATCCCCAAGATCCATTCACTTTCCAAAAGCCCTGCCTCTGAGCACATGAGGGCTGTGAGGAGCATCCAGATCTAAACACAGCATTTTGTGCCTGGCCCCCAAAAGATTCATGTGCATCTCTTTATGCAAAATGCATTTAGTTCATCTCTAAGGGTCACCGAATTTCAAACAAATTTCAGCATTGATGAAATATCTAAGTCCAAAGTCTCCTCTGATACTAAAAGCAAACTCTGATCTGTGAACCCCTATAAAAATCAAACAGAAAATTAAACACTTCCAACATACAATGGGTCAGGGTAAATGAATGGAACCAAAGAGACTGAAACCTCCAAAGGAAAATATTAAATCCTTAATTTATGTCCAGCACCCAGGGCAGGTTGTGTTGCGATGTGATCTCCAAAGGGGTTGGATGGCCCTATCCCTACACACTGCTGGTTGCAGCCCTCATGCCCTCTCTCTTGGGTTGGCTCTGATCACTGTCTGTGGTTTTTCTCAGACATTTCATGCTACTGGCTTCTCCAACTTCCTGGCATTTCCACTGCACCTTTACCTTCACTCTCACAGCTTCACCCACTTCCCTCTTAGAAGCACACTGCCTGGCCTCTCAGGCCTTCTTTTGAAATCTGGGTAGAAGCCTCTCTGACAGCTTTTACATTCTGCATGCCTTTAAAGCCAGCACCACGTGTAGGATACCAAGGTATGCCACCAGCTTGAATAATAGCCAGGTCTCCATGAATAATGTCTGCCAAGTGCCTGGGTAGCTTAGTGCTATGAATAAAATCCCAAAGAACCAATTCCCTAGACAACTCTTCTCCAGTTGAGTACTCTGGGGCTCTCTTCTTACATGAAAGGTTTACACTTTTCCACTTCTGAGCTTGTGATGGGTGGGGTATTGCTGATTCCTGAGATGCCCTGAAGTCCTCTTTTCTATTGTCCTGATGAAAAGCACTTGGCTTCTTTGTAATGCTAATCTTTTTGACAAACATATTCTCCTTTGTCAAAAACTTGTAGGTGCTTCCTTTCTGGCAAAACTCCTAATTTTTCAAATGGAGTATTTGCTCCCAGTACTCATTGTAAACCTGGCTGAAAGCAGCCAGAAGTACCCATGCCACAGTCTGAACATGGGACTGCCTTAAAATTTGCTTCATCAGATTAATTAGTCCACTGCC
Source organism: Erethizon dorsatum (assembly GCA_028451465.1). Taxonomy (NCBI): domain Eukaryota; kingdom Metazoa; phylum Chordata; class Mammalia; order Rodentia; family Erethizontidae; genus Erethizon; species Erethizon dorsatum. The sequence continues at coordinate 121,107,505 of CM051822.1, read as the reverse complement.
CTTAACCTTAGTCTCCCACAAAGACTCAGAACATGGACAAAATGTACACACATTTTCTGCCAGAGCATAATACATGTGGCCTCTTGTCTAACTACCAATGGAGTCCTTGTACCCAAATAATTCCCCAATCCTGGCCTTTATCAGCTACATTTCTGTCAGCATTCTTTTCTTCTGTGCTCCAACTAGAATCTCCCATTAAATTCATCTTACTCTGCTTATAGCATTCTGTAGCTTCTCTCCAGGATCTCCAAACATTTCCAAACTCCTCCACCAAGGCAATTCTGAACAACATGGTCAGATATAGCCACAACAATTACCCCACTCTTGGTACCAAAATATGTCTCACTTTTCTCATCACTGAGAGACAATATCCAACCCCTACAACTTAAAGGAGGAGAAGTTTACTTTGGCTCATGGTTTTTGGAGGATCCAGTCCATCATCAGCTGGCTCCAGGGCAGAAATAGCATAGCACAGGATCATGGTTGATAAAAAGCTGCTCATGTCATAGCATCCAGAAAATAGAGAAGGGAGGAGCCAGGGAGGTAGTTATACACTTCCAGGTCATGACCTCAGTGACTCTTCTCTTCTGATCAGCCCCCACCTCTTTATAGCACACTCAGCTGCTGAACTCATTAATGGATGAATCTACTGATAAATACGGCACCCCTATGATCTAATCACCTTCTAAAGGCCCACCTCTGACCATACAAGAGTTTTGGGGTACATTCTAGATCTAAATTATAACAGATGATATACAAACTTTTTGGGTTTCCAAGAGCCTGTCACTCAAGGCTACAAATATCATGCAGAACATAAGGACCATGCAGACAGAATAAACCTCCTCTTTTAAGTGCAAGCCTTTGTCCAGAAAGCTCCTCACTGCATCTTCATTTACTCAGAAGCAGGGTTTGTCACCTCCTGCCTTTCCTATCTTAGAGTTGCTAGTAGAAGGGACCACAGCCAGTCTCTCCAGTTCAGAAGTGATGCACAGGACTAAAATGAGGGTGGAAGCAGGAGCCTAGGCCTAAAGTCTAAATAGACCAGGGTAGAAGCCTGGGCTCTGTCACTTACCATCTATGTGAGACAGGAGAATTTATATAACCTCCCTGGTCATTCATCTTTCAAATTTGAGGGGAAATAGGCATAGCAGGACAGTACATAAGAGACATTCAGCAAAGAGGAGAGCCATGTATAGTAGCTTCTCACACATTGAAAACACAGGCAATCTGTCAATCAAGTTAGACTATATGTAAGCCTTACGTAAATGCCAAATCTGCCTCTCACTTCTGTTTCACTTTTTAAAAATTGTATGTCACAAAAGGACTCATCTAAAACAAAAATGCCTCCAAAAAATTACTATCCCCTAACTATTTATCATATTCAAGAGAAAGTGGGTCACTGTTTTACTTATACTTTTTTTTTTGTTGCCTGAGACCTTGAAAAGTACTACTTCATTGTCATAGTGGTTATTTTAGAAACTAATGGCATAACTTTCCTTCCTCTTTTTAGCTCTTCACTTCTGTTTTTGGAGTGGGGTTGAAGACATCTGAGAAGTGGTTTCGGATGGGGTTCAGATCTCTGAATAAAATAAAGTCAGACAAAAGCCTGACATTTACACGAATGCAGAAAGCAGGTAATGGCCTCTCACAAAAATTGTGGTTGCTCCATGTTGGTCAGGCTTGGTTAGAGATAAAAATTGATTGTACTTTGATCCCAATCTAGGTGATCTGAGACACTTTGGGGGTGTCCATTAACGCTTGAATCCAATCTTGGCTCCAGCACTTTCCAGCTGCATGATCATGAGCATGTTAGTTAAAACCTTTGAGTCTTAGTTACTTCATTGGTAAAATAGTGATACCATCGATACTTAACTGGGAAATAAATCAGATAATGTATGCAAAGCCCTGAGCCCTGTGTCTGGCACAGAGCAAAGACACTCTTCTTGGTGGCTGCTGTGATTTCTTTATCCAGATACCAAAATAGGATACATGTTGGCTTGGTCCTATGAACTCTTTTGTCCTGGCTGACTCCCTGGGTAAGAGATGAGAGTGAGGAGTCAAGGACAGAAGAATAAGCTGATATGGAAGATTGGGGAGAAAGGAATACTTTAAAGAACTAGAGTTGTTACCTGACTAGTTCACAACTAGGAATAAGCTTTTGAAACTAAAATACTAGAATAATAGAAGGAAAATGGTAGAAATCCAGACATGGGCTTGGTGTACCTAACCAGAACCCTTTGGCTGAGAAGAGAAGGCAATACAGAAACATGAGTATTTATCACCATCTGAAAACCTGGAGGGACTTCCCAAGGATCTGGGTGGCTTGGTTACTGCCATTTATGGAGGGTCCCAGTAAATTTTGCAAAATTAAAATATTTTCAATATAGAGCCAAATATATGTGTGAGCTTTAAACATTTAATTTAAACATGCAATAGGAATAAAAATATACTTGCGATTTGAAAGGGACTCACAGCCATAGTCCCCAGCATATGGATTCTGAAAAGAATGATGAAGTTATGGGGCCAGTGAGACAGCTCAGCAGCGTAAGTTCGGTTCCTGGTACCCACATAAAGAAAAAAAAAAAAAAAAGAATGATGAAGTTATCAACATTTCTAATGATATGAAAGTAAGGGAATCTTCTACCAGAGGAGACCAGGGAAGAAACAGCAAAGAGATATGTCCTGTAAGTAATGGCAACAGACAAACAATAAAACTACAAGCAATGGTAGAGGAAGGAAACCAAATCTTGGTGGGTCCTATCAATGATATTGAGCCATACTCATCTTTTGTAAATTTGATAGTTTCTAATTTGTGTGCATGTGTGTGTGTGTGTGTGTGTTCATGCATGTGTTGCTAGAGATCAAACCTAGGGCCTTGCCCATGCTAGGCGAGTGCTGTACCACTGAGTTAATTCTCCAACCCTAAATTTGCTAAATTCTGAAAGATTGGTAATAAGCTTTATTAAATGAGCTAAGAAAAAAGATCCATTATTTATATTCTGAGCTTCAGAGAGTACACAATTAATAAGGATGATTATTGTACCTGCTCTAGAAATGCTATTAAAAAGGAAGTTATGTATTAAACATAAGTAGCAAGTAAATGTTTTGGAATGATAGAACTCTCAACACTTAGAAACTGAGAGGCAACATAATGTGTAGTGTTTAACTTAGATGAAATACTTACCAAATGATGCCACATATTCTCAAGATCTAAAGAGTTTCCAATTTCCTAGCTTTGTAAACCGGATTTTCCCTCTTCCTACTAGATTCTTCCAAACCAATGAATGAAGCAGCTATTCATTTAATCACTCAGCATATCCAACTGTTTAATACTATCAGATCTATGTAGAAATAAAGGAATGCCCTCTCCTCATACTTAAAACAACAACAATAACAAAGATACTGGTTGGAGCACAATGAATAGAATTGTCAGTGGGAATAGCTTAGAATACTGCAAGGGCTAAGCTAACTGCACACATTGAAAACATGATTCGTGGGTCAGATAGAAAAGCTGATTCAATTTTACTTATAATTGCCCTTGATTGCAATTCCCTGGGGCTTGAGCATTCACTGCCATAAAAAGTCAATTTCTGAAATACAGCAGCACATATTTAACGTTATGCAGTGTGGCAGGCTTCTTGTAATGAATCAACTGCCCTGTCATACCAGAAAGGAAAGCCAGTTAAATTGCTTTCATGGATGTCAGTAAATTATCACAGTACCTCCATGTTCATTTCTGGTATCTGCACATTCTGAAAGAAATCATTGCTAATTAGAATTTTTGGTCATGTACAATGAGCACAGGAGTTTTATGGTCATCAACTGAGTTGCATTTTGAATATCAGTCATGTGGCAATTTCTGTATGAGGACCTAATGGAACACTGCTTTTTAGGTCGAACTCCTTATTCTCACAAAAAGGGCCATGTTACCATAAAAAGGTGACTTTTTAAAATAAAATGAGAAAAAGCATCATTATTGATAGAAAGTAGTTCCACAAGCACAGTGGTGGGTATTGGACAGAGTTTCTAGGTATCTTAGTATGAACATTATATTGTAGTGCTGCCAACACACTTCTGCAATTGCCCCACTTAGGTATATTACAAGGGAAGGTTGCATCTGAGAACTTTGTGTACAGGATGCTCAAACCAAATGGTCTCCATGCTGCCTCCTCATTATCCTGGAGTCGGAAACACTAAGCAACAGATTTGCTTTCTGTCCTTTCTGAGGGTCAGTGGTGGGTAAAGCTGCAAGGAAGTAGACTTAACCTCAGAGGAAAGAATCGCCCAAAGAGAGTTTACAGTTAAGAAATGGGCAGAGTCTAGCAGTGTCAAAGCTCCTATTATACAGAGTCAAGCCGACTTGGGTGGCCCTCTCTTGGGGACACTGCCTGGAAGAGCTGTGAATTGAAGCATAATTATATGTCTCAGTCTCAACGAATCTCCTCTCTAGTATTCACACCAATCCTTGGACATAAGCCTCCTTCTCTCTCTGCCTCCCTCCCCACTGCTCTATGGGAATAACCAAGTCTTTAGCCCTCACCATAACGGCTTTATCTGAGCTTCCATTTGTTCTTGGTGGGGGTTTGTGTTGAGAAGTCTGCTGTGATTCTCATGGGCTTTCCTTTATAGGTGATCTGTTTCTTTTCTCTAACAGCTTTTAATATTGTATTCTTGTGCTGAATTTCTGGAATTTTGATTATTATATGTCTTGGTGTAGTTTTATTTTGGTCATGGCTATTTGGAGTTCTATATGCTTCATTTATTTGTATGTCAAATTCTTCCTCCATACTTGGGAAGATCTAGAGAAAACATTTTGATTGGGATCTAGATTGGGATTGCATTAAATCTGTATAACAGTTTTGGGAGTATGGCCATTTTCACAATGTTGGTTCTTCCTATCCATGAGCAAGGGATATCTTTCCTTTTTCTGATATCCTCTTCGATCTCCTTTTTCAGAGTACTGTAATTTTCAATATATAGATCCTTTACTTCCTTTGTTAGATTGATTCCTAAGTATTTCATTTTTTTAGATGCTATTGTGAAGGGTGTGGTTTCACTAATTTCTCTCTCAGTGAGTTTGTTGTTTGTGTACAGCAATGCTATTGATTTTTGAGCGTTGACTTTGTATCCAGCTATACTATTGAATTTAGTTATTAACTCTTGGAGTCTTTTGGCAGAGTTTTTGGGGTCTTCTATATAGAGTATCATGTCATCTGCAAATAATAATAGTTTAACTTCTTCCTTTCCTATCCTTATTCCTTTTATTTCTCTCTCTTTTGTCTAATTGCTCTGGCTAATGTTTCCAAAACTATATTAAATAGGAGTGGTAATAGTGGACATCCTTGTCTTGTTCCTGATTTTAGAGTGAAAGCTTTCAGTTTTTGTCCATTTAGTATGATGTTGGCTGTTGGTTTGTTATAGATGGCTTTTATCAGATTGAGATAAAGACCATCTATTCCTATTTTCTGTAAGGTTTGTATCGTGAATGAGTGCTGGACTTTATCCAAAGCTTTTTCTGCGTCTATTGAGATGATCATGTGTTTTTTGTCTCTGGCTCTGTTGCTATGATGTATTACATTTATTGATTTGTGTTTGTTGAACCATCCCTGAATTCCTGGGATGAATCCCACTTGGTCATGGTGTATAATCTTCTTGATGATTTGCTGCATTCTGTTTGCTAATATCTTATTGAGGATTTTTGCATCTATGTTCATTAGGGAAATTGGCCTGTAGTTCTCTTTTTTAGCTGGGTCTTTCTCTGATTTTGGTATCAGAGTAATACTTGCCTCCAGGAATGAGTTAGGGAGGATTGCTTTCCTTTCAATTTCATTAAAGAGTTTGAGGAGTATTGGCATAAAATCATCTCTAAATTTCTTGTAGAATTCAGCAGTGAATCCATTAGGACCTGGGCTTTTCTTTGTTGGTAAGTTTTTAATTAATTTTCAATCTCATTCACTGATATTGATGTATTCAGAATTTTTGTATCTTCTTGATTCAGCTTTGGTAATTCATACGTATCTAGGAATCTGTCCATTTCTTCTGTGTTTTCCATCCTATGAGAGTAAAAATTTTCAAAGTAGGTATTGATCTTCTGAATTTTCATGGCTCTGTAGTGATTTCACCCTTTTCATTCCTCAATGCATGAATTTGAGTCTTTTCTTTCCTTTTTTTGGTAAGGTTGGCTAAGGGCCTATCAATTTTATTTATTCTTTCAAAGAACCAACTCTTCGATTCATTAATTCTCTGTATTGTTTTCTTGGTCTCCACTGCACTAATTTCTGCTCTGATCTTTATAATTTCTTCCCTTGTATGGGCTTTATGTTTGTCTTGCTTTTATTTTTCTAGAAGCTGAGGTGTAACATTAGGTTGTTTATTTGTGCTTGTTTTATTTTCCTGATGTGAGAATTCACAGCTATAAATTTCCCTCTTAGGACTGCTTTCATTGAGTCCCACAAGTTCTGGTATGTTATATCTGCATTCTCATTTAGTTGTAGATATTGTTTAATCTCTTCCTTTATTTCATCTGTGACCAATTGGTTGTTCAGGAGGGTGTTATTTAATTTCCATGTGTTTATGGAGTTTTGTGGTTTCTTTTGCCATTAATTTCCAATTTCATTGCACTATGGTCAGATAATATGCATAGGATAATTTCAATTCCTTTGCATTTACTTAAGAATGTTCTCTGTTCTGGTATATGGTTTATTTTAGAGAACACCCCTGTGCAGGTGAGAAGGCTATGTATTCTGAGGATGTTGGGTGGAATGCTCTGAAAACATCTACTAAGTCCATTTGTTCACAGGTTTGGTTCAGTTTTGATATTTCTTTGCTGGTTTTTTGTCTAGTTCATTTCTTTGTGACAATGGGGTATTAAGGTCTTCTGTTTCAATTGTGTTATTGCTTATTTGATTTTTCATATCTATCAATAATTGTCTTATATAGTTGGGTGCTCCCATATTTGGTGCATACATATTTATGATTGTTATCTCTTCCTCTTGAAGTTTTCCCCTAACAAGTATGTAGTAACCTTCTTTATCTCTTTTGATCATTCTTGGTTTGAAGTCCACATTGTCTGCAAACAGAATAGCTACCCCTGTTTTTTGTAGGTTCCTATTGCATGGAAGATTGTTTTCCATCCTTCAACTTTCAGTCTATGGATTTCTTTTTGAGTTAAAAGTGTTTCTTGTATACAGCATATTGTTGGATCTTGTTTCTTAATCCATTCTGCCAGTCTGTTTCTTTTGATTGGTGAATTGAGTCCATTTACATTTATGGTTATAACTGATATGTATTGGCTTATCTTTGTCATGGTATTTTCCTCCTGTTGGTTCCCTGCTTTTCCCCTCTGTTTAACTGCTTGCCCTGCCTGGTGGTTTCTTCTGTTGTTGTTCTTGGAATTGTAGTCATTTTTATCTCTGTCTAGAATATCTTTCAATACTCTTTGTAGGGTTGGTTTGGTGGTCATATATTTCTTCAGTTGTTCTTTGTCATGGAAGTATCTCATTTCTGCATTAATTTTGAAAGACAGTTTTGCAGGGTACATCAATCTGGGTTGGAAGTTGTTTTCTTTCAGGACTTGAAATACTTCACTCCAAGCTCTTTTTTTTTTTTTTTTTTTTTTTTTTTTTTTCCTTTATGTGGATACCGGGAACCAAACTCAGGACCTTGCACTTGCCAGGCAGGCACTTATGCCGCTGAGCTATATCACCGGCCCTCCAAGCTCTCCTTGACTTGGGGATTTGTGTTGAGAAGTCTGCTGTGATTCTCATGGGCTTTCCTTTATAGGTGATCTGTTTCTTTTCTCTAACAGCTTTTAATATTATATTCTTGTGCTGAATTTCTGGAATTTTGATTATTATATGTCTTGGTGTAGTTTTATTTTGGTCATGGCTGTTTGGAGTTCTATATGCTTCATTTATTTGTATGTCAAATTCTTCCTCCATGCTTGGGAAGTTTTCTGCCATTATTTCTGTGAAGAGTTTTTTTATGGCATTTGCACTGTCTCCAGCTTTCTCATTGATCCCAGTCAATCTTATGTTATTCTTCTTTGCTTCATCTTGTAGTTGTTGGATTGATTTTTCATGGTCTCTTGCTACTTTTAAGATATCTTTCATCTCATGATCACTGGCTGCAATTCTGTCTTCAAGATCTGAAATGCTATCCTCTCCTTCATTCAGTCTGTTGCATATACTCTCAGTGGAGGTTTTAATCTTTTGGATTTCTGTTTGGATCTGTTTCATGGGTTCCATTTCTTTCCTATGTTGGGCATTTTTTAATTTCCATCATTTTTCTGATCTCATCTATTCTTTTATCTGTGTCTTCTCTAATATCTTTGATTTTAAGCATCATTTCTTTTTGCACCCGAGAGTTATTTTCTCTATAGCCTTTTCCACTTGTTTTTTCACTTCTGTTGCTATCATTTCAGAAAGTTCCAATGTTTGACCTCCAATTTCTTCTACCTCATTGAGTTCCAGGCTTCTCCTGGGTGGGCTGGGGGTCTGGGGTTGCATTTTGCTTCTGCATCTTGTCATTTTCTATTTTCTCTTTTTTATTTTATTTTGTTTTCTATGTTGGTGTGCCAATTTCTTATGATATATAGCTTTATCACTAGTATTGAGGCTTCCTTAGGAGATGTCTGTTCTTCAGGGATGTCCTCTAGAGTACATTGTTCTTTATAACTATCCCAAGACCCTACCTTCCCAATCTGTAAAGGATGCAAAATTACTATTTGGCTCAGCTCCCAATCCTTTGGTACTGGGCTGTGGTGATGATTACGACCCCATACAATCACAGTGTTATCATACAGGGGAGAAAAACTATTTATAACATGTATGGCATCCTGCCTAAAGTAGTATAGTTAGTAATAACAATAGTTTCAAGTACAGCTTGACTACTGACAAACTATGGTAACCAGTAACCTGCTACCTCCGACCACAGGCGCAAACTCTAAAGTTATAACAAAATCAAATATGTACCGTGCACTTGTATGCATTGATTTTCCCCTTAGTGGAGTGATTTTACCCTTCTGTCAGGGGCTAGCAGTTAAGACAGGTAGGGAACAAGCTAAAGGGATGAATGAGGTCAAATATAGTAGAGTCAAGGCTGGAGGTCAAAGGATGATTACCCCAGTTTTGGGAAACTGGAAGACACAGGAGGGAAAGAATGAAATAGAATGCGAAGGATTAATCAGAAAGGGCAGAGACAGTGTTTACTCACTTGAAAGGTTAAATTCAAGAAGTAGTTGAGGAAAGAAAGAAAGAGGATCATTAGAAGAAAATGAAAAAGAAAGGTAAGAAACTTAAACAGTGAAAAAAAGAAGGAAGAAAGAGAAAGAGAATGAAAAAGAAAAGAAGAAAAGAAAGAAAAAAGGAGACCAGAGAAAGAGGAGAGGAGAAAAAATCCCATATACAAAAATAACCACAGAATACAAAACAAGACAAGACGACATCCAACCAGACAGGAAAGGGATAGCCAATCAGACAAAGACAGGAGAATACAAGTTGTAAAATAACCTCTGGTGTTTACAGTTCTGTGATAGTGTCCATGTTTAAGCCCAGAAATGTGCTGGGTATGGAGCTGATCCTGGCCTCTGGATGTGGGGGCCGGAACTGGTCTTCTGTTGGTGGAGTTCTCCAGAGCCCAACTGCTGGCTCCTCACTACTGCTTCAGTCACTTCCACATTGGTGGTCTCGCTGATCATGCTGCCCTCCAAAGGCAGGTGTGTGCCCATGCGCCTGGGACCCGGTTGTTGTCCTGGCTCTTGGGGTTCTGGCTGGTCCACCCGCCAAAGGCGTGTGTCCTTATGCTCCTCTTGCAGACACCACCTTTCCCGGGCAACAGAGGAAGCGCAGAGCGAGGACTTACACTCTTCTGACAGGCCCCGTCATCCCAGGGGGCAATGACCCAAATCTTTTATATTACCTTTTTTTTTAAAATGTGTGTATGGGGGTCGAATTCAGGACCTCACGCTTGCCAGCAGGCGCCCGTGCCACTGAGCGTATCACCGGCCCTTTTTTTTCATATGTGGGTACTGGGAGTCGAACTCAGGACCTCGTGCTTGCCAGGCAGGCGCTTATGCCGCTGAGCCATCTCACTGGCCCTATATTACCTTTTTAAAGTGGTAGGAGAATAAAATAAAATAAAACAAAATAAAGTGGTAGGGCACAGCTTATTGTTCAAGAAGGCTGGTTCTTCATTAGGAAATCAGATTGGAACAGTTTGGATTTCTGAGGGATGGGAAATGTTGTCTTCTTTCTAAAAAGGACATTGGGATCCTCTCAGAAATCAAAGAGCCACTGGTACTCTGAGAAATTCACAACCAAGTGAACTTCTTGGATTAGTCTATCTCTATGGAAACAGAGCTTAGTTGAGGCCTGTGGCCGTGTAGCTTATTTGGGGGCAGAATTCCCTCTCACTGAGGCTGTTTGCTTTATATGCAATTCACTCTCTCCACTCACCTGTCAAATCACCCCTCAGGATTCCTGTACTACGAAGACCTTGTCAGCTGCGTGACCAGGGCAGAAGCAGAGGCAGTGAACACGCTGGTTAAAGAGGCTGTCTGGGCATTTCTTCCAGGGGCCTTCATCTCCATGACAGGAGGGTTCCGAAGGTAAATAAGTTGCTTGGCCTTTGTCACCTTCAGTGGCTCTGCTCCACATACTGGCTTCTGAAATAGCACGAAAGGCCTTTTGTGATCTAGTGCCAGCCTCTCCCTGCAGCTTTGTCTCCTGTCCCTCAGCAGCCCCAATTATCCTGTCATTCCCTCCACATATGAGGTTGTTTCTTCCCTCTATGACTTTGCTCAGTTCGAATTTTTTCCTTGGGCTGGCATTCCTCCAACAGTCACCTGGCTGGCTTTTCTTCATTCTGTAAGACTAATTATTCCACCACCTCTGGAAAGACTTCCGTGACCCCCCTCCTCTTCCATACTAGGTTAGGGACCTCTCATCAGTGCTCCCTAGACACATGCCAAACACTTGTTACACAATGCATGCTTTTCCCATTAAGCTATTAGAGCTTAGTTCTAATGATGCCTTGCACAAAGTAGGTGCTCAAGAAACCTTGGCTGACTTAGTGAATGAATTAGTAAATGAATTCTTCACAGAGGCATGTGCAGTTGTTGAATGTTGAGGTCTCCATTTCAGAAAGGGATTCATTCCCTCACACACCCTCCTCAACCTTTCCCTCTGATCCTCTTACCTAGTAGTTCTCAGCCATTGTGACAAGCCAGTATGAGACAAAAGAGAAAGTAGACTGAATCTAAGAAAATGCCCCTAATTTAAGATATAATTCTAATAGTGTTACCTTGTATTACATGAATACAGTTCTTGGTTTACATTTTGTTTCTTTCTCTCCCATCTCCCTCCCCCCTTGTGTGTATGTATGCTCCAGTTGTAATTAGATATACAGAAGAAACAATTTTTGTTACTTTTGGCCCATACATACATAATCATATACATACTATATATGGATTTTTTCTCTGTCATAAATTTATTTTGCAAAGCATGGAGTTGTGCAACCAAAGGTAATTCATTTTTAAGAATGTCATGAATGTTTTGTGCTATAAAATTAAGCGTATATTAAGCATAAGGCATACAAACAAAGGTATTTTTTAATCTGAGGATTAAAATCTAACCTATTCTCATGCTATACTATTTTTTTTAATTAGGGGTAAGGAGATTGGGCATGATGTAGATTTTTTAATTACCAGCCCAGAAGTAACAGAGGATGAAGAGCAACCACTTTTGCATAAAGTGATAAACTTATGGGAAAAGAAGGTAAGAAGAAAGATCGAAAACTGCATGCACAAACATTATATTAACACTGTTGAATTTTATACATTGTTTTCTTCATAATTGTGTTTTGGCCATCAAATCGATTTCTGATTATTTGTAATACCATGTGACCCAAGATAAGACTTACCTAGAGCATATGTTATAAATACGTATTTTGTTTATTTATATTTACTCTATTACTCAACGGGCCCAGACTGGCTATGCACTTGTGTTTGATATACAGAGGCAATAAAGCACCCAAACAAAATGAAGATCATGCACTGCAAAGCCCTGGGAAGTGTAAGCTGGGAAAGCTCAAGCTTAAGACTGAGCAAGGACTGCTCTGACTGGGCTAAAAGCAGTTCAAGGGCTGTTGCTTCTACGTCAAATTCTATAGTGGTCAGTTCCCAGTTGACTTTTGTGCTGAAATGGCAAGAAGGAAGCTCATGAGGGCGAGCTGGCCCCAGCAAAGGTCATGGCTCAGAGCTCTCCCCCACTGACAAAATCAGACTTGTGGCAGGCTGGCCTATTGCCTGGTGGAAAGAGTTCTAAGCCAACCCTATCGCCAGAGACACCTGCAAGGCTCTGACAGCTGTCCCACTTTAGTGAGAGACCCAATTCCCAGAGAGACCAAAAGGCCCTACCCTGGCAACCCAAGTGGACTGAGGAGTCTGGTTCAGTGTTTTTCTGGTGCAGCTTCATCTTTCCTTGGCATTGCATCTGTGGGGTGTGAACCAAGCTCACTGACATGCCAGAGAAAGGACATCTCAGACAGAATGAGAATAAGAGCTAGAAAAACACAGCCCCAGAGCCACAGGCACTGGAAGTGAAAACCCAGCTTTGGAACCAGATCCAAATTTACCTGTAAGGCCATCTCAAGCCCCCAAAAAAGTCTCATTTGCAAGCAAAAGAGCACAGCCCTGGCACCTCCTTGGTGGAGGGCTGCTGCTTCCTGACCTGGGGGCCATTGCCATGGTGGACCTATTGACCTTGGCTTATGGACACCACTCTCTTCATGCTGAGACTACACAAGACTGGAGTAGGATGGGAGACGGTACCAGGGAGCTCTCTTTCCACTGGTCTTTTCTCAGTTTCAAGGTAGTCATACCGTTGTTTCCAAGCAGAGATGGGTGTTTTAAATGCAGGCACTGCAGTAGGGGTTCACATTAAACATGTTTGGTTGTGGCTTTAAAAGAACAACCCTGCCATTCATTGGCTGAACAACCTGGGATGGTTCCTTAATCTTTTACATTCCACTCTCCTTATCTGTAAAGTGGGAGTGACACATCTCCCTCAGTCACTAACAGCAGATTGAATGATAGAATACAACAAAGTATGCGGTGCAGTGCCTGATAAATGATAAACACCTGACTAATGGTGGTTCTTTTTGTGATCTCTCATGTAAAATTGTTCACTGAGTGCCATCTGAGAGCCAGCACGGGACCGGGTGAGGGGACCCACCCAGGAAGGAGCAGGTGCAGCCCCTTTCCTTCACTCATGATTCAACCTAAAGAGAAAGTATGGGCAGCCATGACTGCACCCTTGCAAGTTCAGGCCTGTGCCCAACACCCTGCTTGTGAAAGCGGCAATGAGTGCTTCATGTTTAACTTCCTCCTCTACCTCACCCCGTCCCCTTCCATCCCTACCCCAAACTACACTTTCCAGATGGTAAAGATTGCACTCTGTGCAGGAGTACGTGCACACACTCACTCGTGTGCTCACACAGCATTTAAAACACCTGCAGAGCATGGTGAACAGCCAGTGAGTATCCACGAGAGCCACCCATGGGATGACTCTAAATGTTGCCCTTGGAGAAAATCCCTTGGGTGCAGGTAGAAGAAAGGGAGGCAAAGAACTTGGAAATATTGATCTTTGGGAGAGGGTTGCCATCCCCAAGACTCTGCTTGCCTGAATTCTAACAGAGGTAACTGGTAGTTCACTCCAGAGAAAGGAAGCTAAATGAGTCTGGTTCGGGTCCAAGCCTAGTGAGTGAGACCTTGGTGAGGGCCCCCATGTAGCTCCATTGCTGTTCATAAGACTGCTGAAGATCAAACATGTTGACAATCACTGGAGAGCAAATTGTTGGCCTCCCATAACCTCAGGTTCTGCATCCATGAATTCAACCAACCTTAAATAGGAAATAGAAGGGGAAAAAAAACTGTCTATGCTGAGCATGTAGAGAACTTCTCTTTCTCATCAAACAATATGGGATGACAATTTTTTGCCTAGTATTTACACTGTATTAGGCATGATAAGTAATCTAGAGCTGGTTTTAAATATAGGTTGTATGCAAATGCTACACAATTTCATTTAAGAGACTTGAGTATCTGCAGATTTTGGTATCAGTAGGGGACTTGGAATCAATGGGAAGGGCGACTGTATTCACTTCGAGAAACTGACTTGAGTAGGGGATGCTGATTCTTCTGTGAAGGAGCTGCAGGGAATTGAAAGCAAAGGGTATAAAGGGATCCTGCCTAGAGGGCCCCACCCTCAGTCTCTTTGCAACCCTTCCTGTTCCTGCTTGGTTAGCTTAGTGTAGCCCAGAGCTTCCTTCTGTGGAGGGTAAAACTTAGTGTGTCCCACCTTCTGTCCCTCTGTCCTATACCCGAGAACTGGCTGCTCTGTCCCCTGGTGATGGAGGGAGGAAGGAGAGAAAATCCTCCCTTTTCTACTCAGGAATCTTAGACTCCAGTTAGGGTAGAAGATAAAAGAGAAGCAAGAAGGGGAGAAGAACAACGAGAAGGAGAAAAGAAGAACATGCTGATATGAATATCCAGCCTACTCATGAGTATTGATGGAGAAGCCAGGCCCAATCCTTGAAGGGAGTTTTCAAAGGAAAGAAGTCACCTAAGAAAATAGCGGACTAGGAGAGGAACTACTGAAAATGGAGATGCCCACAAAAAGCCCAGGCTGAAGGATGGAGGCCCACCTCAGGGGTTGCGTGCATATTGACAGTTCTGCCCTGCTGCAGACAGGAGCATCTCTTTCAAGGGAAGTGGTTCCAAACACCTTGCAGAGTTCTAGACAAACACAGCATGGATGACCCATCTGTCTATTACCAGCCAAGTGTCACCACCTTGTGGCTGTAGCATACACGACAGTTCACTATTAGGAAGCAGACTTTGTGTATGTTTCTTAAAAGGGAAGTTGGTTTTATTATAAATTCGACTATAAGACTTGTTACTATTTTGTTTGAAAAGGAAAAGAAAATACAAGTTAGTTTTACTACTAGTTTCTCTTAGTTCACTGCAAAGAAAGATTTGTGCTAATATCAGTTGGAGAGTTTTTAATGACCATATCTTGAACTCTGAGTAACTACTTTGAAGATAACCATACATAATATATTAACTATTGTTATTCTATTACTTTGTTATGAAATTTTGTTTTATTTTTTACATAAAATTTAAAAAACAAATAAATAAATTTACCTGCTGAAATTTACATGACAGTCTGCTACAAGGTACCTGTGATAGTTAACTGATTGTGTCAATTTGAGTAAGAAACATCCACCTAAATTGGATAAGCATAGTCCCGGGTGTGGCTGCAGGGACTTACTGAAGAGAGAAGACCCACCCTGGGTGTGAGTGGCACCAACCCATAGGCTTGCCGCCTGACTGGAATCTGCAAATGGAAAACAGAGAAGGAAGCCTCACTTCTGTTTCTTCAGAGCAGCTCCAGTCTTCACCTCCACCTTGGATGTCGTCCCCAGGCTTCAAGCACAGACTCTTCAGCCTTCCGTTGCAGACACTTTAGCCTCCTTATATGGACTTATAGGGACACCACAGTGAGCTGCAGGCCTTCCACTGGACCCCTCAGATCTCCAGCACACAGACAGCCCTTTCCCGCTGCTCCACACCTGACTCTGCAGGAGGCATCCTGTAAATTCTTATGTATTTGTGTATCTTGCCTTAAATCTGTTTCTATAGTAAGCACTGACTGATACAGTTCCCATTTTAGCAAGTTTCATTAAAGAGCAGGACTGTGTGTTCCTGGGCTGGTTATTAAAGGTTATTTGTGCCTTATTCACTCCCTCTGCCAGAGCTGCCTCTGTTCAGCAGTGCACGCGCTCTCTCTCAACCTCCACAGAGCAAAGAAAGATTTCACCCAATTGAAAGAATGACTCATGGAGGTTATCAGAAGAAATGAAAAGCACATTAAATAACAATAACAAACTGAACCAGTGATGCTCAGTGTGGTTCTTCTGCCGGCAACATCAGCATCTTCTGTGAAGTGTGAATTCTTGCCTCCCCAATACCCACTGGACCACCTCAAAGACAGGACCATGCAAACTGTGTTTACCAAAACTTCCAGATGTTTTTGGTGATAAAATTTGAGACTATCTGGACTTAAGAATAAATGATAGGCTGGTGAGATGGCTCAGCAGCATAAGTGCCTGCCTGGCAAGTGCGAGGGCCTGAGTTCGACTCCCGGAACCCACAAAAAAAAAAAAAGAATAAATGATAACAAAGCACACTCCCCAATAGCTATGATTACATTACTTGTAATTTGCAGCTTTTGCAGTTAATTGTATGTTTCTGCCTCTTCCCCCCCCCATCTGTCCTGTCTCTAAGGAGCCCCCATGCTGCAGATAAATTGCAGATGGCAACTTGGTTGTGTATACCTTCAAATTACCCATTAACTGTCTGAGTAGGCAACTTTAGAAGAAACAAGTGTCCCTAGCTTTGTGCCACTTTCCCCCATGTGGGCAGAATAGCAATCTCTCAGGAGAAGCAGCACCTCCAACGCTGCTAGAAATACCAAGTCACACTGCCCTAAAGAGGGGCTGAGCCTCTGGTCACAACCCTTTGGCTAGTTAAACCCGGTCATTCATATAACATACAAGGACACTATCTCAATGCCACCCCAGCAACAGCGTGGCTTTGTGTTCATGATTAGTTCGTTTTTAAGAGCACTGGCTGAGTTGGAAGATGGGAGGTGGATTATCTCCAAGTTTTGCCATTGAGTGGCTTTGGTCTGTTCACTAAATTCCTTTTCTGCAGAGGCGGGATCAGACAACTGCTTTCTCTCCTGGTTGGCGTGGAGGGCTCTCAGTGTAAAGACAAAAATACTTCTGCATTCTGCTCAACTCTTTCAAGATTTCATTAAGATCCCACTGTGAAATCAGACCCTCTCTACCAGGGATGCTTCCTGTTTTCTTTCTGTTTCTTTTCAGGGACTGCTTTTATACAGTGACCTTGTGGAGTCGACATTTGAAAAGCTCAGGTTGCCTAGCAGGAAGGTGGATGCTTTAGATCATTTTCAAAAATGCTTTCTGATTTTAAAATTGCACCATCAGAGAGTGGACAATGACAAGTCCCCCCAGCAGGGGGAAAAGACCTGGAAGGCCATCCGTGTGGACTTAGTCATGTGCCCCTATGAGCGCCGCGCCTTTGCCCTGCTGGGGTGGACTGGCTCCCGGGTAAGCACGGGCCTGTGGGATGTGTTAGCTTTCCAAAAGATAGAAGCCTAGTCTACCTGGGCCAGGGAGAGATGATGGCAGCAGAGCAGAGTGCCGGGAAAATGGGCTATGCCCAGAAACTTCTAAATCAGAGCACTCTACCCATACACAAGTGAGTCAGATTAATTTAGAATAGTTATTCATTGTCAACAGACCAGCAGCCATAGCCTTACATGGGAAAAGGTTAGACTTACAAATTCTCTACCCCACCCTTGACCTGTTGAATCAGAAACTGGGAGTGGAGGCTGGAAATCTGTCTTTGAAAAGCCCCCAGGTGGTTCTGAGGTAGCATAGGTGTGAAAACCACTGAAGCACAGAAACCAGTAGGTGGTGAAGAGCATGAGTCAGGCTCTCCCCTGACCTGATGACACGCACCGCACCAGGTGGATGATCTTGGACAAGTTCCTGTGTCCTCTAAGACTTGGTTTTCCCATCAGAAAATGAGGATAAGGACCTTTACTGCCTCCCTAAGTAGCAGCGGTTTGGACAGATGATGCTCTCAAACAAAGCCTCAGCAGCATGTGGTCAGCCCTGCGTAACAGTAGTTCCCAGCTCCTGTCATTTTAGACTCACAGCACAGGAGTCTGTGCCTTTAAAAAAAATTGTTTCTCCACCTTCACTCCTGATTTTTTTATTAGTATATGTATGTGATGCATAACGATTATATTAGTTTGGGGGAATTTACATATAAGGTGTATGCTGCCCCTTGATCAGCTGATCCCCTTTATCCACACTTTACCTTCTCCCCCTCCTTAGGTCCCCTTCCTAGTCTCCAAAAAGTGTATTTCACTGTCTTTTCACTACCACCTCTATTTGGCTATTTAAGTTTTTTGTAACTCAAGTTTCTCATATAAGAGAAACCATGCAATATTTAATTTTCTGTGTCTTATTTAGTTCACTTAACATTATGTTCCAAAGATCCATCCTTTTTCCTACAAATGATTCAAATTTTTCTTTATGGCTGAGTAAGACTCTCTATATATCACTTTCTTTATCCATTTATTTGTTGGTGGGCATCTATCTAGGCTGATTCCATAATTTAACTATTGTGAATTGTGATGCTATAAATATAGGTATGAATGTATCACTGTAATATGATTATCTTTAACCGTAAGAGTCTGTTGGAATTTTTTGGATCTTCTTTGAAAGAGATTAAGTCATCTACAAATGAGTATACTTTGACTTCTTCCTCTCCTATATATGTCCTTTTTATTTCTTTGTCTTGCCTGATTGCTCTGGCTAAGGTTTTGAGTATTATATTGCTCAGAAGTGGTGAGCACCCTTTTGTTTTCCTGACTTTAAAGAAAATACTTTCAATTTTTCTCCATTCAGTCTGATGTTGGCAGTGAGTTTTTCATAAATGGCTTGTATCAGTTTGAGGTAAGTCCTTCTATACCTATTTTCTTTAGGGCTTTTATTATGAAAGAATGTTGGATTTTGCCAGAGGCTTCATGTGCATTGTTTGAGATAATTGTATGATTTTACTCTTTACTTCTGTTTATGTGGTGTATTACATTTGTTGATCTATGTATGTTGAACCATCCTTGCAACTCTGGGATGAAGTCAACTTGGTTGTGATGAAAATGATCTTTTTAATTATTTGTTGCATTCTGTTTGCAATCATCCTGTTGAGATTTTTTGCATCTGTGTTCATTAAAGATATTGGCCTATAGTTTTATTTTATTTTATTTTTTTATGTGGGTACCAGGAGTTCAACTCAAGGACTTTGCACTTGCCGGCAGGCACTTATGCCACTGAGCGATATCACCGGCCCTTTTTTTCTTTTATGTGGGTACTGGGAGTCAAACTCAGGACTTCGTGCTTGCCAGGCAGGCGCTTATGCCGCTGAGCTATCTCACAGGCTCTATAGTTTTATTTTTGTTGTTGTTGTTATGTCTTTTTCCAGTTTTGGTATCAAGGAAATACTGGCTTTAAGGAATGATTTTGACAGTGTTCCTTGTCTTTTAATTTCATGAAAGAATTCAAAGAGTATTAGCATTAATTCTTCTCTGAAGTTTTGGTAAAATTCAGTGATGAATTCATTGATTCCTGAGCTGTTCTTAGTTGGTAGAATTTTTATTACTTCTTCAATTTCAGTGCCTATTATTGGTCTTTTCAGAGTTTTTCTATGTTCTTTGTTCAATTTTTGTGAGTCATTCATGTCTAGGAATTTATCTATTTCTTCTAGAGTCTCCAAGTTATGGAATATATGTTTTGAAATAGCTTCTTTTCTTTTTTTTTTTATGTGGGTACTGGGAGTGGAACTCAGGACCTCATGCTTGCCAGCAGGCACTTGTGCTGCTGAGCGATATCACCGGCCCTTTTTTTCCTTTATGTGGGTACTGGGAGTCAAACTCAGGACCTCGTGCTTGCCAGGCAGGCGCTTATGCCGCTGAGCTATCTCACCAGCCCTTGAAATAGTTTCTTACAATCCTCTGAATTTCAGTGATGTCCATTGTGAACTCACCTATTTCATTTCTAATTGCATTGATATTGTTTGGTAAGTTTGGCTAAGAGTTTGCCAATTTTATTTATTCTTTCAAAAAACCAACTCTTTGGGCCGGTGAGATGGCTCAGCAGCATAAGCGCCTGCCTTGCAAGCGCGAGGGCCCGAGTTCAACTCCCGGATCCCACATACGGAAAAGGGGCCGGTGATATCGCTCAGCGGCACGGGTGCCTGTTGGCGCGCGAGGTCCTGAGGTCGACCCCCCGGTACCCACAAAAAAAAAAAACAAAAAAAAAACAACTCTTTGATTCATTTATCTTTTGTATTTTTTTAGTCCCAACTTCATCTATTTCCACTCTGATCTTTCTTATTTTATTTCATTCTACAAGTTTTGGTTTTGGATTGCTCTCTTTTTTTTTTGCAGGACCTTGAGATGCATCATTAGTTTATTTACTTGAGCTCGCTCTATTTTTCTAATGTAGGGATTCGCAGCTATAAACTTCCTTCCTAGAACTGTGTTCATTGTATCCCATAGGTTTTGGTATATTATACTGACATCGTTGAATTCTAGGAACTTTTTCATTTCTTCCCTGATTTCTTCTGTGACCCACTGATTATTCTAGAGTGTGTTATTTAATCTCCATTTGCTTGTTTAGTTTCTATGGTTTCTTTTCCTTCTAATCTCTTGTTTCATTCCATTATGATTCAGTAGGATACAAAAGATTATTTCAGTTATTTCACATGTATTTAAACATGCTTTATATGCTAAAATATGGTCTATTTTGAAGAAAGTTCTGTGCACTGCTGAGAAAAATGTGTATTCTGTTGTTGCTGGGGAAAATACTCTATAGATATTCCCTAAGTGCATTTGCTTGATGGTGTGGTTCAACTCTGATACAGTAAGTCCCTGCCTTACAAACATTCAACTTGCAAACTTTCACAGGTGTACTGTATAAGACTCACTTTATTGGCTTAGGAACAAATCCAACTTCTGAACAAATCTCCTAGAATGGAACTCATTTGTAAGTTGGACACTAACTATATTTCTTTGTTGATTTTTTTGTCTGGTAGACCTGTTTATTTGTTAGAGTGGGGTATTGAAGTCCCTCACTATGATTTTATTGATGATGTCTATCTGTTCTTTCATCTCCAGGGCTTTTTGTTTCACAAAATTGGGTGAGCTGACATTCTGTGCATAATACATTTACAATTGTTCTCTTCCCATTACATTTTTCTCTTTACTAATATGCAGTGACTTTCCTTGTCTCTTCTGATTAGTTTTGAGTTGAAGTCCACTTTATGTGAAATTAGGATAGCTACTCCTGCTTGCTTTTGTGCTGTGGTTGCATGGAGTATCATTTTCCGTCTTTTCATTTTCAGTCCATGTGTTTCTTTGTGGCTGAGGTGTGTTTCTTGCAGGAAACATATACTTGGCCTTTATTTGCTGCCATATGGCAGTCCATGTCTTCTGATTGGGGAGTTAAGACCATTTACATTGAGCATTATTATTGAAAGCTAACTACTGATTCATGTCATTGTATTATTTTCAGTACTGATTCTTTTCTATATTTGTTGTGTTTAACTACTGTCCCAGTTAGATGTGTTCATTCCTTTGGGCTCCTTGGTGATGTTTATATCCCTGATTCTGTTTAGAATTCCCTCAAATATTTTCTGCAGTGATAATTTGATACTCATGAGTTTTGTCACATTCTGTTTATTATGGAAGGTTTTTATTTCTCTATCAATTTTGAAGGATAATTTTGTATGATATAGTAATATGGATTAGAATTGTTTTCCTTTTATGGCTTGAAAATCTTGAAGCTCTTGGCATTTAATGTTTGTGTTGAGAAATCTGCTGTTATTCTGATAGGCTTTTTCTTTAGTGGCTTTTAGTATTCTCTCTTGTTCTAATTTCTTGGATTTTGACTTTGCTGTGTATCAAGAGGTTCATTTCTGATTGTACCTATTTGGGGCTCTAAATTCCTCATTTAGCTGGGAATCCATTTCAATCTCTAGATGTGGAAAGTTTTCTGCAATGATTTCAGTAATAAATTTTTACATCTTTAGTTTCCTTCTCCAGCACTTCTTTGACTCCAATAATTCTTGGGTTAGTTCTTTTAGAGTCCTCTTTGAGCTTTTGAGTCAGTTTCTTGTGATGTATTGTTGTTTTTAGGGTGTCACTGAGTAAATGATCTACTACATCATTCTTGTCCTTAGGTCTTGATATTCTGGCTTCTGATTGGTCGTGTCTACTGGCATGGCTTTCACTTGTGTTTTTCATTTCAGGATTTCTGCTTCATTCTTTTCATAACCTTTAATTCTTTATTACAGTGTTCATTCATACCCTGCATTGCCTACTTTAATTGAGTTAGCTGGTTTTTCTGTCTTCTCTGTAAGCTGGTTGAACATTTTATTAATTACATATGTTATCTGCTTATTTACATTCTCTTTGAGCTCATTGAATATCTTATACATTGGGTTTTTTTATTTTTTCTTTATCTCTTCAAGCATTTTAACCATTTGTTTTTTAGTTCTTTGCCTGAAACATCCTCCACTTCAGTGCCTGTAAGATAAGCTTTTAAGAGTTAAGAGCTTTCAGAGGCATCTTGTTGCCTCATTTTGTCCTTCCTTTCTCCGTCCGTTATCCTCTATATCCCAGCCTACTCTTCATCAGCATTATTTCATTGTGTTTCTGGGATATCAAAAAAAGTACAAAAATTTTAAAACAATTTTTAATTTATATGTTTAACTTATATGTTTAATGTATACATTATATGTTTAATTTATATGTTAATTTATATGTTTCTAGTTTTTTTGTGCTGAGCATTTAAGATCAGTTAGGGCAGAAACTGGGTCCTTACTGTGGAGATTTCTTTACTGTATGCCTCCCTGTGATGTGACCTTAGCTTTTGTTATGTTTTGATGTTCTCTTGCCTATTCAACCTACTCTGTATTAGGATCAGTCCTAATCACTGTGTTTCAGGGAGAGAAAAACTGCCTGTTATATCAGCATCTACAGAATCAACCATTTATCAACATATAAATTAAAATTTGTTTTAAAATTTTTGTACCTTTTTCAATATCCCAGAAATGCAATGAAATAATGCTGAAGAAGTGTAGACTGGGATGTAGAGGATAGTGGAAGGAGAAAAGAAGGGGAAAAGTTCAGAAAAAGGGACAGAAGTAAAAGAAGAAAAGAGTAAATGGATGAAAGAAAAGAGATAAGACTTTGGTAATATTTTTATATCTGTATTGAAGGGCGGGAGCAGAGAGAGTTTAAGAGGTTATTTGCAAATAACAGAAAAAAAGAAGGAGTGGAAGGGAAATGGAAATGGAAATGGAAGGAAGCTGTAAGAAGGTTGTAATCAGTTGATATGCTGGTAGAAAGTCTGTGTATGAATCCCTTATACACAATTTTTGGTGAGGGTTCACCTGATATGTTATTAAAAGATACTATATATACTAAAGCAATAATTAATTCTTATTCTTATTCACCATTTTACATATACTGATACCCCACATATATATTTTAAGAGAGGAAGAGAGACAAAAGAGAAAAGGATAAAAGAAAAAATACATTCTGCTAATAGTATTTTTGTTGTGCAAAAGCAGGAGAAACAGAGAAAAGATTTGAGAGGGTGTAAGAGAGAAAGTAAGAAAAAGGGGGGAGAAGTTTAAATGGCGCTTAGTGTGGGGTGTAGGGAATTTGTGTTCAATTTGTGACCCAACCAGAAAACTAATTTAGCTAACCCTATGACACAACCGTTGGTGTAATAAGGAATTATAGAGATAAAAGCCTTAACTCTTGGTCTTATGTTCTTACTAGCACGCTACTAATCCCCTATCTCTTACTAAAAGTAATACCTGATGCAATAGAGAAAGAAAAAAAAAAGAATAAAAATATGATGTGTTGATAGCGTTTGTGTAATGAAAAAGAAGGGGATAGGGAAGGGTGACTTGAGAGAATGTGAGAGAGGAAGTAAGTAAAAAGAAAGGGCAGAATGAGTTTAAATGGAATGTTGTGGAAGGCACAGGAAGACTGGGACCAATTTATAATGAAACCAAAGAGCTACTTTAGTTAACCTTACTGAAACAACCCTTGGCATGGGAAAACCTGGCATAGCTTGGTAAGAGCAATGGCTCAGATTCCTGCATTCTTATCTAGCACACGACAACCTCCCCCACACTCCATCTTTCAAAAAGCAATACCAGATGAAAAGAAAACAAACAAACAAACAACAAAAAAAAAAAATACCTACATACAGAACCAAAAAACTAAAGAGTCCTCTCAGTCCTATTTATACTGCAGTCTGAATTCAAGCAGTGTGCTCTCACCCCTTAGCTCAAAAATGAACAGATCATGTCTTGTAACACTTTCAGGGTCTGAACTGCAGTCCTCGGTGGTGGTGACTGAGAGGCTGGGTGTCAACTAGTGCTTGACTGGGCCCCCTCCAATGACTTGTTCTTTTGCCTACCAGGGAGTGAAGGGGCTGTGGGGTCCAGACAGACACTGCAACTGCTTCTCATTCCTCTGCAGGCAGAGCTCTGCTAGGTTTCAGCTGTGTTCCTATGGGCATAAGTGGCTGGAGGTTTTTGCTTCTGCCTAATGACTGGACACCTTCAGTTGTATGGGGGTGGGAGGGACACACCAGGACTGGTCTAGCATACAGTCTTCCACTGATCTCTGGAGGGGCTTCCCTGATCTCTGTCCCCTTATTTCTGTGTGATACTCCCTGCAGCTACTTACCTCTGTTCTTTCTTTGCCACTCCAGGTTACCAGGCTGTGCCAACCCTTCTGACCACACCACTGCTCTTCAGCTTTCTACCTGCACCAACCTTTCTCTGTGTACCACACAGAGTCTCATTCCAACACAAATTCCTTGGTGTTTAGGGCTTGGGAAAAGGCAGCCCTCCTGTGTGGAATTCAATAGCATTTGGGGGACAATGGGAGGGAGCTAACATAGGCACAGGGCTCAGCAGCGTTTGGAGGACGGTAGTGGGAGGGACCCCACGCAGGAACAGAGCTCAGTGGTGTTTGGGGTAGGGGAGACTGCCTGCTCCAGCACTGCTCCACTGCCTTCTCCACCCTAAGGTCTCATTTGTCATAACTATTGTACAGTAGCCCCTGTGACTGTCCCCAGATCCCCCAATGCCTGGTTTTGGGTCCCTACAAGGACTGGTGCCCTGTGTTCCTCTCTGTTCCTAGGACTCACTGGTCCTAATCCAGTCACTTCTCTCTGAATGATTTTCTGGCTTGCACTTTCCTCATTGCCTTGATCTGAGAAGCTGCTCTCCTGAGGATATCTCACTTGCTGGGCTTTGTCTCTCAGTGGGAGCAGAGTTAGGACAATGGGCACTGAGTAATGGCTGCTAAGCTGGACACCAACCAGCAGCCTGGCAACCACCTCACTAAGGTTCTTACCTCAAGGAGATTTGAACTTTTCCCAAGATGGCATGTTTGCCAGACCTGCGCTGTAAGCAGTACCAGGATCCTAAAGCAATTCTGCTTCTTTTTCTAAACATCCCTGATACTGGAATTCATTTGATGGGCTTCTTCTTCAAGTTGCCTTTGCATGTTTTTGTTTGCCTCCCATTTCTGAGAACCTGTGGACTTCGGTGAACACCTTCAAAGCATCCATGAGCACTGCTGCCTGTAGCCCACCATGATGCTTCTCTTCTTGCTGAGGTTTTTAACAGGGAGCAGTGGGCACATGCAGATTGGCATTCTCTAGGAAAGGTCAGTAGGATTGAGGCAAATCCAGCAGTTGGGAACTGACATAAATCAAGATAGTCATAAATCTTGTGAGTTCCTTGGAATGCCCTGGTAAGGAGATAAATTGGTCAGTCTGGTATGTCTCAAACCATGCAAGATACTGTTAGATTCTAGAAACAGTTTCCTTCAGTAGATTCAATTCCCCACATGATGTCTGTGTGGCAGTCTGCCCCTATCAGCAACTAAGGCTTAGAAAAGAAATTTTCCTCTCTTTTTGACCACTCTGCAGCCATTTTTACTTCCATTGTATCAGCTCCTTCAAGGCATCCTTTCCACTTTCTCAATTAGGCCTGCCATGATCACATTATTAAGTCTACAGCACTTTTTACCATACCCCGTAACTTATTTATTTTGCTATTGTGAATAGTTTATGTCCCCTGCTAGAATCTAAACTCCACTAGGGCAGTTGTTTTGTTCACAAACACCCAGAACACATCTACGCCCTGTAACTTTGTTGAGCAAATTTAATCACTCTCGAACGTAAGACATTATTTTAACTCCTAACTATCAATGGGATATGCTTCTGAGGCTTTTGCAGACATGTGAAGGAATCTATTTCTCCCCCAAACCACACAAGGCTGGAGAGCTGGGGGCAGCCCCTCACTGGCCCCATTTCCCAACTTGCCTCTACCTCCTGACCTCACCAGTTACCCCAGCCCACAATGTGAGCAGCCAGTGCCCAGCTAAGAGCCGGGAGCAGGGACAGGAGTGGCCCAGGGCTGGGAGGGAAGGGGAAGGTGGTGGGCTAAGCAGTGCTCCTGGACTTTCACAGACTTTTAGCTACTGTACCAGAAATCTGCTTCACCTCAATCTTTCACAAGCTTGACTCTTCATCCCATTATTAAGAACTTCCGGTGGGAGCCTGTCCTCTCATCCAGCCCCAGCTAACTTTCCTATGATAGGAAATAGTTCCACTCCACAGCATGACACAATCATCTCAGGCTTTCTCCCCAGTCTACATGCAAAGGACAAAATGTCTAGATGTATGCTTCTCTCAGGAAAGCCAGTTTCAATGATGATATTATTCACTGTCCTCATTTGCAAGGTTGTCCTTTCCTCTTAGGCTTCAGGTTTTGCTCCCTGAAGCCTGAGTGCCTGCTCCTGATCTTCAGAGATGTCGTTCTGGGGCAGGTGACTTCATAGAATCTTAGTATGAGAGGATGTTAAGGCCAGAGGGAACTTTATAACATATTTCCTCCATCCTTGACCAACCAAGATTCACAGAGGCTGAATAGCTTGCCAAGAAATGCATAGCCAGGTAGGAACCAAATTTGGCTGGAATCTGGGCCCCACAACTCCACCTCCTCTTTTACAATAATGATATTCAAATTTTAAAATAAAATTATTTATCCAGGATTTACTTTGGACACAGTGCTTGAACTACCCATTTATTCATTCAACAAATATCCACTGTATATCTTGTAACTATGAGACACTATTTGATGAGGGAATAGTGTTATGGACAAAATAAATCATATTCTTGTTCTCACAAGCTCACATTCTGTTGTGGTTGTAGGTGCATGGAGCTCTGCCATCAGAGAGCTTTGCCCGAGGGAAGAAAATCACTGTGAGAATGGGTAGTGGAGATAGATATTTCACTAGAGGAGCTTACATAACTCTAAACATCTAATACCAAAGACACTCTAGACCTGACAAAATTTATTATTTTAATTATCTCTTTCCAGCAATTCGAGAGAGACCTCCGGCGCTATGCCACACATGAACGGAAAATGATATTGGATAACCATGCTTTATATGACAAGACCAAGGTAGGGTTTTCATATTGAAATGGACTACATCCCCAAGGATGGCTCCCTGAGCACTTTTCCTGAACTGATTTTCGTGTTCAAATACAGTTTCCTTTGCTACGAGTATCCTATTCCCAGTTCATCACAGTTGAGAGCAGCTGGAGAGATTCTCACAGGACAGAGTCCTCACCTGGCCCAGAATGCAGGTCAGAGACTTTTGGCTCCACGATGATGAGCTAACTGGGCCTCCTCAGGGCCTCCACAGCCAGAACAGTGAACAGAACTGAGTTTGCCATATCCTTAATGTTTGCAGTGAGTTAGAACTCCAAAGAAAACCAAGGATCCCCCACAAATCACAAATACTGCTAAAATACCCTCAAATGCAGGGGCGGTACCATTTTGAGTGACCTTGTAGGTCATTAATCTGCAAGAAGAAGAACAACAGAGCTGCTTGAAGATATAGATGGACAGTTGGCTAAGCTCACTCACCAGCCATGTGCTGGGATCACAATTCAAGTCAGAAAAATAAATCACTGTGTGGATTATGAAGAGTTAAAGATGTGACTGTTGGGCCAGTGAGATGGCTCAGCGGCGTAAGCGCCTGCCTTGCAAGCACGAGGGCCCGAGTTCGACTCCCGGATCCCACATACGAAAAAGGGGCCAGTGATATCGCTCAGCGGCACGGGCGCCTGTTGGCGCGTGAGGTCCTGAGGTCGACCCCCCAGTACCCACAAAAAAAAAAAAAAAAGATGTGACTGTTATGTCCATGAATGCCAAGGGCTACTCTTCTTATAGTGGTCAAGGATACCAAACTAGGCTCCGAGGTGGAAGAAGACAAAATAATTAGAAATAATTGTCCTTTCCCTCTAGCAGGTTATAATCTAAATGAGGTGTATTTAGTTAGGGCTGTCTCAGTATCAGAGACTAAACCCAAGGTGGCATAGGCAACAAGCAGTATCCAGGTATAATATTGGCTTCAGGTGCCACAGTAGCCAGGTGCTCAGGCAGCCTGAGTAATGGTTTCATTCTCAGGCAGGGATTTCCCATAAGTCCCATTCTCCCAGTTACACCAACAGAGAAGAGCCCCTTTCCTAATAGTGCCAACAAGAATCCTAGTGATGCTCAGTGGTCAAGCCTGGGCCATATGGCCATCCCTGAGTCCATTACCGTAGCTCCAGTAGGCCAGGCTTGGACTGTGTGCAGCTCCCTGGAGTGAGTCAGTGGTGTGGGGCAGGGGTCCCAGACAAGTTCCACATAGAGCTCGCAGAAGAAGGAGCTGTAGATGTGGGCAGGAAATCCTCAGAAGTGAGCATGTAGGTGGAGGCAGAGTCATGTACTGCAATTTAGGAAGACTTACGAATTAATACATAACAAATAATTCAAGTCAGTGAGTAGCTTCTGTATGGCCAGAACTGTGCTGTTGACAAGAGGAAGATCTTGAAGAGATGGAGTGGGAAGGTGATGGGGTTTGCGTAGGTATGAAGGCTATAGAGACCCCAACACACACCAGTGATATTATAATTACTAATACATTAGCATATAATTCTGGCTGCACATTAGAATTACTCAGAACTTTTAAATAGATTGACGACACTTCCTCTCCTGAGGTTTTGATTTCACTGGACTGAGGTGTGGCTCAAGTTTCAGTGTTTTTTTTTTTTAAATTCCATCAGGTGGTTCTAATGAACAGCTATGGTTAAGAACTATAGACTCATTGGAAAAATATCTAAACCCCTTTCGCTGACTATAGAATGATGTCATAATTTTATCTTAATTTATTTAGTACCATATTCTTGGATGGAAAATGTAAAAATTACAAAAATCATAATGACTTTGTATACTCAGAAGCAAGGAAATGTGCTTTGGCAATAATTCATTCTAATAAGACAATCTCACGAATAATATTTTCACTGTGTCTGTACTGAGATGCTTAAGAAAAAAATCTGAATGTACATATTTCTTGTATGCTTTCAGAGGATATTTCTCAAAGCAGAAAATGAAGAAGAAATTTTTGCACATCTGGGATTGGATTACATTGAACCATGGGAAAGAAATGCCTAAGAAAACATTGTTGACATATTTCTGCTCTTTTCGAGTCAAATAAATTATGCTTCATATTAATAAAAGTTGCCTTAGGAAAGTTTGGGATTCTTTAGGTCTTGCTGAAATGTAGATTACTACTAGAAATAAATAGCTTTAAAGACATGATAAAGCACCACATAGAAATCAGTTTTGTTCTAACAGGCATGATTGATGCACGACCGCTGCTTAAAATTCACAATGAATTTTTCAATAGAAAAGTCTTATTGCTGGTGGCTCAACCAGGGAGGTAAATCAAAGCCCACTTTGCTCTCGTAGCTGCATACTGTGTATCTCCAATAAAAATAAAAGACAAGATGACAGAGTCTTCTTTCCTTTGCTCAAATATAAAATATTTTTAAACACAAATTAAGTTGTGAAAGAATAAAGAGCTTATGATTTCTCCTGAGAGGACAAACAGGTTTAAATAGAAGATACAGGGGTTCCCAAGGGGACTCTGGGTTCCTTCTGGAATTTTTAGAGGATGGGGTGCTGACTCTTGACTCTAGACTGAACTCAACATAGTTCAAAGCCGGCTCCTCTTTAGCCCCCATGGAACTGGGTCTGTGGGTCTCCCAATATAGGGTTACACAAGGGATATATTCCCACTGCTTTCACTCAGAAGGAAGTGCAATTTCCTAAAACACCAAAGGACTATTTCTCTTTTTTCCATCTGGAGACTCTCTCAAGAAGACAATCTCCCTTAGTCTCTTCATCTCAGGGCACCCAAGGCAAGAGAGACAGCCCTGGCTCAGGCAGCCTCTGGAACTTCTAGGTACCAGACCCATTTGGACCTTTTGCTTCCACCAGGTGGCCACAGACAGACCACATTCCTTGGAGGGACTAAAAGGCCATCTGTTTCAGCTGTTTCAGTGTCCCTGGCCTGCTGCAGAGCTGGGGGCAAAGTCCAGTGAAAGTCCTGGGGAGAAAGCATCCAAGTAACCGTGCAGAGGGAAGGAGAGCTGGGCAGCGATGGTCACATGGATGCGGAGAGCTCCCCAGCCAGAGCTGGTTTCCAAGGAGCAGGGGAGACATTGGGAATTTAGAGTTCTTTTTTTTTTTTTTTTTTTTTTAATATATGTGGGTACCGGGAGTCGAACTCAGGGCCTCGTGCTTACCAGGCAGGCGCTTATGCTGCTGAGCTATATCACCAGCCCGAATTCAGAGTTCTTGTGCTTGGGCTTCATGGCTCATTTTCCACCATGTTTTTTGTTTTGTTTTGTTTTTGTTTTTTTCCATTTTGATTTAATCGACATTAACCAGACCCTTCTTCCTCAGATTATGTAGCACAATGTCCCGAGGCAAGGTTCAGGCAGTATTTGGAAGATGGGTTGTCAATGCACAGCAGGCAAGAGTAGCTAGAGCCCTCAGGAAATGAGAATGATTAAATCAGTCCTGATCTCAGGGGCACCTGGCCCCAAGCTGGAAGCCAAACAGCACTTTCCCGGCAGGATAAGTAAATGCATGTGTGCAGAAGGATACTTACATCAAGTCTCCGCTAGACACCCCACCAAGCTTAAAAAGGCCCGGAGACAGGGCTGGTGAGATGGCTCAGCTGTGTAAGCGCCTGCCTGCCAAGCGTGAGGTCCCAAGTTCGACTCCCGGAACCCACATACGAAAAAAGGGCCGGTGATATCGCTCAGCGGCACAGGCGCCTGCTGGTGCGCAAGGTCCTGAGGTCGACCCCTGGTACCCACAAAAAAAAAAAAAAGGCCCAGAGACAAAGACTTTATGGAATTCAAAGGTTGGATAGCTGGACATCCTGCAATCCACACCTTGGATGAGACAGCCAGTACCAAACCACTTCTGCTCTTGGGGTCCCATGGATGCCCTCAGCTTTGTCCACCACTCCCTGAACTTCCTGTTTATGTTTTTTTGAAATGGAGAGTCAGATAGGGCCAGCCCACCAACTTATCATAGACCATATGACCATTGGTTGCTCTCCCGCCAATAGGCAGGCTGCCCTTGAGTGCATCCAGTGAGCCACTGTTCATGGATGGCGGGAAGCATACTTAGACAGATGTGTGTGTGACTACGTGCGTAGCAATGGGGTACAGAGTTGCTCCTCTTTGAAGGCTGTGATTATCCACTTTTCCACAGCAAGAATGGCTGTAGTCAGCCTGGGAACTGACACTAGAAGTACCAAGGATAACAGTCACAGAATTGGAAAAGGCTGGAGCTGCACACTGGGGCAGATGCCCAGGCCCTCCTCCCTGCACGGTCCCTCAGAGATAGAGAAGGCTCAAAATCTACTTCACCACCTCTTGTCACCAGAGAAGCTACATCCTCAAACCCACTGAGGAGTTGGCAAGCGTGGTGAATCACAAAACTGGGCCATCAGGAATTAATGTCTGAAATCCAGATCTCGTCTTTAATGTATCTGCTGCTTTCAGAGAGGCCTGGCAAACAGGAAAAGAAAATGAACAACAAAATGATGAAGACAGAGATAAATGGCTGGCCAGCACACTAGTAGGAGAGCTGTCTCCTGGAAGTTAATTGCCCACCTAGGTAAGGACAACACAAGCTTAGAAACCAGGGGCAGGGTTGGGGGAAATCCTTGGGGTGGGGGTGGCTCCTTAGTGAGGGATCAGATTGGAGCTGGTTTTAGAGAATGGGAGGATTTGGGTCTTCCGTTAGTTGTTCAAGTGCAACAGCCAGGGAAGTCCGCTGTATTCTACCATCAAAAAGGCAGCTGAGCCACAGCTCTTATGTCTGGAATGAACTTTTAGAAATGACCTCCCCAAGACTTCTCTCACACACTTAAAACTTGGAAGGGAGAACAAAGTTATCGTTATGGATGCCTAAAGTAAAAATGTGGCAGCCCATTTTGGTTAAATATGGCAAAGACATGTGTTTTTTGTTTGGTTATTTGGTTGGTTGGTTAGATGATTTTTTTAAATCTTTCATTGTGTTTCAATAATTTTTAAAATTAGTGGTCAATATTTAAAACTACAGGGCACATTAAAAAGAAAAAAAGATGTATGGCCTCTTTTGGAAAACAAAAAAGACATGGCAATGACATTCTCACTTAGCGTCTCTCTGCTGGAGATGCCAGCGCGCCCTCTGAGACCAGGCCTGCTGCCCCACTTCAGCCCTGACACCCAGCAACTGCCTCACCACTTCCCTGTGTGACAATGTCCAGCCCTAGTCTTCAAGGTAGTCTAGTCTTTTGACTGCCCCAGTGTTTCTCAAATATGACATTCAATATTATTTTAGGTAGTATGGAGATGAATGTTTATATTGATACCATCAATAAATTTGTGTGTGTGTGTGTGGGTACTGGGGGCCGACCTCAGGACCTCACATGCCAGCAGGTGCCCATGCCACTGAGCGATATCACCGGCCCTTTTTTCGTATGTGGGTATCGGGAGTCAAACTCAGGACCTCGCGCTTGCCAGGCAGGTGCTTATGCTGCTGAGCTATCTCACCGGCCCCAATAAATATTTATTGAGAGAAATTCTTTTTCTGGACATAGAACAGAAAACGAAATTGTCACAACTCTGTGTGATCATAAGCATGAAGCGTATATTCCTAAAGGTACTTATTGTGTTAAAAAAAGATCACGGTTTTCTATTTATAGTAGTATAAAGCTTCCTTTTAAAAATACACTTATCTAGGGGCCGGTGAGACGGCTCAGCGGCTTAAGCGCCTGCCTTGCAAGCGCGAAGGCCCGAGTTCGACTCCCGGATCCCACATACGAAAAAAGGGGCCGGTGATATCGCTCAGTGGCACGGGCGCCTGTTGGCGCGCGAGGTCCTGAGGTCGTCCCCCCGGTACCCACAAAAAAAAAAAAAAAAAAAAAAAATACACTTATCTAAATAAGAAAATTGATCAGTGAATGTAAAGGCAAACATTTAGGAACTATTACCAGTGGTATGAGGATGAGACAAGAATGGGGTGTGGGGATAGAGGAATGCAAGCGACTGACTTTTGGTAAAAGTGCAAATGGTCCTTCGCCTTCACTAACCAACGCCCAGCTCTGATTCTCTGAAGGTCCCCCCCACACACTAGCCCCATGCAGTCATTTCCCCATCAGAGAACCTCAGCAATTCTAATGCAGCTCCCTTTATTTTAAAAACCCTATTGGAAATTCTACAAATGCCCTCTGCTAAAGTGTATCTGGTTTTTTGCTCTTTGTGGGAATTTATATCCGTTAGGGTGAAGACAAGGTTATCCGAACTCAGCCTTCTCGAATGCGTCCTAGTGTTGGAGCAGAGCGCCCTCTGGTGGCTACCAAAAGAACCTTCAGCGGCAAGTACCAAAACCAAGAACCTCGAGCAGGCCCTTGGAGACTTTCCAGGCCAGCCCTTTTCTACAGATGACAAACCAAGATCTGTAATACCGTGGTTCTTGTTGACTTAGCAAAGGATATGTACACAGGCTGTTGCCCCCTGGTTACTAGCTCTGTGACCTTGGACAACTTACCTAACCTCTCTGAGCCTTGGTTTTCTCCTCTATAAAATAACAGCTCCTTTGCCTGCATCTGCTGGAGGATTAAATGAGGTAATGCTGTGAAATGCTTGATTTAGAAGTCCTTTGGATGGCAAAGGGTCCAGGAACAAGCTCATAATACCTCCAGGGAAAGGACATGTAAGTAGACTGTCAGTATTTTACTTGCAGACTTTTTCCACTCTAAGTTCCGAGCCCCTGAAGCCCAAAGAGGAGGTGGTGATGATTCCAGTAGTGTCTGGCTCTTGATCTTCCAGACCCGAGCCTGTATGGATCTGGCCAGTACCAGCAGACCAGCTGAAATTCTCTAAGCACAAGGCCGTGGACAACAGACAGAAGCCCCGTTAGAAGACTCCAGAGCTTCTGTGGCTGACAAGGGCAAATTTATGGGAGTTTTGGGAGCTTATGGACCTTTATCTCTTAGATAGATGAAAGCCTCAGTGGGAATTACTTTTACGTATTTCAATTACATTTTTATCGACCAAGTTTGCTGTATGCTTTTCACATTCTTTCCTCTCCCATGTACAGTATATCAAAGGACCCCCCAGAAAAGCACACCCTCCTCAATTACAACTAAGCTCATTATTCTTAATGCTTCATTTTGTGCAGACTTAAATTATCTCCCCAAACACATTGCTTTGTAGTCTTTAGGACCAGTAAAATTAATGTCGTACAACTTCAATTTCTCATCAGTAAAACTGGCCCAGTAACACCTATACCACGTACCACCTGGGGTTGGGGTAAAGTAAGAGATAAAGAAGTGCTTTTAAAACTCAAAAGTGCTGTAAATTTTTAAAGGTTTAGTCTGTGTCATATCACATGGCCATAGTTCAGTACCTGGGGACTACATACCATAAAGATAGGCGTATGTCTTAAAAAACAAATCAGTCATCTCAGACAGGCTAGCACTTAAATTCAAAGACAAGAATATAGTGTTCTGTGAAGCAATACGGTTTAATTCCTACAGGCTTAAGTGAAGGAGACTGTTACCCCCAAGGTGGTGACCTTGGATGTGAATAGTACTGTAGCCCGCAATGCATTTTGTGTTCTGCATTTCTGTGCCATGTAGGGAATAATATTTACATAAGAAACAAGTCTAAAAATGTGTGAACTATTTTAGCCTTCCTTGACCAGGGACAGGAAGGGAGGCAGAGAGAGGTAGTCACCTTTATCATGTCTACTTTCATGCTGCAAATACAGACAGACAGACAGATTTGGAAACTGCTGGAAATTATTTTCCAGCATAATATGACTAGTGAGAAGTGTAGTTATCACGCCCAGGCTTCTGACCCATAATTGCAGTGTTTTAAACAGATAATCTCCATGACATTCTTGAGAATAGGCATTTGTATAGTTATGATTAGTTTTTTCACTCCATTTTCTGTTTTTCTATGAAAACATATTTATTAAATTAACAAGGGACCACCAATAGTAATTTCAAATGACTTTATATTAAAAGTTTTACACCAGCTACTCCTCAGAGGCTAATATCTAGAATATATAAAGAACTAGAGGGGGCCGGTGAGATAGCTCAGCGGCATAAGCACCTGCCTGGCAAGCGCGAGGTCCTGAGTTCGACTTCAGGTACCCACATACAAAAAAAGAGCCAGTGTTATCGCTCAGTGGCACGGGCGCCTGCTGGCATGAGAGGTCCTGAGGTCGACCCCCGGTACCCACAAAAAAAAGAACTAAAGAAATTAAACCCCAAAATTAAAGTCCCCATTAAAAAATGGGCAACTGAAATGAAAAGACACTTCTGAGACTAAGTACACATGGCCAATAAACACATGAAAAATGTTCATCATCACTGGACATTAGAGAAATGCAAATTAAAACAACACTAAGATTCCACTCACCCCAGAAAGAATAGCTACCATCAAGAAATCAAATAATGATAAATGCTGGCAAGTCTGTGGGGGAAAAGGAACACTTCTACATTGTTGGTGGGAATGTAAACCAGTACAACTGCTATGGAAATCAATATGGAGATTCCTTAAAAAACTAAAATTAGAAATTCCATTCAACCCAGCTATGACCCTCCTGGGTATCTTCTCAAAAAAGTTAAAGACATCATATTTGCAGTGATACATGCATACTCATGTTTATAGCAGCACGATTCGTAATAGATAAATCTTGGAGGTAGCTTATGTGTCTATCAACAGATAAATGAATAAACAATGAATAAACAATGAATACACAGTGGAGAACTTCTCTGCCATAAAGAAGGATAAATTTGAGTCATTCGTAGGAAAATGAATGCACCTTGAGACAGTAGTGCTAAGTGAAAAAAATCAGACACACAAACTTAAATATCACATGGTTTCTCTTATATGAGAAACCCAGAGTACAAATAATTTAAAGAACAAAAGAAAAGATGGACAATAGGAAACAGGGAGATAGATCTTTTGCAAATGAGAAAAGGATCTAGAGATGGAGGGAAGAGGGGAAGAGGAGGGCAAGGGGAAGTAAAAAGAATTCAGATGTGTTATTGTAATGGAATTTTAAAAGTTAGATTTTTTCCTTTAGAGACAAGCAACTTCTCCAAATTTTCTCCTGCTGAGCACAGAACCAACACCCCCTCCTCTCCTCAGCCCCAAAGAAGTGACAGAATATGCAGATGCCAGCCCAAGCAGGCTGGGGCCCGGTTTACTTTCCACTAGAGAGAGGAAGATGAGCTGAAGACGGCCGGAAGTGATAAAGCAAGCGTGGAGACCCGCATTGCCTCTCTGTGCTCTTCTTCCCCTCTGTTCCTTACTATAAAAGGCCCTTGTCCACCTGTACGCAGTGAGATGGTGATTTGAGACAAAAGGGCCCCTCCATCTCCTCAGAGCTGGCTTTAAATAAACCCTTTTTTTCCTTTTGACCAAAACATATGGCCTCCTTTGATTTGGTCACCAAGCAAATGAACCTGTGTATGAAACTAAGTGGTTGCTAACATTATCACATATACCAACTCATGTCCTAATAATTTTTTTAATTTTTAAAAAGGAAATTATTCAAAGTGTTGTAACAGGTTGCTTAAGTTAGGTGTATTTTGAAATTTGTCACTCATCTTCAACTGTAATTATCACTGTTTGTATTTAAGAATTTTCCTACCTAAGAAACTTACATTATCATTCTATCTTCTTTTGGCCTATGTGCTACTATTATCATTCATTTTACTTCTCTATATGCTATAAACTCCACAATACATTATTATTATTGTTGCTCTAAACAGTCCAGTCTCCTATAAAGAGATTTAAACAAGTCATTCATTGCTTAGGAGAAGAGATATGTCCTGAGAAATGCATCGTTAGTCAATTCTGTTATTACACAAACTAAGATGACTATGACATCTATAGCCAATATAATTCTATGGGACCACTGTCATATAATATTGTGTTATTGTTGACCAAAACATCATTATATGGTACATAACTGTGATAAGAAAAAGTCTTTATATTTATTCATGGCATTACCTTTTCTGCTGCTTTTCCTCCCTTAATGCTGGTATCTATCTGATACCATTTTCATTTTTGTTTAGGACTGCCTTTAATCTTCTTGAAGTGCTGGTCTGCTGGTGGAGATTTTTTTACTCTTATGTATCCGAAAATGTTTTTATTTTACCCTCCTTTTAAAAGGTGCTTTTGCTAGGTAAAAATTCAAGATTGACAGTGCTTTTCTCTATATTTTAAAAACATTGCTCCATTGTTTAGCTTGTATTGTGTCCAGTGGGAAATGTGCTGCAATCCTTGCCTTTGTTTCTCTGTGTATAATGTGTCTGTTTCTGTTACGGTTTGTGTCTAGATGTCTCCCAAAGCCTCATGCAGTCATGGAGGCGGCTTCTAGGGTTTGTGACTGATTCATGGTCTAATGCTGGGATTATGGGCGTGAGTGCTACACCCATCCTGGGGCGGGTAGCCTGCATGTAATATAAGGGAGGGAAAGAGGTTGCTCTTTCTTGTGCTCGCTCCTCCCTTTTTGCTCTTGTTGCTTTTGCTGTTTTTCGCCGCCATGAACTGTTGCCCCTGTGCCACGCCACCCTGCCTTGGAGCCAGCTGAGTGTGGACTGAAACTTCCACAAATTGTAAGCTAAATAAACCTTTCCTTCCTTAATTTTGGGTGTCGGGTATTTTGTCTCAGCAACGAGAGAAAAGTAACCAAGACAGTTTCCATGGTTGCTTTTACAGTTTTTCAGTTTATTAAAAGTTTTGAGCAATCTGATTATGAAAACCCTGGTATAGTTTCTTAACTTGGGGTCTCTCCAACTTCTTTAATCTGTGGGTTTATAGTTCTTATCACTAAAATTTTCATGTATTATTTCTTCAAATATTTTTCCATCCCCTTTTCCCCAATTTGGTCATTTGCATTGCATGTTTATTAGACCAGCTGACATTTTGTGGATCATTAGGATCACTGATGATGTGGTTTTTTCCAGCCCTTTAGAATCTGTGTTTCATTTGCAGTAGTTTTTATTGCTATATCTTTGGGTTTACTGTTTTTTTCCTTTGCAGTGCATAAATTTCTATTAATCTTATCCAGTATATTTTTCATCTCCAGCATTATAGTTTTAATCTTTAGATGTATAATTAAGTCTTTTATCTCTAACACTTTCAGTTATCCCTCTAACTCATTAACTATTAGGAATATAGTGAACAACATGAATGTTCTTGTTTACAAATTGTATTCTCTATGTTAATTCATAATCAGTTGCTATTCTCCTCATTATGGGTCATGTTTTCCTGCCTCTTTGAATGCCTACTAATTTTTTGTTGTTTTATAGATGAGCTCTATCTATCTTAATTTTTCATATCTTTTTTTATTAGTACATCGGTTATACAGATTAATGGGTTTCATTGTGGCAGATTCATACATGCACTTAACATACTTTGATGCCTGCTAATTTTTTATTGGATTCTAAATATTGTGAATTCTACCCTTTGTGAGCTAGTTACTTTTAATTTCTGTATTATTATGTTTTGTTCCAGAACCTCAGTACTTGCTATTAATTGGTTCCAGGAGGTATGATGAGTATCAAAAGCAATAAGTACCAAACAAATTTTTCACATAAAGAATACTGTAAATAAACTTAATGCATTCTTAAACCAAAGACAATGCACATTTTTGAGGCACTGTGTAAAAATATAGGGTTGTATATTATTGATTTACATAAGAAGAAAACCTAAAAAATAATAAATACCTAGATTAAATAAAATAAAAACTTCATTAAGAGTCCATGGCCTATGGAATGGTGGGAGGAGAGTCGTAAGGAGGACAGGTTACATGGAGTGTTGCTTAGAAGGAGAGGCCCCTTCAAGAGAACACAGGGCATTTGCACCTCAGGTGTTCTTTCTCTTTTCTGCCTTTTCACAGCTTGCACCACAGACTCTGATACCACCACTCTTTCACCTCCACTAAAAACGCATTCAATGAGGACGTCTTCTGTCTTCTTTTCAGAATTCCTCCAAAGTGAGAAATCATTTGGTCATTCAATAAGTTCACATTTCTGTTTATCAGAGCTTGGTCTAGATGGTGCTTGTCTTAGTTACTTTTCTTGTTGCTGAGACAAAATACCTCACACCACAAGTTAAAGGAATAAAGATATATTTAGCTCACAGTTTGTAGCAGTTTCAGTCCACAGTCAGCTGGCTCCAAGGCAGGGTGGCACAGCAGAGATGCATCACAGAGGAGAAACAGTCCGTGGCAGAGCAAGCAAGAGGCAGCAAGCAGCAGCAAACTTCCTTTCCCCTTTGATCCCATCCAGGCTACCCACATTTTGAGTGGTGCCCCCCACACCCAGGATGGGCCTTTCCACCCAGAACTATGACAAACCAATTAGTGGAATAATTTAGTGCTACACACCCTTAATCCCTGTATCACACACCCCAGTTCCAGCATCACACACCCATGACCCAGCCACCTCCCAAAAGCTCCACCTATGAATACATGAAGCTTTGGGGCAACGCTAGTTACAAGCCGTAACAGTACTTCTCCAGAGTTTTGAACTTTTGCCCATTTTGCACACATTTCTTTTATCAAGGAACGGGGGATATTCTCCCCTGTCTCCTCCTCACCTGAAGAAACATCTTCAGCCACCTCTGGTTGCTGCTTCTTCTGTAGTTCCTGCAGCTCCTCGGTGCTGAGCTTTTCATGATGTTCATCCAACGACTCCTCCATATCAGCAGCACTGACTGCGAAACCCATGGATTGACCCCAAAATACAATATCCTGCACAACTTTTCCCTCTGTATCTGCGTGCCTAGGGTCAGTCTCAAACCCTTTGAAGTCCTTCTGAGTCATAGCTTTTGGCTACAGATTCTTTCATGCTGAATTCATTATCCTATAAAAGATTTTGCTCCAGGCCTTATCACTAAGGTTGAGGCAAGGCAGGACATTGAAGTGCACCTTCGGGAATTCTGTGAGGGTTAATAGGGTGTCAGAAATGATCTTAAAGCACCACTGGAAAGCTGTGTTACTGTACAACATTTTGAAGTTTGAGATAACATGCTGGTCCTTGGGCTGGATGAGAGGAGCAGTCCTGAGTGGCAGGAACTTCCCAGTGATGAAGCTGAACACTTCCTGTAAGTCCTCCTAAGCCTGGACGGTGGACAAGCCCACGGTCCAAAAGGAGGAGAGCTTTCAGAGAAAATCCTTCTCCAGCAAATAGTTCATTTATCCACAGTAAAAAAAAACTGCCTCATGACGTAAGCTTTCTGTTTGTCCTCATCACAGCGAGGTTTTTTTGACATGCTTCTTGAAAACTGGCATGTTTCTATGATAAAGCAGTAGAGGCTTGAGTTTTAAATCCCCACTAGCACAATAGAGTAAGCCTGTCCTTCATTGGTTTTTGGCCTGGCGAGGCTTTCTTCTCCTTTGTGATGTAAGTTCTACAGGCATTTTTTTTTTCCCACAGACGTCCATGCTCATCACAGTTGGTGAAAATAAAACCCTCAGCTTCTACAGTCTTGCAATTCATTCAGCAGCAGCGTTTTTATTAGCACTCACCGGCCCGCCATGTCTCATAACACTATGGAAGCTGGGCCTCTTCTTTAAAATTATCAAATCAGCTGTGTCCGGCCTGAAAGACTTCAGCACTGTCATCACTCAGTGTCCCAATTTTTTAAAAGCTCAGCATAGAGTACTTGCTTTTTCACATATCATAACTTCCTATGCACTGTTGCCCACTGACTGCTTCTCGTTTGCTCAAGTTAATAACAGCTTTTCAGGTTCCTAGGTTGGGAACACTGTTTTGTTACTGCTTTGACTCCTTTCACATCAGCCTTTCTAGTATTTCTTTTTTATTAACGATCACGGAGACAGTTGTTCTAGACATACTGCATGCCCTAGCAAGATCAGTAATGTGAATACTACTCTCATATTTGCTGGTTATTTGTTTTTTGCTGGTAGAATGGAGTAATTCTCTCTTCTGCTCAGCACTAGCACTGTTCATTTTCTTAGAACTCATAATGAAAAAAAGCACAAAAATATACGAAATGACCGCAGAAGCTAAGACCACAAGGGGATGTTTACAGGGCAAGAGCTACCCTTCTTTTGGCTGGAAAGGGTAACAAGTTACAAGGCCATGGACACAGACAAATTCGGTTTTGAATGTCAAGTACCAAAGAATGAGTGTTAGAACAAAATTTTCATGTCAGAATGTGTCAAGTACCAAATTTGATGAGTTTAAAATCAAGATATGATGATCCTTAAGAACAGATTTATCTGTCCTCATCTCACTTTTAAGCTGTGTTTGACAGGATTAAAGTGGCACTAACCTAGTTTAGGGTTAACATTCTTCCCTTCTACTGAAGCAGTACTTTTCTCCGCATTCTGATTCCTGACGAATTATCATGTTTTCTTTTCTGGTCCTCTCGTGCTTTGGAATCTTGTTCCCTCTAACAGTTTCAAGTGATTCTTTCTCCAGCCATGGGTAGTTTCTCACATGCATGTTCTGATTGCTAGGCAAGAGAATACTCGAGAAGACCCTCTTCAGATCTCTGAGTTCTGTTGCTATGTAACTCTTCCCCATGCTGTGCTCTGCCTTACAAATTATATTTATCTTGGCCTCTCAGACTTCCAGATCTGTCTCATCATTTGCCCATGCAAAAGTCATATGGTAGGAAGATTATGGTGCCTGAAAAGCAGAGAGAAGTCCCATGTAAGGGAGGGATCATGGCATCAAATGTGCAGAACAAAAAGCCCTTACTGCTGAAGAATGTCTGAGGAGCAGAGAGGAACCTGTTTTGCTGCAAGGGCCTTGGCATTTGAATGAGACATAGCCTGAGATTTCCCCCTGCTTTCAAGATAAATATTTAAATTCTTACTTTGACCTTTATCGATGGATAATCCCTGGCCCAGCAAGTCAGCGATAACTGCCGTCTGACTTCCCATCAGAAAATTTGTCACTTTTGTGGTAGAATTCCTTTAACATGGCTTATTCTCACTCACTGCCAAGTCCTTCAACACAGGGATAGGGATGTACCTCAAGGGCAGAGCACTTTCCCAGCATGTGCAAGGCCCCAGGTTCTATCCCCAGCACTGAAAGAAAAAAAATCTTTAGACTTATTTTTAACCCTGCCAATGAAATACTGTGAGAATTTGATTCCCTTATCATTA
Organism: Erethizon dorsatum; assembly: GCA_028451465.1. Taxonomy (NCBI): domain Eukaryota; kingdom Metazoa; phylum Chordata; class Mammalia; order Rodentia; family Erethizontidae; genus Erethizon; species Erethizon dorsatum. The sequence goes on along the minus strand of CM051822.1, from coordinate 121,065,186 downwards.
CAAACCAATGCTTAGGCCCAAAGTAACACTCAGCCTGTCCTTCAAAGCCCCTTACCAATTTTCACAATATTTCTACATCTTATTGGACAGACAACCATCTTACAAAATATTCCTCAGTCTCACCCTTTCAATTTTACTATTTAACTGACTGGGGCTCAGGTAACCTCTCTGTAGGGGTGAAAAGAAAGAGCCCTTCCAGAGTTTTACTTGAAGGTATGAAAGAATTTCCAGGTGTGTCCTGACATAACTGAACTTTTCAGCCATTTCTACTGCTCAGTGGCTGGAAGGGCCATGCCCATCTCTTTTTTGAATTTCAAGTATTACAAAAATAAGAAAATGGGACCGGTGAGATGGCTCAGCGGCATAAGCGCCTGCCTAGCAAGCACAAGGTCCTGAGTTTGACTCCCGGAACCCACATACGAGAAAAGGGCTGGTGATATCGCTCAGCGGCACGGGCGCTTGCTGGTGCGCGAGGTCCTGAGGTCGACCCCCGGTACCCACAAAAAAAAAAAAAATAAGAAAATGAGTACAACTGCTTCTGTTATTTGAGCCCAGAAGAGAGTGTTGTATGTGTTTGGGTCTAGAGGCAAAGCACTTCTCTGACAGTTTTCCTGACATTATTGCCTTGAGTGGAGAGGAGATTTACATTCATTAGGAGAGACATTTCTGAGAAAATCCAGTTGTTTTAGCATTTTCTTTATGTCTGTAGTGTTATCTTAGGACCCAGCTGATTGCCTGAAAGAGGAGAGAAGCCAGTGCACACGTATTAAATGAATTCATGCATTAAGAAGGAATTCTCACCAAAATGGCAGGAGTGCAGAGATTATGTGTATTGGAAATCCTTCAAGAATATGTCATTATTGTGTTATTTTGTCTTTAATTAATATTAAAGTGTTGCAGGGGTTTAGTGCCACAAAGAAACGTACGTAACAGTTGTTACCCTTGGCAAGATAGAGGAGAGGTAAGTGCCTCTGTGCGGCTGCAAAGTCGGGAGCAAGGAAGACAGAGTGCGGAGGACCGCGCTGATGAGTGGGGCTGAAGAGTCAGAATGGGGGACAGGAGGGGACTTCACTTTGCAAGGTGTGAGAAAAACAAGCTTAGAATGTTTGAAATGGGTGGATGTAGGGTTACAGATAAACCAATCCAAATGCTAGGTGCTACATAAAGAAATGGGACCCAAGCACATTTTGTGACCTGCCTAAGGTCACCTTCAATATCAGCCTTGGACGGGGAACCAGGGTTTCTGACTTCTGGTTTCTTATTCTTGCAACACTGGGCTTCCCTCCATGAAGAACTAACAGCTCCCAACATCAGCCTGGCCAAGAAAGTGCCAGTACCAGGAATATCTTGGTTTCAGCTCAAGATGCCAATGTGCTATACTTTAATATAGGCAAGGAAAAGCCACATGTTTTGTATGTTCATAAAAATAACCATGTCTCAGTTACTTTCTTTGTTGCTGGGACAAAATACCTGGCACCCACAACTTGAGGAAGGAGAGGTTTATCTGGGCTTACAGTTCGTAGAGGTTTAAGTCCATAGTCTGCTGACTTTACGGCAGGGCAGCATGACAGAGGAGCATGGCAGAGAAGAAGCAGCTCATGGCATGGCCTCCAGGAAGCACAGACTGAAAGGGAGAAGCTGGGGAGGAAGATAAACCCTTCCAGGCCATGGCCCTCCCAGTGACCCACCTTTTCCAACCAGACCCAACCTCCTAGGAGCAACTTAGCTATAAGGCCCTGTTATGGCTTATATCTGGATGTCTCCCCAAAGCTTCATGTGCTCATAGATGGGTCTTCTGGGAGGTGGCTGGATCATGGTTGTGTGGTACTGGATTAAGGGTGTGTGATAATTGGATTAGTCCACTGACTGGCTTAGCATCTTAGTATGGATAGTGGAAAGCCCCACCCTGGGTGTGGGTGGCAACAACCAATAGGCTTGTAGCCTGGATGAAACATAAAAGGAAAGATGGAAGGCTGGCTCGCTGCTTCCTGCCTACCTTGTTGTGGACTGTTTCTCCTTTGCCATGTCCCTCTGCCATGCCTTGGAGCCAGCCAACTATGGACTGAAATCTCTACAAATTGTTAGCTAAAATAATCCTTTCCTCCTTTAACTCGTGTCAGGTATTTTGTTCCAGCAACAAGAAAAGTAAGACAGTCCACATAACCCAATCACCTTCCAAAGCCCTGCCTGTGATTGCATAAGGCTGTAGGGGAATATCTAGATATAAACCATAACATTCCACCCCTGACCCCCAAAAGACTCATGTGCATCTCTTTATACAAAAGGCATTCGGTCCATCTATAAAAGTTGCCAAACTCCTAAGAGTTTCAGCATTGCTGAAAAGTCCCAAGTCCAAAGTCTCCTCTGCAACTCAAGGCAAACTCCTAGGGGTGAGCTCTTGCCTACCTATAAAAATGAGAAGAAAGTTAAATCTACTGACATAAATGGCATAGGAGGAACATTCCCATTCCAAAAGGAAGAAATAGGAGTATATAAACTAATGGGACAAATGCAAGATCAAAATCCAGCAAGGCAAACATCAAATCCTATAGCTCTGTGTCCAGCCCCCACAGCAAGCTGTGGTGAGATGTGAACTCCAAAAGGGGTGGACAGCCCCACCCCTACAGCAGAGCTGGTGGTTTCAGTTCTCATAGCTTCTCTGTGTACATTTGCTTCAAAATGGCCAAATCTGCTTGTCAAAGAGACTGAACTCAGGGGACTTAGTACAAGGGGCTTTGAAAAGCAGGTGCTGACATGTGACAGGTTCATAGAACCTGTTGTCTGATATTCAGTACATTTCTGAGCAATCAGAGGTCCTGTGTGAGAAAGGAATGTTTTCTAGTATATCAGCATTGCTCGGACCCCGGGGTTTCCCACCAGACATCCTGGCCAGCTCAAAGGCAATGACCAAGCACAGGGCACCAGGCTGCCCGGAAAGCTCCTCACGGAAGTGATGGTGGAGGCTTGGCTTAAGCTAGCCAATGCTCTTCTGGTTTTGGGGGGTATTTTGTTTGGCTGGGTTTTTTTAATCCCTAGATGGCATGCATATAGCTACTCAGCTTATTGCGTTCTTCCTGGGTTCTTCCCTCTGGTGTTCTTGATCTCTCTTCCTGCCAGTTTTTCATCATGATAATTCAAGGACTTGGGCCTTTTCTCAATTCTCACAGGATACAGAAGCACTTATTTCTGGTAATCTCTTACAGCAACTCATTTTCTTCCCCTTTCTTTATCTCTGTACACATGCACCCCCCACCCACACACACCCAGAAACACGTGCACACAGACCATCCATTGCAGAACTGCTTTACTTAAATATTCTCTGATCTCAGACACAAGTCAGGGTGATGAATGACATGTCTGCTAAGCCAGGTGACTGGTGGGATATCTGACATAATAGTTTACCCAACGTCATAAAGAGAATGAATTTAGTATTGAAGGCAAAAGAAAAGTAGAAAGTGTAAAACCTGAAGGGGGCAAAGAGGCTTTGAAAACTGGGAAGGGTGTTAAGGGGATAAGAGAAAGTCAGAGAGTGATCTGTTCTGGAGTTATTCACACAAAACTGGACAAAGTAGTTGTTCATCCAATATCCTTATTGAGCCCAACACCACTCCAAAAGTGTCTCCTTTTCCTTTCAGTCTCCTTGGAGAGAGCCCTCATCAAGCCAAAATGGCAGAGCTATTCATGGGCTCAGGCATTCTTGTTCTCTCCGAAAACTGTTGTTATTGTTGTTGTTGTTGTTGTTGTGATGATGATGATGATGTTTAAATAAAAGAAATTATATCCTTACACTACTACACTTAAGGCACAAAGTTCAAAGATAATTTGAGAAACTGTCATAAGAGGCACACATTTTCTTACTTTGAAAATGCCTCACTGTAAATAAAAGTCATGTTAATAAGAAACATGAATCTCCCTCAACTTCAACATCTTGAAGGATAAATGCAACACCTCAAGTATCTGTACTTTGAATGTAGAACTTGTAAAAACCCGGCTTTTACTGGTTCACACAAAGGGTCAGGATCACATCTAGATCTAGATTTAAAATTTTACACACTACTAGAATTACCTTTAGATATCAACCTAGAATTAACTTTAGATGTTAACAGTTTGGATTGCAGGCCATGGAAAATGTTTGACATAAATATTTCCTTGGTGACCTCATAAATATGGGTAACAAGTGCTGGTGATCAGCTGTTTGAATTTATCAGACAAGCAGTATAGGAAGAGGTAGGAAAATTGGGTAGGGAAAGAGAACTAAAAGTTTAGAACTTATTAAGTGCAAACACTTTCCTTTAATCTTTCCAATGACCACATAAAGCAAGTAATATAAATCCTCTCCTTGACAAAACCAAAGACTGAGGCTTGGATAGGTTAGCTGACTTCTCCAAAAGTCATACAGCAGTTCAGTGGCAGGTCTAATTTTCTTTCCACTGCTGCATGACATGACCCAGCCATACCCTACCCTGTGGTCAGGAAATGTGTGGCTCCACATGATTTTTTATCCTGAGATATTCAGAAATAAGAAATAGAGAGCCAATATAGCTCAGTTGGGAAAGCATTAGACTGAAGAAATAAGAAATTACTTCCCCTCACACATTTCACATAAGTTTTGTTTATATTCTAACGTGTACTGGATTGACCTTGGCCAACATTCCTACAGAAGCCAGGCCTGATAGCTTTTTTGAGAAAAAGGGTATAAAAAAAAAAAAAAAAAAAAAAAAAAAAAGATGAAAAGGCAAGACACTCAGAAACCAAGCCCTTTCCCCAAAATCACAAAAGCAGATTCCCACTGGAGTCAGGACAGGAGCTTAGGGGCTCCATCTGGATGTGCAGCAAACTCACGTGGTATTCACCGTTTATTAAACAACAGATCTGAGAGTTGGAATGAACCTTCCTGGAACCATCCCCTAAAGAGACAAATCAACCCAAAAGTATTCCATATCCACAAATGAAATGTGAACTGGTTAAGAAGCAGTTTGGCATCTCTCCTCTCCAAGCACAAATCCCTGGGTTTGTAGGCCCTGACCAAGCTCCAGGTCTGCTCCTTGACTAAGCCACATCATTCCAGGCTTATTCTGGGGATGAGCCACCACAGTCCCTTCCTTCTCTCTGTTTCTTCAGGAGGATGGTAAGTGTCAGGCAGGGGCTCCTCGCTTCCTGCTACAGTCTTCACATATATGTGGGCTTCTTGTGCTCTTGCTGTATTCTTCTTATGTGTAGGTGACCTCCTAGGATTCTTGAGAAAACAAACAGATATTTTGAAAATACCCCCAGAGACTTCTGCTGCTGTTCAAATTGGAGTAATACAACCATATTTATCATCCCACCTGAAACAACCAAAAATCAGGGGAAAAAACTGAAACAATAGTTTTAAAGACACTGTACATCAGATGAGGAAAGACAGTGATATTTGAGAGATAGAAACAAAGTGAGGAGAGGTTTGCAATTGCTGCTCTAACTGCCTTTGGGACGTTTTCAGGTCATTGTTTTGTTTATTAACATAGAATCTTTTTTTCCATCCTTTAATATTTAATCTATTTGAATCTTTATATTTAAAGTGGGGTTTTGTAGACATCATATATTTGGATCTGGCTTTTTTTTTTTCACGGTGTTTTTATTTTTTATTTTATTTATTTATTTTTTAAAGACAAGTAAACATTCTTCTGTATTAACAAACTCAAGCATTAGAGAATGTACAAATACCTTTTGGAGAGAAACATTATTCAGTATAAGATTAAGCCATGTAAAAGCTAGGTAAAAATATAAGACTAAGGAATGGAATAGTCACAGTGAAATGCATTTTCACACTAGGGAGACAATACGATGTTTACAAATGTGCGTCCGGTTTATTTTGTTTGTGAGTATTTTCTTGAGTTGCATTCATTTATCTATAGAAGTTTCCAGTTTATCTTTCTTTATGGCTGAGTAGTACTCCATTGTATAAAAATACCACATCTTTTTTATCCATTCCTCGGTTGATGGGCATTTGGGTTGTTTCCATGATCTAGCTATTACAAATTGTGTTGCTATAAACATGGGTGCACATATATTGCTGTGGTACAATTTTTTTAATTCTTCTGAGAAGAGACCCAGAAGGGTGGATCTGGCTTTTATAACCTATCTGAATATTTCTGCCTTTCAATGGGGGTATTTAGATCATTTACATTTAATGTGATCACCAATATGGTTGAGTTTAAATCTACTGTTATGGTTCAAATCCAAAGTGTCCCCAAAAAGGCTTATTATATTAAAGGCTTGGTTGCTATCTGATGGGATTTGGAGAAGTGATTGGATCATGAGGGCTCTAACTTCATCAAGTGGATCCACCCATTGATGAGTTCATTAGCTGCATGAACTCTTAGGAGGTAGGGCCTAGTTAGAGGAAATAGGCCACTGGGGGTGTTCCTTTGAAGGATATATCTTGTCCCCAACCCCTTTCTCTCTGATTTTTTTTCTTCCCTCCTTCTCTGTTTCCCAGGTGCTATAAGGTGAAAGCATTTCTACACCGCACCTTCTCCCTATGATGCCATACCTTACTTCAGGTCCACAGCAATGAAACCAACTTACCGTGAATTGGAACCTCTGAGACCATGAACCAAAATAAACCTTTCTTCCTTTATTTATTTATTTATTTATTTTTTTTTTTTTTTTTTTTTTTTGTGGGTACCGGGGGGACGACCTCAGGACCTCGCGCACCAACAGGCACCCGTGCCGCTGAGCGATATCACCGGCCCCTTTTTCGTATGTGGGTTCCGGGAGTCGAACTCGGGCCTTCGCGCTTGCAAGGCAGGCGCTTAAGCCGCTGAGCCGTCTCACCGGCCCCCTTTCTTCCTTTAAATTATTATTCTTGGATATCTTGCCATAACAATGCAAAGCTGACTAATATACTACTATCTTCCCATTTGTTTTCTACTTGCTCTGTTCATTGTCTCCTCTAAAATCATTTTCTACTTCATTCCATATAGACTTTTAAAAGAACCTTACTAAATTTCATAAAAAATATATTAGGATTTATATTGGAATTACATTTATTATGTAGATAATAAATGAACCACCAATTTGTAGTGTTTGACATCTTTATGCTATTAAGTCTTGTCTAGGAGCATGATACACAATCCTCATTGTTTAGGAATTTATTGTTGTTTACTAAAGTTTTATTTCCATAAAAGGATTACATTTTTGTTAGATTTATTTTTTCAGCATTGTATATATTTTTATTACTACTGCAAAGTGGTATTTTGGGGCCAGTGATATGGCTCAGCGGCATAAGGGCCTGCCTGGCAAGCACGAGGTCCTGAGTTCAACTCCTGGTACCCACATAAAGGAAAAAAAGGGCCGGTGATATCACTCAGCAGCACAAGCACCTGCTGGCAAGTGTGAGGTTCTGAGTTCGACTCTTGGTACCCACATTAAAAAAAAGTGGTATTTTGTAATGGTAATGTTAAGAAGTATACATTACTTTTGTATATTAATTTTTTAATTTAGAAAACGTTAAAATATCTTGTTAATTCTGATAACTTATCTGTAGAATATTTGGCTTTTCCATGTAGATGAGCCTATCTTCTACAAATAATGACAACTGTGTTTCTTCCTTTTTAGACTTACATTTTCTTTTTCTTATCTTATTCTATTGGCAAGGATCTAAAGTATAATACTCAGTAGAAGTGATGGATATCTTTGATTTATTTCTGATCTTAATGAGAATGCTTTCAATACTGTATCTTTAGGGGTAACATTTACTGTAATTTTTTTTGTGTGTGTGTGTACCGGGGGTCAACCTCAGGACCTCGTGTGCCAGCAGGCACCCGTGCCGCTGAGCGATATCACCGGCCCCTTTTTCGTATGTGGTTTCCGGGAGTCGAACTCAGGACCTTGCGCTTGCCAGGCAGGCACTTACACTGCTGAGCCATCTCACCAGCCCAAGAGTGTCAACTTTCAAGTTAAGAAGTTCTTACTCTAAAAAAGTTCCTACTCTAGTTTGCTAGAAGTTCATATTGCAAGTGATTCTTTTTGGAACTCTCTTCACCCCTACAGATGGTCACACAGTTTTTTCCCTTTTAATTTGTCTGTGAAATAAGTTACATTAAGTTGATTTTCTAATATTAAATAAACCTTGAACACCTGTCTGGCCAATAAAACTACTCTGAGATGTGCCTTTGTGCTTGAGCTTCTTCTGGCCCCATTCCTTCCACATGTACTCACATCATCTGCCTGTATATGAAAGGCCTTAAAACCATTAGCATTGCTAATGTATGAATCATATATAGAGATTACAATTGAAAGTTCTTACCTCAGATATCTTGGGATTGTCATAGATTTCTGAAATTTCACATGGTCTCTCACTTTCCTAAAAATTAAAAAAAAAACTGAGGGGTTGCAGCATTTGACCATAAGCACGATAAAAAGCAGTAGTTCTTAAACCTGAATGCACATTAGAATCACGAGAAAGTTTAAAAATAAAACATGCACACAAACAGATAATTACCCATACAAATGAAACAAACTCAAGAAACATCATTATGAGTTACTCGAAAATAATCCAGAGTTGACACTATGAAGAAGTTGGTGGGAGTAGACATAAAACAAGATTGACCATGAGGTGATAGTTGGATTCATTGAACTATTCCTTTCTTCTTAGTGTGTGTATAAAATTATAGTAATCCCATTTATCCAAAGTTTTTCTTCCCCCAGCTTTAGTTAACCAGTGGTCAACTGGGTTCTGAAAAATGTTAATAAAAATTCCAGAAATAAACAACTCATAAAAGTTTAAAATTGGCATTCTGATTCTGAATAGCATGATGGAATCTTGACCCATCTTGCCCAGGAAGTGAATAATCCCTTTGTTTAGTGTATCCATTCTCTATATGCTACCTGCCCTATGGCAGTTGAGAAGCCACAAACTACATTCACAAAACTTTTATTATATTGTTATAATTTTTCTATTGTTGTTAATATCTTATTGCCTGATTTACAAATTCAGTTTTATCGTGGGTATGTATACACTGCAAAAAAATTTATATATATATATATATATATATATTTCAGTGCTCCACATTATCAAGCATCCATTAGAAGGTATTGGAATGTAAATTTTGTGAATAACAGGGGACTACTTGTATCATTAATTAAAAAATTAACATCAGTGCCACAGCACTTTCATCCAGAAATTCCTACTAAATTGGTTTTGGTGGTTGATGTATTTATGGCTTCCTAGATAATTTTAAAATACACTAAAGACTGAGAAACTATTACTTATACAGCACCATCACTCATAATACTTCTTAATATGTTTAAAGTTTATAGCTTGCCAAAGCATCTTTACATGATATTATTGTTATGGTTTACATCCAAATGTCCCGCCAAAGCTTCATGTGCTCATAGGTGGGGCTTTTGGGAGATAGCTGGATCATGGGTGTATGATACAGGATTATGAGTGTGATAAATGGATTAGTTCACTGATTGGTTTAGCATAGCTCTGGGTGTGAATAATGGGAAGGCCCACCCTGGGTATGGGTGGCATCAACCAAGAGACTTATAGCCTGAATGGAATAAAAAGGAAAAGGAAGGTTCACTGCTTGCTGCTTCCTGCCTGCCATGCCATGGACTGTTTCTTCTGTGCTGTGCCCCTCTGCCATGGCCCTCTGCCTTGCAGCCAGCTGACTATGGACTAAAACTTATACAAACTGTAAGCTAAAATAAACCTTCTTTCCTTTAACTTGTGGATGTTGGGTATTTTGCTGCAGATTTTGGTACCAGAGAATTGGAGTCATTGCTGTAACACTACCTGGCCATGTGGTTCAGAAGCCTTTGGAACTGGCTTGAAGGAACAGTTTAGAAACCTTTGGAGATGCTAGCTGTAGAAGTAGCTCTAGAATGCAGAGCTTGGTGGGAGATTATGGTCAGAGCTCAAAAGACCAGAATGCTGGTGGAAATGTAGCCAGTAAAGATCAGGCTCAGGAGGTTTCAGTTGGGAACAAGGACTGTATGGACAGTTGGACTCCAGGCTATCTATGTTATACTCTGGCCAAAAATCTGTCTAAATTTTGCCCATGTCCAGAGACATTGTTCAAGACTGAGATTAAGGGCAGTGGACTAGTTAATCTGGAAGAAGAAATTTCAAGGCAGTCTAATGGTGAGGTGGTGGCATGGCTACTGTTGGGGTTTTTTAGTTAGTTCTGCCTCAAGAATCAAGAGCAAACAGTCCAGCAGAATGATTTTAAAAGTTTTGAGTTTGAACAGAAAGGAAGGTCCAGTAATATGGCAGACTGCAAAGATAGAGCAGAGGAGAGCTTGGTTGCTGAAATGATAGGCATTGAAAAACCAAGTACTATAACTTTGAACCAGACAACAGAAAAAATGGCCTGAGGGCATTACAAGAACCAGCATGACTCCAGCCTTTGCAGCCCCAAGATTACAAAGATGAAATACTTTGCTTTGAGAAGAGAGCCCAAAGGATCATGTTCCAGAATGGCAACAGCCTAGGGAGTTCATTCTTTGGGATTAAGTTTATAGTGCTCAGCCATATAGGCACTCAACAAGTGCCATTACAGCCAAGAGAAAAGGAAGTCTGGCTATTGCTACAGCCCACAGCAGACCTTGGCATCATCCACATGGTGCTGGTTTTAGGTGAATGCAGAATGTAAGAGTTGTAGGGTAAGGAACGCTTCCACCCATTCCAGAGGAAGGCCTGGGAGGCCAGGCAGTATGACCCTGAGAGAACAGTGTGTAAAGCTGTGACTGTGAACCCTAAGGTGCAGTGAAGACCCCAGAAGGTTGAAGAAATCAGGAACATGGATCTTCTGAGGAAAGTCACAAGGAGCGAACAAGGTGGTCCAAGAGAGAAGCCATGAGGGCTACAACCACTGGTAGTGCCATAGGGGCAGAGCCACCCAAGCTTTTTAGAGTTCACATCTTGCCATAGATTGCCCTGGTGCAGGACATGGAATTATGGGATTTAATATTTGTCCTACTGGATTTTGATCTTGCTTAGGTCCCATTCCTTTCTATCCCCCTATTTGTACCTTTTGGAATGGGAATGTTTATCTTGTGCCATTGTATGTAATTTTCTTTTCATTTTTGTAGGGGCTCACAGCTAAGACTTTACCTTAAATCTCAGAGGAAAATTTGAACTTGCACTTTTCAGCAGTGCTGAAACTGTTAGGACTTCGGCAACTCTTAGAAATGGACTAAATGCATTCTGTATAAAGGGATGCACAGGAGTCTTTTGGAAGTAAGGGATGGAATGCTATGGCTTATATCTAGATGTGCCCCCAAAGCCTCATAGGTGAGGCTTTTGGGAGGTGGCTGGATCATGGATGTGTGATACTGAATTATGGGTGTGTGATAACTGGATTAGCCCAGTGATTGGTTTAGCATAGCTCTGGATGTAGAGAATGAGAAGGCCCACGCTGGGAATAGGTAGCACCAACCAATAGGCTCACAGCCTGAATGGAATAAAAAGGAAAAGGAAGACCCACTGCTTGCTACTTCCTGCCTGCCATGCCATAGACTCTTTCTCCTCTGTCGTGCCACCCTGCCTTGGAGCCAGCAGACTACAGACTGAAACTCCCACGAACTGTGAGCTAAAATAAATCTTCTTTCCTTTAACTTGTGGGTGTTGGGAATTTTGTCCCAGCAATGAGAAAGTAACTAAGACAATTATTGTCCATTATTTCATGTCATTCTTACAATTCTATCTTTTTTTTTTTTTTTTTTGTGGGTACCGGGGGTCGACCTCAGGACTTCACGCACCAGCAGGCGCCTGTGCTACTGAGCGATATCACCGGCCCTTTTTTCATATGTGAGTTCCAGGAGTCGAACTCGGGCCCTTGCGCTTGCCAGGCAGGCACTTATTCCGCTGAGCCATCTCACCGGCCCCTGACTATATTTTTAAACAGGGAAGGTAGAACTTTTTTTTCCCCAGTAGGGCTGGTAATCAAACCTGGGGCCTTGTACACGGTATGTAAGTTCTCTACCACTGAGCTACAGCCTCAGCTTATGAGAGTAGTTTTTATGATACCTGTTTTTGTTTGCTTGTTTGTTTGTTTGTTTGTTTTCCTGAGACAAGATCTCACTATGTAGGTCGGTTGGCTTTTAACTCACAGCAATCCTCCTGTGTGAGCCTCCCACATGCTGGGATTACAGGTAAGTGCCACCATTCCTGGCTGCTACCTGTGTTTTAATTGAATTGAAAAAGCATACTAAATGTTAAGTTACATGTCCAGAATCATGTAAATCATAAAGTGATAGAGCCAGGATTAGAACCTAGGTTTTCTGTCTCCCTATTAATGCTCACCAGTGTGAAAGCCACCATGAATATTTATAAGTAGAAAGTGAAATTAGAACCCAGATTCTACTTAACACAGTTCAGTCACAACCATAGAACTTTGTTGGATATTGGTCTGCATTGTTCTTGAATTCTGAGCATGGTCCCCAGAGCAATCTAGCATTGGATGGACATTCTCTTGTAAATTGTGCATGTTCAGACCACATAGGGAAAAGATGTGGTCTGGAAGTATCCCTACCACACACACACAGTACTTCTTTGTCTTTTATCTTTTCTAACATCACCTCTGTGCTCTTTGTGAACCTTGTGCTCTTGCCCCCCCAACTTAGAAAATACACCCGCTGCACAGATAGTTTTGCCATAGCAACAAACATTCCACTCCACTGCTATTGCCATCCCACAATGCCATTCCTGCTGCCAAGGATGTCCTCACATGACCTGAGAGTTGTATGCAAATCAGCTCTTTCTGGAGCAGAACAGGATTGAGTCTAAAAAGTAACCTCTACCACCTTGTCCTCAGGAAATAACACAGACCCTCAATTCTGACACTTCTAGCCCAAAAGCCAGTTCACTGAAATACTGATTCCTACTATACATCCAGACCCAAAAGAGCTGGTCATCACCTCAGCAGACTCACTGCTTCTTCTTCTTCGGTGAACCAAAGTAAAAAGTAAGGCCACCAGCAGAGCTGTGGCCACCAATGATGGGATGCCTGCCGCTAATCCAACAGAGGGCCCGCAGTCCTGGCACAGAGAGAAAAACGCAGAGTTAAGGGAAGTTCAGATTCTTCAATAATTGTGAAAAATTTCAATAGATTAAAAATAGAACAAAAATCTGCATAGACTATACATGTCATATACCAAATCAAAAGCAATGAAATAGTGTGAAAAAAACATTTTTAACATATGTGACAAATGACTTGCTGTCCTAGGATGTAATTTACATAGTAATTTTTTGTGTGTTTATTTTTGTTTTTTGTAATACTGGAGATAGAACCCAGGGCCTTTACACTAAGCTACATTCCTGGCCATTTATTTAGATACAGGGTCTTGCTATAATGCTTAGTTATCCAGGCTGGGCTCAAACTTGCAATCTTCCTGCCTCAGTTTCAGAGAGCAGGGATTACAGGTGTACTCCCAGCTGTTTAAATCAATTGGAAAGAGTGGTAATCTAGTAGAAAAATGGACAACTGATCTGAAGAAGCATTCCTAGGAACAGAAACACAAATGTCTCCTCAACACAGGAAAAGCTGAGGTATAAATCAGCACAACAATTAGATGCCATGTTTATCTACCAGTCCAGAAAAAAGTAAAAGCTTTTATTATATCCCACACATTTTTGGTATGATTTTTAAAAGTTATTTACACTAAATGTATTAACCAATTTTCACGTGCCCACTTTGCTTTGATTTGGGTAGAAATAATCATGCTTGTAGCCACATAAATTTTCAGATTTGCAGATTTTCTAGAAATACTGATGACAATCTGCAGAATCCCTATAGATATGCAACACTTGTCCAATGCTGGGTTCTCCTTCCTTTTGGGGGGATATGATTTTATGGAAAAATAATAAAACTCTATAAGCCATATATGTATATATATATACAGGTGGATGACTTTTTACATGAATGCATCCAGAAAACCAACACTCAGATCAACAAACCGAACGCGCCTGACCCTCAGAAGCTCCCTTCATCTGTGTGATTACTGTCTTGAAATCTCACTCTGTAGATAAGTTTTGTCTGTTCTTCATTATCACAGATACAAATACAAGGTTTATATTCTTTTGTGCCTGGCTTGTTTTACTCAGTCCTTTGTGAAATCCATCTGTGATTTCTGTGTTTCCCTTTGGTTTTGAGCTTAGGTGGTCATAAGAATAATTGTTGAGCCAGGTTCTGGGTTCTGGGATTCACATGTTAAATTTTAATCCTCAAAACAAATGTATGAGATGGGTAGGCCATTATTTTTCCCCATTTTATAAATGATGGAGCCAAGGGTTGGTAAGTTAAATGATACTTACTGCTTCTTTCCCACCTGTAACAACTGGAGAGGAAGTCTGTGTGAAAAAACACAGAATATGCATATATATACATATAACACATTACACAAGACAGTCTATCAAAGGTCAAGATATAAGGCCTAAAGTTTACTCCTTGGGTTAACTATTAACAACAACTACCAAACAGAAATGTGTTTGGTTGCTTCCCAGGTAAGAACTGAAATGAAATTTGGCCACAAGTAAAAAGAATTCAAAAATGTGGGTCTTTATTATTCACCTTGTGGATTTGCCATAACATATTTTACGTCTCTCCTGTCCCTACTCTCCGTACCCCTCCCAGAACACTATTAGGAAAACAATTACAAACATCCGAATAAGGCTGTTTAAGAAAGCCTTATTTGTTTTCAAATATATAATGAAGCAAATGGCAGCGGTTGTAAATTAGCGGTGCTCCTGGGGATAAGACTACATTGAATGGATACATTATGTGTTTCTGGTTCACATCACTCAAGGAAAGGCACTGGAGTCCATCCATTTCTGGGATATTTAAGGTAAACCTTGTCTCAATAACTCCAAGGGAACAGAGCTTTGCATGAGCAACTGAATGTGTAAACCATGCTCTGTCCTGGCACATAGGATTACGAGCACAGATCCTGGTAATGGGGATGTAGCTCAGTAGCAAAGCACTTTTAGAGTGTATATTGTCCTGGGTTTTATCCCTAGCAGTAGGAAAGAAAAAAACACAGATATTGGCCTTGCATTGTCTGCAATTATATGGTCATTTTTCTACTCAGAAGCTAAGGAGCCTCATTTCTTCACCTACACAGGGACAGTAGTAGCTACCCTCTAAGGTTGTTGTAGGGGTCAAATGGGTGCCAGAAGTATGGGTTTTTGTTATCCCTTGAAACTTTGCAAAGCTCTGGTCAGACATAGTTATTTATTTATGTATTTATGTATTTATGTATTTATTTATTTTTGTTTTGGTACCAAGAATTGAACTCAGGACCTCGGGCTTGCCAGGCAGGCGCTGTGCTGCTGAGCTATATCCCTGGCCCGAACGTATTCATTTAATCCTCTCAGCAACCTCAAGTCCTGGGGCCTTTTCATAATTATTATCTCTATTTACCAATACAAAAATTAACAACAAAACAAAACAGACCTCAGGGAAGTTATGGCACTTGTTCAAGATTCCACAGATAACCATAAATCTAACCTGAGCTTGCGTGTTTGGATACTATGCCCAAAGAGAGGGATTTGACAACCAGGTGTTATAGCTTATGTCTAGATGTCCCCACAAGGCTTCATGCAGTCATAGGTGGGGCTTTTTCACAGGTGGGTGGATCTAGAGTGTGTGACACTGGGATTAAGGGTGTGTGATTACTAAATCAGTCCACTGATTGGTTTGGCACAGCCCTAATCCTGGTAGCCTAGATATAATATAAAAGGGGCAGAAAGACGCCGTCAAGGTCCCTCCCTTGTTGCTTTTGCTACCTTCTGGCCACCATGAACTGTTCTGAGAAACCATCCTGCCTCGGAGCCAGCTGAGTATAGCTTCTCCTCTTTAACTTTGGGTGTCCGGTATTTTATCCCAGCAATGAGAAAAGTAACTAAGACACCGGGCACTGACACTTGGTGGTTAAATGGTTACACTTTCACCTAAACATAATTTCCTCACCCCTACCCCCATATTAGTTTAACATCCATCTTATGTGTTTTATTTCTAAGGGTGGCGGAAAGAGTCAACCATCATTTAAGGTAAAATATTCTATTTTCAATCACAGAAATTTACTTGGGCTAGCTTTGGCAAAAAACAAAACAAACAAACAAACAAACAAACAAAACTAAATGGGGTGGAGGATCACTCATAGGATGCAAAGGCACCTTGCAGAGCTCAAGAACAATTGGGAAGCTGGTTCCCCAGGCAGGACCAGAGGTAGGAATAGGGAACTGGTCAGGATGAAGCCACCCTCTCTCTCCATCTCTCCTAAGACCATGGCTTTCTGTCTGTGCCCTTCTTTGCATGTTGATTTTCTCTCCATGTATATAGTTTCATAACTTTTTCTGCTTTCATGAGTCCTTACTAATTATACCGGGTAATGCTTATAGAGCACCTAATATGTACCAGGCTATTTAAACATTTCCCATATTGACTCATTTACTCTTCCAGTGAAGGAAGAGGAAGTTAAAAGAATTAAAATGTGTTATGTACATGTACCAACTCCAGCTCCCCATGATGAATGTAATCACTATGTACTGCAAACACACACTAATAAAAAATTGTTCAAGTTTTTAAAAAACAGCCAGTGAAGCAGGACTATGATTCCCATTTTACAGATGAGAAAAGTGAGGCACAGAGATGTGAAGTAACTTGTGTGAGGTCAAACAGCTCTAGGTGGGAGACTTGAGTGGTCTTGCTCTAGAATCCATGCTCTCACCCACTGTGCTGCCCTGCCTCCAAGGTCAAAAGCAGCAGCCCACCTCAGTTTTTCACACTTGGAGTTTATTATGGCCCAGCAGGGAGTGACTTGTCTACATAGGTAGCCCTATTGCAAACTCCCTACAGAGGCTCTACTGCCAGGTTTCCGCCTCTCCCACTTCCCAGTCTATTCTGCTGCACTGCCAGGTAGAATGACCACTTTTGGTGGTTTTCCAGAGAGGCTGCCCAGGATGCAGGATGGTCTGTACTAAAACAGATGGTCTTAGGCAAACTAAGGTGGTTGGTCCTACACAGATTCAAAGTGGGGAAGGGACAATTCTCAGAGAAATGAGCTGTTAACCAAGATAAAATTTCAAAAGGTGGCAGCTGGAACCATAAGGGCCTCCCTCCCACCCCACTCACCCCTGCTGCCCCAAACAAAGGCTTCTCTCTGTTATCTTGATGTGATGGGCCTATCCAGCGTATGACAAAGCCTGTGTTTCAATAGATCTGCAGGGTCCCAGCAGCCAGGGGGTAAGTTCCAGCAGCAAGTAAAGGAAAACCTTTGACAACTAAGGAGAGGGATGGGGAATATGTCTGCAACAACAGGGAGAGGCTGAAGCAGGGAGGCAGGGCACGTTGGGAGGGTTCAGAAGCCAGGGGAGGGGCCGGTGAGATGGCTCAGCGGCATAAGCACCTGCCTGGCAAGTGTGAGGTCCTGAGTTTGACTCCCAGAACCCACATACGAAAAAAGGGCCGGTGATATCGCTCAGCACATGGGAACCTGCTGGCATGGGAGGTCCTGAGGTCGACCCCCGGTACCCACAAAAAAAAAAAAAAAAAAAAAGAAGCCAGGAGAGGGGCAGTAGGCAGGGGACCACTCCCGAGAGGGTGGAGCCATACTATCTGGGACACAAATATTCAGGACAGACAGTGGTGGGCACCAGAATTTCAGCAGTAAGTTATAAGGATCTAACTTCCTGCCACTCTCTGGACCTACGCCCTCATGTAAAGTAAAAATGAGAACTAGGTCATTTTTAGAGAGAACAAGGTCTTTTTTTTTTTTTTTTTTTTGGTACCGGAAATCGAACTCAGGACTTTGCACTTGCCAGGAAGGTGCTGTGCTGCTGAGCTATATCCCTGGCCACTCGGTCCTCTTTGAATAACCACATAACTTACCAGAAAAATTTGGCATGGTCAAATAACTACAAATCTGGGCCAAGAAAATGCTTCCCTCAGTGATGGCATACTACTGATCAGAAAACAACCTTGGATGTGAGTGTTAACTCTATACACCATGAGAATGGAAGTTCAGCTGTGGGTTGACGCTGTATGCCCTCAACAACAAAATTCTGTTTTGATTTGGAAATAAATATCATAATGAAGAGCCTTAAAATGTCCATTCATGCTGACCCAATCATTCGCCTGCCAGAATACATACTAAGGAAATAATCTTAAATGTAGACAAGGTTTATCTATAGTGATATTTATCACAAAATTATTCCTAATTGTAATTAATCAGTTAAAGAAATAATTCATTTGAATAAATAGCATATGGCTATCTTTAGTTATGGTTATAAAGACTGATGGCAAATATTTAAGATATAAAATTACGTGTAAAATAACACGATAATACAAAGACAACAAAAGTCAAAAGTTACATAAAGTCAAATAGGATGAAAGGAGTTACACTAATGTTTTCTGCTAGTGAGAATTCAGGGCTTTTTGTGTTTTTCTATTTTTTTCAAAATGTGCATTTATAATTTTTATAACTGAAAGATTGCTCTCAGCACTCCTCAACTATTCATCATTGCTTTTGTCAGACATCACTGTATAATGGGTAAAAATACAATGAATGTTTAAATTAAAAAAATGTTATTTCAATAAAAGATGCATTGCCATTAATCCCTCTCAAAATACTGCCCCTTGCTTCAAACACATTTACCCCCATAATTCTTGGCAATGTGTCTTATACTGTAATAAGATTTTTTTAAAGTTAAACACTCACCATAGTTTTTCATCACCTCTTGTGTATCAGGTGTGTGGGACAAAGTTCTGGAATTCCCACGTAAATTCTGCCTGGACTTTTGCTGCCCTGCCAAAACAGGTTCTGCTATACTCACCGTGTTAGCTGGCAGTGTGAAGTTTAATGAGAAACCCTGCAAGAGAGAAGGAAGCATTAAAACTCCCAGGAATGGTTAGTGTACGTCCTGACCCCTCCCCTAAACTCACCACCCTGGAGAATTCCACACAAATGTACTGATCCCATACATAGGCTCTGCCAGCCCCAGCCTCTGCTCCCAGTCTTGGCTCCAGAAGAAGGAGAAGGAGAGAAGCCCGAGGTCATCACAAGCTTCTTCATCAGCAGCAAGTCAGTAGTGTGCCTTCTCCTCCAGGTCTCAATGGGGGGTGGATTAGGGGATCAGCCAGTGAGGCTCTGGACTAAGAGGCCCTAATCCACAAGGGCAGTAGAGGAACATTACCGAAAACTAGCAAGATACTGGAAAAAAACACCCCAGCCGAGAACTGGGTGAATTTATTTATGCGATATTTGTAGAAAGTAAGCCCCACAAGAGGCATGGTCTAACACCTGAACCTTAATATCTTCTCAGGAAATTTAACCTGGAAAAGACCAGACTTCTGTTTGTTCCACAGTCCAGAGCTACGGAGCTGAATTGGTCAGAATGGCAGGGGAGAAGTAACCAGTCTCTACTCTCCGCTCACTTAGCACCCCATCTCCCTCTCACCTTCGTGTGGACTCAGTATTTGAAGAGTGTAGACTCAAATAGGCTGCCCAGGTGCCCACTTATCTGGGCCAGGCCAACCCAGACCAGTGGTGGCTCTTTTTTGCTCCCTGTCCCCCATCCCATCTCCCCAGTTTGGGATCACTGATGCTTCTTTCCAGGTTTCTCTTTACCAAGTTCCTTCCCTGCCTGATGAGAACAATGGGTAGAACAAAGGCTCTGATGCAGCTGGTGGCACTTTCTGTCCTGGTTCCCCTGGGTTGAAGTGATCATATTTCCACTTCCTAGACTCTCAGCTCTTTGGATTACTGACTCCCTAGCTGGACCCTGCTTCAGCCCCAACTTGCCTGATCAGCCAGCCCCAGCCTACATGTCAGCAGGCTCAAGACAACCATAAACACTCCATGGTTTAATCTTCTCCAAGGCTGAATTCTGTCTTGCTGGGAACACAGGTTTGCTAAATTTTAACACTGAATGTTATCCAGCAATAGGAATATTTTGAATGACTAAAGAATCCTAAAGAAGCACATTTCAGATCTGATGTGTCTCAAAAGTCATTTTACACCTCAAAGCCTCATTTGACAGGAGAAAACTGAGACTCAGGGACTTAACAGAAATTACTTCAGGGACAACTGAGAATAGTTAGAGCTTCACTCTGGAAACAAGCCAAATGAACTTGGCTTACGTGATCCAGATCCAACCTGAAAGATGGGTATAGAGCAGTAGTCCCGATATGCACAAAACTAATGAAACCCTTATTCCAGCTAACTTACTGGTGAGTTGAAATTCATTTGGGTTGATGAATGAAAAAATTTTCTATGAACCAAGAATGTTTTAAGTACCATGATGTATAATTCTCCCAAAGATTATGTCCTTCATTTAAGATGGCCCTACTCAGCCTTATACTTCAGTGGTAATTTTGCCCACTTCTCTGTCTCTTAGCCACAGAGCACCTTCACTCTATGAAGATCCCTCAAGCGTGGAAATGAGTCACGTAAGTCCACACAGCTAGTCAGCTGTCACTAGAACCGGGGTCTTCTGGTGACGGCCTCTTTCCACCACTCCACAAGGCTTCCAAACAACTCCTGCAGTTTCTGCAGATGAATTAGAGGCATGGTACACCTCTCCTCCAGAACAATGTTAGAGCAAGAGGAACACTAGGGTCTCTTAGTTCAGGGTCCTCTTGCTTCCCTTCATGCTGACACCAATCGAGCCAACAGGTGCAGCAATGACCCTTGGTGGTTGAAGCACTGAAGGCAGCTGCCCAGAGCTTATCTCATCAACAAGTGCTGGACAGTGATGTCAGCAGACTCAACACAAAGCTTTCTTTGGGTGGACAGCAGAGAGGAGAAGCAGCAACAAGTGGCCCATTTCATGCATTGTTTATCAATATTTGAATGACGAAGATTTTGGCCAATTTCAGAAAGACATTCCTGTTTTGTAGAAACACAGTGCAGTGCTTTCATGGAAAGAAAAACATGATACAGTGCCCTTTAGAGACATGGCTTGGTGGAGTAAGGCAACCCTGGGCATGGAGCCACCTGATCTGGGCTGAGTCCCAGCCTCTACCATGTAAGTGTAGATAAATCACTTAGATTCTTGGGTCTCCCTTTTCCTCACAGCAAATCTATTCTCTCAGGCTGAGTGTTCCAAAATGGGACACTATGAACTTGACTTGCCTGCTCCGCCCGGTTAACCTAAGGGACATGGTGTCTGTGGCAGCTTCCAGACCTGTCAAACACTGTGGTGTGTGCAGGATCACATGGTGTCCTGTTCTTTGAGGACTGATCAGCACAGAGCTAGGATGGGGAAGCCACTTGGAAAGTTTTGGTGTAAGGAATTATAAGCATGAACTAGCAATATTCAAAGTACCAGAATTTGATGCAGTGCACTCCTTGCTTGTTGCTAGTCTGACTACTGTGTAACACCTACAGGATGAGTCTAAATGCTCCTGGGGAATCGCAGTGGCTAAGTGTCTCTAATTATGAGTTTGCTGTTTGTGAGGAGAAGGAGGGAGAGACAGGACAATAAATTGCTGTTATTGATGGTGTGCAGGTATCAGACACTGTTCTCATAACTTCCCTATGAAGGGAAAATTATTATTCCTACGTCATAGGAGTAGAGCAAGATAGGTTTCTGTAGGTCACCAGCTTGTAAGTGGTAGAGATCAGGTTAGAACACAGACCTTCCTAATTCCAAAGCCTGATCAGCTCCTTTGAATAATCCTCCCTTGTTTCTAAGTTCCACATAAAAGTGAGATCATACTGTATTTTTCTTTCTGTATCTGGCTTATTTCCCTGAGAATAATGTCCTCCAGGTCCATCCTGGCTGTGGAGTATCAGTCTCTCTGGCCGTTCATCCACTGAGAGAAAACTAGGCTGTTTCCATATTCCTTTAATAAAGCAACAATAGAAGCCTCTTCTGTTTTCCTTCCTAAATTAGCAAACATCATTTGATTAAGTCTCAACCAAATATGTATCATAAATCAATAAGAAAGGTGGGGAGTTTCTGATGCAGTATGTGAACATCCACGTTGCTGATTATATAGCAGAAGGCAGACTGAACAAATAAGAAAGATAAAATTATTGCTCAGACCCATGGCTTCAACCAGGAAGTGAATGCAGCTGAAACATCTACTCTGTACCTTTGTACAGACAGGGTTAAAAATAAAATCCTGGGCCGGTGAGACGGCTCAGCGGCTTAAGCGCCTGCCTGGCAAGCGCCTGCCTGGCAAGCGCGAAGGCCCGAGTTCGACTCCCGGATCCCACATACGAATAAAGGGCCGGTGATATCGCTCAGCAGCACGGGTGCCTGCTGGCGTGCGAGGTCCTGAGGTTGACCCCCGGTACCCACAAAAAAAAAAGATTTAAAGGCCTAGGAATTGGTTTTTATAGAGACAAAGGAAGGTTAGTACAAAAAAAGACTAGCTCTCACTCACCATTGCCACCAGCCTCCCAAGAACCTTGTCCAGTCACTGCTTCTGCAAGCTCCTTTCTTACTGATGATGTTTTGCTTGTGTCTCCCATTCGTAGGAACATCCAGCTGGGAGAGCTGGAGAGGCAGGGCAAGAGGTGGCTCCCAGAGAGCCCTGGCCAAGCCATTTATGGTCAGGGGAGTAGCCAAGCCCTCAGCCCATCCCTTGGGAAATATAGGCTCCTCTTCCTTGGCCGCTGTATACAGCTTAGGTCCTCCATCCTCTTTGCCTTTGTTTTCTGTCCTTTTCACTTTTCAGGCAGCATCTTCAATCTCAGCAAAGAAGCCACAGCTGTCCTAAGGGCTTGGCATCCTTTGTGCCTGGAAGCTCTTTAGAAAATGGGTCACAAGGGCTGAGGCTGGCCACTCCATGCCCAGCCTATGGGCATCAGCATTAACCACATAACTGGCCATGATGGTGTCAACATGCTGCCAGCATCAGTGCGGAGGATGCCCACAGGATGGATGATGGAGCCCGCCCTGTTGGAGGCAGGGCTATAGCTGACACAGTGAACAACACACTCAGTAGTCAGTGAGAGGCCTGGTGGCATTTGTCCCTCCTGCTTTCTATCCTCACATTTCAAGTGGGAGCTTCACAGAACTGAGGAAGCTATCAACACAGGCCGCCATATATAGCTTATTATTTCTGTCATGAGTTTGTCTCCTTAAGACAGTAAGGGAGTTGCTAACAAAACAACAGGATTATAGCCACTAATTTGGTCATTTAAATGGAAAACAACATGACAGGAGCAAGGAGAGAGTGACTGAAGTGACCAGGGAGGTCATTCCTTTAGATGACTCCAGGAGATGACATTTAAGCTGCCCATGAAGGATGAAAAGAGGGTGGATGTGTGAAGGGCAGAGGGAAGAGGGCCCCAGGCAAGAAGGCACAGTGGATGCAAAGCCTTGCAAGTTCCTGGTGGGATGGAGGCTGGTGCTTCTGGGCCAATTGACAAAAAAGCGAGGCAGGGACCCTGGGACAGGTTAAGGACAGAGTGAGTCTGAGGCCTGATGGTGTGGGCGTGGCTGGCACAGTGAGATTTGCACTCTTAGAGCAAGGAGAAATCTTTCAGGGGCTTTAAGTGAGGGAAGGGAACAATCTCATTAATGTTGCCAAAGTGCACCCGGCTTTTCTGTGGCGTGTGGATTGCAGGGGTCAAGAGCAAAGGCAGTAGACTGGTTTGCATGGGGTTGTGACCTATTCTGGAAGTTAAGGCAGCAAGACTTGGTGATGGAAAAATATATGGGGTAGGGAAAAGGAGACAAGGTGAGGAGAACAGAATAAAGATAGTTCCTGGGCTTGGTGCCTGACCAACAGGGACGGAGATGACCTTTGTTTAGGGAGGTGACATTGGGGAAAATAGATTTGGGTATGGGGACCCAGAGCTCTGTGTTTGCTGCCTTAAACCTGAATAGATTGTGAACTATCCAAGTGAATGTGCCACGTGGTGATTGGATAGAGGTGATCTGGGGCTGAGGATGGTCTTAAAGCCACAAGTTTCCATGGACAGGTGGGAAGAGCAGAGGGCCAGTACAGGGACCAGGGACTCATGGACATCAAAGGCCTAGTAGAGGAGGTAGAGCCAGCAAGGAAGGCTGAGACAGGAAAATCAGAAAAGTGTGGAGTCACGAAGAAGAAGTATTTCCAGAGAGGGCATTTAAATGGATTCGTTGCTATTGAGAGATAGCCTAGGAAAAGGTCAGAGTAGCCATCTGATTGCCAGATGGGAGCTGCTGGTGATCCCAACAAGAACACTAGTTGCAGTGTGGAGGGGTCCAGATTGCCTTTAGTCAGGCACACTTGAATCAACTGGGGATTCTAAAGACGTATGCCTTGGGCCGGTGAGATAGCTCAGCGGCATAAGCGCCTGCCTGGCAAGCGTGAGGTCCTGAGTTCGACCTCCGGTACCCACAAAAAATAAACAAATAAATAAAGACGTATGCCTGAATTCCCACCAGACCGACTGAAATGATCAGAGTGGGTCGGGGGCATCTCCAAGTGAAGCTAATGAACAGCCACTGTCCGAATTAGTCACCTAATTATGACAGGCATTTGGGAACTGGAATCCCCGACTCTGACTGCCTCGGGGGGCTTCCAGTTCCCAAGACCATCGGGACTGTCCAAAGTGAATCTGCTAGTTCCTGGAAGTCACAGATAACACAGTGAGACATTACTGAAAGCCATACTTGCCCTACTGGCAGCTTCATAGTCTTAGCTTTAGTCTCTTAATGTATAAAGTGGGTATGTTACAGTTTTCAATGGCTGAACTATTTAAACCAGCACAACTGGTACAAACTATGCTTCTAACTTTGCTCAACAGACATAGAATCATGCTGTTCATGGTCTAGCACCTTCCGGCTAGGCTCTGGATGTGCAAGGCCAGTGAGATCCTTTTTAGCTCTGCTTTCTATGCATACACTGATCCCCAAGTCTTCCTTCAGTGGACACCTGATCTTTCTGAACCATTTGCTAGCACTTTCAGTAAAGTATGATGGTGCGCCAGCGTAAGTGTCTGCATCAGGTATGGTCCTCAGGTCACAAACATCAAAACCAGACTCTGATTAATATAAGAAAAAGAGAAATTCATTGGCTAAGTGTAGTGGAGCTCACAGAGTGAAGAGTGGGCCCTGGAATCAGGCCAAGAGAAGACAGAGCAAGGTTGCTCCTGAGGCTTCGGCAGCAGGGACTCCTGGACAGTCCCCTTAGAGTGTCTCTCCCAGGGAAGAGAACTCAAAAATGTCTGCCTCCCCAACACACACCACCCCTTTCAAAACTTGTATCCCATGTAAAGAATCTAATTGGCCTGACTCGTATCATGTGCCCATGGAGGATATGTCACCTGGCTGATGGTCCTCCCAGTGCAGGTCCCTCAGATCCTGAAAGGTTGTTCTACAGAAGGAAGCTGGAGGTGTTACCCAAAGAAAAGGGAATGGTTGAGGTGAGTGAGCTCCCTATGCCGGATGTACAAGTGCTCCTCAACTTACGAGGGGGTTATGCCCATTAAACCCATGGTAAATTGACAACACTGTAAATTGAAAATACATTGAATACACCCAACCTACAGACCATCCCAGTTAAGCTACAAAATACGTATAGAGTACAGCTTGTTTCCCCTGGTGATCATGTGGTTGCCTGGGAGCTACAGCTTGCTGTTGCTGCCCAGCCTCATGAGGGACCACTTATCACATATTGCTAGCCTGGAAAAAAATCAAAATTCAAAGTACATTTTCTGCTAAATGTGTATCACTTCTGCACCCTGTAAAAAATCATTAGGTTAAATTAAACCACTATAAATTAGAAACCATCTGTGTTAGGCCTGAGGATCATCTTTTTAGAATTGTAGAAGGAAGGTCGTTAGTGGGTGAGGAGTTTGGAACACCAACTCTGAAATTCTTTATATCTTGCCACCATTTAAATTTGTACAAGCCCATTCACACTGAAGATTTCCCAGGCAACAACTTGATCGGTTTGAAAAGCTGGTCCATTTGCAATGACGAGTGGCTGTGTTGGTCTGCGTGGCTGCTACGCATAGACTGGGTGCCCTGTGAATAAATGAATGCCTTATAAACGCACTTCTGAAGGCTGGGAGCCAAGATCGAGCTCACAACAGACTTGGTGTCTAGCTAGGGGCTGCTTCCTGGTTCATAGCCATTTGTCCTCACATGGTGGAAGGGACAAGGGAGGTCTCTGGAATCTCTCTTTTTTTTTTTTTTGTGGGTACCGGGGGTCGACCTCAGGACCTTGCGCACCAGCAGGCGCCCGTGCCGCTGAGCGATATCACCGGCCCTCTTATCGTATGTGGGTTCCAGGAGTCGAACTCCGGCCCTCGCGCTTGCCAGGCAGACGCTTACGCCGCTGAGCCATCTCACCGGCCCCTGGAATCTCTTATATGAGGGTACTAATCCCTCATGACCTATTCCCCCCCAAAGGCCTACCTCCTAGCACCATCACATTGGGGACTAGGATTTCAGCATATGAATTTGAGGGACATAAACTACCCACTGCAGTGGCCTTATTCTAATTTTTATAAATATTTATCTAATATGACATAAATAAAGTAGTAAAGAAGTAAAATGACAGACAGAAGGATCTTGATCACTTCCCTACCTGTGAATGTCAGGTGTGAGAGTCATTAATGCTGTCTACCAAATATTTCTAGTTCACTTTGTTTTTACATGAAGTGAACAGCAACTATATAACTTGTGTTGGCTAGAAAAATATGAGTACAAGTAATATGACACTTCCAGCAATCTTTTATTTTTTTCCTCTGATCCTGAGAATTGAATTCAAGGACTTCACACTGAGCTACATTCCCCAGCCGCCACCACTCCCCCCACCCCTACCACATTTTTGGAGATGGGTCTCATTAAGTTGTTATGTTGCCCAGGTTGGGCTTAAACAATCCTCCTGCCTCAGCCTCCCAGAGTGCTGGGATTACAGGTATACACCACCACATCCGACTACTTCCAGCAAGCTTAAGAACCAATGTGTGATTTGTCACCATCCTTCCCTGTGCCATGCTCCAGATGGTGCTGCTCTATCAGTCTGGTCCTGACAGAGGATGACATGGTAAAGAGCTTCCAGACAATCAGAAATGATCGTGCGGCATGGACAAGATATAAAGCTTTCATATGTGAAGCCCACGAGATTCAGGGTTGTTTGTCGTTGCAGCACAGGCTACCTTACATTGCTTGGTACACCAGCATCCACCTATCTATATACCTGTATATATGGTGACTGAAAAAAGAGTAGAAAATTCATAAAACCTATATGCAGCCCAAATCAGAGCAGGATTTACGAGTTTTGCATTGAGACCAATCTGAGCGTAAAAACATGGTCCTATATTCCTCTTCCCTGGTATAAGCCACAAAACTCCAAACATACCCCAAAGCTTCTTCATCCAATCAGCCTAAAAAGGTGGCCTTTGTTAGATGGAGTCTTGTCCTTGTGTTAGAAAGGACGCTGTATCACTCAGAAAACAAGTGATAAACCCGATTTACTACTTTCCAGAAGAGTTTATCAAATGGAGTATTTATAAAGATCTGCCTTGGGAAAGTGCAGTACCCCATGTTTAGACCCGGAGGGTGTCACTGCCACCCCTCTGCCTGAAGGGGCCAGTGGGAGGAGGGGCTGCCAGAACCCAGAGAGGGAAGAGCGCCTTCTAAGGAGCCATGATCTCCGATCTGAGTCAGCTGTGGTCCTCAGGCACAGAGCCAGGTAGACAAGGATAGATCTGGAAGGACATCTGGAGCTACTGCAACAGCTCTTCACATTGCTTCCTCCTCACAATGCTCAGGCTTCATATTTGCAGCTTGTTTTAACCCAAGAAATGGGGCGACTGTGAAAGCCATCTTCAGCTTTGATTAAGTTGGCCTTTGAGAGTCCAGCAAGGAACTGTTCTGCAGCCAGGCATCTGGGTTCTCACCAGAGAGTAGAAGGCCATAGAGAAGGTCCCCCTTTAATATTCTGCCAAGTTCTTGTGCTTTCGGAGAAAACTATCACCAAGAGGACCCATTTTGTCTGAACTAGTAATGCAAACCCAAGACACATCAATAAATCCACATTCTTTAATGAAACCATCCTTTCTACTCAGACAGGTGTTAGCTCCTCTCCATGTTCTCTTTGAAACTGGGATTCCATGCAATGTAAAACTATACAAAATAAAAAATACCCATATATTTATAGATAATACTTCAAAAAATTTTAAAGAAAACTTTTAGGTATGTCGGATTATTGTGGAAGTTCAGTCTACAAAAGAAACTTTAAAAACACCTGAAGAAGCCAAAGAAATATTTGTTCCCAAACCGAATACTAACAATAACAAGGATTATCTGAGAGTTATGAAATGTACCAGATAGATGGTAAATTCCCATGTGAATTTGCTAGTTAACTATGTTTAACAAATTATTTAAACGGGCTTAGCAATTTCTGAATGTCTGGCACTTTGGAGGGAAAAACGAAAGAGAAATAGAAGGAAACTTTAGAGGGAAATAGTGAATCAATGTATAGCCTCACATCCTCTGTTTAGAGAAATTCTATGGACTAATGTCAATTCCAGACCCTAGCCCTGTCCTGGGATGTAGGTTCTAGCTTCTGCTAGGTCAGAATACATCAGAATGAGACCAGGCTGGACACCCAGACCCCAAATACTTCATCATGACATTTATTCCAAGATAATTTCCTAGTCTGGAAGATCTGTGACATCCCCAAGGCCTGACACTCTGTTAAAGGACAAAGCAAGCTGGAGGACTGTCCTCTAGCTCCTTCATCTACCTCCAGGGATGTTTGCAGACAGGTCACTGAGCCACTGGAAGAGCCAAGGCAGGGGTCTGGTCTCTCTGCTGAGTGGACTTTCTCTTGTGAAGCCAGCCTGTGGCTCTTTGCAGGACCTGTGGCATGCACACAGCCCTATATATTCTGGCTTCCAAAGGAGCAGCCTGGCCAGCCCTAGATGAATCAGAGCTTGTCTTCTAGGAATACATCACTCACAGGACTAAATAAATGTTTTCATAAGGATCCCATTGTTGCAAATGGCTATGTGGAGACAACTGTGGAAGCTGTGTGCTCTTGAAAATGATCATACTAAAGAGAAAAAAGAAAAAGTGTGCCACGAGGTTGATAAATGCTGAAACCAACTCTGTTTCTCCCTCCCTCCCATTTCTCCATGGAATTTCCTAATCTTACTTAGACTTTTAAAGGTTAAATATACAGAATTTTCATCTCTTGGAGAGAAACTTTAATAGCCACCTTATGTACCCTGATTTCTGTTTCAATTTTGACAATGTAAGACAAAATAAAACCTCCAAAAATACAAAGTTTAGAGAAATGGAATCCACCATTACAGGCAGGTGGGATCTGAGCCGTGAGGTAAACTGTTCCATTTATCATGACAAAGTTTATCCTGGGCAGGGTCTGCCATCTATTAAGATACTAGAATGAAATCTGAAACTCAGCCCAGGGCTCAGAAAGGCCAGAAGGGAGCTTGGTGAAAGAAGAATAAAATGTAGGGTCAGGACCAGAGGGCCTGCACAATAAAGCTGCAGCTAGTGGTTAGCATTTTTCACACGGCATTAAGGCTTTCACAACTGATCCTTTACATACATACATATATACAGACATATATTATTAATAATACTTTGATTTTTTTGTTTTAAGGAAAATATTCCTATGCATTCCTTTTACTCTTCTTTGTATTATTCTAGTTTTTAGTCCCAGCAATCATTTTAATTGGACATAGTCTTCTGGTGGTATATTCTGATCTTCAAAAAATATAACATTTAGCCATTTACAAATATTTTGTTTAAAATGATGACTCATCCCAAAGAAATTTTGGTGCTTGGGACCTATCTTGGCTTTAATTGGAAATACTCCCATGTGCTGCCCTGTGTTCAGTACCAACAAAACAGGACTTAACTGTTATGTAAACATTTTAAAATTATTCCAACATAAATATTCTTTAAAGCTAACATACCACAGCTTTTAGCTTATAATGCCCATAGATGCCTTAATGAAATGCCATTCAAAACTACCTCACTGTTTATATTATACCTTGAGGTACTAAAATTATGTAAACATCATCCTTTACACTTCTCGAGAACAAGTGCTAAGTGTCATGAAGTCTGATTCCAAGTTGCTGACTGAGTATTAGTTAATCTGATCAAAGTTACTAATGTACTCTTTAACCTGTTTGATTACAGGGAATTAGTCGTGGATTGACTTGTTCCACAAGGTGAAGATTCTTACATAACTTAGAATTAAAGTTTCCAACAGTGTTCACCCCACAAAGGACCGGACTGGCCCCCTTGCAAGGTCTTTACACATCTCACAGATGCAGTCTGAATGGGCCGTCAGGGAGGCAAGTCACCGTAGCACGCGCCTCCACAGGCACGGGCTCTTCAGAGCCTTGGAACCCCAAGCACAGTGGCATTTTCTCAAAGTCAGCAAGCAAAAGAATGTCAGGATGAACCCAGATGTTTTCTTCTCAGGGAACTGAGGTTTCTCACCAGCAAATATCCTGCTGGAATTCACGTGGATGCCTCAGCTCCTTAATGCAATTAAGAGATGAGAACCACAAAGGGGACAAGGGGAGCAAGTGCTGCAGAGGAAAGGCTTAAGGTCTTCCAACTTCATGACAATGATTCTTGTGCTCGAAGGTGCCTCTGTGCTGCTTACTGTGATGCCTTTTAGTCCTGACATCCACATTCTCAGGTTTCTTGGTTAATACGTCCTGGCAGAGAGAAAGTAAAAGTTTCCAAACAAAGCTGTAACAAATCGGCCACCACCAGGTTTTATCCTCATTGGCCAGTGTAGACAGAAGGCAGTCTAAGTGTCCAGGACATGGTCACATTGCCTGGCACCTATGGAACCATGTTCAGAATAAAGAAATGACCAACGCCAGGGCTGGCCTTTTGCCCCACAAGAGCAAGGGACAGAGAATGGGTAGAAACAAGCATAGCTTGAATAGTCAGTGACTTTAAACCTTAATTTTCTTTAGAAGCCCATATTGATAACATTGCAGCTGGAACCAAGAGAACATTGACTGTCCTTGTTGGCCAAACATAGATGTACTCTCATCCAAATATGTACCTTCAAGACTGGGTTTTGAGTTTTTGCTTGAGAAAGATAAAGTACGCTGTTTTAGGGCTGACTCACAAGGTGCTATCGTAAAAACATTCTCGGTTCCTGTCTTTCAAGGACTTTGGCATTATTTCCTCATGTGCAGAGCATCCTGGAACTTGGTGCTGGTGTATCGAGCGTGAAAGCCTTTCTTGTTGATAGTGTCATCCGTGTGGAACCGTATCATCAGGGAATCCCCTGCAGAGTAGATTTCTTCTAATGGCTGAGGAAAGGAGAAAGGAAAACCAAGGAACTTTTAGTCAGTTAGTTGTGACTGCAGCTTAAATGAGAATGGGACAGGACTGTACCCAAGGACATTGGATGGCCAATGGCCAATAATGCCATGCAGTGTCCCTGGTACCAGTGACTCTCAAGGGCATCTGAACAAGTTCCTTTTCTTTCTTTTTTTTTTTTTTTGGTGGGTACCGGGGGGTCGACCTCAGGACCTCGCGTGCCAGCAGGTGCCCGTGCCGCTGAGCGATATCACCGGCCCCTTTTTCGTATGTGGGTTCCGGGAGTCGAACTCGGGCCCTCCACGCTTGCCGGGCAGGCGCTTAAGCCGCTGAGCCATCTCACTGGCCCCAAGTTCCTTTTCAAAGGAAAACATTATAAATTCTGCTCCAGAGAGCTCCCTGGGCCTTAATTTTCCAAAAATGATCCAAGCCACGTCACTTGTACACAATCTATCACTTATTAAGAGCACAGGTGGGCCAGGCACTGTGCTGAGCACCTCCAGATCTCATCTAACGTAACCTTAACAAGAACTTTATGAGGCAGGTACTATCTCTATTTTGCACTTGAGGAAACTAAGACTCAACTTTCCATAGGTTGGCAGGACCTGAGCTCAGGTCTTTCTGACTGAACTATGTACAATGGATCATCCAATTCTCTGCGGTTTCTCTTGTGACAAGTCTCCCAGGAGACGTAAAGCACGGACCATTTTTCAGATAAACACCCTGTCCAAGGACAAAAAGTGGAATGGAGCTACTGCATTTGTCAGAAAGATTCCGCCAGGTAGTCTGTGAATAGGAGACGGGTTCCAAGACTGCTGCCTGCCAGATCCTAGTGGAGCCCAGCAGAGCTTCCTACTTAGCACACTGCTCAGCCCCTCCAAGGGGCTCCTCTCCACAGACCCCAAGGTTTGAAAGGCTTTATTCAAAGCAGAGCATTGTGTAAGTCACATGTTGTCAATATTTTCTGGTGAGTGAGGGAAGATGGAGGGAAATTATTCAGATATAATATAAGCCATTATAATTATTCAGATACAAATATGACATATAAATATCAGGTCAAGTTTCTGTTTAGCACAAAAACCACTGGAGATTCAGAAATGACTCAGCATAAATCCAGCCAATGGCAAAGAAACTTAAGTGATTAGTTCTAGAGCCCAGTGTGGCCAGTGTCACAGAGCATGACCATGGAGTGGCCAGGACAACATACTGGCTGGTTCAAATACATCCACTGAGCACGGACTGTGTACCAGACCATGAGTCAGGTGCTGGGGAAATAATGAACAAAACAGGCCTGCCCTGATCCTGAGTTGGTGGCCCAGGAAAGAGGCTGAATGAGAAAAGTGACAATGACCTTGAGTATAAATATTGTATTTACAGTAAAGGAGTGGTATGCAATTTTCATAAGCATCTGGTTTGACTTGGGAAGAGAATTTTGAATATATGGAATATATAAAAACATAGTTAAATAATATTTAAAAGCCTTAAGGCCAAATAAAATGAGGGAGATGCCCCCTTTGCAAAATAGAAGCAAAATCCTAAAAGGCAAAATGTTCTCCCCTAGCTGACTTCAGTCCAAGGCCTTCACGAACTGGTCCCTGGCTACCTCTCAACCTCCTCTCTGAGGATGCTCATTTCCCACTCTGCTCTGGCAACAGCTAGTAAGGGGGAGGAGTAGCTAGGACTCGACCAGGTGTGTTTCATACAACCCACGCTCTGAATCCTTGTGTTTTGGCCCCCAGCCCTGACATCCCTGAGACTCACCCCAGAGCCACAGAAGCGTCCAAGCCTGGGTGCTGAGCTGTCGTAGCCGTCGTACGCCTCCATGTAGTCGTAGCCACAGTCGGCTTCCTCCTCAACTTCAAAGGTCTGGAATATCAACTCCACTCCATAGCCATCCTCTGCCACTATAACCCATTCACAGTGGGCCTGGGTTGGGTAGTTGTTGTCTCCAAACTGGGCATGGGAATAGAGCTCCTTCATCTGCACTTCAGCCTTCAGCCTGCCCCCACATTCTGGAGTAGAAAGAGAATGGCAATGTCCCCCTCCGCACCAAGAGCCTACACGCCCTCCCACCTGTTTCCCCCCAGCTTCTCTACAGAGCCTGATGTGTGCCCTGCAGGAGAGGCCAAGCAACCCCATTATCTGGTCTCAAGAGAAAGCAGAGGCCCTCGCTCCACAGCCACTGTTCCTGGCGGTCCAAACTGGTCCTGACAAGCCATGGTCCCATGTTCCCATGATGGGCCACATAAGGCTTCTGGGAGTCCCTGAACGTGCTGCTTTTTTCCTCTCCCCTCTGAAGGGGAAATGAGGTCGATGGTTGGTCTGCCTGACTGGTGTGTAGGGTGTGGCTGGATCCTGACCACTTAAAACCCTGGAAGAGCTGGAAGTGGAAGGGCTCCCGCTGACTTACAGTAACTCCTTTCTGCCATCAGAGGGTGATAAAGCACACCAGAACTGCAGGTGCGCTCCAAAACTTAAGAAACCTGAGAAGCTACTGCTTGCATTTGAGAGAAGGTCCCCGTGGGGGTCACAAGTGAGCTCCCCTCAGACTTTGGCTTGGCTTCTGCTTTTTGTTTGCTTTGTTTTTGTTTCTGTTTTGCTTTTTACTAGAACAGTACCTCAGATCAGCCTGGGTCCATACCACCTTGTGTCTCAGTCACATGAGTCCACATAATTAAAATGGATAAATGAAACTGGTCTAGATTAGGAAGCACTAGAAATTCAGGAGGCAAATTCTTCCACAGCCCGCCCTCAATGTGCTTCACACCCTTAGAGTGTGTGATGATTCTTGGGCCCCTGGTTCTTAACACTCCCAAGCCAGCAGAGCTACACCCACTGACCTGGCCCCATCCCTCTCCAACTACCAGCTCTTACTCCCACATTGGCTCTGGCCTGGAAGCTCTTCCAGCTCTGACCTGTCTTTGGGAAATTTCAAGTTCATGAGACAGGATAGCAGTGGAAGGAGCACAGAGCAGGCAGAATGCCTCCTTTCTTATCTGTCCCGCCCTGGGGAGGCTGACCTCCAGTCCACACACAGGGTCCTTGCCCACTCTCCGCCTTCTCACTGGTTTCCAACATTGGAAGGACCAACAAGTCAGGGGGAGGGAGGAGACAGAGGTTGGGTGCACAGACATGGGCCCCCTCCAGAGCAGCTAGAGATCTCTGCATGTGCCCATGCGCCCTGTCACCAGCCTCCAGGAACCACTCCATCCTCTTACTCTCTGGTCCTGGGATGATAGCATTCTTGTGGTTCCATATGCTTGGTAGCTGCCCTGTCCCTTGAGGTATCCCCACACCTGGCCCATCCCTTTGCAAATAGTTCCTTTATAAAACTCCACAAATATTGACTGAGTGTGCCCCAGTTCCTGCTGGGACCCTAACCTACTTCAGGCGCCCACATTCCCATCTTTGTCTGCAGGGACAAAAGGGTGTCCTTTAAACTTTTCTGGGGGAAGCCAGAAGTCCTTGAGGGGCTCGGTAAGTTATAAAGGTTTTTGGCTAAGCTGAACTGCCTGGAGGTGCTGGATGCCATTTTGTTTGACCTGATTTCTGTTTTCTGATTCCTAAAAACAACTGGAAGGAAGGGGCTGTTAAAAAAGCACAGGGTCCCATGATCATGGTCTCAGAGTCAGCATCTCAGAAGTTGAGTGCATCTTGGGCACAACGGCTCTGCCACAATCCAACTCCAGGATCAAAGAGCCAGCACTGCCACCATGGGCACCAGTCCCTGGTGATAACCAGCATTGTAATGGCTAAAGACGGAGCCAATTTCACTACTGGCCTCCTTCTGCCTAACACAGTAAATAAGGTATAAGCATACACACTTTCCTCCAAAGGACCCAATAGAGCTATTGACATTTTCCATGAAGGAAAACATAATGGGGAGCAGAAACATTTTTCATTTTCCAGAACTGCTCTTTAGAGGATAAAGGGGGCTGCACTCCACCACTCAGCTCCCAGACAGCACAATTACAAATACATTTTTAAAAGGAAGGAAAGAAAGGAATGAAAAGGGTTGCCCACATTAAATTTTGTCAATTAAGGACATTTGAAAGAGGTCTCTTCTGCCTGCGGCTGCTGATATTTCATTTTACTGGGGAAACTGCATCACACGACCTCCCCTTACGCTTCCTGGAAGTAGGTGGGAGGCATCCTTCCCCACCTGCACCGCCTCTGCCGCCCTCCCAGGGCTCAGGCTGAGACAGCAGCCATACCTGTGCTATGCGCTGCCTGGAAGCCCTTTCTCTGCACCGAGGCATCCGAATAGAACCTCAGGAACAGGCTGCTGCCTGAAGCCACCATTGGGTCTGGCTTCTTGCTGCCACAAAACCGGCCGAGGGTGGGTGCCAGGCTGTCAGGTCCATCGTACATTTCTAGGTGGTCATAGGCACATTCCTGGTGCTGCTCCACCTCAAACTCATTGAACATCTGAGGATGGAAGAGCAGAAAGCAAGGCAAAGCTGGCTCCAGCAGGGAGAGGAAGGGTCAAGGCAGCGCCCAGTGGCAGCTGTCCAGACAGCTAGGCGCGGGGTGTGGCCATCCAGATGTTTGGAGACAGAGAGGGTCTCCACTCTACCTCTTTTGGGTCCCCAAAGCAACACATGAGCTACGTGAGCGCTTGCTGCCCTGACCACTTCATAGCAGGTGAGGGTTTAAATGCTTGACCACCCAGATCTGTCTTCCTTCTACCCCTCAGTACTGAGAGCCAGCAATGACTGAGTGCTTACCCTGTGCCAGCAGCCATGTTAAGCACTTCGCGAGTAACACCTCATTTAATCCTCACGACCTTTCATGTGCCCAATCTCCATTTTACAGATCAGGAAACTGAGGCAAGAAGACATAAGATGACTTGCCTGAGTTCACCCACTGGTAGAGCTGAACCGTAATCTAGAAACTGTGGCTTTGGAGATGGTGATCTAAACCTCTGCACTGCACTGCCCAGGGCAGGGCGTGCTGCTCTGTGCTGGCATCCTCACAGCTGCTGACATTTTGGGATACCCCTTCCATGCGAGCTTTTGTGGGCATTTTCTCACTTAATTCTGGTGATGCTGTGAGGGAAGAGACACTGCTGTGCAGCTACTAGTGTGCAGAAGGGGAAGCTAGTTGACCTGCCAAAGTTCATACAACTGGAGGTAGATGGGGCTGAACTTGACCTCCAGGAGGTCTTCTCAATCTCACACTCTTTTTATAAGGATGGGGGGTCTGGGTTTGAACCCAAGGCCTTCACATTATGCTACATACCAGCCTTTTTTTTTTTTTAATTTTGAGACAGGGTCTCACTAAATAACTAAATTGCCTAGACTAAGCTCAAACTCATGGTCCTCCTGCTTCAGCCTCCCAGAATGTTGGGATTACGGTATACACCACCACACCTGGCTTCCAACCCACAGTCTTAGCCATGACCAGCTCACATGCCCTCTCCCCTCTCTATCCTCTCTAAAAGCTGTCCCCTGGGGCCGGAGACATAGCTCAGTGGCACAGCACCTGCCTGGCAAGCACAAGATCCTGAGTTCAATTCCCAGTACCAAAAAAAAAAAAAAAAAAAAAGCTGTCCCCTGAAGCTGGCCAGCAGAGCCCCACCGTTCCAGGCCTACACAATGTTTTGAGCCCTGATGTAGGCCTCTCTGCTGCTGGGTTGATGGCCAACTGATCCCTGTGGCATGAAGGAGATGGGACAAGGTAAGCAGAGAGTCTTAGGACTTGAACGAAGGGAGCAGGAGGAAGGACATCAGTGGGGGGGGTCTAAATTCAAAAGAGAGGGGCTAGAGTGACAGGGCAGAGATGGAGGTAGGAAGGCAGAAGCAGAGGGATCCTATCATTTCACAAGAATGACAAGCACCAGAAACGGACAAAGCTCTCACAACTTAGGAGAAAGGGAGCGGTGGACAGAAACATCAGGCAGGAGCAGGAAGGGAGAGCAGGGGCGTGCAGTGGCACCTGCAATGGGAGGAAGGAGAGTCAGGCTAGGGAGGTGGGAGCTCCCCCAGAGTCCATGGGACACCCTGTGGCTGTCCCCATACAGTGAAACACCAACGCGCCTTCTATAGTAGCAAAACATAGAGCACAATTGATATATCCACCACCATTTCCCAAGGAAACATCTTTAACATAACGCACACGTGTAGGAGCCTCCGATAAAGGGTTCTTGACGTGCTTGTTCATGATTCTATCTCAAGGGGTCGCCATTCCCTCAGTCATCAGAGATAATGTCCTTGCAACCACTTTCCAGAAGATGGCAGTCTGTGTTCCTCAGATGTACTCAATTCACCCTCACCCAGATTGGAGGCTGTCCGCTACCGACCCGGGGCAGCAGCTCCAGGGAGCACAGCGGAGGAAAGCCATTCCCACAGGGGCAGCTCATCACCGGAGGCCTCACTGAGGGCACCACTTCTGCACCCACGTGTGCCCTGGGAGCCCCCTCACTTGCCTGTGCGCCTCACTCACGGCTCTCAGCAGTAAACACCCTCGCAGGTCCCTGCACCACCTGTTCCTGAGCCTTCTTTGTTCCCTTCCTTCTCCCTGAATTACCAGTCCATCATTCCATAAGGCCAGTCACTCATCTCCACAGTCAAATGACTCATTAAAAAAATGTCTGTCAAGAGTACAACCAATTCTGTAGCTGGCAAGGGATTTGCTTTCTACAAAAACTCCAGGATCTGGGAGTCCCTCACGACTGAGAAATGAGACTCACAGGAGAGATTCAATTCTCCTTTGAAATAACCAAGCTTGGAGTATAAGACATGTCAGATACATGGAGAGAACTTTAAATAAAGACTTGTAAGGTGGCTGTTGTTCTTTAATTCAAGAATTAGCATAATGTCCCTATTGTTAACTGAAAAAAAAGTAAGTTGTAGAAGAAAATG
Organism: Erethizon dorsatum; assembly: GCA_028451465.1. Taxonomy (NCBI): domain Eukaryota; kingdom Metazoa; phylum Chordata; class Mammalia; order Rodentia; family Erethizontidae; genus Erethizon; species Erethizon dorsatum. The sequence goes on along the minus strand of CM051822.1, from coordinate 121,027,056 downwards.
AATAATACTTCATTTGTGGACCTGGAGTAAGAAAAAAGACCTATACTTCCCCATGCACGTACATGCATTGTTTGTGCGTAGCAAATTCCTACAGGGATTCACAAGAAAATGTTGAGCATGAGTGATCATTTCTACAGTAGGAATGGTGGATCTGGGGACTTTTGATTTTCCCTTTCAGCTATCTATACTTATTACATTTTTTTTAACCTTGAGAATGTCATGTTTTGTAAAAAATAAAAACTGGAAAAAATCAAATCTCAAACAGCACTGCCGATCCATGTGGCGGGTGCCACCTCACGCTGCTACCACTGTGAACGGGCGGTGACTGTAGAACACTTGTGCATCCTCTCTTCATCTGCATAGCAGAGCCACAAAGCAGGCTTCATTAGCAGTCCCATTTTCTGAACAGTGAAACTGAGACCTAGAAATGTGGGGTAATTCCCCCAAGTTTCACAGCTGGGAAGTGGTAGGGCAGTGACTCAAACTCATGTCTTCCCGACATCGAAGTCCATGTTCTTAACAAACTACTATAATGACTCACGAGTTTCACCCTGTGGCCTGCTGTGCAAGAGATGTTCCAGGTACACTCCTTCCGGCTTGGGTATTTGTCAGGCCAGTTGGGGCTCGCCAGGGTCCCCTCTGCACTGTTGATCTTGTGCGCACAGCCAGCTGGGGTGGTAGTGGGACATACAGAGAGAGAAATCATTCACTTGTGGACAGCTCCAAAGGGATTCATTCTAGGGGAGTCTCTTCCCCTCTCCCTTATTTGTCCAACATGGGAATAGCCAGTCTGGACCAAGTGATCCCTGGTGCAGAGGTGAGCTGATTTGTTTGAACTGGCTGTCCGGCCTTCCTGGCTGTGGCTCAAGAGCCAGGTTACCTTTCCTACTATTACTATGCACAACGAGATGATAATTTCTGCAAATGTGGCAGAATCAGTACTAGGCTAAGAGCACAGGCCCTGAGATCAGGTGACCCTCAGTTCAAGTCCTGGTTTTACCATCTACAAAATGTGGGACTTTGGGCATTGGGGAACTCAGGTCCTTATTTGTAAGAGGGGTGGAGAACTCATGTACGTGGATTAGAGGAGATAATACATGTAAAGGGCTCAGTGAGTGCCAGCCCATGATGAATGCTAACACAGCTCCTTAATCACTATGCCTTTTGTCTATCTGTGCCTTTCAGCTTTTTCAAAGCAGCATCCTTCAGAGACTGCCTGCTTTGTCCCAGTTACAGTGCTATTTGCAAAGTGTGGTCCCAGGGCTTGCTCAATACCTAGCATTTTTTTTTTACTAATATCTAGAATTTGTTTTTCTCTGTAAGAGCACTGTGATAAACCTTTTGCAGGCACCCTCTCATTTAATCCTTCTCATTTCCAAAGAGGAAAACAGAAGAGAATAATCATTTTCACATCTTCCCTCACCCCTCAACTTCCTCTGTGGGGCTCCTGACAGGGCCAAGGCCTGGAGGCCTGTGTTTATCACAGATGCACAAACTTCCTTCATTGGGCAGGGCAAGAGCAAAGGGAAGATTTTTCCCAGTGTCTGGATATTCAAAGCTATCTGGCCCTGAAGAACTCTCAGCACTAAATGGAGCAAGGAGCAGAAGTTTTCCCCCATCCCACTTCACTACTAGGCCGTCATGTGGTGAATACCATTATGACATAGGCGGTCAGTGGCTAGTATTTATTGACATCTGAGTAATATGTATCAGACTGTCTGAGATACTTCCTATGCATTCTTTTAATCCTCACAAAAACTTTGAGAGGAAGGTATGGCCAGCCCACTTTTAACAGAAGAGGAAACAGGCTCAGAGAGGTTATGTAACTTGCTCAAGGTTAAGTAACAACTAGTGAGAGGCAAAGCCAGGATCCAGGACTAGGTAGTCTGACTCTGGAGCCTACAGACTTAACCACTCTGCAATCATCACTCAGCTTAGAGCACCTGAGGCCCCATGTGCCTCCCGAAAGCCCAAGCTGCCTGGGAGACGCTGTCCAACAGGAGGGCCACGAGGAGTTGCCAGAGAAGGGCAGATGCTGTGCCTGAGCTCGGGGCTCTGTGCCCCACATGTACGGGAGGCTTCCTAGCCTGCTGCCACCCACTGCCCATGACCTCTCGCACAACCATTCTAAGGCCCTGCAGATCATACTCACCCTCCTTGCAGTCATGAGCATTGTCGTGGAGCTGGTAGCCATTCAGACACTGGCACAGGTAGCTTCCGAACGTGTTGACACACTCGTGCTGGCAGCCACCATTGTCCTTGGCACACTCATCCTTGTCTGAGGAGATCAAGGGATTCTCCTAAGAGGAACTGCTAAGAGGAATGTCCCTCTTGGCTCAGAAAGCTGGCTCAAAAGTAGCCTCCTCCAGGGAGCCTCCCTGACTACCCATCCCCTTATTGTGGCAGATTTGCTGGGTCTTACTTGGCATGTGGTGAGTTCTCCATGCCCCCAAAGCACTTTAATGTACAGTAGGTATGTTCTCTTCCCCTGCTCCCTGCCAAAACCAAGGCACACCTTGAAGGACAGGCTAATATTCATAGCAGTAGCAACAATTATAAAAATAACCACCACATATTTACTATGGAATGAGTACATTATCTCAGTTAATTCTTAACTTAGAGGGGGGACATTTTGCATGCATCCTCTCATTTAATCTGTACCCATTTTCCAGGTAAGGAAACTGAAGTTGAGACAGCTAATGTGCCTAGAGTCACTCAGCAAGCAGCCTGTGTGACAGGCCTGGAGCTCAAAGCTCACACCCCGGCTGCCCACCACCTCCTGCCTGCGAGCTGGTAAAGGTGTGGGCCATAGACCAGGAGGTAAGTGCCTCCCTGCCTACCACTCCTAGATGTGGTAACCATGGGCAGCACCTACCTCAGTTGCCTCACAGGTAAAACGGAGCCAGTAATGGTGTCCTTACCTCAGAGGTTGTTGGAGAAGAAAATGTCCAGGAACAGGGAAAGCAATTGGGGCAGCGTGAGCCCACAAGCAGTGCTGGCTTTTATGATTATTACCATGTATGAGCCCCAGCATTGGCTTCTGTTACCCTGTGGTTCCTGGGCTCCAGCCAGGGTGACCCTCTCCTAAGCCCACTTCTTCCTGCAATAACCAAGGTTTGGTCTCTCTTCCCTCCCCTACCAAATGGCCTCCACACATACACACACACCAAATGATTTCAGAGCTCAGTCGTGATGCCCTGCCTTTTTATCCTCTCATCCACTGTGGTTACTGTCACTAAACACTTTGCACTTTAGCTGTGCCCTCTTATTTCGTGGAGACAACTCAGTATCCTCAGAATGCAGAACATCCAACACTCCACAACAGAAGCCACTCCTCTCGTCCCTGCATGATTCTATAGAAGATGGCCAGGTCCTCACCCACTTGGACCCAGCTCCTCTGTCCTTGGATTCTGTGTGAAAGCATGAAATTTTGAAGTCCTTGCATTCCCTCCTCCCAGGTGGCCCTGACCCATCCTGCTCCTCTGGCCCTCCCATCTCCACACTGTCTGGCATGGTTTGGTCAAATGATATTCTTTAGACTGCCCCTGCCCAGGAACCTGCAGAAGGACCCATTTCTTGTTCCATCAAGCCCTAACTCTTTAGCCACCATTAAGGCTGTTAATGACCCAGTCCCACCCAAATGAACTCACCAGATACCGTTGGCTTCCCAGCATGGGTTCTGACTGGTGTCACCTCAGTCTCTGTGCTTGCTTGAGATGCTGAACCCAAGCCACACTGCCTCTTCTTCTTGGGACCTTGATCACCACCTTTTTATTCATCCTATTACCACCTCAGCCCCCCCCCCATCCCTTAGGACCAGGCCCAGACCATAATGCAAGCTGCAAAAGACCTTTACCCGCTGCTCCAGGCAACCAGGAGCTTCCCTCTTCTCCAAACATCAATCCTGGTTACACTGCCCCACTCCACCATGCACCAAGCAGGGACTTTGCAGGGTGAGTCTCCCTGGCCCCCCTAGCCAGGATATAAGTTTGTCTAGAGCTGGGGCGCATCCCTGGCAACCTCCCTGAGCCTAGCACTGTGCCATGCCCACAGCAGACATTCAAAACAAAGCATGACCTTCTCAAAGAGAGACAATCAAAAACAATCACAGAGACAGAACTCTGGGTACCTAGCAACAAATAATTGGTTTGCTTCCATGCTAGTGCTAAGACTATAAAAAGAATCAAACTACAGTTCCTGCTCTTAAACAGTTCATACTCCAGTATGATGTGACAAGCTATGTGATTTGTGGGGCCCAGTGCAAGATGAACATGAGGGTTCCTTATCCACAAACTATTACGAATTTCAAGATGACAATACCAAAGCCTTCATCCAACCTTGAATTCATACTCAATCTTTCTGAGTGTGGCCCTGTATGACTGCACAGGTCCCAGGCCCATGGAGCTACCCTAAAGATAAGAAAGAGCCCAAGTGGAAAGGAGGTGACAGTGTGGCAGAAACCCTGGTAAAAGAACAGTTAGTGTGCTGAAAGGGGTTAAAGCTACAGAAAATGACACATGGGGTCCCCAAGTCTTAGTGGGGCCTTTCTAAGTGGAGGAGAAGGAAGGATGTTCCAGGGAGAGGGACCACCATGGGCTGTGGGTGGAGAGAATGGAGTGGGTTTAAGAGTGTAGGGTGATGGTACAAGAAGGCAGAGGGGGATTATTGGTGATCAGAGTGCAGGACACCTGGCAGAGGCCACATGGCTGGGCAGGAGAGGTGGGTAGGAGCAGTGTCCAGCATCAAATGCTGTACACTGGAAAATGGGCTTTTTTTCTACAGCTGCCAGATGGTCCTAACCATGACCTTCAATTTGAGAACTAGGGTCCAATGTGCCATTATAGGGAGGGAGCTGAATAGTGTCCCCTAAAACTGACATCCAGCTGTAACCTCAGAATGTGACCTTATTTGGAAATAAGGTCTTTGCAGAAATAGTTAAGGATCTTGAGAGAAATCACCCTTGATTTACAGTCAGCCTTAATTCCAGTGACTGGAATTCTTATAAGAAGAGGAGAGGATACAGGGAAGAAAGCCATATGAATATGAAGACAGAGTTTGGAAAGAGGCAACCACAAGTCAAGAAATGCCAAGCCTTCCTGAGAGTCACCAAAGCTAGGAAGAAGTGCGGAAGGATTCTTCCCTACAGCATTCGTAGGGAGCCTGGACCTCCATCCCTTGATTTCACACTTCTGGCCCCTAGAACTATAAGAGAAAAAGAGTCTGTTGTTTTAAGCTACCCAGAATGAGGTAATTCATTATGTCAGCTCTAGAAAACTAATGTATCCACCAAGATAGAAAATCCTGGGTCCATGCACGCCACTGCCAAGGCAGACATACTAGGAGGGAAGCAGAAGCAGACAGGGAAGAGGTGGCCAGGGATCCCAAAAACTGGGAGCCTGTGAGGACATCGCACCCCCAGCTTCATGGCCTGCAAATCCACATACCTGAGAAGAAGTGGGCCCGGAAGCCACGTTTGGAGACAGTGCTGTCAGATTTGAACTCCACACGCATATTGTTGCTCTGTGAGGTGATGACCTCAGGCGTCTCAGAACCACAGAATTTGCCGTGCAGCCTGGCATCAGGGGACAGGCCACTGCGCACCTCCACAAAGTCATACTTACAGACCTGAGAGGGAATAAGGTAGAGAGCACATCCTCACCCCAGAGCCCTTGCTGAGAGCTGCTACCTGCGTGTGGCTGGGGGGGACTCAGGGAAGCCCAGAGGGAGGGTCCCCTTGGCTCTCACTGTGCTGGTCATGAGGTAAGCTGTGGAGAGCCCAAGGAAGTGCCACTGCCTGGCATGAGAGGTTAGGGCTCCGAAGCCTGCATTCCCCCAAGTTGGAAGCATAGCTTCTCCTCACTTTCTGCATTAGATTTCCATATCATATTTTGCTTAAAGAAAGGGGCCCCAGTGCTAGAAGGAGGAGGAGGAAAGCAGAGAGAGCAGCAAGGGAGGAAGGAAGGGAGGGAGGAAACCTTTGCAAACCACTTCACAACCCAACTCCATTATATCTTCATGCAGAGAAACTAAAGCTCAGAAGGAGAAATACATTCGCAGCTCAGTCATGGTGAAGCCAGGACGAGCATCCATATTGCCTGCTGTAGCAATGATTTCTCTCAAAAAGAACTTAACTGCTAAATGGTATAATCAATTCCCTTCAAGGGTTTTCTTTTTTCATGCAGCATTCAATTTGGGGTGAGCTCCTCATGGGCAATGGAGCCGCCATGTGTCAGGGTCATTGGTGATAGCATCTCTTCTAAGTGCCCTGAAGGGCTGAATGGTCAGGTGAGACCCAGGCCAGTGCTGTTTTTAAGATGAGGACCTCTTTGCAGCTGGAAAGGTTCCTGTTTATTCTCAAGGGGGGTCCTCCAGCCCCAGGTGCAGATAGAGAGCACTCGTGACCAGCAGTCTGGCTGGGGTTACTGGGCCTCACCTGACTTGGTCACCCATGACCACTCCTAAGACAGGAACGGGCTATCTCTAGCACCCTTATCTCTTGCTGGTCCCTTGCTCCTCCATTTCCCTCAGCTGGACAATAAGCCCCAGATTCACACCCCATGGTTCAGACCTGTCCTGCCTCCACCCCAACACCTGCCCCCTTCATTCTTATCCCAGTTCTCCTTGGATTTATCAATGACAAGAGAGGCTGAGGTGCTCCACCTGCAGAAGGCACAAAGCTGAAGCTGCTGGATAAAACACTCCCCAGTGAAGGTCCTGTGACTCTCTGGAAGTGGCAGTTCCAACACTAGCCCTCTCCTTCCCTGGTCCCCAGCTTTAAGTCGCTTCTCAACACAACCACTATCAGTCAGAGTACAGACGTACGTCATTGCCTTCCAGTTCAAACACTTCAAACTGCAGGGAGATGCGGTACTGGATGGGGGCCACCACCTGCCAGACACAGTTCTTATTCATGGGATACTCCTTCGGCCACCCAGGGCTGGTGATGGTTCCGTTCAGCTTGGTAATGAAACCGCCACAGGCCACTGCATGGGAGAAGCAGAAACAAGATCCATTTGGTTTTAGTTCCAAGTGACTGCAATTTCCCCCAAGCAGCAATAAGCCCTGCTGTTCTTTGATAATAATGAAAAAAAAATTTAGACAATCTAAACTGATCAATTCAGTATCCTGTTTTCTAGCCTAATTGTTTCAACTGAGGTTTTGGAAGGACAAAGTTGGAGACAAATCTCTACTGCTTTTAAAAATGACAGTGATGCATTTGATCTGTCATAGGACCTGGCCTGTGTGAGCAAGTAGATTCATGCAGGTGAATGAGGTACACAGGATCCAGCAAGGGAAAAAGGGACAGGTGAAACGAGTGGTCAGTGGAGTCCCACCAAAGTGCTCATAGATTTTCTGTGCTTTTATTTCCTACCTTAAAAATCACTGTTTTACATGGTCATGGAAGAAAATGAACCGTGCCCTGATTTCAGTTTCTAGGGTGGGGTCTATACAGTTTTGGTTATTCTCTCACATTTATGACTGTTATCAATTTGTCTGTCTCTCCAGGAACTAGGTGGATCTTCCATCACATCTGTCCACAGTTATTCCCAGCTCGCCAGCTGCCCCATCTCTGCTGCACTCCCCCACACCCTGTCACTCCAGCTTGGCAGGTCCGGCACCAACCTTCACATGTCTTCTTATCAGCAGCCAGCTCATAGCCGGGGTCACAAGCACACTTGTAGCTGCCGAGCATATTCACGCAGCGCTGCTCACATCCACCGTGGTCTGGCCAGGAGCACTCGTCTACCTCTGTTGGGGAAGGAAGGCAACCTCGGTTAAATGGCCACACAGCTGCCTGGTCTCCCCAGCCCTTCCACACCCCAGGGATCCCGGCTCATGCTTTCTAAGAACCAGAGTGGCTCCTGGTGACCACCTTCCAAGGAGTCACACGTCCACATTTGGAAAACTGGCAGCAGGTACAGTCAAGAGTGGGATCCTGGGCCGGTGAGATGGCTCAGCGGCTTAAGCGCTTGCCCGGCAAGCACAAGGGCCTGAGTTCGACTCCCAGAACCCACATATGAAAAAGGGGCCGGTGATATCGCTCAGTGGCACGGGCGCCTGCTGGCATGCGAGGTCCTGAGGTCGACCCCCCGGTACCCACAAAAAAAAAAAAAAAAAGAGTGGGATCCTGACAATACGTGAATACCTGGACAGCCAGGACAGAGCTCTGTTCAAGGGGACTAGGCCTGCAAAATCAAATTCTAGGAGGCATCTGGTCAGCAGTGTGTATGGGTGATTGAAAAAAAACCTCACAAGGTTCTATTGGTACCTATGACACCACCCATTTCAGTGCCTGGAATTGGGGATTTCTCCCTCATAAACATAGACCTTCTCAGAGCCATCCCATAAAGAGTTACAGTGGGAGGACACATGTATATTCTCTAAGCATCAGAAGCTTGTAATATTTTTACAGATATTCTTAAGAAGGGTGTGGAGGGAAAACAGCAAGTATACAGAAATCACTGGGCTCTGAGGTTCCACACTGGGTAGGAAGAGGCCGGGAGGCTGGGCTGGTGTCAGGGAGCAGGGGATCTGCAGGATTCAGCACCAATAAGTGTCTAGTGATACATTTGGGGCATTAAATAACAGCTAATAGAGTGCCACGAGTGTCTGCAGGAGGAACACAGGAGGCCCTGGAGAATCCCCTGAACACATCAGCCCATGCACAACTGACAAGAAAACCCCAGCATTGAGCCTCTTCAAGATGAGCATTAGAAATAAAAGGAAAAATATTATTCTCCATTGTCAAGCCACGGTCTATTCATCCCTGAAAAAGGGTGTGTAGAGTGTGGTTGGTACCTAGAGGAGTTAGTGAAGAGACCACTAAATATAGAGACATCTTAAAAAAAAAAAAGTCCAATCTAGGGAGAAGAAGGGGGGCTGGCAGAGGAAGGAGAACACTGGTCCACAGCACCGTGTCAGAAACAGGGCAAGTGTGTAGTAGTTTGCCAACTTGAAAGAACACATTACCCATAAAATAAATCAGGACAGCTCAGAGTTGCTGAAGACCTGAAAAGATATCCAGTCATCTTGCCACCACAACCAGGGATCCTTTCAATAACAGTCCTGACAGACTGCTCTTCAGATCCTGCTGGCAACTCCCAGGGCTGAGACTCTTGCTACTTTTCGAAGGCATTTCTTGGGTTGTCCGATTTCCAACCTATTGGTCCTGCAAGGATGCAACCCCTCCAACCATCACTCCTCCTCGACACTGCCCTTTTCTCGTCTTTCTTTTTTCTTTTCCTGTCTTTCATGACTGCAATGCACAAATTCCCTACCAACCTGGTTGCTTTCACTGGGTGAAGGATGGTTTGTGACCACTGCCATGCTTCACACAGTGGATGGTAAACTTAGGTAACGCTGAGAGTGGGGTGTTCGTGGGCTCAACAAAGGCTTGAATGAATCGGCCATGCGGGGAGACCAGGTTTAGGAGAGATGTTCTAGGCAGGGAGTTGGAAGCCTCAAATGAATGCAATATTAAGTGTGCTGAAATAGTAAACAGTCCTGCAATTATTTATCACCTTATAATATGTGAAGCAGTGTCTTAGACATCTGCTAGGTTTGGAAAGAGCAGAATAAATAATGAATCAAGGCTTTAAAGTAAATCAGGTCTGGGTTGGATCTACCAGAGGGTCTTCGCTCATCAAATCGTGGGGGCTGCTGGTGAGTTAACTTCCCTGAGCCTCCTTCCTGCTTTAAATAAGAATGATTCTTTTAATGGTGATAGAAAATGATGCCTGTGAAGTACCCAGCATATAGTCAGGCACAGTGACCGTCACTACAGAAAACCATGGTGTGAATTCTGAAATCCCAGTGGGTAGAGACATGATGATGGGGGGAGTGGAAGGAGAACATCACCTGGGCACAACTCGGGTGAGAGAAAGCAGCGCAGGCCTGAGGAAGGGAGGGACACAGGAAAGAAATTTCAAGGATGGATCAGTAAAGGAAGACCAGAGGGACAGGAGGGACACACAGCAGATTCAAGAATCTGGCTGGTGGGCAGAGGGAAACTAAGGACAGAACCCACCAGAAAGGATGAAGACAAAGGCAAGGTCAGGGGGAGCCTCCGATGCCAGTGATGCAGTGGCTGCGTCAGGACACATACGCAAGAAAGAGAGGGCCGCAGTTTCTAGGTGTGGTCTTAGGCAGATGTGAAGAGAAGAGAGCAATGGATTTAAGCCTAAAGCAAAGGGCATATGATTCCTCCAGAGCCTAGAAGGATAAGCTGCTGACTCAACAAGGTGGACAAAAGGTAGGCTTTGCAAGAGCAGCAGGATACGTGGCCATTTGCAGCTGTGCTCCAGTGCGCACAGGTGATGCACATGTGCCAGGGTGCTGCTCTCAGTGGGAGCCCAGCTGTCTGCAGCACTTCCGTGCTGCTGTGAAGTAGCATCCACTCCCTGCCCCCAGGCTTGTGCTTGTTCTGGACTGCAGTGGCCAAGGCCAAGCCCTCTAGAAACAACCCAGGAGAGTGTGAGGGCTGGAGAAGAGGCTGGAATCAGAGTTCAGCTTAGCAAGAAAGGAGCTCTGGCTTCTTTTCATCCTCCAGGTGGTATTAGGAAAAGAAGGGGTCTTCTGGGGCTGAATAATGAGACCCCCCTCAGGCAGGATCCCAAAATTGTTTCAGGAAGGTTAAGAAAAGCGAACATCTCTAGGCCTCTGAAGAAAGCCAGTTCCCCCCACCACCAAACAATTCATAGAGGCCCATCACAACGGGGCAGTGGAATGTAGGGATCACGGTGGAATCCTCACATTCCTCATGTAGGGCATGTGGGACCAGAATGGCTCAGCCAATGCTTGAATGCCACTGCCATCCTCCCAAAGTAACCAGAAGTGCAAGGTGCTCTGTCTGTTACCCAGCCAATGGCCTGTGAGAGGCGCTGCCATCTGGCACCAGGAGAGGGGTGCTGAGGCCAACTGGCACCCCAGCCAGTGGCATGAGCCAGCTGGGCCCTAGGCAAAGCCTGCTGCCAACTGGCACCAAGGCAAGAGCTTCTTGGGCTCACTCCCACTCTGCCGCAGGCCTGGTACGCGCTTCCATGTTCCTCCACTGGGGACGTCCTGACGCGGGAGCCTGAGCATTTGCTTTGTGCTCACAGGACTCTTACTGCTGCCCTCACTGAAACAAGGCTGGGCTAAGGAAGCCAATTATGATTCTTGCTGTTTCTTCCCAGGATGCCTTAAAAAGGAAAAAAATAAAAATCCCACGTCTTGCTTGGCACTTAGCAACTTATAAAGTGCACCTGCCGCTGTCATCTCAGTGGGGCTTCACAACAACTGGTAGAGAACAGAGGCAGATTTCTTCTCAGTCTACAGAGGGGGAAACTGGGGCTTCAGTGAGAACACATGGCTGCCTGCTTGGGTGGCACGGCCTAAAGTAGGTTCTCCTGACATCTGGTCCCTCCATGTGGGACCTAGGAGAAGGGTCTAAAAAGGAGGCAGAGGGGAGATAGGAAGTGAGGTCGGAGACCAGGATTTCTGCTTTGTTTTTTTTTCTTTTGAGACAGGGTCTCACTATGTAATTCAGGCTGGCCTCAAACTTGTGGCAATCCTCCTGCCTCAGCATCCCAAGTGCTGGGATTATAGGTGTCCAACACCATGTCCAGCTCTTGGGACCAGGATTCCTGGGCTGACACAGCCAGTGCTAGGAGAGATGGGACGAGAGTGAAGCAGTGTACCCAAATCAGACATGGGTGGCTGGGAAGCTGGCCAAGTGTTGGTACTAATTAAGGAGACTTAGCTGCAGAGGACAGGCCCTCTCCTCCAAGGCCCACTGGTATGCCTCTGGGTGCCCCATCACAATTCACAGAAGACATGCAGGCTCCCCTCTCAGGGTGTTATCTGCAGGACTTCTAGGGGCCCAGAGCAGAGAAGGAAGACCTGCCATTCAAAGGAGGCTTGGAAGCCCATTCTGGGGTCAACAACACTGAGTCTGGGTCTGGTTCCATCAAGACCCTACAGAGCAGCAGGTCCTCAAGGCAACAAGGAGCGTTGTTCCCAGAGTAAGCCCCACTCTCCTCAGCCCCACTTCCCTGGGGATAGGCACGGGGGTGGGGGCTGTTGCCTCTCCAGCCCACACAAGGAAAGTAAGACGGTGCTGTAGAGAGTTTGGGCTCTGGAGTCAGACGGTTTGGATTCTCAACCTGCCACTTAGCGGTCTGAGTGATCCTAGCACCCCATCCCAGTGTTGATCAGGTGGGATCCAGCCCTAACTCAAAGGGCTATTTGGGGAATAAATGGCCAAGTAAATCAAGCACCTTCACAGGCTCTAGCACGCAGTAAGTCCTCAGTTAGTGACAGCCTGCATAAATACGTGTTGCTATCGGTGCTCAGCTCCACTACGGCATAGTGTGACCTTGTAAACTTACTAAAGCTAATTTCCACGTTCGGAATAGTCTGTTCTGCAGAAGCCAAGGCTGCGCCCTCTCCTGCCTGAGATCAGCTGGGAACCCCACGGGGCCCTGCTCACAGCTCTGAAATGGGTCACCGCCTCCTCCCTGCAGGGAGTCTCGTCTAGAGCTAAGGCTCCATATGGGCTTTATGATTCTTAAGCTGGGGGAGCAATATTTCTTCCCGTGACTAAAAGTGGAAACAAACTGCTAATTCACACCCTTGAAAAACTTGGCCGCGAAGCCTGCTTTGTTGACAGAGCCGTCAGACACAAACTTCATCCACAGCCCGCTCGAGCTGGACTTCACATCCTCCGGCTTCTCAGAGCCGCAGAAGTGGCCGATCAGGGCGCTCTCCTCCGAGGGGCCATCGCGAATCTCCAGATAGTCGTACAAGCAGCTGTCATGCCTTTCAATCTAAAGGGAGAAATGGAGGCCAAGCAGTTAACACTGGATGGTTCACCTTCAAGATTTTTTATTTAAAAATGGAACCTAAATATCACCCTCAAAATCTAACCAAGCTGAGTGTGTCCTGGGTTTCTCCAAGCTGTGGCCTTGTTGCAGAAGTCAAGGGTGAACCAAACTGAGGAGAGACTAAGAGAAATAGGGAAGAACAATTCTACAAGACTTCCTTGGGTTCCAGGATAGCTTTTTTTATGAGGGAGGCAGGTTGAAATGGTCTCACTGTGCAGTGTAGGCTGGCCTTGAACTCACTATGTACCCCAATCTGGTCTCGAACTCACCACGATCTTCCTGCCTCAGCCTCCCAAGTGCTGGGATTACAGGTGCACACCACCATGCCCAACTCAGGCTAGCTTTTCACTTTCACTGTTCCCTCACCCTTTCCAGCAGCCTTCCAAAAGGGGGTGAACCATATTTCAAAGGCTGCAAAAAGTTTGATATAAGATGTCCAGGCACAACTCACCATGGGCTTAGCATTTAACATGGTCTCTTAGGTTCCTGTTTTCAACCCAATAATTGGAAACCCATCTCTACAGAGTGGGGGATGACAAGCAAATTTGTCACTTACATCTTCAGGAAGACATCAAAACTGGGCTTACCTCAAATGCTTGAAAGGTGAGTCCCACATGAAACCCATCTGACACCGTGATCCTCCACACACATTCCTTGGAAGGCCTGTAGTCATCCGGGTAGTTGGGAGATTGGATCTGGCCAGCATCTTTGTTAATGTCTCCCCCACATGTAGCTTTAGAAAGAGCACAGGAGGGTAAGGGGGTCCCCGGTCAGAGGAAGAGGGATGCCACTTGTCACCACTAGGTGGCTCCACTCACCAACATTTTCATCTCTATCCAATAAAAACTGCCTCAGAAAGGCATAAAATGCATGTTTTCTACTCTGAATTTTTTCATATAAAGAAAATAACCACGTAGCACCTTCACCTGATAAACTGCTGCAACTGTAAGAGCCTGGGCCACACCCCAGGGGCTCCCATTCAGGTGGGTTGGGGCGAGCGCTGAGCAGCAGAGAAGTTCCCCAGAGATCTCTAACTGGAGGATGGCTGCTACTTAAGGCTGCACACATTTATGTACACATGCACACAGATGTGGATTAAGTCTTTGACAAAAATAAAACTTGTCCTCTCCAAAATTACAGTAATTTGAGAGCAAAAAGTGCCCTTAATCATTTTTTAGAAAGGTCTCACTGTTGAGGGGGCAGGACGGGATGGCAGGGGAGTGAGCTAGAGAAGCTCAGCACACAAAACAAATAGAAGTAGCATTGCCTGGGGCAGCTGCCCGGAGTCTGCTCGGCCCCGGGGCAGTCTCACAGCCCTTCTAGGCAATGCAGCGGGACCTTTCCTAATGCTGTCCAGTCTTCTTTTCATGAGTGAAACGGAGGCCCAGAGGGGTCAGCTTCTTTGCTTAGGCTCACACATTTCCAGAAGCTGCTGCCATTTCTACAGGGTTTTGGATCCGTGACACCATCCCCAGCTGGACAGGAAGGATTCAATGGGCTGGTGACAGGTAGGTGACAGTTTCTGAGGTGAGCACAGCTGGCCTCTGCATTCTGGACATGGTAGAAGTGGCTTGCAATGTTCCGCATACTTGTAGTCTTAGATTCCGGGAGAGGAGGGAGGGGAAAGGTTGGAGAGGGCACAGTGGAGCTCCTAAAAGGACCTATCCCCTGTCCTACCCTAAGCTCGCCCCTTGCAGCAAAGGCCCCACACTAGGGATCCTGGCAAACTGCCAAGCATGACTGGAGTAAGAGGGACAGTGAGTGCATGGGAAGGGCAGGGGCATATCAGCAGCCACCCAAGTGGCTTCTTCTATCACAAACAAACCTTCATACACTGCGAAGAAACCTTTGCCCAGGATGTTGCTGCTGCTGCGGAACTCCACCCAGAGCCGGCTGTCTGAGGAGATGAGGGGCTCGGGGATTTTATCTCCACAAAACCTACCTGAAAGTAGAAAAGACAGTCAGGACACCTGGGACAGCAAGAAGGTGGGCGACGGCGACTGAGACAAAACTGTGATTCTTCCAAGGTGGTCTGAAGTAAGCAGTGACCCTCAGTGACTGCTGTGCTTGTCACACATACTGGATTGAAATACAGGACCGAAGGAATCACACGACCTGTGTACCTCATGCAGGGGAACTCCAGATTCCAGTCACTCAAAGCACCCAGGGTACAGCCGAGGCACCCGCCCTTTGAGCCCCGGGTCGCCCTGAGGTATGGTGGAATCGCGGGCTGCGATAATGATGAAGGCTTATTCTTCAGTGTATCCTGTGGCGTCCAGGACCTCCCTTTGGGACACTGGACGTTCTGCTCTCCTTGCCTCAGGATGGGAGGCAGAGAACACATGACGAAGAAATCAGATCATTTTGGCCTTTGAATATCACAAGGCCAGTCACAATAGCAAAGATAGGAAGACTGCACAATAGTCTTAGATTCCGGGAGAGAGGAGGGAGGGGAAAGGTTGGAGAGGGCACAATAGAGCTCCTAAAAGAACCCGTCCCCTGTCCCACCCTAAGCTGAGACCGTGGATAGAAAAGGACATTAGAGGGGCCGGTGAGATAGCCCAGCGGCACAAGCGCCTGCCTGGCAAGCGCGAGGTCCTGAGTTCAACTCCCGGAACCCACATAAAAAAAGAAAGAAAAGGACATTAGAGATCCCAGGTAGGTTTAGGGATCTGGGAGAAGCAGAAAATTGTGTCCCCAGTCCTTGGTCAGAGCCTGAAGGGGTGAAAAAGACTCTGGACTCCCTGCCCCTCACAGGGTCTGGAGAGAAATGTCTATGTGGTTTGTGAAGCCCCTTGGCCATGAGACAGGCGCAGAGCTCCTTAGGCAAAGCATGGTATGACTACGGCGGCGCCAATGTGATTCTACGCTTCTGAGGGGGTGTGGACATGACTTTCCCACAGCCTAGAGGACTTGGGGAGCCATGGAATGCTTCCCAAGCTTGGAGAGAGATGTGGAACCTATACCATTCTGAATTGGCCTAGGGTTGAGGCAAAGAGGAGCACGGCTGCACCTACATGGCCAGAGGACTGAGCAGTTGCAAATAAGGACTTCCCAGCAGTCCTAGTCAGGATAGCAATATTGTCACCACCATCCCTTGCCCCCCACTACCATGATGTTATGGTTTATATCTAGATGCACTCATAAGTGGGGCTTTGGGAAGTGACTGGATTATGGGATGTGTAGCTTGGGTGGAACAGGCGGGTCACCAGGGGCATGGCCTGGAAGGGTTTAATCTCCCTTCCCAGCTCCTATCCTTGACGCTCTGCTTCCTGGATGCCACATGGTAGGCAGCTCTCCTCTACCATGCCCCTGTGCCATGCCATGCCTTTGGAGCCTGCTGACTATGGACTGAAACCTCTACAAACTGTGAGCCAAAAAACCTCTCCTCCTCTAAGTTGCAGGGGTCAGGTATTGTGTCTCAGTGACAAGATAAGTGACAAAGACACATAAGACACATGACTTGGCACAAATTATTCCCCCACTGGCACCCCCTTCCCAGGGAAAGAAAACACAAATTGACTGAAATTAAGTTCCTACTACCTAATGGAAAAGAGACTAGTAATAAATATAAACTTTTGTTATTAAAAAAAAACACTCAAGTTTCTAAGGCACTTGTGCACATGGACTGAAATTTGGATCCTCTATCAAGGGAAAGGAGAAGGCCAAGCTTCCGAGTTTGTGATAATCTTCGGCCATCTCACTCCCAATGCAATTTAAGGACAGTAGCCCAGGGCAAGGGCAGAGATGGGGTTGGGTGGGAAGTGGGTTGAGTTTTATGGTCAGTTCAGAACACAGCAGCCGGGTGTGGTGGTGCATGCCTGTAATCCCAGAACTTGCGAGCCTGAGGCAGAAGGATCAACCTCAAGTTCAAGGTCAGCCTGGGCTACATAGGGAGACCCTGCCTCAAAAACAAACACAAACAAACAAACAAACAAAAAATCACCAGAAACAAAACAAAACAAACCAGAACACAGAGCCCCAGAGGCTGCTTGGACCAGAAGTCCAGGGTTCTGCCAAGAATCTACTGTATGCATCACTCAAAGAATTTCTTTAGCTTTGTGTAGAAGGGAGATGGGGCTAAGTACTAAGGGCTATGGATTTTTTTTGGAGGATGATGAAAATATTCTAAAATTGACCATATACCTCTATGAACATACTAAAAACCATTGACTTTAAATAGTTAATTGCATGGTATGTAATTATATTTTCCTTTTCATTTTCAGTACTGAGGATTGAATCTAGGGCCTTTGTACGTCCCCAGTCCTTTTTTTTTTTTGCGGGGGGGGGGGGATACAAGATCTCACTAAGTTGCCCAGGTTGGGCTTGAACTTATGATCCTCCTGTGTCAGGCTCCCAGAGTGCTGGGATTTCAAGTTTAAGCCACTATACTGGGCTCTCAATTTTTTAAACATCCGTTTAACAGATATATTTTAGACATTTTTATTGTCAATACTATGTTAGGGACTGGACAAGCCACTTAAAGCTATTTTAATTCTGCTTTATCCTTCTGAGAAAAGTGGGGAGCATTGAGGTTGGAGGAGGAAACAGCTATGAGGGGCATTTCCTAATGGCCAACGATGGCATCCATTCTTATGGAGAGAGCTGCTAATCTCCTCTGCTTCCTTCTGATTTTGGCCACCTGTAGCTGTTTGGATTTGGTGAGCTTAATGTTCAGAGAGATGAGAGGAAACTGCTGCTGAGACTTTGGCAAGGAAAAACCCATCAGAGCCTATAAATTTCCAGTAATGGTTCCTCTGGTGTGGCCAATTAGTGTCTATTAGTTTTTGGAAAACAACATATAAGCAGGAGGAGGTTTGCTTACCATCAGGGAGACAGCGCACTGAATAGCAGTTAGACCATGCCAGACTGCCAGCAGGATTCCTGCTTAGCCTAGCCTGAGACTAAGTTTCTCCTTCTCAAACCCCAGCTGTCACAGCCACTGAGGAATGTTTCCAAAGGAGAGAGGGACCTTCACTGCTGCACTGAGTACAGCCCTAACTGAATAAGAAGAGCCACCACCAGCTGGGGTGTTATGGTTTGTATCTAGATGTCTCCCCAAAACCTCATGCAGTCAAGGGGGTAGGCTTCGAGAGTTTATGATTGATTCATGGTCCAATGCTGGGATTATGGGTGTGAGTGCTACACCTGCCCTATGGCGGGTAGCCTACATACAATATAAGGGAGGGAAAGAGGCTTGCTCTCTCACGCTCCTCCCTTTTTGCTCTTGTTGCTTTTGCTGTCTTCTGCCGCCATGAACTGTTCCCCTCTGCCATGTGCCACTCTGCCTTGGAGCCAGCCGAGTATGGACTGAAACCTCCACAAACTGTGAGCTAAATAAAGCTTTCCTTCCTTAATTTTGGGCATTGGGTATTTTGTCTCTGCAACGAGAGAAAAGTAACCAAGACACGGGGTTGGAGGACAACCTGCCTCTGCTCAGTACTCTGGATGAGTGAGGTAGGAACTGCAGCTCAGGAGTATTGGACGGTCTTGCAGAGCTGGACTAGGTAGAGTAAATTACAGATCTGAGAGCTCTCCTCAAACACTTCGCAGTTCTCAACCAGAACTCATCACTCTGTCCCTTGACTGACATCTCAGAACTCTCATCTTCACCATAGTACCTCTAAGAAAAGCCCTTTCGTCATGGACCATGTCTATGCCAGATACTGTCCTAGCATGTTACAAGGAGTATCTCATCCCCTTACCACCATTACCACCTGAATTAGGGCCTATTACTTATCCCATTTCACAGATGAGAAAATTGAGGATCAGAGAATTTGTCTCAAAGCTGGAAGTAGAAGCAGAATTTGAACCTCAGCAGTCTGAGATCTGGACTTTTATCAGCAATATCACCTTCTTCACCATCACCACCATCACCACCAGCACCATCCAAAGGAATCTGGGTGAAATTCTGATCACTGTACAATTTTGAATAAATAGACACTAGATCTCTCTCCCGTCCTCTCTCTCTCTCTCTCTCTGCAAGCATCATGCCTGTTTCCCAGTTTAGACACAGACAAGTACGAATGAAGATCAGAGCGAGTCTGGTGAAACACCAGGCTCTGCTGTTGGCCTCATTTCTGCTCATTGGGGAAGCTGCCCTGGCCCAGGCAGCCCCAGAGCGAGAGCCACATGACACTGGTGGGCTGGCCTGGCCCTTCTGAACTTCCCTCCTCATTTCAGGGAAAGGGGTAAAAGGGCTTTTGTGTACATTGTGATGATCCAGAATGCCCAAAGACAGTTCTGCATACAAAACTACATTGTTTAGAGTAATTCCTCTAACAAATCAGGGAAAGGAGTACAATTTCCAGGACTTTCAGACTACTGGATGAGTTCTCTATGCAGCCAACACCATCCCCCGTTACGTACCATCTCCTAAGTGGCCCTTGAAAACAGAAAAACCTAGCTGAGATCTTTACCCAGCCATGAAATGTTCTCAATCTACTTCATTTTCCCTTGACATCCCTATGAAAAACCTGGGTCCCAAACAGCCTCCTTCCAAGGAAACTAAATAGGCTGGAGAGAAACTGGATTGGAGAAAAGGTGTCAAATTCCTAAACTGAAATCTAGTTCCTGGGTGTACAGGAGGAGTTTAATAAGGATATCAAGAAGAGGAAATGCAGATGAGGACACTATAAATGGCCTTCGTGGGGAGTCATAAAGGGTTCATTCATAAAAAGTTATGCACGTATTATGCCTGGATTTTCACACACTGCCCTGGGAAAAAAATGTGTTGCATAGTTTTTCAGAGCAAGACGCATACTTTCACAATCCGCCCTAATCCGCTGTCCCTCCTGCCAAAGGGGCATTGACCTGCCTCCTCCCAGCAGATTTCATGGCACTGACCCCTCCCAGGGACCAGCTCAGCTGACACAATGCACTTGTTCCAAACACAAAAGTTCACTAACAACTGCATTTGGAAACATCAGAGTAGGCCAAATAGTTGGCAAAGGAGAGCTCCTACAAAGGAAGAATGACGGCTATAGGCATTGAGCCATGCCTTAGCTGCCACACACCACATACACGCACACACACACACCCCAAACCACACAGGCATGCACACAATAAGGTGAAAAAGATATGAGCCCTAACCTCCCCCCAAACAAAACAAAACAAAAAAAACACCCGAATCATCACCTACAGCAGTGAACTGTCAAAATCCTATCCCACTAATGAAAGTGTAGCCAGAAATACCAGGATGTGCTGCAGGAAAATGCCTGCTGCAAGTTCAAGCAAAGGGAAGGCCTAGAAATCTGCACATGCTCATTCTTGGAATGTACCTTGGCCCTCTCCAGGGAACTTCAGTAACAGAGAGCTTTCTCTATGCCATTGGGGAAGGTTGTATAGGGCTGCCAGGCTTAGCAAACAAAAACCCAGGAAATTCAATTAAATATGAATTTCAGATAAACCACACATAATATATCTTATCTGGCAAACCAAAGGGACACCCTGCTCCATTTTAGCAGTCACCTCTCCTGCTCACCAGGACATCTGAGTTCTAATCTGATCTTACCCACTAGCTGTCTGTGTGGCCTCAGAAAGTTAGTGTAACTTGGGGAGCTGGGCTTTCTCATGAACAAGCGCAGTCTCGTGACTCAATAGGTTGATTCCATGTTCTCATGAAGCTCTTCCACACAGCTCTTGTAAAATGCATTCTTGTAAAAGATCCAAACAATTGCATCTCATACAAAACAAAACAGGAAGCTGCCCACCACCTCCACACTTCCTTTCTCAGAGGCAACCACTTCAACAACTGGATAAGCACAATTACAGGCCCCTTTCTGCATACTTGGTACTGGACATGGGCACATGCACCATATATTTATAGGTCAATAAGATCATTCTCTGACCCAACTTGTGGGGATTCTGCTTCAGTACTTTCCCAGAACTCTGGTGCTCAGCCAGGTTTGGGAAACTACCCCAGGGATTCATGTCTCTGTCATTTTGTTACATCAAATCAGTGCTACCTATGAAGCCTCGCCCCCCACTGGCTACAAACACCTGCCATATCTGCTTACATTAGGAGGAAACAGAAACCCAGGACCAGACAGCATTTCCCTTCCAATGGGCGGCATCATCCACTTGTCCTGCAGTGCACGCATTCCTGTGCATGCTTGGCCTGGAGGTCACTTTCTAGGTTGCCTGTTTGGATGCTACCTGACAGATTCCTCCTAACTGGGGCAACCTGGTACCCTGACTCAGTCTGCTCTGGCTGCTCCCCAGCTCTTTGGAGCTCCTAAGAACAGGAACTCCCACCGGTTTCACTGCGAGGAATTCAAACACACGGCCCTCTGGACACAGGTGCCCATGTGCTCTTCCTACCTGTAGTTTACCTTAGTCATATAAATAGGAAGTATGATCAAAATATACGGCAAATGTTTAATTCTTTAAATTTATTACAATAAAAGACACATTACCATTAATCCCCCTCTAAATACTCCCCTTTACTTCAAACACATTTATTCTGTCATTCTTGGCACATCTGGAAGCAGTTCTGGAAGTTCTCCTTTGTGTCTTTCTAGGTGTGATCAAAAACTGCAGTGAACGTTGCTGCTGAGTGCCATCCAGGGGAAAAGCAGTCTCTAAAAATATTATGGTGTGTCCTCGTCCACCTCAGTCACTGCAGCTGGCACTGTAGGATTTCTGGCTCTTCCCCAGAGTCAAAATGCCCATCAAAGGTAAATGCCAGGGCATCAAGGCAGCCACAACAGCACAATTAAAGACACAAAAGAGGCCTTCTAGAACTGATGCAGACGGTGGTAAGAACAATGGGACAGATGTGTTCGAAGCAAGGGGGAGTATCTTGAGGAGGATTAATGGCAATGTATCTTTTACTGCAATATATTTTTAAATTTTTTAAACATTCACTATTGTTTTTATTGTATCTCATAGCTTCACATCTGCCAGGCTTCCTGAAGTGCAGCCAGACCTTCTATTTCAGCCTCTTCTGACCTATCCCATCCATGGTTCCCCAGGGACCCAGCGTGACATCAGACTTGGTCTAGCAGTGAAACTTCCCAACTAAGCCCTCTCCTTGCTTTCCTAAGCAGCATCTTCAGCCAACTGTCCCAGCAACCACTCATTCTCAGGCTCATCAATCTCAGTATAACAAGAGTAGCTTTTCTGCTCATATGCCAGGGACCAAGTCCTCACCAAGTTCTTAGACTTGTCCAGCCCAGGAGCACCCTGCTGACTGCTCTAACAGTGAGGATAACCAGTTCTCAGCTGAGACCTTTCTATCTGGCTCCTTATCTATGTGTCTCTCTCTCCAGTCTACTGTGGCTGCCATTCCCAGCCTGCATAAGTCACAGTGTCCGCTCCCAAGCCACCAGTCCTCCGTATACTTTTAATCTTCCCTGGCCACTCACGAGAGAGCTCTCTTTTTGTGACCAGTCCTGAGTGAACTAGCTTTTCTCTTCACACTACCTGCCCGCTGCCCCTCACTCAAAGCCCTAGCTGCCCCATCATGTTTGAGTCCATGCCCTGTTCATCTCACAAAAATAATATATGTGATGATAAAAATTTGGAAAATATAGCTAAACTAAGAACAGAATGAGGTTTTTAAAAATATTATCCTGGGCCGGTGAGATGGCTCAGCGGCGTAAGCGCCTGCCTGGCAAGAGCGAGGGCCCGAGTTCGACTCCCGGAACCCACATACGAAAAAAGGGGCCGGTGATATCGCTCAGCGGCACGGGCACCTGCTGGCGCGCGAGGTCCTGAGGTCGACCCCCCGGTACCCACAAAAAAAAAAAAATTATCCTGAAATAACTATGTGTGACTTATTTACATGTATAATTTTACTTGATATTTATATGATAGAACACAATATGGTTTTTTCCAGTTGAATTCAACCTACACAATGTTTTAAGTAATTTTGTTTTGAATGATCTTGGACAGGATATTCAGTATTCAGTCCACCACATTCCCACCGCTCCTTTTTTTATTATACCAATCCCATCTCGTTCAGTTAGACCTTCTATAGCATCTAATTTGGCAATGTTGATACATATATACACACATACATACATGGATATATACCTTGGTTCACAAACGCTTTGTTTGTGAACAATTTGGTTCCCACGCAGAAGTGTTTGGTAAAACTTTGTTTCCAAACTCTGCATTGGGTGTTGAACATGACTGTGGCCATCTTTCCCAGAATCATGGCAAAAATTAAATTCATGAAATGAGATACCATTGTATGTATATATATATATATATATATATATATATATATATATATATATAGGCATATATTTTTAAATTAATGCCACTCCATATTCTATTCTGTAATACACTTTTTTGCACATAATAGTATTCTATCAACAACTTTCTATACCCAATACACAGTCATCCCCAACTTTATTTTTACTGGCTAAAAGGTTTTCCCTTGAAAAAATGTATCATAATTTATTCACCTAACCCCTACTGTTGAACAATTAATTGCTTTCAGTTTTCCCTGCTTCAGTGCACATCCCTGTAGCTAGAGCTTTGCACACTTCCTTAATTAGTTCCCTAGGATAAATTTCAAGAAGTGGAATTGCTGGGTCAAAGGGTATTCACAGTTTTAAAGGCTTTTAACATGTGTGGCCAAATGGAGTGTTCAGAGTTTTACAATGACACAGGCCGTTGAGGGCTTCCTGTGACTGCTGTCACGATGGACGCTTCCAGACAGTAACAGCATCCCAGAGAACACTCAATCGCTCCTCTCTTAAAGCTGTCTAAAGTCCACTCACCCAATAGGGGGGCTTTCCTCCAGTATCCATCCCGGACCTCCACATAATCGTACCAGCACAGACGGCTCTTAAACAAATCCATGGATGTGAAGTTTAGGACGATCTGTAAAGAATTACCATAAAGTGAGTCTGGGCAACAAAGCCTGAGGAGTTCTGAAAGATGCGCTGTGCATGCCAGTATTCTCATATTACCCTTTAGCATGCAGAGCCCTCAGACCGCAGTAGGAGTGTCTTCTCAAACACACAGGCACAGGAAGCCTTGTGACATTAAATAATAAACCTTAGGCAGGATGGGGAATAAAGAGAATGAGATGAGTCCTTTGGCTCTGTCTGGGGAATCATGTGAGCTTTTGAAGTCGCTACGTGGTTTACAGAGAGTAAGATGCATTAAAAAGTCAGGCCAGGATACGTTGAGACTGGGGATTTAGGAGGAGGTAAGGGGGGTCAATGAAGTTCAGAGATAGAAAAAGATCTTATAACTTCATTAATAATTCCAAAGGATCTGGGGTTAGCCCAAGTGCATCTAACCACCTCTGTGATCAATGTCCCCTTGGCCATGACCTTACTTCTGAGGTATGTTGTGTCCAAAAGTCTTCCTACAGTCAAATCATTCATTCATTCATTTGTTCATTCTACCATTGTCTGTTGACCACCTACTGTGTGCTAGTCTGTGCTGGAAAATGGGCAGAGATCAGTAAGACAAAGTCCTTTCCTTTAGGGAGCTCAGAGCAAGAAGAAAAGGTAGACACACCACACCAATGAGGACACCAGGGTGCAAATGCTGAAAAGGGAGGGTTAGACAGTCCTGAGATAGGAGAACTAAATTTTGTCTGGAAAATTCCTGAAGGCTTCTCAGAGGAGGTGTGATTAAATCTGCAAGGACTAGGAGCTCCATGGGCAGAGGAGTAAAGAGAATGCTATGAGCTGAGGCAAGGTGCTGTTTGAGGACCTGGACCATAAGCCCAGCATAGTGTGTGCCTGGAATGAGGCAGCTGAAGAGGCAAAGAGATAAGGGTGAAGGCAAGAGCAGCAAGGGGTTCAGTTGAGGCTGGGCATGAACATTCCAGCTCCCTGGGACATCCCTGAGTGCCCTTACTGGATGTCGCAATGGCCAAATAGGTGATTATTTAGTGGAGAGGTCAAAGTGATCCTGCAGGCTGGCCCTCAACACACAGGTGCTGCCCCATGAGTGGGCCCTGGTCCCCCAACTCCCTCCAGCCTGGGACTCTCTCAGCAGATGGACTACAGCAGAGCCCAGGTTTCCCCTCTCGCTTTGCCACACCCCCAACCCATCAAGCTCCAGCCAAGAGGTGCCTGTGCAGCCTGCAGCACTGAGAAGCAGCAGCTTGTCTGGTCAGAGCCCTGAGCTGTCTCTCTGTATCATCTTTCCACTCCATCACTTCTGAGCTCTTCCTGCTCCCCAGCTCTACCCCAGCCCTTGCACCCTTGACCCTATCCCTTTTCTAATTCTGGAGACCTTGCTCTCAGCAGCTCACCAGTCTCCAATATCTTCACCCTCTGTCCCTTTCCTGGCCACTTCTTTAATATTCAACCAGCCCAGGGACACTATCTTCAAGTACACCTTGAAGCTGGAGGGGCTGTAGTCCTCCTGCCCAGATTTGAAGATGGTTATTTGTCCTCGAGTTTCTGGGCTCCCCTTGGATTGAACCTATCCTTTCTGGTTATCACCATAGTGTCCTACTCTCTCACCACTGTCGTCTCTCATTGGCTGGCTCCTACCCCCCCTATTCCCCACTAGCCATAAGAGCACCTCAGACCCAAGCATTTCCTACCCCACCTCCCTGACTCTAGGAGACCCATCACCCAAATCACTCAGGCATCATGCCTTGGTGCTATCCCTCTTTTCCTCTGTTGTCGACCCTCCCATATCTGCATAGCATCTGTGCTGATGTCTCTTTTCCCTTTAAGATGTCTTCATCCCTTCCCTCTAACCCAATCTTCCTCCCCTCAATGTCTCTTCCTGATCGCTGCTGCTGAGATGATCCCTAACTGCTCCCTACTGTGCCCCTAAACTTCTGCACACCAGGGCTTCAAGATGAGTCTTTCTCATCTTGCATCTCATGTTTAGCAGATCCTTCCCATACTTAGGAAACCTCTGTGGATCTCCATGTCCCTGTCTCATAAGTTAAACTCTCTACTGACTTTCCACAGCCTTCAGGGCCAGACTCTGTCCCCTTTTTTGCAGGGCTCCCTGATACACCTGCACTAATGACACCCTCCCCAGACCCAGCAAAGTTTCCCCTCCTTTCCAAGCCCTTCCCTTACTGCCCAACAGGCAAAGTCTGATCTCTGCATCTTTGGAACTCCTCACTTTCTCGTATAGTGATTCTGAACAGGTGTCTTTAGGGTCAGGCAGATCACACGTCTCACCTCCACCAATTACCAGCCATGAAATCCTGGAGAAACACTTAACTTCTTGGACCTCTAGTTCCTCATTTTCAAATCAATATGCCCACTATTGGGTTGTTGAGGGGACTGCACAAGAAACTATATAGAGTTATAAGAGTGCCAAACCCAGCTTATAGTAGGTACTCCATAAATGGCAATTAAAAATCAGTACACTGGTTTAGTGTACTACACTTAGTGTACCACAACTGACGCCATCTGCTCCTCACAGACTGCCCATCTTGTCTGGCATTACAGGTGCCCACCTCATCCCTCAGAGCAATCCTGTCCAGCAGTCAGGTCCCAGGACAAGTAGCATCTTTCACAAAACCCTGTGATCTCCTAGGCAATGAAGAGTGGGTACCACAAAATAACAGGCCAGCTTACTCTATCATTGTGAATGTGCACATGTGTGCATGCATGTGTATAATGTCGCTCTCAAACTACACTCATGTTAAAAACCCTACTTGCACATTAGAATCCCCTCGGAAGCTTTAGGGGAAAAGCTGGTACCAAGAAAATGTCCCTCCTTCCACTAAATCAGAGTGCCAGGGCCAGGGATATAGCTCAGTGGCACAGCGTCTGGCTGGCAAGCACAAGGTCCTGAGTTAGATTCCCAGTACAAAAAAAAAAAAAAAAAAATCAGACTGCCAGGAGTGGGGGAACCCAAACTAAACACTAAAACATCTCTTAAAGACAGGGATGTAACTTAGATTTCTCTCAAATCCCCACAGTGCTTTTATTCAGGTGATCAAGCTCAGGAATACTTGTAAGCTGCTTGCACAACAATTCTTTCGCCTTTGCTTTTTAAAATTACAGAAAGGAAATGTTAGTACAACTTCCCTGGTAACACATTCATAATCTAAATGAATGGGATAATTATTCGGGCTAATTATTTTAAGTATGTTAATGAACCATAAAGACCATGGAGGAAGAGGTGATGAATGAGAGGTGATACTCAAATCAATCAAGTTCGTTAATTACTAGGAGCTCTGGGGAAGGCTGGATGAAGCAGAAGTTGGAATAACTGGTGCAGGAATTTCAATGATGTATATTCTCCCTGTCCCCAGTGAGTACTAATAATTGAGGCTTGGCGAAGTTTACATGGTTCAAACATATTACAGAGCCTCTGTTGTGCAGGGCAATTCAACAATTTGGGGATTATTAGACCCTTTCCTCTTCCTCCTCCTCCTCCTCCCTGCCTCTCTCCTGTTAGTGTCTCCAGCAGAAATAAAGATGTCAAATCCATCCCAGGCAGAAGGTCTGGAGTCTCAGACACAAGATGACATCCACACAGCATTAAATGCGTAAAGTCAAAGACTTGGTGCAAGTGTGTATATGAGTGCACTGTGTATTGTAAGCACATGTTCAAATGCCTATCTGCTAACGTGTTCCCTTTGTGTAATAATATAAGATGATGGTCAACCATTCAGACTCTCAGAGTCCAGTTGCCTGGGTTCAAATCCCAACTCTGCCATACACTTAGTGGCCTTAGGTGGTTCATTTGCTTACCTATAAAATAAGCAAGATAACAGCACCTAGCCTGTGAAGTCAATGTGAGGATTACATTGAATGATCCCCGTAACATATTGAGGATAGAACCCAGTCCACAGAGAATGTTCATAATGGTTCCTAGGCATTTCTCTCTAGTATCACACTATGCTTAACTGAACACTTCACTTTTTGAAGCTATGATTTAATAATGCTTGTGGTTCTTTACAGGCACCTGAAAAATTCCAACACACCCACTGCCACCCTGGCTACTGGTTTTTCACTCAGCCCCAGATGCCTTTACATATCCGTTCAACAAATACTGTGTGCCATACACTATGTGGGGTGCTGGGACTGGGGATGGACAACCTGTTGTCAGTGAGTTTAAGGTTAGAAGTGGGACAAATATACCAGCAGGCATGATACTATGAGACATGCTGTGAAACTGTGACATTGTAGAGATAACTGGGAACACAGGGGCCATCCCCTTACCTCAACCCAAGGAAAAGACAATTGCAGCTAATCTAGACAACTTGAAGAACACTTGAATTTGCAGAGACATAGTATGAAAAGATAAACTTTGGAGTATGAAGCCCAGGTTCTCCATTCCCAGTTCTATATCTTGTGGTGAACTTGGGCAATGTCCTTAATGTCCAAGGAATGAATATAAGAATATGCAACCTGTCATAGGATTGAGAACACATCACCCATGTACCAGGGTAAACAGGCCCTGGCCTTGGGCTCAGCCCTACAGGGTCATGCAATCTTCAGAGCCACAGGAAGCTACCTCTAGGCCTCACTCCAGGGACCTGGGACCTGGGATCCTGGAACTCCCTATCTAAATAATGCTAAGTCCACTTGGAGGACATACAAGGACCTCTTCCCTGGATCCCTCCTCCCAAGGAAGATGCACATCTGGCCAGGCCACCCACTGGAAGGTCAGCTAAGAAACAGCTGTTTGCAAGATAGGAGTAGATGGTGCTCGGGAGTGTGGGCTGGAGGTCAACAGAGGTGCTCCCAAAGCACCAAATGGTGAGATAGAGGGGACGGGGAGAGGCTGGCTGTGCTTCGGGGCCAGGTTTCCCCACATTTCCACCTTCCAGACCAGCACATAAAGGTGTCAATAAATTCTAACTGGACCTTGCCCTCTGTGGTGGATTGACAACAGGTGGTCAACTTGTAACACCCAGCTGAACTGAATCAGCGTGGTGCTGGGTGTGGAGGGCCCACCTGAGGACTGTTGCCAACAACATAAAAAGGAGAACTGGAGAGGAAGAGTTGGTGCTGTTGGTTCTCCTCAAGGAGCTTGTCATGCTGGCTTTCCTGATAGGAACTTGGCTGTTCTCATCGTCGGAGGAGCTCGGGACCTCATTGTCGCTGAGGATGGCTGTGGTGCCTTTTGGGGGAGCTCTGGTCCTTACTCTGAGTGTCACTTTCCTGGCTCCGGGGTAGATCCCTCAGCCTGCTGGCACAGATCCTTCATCCCGCTGGTGCAGACTTTCTAGCTTCCACCACTGACCTTTGGGCTTTCCCAGTGCAGATCCGTGAAATATACTTGCATGAGACATTGTTGTGGGCCCTAGGCCTTCAGTTGGATTCGTGGAGGCATTACCATGGGCTCTAGGTCTTCAGCTGGACTCATGCAGGACACTGCTGTAGGATCCAGGCCCTCAGCTGGATTCTTTGGGTCTTTAGTGTGTGGACAGATTTCCTGCACTTTTTGTATATGACTCTTTGGGTGACTATTACAAAATAATCCTAAAAATTATGTGTCCTGTATTGTATTGTTTCCCTTGCAAACCCTGACTACAACACCCTCCAAGGCATTATAGCACTTATCAAGGAAGGAGGACAGACCTTCCTTTACCTTAATCTATAACTTACATGGACAGTTAGTAAGTGCCAGGGCTCTCTTTGTATGAGTGAAACTGGTTGAGGAGTCCAGAAATAATGAATGTAAAGCAAGCAGCCTGTGCTTCGAATGTACTGTGTGCTCATAACAAAAGAGCTGTTATTACTACTAGTGACAGTAAGGATCAGTCCTCTTGCCTCACCCAGACAGCCATCATTTCCCAGGAGGTTTCTTGCCTATCTTTAAAATATGTATTAATTATTATTTTAATTATATATATTTATGGGGTACAGCACGATAATTTGATACATGTGTACAATGGTCATATCAGGGTAGTTAACGTCCCCACCTACCTTCTCCCCTGGAGTGACGGAGATCCTCCAGACGCAGTGGGAGTAAGAAGGGTAGCCATTTGGGAAACCAGGTGCGGAAAAGTTTCCTGTTGTGTCCTGCAGGGTCTCCCCACATGCTGCACAAGCAAAACAACAACTGTGACACTGGCATGCATACCAGCTCCATGCCCGGGCAGCTCCTGCCTGGGGCTGCCAAGCAAACACACCCCTTTATCAGCCAAAGACCTCAAAAGGGCTGGTGTGAGGCAGTAACATAGAGAAAGTAGCGTGCAGTGCCAAAGAGCAACACCCAGGGCCTTTCTGAGCCTCTCAAGACTGATTGCGGCCCAGAGTTAGCTTCAAGCCTTAACTCTCCAGCAGGCTGCATAGCCACAGGCTGGGTATTGATTTTCTTATCTGTGAAATAAGCAGGGCAGACCTCAGAGGCTGAGCGGAGTCATCTGTATTACATGCAATGGGTCCACTCAGTGCTGGGCACCTAGTGAGCGCTCCAGACCCTGTGGCCATCATGACTGCTATGGATAACATCTGGGAAGACAATGGAAGTGCAAGCAAGTGAAGCAAAAAGAAAAACTACGCCTTGAAACTCATTTCAGTTTTGAAACTCATTTCAGTTGTTGGTTTAAATCTTGCCTCTTTTTTTCTTATATGCACCTTTGAGAGAGCTACCAAATAGTTAAGAAAGCAGAGAAAAGTGCAGAGGAAGCTAGAATATTCTACAGCATGTGATTCTGCCCTTGCATGTTTGACAGTTGCCTGATAATGAATCTAAAACATAGGACATGTATGTGAAGACATTTCACCTAATTGGTCCTAAAAAAAAAAAAAAAGAAATACCTATACCTTGGGAGCTGTAGGATTTGTATTTCCCTGAGCCTTGGGATTACAACCCCAAAGACAGTGACACTGGCTCATCAAGTGCTCCTGGTGCTAGGGGACCACCTCCAAAGAGTGGGGAACAAAGCATTCTTAAGCATCTTCTCCTACAAGTGACTCAACCTCTGCAGGACAACAGCCTTAGCTTTCAGTTATTACTTGAACCTCCTTGAAGCTCCATATTTTCTGTAGCTGCAGGAAGCGAGAGGTGGAGAGCTACCCATCATTGGCCTCAGGAAATCCTGGATATCGGGGCTTCAATATCACATTACCGAACAACTGCCAGGCATCATGAGGATTATGCCCGGCAGTCAACAACCCCCGAGGGCTCCATGGCAATTATTTTAGAATAATCATCAACATTCTGCAAGAACAGATACATTACTGTGAGGCTCTATGGCATTTACCAGCTGCCTCCACTCCTTTAGGGAAATAAGCATCACATACATTAAAACTAAATAAGTACTGTGGCATTTCCCAGAGAATGCTATAAGGTTTCCCTTTAAATTCAGCAAGGTTATATGATACGTGTATCCTGCATTTCAGCCCTAACATGCCCCCAGATACCTAATGACTGGGTGGACATATTTCCTAGTTTCATGCACACACAAGCACACTCAGCACTTTGCAAGCCCCACAGTCCTGCTCAGTGGGGGCAGTGTGACAGCCTAGATTTTCCCCAATGGCTCCCATTTCAAATATTCCATCCCATTATCAACCTCAGCATCCAAATTGGAAGAGGGGAAGGGGAGCGGAGTGGAGGAGAGGGCAAAAGCGGAGTAAAATATGTGTATACAGTACCTATGAGCCCCTTTAGGCATAGTTAGTCGCTGAAGGAAAATACTGATTTATTAGAATGGCTAAAGCTCTACTTTACTATAAAGTGGACTTCTAGCATGAAAAATTCCAGCTCCTACTGGGTTTAATTTATTCTCCTGACTTCCTATTTAAGATCTCAGAATATTCCTTGACTCATTCTTGTCTATTAGTGTCTGAATTTTGCCACTATTCACCAAATGTCTCTTCCAGCTGCT
This sequence comes from Erethizon dorsatum, assembly GCA_028451465.1. NCBI lineage: Eukaryota > Metazoa > Chordata > Mammalia > Rodentia > Erethizontidae > Erethizon > Erethizon dorsatum. Next base: position 120,995,448 of record CM051822.1, on the reverse strand, counting down.
ACCTCCCATGCTTGCCTGTTCCAGACCCTTCTTTCTGTCCTCCCCAACCCTCTTTGGTGTATTCTATCCCATCAGTGGTAAAACTTGGCTGCTTAGACAAATGTTCTGCTCTGACCCAAGGCATTCTCACCACCACCCCCAGAAAGCAAAGCATGGGGATAAAGAGGCAAAGGGCCAATTCAAAGAGAAGGGAGTGCTGACCTGGCTGCAGAAGAGGCATTTTCTCCAACCCCAGAGTACTGTTTAGTCTTGAATGGAAGACTGATGGTCATGATTGAGACCATAGAAACAACCTCATTTATAGCACTAAGACTTCCTCTACCTGTAGTATTTAGGAAACGGACCCCCATCATCCCAAAAGTATTTTTCCTCATTCTTTATTTTCCTGCCAAGTCCTCCTTTGTTCTTGTGTTGCCAAACCCACATCTCTAGTCCTACAGGAAGGAGAAGCTGCTCTTAGTGTTACAGGGTCGCTCTGCTAGGGTACCTAGGTACTACTGTCCCATGCCTTCTTCCCTTAGCTTTGCTGAAGAAGTCCAAAGCCTGCCACAAGTCCAGCTATGGGCTTGGAGACCTATAATTCCCCTCATCATTCTGGCTTTTTACACTGTCTAGCACGTCCTAACAGAAGGACACCAGAAATCACAGCTGCCAAGGAATGCTCCTTTTAGGTTCCCCAAGTTATTATCCCAGCAAGGGGAGCTGTGCGCAAAAAGCGTCGAGTTGTACTCCATGGGATGCTGGGAGGTACTGGGAATCCCCAGGGCTCATGGTTACCTGGGCATTTGTACAGCTTCCTAGCTTGAGCTATGTCTCCCTGGCTGAGCCGCACACGCTGGCCAATGGTTGGCCGGATGCCATTGTCGTCTCGACGGGGGAGGATGGTGTCTAAGAAAACTCCTCTACAGAAAGAAAAAAAGAGAGAGAGGAAGAAAAGTCAGGACTGTCTGGCTCTACGAGCTGGGATTTACAGTCTTCACTTCCATGCCCATAACCCAACAACGCTGCTACTTCTGGTCTGCATTTCCCTGGCCAGCACAGCCGGAGCTGTGTCCTTCACTCATGCTGGCATTTCATCAGCGGCCTGCTCACTTTCCAGGGGGAAGATGGCTGCCAACTTGAAAAATATGCCTCTTTCAGTAGCCTGGAGACTTCTATAGTAATGTGCACTGAGCATTTCCACAAAGCACTTGTCAGCCCCCAGCCTCAGGGTTACCATGCTGCACAACACAGGGAGCACCATCGACAGCATGGTATGAGTGGCGCCCCCTGGGGTTGTGTACTGGGCAGTACCGTGTATAGATAAGTCTTGGAGCCGCCCCAGGGGAATCTTGGGAACTGGTCCAGTATAAGGCTCTGCAAGGGGAGAGCTGGCAAGTGCAGGTGGATGAGTTGGTGAATGAGAGTTGGAAGGGCCTTGCTGGCCAGAGGAGCAGTCAGAGGAACAATAAGATAAATGCAGAGAATAAGAGGGAGTCGAAAGAGCCTGGGGCTCTGCCAGCTGAGTGAGCTTGGCAAGCCCCTCACTCTCTCTCTGAAACTTTCTGAGCATCAGTTTATTCCTCCGTACTATAAGATGGCCTAGATGGTCACGGCAGCCTCTCCCAGGGCTAACATCTTATTCTACTCCCACATGAATGACATCTAAAATATCTAAGACACACAAGTGGAATGCAAGATGCCTGGCCAAGCATTAGCCCTATTCACACCTCTGTGTAGGTCTGGTTCCTCCTTGCCTGTCTGTTGCCAGTTCTGAGCCTCTGTCACTGCCACTGCCCTCTGCCCTCATCCCTCTGCCCTCAGCCCCTGCTCCTGCCCCTGCCTCTGCCTATGCCTCTGCCTGAAAATCTTCTAACTGGGCCCTCTCCTGGAGGTCAGGCCTTCCCTTGGATCAGTTCCTTCTCCAGGTACCAACCTATTTCTTTCTTTCTTAACCAAGTTTCTGGAAAGAATTATCTCCATTCCCCGCCTGATGCTCACCTCCCCATCACTCCTCACCTCAAATGTGATCTGACCATGTTAGCGATGGCCACCACACACTCACCAATGGGTGCTTCTCAGTCTGCACCTGTCCTCTCTTCAGCTCTGGGACCTCTTCTCCCTCCCTCCTCATTCTCTTCTCCCATTTTCCAACGTGCTGCTCTCTGAGCTGAAAGACAGGAGCCACTTCCTCTTCCTGCTTCCACAATGCCCCTCAGGACTCTGCTCCCACTCTGTTCTCCTTCCATGCTCTGCCTACTTACATGGGCTCCAGCCACCACCTGCAAGCCCACAGCAAATTCCTTGTTTCCAGGCCAGAACCATCTGCACTTGCGACCTCCTCCCCTAAGCTGCCCTAGGGGCCTCTAATGTCCAACACCAAATTTGGCTCATGACCAAATTTATTTCATTCCTTTGCTCATTTCATGACCCTGTCTCCTGAGACAGGCTCTGAAAGCCCCCTCAGTCCCTCCCTATCCCTCAGACTCGCTGGAACCAGGAAGAAAGTTCTGTCCACTGTACCTTTGATGTGTCCTGCTCACTCCCAGATCACTACCTTAGCTCAGGTAATCCATATTTTTTCCTGAATTCTTTCCAGTAGCTTCTTAACTGCTCTCTCCTTGTAGATTTGGCTACTTCTGCTCCACGCCCCCAACCCCAATGCTGCAATGAGGTCCTTCCAAAATGCAAAAGTGGGCATGTGCCCTCTTTGCTTAGCACTGTCACCAACCTGGATCTCCAAGCTCTTTGCTCACTGCTTTGTGCCTTCCTGTTCAGCCCCATCTCCTGATACCTCCTTCTAGTCCCAAACAAACCCTTGCATACACTGTCCTCTCCCTAGGCGGCCCATGCCCCAACTTCTTCTTTGCTCAAGGACTATGCATTCTCCAAAACCCAATTAGATGTCTCCTTCTGTAAAGTCTCCCCCAGGCACTTTGCACCCCTCCCACTTAATCATTCTCTCCTCTGGCCCTTATTTGTGTAGTCCCTTCTTAGCATACTGTATGCTGTTTTTTGGTTTTGTTTTTAGGAATGATGGCATTGTCTTCTCTGCTGAAAATAAGTTTCTGAAGCACAGAGATTGACCTTAGGGACTGGAGCATGGCAGGTTTCAAGAATACTTCTTGAATTAAATTATGCTGCCAAGATAGGGCATGGTCTTCAAAAATTTTTGCAAAGTAGCTATTTATATCCAAAAAGAAATGCTGAAATGTACATATACTACCTAGCTATTAGCTGTGTGCTCTCTTCTCTCTTTCAAACATTGTTTTCCTAAACTGTGTACTTCCTTGGAAAATGTCTATTACCCCTATTTTTTCTTGGTTGCGTCCTTCCTTCTCTTTTTGTTTTGCATATGCTTGTTTCTCACAGTCAGACTTCAGGCTCACTTTCTCTCCAGTGTTAGCAGGGGGAGTCTAGATCATCTGCTGATTCCTTTTCACACCCCCACGCCTACAGTTAACCCTCTCTGCGCTGGCTTGCTGTGATTCCCACCGCCTCATCTCCCAGTGCGTATCCTCCAGAGAAATTTCAGAAGAACCCATGATCTCCCTCACTGACTTCCAGAGGTTTTAAACCGTAGGTGACGACTCTATGTAAAACTCTAATTCAATAAAGTCAGGCACCTCTGCCCTAACTAAAGATGGGACACTTGTAATTATTTCCTTGGAGAGAGGAATTCCACGGCACAACATAAGGATCACCACATTTTCCAGACAGCGCAGGCTAATGGACCCCGTGGTAACTGGCAGTCACCAACAGGCCTGGCATGTGGAGGCCATGTTCTCCCCTCGGGCACTATTCACAGGGCCTCCCCATATGCCAGGTCTGGGTTGGGCACTTACTGTGCATTATCTCATTGAATCTTCATAACATCCTAGAAGACAGGCCAGTTTTCACTAGGCTTTCACCTCTACAGGTGAGCCTGCGGGGCTCACATGACTTGCCCAGGGGACAGCCAGCAGGGGATGCCTGAAGCCCACCTCTGGCATCTTCCTTCTTCTGGCCAATGTTTCCTACTCTCCAGGTACAGTAAGACTTAATATGCATTAAATGATAGCATTAAGAATACCGGAGACTTCAAACCCGAAGTAGCGGGCACAGCACTGCCTCACACTCAGCAGTCTTCGGAGCTGGGACAGCCTTGCCCCTGTGCAAAGCACTACAGTAAGGCTCCTTCCCCCTTTCATGGAGGAGACTCCTGGCACTGACATTCTGTGAACTAAGAAAGGGTTTGGCAGATGCCTCAGGGAATAAAACTGTCAGCTCTGAGTTCTCCAAACAAAGACGTCCCTGTAATAGGGAACTGTCTCCTCGACTTCTGGACCCCTGCCCAAAAAAACCTCCACAGACTCCACTCCCCACAGCCTGGCCCAACCAAGGGGGAGGGGAGAAGTAATGCAATAAACCAGAGGGAATAAAACTGGAAGGAGACAACTCAGTTGTGAGGCGACAGGAAGACTGGGTTTCCCATCAGCAGGAAAAGCCTGCGCCCCCAGATGAGAATAGTCCTGCAGGCTATTTTCTGCCCTTTTACAGAATCAAAGATAGGATACATACAGTACAGCTCCAGGGGATACATGACCAGGGGCAATAACCTGGAGTTAAGAAATAAAGAAACTTTGACAAAATCCCAGAAAAGCCCATCAATAAGAGCCCATGGAACAAAACAGTTTCTGGAAATTCACACCGAAAGTTGGCAGAAAAAATAAAGCAGGTATCTACCTGCAGCAAAAGAGATTTGCAAAAATGATGCTGTACTCAGGAGCAGAGGGGAGAATGGAGCAGGGGTAGATTGTTGAAATAATGAACCGCACTCTTAACATCTATATTCCTTTGCAACATGAACTTTCCACTCCTCCCATTAAGAGGTAGTCTCCCCACTCCCTGGAGTCTGGGCTGACCATATGGGTGGGCGGGACCAATAGAATGCAGCAGAAATGATGTCACGTGACTTCTAGAGCCTGGGCCTTAAGAAGCTAGTAGCTTCCCAGCCTGCCCTCTAGTAGCTCTGAGTCCTTGTACAGTGAAAAGCCTGATTGATCTCCTGAGGTAGGAAAGACCACAGGAAGGAGAACCAAAGGCTACAGCCAGGCAGCACCAATCTGCCAGACATGTGACTGGCCATCTAGGATTCCCTGGGCCGATCAAGCTGTCACAGGACTCTTGCTGTTTGACCCCAGGCAAGACCAGAGAAGAATGAGCCAGACTAACTCAGATATCAAAAAAAACAATAAGCTGCTGTTTTAGGGCACTAAGTTTGGCATCAAATAATTCTACAGCAATAGGTAAGTTAATAGTAGCAGGAAGAGAAGTTTGCCTTTAGGGAGGCTGCTCTGCTCCTGGGTGCCCTTTGCACACAGATGCAGCCCCCTCATCGACCTCCCTCCTAGGGAATTCTAGGTGCTTTGGATGAGGAGTGATTATTTCATGGGTTTGGCCCATAGATTTCCATTGGTCTGTGCTGATGAAATGGTTTACACAATGGTGTTAGTAAGGGTTATCTCCTGAGGGGCAAAAAGGATGGCATCATAAGCTAAAGGGCACCGGAAAAAGAGATTTAATTAAAAAAAAAAAAAAAAGAACAAGGAAAGAAATGCTGATGCTAGAAAAGCCTCTGGCTTCTTGTTTTGGAGCTTTGTGCAGTACCTGGTCCAGAGGAGGCCCCAAGAAGGTAGTGCAGTCCTACAGCCCATATATGGAGGGACTTACGGAGTCTCCTTACTGAAGTGACCACCACATTTATGAGTATGTGGAAGGAACTGCAATGAGAATAATGGGAATTTCTTCCTTCACCTATTCCCCAGCACTGTAGATCTCCTAGGCCCCTATGAACTCATGCATTAATGTATTCATTTAGCCAACGATCTATTGAGTGAGTACCTAGTATATGCCAGCACCTTATTGGGTCCTAGGGACTAGAAGAGAATGAGATAGTCTCTGTCCTCAAGGATTTCAGGGACAAGGGAATGTGACAGATAAATATTCATAGATTAAAATAATAATTAGCAAATAATTATAAAGCAACATGAGGAGTTATGGCAGCTACAGAAACAAGACCCAAAGTACAAGCTTCTCAGTTGGACCAACTTGACAAAATTAATACTTTGTCTCTATGTAACAGCCTGCAACCCCTGAATAATGGCAACGCTTCATTATTTCCTGCACAATTTCCCAAACTGCTGAGTCACTTCAACCCCAACACCCAACACCTCTGACATCTGTGGGCCTCGTCCTGCCTGCCCCACAGGCTTCCTGAGACGCCCCACACACAGCCCCGGCACGGACCCCTCAAAGCCTCAGTTTTCCTCCTGGAACAGAAGCCTTGCCAGCTTCAGATTTCCTGTTTGGCAGTGAATAAGATCCTATCTGTCAACCTCTCACCCATCTATTTCAGGTTTAGACACTGCAGCCTGAAGGTAGAGCTGGAAGGGGATCTGAGGAAACCCAGTCCAACCCTCTCAGAAGGAGACTGAGGCCTATGGGGCTGAGAAGTCCACCAGCCCCATGACTGCCCCTCAGTGCAGTCTGCACCTCCCTCCATGGCCAGGTTAACAGGGGAGGACTAGGGCCGGAACTCCATCTTCCTGCTCTCAGTTCAGTGGTCTCTTGTCACATCATGGCACCCCTGTATCTTTGGAGAAAAGCTAGAAGAAAAGTGGCTCAGCCCATATCACTTCCAAGTGCTGTCTCAGATGTCAACTTGGATGATCTCTCCCACTGGCACTTTGGGGGGTCCTACCCAGGTGCAGGAGAAAGGTCATGACCATCCAGCTGTGTAGCCAGAGACTCTGAGATGCTGCTACGTACCAATCCTGTGACCTCGTCCACTGGTGCCTCTAGCAGCCTTATCCAAGACCCAAAGAGCCCATGGTGACTAGTTTCCTTCCAGTCTAGGAATTATGTCTCCCGAGCCAATGGTTGGTTCCCTGTTATCTTGACGCACACAGACTCAACCTGTGCCATTTCCCTGTCTGCCATGACTGCTAGGATGCACAGTGCAGGATTTGTTGACAACCTCAACAAAGTGTACATGTCTTTACAGTCTGCCTTCTGATCACTAAATTTATTCCAGGCTTCAATGTAATTTTCTATCTGTACTTTCCCCCCTCATCTCCCCCAGATTTCTCACCTATTTCCCTCAGGTTTCTCACCTATTATTTTTTTCTTGTTGTTCTGAGTATGTACTGGAAGTCACCTCAAACCATTTTGGGGAAGGATTAAATAAACAGCTGGTTTGAAGAGAAAACTGAAAAGAAAGACTCAAGTGAGCAAATATTTGTACTGTGTGTCTCCTTTAACTCAATGATGTGGAAGCCCTAAAAAAGAAGACTAATAGGAATAAACTTCTACACATAAAACATTAATAATGCTGTTAGAGGCTGGGGCAATATTGAGAATTCTTAACATCCGCAAAGCACAGCACAGCTCATCAGAACAGACCCTGTGCCAGCCATAAATAACAGGTCCAACCCTACCCAGTAGGTAGAATCCATCGTCATCCATAACCTGCAGGCAAGGAGGCTGGAGCTTTGTTCTCATTATGACCCCAGCTACCTGTGCACCCTTGGGCCACTGGAGCCTCATTTTCTTTACTCTAAAGTGAATCTTAGCCAGGCATGATGGTGCACACCTGTAATGCCAGCACTCGGGAGGCTGAGGCAGGAGGATCGCTGCAAGTTCAAGGCCAGCCCGGATTACAAAGTGAGTCCAAGGACAGCCCAAACTGCATAGTGAAACCCTGTCTCAAAAAAAAAAAATAATAATAATAATAATAAAATAAAATAAAAAATAAATAAATAAAGTGAATCTATGATTTACAGTCCTCTCAGTTCTGACATAGCCTAGTTTCCAATAAACCAAACCTCTTCTAGAACTGGTGAGTGCTATCTGCTTATACAAGCACATGCTTTAAAGACTCCCCCATCCATGGGAAATTTTACACAGAGCCTCTAAGTTATTATCCCCACCAGCCTCTCAGTAATTTCTCTTTTCCACTTTGCTGCTTGGGCATGATGGAATGCCAGCTTCACAATGGGATTCAATCTTATTAGTGGAAATTTGATTAGATTATATTTCACTGCAGCCCAGAGGCCACTATATTTCATGAACAGACAGGACAGCCATGCTAGGAGCTCGCAGAGACCCGCTTGCTCTCCACAGACCTCAGGAATCTGACCCAAGCCTGAGACAGGCACAGTAAAACAAAAAACAGCACGAGCATGGGTTCCAACCTGGAGAAGGTGTTCCGGGCGTAGTGCATGATGCTGTCGAAGTCATATGTCTCTCCCAGAGAGCTCACTTCCCCAGCTTCCATTTTTAAGAAATTATACTCCTGACCTGTGACACAACACTGTGTTAAGGCTTTTGAAACCCAAGGCAGCACCTGAAAGGAGGCAGAGGAGGGAGAAGAAGGCCCCATAGAGACTTCCTGCACCTCTCTTAATTCAGTCCGTGGATAACAGGGTTTGGAGGGCTTCTGGCAATTTTTAATATATTAGAGATCTGAAATTTAGAACAAGCCCTATCTCCTCCCAGCCCCACCACCCCACACCCTCCCCAAATGCCATTTGAAACTCTTCACTGTGTTTGCAGACAGATGAGTAGTCCATCTGTTTGTCCTCCAAAATGAGTTTTTTAAAATCCAAAAACAAAAAATTCTGATTTTGTCATTCAAAGAAACAAAAGAAAATGCATCAAAGAGTTCAATTTCAAATATCTCACAATTCAGATTCTCTAAAGCAGGTTTAAAGGCAACCATACAACAAGCTACTTTCATGTTCAGTATCAACTTTTATATCACATTATTTAACATGAAAATATATATTTTTTAATCTAGACATGTTATCTGCCTTGGGGCAGAATGCTTCTAGGCAGAAACACTGCTTATGCATATATCTTAATTGTAATGCAGTTTCAAAAAGATGCGTTGCTGGGAGAACTTATTTTTTGACTGATCAGCCCTAATGCTGCAACAATGTTCTGGTCAATTTTGTTCCACTTAGGAAATGTGATTGGATTTCGTTGTCCTTTATAACATGGAAAATCATTATTTCACTTATGCTCAAACCTACGATCTTCAGCAAATGACTTCCCAGGAAGGTCACAGGTGGACAAAGGCAGTGCTGGTGACAAGGGCCTGCACAGTCAGGTTGCTGCCCTCCTACTTAGCAATGGACACTGGACAGCTTCTTGCTGGCCTTTCCTCTGCTCCCTCCTTGACTGCGTGAACGCCACCTTCCTAGCCAGTGGCTTCCAGAGTCCACACAGGCCTCCTTACCTGGCTGGATGTTTTCTCTGATGATGGTGACATGCTGGTCTCTATCTGGCCGTGTGTGCTCATGCCAGAACCCAACCACGTGGCCCAGCTCATGGGCCACAATGCCAAACTTGTCACAATTTTTCCCAATGGATATGGCCTGTGGACCCCCTCCTCGGCGTCCAACGTAAGAGCAACAACTGGACAATGGTAGAAATACTCAGGTCAGCAGGTCCGGAACATCCACAGCAAGATGCAAGCCCCACTCCACCCTTTCAACTGAGTACAAGTGCATAAAAGAGGTAAAAATTCTCTCATCATCTACCTTCCCACCCAATGCAGAAAATCCTCTCCAAAAATGCTTCTCCACCTTTTTGGTGGTCATGCATCCTCTTGAGAATCTGAAGGAAAAAATGGTCTCCCTTCCTGGGATAAAGCACATGCCACACCTCTCCCCCTCCACCCCGAAGCTGCACCAGTCTCTGCTGCGCCATCGCTGAGGACCAGGAGGAGACGTGGAAGGAGGTGGCTGAGCTTCCGGAAAGCAGACTTCTTCATACCATTGCCAGAGGAGCCTTAGCAATGACTCTCTTCTGGGCACGACTATTCTTTCAAGTAATATATATTCCTTGTATTGTTCTTAATACACTGGCCAACACTTTATCAAACTATTTTGATAAAAGAATTTTAAAAATTGAAGTGGTTATAATCCCACCACAATGTCTACTGAGCATTAAAAAGAACACGACCATATTCCAAAGACTGAAGTCCTTTGCCCCCGTATCTAATGTCTTTATCCAAAGATACCCATGATTGACAATTCCTTGGATGTCCTCCCCGCCAAAGTTTAGATAGATAGACACAACTATATAGACAGATATATAGGTATATCTAAAATTTTGTATACATTTTTAAATTATGCAATATACTACATACATTGTTCTTCATTCTGTCTCTTTCCCTCAATTTAGAGATTTGTTTAAACAACACATACCCTTTTTTTTTTCCTTCTCAAGGCAACATAGTACTAATTTTATTTCATGGCACTAATTATTTAATAGTACTAATATATATTTCATCAGTCTCTTACTTATGCACAATTAGTTTTTGCTCTTTAAACAAAGCTGCAGAGTAGAAAGACATAACACAAATAAACAACAAAAACAAAACAAGGAAATGGTTGGACTTTTACTTGTTCATGGTAGTGTAAATCCCTAGCAATGAGATTAGTGGATAAAGGATGTATGTATTTGAAATTTTGATTATGATACAAAGATGTATTCTCTTACTATAAAAATGTATAAAACTATGTATAAAGAAAAACAATTAATTTTTTTATTAATTTTGTGATCAGTCACCTTCGAGTCTCTTCAGGTTTCTAATAGTTTTCAATTGGTTTTCTGGGTATACAATCACATCAACTTTCAATAATGGAATCTTTGTCTTGTTCTTACCATGTTCATAGTGTTTATTCATTCTTCTATCTAGCTATATTAGTATTTCCAAAACAATGTTAAGTAATCATGGTGACCATAAACATATTTGACTTGTGCCTGATTCTAACAGAAATGCTTCTAAGAACATCATCAGTAAACATCATTTTGGCTTTTGGTTTGAAATTATATACACATATATATATGCTATATGTACATGTGAAAACATATATGACATTAATTATTTTTCTATTTTTGTAATTGACCTCTATTCCTATGCTGCCTTGTCTATTTTTTTAAACAAAATATACATGTGGAATCATGGAAACACCTTTTAGCACTGACTGAGATAACACATATGGCTTCTCTCCTTTGATCTATCGATCCATTAATCATATGAGTGGATTTCCTAGTATTGAACTAACCTTGTATTCTTTAGATAAACCTATGTGGCAGCCTACTCTTCTTTTCTTCCACTGTGGAATTCTAATGTTTTGCTGTTTTTTGTTTTTTGGTTTTTTTGGTACCAGGAATTGAACTCACGACCTTGAGCTTGTCAGGCAGGCACTGTGCTGCTGAGTTATATCTCCGGCCCTCTAATGTTTTATTTGGAACTTCTTCTTTTGTTTTTTTTTTTTGAGACAGGGTCTCACTATGTAATGCAGGCTGGCCTTGAACTCACTATGTAACCCAGGCTGGCCTCGAACTCACGGCAATCCTCCTGCCTCAACCTCCCAAATGCTGGGATTATAGGATGTGCCACCACGCCCAGCTATTTGGGATTTTGCATGTCTATTCATGTGTGAGATAAGTTAATAATTTATTCACTTCCTTATTTATTGTTGGTACCCTTTTTCACATTTTAAGGTAGCAAATCCTTGGTACTTCCTTAAAAATTTTTGGAAATGTTCTTTCTCTATGCTCTGAAAAGTCTAAATAGTATTAGAATATGTTTCTTGAAGGTCTGAAAGAATACCCTTGGGAAAATCTGGATTTGGCTCTTTGGGGGAGGTAGCTTTTCCCTTACATTTTTCTATTTCTTTCCATTATTTTATATTTACCTTGAAGTCATTGACATTATCCAGATCTTTGCATCTTGCCTAGATAGTGCTACAAACTACTCTCTTATGATTCCACTGTATCTGTGGCTATTTCCCATTTTTCAATTTCTAATCCTGTGTATTTCTGTCCTGCCACTTTTTTGTCTTAAACTACTAGGTGCTATATCTATTGCCTTTTGTTTATTCAAAGAAGTCACTCTTGAATTTATTAACCCTATAATGTTTCGCCTTATCTATTTCCTTGTGTTCTTATTAGGTTCATTTTGTTGTGCTGGTGGTGGTTTGTATTTATTATTGGTTTTGGATAACTTCTTTGAACTGAATATTTCATTGTCATTCTTTTTTTTTTTTTTTTTTTGTGGGTACCAGGGGGTCGACCTCAGGACCTCGCGCACCAGGAGGCGCCCGTGCCGCTGAGCGACATCACCGGCCCCTTTTTCATATGTGGGTTCCGGGAGTCGAACTCGGGCCCTCGCGCTTGCCGGGCAGGCGCTTAAGCCGCTGAGCCATCTCACCGGCCCTGTCATTCTTAATTAGTGTGTGGACAGAGCTTTAGGCTTATCCTTTTCATTTGGAACTGTATGGCTTTTGCCATCTAGACATTCTGCTATTTTAACATTAACTTCTTTATAATTTAAGAGCTATTTTTAAGGTGCAGAAGAGCTTTGAATTTACCAGATAATGCTTTTTCTATTTTTGTTATTATGCCTACTTTCACGTTTTGCAATCTGAGACTAGTTTAATGCTATTTCTACCTTTTCGGACTCATTGAGATGTTCTTTTTTATTTATTTATTTTTTTTTTTTTTTGTGGGTACCGGGGGGTCGACCTCAGGACCTCGTGCACCAGCAGGCGCCCGTGCCGCTGAGCGATATCACCGGCCCTTTTTTCGTATGTGGGATCCGGGAGTCGAACTTGGGCCCTCGCGCTTGCCGGGCAGGCGCTTAAGCCACTGAGCCATCTCACCAGCTCATTGAGATGTTCTTAATGCTTAATAGATGGACAAAGTCTATAAGCCTGCAGTGTGCACTAAAAAAATGAGTTACAGATTACAGAATCGATTATTTTAGATCTACACAATCAACTCTATTAATTGTACTTTTCAAATTCCCTATGAATTTCTACTTATATTCTGGTCAACTTGATGATGACCTACTTGGGCTGATGGAAAGGAAATAAATCTCCCACTGCTGGTGTTTTCTATCGATTTCTCTCTTGGCTTCACCAGGCTTGTTTTATGACTCCTAATGCTATGCTATTTGGGGCATAAATATTTATGACAGTTATATTCTTAGCACAGCTTGTGCCCTTTCTCATTATAGCCTCACACCTTTATAAAAAAAAAATAATTTCTGACTTTAAAAACAAAAACAGGGCCGGTGAGATGGCTCAGCGGTGTACGCGCCTGCCAGGCAAGCGCGAGGACCCGAGTTCGACTCCTGGATCCCACATACGAAAAAGGGGCCGGTGATATCGCTCAGCGACACAGGCGCCTGCTGGCGCGCGAGGTCCTGAGGTCGACCCCCCCGGTACCCACAAAAAAAAAAAAAAACAAGGTCCAGGGGTGCAGAGCAATGGTAGGACAATTCCTAGCTTGCATAAAGTCCTGGGTTCAATCTCAAGCACCACAAACAAATAAATAACAAAAACAACAAAAGCCTCTTCTATAACTAAAACTGTGATCCCAGTTTCCTTTGCTAGCATTCACTTGTATAGCTTGTTTCCTTTTACTTTTAAATCTCTCTCGGTCCTTTGCACCTTATGTATAGAACACACAGCTGTGATTTGGCTTTGACCTAATATAGAAACTTTTTTCTTTGAGTAGGAGAGTATAATATACTTATAGCTTCTGGAGTAACAGATATCTTTCATCTTAATCCAGTCATTTTATTGTTATGTTTTCTTGTAGGAAGCCTATAATCCCATTGGACCTCTAAAATTAAACGCAGAATTTTGTGTCTATAAGGCCAGGCGTGGTAGCACATGCCTGTAATCCCAGCACTCAGAAGGGTTAGGCGGGAAAATGGCTGTGAGTTTAAGAACCGGGCTCCATAGTGATTTCAAGACCAACCTGGACTACATAGCAAGACCCAGTCTCAAAAAAAAAAAAAAAAAAAAAAAGAATTTTACATCTATACATCTATATACAGCCATTCTTTGCTTTTTGTCTGTTTTGATGGTACTGAAGATTGAATCCAGGGCCTTCTCATTGAGTTATATCCCCAGCCCTGTTTTTTGTTTGTTTGTTTATTTTTAATTTGAAACAGGGTCTCGCTAAGTTACTAAATTGACCAGTTGCCCAGGGGCTTGAACTTGGCAGTTCTCTTGCCTCAGCTTTACAGAGTGCTAGAATTACAGGCTTACACCATTGCACCTGGCCTGTGCATCCACTCTTGAAGGAAGAAGCCCATCACTTCACCAGCTATCAGATTCTCAGTGGGGTCATTAAACCCAAGAGATTGAGAACCATTGCCCTAAAGCTTTCTCCATATGAAACACTACCAATTGCCCCCCTGGTGACAGAATCCACCAAGAGTGAGTCTTCTCAAATCATCCCCTGGACCCACCTGCTTTGCCAATGGATGGTGCTGTCACTGAGGGCAATGAGGATGTCTAACAAACTCTGAACTCCTATAAATCACAGCTCACTGGAAATACTAAGTGTTAAAGAGAATATTTAAGATGCATGCACCCTCTGCTCTGTTGCCTCTGATTTTGCTGAGGTAGACTTGCTTTTGTGTACTTACCCACAGGTCCTGTAACTGAACACAATAAAGCTTTCCTCGTCAGTCCTTTCTACGAAGGTCACACAGGTATGCTTCTCCCAGTGTCTCATGGCCTGCTTAAAAATGGCTCTCTGGCTGCCTGCAATGACAGGGCAAGTGCTGGTCACTTCATTCCTGATCATAGCTTCTTTAAATGCCAAAGGCATGCTGGCTTAAGACAAAACTTATTTTGGTGATTAAAAAAAAAAAAAAACCTTGTTAATAATACTTGTATTGATTACTTGAAATTTAGTAATAGAGATTTTTAAGTACCCTCCCCCATCCTCACACACACACCCGAAGTTGGAATGATGGAGAGTGATGGATGTGTTAATTAATTTGTTTGTGGTGATCATTATATACCTCTATCAAATCATCACTTTATATTCCTTGAATACATAAAATTTTGTCAATTAAATACTTTAAAAACAATTTTGAAAGCTTGTTTTAGTGACTCAGAAGAGAAACACACCAGGAATAAGGATTTCCCTTGCTAAAAATAAAACATCCTTTCCTGAGCAGCCAAACCTAGAGGGTAAGAGTTTGTGAATGGAAGACAGAGTAAAAACAGATGTTCAGAATACTCCGGGCTTCCCAACTTTTTCTTTGTATTGAAAGTATTTTTCTAAACATTTGTAAAACTGCACCAGCATATTCATTTTGGGAACTGCAGGCTTCTAAAGTGGGGGAGTGCTCCCAACACCACACCCAGCCTTCATTTCTGCCACTCCAGCCGGAGGGTGCTCGCAGGCACTTTACAGTTCTGCTTGCATGCATATCCACGCGCTTTGTGTGGGGTTTCAGTGTCTTCTGTGGGATCCTCGGGCCTGATTTTCTACAAAGACTTGAAAAACAAGAGAATTTCATACTTTCTCTGAACCTATCTTCATAGTTCCTTGATTAGAATTTTGATGAATAATGAAACTCCATGCTGGCAGTTTTGTAGAGTTAGCAAGAATTCTTTTCAAAATCTACAAATTTGACAGAAAGAAGGCTATTTTAATTTTGTTAGAAGCAATGAGAAAGTTCTAGAAAAAATAGTCTTGTGTGTAGTACAAAAGGAACTGGGAGTGGAGACCTCAGCTCCAGAGTGATGTAAATAAATTAAAAAGTAAATAAAAATAAGCAAACAAAAACACCCCTGTGATAAACTCCCATCATAATCTAGAAGATGTGGGTGTGGTCTCATACATACTGTCCCCCAAAACAAACACATGGACTAAAGAGTAACTTAGCTGTCTTTTTTTTTTTTTTTTGACAACTTGATGCTTCTGGTTCAAATTGGTTATCGCTCAATCACAAACATCAATCCTGCTACTTACAGAATAACACACAATCCGTATATAAACAAAATTCTATCATACACAGTTAGCTCATTTTGATGTAGGTCATATAAATCTTTGGTCAGAAGAGCACCCCACACCTGAAAGAACAGCATCAAGATACCAAAGAGCAATGGTAGCTGTTCTTAACCTGACATTTCAACTCTCTGGAAGCACAGCTTTCTCTGATGTAAGAACTGGGGGCTCTTGGAGGGCAGGGTGAGGTCTTAGTCATCTTTTTATCACAGCACATAATTAAGCATCTGGAACAAGGGAGCTGTGTGTGATTCCACCAAGAAGAGGGGAAGGGTGGCCTGGGAAGCTCCCCATCCTCCCTGGCACCTGCCCACTCTCAGATCTGCACGCTTTCGTCACTGTCTTGCTCCTCCGTGCTGCTCGGTGGTGCTGGCAAGTTGTCAGGACACCTGCCTTCACCAGCTACCTCCTGGGGTAGGGGTCACAGAGCTGTGGGAGGGAAGGATGCAGAAAGGGGCACGGAGAGGCTGGGGAGAGGCTGGGGAGCTTGCTTGGTGTGGCCAGAGCCAGGAATTGAACTGGTGCTGTGCTGGCTGCAGGCTGGTGTGGGCAGGTTGTTGGAGTGAGCTTCTGTGCCAGGTCTTAGGCATGAGAATAGCCAGGAAAAAAAATTTTGCTCCCACAGAGCTTGAGCAAAGAAAAAAGTAAACTGAAAGGCCGGTGAGATAGCTCAGCAGCATAAGCGCCTGCCTGGCAAGCGCAAGGTCCTGAGTTTGACTCCCGGATCCCACATACGAAAAAAGGGCCAATGACACTGCTCAGCGGCACAAGCGCCTGCTGGCGTGCGAGGTCCTGAGTTTGACCCCCGGTACCCACAAAAAAAAAAAGTAAACTGAAACACAAGTGAAGCAATGTCAGATAATGGTGAGTACTGCAAAGATATAATAAACAGGACGCTGGAACACCGAGTCACTAGTGGGATTAGTGGGGAGCTGTGGAGGACCTCCTGGACGGCTCTTCTTGAAAGTAGAGCAATTATCTCCATTTTGGCTAAACCTGGCCCTATTTCCATGTGCTGAGATGTACAGAGCGGGCTAGGACTTTTCCCCATCCCTATAATTGGCTTTGAGTAATACAAATCGGTCCAGCCGAGGTCCTGATGTGTACTCTTTGAAGCGAGGTGACAGGTCAGTGTTTCCCCACCTCTGTAGCTCCCAAAACACAGGTGTGAGCCGGGCGGGATGGGCAGCCGTGCTCCACGCTGTCGGCCAGGATTGAGCCTGGAGTAAGAGGCTATGACTTCCCAGGGCATAGAAGATTACACATCAGAGCTAAAGCACCAAGCCCAAAACATTAGATACTACCTCAAAGTGTGTTACGCAGATTACTCCTTCTGCATATCCTTCCCTCTGCATATTGCAGAGGTGATTTCAGGCCACCTACCTAGCCCAGCTCACGGTACTCATGTACTTCCTGCCATTCTCACAGTCACTCATCCCCGAGCCACTCCCCTCCTCGAGAATTAATAAAACCCAGGTTCGGCCCTGGGTTGTGGCCTTTGTTCCAGTAACCACCACCCTGGCTGGACTTAGGACCCCTTGGCTCCCCACAACTATAGATATACCTTAGTGTCTTTATTCTTGCCATGGGTTGCACTGGAAGTGGTAGATTGGAATTAGCTCCCTAGAATTCCAATAACTTTTCCATGGGATTACAAATATAAACTTCCCAGACCACAACGAGGACCAGGAAGGGCTCACTATAGGGAGTCAGAGGGACTTTATGTGGATATGTCACTTGGTCTGAGACTCAAGATAAGAAGCCAGTCATGCAAAGCTCTGGGGGAAAAAACCTTCCAGGCAAACAGAAGAGCAAGTGCAAGTCTAAGTGTGCAAAGGGGGCTGGAGGTGGGCATGTTCAGGAACAGGAAGGTCGCTGTTGAGGCTGGGGAACAGGGGCTGAGGAAGAGGGAGGAGAAGAGATGAGCAGAAGGGGTAAAAAAAACTAGGAAGGGAGACTTGGGGAGAGCCTAATAGGCATGGTCAGCAGTTTCAGCTTCATTCTATAGGCAGTGGGAAGTAACAGGATGATTTACATATTTTAAAGGTAATTATACTGACAGCAAATACCAGGCATAATTACTATGTGCCAGCCATAATTCTAAGTGCTTTATCTGTATTGATTCATTTAACTCTCAAAACAACATGTAGGATAGAAAATATCATCATCCCCATTTACAAAATAGGGAACCCCAACAGAAAGTTAAGGAATTTGCCAAGAGGGGAGCCAGGATTTGAACCCAGGGAGTCATGTTCCAACATGCCCCATCTATTGGTGCCCTCTGGTTACCACGTGGAACACTGCTTGGGAGGACAGTGGCAAGGGACTACTGTCTCCAGGGTGCTTGTCCAGGCCAAATATGACAAGCCACCATGATGAGCAGCTGCTCATACCCCTCCTTGTGCCTGGAGGGTTTGGCTCACACACTCATTATGCAAACCCCACTGTCCTTCCGGTCCACGCAAATGCATCCCTCCCTATGAGAAGGCTTGGGAGCAAGGTGATGTGTTTGAAGATGCAGCCCCAACAGAGATGGTGGTTTCCTTGGGATAGTGGGCCAGGTCACACAGCATAAGGGAGCCTTTAGCAGGTGGAACTGACATAGCCCTGACATCCAGCACCCGGCTCCAAAGAGTCTCATCTGGGGTACTGACCAGTAAAGTTCCCTCCAATGACGTAGGGGATTACCCCTCCAGGCCAGATCCTCTCTGTCCTTGAAGTCGTGGCTCTTCGGACCCGGGCAGAGAAGGTGTTGGCTGTGGCATTCAAGGTCTCAGGGCTGGGAGGAAGAATGGCATCCTCCTTGCCATCTGCAAGACAGTCAGGGCACCATGTACTTTGTCCTCTGATTCCTCCTGTAAATTATGCTTAAGATTGTATAAAGTACAAGTCCAAAAAGGGGCATTAAAACCTGCCATCTGAAGGGGGGCATTTCACCTGCACAGGACTTTGAATCCCTGGCTGGTAGTATTCCAGATGGGGAAAGAGTAAGTGTAACAAGGAGGCCCCACAGAGATACAGAATCAAGTGGACCCAGACAATTTTCAGTCTTCTGGGTGGGACCAAAGTTGGGATGGGCTTTCTTCTTAGAATCATGAGCACTTGGGGGAGCAAGCTGAGCCAGTCCCTTGTCTGGACCTAAGAGTGTCAATGCTTCCAACTGAAATACCTCAGCTGGACAGCACGAAAGTGGGCCAATCTGTGACACTGGAAAAAACTAATTCTTTGTTAAAATGCAGAAAAACACAGATCCTCATAAAATCTTCTAGCTCTTCCCGGTGTCTTGGTACATCTGAACCCTCAAGAGAAGAAAGTCGGAAACAGAGGTTTAGGGTTCTGGAAATAGCAGAGGTAGAGAGGTGGGAGGCCCAGCCCACTGCGTAGCTGAACCCACATTTATGCTGTTCATTTGGAGAAGCTACAGATTAATTTCAGTACACTTGTTTAAAATCCCTCACTGTTATCACCTGGAGTATTTTCTCTTTGGTCTTACATTTCTGCCCTTAATATCAGCTTTTGGCTTTGTTTTGTTTTGTTTTAAAATTCTTTTCATTTTTCTTTACTTCATTAATTTATTAATACCTTTTCATTTATTTCATTCTGTGACACTTCCTTTCTAGCTTTTTTGTCTTTAGAAAATTAAGATATAATTCACAATCATAGTACTCACATTTTTATAGTGTATAATTCAGTGCTTTTTAGTATATTCACAAAGCTATACAACCATCACCTCTAGTTACTTGTACAATGTTTTCATCACTCCAAAAAGAAACCCTATACCCATTAACAGTTACTCTCCATTTCTCTCCAAAATTGAAAACATATATCCACAAAAATAATGTGTACATGAATGTTCACAGCAACATTATTCATAATAGTCAAAAAATGGTAAGTCACAAGTGTTCATCAACTGAGGAATACAGAAATAAATGTGGTATATCCATACAATGGAATATCATTCGGCTATAAAACAGAATGAAGAATGCACTCATGGTACAACATGGATGAACCTTAAGAACATGTCAACTGAAAGTAGCCAGACACAAAAGACCACATGTGGCATGATTTCATTTATATGCAATGTCCAGAATATACATCATGCAAACAAAGTAGGTTACCGGTTGCCAATGACAGGAGAGTACCTTCCTGCTGGTATGGCAGAACATGAGGGTAGGATGCAGTGCTGGGGCGCAGACCCCCCCCACCGCAGAAACCTACATTTCCTAATTGCATAACCTGGGTACAGTTTTACAAACATTTAGAAAATACTTTGAATACAAAGGAAAAGTTGAGAAGCCCGGGATATTTTGAATGTCTATTTTTACTCTCCCTTCCAATTCACGAACTCTTACCCTCTAGGTTTGGCTGCTCAGGAAAAGTATGTTTTATTTTTTAGCAAGGGAAGTCCTTATTCCCAGTGTATTTCTCTTCTTTTAAAATTGTTTAAGAAATATTTGGGCTGGGGATATAGCTCAGTGGTACAGCACCTGCCTGGCAAGCATGAGGTCCTGAGTTCAATTCCCGGTACCGAAAAAAAAAAAGAAATGTTTAACTGACAAAATTTTATATACCCAAGGTGTATTTGGTAGATTTGGTATATAGTATGTAATGATCACTACAATCAAATCGAGTAACACATCTTCGCTATCCATTGTTACCATTTTGGGTGTGTATGTCAGGATTGGGGAGGATACTTAAAAATCTGCTCTTTCCATGCTTTTACGTGTTTCCATATAAATTTTAAAGTAGCTTGTCTATGCCTACAAAACAAATACTGTATTTTTATGGGAATTTCCTTAGCCCTATAGATCAGTTTGAAGAGCAATGGTACCTTTACTACACTGAGTCTTATCATCCATGGTACAGTGTGTCTCTCCATTTATTTATGTCTTCCTTGGCTTTTTAAATCAGCATTAATTTTCATCATACAAATACTGTACTTATTAAGTATATATCTAAGTGTTTCATTTTCTTTGGAGTGATTATAAATGGTATCTTTTTTTAAAATTTGTTTTCTGCATGTTCATTGTTATATAAAAATGTGAGCAATGATTGTGCATTGGCCTGGTATTTCTATCATACTGGTAAACTTGTTTATTGGCTCTAGAAGTTTTTTGTTTTGTTTTGTTTTGTTGCAGATTTCTTGGGATCTTCTGTATAGACAAATACATCATTTGCAAATAGGGACAAAGTTTTATTTCTTCCTTTTCAATTTTCATGGCTTTTATTTATTTTTCTTACTTTCTTGTAGTGTCTAGAACTTCCAGAATTATGCTGAATAAGGTTATGAGAGCAGACATCCTTGCGTTGTTCTTGATCTTAGGGGGAAAAGCATTTGGTCTTTCATCATTAAGTATGATGGCAACTGCAGGTCCTTCTGTGCATATGCTGTATAAATTAATTCCTCTTTATTCCTAATGTGCTGTTTTCATTCTGAATAAGTGTTATGTTTTGTTAAATGCTTTTTCTGCATCAACTGACATGATCACAAGATTTTTCTTTTTTAGCTTGTTGACATGGTGGGATTATATATTTTTTTTTCAAATGCTAAACCAACCTTGCACAGCTGTGATGATTCCCTCTTGGTTACGGTATATAATTTTTTATGCATTGGACTTGATTTGCTAATATTTTACTGAGGATTTTACATTTAAATTTAGTTAGGTTGTACATGGACCTCTTATAAATAGCAAATATCTGGATTTTTTTCTAACTGTCCAACTTGAGACTCTAAACAAGTAATAAATAAATTGCATTTATTTTATAATTGACCTGTTTGGACTTATTTCCTTCTTTTTTTTGTGTGTGTTTTTTTTGGGTGGGGGTTGTTTGTTTGTTTTCTTCTTTCCTCCTTTTTTTCTCCTTTCCTGATTTCAACTGGATTTAGAAATTTTTCTGTACTTTTTTTTTCCATTATTCCCTTCCTATTCTTTACAATTACCTTTCATTTTTAACATTCACACTTAACGAGGTATAAAGAATTAGTGAACTATAAGATGGATTTGGAGAAATCAGAGTTCCCAGTCTCATTTTGAGAAATACAAGACTCTTAAATAAGCATTCAAAATTCTAATTCCTCGGGCCGGTGAGATGGCTCAGTGGCTTAAGCGCCTGCCCGGCAAGCGCGAGGGCCTGAGTTCGACTCCCGGAACCCACATACGAAAAAGGGGCCGGTGATATCGCTCAGTGGCACGGGCGCCTGCTGGCGCGCGAGGTCCTGAGGTCAACCCCCAGTACCCACAAAAAAAAAAAAAAAAAAAATTCTAATTCCTCATATTATTGTTTACTTGCTTTTAAGGTCCCAGTTAGTCTCTATTATCAATGATTTGTTTGTATGTTCACAATACACATCTGTCTCTGCCTTCAGATTCACCCACTTCCTTGCTCACTTCCACTTCCTGCATCCCACTTGTCTGGCCTGGAAATGCATCTTTTAATATTCTTTCATGAGGATAATGAACACTTTGTCTTTATCCATAAATATCTGTTATCCTCACTCTTGAAACAAAGTTTAGCAGGGAATATGTAGAATTCTGACTGGAGAGGTATTTTTTCCCTCAGGTCTTCAAAGATAGTATTCCAGGGCCTTGTGACCTTCCTTACAAGGGGGAGGGGAAGGTGTCCTTCTAGATCAATGTCATTTCAATATCCATTTTATCTCATCTTCTGTTCCATTTTGCTTCTTTTGTTCCTTGTCTTTGCCGTTCCTCAGCAACCTTAGAACTGTCTATATACGGATTTGTTGTACTTCTTTGTTTGGGAGTCAATGCCATTCTTGAAATTTCACATCTTCCTTCAATTCTGGAAAATTCTAATCCACCATGGGTTTTTTTAAGCTTAATAGCAAGTTTAATTTTTTATTAGCACATGGGTTTTATTTGGCCTCTTTCTCAGATTCTATATGGAAGTTCTCTCATCTCCTAGAATTCCCACTGATTACACATTGGACATTGTCATTTTAACCTCCATGTCACTTCACCCTTTTTCACAGTTTATGCCTTTTCCTTTCAGTGTGGAAATTTGTACGGTTTCCTCAGATCTATTTTCTACTTTTTTTAGTGTCTCTTCAGTTGCGTTCAATGTAAATTTTCTTATTTTAAGACAGGTGTGGTGGCACACGCCTGTAATCCCAGCACTTGGGAGGCTGAAGCAGGAGGATTGCCACAAGTTCAAGGCCAGCCTGGGCTACATAGTGAGTCCAGAGCAGACTAAACTACATAGCAAGACCCTGTCTCAAAAAAAAAAAGAGAATTCTTATTTTAGTTTCAATGAATATGGTAATAATCTATTATTAAATACCTTTTTGGTGCTTTTTAAAATATGCCTTATTTTTTCACAATATCTTGGTCCCCGCTACCAATACTTCAAAATTCTTTTTTTGGTTCATTATTCATTTTAGTTATATGTATTATAATTTCATCAGATTGTCCTATTCATAAGAAGCTGGAGGAATTGAGATGCCAATTGTCTATTGTACCGTGTCTGTTGATTCACCTTCATGGATTAACTTTGTGTGTTTCTAATGCCTTAAAGTTCATATTTAGGCAAAGTTATTCCCTTTATCTGGGAATATCATGTGCCTTGGACCATAGGTGTGACCCTATTTTGTATTTTTTAAGGGCTCTTGAGATTCTCTGGGTCCCAGAGCAATTTTTACGTTACTATCTCAATTTTAGGTCTCCAAAATTGCCTGCACATGGAACAGGCTTTGGGACTGAAGATATTTTTGCCCCCAGTTACAGCCTGGGAGAGACAGCGAAATTTCTTGCTACTCCTCTGAGCACTTTGAGAATATTTATTTTATGCAGGATCTCAGTCTCTACTTCTGGCCTCAGGTATGATCAAGGTCACATGTCCTACACTTTTGTAGAGACTACATTGGGAATTTAAAAAAATGGCTCCCAGCCCCGTAAGTCCCAGTTCAGTTTCCATGCCTTCTGCATGGTCTCGCCACCATCTGCAGCTTTGTTCTAGGAGTTTGTCCCTATTCTCATGTCATTATGGTCCTTTACTTTTCTTGCTTTTAAACTTCACTCTGTACTTTTAATCTAGGATGAAGGAAAGATTTGTTTTGTTTGTGTGTTTTCCCAAACATTTCTATACTGTACTGGGATAATGGATTCTTTACCAATTCAGCTGGTCATACTGCTCACAAAGAAAATTGATATGAAATACATTTTTAAACCCTAAATTAATCATTGTACTGCTAGCATTTCTAGAACAGAAGTCACACACTTGTAGTCTTGGGATCAGCCCAGCCCACAGATGTGTTTTGTTTGGCCTAGACACTTTTGGCCCATACTATGTTTTTTTAAAAATCTCACTTTGCAAGCCAAATTTTAAAAATCAAGGGATTTCACATAACAATCCAGATTTTCTAGTTTTTTCTTTTTAAAAATGGAAAGATCCGGCAATAGCAGGCCCATCTTCCACAGGAGTGAGGAGCACCTGCCCTAACAGTCACACCCTGTGTTCTCACATTTGCCAGATACCTCTCTCCCGCTTCGCATCATCCCACCCAGCCCGCCTCACCCAATCACATGACCTCCTGGCCCCCGAACATGCTAATCTCCTACCCCAGCCTAGAATCAACTGTATCAAGTCCGCAAATGTGAACTGTGCAGCAGACTGGAAGCTCCATGGAACAGGAACCGTGGCTGGCTTGTTCACCACGCTACCCTCCATATCCCGCACAGTGCCTGGCTGGTGGTAAGCTTTCACTATTTTTGTATTTTGAATGAATGAATGAGAGAAGGACAAGCTATTCTAAAAATAAACAGCCCAACAGTCCGAACAATCCTGTGGTGGAAACCTCTAAAAATATTGGCAACACTGCAGCCCTTAATGTTTACATCCTGAGAATCATCATGTCTTAAGTAATCACAGGCAGCTATGTAGCAAGTGGAAGTTTGTTATTCATTTCCCATATGGTTTTCAACAAGTCTCTTAATTTTCCTCTGCTGCCAATTCTCCTTTGGAGAATGGGCAAAAATACTTCTCTATTCGCAGGAATAACACTAAGACATCCCATGTTGCTTAGACAAGCCGTGCTATATATACATGTGACCCAGAATTGCAAGGGCTGGTTTTATGCGCCCAAGTCAGCTTGGGAAAATCTTAAGTGCACCTGGAAAGAGACTGGGGTGTAATTTCCAGAGATGGCTTATTGAATGACAGCTTCCCCTTCAGTCTAGTGAGAAATTTAATTTGCTGAGGACTCAACACAGGAAGCATTTGCCGATTAAAAATATGTCTAAACAGATGTTCTGCTTAGCCTGGAAGAGGGATCTTAATGCAACTGTCATTATTGGATTTTCTTGGATTACCACTATCTGGAATCGGAGTCCAAATAGAAGGATGTAATTATTTATTATGGCCAAGAGTCCTGCACTTGAAGAGGAGCTCAGGGACGTCTGAAAGGATTTAACACGCTGGGGGTAGAGTAGGGTTGCGGGGGTAAAGCCCATTTAAATTCTCTGGATCTGGGAGGGACCCTGTCTCTCCAGAACAGCAAAGCAGTTATTGGTAATCAGTGTTCCATTTCCAACTGAAGGCATGGCCATGTCACAGACCAGGCCCTCTCAAGCAAGGAACTGTAATCTTTAGATTAGGTACCTGTTTGCTCCTACACTGGAAGTAAACACCCTGGCTGTCCAGCCATCTGCAAAATCTTCACCCCATGGGTGATGGGCAGATTTACACCTTGCCTGGCATGATCCTGAAAGACTAAAGAACAGTCCGTTGGTAAAACAGAAGACTATTATTTTACACAATGGTTCTCAAACCTGGTTGCACATTAGAATCAACTGGGGGAGCTTTTATAAAGTACTGATGCCTGACTTCCCATAGACTGCACCTAAATTGGCCTAGGAATGGAGTCAAGGCATCTGCAGTTTTTAAAGCTTCCCACTGACAACAAAGTGCAGTGAAATTTGGGAACCATTGACATATATAGCCTGAAAGCGAAGATCAAGGGGTTTGGAGGCAGGGGACTTAAACTCAAGATAAATGCTGCCATTTGCTATCTGTGTGGCTTTAGACAAACTGCTTCTCTCTCAGCCTGACTTCCAGCTGCATGGTAGTGGTGAGAGCACAGAACCAGGCAGTACATGTCAAATGTCTGCCGTGAGGAAGGGCACAATGTGAGCTGTCATAAATAATGGCTGGAAAGGTCTGCATTTGGAACAGGTTAAAATGAGGGCCTGAAGTCAACCGGTCTCCGTAGTTACACCCAAGTATACTGACACAAGTGACATTCGAGATTCCTGCACGGAGTGGTGCTTTGCACCCAAGTTTTGGGGACCCTTGTTCTTTAGTGCAATCAGAATCCATCATTCTCCACTTTAGCACAAAGGCTTTAGGGCCTATTACTGAGAGTGAAAGGTCCATTCCCTTTTATGAATATGGTTCTGGAAATCTGACTCTATCGAAACAGTCACAGCTTCATCCATGGAGCAGTTACACACTCCATTTCATTAATCCCATTATCAGCCCCCAAATGGATACTGAGCTGTCCTCTCCAGGGGAGGGGTCTCTTCTGACTGAAGGCTGTGGGGGAGGGGATGTTGAGTGAGCAGTTCCGCAATTTACTACTCCCAAGAGCTGCAGGCACAAATCCCCACCATCAGGGCTGAAGGGAGCCACATAATGCCAGGAAATAAACCTGCTGAAACCAGCAGGCCAGGGGCTTTCCTTGGTTCCTTTCTCTTGCTTGGGTGGTCTCTTGTTCTGGAGCAACGGAAGACAGGGATCAAGAGGCAATTAAAGAAGAATCTGAGATTGGCACAACTTATATTTAATTCGGACAAAAACAAGACACTCCAAGGCTGCCACCCAATAGTGTCCTAAAAGGACAGAATAAGAAGGATGGAGGGATAGGTTTGAACAGCTTGTCCTTGCCTCCTCACCTTTAGTGTCTCCTTCCTCCTCTAGATTGCCTTGGATGCTTAAAGTCCTGCTTATCTGCTGTTGTAATGCAGAATGGAGGGCTTGGCCTAGCCTTGACATTCACTATCCTCTTCAGACAGGAAACCAGGGTCATCTGAGGCTGCAGACTATGGGTCAAGCCAGCTTCAGAGGTCTGTATATGTGTAAAGGGGAGTATTATTTTCATCCTCCTTAGAAAGTAAGAGATCTCTTGTTGCAGTGCAGGTCCTGCAGACAACCCAACCAGAGGCAGAATTTTAATGGGCTGCTACAGCCTTATTTCTTCCTGTCCTCTCATTGTGTTTCGGTGCAGCTGTTGAACAGCTGTGGGATCCCAGTCCAGAGGTAGATAATGTCCTCTCGATGCTGCATAGTACAATTCTTGGAGGTGGAGATGGGGAGGAAGGAATGGAAGGACTACATTCACTGAGCACCTTTTAAGTTCCAGACACCTAGTTATGTACTTTACATAAATATTATTTCTAATTCTCTCCAAGCCTCATATAAAAAGTTGGATAACCTATCCAAAGTCATAGCTACTAAATGGCTGAGCCAGGATTCAAACCCAAGTGTGTCTGACTATTTCCGTTGATTTGGTTGAGTCATTTTATGCCCCCAAAATGGTAAATATCAAAAACTCTGACAATTTCCATTGCTGGTGAGCAGATAAGATGTAGTGATAATCTCCAGATATGGCTACCAACAGGTTCCTTCATCCCTGGGAGCTCATGCTGATTCTCACATGCAGTTGAATCCACTTCCCTCTCCTTGAATTCATTTGTTGTGAGTGTGGCAGAAGCAACATTCTTGGGGTTCTGAGTCCAGGCCTTAAATGCATCGCCATCTTCCGGTTCCTCCCTCTGGAAAGACACCATGACGTAGAAAGTCTCAGGCTGGACAAGTGAATAGGGAGAAGGGCCACATGGAGGTGCACTGGGGTGCCGGGGGTGACTAAAGCTTTTCTGGACTTTCCAGCCCAGTCCAACTGCTAGATGAATGCAATCAAAAGTGAGTGACTCCAAAAAGCCACCCCACTGAACCCAGTCAGCCCATAGAATCACGAAAGATAGCAAATCATTGTTTGAAGTCAGTAGGTTTAAGGGTGGTTTTATGTAACAATAAGTCACATGAATAGGAAAGAGAAAAAGGGTGTGGTGTCTTGGCAACGTGATGGCAAACCTCTCTGGTTTCCTCCCCACACCCTGCGTTCCATTTTTACCACTCCATGCTGGTAATTTGTGGCTAAATGAAGTGTCCCTGACTTTTTCAACATCCAGGGAGATTGAAAATTTATAAATCAAAATACCCTCAAATAAGCACAGCAGAGAAATACAGTATTCAAAAGGGGCACATGGTCCCAGCTATATAGCTCAGCACAAATGCAGGTTTTCCAAATGGTAGGGGGATGAGCAGGGTGGGAGAAGGGAAGGCCAAGAATCTGTTTCTCTGTAAAAAAGAAGTCAACTAGATAAGATGTGTGGAGAACTGCCACGTGATTCCCCCAAACCTAGCTGTGATCTTGTTTAGCTATGAGCAGTTCAGGCTGTATAGAGGTGATTTCCCTAATTTGGCTTTCAGTTTTAGTAAAGGAGTCTGGCCAGAGCTGTGTACGTGCGTCAGGACAGCACTCGGATGGCACGGGGGCTAGCATGCCCTCCACCCCAACAGCCACAGTTGAGCCCAGAAAAGTGGACCATGAGACTGTGGGGCTAAAATACGAGATAACGTCTCCACTGAGGCCTGTGTGACTCCAGAGAAAATTCCTTCCCAGAACTGACTGCAAAACAGGTTACTCATTAACCACAACCTGAATCTGTCTGTTCTGTTCCTTTCCCAAGAATGCTTCGTTCCCTCTTTTACGAGCCTTACCTGCCTAGCCACTTACCTAGCATATCCAGCTATAATCCCCTCACCATTTTCCTCAATGAAAATATGATCAATAAATACTGAGGTTCTGGCTGCCTCGTGGCCTTTTGTTCCCTGTGAACATTGGCCACCCCAGATCCCCACTGCATTGCTATTTGTCTCTTGTTTTCTTTTTGCCATGTGCCTAACACTTTGAAGGAAATTGGGGACTCACTGCAGGGGTTCCCAATAAAGACAGGAATCAGCAACCCAATAAGAAAGTTAGCAAAGTCCCAGAGTATACACTCAAACCACATGCAAATGTAGGAAAAGATGTTCACAGCCATCCACAGTTAGAGTAATACAAATTAAGTAATAAAAAGCCATTGTTTACTGATTAAAAACACTGATAATACCTACTACTAGGAGGATCCAGGGAAGGGGTACGCTCATAAATTGCCATGAAAATATAGATTGTTACACCTGTAGACGTGCAATCTAGCAACATATATTAAAAACATACTAAGTGTTTAAGGGAACTAATTATGAATAAATTATGGTGCATTCATACCAGGAATTTTTACAGCTATTCAAAAGAACAAATTTTTATAACAAGTACCTTGGAGGGATTTTCCATCACATATTGATGAGAAAAGCATGATACATTTAAAAATATGTATCAAATATTATATGATCTTATTTTTAGAAACAATGACAAAGCCAATATCTGTCCATATGTATATATATATATATATATATATATATATATATATATATATACTTACATTTGTGTATCTACATAAGTGCATGTGGCAATATAGATGCATGGAGAAAAATGTGGGAAGGTGCATACAAAGTCATTAGCATACATTACCTGGAAAAGAGAGGGGATTATGTAGAGAAAAAAAGAGAAGGAGGTAGCAAATAAAAGGGAAAAGGTACCACTAAGAAACAGTATATGATGATATCATCTCATGTATGCATTTATGTAACTGTGTATAAAATTATATATGCATATGCATGTGCAAAAATATTAATGCAAAAAAATAGACCAAAGAAAATAATGATTTCTATTTTATTTCTACAAAGGCATCTCTGAATCAGAGGATTCTGGCACTTAAAAATTATTCTTGTGCTCTGCAGTTAACCTTATGTAGAAGAAATGCTGCTGCCAGTCACAAGCTCTATTTCCTGCAGGCTCAGGCCAGACAAAGTCATATAGGCTCTTTTCTCTAGCACTGCTCTGAATGGGAAAGGCCTCTCCAAAAATGAGATGCTTCTGATGATCCCCAGGCTAGAAGCCCTTAGGACTGGCAGGCCACACTCAGGTCTGCACTTTGTGCAGGAAGGCTGGCGGTACTTCCAGGCAGGCAGGTGAGGACCTGTCCCTGTCTTGGCAGCCCACAAGGTCTCTGATCCAGACCTCCCCAACCCCAGAGAGCCTTCCTCGCCTCCCAGGCCCACTCATTCCCTGAGACCCCCAGTTCACACCTCGTCATCTTTCCTCTCAGGCCTGCAGGGATCCCAATTCACAAGGCAAAATTGAGAGAGAAAAGTCATTGCAAGAAAGTGGAGTCTAACTGAAGGCCATGCAGTCCCTGAGCGACAGGTGCTGCCCTTCCATCCCTCTCTCTGGCACCAAGCTAGCCCTCTCCCCTTGGGGGAATGCTCCCTCATTCCCAGGCTGCAGGGCTTTGCATTCTTTCAGCTGCTGCCACAGTAAGAGGTTGTAGAAAAAGCTGCTCAAAGCCAGAGACTGGGGAAGGGGCAATGGGGAGGGACTGACTCATGTGTCCAGGTCTCCTTTGGGGGTGATGAAAAGTTCTGGACCTAGATAGTGAGGATGGTCACATAGCATTGCGAATGTACTTAATGCCCTTAATTGACACACTTTTAAAATAAGAAATCATAGGTTATCTCTATTTTGCCACAATTTAAAAATAAAATAAGAGATACCCAAAGACCTGGTGGGGCCTCACATACATTACCCTTTCTAGCTTGGTGGCTGCTGGTATTCAAGGCAGTAGTGTTTGACCAATTCTCAGATGGCTGCTCTCCAAGCCCACCTAAAAACAGAGATAAAAGAAAGGGAAGGACACATCAGCTTTGTGTGCATCAGCACCAAGGATGAGGAGGCAAACCTGCTCATCAGTGATGATTTCTTTAACGAAGGTTTGTGTGCTGAGCTCACACATATCACCACGCACTCCACGCTGGGACAAAAAAGAATCTGCTTTGTATAACCACACATCTCCTTCACAAATTAATAAAGTACTATATTTGATTAGCTCAACGGCACTCAGAATTGAGTTTACAAAGTTAACAGGGGGCTGGTGAGATGGCTCAGCGGCATAAGCACCTGCCTGGCAAGCGCAAGGTCCTGAGTTCGACTCCCGGTACCCACATACGAAAAAAGGGCCGGTGATATCGCTCAGAGGCACGGGCGCCTGCTGGCATGCGAAGTCCTGAGGTCGACCCCCGGTACCCACAAAAAAAAAAAAAAAGAAAGTTAACAGGCAAACCAAAGTCAGTTTCCTCACCCCACCTCCATAAGAAAGACTCAATATACAGAGGACACTCTAAGGCCTGCGGTTCGTGAAGTAGGAGGCAGTGCTGCTGCTGAATAGGACAGGCTCTGTCTGTCTGCTCCTGTGTACTGGGCATTCTCTAGACATTCCGGTTTCCCCTTCAGAAACTCCTGTGTCTACCTCATGTATTTATTTGACTGTAGACCCTGTGTACACTAAGGTTCACGCAGTGCAGTTAGTATGTGTTTGACAGTAGCCATCATCTATACACCATGTTATCATTCGTCTCCACCAGGAAGATGTCAATCCCCAACTATTTCTTAGTCCTACTGCCTGCCAACTACAGTTCCAGGCACCACAAGTCCAGCCGTGAACAAGACAGTGAGGCTCTTGTCCTCAAGAGGAGTCCATTCCAAATGAACAACAAACAGGAGGTGAAAATCATGAATAAGATAATTAAAGGTTCAGAAAAATGCTCTGAAGAAGATCAAATTCAGTACAAAGTGTGATTGCAAGAGTGGTGGTGTGGTAGTTGGAGAAGGCCCTCTGGGCAGGCTACACTGGGGTTGAAATGAGACAAGCAGGATATATCCACATGGAAATCTGGACCGGCGCATCCTCAGCAAAGGAAGAATGGGTAAAGAATGTGGATGTGCAGCGAGCTTGCCATGTGAGGGGATAAGGTCAGAGAAGGAGGCTGGATCCACAGGGCCCTGCCAGTTACGCTATGACCTCTCTGACTTTTATTCTCCTTGTCACAGAGACTCGTAGAGATTTTAAAACAGAAGAGGGATGGGTGTTTGTGTTTTACCAAAATTGCTCTGGGGTACAGGAGGCAAGGTGGAAGGCAGGTGTTCAGCTGGGATCCTGGCCCTGGTCTGGAGAGAGAATGACGGTGTTGTGGACCAGACACTACAGGAAAGATGCCAGACACCTGTCATATGAGGGATACAGTTGGAGGCAGAGCTAACAGGAAAGGCTGGTGGATTAGATATTTGGGATGAGAAGGGCCACCAATGACTGGTGGGCAGGGACACAGTAGATTTGTGTCCAGGAGAGACAACTGCATACATGAAACTACATTAAAATCCCCAAAGGACAATTTATCTAAGAACAAAAAATAATTTCTTGCATTTGTTTAGAAACTTGCAGTTTACAATGCAGTTTCCCCATATTCTTTTTTTTTTTTTTTTTTACGTGGGTACCAGGAGTCGACCTCAGGACCTCGCGCTTGCCAGTAAGCGCTTGTGCCGCTGAGCGATATCACCGGACCTTTTTTTTTCCTTTATGTGGTTTCCGGGGGTCAAACTCAGGACTTCATGCTTGCCAGCAGGCACTTGTGCCACTGAGCGATATCATCAGCCCTTTTTTTTCCTTTATGTGGGTACCGGGAGTCGAACTCAGGACCTCACGCTTGCCGGGCAGGTGCTTATGCCGCTGAGCTATCTCACCAGCTCCCCCATATCCTCTTTGACCATGAATTAGAACACTCTGCAGTAGGTGGAGTGTAACCCCATTTTAAAGTGTCTCAAGATGCAAGACAGATGCAAGATCGTTAACCTGGGGCTGTTCGGCCCATGAAGGCAGCTGAGGGCTCAGGACACAGATTCCTGGTCAGAAACCCCATGCTCTTTCCTGTGCCACAGCTACTGGGCTTTCAGTGCTGCCCAGTGAAGGCTCACACACAGCACCACACACCCATCAAAAAAAGTCTCCTGGGGTCCTGGACACCATGGGAGGCAGCCATATGGTGTCCCCCATAGCAATGCCTGACAGCAGGCTACCTCTTTCCCTCCCATAACTTTGGCTTCAGCAGGAGCTGCAGCTGCTGGGCCTCCTGGAGGAAAAGGACCCCCTAACGTCAGGCGGGGACGGCTCTGCGCTGCATCCTGCTTGTTCTATTGCCTTTCTGGCCAACTCAGAATCCACTCACACACTCCCTGCAGCTGCCAGAGCCTTGGCTGCCAGCTCCTGGCCCTGGAGTATTCTTCCAGTTGCCATATCACTTCCTCTCAGGCTAAAGGTCAGGGGAAATCCTGATGGTATGAAGTCGTCCTCCAGCAGAGGAATGTGCCATCTGCAGAGGGAAGCAAGCCGCAGCGAGGCTCTGGGCCCAGCTTGGCCTATGCTTGGCTATGTAACTATAGCCAAGAACTTGGGCATTAGCATCTTTCATCTGTCAAATGGGCTGTCACAAGGACCCAATGAGGTAATGGGTTTGTTTAAGCATTTGTTCATTCAACAAATATTTATCTAACACCTGCTACATGCCAGACGTTGTTTCTGCTGCTCAGGATACAACACTAAAGAAACTATCCTGACCTCATGGAAATTATATTCTGATGGAGGGGAGGGGAGAATATGGTTAAAAAAACAAACAAACAGGCAACTAAATATTTGAGTGTTCATATGAAGAAAATATATGAGGACTACTGTGTCCCTACCCACAAGTCATTGGTGGCCTTCTCACCCCATACATCTAATCCACCAGCCCTTCCTGTTAGTTCTATTTCACATGAGGCAGAAAAGCAGAGGACTGAAGAAAATGAGGGAGAAAGTCTGTGGATAGCTAAGGAAGAAAATTTCAAACTAAGGGACCAGCAGGTGCAAAGGCCCTGGGGTGGAAGTGTGCTTGGCATTCAGGGAATGGGTATGACTGGAATGGAATAAGCCAGGGAGAAAGCAGTAGGCTGTGAGGTCAGAAGGCAGTGAGGGGTCTGCAGAGGCAGCTCGTGTGGAGTCTTGTAGGGCATTTTCAGGACTTTGGCTCTTATTCTGAGCAATCTAGATAGGAGCCAGAGGACATGAAAGGACTTTGTAACTCTACTGGGTTTGTATGTGACAAGGGTTATTAACAGTGAACTAAAAGGGGACCTAGGAGCTGAGATTTGAAATGAGTCCAGTCTTATTATATAGCAGTGGAAGCCCAGCATTTATGGTTGGCAAGTTTAGACTACTTGATTCTTGCCAACAGGACTCGGAGGGAAAGGGAGCTGGGGAAGCCCATAGGTTGTGTATGGGCCCAGCCCTGGGTCAGAGTGAGCTGGAGGCTGTGATGGAGGGAGCCAGGCTAGAGAGACTGATGGTCAGTTCCGCAGCAGGCACAGGAGGGGGAAGATTCGGACTTCTGTTTCCCCGACTCTCTAGTTCTTAGGGTTAGAATAGCTGCAAAAGCTCTAGAGTCGGGGGTTACCAGGTGCCCCAGTAAGTGGGTACTACTGAGAGCATTAATGCTTACTAAAGGGACAATTATGATGTTGACCTTGCAACAGGAGCAGTACTAAGTAATTTTCTTGCCTGGAATTTTGTAATTCTAGTCTCATAAAGACCTAGTAACAAAAGAACCATGAATATCCTTATTTTACGGGAGCGGAAACGTGTTCCCAAGACAGGCAACTTGCCTGTCCTGAGGGTACAGAGATGGTTAGTAATGGGAAAGACTGGAGGTGGGTGCTGTTTGACCTCAAACCTGTATCCTTCTCCTCAGCCTCAGACCCAGAAATGAGAGCAAGAATAAGTGAGGTTCCTCGTAGTGATCCAAGGGCCAAAGGGCATTGCCTAGGAAGTCTATAAAAGACACCTGAAGTCAGGGTCAGGGCCATGGTAGTTAACACAAATCTCTCTTCTGTCCTTATTATCAAGAGATGAAGGCTCCACCCTTTGCCTCAGCAGGGGAGCAGACCTTAAGCTTCCAGCATGGTCCTGGTTACAATCTACCTGGAGTCAATGGGCTTCATCTCCTGCTACTTCCCCCCACTCCCACTCCACGGTCAGCTGCACTAAGCCGAGTACAGTGAGTGGCTTTCTATTCTCTTATTGATGACCTTCCTCAGCTACACACACCTCTTCCCCTGGCCGAATCCTCCTGGTCCTTCAGATATCCTTTCATACCACTTCCTCTGGAAGATGCCTGAGCTCTGGGGCTAGAAGCCCTTCTTCTCTGCACTCCCATGTCCCCCTATTTATTCACATCTCTCACCGGAGGGTACCCCTCCTTCGTACTCAGCAAAATCCCCATGAACTAGTTTTTAGTTTTTAGCATCTTAAAGGAAGAGGCTTTCTTTGATCTAACCATGAATCACAGGCACCAAGCCAGGCACCTGCCAGGTACTCAATAACACATACGATAGATGGATGAACGAACAAGCCAGGTCAATGCTGTTTATTTTTTTATTTTATTTTTTGTGGGTACTGGGGGTTGACCTCAAGACCTCGTGCACCAGCAGGTGCCCGTGCCTCTGAGCGATATCACCAGCTCTTTTTTCATATGTGGGTACCAGGAGTTGAACTCAGGACCTCGCACTTGCCAGGCAGGCGCTTATGCCACTGAGCTATCTCACCGGCCCTCAATGCTGTTTAAAAAGAGAACTTGATCATTTCTAGCCTCAGCTTAACTGCTGGAAAAATTTGTCTTTATCAGCTTTTATGGAGAGATGAAGGCAGCCATTCTTAGAACAATGCCTTTCAATCTTGACTGCAATTTTTAATGATCTGGGAAGACTTTGCAAATATACTGAGGTCTGAGCACCCCTTAGAGACTCTTATTTAACCAGCCTGAGGCATGGTCTGAACATGGGGACTTTGAAAATCTTCCAGGGTGATCCAAAGTTGCAGTCAAGGCTGAGACTGACTACTCAGAAAACTGAGAGAGAGGCCTGATTTCATGCTATTTTCTTATTCTCTCTCCTCTCAAGCTCACCAGGAATGGAAAGTATGAAGTTGGAGACAGACCCATCAGACTCAAGGCAAAGCCATTTCTCACCTCTACACTGACACAGTGTTCCTCTGTTTCTGTACAGGTGAGGCTCTGGCTGTGACTGCAGCCATAGGACAGGGATGACAAAAACAACCTGATGCACACAAAGACTGAGAGCAAAGGGGGTGCATTCAGCATTTGCAGACATATTTTTCCTGGAACATGACTGCAAGACAAAAAATATTTTATATATACAGTATCTTCATATTTAGTCTTTGCTTAATTACCTCTTCAGTGAGAAGATATGCAAAGACCTTGTAGATTTCATTAGTCACAGGGGTTTATTCAAACGTCTCCTTTGCATAAGAAACCGAGGCTTACAGCTGGTCTCTGGGAAAGAATGCCCTCCAGGCCTTGAAAAGAGAGCTCCGGGCCTGTTCAAGCTCTTACTGAAACACAGCAGAGGTCAGCAGCCCGTGATGCATGGGGCCCAGCTGAAATGTTTCTATCCAGCATTTGCAATTCAATCCCACAGTTTCCTTTATGGAACAATTCACTAAATTCAGAGTTGTTCTTTTTTCTAATTTACCATATAATTCACCTCCCAAGTTCAATTAAGAAGCAATCTGTTAGCAACTTTGGGAGCAAGCTGCTTTTCTTTGGGAAAGCCCAATTTTCTTCCGCTCCCAACAAAAAGTGCCTTAATTATATGCATCATATAAGACATTGATGTACACACACATATAACACCCTCCACCATAATTAATGAAATATTAACCTTATACAACCAGAGACATATAAGCTGGAAGAGATGAGCTTTTCCAAAGCCCAAGAGGACATTTTATGACTCAGATCGATATTACCCATTTGAACAAATGGCTATGAATATTCATTAATATGGAAATTCATAAAACTAATTATTCCTTCATCCTTCATCCTTAAAGCCTAACATTGAAACTTGGTTTTCTTAAGCACAAGAATAGTTACCATTTTCTAACTGCAGATTATCTGAAGGTAAACCACATATGTTATCTATTTAGTCCTCAAGCCAACCCTCTGCAGTGGGTATTATTCCCATTTCACATACAAGGAAACTGAAGCTTCAAGCACACATAGCTACTGGGTGGAGAATTTGAGTTTCTCTACAGGTCAGTCAGGTATCAAAGCCTTTCATATACATCATATGATAAAGCCACCCTGGGAGGACAACCTTAACTCTTGAGTTTACTGACTTTAAAAATTACCTACATCTTTGACCTATCATAGTTAAATCTAGCATAAAATTGCTTTGCTTTATGCTAAGAGAAAGATCCGAAAACTACTTTGTTACTCATCCAATCATTCAAAACCCCTGGGTAGAGCACCTGCCTTTATGGGACCTGCCTTCCAACAGGGGGAACATAGATTGGAAATAAACAATAAAATTATTTCATGGAGCGGGTAACAGAGTTCTGTAAAAGACTGATGGGGAATGGAGCCCAGGGAGTCTGGGTTGAGTAGGTGACATCTGAGCTAAGCGATGAGAAATGGACATCTATCTGGGGAGAGTATTAGCAAAACACAAAGGAACAAAAGCTTCAAGTAAAAATGTCCTGAGGAAGGAAAATAAAAGGCCAGTGTGAGAGAAATGGGACTTACTGCAAGCATGGTAGATAGGAGCTGACACCAGAGAGGGACACCCGATGACTCTTACCCTCACCACCTTCATCACCTTGTCTTAATTTGCTGGGCCCTTTGGTCATGTGTAATATACACAGCAATCCTATGAATGCATAATGTCATTCTTCTTTTACAAAAGAGAAAACTGAGGTTCATGAATAAGTCATTTCAGGTCACCCAGCTAGTTAGAGATTGATTGCATATTCTGAGGAAGGCCCATCCCACTCCAGAATCCACCTTCACCCCCAGTGGGTGGAGCAACATCCCAGGCAAGGTCAAAGGATGAAGCATCTGCACACCTTTGTTAGAAAGCCACCTACAGAACACATCTGCTCAGCTTAGGTTTTAATCATTCCTTAGGACAAACAAACCAAAAACAGGCAAAGCCCCTTTAAGAGGTTGATTTAAGAACAAACAAAGCAATCACTATGGTAATCAGTGTGTAATCTTGAGCGATTCAATGCCAAGTAACTTTTATTCCATGCCAAATTCAAATGCTACAGAAGGGAAAGAGAAAATGAGTTAAAAAATCATTGCCAGATTTTGATAATGAAATGATTTCATATTGGCAAGTGTATGATAAAATGGGAGTTCTTATATGCTTCTGATGGAAGAGCATTATTAAATTGGTTACACTTTATGAAATAATTTTACAAGATGTATTAAAGTCTTTTAAAACAGGCAATGAGCCGGGCATGTCGGCAGTATATACCTATAATCCCAGCTACTCAGGAGGCTGAAGCAGGAAGATCACAAATTCCAGGCTAGCCCAGGCAAGACTCTGTCTCAAAATTTTAAAAAAAGGGCTGGAGTACAGCTCAGTGGTAGAGCCCCAGTGTGTTCAATCTTCAGTACAAACAAAACAAAACAAAAGGGCCGGTGAGATGGCTCAGCGGCGTAAGCGCCTGCCTTGCAAGCGCGAGGGCCCGAGTTCGACTCCCGGAACCCACATACGAAAAAGGGGCCGGTGATATCGCTCAGAGGCACGGGTGCCTGTTGGCGCGCGAGGTCCTGAGGTCGACCCCCCGGTACCCACAAAAAAAAAAAAAAAAAAAAAAAAAAAAAAAAACAGGCAATGATATGACTTCTACATATCTGTACTAAGGAATTAATTGGCAATGAACATTAAGGTTGTTCAGTTTTTATAGTGAAAAAAGACTGTAACATCTGTACCCCCAATAGGGTAGTGGTAAAGTAAATTATGCTACAATGGAATACTGTGTAACCTTTTAGACAATTTCAGAAGTTTATTTAAAGGGGAAGGGGTCATATTTTAAGTCAAAAAACAGGTTAGGAAATAGTACTGAGTATAATCCCAACAGAATGCAGTATGTCTATCTTTTCATAAAAAGCACATACATAAAATATGAGGAAAAATACTAGTAGAAAACACCGACAATGGCCAGTATGGTTATCTTTGGTTGGCAATTTTGGGGTGAATTTTATTTTCTTATATACTTTTTGTAATTTCCAATTCTTGTACAACATATTTTCATAACCAGGAAGTAAAAGGATTCTCTAAAAGGAAGAACTAGATTACAACATTCACTTCGTCTAAGAACATGTGCTCTGCACTTTGTGATGTACACATGCGCGTGTGCACGCGCGCGCACACACACACACACACACACACACGTAAGAGTTGCCAGGGAAACCTATTCTGATGGGAAAGAAACATAGTTGTGTTTATGCAGATGGGAAAGCTCTAGTCCAACCTTGTTTTCTGCTTTTCTGCTCTGACCGCAAAAGAAACAATGAGTCCACACCTGGGCAAGAAGGAAGAGGAAAGCTCTTTGGTGAGGACGGGGGTGGAGCGCTGTGCCTGTCAGCACCTTCTCTTAGTCAATACTGCGTGAACTCTCAAATTCATGGGCATATACCTGTGTCCTGCCACAGCTGATGAGGCTTAGAATTTGCTTTTGCCCGAGGGCAAGGGTTAGTGAAGACTTTTTTTTCTTTTTGGTGCTAGTGTCTCCCTAAATTGCCCAGGCTGGCTTCAAACTCATGATCCTCCTGCCCTATCCACTGGAGTACCTGAAATTATAGACATGCCCAGCTGATGGGAGGCTTTTTAATTACGCAAATCGGAGCCCTCCTCTTCCTGTGAGTCTCTAGCCAGAGGTCTGTTTCACTTGTTGGCTCCACCACTCCTCCTGGATGCTTGGATCTACATTTATCCTGTCTGCTGATTGTTGGATGAATTGCCATTACACCTTCTCTTAGGTGTGCCCTGTTGCTCACCTAGTTTCCAACTTCCAAATCCGTCCGGATCCCTGGACTCCTGGCATCCTGTCTGCCTAGACCATATTGTTCATACCCATGCTGACCTTGGCTTCTTTACTGCATCCATTATTTACTGCTGCACAAAAAATATCCCTCTTCATAGGGCTATTAAGAAAGGGATAATATACACAAGGCATAGAAAAACAGCTGGCTCATAACCCACACTCATGGGTTATCTATTATTACTACTATTATTACCATTACTGACTCTCATACTGTTCCGAAGTCTAAAGAAGCAGAGCAGGATGAAACAATAAACCCCAGAGACAAAACATTTTATACCTGAACTACCACTACCATGAGTCAAAGAAAAAGTTTAAAAGCAGACTTAAACCAAGTTCAGGCTGAGAAGCCACTGATGACCACTGGCAATCAGAGAAAGGAAAGCATCCCACCATAACTCACCATGATGTTTCTTTAAACCTTGCTCCATATGGTGCTTGCTGATAACAACTTGAGATACTACATGACAGTTGAAAAAATAACTAAAGATAGACTTTAAGAAAAGACTCAGTCATCCTGGGAAAGTGGAGCTGACTGGCTAAGATTCTCTGTGCAGCAGCTCCCAGACTGCAGGCTAGTGCTGCACTGAGGGAACTAATACGGTTATTGGTTAATTTGCATGTGCCAAGCACTATGCTTGCTGCCTTATGTGTATGTTCTAATTTACTTTTAGCACAGTCCTACAAGAGAGGGACTACTGCTAACTTTGGTTGCAAATGAGAGAAATGAGGCTCAGAAAACTTTAGCACACCCAAGGGTCACAAAGCTGGAAAGAGGCAAAACTCAGACACAACCCCAGACCCATCTGTCGCCGCTGATGGCCTTTGCAACACAGGGCTAGAGATGTTGGCATCTCCAGCCTTACTCATCCACAGCTAATGTGCCAATAGAAAAGACCAGAAAAACCCCAACTCCTTGGTTTCTGGACAGCTAAAAAACAAAAATTCATATTCACCAGGAGGCCTCTCTGGGTGCTTATCTCAGAGATGGTTCTGAGGCCCATCTCAGGGAGTCTGGTAGTATATATTCTGATGTGTGAAGTTCCCAGGGAACTGGGGCAAGTCCTCTAAAGAAAAGAAGAGCAAGGAGGGCAGGGAGGAGAAAGCAGATGGTGAGTGGGAACCTGAGTCCCCAGGGAAACTATGCATAGGAAGCCGCTTTTCATCTCTCCAGGGGACCCTCCCCCACCGTCAGGGTATATCAGGCAGAGCTCTCCGCCCCCAAACCAGGGCTCAGGCCAGATGTCCTTGAAGACAGAGCAGGTCCTCCTCAAGAACAGGAAGTGGTCCCCTCCAGACATAAAAGAAGATTCCCTGTGCTTCTGGTTGAGCTCAGAACTACTAGGTTCCCCCAGAGTCATCCAATGTGCCCACCTCTGGCCAGGGCCTACAATGTGCCTTGAATCAAGCCAGTTCCCACAATGGGCCGGGCTATGTGGGAGACACAACTGTGAAACAGACACTGTCTCATCTGCGGGAGCCACGAGGCTCAAAGCAGAGTGAGGGCAAGCTGGTGACAGACGTCTCACTGCCAACCTGGAAGTCCAGGCGGGCACCCTGGATTTGGCACTGAGGCACAAGAAGGCTTTCAATAAATGGAAATGAGAGGCAGTTAGATAGACTAGAACTCAGAAGGGGAAATACTTGTCCAGTTTGACCTTGCACAGCCTTTTTGACCTGAGTGAACTTTAGCGAGACAATTTCTCTGAGCCTCCGTTTTCTCATTCATGAAACAGGTGTTATGGGATCTAACCTTTTAGGTTGTGAGCAGCACCTAATACAATGTCTGGTGTGATCATATAGAAGTTTAGTCTTAAGAAATGAAAAGAAAGGCAAAACAAGGTACCACTTCGCAGTTATTAATTTAGTAAAATAAATAATGTAATGGCATTGCCCAATTCCCATGAGTCTGATGGAAGTGGAATTTTCGTTCTGTGAGCAGTCACTTATTCAGCAAATTCAGTGAGCATCTAAAATGTGCCTTCACAGGACTGAGCACTGAGAACGCACAGGTAACAATAAATAACCTGTGCACCTCGGCCAGTGTGGGAAAAAGAGCAAGACCTGTGGGCATCCATCCAGAGGCCTCCCAGAGAAGGGCTGGCGGAGCTGGAGGAAAAGGTGACAGGGGAGGCCCAGGACCTTCCAGGCACAGGAAGAGGACAGGCACCAAGTCCAATCCCAACCTTTCCAACTTCTTCCCCCACCTCATGCCTGCCCTCTCATCTACCTGCCAGCTACGCTGAGCTGTGTATTTCCTGCCCAGTTCCCACTTCCACGTTGTTCCAGGTGCTTCAGGCCCTGCCTTCACCTGCACTGTCCTGTCCACTGCAGACCTAATCAAAACCCTGCCAGGCCCATCTCAACCTCTTCCATGAAGCCGCATCCCTCCTCTGTGCTTTGTTTATCTCTCTTTCATAGTCCTGCACTCCTCCATTCCTCCATTCCTTCCCTCATTCAGAGAGTCTGTAGGGTATCTCTCTGTGGCAGGCACTGTTCCAGGTGTCAGTGATAGAAAAACAGATCAGATATGGTCCCTGACCTTAAGAAGCTCCTAGCCCTGATCATATCCTGCCTACAATACAACTCCGTGACCCAGTGTGTCACCCCTGTGGGACAGCTTATTTCTTGAGAACAAGAACAACATTCTGTATATCTCTAACCAGGTAGTGTTCATAGCAGATGCTTAACAAATATGTCCATCTGAAATGGACTGAACTGGGTTGACCAGTACTAATATATACTATCTTAATTAATTTTCACTGCATTCATGTGAGGTAAGGTACTATTATTGTTAACCCCATTTTACAGATAAGGAAACTGAGTCTCGGTGAGGTAAAGCAGTTGGTCTGATCACCAGCTGGCACCTGGCAAAGCCAAGAGGGTCTGACACCCAGCCCTTGCTCTCTGCCGCACTGCTCCTTTCCTAGTGTCCTCATAGGAACAGAGAGACCCCAAAAAATGTGAAAATCCAGTTAGGCGATTTTTGATCTACAGAAAGAAAACATGGTCAATTCTCTATTTGTAGTAGAGATATTCTATAAAGTTGTTATGGCCACTGAATTAGCAAACACTGAATCATTACTCCTGGGGAAGCAATATTCAATATAGAATGCGATATAGTGTTGTCTGATGTATGTAACAAAACATAGTCTTGTGCACTTACTGTTCACAACATTTTCATCAACTATTCAATACATAACCTTGTTTTATGTGTGTTTCTGTTTAAAGGCATTGATTGATTGATTAGTACTGGGGGTTGAACCCAGGCGTTCACACTGAGCTGTATCCCTAGTCCTTCTTAATTTTTTTAAATTTTAAGACAGGATCTCACTAAGTTTCAAGGTTGTTTAGGCTGGGTTCAAACTTGCAATCCTCCTGTCTTAGCCCCCCAGAGTGCTGGAGTCATAGGTATGCACCACTGTGCCAGCTTAATGGCACCTTATTTATAATCTATTATTGATTCATTAACATTCAATAGTGTCAACAGCACTATAATGTCATGCCTGAAAAATAACTTATCTAACACTTGAATTTTTTCCATAAGGCACATCACAGCTTCTAGCAGTGAGGAATACTAGGTCAGCCCTTCAGCACTATACTTGAGCTTCATTTTAAACAGCAGACCCACAAAAAAACTCAAAAACATTAAAAACATAGTGCTCAGTACTGTAAGAAGGACACTTGTTCACAGTTTGGGAGTTGAAACAAGAAGGCAGATCATTTGGCCTCAACTGGGAACACGTGAGTTGGGTGGCTTGATTTTTTCACTGCTTTGTACATGTCAGTGTATAACCACAAAAGTGCTATGAGTATTGATTTTAGCATCACAAATAAAATTCAGTGAATAAAAGAATTTACAGATAAGAAATGTGTGAATTAGGAGATGGATATACCTTCACTAAAGACAGGGAAGCAGTGCTCATGTCAGGGGGTCCAAGGGCCCCATGAGGGGCCTCCAGTCTGCACCCATGGGCTCACCAAGGATGGATCCTTGAGGCATTTAGCCATCAGTGTCCCACTGTATCACAGGACAGAAGCAAATGAACCCAGTGGTCTCCCAAGATGAAATGTTAGTTTCTGAAGTTGTAGGTGGAGTCTTTGAGAAAGGCTGCCGTCCGAGTCCCTCAGCAGAGGG
Source organism: Erethizon dorsatum (assembly GCA_028451465.1). Lineage (NCBI taxonomy): Eukaryota > Metazoa > Chordata > Mammalia > Rodentia > Erethizontidae > Erethizon > Erethizon dorsatum. Next base: position 120,951,516 of record CM051822.1, on the reverse strand, counting down.
CAATGGAGGCATTAGGCAGGGTTTTACGAAAGTCATGGACTCCCCTGGGTCTTCATGTCCTTAGCAGTGGAAAGGCAGAAGGGTCCTGATTGGCTATCCACAGCGCTGTGGTGAGGTTGAACTAACTGATCCTAATAGTGGATGTGAAAGGATTTCAAGCACCATCCAAATGTGAAGTGGCTTTGCCATCCCCCTGGGCTGGACTCTGTGCATAATTTCTAAGGTTGTGATAAATGTATGCCCGGCTACTAGGGAATCAGCTCTCTTGGGACCTTGGTCTGCATGTACAAAACAGGCATCTGAGAGGACAAGGACAGCCCACTGGCCTATGCAGGACCTAAACCTGTCACCAGACCTCATTAGCTTGTCCACTGGACCAAATGATCTCAAACTAATGGATGGGAAGCTGCTGCCCACTAAGAAGTGAACCAGACCAGGTGAGGGGAGCTGGGTCCTGCTAGGCTGTACTGATCAGGAAACTGAAGCCTATCAAGAAAATGGCCCCAAAGAAAGGAAAAAAACCCTAATGAAAGGAAGAGAAGAAGCCAAGCCCTCTCGTGGGGAACTGGAGGAACACAAAGTTGTGGCAGAAGCTGGGAGCCTACTGAACAGAGATTTTTTTCCTGTCCAGCTCCCCTGTCTCCTGCATGTTGGCCTTGTGAGGGTGGCAGTCACAGGCAGGGATGTACACTTAGCACAGGCCGGTACGACACAGCAGCTGAGCTGCCACATGGCCATTTACCCAACAACGGAAGGCAGGGATAGGGTAGTGCACCAGGCCCTGCCTAGCCCTGTACTGGTTATGTGTCAACAGTGTCTACACCAGCTGCTTTCAAATAAGAGAAGACATATTAATAATAATGTGTTGTAATATAGAAACAAAATGTTTTCATGTAGACAAAAATGCAAGCAAATATGCCCCCAAAACAAAATTACATGGTAACTTCTGAGCTCTGAAGAGCAGAAAGGATTGCCCACACTCCAGAGTTAGCTCTCACTGCCCAGGCAAAAGTGCTGCAGGGGAAGCACTCATTTGTCCTCATAAAAATTTTAGAAGGATTTCATTCCATGACCTTTGCAGAGGTGACCAAATTACCAATAAAGGTATATAGATGTCTCAAAGGGTGTCCCCCTGACTGGGTGACAGAAAGAGTAGCAATGAATTCATGAGATCAAAAAAAGACCACAGAAAGGAAGAGGCCCTCCCAAACCCATTCTCCGTGATCTAGAGAAAGGCAAAAAGAGCAGCAAAGAGCTCCATCCCCTGTCCTTGACCTTTTCAGACTAGAAGTCAGCTGAGCTGGAGGAGAACTACAGAGCAGGAGCTCCCCCATTAAGAGATAATGTTGGTAAGGAGAGGGAAAGGTAACCAGTGCTTCAGGGTGATGGCATGTGCCAGTAAAAGGCAACAGCCCCTCTGTTTCAGAGAGGTTAATACATGTGTGGCCCCATCCTGCGGCTTCACTGGGGCAGGAGAAACCTGATCTGATACCAGCACATGCAGGGCCACAAGCAAAACTCTGAGAGCTTCCCCTGTATCTTTTCTCTGAGTGCCATCCAGAGCCCAGGGAGTGGCATGCTGTACTACAAGCAGGTGCCAGAGGCTGACTATTCAATGAAAGGAGCCTCAGAGGAAAAACTCTCTCCCAGTGCCAGGTAAGAGCTCTCTTTTCCTCTTGATGGCGAAGAGAGAAGTGACCTTGACCAGGATCATGCAATTTGAATTAGGGCCCAAGGTGGTGTTGCTACCCGCAGCCCAGCATCCAAACTCAAATGCCTAAAGTTAGGGGCCAAGCAAGTAGCACATCAGGATGACAGAAGATGGGCGTGAAAGATGATTAGGGAGCGTTGGGGCCTGTGGCAAACCACTCAGAGCACCTGCCCCTGCAGAGTTCAGCCCATCATTATGCAACCCTGTTGATTGTTGCCATGTGGGATTGCTGGACCAGTGTGAACAGATCTTCCAACTTTTCAAGGGAAGCCAGAATTATGGGTTTTTATGAGAAATGTGATTTTTAAATGTTGGCAGTAAATTTAAAAAAAAAATGTAAGCACTACAAAACAAACAAAACACATCTGCAGACCAGATTTGGCTGGTGAGCTGACCGCAAAGACCTCTGGACTGGAGGATGGATGGGAAAGCTGGGCCTATGGGCAAGGCTAATGTTAGAGAAGGAAGGGCATCGTGGGCAATGGCAGCCAAGATCCAGAAATGAAAAAGTGTTGGAAAAGCTGAAAGCAAGGGCAGCAGGAGCTGTGAAAGTGCATGGGTTCAGTAGGGGTCAGTAAAGGAGGCCACAGAGAAATAAGATGACTAGAACACAGAATGAGAGTCCACTGGCAACTCCACCACCATCACCCTCTCTCTCAGGATCTCCTTGGAAACTACACAAATAATGACCTGCAGTCCTCAATGACCTGCAGACCTCAGTGCAAACAGCCCCAGCGGAAGCACAGCTCTGTCTAGGCCCCAGCACATCAGCCCCTGGCGAGCAGGATGAGGAGCTCATCCGTAACTCACACCAGCAGAGCCACCTGCCACCCTCAAGCTGTGTCTCCAGCTCTCACAGTTCAGCCTACTTGTCACTGGGTGCCAGTTTCCATCCCTCATGCAGCTCTGTGGTGGGAGGCAGCCTGGGCTTCCTTAACTTGGGGTCTCCAGCCCACGGGTGTTTGTGGTTGTTTTCTAAGAAGGGACAAAGGGAGGCCACAGCCACATTTCTGTTCACACCTCTGGGAGCTCAGAGAGCTCTGAAAAGGCCCAGGTTAGAAATGATTTAACCATGGGCTGGTGAGATGGCTCAGTGGCATAAGCGCCTGCCTGGTAAGCGCGAGGGCCCGAGTTCAACTCCCAGATCCCACATACAAAAAAAGGGCCGGTGATATCGCTCAGTGGCACAGGCGCCTGCTGGCGCGTGAGGTTCTGAGGTCGACCCCTGGTACCCACAAAAAAAAACAAAAAAAAAAAGAAATGATTTAACCAGACAATTCTGAAGTTCCATCAAATGAAGGAGAACCAGAAACTGCAGTTATCTACTCAACACTGCATGCAGCGGACACCCAGTACCCACTCTCCAGCCCATTCAATCTTGGCCCTTCAGAAGCTTAGAGTCCAACCCTTCATTTTAAAGATAAAGAAGCTGAGGTCCCCCAAAGTGAAGTGGCATCCCCAAAGTCTGCCCCCTTGTAGGGAACTCTAAGGGGTATAGAACTGACTTTGTAGAAAACCAATTCAGTTCATGATCATGTCCAGGAATAAAATGCTTGCACAGTCAATGCACATACAGCAAAGGTCAGTTTCCAGCAGGAACAAAGTGCACCAAACTAAGGAAAGGCTACAAAATGCAAAAACAAAGGTGCTTTGCTTTAGGAAGACTGTTACGGTTTGTGTCTAGATGTCCCCCAAAGCCTCATGCAGTCATGGAGGCGGCTTCTAGAATTTATGACTGATTCGTGGTCTAATGCTGGGATTATGGGCGTGAGTGCTACACCCATCCTGGGGCGGGTAGCCTGCATGTAATATAAGGGAGGGAAAGAGGCTTGCTCTCTCTCTTGCGCTCGCTCCTCTTGCTCTTGCTTGTTTTTGCTGCCTTCCGCTGCCATGAACTGTTGCCCTCTGCCAAGTGCCACTCTGCCTTGGAGCCAGCCAAGTATGGGCTGAAACCTCTACAAACTGTGAGCTAAATAAACCTTTCCTTTCTTAATTTTGGGTGTCGGGTATTTTGTCTCAGCAATGAGAGAAAAGCAACCAAGACAAAGACTAAATTACCTAAGCGAAAATTTTAGAGGGTAATTACCTAGTGGCTAAGAAGATCTTTTATTTTGTTAAAAAATATTTGCCATAGCTTTAAGTCAGGTTGAGAAATATTTTTTATATTTAGACTTCTAATACTGGGCACATTTATTGCAATGTTATGTAAATAAAAAGTATTTAATTAAGTTTATTTCATTTATTCTGCTTTAGATATCAACTACTGTTTAAGAACAGGAAACATTGAAGCCCATTCAATCAATATCACAAAAACACATAAATAGTTAAAGGAAAGCAAAAACAGAATAAGATTAAGAAAAACTAAAAGGCCAGGGATGGTGGTGCACATCTGTAGTCCCAGCACTCTGAGAACTGAAGCAGGAGGATCACAAATTTGAGCCCAGCCCAGGCAACTTAGCAACTTAGCAACTTAGTGAGACCTTGTCTCAAAATTTTTAAAAATTAAAAATGGGCTGAGGGTGTAATTCAGTACAAAGGCCATGGGCCCAATTCTCAGTACTGAAAAAAATAAAAATGAAAAAAATGGTGCTCGAGAAGATGAGGCACCATCTTTGTGTTGGTCAAAGCAGAGAGGCAAAGTCTGGCTCGTCATCTGATAGAAGCAGTTCCAGCTCTTGTGAGGCAGTATTACCAAATTCCATGCATCAAGATGGCTGATGTGAACCCTTAAAGTATTTTCAATGAAAATGACATTATAAATAGAAAGCTGGGGCTGGAATGACCAAGCTTGGCCTTAAAAGCCACATTAACCCAGAAGGAAGTCAAGCCATCCCAGGAGGTTGGTTCACTCACCCACCACCTCCAAAACCAAGGCTGCTCTGCTATTCATTCTTCTCTTGGGCCACTGACGTGGATTTCTGCACCCAACCCCACTTCCTGTGTCACTTCATTTCCACATCCAGCCTCACAGGGGCTCACTGTTAGCCTTCTGCGTGGCTCACTTGATACCTCCCTCCCTGGGGCATCTCCTCCATTTTCAGGACTTCTGCAGCACCCTGCTTAGGTAGGTACCACAGGAGTCCAGTGAGGACACTCTATTGAGGAATGGTGATGTAGTTACAGACATGATGCCTGTGTTGGGGCAGGTGCAAGAGGATGAAACAAAAGCCAAAATGAGAGACATCCTATGGCCCTGGAGAAGAGCAATCAGCCTTGTTTCTTTCCAATTCCTTGGAAAGAGGCCAGTTGTACTGTGCACCTACCCCTTAGATGGGCATGAAAATATTGCCTCCAACCCTTTCACCTGAGCTGTCCTGAGTGGAATTCTGTATCTTACAACTGAAAAACCCTCAGCTATAATGTCAGGTACTGACTTCTCTTTTGTCCCAGCTTCTCAAGCTGATCTCCCATTGTTGATTCAGGCCTTCAGATTCATGGCTCAGGAGGACAATGGCTCCCTCTCCACCCTTGCAGCTCCAGGTAGCCCCTCATCCCTGCTTCTTCAAATTGTGACAGATTCAGTCATAATAAAGATCAGCTCAGAGGTGAATTGACTTTTCCCAACACTTCGAGTTCTCAGTGAACTCTGGCTTCTGTCCAAGGCATAAGTCAGCCCTGAATGAGGCCCCAGAGAATGGGATGATAGAATCCTTATGTTGTGTTCCTTCGGCCTTCCCAACAAGGAGATGTACACTTTATCAGATGCCTCTTTATTATCTCAAATCACCTCCCTAAATTAAAAACTTTATGGGTAGAGGAAACGCCAGACCTCACCTGGTTCCTGTGTTGAAGTCCGCCTCTTTCTGCAGCGCCTGCTGATTGCTCAGTCCCCGGGCTGAGCTCAGGCACTGGCTCTGGATCCAGAGGGATTTAAGGAGTTTGGATCCCACATTCAAGGGGCTCAGCAGCGCATAACTCTTTCCTCTAGCGGGGCTCTGACCTGGCCTCCAATTTTGTTTTATGGACTTCCACTTTATTTTGACTCTTGTCCCCATCTTATTTTCCCAGGCGAACTCTTTACCGGTGGCCTCTGTAATCTCCATTTTCCACAAGAACGAGGGGTTTTTGCTGTTCTTTTGAGCTCCCAGCATGGAATTAGAAGCCTAGTAAAAAAAGGCCTCTCTGATGCCATTATCCTGGGTTTCTGGATTCCTAGGCTGGACCTGGATGAGAGCTGGAATCTTTCCTCCAGGTGTGGGTTCTACTTTGGGGAGGTCAGCAGCTGCCCCACACCACCAGGGATTTTTGATACCATATCCCACCACTCCAGCTCACTCCATTCCTCCAGTGCACCCAGAGCACAACAATAATCATGGCCATCAGTAAAATTCATCTCCTTAACAGCTGCAGAAAGGGCGGATACAGCTGTACCTATGGTGCTGAATGCAGAGTCGCCACAAGTATTTGTTACACGAAGGAAAGAAGGAGAGAAGTTGGCAACAGAGGCAGCAGAGCTGTGGGGATAAATCCCAAGGGAGGGTCTACAGGACAGCCTGTGAGTCTAGCTCACGGAAATGAAGTTCTACATATGGGAGTCCAGAAGTCTTACGGAAGGAGCAGGTGACCACAGGTGGTTGGCTGCTCAGCCCGCAGGTCTAGGAAGAGAAAATCAGACCGCAGACCTGGAGGAGGGCAGAGGAACTCTGCCACACTCTCTCTGGGTCAGAGAAGCCATTTTTGTGAACTCCCTACAAGATGATGTGGGCTTGCTAGCCCCAGGGCATCATCCCTGAGCCCAAGAGTTTCTTCTAGAGGTGGTACCACTCACAGCAGGGGATCTCAGGCATCACGTGCTCAAGCAAAGAATCCTAACCCTAATGGCCTCTTGGAGAAAGAGAGGCCACCACACAGTCCTGAGCCCCTGGTTGGATCCTTAGATTTGATGTCAACCAGCAAATAGGATTCACAAGTGTTTGTCTGGCACAATCTGTGATGCCCAGCCTGATGGTGGAGCTAAAGAAGTAAGGCCGAGCCAGGCATGGTGGCGCAAGCCTGTAATCCCAACCCTTGGGAAGTTAAGGCAAGAGGACTGCTGCAAGTTCAAGGCCAGCCAGGCCTACATAGTGAGTTCAAGGCCAGCCTCAACTGCATAGCAAAACCCTGTCTCAAAAAAAAAATTCGAGAAGAAAGGCCAACTGTTGACAGTCGGGGGCAGGGTGAGGGACAGCTCCCATACATCTATGGGACTCATGCTTGTCTTTTACTATCATCTCTGAGGGCAGTAATGGGGAGACCAAGTCTTTGGCAGCTCAAGGTTACAGAGTTAGTGGTGATGCCAGTGGTTGTTTCAAGAAGCAACAAAGTACCAAGGTTTGATATTAGATAGACAAAAGTCCTAGTCTTGACCCTGCCAATAATTATTTGTGTGATCAGAGACAGGTTACTTACCCCTCTGAACACTGGGCCTCACATCTTTAGATACTAACTCCCTATCACACAGAGCTACTGTATATAAATTAAATGAGATCATACATATCAAGCATTTAATCCATAATTAACACACATGAATGGTAGTTATTACCATTCTTGTTGGTATTAAAGAGAAACCAGAATCTGATCAATTTTCAAATTTCTCTGGCCAAGTCTGAAACCCTAGAGTTTGACTCAGGACAACAAAGGCAGTCCTCATTTTGGGGATTGATAGAGATTTCCTACATGCTAGTTGGGATCACATCCGAAGATATGAACAGAGCATGTTGCTACAGGCCCAGCTCCTGTATTCTCCAAAGGTCCTGGCAGGGTACTGCATGAAGAATTCCAACACACCCAGGCATTTGGGGACCAGAGAGAAGAGAAGACAAGGGAGCCAAGAAAGGGACAACAGAGTGGATATGGTTTTTGGTGCCAGACCCTAGAATAATGCTTCACCCACCTCACTTATTTAACCCCTCTGTAAGGCAGGCATCAGCATCCCATCTTACAAATAGGATTGAGTTCGCCCAACTTCCACAGCTAACAATACAGAACCAGAGATACAAACCCAGCCCTGCCTGATTCCAACACCTGCATCTCTCCACACGCAGCTCTCCCAGGTTCCAGATCCCCACATGAATATCTCTAGCATATGAAAGCTCACAGGAAAGGGAGGCCACAGATCAGAATTTCTTAACTCGAGATCCACAGCATAGTTAAACCTCTTGAAATTGCAGAGGAAAGTGTAAGACTTGAAAACTGCAAGCAAAAGTATAAATGTGTGTGTGTGTCTGTGTCTGTGTCTTCTCAGAGAAGTGCTCACAATGTTCCTCAGATTCTCAGAGAAGTCTGTGAGCCAGCCAGAGTGGTACATGCCTATAATCCTAGAATTCTAGGAAGCTGAGGCAGGAAGATCAAAAGTTCGAGCCCAACCTGGGCAACTTAGCAAAACACTGTCTTAAAATTTTAAATACATACATAAATAGAAAGACATGGAGATGTGGCTCCATGCAAAGGCCTTGGATTAAATCTCCAATACTACAATCAATCAATCAATCAATCAGTGTATGCCTGTGGCCTCAAAATGTCAAATGCATCATACTTAGAGAAAAGAAGTCACAAAGACCGTATTCTCCAACCCTCCTCCTCACCTCCTCCTCTCCCCCACTCCTGGGAGACAGTGACTAGGACTGGGATATGGGAGAGAACACCCTAGCAGCCCCATGCACCTTTCCAGCTTCCCAAACCAGATGTCACAGCAGCAGAGGCCACCAGGTTTCTCAGAGGTGGCCCTTGGCCATGCAGGATGTGAGAGAAGACAGACCTAAATCTAATGGACCACCCACTGAATGGAGCAAGAAGCAAGAATAAGAAGGGTTCATTCATACATTCAGGATATGGCTCCTTCCACAGAATGTTACAGGGAGCCTCCTACTATCATTCTCACCCGGACACTTTTACTTAGTATCACTCCCACCTCAACAAGTGAAATCGTGCAGCCATGTCTGCACAGCTGGGGAAAGTCTCCGCTGGGTGTGAGGCTGAGAAATCACAGCCTGTCTATGGGGCTGATTAAAACAGCCTCACCCACAAATTCTCTCCAGAGCCTCAAAGCTAACAGTGTCCTGGGAACAGAAATAGGTTGGGTCTCTTTTTTTATACCTTCAAACCTTAGAAAGCAAAGCCCAGAAGCTGAATGAGGGTTCTCCGATTTGGGACATCTGGGTATCTCCAGGGTTTGCTAAATTAGCCTTTTACACCTAAAGTGAGTCCTGTGCTCACCAAAGGCCTTTGGTTCCCTGCTTTTCTGTAGTTTGCAACACCAGAGCTCAAATCCAGAGCTCAAGCTGGCTGAAAGAAATGAGAATGTGGTTTCTTCTGCCACTCTATTCAGATGGGAACACCGAGATCAGGTGAGGGTACCTGTGCTGCTCAAGGCCATGATCAGAGTAGAAGATGGAAATTTAGTAGTCAAAGAAGCTGTGGGTGAAGACACCTCATGATTTAAAGATAAGGGCCAGAGAGAGGACACGTACTTTTCGAAGTTACATCTTGGACTCTCTCCGGATCATGTATTATTTTGAACCCAGATGTCAAGCTGTTGGAACTATGCAGATGCGCTACACAGATGGCAGGAGTTTAGACAGCAAGGATTTAGAGCAAGGTTGGCTTCTTAAACAGAGATGGATATGACCCAGTGGCTCGGAATAAACGAGGCAGGAAATGTCAGCTTCCATCAGAGCCAATAAGTAATTAAAACTGTTTCCCCTTTCAGAGTCTTCATGACATAGATCAAGAAATCAGATCCAGGGCCGGTGAGATGGCTCAGCAGCATAAGCGCCTGCCTTGCAAGCGCGAGGGCCCGAGTTCAACTCCCGGATCCCACATACGAAAAAGGGGCCGGTGATATCGCTCAGCGGCACGGGTGCCTGTTGGCGCGCGAGGTCCTGAGGTCGACCCCCCGGTACCCACAAAAAAAAAAAAAAAAAAAAAAGAAATCAGATCCATTTACTCAAACAGAGACAACTGCAAGACAAGCTTTCCTCTCTAGGTACACTTGCAAAGATGAGAATGTTCAACACTGACCTCCTCAGCTGTTTTGGAAAGAAACAAACAAACAAAAGGTCCAAAGCATCAACCACACAAAGCAGCAGATCCACATCTTGTGTAGTTAAGAGGAGAGGTGTCTAAATTCAGGAACCAGACCACCAGCCTCTGCCACTGTGCATCGAGGGGTCGGAAAGTGTGTGTGTGCCTGTGCCCATGTCCGTGTCTCCCGCTAAGTACTTCCTTCACTACACAGCTAATCCGATTAGCAGCTTTAGGAGACTCTGCAATGTTAATTCAAGGGCCCCATTCACAGTGGCTTGGCCCATGCCTGCCCAGGGCTCCCATTCTTCTCACTGCAAATAAAACCCATAGAAGGACTTTCTCTCCCCGAAAGGATATGCTTTTGCCTCCTCACCCCACACACATCCAAAATGCTGCCACCATGTCCCCTGGCAGCTGCCACAGGAGGGGAATGGGACCATTTGAAAATGGGGAAAGAAACAGCTCTCTCCATCTCAGGCATAAAATGAGGCACTCTTAATAGCACTGTCAACTAGGCAGTCCCCCACAGCTGCAGCTGTGCTGAGCGAACAGGTGTCACGAAAGTGTCCAGCGGCAGGACTGTGCATAAGTCATGGGCCTTCTCTCCGGGCCTTCATTTTTTTGTCTGTAGAATGGGGACTTTGAGCAGAGGGAGTAGCTGGAACAGAAGGCTGGAAAGAAGGAAACTCAGGGTGTGTACAGACACGATGTCATTGTATTTGGCTGGAGGGCCAGGGGAAGGATATGTGGGCTGTGGACAAAGCAGACAAGGACTTGGAAGCCAGACTAAGGAATGTTTCTGATAAACAATGGGGAGCTACTGAGGGTTCTAAGGAGCATAGTTGTATTAGATTCCTGGGACTACCATCTAAGTTACCACAAACCGAGCAGCTTAAAACAGCAAGTCTATTCTCTCCCAATTCTGGAGGCTAAAAGTCTGAAATCAAGGTGGTGGCAAGGCCATGCTCCCTCTGAGTGCTCTATGGGAGAATCCTTCTTTGCCTCTTCTTAGCGTTGGTGGCTCCTTCAGAATCTTTTGGGGACAATCCTTGACATTCTTGGCTTATGGCTGCATCCCTCCAACTCTGCCTCCATCTTCACATGGCCTTCCTCTCTGTGCCTCTCTGGGTCTTCTCCTCTCTCTCTCTCTTTTTTTTTTTAATATGTGGGTACCGGGAGTCAAACTCAGGACCTCGCACTTGCCAGGCAGGCGCTCATGCCGCTGAGCCATCTCACCGGCCCTCTCCTCTCTTATAAGAACATCAGTCACTGCGTTTAGGGCCAACTCTAAATCCAGTATGATTTCATCTCCAGATTCTTAACTAATTAGATCTATAAAGACCCTCTTTCCCAAGAAACTCACATGTGGTTCCAAGTAGACATGAAAGTAATTGTTGCCTAGAAGGTAATCTGAAAGTAGGATGAGAAAACAGAGAATAGAGGCAAGGCAAGGACACAAACAGGAACTAAATCAACTCGTGTCTGTGGCCCCTAAATGAAGAGTGACAGTGTTCCCTGCTGGGAGCCTCAAAGCTCTCAGTGGCTTCTATTGTGACCAGTGCAATACCCCGAGTGGGCTCTTAAAACAAGCCAGGCACAAGGTCTCTGCTCACTGATTATTCCCACATACTTCCATCGTGCTCTGTTCCTTCCAGCTGGCGATGTGCGGGGAGGCTTGCACAGGAGGACACGGCTACCTGGAGTTGGGAAGTCTGAATTCTCCCACTGACTGACCTTGGCACGTTGGGAACCTCTAGTAAAGAAGGCTGTCAGGGCAACTGACGTCTTTTCATTCTGCAGCCGGGAGAACAGTTCCAAGTTCACAGGATAAACTAGTGAAGGAGGCCTGTGGGGCTGCTCTGCAGATTTTGGGGCAGCCCTCCTCCACGGACCTCCTTCCCCAGCCTCCAAAGAAAGAAAACAGGGGCATTTCCCAAAGCTTGGAAATAAGATAACCTCTATCTAGAATACATCCATGCATACATCTGGACAAAGGAAGTAGGGGTAAAAGTGTGGTTCCTTCTTAATTTACTTTTTTAAAAAATCAAATGAATGTTTTAAGATCTGTGTACAAAGTTCTTCAGAGCAGCATAATTTCTAATAGGAAAAAAACTACCAAAAAAAGGGGAAACAACCTTCACGTCTGTGCACAGAGGCTTAGGTGTGGCAGACCTGCACACTGAACCACTAAAGACAACGAGAGGGACCACAGTGCACTTTGTGGAAAGATGTCTGTAGTGCAATGTTGACTACACAAAAGCATGTCCAATAAAATTTAATTTATGTCTAAAAAATATATACATGCTTTGTGCACACAGCCCAAGTACATTAAGACTGAGAGGAATCCAGCAAACTGATAATGATAGCGGTCCCTGGGGCTGGAATACAAGGGATTTTCCTTTGCCACTTTATATAATTATGAGGTACTGAACTTTTTTTTTAACAAGAAGTATTGCTTTTAATCAGCAAAAACAATAAAAAATATTCCCATTCAGAACATAAAATGACTATTGTAGGTAGATGCAAAGTACTATAGGCCCTCAGGGAAAAGTGGTCAGGATAAAAATCACCTTGCCAGGCCGGGGATATAGCTTAGCGGCATAAGTGCCTGCCTGGCAAGCGCGAGGTCCTGAGTTTGACTCCCGGTACCCACATTAAAAAAAAAAAATCACCTTGCCATAAAAATACACTAAAAAAAAAAAAAGAAATATACATGTTATATGTTATATATTATATATTATATTGAGCTTGAGAAAGAGGAGACACCAGGTCTATGTTTCAAATGCTTTATGCCCAAGCCCCCACATTCCCTCCACAGATGATAAATTTCTCCCTCTCTCCGCTTAATTCCTAACTCCTCCCAGGTCAATATTCTCTGCAAATAATAATGATGATGAGAAGGCAGAGTTGATATTTACTAATATTAGTTGATATTTATTAAGGATTTATTATGTACCAAGCACTTTATACATATTCTTTCCTTTTTTCCTCATAGCATCACTCTAAGGGAAGGATTAGTACAATTCCCACTTGACAGATGAAGAAACTGAGGCCCAGTTCAGGAATTCAGCCCAGGCAGTATAACCCTAAAGCCTGGTACTGCAACCAATGGTCTTGGCATCTTTTTGGCACCAAATCCCTGTTGGAGCTCTCAGGTCCTGGGAGAAGACAGCAGGTCTGCATTCTCTGTCTGTCTCTATCTTCCCTTCTCTATCCATGCTGGCCAGCGCCTTCTAGGTGCAAGGTGCTAGCCGGCTTCTGAGGAGTCCTAAGTCAAATGTGGGGTAGACTCTGCCCTCTCTCAGCTCAAGAAGAAAGGAGACAGAGAAGACAAGCACTCAAGCTCCACATTCATTCAGAGTAAGAGCTGTGTGAGAGGCAAACCATTAGGCCACCCCTCACCACAGCATCCTCAGACGCCCTTCTCAAAGAGGATTCTCCAGAAGCTGGGCATAGAGCTGGTGCAGTGGCTGACCACTGCCCAACCTCTCTCTAGGGCCTCTCATTCACATTTGCCAACTCTAAGCCTTAAGCTGTGCCATGGTTGGTCGCCCAAACACAGCAGGAGGAATCAATGGGGCAACCCTGAGTATTTGCAATAGTGGATGGGTGTTATCTTAGTTACTTTTCTCACTGCTGAGACAAAATACCCAACACCCAAAGTTAAAGGAGGAAAGGTTTATTTTAGCTCACAGTTTGTAGAGATTTCAGTCCATAATCTGCTGGCTCCAAGGCAAGGTGGCTTGGCAGACAGGTGTCGCACAGAAGAAACAGTTCATGGCAGACAGAAGGTGGCAAAGCAAGCAAGGGACCTTAGCAGCATCTTTCTGCCCTTTTTATACTCTATTAGGCTACAGAAATTAGGGTGGGTGTCAAACCAATCAGTGGACTGATTTAGTAATCACCCACCCTTAATCCTAGTACCCTTAATCCTAGCACCATTAATCCTAGCATTGCACCACGAATTAATCACACACTTTAGATCCAGCTACCTCTGCAAAAGCCCCACCTATGACCACATGAGGCTTTGGGGGGACTTTTTTTTTTTTTTTTTTTTTTGAGACAGGGTCTCACTATGTAGTTCAGACTGGCCTTGAACTCACTATGTAGCCCAGGCTGGCCTCAAACTCGCAGCGATCCTCCTGCTCAGCCTCCTGAGTGCTGGGATTACAGGTGTGTGCCACCATGCCCAGCTTGGGAGGACATCTAAACCCAAGCCATAACAGGTGTCAACTGGCTGCTATGCAGGACTGAATAGGGGGATCCAAGCTAAGAGTCTAAGATCAAAAAGACCTTATGGTCTCCTGCATGGATGTCACTCCTGCTTTCTAAGTGAATAGGTACCTAACTGGAGTTGTAACCTGGTACAACTGTTTTGGAAAAGGTTTGAAAGCATCCATTAAAGTTAAACCTATAGGATCCTGCTACTGTCCTGGGTACATGCCTACTGGAAATGAGTGTTTGTGCTGAAAGATCTGTACAAGAATGTTAGTAGCAGCTTTATTTATCACAGCTGAACACCATAAACTGCCCAAATATTGCAACAAAAGAATGGATAAGCTGGGTGTCCATTCACATAATGGAATATTGCACAACAAAAGAGAACTACCCCTTTCCCCTGGCAACATGAGTGGACTATGCAGTGATAAACCTGGGAAAAGAGGACAAACACAGAATAACACACAGGATCCCCATTACAGGCAAAATGAGTCTGTGGAGGTAAAAGTCAGACTAGTGGCTCCTTTGGGATGAGTACTGACTAGGGATGGGTTCTGGAATGTTCCATATCTTAGCCTGGTGGTGTATACATGGGCATACACATATATAATAGTTCATCACATTATGCATATGACATAGGTGAAATTCACTATTTTTAAGTAACACTGTAAAGAGGAGTTTAAAAACCATTTTAATTATATGGATTCTCATCAGGATAACTTCTCTAGACCTTTGGGCAGACCTGGGAAGAGTGTGATTAGTAGAATCATGAAGAGACGCTTCCTGATGTTAGAGCTCAGTTAAGACTATGGATACCCTGTTATGAAAAATAATTTAAAAGTTAATTCAAAATTCAAGTGGATTTTTCAAATCACACAGAAGAAGCCTCACAAATCCTAAGAATATTAGTCATAGGCTCAGCCCCACAAAGATGTTCTGACATCCTTTTTGACATGTTTTGATGGCTTCTCTCTCCCCCCAGCCACTGGCAATGGTCCCCCTGACCTCCTGAAAGCCTCAGCCCCTCATCCACCAAGCCCAGCGGGAAGCTTTGGACCCCAGTGCCTCCAGCTGCTCATGTTCCTTAGAAGCAGTGAGAGTCACCCCTGACTGTGGGCACATTCCCACTCCCTCCCTCCAGGCTTCCAGGATGTTCCTGCATGCATTAGCAGCTGGGGTTGGCGTTGCCTGATGTGCCCCACCCCTGTCACCACCAGCACTCAGTGTGATGAGACTTCCCAAGCACTCAGCCAGGAACCCAGCATCCTCAGGGCAGCTGGAGGGCTACCAAGAGCAGCAGGACAGGGGACTCCACCAATGCACACTAAGTCCAAGCTGAGCAAGTCACACTCCTATGTGAGAAATCTTGGGCAGGACCCCTGTAGCCGCCAGGTAATGCCCAAGCTCACTAGCTCAGCAGCATGTACTTACTTTACTGCCTGTCCAGCCAGCCTCTCCAAATGCATCCCCACCATAGCCCACCCCGAAAGGTCTCCCTCCAGTGACCCACACCTTACCTCCATTCCCTGAATAGAGAGCCGCTCTCATACTTCTCTGCCTTTGCACCTGGCCTCCCCTCCACCTGAAATGTCCTTTCTTCCACTCAGGACTTCTACTCATCCTTCATACACATTGCAGTCACAAGAGGGCAGGCAGGCTTCTTCACTAACCCCGCTGTCTTCCCACTGCTCTTGATTCATTACACATTTGCCATGAGAGTTTCTTAATGAAAAACCTGTCATCTTCTGAGATCTTATGTGCCAGGTACTGGGCTAGCCTGTTACCTTTGAAGTCAATCCCCCAAATCTCTGCAGTGAGAGTTGGTTTCGTCTCTATTTCTCTAACTTTGCAGATGTCAGAGAGCCTGATCAGATCTAAGACCAGTCTGCCAGTGAAAAGGTTTCCTGGGAGACAGGGGTTATATCACCTTCCTTCTTTTTTTTTTTTTTTTTTTTTTTTTTGGTACCGGGAATTGAACTCAGGACCTTGCGCTTGCCAGGCAGGCACTTGTGCCACTGAGCTATATCCCTGGCCCTATCATCTTCCTTCTTGCACCAGCACTGGACATGGCCCATGGTAGGTGCCAAAAAGCTACCAGAGAAAGGGAGGGATGGAAGAAGAGTCGTGGATAGTAGGCACCTGTGAGCCTCAGTCACCAAATAACAAGCTACCATCTGCCACATGGGGACATCAGCTCCCATACTCAATTCCCCAGACTGCTTCCAAAGATGACGAAGTCACAAAGCTGAAGTCATTGAGCCCAGGGAGCAAGAAAGTGAGAACTCAGGATACCAGTCTCATTACTACTCACTTCAAGGGTGGCAGCAAGAAGGGAGAAGGAGAGAGAGGTAACCAAAGCCTGAAAGCTTGGGTAAGTCTCACCTTCAGGGGACTCTTGCCTGGTTTGTCCCAAACAAGTACACAGTGCCCCATGGGCAAACATCTGCTGTAAGCTGGTCATTATTAATATCATCAAAAGTATCCCAAAGCCAGCCCATCTAGGAATTCTCTCCAGTCTGGGCCAGCAGGACACCATGCCAGAGTACTAAGGACAGCACTCAGCTCCAGCCTGAACCCTCTAATAAAGAGGGAAGTGGGGATTTTCTTAGAAGGATTAGCTAACTTGGAGGTCCCAGCTCCATCGTTCCAGCAGAATGGATGAGGGTTAACTCCCTTGTGTTCCACAGCCAGGTGAGCACTGGACACACAAGTCAAACACCAAAGATGTTGGTCCCCACCTACCCCTGCAGGAGTCCTCACCCTCCCATCCAGAACAAGAGAAGAGGATCAGTACGAACCAGTGCTATGTCCTATTTCTTCCCCTGATGGCTTGGTCCAGTCTTGGGCCTGGTCAATGTGAAACAGCTTGAGATCATCTTCATCCAGAGCAATGTCCCCCCAGAACACAGCTAGAAAGAAAAAAACACAATTGGGTCAACTCAAGCCGGAGGTCAAGAAAAATGGGTTTGCTAATGTCCCACAGGGCACTGGGAACTGGGGAACAAACTCTGGAAAAGACAGGCCCTTCACTCCAGTTTCTCTCTGGGCCTAAGTGATAGGACTGTCAGAGAGAGAGGAATGGCAGATAATAATTATGCACATCAAAGCCATGGGCTAGGAGCCAATCACCACAAACATCTAAATCCCCGGTCTTTAAGGTATTTTGAAATGCCCCTGCCTTACCCTAGCTCTAGGCAGCTGTGGGAAAAACCACCACATAAAGAGCTGTTTCTCACTTCTCAGGCCCCCAGGACAAAAAAGAAAAAGCATAATGTCATTGGTTATACTATTATTCATAATACGTGCTGCCCTCCCCTGGAAGAGATTGTATTTCTCTGTCCCACTGATGTCAGGATTGGCCACACAACCCGAGGTGACTAACTCAGTGTGAGAGGAAGTCCGAGGAGCTAGTGCATGATTCACTGTGTCTCTTTTCCCTCTCCCAGAAGACAAGCAATGTTCTAGACAGGGTCAACTCTAGCTCCCTGGAACCCTGAGTACAGATGATGTGGAGCGCAAGCACAGCTTATCAGGAGGGATGTGTAGTGCTCTGGTTTGGACAAGTGTCCCCCAAAGGCCCATGTATTTAAGTTGAGCCCCAGAGTGGTGCTGTTGGAAATGATGCAGCCTTTAGAAGGTGAGGCCTTGTGAGAGGTCCTTGGGTCACTGTGGGGAGCGATCCTTGAAGAAGACTGTGAGAGCCCGGCCTCCTCCTCTTTCGCTTTGCTCCCTGGCAATGGGTTGAGCAGTTTTGCTCCCACCAGGATACAGGCCCAAAACCATGGGGCCCATGATCATGGACCAGAACCTCCAAAGCTGTGAGCCAAAATAACCCTTTTCTCTTAACAACTTCATTACCTCAGATGTTTGTCATTGTAACAGAAAGCTGGCTAAACATGTAGCATGAATAAGGGGAGATAAAAAAAGGTTTCTTTTATAAAGGCTCTGAGATGCACAAGCATTTGTAACTAGAGTACAACTTCTTTATCCTGACTAACACAGAAATTGCCATCTGAAGTGTTGTGCTAGTATAACCAAAATCCATTCATTGTGTGTGGGGGCAAATGTCAAGAAAATTATTACTAAAGGCTGGATGGACGTGCTGTATAGGGATGAAGCCTGTGTGGTGAGACCACGGCCTGCATTAACTTCTAAGGCAGACAATGAACTGAATGAGCTTAGGGCTTGAAGTGAAGCAAGTGAAAGTCAGAATATTAACAGCATGCCGGATGCAATTAGCAATGTTTCACAAGGTCCTAAAGAAAGAAATGGGCTCGTAAAAGAATTGGACAAGGGATGAGGATGTAGCTCAGTAGTAGAGCACTTGCCTAGCATTGCACAAGGTCTTGGGTTCCATCCTCACCACCATGAAGAAATAAGAAAGAAGAATTTGATGTTTTTTTGTTTGTTTGTTTGTTTGTTTGTTTTGAGACAGGGTCCTCTATATAGTGCAAGCTGGTCTTGAACCAACTATGTAGGCCAGGCCGGCCTTGAACTCATAGTGATCCTCCTGCATTAGCCTCCTCAGTGCTGGGGTTACCAGTATACATCACCCACACCAGGCCAAAATTTGATGATTTTAGAAGAAATAAAAATTATAGGAAGATTCTGAAAATGTGGGGACTTGAATTAGAAGAGTCAAGCTATTCTCATAGCTAAGCAATAAAAGAAAGCTGAAAAACTTTGAAAAACAAATTCTGATTAAAATTCAGCTTTGTGGGGTGGCATAAGCGCCTGCCTGGCAAGCGCGAGGTCCTGAGTTCGACTCCCAGTACCCGCATATAAAAAAAAAAAATTCAGCTTTATGGTGTTAAGAAATGAGAACCCTGATTCCATGCTAGTGAGAATGTAAAATAATATAGTTTTATAGAAAATTGATAGTTTCTTCAAAAATTCAACATAAATTTATCATAAGTTCTAGAAATTCCACTCCAAGAGATCTTCCCAAGAGAAATAAAAACATGCCCACATTGCTGGGCATGGTGGCACATGCTGTAATCCCAGCACTCAGTAGGCTGAGGCAGGAGGATTGTCACAGGTTCGAGGCCAGCCTGGGCTACATAGTGAGATCAAGACCAGCCTGAACTACACAGCTCAACCCTGTCTCAAAAAAAAAAAAAAAAAAAAAAAGCCCACACAGGGACATATATTCAAATGTTTATAGCATTCTTACTTATAATGGCCTCAAACTTGGAACAGTCAAAATGCCCACCAACTGTTGAATGGATAAACAGAATGTGGCATATCTATACATACTATGAAACATTACAAGCAATTCAAAGGAATTGAATGCTACAACACGTGTTCTATGAATTCTATGAATTCTAATGAATCAACATGCCTTCCAATGAATCTCAAAAATACCGTCCCAAGTGGAAGAACAGATGGAAAAGACTACATTCCATATTCAATTTATATGAAATGTCTAAAAAAAGCTATTTTATAGTGCTAGGGAGATCGATAATTGTCTAGGACAAAGGGTGGGAATAAGGATTGACTGTAAATGAGTATGAGGGAACTTCTGGGGTGATGGAAAGCTCTAAAACTGGATTGTAGTGATTCACAAAATTACTAAATACACTAAAATCATTGACTTACACACTTACAATGGGTGAATTAACAGTATTAAGTTATACCCAGAGAAAATTGTGAAAGGAAAATAAACTCAATCAGTAGCAAGGACCAATCGCGATGAGGTTCAATAAATGCTTCTTCTCAGATGGACGGGATGGGGCAGGGAAAGGAGACGAACAATATGCTTCTCTCACAGAAGCTTAGTAAGAGCGAGGCAGCAGTTAAGTCTGGAGAGAGACATGGCTAGGAAATCACTGCGAGCAGCTATGGCACAGCTCTGAGCCAGATATAAAAGTGACCAACACTATAGAGAAGCACAGAGCCAAAAAGCCCTGAGCACGGCTAGGGGATGCAGCAGCTACTCGAGACTAAGCACCCCCAGACGATCCTGGCACCCCAGCCTTCTATGGGAAGAAGGCAGGCTGAAAATGCTGCTCCTAAAGAGGGCAATTCCCTGATGCTCTCCTCAGATGGTACCAATAAGAACAATGAAAAAGAAAAGGTAGGACTTCCCAGAGCCTGAAGTCCAAGGTCATGGAGGAAGATGACTGGAGAACTACCCGCAGGAGGTAGGCTCAGAGCCTAATCAAGGAACGTCCCCACCTTAGAGGCCCCTTGCAACCTGTGTCCAGGATGATTTCAGAATTTTTATGGACCAGTGACTGTTGTGGAAGTATTTGTTACAGTTATCCTGTCTCCGATATATCTCTCTATATTGAGTATGTACATGGGGAGCATATAATTTTCTGTTTATTTATTTGCAAGTCTCTGGATGAAGAGAAGTCACATCTCAACTCAGTATAGAGGCAATCAAAAGATTCAGGACTTTGAGCCTGGTACCATGATTGCACAGGACTTTGGGGTGTCTCACTGTGGAAAGATAAATATGGGAGGGGAAGGAAAGCAAGTATGTGTTACATGAGGGGGGAAGACTTGTGATAGAGTCTATTATTAGTTATGATTTTTGCTCTTTCTCCTGGGGACAAATTACATTTCCCTATCTTTCTGATGTCGGCAGTCACCATGTGACATTTTTTCTGGCTAACAAAAAGGAGGGGAAGTGACACATGTCACCTCCAAACAGAACCTTTAAGGCCTCACACATGGTTTGTCCTGTTTTCTCAAAGCCACGAGGCAAACGACGATGCAGAAATTGGCTTCTCTGTCAGGCTGGACTACACAGTGAATATGTAATATGAGATTAAAACCTTGGTGGTTATAAGACACTGAGATTTTCAGGGGTAGGCACATTAAAAACACATGGTTTTAAGCCAAAAATATCTGGGTTCAAACCTACATGTTACCATTTAAGAGCTGTATGATCTTGGCTAAATCACCTGACTCTCTGAGTGGCAGTTTCCTCATCTGGAAATAGAGTCCACAATATCTTGTAGAATTGTATGAGGATGAAACAAGATAAGGAGGGTTAAGCAGTTGGTCCAGGACCTGGCCCATGCTGACAGTGAAAAGTGCTGCCAGTCTAATTGATACTGGGTTCCTCTGGGCATCTGTCTCTCTCTCTCCCTACTTCAGAGAGCTCCTGCCCCTGTGAAGCTGAACTCAACTCCCATCATCGACATCTATGAATTTCCCTTCACACCCCCAGGACATCCTTTCCTTTTTCTGCATTGCTTTAGAACAATATCGCTCAGACAACAACAGGGGCTACAGTGTGTCCATCTATTCACTTAACAGACATCTACTGAGCAGTGAATGCCAGGCATCAGCCAGGCGGGGTGGGAGACAAAGGCAGCGCAGTTGGGGTTGGGGAGATCAGGTTTTCTATGCTCTCAACGAGCAATGGATTTTACCTATGAATTATTTATTTTAGTATTCCGCCAATCCATATTGACCTCATTCCTATTTTACAATAAGAAAACTGAGACTCAGAGAAGAAAATGACTCTCTCGGAGTCACACTGCCACAAGTGCCAGAGCGCTCTCTGCAGGCTCCCAAGCTGCCCTCCTCAGCTCACAGCACCCACTCAGCCTCCCAGTTGGGCAGACTCTAAATGCCTGAGGATGGGCTCTAGTTCTGCGTACGTATTTCATCTGCCAAATCCCAGTTCACCCACTAAAGTGAGTCATCATGAGATGCTGCGTAAGTCTAGAGGCTAAGAGGGACGGTATCAAATCAGATAGGCTGGAGCTCAGGTTCTGCTTGTGAAACATGGGGCAAAGAACATAATCTCCCTGAGCCTCAGTTTCTTCATCTATCAAATGGGGCAACAGTAACACTGTGTTCTCCCAGGGTTGTTATAGACATCAAGTAAGACAATATAGATACATGCTTAGCATAGGGCTGGCACCTGGTCTAACTCAGAAAATGTGACTAAAGAGCTGCATCCTGCAGTCATCAAGAACCTGGACAACGGTCTACAACAGCAGTGAAGTGCAGCAAGGCCAAGAGATTCTTACAAGGACGATCCCGCAGGAGCCCAGCACAGCAGCCCTTTCCCAGGGCAGCCACAAGAGGGCGTGGGCTTGGCCCTTTGGGAGCAGACATGGAGCCGCGGGAGGCCTGTCACTGGATTCCATCCCACACAGGGCCCCTTCCCACAGCCAGCCTCATCCCCCTCCCTGTAGGAGTCCAGGCTCCCTGTGACAGGATCTGGATCACAAACTCTGCACTTCTGTCCTACAGGTCCTATCTCAGAATTCCCCAGAATATTGCTGTGGCTGCCCCTAGAAGACACCACCATCCAAGAAGGCTGTCTGTCCACCACAGAATGGACACATCCTCGAGAATGAGGCCCCAGAACTGCGCGGGTGCCCTGGAACCCATCAATCTCAGACTCACACCAGAGTGACCAGCACCCCAGGACAGAAGTCCAAAATGAGAATGTCATCTAGAGCCTCTCTCCCAAACCCCCTACAGCTATTCCTTAGACAAGAGCATATTCTACAGGGAAGCTGGGTGGTTTGCTAAGGCCACAGAGCCAGTCATTTGTCACAGCCAAGTCTCGAGTACAGGACAACTCTCCTTACACTTGGTCTGAACTAGCAATGCCTATAGGCATCTGGGGGCTGGGGATGGAAATTCCTATCCTGAAGGTGGTGAAATTGGCCCTCGACCTTCTAAATAACCACAGGCAACTGTAGGCAGCCAGATCCCCAAACTCCTGCCGCAATGTGCTCTTCGTATCAGGATTCCTTCCTTCCTTCCCCACCACATTTTATTTAATGTGTCTTCACAGAGAAGAGCGGGACACCAAAGAAGTAAGTCTCAAAGATGCCAAGAATTCAGCAACTAATTAGTGACGGCTGCCATGAGCACAAGTGGGGAATGGCAACCCTCCTGGGATGTATTTCCCACCCTTCTTTCCTTTTTACAAAGAGAACTAGGCAATACCGCTACAGAAAAGAAGCCAGAAGTTTCATATAAAACCAACTGCTTTCCTAAAAAACCTAACAAAATAAATTGAAAGGTGGTCCCAAATCAGCAAGATATATGAACAACACACAAGAAAAAGTGATTTATCAATAATAGAGCACTGCATTGCTGTATATAGAAATTTCTGCACCTTTCTCAGGGGTTCTTTATCTGAGCTCTTCCATATGGTACCCACTAACTATATGTGGTGACTGGGCACTTGAAATGTGGCTATTGGGAGGGGAGAACTAAAGTTTAAATTTCATTTTGTTTTAATTAATTTAAATTGCCACCTCTGGGTAATGACTATGTTATAAATATAGTGTAAAATATAAATAACGCAATATAAACTATTGTGTCTAATATAATATAAAATTTTAAATTCTATTTAAAATAGCAAAAAGTATCACATATCTAGGAAAACTTTAATGAGAAAAATGTGGTACTATATTAAGAAATATAAAATCTTACTGAAGCTATAAAAAGTAATTGACATAGGAGAGACATGCTATGTTCTTAAAGAAGATTATGGCAAAAATATTAACTTTTTCCAAATTAATGTGTAGATTTTAATATACTTCAGTTAAAACAGTAACTTTTTAATTAATCTGACAAAATTATATTAAAATGCATCTGTATAATTAGGTAGTAACAGTGGAGAAAAAGTACCAAAGGAGGACCAGCTTCGCCAGACACCAAAATGTGTATGGTGACAACAACTCTGCTCTGTAGAACAGTCTGGAAGCAGTCTCTAAATTATACAAGAAAACTCTACGAAAATGAGGCCTCACAAATTTGTGCACGGTAAGGGACTAATCAATGAATTCTGTTGAAACAAATGGGTTATCTATCTATTTAAGGAAAAATCAAGTTGGCTTTGACCCTCATACCACACAGCAAAATTAATTGTAAATAAAAATTTAATCCACAAATGGCTCAATAATATTTAGAAGCAAGTCAGCTAAGTCTATAGAGTCAGTCCTCCATATCTATGAGCTCTGTATCTGTGGATTCAAACATCAAAAAATTGTGTCTACACTGATCATGTACAGACTTTTTCTCTTCTCATTATTCCCTACAGTATATCAACTATTTGCATAGTATATACATTGTGTTAGGTATTACAAGTAATCTAGAGATAATTTAATGTATACAAGAAGACGTGCATAAGGTTACATGCAAATACTATGCCGATGTATATCAGGGACTTGCGCATCCGCAGACTTCAGAACCAATCTCCCACAGATACTGAAGATGCCTGTACATTCAACACAGATATTAAAAGTCTCACTGAAGGCAAAACATGGCCATGACAGCCTTCTAAGAGAAGACTCTCAAAATATTCCCATCACCTCTTCCATCACCAACCCCTTCTACTCAAAGGGTAATCCACAGACCAGACATCTTGCCACTTGATAAAAATACCAAATCTCAGAGCCCACCCTAGGTCTGCTGAATGAGGCTCCACATCGCATCAAGAGCCCACAGGTAAATCGCACGCACACTAAACTGTGAGAAGCACTGATGCAAGGGACCAGACACTTTGTCTCCAATAACCATGACCCAGGAGCCACCAGCTCCCCACCACCTCTCCTACGCATGTCGTGGCTGTAGTGAAGAGGTCGTGCAGGGTAATTGTCTGCAGAGATGTAGAACTTGGATGGAGAAGCCAAATGCACATCAGTGAAAATACCCTCCACTCTAGTATGGCTGACCCCACTGGAGCTTTGGCCTGCAAGCCAGGTGACTGTCACCAGGTGGGAGTGTTTGGTTATGAAGCTCTGGCTCATAAATTATCATTTCAGGAATAGATGATGAAATTCAATAGGAATAATGTTTTTCAGAAATCAAAACTATACATCTTTATAAAGTAGTCAAATACAATTTTAAATTTATTATATAATAAGTGTGGAAATATAGAAAGAGGATCATTTTAAAGACATACTTTCCAAGGATACATAATGAACAGTATGCTGATATAGAACAATTGGCAGGGGGAGGGACAGTCTTGGTTTGTAGGGTTTGCTGATACCCCTGGTGTAAATACTCTCATTTTGGCTGATTTCAGAGTCACTGATCATGCAGCTGGGAAGAGATGGGCACAGCTGGGTCTCACAAGGCAGCTCCAGCACTACTGTAGTGACACAATTCTGTAAAATACCTCACAGTTTCTGAGTTCTGTCACCACCCCGCATGTGTGCCTGGCCCTCACAGCTGCAAAGGTGACCATGATCTGACCATGACTGCAGCCCTGTCCCAGGACGTGCACCATACAGCATCTCACCCTGCCTTTCTCCATCGACAGCAGAAGCACACGGCACTCACTAGGTCCCTGGGGCCAGGCCAAGTGCCTTCTGTCCATTGCCTCAATCCATG
Organism: Erethizon dorsatum; assembly: GCA_028451465.1. Taxonomy (NCBI): domain Eukaryota; kingdom Metazoa; phylum Chordata; class Mammalia; order Rodentia; family Erethizontidae; genus Erethizon; species Erethizon dorsatum. Next base: position 120,926,261 of record CM051822.1, on the reverse strand, counting down.
CAGTTTTGTGAGGAAGCTATTCTTGTCCCCACTTTATAGACGAGCAAGCAAAGGTTCCCCTTTGAGAGGAGGTAAGATGTGGCCAAGATCATGCAAGCAGGAAGAGGTTGTACAGGTGTTTTAAGCCAACCCAGGTCCCCCTGCTTCCCAAACCAGAGCCCTCACACCCCAAGCCAGCACTTCCCAGTTTCACATTTTAAGGAGTTCCTAAGGAAGGCTGTGTTAAAACACTTTCTTCCCTGCAGGACTTAATGCCTTACAATCCTAATAAATACGATACTCCAAGAGAAAGGCTGGGCAACAAATATAGTTGCCCCTGGAATCTTCTTTCACTGAGACTTCTGTCCTAAGGGGCATATTTGGAGACTGCTGCACTGCTCAGCAATGCACCAGGAACTACAGGCTCCTAGGACTTCAGGTCATCTGGCCCAAGTCACCATCTGATGCCTGCGTGGCCTGTTCTCACACACATCCACAGACAGGGACTTCACGTCCTTCTGTCCATCCCTTGATCTTTGAACTACTGTTTCTTCCAACTCAGAGTTGGGTCTTCTTTTAGAAGCACTGGTGAGAAAGAGGCCACCTGTCTTGCGTGCTGGTCAAGCCTGGGCGGGGCATCATCAGTCCACTTTTCAGCAAACACAGGCATCCTTCCCCCACTTGATTCTAACTCTCAGCGGCTGTGCACCTTTGCCCCCTGAGTAAGAAACCTCCCAGGGAAAGTCTGAGAGGAGGAGTGGATAATTTCAAAGTCAGGGAAGGACTCCCCAAGAGGTGACACTCCATTAGGAGGACAGCAAATGAGCAGAAGCTTGGCAGAAGGCTCATAGCAGGAAAGGCCATGCTGGTCAGAGGGATACCATGGAAAAGGGCCCTGAGGTGACAAACAGCAATACTCTGTCAGGGCAAGCGTGGAAGGGGCCGGTGCGGGGCCAGCTGGCATAGGGACTCAGCTATGGGGATTGCTAAAAATGGAGAGAGCCAGGCAGGGCATGAAGCTACAGGTACCAAGAGGCTGGGCAGGGGCTCAAGCACAGGGACAGAATTTCACGGCACTTAAAGCACCCAATGTGTGTGGTCATGAGAAGCCCCTCACCTTGGCACAGTGAGAGCTTCAGTTTGCCACCCCTTCTGTGTACATATTCTCCCCTCCTTCTTCCCAGACTCCAGCTTCCAGCACGGGGCCTGGCACCAACATTTGGAGCACTTTTTTTTTTTTTTTTTTTTTTTTTTGTGGGTACTGGGGGTCGAACTCAGGACCTCAGGCGCCAGCAGGCGCCTGTGCTGCTGAGAGATATCACCGGCCCTTTTTTCATATGTGGGTACCAGGAGTTGAACTCAGGACCTCTTGCTTGCCAGGCAGGCGCCTATGCCGCTGAGCTATCTCACCGGCCCCGGAACACTTCTATAACTGAACAAGTGAGTAAACATTCCTTCCAGAAGTCCAAGGAAAGCCAGGGCAGCATTCATTGCCAGGTTTGATGGGGGAAAAGTGAGGTTTGGCAAAGTTAATGACTAGCCCATGTGAGCAACCTATGGGAAGGGCACAGAGCTTGAAGAGCAGGCTTTTGGCTGTGAACACCAAACCTAGAGCCTAGCTCACTGCCCCATGCAAACCCAGGTTTTAGCACTGAGATTCAAGTGGGGCCAGCAAGAAATGGTCTTTCCAGATGAGCTGGCAGAGACTGAACAGCCTAGCAGGTGCTTCGAGGGGGCAGAATGTGGGAGAGGTGGCCTGGAGGGTCCTTCACACCCTCCCTACTAGAGAATCCAAGAGTCATGGAGGTATCGGATTTTGGCAGTGTTGAAGAAAATCAAGTCCTTGATCTGAGGCCTGCAGAGGTGAAGGGTCTGTGAGCCACACAGCAGCCCAGCCAGTCAGAGGGCAACTCCTTCAACTCTGCTGCCACCTTTATCTCCAATCACACCCTCCCCAGGACTGTGCTCCCAGAAAGCAGCAGGCCCACAGCAGCCCCCTGACTTTCCGAGTGCATCCTGCCCACATGCTCTGCCCCAGGGCTTGCTCCAAACCCATGGAGACCTCGAATCTCCCACGCAGTGACCTCACTTCGCCTTAACCAACTGATTATGTCCTGGTTTTCATTTCTACACTTACAACTTGGGGATGCCCTAAGAGGTGGGGTACTTTTCAATCAGCTTTATACTTAAGGTCCCAATCATAAATATTCCACGTGCTCCCCAAATGCATCTCTAGGTGGTCTATACTGGGGAAGAGGCATAGTCTACGCTTCCATGGTCTACACTAGCATCTAGTACGACCTAGAGTGAGTGACTTTTCCCTTCAGCGGCATTTGTTCTTCACCAGTGCAATGAGACAGTCGATCCAGCTCAGCGTTTCTGGAGATGTGGCCCGCAAACTACTTGCACTGGAAGTGTCTAAGGAGAGTGTTGATCTGCAGATCTCCAAGCCCCAACCCAGAGTTCTGCAATTACCATCTTCGGGGACAGGGAATATGCATTTTACATGCATGCCCACCTCCCCGCTACAGTGACTCTGACGCACACTGACGCTTAGGAACGAGTGGAGTCAATGGCTTCTGAGTTCCCCCAAATTGAACATTTGATTTCACTCGGATTTGTTTTAGAGAAGCACTGGGCATCTGCCTGGGACCTGCTGCCCAGCCATAGCAATAACAAGTCACTCAGAAGCAAGGAAGGACCTCACTAATGTTCCATCAGAGTCACCTAGAGATAAGCAGAGATTATTGGAGAAACTAAATGTGGAGCCCTCAAACCATTGGAATTCCTCTCAGGAAATAGGCAGAGGTGGGTGGAGGGGCCGGAGGCAGGGAGCGTTGCAGGGAAATCCTACCCAGAGACACATTTAGTGCACTTCAAGTTTCCAGCAGAGGGATTTAACAGGTTTAAAGCAGTTTTCTGTGAATCTTTGTCAAGGGAGTGTATGTACAAACAAACAGGGAGGGTTTTTTTAGTAAGAAGTTAATCGGCTTAAAGTGTGCAACTAGATAAGCAAAGCTTACATTAAAGTGACCCACAGAGAAAGGACCCCATAGAAGGAAAGTTCTAGGAAATACAATATGGCTTCTATGTTCTTTGTAGTTCCATGCTATAAATATTCATGGGACGGTGTTAATGGGGTCCACAGCTCTATGCAACCACAATAGTTTTTTTGTTTATTCTCAGGACCATGAACTTTGAAACCATGACCCTAAATTTCAGGATTCTGCATTCAGGCCCTTTGCAGAGCAGGAGGGGGAGAGGTTTGGGCTTGCGGAGGACAGAGGAGAGGAAGCAGGCAGTGTGAATCATGCCTCCTGGATCTTTGGGTTGAGATTAAAGGATGGGATCTGTTTAGTATGGGAAGCCTCCTGTCACCAGGGTCCCCAGCTGCTCCTGGGGAAATGGCCTTCTTGAGGGACGGATGGCTTAGTTATTCAAGCATATGGCAGACAGGAGTGGGAAGCTGCAAATATTTTAATTGGATCAAACAGATTCATTGAAAGTTTTATAATGAAGACTTTAAAAAACTAGTTTGAATTAAGGACTTACTAAGATGGTAAGAATTTAAAAGTCATCTAAGCAATGTCCTTGTTTTCCATAAGAGGAAACTTGGGTCTAGGAAGATCAAATGACTTGCTCAAAATATCACATGCAGAAGGCCAGTCTGCCAACTCTCAGCCATGCTCCTTCTCACACCAGGGATGGCAAATATGAGACAAATGCCTCCTCTTATCTGTTCTCACTCAGGACAAATATCCCTAACTGGTCATGACCTTTCTGACAACTGAACCTGACCGCAGCCTCTGAATCCATCTCAACACAGAGCCATAGAGGGTCAGCACAAATTGATAGAAATGGCACGAGTTGAGACCCACTTATCAGCCACACCCTACACCATACCAACAACATCCATAGCCCTGTTTGCTCCTCTTTGTTCTGGCTAAGAGTTATCTAGTCAACGCCTGAACCCAGGGGCATTGTCTAAGCAGGCACACAAGAAACACTGCAGGACCTCATGTTACAGGTCCATCAGGACCTGGGAGAGTGCCCAACACAGAGGCGCCCAACAGAACAGCTCTGAAAGCTCATTGCACCTGAAGAGAACAACCAGCTTTGCCTTCTGCCTTGGTTGGAATCTTTACAGACAAGCCAAGAGGGTCTGGCTAGTGCCCAGGCTGGTGGCTATCTTGCTCAAGGCAGACATGACCTCCTGGCTTGCATTTTCATCTACAGATCACACTGTGGTTGCAGTGATATCTCAGAGCCACCATGCCACAGCTTGGCTTTCCAAGCACAATTCACTTGGCTCAACAAACACCTGCTCAGCAAATTTTTTAAAAATTATGCATCAGGATGGTATGGGTATACAAGCCATATCTGCAAGGCTACTTATGTTTTAAAGACCCAAACAGGTTTCACTGCACAAGCCAACTTCCCTCAATTTGTGGTGTCTCTTTGAGCACTCTGAGGTGAATTCTTGGACCCATAGGAAAGACAGCCATGATCAATTAGCAATGTCTGCAGTGGCATAGAGGGTGCCCACACACTTGCCATTCACAAATTGTAAAAATACCAAAAATATTTCAGTCCACATAAATGAATAGCTGTGGCCAGGCCTGAGCTATGATCACAGTTATTCTTTGCAAACTTATTCTCCACCCTTTCTGCTCTGCTCTGTGCCCAGAAAACCTGCTCCTGTGGATGGCATCTTCCAGTTTCCCCTGCCTGCTCTGATTTCTGGTTGCATTCAACCAGGAGGAGACCCTGGAGGATCAGAGGAGAGAGGAGAGGCGAGTCTAGACATTTCTCCTCTGCTCTGGTGCTGCAGGACTGGCAGTAGATGCCTCCTTCTGCCACTTTCCTTCTACTATGGTTTAGATAAAAAAAAAAAAGTCCCCTAAAAGTCCCATGTATTTGGAAGGTGATTGGATCATGAGGACACTATATTCATTAAGGATTCATCCAATGATGAGTTCAGTTAGGAAGTGGGGCTTGGTTGGAGATGAGTCACTGGATATATGACCTGGAAGGTTATATTCTTGTCCCAGGCTCCTCCCTTCTTTCTCTGTTTCCTGGCTGTCACAGTTTGAACAGCTTTCCTCTGCCATGCCTTTCCAACATGCTGTTTGTGCTTTGGAGCCAACAAACCGGACTGAATCCTCTGAAAACTATGAGTCAAAATAAACCTCTCTACCTTTAAGGTGCGGTTGTTTAGTATTTTGTCCCTGCAATGGGAAAGTGACTAAAACACCCTCCTGGCTGGTTCTAGCTCCAGTAACACTGTTTCCTCCCCTGTCCCTTCACCACAGGGATACCTGGCATTAATGTCTCTTTGAGACAGGTGAGGTAAATTCTGCTTCCTGCTGGACCCCTAACTTAGATAGATGTTCTAAGAAAACCCTTCCATGACCTCCATAGCTAAATAGAGAGATGGGAATTGGGATGACTACTTTGGCCTAAAATTATGGTTTTCACTGCTTAATTCAAGCAGAATACGACATTCTGCTCTGTTCCCACAGTGTAAGCTGATATCAGCTCTACTCAATAACAGAGAAGACACAGTTGAGGTCCTAAATGCCAAAAGCTTCTTGGATTCTAATTTTACATCTTATGCTCCTGATTCTAGGACCAGGCACATCTCATAAACCCTAATATCTCCACTGTGGAATGATATTTTGTAGAGCCATAAATTCCGAGTGCAATTATGCATGACTCATTCTGAAGAAGAAGGCCACTGGAGACCCTAAGTAGTACTGAAAATGGAAAGATATACCATGTAGGGAGCAAAGTAGGCCGGGGGGTCTACCTTCTGCCAGGCCCACAGCTACCCATATGACCTTGGACAAGTTATCATCCCTCCACACCCTCAGGGTTCTCATGGGAAACATGAAATACTTAGAATAGATAATCCCAATGGTTCTTTTTTGTTGTTGTTGTTGTTGGGTACCGGGAGTCGAACTCAGGACCTCATGCACCAGCAGGCGCCCGTGCCGCTGAGCAATATCACCGGCCCTTTTTTCATATGTGGGTACTGGGAGTAGAACTCAGGACCTCGCGCTTGCCAGGCAGGCGCTTATGCCGCTGAGCTATCTCACTGGCCCCAATCCCAATGGTTCTTTCCAGCTACCATTCAATTTCCAGCTAACATTCCCAGTTCTTTCCATTCTACCAGGTTTGACGTAAAGATTTTATGCTGTATACCTAGTAAACTTTCAGTAATAGTAGTGGCTTATTGTCATCTTGAATTTTCTGCTTAAAGGTCCAGCAAGTTTGGCCAGTTGTGGCAGAGCTTGCTTATTGCCCACCATCTTTTTTCCATTCTTTCAGAAGAAACTAAAAACTGTGCCTCCAATTTTTAGTTCCAGGTCCTCCAGAAGAAAAATGTTCCAGACTCCCATGTAACTACCTGTGGTCATGTGACTAAGTTACAACAAATAAAATAAAGCAAAAGAGACAAATGGCAGCTCCCAGGAAACCTCATTTTCACATTCTTTGTCCCTTTTTTTCCCTGTGCCTCCCAACTCCAGACCAAGCCTGTGATGAGCTCTACACTTTATCTTGGACCATGAAGATAAGGGCCTTAAGCCAGGGAGAGTGGGGTAACAAGTTGGAAGGAGCTTGGATTCTGGAGGACTTCCTGGGGAAGATCCTGGCCATGGATTGTCATCTTCCAGACAATGCTGTGAGAAAGAAATAGGTCACTAACTTGTTTAAGCCAATGCCCCAGTGATCAATATATCACCTCCCAGCCACCATTCCACCCTTCTTGATCATGTTCCGCCCTACTGGAGTTGGACCCGGTGAATATCTCTCCTGGCACATAAGCTTTGTTGATAGAGTCAAAGAAGAAGGACCCTCTTCCTGGTTCAGGGGGTCTCATCTCTCTTGCTCCTGCAGGCATGATGCCTGCACTGTTCAAGAGAACCACTGGCACCAACCTTCAGAGTTTTGCATCTCCACTGGGGCAATTCCCTGCTGGCCAGCCTTTTCCACATAACGGTAGTCTCTCTTATCCACAGTTTTGTTTACCATTATTTCAGTTACCCAAGGTCAAATGTGGTTTGCTAAGAGAGTTTGCTAAGAGTTACTTAGCAGCCTTCTTAGTTTTCAGATCCACATCACAGTATCCTAGTGTTTATATCCAAGTAACCCTCATTTTACTTAACAATGGCCTCAAAGCACAAGTGCAGTGATGCAAAGGAGGCACTCAGGCATAAAATGTGCAAGGACAGATTAACTCTGGTACTATGTGGCAATGCTGCAGAGCACATGGGAAAAACCAGTATAAATAGGGTTCTGTACTGTCAGTGGCTGCAGACTCCCACTGGAGGTCTTAGAATGGATCCTCTACAGATCAGGGCGGATCACCGTACCTTGGTGAACTCTAACCTGCAGTCAGCCACAGCCATACTCTCTCACGAAGTTAGAACTTCAGCCTGGAGTAGGCTCCTCCTTCCCTCGTAGTTGCTCTTACATCATCTGCTATTCCTGTTTTCTCTAGAGTTCTCCTTACAACCTTTAGTAGTTAATCTCATTTTTCTATTTAACAAATTATTTATATTAAGTTTACGAATTACTGTTCAAATTACTGGTGTGGTTTCAGTCTCCAGACTGGATCCTGATGGTCACAACCTATTGACTTGGGCCCATTACTAGCAACTTAACCTCATCTTAACTGACAGCCATATGCTTACATGAAAAAAGTCAACTGGCACAGAATAAATTTTCTGCTTTTAAAAAATCTCTCCAGGGCCAATGAGATAGCTCAGCGGCATAAGCGCCTGCCCGGCAAGCGCAATGTCCTGAGTTCGACTCCCGGAACCCACATAAAGGAAAAAAAGGGCCGGTGATATCACTCAGCGGCACAAGCGTTTGCTGGCAAGAGCGAGGTCCTGAGGTCAACTCCTGGTACCCACATTAAAAAAAAAAAAAAAAAAACTCTCCAAAACTTATTTGTGGTAAATATATTACATAAAAGGTTGAAGTTCTTCATATTTAAAAGAGTTCTTATTCAGTGTTAAAAAGTAAACATCTAATTAGAAAAATGAGAATGACCAGCAAAAAAAAGCACATGCACAAAGAAAAAGAAATACAAATTGTCAAAATATATTTTAAAAGGTTCAAGATCATTTGAAAAAGAAATGCAAATTAAAATACAACTGCAACTTGAAGAAACAACAAAATGGTTTTCTCAACCCAGCATCGATAGATGTTTAAAAACTAGAATACAAAGTATTAATCCTAATAGGAACACAAAGGAGTAAAAAAATTTGAAGGGTAATTTGATTTGTTTTGTGTTGTTTTTGTGGTGCTGGGAATCTAACCCAGCATGTGCTAGGCAAGCATTCCACCACTGAGCTACACCCCCAGCCCAGAAGCCAATAGGAAAAGAAGAACCAGAATCCCTAAATCGACTATATCCCCGGCAATTCTCCTCCTAGGAATTTATCCCTATAGAAATAATTAAAGATCTACATAACAATCTAGCTATAAGGATGACTCCAGCATTACTGTTTATAAAAGCAAAAGAAAAAGATTGAGAAAAATTTGTATGTCCAACAAAGGGGACTGGTTAAATAAATGATGGTGCAACTATGCAACCATGTACAAAACAACTTAAACTGATGTTGTATGCGTACTTTTATTACATAAGCATCTTATTGTCACAGAAGGAGGTTCATGGTACTAAGAGAAAGTGAAAATAGAAGGTTTGAAGCTGTTATGTACAGTATATTCTGGGGGAGAAAACTGGTTCAAACATTCATAGAAAAAGTCTGGAAGAACATACAACAAAATGTTAATAAATTACTTCTAATGGGATTAGTGGACATTTTTAGTTTGTGCTCTGTATATTTTTCTAAATGTTCTCCAGTAGTTGTATACTTGTCACGTAATTCCAAAAAAATTATGTTAAAACATAATCTCCTTTCCTGTCTACCCCAATGCTCACTGAACATTTCTGGATGACCTCATTCTTGTTTCAACCATGACCTTGAAGCACAGTGCAGCTCAGGACCTCTCCCACGTACAGAGCCACAATCTGTTCCCGTTCTCCCTCTCTTTCCATTCCAAGGCCGTAGACCAGTCTTCATGCTCCCAGGGCTAGATGTCCTGGTGGTCCTCCTGCTTCCTGCTTCTATAGAGCCTAAATATCGTATGTCTTCATGACAACACTCTTCTCAAAATCAGTAGCTCATTTCCTTAAGGATACGTTTCAAATGCCTCAGCCTGACAGTTACTGTTCCAAGCTTATTTCAATCTTGTCTCTACTATTCTCCAAAGTAAACCAGAATAAGTTCCCAGCTCCAAACACATCCCAAGCACCCCGTTGCCTCACTGTGACTCATACTATCTGTTCTCTTTGAAATGCCTTCCCCTGTATCCCAGCTTCTCCATCTTTTCAGGCTAAGCCCAGGGGCTGACCTTGCCCTTCACTAGGAAGCCTCCCTTGATTGCCTTTGATGATCACTATTTTTTCTGAGTCCCTATGATATCTCATTTACTCCATTTTTCATTTGAATATTAGTTGAGGAACCACCAGGTCCTGGTACCATGCCGGTAACCAGGAAATCACGAGTCCAGTTTCTAACCTGGGGGGCTCATTGTCCACTGTGAAGGCAGTCACTGAGCAAGTCATCACACCAGTAACTCCACCCAGTTCTAGATGTAAAAGGTGCTATGCAGAAAAACAAAGCTGCTAGGCAATTAAAAAGGAGTGGCCTGACTGAGGCCTAAGGCTGTACATATCTCACGGGGGATCTGACGTGCAAGCTGAGTCCTGGAGGAGGAGTCAGGGTTGACTATGCAGAGAGTCCAGAGACCTTTCCAGGCAGGAGGAAGAACCTCTATGAGACAGCGGCCGGAGAGGAGAGGGAGGCTGAGTCAGGGACAGGCAGTGACCAGAGCACACAGGCCTGCCTAGTGCTCTCATCCCAAATACACGGGAAGTCAGAAAGGATCCTAAGCAGGTCTGATTTTGCAGATATATTCAGACATGAATACAGAAAGATCCTTCTGCCTGCTGCATAGAAAACAGATTTTGGGAGGCAAGAGTAGCATTAGGGAGAGAAGTGTAGGCACTAGGGCAGAAGACCAACTGGGAGTGGCGGGGGCTTGGACCAAACAGTGACAGTGAGGACATACAGAAGTGGATAGGCTCAATTGTGGAAACAGAATTGGCAGGGTTCGGATTGGGCTTCATGATACAGGGAGGGAGAGTCAAGTGGCCAAACTGAAAACCAGGGTTCTGGTTTAAGCACCTGGATGACTCAGGCACCAGTCTGGTATCTATGATCATGAAGCCCAGCATTTTGTGAGCCAAGGAGGAGAGCATGGGAAACCAGGGCTGGTTCAGCAGGCAGAATAACTGGCCTAGGCATGTGAAAATGAACTGAAGAGGTAGCTGGAGGCTTGTTCCTGTGGGGAACCAGCTCAGAGCATTCACATCAACTCTACGCCAGTAACCCAGGTGGGAGGAAAGGAATGATGCTTGGTGCAAATTGCAAGATGAGGCAAGAGATAAGTGGCCCAGCTGGCAACACAGGTGAAGACTCAGAGCTGAACATCAACACTCAAGTGCTCATGCAGGCGAGCTTGAGAATATTTATTGGTAATTGGCAGAAGTGGTTAGAGGGTGGTGTGATCACAGATAGGCCTGTAACCAATCAGCAGGAAATCTCAGCTCCTGTTGCTATGTTTGCATCCAGGCAGAACTGGATTATGAGCAGGCTGAGAGAGTACCATGCGGAATCTGCTTATAGACATTGGGTTTATCTCTCATCCTCTCCCTGCTTCATGATGAGAGGCAGTGAGCAGTGGAACAAAACATTATCACTTGCTATGTGCCATGGATCCCAAGAGAACCTTTGGCAGCTCTAAGGGAGAGAGATAACTATACACAGGCCTTGAGATTGTCACTCATAGGGAAATTCTTAAACGGGGAGCCTGTAATGGGAGTAACAACAACAGCAAGGAGGACAGCTAAAGATGACAGCTTGCTAAACACTTCATTCTAAATGTCACATTTAATATTCGAACAAACCCATAAGATGTATTTCAACATTATTCCCATTATTCAAATGAAATAGAGGCTCATAGAGGTTAAGAAATTCGGTGAAAACCACCCAGATAAGAAGGCCAGAGAAAGGCTTCAAGCCACAGGCTGGCTGATGCCAAAGTCTCTTCAACAGGATGTTTCACTGCTGCTGCTCCTCCAACACAGAGCCTCCTGGGGAAACCTGACCACCTAAGTCCACTCCCTTTGAGTGGGAGGATAGCGGCCAGACCTATCACCCTCAACCGGCCTGACACATTGGTCGGGTGGAGGAACAGAGGCAGATGGACACATTTCAACACCTCGTATTATTCTTACCAGGGCTTTGGGACTGAGAATATCCTGAAGGACAGCATTCTCCATTCTTGCCAGGTTCCCAGCCAAGGACAGAGGAAAAGGCAGGGAGAAGGTAGTGGGCTACAGTGCTCTGGGGAACAAAGCATGGCCTTCAAAGTAGGAGATGTTTATTGACTCTGGACCCACAGAATCTGGCCTGTTGGACACACCAGTGCAGACGGTGGAAGAATAAGAGCTTTGTATAACAGCAGGCATGGCCCAAAGCTTAAAGCTAGTGCTGCAGTGAGAGGGCTAGTATCATGGTTCTTCCTCTTGGAAAAACCTGATGAGGGTCAAAAGCAATGGTTTGGGGACCTAGGAAGGTATAGCCTCCATTCAGATTGCTGGACAAAGTCTCTGTGGAGGAGGACGTGTGCCACTATCAAATGTGGTGTGGCCCCAATCCTGCTGGTGTGTAGCTCTTTGGAACCTGGAGGCCAGAGGAACACTGCTTGGGAGAGGGGAGTGGCTGGGAGTAACTGAGGGCCAGCACCACTTGACCATCTCCAAGTAGACAGGGCCTGGTTTCTTAGGTGTGGCCCCCATGCCAGCTGGCTTGCTGGCACAGAGACCTCAACCTCACATCCTCCTCAGGGAGCCAGCAAAGTTCACAGCAGCTTGCAGTTTTGAGGTCAAGGTCTCCTGACATAGAGGAGCTATGTGTGTCAGCATGATTGGAAAACATAAAACTTTTTAACATGTCATCTGATGCTTTGGTTGTTCAGATATTAGGTTGCTTCCACTTGGAAATCTTGTTGGATTTCTGAGGGATCACAATAATAAAAACAATAGTATTTATTGTCTACCATGTCCCAGGCATTATTCTAAGTGCTATGTATAAACACTCATTTAATCTTCATAGTAACCCTATTTGGTAGATATGTGCATCACAAGTGTATAGATGGGGAAACAGTCCCGGCAAGCATAAGCAGGTTTGCGCAGGACCCCACAGCTATCAGTGATGTGGGCCCAGGCAGTCTGCCTGCAGAGTCAGCCTGCTCCCTCACAGGAACGGAAGGCAGTGCTGTTCATGTGATCTGATCAGTCCACTCTTGGGCGCATGACAGGTTCTTCAGGGGCCACATAATTCCAGCAGTATTTCATACTTATTGTGCTTCTATTTGCTGGGCACCTTTCACACAGCAACAGGCTGCTGATAAGGGTTTCTGTTAACAGCATTATGTAGATGATGAAATTGGCTTTAAAGGCTGAGGACTGGCTCAAGGTCTCACAGCTAGTAAGTGACACAGCCCAAAAGGAAAACCTAAGTCAGCCTGATGCCAGAGTATGGGTATGAAACTGCAATGCCATGGCAAGGTCCTTGTCTGCCTTGGGCTGGGGAGGAGCCAGGTGCCCAAAGTGTCACAGTATAGGACTCAAGTACCAGGAGTGTCCAGAGAAGCAGTGGTCATCTAGAGGTCCGGAACTGACCACAAGGTGCTGTGGAATGAAGGCCCTGAGACCTGTCTATGCTTGGCTTGAATCTGGGAGCATCTGCCTACCCTGCCAGCTGTGTTCAGCCTGCGTGAGAGGCGCCAAGGGCCAGTGCCAAGGTCTGATAGGTACTTCGACCTTCAGCCCAGTGCAGAGCCTGGCATGTGCCAAGGTCCTGCATATCTGGGGCTGTCATAGGTAGCTTTGCTGTACCCTCTGTCTCATCATGCTGGCTAGCAGAGGAAGGGACACACTCCCAACAAGAATGTCACCCCACATAGGGGTGCAGAATGTTGATCACTACACTGGGCAGAAGAGAAAAGGAAAACTGGGTTCCACTGATGTTAAGATTTGGGGACTTATCTTCGATGATGTCATTGTGGACTTTTCTGCCAAACATGGACAAAGAGCTGGTGTTGAAAATTAGACAGAAGGACCAGGTCTGAGGCTCAGATTCCCTACATGCAAAATAGCAACCATCATAGCTGCTTGCGTCCTCTAGAGGCAGTGCTGAGGGTCAGTGCTGAGGGTCAGCAGGGTGGTATTCTTGCTGTGGGTCAGCTCTTGTAGCCGCTCCACCCACAACAGGCACAACATTTTCCCTATCCCCATCTCCCTTTTCCCAGACACTATCCTCCTAACATGAATCACAGCCACTGTTAGGAGCCTTGGGTTCTGTTTGTTACGTGATGGCCACACACACCACACCTGCTCAGCTGAGTGAGCTTCCCAGCTCGGCACGGCACTACTTGGCTGACTGTTATTCAGGAGTCAAGATAGCGAGTCTACTCCCCAAGTCAGCCCTGGCCCTCATTGGTACTCAACTTTTCTTTTTGAAAGCATCTTTATTGAGATATAACCCATATACCATAGAATTCACCCTTTACTTACATTTTTTTTTTCTGGGTACCGGGGGTCAACCTCAGGACCTCGCACACCAGCAGGCGCCCGTGCCTCTGAGCGATATGGCCAGCCCTTTTCTCGTATGTGGGTTCCGGGAGTCGAACTCAGGCCCTCGTGCTTGCCAGGCAGGCGCTTACGCTGCTGAGCCATCTCACTGGCCCTTTACTTACATTTGAGACCCTGTTTAACAACAATTATGAGGCCTGAAATTAAGAATCCTTAACTCTAATTATACTACATGAAATTATTTGTTTATTGCAAAAATTTAAATTCCTCGATAGATTTCTTAAACAAATGAGTTTAAGAAATGCTTATGAGCAACTGTTTGTGCTCTGATGATGTAAATATCAGTCACTAAGTACCTGCTTGGGGCCAGAAAATGTGCTCAGAAATTGACACATGTATTGTTGAACCTTGAAAAGTAGATTTTAGTAATTCTTTTCTAGTGAGGAAACAGGCTTGGGATCTTAAGTAATGGACTCAAGGTCCAAGTCTGGCAGGCGTCAGAGCCCGTGCTCTCACCCAGCTCACAGGCTTTCCCAGCGCGCGGTGGGACTGCTGTGCTGGAGACAGAGGTGGACTAGATGCTGCTCCTGCCTGGAGGTGGAGACAGACACTCAATCCCCACATGGCCCTCACTTTTTTTTTTTTTCCCCAGTATTGGGTATCAAACCCAAGGCCTTCACACTGAGCTACATCTCAAATCCTTCTTTTATTTTTTATTTTTTATTTTGAGACAGGCCCTTGCTAAATTTCCTGGGCCGGGCTTGAACTTGTGATCCTCCCGCATCAGGCTCCCAAAGTGCTAGTATTACAGGTGTGTATCACCTCACCTGGCCAGCCCCAACATATTTTAATTTCATCAAATCAGCATCTGCCTATCAGTAAGGACCTCATGAGAAGAGGGAATGAAAATAAAGATATAAAAGTGGCAGGCGCCCTTACTAGGACATGGCCAGTGAGAGTCTCACAGAGAACGCGTAAGATATCAGGGAGACAAGCTTTCAGGAGGCATCATGAGAGACTCAGCTCTGCCTCAGAAAGCAGGGTCTACAGCCATCACGAAGGTTAGAACACTGAAGGAGCACTGTCACAGACTCCACAGTCTCCCTGCCTCCACTCTGGGCACCCTAGAGAGGTCTGCAGCCGTCTGGACAGGGCTGCTTCATGCTCCAGCTGACAGCACGTATGGACTCCCTTCAGCCATGAACCCAATCCACATAGGGCTTAAATCATGCCTCCCTCAGTCAGCAGGTACTGGTAAGTGCCTGCAGTATGCTGGATGCTGCTCTAGGCCCTGGCCATAGTGACAAAAATCCCTGAATTTGTGGAGTTTAACATTCTAGCA
Source organism: Erethizon dorsatum (assembly GCA_028451465.1). Taxonomy (NCBI): domain Eukaryota; kingdom Metazoa; phylum Chordata; class Mammalia; order Rodentia; family Erethizontidae; genus Erethizon; species Erethizon dorsatum. The sequence continues at coordinate 120,911,205 of CM051822.1, read as the reverse complement.
TCACATCCATAACACAAAGGCTGCTAGCAAGAACTGCCTGAGAGTTCTCTGGGTGACCAAAAACCCTGATCAGTAAGGTATCCTGTATAGAATGACAAGGTGCAGTGAAACACCAAAGTACAGGCAGAAGTAAGGTCTGAAAATGTGGGGAAGAACCCAAAGGTCTTGATGAGGGAAGAGCTAGCTCACAGGCTATAACTCTTACCACTGGCTTCTGGCCTTCAGCCATCAGGGGCCACTGACTCTATCACCAGAACTCCGCACTCACAGCTACAAGGAAGACCCTGGAATTTCCCAAGCCATCAGCTGAAAAATAAAGCTGGTTCTCCACCAGTTCCCTTGGACTTAATAAACTCAGAAAGTTATACAAGCACTTTCATCTGAGCCTCACATGGACAATTTTAGTGACCTGAGTCATAATACCTTCAGCTCAGCCCCAAGAAATTCCATGCCTCTGCTTCATGGCTCTCCATATTTGTGTTTTCAGAACTTTTTCTCAATCTGTAGAGCCCATGATGCCTAGATCTCCAGGTAATGCTTCGGAAAGTGTGACAGAGCATACTTTCCCCAAATGGCTCCAACAACCACTTCCATTCCATATGGCCTTTTAGGATGACTTTGACATTCCTCCCATTGGACAGTGAGTCTATGTTCCCTCCCCTTGAATCTGGGAGGCTTGTGACCATGGTGAGAGTGATAATGTGTGATTCTGAAGCAAGACCATCAAAGGCACTCCAGCCTCCATCTGTTCTTTTGAATCCACTTAAGAGTCCAGTTGCCATGCTATGAGGAGCCCAACTAGCCCACAGGGAGAGGCCAAAGGAGAGACCTTCTGTAGATGTTCTGTCCAACAATTCAACAGCCAGCCTCGACCACCAGGCACATGAGTCTTGGAATGGACCTCCAGGTGATGCCAGCCTCTAACTGTCAAGTGACCCCCGGCTGCGAGTGTTCCTAGCTGACACTGAGGTTCAGTCTACAGGGGCCAGAATAAACCACCCCTGCTGACCTTTCCAAATTTCTAATCCACAACAATGAGTTGGGAGTGATTTCTCACACAGGAACATAAACAGAAGCAAAGAGCAAACAATGAAGGGCAGCAGCCTTCAAAAAATGCTTCGACCTCCTATTTTTTGGGTGGATAATTGTGTAACCTTCTGAGAGATCCCAGTGGGTCACAAGCCCATTGACTAAAGCAGCTCCCTTGATCCCACTCCCCTTCGTGGAATTTCCTCCTTTCTTCTTTCTCACCCCTGCTTCCTGGGATCACCTTCCAAACACACTCTATATATAAATCATTGTCTCTGGCCCTGTTTTCTGAGGAATTCAACTAAAACTGGTCTCATGTCCAATCTATAAGGCTAGTGTTTTTACTGCCCCTTCCATGGTGCAGATGGTGAGACTGAGGCATAGAAAGGTGAAATAACTTGCTGACAGCCACACAGAGAGTAAGAATTACGTGAGGATAAGAATCTGGGCCTTCTAGCTTGAGTCCAGCTACAGAACAGTACTTTAGGGCAGGCAGGCGGAATCCTCTGAGGCTTGCTCTCAGAGGCACAGGAGTGGCTAGGATGCCTTGTGATTCATGGTACAGTAGAGCAGTGCCTCAGTTCACAAACTTAATTCATTCCACAGTTCTGGAAAAGATGGCCAAGTCCAGGTTCATGTGGAAAAGGTGGCCACAGTCATGCTTTTCACCCAATGTAGAGTTCACAAACAAAACCAAAATTTCGCCAAATGCTTCTGTTTGTGAACCAAACTGTTTGCAGGCAAAAGCATTTGTGAACCGAGGTACCACTGTACTTGGCTGCACTAAGTATCAGAAGAAGAACAAATCAGCAGAGCTATGGACTACCAGACAGACAACCTGTCCCAGAAGCCCAATGTGCCCCACCAACCCCAGGCCAGGAGTTTCACAGTTCACTTCCCCTCCACAATCATCTGACTTAAAAATCATTCTTTATAGCATCAAATAAATTATCTATTAGTAAACTTAAAATTACAGCTTAGAATCTGCTTCAAAAGGTCAGCATGAAGATATTTCAACAATTTTCTAGAAAATCTGTTTATAAAATACCTGATGCCTTGTCAGGAAGTTTTAACTACTTTATCAGGAGTCATTGGCACAGACTTGCCCAAGGTCCTGCAGTTTGTAAATGGCAGAGTAAATGAAAAAACTGTAAAATGATAAAAATGATTAAAAGAAAAAACAAAAATGTGATGAAGTAGTAAATGGTAACTTGTAAATGTATGACCCTTGCTAGTTTGCTCAGCCTCTGAAGGGCTGGGCTAGAACTAAAGGTCACAGAACCATGCAACATTGAATAGGAAGAGGCCAGGCGGCTCACACAAGTGCCCTTGAGGTGTGACAGGCCCAGAGCAAGATAGCTGATGTGAACCAAGAGAATGAGTTCCTTAGGCCTACAGTTTGCCATCCTAAATAGTACAACATCTTCATTCTACAAAGAAGGAACTGAGGCCGAGAGAGGAGGGTATATGTCCAAGGTAACATAGTTACAGAGAGGCTGAAAACAGATCCAATACTCTCCCCTCTGTATTCTGGATCCACAGCAGAATAGAGACCCATGCTGGAAGAGGGACAAGTGTTTTAGGCTACAAGCCCTGAGGCACATCCTAGGAGGTAGGCATCTGGCTGGAGAACTCTGGGAGTCAGGGTTTGACTGGGATAGGATGAGGTTGCTCCTAAAGGTTTGCTTTAAATATGCAGCCAGGACGTGAAGTTCCTGCTAGCCAGAAGTGTGCATGGGGAACAGCTTTGGGTCTTCCAGGCAGCTGTTGCCCAGGTCAGGAAACTTCCAGGAGGATGGGCAGACTGAGATGTTTCCTTCCCCTACATCTCCCCTGCCATTGCCCTCTTCTGGCCATTCTTAGCAATGACATAGCACAGGGAGGGAGAGGACAGTGGGTTGGTTGGATTCAAGGTGGCTGTGGAGGACGCACACAGCTGGCTGAAACCACACTCTTCGTTTTCTCTACCTTCCATCCCTGCCTACCCATCCCATCCTGTCTGCACATAGTCACAGAACACGCACGCCCCTGGTTATCCAGCATTTTCTCCAAAACAAATGGAAAACAATGAAACCCAACAGCAAGCCTTTCTCTGGGTTATCTCCAAAGACTGAAACCAGGCTGGGAAGACGGTCTCACAGACCTTCTATGTCTCTTTCACCTCAAGATTTGCAATCTGTTCCTAACCAAACTAATCTCTTCCACCCTCTGGGGCCCAGCTGCTCTTACTGAGGCCCCAGCTCACGCCTGGCAGAGTCCAGGATCTGAGAGGGGTAGCTGGTGGTTGATCAACCACTACCCAATTTCCCTAGCTTCAATGTCTTCTTTTCAGGACCAGGCCACAAAGTTAACAGTGTTCTGGAGACCCTTTTTGGCCAAGAGTGAGTTCCCATGAGGAACTGAGATGCCTCATTCAGGGCATAGTGCCTGCTGATATTCACTTGAATTACCTAGGAACCAACCCATCTGCCCACCTTCCCAACCTAAGCCACACAAGGTATATCGGTAGGTGGTATTCTGCAGGAATCTTCTCTGTGGTGAGACCAGGCCCCTCATGCCTGGTTTGATCTTCAACCTTCACAGGTTCCTCGGGTCTCACAAATTCCCTGCGTCCTTCCTCTTCCTCAGATTCACTCAGTTCTGGCCCACCTAATCCTATCCCACCCAGAGCCACTGCAGCCACAGCAAAAACAACTATCATGCCATTGTCATTCCATTGGCACAGAGTTTTCCCATAAATCATGTGAGTGCTACTATTTACTTCCCAATTTAGAGATGTGGAAACTGAGGCTGATAGAAGTGTCCAAGAAGTGAGAGAACGGGGCGCCGGCCGAAGGTGCTGGCACAGACCTGTCTCGCCATGGCGCCCGGAAGAAGCACACTCTCCCTCTGAGCTTGGAAGCCGTGCTCTTCCCTCTTTCCAATCATTGCTGCTGGCCGCTGGGTGAAATTGGCTGGACAAAGCCCAGAGACAAACATCACCCTGCCGGGCCGGTACACAGCCAGAAGTGGTGGTGCAGTCCTCTAAATCCACATCTCCCTGGGAACTAGAGCACGCCTCTGTCCCAGCTGGGAACTGCCCCGTAAGCTCTTTGGAACCTGCGCTTCGGCCCTTCAGGGACTGACGCCTCGAGGATTCCGGCTCTGAAGCCGCTGCCCGGACCCCGGGGCCGGTTGGTAGCTCGGGGGAAGAGAGAGCTGCAGTGCCCAGGCCGTAATTTGTGCCCAAAAGGCCCGCGCGTACCGGGGCGTCGTTTCCTAGCGGGATTAGAGCACCTGCCGACTTCCATCTCCGCCCGCCCAGGGCGACCCCCAGGCCAGGACGACGCTGGGAGACTACGGGGAAGTCTGCGGCAATTCTAGTCTTGTGTGTTCTCCCTAGCGACCTCCTTTCCTTCTCCCTACTGTGAAGCTTTTCTGTCTTTCTTCTTAAAATCCTCTCGCAAGAGTAACTGCAGATCTTGGGAAACTTTTCTCGAAACTTACAAATGCCATGAAATCGGAGTCGCAGCTCAGTGTGAGCCCGGGAGCGCCGCACCCAGCCCGACCCTCCGCCTCCAGTGCGCGGCGTCCGGCGGTGGCCCGGGCCGACCCCTGGTGACAGGCGGTCCCATCCATGGGTGCCCCCCTCCGGTCTCGGGCCCCGGCCCCCAGGAGCTTCGGGGACGCTTGCTCAGCTGCCACCCAGACGCACCCCGGCCCAGGACGTCCCGTGTTTGGGGTGGCATTTAAGCAGCGCTTCAGGGCATTGTTTTCCCGGGGAGCCGGGGCATCTCGGGGGAGGGGGGAGACCCGCCCCACAGAGCGCAGCATAGGCTGGTCGACCACTCATTTGCATTTCAAAGGCAAACTTCTGCCGGACTTCCCCGGAGGCGGCGGCACCTACCAGCTTTGCATGGGTCGTGGTATCGCTCCGGCTGCGGGTCCGCGCCCTCCTCGCCTCCCAGAGCCGCGTAGTCCAGAGCGGCATCTGCGCGCTCCTCGAGCACCCCGGCGCCGGGGGGCAGCGCGCACAGCAGCAGCACCAGAGGCAGCAGCAGCGGGGAAACCAGGGCCCAGAGCGCAGTGGCCCTGGGCATGGTGGCGCAGGGTCGGCACGGCTGGGACGGTGCACAGGGTCGGCTGGCGGCGGCGGCGGCGGCTTGGCGGTCACGCGCGGCTGCCAGGCGAGGCTCGCACGGAGCAGGCAGAGCGCGGCGCGCCATTCGCGTCGAGGCTCCGGAGCCGCCGCTCTGAGCGACTCGCCGGGCGGCCGGGCTGCGGCGGCTGCGATGGTGGCAGTGGTGGAGCGGTGGCCGCCCCGCCCCGCCCCTCTCCACCCGGGCTGGACCGCAGGGCCCTCGCCCGGGGCCCCGCACGGCCAATCGCTCGCGCGCCCGTGGCGAGGCCCCTCCTCTTCCCGGCACCTCCGCGCCTTCGGAGGAAGGGAGCGAGGTGAGGGAGCCCGGCGAGGGCCGGGGGCCAGTGGCGCCCACCCAGCCTAAGGCCGGCGCCTGGCCTGGTACCACCTCAGCGTCTGACCCCGGGAACACTGCTTCCAAAGACCGAGGCCAGGCTTCCCGCCTTGTTTTATTCTCGTAACGCATTTTACAACTCCCCAGTGCACACGTGGACGAAGGCAGGAGCAGAACAAGCAGTCAGGTGCCAGCGGTCCGCGTTGCTACCAACTCGCTATGCGCTTTAGGACAATCGCTTCTCGCAGCGATGAACTTAATGTCTCTTAGGGCCCCCTTAGCGCAGGGGAAAAAAAAAAAAAAAAGAAAAAAATCGAGGATTTACGATCCTCTCAGTTCTCAACATCCCCTTGTCCAGCCAAGAAGGCCGCTCGCTGCAGGACCCACTTACCCTAGGGGAGTGAATGGTGATTTGTAAGGAAGAACGATTCACGATAACAGATTTTCCTTCTAGGTGCCCCATCCTTTCGTCAAACAGCAAAAAGATGGACAAATGGAACAGCCGTAGTGCTTTTAATGTAAAATTACAGACATGTTTTATCAAGTAAGCCCTTCACCATTAACGTGATGGAATGAAAAAGACCAATTTCCGAAATCTGGCTTTTTTTCCCCCTGCCAATGAAAAACGCATGCCCAAATAATTCAGAGGAATAATAAAAAGCTATTGAAACCTACTTTTATGCTGTACCTTAAATGTAAAAATTGTCAGCACTGAGCCATTTTGGTATAGAGACATAAGTATTACCATGAAGCTTTCCAAAGATCTTTTTATACAAGCAAAATTGCCCTAATCGAGAAGTATAACACATCAGTGTGTATGTGCTGAGATTCTTAGCATCAGATCCAGAACTTTTAAAATTTAAATTGCAAGAAAATGGGCTGATCTTGTTTGGTTTCCACGTGGTTTCATAGCCTCTAATGATATAATAGTTAACAGGAGGCCCAGAGCTGGCTTTACACAGTATTCTGAATTTCTTACATTATGGTATCTATCTTTTCTATCACCTAGGATAGTGGTGGCGAACCTACAGCAGGAGTGTTATTTTCAAGACAAAAGGTGTTAACGTATTTTTTTTCTAAATAAAACCTCGGTATTCAGGTTTGATTGCAGTGTTGGCATTTTGCAATAAGTAAGTGGATTTTGGTTGCAGTTTGGGCACTCATCTCTAAAAGCTTCACCATCACTGACCTAGGATAATAATTCCTCAACTAGGATGATCATCCTTTCAAACCAAGAAAGGGTAGAAGTTAACCACTGGATATTGCATGCTGGCTCCTACAAAGAAATACAGAGTCGACCCTGACTCTCCTGTCCTCTGAGTTCTCATCAAATGGGTGCATACAGGATGGAGCTAGATTGAACAAGATCTGGTTAGGAACTGGGTTTTGGGATGGAGGCGGGAGTGGATGCCACCAAATGGTAGGGAAGGCCAAGTGGCCACTAAATAGGCAATAGGTGTGGGAAGAGGTTGAATGGCATTTCTGCCTGAATGCTGGAAGGAGTCAAACCCAACGCCACAGTTCTCTGCATTCACCCCACTGAAGGTCATCACCTGTTAGTAGACAAGTCCACAAAGCTAACATCTAAAAGACCTAACAAACTTCTGTGACACTTCCAAGTCTCCAGATGGCACTAGGCAAACAGCCAACTGGCTTCCTCATTAGCAGGGAATCCCTCTGGAAAGTAGACATTAGAGGCCACCTCTTATGCACGCACTAAGATTGTGAGTTTTATTGCCTCTAATCCCCAGGCTGTAACTGCCAGGTATTTCCTTTTGTTCAAATATTTTGAAGATAGTTGTTTCAAGAGTGATCCATAGTTTTATGTCAGAAGGCCGAGTTAGATGCAATTCGTCTATCAATCAACAAACAGCAACAAAATATTTAGCTTGTTAGGTTAGGAATAACAGAATAGGGATGGTCAGTGCTTTTCTCATCAGTTCTATAGCTCTCGATTTTATTCATTTTTATAGTAAACTCTAATCTGGATTTAAATAACTTTACATTTTTAAGTTAAACCCCATGAGAAAACTGAAGGTAAATTTAGAACAAAAGGCTTTTATGACCTAAAGCTACTCAATTTAGTTCCGCTATACATTCTTAATTACTTGTATGTTTCCTGCCTAGTATCACCAGGTCCTGTAGAAAACCTGATTCTCTTTTCTTGGTCAACTGCCCAGCTCATTCCCCAGACCAGACTAACCAGGTTCTTTTGCAGCTGTTCTCAAACCCCTTCAAGTCTACCGAGCTTTATCCTCCTTATTTACCCCACCTAGGCCATTCTCATTTTACCTTTCCAGGCTACTGTGTATCATGATTTCCTGTGTAAAAAGCAGATACTCCAGAATCAAGTCAGCATTTTGCCGGCTCATTCCTTTCTTTACAGTGCAGACCACTTACAAGACACTTAAAATATTTAACACGAAGAAGAATCAAGATGCAATATGTTCATGTACCAATAACCTATACTAGTTTTTTGTGTTTGTGTGGGTACCGGAAGTCGAACTCAGGACCTCATGCCTGGCAGCAGGCGCTTGTGCTGCTGAGCAATATCACTGGCCCCTTTTTTTCCTTTATGTGGGTACCGGGAGTCAAACTCAGGACCTCATGCTTGTCAGTCAGGCACTTATGCCACTGAGCCATCTCACCGGCCCTATACATTTTTAAAAAATTTTATACTGTTAGAATTTTCAGCAGCTGCTATTAAACCCCTTCATGATTCTCCAAATCCCTTATCCCAGCTCAAGATGGCATACCAGGCCCTCCATCCACCACTAGCCCTTCCTTCCCAGCTCCAGCTCTTGTTATCTCCCATCCTTCACTCTTGCTGCATTCAGCACCTGTAGTTTTCCTAGAAGAACCCTGTTTCTTCACATCTCCATGCTTCTGCCTGGGACACTTTTGATAGAACAGACCCTGCATCCTCGTTCCAGTTTCTATTATAGCAGCTACCACATTTATGTCACTCTCTACTCATCAGTTCTATATTGCTTTTATTCCTTTTTATAGTAAACTCTAATCTGGATTCAAATAACTTTTAAATGTATTTTTCTTTAGATTAATTCCCATGAGAAAACTGCCTACCTTTCTGCAAACTACAGCAGACCTCTCTAGCCAAGTCCAATTTGGAACCACCTTCCATGTCTCATTCAACCTTTCCTTCCTTTCAGTGACTGTCAGGATTAAGTCCTATGATTTTGGTAGTTTAGAGTGAACAGCTATGAGTAACTGGAATGCTGGCCAGTTAAAACTTACATCAACTTCTCCCTACAACCATTTCCATCAAGGTTTGAAACTCCTGTCATCTTAAGCATGCAAGTTTAAAAACAAAAATAATTTTAAATAATCAAGTAATTTTAAATACCTTTATAGAACTGTTTCCATTTGTCCTAAGATACGCCTATCCCCTTTTTGACTGTTATACTGCAGATTAAGTTGTTATAATACTCACTTTGAAAAGCTGGCTGTACAACAGAATTCCTTCTGCCCTTGGTTTTCAACCAAATAAAAAGTGCTCATTAAAGAGATCAGACACGATCACGATTTTGTACTAACTTATTTGTCTAGCAGAAATTGCCAAATATAGGTGCTGACTGAGGCACCTAATAAAATTTGGGAGTGAAAAGAACCAAGGTTGATAAGGATCTTAAAAACTAGTTAAAAATGAGTCTCATGAAAAAGTACAAATAAACATGGAGAAATTAATCACTAATTTCAATGCAGAATAAAAATAATCCTTCTCACTTGTATAAAGCACTGATATTCAGTGTGACTTTATATATATTATCTGCCTACCAGGCTGGAGAGAAGACACCTCCATTTTGTAGTTACAAATATCAAGATAACAGGGCCCTATATGATTACTTTAGGGCTAAAAATATAAGCCACTCTAGCTGCCTTAGTTTCTCATCTACCCTGTCAGCTTCACAGGTTGATTATAAGGTTAACACATGTGAAACTGTTTTGAAAAAGTATTAAGTACTAACTAGATAAAGGCAATGTATTATCAATCAGGAGAGTGAAAGACATAGGAATGGTGAGATCTGAGTGATTTGAAGTGTGGATACAAGGAGTAATCAAAATGTTTGGTAAGTATTTAAAAATTACAGTGTAAGACACATTAACTCCCCTCAAAATACTCCCCTTGCTACAGGCACACTTATCCCATTCCTTCTTGCCACTTTCTGAAGCAGTTCTAGAAATCCCTTAGGATCAAAATGATCAAAAATGCAGTGAATGCTGATGTTGAGTGCCATACAATTATGGTACGTTCTCACTGGCCTTATTTACCGGATCTGGCACCATGTGACTTCTGGCTCTTCCTCAAAATCAAATGACCTTGAAAGGCAAATATTTTGAATCACTTTAGGATATCAACACAACCACAACAGCATAACTAAAGACTAATGAAAGAGACTCCAGAAGTGCTTCAGAAAGTGGCAAAAATGATGTGCTTGAACTGAGGTGAAGTATTTTGAGGAGGATTAATGGCAAAGTATTATTTACTGTAAGAAAATTGTTTTAAAAATTAAACCTTCACCATGTTTTTCGATCACAGCTCACAAAGAAAAGCCAAACAATGGTAATAAAAACCATTTTTTAAAAAGGACAAATTTTGTTCATTGTACCATTCTTTCAACTACTCTGTACATTAAATTATTCTCCAAAATATAAATTTGGCAAGGAAAATCAAACCTTAAATTTATACCCTTCATTTCAGAGGCCAGCAAACTGTGGCCAAGAGCTGCTGTCTTACTTAAGTTAGAACCCAGCCACACTCACTAATTTATGGACGGTCTACCATGGCTGCTTTGTAGGACAATGCCAGAGTAACTGCAACAGAGACTGGACGGTCCTCAATACCTTTTTACCATCTGGCTCTTCACAACTGCTGATCCTTACTTTACCCAACTGTGGAAAGCTAGTGATCTCTTCACACGCACACCAGTAATAATGAGTCATCCCTTATGCTTGAAGCACCTGTTTCAAAAAGGAAAGAAATAAAGCATCCAAGGGAAGTACATTTAACTTTTTATTACCCTTTAAAAATCCATCTCCAGATAAATTAACAGACTAGATTAGAACCTCAATTGTACTTGATACATTATATTGGATTTCTATTACTAAAAAGGCAGTTGGAATATGGCCTTCATGAATCAAGGGTGTATATAAAATTGAAGTGATCATCGGGCATTGTTTCCTTCCAACTCTGTCGATTGTCCATGCTCTGTGGGGATTTATTGGACTGCTTTTCCAAGAATGCTGTTGTCCTTCAAATAAAATTCCACCATTTTTCTTCCTTGCCTTAAGCTCTTAAAGATGTTTATAACTTTCAAATGACTTAAACTGATGAACTGGGGTTCACACACTATACTTTGTCAATTTTATTACAGGCCTAGTTTACCAATGCTTCGTTATAAACTTTCACAGCAGTTGGTTTGCATTTCCTAACAATGAAACAAGAACTTCATTTTATTTTTGTGTCTGTATGTATCTATCAACAGCTCAAATAAGAATGTTAAAACAGATCAAACTTTTAGGAAATGGTCATAAAAGAGAACTAGAGCCAGGTGTGGTGGCACACATCTGTAATCCCACGGTGAGTCAGGAGACTGCAGGAAGAGGATCGCCATGAGTTCAAGGCCAACCTGGGCTACGTAAGCAAGTTCAAGGCCAACCTGCACTACATAGCGAGACCCTGTCTCAAAAAAAAATGAGAGAGAGAACTAGAGTTGCTCCTCATACTCAATTTAAATCTTACAAAGTTTCTGCAGGTGTATATTAACTTTCTGATCTACACTATAAATCTAGTCTATAACTGTACGCATTTCCAAAAATCTTCCTAAATTTCCCTATCTCTGATCTCTTTAATACAGTACCTTGATTGCTAAAACATAGCTTCATAACTATTGAATTTTAATGGAAATATAAACCATTAATGAATATTTGTGTTTTCATACATTACTATTCCTATTTATATGTTCCAATAAACTGACAGAATAAAGCACAAAGATACACTGCAATCTAAACCTAAAACCTCCAAGAAACTGCAGTGTATTGATTTTTACAAATAGGCTTCCCCCCCGTAATTCAGATACAGAAGCCCTTCAATAACGTAGCTTTTCCTGAACAAATTACATTACTACACTTTTTCTTTTTTATATTTGTAAAAATTCAGGAAGTTTTAAAATAACATTTATTTGCAAGACATTTGCCATAACGTGGTTAGTAAACATTTAGGCAACAAATGCTTTATCAAAATGAATATAATTTGTGGATAAACCCTAAATAAAGTGGCATTTGGAAGAACTAGAATTTGCAGCAACCACCATTATGAAGGTTTATCCACTCTCAGTGGGAAACACCTAAGCACACTATTCACTATTTTCAGATATCACAATATACTGAATTCTAAGAGTATGGAGTCTGATTTACGTGCAACCCCAATAAAATCTAGGAGCCCAACACAATATACGAAAGAATATCTTCATTCCTCCAGCCACTGCATTTCTACTTTACCTTCTCTTATACCAGGATACATGTATAACAGTGTCAACACCTAATGAAGTTAATTTCAGGAGAAGCACGCTTAAAGCTACATAAAGTTTATATTCAGTTTTTGATAGTGCTCAAAGTATCAGTTGATGAGTTGAGCAAATGTTAGCAAATGGAAGAGATATACAGCATTAATGGAGTAGAAAAACCCTGCCCTTCAATTAACTTAAAAAATACTCTATTTTACTATTCTATGACTGACAGCTAGGGAGATAAACCATTTGTGAACTACATCTTCTTCAAGACATACATACTTACTTCACCACAGAAGAAAGCCAAAAACCAATACAAGTCCTTTTCTAAAGGACTTTCAAGTTGATGTAATGTTCCCAATGTATTTGGAAATTAGAAAATTATTTTTCACTGTAGATTCAAATAACTTCAATAGAGCTCAACTCAGTAAAAATGTTGGTACACCTGCAAACAGCTAAACCATTTCTTTAAAACCTCTATATATTACCTGCAAGATTTACATCATGATAAAATTGCATTAAGACAAAAGTGTGCTCTCTAGTTGATGTTCCATCAGATATTATGTTAAAAGTACTTTATATATTTAAAAAGTTATATGATATAAGCAATTAAATATCAACCTTTAAGTTTCTTATAAGATCATAAAGGCAGGCTAGTACAAGGAGAAAAAACTTTGGAAGAATGAGATTATATTTAACATTCGGTCTTGAAGAGGAGGATCTACCCACAGCTTCTTATCAAATTTCTGTCTGTTCACATCAACCTTACTTAAATGGTAAGAAATCAAACTTTAACTCTTTATATGCCACAATATAGGATATGGAGCCTATCATTTTATAGAAATATATTTTGTGATGAAAACATTTTATGTTACTATTAATGGCATGACTTTCACGCTAAGGTTTAAATAGAGCTGATTTGAGTCTTTCTAAAAATACCAATATTCAGTAGTTTTAGGTCATTTGTCTATGCAAAACTATTAAACTAGAAACGCAATGGTTCTAGGAAAACTTCACATTATGGAGAGTTCTGGAAAAAAATGTATTCTAAATTAAAATCACTCCTTTTTAAAAACTGTAACCTTAACTTGGGCATAGTGGTACACGCTGTAAGCCCAGCACTCTGGGAGGCTGTGGCAAGAGGATCCCAAGTTTGAGCACAGCCGAGGCAACTTAGTGAAACCCTGTCTCAAAGTAAAAAGTAAAAAGGACTCAGAAGTAGCTCAGTGTAAAAGGTCCTAGGTTCATCCTCTAGTACTACCAAGAAAAGAAGGAAGGAAGGAGAGGGGAGGAGGGAGGGGAAAGGAGGAAAAGAGGGGAGGAGAGGGAAGAAGAGAAAACTATTATTTGTTCAGCCAATAGTTAGCTAGCCACTCATACTCTATCCCATTTTACATGGTACACCAACCAGAATAGATTTTGTGCCACTATTTCATTCAAAGGGCTTATCATTCACTGTGTCACTACACTCAATAATCTAGAAGTAGGCCAAGTTTGGGGATTTAAGTGGGGGTCCTCTGTATTAGAAAAGCGTATTTTACAGTATGTTAAACAAAAATAACCACCATTTAATATTGTTTTTTGAACAGGTATCTTCAAACTGTAAACACATCTATTTCCACAAAACAATTTGGTCAGGAAATTTTATTTGAACATTCTAAAGCAGTAATGCTCTAGATGTTACTTAAGTGTCCCAGACAGGATTAACAAAATTAAATGTTTCTAAATTACAAATTTAGCTCCTATAGGAGTTTCAGAAAAGAAACAAGAAAACAACCCCCCTCCCAAAAGAATTATGACACACACATGTGAAGAAACCCCAATGTTTCATGCAATGGTAGGCAAGATGTAAAAAGGCCACCCAAATTCACACATATCTACATCAATCATCATCAGAAAAAAGTACTCCTCAGTCAATCTGTACATCCAAATGCATTTGGGAATCTACACCTACATTACATTATTTAATGTTATATACATTAATTGTCCATCCCCCCTTGCTTTTAATAATTTCTTATGTAAAGCCTTCATTCAAACCCAAAAAAGATGTAAGACTAAATTTGGGGAAAAAATGATAATCACTGTAGACATTCAGTTAAAATGTAGTTTATCTAAATCTCAGAATGTTTAATAAAAGCAAATATCTTCTCCATTTAACATTTTTTGCTTTCTAACTGTACAGTAAATTGCATTGCAGAGAATACGCCTCTATCTTCAGACTGTATCTTCTTTGGATGGAATTAAGATATAACTGGATAATTATAAGATAAACAAATGGGAAGCTGGTCCAACTAAGATGACAGCAGATATATTACATGCAAAATTTAAAATTTTCTCTTTTAAAAAAAAAAGGATGCAGCTGAGTTGAAAACAAAAACAAGTCAAAAAGAACCCAGATTCAATATATAAAAATGTCCCACAATAGGTCGACAATGGCAGTAAAAATAAAGAGGAAAAAAGTCATCTTTCTGGAACATCATTTTTCAATAACATAGAAACACTAAGTGCCAGGAAGATTTCTATTCATGTAAAATTTTAGCATCCAAGTTTCCCTCTATTTATTTTATTGGAACAAATGCTTTAAATAAACAATTTGTCCTCTTCACTGAAGAGAGCTGGTCTATGTCATCTTTAATGAGCTAGTTTTTTGGGAAGATTAGCCATGTACTGTAGTAACGCCTATTGCATAAATTCAAGCATTTGCTGTGAACAGTTGGAGAAAGCAGTCAGTAAGAACCTAGGATCAATGGAAATAGATGTTACTTTAAGCCATCCACGAGACATCCACAAAGTACCCAGTGTTGAGCCCAAAATCTCCTCTTGCGCTTTTTTGTTGTGCAACTTCCACCCCTTTGAAAGAGGAATTGATCCAAAGTTCCAGGTTTTCTTGGGTCTTTAGTCAATTTTCACGTTAGTATAGATTTTTCGGACAAAGGCACTTGTTCCCATGTAACCAATTGCTCCTACAAAGAGAAAATAAGAAGCTTGAAATAAATACAGGACAATATCCATCACTTACAAACATTAAATAATACTCTCTGCTCTAGAAAGCTGCTTTTTTTCAAGATATCTTTACATTAGCATTCTCTTTGAACTTATTAAAACTGTATCATTTGTTTTGCAAAGTATGTGTTACTGTTATACACCAAGTTTGACCTAATGTAATTTGATTCTAAATCAAATAGCCAATTATTACTTGTACAATCAGTAATTATGGAATTAAAATACATCTCTTGTAAAAGCAAGACTAATTTGGTAATGACAAAACTTTGCTAAATGAAAAACATACCTTATCTGACTTGAGCACGTATTATCCTATAGGTCATTAATGCAGTATCAACGTATATTCCCATGAGAATATACCATTCCTCATGAGAAGGCATGAGGGATACTCTCAGAGGAGAAAACTATGTCCCAGTGACTTTTACAGATACAGAGAAAAATACTTTCTGATGTCTTTTTTTAATGTTTAAGTCACAGAAGCTGTGTGATTGGTAGAATGGACAATAAGTAATAGGAAACAGTAAATCAGGAGTTTTTAAATGTTTTGAATAATGAGCCTCAAATAGAGCACAAAACTCCAGAAAGCAGGGTATTTGTCTATATGGTTAATGAACTATTTATTTCCATGTCTAAAAGAATGCCTGGCACATGAAAAGAAACTCAATACATATTTGTTGAATGAATAAACAAAGTGTATAGTTTTTGTTTTCAATACTGGCAAATGAACCCAAGACCTTGGCACTGAACTATATCCCTAGCCCTTTTTATTTTTGAGACAGGGCCTCACTAAGTTGCTAAGTTCCCCAGGCTGGACTTGAACTTGTGATACTCCTGCCTCAGGCCTCCCAGAGTATTGGCATTATAGGCCATGCCATCACACCTGGCTTGGGTAGTTCTTTACTACAAATACTTGGGACTCTCTAGAATAAGACAGTTGGTCACTGACCTTCAGAAAAAATTCTCCAGTGGATTTAGGAATTTACCACCTAGCCCAATATTCTTGAAAGTTGAAAAGTAAATTTTCCATGAGTTAGTACTGGCACACTCATATGCACACATGTGCGAGCCCGGCACACACAAATTGCCTAACTGGTCATTTTTGAACCACCTTTTATCCTCCCAACTGGCGAATGAAAGTTAAGAAAGAAACATGTATCCTGCCTTTGCTATACGTGAACTACACCTCAAGGCACCCTAATAGCTGATGAAAGAAAGGTTCTCCTAGAAGTATCCAAGCTAATAAATATAAAAGGAACAGAATTACAGAATTACAGAATTAGAAGACTTTATAATTACTAATGAATTATTTGAGCTAGGCATTAATTATCTATCAACGGCTGCTAACCTCACAGAGAGAGAACTGATACTGTGTGCCTCCTGGTAAGTTTACAAATCACCTGTTAAGTATTCTTGGAAGAGTACTGAGTATGATCAAGGCTACAGCTCTACTGCTAAAGAATTATGGGTAGTACAGAAGAACATGGAAAAACATTAAATGCTACCTCAGGAGGACAATCAGCAGGAATATATCCAGCGTGTTTAAAACTCAACAGGAATTGTTTTAAAAGTTTTAAAAATAAGTAACAGAAGACAAAGAACATCAGTAGATTACAAGAGTTGTAAGAGACATTTTAACCGAGCAATACGTGGGTTTTAATTGGATCTTGATGCAAACAAATGGTATTAAAAGAGAAGTGGGGCCAGGAGGGATAAATTTGAATACTAACAATATTTCATTATATTAAGGAATTCTGCTTATCTTTTAGAGAGAAATACACACTGAAATACTTATAGTTGAAATGACACAAAATCTAAGATTGATGTCCAAATGAGGAGAGGGGTAAAATGGGGATACAGTATAACAAATGCAATTGATCATGAGTCTGTAATCACCATACTGCAGGTTGGGGACATGGAATCTCACTATATATGTTAGTGCCTCTCATTCTGTAAATATTTGAAATTTTCCCATAATTAAATACTAAAATTATAAAAAAAAAAAAATCTATCAAAATGTCAAAGCAAACCTACTTCCAATTATTTTTGCAAGGACTAGATATTTCTCTTATAATATGAACTAAAATTACAATTTAAAATACTGATAATGCATTTTAAAATAGTTATATTACAGTTCTTTTAAAGGTGAAAAAAATCATTCAATTTTATAAAAATAACCCTGAATTCTTATAAAAATATCTATAAAAATTTAATACCATCAAAAACTTAACTGGTAAAATATAGCACAAATCCAACAACCAAATCCAATTTTCCACTTACATTGTTCTCTTTTGAGCAGAAATACACATAAAATCAAAATAGCATCAACCTAGAGAATCATGTTTTCTAATTTTATGAATTCCTCAAGTATATACTTATAAAAATATGACTTTATATAAAAAGAGGATACTGCATATATTCTATAGAAGCAGGAATAACAGATGCACATAATCTCCTTAAAAATGCTATGCTCCTAATATACAGACTAGAACAATCTAAATATTTTCCACATTGTCATTTTTTTCTACATTAAAAAAAAATCGACAAATATTTTATTACTGACTTTAAACATTTTAATCAACAAAATTGATGGGTATGCATAATTTTATATTATGATGACATTTTAGTCAGTTCTAGTCTAAACACTATCCCCTCCACCCCCCAAAACAGACTAGCTGTGAAGCGCATCAACCCATTAAAAAATAAGTATTAAGATACCACCAGAGTGACAGAGAACTATAAATGTACCATGATTTCAGGCAGCAATATAAAATTTCAGTGGGAAAAGCACTCAAAAATTTTAACAGATTCTTCCATTTTCTCTCTAAATGTTAAGATGTCACTTCTCTAGGTTTTCCTAGATTACATATGGAGAAAGTCAAGTCCAGAAAAATATGTTCACTCTCTATAATGACATAATTCTACACCTTACTGAATAATAGTGACAATCAAGAAAGATCTCAGATAAAGTAAAGAGGAGCCCAGTGAGTAACACTGTAAAGGAAGGATTACCCGTAACACTAAAGGAACATCTGATTGCCTGAGGATAATAAGATGTTTCCACACAATACAACCTCGTTTTGAACTTTAGTGCCATATTCATCTTTCCTGCAAAGTTGGTTTATTAATTAATTACCATAGAGAATGCTTATAGTAGCAACAATGCTATAAACATAGCATTACAGTCATAGCAGCCATAATGCTTATAGTCATAGCAGCCATGACTATAATACAGAGAAACATTTTCCCTTATAGCTTGTGGAATTAGTTTCACTACTTTACATTCAGCCTCATCTGTGTGTGCACACATGATCATAGACATGGTGCAGAGGAACTGAACACATTCTTCAATGGAGGAACAAAGCAATATTGGTACCCCAAAGATTTGCATGAATGTTGTACACAGACGAGTCTTTCACAAAATTATATCTTCCCCATTCCAATGCTGAACCTATAGCTAAAAGTGGAAGGTTTTTGTTGTTGTTATTTGTTTGTTTGAAATGCCCATGGCAAATTAATAGAAAAAGGAGGAGGGTCTAAGTTATCTACTCTCTGGAAATGTATCCATAGTGATTAGTCTCATTTATCAAGTAAAACAGTGATTAGTCTCATTTATTGAATAAACCAGTGAATGAGTATTCCTTAAAGTAGCTCTGCCTAGACCTAGTGTCATGCAATTGTTCTGCACATGATGCAAGGTCATCTTGCATCCCACAGAATCCACAGTGACTACAGAAAATAGCTGCAATTCCAGAGCAGAAGTAAGTCAAGGACATTTAGCCCTCATCATTAACAGCAGCAGCCACCACTCACTAGGTATCTGCCATCAGCCCAAGGTTTAGTCATCACATTCAATCACAGAACCCTCTGCACAACTCGGTAGGTTTTCTTCTATTCTGCTAATGAATGGGACAGCTGAGAAAAAAACTATAGTAGTTGGCTATTAAGTGGGGATACCAGAATCCCCACCTAGGGTTGACTGAACCCAGAAGTCCGAGTTCTTCTCATTCCTCAGAGTCACTCCTATGTAACTGGCTCCCTCTTAGCAACTAACAGTCCAAGTACTACATCTGGTCTTTTCCACCATTCCCTTCAACCTCTCAATTCTGCAAGACATGCCGATTTTACAGAGAGAAATGAGACTGACAGAGGTTAATGTGACTTCTATGGCCAAAAAAATGGGAGTGGCAGCATGGAGACATAAAATTCAGGTCTTCTGGGCTCTGAAGTTCGTACCCTTTCCATTTATCATACCAGACATAATATCTTTATTTTCTAGTTATTTCACAAATGCCAGGGACTCCTGTCATATGGCGACAACTGTTACTACCTTCCTTCAAATGGAAGATTGTGACGGATCAATGAGACAGTAGTTTTATTCTCATTTTAGAGAGACTTGGAGAGTTAGGGCAACTGGATCAAGGCATAGAACATACACGCGGCACAGTCAGAACTTAAGCCCCATCTGCAGACACCCAGACATGCACAAGTAGTCACTCAGTAAACTGTGCTGCCCTCTAGACACTAGTAACTCCATCGACAGTTCAAGAAACTTCCCAACACAAATCATTCAGGCAACCCTTCACCTGCTGACATCGTGATCGTCACCAATGAATCTAGGCTTAAAAAATGTCATTTCTGGGCCGGTGAGATGGCTCAGCGGCGTAAGCGCCTGCCTTGCAAGCGCAATGGCCCGAGTTCGACTCCCGGATCCCACATACAAAAAAGGGGCCGGTGATATCGCTCAGCGGCACGGGTGCCTGTTGGCGCATGAGGTCCTGAGGTCGACCCCCCGGTACCCACAAAAAAAAAAAAAAAAAAAAAAAGTCATTTCTCAATATGGATGAAAAACTAAATGTAGTATGTGCTATGCAGAATTAGTAGAACAGAAATTAATAAGGTGATAAATTAGGTTTGGGAAAGAGTTGATTGACTGAAAGCAGACTCCTGAATTTATTTTGGTGTTTCTGATAAAATGACAGAATGAAATTTCTTAATTTATAATAATTGCATTTTTCTGAGACATTCAAATTTACTTATCCCCCAAGAATTTCAGAACTTACCACACATTATCCCCAAGGCTGTGCTAAATACTGCCATGTATCCAAAGTAAAATGATGTTTGAAATAAGCCATACATTCTGCAATAAAGAAATAATTATACTTAGTATATGTATTTTTACTTTCAGCGTAAGGTATTTAGAGAACAAATTTAGTTTCCTAAATTAGAAAAAAATGTCTCTACTTACTTTGTTTTGAAAAAATAGTAGTAAAAGGAATACATGTAAACATAGATTGCAGTTGATGCAGCAGACAGAAAACTTGTCCATTGCCTGGGGGAGAGGAGGAAAGAACTCTTGAATAAATGGCACTAAAGCAAAGATTTTAAAGCAAAGAATTGTACAAAAAAACACCTTTTAAAACTGTATATTTAAAAACAAATATTTGTACTTGGTGCTTAGATATATCAACAAGGAGACAACCTAAGAATTAGGAGAGATCCTGAATTCTGTCACATTCCCTATTGTAAGTGACCTTAAATAAACCATTTCCTTTTTCATTTAAGTCTTCCATTTAAAATGGAAAGATGCTTTCCACATTAAGCATCTTGCAAAAATATTTCTAACATTTTTAACAAAAAATCTGATACTATTTTTCCTCAATCTTCATCATTTCTACTAAACAAATTGCTATACTATCTTTTTGGGGTTTTTTTTTTTGGCAGTATAGGGATTGAACCTAGGGCCTCACACTTACCACTGAGTTACATCTCTAGCCCCTCTTATTTTAAGACACAGTCTTGCTAAGTTGTCCAAGCTAGGCTTGAACTTGCAATCTTTCTGCCTCAGCCTCCTGAGTAGCTGGGATTACAGGCATGTGCCACATAGCCCTGTTCTTAATATTATTTTAAGCAGCAAAATTTCTAACCAGACCCTTTTCTTTGCTTAATAGACTCCAAAGACAATCTTACTGTAAAATTTATGGTACTGGAGGCTTTGCCCACAAGTAGCACTTACCACCTATAATCCTCTGCATTTAGCAGGAAGTACGTGCACACGATGGTCACGCAGACGGTCACAATGCACAGGATGACCAGCACCAACATCATGAAGCCATAGACATAATAGATCTTATATGCCCAGAAAGATGTGAAGATGAAATACCTAGACAATGCAGTAAAGACAAAGGTTTCTAGTGTTCATTTTTGTTTTGTTTTTTGTTTTTGAGATAGGGTCTCGCTATGTAGTTTAGGCTGGCTTCAAACTTGTGGGAATAGTCCTGCCTCAGCCTCCTGAGTGTCAGGATTATAGGCGTCCACTACCATGTTTGGCTCTAGTTTTCATTATTGAATTTACTCTGCTCTCGTATCTTAGTTCTCACCTTTATTTAATCTCACAAATTGCAATACTTTTCTTTTAAGTAACTTCTAATTCTTTAAACCATTTCTCATTTATTAAATCCTCAAAAATTCTGTCAAAAATGTTGTCTTATAATTTTTCAAGAACAGAGTCTTCATTAGGGCATTTAACTCTAACAAACTGAATAAATAGAAGTTTGAAGGGGTAACATATAGAAAAGAACAAATGAAAATAGCTAAAAATATGTATTTGTAAAATAAAGCCAATTTGTTAATTTTTTGTAGATATTAGTGAAGCGATATATTTTATACTTTGTAAAACATCCTACTAAATAGAAAACTAAGTTTAACAGAGTAATATGTAAAATTACAGAAAAGAAAATAAAGTCTAAGGAAGGTTTATACTGTCTTCAGAGGACAGTGAGGGAAAGGGCAGTAAGATTTTTCATTAAGCAAAAGACTTTAAATCCATTACCCAAAGCATCACTAAATCTGAACAGGGCCTTTAGTCTGTCTGTTTGCCTGTCTGTCTCTCTCCTTTGTGTGTTCTATTCTGTTTGTTAGCTTGTTTATTCATCATTCATTCTTTGAACAAATATTTACAGAGCTCCTACCATATACTAACCAGGAAAGCAGAAAGAACAGAACTGTGAAGACAATATTTCTACCCTCAAGGAGATTACTGACTAGTGGGGAATGGGGAGAGACAGTAAGATTCAGACAAGGCATGTTTGGGGTAGGGGAACCTAGGAGAATGATCCAGGCACAGGAACAGCAAAATAGCAAAAGCAAAGGAGTTGGTAAATAAAGGAATCAACTACATTTTGAAAAGCTCAGAGAATTCAAAAGAGCTAGAAATTTAAATGAAGGGGTAAGAACTAAGCAAATAGACAGGATCATTGCCAGTATTATGAAGGCCCCTCTTGGCCATGTTATGGAGTTGGGACCTCATGATGATGAAAATGAGAAGTTGTTAACAAAGAAGTGACATGAGCAGACTGATAGGTTAAAAAATATCACTTGGCTACCAGGAGGAAAATGTCTTCAAGGGTATTCGAAAGAGGAGACTTTAAAGAAAGAGCTGAGAAGCTATCAAATGGAACAGAATACCTGGGAAAGCAGGAAGAGACACGATCCAGAAGTACTAGGGACAGGAGTAGGAAGGAAAAAATAGTGAGGGGTCATGTCAGAGTGAGAACACAAAGCACTAGCAGCCTGAAGTACAGAAGTAGTTCCTAGACTATCTCTACAAAACCACAAGTTAGAGTGACACATACTCCCCACAAGGTATCACCTAACATACACAGCATCCTTGTAGGTGGTAGGTGACAACCATATCTATTTATGTCAGTTTTACTTATTAAAGTAGACAATGTTGGATTTGGATCTAAATGTTCCCCAAAGCTCATGTTTTTAAGGCTTGGTTGCCAGCCTGTGGCACTACTGAGAGGTGATGAAACCTTCAGGAGGTGAGGCCTACTAAAAGGAAGTTAGGTCATTGAGGACATATCCTTGAAGGGGATATTGGGACCCTGGCTAGCCAGTCAGCCAGCCTTGCTCTTACCCCGCTTTGCTCCCTGGTTGCATGAGGTGAATGAGTTTCCTCTGCCATGTAACCACGGACTGAAACCTCTGAACCCAAGAGCAAAAATAAACTTTTCCTCCTTATAAGTAGATTTACCTAGGTATTTGTCACAGTGATGGAAAGTTGACATATACAGGCAATTAATTATTACATAAACCAATAAATGAGAGCAAAAAAGATGGTGGTTGCTATAAAAATTGTATTGAATATGTTGGAAAGATTCAATAAGGAGAGTCACTAAAAAGAAAAAAGCTATAAAATTAAGTGTAAGATGGCTATAAAAGACTGGGATGAATGAATCTAAAAGGATTCTGGGCCAGGGATATGGCTCAGCGGCACACGCCCACTTGGCAAGTGCAAGGTCCTGAGTTTGATTCCCGGTACCAAAAAAAAAAAAAAAAAGAGAGAGAGATTCTGTACTTAGAATGCTTCAAATAGGTCTTTATGTTCTTATTCTTCTTTTTAAAAAGCTGGGAAATATGGAAGTTTTATTATGAATATTAAAGGAAAATGGTAAATACTCCAACATAAAGATACAAATCAAAGAGAAGACTTTGGCTCTATATTTTAAAACATTTAAAAATCAGTGAATGATATATTTATTTTAAAATAAATGTATTTTTTTTTTACATTTCTCTTAGATTAACCAACCTTTTCAATTAACCAGCTAACAACCCAAACATGTTTATTCCATCATATAGGACAGAATCAGCAGTGTGGAATCAAAAAATGTATAAAGGTATTTAAAGTTGTCACAAGGACTGGAATTTAGTGGTGAGAAGCCAGGGGTATACGACTGCAGTCCCATACAAAGAACTACCTTGCCTAAAATAAACAGCGTTCCTATTACAGAATACTGGGCCAAAAACAGAGGGAAAAAAGGCTTATATTTTGCAATGGTGATGAAGGATGCAGATATGAAGCATGTAAGTGGGCACACACATACACACTCCCCAGTAATTCTGTAGGCCTCTAGGGAAGGAACCTAGGAATGACTACATTAAAAGCATATAGGGTGGGCCGGTGAGATGGCTCAGCGGCATAAGTGCCTGCCTGGCAAGCGCGAGGTCCTGAGTTTGACTCCCGGAACCCACATACGAAAAAGGGGCCAGTGATATCGCTCAGTGGCACGGGCACCTGCTGGCGTGCAAAGTCCTGAGGTTGGCCCCCAGTACCCACACACACACATAAAAAAAATAGGGTGACTAATAAATAATTGTTTACCTAGTTCCTTGGATTCTTAGAAATATTCAAAAAATACAATAAAACACAGTAATTCCTTACACTGTACATGTAATAAAAAGCTTGTCTACCAATTTTCTGCCATGCATGCTTTGATTTCTTAGATCTGTAAGGTGAGAGAAGTCTAGAATAGAACATAAAACATATACATTTCACCTAAATATCTGAGAATAGGGGAGACAACCACCTTAGAGCCTACATAAACCCTTTTTGGGAAGCTATGGAATTAACAAATTAACTCTGTTAGATGCTGCTATGGTTTGAGTATAGACTGAATGTCCCCAAGGATCTACTTTGATTAAAAGTCATGGTCACCAGGGTGGCACTGTTTGGTGGTGGTGGACTCTTTGGGAGGTGGGTCCAGTGGTTGATCCTTAGGTCACTTGGGCCACACCCCTGGAAGGGACTGTGGGATGCCAGCCTCTCTGACTTCTTGTTTGGTGATGTAAGCTCTTTACACAAACACACCCATCACGATGTTCTACCATCCACCATCTTTACCTGAGGCCAAATCAATGGATCTGCCTAATCTTCAATCTCCAAAACTGTGAGCTCAAGTTAACTACCTCAGGTATTTTGTTATAGTGACACAAAGCTGACTACTATGGATGCTACAGATGCTATCTCATCTGATGATCCTAACTCCCAAATTCTTTTATTACAATCAAATTTCAAGACAAAAATACATCATTAAAACTTACATTTCAATAAAGATTGAGCCAAAAGGTAAAATTCCTCCCAGGCAAACAATAACTGCAGGCTCCATAAACCTGGAAAACATTAAAATCAACAGTCAACTCCTAATATAATCTTTATATCCCATAATTCCTCATAGAAAGGTCATCTCTAAAGAGTAAATATAAACCACTAAAAAGAAAAACCAAACTCCAGAGGCATAATACACAGATACAGAGCTTCAAATTAGCTATGGGTTATATTCAATATTCTTTCCAGCATTAAAGCATAAATTATTGCCACTGGCAGAACTCAAGAAAGATTCGAGTATTCACTCCTACTACCTCTCAATAATTTCTAAGAAATATATAGGTATTTACTTACAGAAAACCAAAGGGAAGAAATTAAATCTTGAGACTACCATTTGAAAGGCTTCCTAAATTGTGGCTTTACTCTCTTTCTGTCCACCCTCTCCCTGGCTCTGTAATTCCTTTTCCAATGAATTAGACAAGGTATAATGAGTTCTGATTTACATGGATGCCAAAGAAAGAATAAAAATAAAATTCAAACTTCATCTGTTCATTAACAAACATTTACTGACTGCAATCAGGCACTCTCTACCTGGAATGCCTTCTCTTACACTCTTCTTCCTGCAACAATGGCTCAAGTGTTTTTTCTTTAAAGCTTCCTGAGTCTCCCAGGAAGAGGTGGTTCTTTGGCCTATTCTTCCACTGCCTCTTGAATATAACTTCACTGCAGCATTTAGAATACTACACTGTAACTGTTTAATTACACACATCACACTTCACTAGATTATAAATGCTAGCAGGCAGAAGCTGTTCATCTGGGTATTCCCAGAACCCCAGCATAGCACCTGGCACAGAAAAGATAACTAAACTACAATGGCTAACAAACTAAAATACCAAGAAGAAAATTTTTAAAAAATTTAAGAACTGAGGGGCCGGTGAGATGGCTCAGCGGCGTAAGCACCTGCCTGGCAAGCGCGAGGGCCCGAGTTCGACTCCCGGAGCCCACATACGAAAAAAGGGCCGGTGATATCACTCAATGGCACAGGCGCCTGCTGGTGCGCAAGGTCCTGAGGTCGACCCCCAGTACCCACAAAAAAAAAAAAATTTTAAGAACTGAAAAATAAACTTAAATGTCATTTAATCTAGTTATCTTTCTTTGTTTTACCAGAAGCCAAGACCCACAGAGGTTAAAAATGATCTACCCAAGGTAATACAGTCAACAAAAGGCAGATCCAGTGTTCAGATTTTGGTTCCCATGTGATTTTTTTTTTTAAATCAAGATACACAAGAGCCTTCTTACAGCTAAATGTGAGCCATCCCTGATGAGGATAGTCATGTGTTGTTCACTCCTCTCCTTTATTACCCCTACCTAGCAACCAAGAGGAACATTAGTTATTTCTGACTGTGTTTTTCCGTTAACATTACCCTTCCCAGTAATGAGGTGAACATCAGGATATTGATGGACATTAAAAGTCTAATACTGATTTAGAAAAAAAAAGTAGTTGAAAAAAGACTCAAAAAATTTCTAGCCAAAGTCTCTCATAAGCACCAAACTAAGGACAGAAAAAGAACAGGGCCAATTCCTCTAAGAGTAGAGGAATAATCACTCTCTCCTAAACTATTTCATGGTATGGGGATTAAACCCAGGGCTTTCACACTGAGCTACATCTCCAGCTTTTCTTATTTTTTTGAGACATAGTCTCACTAAGTTGCCCAGGCTGGGCTCAAACTTGCAACCCTCCTGCCTCAGCCTCCCAAAGTGCTAGAACTACAGGTATGCACCACCATGTCTGGCTTAGGGACTATTTTATTCAATCTTCATTTCTATACATGTCTTTATGCCTTCATATCTAGAAAATACAAAGAATAATCTTTACCTATTTGTATAATTACTAGAATGTATGCTGTATTTATAATGTAGTAAAATATCTAAGAGCAAAGGTTTTTCAGTATGTGTGTGTGTGTGTAAGTATATATTTTTTTATAATATAGCCTACTGTTCAGCTATTCTTATGAGATGACAAATGTAATAAATGTATGGGTCGGTGAGACAGCTCAGCGGCATAAGCGCCTGCCCGGCAAGTGTGAGGTCCTGAGTTCGACTCCTGGAACCCACATAAAAGGAAAAAAAAGAGCCGGTGATATCGCTCAGCAGCACAAGCGCTTGCCCAGCAAGCGCGAGGTCCTGAGGTCAACTCCCGGTACCCACATCAAAAAAAAAAAAAAAAGTATAAGATTATTCTGTTTTTCTCTGCTATTAAAAACTATGGAAACAAAACAAACTAGGAAAATAACAAAAGCAGAATACCATAAATCAGCATAATATTCAATGTACTAACTTTATTCAGGAGACATCTGGATTCCTTTTTTTAAAAATTTTTTTATTAGTACATGTTTGCAGTATATAATGATTATGGAGAAGAGCTGGTACATGTACATAACACATCTTAATTCTTTTTTGGCCCCTACCGTCCCATCCCTCCCTGTTCCTTCCAACTCTTGGTCCATTTGCATTTGCAAAAGATTTATTTCTACTTTTTTTCTTTCAATTCTTTTTTTTTCCATCCCCTTTCCCTCTCTTCACTTCCTGTTCCCCTTCCCACTTGAAAAAGATCTCCTGACTTCCTATTATCCTTTATTTTGCTCTTTATTTTGAATTTCACATATAAGACAAACCATGTGGCATTTAGGCTGGCATGTCTGCTTTACTTCACTTAAGGTTATGGTCTCAAGGTGTGTTCATATACCTACGAACGCCTCAAGTTTATCATTCTTTATGGCAAAGTAGCATTCCATTGTGTATAAATGCCATATTTTCTTTATCCATTCATCTGCTGATGAGCATATAGGCTGTTTCCAAGACTTAGCTATTATAAATTGTGCTGCTATAAACACGGATATGCCTGTATCACTGTAACAGGATGACTTTAAATCTTTTGGGAAGATACCTAGAAGGGGAATAGTTAGGTGAAATGGAATTTCTGTTTTTAGTTTTTTGAGGAATCTCTATCTTTATTTCCCTAGTGGTTGTACTAGTTTACATTCCTACCAACAATGCAGAGGGGCTCTTCCTTCCCCACAGTCTCTTCAGCATTTCTCGTTATTTGATTTCTTGATGACTGCCATTATTTCTGGAGTAAGACAGTATCAGAGTGTTGTTTTAATTTGCATTTAAAATGTTGAACTTTTCTTTTCATGTATTTAAAGATGTTAATCCTCTGTCCAAAGACTGTGTGGCAAAAAAAAGTTTTCTCATTCTGTAGGTTGTCTCTTCACTCTGTTGGTTGTTTACTGTGCAGAGGTTTTTAAATTTGATATGATCCTATTTTTTGATTCTTGGTATTATTTCCTGTCTCACTGGGATTCTGTTCAGAAAGTCCTTGCCTGTGCCTATGCCTTCAAGAGGCATTTCATCTTCCAGCAGACTGTTTCTGTTTTAACACTTAAATTTTTGATCCATTTTGATTTTAGTTTAGTACATGGTGGGATCTATGGGTCTAGACTCAATCTGCACGTGGATATCCAATTCTCCCAGCACCATTTATTAAAGAGGCTTTCTTTCCTCCGATGTATGTTTTTGGCCCCCTCATCAATCATCAAACAGCTGAATGTGCTTGAGGTTGTTTCTGTTTCTTCTATTCTATTAAATTTATGCACATGTCTGTTTCTGTGCCAGTACCATACTGTTTTTATCACTCTATCTTTGTAATGTAATTTCAAACCTGGTATTGTTAATTTCTCCTGCTTTGCTTTTGTTACCTAGAATTGCTTTTGTTTTGGGTCTCTCCTGGTTCCACATGAATTTTAAGATTGTTTTCTCTAGATGTGTGAAGAATGCTGTCGGTATTTTGATTGGGATTGCTTAAATCCATATATCAGTTTTGGAAGTATGGCCATTTTGACTGTATTGGTTCTACCTACCCAGGAGCATGGGCTATCTTTCCATTTTCTGACGTCCTCTTTGATCTCCTTTTTCAGAGTGATGTAATTTTCATTGTAGAGGTCTTTCACTTCTTTGGTTAGGTTAATTTTTCCTAAATATTTAACTTTTCTTGATGTTATTGTGTATGGTAATTGTTCTAATTTCTTTCTCAGTGAGGTCATTATTAGTGTATAGAACACTTGATTTTTGCGTGTTGGATTTTGTATCCTGCTACATTGCTGAATTTAGTTATTAATTCTAGGAGTCTTTTGGCAGCATGTTTTAGGTCTTGTAAGTAGAGGTTCATGTCATCTGCAGATAATGATACTTTGACTTCATCCTCTCCTATATGTATCTCTTTTACTTCTTTCTCTTGCCTGATTGCTCTGGTTAATGTTTCGAAGACTATGTTGAAGATCGTGGACATCCTTCTCTTGTTCCTGATTTTAGAATGAAAGCTTTCAGTTTTGCCTCATTTAATATGACGTCAGCATTAGGTTTGTCATAAATTATTTTTATCAGATTGAGATAAGGTCCTTCTATACCTATTTTTTTCAGGGTTTTTTAAAATCATGAATGGATGTTGATTTTGTCAAAGGCTTTTTCTGCATCTATTTAGATGATCATGTGATTTTTGTCCTTGCTTCTGTTTGTGATGGATTAATTTACTGATTTCTGTATGTTGAACCATCCTTGCATCCCTGTGATGATGCCTACTTCATCATGGTGTATGATCTTTTTGATGATTTGTTGCATTCAGTTTGCCAGTGTCTTATTGAGGATTTTTGCACCTATGTTCATTAGAGAGATTGGCCAGTAGTTCTCTTTTCTCTCTGGTTACTTGTCTACTTTTGGAACAGGGTAATTAATGCTACCTTCCAAAAATGACCTTGGAAGTACTCCTTCCCTTTCCCTTTTAGTTTGAGGAGAACTGACATAAGATCTTCCCTGAAGTTTATGTAGAATTTGGCAGTGAATCTATCAGGTCCTGGGCTTTTCTTTTTCTTGACGTTATTGTGAATGGTTAATTGTTCTAACTTCTTTCTCGGTGAGTTCATTATTAGTGTATAGGAACACTATTATGTTGACAGGTTTTTTTTATTATTACTTCAATTTCAATCCCTGTTTTTGGGTTATTCAGGATTTTTAAATCTTCTTGGTTCAGCTGGTTAATTTGCATATATCTAGGAATCTCTCCATTTCTGAGTTCTCCAATTTATAGGTGTACAGTTTTATGAAGTAGTTACTAATCATCTTCTGGATTTCAGCAGTGTCCATTGTGATTGTAACTTTTTTGTTTCTAATGGCACTGATTTGTGTCTTTTTTTTTTTTTTTTAATAAGTGTGGCTAATGGTTTGTCTGTTTAGTCTTTCAAAGAACCAGTTCTTGGATTTATTGATTCTATTTTTTTTTTTTTTAAGTCTCCATGTCATTGATTTCTGCTCTGATCTTTATAGTTCCCTTCCTTGTATTAACTCTAGATTTTGACTGTTCTTGCTTCTCTACGATCTTGAAATCCATTAACAGGTTATTTATTTGGGCTCATTTTATTTTTCTGATCCAGACAATCACAGCTATAAACTTCCCTCTTAGGATTTCTTCCACTGTGTCCCATAAGTTCTGTTATGTTGTACTGGCATTATCATTTAATTCTAGGAACTGCCTTATTCTTTTCTTGATTTTTCTGTGAGTCTTTGATTATTCAAGACTGTGTTAATTTCCATGCATTTGCATAATTTCTGTGGTACCTTTTGCCACTGATTTCTAGTTTCATTGCACTATGATCTGATACTATGCATGGTAAAATTTTCATTCTTTTCCGTTTGCTAAAGCATGCTTTTTTGGCCGGTATGTGGTCTATTTTGGAGAAAGTTCTATGACTTGCCAAAAAAATGTGTATTCTGTTGTTGTTGGGTGAAATACTCTGTAATATATCTATGAAGTCCATTTGTTCAAAGGTTTGGCTCAACTCTGATATTTCTTTGTTGATTTTTTGTTTAGTTATCTATTTGTGATAGTGGTTTATTGAGGTCTCCCACTATAATTGTACTGATGTTTTATCTGATCTTTTATGTCCAGTAGTGTTTATTTTATGGAGCTGGGTGTACCATTTGGTGCATATGTTTATAATTGTTACCTCTTCCTACTAAATTGTTCCCTTAACCATATGTAGAGTCCTTTCTTGACTCTCCTGATCAATTTTGGCTTATAGTCTACTTTGTTTGAAAATAGGATAGCGTCTCCTGTTTGTTTTTGGGTCACCACTGCATGGAATATTACTTTCCATATTTTGATTTTTAATCTGTAACACTTTATGTACAGAAAAAAGGCAGCAGGTCAAATTTGACTTGCAGACCTAATAAAGTCCTTCCAGCTTTACTTCCCACATACCTCTCTGCATGCTATTATGCTTATCAAAGCATCTAACTTACCTGTAAAAGGCATGAATATTTAGAAAGTGAAATACAGTTTAACATTACTACTCCTAACGAGGTAGATTGATGGAAAAATGAACAAATTCTTAAGCTCAAATTTAAGACAGTCATTCTCATAAATACATGCCAATTTTGAATTTGGTATGTACACAATAGCCTCACGAATGCATATACTGTGAAAAACAATCACATAAACTGTAGCATTCTCTTTACCATTTTTTCTCCGGTATAGGACGAGGCACAGCATTGACACGGCAAGGGAAGTTGGGCTGACCTGATAGATTTCGGCCAAGTATTGTACCAACAAGATTTAGAGGAAGAATAACAAAAAAACAGATGCAACAAACAGCCACCTGCGAGTTAAAAAAAAAAAAAAATTGTGTAATTACTCAGAGAATAGTAATACTAATAAAAACAAATAAAAGACACTTAAAATTTAAACACAATTTGATCACCAAAAACTGTTTAAGTTTAATAAGGGCTAAAATTGTATACAATGCAGACTAATGACAATAGAGAAAATATTAGAACTGAACCAAATGTAAACCGAACTATTTCTTACCCATTTTTTCTGTTCCTCCATACTATTACACTACTAATGGATGTTTATTCTCTTCTTTTTCTGCCAGCTTTTAACATTTCTACTCTTTATTATTTTTCATCATTATAACCAACTTATGTGTCTATTTTATTGTGCTCCTAATTATGCCCAAGGAGCTTTACACACATTATTTCCCTAGTTTACACATGAAGAAAATGAGACTCATAGAGGGCTAGGTAACTCTCCATGATCACATGACTGGTAGGCAGTCCAACTAAAATTTAAAAAGAGATCTGCCAGCCTCAAAGCCTAAGATCTTTTCTATTCTACACTGCTTAGAATCCTAACAAAAGAAGACTATCTCATTCTAAGCACGGATGTACCGTTACTAATATTTAAAAATTGTACAGAAGGCCACACATAGATCCTAGAACCAAAGTAAACAATTAGAAAAATCTTTTTGTGGTTTTTATTAAATCTGGTATGCAAGGACATACAAACTCTTTTCTGGTCAGAATCTAGTTAAGATCACTCTGAACTCTAATATGAAGAATTTGAATCACCTCTAAAATCTCAGTTACACATTCGGGATTCTAATTTTTAGAAAACATGAAGGAAAATTGAAATTAAGAGAAATGAAAAGGTATGGGGTAAAACAATCAATCCACAGTGATCAAAAGGTAACCATCTATTTGAGGCAATATTAGTGAGAACTCTCTTCATCACATCTCTGTGTGTGTGTGTGTGTGTGTGTGTGTGTGTGTGTGTGTGTAAATAAGCCAAAGAATATCATCATCTTCCTTTCAGATAAAACAGGTATAAATGTGTGAGCTAAAAGAGAGCTCTATAATCCTTAGTTTAAAGGTCAGATTTAGGAACTCTCTGTTTCAACCTATGAATGTGAATTTATACTCACATAACAAGAGTATGTGAAATGTGAAAACAGGTGTTTTTAACATGTTTTAAATATTATGATTGCACATACATCTCATACATAGGTAGGGGGTAAATTCTATCTCAATTTTTGCTTTTGACTTCCTTCTTGTTACTTAACACATTACTACAAACCTTCCTACTTGTAACTTAACACATTCCTACTTGTTACTTAACACATTACTATAAACCTTAACACACTAATAAAGATCTTTGTATTTTCCCTTTTATTTATCAGAACTCTAGTTTCAAATGAGAATTAAAGAGAAACTGAAGTTAACATTCCTATGTGGAATAACACAGTCTAGCAGAAAGGCTTTCAAACTGTTCCACAGAAACTTCAGATCCCAAAGAGCTTCAGGAATTCTACGAGCATTTGGTTTCAAATCTTCTTGAAAAAAAATTTTTTTAATTCTAACTGTAATTAAAAATATACAAAACTGAATGAGTTCTATCTATATCAAATTTTAATACAAGAGATATCTTTGCCAGACTGACTCATTTTCAAGTAAACCTCACAATAATATTTCTCCAGCTACCACTGTGTATATATTTGAACTTTTGGTAAATGTCATTGATTAGAAAGGTTTGCAAAGCTACACTGGTTTTTTGTTCTTCCTCCCATCCACCATCCCAATTAGATCTGTACATACTTGTTCACTAAAGCTGAACAAGCAAAAGTCCTACTATACTAAGTGGCAGATAAACAAGGGTACATTTAGCTTTCTGTGCATGTTACACACAAGAATCAATAAAATAACCTATCAACAGTCTCGTGAAGACATTATCTACCGTTCAGCATTTGTTTAAAAAATTTCCCTTTCAGCGCAAGGTCCTGAGGTCGACTCCCAGTACCCACGTAAAAAAAAAAAAATTTCCCTTTGTATGACTTTATATGTGATTTTTAAAATGTGAGAAAACCCAGAAATGAATCTATCTATTTATCTATCTATCTATCTATCTATCAAATTGGTAATTGGTGCTAAGGCAACTCAACAGAAAAGAATAATCTTTCCAATACCTGCGCTAAAACAATGTTACAGCCATAAGCAAAATAAAACACGCTCTTTTGACTCTCAATCTATAAATTTACTAAATAAAAAATGGATCATAGACCTAAAATTAAGAGCTAAAAACTACAAAACTTGTAGAAGACAGCACACAAGGAAAACCTGGTAATCTCTGCTTTGGCAAGACTTCTTAATTAGGACAGAAAAAGCACAAGCTAGAAAAGAAGAAATACATCAACTGGTCTTCAAAAATTAATAAATTTGCCCTTCAAAAGAAACTCTTAATAAAATTAAAAGACAAGCCACAAAATATAATATACTTGCAAAATAATTATAAGACAAAGAACCTGTATCTACAATATATATATTTTTTAAATTCCACTCAATGAAAAGATAAACAACTATTAAAAAACAGGCAAGATATTTAAACATTCCATAGATGGCAAATATACAAACAAAAAGATCTTAAACAAACTGATTAGTAACTGAGGAAATGAAAACCATGAGCCAGCACTACACACTCACTATAATGGCTTAAAAAAAAAAAAAAAGACGGACTACATTAAGTATTGGCATTGATGCAGAGCAACTAGAACTCTCATAAAACACTGGTGGAAATGAAAAATGGCAAAACTACTTTGGAAAAGGTAAGCAAGTTTCTTGAAAGCTTGAACTACATATGACCCCACCATTCCACTCCTAGTTATTTATCTAAGTGACATGAAAACATATGTGTACACAAAGACTTATGCATGAAGAGTCATAGCAACTTGATTTATAATTACTGAAAACCATTAAAAAAATCTGTGCATTACTGGGTAAATGGAAAAACAAACTATGGTATGCACATGTAATGAACATACTGTGCAACAACATTAACAAAACTCAAAATAATTTTTGAGTGAAAAAGACAAAAAACCCAAACTGCATGATTCCATTTAAATGAAGTTCTAGTCAAGTGCCCAAACTGCAATCAAAAACTCACTTACTTATTGCAAAGTCCCAACATTGCAATTAAACCTGAATATTGAGGTTTTTAGTTCAGAAAAAAGAACTCATACATTAACATCTTTTGTCTTAAAAAACAAATAACATGTGTGCCATAGGTTTGCCACCACTGTTCCAGGTACCACAAGCTAAACGATAAGAGAAAGCAGACTAACAGGGAACGAGGAAAGGAGAAGGGGAAAGAAGGGATGAATTACAAAGGTGATAGAAAATTTCTGGATATTACAAGTATCTTCCTTTCCTTCACTGTGCATAATGGTTTCACAAATGTGTGCATGTGTTAAAACTCATCAAATGGTATACTTTATATATACAATTTATCATGTTAACTTTACCTCAACATAACTATAAAAACATCCAAAGAAAAAAGGAAAAAGCATTGTCCAGCAGCTGCCCACTGCTCTCAGAATTAAAGTAGGATTCCTTTTAACAGAAAGGAAAAAAAGAAAAAATATCAACTACCTTAAGTCCCCAAGGAAGAAAAAACCCTATCTTCACCACCACAATAACCAAGAAAATATGATTTTGAGGTGATCACTATCTAAAAGTCTTGAATTTTTTTGCCCCATAAGACAAGTATAACCATACATCTAGCGCTACCTCTTTGAGTTCTTTTGAAAACTAGATGAGACAATGAGTGTAAAAATGCTTTGCAAATTACAAAGTACGCTACAAATGCATGATTATCTATTATAATTCATCCTTCTAGATCTGGCACATCATTTCAGTCAGCTAGGTTATTTTTAGATGCTGTTTTCATCATTCCACGTTACTAGATTCCTCCCTGGTCTCAGGTTCTTTTTCAACTTACTCAGCAGATCACTAAGTCTTTATCTAAGTTACTAATAATCATCTGAATAGGTCAGAGTCAAGAATATCTATCATATTCTACTGAAGGATAGTATGTGATATACTATGGGTAATATCCCAATATTCTATAACTATTTATTTTGGCCACCTTCTCCTATTTTGACCAGTAAGATAGACATTTTAGTCTTTGTTCTTCTACTAACACTTACGAAAAAGAGGAAATGAAGTTATTCTAGCATTTTTGCTTTAATTAATCCATATTGGCTTCTAGTGTTAATTACTTTTATTTTAAAAATAAATTTTAGTAACCCATTATAAAATCTTACTTCATCTACTTCAACTTCACTACATTTTGAAAAGTAGAATCCACTTACTTCTGCTTCCTCCCAGAACAGTACATTTGCCTGTGTCCA
Source organism: Erethizon dorsatum (assembly GCA_028451465.1). Lineage (NCBI taxonomy): Eukaryota > Metazoa > Chordata > Mammalia > Rodentia > Erethizontidae > Erethizon > Erethizon dorsatum. The sequence goes on along the minus strand of CM051822.1, from coordinate 120,875,234 downwards.
ATTTTGTAACACTTCTGCCTTACAGACACTCCAACATTATCAGTATGTTAATAACACTCCATATCTCTAAATGGTTATTTATATGTCCAAAGAGACTTTCAGCTAAAGTAGCTGAATCCTCCCCTACAATTAACTGCCTGGCCTATCTTAGATTTCATTTCCTTCTTATCAAGAGAATTTTTCGTCTTACTTTTATATGAAGGTTATTTTATTTGATGAAAAACCCAAAGAGGAAGAATGAGATGGACCCATTTGTTCTTTCACTGTTATCTTTCTGATCGTACGTAATGAGCCTTTGCTATAGAAATATCTGTACAAAATTCTTTTGTTTGTCATAGCATTTGTCAACAGTTCAGCGTAGATAATGGAGTTTTCCAAATACTATTTTGATCTTTATTATTCCTTCATGCTTGGGGATTCTGTATTATTCTGACCACCTGTGAGACACACTGCTTTGTAATCTTTACCAGAGTAGTACCTATCCATTAATCTTAGTATCCATTTTTCTTCACTGTGCGTAACTTCTGAATACATATCATGAATTTCATTTTTGAGACTCTCTAATTCTTAAATCATTTTCCAGTTACAGCTCAAAACTTGGATCATGAGACAGCACTTCTCTCAATATCTGTGAAATCTGATTTGTAAGCCTGTGGCATGTTTATGATTCTGGACTAGATTTCCTTCCTATGCTAAAACAGGCCTTAAGATGACAAATAGAACATGTCTTACCCATGACCTTGGTTAGTTTTCCTTTATTAACTTCTCATTAAAAGGCAAAACAATAAAGAAAGGTATGTCAAAGATTTATGATTTCATGCTGAGCTGAGTAATGTTTTGAGTAGAAAGCTGTTTTTAGCTGTCATGCTACCCTGCCTTTGTGAATTTTAAAACTCAACTTGGTTCTTTGTCCTTTGAAAGCTTACAACATCATATAAAGGATCTAAGATTTACAGCTTACAGAAGACTTCATGCCTAAAATCCTTTTTCAGAACACCCTGGCAAATCCATTCTCATCTCCAAGTAACTCTCATAGGGCCAAACCCTCAGGGTATAACACCTAAATCATCATTGGGCAAATTTGCAAAAGAAGGTCTTGCCTTCCCAGAACCACTCTAATTTCAAGTGGTCTCTCTCTCATTCTCTGTAGTTATCTCTGCTAGAACACTCCAGCTTCAGAAGAGGCTGACGTATCTTTGAACTGTCTGACCCACTTTTTATCTAAATGTTCTCTTGCATCTCTAATATTCTGGACTCAAGGCATCATGCCTTGAACCTAGGACATTAGATATTAGTTCACAATATCACTACAAACCTCTATCAGTGGTTCTTTATTAAGCTTCTAAGATTGATTATTATTGAACATGTTTAATTTGACATGGATTTAATGGTCTTATTAAATTAAATGGTCTAATGTACAATTGTGTATGCCTCAGCAGAGAAGTTAGGGTCCAAAGACAAATCTCATCCACTGTTTTTTTTTTTTTTTGATACACGGTCTTGCTATGTAGTTTAGGCTGGGCTTAAACTCACTATGTAGTCCAGATGGGTCTCAAACTCATGGCAAGCCCCCACATCAGCCTCCCCAGTGCGGGGGTTACAGGTACATGCCACCACGCCCAGCAGTCCATCCACTTTTAACCTTATTTCAGACCAGTCCTGTAACGCCAGCAATATTCTAACCAAACTCCAGATCAAAAGTAGAGAAAAACCTTTATTTTTCTGATGTCTCTAGAGAAGAAATCAGAAGTCTGAAGTCACTATGGTTATACTAAATTGTCAACTGTGAAGACTTTAATAAAACAGAATTAAAGTGAAGACCATCTGGATAAAGGGCTTGATGTCCTAGAGATCAAGGGAACAGGGGACAGTAGGTACTACGCCCTCGCAAAAACCACGCAAGAAGATCTGTAAACTATGGTTTTCAGAAAAGGATACTAAGTTAGTATGGTACCTGGTTTCTCAGACACATAATACCTATAGTCCAGGTGACTTTCAGCTGAAGGACCCATCCCTAGATGCGGAGACCTGCCCTGGCATCATGTGAACACCAGAGACTGTTTAACGCTGGACAGATTAATTGGCTGGGGACAGTGCCCTGACCATGAGAATTTTTTAAATCTCTAAATGATTCCAATGTGTGTCCAAGGTGAGAACTACTAAGTTTATGAGAATAAATAACCCTTGCCTTCATAATATCAACAAGTTAAACAACTATAAATACAAACAGATAGTTAAAACACTTCATGATCCAGGTAGGTTTAACATTCACCACGAATTCTTAAATTTCATATTTAAACAAACTTTGATACTTCTAAATGCGGAGGGTTAGACCACACCCCTGGTTTAAAATCTCTAGGTCAGCAGAATGCCTTTCACTCCACATTCCTTCATTAGAATGCAAATTAAGAACATGATATTATAGGAGCCTGCTAGGTGCCAGCAGTCTTTTATTCACAAAAGATCAATTTTATACACTTTCCCTGGCTCAGTATAGAGTAATATTCATTTTCTAATAATTAGCAATTATTAAATTATCTAAAGGCAAATTACATTGAATATTAATATTTAGAACCCCATTTATAAAATCATTACATTTACAATTTTAGTGAAATAAAGCTATATTGAAATATAAATTTTACCAACATCAAATTCAAAGCTTCTGAGACAAACAATGGAATCGGAATCTTACATTTTAAAAGTACTATGAAAATAATTTGTTCAGCAGGTCATCTTTAAGAAGAAACCTGGGCCGGTGATATATAGCTCAATGGCATAAGCGCCTGCCTGGCAAGCACGAGGTCTTAAGTTCAACTCCCGGAACCCACATACAAAAAAAAAAGAAGAAACCTGATTCTTTATATGTACTTTCTGATGGCCCGCAGCTGTCATGAAGCATATTTTTTTTCCAGTCCAGATGCAATTAATTATTTTACCCTTTCCTAATCATTATCACTTCCTTAAAAAAGAAATTCATTTTTGAAGCAAGTTTCAAAATATTCCCAACTCCTACTAACTAAACAGTATTAATGATTTAGTAAAAATGTATATTCAAGGTATCTTGGAAAAATGTGGACTGTAAAACAACCAAAATTCCGTGGAATTTCTGTGAAACCATGTGATAACTCCTAGATAGCAACTCACAAAGAGATGTGGTTTCTAGTTGCAGCTCTACCATAAACTACCTACGTAACCTTAATTATCTAACCTCTTAATAGTAGTAACTGGGGCCAGGGATATGGCTCAGTGGCGCAGCATCTGCCTGGCAAGCGCGAGGTCCTGAGTTCGATTCCCAGTACACCCCCCCAAAAAAAACAGTAGTAACCACCCTGCAATCTGCATATGTGTATGTGCAAATGTGCACAAGGACACATTAAGACTGAAGTCTATTCTGGGTCTAAACTTCTGTTTCTAGCAAGAAACAATAGGAAGAATTCGGAGTCTATGCAGAATACCATTATATCTTGTTCTAATTTTCATATATTTCAATGATCCAAAACATTTCAAAGCCTGTGATTACAACTAAAATATATATAAGGATTTTAATATCTATAGCAATATTATTATTAATATTAGTATAAATGTTAATAGAATTATAAAAATAGAATGTTAATTTAAAAATGTGTTATGGAGCTTTACTTCCTACCACTCCACTCACCTATCACCTTATAACACTCATGTTTCTTGGTATGTCGTTATTCTTTTTTTTTTTTTTAATATGCAGGTACTGGAAGTCGAACTCAGGACCTCGCACTTGCCAGGCAGGCGCTTATGCCGCTGAGCTATATCACTGGCCATTGTTCTTTCTGTAAAATATATTCACCATTTTCAAAGCTATAGTACTTTCTTTTATCATACTTAATGTCAACTTCTCACTTTACTGACTTACAGAATCAAGGAGGAGGAGCAAGTACAGGTTTAAACACAACTAACCTTAGGGAGGTCAAGAACAACAGTTTTTCCTCACCTAACTTACCAGTCCTAACTTTCCAGGACTGAGTAAGAATTTGCTGAAACCATCAAAACACCCAATTAGAGGTACTCTGGAGATAGTAGGCCGCATATTAGAATGTTTATACTTACTCAGTTTATAAGCAAGGTTCAAACAACTTACCATTGTTCCAAAAGGAATGGCTCTTGAAGCATGGTAGTAAATGGCTATAAAATTGATGAAGAAGGCAGTGCCACACACCATAGCTGGAATAAGAAATGCTCCAATAAACATCTGCTTTATCCATCTCCTTCCTGAAAGAGAAGGAAAGTATAAAACCAGAGCTAGACAAACGTGTTTTAATGTTTAAAATATAAGTATCTAGGGCCAAATTATTTATTTAAAATTTTAATATAAAGATCATAAAGCTTGATAGCCTAAACTGTTTCAAAACAATAGCTAAAAAAGACCTGCCAAGCTTTTCAAGTATCTGTAATGGAAACTGCTTTTGAGGCGGATTACTGCAAAAGAGCAATAACCTGTCGTTAAATATTTTTGTCCTGATTCTACAACTGAACTGCTGTGAATTTTGAAAGACCACTCCGTCTCTCTGGGCTATAAATTGGCCAAATCGGAGTTTTCAAACTATTACGTAAGAGTTCTAGAACTTCCTGACATGCCCATGAGGTCAGTGATAAAGAAAAATCCCAGGTCACCTTGGTCTGCTCAAACACAACAAGTCTGTTTTCAACAGTTTCACATGTTGGAATTTCATGTAAGCTTTCATTTGAAAAGGGATTACACTGCTTAAGAATTTTTTTCGGGGGTCAGTGATATAGCTCAGTGGCACAAGCGCCTGCCTGGCAAGCGCAAGGTCCTGAGTTTGATTCCTAGTACAAAAAAAGAATTTTTTTTCATTTTTAATTCCTGTGTTAGATAATTGCTAAAATTTACTCTTAGCTCTGTAATTATAATTATATATTTAGTAGCATTTCTATTTTTGAAAAGGAAAAAACAATGTCTTTCATGAGACTGCTTTCAGGAATCAGAACTATAACTTCAAAAATTTATTTCTTTGTACCTCTACATAGTCAAATTTCACAGAGCATCTATTATTCAAATAATCAAAGGAAGAAATATTTAACTATATTATAAAAACTTTAAATCACATTCATATCTACCAGGAGAACAGACAGCTGAGCTGTCTTTCTAATATAGCAGAATGTACAAGCAAGTGCACTGCTGGTGGAAAACATCTTCATATAGCTTAGGAACAGAATGCAAAGATTTAAAAGTGGATTATTATTAAAATTCAACCCCACAATCATAAGCAATAGGGGCCCGAACAGAAAATGCTATAGGAAAAACTTTTGTTATAGTACCCAAACTTTTGTTTTCCTCTATATAAAGTTCTAACCCTTCCGACTAATATCCAGCACTGGAATATCCAGCTCCCCACACACTCAAGAGACCTAGTCAAGCCCTGGCTTCAAATTGCGTCTACAGCATTATTTGGTACACTGAGAGCAGTAAGAAGATCTTGAGCTCTACTGAAGTTCAAATCCTGACATTAATTAAAAATTCTTGATTCCCTGGGTTCACCTCTACATTTTAGGTCTGTACTGGTTTTCCAGGACTATTTAGACAAATTATTAGGGCATGATCAGACCTTTTCAGGGAACTATCAATCAGAATATAATCTTTATACTTGGTGAGATTTGATAATCCTACATCTGAGCTTGAACTCTTAAGTTTTCAAGAGTAAATATAGAAAAAGAAAGTGGGCTGGATGTCCTTAATTTGCAATCGAACTAAAAGTAAACTTATGTTCAAGTATGAATACATTTCCTATTTTAAATAAATTTGTTTGTGCTTGGAGACTTTTATTGGAAGTCACTAACTGTAAAGTTTTAGCTAGTTTTCTGGTCAAATTCAAAGCAGTAATTACCTTAGGCATCCTTACCTCCTTAAGATGAAGCCCTATATGACTGGATTTGTTTCCCATACCTGCAGGTAGATTTTAGAGACTGAACATCTAACTAAAATAGTAGAAATCCATAGGCAATTCACAGATTAGCTATATAGAAGGTACTGAGCACTAAGTCTAGGAGGACCTATGAAAACAGCAAACAGGATATCCTAAGTGAATTTTAAATGATCATATGTTATGACATAATCCGTCAGTCCCTCTAGTCTAGTAATACTAATATTGCTTAAGACAGGCTGTGAAAATCACATTTAGGAAGTCTCTATCTTGGGAATGTAATTTTAAGGCCTTTCAACAACCATTCATGAACTAAAATATGCAAATATACTGTTTTCAGTATTTTTTTGACCCCAGATTATTACAGGGAAGACAAAAGAACTTTATTTATTTTTTTTGTGGGTACTGGGGGCCGACCTCAGGACCTCGCGCACCAGCAGGCGCCTGTGCCACTGAGTGGTATCACCAGCCCTTTTTTTGTATGTGGGCTCCGGAAGTCGAACTCGGGCCCTTGTGCTTGCCAGGCAGGCACGTAGGCCGCTGAGCCGTCTCACCAGCCCCGACAAAAGAACTTTAAGACCGCTGAATGTCATCACAGTATTATCCATGTATTATCACCATCATTGCTAGATCATAACAGTAAAGGAACAAGAAGGTATTTAAAACGAAGTACTCTCAGCAAGAGATTATGACATAGAATAACAGAAATACTTGTAAAGAGAATAGAAATAGCTCTTCTTCCTATTCTCCCTTCACTGATCAGAAGTTTTATCATATACCATTAAGCATGTTTTTATATTTGCCTGTAATGATGCTATGCTCCATGTGGAGTCCTTGCATGAAGCACATCTAGGAAGTTGGCAACTCAAAGCAATGTAATTCAAATAAATGTATCTCATACGTGCTCCTCAAGGCTAATTTCACAATGGAGATGATCTATCCATTATTCATAATTTTAGGAAATAAAATGCAAGGATTCCATAAAAACAAGATAGAACACATAATAGATTGGTAGAAGTCAGTGAACAGGGATAGGAAAGGATTTTATAATAGCTATACTGACCATTTTAAATTCCAATCACCTGTTGAAAAATATTAGCACCTATAATTAAAAACACACCGTGTTAACTCCTAAGTTACCTCCTTGTCTAGCATACAGACTTCCTCCAAAATAACCATTCACTGGAGACGTAGCAGCATAGACAAATATGGCTGTACTGAGCATTGATCCTCTCCTAAAAAGGTGAAAACATAAGGAAACCAACAATTAAAAAAAAAAAAAATCACATAGTCTCCACTAGATTAATTTAATTTCGAGGATAAAATTAAAAACACAAAAAGACCACATCCTGGTCTGTAAAAGACATGAAAATGAATGAATGAATGAATATTAAAACTGCTCTTAAATATACCAGGCTAATATTATTTTCTAATCTGCAGTTAAATTTCATAATATATTCTAAACAAATATTTCACATTTCTTCGGCAAAAATATTAGATGCTGGCACTAAAACTGTTTTGCAACTCTGTAAATCAAGTCCATCATATGGAACAGGATATTAATCTGGATTTAAAAAATGAATAGAGGGCCGGTGAGATGGCTCAGCGGCTTAAGCGCCTGCCCGGCAAGCGCAAGGGCCCGAGTTTGACTCCCGGAACCCACATACGAAAAAGGGGCCGGTGATATCACTCAGCGGCAAGGGCGCCTCCTGGCGCACGAGGTCCTGAGGTCGACCCCCCGGTACCCACACAAAAAAAAAAAAAAAAAAAAAAAAAATGAATAGAACATTCTTTTTCATAATTTGATTCAACTGCTTAAGATTCTTGTTTAGAAATAAAATGGAAGCAAGACAACTTATGTTAAGCATTATTATTTCAAGTAGTATAACATCAACCCTTCTGTTGAATAAACTGGAAAAAATATTTTTAAATGCCTAGTTGCAAAGAGAAATATTAAAATGATAACAGTATCATTTGCCATAAAACAGAAATGTACTTATTAACTCACAACACATTTCAACCCACCAATCTTCCAATATGTAGCACTATTTTGTTCAAATACCTTTGCTCATTTTCTCAAAGAGGATGCATAACTGAAAATACTGCAATATTTCATTCCCATCAATATACAGCTAAGCACAGGTGTAAGATAGGGATTTATCATTCTCAAGCTTAAAAGATCATAGATCTCAAAGTTAATTAGTTTCAAAAACTACTTTGTTTTTTCAAGAATCTAATAAAACACTGCAAGTGTTTTTCAAGTATTTCCAGGCTACTGTTAACAAAATTGGCCTGTTCTGTTTATAAATATGTGTGTTAAGGCTGACCTAGGCCTAACAAAGCTGAAACAAAAAAAGGCTGCTTTCAGCATAAGACCAGCCTAATTCCAGTCAGAAGTTCCTGGTGTCATCTGGAAGAGTTCAAAAGGGCTGTTTGTGTGACTGAGGGTCAAAAATGACTAGGTGTTATTTAAGTTTCAGGTCCCCACAAACAAGTAGAGTATCCATCAGTCTTAAAAATAAGACTTATCCTTCATCTCTTTGCTCATATTCTATGGCATTTTACTCACCACCACCCCCCTCCATAAACGATTTTTGTCTACACTAAAAAATCCAGAGGCAGCCTCAATATTGAGACTAGAGGGGGGAATCTGCAAGCAGGGGCTATGCCTACACTTGCTGCTAGTTTACCACTCTCCACCAAAAGTTTCAGAGCAGCAGCAGCAGCAGCAGCAGCAGCAGCAGCAACATACCAACCACACCCTCACTGTTATAATGCTATGCCTTCTCAAGAGCTAATATCACGTAATGCTTATCTATAGTGATACAAACTACACCCTCAAAATACTTTTTCCTCTCTGACTGTCATGGTGATCACAAAAGCAAAATAATTTTCTCATGTTACATTATCTTTAGAATCACTGAATTTCTGGCATGATTCATCTCAATTTTATGTGTAAATTTTTCACTTTGTCATAGCTTCATTTTGTTATTATTGCTACTTTCATTTCTATAACATAGTAAATTAAGAGTTCTACAGTAAGAGTGCCTAAATTCGAATCTCAGATTATTAATATCTTTTAGTAACAGCTGTGTGATCTCAAATTACTCAACCTCTCCAAGCTTAACTTTCTTTGTTTTAGAATAGAAATAATAGCCCCTTTACAGAGTTAATGTGAAAGATTAAAGCAGCTAAGGTACATAAAGCAAAAAATATGACACCTCACTTACATTAGCCCTTCCTTTTTTTTTTAATGTGGGTACCAGGAGTCGACCTCAGGACCTCATGCTTGCCAGCAAGTGCTTGTGCCGCTGAGCGATATCACCGACCCTTTTTTTCCTTTATGGGGGTTCTGGGAGTCGAACTCAGGACCTCGCGCTTGCCGGGCAGGCGCTTATGCCGCTGAGCTATCTCACCGGCCCGCATTAGCCCTTCTTATAGTAATACTTACTGCTTTAGTACTTATAAATAATTACTTTCACTTCAAATAAACACAACCTAACACAGCAATTTACAGTAATAACAATAAAAAACAATGCATGACTTGCCTGCTAATATCATCTATTACAGAGTTGTTTCCTATTTCTAAAATCTGAAGGTCTCTAGGAAGAGTTTCTGCATTAAAAATGAACTGCCACAGTATAACAGTAACATCTTGAAAAGCAAAGCAAAAACATGGTTCTCGGAAAAGTTATTCTCTAGTGGTTCATAAAACTGAATAGCATGGTCTGTCAACTCACAAGTGATGAATTTAAGTCAATATTTAACGTGAAGTATAATTTGTTGGCAGATTTGGAATGTTTTTCTTATATTTAGGATTCAATCTACCTGAAATATATTATTCCTTAAAATATGAACTACTCACCGTAACTCTGAAGTGTTAAGTTTTGGCCAATTATTTTAAAGCTTCTGTGGTAAGTGAATTGCAAAGGTTATATATACTACAGAAACATACTGAACTACAGAGACACAACTTTGTTGTTAATACGTATTCACTTCAGTTCAACAAGCATTGATTGGGTTCCTTTCACATGCAAAGTTCTTTGTGTAGGTACAGTATTTTGAGAATCAAAAGGTAAGTTAAAACCCAATCCTTACTCTCAAGGAACCTACTGTCTAAGAGAGGAAAAAGCAATTTAGTATATAGTAAAATATTTAATATACAACTAAAGAGTTATTCTTTCTGCATGAATTTATTGCTTGTCCCTGAAATAGTAGGCACAAATACATTATGAACCAAACTAGCAGTATGAAATACAACTAGAGAATACTGTCATTCTGACAGAGGGCATCATGGCGTAGCATGAAATATCTGAATGAGAACCACTGCCTCCCATGTACCAGAGAGTCTTTGCTTATAGATGTTGTAGCTCCCTGAGCACAAGGTGATGGGACTATTTTTGGGAATGTACAACTTCTTTCAATTCAAACACCTCAAATCAAAATTTCAAGCAAATAATTCTGTTAGAGGAAAAAAAAAAAAAAAAAAAAAAAAAAAAACCAGCACCAAAACCATGTAAACATAGGATACTGGTTTAGGACTTTTGTATTTAAGCAATCATCCAATTACTTTCTAACCTCATATGACTTTTCCATCACTCTTTTCACCATTATTTATAATCCTTCTATTCTGTACAGTCTCCTAGATTTGAACAGAAATGTTAAGTACTAATTTAGTGACTGTGTAATCCTGGAAGTAACCTCTGCTTAACTCTCTAATAGAACATAAACTTTGTGACCAATCAAAATGTTCAGTAAGGCTCATAGTAAGATTTAGCATGTACAGAAAAATATAGTTTAAGGTTATTATTATTTGCCTACAATAATATTTACAATATTTAATTTCTAATATAACAGAAATAAGCAAATGTTTAATTGTGATTGACTTAAAAGGTTTCAATGATTAAAACTATTCAAGAACTAAAACGTAATAAAGTATAAGCACTTACTCTGTATATAAATCTTCTATCATTGCAACAATAATAACAATGAGAGACACGGCAAATATCTGACATCCAGAGCCAATTAGAGAGGAAAATATCAATGGGTGACTTGATGGTCTAAATACGTCTCCATGCACCTGCTTCCATCCATATTCATCTCCTAGGTCTCTATCCTATTTACAAATATGTATGTACAGAGAAACAAAAAGCATTTTAAATTGAATTGAAATAGTCAATAGCTTTTAAAAAATACAGTTTTAAGTTCCCTCCCTCCAAATTTACAGCTTTTTAAAGAGGTTCAAAATACAGAGAGGAGATATCTCATATTTAAAATAACACTGCCAGAGGATCGCCACAAGTTTGTGGCCAGACTGGGCTACATAGGGAGTTCAAGGCCAGCCTGAACAAAATAGTGAGACTCTGTCTCCACAAAAAAAAAAGGGCAAGGGAGGAGAGAAAAAAATATATATATACATATACACAAGATAGTTAAGATAGTCATATAGCTAGTTTCTCTTAGTTCATTGAAAAGAAAGGTTTGTGGTAGTATTGTTTAGACAATATTTCATGCCAATACTATGAAGCTAACAATATGCAATGTATTAATTATTGTTACTCTATTAGCCTGATTTGAAACTTTTTATTTTTATTTCTATTTTTTTCTTCACCTTTTTTTTAAAAGGCCCCCAAATTAAAATAGCACAGCCTTAATAACATAATGTCAAAGTGCTAGAGTTCAGGAAGGTGACTCCTGGTTATGCTCAGATAATCCCAAAGAATGGACAAAGGACAGACTGGGGAGCAAAATGAAATGGTCAGACTGGGAAAACAGGGTAATGACACTCTTACAATTACTGTCAGACCCTATTCATGATTGTGGCTTTCTATAGTACTAGTTTGGTGTGGTGTGGTGTGGTGTGGTGTGGTGTGGTTTGGTTTGGTTTTTGCGACACGGTCTCGCTATGCAGTTCAGGCTGGCTTTGAGCTCACTATGTAGCCCAGCCTGGCTCAAACTCATGGCGATCTTCCTACCTCTCCTTCCCCAGTGCTGGGATTACAGGCGTGTATCACCACACCTGGCTCTATAATGGTTTTTAAAAAGAAATCAATTTTTCATAAGAAATAGTAGTCACTCAAGGTAATCTGTTTTTTCTTTTGGAGAGGGTAAGGTGGGAAAGATCCTGGTCAGGTATGTTTTGAGAAGGAACAAGTATCTTACCTACCCTCTGATAGGTCAAAATACATTTTACTACTTAACTTTAAAATTTAAGTAATTCCCAAACTTAAAGATGAGGTATTCCTATACAGAATAGCCATTAATATTCTATAGAACACATTCTGTTCTACAATTTAGAGTAACTTAAAAAAAAATCTCTCTTCTCTGAACTGGGCTAAAAGTAAATTTTTCCATCCACTTCCTGAACTTTATGCAATATTTAATGGTATTAGAAAGATACTAATACAGGTCTACAACCTCCTAGCTGTAATTCTGAAAACCAAGTTTACTTCATAAATTTGATGTGTCATCATTTGATGCAAAACTTAGCCTGAACTAACAAGAGGTTATTCACAGCTGGGTGGTCCACACCTGTAATCCCAGCATTCTGGGAGGCTCAGACAGGAGGATCAAATGTTCAATCCCAACCTGGGCAATTTAGTGATTTAAGCCAAGACCCTGTCTCAAAATAAATGAAAAGGGGCTGAGATGTAGCTCAGTATACAGGCCCTTGGTTTGATCCCCAGTACCACCAAAAAAAAAAAAAAAAAGGCATTACTTATACTGTTTATTTATCTAACTTAGGGTGAACATTCATATTTTACTGAAAAAAACATTAATATAGTTCATTAGTGAGCATGTTCCTGGATACTACTGGGAGTTTTATACCTTTCTAAAACCTAAAAATTCTAAATTTTGAAAACTCATCTGGCCTCAGGACTTCAGATAAGAAATTATGAACATTTCAGCATTCAAAATAACACTGAGATAAACTGTTCCTATAAGTATAATATAAAATGTTTACTCACCATATCATCCATTTCTTCTTCTTTACTATACCGGGCATAATCTTTTCTTAAAGTTCTCATTAAAATCATTGAAACTAAGCCCACCAAGAAGATCACCATCATGAAGGAGTTGAAAATTGAAAACCAATGAATCTAAACCAACAGAAAAATAAAATGTAAACAACATGAAATAGTCACAAAGATTACAGGTTTCATGATCACAACTAGATATTTATGGAAATAAAAAAGACTTAAAATCTTCTACATAAAAATCCACACCTAAGGCATGTTGGTGGTAAGTATTCACTATGTCAAAGGATAGGTTTTCTTTATAGTATGCTTCCACACATTGAAAACATGGTATCACCCACACTGAAGTTCGCAATCAAATTTACTGTACCAATAGAGTACCATTTGGCCACACAGTATGTGCAATTCAGCATTACACAGAAAGAAGATGGGATCTGGAATCAAACAGGCCTAGTTATTTTAACACAGGCTCTGTCAATTTCTAGCTATATAGTCACAGTTTTCTCATCTGAAGAATGGAGGAATTACAAGTGATTTGTAAGGTGTAACACCATATAAAAAACATGATATTGTGTCAGGTATAGAACAATAGTAACAATAAATAAATGTTAGTCTCCTACCCCCAACTGAGCAATAATCTGAAAATCTTAAAACATCACAACCAAGCCATGACACTTGGCTGTCACAGACTTGGACCACCTTCCTGAATTATTTGCTTCACTTGCTTCCAGTTAATTCATCCTCTCTATTCTGTCACCCTCATTATTCAGTCCTCTCCAAATTAGTCACCATGGTACACAAAACACTGAAGTACCCCTTAGTTCCTCAATATTCTGAAGGCGCCTAGGTTTGATTTCATCCACACATCAGTCACAGAAGTATATCCAGACTGCAGTCCATAATCACAAAATACTACTGTCTCTGTGTGCACATCAGAATTCGGTGCATCCAACTTGAACTTGGGCTGTGGCACTGCCCGCTACCCCTTTACTTACATTTCCAAAAGATCCTTAGGTATAGCTCTAAAATTTCTCTTCTCTCTTCAAGACCCCAACAGCATCCCCTCTCCTGTATTCTACTACCCAGCAGGACATGACCTTTGTTTAAGTAGCTCTCTTTTTTTTGAAACAGGGTCTCACTACATAGTTCAGGCTGGCCTCAAACTCACAGTGATCCTCCTGCCTCAGCTTCCTTAGTGCTGGGATTGATTATAGGCTTATGCCACCATGTCTGGTTGTTCAAATATCTTTTTAAACTTTCACTCCTCATGTCAATCTCCTCTCTTTCATTCCAATTTCTCTTTTGAAGTCAATCTTTCGTATAGGCCAGTGGTGGTGAACCTATGGCACACATGCTGCAGCAGGCACACAGAGCCCTCTCTGTTGGCCCTCGAGCCAACTTGCCCCAGCATCGCCCCAGCATCAGAAGATGCAGGTCTAAATGCACTGTTGGCAACTACACGACAAGTAAGTGGGTTTTAGGTTGCAGTTTGGGCATCTGGTCTCTAAAAGGTTCATCACGGCTGTTTAAGGCTCTGGATCTCATTCACTGTGAGCTGTTTTTCCCCTCTTATTTTGTACCCCTAAACGTTCACCCTTCTCCAGCCTTAATCTCCAAAAGTCCTCACCTATAATAGTATCTACCCCCTGGAGTTGTCATAAAGTTTAAATAGGATAATAACCATAAAGTATAGTGCCGGGCATACCTGAACTCACTAAAACAGAATCAGAAAGTTAGTGTTACTACTATCATCACCTTCAAAGTATTTGACCTTTTGTCCTCTCATTCTTCTGATCTTCAGTCTCATCTCCCTTTCAATGTCAATACTTTTCAAATAATTACATGTTCCATTCCTTCCCTCACTTCCTCCAAAATACAACATATATCACTTGTCCTCCCCAAATTTCTCTCCAAGGCCTGCAATGAACTTCTAAACAGATTCAGCAGTCAATTATCTGTTCCTTCTCCTTGATCTCTCTGCCGCAATGACCTACTCTGACACTGCCCCATCCCACCTCTCCTCTCGTCATCTATGCCTTTCCTCCCACCCTTTTTGAACTTCTCCAAAAGTTGCAGGCTCTTAGTACTCTACTGTGACTTCCGGGACTCTCAGAACCTGTAACGAGCATTGTAATGATGACACCCTCCACTCCTTGCCCCCACACTGCCCCAAATCTCTAGCTTGCCTTTTCACTCATGTTTCAGACCTTTGCTAACTACAATAATTTACACTTGAATGCCCTGCTGGAATTTAAGATTCAGACTGAATTATTATAGTAAACTCATAATCGTCCCCCACATATAGCACTCATTTCTGATGCTCTAACTTCTCCTAATGGGATTAGCATTTCTTAAATAATTATGCCCATATATCACTCCTCAATTAAGAGTAATATACCCTATTTCTTTCATATCAAAGTTAAATTATTTCCCCAATAGTCTATATTCCACATAACATGGCCAACTCATTTTCTCTAGTCAACCTTTGTTTCCACTATATCTCCTAAAGAGGCCTATTCCTGTTCAGTGACCTACAAATACAGCTAATTTCTATCTTTTTGGTTTTTTCTTAATTTCTTCTCAAATGGGACCTACTTCTATCCTCCTTCATAAATTGTACCTACTCTTCAAATTCCAGTTTAAGCAGTGCCCTTACCTCCATAAAACCTCATATCTACACATTCCAGTTCTTCACAAAAATCTTTCTGCTCTAAACTTCTACAAGTCAATCTATAGAAAATAATACACAGTTTACTGTCCTGCACGATTATGACAGATTTTTAACTAACTAGAGCTGATGTGCTGAGGATGTGCACCAAGATGAAGGGCAGTCTTGGCTCTACTATCTGCCCTGAGGCTTCAAGGAGAGGCCACAACTCTATGGCTCTTCCTCAAAGGAGACAGACAATTACTTCTGCCTCTTTACAAGATCATTCCTTTTCTTATTCAACTATTTATTTACTGAACACCTACTGAAATCATACAGAAAACAATGAGTGAATTATATTTTGAAATGTCTGTCCCAAAAGGGTATAAATTTATCATAATGGTGTCATCTAAAATTTAAAAAGCAATCTGTAATGACAAGACTTTTCCAAAGATTTCATTTTGTTCCAATTTAGGAAATTAGCCCAGAAAGAGTCAAAAAAAAAGAGAAAAATATATGATTCATATCTTCTTTTAGACAATTATCAAATTTTTGAAGAGGAAGTTTATACAGCTATATTTAGTAATAAGAAAGATACACCTAAAATGCTAAACTTTCTAACATTGACAGAAAATGGAGATTATTATGTTAAGTGAAATAGCCAGGCAAAGAAAGGTTAAGTATCACAGCTGGGGTGGTGGGGTACTCTGTAATCTCAGCACTCTGCAAAATTGAGGCAAAAGGATTATAAGTTTGAGCCCAGGCTGGGCAACTTAATGACACCCTGTCTCAAAATAAAAACTAAAACTTGGGGCCTGGCATGGTGCACACTTGTAATTCCAGCACTCAGGAGGCTGAGGCAGGAGGACTGTTGTAAGTTTAAGGCCAGCCTGGGCTACACAGTGAGCTCAAGGCCAGCCTGAACTACATAGCAAGACCCTGTCTCAAAACAAAACAAAACACCAAACCTAACCTAAAAAATGGGGAAGGTGTGTGTGTGTGTGTGTGTGTGTGTGTGCGCGCGAGCACGCACGTGTGTGTAGCTAATAGTGCGAAGGCCTTAGGTTCAATCTCCAGTATTGCAAAAAAAGAAAAAACTACTGCATGATCTCACTTATATGTAGAATCTAAAAAAGGTTGCTCTCCTAGAAGCTGAGAATAGAATAGTAGTTACCAGAGGGTGAGGAGAGTAGGAGCAGAAAGGGATAGAAAAAATTGATCAATAGTTACAAATTACAGTTAGATGAGAGTAAGAAGTTCTGGTGTGACACTACACAGTAGGATGACTACAGATATGTAGTACTAATGTACTGTAATATACAGAACAGTATAGTACAGTAATAATGTACTATATTTCTAAAAGCTACACAAAAGTATTTTGAATATTTACAAGATGAAGAAATAAATGTTTGGAGAGAGATATGTACCTTTATTCAAACACTACGCAATGTATACATGTGTAACATCACGTGGTACCTAATAAATATGTATAATTTTTATGTTTATATGTTTTAGTTAAAAATAAATTTAAATTTTAAAACTGCCAACATTTCTAATACAGCTTCTTTCTAATCTAAGATAAAAATTTTAAACGAAAACCTATGAGAATCCAATACCAATGGTCTGATATTTATAACATTCCTTTATTCTAAAAATTATGAAATATGGTATGATTTTGGAATTTTTATACCAGGAAAAACATTTCTTAAAAATAATAATCCTGGTATCACAAAGGGGTCACTGACCCTAACTGCTACACTCTAGCACCCTATAGTGTTACTAATGATAGAGCCATAGCCTCCATCTGTCACCAGTTTTGAACAGAACTAGATGAACAACAAACTGTACTAACACCACTGCCTCACCCTCAGTACCTGCTGCACACCAAACCCCAAACCAGATGTCTTACGAACATGATCAAAGAGAGACTGCCCTACAACTCTGCAAGGTATTAGGATCCTTGCTCCATTACTAAGGAAATAGAAGCTGACGATCTGAGTCATTTGACCAGGTCAGTGAGTAGCAGGGCCAGAGCTGGATTTGGCTTGAGTTCCTATGTTTGTGCTTCTAGTCAGTGAGTTAGAAACAAACGCTACACTTACACAGTAGATTCCATCCCCTCCTACCTACTTCAGAAAAACTGTGGCAACCCCCTCCTCTTTCACCTGCTTTGACAGTTTTACACTCTCCACTAACCCCACTGGCATATAGACATGTTTTTCTTATATCTTAAAGGAAATCTCCTGACTCCATCTTCACTACAGGCCACTGCATCGTTGCTTTGCTCCCTTTTACAGCCAAACTTGTCACAAGATCATACTTGCATAGTGGTGCATGCCTATAATCTCAGGACTCTGGGAGGCCGAGGCAGGAGGATCACAAGTTGGGGAGCCCATGCTGGGCAACTTAGCAAGACCTGGTTCAAAATTTTAAAAAAGGCTGGGTGGGATGTATCTCAGTGCAAAGGCCTGGTTCGATTCCTGCCGTCACAAAAAACTAACAAACAAAACCTATACTTACTGTCACCAATTCCTCTCCCCTATTCTTACAATAGGCTCCATTCAGATTTTTACCCACTATTACACTAAAATCACACTTTGTCAGGTTCGCCAATAACTCCAAATGAATCCAGTAGTCACTTTTCAGTATGCATCATCACATGCAATAGTTTGGATTAGGAATGTCCCCCCGAAGGGTCATATGTTGAAGGCTCAGAGCCCAATTTGGCCATAGTGTATGTGGAGGTGGTAGAAACTTTGAGAAATAGGGCCTAGTGGGAAGTCTCCGGTTATTGCAGGGTACTGCCTCAAAAGCGAATGGTGAGACTCTTTCAAAGGGAACAGTGAGACTCTACCCCTTTCCTATCTCTCCCTTGATTCTCAGCCAAAAGATGAACAACTTTGCTCTACCACATGCTTCCCACTATGATGTGTTGCCTCACCACAGACTCCAAGCATTATGGCCAACCAATCATGTACTGAAACTTTTTCTCTCTGTAAGTTGATTTTCTTCAACTATTTTGTTACAGTAAAAGAAAGCTGGCTAATACCTCTTACTTGATCCACCACCTACAATTTAGAACTAATTTCTTTATTTTCCAAAATACACTTTGTTCTCTTGGCTTCCAAAACACCATATATTCTTGTGTTTTCCCTTCAAAGTTTTTAGCTAGGTTCCCCTTTTCTCCCTAAACTCTTATTACTAATCCCAGGAACTATCCCCTTATCATTTCCCTGCTGAAAACAGTTACAATGCTCCCCAACCCCTTTGCATTCAAGAGTAAAATCCAAAGTCTTCACAGTGGCTATGGCTCGATGAGCTGGTTCCAACACCTCTCTCACTTAATCTTCCTGCTATCCTTCAAATGACTACATGTGTGTTCCCACCTTTTAACAGGCTTTCGAATGGTGCTGCCTCTGCCTAGAATATCCTTTCCTTCAGATACCCACATTCCCTATTTCCCCCAACTCTTTCAAGCTTCTGCTCACAAGTCCCTCTCAGAGGCTTATTCTGACTATCACATGTAAAACTATACGGGCCAGAGAGATAGCTCAGCAGCATAAGCGCCTGCCTGGCAAGCACAAGGTCCTGAGTTCGACTCCAGGTACCCACATAAAACTATAACTCACCATGCCTGTGATAACCTTACTCTACTGCTCTCCTTTTCTTGTTCAATTACTGGAATCACAGTCAATGTTACTTATGAGAATAGCATGTAAACTCCAAGAGGGCACAGATCTTTGCCTTTTATTCTCTAATGTGACCTGTTTCCCAGGTCACTGCATGGTACACAACACATACTCAACTAATTAGTGCTGAAAAATAAATACAGTACACTCCTCTGCAGTAAAAATGCTAGAAGGCAATGTTTCCTGCAAGTCTTCAATACCCAATGGGATTAGAACAAGACAGATATAAAGCTGCAATTGGGAGTACCTGTTGAGAGCCTTCATATTCTCAAACAGTATCTAAACTTTAAAGTAGTCTGCGGGCCGGTGAGATGGCTCAGCGGCGTAAGCGCCTGCCTTGCAAGCGCGAAGGCCCGAGTTCGACTCCCGGAACCCACATACGAAAAAGGGGCCGGTGATATCGCTCAGCGGCACGGGTGCCTGTTGGCGCGCGAGGTCCTGAGGTCGTCCCCCCGGTACCCACAAAAAAAAAAATAAATAAATAAATAAATAAAGTAGTCTGTGACCACATCTGTAACTGATTTGTATACTGAGGACTAAGACTGATTATACCTGAAGAGTATTCATGGCATGTAGGGGAAGAAAGATGGGGGAGAAAAGTGCATCTCCAATAGAAATGAGCTAAATCCTTCAGTGAAAATTAAATCCCATATAGCTTAATTTTATTATTTTTTTTAATCCTTGGACTCTGAGGAAGATTAGAAGCAGTGATAGGCTTTGGTGGAACCTAGAACCTAGAACCTAGAAGGCAATTAATAAACTTCAAAATTTCAGCTCAGCCAGGCGTGATGGCATATGCCTATAATCCCAGCACTTGGGGGGCTGAGGCAGGAGGATTGCCACAAGTTCGAGGCCAGCCTGGGATACATAGTAAGTTCAGGGGCAGCCTGAACTATACAGTGAGACCCTGTTTCAAAAAACAAAAAACAAACAAACAAACAAAAAAAACCCCACAAAATTCCAGCTCAAAAGATTGTATCGAAAGAAGAGGCAATTCCGGGAGAAATTCAGAAAAATGGATATATCCCCTTATACTTTGTGGTCTTTTAATCTCTGTCCTCAAAGAAAGGAACCACCAAAATAAAGCCTATATTTGCTCTGATGAGCCAAAACTACTACTACAAAACTGGTACCAATGCCACCAACTGGTCTTGGGAGCTGAGATCCTGCTTTTATCTATTGGTGGGGGAGTTGGGGATGTAGAAGGCATTTCTTTCCAGTCTTGATGTCCCTCTTTTTTTTTTTCCTCCTATATTTTTTTTTGTCTTTCTGAGACAGGGTTTCGCTATGCAGTTCAGGCTGGCCTTGAACTCACTTTGTAGCCCAGGCTGGCCTTGAACTCTTGGTGATCCTCCTGCCTTAGCCTCCCGAGTGCTGGGATTATAAGCATGTGCTGCTATGCCCAATTTCTGTTTTGCTTTGTTTTGTTTCTTTGGTTTTTGAGACAGGATCATAGTTCAGGGTGGCCTTGACCTCACTATGTAGACCAGGCTGGCCTTGAACTCACAGCGATCCTTCTGCCTCAGTGCTGGGATCACAGGCATGTACCACCATGCCTAGCTTGATGTTCCTTTCTATGTGGAAAAATTTCCATGAGCAAAAATTCTTAGCCTCACTCCAATCTCTCATTCATTCCATTATAAGAGAGTGGGTACACTCTGCTGTTTCTTCTTACTGTAAGTTTTACAAGGGCAGGTACCCATATAAGGGAGCCTGTCATAGTCCAGCACTGAGGATGTTAACTCTAATTCTACAATTCAGTAGTAAGAAGATTGTTTGACCATGGATATAAACTACATTCTCAAATATTAGTATCATCAGCAATAAAAGTGGTATTTTGGTTTCCCACGTAGTATATTCTTCTTTGTATGTATCTTAACTGGTTTAAAACACAGCACAATGAAGGGAGCCT
Source organism: Erethizon dorsatum (assembly GCA_028451465.1). Taxonomy (NCBI): domain Eukaryota; kingdom Metazoa; phylum Chordata; class Mammalia; order Rodentia; family Erethizontidae; genus Erethizon; species Erethizon dorsatum. Next base: position 120,854,094 of record CM051822.1, on the reverse strand, counting down.
GATTGTTCCTCTAACTCCCTTACCAACCTTTTGACTCAAAGCACACATCTGAAATCACGATTAACTGAATCTTGAAATCCACATCCCTGAGTGCCTTACATAAAAGAGATGCTCAGTGTTTGTGAAACTGATTTGCATACATACACAATGTCTTAAAATATACCTACCCTATGTTGAAAAAAGGATGGATCAAGATATTTGTCAAATCGATCTTCAAATTTTACATCTGACTTTTTCCACTTTACCTGAAAAAAATTTTCATTTGAAAATCAAGGCTAGTAAACAAATTAATAATCTGATGACCAAAGTTTGTATAAAGTTTAACTTTATACACTTAGAATTAAAATTAAGTAGAGAAATGGTGGAAAGCTACTGACAATTTGAGAAGTTGAAACAGGTATGACAAAACTAACCAAATTTCTTCTTTATGTATTAACAAAACTTACGGGCCAGTGATATAGCTCAGCAGCATAAGCGCCTGCCTGGCAAGCACAAGGTCCTGAGTTCGATTCCCAGTACCCGCATTAAAAAAAAAAAAAAAACTCACAACGTTCCTTAGAGGGATCATTTCAGTTTTCAAGGACTATCACTATTTTTGGCTTACATACCCTGATTTGATAGTTATGTGAAGAACTGAATTAACAGAAGCTCACATCACAAGTGTTTAAACCAATTAAAATAAAAATTTATACTTCCATTTTCAGAGTACATTATTTTTATTACTGCAATCATATCTCTATGTAAGTTTAGTTATAAAAATATTATTTGCACTAGGTACACATACATAAAGCTTTAAAAACTTTCAAAATCGGCTACAAGTGATGCACTCATCACTTGTAGCTACCAGGATAGTAACTGGCAAAGAGGCTACCTACACTGGATTTCTCTCCTTTTCTTCCCACCACTTTTAAGCCTAACACAATGCAATTAATTTGATAGTTGCTGAAGAGCCCTGACAAGCTCTTACTCTGCAAAAGTACATCTTTCCAAAAGATAAGGCAGGGCCGGTGAGATGGCTCAGCGGCATAAGCGCCTGCCTGGCAAGTGCGAGGGCCCGAGTTCAACTCCCGGAACCCACATACGAAAAAAGGGCCAGTGATATCGCTCAGTGGCATGGGCGCCTACTGGTGCACAAGGTCCTGAGGTCGACCCCCGGTACCCACAAAAAAAAAAAAAAAAAAAAAAAAAAAAAAAAGATAAGGCAAACCATGGTAAATTACACCATTCTAGAAATTTTCAATACAGCACCATCTCTATCTGCAACAGTAAAACAAAAAAAAAAAATAAAACAAAACAAAAAACAACATTAAGTATTGTGATCTAACAATGTAAACCTGAAAATACATGGCTTGGGTTAGTTGACCTGCCCAGTTACAATGGTACACATTACCAAAGCAAATGGTCCATCCTACAAATGCATTACTGGTAACTAATACTATAGACTGAAACACATCTTCTCTCTGCTTCTAGAAGGCTTACACTGAGGAAACATAATTTTAATATAGTATTCTATTATATGCAATTTCACACTACATTTTCATTTACTTTTTTTTTTTTTCTTTTTGGTTTTTTGAGACAAGGTCTCACTATGTAGTTCAGGCTGGTCTTGAACTCACTATGTAGCCAAGGCTGGCCTCAAACTCGCAGTAATCTTCCTGTCTCAGCCTCCCGAATGCTGGGATTACACGCATGCACCACCACTCCCAGCTCTACATTTTCATTTACTAAAGCTCCAAAACACAATCAATCACAAACACTTCTTCCTACATACTATATTTTAATACTTACTGAATACGACATCTGTATTTTAGTATTCGGAACCAGCTTCACCTTTCCTTCACTTGTTAGATTAACATCAACAATTCGATTTCCATTAAAACCTATTTCAAGTTTTTTATAGGACCAAAGATAGTAATCTTCTCCATTTTCATCTGCTTCACCAACAATACCTATAAAAGAAAAAATACTTCATAGAAGATAATACCACGTTAGCATTGAAAACATCCCAGAAGCTAAAAATTTATTAAATTTTCTTATACTGGTTTGACAAGTACTTAATGAACACCATGGACATACCAGACACACCATGGTGAAAAAATGATGAAATCTCATCATTTTGATCCTCAGTGTTCACGCTTTCTCATTACTATCACCTCCACTGCAACAATTATCACTTTATTGTGCATACTCCTTAACATCTCAAAATTTTAAGGAAATGAGATGTCACTATTTATCAAGGTTACCCAGCTACCAGTGATCAAGCCATAATTATAATCAAGGTTTCCAGAGGCCCAGTCCAGTGCTTTCTCTAATAACCTATCATCTATCTGTTCCTATAAAGACGCCTGCATGCGTATGCCTCCCTGACCCACATGTGTATATGACCGATACTTAAAATATGCCTCCTCTTTGTGTCTCAGTCCTAGAACCTGTCTCTGGGAAATCATCAAAATTCTTCCATTTGTCAAAGATAAAATGGTAATGAGGTAATAGCTTAAAATGATCACTTTAATCATGATTTCAGATATTAGAAGGTGTGAGGTCTTCAAGATGTTAGTTATTTGTCCTATGTTTCCCCACCAAAATCTACATTTCCGAAGAGACTTATGCTTTATAAGTTACTTCTTAGGGTCTTCCCTTTATGGTCAATGCATCCCATTAAAGAATTAGGGAAAAATAATTTCTTATAATTATTATTTGTTATTAAACAAAGTAAGTCTCTAATTGGTACAAATTCAAGAAGTAAAGTTTTGCTTTATTTGGGGTTGTAGAGGAATAAGAAAATCCTTCTAATAATTAATTTCATTGAACTCTATTTACTTCTCTAATCTGAAAACCAGACTTTGGGGATAAAGGCACCAAAGCTTTTCTCTAGATAGTTTTAAAAGATTCTGAAAACTTTACCCCCCAAAAAATCAAACTGCAATTTTTTTCTGGTAAGGATTCTCCCTGGTTCAACTATTCTAAGATACACAAAGTATCTTCCCAAACATTGCAGACCCCGAAATTCTAGGGCTAAATAATACTTTTATTTTAAGACAAAAAAGCACAGTTCTGGGCCGGTGAGATGGCTCAGCGGCGTAAGCGCCTGCCTGGCAAGCGCGAGGGCCCGAGTTCGACTCCTGGATCCCACATATGAAAAAGGGGCCGGTGATATCGCTCAGGGGCATGGGTGCCTGTTGGCACGCGAGGTCCTGAGGTCGACCCCCCGGTACCCACAAAAAAAAAAAAAAAAAAGCACAGTTCTCACTGTTGCTAAAGAGATCCACGGTAGTGCCAGGTAGGGGAAAAAAAAAAAAAAGAAACCCTGAGGATCCAGACAAGACACTCATAAGCAATAAAAAAGACATGGGAGAAACCTGCTCTCCTACCAAAAATAAAGAAAGCCTAGCCTGCTGGATTCTCCTGAACTGTATTCTCCTGCATCTTCAGTTAATATTCAGCACATCTTCCTGCTACCCCCAGAGCTGATCACAAAAATATCTGGGTTATCATAACACTAATTACAATCATTACATGAGATGCTTACTATATATCTAATTAACATGCAACACAGTAACAATGAGGCATACAATTATCTGTTGAGATAAACCATCTTATAAATTTCAACTGAGTACAATATTAAACTCTGATCTGATATGTTCAGGCATTCACAGTTTGCTGTCATGAGCATTAATGGTCTGCTAACAATTTTAAGAATTAGAAGAAACATAAATTACAGTATACATAACAGCAGGTGCCAGGAGCATAGGAGGGAGGTGGGATTATTCAGAGAAAAATGTGATCAAACATGTTGACTATGTATCTGACTAAGCTTTGTATTTTAAATAATTTAATCAAGCCCAACACTAGTGATTATGTGTTAAGGAAATGGTATGGATAAGCAAGAGCTACAACAAAAATTTTTTAAATATTGATAGTTTCTGAAAATAACAGTAAAACAACCCATTTGAGAAATTATCATATCTAAAAACCACACCACAGTACCACATGAGACAAAGCAGAATTATAGTTTAAAATTCTATTCATGTAGTCCCTTTGAAAGAACAAGTTGGGGGCCGGTGAGATGGCTCAGTGGTGCAAGCGCCTGCCTGGCAAGCGCGAGGGCCCGAGTTCAACTCCCGGAACCCACAAACGAAAAAAGGGCCGGTGATATCGCTCAGCGGCATGGGCGCCTGCTGGCGTGCGAGGTCCCGAGGTTGATCCCCGGTACCCACAAAAACAAACAAACAAAAAAAGTTAATATAAAGTATGAGAAAAATGAAGCAAAGGATATTTCAGATTATTCCAAGCACCTTTTAAGTCCTTGAATCTGAAAACTTACACTGTATACAAGTTGTATTTCAAAGGAGTTGCACGTAAAGTTTGGCAACAGCAAAAATCCTTCAAGTAACGGGGAAACATAAAATCAGTATTAAAATCATTCTAGGAGAACAGTGAACACACTGACATAATCCAGTGTACCAGAGTCATTACATGAATCTTGCTCATTATGCAAATATTCCTAAACCTTTAATGTTACATATAATACTTACCCCATATAGGTAAGTCATCTATGTACATCTGGTACCAGTAGTGATTTTTGATAGCATACACAAATGCATCTCTCTTTTCTTTATCTAAGTCAATTTCACAGTAAGTAGCTGGCATAACATCATCTGCATAAAATAAAAATTGCAAATTAGCCCCCTGGCTTGCAAAACAGTCACAGGAAAAATACAAGAAAAAAAATCCAATATTTCCTGAAATTAAAATTTCTGCTTGTCATAGCTGAATCTGAACGATAAATATATGGGGGTTCAGGATACTATCCTTTCCTCTTATGTATGTCTTTATATTTATTTTATAATGAAAGAATTTTAAGAATATTTATTTTCAAAGATTACCTTTACCTTACTAAGTGAAAAAATTCCCTATAGAAAACAATTTTAAGAACATCGATCAAGTAACATTAAAACAAATTGACTTTAAAAATAAAAAGGTTAATATACATAAGGTTTTCATTTAATATATATGAAAGTTGACAAATATGATCCTAAACAGAGAGATGATAATGTCTAGCTAAAAGATATCTGAGATTAACGTTCATTTTAACATTCTTGGAAACACAAGGGCCACAGGTTCTATGAGGAATCCCAGTGATTCTTCGTAATCAGAAAGATTAGAAGGCAAGCCTCTAACAACCAGGTATCATTGTTCCTAAATTACCTGAAAGTCCTCCTAAAGATGAATCATTTCTACTCTTGACTACTTTAAAAAGTACCACCATTATAATAAAAGTCTGTTTTATAAATATGCTTATGTTTCTAACAAAACAAAACCCCAAACCTGTAAATACTCTAAATGCCAATCAAAAGAATGAAACTACTTGGTGTATTACCTAAGCAATTAGGAAAAAAAATAAATCTTAACAGGAACGAAAAAGAAAGCACAGGTTTGTTTTAAATTCTCTTACACTATAATATTGGTTATTTAGAATTGAAATGCAACTCTCCTGAAGAAACATTAATTTTCTTAAATACTGATTAAAGGTTCAACATCAACTGTAGTGGAATCATTAATTTTATGGATTCCTCTCACATTATTTCCTTTGTTTTTCCTCTTTTTTTCTTTTTCGTTTTCTTTTTGGTAATGGGAATTGAACCCAGAACCTTGCACTTGCTAGGCAGGTGTTATACCACTGAGCTATATCCTCAGCCCTCTCATGTTATTAATTTTTTTTTTAGTACATGTTTGCAGTATATATAGTTTACAATCATCTTGGGGAGTGGGTACATGTACATACTACAACCTGTTTCCTTTTTTAATCTCCTGTGTCCTTCCTTTAATTCCCTATCTCAATTTTCTCTTTTTTTTTTTTTTTTTTTTGTGGGTACCGGAGGTCGAACTCAGGACCTCGCGTGCCAGCAGGCACCCATGCCACTGAGTGATATCACACCGGCCCTTTTTTCGTATGTGGGTACCTCAGTATCTCGCGCTTGCCAGGCAGGCGCTTATGCCGCTGAGCTATCTCACGGGCCCCTCAATTTTCATTCTTGTTGATATTATTAATCTTAGCTCATGTTATGGCATAAAATGTTTATATTCACTGAGTTACTAGGTTTCTGTACATGGCATATCTTTATTCTACTTATTTCCCCTTCCCCTCCTCTTTACCCCTTCCCCTTATCCCCTTGGACCCTTTCCCTACATTATTTAATAAAAAACAGCAATCTGAGTTATAACTCAAGATACTCCACAACATAACTAACCCCCCAGAGAACAGCTTCCCCTTATAATAGATAAGCCCAGAGCAGGTATCCTCAATTGATAACAAAATCCCATGGAAGGAGAACAGGGAAGTACTCTTAGCCTCAAAGTAGGAGAAGGAAACAACTCTGTCTTACAACAGTAACTCTCAGGCAGATTTTGTTTTTACCGAAGCCCTTTTAGGGCAGCAAGGAATTTAGGATTTTCATAAGGGTAAAAACAGTCTAAGCAGTGAAGAAAGGGACAGTTATGCTATAAAGGGTTCCCACAAGAGCTAGAACTGTCAGCAAGTGGTCCCCAAATGGGATCCTCATAGAGTGTGACAATGAACAAAGGACAGTAGCCAACTGCAGCCACAGGGAGGACAACTAGAACCAAAGGAAGGTTCAGGCTTAGAGTGTGGCAAGTGGCTGAAGCGGCTGTGGGAGATCTCACAACTACCTCTGCAAAGCCAACAAATGCCTTGCTGTTACAAAAAGACATCTGTTTATAATGGTCATTAATGACGTGATAGTTTTAAAGATGAAGTTCTGAGCTATACAGTATGACATTTACCTGTATGAAGCTTGTAAAAAAGATTCCTCACAGTCTGAACTCTAGTTCAACTGTTTCCCAACTGATCTATCATCCCCTCTCCCTCCACTCCAACCTAACTACCTGCAGTTCCCCTGTACCTTCTGCTCTCTTGGCCTCTGGACTCTGCCTGTGCTGTTAACTCTACTTTCAAGTCCTTCCTAAAATCTTTCCCATTCCATTCTCTCCTCCACAGAGTAGTGCCACTTCTCACAGTCTGCCCCTTTCCCTGAAGTGCCATGGTTTTCTCTCAACATCTACCTAATGGCACTAGGGACCAGCATGTTAGGTCCTCCAAAACACTTGAGACCTTGAGGGTGATGTCCATAACTGACTACATCCTTTTTATCCCCAGCTATGCCTGCTTCAGTACCCTTCAGAGTAGGTACTACAAATTTAAAATTCTAACATTTTAAGAGCCTAATTTTTCCATTTATTTGGCAAAAGAAATCACTGAGTACGCACGTATGAATGCATCTGTGTGTGAATGGGGTGGGGGGTGTTGTTGTAGAAGTAAATGTCAATATAAAATGCAATTTTTAAGCAATTTCTCACCAGGATTGGCAAGAAGTCTTGAGGAGTATGTTTCACTGATGTAAAATCTAGAAATGAAATGAGATAAAGGGGAAAATCTATCATGGCAAGTTGTATAAAGGGCAAGGTTAGTCTTGTTTTAATGAACTTCTTCCTCTAGGCTTGTAGGCAAATGCAACATCACAGACAACTGAAAAGCCTGGTTGCCCAACAGAAACCTCACTTCTCTCAGAAGGAAGCTGATTTGAAGAAAACTAATGCAATGTAAACTAATGCAACTCACTATTCAGCATTCTATATAACTGGAAAACAATCTGGAAAATCACCATAAACTACAGCTTGAAAATTATACCAGGGCATAATACCGTTTTCTGATAAACCACAACCTATGAATTCTGAAGAAGAAGAAACTAAGATTTTACCAATGTAGCCAGGTGTGGTGGCACATGCCTATAATCCCAGAACTCTGGGAGGCAGAGGCAGGAGGGATCACAAGTTTGAACCCAGCCCGGGCAATTTAGCAACTTAATGAAACCCTGTCTCAAAATAAATATAAAAATAAAAAAATTTAAATGGGATGTAGCTCAGTGTGAAGGCCCTAAGGTTCAATTCCCAGTACCACAAACAAACAAAACCCCAAAAACCAAAACACCAACTTAAATACTCTTTATGGAAGGAAAACAAAACAACCAAAGTTATGAAATGGCAAGTTCAAACAGCAGGCAATGTTAGGTAGCGTAGACACTCAGCCTCAATATGTCTCAACTCCAAATGATACTCCAGACTAGTAACTATACAGGCAGTGAAAACTTTAAGAATGTGCTAAATATTCACGAATTCTCTAAGAACACATCATATCATCATACTTTGTTTACTCTCTCTTTTGATAACATTTACTAAATTGAAAAGTCAGAAATATTCTACTTCAACAGCATTTGGCAAAGTTTCTCATGAAATCACTACAAACTTGTATAGAAGTAGGCAGAAATGAGTTTAAGTCTGAGCTCCACTACTTACTAGCTACATGAATTAAAGCAAGTCATTGGACCTCCACGAACTTCAGTTCCCTCAACTATAAAGCAGAGAAAACATGTGCACTACCTCCTTTCCACAGCTTCATGAAGAACTGAAAATACTAATGTATTCTTCACTGTGTTCTTAAGTGTCTTTGGCCTTGCACCCCTTAGAGAATTTGACCAAAGTAATATCTCCCTTTCTCCTCCAAAACTGCACATGCACACAAAATTAAGTGTACAGTTTGAGAGGGTCCATGGACCCCTGAAGCCAGAGCTCCTGGCTGAACTCTGTATACTCAGAGCTTACCTAGTGCTGGAATGCAATTAGGCACTCAACAATCGCCAAATGAATTAAAAGAAAATATGAACTAGAAAAACTGGTATGTTTACAGTTAATTAAAAAACTAAGAGTACTGATTAACTGAACAACCTGACTGGTGACATAAACTGCAGTTTTTGTTAAATGGCTATTCAGTACTAAGTATCAAAAACTTCCTTTCAAATGTTTATAACCTTTGATTTAGTAATTCTACACTTAAGAATTTATCCTAAAAAAAGTTAAGAAATCATTAAAATACTTATGCATAAGAGAAACCAAATACTTTGTCATTTGTAATAGCAAAGAGAGAGAGAGAAAACAAAGAAGGAAAGAAGTGAGGGAAGGGGGGAGAAAAGAAGGGAGAAAGAGGAGGGAGGAAGGAAGGGTGGGCCATTTAAAATATTTACAACTACGGAAAAAAAATTACAGTATCAAAGTTGTAGAATACTATGTAGCCATATTTAGAAGAATAACTAACAATATAAAGATAAATTCATAAAATTTTAAGAAAAAATACGCAGGATAAAAACTAGAACTTGGGGCCGGTGAGATGGCTCAGCGGCGTAAGCGCCTGCCTTGCAAACGCGAGGGCCCGAGTTCGACTCCCGGAACCCACATACGAAAAAGGGGCCGGTGATATCGCTCAGTGGCACAGGTGCCTGTTGGCGCGCGAGGTCCTGAGGTCGTCCCCCTGGTACCCACAAAAAAAAAAAAAAAACAAAAAAAAAAAAACTAGAACTTATTAAATAAATGCTTAGAATGTTGGCACATAAGCACAATATAAAGATCTTTTAAATAAAATTTTTAAAATCATACATATGAAACATTAACTCAATGTTTATATATTTTAAAACAACATGATGAATGGAAAGGAAAACAAAGAAGAATTGAAATAAATATACCAAAATGATAATGGTAATTATATCCAGGTGATTTTTATTTTCCTCTTTATATTTTTCTATATATACTAAATTGTGTACACTGAAACTGTATCACTGTTAAAAACAAAAAATAATACATATATGTTCCTTTCGGGGAAAGAAAGATGTCAATCTGGAGGGGAACGATGTAATCAATGGTACAAATAAGGACTTATAAAAATACCATACTTATCAAACCTGCAGGCAATACAAGATCTTAAAGAATCACTAATAACAAGAAATAAAAAATATAAGAATATAAACAACTGACAAATTCATGTTCAATTATTTGGTCTGGCTAAAATACTTTGGTCGAAACCAACAGGAAAAAATACTGCATCAAGGGCCGGTGAGATGGCTCAGCGGCGTTAGCGCCTGCCTGGCAAGCGCAAGGGCCCGAGTTCGACTCTCAGAACCCACATACGAAAAAAGGGCCGGTGATATCGCTCAGTGGCACGGGCGCTTGCTGGCATGCGAAGTCCTGAGGCCGACCGCTGGTACCCACAAAAAAAAAAAAAAAGAAGAAGAAAAAAAAATACTGCATCAAGTTTCCAGGCTTCCAATTAAACAAGACAGATTTAACCGTAAGTAAGTTTCTTCTCCCTCCTGAAATGCATCAAAATATCATTAAAGGGATTTTTAAAAAAAGAAAAAAGTAAGTCCACTATAACAGAAAGTAGAGAAGACAGAGGAGAAAAGACTTCAACAAATTTTGGAAAAATGGAAAAAGATGAAAAGATGACAAAGGCCACATAAATCAGAGGAAACATAACCCAGAAAGGATACCTAAAGAAGGAAGGGGACAGGTATCACAGAACTCAAAGACACTCAGGACATGGAGGAACACAGACCTTTAAAGGTACAGGACAGATACAGGGCTGAACACACAAGGGAACCGCACGCTGATAGTTATATGGAGCGACTAGGTGCCCAAGTACTCTCTTTCATCCATCATACAACTAAATAAACAACCTCAATTTATCCCCTGCTGTAGACCTCTAGACTCCCTCTAGAAAACACTGAGGATCCAAAAACTGGAACAGAAGCTAGGATGAAAACAGAGTGGGAAATGATTTTAGGTAAAAATCTTCCCTCTGAATAAAAGGCCTGCCATCCCTCCAAGCCCTTTTCCCCACGCTTTGGCAGTCAGGCCTGTACCATCCAAGCAGATCTATAGATGGAAATATTCCATACTGAGGATCAGAAGAGCCAAAATGAAGAATCATTGAACTAGGAAGTATGTAAACTCTAAGCACCCTTTGGCTTTTCTCCATATCTGCAGTACTCTCAACTTAGCACTCACTCTAGGTAACAAAATATACTTGTATAATAATTTCACCCCTCTGTTAAGGTGAAACATTCAAGGTAAAATTCAAGGAAAGATAAAAAATTCAAGGAAAGATAAATAAAACAAATGGAAGGGAGGTATCTTCCACGCAAGTCATTAATTTTGAAAGATTAACATGTTTTATTACATTTCAGGATTCTCAAATTGGGGAAAGGCCTTGGGCAGGGACCTCCCCTAGCTAAGAATTAATATTCCAGATCACCTAAAAATCAAAATGAACCTATTATAATAAGAACAATGAGGCATAAACCATCTGGGTATTAGTTTATTAAGAACTTACTACCTTGGACCGGTGATATAACTCAGTGGCATAAGTGCTTGCCTGGCAAGCGCAAGGTCCTGAGTTTGATTCTGGTACCCACAAAAAAAAAAAAAGAAGAAAAAAGAACTTACTATCTCTTACTAGCTAGAGATATAGTGATGAACAAGAATATTCTGTCCCTTTGCTGGAAGGAACACAAGGCTAGTACAGCAACTTGGGGATAAATCAAATTCTATAATCAATAAATTTAATCATTCATAACTGCTAGTACAAAATCAAGTTGGAACTATAGGCCCATACCATGGGCCAGCAGTCATCACAGCAATTACTATTTCTCCATGGCTATGTAACCTGAAATTGATATATTATCTCATTTAAATCTGATGATGATTCTATCAAATAAATATTATTTCTCACACTTTACAGATGAGAACTATGAATAATTTGCCTACAACCACAGGTACATAGAGGACAGGATACACTAAGTCTTTCTAACCCTAAAGCACATGTTTCTTCCACTATATAATGTTAAGGTTCTAAGAGGTATATTCTAAAATTAGAGGGTAATAAATTAAGGCCCAGTTCAAAGATGTCTAATTTAAGTCTGCCCTTGTACATTCTATGTATTTTCTCTAAATGGTCTCAGTATTTTTGTCTAACACTAGCATATATGAAAAAAATTGTGTATAAATTCTTAAATGAGTCATACCACATTAGACCTAAACTATCATTAGTTCCTTAAAATAGTCTCTCTAGTGACTTTCATTTTCAAAATAATGCTAATCCATTCAGCCTGAATCTTCAAGGTTTAAAAATAAATAAATAAAAGAAGCCAGGCATAATGGCACATACCTGTAATCACAGCACTCAGGAGGCTGAGGCAGGATAGGCAAGGGTTCAAGGCCAGCCTGGGCTACATAGTAAATTCAAAGCCAGCCTGAACTAAGTAGTGAGACCCTCAAAAGACCAAAAAAAAAAAAAAAAAAAAGTAGAGCCACATGTATGCAGTATAAAACAATATAGTATATTGTTTTCACAGTATTTCCAAATTTTATTGTATCTGAATATGCCTTCAGATGAATCTTTAAACGTCAAATATTTAAGGGATGAAAGATTAACAGTATAAAACCAAGATGTTTTAGTTTCCACTACATTGTTAGTATGTCTGATACACCATGGGCAAATCACTTCCTCTCTGGGCCTCCATGAGAGGAAGTTGGATGAGTTACAATCTCCAAGGTGCATCCTACCTTTAAAATTTTGTGATATTTTAAGTAACAACCAGGAATACTTTTCAAAGCATGATCAGCTTCATCCTTGACTAGAGCAAACAAAAGCCTACAACTGACCAGGAAAAGAAATCTAATCAGCATTTACTATTTCATCTGGCCCACTTAATTTAGCAACTTTTTAAATAGCATATCCAAGCTGAAGGTGCAAGGTTGACAAAACCCAAAGGAACCTCCAACTCTCACGGAGTAACACTTGTTTAGTTCTTCTTTCAATCTAAAAGTGCTTAGCTTGTAGTGAAATGGAAATAAATTCCACTCCTCTAGTCCATAAAATCACCTTCCTCTATTTAAACAATCTCTCCATCTCAGCCTCAGGGAACGAATAAAAGGGGAAAGGTTAAAATTACTAAATGAGCACTCTTTTTTAGAAAATATGGGTGAGGATTTAAAAAACTGATGAAGGGCTGGTGAGATGGCTCAGTGGCATAAGCACCTGCCTGGCAAGCGCGAGGTCCTGAGTTTGACTCCCAGTACCCACTTACGAAAAAAGGGCCGGTGATATCGTTCAGCAGTGCTGGCGCGCAAGGTCCTGAGGTCGACCCCCGGTACCCACAAAAAAATAAAAAATAAAAATAAATAAAAATAAAAAACTGATGAAATCATAGTAGCAAAGTAGCACTCCACATTTTTGCCTATTCTCTCTTGTTGGTTCCTCTGAAATAAATTAGAAATGCCTACTATATATAAAAAAAGCAGAAAATATGTGCATTAAATATAGTACTGCGGTTCTCAAAGATCACTTATTATGGGGCCGGTGAGATGGCTCAGCGGCGTAAGCACCTGCCTGGCAAGCGCGAGGACCCGAGTTCAACTCCCGGAACCCACATACGAAAAAAGGGACGGTGATATTGCTCAGTGACACGGGCGCCTGCTGGCGCGCGAGGTCCTGAGGTCAACCCCCCGGTACCCACAAAAAAAAAAAAAAAATCACTTATTATAATTTGTTTCTACCTTATTTGTAACTAAATATTTAAATCATCTAATTAAATTAAAACACAAACCTTAGGGCATGTTTACAACAATTCATAGAATTATAGACCATACCACTGTAGTCTAAATTTACAACTTAATTTTATAATTAAGTCCGAAGGGACAGTAGGGGGGAAAAGAGAATGTAAATATGTATACCTGTTTCCAATCACAATTTTTTAAAATTCTAAAAATGAGAATAAATTTTAGCAAATCAAAATTAAAGAAACATTAACTTTACAGTATCTTATTTCACATCTTTTTCTCCAAAGTGCTAAAAATATCAGAAGGCAGTCACAATTCATTTTACACATAAGAACGATGAGGTCAAAACTGGAGTAAACAACCTTACTAAAATCAATGAGTAAAAAAAACGGAACTGAAATTCAAAGCTCCAGATTACAAAACCCATGCTCTATTCAAAAGCAAGACACTTAATCAAACATCTGTAAAAATTCAGTCACTCACATTTTAGTTCGTGGTGCTAAGGAGGACTATGAAGGAAACGTACTTTGACAAACTTCACAGAGGAAAATAAAAAGCATAAACACACTCAAAGGACCTGATAAATAGACAACTGCATAATAAAGATTTCTTTCCCAAATGTACAAGTCTTTGACTTAAAATTTAAATATCCTGTTTGTTCAGAGAGTAAATTTGTTCAAAAAACAAATTAATACACTGATAAACACATGCTGAGTCAATGGTACAAGTCTAAATATGAGGATTCACAAAAAATTTCTTACATAACCATATTATCTTTTTTAAATTTTATTTTAATGTAATATAAGCAGATATTAATAAAGAAAACAAAAAACACCCTTCTATGAAAAAATAAAATTTCATAACAAAATAATTAAAGAATAACAATAGGTAATATACTGTATGTCATGATCTTAAGAGAATGGCCAAAAAAAAAGAATGGCCAAAATCTTTCTCAGAGTACAAGTCATACACAAAAGAGACTCTTTTACAAAGGAGAAATGAACAAATAAAAGGACAAAACTTTCCTTTCAATGAATAAAAAGAAACTAGTGTAGTATCATACCTCCAGAAATTATGAATTTATGAATGCCTTCCCTGGCTTACATATATCTAATCAGTTGAGGGTTCACTAGAAAACACACTGAAGTAAGAACTATGTTAAAGGAACATAATTGTGTTAACAATTTACTCTGCTAAACATCCTACAATACACACAACAGCCCTGCATAACAAAAAAATCATCAGGCCCCAATGTCAGTAGTACCGAAGTTAAGAAATTAGTCTATACTCTAACTCATACTGTAAGAACTATTAAGGTTTACTTACCTTTAAATTTTATATCCAGACCACTAAATTCCAATTCGACTCCTTGAAGTGCTTCTCCCAGAGTTTCATGATAATGACTGATACTTTTTTTTGCCCCCACACAGAATGGAAGTGAAAAGTACTTATATGTTTCTTGGCGATTATGGTAGGGCCCAACAGTATTCATCCATAAGACAACCTCCTCTTTCTCTTGATACTGAAACAAGAAAAGCAAATAAGAATACACACACACATACACAAACACACAGAGTCAATCTAACACACGTTAAGGAACTATGTCATCTGTTCCTAACAAAAGTGTGTTCTCAGTGTTCAAGAAGCTACTAAATAAAATATTGGATACTTAACGTGATAATCAATGTACATTTCTTAAAAATCAAAGTGTGAACTTTAAAATTATATCTTCTGGTTGTGGTCTTGGGAGCCACCTTTTCTAAACTTTGTTTTACAAAGGACAGTGTTTAAACAAAGTTCAATAGCTCATAAGAATATGTTTAAAAATATAAAGAATATACCATTAAACAATGGTAAACCTAAAACCAACATAATTCACCAGGCTAACATGGGCAACAAAGGAAGAAACAAAGTCAACAGCTTATCCCAAACTTCATGTTAATTATTAGATTTTTTTTTTTTTTTTTTTTTTTTGTGGGTACCGGGGGGTCGACCTCAGGACCTCGCGCGCCAACAGGCGCCCGTGCCACTGAGCGATATCACCGGCCCCTTTTCCGTATGTGGGATCCGGGAGTCGAACTCGGGCCCTCGCGCTTGCAAGGCAGGCGCTTACGCCACTGAGCCATCTCACCGGCCCGATTTTTTTTTTTTTAAATGCTGCCAGCACGCATAAATAAAACCACCTTTCCCTTCTAGCCTTTCATACAGCCACTGGTCAAAGTACTAGTGAAAAATGACTAAAAACAGGAAGAAAAGCCATTCTATGAAATCACCATAGGTCCATCCAAGCCAATATTTCATCTGTTACCAGCCTAAAAGACATGCACTGTCAGCATATTTCTCTAAATAACTATGACTCTGTCCATTAGAAAATACTACATATAGCTAAATATGGTCCACTGACTTGGAATAGCTAACTTTACTTTTCCAAGGTCTGACTGTGGGATCTGCCAGAGATTCCTAAGACCTCTACAAGTTTAAAATCCTGGGCCGGTGAGATGGCTCAGTGGCATAAGCGCCTGCCTGGCAAGTGCAAGGTCCTGAGTTCGACTCCCAGTACCCACATACGAAAAAAGGGCCGGTGGTATCGCTCAGCGGCACAGGCGCCTGCTGGGGCGCAAGGTCCTGAGTTCGACCCCTGGTACCCACCGAAAAAAAAAAAATCCTTATGATTGTATAAAAAACCAATTACCTAAGTAATTTAAAAACTTGTTATTCTAATTAGCAACATTAACTTAAGCTAGCATAAGAAACATTTAAGTCAATGAATGGTGCATAAGTTAACCCACTGAATATTTACTGAGTGCCTAACATGTGCCAGCAACCATGTTTATAACTGAGAACTCAGCCTTGAACAAGACATATTCCTTGCTCTACTGACATCTAAAGGGAAAGATGAACACCAACAATTTCAGTAAGGCAGGCTGTTACGGAGGAAGTAACAGAGGAAGCTATCCAATTATCCCACTATGAAATCCTTTATCCTTTCATGCCAAGTACTTCATTTTTTGAAACACCTATAACAAGAGAAATAATAACATTTTTTTCTCTTCGAATTCTTATTTCTTGAATCTTCCTAGGTAACATATATGAATTTCATGCACAAACTCAAAAAATTGCAATCTTCAGCATAAATGGGTTAACTCCCATGTTCCACCTAAAACTAATCAATCAATCAATCCTTTGTTTTGTTTTGTTTTTGTGGTGCTGGGGACAGAACCCAGGGCCTCACATATGCTAGGCAAGCATTCTACCAGTGAGCTAAAAACCCTCCGCACTAAGTAAATATTTTCAATTAAAACCTGACATCCCTAAAGCCAAATTCATCTTACCCAAATTTACCCTCGTCAACTTGTCCAATGGTACTACCATTCTCTCAGATACGAAGACTCAAACCCCAAGACCTCTGTATCCAGAAAACCAAAAAACATTTAACTTGTCTGTTCCTAGTCAAAACATCCACCTCTTCACTGATTCACATTACCACTACCACCCTAAGACTTAAAACTAGTCACCTCTTCTTCAAATATATAGTACTGTAGATGTCTCACTGATCCATACAAGGCATCAACCAGGTCATCAAGGAAACATATTGCCTCACTTTTTGAACACAAGAGACCCAGCACAGTGTTAGGTATTAAGAATATAAAGATAAATAAAATACTCTCCTTTCCTTTAGGACATTCACTATCTGCAGTGGAACAAGTAAATGAATAACAATAGTGTTATAATTAAGGTAATAAAGAGCTACTATAGCAACAATAAAGGAATGATTAATTCTGCTTTGACAGAGAAGAGTCAAGATTAATAATACAGAAAATTATAAGCTGCTTCAAATGGGTTCAGAAAAAACAACTGTAATTTTCACATATGAAGTAATGAATTAAAAGAATGTATGTTAATGTATCCATACATCCCCATTCATAACTATTCTTTTTTTTTTTTTTTGTGGGTACCGGGGGTCGACCTCAGGACCTCGCGCGCCAGCAGGCGCCCATGTCGCTGAGCGATATCACTGGCCCTTTTTTCGTATGTGGGTTCCGAGAGTCAAATTCAGGCCCTCGTGCTTGCCAGGCAGGTGCTTACGCCGCTGAGCCATCTCACCAGCCCCCATAACTATTCTTTTTGAGGATTGATAAACATATGTAGTCACCACTCCTCCATCCAATCCTCAAGGTCACATAACAATAATCAAAGCACTACTTTCTTCTAAAAAAAAAAAAAAAAAAAAAAGACATTTCAAAATTCTCAAAACGGATGTGGTGGCGCACACCTGTAATCCCAGCACTAGGGAAGCTGGGGCAGGTAATCCACCTGCTCCGAGTTCAAGGCCACCCTGGGCTACATAGTCAGTTCAAAGTCAGCCTGAACTACATAGCAAGACCTGTCTGAAGAAAAAAAAAGAAAAAGAATTCTCAAAACAGTGCCCTAGGCCGGTGAGATGGCTCAGCGGCTTAAGCGCCTGCCTGGCAAGTGCGAGGGCCCGAGTTCGACTCCCGGAACCCACATACGAGAAAGGGGCCGGTGATATCGCTCAGCGGCACGGGCGCCTGCTGGCGTGCAAGGTCCTGAGGTCGACTCCCCAGTACCCACAAAAAAAAAAAAAAAAAAAAAAAAAAACAGTGCCCTAAACCAACCACTACCAAATGACCAGAGCTGGTGTTAGAACTGAAAACTATTCATCACAGCAAAATGCTCTCTGTGTAATACGAAATACACAACAAGCATTTAATAAATAAGACTGGAAAATGCTAAAGAAATGCTGAAATGTAAGGTTCATTGGCAACTTAGGAAAAGAAGTTTAAAACACATGCACTGACTCGTATGTGCACTGAGTGCAATAGTACTTACTTGAAGAAATAAGAAAAGAGAAGTAATAACAATTGAGATTAGAACACTAAATAAAAGCAACCATTAATGAGAACATTGCCACGAATCCTGTTAAAGACACTGCAGAATGTTATATAACCGGGAAAATAAGTGCAAAGACATTTCACTTATAAATCCAGTACATATATTCCTTTAAAAATAAACATACAGGGCCGGTGAGACGGCTCAGCGGCTTAAGCGCCTGCCTTGCAAGCGCGAAAGCCCGAGTTCGACTCCCGGAACCCACATACGAAAAAGGGGCCGGTGATATCGCTCAGCGGCACGGGTGCCTGTTGGTGCGCGAGGTCCTGAGGTCGTCCCCCCGGTACCCACAAAAAAAAAAATAAATAAATAAATAAACATACAAAAGTTTGAATATAAATATTTCTTAAATTAGGGCATTCATCTTATTTTATACAAACATAGTACTAAAGCATTTAAGTGCTAGTGTGTGTTTAACCACACATTATGAAGTTACTTAGACATTCATGAAACCTTGACAGCTTAGTAGAACTGTAATGATGTGATACAAGTATAACAAAATTCATACCATTTTGTGGTTTAAGATTTTGTCTGCAAAGAGGAATGAAACAGTAATTACAAATATACACACACAGAGTTTAGGGTGAGTATCAAGGCAAAATAATACGTGCTTACTGCTCCTTTGTATGCAGACTCTGCTTAGATATAATGAACTTGAAATGCTTACTTTCATCTCAGACCTTGACTGTCCCTTGAGTGCTCCCAAGACAAGGTCAAGAGTACGTCTTTCTCAAGAAAATGTTTTAAAACATCTTGAAGTCAGAAAATACCAAAAGAGAGACTTCACACAGTTTTTTAAGGGAAAGAAAAAGAACGTTTTTAAAAGCTGCAGACCAAGGCCCTCAGCTCCCCAACACTATAGGAAGTGAGTGGCAGGTAGGACTCTTCCCTCCAGAAAACCTCTGGTTTGAAAGGCTAGTCTAACTCCCCTCCAAAATATTCCAGGAAATCCTATCAAGCTCTTTTTAAATACTTCCTTGGAAAACCTTCAAGCTGGTTGGTCAATGACACTAAGATGAGCTTTTATAACTTACCTGCAAAGTATAACCAGAAAAAGGGGAGCAGGATTTTGAGGAATCACAGTAGTGTATCAGGGACCCCTGAGCATGGCAGTAACTCCTTCTATGGAGGCCACTGGTGAACTAGCCAAATGAGAGAAGACCAATTCAGGCTACCTTCATTCTTCACCTATTTCTTTTTCAGACCGCAGAAGAATTTCACTGTTACACTCAACTTAGGGGCTGCCCACTCCAGCCAGAAGTGTTATGACACTGTCTTCTTTTTATGCTTCACTATGCTTTGTCATTCCCCATAAATTATAATGCCCTCCTTTTCTCAGTGAAATTCTACTTACCCCTCAGTACCGTTCAAATCTCCCTTTCTCAAATCCTCAGGTAAAGCTTTAACTGACCAATACCTAACAAGACATCATCTCGCTAGCTTTGGTAACGATACCTCATGAGCTAACATTTAAAAAGTACAGGGGGCCAGGGATGTAGCTCAGTGGCATAGCACCTGCCTGGCAAACACGAGGCCCTGAGTGCGATTCCCCGTACCAAATAAATAAATAAATACTATAAACCATGAGCTAGGCACAGGTCTGAGGTCTTTACATGAACAGTTAATCTACTCAAAATCCTGTAAGGTAGTCCTATTACTTCTCCCATTTAATAGCCTAAAAAGAAAAAACACACAAGAACAAGATGTTAAATAAGAAGGCCAAGATTATATAATAAATCAGTATCAAGTTTACAAGTTTAAGGCTATACTTTTTGCTAACTCCTAGTCAGCTTCATTAACCAAAGGGCAAAAAACTAAATCAAGAAAATATGAAAAAAGCGTAGGTATACAAACCAACTAAACAATTTTTCTATTTGAGCCCTTAATCTGCCCTAAAGGAAAAAGCCATCCTAAGAAGCTACTTGTACTCCAACCTCAAATAGAATAAGCTTTTCCTCAAGAGGTCACCAATGCCGGCCCCTCATTTAAATCTTCTATGTAAATGCTGGGGAAAGCGGGGCCAAAGATTTCCTCCTCAACAGAGGTCATGAATTAATTTCTCTCAGGAGGAACACTTAGGAGATACTGCTGCTATGTACTCTTCATAAGAACTGAATAAAGAAACCATAATTTACATTGACTAGCAAGGGGTAGAAAGATCAGAATAAACACCCAAATGCCACTGTTCATTTGCATGGGAAGGCAACATGTTTATTTTAAAGTACGTATGAGAGAAAGCAAACGCCAGTTCTGAAAATATTTCAGAAGTCAAAATTTCAAAGCCTTTTAAATACTTAAAACACATCAGAATTCTAATACAGATAAATTACAAGTATATTTTAATAGTCTCCTGATAACTGTTCTTTCTCAAAATAACTCTGTACCTAAAGTTCCAGTCTATCACCGTGTGCAGCTGAAAATAGGACAATGAGTTATGACATTTCCTAAAAACTAGATCTATATTACAACACTTACAAACTCACAAAATAGTGTATTCTCTTTATAAATCTTTAAATTAAGTTTCAGTAGTTCCTATACACATTTGGAGGTGGTGGTGCATACCCATAACACCAGCACTCAGGAAGCTGAAGCAGAAGGATCACCGTAAGTTTGAGGCCAGCCCGGGGCTAACTCCCAAGAGAAATAAAGACAAAAGATTGCCACTTGCCAAAGTAAAGCAAAAAAGCCATTTTCAACTCATTCAGTGATATACGCACACAAAGCATTTAATGGTAGAGGTCAAATAAGCTATTATAGGCACAGAAGTTCCAAGATTACCAGAAGTACAATGCTTTATAAAGAAATGGGATTTTGGTCTAGTTAAGGACCCTCATTCCACAGGCATGTTCAAAAGTATGCACTTTAAATAAGCAATGGCCTGGCTTTGTTCACTGTAGTTTAAGCAACAGAGTTTCATGCTTCCAACATGGCATATCCTTGTCACTAGTAGCTCCCTAATCACTCAAGTCATTCAATAAGCACTGGTTAAATACTACTGGTTGTGCCAAGCCACCACTGCTTGGGTATGTGACAGACTGGAGGACCAGGAAGAGGGAGTGACTTTGTGATCATGTTGAGGAAATAGAACCCATAAATCCCATGGCTACAGTGTGAAGCATAAAATGCCCCAAGATTACTCTGCCCTTGATTATTGGTGTTTTAGTGTTGATATCTTTATATACTCCTGCTATGGAAATTAAACATATAAGACATGCAAAAAAAAGAAGGACCAGAAATCAGGAAGGTCCAATTGTTTCTGTGACCTTTGGCAACCCACTGGCGTTCTATCAGCCATTAGGAAAGTGAATTTTGGATTAAATGATCTCAAGTCTTCCCAGTTCTAAAGTTCTGATTCTTAATTTTAAGCCATTTTTAATTAGCAATAATTGTGCCTTAGATAAACTTCATTGGCTATAATACTGCCACTGTGTAAAGCTTGAAACCATTTTTAATGAAGTCCTTTGGAATCTTAGGAGACACGGCAATTTAATTCTAGATGATTTCTCGTGCTTCAACCAAACAAGCATAAATCACACCCTATACTCCTACCTTTCATTTACTATGAAGCCTTTTGACAATCCTTCAAACAATTCAGAGCCTCTCTTTCATGAAAGTCTTCATTTTAATTTCAATTATAATGTCCCATAATCCATATATGATTCAACTTTTTCTCTTTACAAAGATATGATTGAACCCAAGGCCTTGTGCATATTATGCAAGTGTTCCACCACTGAACTACACCACCAGTCGTGATTCAACTTTTAAAAATTAAAAGGAGTGCATCTTTATATATTCTAGGTACATATACTTTATAGATATGTACTTTAGAAGTCCACAGCACGTTTCCTTCTCATCATTCTTCTGAAAATATTACAAGAACTTTAAATACCCATATAAAAAATATATGGGTCAAATGGTCAGCTTAATCCTAATTTAGTAGGTCCAGTAAAAATGGAGAAAAACCGTTTTGTGGAAAGGCAGAAAGTACCTGCCCCTTCTTGGGACCAGCTACATAATTTGTGGGACCTAGCACAAAATAAAAATGCAGGATCCTGTTCAAAAATTAAGACTTTCAGGATGGTAGCAGCAGAGCATTAAAACAAGCAGTACTGTGAGGCTTCAGATCACACCCACATTATAGTACATGAAGTTAGCCTTTTCCCTCTTTAATACTAACCCCAACATCTCCCCAGTAACAACTCATTATGCAGCTAGATTAATCTAAACATTTCCTTAGCACTTAATAATACTATCAATATAGAGCCCTACTCAATTTAATACCAAGTGTTTTTACAGTCCTAGTTTTAGGATAAAGGGCAGTAGTACATATTCGCTGAAAATGTTAGACTTTTTTTTTGAGACAGGGTCCCCAGGCTGGCCTTGACCTCTACCCTTCTTAGCGGTATGGCCTCATGCAAGTGACTTTATCACTCTGGCCTCAGTTTCCTCATCTGTAAAGGATATAATATCATCCACTTCACTGGATCATTAATGCACATCTAATATGAGTTAATGCATGTAAAGCACTTTTAGAACAATGTCTAGCACATATTGCTACAAAAACCATTAGTTTTATTTTTATCTGGAAACAGTTTTCACAGAACGTTAATCAAAAGGGCAAGCTTTAGCTTCTGAAAGCTGTTCTTTAATTAATAATTCAATTCTACAAGTATTTATTAAACATCCACTCAGCAGCAACCTTCCCTTCAAAATTTTTATCCTCTTTCAGCATCATTCTCTCACTAGCTACTTCTACCTTGTTGCTAAGGGGCAAAAAAGAAAAAAAAAAAGAAAAAAAAAATCATATGATCATAGCCCTTCCAGTACTGTTATGTGGCTAAAGTAATGTGGCTAAGAAATATTTTCAAGAAACCTAGAAAAAGTGAAAGATTTAACTAACTGCAAAAAACTGTAATGAAAATGATACTTATTCGAACCTTTTACTTACATCTTAATGCTATACTTCCTATAATACTTCCTTAAGTATTTAATGTGTAATCATGAGAGCAGTTCAACACAGACATGTAAGGAAGTGGCGAGTATTCTAAATTTTTTGTCCAGGAAACACTTCATATACAACATATTTTGTGGCAGTTAACAAAAAAAACCTTTTATCAAAGCTAGCAAAAAAAATTGTTAATTGCATAAAAAATTAAAACACTCCTAGTAATAAAATTTCACTGAAATTAGCATTTACTTTTTAAATTTGCAAATTATTCTAAGTCCTTTATACATCTCTAATTTACTAAATATTAATGCAGTTTCCATATATATAGCATTATACAACACAAAGTTGGGCCGGGGTATAGCTCAGCCGTAGGGCGCCTGCCTGGCAAGCTCGAGGTCCTGAGTTCGATTCTCGGTTCAAAAAAAAAGAGGTTAAAAAAAAAAAGACTAGGGGTCCGGGGATATAGCTCAGCGGCACAGTGCCTGCCTGGCAAGCGCGAGGTCATGAGTTCGATTCCCGGTACCAAAAAAAGACTAGTATTCTGAAACCTGTATGTCTATATGGTGCAACAATATAGTTAAGAAAAGTTCTGAGTTTTACATAGTATCTTTTAAATGTTTTTTAAAAGGGGAAAATATTAATAATACCATTAATCAAAAAGGATGTCATTAATTAAAAGGTAATCAATGATCCCCATCTATATATGGTTTCTGAGTACAGAAAACAGTAACAGTTCTCACACTTCGGAACAGGTTACCTGATTGAAAAAAAAGTTTTTATTAACCTCCAAACAAAATTGTGTTAAGGTGAAAAGTCTCTTTAAGTATAGCACAGAAACATGCCACCAACTCGGGATTCGTGCCTCTAAAAAAATATATACATGTTAAAAAAAGTCCATTGGTGGTTGAAGGTAAAACAGCCAATTTTAAAACTTTTACAGTATTAGCTAGAATACCAGCCCAACTAATCCAGGGACTAGAGAAAAGTTTTGCCTGTTACACGTCTGAAATCAGGACCATTAAATGTAGATAAAACTGACTTCACTTCCTCATATATTCTGTGTATGACCGAGAACTCCTTCCTATCTTTCGGAGTTATTAATACACACAACCCTTCATGCAAAATCGTAACGTGAATGGGCAGAGACACTAAAAAAAAAAACACTCGCCAAACAACCTTCTCAATTTACCCGACTTTCCGGCCTAGCTCAAGTCTACCACTCCGAAAACCGAGTTACAGCCCTAGGTGAAAGTCACTCGAAGACTCCTTAACATCCATGCTTTGAAATGAAATACAACTAAAGCACCGCCAATCAACTCTATATCAAATGCAAACGATACTGTTCCGGGGCCTGGCCAGAAGACGGGGTGAGTAACTCTGGATCTTTACAGGGAGGAGCTGACCAGGTCTGAGACCACCTGGACCGGGCCTCGTCGGGGCCTCACAGGTGAGGAGAAAAGTTCCGAGAGGCTCGGGGCGCGGGCATGCAGGCTGCGAGCGTCGACACGTGGAAACCGCTCTCGCCTCGAGTCTTTAAGGCCGTCCCCACCCCAGGGCTCTAAGCCCGTCTGGGCAGGAGTGAGAGGGAAAGAAAACTGGAGAGACCTCGAGGTGGCGGCTGTTTCCTGGTGAGCATCCATCTTTCGCGATGTCGTAGCCCCCAAGAACCCAGGAGCAAACGGTGCCCGTCCCGTGGCGTGGAAGACCTCGACCCTCCCTAGGCCCCTCCAGGCTCCACGCACCCAGGAGCGCGGACCCTGCCCCAGTAGCGCACGGAAATGCCTCCTCCTGGCTCCCGCGGTTCCGGCTCCGCCAGGCCCGACCGGAAGGAGCCACGGCGGCTCGGGGCGCACCGGGCTGTCGGCCCTCCAGGCCGCGCAGGGCCTGCCGGGAGCGAGCGGGTCGGAGGAGCGAGCGGGCCGGGGGCGGCCAGGCGCCTCACCGTGTGCTCGTGCTCGTCCGCCCGGGCCCGGGGCAACAGTAGCAGCAACAGTGCGGCGGCCGCCGCCACGCCAGGAGCGCCCAGCGGCCTCATCCTCCGCGCTCCTACCGGCCCGGCGCCGGCCACCGACTCCTCCGCCGTCGCCGCCGCCTCTGTCGCGGCCGATGCGCATCCACCGGGCGCGGAAAGACGCACGGGGCCCGGGCCCAGCCGCTGCCTCCTCCTCCGCCTCCGCCGTCACCGCCGCTGCCGAGCCTCCCCGCCCCCCGGCCTCCCAGTCTCTTCCTCTGACTCAGCCACGTCATCCGGCCACCCCGACACACGCCGGAAGTGCCTCGCGACGCGGGGCCGCAACCGCCGCCGGCCGACGGGGGCCGCTCGTGCCCCTCGTCCCGGGAGGTGAAACCTCGGCCTCGGAGTCTCGCGACGGCCTGGCCAGCACCTCGAGGCGGCCCCGGCGCTTGGGATTGTGTGACCTTGGCCGAGGCGTTCAGCTTCCCCTGGCTGATCTTCTGACCTGCCGCTTAGCGAGCTCGACAGATCAGATAACTTTCCGGGCACTCATCTACGGCCGTGAAAGAATCTGGGGCTCCCCTATCATCATGATAGGAGATTGTTAAACTTGTACAAGGCTCAATAAGTTTTAAAGTCCCTGAATATTTATTGGACTCCTACTATTCAATCAAGAAATGTAAGCTAGATTGAAACTCTTGTTCATTTATTTGTTATTTGTTGGGTGCCTGTCCTCAGTCATAAAGGTCCTTGGAATGTAAGCTTGGAGCGGAGAGCCTCCTGCTGCCCTATGTTCTGTACCTACACCCCTAGTAACCATTCAGCATCTGTCAAATGAACATAAGAAGATGGCATTACCATCTACATAGTCCTCTTAAGCCAAAATATGGAATTTGCAAGATTGTCTTCTTAGCCATCAGCAGTCAACAGAGTCTAGCATCTGGTCTCTTAAAAATGTCTTAAGAGTTTTATTTTTGCTGTCCTTCCTGAGCCAGTAACAGCCAATCTTCCACATTGCAATAGTCTCCCCAAAAGATCCCCACCACCCATCTTCCTTTCTTCCTTCCCTGTTTATCATTCCCAAAAGGTGCCAGAAAGAAACTGGATTATATCACTTGTCTAAAGCACTCTTTGAATATTGAATAAATCGGACCGGGGATATAGCTCAGCGGCACAAGTGCCAGCCTGGCAAGCTTAAGGTCCTGAGTTCGATTCCTGGTACCAAAAAAAAAAGAATATTGAATAAATCAATAATGGAATCACCACTGTGGTTTTTATCTACCAGGCCCAATTCTGAACTCTGCATGTATTGACTGACTTGATCTTCACAAAAACCCCCTGCAACACGTAGCTTTGATATGTTAATGTTACAGAGGAAGTAACTGAAGCACAGGTTAGTTAAGTAGCTTGCTGAAAGACTGGACATACAGAGTCTGGCTCCATTAATTAGTCTTTGCTGCCAATACACTACCAACTATACAACCATTTTAAAAACTAAAATATATCTGTATATACTAGCATGGAATGATATGTAAGTACTTATGAATGAAAAAGAGTGTGATCCCATTTCAAACGTTAATGTTAGTGATATAGGGGAAATAATATAACTCCCAACTTGCCAGGTGATACCAATTATAGTATAATCTTCAATTTATTGCTTATCCCTTGGGGAGGTGTGTAGGCCTGGTCATTCTGTCTTTATCTTGAGGCCCGGCTTTCCACAGATGTTCCTTCAGCCACAGCTGTAATGTGTTCTCATCTTCTGCACTGACTCCCTTGAGGGCTTAGTGCTGTCTGACTGCCTATAATATTTCTAACTAACTTAGCTATCTGTATAATATTAGTTTACCTGTAGAAAACAATCTGAAAGATAATGACTCAAGCCATGACCAGTGGTTAATTTTCTACTTTATACGTGCCTCCAAATGTCTAGATGTTTTTTACAATGAGCATTATGCTACACATGTAATCAGAGGGGGAAGGTTCCTTGTTAAAGGATAAAGTCCAACTTCGCCTGTTAACATGCACCAACGCAATTAAACCCCGATTTATCTCCCCAACTTTATCTCACACGAGTCTTATGTTCTGCCTTTACCCATATATTTCCTGAATGCACCATGTTCTTTACATCTCCGTGCCTTTGCTCTGGACATTCCCTTTATCTAGAATGCTCTGCTTCACCATGTCCACTTGATACTATCCTTCCAGGCCTAACTGAATTTTCACCTCTTCAGTGAGGCCTTGCTTCATGCCCTTGAGAATTTGAGTATCCTTTTTTGGGATTCCAATAGCATTTGGCATGTAGTCATAATTACTGGTCTATTTCCATTTCCTCTTCTGTACTACAGTCTGACCTTTTTGGATGGCAAGAACTATCATTTCTTCATCTCTAACCCAGCTGCAGAAATAGTGCTTGTCACATCACAGACATTCCACAACTATTTGAATGAGTAAAGATATCAACAAATGAAAAATCAAATAGAATAGCAGGATTTAAAGAATGTTTTCTAGATAGTATAAGAGACATCACAAGGCAGTACATAATTAATTACTGGAAGAATTGTATATCAGTAATTACTACAGAAATAAGAGGCATTTTATTCATCTCTGTGTATCTTCCAGAGTACCCCGCATGGTGACTTGCTCATAGTGGAAGCTCAGTAAATGTGCTGTGAATGAATAATCACTGCCTTTGAATGAAATGATGATGGGCAATTGAAGAACAAGCAGTGTAAGTGCTGCACTAAGATGGAAGAGTAGTTTCTTAAACAGCCATCACCAGCCTCCACAGATTTGAGGCATAAACTCTGTTGGGTTTTAAGGGAAGAACTGGGCTGGCAAATGCTTGGAGGTAGAGAAGACAACAAAAAGTGTAAATTTGGCAAGGGTAGATTTAAACCCGGGAAAACTACACTTAACAGAGAACAGGCATGATGACAGAATGCAAAAAAGTACACAAAATGTGACCAACTGTGCAAATTGTGCACAGGGAATAAGAGTAGTGGGCAATGAGAAAAGGAGAGATTCTACCTCAGTGGGGTATTTGAAAGAGTTTAATGAAGGAAAGGGCAACTAAGGAGAGTAAAAAACTACATTTTATTTCACTAGTTTCTTCATCTAGATTAATGATTGTATTCCCTGACACCAAAAAGGAGGGGGTAAATGCCAGTGAAAGAAAATCCCCACTTTCCCAGTGGCTGCACACCTTATGATAGTTTGAATGAGTCAGTCCAGAAAAACCACAATTTTAATATTTTATTCTCATTATGGATAAACACAAACATCAAAAGTCATAGGACATGAATAATGTATCTTCTGACTTCATCATCAGCTACCTTTTCTTTAGAATTCTACTTTTTATTTTGTTTGTCTTCCCAGTTATTTACTTTAGGGAAGTAGTGAAGGGCTGTTGCTATTTGCCACTCCCCCACCTCACCCCATGGGGACTTGTTATGTTGTTGCCTAGGCTGGTCTTGAACTCCTGGACTCAGATCCTCCTGTCTCATCTTTCCAAGTATCTGCGACTACAGGCCCACCACACCCAACTGCTATTTGCCACTTTCTAGTTGAAATGTTCTAGACACCAAAAACTTTCAATTGCTTTGAGATCTTTCTTTAGGAAGCAATCACTGAAAACATTTGCTTCTTGGACTGAAGAACAATTAAAGCCATTAATTTGGGTGGTTCATATGTCACCGTCTCCCACTCACTTTTTAAACTGATCTATTATAATAATGATAAAAGGCAAAGAACAGCAGCTATAACATGATTTAAAAAAGATCCTTGGGCAGGCTCAAGATTCCCCACACTTTGCCTTAGCCTTAACCTTAGCCTTACACTTATAGAGTTGAAAGGATATGGACTATTACCACGTATAAAACTTTCTGCTTCACAGATGATGAAACACAGACCTATATGGTCACGTAGTCAAATTCTGTGAACTCAAGTTGTTAGCAATCCAAAATTTCAACCAAGCTTCCTGACTTGCAAACCAATATTCCCCACCTACACCATGCTAATACTGTGTAGATAGGTAAGACATTTTCTCCTATACAATGACTTAACATGAGCCTTGGGGGTCTAGTCTGGGTCCTTTTTTTTTAATTGCTCCTAGGAGCAAATGAATTCCAAGTATGCCTCAGAATTTAGAATACATTTTTCAGCCTCCTATTCATCTTCTAACCACCCTGGTAAGCATACGATCTGGCCAGCAGGAATGAATGAAGACTATTTGCTATTCTTTATAACTTGCTTGGAAATAAACAAAATTTATTTATCAAACCAAAGCAAATATTTATACAGGCAGATTCTTCAGTATTGAAGATTGACGGTTTAAGATGAATCTTTTAGAATTATCCAAATTATCCACTTGCCTTTCTCAGAAATAAATGTTTCTAATGTGTCCTCCACTAAGCAGCTGTAAAACCATACACTATTCTTTGAAGGAGGTGCAGAGAAAACCAACTTATTTCCTGGAGCATGTGGCAGAGGGATCTAAAAATCCTAACTATTGAAATGATATTAGACAAACTACAACCTTTTTTTTTTAAATAACAAACCAAAGAAAAGGAAGGGGGGATAACTTAGCTTAACATGTAAAAATATTCATTAAAGTCATAATCTTACTTTGTATCATAATGGCTAAGCATAAAAGATTATTCACATTTTAAATATGTCAAGTTAAATTATTTGATTGCAACACCAACCTCTTCACAGTCTCTCAGTCTTCATACTTTGTTGCTTATGTGGTTGGGTTATCTCCCCCCGGGTTTTAATATAAAATGATGGAACAATGCTGGCCTAGGAATTGGAAGACACTGTACCTTCTACAGTTAGGGGAAAATGTAATTGCAGTGAATATGATCAATTGCCTCACTTGCTATTGAGCCACCTTGTAAAATCTTAACAAAGAAAGGGCCGGGGATATAGCTCAGCAGCACAGTGCCCACCTGGCAAACGCAAGGTCGTGAGTTCAATTCCTGGTGCCAAAAAAAAAAAAAAGTGGCAACAGAACTGTCTCCCAAAGCATCATAGAGAAGACTTTATAAGATTCTCTTTAGACATCTGCTTATAGTTTAGTTTCTGATCCTCATTATATTGAAAAGCCACAGTTTTTATTATATAATGTATTCCTATAAAATGTATACAAATGTGTTTAGTATGTGGAAGTTGAATAAATTTATGTGACAATGGGTGGTAATTTGTGTAGCGAATAAAACATTTTTCCTAACTATTAGAAACATTCTTTTATAACATGGTCCCAGATTCTTTCCTCTTCTTCTTTTCATCCAGATTCTTTCTTTTTCTTCTTTTATGCACAATCAACCAACTTGGATGTTCAACAAATATCTGCACAGGACATAAGTCTTGACACTTTTAACTTGCTGCTCTCCATCAGTTCCATCCCTGACCCAAGTGCATCACAATCATGAGACCCAGGCTTCTCATTAGCACTTTGAATTTTATGTTTTCTGTTTATTTTAATGTAAGAATAAAATGCAATAAAATATTCAAATAGAATATTCAATTTCTATTTTAGTTTCTTCCCTTTCAGATCCCTCAGCAGAGAAAAATAATTAAGGATCTTTCTCTCTCTTTATGGCCAGAACTAAGACTTAAAAGGCAATAGAGCAAAAAAGTGAGGTCCTTGGGATCCTATGCTTCTAGTTCTAACTGTTTTCATTGGTTCCTTGGCAAATCAATGTTTTGAAAGCATAATGAGGTATAAGTGTCCAAACTGAAGAAAGTACTTGGTAGCTGCATGCCTAGGAGATGTGAAAAGGAGAAACTTCCAGAAGGCTTAAAGTCACTGATGAATTTTTTTTTTTTTTTTTTTTTTTTGTCTTTTTGAGACAGAGTTTTACTATGCAGTTCAGGCTGGCCTCAAACTCACTTTGTAGCCCAGGCTGGCCTCGAACTCACAGCCATCCTCCTGCCTCAGCCTCCCGAATGCTGGGATTACAGGCATGCACTACCACGTCCGTCCTCACTGATGAATTTCTACATCTGGGCATATCTTGAAGAAAAGAGGAATTAGCTTGCTGGAGATAGGAAGTACAGTGACCTAAAATCAACAGGTCCAGATCTCTTCCCCTAAACAACTGAGAACTCTTGGTTCTAGATTTCTATGGAACCTCAGATTTGCCTTACATACAAGAGAAGTTAGGACTCATCCATTTCTAAGGTCTTTTTCAGTTTGTTGTATGTGACCCTCCTAAATATATGGGCAAGCAGAATTATTTTAAAATTAGGCCACTTATTTTCTTAGTTCAATATTGTAAGTCCTATACCATGATCATTTCTAGAAATTAGGCTCGACTAGCAAATACATGAGGAGTAATATAAGTACACTGCAGTATAATCATTTGTAAGTACATTTCTAATCAATCTTATTGGGCTTCTGATAGGGGAAAGTAGACGTAAGTATCCTGATTAAGTCTGGTTTGTTTTTTGTTTTTTTTGGGCAAACAAGAACATGGATGAATATTCTTGATGATGGTGAACAAAGTCTTTAATTGTTCACTCCCTCATACCTTGAAAATGTCTTCTTTGGGGGTAACCCAAACCATCAGAACTGCAACAATATCAGCAGTGAGAGTGGATCTCAAGGTCAACAGGCACAACAGAAAACACAACATGAAGACATCATCAACAGGTTGAAAATTGCAAGTCTTAATGTTTTGAAGTAGGCAGAGTTTAGGAGACAGAATCAGCGACCTCTAGGTGGAACAGGTGGAGGAGGATGGAAGGTCTCCCTGGCTGGAGGCCTAAAATGAAAGATAAAGCAACTGCATTTAGAAACTAATTTGGTAAGTATTTATTGGGCATCTACAACTTGTGGCAAATTTGGTATACTATAAAAGGGCACACTCAAGAAACAACACACTCTGAATGTCTGAGTGACATTCATGCCTGCTGTGGCTCACAATTCTAGCTGTACATTAAATCACCAGTGGAGTAGCCAAGCATGGTGGTGCATACCTGTAATCCCAAATTCTTGGATTGGGAGGCAAAAAAAGGAGACTTGCAAGTTTGAGGTGACCCTGGACAACTTGGACAACCCCATGTTGAAAAAAGTAAGTAAAATAGAATCATCAGTGGAATTTTTTAAAATACCAATTTCCAGGCTCCATCTCAGACACATTCTATCCTAATCTCTAGAGCATAGGGCTCAAGCATCAAAACTTTTAAATAATGTCCCTTCCCCAACCACTTGTGTTGATAATCATGCCTTTTATTTTTTGATGCTTTGCCCTCTTGGGGCCTTGCTGATCCTGGTGTGTCCACCCCTCCCAGGAGTAGCTAATGCCTAATTCCTAACCAAGTTGCCTGTCTGTTCACAAGCACCATATAAGCCTTTGATATGCAAACCACCCAATCTGGACTCACACCCCAACCACCTCCTTCGGACCACTTATCCAACCTGCCCTTACCACCTGGAATCAGGTACCAGACAACTAGAGACAGCTTGAATGCTGCAAAGCCCACTAAAATTATCCAAACTATTCAATCCTAAATCCACTTACCTAGCCTTGCCCTCGTCTTCCCTTCCATCCCTCTGCCTCCTGACCAACTTTAGTGCTTTGTGTGACACCTTCCCCTCCTCTTGGGAACTGTGCATGTTAACAAACTAGCATTTCAAAGGCAGTTGTCTCCTGATCTATTGACCTTACCACACTTAAGTAGTAATAAAACCTAGATGTTAAAACATAAGTGATTCAAATAGGCAGCCAGGCAGGAGGCCTGCTGTGTGAGGCAGGCCTGTTGGGAGAGGAATTGACAATTTCCAGTCTGCTTCTCAACACTTATTTCCTCATGGGATCACTAAGTGTTATCCCAATTCTGCATTT
Organism: Erethizon dorsatum; assembly: GCA_028451465.1. Taxonomy (NCBI): domain Eukaryota; kingdom Metazoa; phylum Chordata; class Mammalia; order Rodentia; family Erethizontidae; genus Erethizon; species Erethizon dorsatum. The sequence goes on along the minus strand of CM051822.1, from coordinate 120,820,964 downwards.
GCTTTCCTAGAAGCCCCTCTCCATGTTATTCTGGATGATTTTTTAGTCCTATGTGCTATTCCAGGTGGACTAGGGTGAGTCTATTTACAGATAGGTTCAATTGCAGATGGCATTTCCAAATGTGTGCTGTAAAACCAATATTAATTCTCTTGGAAACAAGTCAACAAGTCCAAAAAGACAGCTTTGTCAGGTGCTGTAATTGAACTGTGGTACCCCAGAGTTGCATGCTCAAGGATTGACTGAGTCACTGAGTAAATATTTACTAAATGTCTTCTGAATTAGTTTTGTGTAGGTCAAGGAAATGAAAACAGAACTAGGAAAAGAGGGGCCATCTTAGGAACAAGAGAGGAAGGCAGAAGTAGCAAAGAATAACCACAGAAGTCCTCAGGAGGTCTTGCTCCAGTCCCTGGGAGTAGATGGCTTTGTGTTTGTCATTGAGTGACTGAGCTTTATGCAGTGAAACAAAACAACGATCTCCTTCTATCTCCTCAAACTGCACCACAAACTGCAGGCTTATAGAAGAATGCTGAAGGACAGCTAGGTGATACCACTTATTACATGAGCAAGTTTAGGAATCCCTTCCTCTTCAGACTCTCTTTCTTCTTCTCAACAAACATTTATCAACTATGCAACTACTCCTACATGTGTTGTATAACAGTAAGTAAGACTGTCAAAGACCTGGCTCTTACTGTAAATGTGTACATGAGACAGACAATAGGCAAAAATCAGAAAACAGTATGGGGTGTTTTAACAAGGGAAGTTCAGAACCTATGGGAACCTAGCAGCGATACTTACGCACACATCTCTGTGTGTGCAAGTTCAACTGCTCAGAAACTCTTTTTGCATCTGCCAAATGGAGGTAATGATAGCTACATTGGCATATGTGTGACTTGGAGATTACAGTAGGAAAGTCGGCAGCACAGTTTCTGGCTTAGAGTAGGCATCCAAGAGGTAATGCTAATAATTTTATTCTAAGGATTAAAGGTCTACTCTAAGATCTTTTCCCCAGGAGTCTATTTTACCTTCCTCTCCAAGATAGTCATGATTCCCTGTATGCTCCCCTCTCTCATTCTGCTGCCCAATCTGCAGTTGGGGTGTACCTGCTAGTATGCCAGGTTTCATTCTGATGAACAACTCCAGCAAGAGACTGATGCCTCATCTCAGCCAAATGGATTTGTTATTTTAGATGTATCCGAACTAGCAAGTAAAAGGGTATTAAATCGAAAGCAGGGTGGTCTGTGGAGAGACCGCCTCTCCGGGACACTGGAAAGTTCAAGGTGGAGACGATTGTCCCGTGATACTTGGGCACTGGCTGCTTTCTCCCTGTTGGAGGTGAGGTATTACTGATGATAAATTTGGTTCAAGAATCAAGCAATCCTGATGTTAGTTAACTTCTTTTTAAAATAATAGGGCTTCGGTTGGTATGCTTTTGTGTAGTCATACGTATTGTTTAACATAATATTTAAACTTCTCTATTAATTAAAAATAGCTCTGTCCCAAGTCCACTCACTTTGTGGCATTCCAGTTCCTTCTAGGGACTCCACAGGCCTCTTTAAGTCAGCAAACAAAAGGAGGCCTCCAGTAGCAGGCTCTTGGTAAGGGCACACAGGCCTTGCTGGAAGTAGGAATGCATGATTACCAGTGATGGAAAATCACAAGCGAAAGCAAAATAAGTTTGAAACAGACAATGGCTCAGTAAAAATTAGGCTTTTTTCCCCTCAGTGGTAGCAGGACAATACTAACTCTGTAGAGCATGGCACTGTCAGCTGCCCATCCTATAAGGACTAAGGAGCAAGGAAAATTCCATGCCAAGATATAATGCATCTGCTTCTGTTCCCATCATCATCTTCCTTTCTTTGCTTTGTTTCTTCAGCTGAATATATTGGGAAGCTGAAAGGTGGAAGTGTGAAGTCTCTTCCACCATCTATAACCCACCTGCACTGGGCTAATTGTTTAAGGGCTTATAAAGTCCAACCCTGACTTCATTCATTCATCTATCCCTTCATTTACATAATAAATATTTATTGAGTTCCTCTTATGTGACAGACACTGGCAGAATAGAAAAAAAATAAATAAAAAATAGTTTCTAGTCTCATGAAGTTTACTACCACTTGAAGAGACAGACAGGTAAGCAAGGTTTGCAATAAGAAATGTCTTAGAATAGACATTCTATGGGGAGGGGCTCTGCATGGAGACATCAGGTAAGGATGTTGGGGATGAATCCTAAAGGATGTACAAAAATTTTCTAAGAAGAGATTGGAAGTGAATAGAAAGACAGCATTCTAGGCAAAAGGAACAGACTGGGTAAAGAATACAAAACAGCACAGCTGTTTTGGGGTTGGAGCACAGGGGAGAGGTAAGACTGAGGCTGGGAAGGCCGGGGCACGCCAGAATACACAGAATTAAATTTGAAGGCTCTTATGCCAGGAAATGACATCATCAGCTATTTGTGTTCTAGAAAGTGCACTTTGGTTCAGTGTGAAGGAGGGACTGACTGGAGGCAGGGAGGTAAGTGTGGGCCTCCAAGGATGAACTTAGGCACTAGCAGATGGGAAGGAGGAGGTGGATCTAAGAGCTGAAAGGGCAGCAGAATGGGTGGAGCCTGGAGACACAGTAGCTATGGATGAGAGCTGTAACAGAGACACACTCTTGGACTTGGGGCTTAGGGAAGGAAGAGAATGGTGCTACGAGTCCAAGGTGGGAATTCCTGAGAAGGCGGCAGCTTGGGTCAGAGGATGGGAGTAGGCTGAGCTCAGTTTTGCACAGGCTGTGTCTGAGATGCCTGTGGGACATCTGGGTGAAGAACCCCAGTCAACAGCAGTTGGTAGAAGGGGGAGATGGAGATGGAGGTTTGGAGGCCATCTGGAAATTCAGGCTCTGGTTTACAGCAAGCAGAGTAAGCAGAAGAATAGACTAGAACTGACTAGAGTGATGAGTGGGATGGAGGCTGCACTCAGCAGTGCTGCTTGAGCGGGAGGGGTCGGGACAACATGACTGCCAATTCCCAGGTCTGGTGAAACGAGGACACCACAGCCCCCTCCTGTCAGGCCATCAGCCATCCAAGCCATGAGGAGAGGGGCTTGCTTTATTCCCTGCTCAAAGATTGCCTCATTTTATTAAGAAAGCTGGATACATATAATACAACCACATACTTAGAAATCTTTTTTCACACCAGAAATGAATCTAAAGCTCGAACTACATCAATTATAAGTTTCTTTGCACTGTTCCTTCTACCCCACCCCACCAGCCAGCACACAACCAGCTGCCTCTTATTCTCCTCTGCTACCTCCTCCTCCTTTGTGGTACGGGATGGGGGTCAAATCCAGAGCTTCATTCATGCTGGGCAAGCATTCAACCACTAACTCTAACCCCAGCCCCCCCCTTTCTTATTTTATTTTTTGAGACAAGGATCTCCCTCATTTGCCCAGGCTGGTGTTGAACTTGCAATCTTCCTGCTTCAGCCTCCCAAGTAACTGGGATTATGGGGCTGCACCACTGTGCCCAGCTCAAATACTTTCTTTTTTTTTTTTTTTTTTTTTTTTTTATTTTCATTAATCAAATACTTTCTTTAGCAAAAAGTATTTTTTTCCTTTTCTTTCCCCATCTTTATCCTAGTATATTTCCAGACTCTACAAATTGTTAATCTATCATCTCTTTTTCACATATTTAAATTATCCTGGGCCGGTGATACAGCTCAGCGGCATAAGCGCCTGCCTGGCAAGCACAAGGTCCTGAGTTCAACTCCTGGTACCCGCATATAAAAAATATATATATCCTAATTTCTGTCCTTTAATATCTAGAACTCATTCCCCTAAAAATTTTTTTTATCTTCCAGTAACAAAATCCTATGGAATCTTTGTAGCTACAGTTTCAATCTTGAGAACTCTTTTATCTTATTACAACTAGACAACCACCTCCAAAGTCCTCAGTCTTCAGGAACAACAGGTCTTGAATTTTAGATCTCCTTCCCTAACGTATAGATTTTCTTGAGCAGATGTAACACAAAGACCAAAAGACTGGCACATAGAGCGAGTCTTCACCCAACACCAAGCCCCAGTTTCCACTTCTGTAAAATGTGATCATTCCTACCTCTTAGGCTTGTGGAGAGAATTAAACAAGACAATTTTGTGTTTGACACACCTCGCACCTCCCGCATTAAATAGTGGTGTTCATTACTACGAGTGCTTTTGGTAAGGCACCTCCTCAATCACCTACTATAGCAATTTTCAAGCAATAGGACATAGTGGAAATTTAGGACTGGACTACTGCTATCCTTGTGAGAGTAATATTCTAATATGTGCCTTCCAGGCTGTATACAAGGGAAACGTAACTTGGGGTGGTGAGACGTTCATGTGGCAACAGTACACAGATGTTGTGGGGAGCACAGAGAAAACTGGCAAATAGCAAAAGGAGAAATGGGAAAGTTCAGACTCAGCCTCTTTTTCCAGAAAACCAGAAAAGCCTCCTTGTAGCACTCTGTCAACAAATTCCACTGATGAGCTTTAGCTTACAAGTTTCAGAATGCAAAAAAATGTCCTGGTTGAAAAAAATACTTGTTTCTTTGTCTCCCTTCACCAGCATATTATATTTTAATCATCAAAAACTCAAACTCCTGAGACAAGCCTAGTTAGTCTTTTCTATATTGGCAGACACACTAGCTAGCTTTGACACATTTTCTGTTACTCCACAAGACCATAAAAAGGTTCTTGTCAAGGGCCCAAATGCTGTAAGAACAAAGATATGCATCAGAACCCTGAAATCAGTCACTCTCTTTAATCTAATACTCATCTCCAAATCTCCAGACGTTTACTTCTTTCCTGTTTACATACAAAAACCCACTCGTGTTGTTGAGGTCTTACCACAGGCCAAGAACTCAAACCTTACAACTTTGTGAGGAAGTTCTATTAGTAACCCCATTTTCTACACAATACGGAAGCACCTAAAAGTTAACTAAGTCCAGCATTGGCTTCTGGACATGTGTGACCCCAAGAGGGTGGCTCTGGAGCCAAGCCCACCACCAGCAGCCCAGCCTGCTTCCCCTGAATTTCTACTTCCAAGTCCTTCTTATCACCTGTTCCTCAAAAGACACCTCCCCACAACACAGCCAAGGGAATTCAATACTAGGGAACTTATTTCTAGCCAAACATAAAAATAGAGATGGAGGGAAGGGACGGGATAAGGGATGAAAAGAAGGAATTAGAATGTGTTATGTACATGTACAAACTCCATACAAGGAATGTAAACATTATATACTGCAAACATGTACACACACACACACACAAAAAGGAAGAGGATCAAGGGATGGGTGGAGGGAGAAGGGATAGAAGGGAAAGGGAATAAAAAAGGAATTAGGGGCCGGTGAGATGGCTCAGCAGCTTAAGCACCTGCCCAGCAAGCGCAAGGGCCCGAGTTCGACTCCCAGAACCCACATACGAAAAAGGGGCCGGTGATATCGCTCAGCGGCACGGGCGCCTGCTGGCGCACAAGGTCCTGAGGTCGACCCCCCGGTACCCACAAAAAAAAAAAAAAAAAAAAAAGGGAATTAGGATGTGTTAGGGGGCCGGGGATATAGCTCAGTGGTACAGTGCCTGCCTGGCAAATGCGAGGTCAAGTTTAATTCCCGGTACCAAAAAAAAAAAAAAAAAAAAAAAAAAGGATGTGTTAGGTATATGTACCAACTTCCAACAAGGAATGTAAACATTATATACTACACATATGTACTAATAAACTAAAAAAATAAAAAAGAGAAACCATGTAATAAAAAATTATTTTAAAAGTTGACATATGCCTATGTATTTCATTTATGAAATAGTACATTTGCCATTTAACTGAGTAAAATATTACATGCATTAATGAAAAGCCCACACTGACATATGTCAAAAGTAGGAATCAAAACTGTGTCAAAAGTAGACACAGTTCACTGTGTCTCATTCTTGGGTTAGCTCAGATGTCCCCAAATCCTACTCTTTCTGGAATTCAGAGTGTGAAGAAAAAATCTCCTATAGGCTTCAATGTTACCTCTGTGAGGCAGCTCGAGGGGGCACCCTTGGGGGCCTCTCAGGGGGCATGATGTGTGTTCCATCCACTTGTTGAGGGCCTGGACTACGACTTCTGGTAACTTCTGGGACTTCATTGTCCTACAGCAAATAAGATGAGAAAAAATGGTGAAAATTACTTGAAGCAATCAGCACAGCTGGACACCCATATCCCAAAAGCCCCTCAGCCTTCTTTAGGCTCTGGATGCAGGGTGCTCACAAACTGGCAATCAACCCAGCACCACCTGGCAGCCTTCCATGTCTTCCTGTTGTTGAGAAGGACAAGCTAGCCCACATTCTTACGCATCTTTTGAACTCTAAATCCATGCTACTCAAAATATGGTCCAGGGCCAGAGATATAGCTCAGCGGCATAAGCGCCTGCCTGGCAAGTGCGAGATCCTGAGTTTGACTCCCAGTACCCGCATATAAAACAAAACAAAACAAAACAAAACAAAACAAAACATGGTCCATGGCTATCAACACCAGCATCATCTAGAAGCTTTGTCACAAATGCCCTCCTTGGGACCTATTCTCAGGAGGCTTGAGGGTTGGGGGTGTCTCTAGTGGGCCTTCCTGTTTCTTCCAGCCACTGGTCCCTGGATCAGGGTAGACACTCTGACCCAAATTCAGCCAACTTGGAGTGGGGCCTCAGCCCAAAACCGCGGCTTCCTCTCAGCTCAAAAGCCTTGTAGCTCTCTACAGACGGTGCCACTATACAGAAAAGGCCAGTGGGCAGGGCAGGAAGAAAGCAGGTATGCACTGAAGATCACAGACACAATAGCACTGGCCCTGGGACATATGAAACAATGTCCTTGGCTCCCCTGGCATCCCTTGCGGCCTCTAATCTAGGCCCTGGCATGATCCCTGTCCCTGGAGTCCCTGAGACTCACCAGATTCTTCCCATAGATACCACTAGCTAAGTGGATTTCTGTCTCTTTCTTTCTTTTCTCCCTGCCTTTTTCCCTCCCTTCCTTTCTTCTTATTGAGGCAAAATTCACATAACATAGAATCAACCATTTTAAAGTAAACAATTCAGTGGCATTGAGTGAATTCACAGTGTTGCACAACCACCAACTCTATCTAGCCTCAAAACATTTTACTAACCCCAAAAGGAAACACCGCATCTATTAAGCGGTTAATTTCTTCCCATTCCCTTCTCTTTCCAGCCCTGCCAAACACCAATCCATATTCTGTCTCTGTGGATTTCTCCATTCTAAATACTTCATATAAATGGAATCCTACAATATACAGTATGTGACTTTCTCTGTGTGGGTCCTTTCACTGAATTTCTATCTTGCAATGAAATAACCCGCAGGACAAGACAGAGGGGGTGACGACCCCGGCTCTCACCTCATTGTCGCCCTCCATCCCACTGCTCACACTGAGGAGGCTCCGTGTACTTGAGCGGTTACTTGTGCTGCCTAAAGAGTAGAAATAAAGTGAGCTAGAAGGTGGATTTGCTCAGGAGAGAACAAAATGCAGAACTCTAGCACTTATGTTACTGATGGAAACAACACATAAGAGGTGAAGACAGGATTCTTCGAAATGTGGCTGTCTTGTATCATTTTATTAAAGTTCAGGTTTTCCGTCAGCATTACATGAAATAGTTCACTTTTTGATTACCACTTTCAGCTTAACAGCTACCATTTACTGAGGGCTTCCCACACATTAAGTGCCTCAAAAACATGACTGCCACTTTTTTCCTTTAAAAATCCTATTTGATATTAGTTTTTTTTTTTTTTTTTTTTTGTGGGTACCGGGGGGTCGACCTCAGGACCTCGCGCGCCAGCAGGCGCCCGTGCCGCTGAGCGATATCACCGGCCCTTTTTTTCGTATGTGGGTTCCGGGAGTCGAACTCGGGCCCTCGCACTTGCCAGGCAGGTGCTTATGCCGCTGAGCCATCTCACCGGCCCCTATTTGATATTAGTGCTTTGACTTGACAGGGAAGTAGAGGTGCTCTGGTTCTCAGTTCAGTAGTATCTCTAAAATCTGTAAACTAGTTTCGTTACTGTAGTTTTTTTTTTAGTTAGAATACAGGAAACATGTACATGTAACATACATGTAGACACACCTTATAATCAGGGGTGAGACACTCGGACACAAAATGCAAGGCCAGGGGTGTGGTTGAAAGATAGAGTGCTTGCTTCTCACAGCCCTAAATTCTATCCCCAGCACAACACAAACACACAGAAAAAATAAAATGCAATACACTAATTCAAAAGTGTAATTTCCCACATATGAAAAAAGGTCCGGTGATATCGCTCAGCAGCACGGGCGCCTCCTGGCGCATGAGGTCCTGAGTTCGACCCCCGGTACCCACACACACACACAAAAAAGTGTAATTTCTATTCATGGTAGGAACTGTGACTGTGTAAGTCTAGGTGCCTAAAGCTCTTGAGTTGGGAGTTTATCACCTATATCATTAGCATAGCATTGTCGAATTGAAATTGTGCTGGCAATGTCCCATTTTTGTGCTATCCAATATGGCAGCTACTGTGAAACATGGCTAGTGCAACCAACGAAATGAATTTTAAATTTTATGTAGTTTTAATTAACTTAAATGTAAATGCCTACATATGGCCAATGGCTATTGTATTGTTCAGAACCGCATTAGAAGCAGCCTGCACCCATGGTGATCTAGCATTAAAGAACGAAGAATTAGAGTTAATCAACTCTAACAAGGAAATTTTAACTTTGATTTACCAATATTGCTACCAACAGATTGCCAAGTCTCAGGGTTGCTGAATTTCCACTTAAAATAGCTCTTATTAGTTTGGAAATAGTGTTAGTTTTGCTTTGTTATGGTATCAACTTTGACGGAATGAATTCAGGGAATGAATTTAGACATTAGCTTGAATAAAGCAGTTAGGATTATAGTTTTGGACTATTTCTTGGGGGCAGATTTTAATACCTAAAATAATGTGTCAAAATATTTTCATAAACCAGGGAATTCAGAGTTTGTTCATTAGGAGCACGTGAAATATGGTCCCTTTCTATTCAACTATCCACACGTAACACTGTTCACCTGACCAGAGTGTCCTTTTCTCTTCATTTGCCCTGGCCTACTGCTGTCCACAGGCTAAAATCTTCTCAGGGCAAATGCCATCAAAATCTCTCCAGATTTCCCTAACTAAAAGCAAGCCCTGGGCACATGGGTCCCCATCCCTCTCTGTGGCTGAGCCTCCCCACATCATTCATCATGGTCCCTCCCATTTGGTCACAATGAGTCACACTGTTCTGAAGGTTATCTTTTATCAAAAAGTAAAAAATGGTCACAAGCACTGGCTCTGTAACTCTGGAAATTCATACCCATCAGGTCCTGTTGTCCCTTCCCTTGACGTTCTTAACTCTTTAACCCCAATGCTTGCCTCCAAACCTGGGCTCCCCTGGTTCAACTGCTCTGGCCTCGGCCCCTCTCCAGGCTGATGACTTCTGGCCACATCCCCCTGGGCTGCACAGTTGGTAGGAACCCCTGGCCCCAGCCCTATCACCCATACTCTTGCCAAGGGGAGGGAGGGTACTGCCAGCCCTTGCCAGGCTCTGTCGCTGGGGAAGAAGGATCAGATGAGCATCTAACTCATACTATTTCTGTACTTTCTTTTCTCTATTGTAAGCCCTTAAAGACAGGCACTGGTTCTTTTTCACTATCTAGCTCAGTTTGTATGAGCTGTCCTCTGTGCAAAAATAGGGGAAAAAATAACCACATATTGTATAAGAAACTTGGACCAGACAACCTAGGAGAAGGTCAACAGTCTTGCAATGGAGCTTTTGTTCTCTTAAATATAACACTAATATCTTAAGTTTTGGATTATAACCAGATGTAACCTGAAATTATTTTTCTGTGGTTTCCAAGTCATGACAGCTGTAACATAATAAAAATAGTGCTGTTTTCAGGATGGGACTCTGGGGTAAAGGGCTGGCTGGTGGATCAGAGTCCAGCCACCCTTACTCTCCCTCCCTGCCCTTCTATTTGGAAGGCAGTACTTCCCTGGTAAGAGGACAAAAAGCTCTGGGTGTAAATCACAGACCCCCTGCTTACTTGCCAAGAGATGGGGGCAAGGTGCCTAAACTCTCCAACTCTCCATTTCCTTATCTAGAAACTGAGGCCTTGTTGTATAGAATGAATTAGATCACATGGTAATATGCTTAGCACAGAGCCAGCAAAGAGTAAACATTTTATTAATGAAAGCACCTGTGCACCTGTGTGTGTGCATGAGTGTGTGTGTGTGTGTGTGTGTGTGTGTGTGTGTGTGTTTCCAGCCCTTCTCCGCTCCCCAATGTGTCTGACAGAAGTGCCACCCATCCCTGGCTTTCTTTCCCACCTGTGATCCCTAGGAAACTTTCTCTCTTTTCTGAACTTGTCAGAATTTAAATTTCCAAACTGCCTTAGGGGTCTCTAGATACACATTATCACCACCACTATGTATAGAGAGGTTTTCTCTTTGTCCAGTCCAGACTTCCCATATGGTCATGTGATAGGCTTTGGATTTACTTCCACAGGTAATGGTGGCAGGAATATTAACTTGAAAGGGAAAAGAGCTGGATTCTAGTCCCAACTTTGTGCTCTGAGGCTATGTGACCTTGGAGAAAGACCTTTCCCACTCTGGGTTACAAATAATCCATCCAGAGAGTAAGGAGGGAAATTAGTGCAGAGATTCTTTTTTTTTTTTTTTTTTTTGTGGGTACCGGGGGGTCGACCTCAGGACCTCACGTGCCAGCAGGCGCCCGTGTCACTGAGCGATATCACCGGCCCCTTTTTCGTATGTGGGTTCCGGGAGTCGAACTCGGGCCCTCGCGCTTGCCGGGCAGGCGCTTAAGCCACTGAGCCATCTCACCGGCCCAGTGCAGAGATTCTTGACCTAAGTTCATGGGTGGGCAGAACTGGGGTGTGGGTGTGTGTGTGTGTGTGTGTGTACGTGTGCATGCCTACTCGTGGGTGTACGTGTACTTGTATGTGTATACAACCAAGCATTTTTCTAGGGCACAGACCAAGAACATGTATCAGACTCTCAAGGGGATTAAGAATCCTAGGCTGGACGAGCTATTGGATGTTCCAACATTTCATTTGTGTATTTTCTGCTTCACATTTAAGGAGACATTAATCTTGATATTCAGCTTCTCTCCGGCTTTTTCATTACTTTTCCAGCTGCTTTGGTAATACCAAAATGAATGGAAGAGAGAAATTCTATGGGGCTTATGAAGCCAGTGTGGCTGGAGTCAGCTAACAGAGCCCTGGATGTGGAAACAAAGCCCAGGCCCTCCCCTGTACATCAGTGGGCACTGTCTATGTGATCAGACTCCCATTCAAGCTCAAAGGAAGAATATCCTAATTAGATCCTCCACCATCTGTAAAGTTGGAATTCTCAAATCTGAGTCTACTGTTTTCCAGTGCTTCTGACTTTGTGCTCTCACCTTCCCCTTAATCCAGCTGGGGAAGCAGCAAGAAATAGGGGTTAAGAGCATTGGCTCTGGATCCAGACTGTCTGAATCTAAACCCGGCTTGACCACATTCGCTACTTAAGCTAGTCAGGACACGAAGCCTCTAACTTCCTTCCTTGGGAAACAGAGGTCAAAGTACCTCTTAAAGGAGTTTTGTCTTGCTATGGAAAAAAAAAAGGAGAGGTTTTGTCAGAATTCAGCATTCTTCGAAGATCATCAATGCTCAATAAACATTAACTATTATTATTAGGTTTTGCTCTTTATTTATAAAGGTAAAGGATAGAGTAATAATTATGCAACTTGGCTTCACGTGATAAAAGCAAACTTTGCCTGCTAATTGTTCCCCATATTTTACACTTCTCAAAACTGAATCAGATCCTCATTGAGATCTTTGGACTCATGATAATGTTTTCAAACGCCTCAAGCCACCAGCTAGAGTACAGTGGTGAGGGCACCGAGGGCACCACCCTACTTACTTGCTGTGCTGGAGGTGCTGTCTGTTTTCCAGTCGCCACGCCTTAGCTCTGTTCTTGAGGGAAAGACGCTTTTCCTGGGGCCGCTCTCATAGACTCCAAACTCCACTTTCCCAGGCAGGTGCTGTGAGTGCCGGATGGGGACTGTGATCTCCAAGTCTGAATCAGAGGAACAGGGATAAGCTTCAAGAGAGCGGACTGTCATCTACCCGACTGCTATCTGCCCCCTCTCCACCTGCTTTCCTCCACCCCCAAGCCTGGAAGGAATCTGAGGGAGAGGGTGAAGCCCCGGATTGTCCTCCCTGCCCACATCAGTGCTGAAACCCTGGACTCCTGTGTCACTAGGCTGGGAGACAGAAGGAAGGGACGGCAGGATGTGAGAAGAGGGCAGAGAAACACTTGCATGTTTCTCCATTTGCAGGGAGTGGATAAGACATGGTCAGAGAGGGGCCTGGGTTTCCAGCTCCTCCACTAGCAGCTGTGCAGCTTGAGGAAATCAGTTCACCTCTCTGTATTACCCTTCTTGTCTGAGGAGGGTGTGTGCATCATTGGCCATCATTATCAGGCCACCCTGTGCACCAGGCTTATTCTAAGACCCTCCATATTTTTCATTCATTGAATCCCCGTAACTGCCAAGAAATCAAAGCTAGTATTATCTCCAACAGAAACTAAGCACAGAAAAGTGAAGTTGCATCCCTGTCACACAGCAGGAAATGGTAGAGGTGGGATTTAGATGCTGGCATGAGAGTCCAGGCACTTCCTCACTATCATGATGCACAGCAGGTGGGAGGGTGTGGGGTGGGTGGCCCATATTGGTAGCAGTGACTCACAGAGTTAATGACAGGTCCCTGACAGCTTTTTTAACTTGAAAGGCTGATTAGTGATAAAGAAGAGTGCTCCTTTGCCTAGCAAAGCACTAACTTGACCTCTTTACTGGCTTAGCCCTGCCCAGTGGTTTGCCTTTATTTTTCCCTAGAGTTCCACCTTTGGGTTCTAACTCCTGCTGCTGAGCAGAATGACATTTTGGTGGTGCTGGCAGCAACTTCCTCCTCAGGTAAGTGTAAAGCAGGTGAGCCCCTGCCTCAGAGCTCCCCTTCTGACCCTGCTGTGGAAGTTGGGAGGGTTGGGGTGTGGAAAGGAAGAGGGATAAGCTTTGGGACCTGTGCTCTTATCCTTGTGGTACCACTTTCTCTTCCACTTCTCTACTTCCATGTGATGAGAGCAACAGCAAGTTCAGAGAGGCTGTGGCAGAGGTGGCTCTGCTCACAAAGCCAGAGGTTGGCCAAGAAAGGTAAATGAATATACTAGAACTTTATGAAAGAGCATCATGAGGACAGGGTATAGCAAGCCACACAGTGCATGTTCAGCATAAAGAATACTAAAGGGTGGATTATTCCTTTGCATAGGCCCGTGCTTTCTGGATCCAGGGTACCACAGGCTCTGGTATTCAACCAGCTTCCTGGCCCTTTCAGCATTGCAGCATCTTTTTCTCTCCTGGGGATCCCTTGGTTACAGCTGTATAGTGAACTTAGGCAAAGAATAGGGGGTACACTGTTACATGGGTGTGACGCATGGGATCTCAGAGACTACGTAGATGTCATACTTTTGTCTCCCTCTCATCTTTGACCTACCTTTTTAAAATCACCTTTTAAAGGGAGGTTCCTGTCTGCTTAAGTAACTTCGAGATGGCAATTTTCTACCCTCAACAGTTCTATGAGAAAGGAAAATAAAGCACACAGGAAAAAAATTGGGGAACAAAAGTTCAAAAAAATCAGGTAGAGCTACTCTAAATGTTTACAAAATCCTGACATTCTTTGAATAAAGGTACAACATCAGGAATAACTTTCATTATTACATTGCATAGCACTTTCCCAAAGTGTTTGCACCTGTGCTATTACTGTATTCCCCATGGAGCTCCATGACTTCTCCATTAAGTAGATAAGCCAGGTATAACTCCAGTGAGGAAACTGAGTGGTTAAAAGAATGATCCTGAATCATAAAGTGATTCAGTGACAAAGAGGGGATCAGAACTCAGGTTTACCAGGACTCAGCTGGCTCTTCTGCCTACAGGACACACCCAGAACACAAATACTGATTGTCTTCTCCATGGGGCTATGGCATTCAACAAGCCACCAGTCACAGCAGCCCCTCACCGATTTCCTATGCCATCAACACTCTGTATCAGCTCCAGGAGAGCAAAGCTACTCCCTGGGGCTTAAGAAAAATGGGCAAGTTATTATGGACAGAGGCTCAATTTTTAATTATCCTTAGAGCTATAACCCAAATTAGATAAAATAATCATTATTTTCCTTTTCTAAGACAAATGAAGTTTCCAAATTAAGAATCTGTCCTAGTGTTTGGAATGGGTTACATTCTTAGAGAAAGTCCTTTAGAGAGAAATGCCTCTCAGCAGCGCTGTGTGATAGTGTGCCAATGGTTTTCACATGCTTTTTGGTTTTAGTGAAGCAGAATTCTTTCTTCTAGTGACAATAGAAGCTCAACACAGAAATCATATTTTCAAAAGGAGCTGCAGTGTTCAAAGCAGAGTAAGTGGGCCCAACCCTGTGTATCCTGATATACCTTGCACCTTCAGTTTCCTTCCTGCCCCTTCAAGGATACATACAGCAGCTCTGAGGCCCCACAAGGAGCCCACAGGGTATGTCATTACAAGCTAGTATGTAATACATAATCTGGTTTACAGAGTTAACCAATAAGTCATATCTACTCAACCATAAAGGATGTCTTATCTTTGGCAGATACTCTGACTCCCCTGCGCCTTACCCTGCAGTTCAGAGTTCAACTTCCAATCGCCTAAAGCTTTCTCTGGTGGCCAAATTATAAGTACCACGCCCCCACAACAGGCCTCAACCAATGACTGATGGGACTAGGTATATAAATGGCCTGGTTTGTCTCTCACTGGCATAACTCAAAAACAAGGAGGTTGGGGCTGGTGAGATGGCTCAGCAGCCTAAGCGCCTGCCCGGCAAGCGCGAGGGCCCAAGTTTGACTCCCGGAACCCACATACGAAAAAGGGGCCGGTGATATCGCTCAGCGGCACAGGCGCCTGCTGGCACGCGAGGTCCTGAGGTCGACCCCCCGGTACCCACAAAAAAAAAAAAAAAAAAAAAACAAGGAGGCACTTAGGGTCCATGGCTAGAACATTCTCCCCTAGTGGACTGCTTGCTAACTCCAGTCTTTTTTTTTTTTTTTTTTTTTTTGAGATAGGGTCTCACTATGTAATCCAGGCTGGCCTTGAACTTTCAGCAATCGTCCTGCTTTAGCCTCCCAAGCGCTAGGATTACAAGCATGTGCCATCACGCCTGGCCACTCCAGTCATTCTTGCTCAGTGTCTGCTATAGTTCAGATCTGGAATGTCCCCCAAAGGCCCATGTGTTAAAGGCTTGGTCCCAGCTTGGCACTATTGGGAGATGGCAGTGAGGCACTATAGGAGGTCTTTAGGTCATTGGGAGCATCCCTTTGAAGGGGCAAGTCAGACCCCAGCCCTTTGCTCTTTCTCACTTCTCTCACTTCAGAGAATTTTGCTCTGCCATATGTTCCTGCCATAGTGTGTTGCCTTGGGGCCAAATGATCAGGGCCTGAAACCTCCAAAACTGTGAGCCAAAAGAAACCTTTTGTTTTTATAAGGTGGTCATCTGGGGTATTTGTTACAGGAATGGAAAGCTAGCACAGTGTCCAGTTATGTAAGTTTAATCTTTTAATAGTCATGGTATTAATTAAAGTCCCTGATATAAAAAATAAAAATAATTAAACCTTAACCTCAAAAAATGCCTTGTCAGAGGGTCTGCTTTCTGGGGAGCAGTAGTGAGAGGGAACTAAAGTCATATTCCTTTGGAAAACTTTAGACACTGACCATTCTGATTTAAACTATAGGTATTAGAGGGTATAAATCACTTATTTGGACCCTCATCAGCCTTGGGTGAACTTTATATAATGTTTCAAAACTTATGACCCTAGGGCTTGACATGAGGTAATAAGTCCCAGCCCAGTGCACTCACGCTGGAAAGCTCTGCCTGAGAGGGTGCCAGCACGTGTGCGAGCCTGTGAGTGACAACAGGAGCAGATAGTTTTAGAGTGCTTCCACGTGCCAGAGACTATAGTAGGCACAGATTATACCCAGACTCCTACCTAGTGGGCACTTTTTTTTTTGCCATTTTGCAGAATAGGACTGAGTCTCAGGGAGGTGAAGTATCTTGCCCATGATTCCCACTTCATAGTGAGCAGAAATCTGACCCCAACCTTGCTGGCCCCAGGATTCATGCCTGTGTTCCCCTGCTTCTCTGCATGTGTGTTCATCTTGCTTCAGTAATTCCAGTGGCACCAGGTGGAGTCCAGGGGGTAGAAAGATGTGATGACACCAGAAGGCTCAGTTCTTGAGCCCAGCCTGTTGAGCACATGCTACAAACTCCCAGGCCTTCCGACACGGGAGCCACCAGCAAATCACAGGCTTCATGCTGCTATATTTAAGATCTTGTAATGTTTCATTTAATCAAGACTTCTATCTTTGGGTCCACGTGCCCTAGTTTTAAAAAGTAACTTGGTCATTTTCCTCCTAGAGCCCTTTTATCTGACCTTCCCCCCCAACCAATGACTGTGCAGACCTTGAGCCAGACTTCTGCCTCCTCTCCTCCACTGGGAGGGAAGATACACCTGAGTTTGGGGAGTGGTGGCATAAGTTTAAAATCTAGACATACAAGCAAAAAGTCTTAGGATGAACTCTCTGGCCTTCTGCCAAAGTTATAACCTTTAACCACTTTTCTCTATAACAGTCAAAACCATTAACATTAGCAAGGCTACTACTTTCTACACAACACTGTGAAGGTGTCGTGGGGCTGACCTTAGAAGGGAAAACCAATCCTACATGAACATAAAGCCAACTAACCCATAAGCTATCAGATGGCAAAGACAGTGGCTCATAAGTCTTTGTATCTGACTGGGTGACTTGTGCTCAGTAAGTGTTTGTGGGAGGAATCAATGGTGTCACCAGACATTTTACTAAAACCAATCATTACAACAAAGACTTTCTGAGCTCTGTGAATGTACTGTTCTCTACACTGGGGGTTCAGAGCACAAAGCAGACATATTCTTGCCCTTCAGGAGCTTATCATAGGAGAAAGGCAAGTTACTGGACCATAACTATGAGAGTAACAAGGTACTTCTGGTCTGTGATACATGACAAGAGGAAAAGCAAGCAAACAAGAAGTGAGATGGGGAGGGCACCACTGAAGAGAAAGGCACAGAAAACTCTGAAAATGAAAAAGAACCAGCAGATGATGATGTGGGGGAAAGCAGCAGTTCACCAAGTGCAAAGGCCCTGAGTGAGGGTGGGGGGGGGTGAAAGGTCACATCATGTGGGGCCTCGTAGGCCACAGTGAAGAGTCTGTTTCTATTCTGAGCATCACAGGAGCCCCTAGAGGCTTAGAGCAAGACAGTAGAATCATCTGATTTTTTACTTTTAGAAGGGCATTGGTTGTAGTTTGGAGGGTTACCTGTACAGGGGCAAGAGTAAATATGAAGGGACAATTGAAGAGGCTACTGCATTAGTCCTGGCAAGAGATGATGGTGGCCTGGCTCTAGCTGTAGCACAGGAAATGGTCAGAAATGAACAGATTTAGGTTGTGTTTTGGAAGCAGAACCCCTGCAGATTGCTAGTGATTAAATGAAGGAATGAGGTAATAGCAAAAAGAGCAATAAAAAAGAAGTATCAGGTGAAGGGATAGTAGCTTCTAATGCTCAAATGATGGACTCCAGTGGCCTGCAGTGGTTCTGCAAGACCAGGGGTCAGTACTGAGGCCCACCATGCCAGAGGTTCTCAGTGGGAAGATGCACTGTGGACAAACCCAAGTCCTTGCTCAGGAGTGACAGTGCCACATGGCTGGTACCCTGCAAAGGATGGGTCAAGGGGAGCAGAGGAGCCCAGTCCTCAATGTGCACAAACAGAATCCACATCTGTTATGGTTTGTGATATTCCCCCAAAGCCTCAGGCAGTCACAGGGCTTTCTCATTGGTGGCTGAATCTAGAGTGTGTGATGCTGGGATTAAGGATATGTGATTAGTAAATCAGTCCACTGATTGGTTTGGCATAGTTCTGGCTAGGATTAAGGGTGTGAGTGCTATCTCCACCCTAGAGCAGGTAGCCTGCATACGATATAAGGGACAGAAAGAGTCCCTCCTCCCTTGTTGCTTTTGCTATCTTGTGGGTGCAATGAACTGTTCTCCTCTGCGATGCTCTTCTGCCATATTGCACTCTACCGTGGAGCCAGCCAACTATGGACTGAAACCTCTCCAAATTGTGAGCTAAATAAACCTTTCCTCCCTTAACCTTGGGTGTTGGGTATTTTGTCTCGGCAATGAGACATCCCTGCTATTGCATGGTGGGAGCCCCACTAACCTGGGTCTTGGGCTTCTGAAGCAGTGTGTGATGTGGGAACTGATGACATAAGATTCACCACTCAAGTCAGAAACAGATATTGTGTGAATGGGGGTTTCTCCTTTCTCTGCTCAAGAAACATATGTCCTTCCCATTGCCAAAGATAGTCAGGCACCTGACTATCAGACCACAGCAGAAAGGAAAGTCAAGCAAAACAGCAATGCCCCCACAATGCAGCAGCACATACCAGTCTGCTTTCCTGATTTCTGCTTCTCTTTCTGTCTTCGGGTGATACTATCTCTTAGCCGTTTAAGATTCTCCTGTTTAAAAAAAAAAAAAAAAGTTTAAATATATACCAAAATTATACCCTTTGAGTAGTACAGTTACTTTCTGGTTGTATGCTGTATGCAAGGTCTGTCACATCGCAATAACATTTTCAAGATGCAAATGAGGCTCAGCATAGACAGCTCCCAGACAAACCCACATCCTCATCAAATTTGTGCCCAAAGAGAAGACGTATCTTCCACAATATAGTTTCTTCCCTCTCCTCTGGCTCCCAGCTCCATTTCCCACCCTATAACCCAGTGCCCTTCCCTATGGACACCAGGTAGCAAAACCAGCCTCTGACCTGCCCACAAACACTTTACATATATTCTTTTTTTTTTTTTTTTTGTGGGTACCGGGGCTCGACCTCAGGACCTCACACGCCAGCAGGCACCCGTGCCGCTGCTCGATATCACCGGCCCCTTTTTCGTATGTGGGTTCCGGGAGTCGAACTCGGGCCCTCGCGCTTGCCAGGCAGGCGCTTACGCCGCTGAGTCATCTCACCAGCCCACTTTACATATATTCTTGCCTCTGAGACTGCATTCTTTCTTCATTCCCCTGACCTTGAGAGATGTTGATTCCTCTCAGTGAGTTTGTTTCAGGCCTGGGTCATGCAAGGCCCACCTTCTCCCTGATGGCTTCTAGTCCTTAGTACTGCCCACACCAGCCATCTGCCACTTGGATTACACCATTCTGCATGGGTGTACATGTGTGTGTGTATATATGTGTGTGCCTTGCCTTTTCAGGATATGTGGGCTTTCCAAGGGCAAAAGACTAAGTCTTGTACCTTTCTGCAGTCCTGCCATCTGGTCCACTGTAGCCATTCACTAAGTGTTGAATAGATACTTGAGGGTCAAGACTTTTTCTATTTTAGTCCATCAACACCAGTGTCTAAGCATTCTAGGGAAGTTAAGCATCTGAGCTTTCAACGCCATGGGGAAAATGTCCAATCAATCTGGCTGAAGCAGAAGGTTCAGTGAGGGAATCAACAGAGGCCAAACTGGAAAGGTTGTGTTTTGCCTGCAGGCTGAGACATGGAGCCTTATTCAGGAAGCAGCAGGGAATCTGAAAGTTGTGAACTGTCTGGGCTTTAAGATTCTGGTGAACTGGAATGGGAGGAGTTGAAGGCAAGAAGACCCACATGGAGATAAGGCAGCAGGCCAGCTTCAGGGGACAGGACTGACAGTGGTATGTGGCTGGGGGATTGGGGGGATAAGAGCAGATATAAGAAGAAAAGCACCACAAAGTGAAAGCAGGCAAGACATGCAGCTGACTGGATGTGAGGAAGCTGGGAGAGGGAGAAGAGCCTCAGAAACTTGAAGTCTAACTTGAAGTCTCTGGGAGATGGCAGAGCAGTAAACAGAAAGAGGGAGCCAAGAAAGTAAGTAGCCTTGAATGATGGTTTGTTGTTGGTTATGCAGGAGGTCTAGAGCAACTCAGGAGGACATGCCCAGCTTGTGGCTGGAGTCACGGGGCTGCAGATACAGACTCGAGTGTCACCTGCACAGAGGAGGTGCTGAAGGGAACCTGGGCAGCACTCATTTGTGGGAGAAGGAACTTAAGAAGATAGAGAAGTGGACTGAAAGGCAGAGGAAAAGGAAGATAGGTCCCCAGCTGTGGATAGGAGAGGCTCAGAAGCACCAGGAAGCTGTCAGAATGCAGAACACTGTGCTCCAGTGGGCTAGGGTTCTCTACTGTGCTGAACGCGAATCTCAGCTGTCTCTTGCACTCAGCAGGAGTTCTGGGCAAGTTCATGGAAAAGAAGCCTATTGATATTAATAGCTCACACTTTGTATGGATTTACTTTGCACCATGCATGCTGAGTGCCTCCCCATTCACTTTTCAGAGGTGGGGAAATGAAAGCACACCAAGGCCAAGATCATCTAGCCGCAAGCGGCAGAACAAGGATATAAACTTGGGCTGCTGCCTCCAAAACCCTGGCTTCTTATGGCTATTGTGCCGCATGGTCACACATATTGGCAAGGAGAAAAAAATGATCATTGTTTTCCATGGATGGACTTTTCTGAACAGGCCTGTAGTCGCCTTGGGGCACCTGAGTGAGGAGGACCCTGATTCCTGGATTCAGCATTCAGGATGAGTGCCAACTTCATCCTTCAGATCCCAGAAGGAAGGAGGCAGCTGGAAGAGAGGGTGCCCCGCTTTAAGGAGCACTAAGGAAGCAGAAGGTGTGATGAAGGGAGTTTAGGCTCACTCCAGAGCTGGTTTCGATCCTGACTGCCTCTGCACTTCACTGAGCTTCAGTTTTCTGCGAAATGGGAGTGATGCTATTTCCTCTGCATGCATGCTGTGAGGAGGCAGAGATTAAATGTCTACTGAATGCACAGCACAGAGCCCAACATGCTGCTGTTAGACCTCAACCACTGGTGCTTCTGCCTCCCCATCCACTGCTCCCCAGCATTTGTTTCTACCCCCAGACGCCATGCTCCCTCTCAGGGCTGATGGCTGCTGCTTACACCAGTGACCAGGTAGCTGGTGTGTCAGGTGCTGGGAGATCAGGGTTGAAATACACACTCCACTGAGATAGAGCGAAAAAGTTCCCATCCTGACTCAGCCACTCACAGTGGGAATGGCATTGGACATGTCCCTTAGCCCCTGGGTCCAATTTCTTCTTGCATAATTATAGGCATTAGATTAGGGATGTGTTTCCCAGTGGTATTTAGTTAAAAACATAGGGAGTTATATCTCCAGGCCAGGGGACACAGACAGACAGTCACTCACAGGACATACGGACGATGTTTGTAGGCACAGCCATAGGTGCTCAGTTGGAGCAACACTGGACAGCTGCCACCCACCTTTCCTACTGTTCAGAAGCAAAGTGACATGAAATGGCTTCTGACAGACAGTGCTGGCTACCTGCTGGAAGCGAAAGGACTCAGATCGTTTCTTCTGGTTGAGCTGCCACTCCTTGAAGTGCAGCACGGCCTCATCCACATTGACGATGCCCAGCTTCACCTGTTCCTGCAGTGTGATGAGCTGCCGCTGGCCCGGCGTCTTCATTCCAGCAAATGGGTCATATACACTTGACTGGGGCCTGTCCCTCCATGGTCTGACAGGTGGCTCTGAAAAGAGAGCAGACCTTAGCTCAATAGCTCCCCGGTGGAGCAGGAGCGGACCTGAGGAATGGGTGACGAGGCTGCTCACAGGCTCAAAAGGGCACATCGCAAAGGAACAATTACATGTGAAGCGAAGAAGGATGAAACATGATGTGGAATCAGAGGACAGGGAAGCAGCTAATAATTTCAAAGCCTATTAAAGTAGATAAGGCTCCAACATTTAAGATAGATGTGAAACCTACCAAATCCTCCAAGCCTTAATTATCGATATGCCTTCAGACCAATATTTTTCAACCTTGATACTACTGATATTTGGGGCTGGAAGGTTCTTGTTGTGGGGCTGTCCTGTCCCTTGTAGGATGTTCAGCAGTATCCTTGGCCTCTACCAACTGGGTGCCAGCAGCACTCCTTTCCCAAGTTGTGGCAACCAAAAATGTTCTCAGATGGTGCCAAATGTCCTTTGGAGAGGGCAAAATCGCCCCCACAGAAGAACTACTGCTTTAGACTTAAATCCACTTCCAGAAGAGTCTAGCCAGGATGATTCTCCCACCTCCACTCCTAGCCCTATCTCAGCAGTGATTATAGACTAATTGGCATGAAATGCTAGAGTACACCAAACACCAGTGATGTAGAGACCCAGGTCCAATAGCACCAATATCAATGAAGTGCTGGGTTCTAGCAGGCTATCCTTGGGTTGTTCTATGCCAGCCTCTCTTCCATATCACGAATACACAGTTTTCTGCTTTGAAGAGTATAAGGAAACATGAAGCCAAACACCCCCTCTCCAGGCTATAACCTTAGATCTGCAGAGAATGAGCTACTTGCAGAGATGATAGGGCCACTGGGACTTGTGAAGACAACTTGACATTTTACTTCTTGCTACATTCAGGGCTATTTGATTCCAAATCTCTCCAGCATGGGCACTGTGATTCGGGGACACAATAAGATGGAAAAAGAGAGGTGGCTTCACCAATGAATACTGGGGAAAAAACCCTTAAAGTTTATCTATTATTTGCATAATCATTCACTCATATGAGTGCACACACTCACATGCCCTTTGACCAGGTTTGCCCTTTTCAAGGTTTTGAGAGATGGGGTAGGAGAGAAAACAAAAGCATACGCCAATCAGTTCCAATCTCCCACTGCCATAGTGCTTTGGGATGGCTTTAAATGTTTAGATTGTGTCAAGGCTACTTTCCAAAAGAGTCCTCAATGGGATAATACTGAATGCCTCTATTTAGCACAGGCAAATTAATGAGGGGAGGGAGAACATTTAGCCCCTCAAACTTCCATAAAAATTCTTTAAAAGAATGTAATGTCCAAGATCCTACCCAACAGCAAGGAAGTGTCTTCAAAGCATGACTGAACTAGTATAGACTCAGTAAACAGCCCAGAAGGGCTGTATCACAGATAGACTGGGTGCTGGGCTGCCCATTGTTGGCATTAATCTCAGTACTTAGATTGTACTTTTATGTGCTGAGTGACCCTTTCTGGTATTTTAGTGTTCTTTGTATAATCAGTTTGTACAGTATTTTAAGGCCTCCCCTCGCCCTTTATCTTCAGTGCAGGACTCTCAGACAGCTCCATCCTAAGGCACCTCTTGGGTCTCTATTTTGCAATGCCAAGGAGCTATCACACTGAGAAGGCTCTGAGGTATGAACATCTCTACCCCATTAAAGTTTCACTTATACAAAAGGAAGCTGAGGACAAGCTGGCTTACCTTTCTGGAAGTGCTCTGAGGAAACATACAAATTCCCAGGATGCTCTTGAGTTTTTTCTGCAAAGACTGTGAGAGAAAGAATATTCTGAGTAAAAGCCAAGTCTTTTCTTTCTTATTTAAAAAACTTTTTAATTTTTTTCTTATTAGTTCATGTTTGCAGTACATGAAGCTTACAATCATCTTGGGGAGTGGGTACACGTACATAATACAGCTTGCTTCTTTTTTTAATCCTCTTCCTTTTCCTTCCTACCCCCTCCCTCCTCCTCTAAATTCTCTTTCCTCATTTCCATTTTTACTGATATTATTAATCTTAGCTCATATTTATGACATACAATGTTTGCATTTGTAAGTCTTTTTTTTTTTTGGTACCAGGAATTGAACTCAGGACCTCATGCTTGCCAGGCGGGCACTGTACCACTGAACTATATCACTGGCCCAGTCTTTTCTTTCTTTTTTTTTTTTTTGTGTGTGTACCGGGGGGTCGACCTCAGGACCTCGCGCGCCAACAGGCACCCGTGCCGCTGAGCGATATCACCGGCCCCTTTTTCGTATGTGGGTTCTGGGAGTTGAACTCGGGCCCTTGCGCTTGCAAGGCAGGCGCTTACGCCACTGAGCCATCTCACCGGTCCCAGTCTTTTCTTTCTTAAGCACTCTATAACATTTCATATTTTTACAAAAAGTTTTATCAAAATCTTGTACCAAAAAAAATGAATGTATACCTTTGGCCCCTGTGTACAGTTCTCTAAATCAAAACTCCTGAAAGAGATAACTAATGAGAAGCAGTAGAGATTGTCATGTAAGACAGGCCAGACAGACAAGCTGTCAAACTGAGCCAAACCTGGCCAAAGGACATGATCAGCATTTATAAGATCATTAAAGAAATGGGTAAAAAAAGAGAAAAGATCATTAAAGAAAAGGATACTGGGAACAAGGAAGTATGCCCAGATTGCAGAACACCTGAAGCAAGTCGTGGGAGGCCTTAAAGCTGAAGAATAAAAGGAAGTACCTAGCATTTAGGCCAGCCGTGCCATGAGACAGGACTCTAAGCAGTAAAGTGTGTGCCTAGCTCCAAAGGGACTAAAATCAAGTTATTCATGAGGGGCAGAATCAGAAAGGACAATGGAGAAAACAGGAAAGTGACAGATATGCCCTTAGTGGTAAGACAGCATGGTCATTATGGCTCCCTGGGCTCTGACTGAGACCACCCTGGATTCAAATCCTGGCTCTGTCACTTCGGAGTCATGTGATCTTGCACAAAAGGCTTGACTTCTTCCTTCCTCCACCTCTTATATGTAGAATGAGGAAGAATATAGTATCTTCACTGGACTGTCATGAGGATTAAGTGAGTAAACACATAGAAAGTCCTTAGGATAGTGTCCAGCATATGTAAGCACTCAAGACTAGATTTTATTATCATTATTTTTATCTAAGCTTCAAGACTGATGCTGATGAGACAGCAGAACCTTGGCATGCTAGTTAACCCAAGTGATGTATATACAATGTCTTACAATTAAAAGTACTTCCTCCATGTATTATTTTATCTGACCCTCAAAATAAGGCTGTGGCAGAGTATTATCATGTATTGCTATAACATATATATTAATGTAGACATGCATCAATATGATAACCACTTTCTAGATAAGGAAACTAAGGATAAAAAGAGTAAAACAACTTAACAAATGTTCTATGCTGTACACCAGAAAATGCAAGAGCTGAGAGATGAACCCAGGTGTTCTGACCTCCAGGCCACGACCTCTTTTGCCACCTCATGCCTCTCTCCTTTCCTTTGCTTGCTCATAGTTTCCCAGAAAGTCCACAAGGGCTGTTTAGGAATCACCTGTGTCCACATCTCGACCATCTCCCAGTGAGGTGCCATCCACACTATTCTACCCCCTTTACCATTTTGGAATTGCCAATAGGTATCTGCATGCTTCTTAATGTGGTTCCCTCAGAAATAGACACTAAGCTAATGATCTACTGTAAGTAGTCTAGTTGAGAGGTTACAGAGCCAAGGCAAAAGCAATAAATGGTGGGATATCAAGCAAGTGACTACCATGGACAAGCTCAGGATCCCTGAAAAGCAATATGGAACATCCAATTCATAGGTTCCCCACTGGGGGGGGCAAATAAACTGGGATATTCATCCACCAACTCTCATCAGTCATTAATTGAAGGCAGAGGCCATGTATGCTAACTCTCCAGTGCTTACAGTTTGTCTTACAAGAGGGCAGAGGAGGTTCCCAGGCCAGAGAAAGCCCTCAGGCTAAGAGATGATAGGAAGACAGGCTGGATCTGGCCAGTTGGCACAAAAATGTAAAGAGCTAGGGGAACAAGGGCAGGACACCAACAGTATCCGCTGGACATGCCAAAGAAAATGCTACGCAGGGAGATGGCCAGCCTGACCACTGACGACATTTGGGAATACAGAACATACCATAACTGTATTACAACCCAATTTAGGGTTGCCAGGTTGAACAAACCAAAGCCAAAACCAAAATAGTGAAGTATTTGGAACATACTTACAATAAAATGGCTTATTATTTGCAATTTGAAGTTAACTGAACCCCTATATTTTATCTGGCAACTGCAATCTAGTTATCAGGGGTTCTAGATGAGTATTACTTGCCTCGATATATGATCTCCATTCATCACAACTTCCACAATATGCTCATATTAAAAATGGAATACAGGCCCAGAGCACAGATCTGTGAATTCTTCTACTCTTACAATACCATCTAACTGACAATGCCATCTAACTGGTTTCCCAGGGACAATTATGAAGAAGTCAAAACCCAATTATCACCAATTTTTATTAATGTTGGTCAGCAAGCAGCCCAGTACAGTGGCTAAAAGCCAGGGCTAAGGAGGCAGAATCCCTGGCTTCAAAGACAGGCTGAGCTGCACAGGGACTGAGTAATCTTTGTAAGCTTCCATTCCCTATCTGTAAAATGTGAATGATGCTTCTACCCTAAAAGGTTATTGTAAAGATTAAATGGGTTGTTCCAGATGGAGTACTCTTGGTAGATTTTAATAAATGTCAGTTATTAAGATTATTAATAATAGTAGCAAGGAGGGTTTCAGGAGACAAAAATGTACTGAGGTTCTTGTTGACCTGTCTTTCTAACTGTACATGAATGCCACCAGGAAGGGAATCTGTTCATTGCCCCAGTCTCATTCCCGAATTTGCCTGAGCTATGACTCTATCTCCTGGGACTTGCTGGAAAACACTCAGGAAAGGAGTCTTTGGGTCATGGTTCAGAAAGCCAGAAAATCTAAGAAATTGATGCTGAGAAGCTCTGAAGAACCCTGTAGACAGTATTCCCTACCACACTTGCCTTTAGAAATGTATGGTTCATTGTCGGGCAGCTGGTGAGCACCAGAAGCACCAGCCTCTGGCCTGGGGACAGGGACAGGGGGCCTGCTGGCCAGGTCCATGCAAAAGGTCTCATCATCTTCCACTGTGTGATAAACATCTTCTTCCTCATCATGATGGTGCTGCCCTCTCTCCAAACTGGCCGTTCCCATGCTGTTGCCTAGAAACAGAGAAAGATGATTGAGAGCAGTGGCCAAGCAAATTGGATGATGTCAGTCAGAGAACAAAGTGACATTTCCTTATTAGTACAGTTATGGCCCCAGGCAAAGGGCTTCCCTCACATCATCCCCTGCATCATCTGTTCAGAACACCAAAAGCAACTGGGACAAAACCAACGTCTCCTTCATTTACCACCAATGCTGGTGCAGCCAAAGAAGTGAATACCAGGCTCTACCACTTGAATTTTACTCTAGGATTCTATTACTCATCCCATCAGAACTAAGGGGAAGAAGGCACAACCACCAAAGTCCAAGGACACTTGGCACTATGCTTCATATCTAGATGCCCCCCAAAGCCTTGTGTGCTCATATGTGGGGCTTTTGGGAGGTGACTGAATCATGGGGGTGTGATACTCATCAGTGGATTAGTCCACTGATAAATTTATAGCTAAACATGATGCTGAGAGGTGAAGCCTGGTCAAAGGAGGTGGGTCACTGGGGGCACTGCCTGGAAGGGTGTATTTCCCTCCTCCCTTCATCTCTCTCTGCTTCCTGTTTGCCATGGCATGAACATTTCTCCTCTGCCATGCTCTGCTTTGGAGCCAGCTGACTATGGACTGAAACCTCCAAACTGTTAGCCAAAATAAACTTTTCCTCCTTAGAGCTGTGGGTGTTTTGTTGGGTACTGTGTTTCAGCAACAAGAAAGTAACTAAGACACTTGGAGTTGTCCCTTGGTATTAGAATAGCAGTGTAAGATGTCCTACCAATAGTTCCAGCATATTCTTTTTGTTTTAGTATATGTGCTGCCGAAGCGAGCACTCCAGTATATTCTTCATCCTCCTCAAAATAGCTACCGGAAATCATTCCTGAGGACCTCCTCTGTGCCAAGAACTGTTCTGAGTGTATCATCGACATTATTATCTTCTCTGATTTTATAAGAATGCTGTGGATATCTATACTCCTCGAGCTCACTTTGCAGATGAAGAGGATTTAAGGATTTAAATAACTTGCCCAAAGCCACTTTGAGTCAGGCTGGCACCCAAGAAAGCTGGCTGTAGCTTGTACTCTTAATCTCCATGATCTGCTGCTTCTTTAGAAATCTCTGCTCCCTCTCTGTACCCCACCAAACACATAGATTGAAAATGAAAAGTTTGCTTCCCACCCATTGCCCACCAGGGCCCCACAGACCTCAGGTTTCCTCTGCAAAGTTCTGTTTCTTCTTCCTAGAACCATTAGTCAGCAAAGGTTTATTAAATGCCCACTTAAGATACAGCAATGAATGCAGCTTGGCTTTCTTCCTATGGAATTTCGAATCCAGTATTTCATTGGGAATTTTTGTTTTCGTTGCATCTTTTCGAGCTGCAGGGAGTCTGTTCTTGGCTTTCCAGTATCACGGGTCCAGAGGATTGATCAGGCTGGTCTCAACTCATTAGAGGACTCTAGGCCCTGAGGTTCTGCCCTCAAGGTAAGTTTCCATTTATATGGTCATTTTTTAATATGTTGTACAAGGACTTGAGGAAACTCCGAGGAGGCTTTTCCAGTGTTAATCAAAACAAGAGAGTTGAGAGAGCTGCCATGTGCCCTACTAACGTCCCCAAGTACCTCGTTTTGCTTCAGTTCTTCATCCTGAGAAACTCTTGCCTACCTCAGGAATGTTGTTCTCTGCTTGAAACCTGTCTCAACACTGTGCCAGGCCCATCCAGCCTCCCTCCATGCTTCAGTGGAGTAGTCACCTCTGACAGAGGCCTCACTGACCACCCAGTCTAAATTGGGTCTGCCCAGTTATTTATACTCACCATGCCTAAGACTTTTGCTCCACAACCCTGCCATAATGTCACTTACACATATATCAGTGTGTTGGACTGTTTGCTGCTTCTCTCCCATCCTTGACTGTCAGCTGCAGGAGGGCAGGCCCTGACCCCCCTGCCATGTTATTTTACAGCCAAATATAGGGCCTGGAAACTCACAGAAACTCAACTGTGTTATGGCAGGTACTCAGTATTATTCTTAGAATGAGTGGAGAAATAAATTGTGGGTGAAATGTACTCTGTAGGCCAAACAGATATTGACACAACAGGTTTGTGCCTCCTCAGCAGTTTGTGTACTGTGTTTGTCCTCCTTCCCAGGATCTTCCTAATCTGGCTGGGCAGACTTTTGGGGACCTTCAGGCAACATTAAGGACTGCTACATTATCAGGGTAAGAGGAAGCCTTTTCTTTCACAGCAGGAGAAAGTTTTATGGCTTCAGAAACTGAGAGAGCTGTGTGTAACTTGGCACAAATAGCATCTACTTCCCTTAGCAACATCTGTCTATACATGGGGTATTTGTTGGAAGCTTCATGCAAGGAGTACCACTTTCATGGGAGGGCTGTGCACCAGGGGTCCCATGCCCTGTTCTCATCCCATCAGCAGCTACCGACAATCACCCCAACTCCCTTGGCTCCTACTGGCCAAATAAATTTTCAGGAGGGCTCTCCGGTTCCACCCAGCTGCCACGTTCCCTGAGAACCTCAAAGGAACTCAGTTCTGGGTCTATTGGGTTCCCTGACAGAATGAATTCTGAGCTGGTTTCTCAGCTACTCCCATCTTGAACATATTATGTTATTTAAAATAATTAACTATTAAATTAAACAACAAACACTGTTGATATGTTTCAAGTTCTGCTCTGTGCCAGGCAATGCACTTTACTGGGGACACAAAGTTAATCCCTACCAAGAACTTTTGACAGCTCTCTGGAGCTAACTGGCTGAAGGCCACAGGAATGGAGCACAGGGACAAGCCCTTACAATCTGGCCCCAGGCCCCTGCCCAGTGTCATCTCCACACTTCCCTCCCTATCTTTTACAGACATCATATCTGTAGTTTTCAAACTAATGCTTCAGAGGTGCAGAATCCCAAGAGATGCTTCCTGAATCTCATCAGGTAGTAATGAGAGGCTTAGCAGAGAGATTGGGAACAGTTCCAGTTTTATCTATGTTGTAGACTAAGCCTCCATGTCAGATTTTATTTGAAATAGTGTCTTAGACCTTTCATACAGCCCCAGTGGGAATATAAGCTTGGTAGAACATCAGAGAGAGTGTTTTGATATTGTCAAAATTACAAATACACACTCCTTAGATCCTGTAATTCTGTTTCCAGTAGTTTATAGTACACATAGACTGAAGTATGTGAAAAGACATTACATGCAACAAAGATATTCATTGAGGCAAGGTTTATACAAGCAAAAAAGCTAAAGACAACATAAACAGTCTCAATAGGAAACTCCTTAAATACTCTAGGTAATACATGTAATGGAAGACTATGTGTCTATTTAAAAATTAATATTTGTGCTAAGATATTACTTGTGAATAAAAGGAAAAGTAGACATATGTATGGTATGTACATATTAACACGTACTCAGAAATTTCCTAGAGCATTTAGGAAAGGAGGGAAACTTATTTTCATTGTTTATTTTTTAAAATATCACTTCAATTTTTATTATTTGCATGTATTATTTTTATGATAGTAAACAACAGTAATAGGCAGAGATAAGAAGAAACCAAAAGAGGGTTCCACTGTTAAAGAAAGAAAAGAAAGTGCTGCTCTAGACCTGCGTTTCTCAAAGGGAGTCCCTGAACCACTTAGGGAAGTCAAGAAGATGAATCTTGGGTCCCATCCAGATAGATCCCCTAAGTCAGGCACTCTGCAGGTGGGACCAGAGATCATATTTTAACAAGTCCTCCATGTGGACTGATGCACACTCAAGTTTGAGTATCACTGCTAAAGGAAAAAGTTTGGAAAGCACCACTCTGGTAGCTGGTATGTATCGAATACCTACTATATGTTGGATAGTAGGTGACACATTCCCCACTGCACCATCAGAGTCTTACAGGACACAACAACTGACCCAAGATTAAGGTAAGTGACAAGCCCAGAGTCAGAATTTGTCTGTGCAAAAACCCTCTTGAGCCCATTAGACAGCACCACCAATGCTTGACCCCAAGCTATCCCACCACACTTGGAGCATTTTCCTTTATACCACACTCTACTTTTCATATTGAATGAAAGCTCACTTGGAGTATGTGTCTGTCTCCTCTGTTGGGCAGAACTGAGTGTTTCTGATGCCCGGACACCAGCATTTGGCACACACTAGCAGCTTAATGAATGACTAGAAAATTATCTCTTCAACTCAGGACCAAATGACGAGACCAGGATGACCTGAGACTCTCATCTAACTCCTAACCCAGTTTTCTTACCATGTGGACACATGATGTCCCTTCAGAAAAAAGGGAGGGACAGTTTTACTTCCTTTCAGAAGGTGGCAGTGTACCCAAGGGTCACAGCAGGGCCTCTGAGCAAAGCTGGAAGGATTTGAAACCTGGTTGCTATACTCTGCTTACTACCTATATGACCTTGGGCACATCACCTCTCCATGCCTCTGATTCGCCCCTCGCAAAATGAAGATGACAGTACCCACCTTACAAAGTTGCAATGAGGATCACATAGTGTCACGCAGAAAGCAATAAACTAGGCCTGCTAAATTGCTAAAGACAGCAAGGCAGACCTGAGGCCAATTATAACAATGTTGGCAGAGCAAATACTTTGTTCCGGGTTGTTCTTGCCCTCTTAGGGCCAGGTGCTGTGGCTGCCCAGAATGCCCCTCTCAGGGAACACCGAGCTTTAAAGCAGAGGTTAGTAAGTCTATTTTAAAGGTACAGATAAGAAGTATTTCAGGCTATACAGTGTGTTGAAACTCTTCAACTCTGCCCTGGTAGCATGCAAGCAGCCACAGATAACACTAAGTGATTGGGTATAGGATGTTCTGATAAAACTTTATTTACAAAAGACAGATAGCTGGCCAGGCTGTGGTTTGTCTGTCACTGCTTTAGAGCTTTTTCATCCTCTTTACTGCCAAAACCATTTGTTTTTGAGAGTCCCATCCGCTATGGTTTGTGTCTGGATGTCCCTCCAAAGCCTCATGTGATTATGGGGGGGTGGGCTTTTCAGAGGTGGCTGAATCTAGAGTTTGTGATTGATTCACAGTCCAATGCTGAGATTAAGGGTATGAGTGCTACACCTGCCCTAGGGTGGGCAGCCTGCATACAATATAAGAGACAGAATGAACCCCTCCCCCCATTGCTTTTGCTGTCTTCTGCTACCATGGACAGTTGTCCCTCTGCCATGTGCCACCCTGTCTTGGAGCCAGCTGATTATGGACTGAAACCTGTACAAACTGTGAGCTAAATAAACCTTTCCTCCTTTGGTGTTGGTATTTTCCCTCAGCAATGAAAGAAAAGTAACTAAGATAGAATTTGGTACCAGAGAAGTGGGGTCATTGCTGTGACTATACCTGACCATGTCGTTCAAGAGCCTTTGGAAATGGCTTGTGGGAAGAGATTGGAAAGGTTCAGAGATGCTGGCTGAAAAAGTAGAGCTGGAATGCCTTAAGCTGTTCTGTATGGGAGATTCTGGTCAGAGCTCAGAAGACCAGAAAGCTGATAGAAATCCTGCCAGTAAAGACCAGGCTCAGGAGGTTTCTGCTGGGAAGAAGGTCTGTATTGGCTGTTGGACTCCAGACAATGTGTGTTATGGCTTGGCAGAAAGTTTGTCTGCATTTTGCTCGTGTCCAGAGACTTTGCCTGAGACTGATATTAAGGGCAGTGGACTAATTAATCTGGCAGAAGGAATTTTAAGG
Organism: Erethizon dorsatum; assembly: GCA_028451465.1. NCBI lineage: Eukaryota > Metazoa > Chordata > Mammalia > Rodentia > Erethizontidae > Erethizon > Erethizon dorsatum. Next base: position 120,788,306 of record CM051822.1, on the reverse strand, counting down.
CAGTCTAATGTTGAGGCAGTGGCATGGCTACTGTTGGGGGCTTTTAGCTAGATTTATGTTGAGAATCAAGAGCAAAGACCCCAGCAGAATGGTTTAAAATGTTGTGAGTTTGGCCAGAAAGGAAGCTCCAATAAAGCCGTGGACTGCAAAGATAAAGCAGAGATCTTGATTGCTAAGAAGGAATAGGTGAATAGAAAAGATGGCCTGAGGATATCACAAGAAGCAGCAGGACTCCACCCTTTGCAGCCTCAAAATTGCAAAAAAAGAAAGACTTTGTTTTGAGAAGAAAACCCCAGAACACCATGTTCCAGAATGGCTGCAGCCATACCATGTTCCAGAACGGTGGCAGCATAGAGAATTTGTTCCTCAGAATTGGATTCAGAGTGCTCAGTGACCCAGGCACTCAATCCCTATGGGCAAGAAGGAGGGAAGCCTGGCTACTGCTCCAGCTGGCAGCAGACCTTGGCATCATCCATGTGGCGCTGGTTTTAGGTGCATATCGAGTGGAAGAGTTGTGGGATCAGGAAGGCTTCCATCTAGATTTCAGAAGAAGCCTGGGGAGGCCAAACAGTGTGCCCCAGAGAGGGCAGTGTGTGAAGCTGTGAGTGTGAAGCCAAAGGTACACTGGTGACCCTAGAAGTTTGGAGAAGTCAGGAACGTGGACCATCTGAGGAAAACTGCAAGGAGGGAGTAGAGCTGGCCCAAGAGAGAAGCCATGGGAGCTACAACCACTGAAAGTGCCATAGGGGCGGAGCCACCATAGCCCTTTGGAGTTTACATCTTGCTACAGATTGCCTCAGATGCTGTACATGGAACTACAAGACTTAATGTTTGCCCTGCTGGATTTTAGACTTTCTTTAGTCCTATTCCTTTATATCCCCCTGTTTGTAACTTTTGGAATGGAAATGTTTATCTTGCACTACTGAATGTTGGAACTGTTTAACTTTCTTTTCATTTATACAGGGGCTCACAGCTGAGAGTTTGCCTTAAGTCTCAGAGGAGACTTGAGACTTGTACTTTTCAGCCATGCTGAAACTGTTAGGACTCTGGCAACTCTTAGAGATGGATTAAATCCTTTTCATGTAAAGGAATATACATGAGTCTTTGCAGGGGGGCAGGGGCAGGATATTATGGTTTGTGTCTGGATGTCCCCCTATAGCCTCATGCAATCATGGGGCTCAGGCTTTCCGGAGACGGCTGAATCTTGAGTTTGTGATTGATTCATGTTCCAATGCTGAGATTAAGGGTGTGAGTGCTACATTCACCCTAGGGTGGGTAGCCTGCCTACAATATAAGAGACAGAAAGATCTCTCTCTCTGTCTCTTTGTCTGTCTGTCTGTCTCTCTCTCTGTCTCTCTTTCTCTCTCTCTGTCTCTCTGTCTCTCTCTCTCACTGTCATTGCTTTTGCTGTCTTCTGCCACCATGAACAGTTGCCCCCTGCCATGTGCCACCCTCCCTTGGAGTCAGCCAATTATGGACTGATACCTACACAAACTGTGAGCTAAATAAATTTTTCCTCCTTTAACTTTGGGTGCCATTATTTTCTCTCAGCAATGACAGAAAAGTAACTAAGACACCATCCTCTCAGCACTTTGCCTTCTATATCTATTTGATGAATGGGCCCACTATCAGTTATCAATGATTGGACAGCATTAAGGAATTACTCATACAATTTAACACCTTCCATCTATGAAACACTCAATACTAATAACAATAACAATTATAAACCTTTGTTATGTGCTTACATGCCTGGCCCTATCTGAGGCCTAATGTACAACTCATTTAATTCTCACAACATTTTCTCACTTCACAACTGAGGAAACTGAGGCCCAGAGCAGCTGAATAACTTGCCTAATGTTTTTCCAGCCATCTGCAGAGGGAACTGAGTTTAGAACATAGTCCGTGTTCTTTACCACTATGCAATACAGCCTTGACTTAGTCAAATTTATGTATCTTCCCCTCCTTCCCCAGAAAGTAAAATGTCCTAAAGAAACTGACCATATGTTATTGTCTGTGTCCCCAACCCAAACAGCCATAATACTGCTTTGTACCTAGTATGTACTCAACAAATTTTGGTCAAATAAAAATAGGCAGGTGAATTTTAAAAGAGGTCTTGCAAGAGGCAACTGGGTTAGCCAAATAACTGGCTCTAGTGGTGGAAACTTGTGGCCTACACGTAGCAGGCCAATAAGTGAGGATGAGGTGGATAGAACTGGGGGGCAGAGCACTTTCTGTCATATCATATGCCATGTATGTGGCCCCTCATCCTTTGGGTGGAGTAACCTTCGTATGGAATCAAGCAATGTCTGTTTCTCTTTTCTTGCTACAACTCACCTTCTAAAAACTTGCGGATCATAGAATCCTTAGTAGGCCGAGAGAAACCACCTCTAGAGACTGTGTTAGATGTATTTGCCTGAAGCATTTCAACATCTAGAAGGAAAAGGAGACTAAGAGTCAATGTGGTGTTTGTTCAAATAGGCATGGTGATTTTACAGATGGATTTCTAAGGTTTGGCAACTTTCTTTAAAGATTCAAGCATTCATTCATCCATTCATTCATCTTGCCTTCCATCTATTTATCTCTTCAGTAAAGACACCCAGAAAGTACTAAGAATAAATGAACATTCACAACCCTGAGGTCCTTTCTTGGGCCACAGGCCTCAAAAGGTATAGTTACACTCATATATATTGGAGAGAATAAGCTTATTTTGAAATACACACATCGTAACATTGTTTATTACAGCGAACAAGCCAATGGATGCAGGAACGACAAATAATAAATAAACTGTGGGTTTTCTTCAAACAATGGAATATTATGCAACAGTTAAAAAGAATGAATTGGGGCTACTTCTCCATAGTTATCTCTCAAAAACATAACTTTGAGTGAAAAAGTTACAGTCAGATGATTACAATATGAAATTGTTTACATAAATCTTGACAGCCTATAGAACAATGCTACAAATTATTTATGAATTCATAAATAAGCTAAGAATAGTAACCATGGAACTCTGGTAGTGGTTACCTCTGAAGAGGGAGGGAGGACAAATGGATTCCAGAGGGTAACAAGGACTGCACCTGGACCACAATATTTAATTTTTAAAAATTTTAAGAAGATCTGAGACCAAAAAAGAAAGAAAAAGAAATACATAATTTCAATTATTCTGATGAATCCAAAGAATCAGAATCTTCAGAAAAAATACATTTCAGATAAGTAACACATTACCCAAAGGGAGAAAAATAAGATTACACTTCTGTATGTAAAACAAAACTCTTGAAGGAGATGTAAGAAACTGAGATCAGGGCTTTCTTGGGAACTGAAAAGATGGAGACAAGGAATGGAGAAAGTTACTCTACTAGTCACCTTCCTAGAGTTCAGTTGTTTAGCCTATCCCCAAAATAAAGAAATGTAGTGCTCTGGCCTTGTTTATGTTACTTTATTATCCAAAAGACACCCAAACCAAAAGTTGACTTCCTTATTCCTTCTTTTTCATGGTGGACACACTGCACTAAATGTAATGTACCTTAGAACTCTCAACGCAAAGCTCTGCAGTTCCAAACAAGAAGTCAGGTAAGTGAATCACTATCACTTCCATCACCCTTGAATTCTAAAACTAGATTTGGAGACACTGGGGTGATTTTAACTATCCTGAAGTATAACTAGAGGTATGTTAATTTTTAATGATTTCTGATAAGAACTCATACTTGATTCTTTTTTTCTTTTCTTTTCTTTTTTTTTTTTTGTGGGTACCGGGGGTCGAACTCAGGACCTCGTGCGCCAGCAGGTGCCCGTGCCGCTGAGCGATATCACCGGCCCTTTTTTTGTATGTGGGTTCCGGGAGTCGAACTCAGGACCTCGCGCTTGCCAGGCAGGTGCTTATGCCGCTGAGCTGTCTCACCGGCCTCATACTTCATTCTTCACAAAAATTCCACTTATTCAAAATTTTTGGTTTAATTCATTTAATTATAGTTTTACGGATCATTTCCCCCATGGAGTTAGATGGTTGGGAAGGAGGACTACAGGTGTACACCTTGCCGGACGCAGGACCCTCCTCTCCCTGATCAGGATCCAGTATCATCCGCCATCCTTACCCTGACCCCGAATTCCACACCCAACCGCCCGACCCTGACCTCAGTAAATTTTGAAAATCTTTATTTTGAAACTCTTCATTTGCCCAACAATGAAGCACAGAGTAATATACTCCCAAGTGCAGACTTGGTTGGGTCAGACACTGCTAGGGATAAGGGGAGAAGGAAACTCCACAGCCCTGTTGTCAGGGCTTCTTACTGCTCAGGGCTGAACTCTCTAAAAAACATGGCTAGCTAAGACCTCGGCGACTCCTCTCCAAGAACCTGGGCACAGCAGGTGCAGGATAGTTTTAATCACCATGACCAAAACTCCCATGTTGGCAACACCAGAGCACAACCGTCACACACACAGTCTGTTGACAGAGAGGTAAAGAGTCATGGGATGGCCTATGTATTTTTGCTACAAAGTTCAACTTGCAAGAACTGATTTCTATATCGGGGAGTAGATGCAAAATTAAAAGAGTTACAAAGAAAATTAGAAAAATAAAATATGGAAGAAAATGGTAGCAGCAACGGCAGCCCTGTCCTGAACCTGGCATGCTAATAGACTAACTAACCCTGCCACCAAAACCCCCATCTTAATGTGCTGAATGTTGGGGGCTTAAAAGAATTTTTTAAAAAAGAGAAAACAGGGGCTGGTGAGATGGCTCAGCGGCGTAAGCGTCTGCCTGGCAAGCGTGAGGGCCAGAGTTCAACTCCTGGAACCCACATACGAAAAAAGTGCTGGTGATATCGCTCAGCGGCACAGGCGCCTGCTGGCACACGAGTTCCTGAGGTTGACCCCCGGTACCCACAAAAAAATAAATAAATAAATAAAAGAGAAAACAAATAAAAAAGAATGCACACCAGTAATAAGTCATATCAACACCATACATGACCCTTTGATCTGATGCACTGAAAAGGATATAACTTCATTCCTAGGCATTCTTCCCAAAATTCATAACTTCAGTCCCATCACAGGAAACACTGATACATCCAAGTTGGGGGATATTCTACAAAAAATAATTGATCGGCACTCTTCAAAAATGCCTTGACATGGCCGGTGAGATGGCTCAGCGGCTTAAGCGCCTGCCCGGCAAGCGCGAGGGCCCGAGTTCGACTCCCGGAACCCACATACGAAAAAGGGGCCGGTGATATCGCTCAGCAGCACGGGCGCCTCCTGGTGCGCGAGGTCCTGAGGTCGACCCCCCGGTACCCACAAAAAAAAAAAAAAAAATGCCTTGACGTGGGAAGACTGAGGAACTTTCACAAATTGGAGGACACTAAAGAGAAATAATGAATACACTGTAAGATCTGGACAGGATCCCAGAACAAAAAATGAACATTAGTGGGGAAATCAGTGAGAACTGAACAAGATCTGCAGTTCAGTTAGAAGGACTGTGCCAGTGTAACCTTCTCACTATGATCTGTGTAATATGATTACTAAGACGTTAATATTAAGGAACCTGGATGAAAAGGTATGCAGGAACACCAGTGCTTTCCACCTTTTCTCTAAGTCTAAAATCTAAAAGAAGTTCAAAATAACACACACACACATACACACACACACACACACACACACACACACACACACACACATATATATATATATATATATATATATATATATATTTTTTTTTTTTTTTTTTTTTTTTTTTTTTTTTAGTACTGGGAACTGAACTCAAGACCTTGTGCTTGCCAGGCAGGTGCTGCGCCACTGAGCTATATCCCCAGCCACTAAAAATAACTTTTTTGAAAAGGAGGAGAATAAATGAGAAAAAGAGAAACTACAACAGCAAAAGTAAATAAGCATAAGCACAGAGATGCTGAGCTTCTTTCCTGTCCCTTTACACCACCAAGATGAGCCCCTTCCACTTGTGGAGCAGGCATGCAAGAGTAGAATGAAGAATGACCAAGGTGGTGCTAAATGACCCACCTGTGACAAACCTTTTTACTTCACAGTTATCCCTTAACTGGTGGTTAAGAGCGTGATTTGAGCATGACTGGAGGATAAACTAGGTCCTGCTAAATGTGTGCTGTGTGACATTAGTAGAGTTATCCAGTGTTATGGTTTGGATCTGGATGTCCCTCACGAGTCTCATCTGCTCGGAGGCAGGACTTTTGGAAGGGGAGGCCCTAAAGCACATTTGCTATTAGGAGGTGGGGCCTGGTTAGAGCCCAGCCCCTGGGGTGTGACTTGGAAGGTTGCACATCTCCCTCCCTAACTCCTCCCTTTGTTCTCTGCTTCCTGGTCACCATGACAAGAGCAGCTTTCCTCTGCCCAGACCCTTCTGCCATGCTGTTCCTGTGTTTATGCTGAGTGTGGACTGAAACTTGTGAACCATGAGCCAAAATAAACATCACCTTCTTTAAATTGTAGGTATTAGGTATTTTGTCCCAACCAGGTGGAAATGACTCTCCTTGGGCCTTCATGAGAGTGTGTGGGAGGTGATTAGAAGCTTGTGCATTAGATCAGAATGTACAGGTTCCAATTTTGATTTTTCCACTTCTTCCATTTTTGTGGTTTTATAACTACATACCCACCAGCCCAACACCAACTAATCATTAAGGTCAAATGGAATGTCCAGATTCACAAGATGACCATGCTTAGCATCACTCTACTCAGAAGAACACAGGATATTGGCCACCATCACAGCACCAAGAAGTATTCATCAACTAGGACAGTCCAGTGCCCGGCCAGCAGCCTAAGTGCAATGAGATGAGGCCCACGGCAGGCAGGTGCAGGAGCTGCCCTGGTGTGCTACAGGAGCGCCATCTCTCACAGCACTCCAGAGGCCTCGCTTCCAGGTTCCCATAAAAGACATGCCAGGGTCATGGCTCTCAGAGAAGCCAGGATATGAGGCCCTTTCAGATATGTATAGTTTATGTACAGCTCCTCACAGATGTTCCCAGGTCCCTGTAACCAATCCATTATTTTGATCACAGGCAATATTGCCTAGAAACAGTTGACATTTGGCTCTTATCAGGTTACCAGGGTAACAGAGCTAGAAATTCAACCAAAGGTCAAATTCTCATGAAGAAAGGGAAATGATAGCTGTTATATTAGCTCTTTGCCCACAGTTATCATAGGTCAAGTTGTTTCAACCCTTTCGACTTCTCTTTTCCTGTACAAAATGGTATGATGATAGTATGTCTCTCCTAGGTTTAGCATGAGTATTAAATAAGAAGTTTACCGGGGCCGGTGAGATGGCTCAGCGGCGTACGTACCTGCCTGGCAAGCGCGAGGGCCCGAGTTCAACTCCCGGAACCCACATACGAAAAAGGGGCCGGTGATATCGCTCAGCGGCACGGGTGCCTGTTGGCGCGCGAGGTCCTGAGGTCGACACCCCCAGTACCCACAAAAAAAAAAAAAAAAAAAAGAATGGATCTTATGGGCCGGTGAGATGGCTCAGCGGCGTAAGCGCCTGCCTGGCAAGCGCGAGGGCCCGAGTTCGACTCCCAGAACCCACATACGAAAAAAGGGCCGGTGATATCGCTCAGCGGCACGGGCACCTGCTGGCGCGCGAGGTCCTGAGGTCGACCCCCGGTACCCACAAAAAAAAAAAAAAAAAAAAAAAAGAAGAAATTTACCAAGAGCATAGGATAGTGCCAAGCACATATGAAGTGCTAAATGCATACTAGCTATTAATATCGTTATCATTACTGCTATTATTTTTATTATTAAATCCTACACCCAGGGCCAGTGAGATGGTTCAGTGGCGTAAGCGCCTGCCTTGCAAGCGCGAGGGCCCGAGTTCGACTCCCGGATCCCACATACGAAAAAGGGGCCGGTGATATCACTCAGCGGCACGGGTGCCTGTTGGCGCGCGAAGTCCTGAGGTCGACCCCCCAGTACCCACAAAAAAAGAAAAAAATCCTACACCCAGGCAAATGTTCTAAACAGAAAACAATTCAAAAAATAGAAGGCTCAATTTACATTTTTTTAAAATTTTATGGCTGGGATATGTCTTACAAGTAGAGAACTTGACTAGCATACTCAGGGTCCTAGGTCCTAGGTCCAATACTCAGCACCACAAAAAAAAATTTTTTTAATTGGCATGTCATAATTATATATATTTATGGGATACAGTGTGATAATTTGATACATGTAAACAGTACACAATGGCCAAATCAGGATAATTAGCATTTCCATCTCTTTAAATGGGAACATTTGGACTATTAGTTCTTTATACAATATGAAATAAATTGTTGTAAACTGCAATCACCCTACTGACTAGACCACTAGAATTTATTTCTCCTATGTAACTGTATTTTGGTACCCTTTATCTAACTTCCTATTTCCTCTTCCCTCACTCTTCATAGCATCTAGTGACCACTATTCTACACTTGTAAGAAATCAACTTTTTTTAGCACCCACATATGACTGATAACATGCAATATCTGTCTTTCTGTGCCTGGCTCATTTCACTTAGTGTAACATCCTTCAGTTTCATCCATGTTGCTTCAAGTGACAAGATGTCATTCCTTTTTATGGATGAATAATACTCCATTGTGTACACATATCACATTTTCTTTATTCATGTGCCAGTGGACAACTCAGCTGATTCCATATCTTGTTTTATCATGAACAATGCTGTGATGAGCATAGGAGTGCAGACATCTCTTCAACATACTGATTATCTTAATTTAGCAACCTTAATTTCATCTGCAACCTTAATTCCCCTTTCCTATGTAACTAGCATATTCATAGATTTGTGGGTATTATTTTGCTTCCCACAGATGGAGCCCCATATCAGGCATAGTCAGCCTGCTGATTTCTTCCTGTGCTGGGCTGGTATGTGAGATATCAGAGGAAGGGATTGGGGTACAGTTAAGCAAGTCCATCATGATCAGCCATAGACTGGGCAGCTTGTCCCAATTCAGATACTGGTCTGAGTCTCTGGACGTGCCCATTGTCTTAAATGAAGTTACCTAAAAATTGCTTTCTTTCTTTTACATTATAAATAATAATTCTCCTTATATATAGCTGAATATATATATCTTTGAATTAGATCTTGAACAGCACACACATACATGAGCCTCCATGCCCCTAGTTCCTACACAGTAAACATCATTAGTTAATTACATCATTCTTTATAACCTTATCATCTTTCCCTGCACTCAGTATTGGCCAGCTAGCATTGATACATAAGATGTCAGTAGTTTATATAATAGTATTTCATTTAACAATATTTTAAAAACATTATCATTCCTATATTAGACACTAAGTCTAAGGAAGTAACAGATATTACTTTTGTAATAATAAAGAAGAGGTGCCTAGCTGTTTGGAGTTAATAAGTGATAAAACTCTCTCATGGTCTAAATTTGACAACCTTTTGTGAGTATACAACCTAAATACGAGAGTGACCAAAATATATAGAAATACACAGAAAATGCTGTAGACGAAGGGAGGCTGTCTCCAAAAGGCATTTTGTAAAAAAAGCAGAACAAGAAATCCTAGATACATTCCTAGATGGTCAGGGACTGTACTTCAGATTCTAAGTACTTAACCTTCACCACTTGCCAGTTAAAAATAAACTGAAATGCGCAGAAACCTACTGGTATAAGAAGAAAGTGCAAAGTTCTTTCATTTCAGCAGAGAAAAACAACAATACAACAACAACAAGGAGACTCTGGGTCACAGTCCCCTTCTAAAAAGCCAGCTACGGAGTTATACAGCACCTACTTTATTTAAGGAGTCAATCAGCAAGAATCCATTCCTGGAACACAAAATCTTGATCAACCCAGCAGGCACTTAAAGAATTAATCGTGAACAATAATGAATTCCCAAAGACACCCACGTGATAACCCTTCTGGGACATAAATCTACCCTGAGCTGCAGTAGACACTCCATCTAGATGATATGTTGTTAATTCAATATAAAACCAAGCCTGAGTATACAATGCAATAAAATGCCAGCTACAAAAGGACTATTCTAGAAAGGCTCCCCAATCCTGAAAGTAGGTCAAAAGGATTCCTCCCCATCCCAGTAACTATCTTTTGTGCCCCCTCCCTAAGCCTCGGAGCAAGCAAGTATGGTAATACACCTGAGGATAACCTGAAACCTAGTTGGTTCCGTTTGTGCCCAGGTACAAAAAGCCCAAATTTCCATACCCTAATGGAGCAAGGACTGGAGAAAGGGAGAGATGAAGGGAGGGAAGGAGAGAGAGGGAGAGGGAGGGAGAGACAGGGAGGGAGGGAATGAAGGAGGGAGGGACACAGACACAGAGACAGGGAGACACAGAGAGAAAGAGAGAGGAGAATGTCAGTCTGAAATCAGAGGGGCTGAGAAGCAATGGCTGGCCCTGGCAATGAAAAAAGGCTAAGAATGAAAAGACTGGGAGAAGTGACAAGTCCATTTTGTGGTTTCCTTATTTTGGCAGGCACAAAGACTGCTGTGCAGGAACGTTCATGGGATATGTTTGTGATGGGATCCGTGGGTCCTATGACTTACGCAGCCATGTGGTCCCACTTGAATTCTCAAAGTAAAGTGTCCTTTCCTTCCATAGTACTGTCAGTTTGTGATTATACATTTAGTTATGCGGTGTTTGTGTTTAGTATCCAGATCTCCCAGTAAAATGTAAGTTTTAGAAGGCAGAAATTATGCCAGTTTGTTCCCTAACCTGGTACTGTGTAAGTTAAACACACAAAGTTTCTATAAAAATTTGTTGAATAAGCAAGGTGTGGTGGGACATGCCACCATGCTGAGTAATTCCAGCACTCAAGGAGGCTGAAGCAGGAAGATCACAGGTTTGAGCCCAGCTTCAGTGACTTAGTGACTTAGTGAGACCTTGTCTCAAAATAAAAATATGGGCTGGGGATGTTGCTCAGTGTGAAGGACTTGGGTTTAATCCCCAGTTCTGCCCCCCTCCAATTGTTGAACAAATGAATGAGTGAATGAACAAACTGAAAGGACAAAGAAATACACACATGCATACAAAGAGTTTAGGCTTTGTGAAGGAATTTGGGCATTCCTCAAGCAGAGAGAAGAGAAGGGCAAGTTAGGCAGAAGGACCACTGCAGACAAATGTATGAATACCTGAAAGAAAGGCAGTCTGGAGCAGCCAAAGGAGTTACTTCTACCCCACGATGTCCCACACTCTGGGGTAAATAACAGATGTCCCAATACTGTCTGTCAAGACAGCAAGGCTTTCCACTAGAATGTCGAAAAACTATTCTATATTTAGTCTTCCAAAAAGTCTAGGATTATGTTTTATTTTCTATTACCTCAAATTCAAGAATTAGTTGAACATATGTTATGTACAGCATTGCACTGGCCATTGAGGATGATACAAAGCCATAAGAAACATGAAAATGTGAGTTTAATGACGTCCAAGAAACATGGAAGTAACTGGAGTCCAAGGTGCTACGTGTGCAGTGCCCTGAGGAAAGCATGATCCACAAGCCATGCAGGTTGATAGGGGAGCAAGGATGCATTACTGTGGTGGTTAGGGTACAGTGTCAACTTGATTGGCTTTGGGATCCTCCCCGAGAATCAGTGACACACTTCTAGGTATGTCTGGCTGGGTCATGGAGGCATGGCCTTGGGGTCTGTGTCTGGTCCTTTGCCCCATCCTCTCTGGCACTCTTCCCCTGCTTTGCTTCCCCAGTGTCATACATTAAGCATCTTTGCTCCATCAAGCCCTTCCACCATGACGTTTCTGCCTTGGAGCCACCCAACCATGGACTGAATCCCCAGAAACTGAGCCAAATTACACAAAAAGATAGTTACTCCTTTAAGTTGTGGGTTTGAGTGTTGTTTCTCAGCAATGGGAAAGTTGACTAAGATAATTACTAACTTTAAAAAATACAAGCCAGTACTTTTCTAAGTGCTTATGTCCCCAACACAGCTCTTGATGTTCTAGAGGAGTGCAAAGCAAAAAGAAATCAAGAAGTACACTGAGTCATGGCCCTGCTTCCACAAAAGCTCTGTCTCAGCCGGTAACACCTCAGGCCTTGCTCCTCAAGCATCTCTTGGCTGTCCCCTCCAGCATCTTCTTAAAAGGGACAGCAGAAGATGACAGAGTCTCTGCAGCCATAGGAAGGGAGGCTCCTGAGAAAAATGTGTGCAGGCTCCAGGGCAGGCAGTATGTTCCGGAAGTAACTTACTGATTTTGCTTAGAAATCATCCCTGTGCTCAACTCAGATCTTAGAGCTATGTTGCAAGGTCCTTTACAGTGCCTGACTGCATCCCCAGCTCAGAGGGAACCCAGCAGCAGTGGGAGTGGGAATGTGTGATCAGAGAGCACAGGTAAAAAACACACAAACTGCTGGAGATGACCTGTCTGGAGATGCCAGTTACCAAGGCAGTTGCTGAGGAAAGCCAGCAAGTTAGTGAGGGCCACAGGGGCTCTGCACCATGTATGAGCTTGAACTGTACTAGAATTGTGAAGGAGGTATTGGGGGCTCAAAGGAAAAGTTTCATGTGAGGGTGACAGGAAGCAAAACAGCTCTCTGGAACTAGAGACGCTTGTGAGCCTGCAGTTTTTAGTAGCAACACACTGCAACTTTCTCCCTTGACTCCTTTCTCTTATGGAAGAAAGACAAGCCTCTGAGATATGCAAGCAAAGCTACAATCTGCCAGTGGACTCCTCTAGAAACAGACTGGACAGGGGCCTCCCACCACTAGTTCCCAAGGCCTTCACGACCAGAGTGTGGGCGAAGTGACTAGTCAGGCTGGTCACTGGGCAAAGCTTTCAAAACGTAAAATGAATGACACAAATCAAAGGACTACCAAGACAACCACATTAACCTCTGAAGACAAGGGGAGAGACAAAAGAACTAAGTGAGGAAAAGATAGGAGATGGTGTATCCAAAAAGAGGTTTGCCTTGATTCAGTGTTTGCAGAAGCTTGAAATTTAATAAAGACATTGATTGACTGATTGCAGTACTGGAGATTGAACCCGGGACTTTCACTCTAAGCTACATCTCCAGACCTTTCAGAATTTTTTTTTTTTTAATTTTGAAACAGCTAAATTGCTACACTGTCCACAGGCTTGGCTCCAACTTGTGATCCTCCTGACTCAGCCTTCCAGAGTTCGGGGATTACAGGTGTGCACCACCACACCCAGTTGACATTTATTTCTTACACAGTAAAGTGTGGAAGTTGGTGGCTTAAATCTGTGGGATCTTGATAAAAAAAAAAAATTCTCAAGAGGATTGGGAGCAAAGTTGAAGGTCTGACAACGCCACGCAGTTACCACCTGGTGGCAGCATATCTATACTAAAGACTGTAAGAAGGAGCATGTGAGGGGTGTGTGCGTGTGTGTGTGTGTGTGTGTGTGTGTGTGTGTGTGTGTGTGTGTGCGCGCTCATGCAAGTTTAAGGGAAATAGATTGGAGCAGAATCATAAAATCTCAAGGTCAGAACGCAACACTCCCTCACAGCTCCCCTTCGTTTAACATGAAGAGTCTCCTCTATGGTCTTCCTACTTATTAGTTGTTCTGAAGTCCTTTTGGTAAAAGGACTTTACATCCCTGCCCTAAACTCAAGTCAGAAAGAGGCAGATTTGTCCCAGTACCAGTTAGGGAATCTTTAAAGTATTGGTAGTAAACTTGCCTAAAGCCTTGTACTCTATAATGTTAGTCCTGCAAGCAAGCAAAGGAATAAGCAACCTAATTTCCCTAATGGTTTATTTTCAGTGTCTGAGAGTTACCATGATAAATGGTAGCAAAGGTAGGGCACTGATAAACCTGGCTATTTAGACATTGAGAAATAGGCCCTGTAAAGTGCCCATCCCAGGGCTATCAAATTCAAACCCCAGAAAGGCGGGCCCTCAATCTCAGTCTGATGGAAGGAGACTCATCCTAGAAGTGGAATATTCAGATTCCTGATACACTCCTCCCCTGATGGGACTTAAAAATGTTAACTAAATCTTGGAGCCTTTTTTTTCTCCTCTGTAAAATGGAGATAATCCTATTCAACAAGCCCAAGGATGGTCAGATAAGACAATAAAAAAAAAAAAAGCAGTCAACTTCAAAGAGCTGCCAGATGTTTGAAGTATGCTGGGTAGTGCTGAAATAAGCATCTCAGATTTATCAGTTTGGCCTGTACCATACTTCTTTATGAACTAAGCTCCTTGCCAGGTCCAAGAGGCTGCACTCTGAGACATCAGGGAAATGATCATTCTCAAGGATAAACCCAACAATCACAGAGAGAAACAAGCCAAACCATGTCTAAAGTAAATTCAGAGATGATAGTATCTGCTGAATGAAAAATGTGGTAGGTTTCTATTGCTGATCTGAAACACAGCCATATTCTACAAACCTGCCTCCCTCTTTTTTTTTTTTTTTTTGTGGGTACCGGGGGTCGACCTCAGGACCTCGCGCACCAGCAGGCGCCCGTGCCACTGAGCGATATCACCGGCCCTTTTTCCGTATGTGGGTTCCAGGAGTTGAACTCAGGACCTCACGCTTGCCAGGCAGGCGCTTATGCCGCTGAGCCATCTCACCGGCCCCCTGCCTCCCTCTTGATAGTCTCCTAGTTCCATGACCACCAGAAACCCCTGGCTACTGGGGACTTCAGATGTTACCAATGGGCCACAAACCAACCTAGCTCCACAGCAAAACATTGCTTGGAAAATGCTGGTGGGCCCCACTGTTTCCTCTGTGAAGAGCCCAGCAGACAATGATGGATGCCTTTAGCATTCCCTGTAGGATTCAGTGCTGTGGTGGAGCAATTTCATGTACTAGAGCATTGAGGGGAGAAAACAAGTACAGAATTCTTTAATTGTTTCACAGCCCCATAACTAGGAGACAGGGCAGAAATGATGTACAGTCTCTGGGTTCTCAAGCAGGTCTTTGTGGTTCTCCAAGTATGCTTTTGTGAGCAAGTCCCTGGTTTTGCAGTCAAAAAGACTGGTTTTGGGTCCCCCTTGCATCTCCAGCACCCAGGACAAGCAAGTACCCCAAACACAGTAGATGCTCCTGAAACACTTGTCAGTTGTGAGGGCAGATGATGGATGTGCAAGTGCAGGGGATGCCAGGGGCTGTTTTGTTATCTGATATCTGGAGCTGCAAAAAGGGGGAAGCATGGCTACAGAGCTTGAGGGATTTTCTATAGGAAACCAGAACTAAAATTTGGCATCAGATGAAAACTTCTGACCTGGGATAAAGAATATGGCTCTAGAGACAGACTTGGATCTAAATCTGGGCTTTATCAGATTTCCTGGCTATGACAGTTTGGGAAAGTTGTTTAATCTCTTGGTGCCTGGGTTTCCCCATTTGTAAAGTGCAGGTTATAAATGCATCCCTGAAGGACTGTTTTAAGGATTCAGTGAGAAAGGGTGTGAATGGTAGAGATGATGCCTTCCCAACTCACATCCCTGCCAGGCCACTAGCTCATTCGGAAAGAGCTTGAACCAGTGCTTCTGGTCATCCCAGTCAAGGGCTGGAAAGGGACTTCTACACCTTTTGCCTCAGAGGAGCAGCCCATCTGATTGGCAAATGCCTAACAAACACTGGCCCCCCACACCCTTGCAGGTGCTAGAGTTGGTGTCAAAGGCCTTGTTGGTGTCAGGGACCACCTCTGGCCCCCAACCAGTCTGTGCCTCCTGCTCCAAGGCACCCTCGTGATGCCCATTTTTCCATGAGTTCATGGAAAGTCAGATCTCTTCCCTCAGGGCCTGAAACGGTGGCAATATTCAATCTAGCCCTTTCCAGACAGCCCTCCAGCATAAAGCTGGCATGTTGGTGACTTTGACTTGAAGGAAAGAAGGCTAACTCCTAGGCAGCATTTCAGAGTGCTTAGCACTTGAGAGCAAATGGCAATAACACATCAATAAGCGATGTTGGGGGTGCACTGTGGGGATCTCCTGCTTCCCCACCAGCATATACAGTGAAATCCAATGTTAATTAGATCAGCTGTTCTCCAAGGTGGCACACTGCCCCCTAGGGGGTATTTTGAAGATCCATGAGGGTGATGCAGGGACACTGATGTGTGGGACAGCCCTGTGCAATGAAGGGACTTTCAACACCCCACTACATGTACATACATTAGAAGAAATGCTTTGGTACATATTTATACATATATGTATACATGTCCATATATGTGAATTTGTGTGTGTGTTTTATTTAATGCAAGCAGATATAAGGAAAAAGCTGATAAATATACCTACTAAACTATTACTAATGCTATACTGGTTGGGAGTCACACAGACTTTATCAACTCAGTTATATATTCTTATTTTATTTCAAGTTTTTATAAAGTGTATTACTTGGAAATTAGAAAAAACAAGATAAGTAAAACAGGCAACATTTGTTAAGCAATTTACAAGAAAAATCATGTCCTAGAGAGTGACATTTTGTAAATAAGTTTACTATAAATCAATCCAAATAAAATTGGGTTATCTCCTCTGCAAAAAAAAAAAAACCTGCTTATAATTATCTGAGCTTAAAACCTAAACTGTCTCATATACAAATATATTTTATTTCTGCATATACACTATTTTCCAGGAATTTAATTACTATGCGATTATGAAGTGTTGTCCACCATTTAGGAAAATCCGGGCACTGATGCCAGCACTGCTTACAGCATTTAAGTCACCAAAATGATTGACATGTGTCAGTCAACTTCTGAGGACATGATATTGACAGTGATTCTGGGGGTAGGTGTCTTCATGGGACTGTGTCATATGGCTTCACGTTTTAGTTATGCCTTAGTATGACCTCTTCTTTCATTTCTCTTTTATATTCTGATTAGGGCAGTATATTTGATTTCTAAGAGTTTCATATACAGGTAGATTATATTATATATGAATCTCACATCAGAGTGTTAAACAGGGTGTTACAAAATGTTTGTTATAAAGGGGGTCTGAGAGGCTTGATGGTACATCTATAATGCCAAATAGGAGGCTGAGGCAGGAGGATCTCAAGTTCAAGTCCAGCCTAGGCAACTTAGCAAGACACTGTCTCAAAAAAAAAATTTTTTTTTTTTTGTAGAAGGAATCAGGGCTTTGTGCTTGCCAGGCAGGCACTTATGCCACTGAGCTAAATCCCTAGCCCCTTAAATAATGGCACCTAATTATTTTTTCTTCTTCTTTTGGTACCAGGAATCGAACTTACAACCTCGCACTTGCCAGGAAGGTGCCCTGCCACTGAGCTATATCTCCAGCCCTCAAAATTTAAAAAAACTAAAATAAAAATGGTCTGAGGATATAGCTCAATGGTATGGCCCTGGGTTCAAGCCCTAGCACTACAAAAAAAAGAAGGAAGGAAGGAAGGAAGGAAGGAATTAAAGAAGAAAGGAAGGAAAGGGAGAGAAAGAGAGAGAGAGACAGGAAGAAAGAGAGAGAGAGAGAAAGAAAGAAAGGAAGAAAGGAAGAAAGAAAGAGAAAGGAAGGAAGGCAGGAAGGAAGATAGACCCATTGGTACTGGCAGGGCTGAGAGCTGCTGTGTGAGCTTCTCAGATCACAAGGCAATGCCTTCATGAACGATGACATCCAGGAAAGGCTTCCCAGCAGTCACAGCATCGGAAGTCTGAGGAGAGATCTGGTTGCCACAGACAGCACATGACTATAGACCTAACGCTACGTAACACAGGATCTTCTCTCTGGGGCGAGGCAGGGGTAAACAGGGACTTCCCCCTACAGACCAGAATGAAGACAGCCATTTCTCGGCAGAAACATAGAAGCAGAACTGGGCTGGGCTACTTACAGAGGTCCTCAGTGGCCGCTGGGGCAAAGGCAGCCATGGACTCGTACAGCTCCTCATCACAGCCAGGATTGAGGGAGCATTTCATGAGCAGGTCTGTGGACAGGTGGGCCATGGACTCGTACACAGCATCAGCCTCCTCTCCATGCATCAGCTCCTCTTTAATATGGCTCTTCAGCATGTCCACAGTCTCCTGCAAGAGAAGACGGGACCCATGAGCACACTGAGGCACCTGGTGGTCTGGGCGAGGTCAGGCCCAACTGGACTTGTGGCCAGCAGAGCAAGCATTCACAGGAGTCAGGTCTGTAGGTGCTTGGTGTATCTGTCATCCCTGCCTGGCTGCAAGCTCCTCAGGGTCAGCTTCATGCCTTCTTTCCTTTCCTTTCCTTTCCTTTCCTTCCCCTTCCCTTCCCTTTCTTTTCCTTTCCTTTTCTTTTCTTGCTTTATGTTTTCTGTTTTAATTTTTGTATCTTCCTTCCATGCTAATCACAGGGTTGTGTATACACTTAAAAGATTCTGGTTAAATGTTGAATGACCAGAGGATACAAATTAAAAGTTACTTCCTCATAAGCACCTACTGTGGGTCAGGTCCAGTGCTAGGTATAGGACTACACAGTATCTCACACCATCCTTTCCATGCTGCTTGAGAAACTGTACCATTTCCTAGTTCACAAACAAGAAAAACAAAGCTCAAAAAATTAGTCCTTTACTGTCAGACTTGCAATCCCAGCTTTGACCTTTCTACTATATCCTACTAGGTCCTTAAGAGAAAATAAATGACAAAAGAGGATGTGGCCTTTACTGACTGGCCACACGGAAATGCAAGTGGACTCAGTAAGGCTGCCGCTAAGGTGTTCCTGTACTTGCACAGAGTCCCTGTCCCTTCTAGAGGCTTCTCCAAAGCGCTGATAGTTCCCAGGGCTTCCTCCCTCAGTTTCACGTTCCAGATGCTCAGGAACAGAGCTGGTCTTGGATGAAGGCCACTGGCATCAGAAAGGCTATTCTGCTGTCATTCTGCCTGCAGTGGTTGTAAAGCTAGAGAGCTGACTTCTCCAAAATCTCTGCACAACTTTTCCTGGCAAGAAATTTTGATGTGTCACAATCCTTATTTCAGCTTCAACCCACAAAAATCCTTGTTTTCACCATCGCTACCCAAGAGAGCCAATCTCTGACTGACACTCTGTATTGCTTTCCTGGTGAGAACCAAGAGGACCAGGTGACAGCTGTGCAGTGCTGGAGACTCCAGCTTAGCATCTGGTTTCGATGTGGTAGAAAAGAAAACAGGAAAGTTCTGAGAGACTGTAAGTAACATCCAGGGCTTTTCAGTAGCAAGGCTAAAGACACATTGGTGGAAGGTGACTAAGTGAGGACTAAAAATGATACGAGAAATGTGAACAAGATTAGCTTCGGTGCACACTGAAAGTGCATCTGTAAACTGCCCTGTTATACAGAGCAGGATATCAGGCCCCTGCTTTAGCACTGAACTAGGCTCAAGTCCCATCTCCACCTTTACTAGTGCTAGATCTAGGCATAATGATCTGGCCTTTCTAAATCCTTTTCCTCATTTACAAAATGAAGACGACAATACTGTCAAGATTATGGTGAGGATTAAATGAGATAATGCATTTGCCAATCAAATAAATTCAATACATATTAGTTACGATAATATACACCATTTGTCCTCAATAAAAACTATTGACATGAAAATGAAATGCGACATTGTGTATACATTTGTGATTTCAAGGTAATGCCAATTCAATACTCCCAGACGATGAGCACTTTTTGAAACCATTTACGTCAGTAAGGTCCAAGAGACACATTTCCACTATTCTATTCATTTGAAATATTTATACACCTCAAAACAATGAGAAGCCCCCTGTATAAGCCTTGCTGAGTTGCTCCCTTGTAGATTTTCTAATTACAGAGCAAAGAGTTAAATTTCTGGGGAGGTGTCAGGCTTATTCCAGTCGAGATATAAACAGCAAGACTGGATTGTGTTTGATGCTCCTTTAGGGGGTCACAACTCCACATACCAAGCTAAGCTATTCTCACACACTCTCTATGAGTTTGTGAAGGAGGAAAAAAATGAGAAAGGAGTGCAGTCAGGAAAAGCAGCTGCCTCCAGGACAAAGGAAGCAATGAAACAAAATGTGGGCATTTCCAGTCTTGGTGGTGCACACACCTATAATCCCAGCTACTTGGGAGGCTGAGACAAGAAGATTGCAAGTTTGAAGCTACCCTGGGCAACTTAGTGAGACCCTGTCTCAAAATAAAAAGAGGTGGCGGTATAGCTCAGGGGTAGAATGTTAGCATGTGCAAGGCCCTGGATTCATTCTCCAGCACAGACACATGTGCATGTATGCACATGCATACACACACATGCACCAAATGTAGGCATGGCTTGAGATTCAGAGAAGGACCTAGAAGTCAATGATCAGTGAATGAAGAGGTAGGAGCCCAAAACCAGGTAAGCATATAATCTAAGTGTATCTACCTATTTTAAATTTGTGCCCAGGCAGAAGGTAAGAAAGAGGCTGTTAGCAGGAGTTGAGTGCCCACGGTTGGCCTCCCTGATGCCTCCTTGGGTATAGGGACCTACTGAGGTCTTGATAAGGAAGGATCCAATCCTGACACAATTCACCTGGGCCCAAAGGTGGGCAAGGTGGCTGAGAACATCCCACCAAAGGAGCCTTGGTGGTGGGTGGGGAGGTGAGCAAAGAAGAGAGATCCATATCAATCTTTAGCAGATTCACTTTATAAATTTTCTGGCAATTATTTGAGGGTGAACTTCAGTGCTTTGCACACATTATTTCTCTCTACGAGCTCTGTGAACAGAACTATTATGAGCTTCACTCTGCATATTAAGAAACTGAGAGACAGAATTCATGGCTTGTCTGCAGTCACATGGTATTCAGAAATTTGGACTCCAGTCCATGTGACTGCAGAGTTCATCTCTTAAGCCCACATACTCTGCCCACTGCCAGAAGAGACACATGAGGACGAGCCAGAGATGAAATATTTCTGTATCTTTGGTCAAAAGACAGCCCTACAACCACATAATACATTTCCCATCACAGAGTTTCTTGCCTTGACCTTACCACGTACTCATCGATGAACTGCCGGAGGTCCCTGAAGCCATGTTTCTCAGCGATGGTGTTGGGGTAGTGGCCATGCTTGTTGGCCACGCTGTAGGCCTGGAGGGCTCCTGGGCAGGTGAGCAGCAAGGCAGTGAGGTTCTTCAGCCCATACTTTGCAGCAAAATGCAACAAGGTAGGCAGCTCTTCATTCCTCTGATCTGAAAAAATGGCAGAATTTAACTGACAAAAAAGAATGAAGGCACAGTATACTCTTGTTCAAGGAGATGAAGCTGTAAAGCCGAGCATGGCATCCAGTAGGCACTCAGTCATCACTTACTGGTTGACTGGCCTAACATCTTGCAGTTTCTTTTGGGGCATCACTGAAGATCATATACCGTACTCACATGACAGAGGAAATAATACTTTAATTAATTAGCAGATCTAATCATTAATAAAATAATCTACCTTCTTTCTCCAAAAGGATTGGAAAAGCCTTAGAAACAGTACTAATTCAAAAGATGCTGATTTCTTCTTTTTTTTTTTTTTTCTTTTTCATTTTTGTACTGCTGGTATTGAAGCCAGGGCCTCACAAACCTGAGGCAAGTGTTCTACCATTGCATTACAGCCCTACCTGCAAAAGGTGCTAATTTCCAAAGGATTAAAGAACAAGCACAAAGTACAATAGGAATCATGTTTCGACCTTCTCTGCATAGCTCAAAGCACTCTGAAACTATTTTTTGTGCTGATTAAGAAGCCCATCCTGTTAGCTCTTATCCCCAACTTCACAGTAAGTATGCCAAGAAAATACACGTTTGTGTTGTGGAATTGGGGCACAACTTTTTTTCATAAAAGTTGGTCTCTAGGCCCAACAATCATATATATAGTATATATATATATATATACAAATATATATATATATATACAAATATATATATATATAACATATATGTGTGTATATGTATAAATGTGTATACACATATATATAATGTTAATATGACAAACCCAGCATCCTATTTACCAGAATATGATCCTTGTGATGATGGGCCTAAATAGGTCCCTAGGATCTCCCATGGTCAGACTATAAGATACTCTCTCCTGAGCCCCAAGTTTGTTTTGTTTTGTTTTGTTTTGTTGTGGGTACTGGGGGTCGAACTCAGGACCTCACGTGCCTTCAGGCGCCCGTGCCACTGAGCGATATCACCGGCCCTTTTTTCGTATGTGGGTACTGGGAGTCGAACTCAGGACCTCGCGCTTGCCAGGCAGGCGCTTATGCTGCTGAGCTATCTCACCAGCCCCTGAGCCCCAAGTTTAAAAACAGAGAGTAGTAACAGCTACCAGAAATTAGGCAGGAACGTTCCACAGTGGGAAAATGGGGAGAAGCAAAAAAGAGAATGCCCCAGAAGAATGAGACTCAAATGAGACTCGGCCTCATCTTAGGGTTCTTAGGCTAAGGAAAGATGGAACACGGGGAAAAGGTCACCAGAGACTTGGGTCTCCTTTGTGCAGGGCCACCACAGTGTGAAGGAAGAGTGGTGTCCCCAGAAACACTACAAAAGTATCCTGTCCAGAGCACTGGGCACAATTCCGGTACAAGTGGTGTGACTCTCCCAGCTCCCGGCACATTACATGTGCATAAGGGCCTGTTACTGCTTCATAGGACAAATACTTGTTTAGAGCTCACCAGGAGCCGGCCGCCTGGAAACAGTTCCACCCCTTGCTGAGCTGACAACCTAGCAAAGAAGACAGACACAGCAGGCAAGCACTATGACAGAGGCCCCAGCATTTTAGGGGAGACCGCAGCAGGTGGTGGAAGTTGCTGGAGGTTTGGAGAAATCCTTCCGGAGGAAGTACTACTTAAGCTGCTGCAGGGAGATGAAGCGAAGTTAACCAGGTGAATGGCAACTGAGGCAAGAACTAAGAAACTGTGTTCCCACAACGGGAGTAGCAAGACACAGCAGAGAGAAGCACATGCTATCACAGAGCAGAGCATGGAAGCCAAGAGGCAGTGCAGGGAAAGGTGAAGGCAGAAACACGCGGGCCCCTTGGGAAGGGCTTGGTAACAGGCTAAGAAGCTTTAACTTCATCAGGAAGGTAAGGGAACCACATGTATTTCTAAAAGGGGGTGAGGTGCCATCGTGTGCCCATAATGACTTTCAGTCACTAACAGAGCTCCCGTAAGAGCAGAACAAAGCTGAGGGGCCGGTGAGATGGCTCAGCGGCGTAAGTGCCTGCCTGGCAAGCGCGAGGGCCCGAGTTTGACTCCCGGATCCCACATTCGAAAAAAGGGCCAGTGATATCGCTCAGCGGCACGGGCGTCTGCTGGCGCGCGAGGTCCTGAGGTCGACTCCCGGTACCCACCAAAAAGAAAAAAAAAAAGAAGAACAAAGCTGAAAAACTCCTGACCCATAGTGACATGGCAGCCATTGTAGTATCATAGCCCAAGGCATTACAGTATTTGTATGTTTGTGATGTTGCTGCTGCAAACAAACTCTGATGTCAATTGTATAAAAGTTCAGCACATGTAATTATGTATAGTACGTAACACTTGACGACAGTAAGTGATTATGCTCTTGGCTTATGTACTTACCATACTATACTTTTTATCACTATTTTAGACTATTATTAAAAAAACTGCTATAAATCAGTACACTGTGTTACCCTGACAGCAGCCTCACACACACTGTTTACTGAATCTCTTGGTTGCATCATTTTCTTTTCTGCTTCATTTAATTTTGCTCATCTTGGCCCCCGGAGCAATAGGTTATGACATATATACACATATGTGTTCACACACACACATATATATACACGCGTACCATCTACACAATATATACCACATATATAGATATAGATAGCACATATACCATATAGCCTGGGTGGCTAGCAGCCTATAGCACCTAGGTTTGTATACACTCCGTGAGGCTCATACAATGATGAAATCACCTAACTATGCATTTTTAGAAGACAACCCCATCATTAAGCAATGTATGACTATATTCCGATTTGCAATTGAAAAGAATCTCTGCCACACAGTGAAGCGTGAGTCCTTCTCAAAGGATGCGTTGTAGAGCAGGGTGCTGACTGGAGCTGAAACTAGCAGGCCAGAATCGGCCCACTGAGGGTCTCATCTGACTGTTGACTTACTTGTCATCATATCTTCTTCTTCCAGCTGGTTGATTCCAAAAAGGTGCAGTCCACTTGCAGGGATATTGTTCTTCAGGGACTCCGTTAGCAGTTTATCAAGGGTCTCTGTGTTGTAGGGCACAATTTTAAAAGCCTGAATACAAAAAGACAGATTTTAAATCATGCTATTTCCTGCCCAGCAGATTCAAGGCTGAAAAGCCACAGGCAAAAATTACCTTCCCAGAAAGCTCGGGTCTCCACTCAGCACCCTTACCTGACACATAAACTCCACAGGATTTGCAGCATTAGACAGTAAATTCCCAATTTCTTCCATGTCAGTATAATAGCTGATAATGGTTTCACACACCACTAAATCCCCAGAATATATCTTCAGACAAACATTCCCAGACGAAAGATCTGAACAGAAGGAAAGATACTATAAAATGCCCTGGAAGAGCAAAGTGGGCACAGATGGGCAAGTTCCATCTGAATGGTGAAGAGACGAACTGAGAAAGCCCTTGGAGGTGAGCTGGGGAGGGGAGGAAGTAGAAGGTGAGTGACCAGCACATGGAGGGACCTGGAGTCACAGCAGTTATCATCCCTGGGTCTGCAATTTCATTTCTCAAGAATTTTCATCTATTTTGCTACTGTAGGCCTAGGGCTCAAGAAACAGGAAAAAAATTTGGCTTCAAAGGACTTTATAAAAGTCCAGTGGTTGCTAAAGGTGAGGGGTTCTGGGAGGTGAGGCTATGTTTCTGCCACTTTGGGCCCCTGGAACCAGCCGACTTGCTTTGCTGTTGTCACTGCTACATGCTCTCCCTGGGGAGATTCTATACCACCGGAAGGGGTTTTGAAGGGGAAAGAAAAAAATTAAAAATACACCAACCACAAAAGATTTAATTCACAAAAGAGGAAATGCAACAAGTAGAGAACACGGAAAAATATTCAACCTCACTAGTAATCAAGGAAATGCAAATTGAAATAATGGACTACTTTTTACAAACATCAAATTAGCACAACTATTTAAAGTGACAATGCCTTGTGTTGGTGATGGAATAGCAAATAAGCTATAGAGTAATAATATCTCAGCAGCAATTAAGCACAAAGTGATCCTTTTACCTCAGGATTACTTACCAGGAGCCCTCACGGAAACTGTGTATTCATTCTCCAGCGTGGCTTCTACCCTTACAGAGGGAGATTCCTCAGGAGAAAACTCTGCCTCCGTTGCTACCCTCTCATCCAACTTACATCTCACAATGACATAGACGATAGTTTCTTCCTGGAACAGGAGAGAGATGCATGGGTTGTGGTCCCCTCTCCCTCCTAGATAGGTATCCAGGGTGCTGGGTCAGAGGGTCCCCCTGGCACTCTGGAGCCCCTTCATTAGAAAGAGCTGGGGCTCAGGGAGGACAGGGCCAGGCTTGCAGGTGGACAGAAAACTGCTGACTACCTTTCCAAAGAGACAAGTTACCAAGACAAGAGTAAACATTTCTAAACCTTTATAGCAATTTGATGAAATAATTTATGTCTGTTGAATTTAACGGTAATTCTTTAAACCTAGAGTTTATATATTATATGTGGTTTTATTTCATTTTTATAGCATTTCTCTTTTTTGTAAAATAAAATCATCACACAATTGCAGAACTGTACATGTTTTATAAGTTGTTCCCCACAAGATATTTTGAGAAGTGCTGCTCTAGACTAGCCTTGCTACTCCATGAGGGGCTGAGAGACCGCAGTATTTGGAACCCTCCCAAGCTGGTTAGAAATGCAGACTACAGCCAGGTGAGGTGGTATATGGCTGTAATCCCAACTATCTGGGAGGCTGAGGCCAGAGGATCATGAGTTCGAGACCACCCTAGGCAATTTAGTGAGACTTCGTCTCAAAAATTTTTAAAAGGGCTGAGATATATAACTCAGTGGTAGAGTGATTGGCTAGCATGCAGGAGGTCCTAGGTTTAATCCTCAGTGCAGAAAAGAAAATAAAGGAAAGGAAAGGAAGAGAAAGGAAAATAGAGACCATCAGGGCCCTTCTGGACCACTGACTCAGGGTCTGTGTTTTACCAAGATGCCCACATAACTCTTATGCACCCTACAGAGTATGAGGTTCTGGTTTAAAGAAGCCATCTGCGGCTCTGTTCCTCACACTGCTTGGAGGGGGTGGGGGCAGCAGGAATTTACTAAAGGATTAATTTTCCCAAGGCATCAAGCAACTTGGTTAGCTATTTTCCTTTGCCATAAAATCTCACCCTAAGCCTGCCAAATAGATTTATAGGTTGGGCATCCCTAATCCAAAAATCCAAAATCTGACATGCTCCAAAATGTGAAACTTTTTGAGCACCAACATTACGCTGCAAGTGGAAAATTCCACATAAACATCCAGGAGGGGAGAAAGAATGAGAATCTGGAAAATCAGAGAGGTAAGTGAAGGAAATGTTGCTTTGGTTCCAAACACCCTCACACCCACAGGCACTCACCAGTGTGATCAGAGAGTCACGGGGAAGCAGGAAGCAATGTGGGGAGATTGAAGCTGAAATGTCTAAACAGGCCTGGCCAGTAGGGAAAAGGAGTGAAATGGGCTTAGCATTAAGGTTAGGGAATAGTGAAGACCACAAAACTGGAAGATGCATGTCCTATACAAAGGGCTTCTCGTCCCCAGCCAGTCATCTCTAGTCTAGTATTATCAGATTTTCAATTAAAGGAATTGGAAACACAGATTTTCTATTCCTTTTTTCTTTCTTTTTTTTTTGAGACAGCGTTTCATTATGTTGTCCAGGCTAGACTAAAACTCCTAGGCTCAAGTGATCTTCCTGCCTCAGTCTTCTGAGAAGTTAGGACTACAGTCACTTATCACAAAAGTTTATGCCTAATTCATACAACGTGAAATTCAAACCAAGCATACCGATGAGTCAAACTGAGCCCAAAGAAGCATCTTATAATACCATGGAAGGAGCCTTTGCCCAATGTCTGATGGCCTCAGCTACACAGAAAATCACTCAAAAGTGCAATGAAGCCAGTTCCCATGCTTCCTACTGCCGAGGCCTTCAGGCCCTGTTGCCTCAAAGAGCCCACAGAGGCAAGCTTAGCAATGAGTTATATCCATGAAGAAAGCATTTTGCTGCTCCCAACTATCATAGATGTCACACAATTTTAATAAGAAAGGAAAGATAACGAAAAACTACCAATACTATGATAGAATTCAAATGACAGTGGCTTATCTGCTAGACCATCACAATCAAGTCACTTGTTAATATATGCCTGCCCCTAAAAATGCTAGTCATTGGATGTTTATACATTTATCCAACCTTTTTAGCAAGTAATATTAGCTAGCGAGTTCTAGCCATCAAGCTTCGAAGTACACCCTTGGGCTAGGCCGTTGGCCACCTCATGGAGAAGCAACCTCTCTGCAGGCCCCACTTCTTCTGCCTAGTGCCAGACCAGCAGGAAAGGACAGATGGCTCTAACTTCAGGGTTGACCTAAGTATCTGATAATGTCCATGTCTGATGGTCTCCTGCATATTCTATGTTATTCATCCATGAAATAGAAGTTGTCAGATTGATGACCCAATATTCTTGGACTCATTTCTCTTTGATTTAAAAGAGCTAGGTATGCCCAAGGCCCAGGTAATGAGAAACCCCCAGGGAAGGCTGCAACTACACTGAAGTGCACCATGAGAATCTCACTCCCTTTACTGCAACAAAAGCATCTGTTTCAAAAGCCCACATTCTGACATGAATTTCCCAGGCCCACAGGAGCACCTACCCCACAGCGAATGCGGTCTGGCTGCACCACCATTAGGTTTCCAGAAGAAGTCTCTGTCGTCGGCAGGCTCTGCTGCTTTGAGTGGGGAAGGACTTTCTCGTCTTCAGGCTCTGTGTCAGTGACTGAGTCACAGCCAGAATCTATGGGACAGAGGACACTGCTAAATGGGAAGTAGTGGACAGGAAGGAGGAGAACTAGTGGGCAGGTCCTAGCCCACAAGAGCCCCAAATATTACCACTTAGGAAATAGCTCTGAATGTCAAACTAATCCATCCTGAAGGGAGTGACTCAGGAAGTCACAAAAGAGGACCTAATGGGAAAAGCCACCCACCACCTAGGCCACAGGATAGGGTAACGGCAAGAGGACAATGGTGGAGAGCAAGGATGGCAAGACGAGACACCAGCATTGAGTTGCTAGAAGCTTCACCTCAGGATCTCCTGCAAGACTGAATAGTTGTTAGGAAAAGAAAGGTCAAAAAGGGACTGCCTGCTTCAAGGCCATCCTTAGAATGTAAAGTCTGTGCTGTTCAGAAAGCCATAAGACCTCGGGGTTATATTTGGCCAGAGTTCCCTGACTAGAAACAACGGTGAGAAGCAATCATTTTCAACAAGCCTTAGATTAGTGTAACTGGGTTCTAGATCAGTACCACAGTCAACACCTGCACTGGGAAGATCAGGACATGCACAGATTGAGAGCAGGGGTATGCAGATTCACAGGTTATGGCACAGAGGAGATGATGTTGAGAACCTATAAAGCTCTCAGCCAGGGGCTTTGAATCAGGATCCATCACAGACCTCCTTGTGAGATTATGTGCAAGACTGTGTGTGTGTGTTGCTTAATATACAAGGCAAATAAGCACACAAAAAGATGATCCACATCATGTGTCTTCAGGGAAATGCAAATTCAAACAATGACATGGCACTACACATCTATCACAATGGTCAAAATCCAGAACACTGACACCACCAAATGATGGTGAGGATGTGGAGCAATGGGAACTCATGTTCATTGCTGGTAGGAATGCAAAATAGTCCGGCCATTCTAGAAGACAGTTCAGCAATTTCTTATAAGATTAAACATGCTTTTACCACTCAATACAGCAGTCATGTCCCTTGGTGTTAACCCAGAGCAACTGAAAACTTAGATCCACACAACAACCTACCAGATAATTATAGAGGCAAAACCTAGAAACAACCAAAATATCCTTCAGTAGGTGAATGGATAAACTGTGGTACAACTGGACAATGCAATATTTTTTAGCACTAAAAAGAAATGAGCTAACAAGCTACAAAAAGACATGGAGATAAAAAAGGCATGGAAGAAATTTAAATACATACTACTAAGTGAAGGAAGCATTAGAAGACTACATACTACACGATTCCAACTATATGACATTCTGAAATGGGCAAAACTATGGAGATAATAAAAAGATCAGTGGTTACGAGGGTAGGAGTGCACAGAAGATTTTCAGGGCAGGTAAAATACTCTGTATGATACTATTATGATGGCTACATGTCATTATATATTTGTCCAAACCTATAAAATATACAATACCAAGGGTGAACTCTAATATTCACTTTGAGTGATAACAATGTGGGCTTATCAAGTGTAACAAACATACCGTTCTTGTTGCTGGACGTTCATAGGGTGGAAGGCTGTGTGTATGTAGGGGCATGGGTTGCATGGGAAATCTCTAAACCTACCTTCCACTTGATTTTGCTGTGAACCTAAAGCTGCTCTAAAAAAGAAAGTATTTTAAAAATAAATCAATACAAAACAAAAAAAATGGTTGGTAAGAAGATGATTCAGCATGTACTGCTGGAAAATATTAGCTACTGGGGGCAGCAGAAGAGGGATGGGGTACTACTTAAATTCTTCCTAGTTCTTACAAGTCCAAAATGAAATTTAGATAGACTATAGATTGAAATGCAAAATAAAAATAAAACAAGATATAAAATTTTTAAAAATGAAAATGTGAACATGTTATCATTGGTTTGGGAAAAGATTTATCAATCGAATTGAAGAAATCATGACCTAAATAAACAATATAGACTTGATGACATGACTTTAAAACTTTGATAAACAAACAAAAAGGGTAGAAAACCTCCAAACATCCATTAACTAATGAGCATATAAAGAAAATCTGGTATAGCCATACAACACAATATTATTCAGCAACAAAAAGGAATGAAGTACTGACACATGCCAAAGCATGGATGGATCTTGAAAACAATAGTTAAGTGAAAGTAGCCACAAGAGACTATACAGTATATAATTCTAAATATTTATGCCCAGGACAGGCAAATCCATACAGGCATAAAGTAGGTTAGTGGTCGCTTCATGCTGTGGAGCTGGGGGACTCTGGGGTGCAATAACTAAAGGATACAGGACTTCTTTTTGAGGTAATGAAGATGTTATAAAATTTATTGTGGTGATAGTTGCACAAATCCGAGAATTTATTAAAAACCATTGATTGTACTTTTTTTTGTGTGTGTGTGGGTACCGGGGGTCGACCTCAGGACCTCGTGCACCGGCAGGCGCCCATGCCGCTGAGCGATATCACAGGCCCTTTTTTCCTATGTGGGTTCTGGGAGTCGAACTCGGGCCCTCGCGCTTGCCAGGCAGGTGCTTACGCCACTGAGCCATCTCACCAGCCCGATTGTACATTTTAAATGGATGAATTGTACAATATATGAATTATATCTCGGTAAAGCTATTAGTTCAATGGCAAATCACAAACTGGTTAAAAATCTGACATAAATATGACAAGGGGCTAATCTCCTTAAGATATGAAGAGGTCGCAGAAATCTTTTTAAAAATATCCAAAGCCCAATAAGTAGACAATTCCCAAAAGAAGAAATACAAATTATTTCCCCAATAATATATATATATGTTATTCATTCTTACTAATCACAGAAATAGAAATAAAAGCAACATATGGCTATTTCACTTGTACAAATTAAAAAACTACTTCAGGTTTTCTCAGTATATTGTCTGGAGGTTACTGCAGGACAGATACCCTCACTTGATGCTGAGGGCTGTACAGGCCTTCTGGAAAGCTAAGTGTCCATATCCATAGGAAGGGAAAGCCTTTACAATGTTCACACATTTTGCCACATAATTCTACGTCCAGAAGTCTCTCTTAAGGAGCAAAATAACTGTTCAAAGTGTACGTGAAGATCATGAACCAAGATGTCTTTGAATCACATCACTGACAAAACCGAAAACAACCTGTCTGAAAGAACATTAAAAACATTCTTTTCAAAGAGTTTCAAGTGACACGGGTAAAAGCTGATGACATGTGAAGCAAAAAAGCAGGACATAAAACTATGTATCTTATACCACAGGATCTCATTTACAGTTTAAAAATGCATTTTAAAAGGTCAGAAGAAAATGTGTGGCTGGATTCTGCATGACTTCTTTCTTCCCTCCCTCCTTTTCTTCATTCCTTAAACGTATTTCATATTTTCCATGGCTCTTACTTTGATCGTGGGGGTGGGGTGATGAGAAAAGTAGCAAATGAATCTATTGGCTAATCATCTTGCCCATGAGGCCCAGCTGGACATAAATGAGAGCGATCCTGACTGCATCTTTGGCAGCTGTTCCCAGCAGTCGACTGGGCCACAAAAACACCTCCTTCTAGCAGGTGCCTTGAGAAGTGACCTTAGGTAGCTACCAGCATTCACTCATTTTGGGAAGCCAGACAAGATGTCATTCACTCTGTAAGGTGACGCTAGTGGTGCTGATTGACAAGCCATTGTGGCCTCTTTCACAGTACACAGAGAAGTCGGGATAGCTCAGCAGGGCAGGGTACAAGCACTTCAGCAGATTACAAGTTTCCTTCAAAGGAAAAGCCAGCTCAAACATAAGCACCGCTGAAACCCACCTGACTGAGTGGGATGATCCCAAACTTTCCAATTAGAACATGGAGATCCCTCTTTCATCCCTACCCACCTCCTGAAGACAATACATCACTGCCGAGACTCAAATCTTGAACGGCTGGCTAAAGGCACTCCGGAAATCCCCAAGGCTCCTTCCTCCCCAGTGTAAAGCATTATTAAGATCCCAGTAGTATCCTAAATTGGATAGCTGTGACCACTACCAAGACAAAGTACCACTTTCAAATTTAACAGTATCTGCTCAGCTTTTATGAACTCTAGAAAACCTCTGGAGAAATTACAGAAAGACTTTCTTTGTGCATTCAGTTCCCCCAAATGTCAACTATAAAGGGCCCATATGGCAAACACTTGAATTCAATGGCAGAGGATTTTCCTGCTTTCTCTCATTAAACAATAGGAAGAAGCTAACATGGTATGCTTCACCTTTTGCCCTTGCTGCCGGGCAACTTGGTGATAAACTCGGTTCTTAACCTTTTTTACACCCTTGTCCAAGTCCTTTGTCTTGCCTTTTTCTCTCTTTATATTGTGTTTAATTTTGGAGCTTGCTGTAAATACTTTGGGGATTCACTCAGTAGGTGAATCACTGTCTCTCAAAACCATGTGTGACAGAAGTCCTCAGACACATTCCTTGTGAGAATTTGTATTTGGGCTCTTCATTTAGTTGATAATGCCTTTAAAATGGGATTTAAGGGTTTTTCAGATTATCTGGGTGACCATCCTATTTTAATTGGGTCTTGCCATGGGATTTTAGTACCTGCACTTGTTTGTTTTCACAATCATTTCATGACTAGATCATGCTACCCTAAGTTGGAGGCTGACAAGGAAAGAATAGAGGAGACAGGACAATATGGAAACGAGGCATTTGTGCCTAATGAACACGATTTCCCTGTACTGTACAGTCCTTTGAACAGAAAAATGTGGTGGGAGAGCCAGGTCCTGAAATGGCACAGGGGAGATGCAACAAGTTCCTCCTTTCCCCCATGGAATCAGTAAGACCATTGCCTCTGAGCTGCGTTCACGTCACTGCTCAATAAACCAGCGTTGTCTTTGACAAAACAAATGTAATAGACTTACCCTGTATTTGTCTCTTGTTCATTCATTTTGCTTTTGGAATTAGGAAAGAACAGTAATATAAGGAGTTAAATATATTTATACATACCTAAACAACATTAAAAGAAGCTGTCAACACTGAAGGTTCATAATAATTCATTTCTTTAAGAGACCATACATTATTCAGGTTTGTAAAAAACTATGAATTTGAAATGCAATGAATAAATATATGCTCTTGGACCCAAACCTAAGCCACATGGAGCAGCTCATACTAAGTAAAAGGGCTGGTGACACATTCATTACTAATACTAATAATGGTATTGATGGAAGTTACCATTAATTGAATATTGTGGTGACTGCTCAATAATCTAATCTCATTTATTCCTCACAACATCCCCATGAAATAGGAATCACTATCTATTCTCGTTTTACAGATAAAAGCTCTGTGCCTGGAAAAAAATAAAACAACTCAGTCAAGCTCAAGCAGCCAGCAAGGGCAGAGCTAGAATTCTCTCCAGGTGCCTCTGTCCTGCCTCCTTTGTGGATGCAGGCCGGGCAATGGAAGGCAGCGTCATTTGCTATTCCTGATCTGCAGCTGTGACTCTGCAGCTCATCACACAAGCTGGGCTTCTTCGCTGATGCTTGGTGGTGCTGTCTTGTTGTGGACTCTCCCTTTGTGTAGGAATGCTGTGACCACTACCAGAGCAAATGGACACCATCTAAGGATGGACTTAAGTCAAGAGATATTTAATCAACTGAACCCACCAGGGTGCTGTGTGCCCCAGCAGACTCTGACCCAAGGCTGTATTCTCATATTTTCCAATTAAGTTTTCACCCCATGGTGGTTTCTGCTTCTTGTACTGCACACTGTTTCTCAGGTGGCATTCTGGAAGGGCGAGGTAAAGAAGAATGATGTTTGCTCATCTTTTTTTCAGAGTACACAACCTATCTTTTCTTGTAAGGTATGTTAAATCTTGGGGAAAATATAAACAAATATTGTTCTTAAAAAACAACTACAGGGGCCGGTGAGATGGCTCAGCAGCTTAAGCGCCTGCCTGGCAAGCGCGAGGGCCCGAGTTTGACTCCTGGAACCCACATACAAAAAAGGGGCCGGTGATATCGCTCAGCGGCACGGGCGCCTGCTGGCGCACGAGGTCCTGAGGTCGACCCCCCGGTACCCACAAAAAAAAAAAAAAAAAAAAAAAAACAACTACAGCTGCTAGGCATGGTAGCACACACCTATAATCCCAGCATTTGGGAGGCTGAGGCAGAATTGCTATGACTTTGAGGTGCTACATAGTGAGTTCAAGGTCAACCTGAACTACACAGTGAGACTATCTCAAAAAGCTAAACAAACAAAACAACCACAACTGCCATTTGCCAAGTATTTACAATATTCCAGGCACTGAACAAAACATAACATAGACGGTTCCACTTTTTTTAAATAACAACTAGGAGATTGGTATGATTCTGTCCATTTCACAAATGAAACTTAAGTAAGTTTTCTAAGTCACACAGTGTATGCTGTATGGAAATTTCAAATCCATGCACTTCTCCATCTAATGGGTTGCCTACAATGTGAGCCATGCACTCTGGTGTGGTTCTAAAGTACACAGCAAATGTTCAATGACCCTGACCTGCATAGTGAGACAGTAGTCCCTTTTCCACTCTTTCAGTTCCAAATATATCAAGAACAAAGACTCCACCTGGTCAGAGGATGCCTATAGCGCCTCTCTGACATGCTTCCCTCCCTTGTACCACAGTGGGAATAACAAGCCTTAAGCCCCCTGGCTTTTGTAAGCATCCAGATCTTGGAGAATTTAATAGTGTACCATAGTTACTGTTTTACTGTCTACATTTTTATTATTACCTTCTATCTGCATCAACAGATACTGGCTTTCGCTATTTCTTTAAAAAAAATTCTTTTTAAAATAAATTTACCTAAATTATAAACATTAATTGACTTAAAGAAAATATTACTAGCACAACAAAAATTGGGGGAAGTAGATAGCAGCAATGGTTATATAATATTGTGAATGTAATTAATGCCACTGACTTTTATACTTAAAATTGGTTTAACTGGTGAATACTGTTAGATGTATTTAACAAGAATTTTTAAAAATTAACAACATAATATACCAAAGCCCACTAAATTGTACACTTTAAATGGGTACATTGTACTATGCATTATATAGTGTGGGAATTTTATCTCAGTGAAGCTGTTTTTAAAAATAATATGACTATGGTATAAAAATAAAACAAAAACCATGTTGGTGGTTCACTAATGACTGAAGGTTGAGGAAAACTGCATTGTGCTATACTGCTTCTCTTTTGTTAGACTAAATTTATTTTAAAATTTTTAAATCAGGTAAACTGAAGATGGAAAGCAAGAAGAAGGCCTGTAGCATAAACATTTCTTTAAGTTATGGTTGATGAGAAAAAAGAAAGTGAACAGAGAAGGAAACTAAAGAGATAACTTTCAACTGAGAATTAGCTTTCCACCAACATGGTCAAAACAGGAATGAAAGAGAACTGGCCACTGGGCCAGGCAGGGGAACATGCATCTCCGTGCTGGATGAAGCAGTGGGGGCTCATCAGTTTGTGTCTGAAACTCCCAGTGTGGCTGATAAAAGGAGTGACAAGGATTCAAAGAGCTCTTAGAAGAAGGCAGAAATAAGTAGCCTGGCAATCTCAGTATCAGGGATCATAAAAGGAAGGGCTACATTCCCTCTGCATTTGCATCCTGGTTCTGGGACCCATATTTAACCATCATAAGGATGTGGCAGAAAAATAAAAAGTTGCCAAGGTCTGGAGAAACTTCTAGGGGCTTTTCAACTCAGAATGAAATTTCTCAGCTGTATGATGCTCATCCGTCCTACCTCAGCCACGATGACAAAATCATGAAACAGCTATTTCTCAAAGCCCTAATAAAATGTTCTGAAACTTGAGCTTACTATGAAGTTTTTTTATCATATAGCAAGTGCCCACTGAACATGCACAACATGTCCCAGCACCCACCTGGACCCCACAGGAGAATCCAAGAGTGAGGGCTCCACAGTCTTGGCCATTATGGAGTTTAACTGAATTGGGAAGGTGAGGCTCTACTTGAAAACTGAAAGAATGCTGTGATACTTCATCATCTAGCACTAACCTGTGTCCTAAGACTATAAATATGGCCAAATTAGGTGCACTAAAGTTCCTAAGTGCTTAGAAAAATACTGGCACATGAAAAATATAACAGAAATTAAAAGAAGTTGAGAAAAGCTTCAATGGAGAAAGAAGAGGTGTTTGATTACCTTAAAGAATATATGGGTGCTGAGCACACCCTTTGCAGAAAAGGCATGATATTTTCCATTTAAATTAATAAAATAATTCATAATTCATCCTTGTATTCCCATCAAATATTCATTGCCCATCAACCAATAACAAATATTCAAAGCCTATCTCAGGTCACTGAAGAAATGCAAGAGTGAGAAAACGTTTGGCCTCGCTGGTATGGGGGAGACCACAGGAGAAGTGGAAGGGCTGTCCTGGCAGATGGTTAAAGGCAGTGGCGTGTGGGGCTACAGGAAGCAATGTGGGGGCACGTTCTAAACAAGGGCTGTGTGGGAGGGGAAGGGAGCTGGGGTCTCTGAGAGGACCCAAGAGCGAAGCAAAGGGGTTTGAAGACCTGTCAACAAAAAAGTACTCAAGAGAAAAGGAAATTCTGTAAAATATAAGTTGAAAATGCAGTTTTATTTTTCTAAACATTATATAATTTTCTTTGCTTGTTTTTCAAAATAATCCTAGAACACTCAAGGAGCATATACCAGGTCTTTTGTAAAGTCTGGTCAGAACCGAGAAGAGGAGTGGCTGACCACCTCATCACACCCTGAGCGAGCTCTGCCGAGCTGGTGGCAAACAGGGTTTCCAAGCCAACATCCTGCTCCGTCTGCTCTGAAGAACAAGTAAGATGCTACGATAAACTGATATCTGAAAATGTAACAGAAGCATGGTTTACAAAATGCTGAGAAAATGATTCTTAATTAGAGTCTAAACATTTCTCCTGCTTACACTACATTCTTCTTGTTTACATTCACTAGCAGCTTAGAAATTCAGTGTCATGGCTATTATGGTGTCCTTAGAAAACACAAGAAGAGACCTCAAACCTGGCCCTGACCCCAAATTCTAAATGTAGGGACCCAAGTGAATTAGACTTTCCTCTGCTGCAAATAAATGTGGGTTCACAGGGTGGGAGGTGAATGTCTTGCAATGGTGGGACTCAAATCTTGAGTTTCAGTAACCCCCCCCACCCCGGCTTCCTGGCAAACATGAAGACTGCTTTTTCATTTTAGTCATCACCCACAGGTCTGTCTTCACTCCTGTTCACCCACCTTGGTTAATGGGTACTGAATTTCCCATCCAACTAACCCCTTTCACTTACAAAGCTTCCCAGAGAAAATAAGTACATCCAGTGTACTCTGTCACCAGTGAGCCCCAAAGTCAGGCACAACCATCGGCTGATGGTAAGAGGGTCAGTGGACTCTCAGGATCTCACCCACCGAACAGCTTATTAGCATTAAGGTCAGGAAAGAGCTGGGCATGGTGGCACACACTGTAATCCCAGCACTCTGGGAGGCTGATGCAGGTCTGCAAATTCAATCCCAGCCTGGACAATTTAATGACTTAGGGAGAGCCTGTCTCAAAATTTAAAATTAAAAAAGGGCTGGGAATGTAGTTCAGTGTGAAGGCCCCAATACCAAAACAGAAAAAAAAGTCAGGGAAAAGAGAAGGTGGTGATTACTTAGTGGTTTTAGAATGAGCTAATTACAGTAATATCAATCCTTGTCCTCATCATCTTTATCATTTCCATCATCCTCATGGTGCCAAAAACGTAAAGCAGAGTCCTAAGGACCCGTTCCCAATTCAGTCTTTGAGTAAACCCAGGGTGGCCACTCTGCCTCCCTGGAGACAAGACAAAAAGAGTTAAAGGAGAAAGACCAAAGTGACTCCTCCCACAATCCCATGTTGGCTTCCAGAGGCCGGCAGTGCTGCTGACTTTTGGAACTTGGGTGGACTCACCTGTCACATCCAACCTGCCTTGCCATCCAGATGTTCTATGCCAGCTGTAGATTCCTGAAGTTGCCTGGTTTCACAACACATCAGTGGATTTGCTGCACTAGGCAGAAGGTTCTGGGTCAAGAATCTATTGTACATCAACCCAAGTCTTTTGTAGCTCACACAGACAAGGAACTGTTTTTTCTGCATTCACCAGGTAATTCACCTAGCCCTCCTTGAGGTACATAAGGTTCAAGAATAAAGGAGGCAGGACAGCAGGAGAGGGGACCTCAGTCCTTTATGACCTTTATCCAGCCCCCGTCAAGTCACACTCTAAATGAACTATTCAAAGCGTTGGGTTTTATTTAAAGCAGAGGATGACGGCTCTTCCCTTCCCCTCCCCAACTTACTCTACCTGCTCTTCAGCTTGAACAAAAATAGCACCACAGTGGAGGCTGCCATGACAACCAACAGAGCAAGCGTTCACCCTTGTCCACAGAGGATTCAATCTGTCTGTGACCTCCTGGCCCTCTCTTAGCTGGGCTTGGGGGTGGGACTCTTCGACCTTCTTCCAAGTTCAACCTGCTGGAAGCTCTCCTGAGTAGCACAGCTGAGTTGTTAAAAACTAAGGGTTATTTAGAGATCTCATTACCCAGTGCCTCAAACTTGTTAATGTGTTTGGGTTTGTTCCTTTCAGCATCAAGTAAGCTTGACAAAGGTGACCCTTTCCACTGAGCAGATGGGACACTGGAGGCAGGGGTACGTGGACTCACTGGCCCTGGGCCATTAGCTGCTGGCTTAACCGTAGGACCACATTTAGAAGTCAGTGTTCCTGGCCCCAGGCCTGCTCAACAGAACAGCAGAAGGGGCAGCTGGTCTCAAGAAGCAGGCCCCAAAGGGGGAAATGATCCTGCTGGGGAGGGCTGCTTCCTAGCCGAACTGAAGTCCACTCAACCAATCCCTAGGTTATAATCCTAGAACAGGTTAAGGAAAAATCAGCTTTCCCACCAGGGCAAATGGGTTCCATAAAAGCCCACCTCTGTCCACGACTCTGGCATCTCTGGGGCTGTTCTAATCAACCACAGGCAGCCAAAGGAGCCCAGGAAAGCTTCCTCGATCAAATTTATCAAGATCCTAAAGAAGCATTGTCCCCACAGCCAGCCCCAGGAACAATCTCTCCCATCAGAATGCCCAGTCTGGAGGCCTGCAGACCCCTGTTCTGTGGTTCAGGAAACCCCAGTGTTGCTAACAAAACAGGAGGTACCACAGCCCCCGTGAAAGGCTTCCTCTTTCTTCATCTGTTTCCGACACTTATAAATGTGCTTCCTCTCTCTATGTAAATTTAGTCCAAATGGCACAACACAGGCTTGTAATGAGGCCATTAATAACTGGTCTTTTAACAGGCTTTTCTTGGTTTCTTGGTTCAGGAATCAATTCTAATCTAAACAGACACTGATGTCTGGATTTGCTGGGTTAAGGATAGACAAATGGGCTTTGTTTGGGGCAGGCCGTGTAAATGTGGTTTATTTTCACCCAGCCAAAAACTCAGAGGCTGAAAGAAAGCTTTAAGAATAAAACCAAGCTTAGGAAATTAAGGAGAACATTTTGTTTCTTTTGTGCCTCTATGATTCAATCATCAAACTTCCAGGAAAGGCTCCCATTGTATTTACTTTCCCCTACTCTGCTGACCATAAAGCATTCTGACCAGCTGAAACCAGGAAACTGCCCAGTCAGTTTCGCTTTCCATTTTCAGAGAGGGTACTTTCTACCTCTTATTCCTCACTGGAAAATGCTGTACTGGCTTCGTGGCATGGTCAAGGCCATGTGGGGCATGATGATCCTTGGTGAATGACTTAAGGAAACACAAAACAAGATGGCACCCAAGACTGCTTCAACAATCATGGTCACAACTCTAACTCCTCTAGTCCAGGAGTTGCTGACTGCCCTGACAATAAAACCTGAGCTAAAAAAAGACGATATTTCCTAGGAACATAAACATAGTTGCAGAGAGATTCTGGAAAAGCACATTCACCTAAACCATAGAAGACTGGATTAAATCCTATCTCCATCATTTACTAGGTAATTATGACTTTCCTAAGCTTCAGTTTCTCCTCCTTTAAAATGCATAGGCTTATTGGGGTTAAGTGATAAACATGCAGAAGCCCTTTGAAAATTGAAAAGTGCTAGGCAAAATTAAAGCAATTAGTGTTGTTTATCCGTTGGCTAAATTGTTCTTCCACTAGAGTATGATTTCTTTGAGAGCAGATTCTCTGACATTAATTCATCTTTGTATCCCCAGAGCCTAGAATATACTGAGAAATCAATAAATGCTTCTTGCATGAATGGATGAATCAATGAATGAGATAAAACCAACCAAATAAATTACTAGCAGGGAAAACAACACCATCACCTCAGGGAGGACCACTGCAAGGCCTCCTGCCTGGAGGCTTTTAGTGTGGAATCTGAAGAGAAACCGGAAACTGACACCCTAATTGAACCAAGCTGCCCTGAAAATTCTGCATGGCACCCTGTGTGAGGCCAAGCCTTCTGAGAGACAAAGGCTAAAATGAGATTAAACATACAAAAATGTTACTAGGCAAAGTACCTGGAACAGAAACTGGGAAGAGAACCTTGGAGAACACTGAGACTGAGCTGGGAATGAAGAAGAGGAAAAATGAAGGTAGGGTGAAAGCATCCTAGACCACTGAGCAGTCTAAGGAAAGTTCTACAAATCTGTCAGGGAGTCTTCAAACTAGCACTGGCCACTGGAGAGTCTCATGTCTTCCAGGAAAGAAACCTTGCCATGCTCAGTTACTGGTGGAAGCAGCCTATGAGAAGCAGACCCCAGATCTAATGCCAGGAGAGATCTGGAGTGTGGCACTGAGCCCTCGGTCAGTTCCATTCCCAGCAGGTGGGAACTGTAAGGCACATTCTCACAGCTGCCACATGTGTGGCAGCACTGAAGAGCATGGGGTGTAGAGTCCAAGACTACCTGGACTGAATCTTGACTCTTACCAGCTGGTTACCTTGAACAAGTTACTCAAACTTTTAAAGCCTCATTTTCCTTATTTATAAAATGGAGATTGTAATTCCAACTCTCAGGATTATTATTGTTAAATTGTTATTGTTATTATGCCACATGGTAAGTGCTCAGTAAAAGGCAGCAGTCATTTCTTTGAGAAGTATTATTATTATTATTATTATTATTATTAATGATGTACTTCTATTAACCTTAGGACATGAGAATGGCCCCCTTTGTTGCATCCCTGTATGGTAGCTTTATGAGGCTACCACAGGGACATGGGACATAGCCTAAAATGATGGTTTGGCAGCATCACAGTTCAAACAACCAAACCAGTTTATCTACAAATGAAAGGTCAGAGGGACTTTCCAAGTTTGGCAATTTCCTGGAAGGGCCATCAGAGAGGGTTGTACTGTGCCAGTTTCTACTCACAGCCACAACTTCTTCTTCTCTCTACTGCTTGCTGTATTCATCTGCAGTGTCCTGAGGATGCCCCCTCTCACCTGTGCGTCTACGGTCTGTCTTCAAAAGAAAGCACGGTCAGGAAACCTGCCCCAGAAAAGGATCATCCGTAGACTCTGTGAGAGAAGGCTCTGCTACGCGGTACACACTGTGAGCAGCTGTTTGAGGACTCCTTGCTTACCTTGATCTCTATGACCTTCACTATGTGTTTTTTTAATGTGGTCATCTGTCATTGTCTGCCTACTGCTGGCTCTAGCTCCTACACCTTACTGGAGTTATATAGTGTCCCCTTGTTGGGCTGGGTATGACCTGAAGCAGTTATAGATTTTATGGCCGCAGATGAGCTGATTTAGGCGTCTCTCAGCCTGCTGATCCTCATGAGCAAGAACCACCAAGGAAAGGAGCCCCCAAGTTGGACACTGCATTTAGTTTTTCCACCACCACCTCAGGGGCTTTTTTTCTGCCTATTTCCCAGAGGGTCATCAAAAACACACTTGGACTTCCTGCTTTTTATCTTTGAAGGAATGACCTTCAGTTTTTGCAAAAGAAAGAGGCCAAATTAAACTAAAAAGCATTGATTTTGTTTAATAATTAACAACTTAACAAAGCTGCTCAGACTGCATCATCCAGAATAATAATCTCCACTTAATGGAGACTTCCAGGGAGTTTTAAGTTTGGGTTTAGACCTGGAGTCTAACACTTGAACTGCTCTGTTTCCAACTGAGGTCAGACAGGAGAGTGCACAAAGTAAATGGCTGGTTGAGCACTCCCAACCAAGCCCAAGTGGGCCTTCCTGACTGAGGAGAGAGGAGGTCACTCTCTGAAGAGGAAGGAAAACTGGGGGCAGTGGAACAGATGACTCGTTGTAGAGCCTCCAAACATAAGCACTGAGCCCATCTCTTTTTCTCCACTGTCTTCCAAATTAGAGCTAAGAAAGTGCAGAGCCAACCTGAAGCCACAAATGCCTCATGTCTGGAGTTGCCATCACCAGGGAGAAATGCTGGTTAAGCCACCTTGTACTCTCATGTCACACAGCAACACTTTCAAGCTTAGCAATTAGCCTCATCCTACCACTTTCCTTTGTCTGCTGTTTGCATTTATCTTTCACTAATGGGAAAATTAATCACATTTAGTTTCTTTGCAAATCCAAATTCTTTCAGACATGAGACTCTAAAGAGAAACCTGGGTTTTCCATATTTCTTCAATAAGGTCAACTATCTATTAACCACCTTTAACCCGCAAGCATGCTGACTCAATTCCCCCCTCAGAATCAGTGGTCTCCTTTGTGCTAAGACAGAGTGGATTTCTGAGGCCCTGTCCATCCCTGACTGACACGCTGGGTCCACTGGCCTTGCCAACTACACTTGCACTAAGCACAAAAATGTGACCTTTTGACCTCCTGCAAACATTGCCCCTCAGCAGGCCCGGCTGGGTTATGTAAAGTGAGAGGACACACATGCTGGCTGAGGAACAGATGCATGAGAACAAAATATAGTTTCCACTGTCATTTTAGACATAATTATAGATCACTAAGACCTTATCAACATCGGAATTAGGACCAAGAACAACCCAGAGAGGTTCTCATCTCAGAGGGAGATGATAGTGTTTGCAAAGGTCCCGCCAGTGTGATGAATTAGAATGGATGAGATGTGTCATGTTTAAAAGCTAGGTAGGGGGCCGGTGACGTAGCTCAGTGGCATAAGCGCCTGCCTGGCAAGCGTGAGGTCCTGAGTTCGACTCCCAGTACCCACATAAAGGAAAAAAAGGGCCAGTGATATCGCTCAGTGGCACAAGCACCTGCTGGCAAGTGCTAGGTAATATTATAATAGAATTTAATATTTTTAATAGAGAAAACTGTTATTTTTCTGACATGAGCTATGGAAAGGTGTGTCAAAGGTGAGCATGGAAGAAAGTAGGTAGGAAACTGCTTCCCTGGAATCCTGGCAACCTTTACTCGTCACTCCCCTGAGCTTCTGTCCCCACTGGCCACAGACCTTGCCCTTTTTCACTTTACTGCTTTGATACTGCAGTCCTTTGTGCACCACGTTTAGCCAACCCAGCAATCATAACAGTTTATTTCCTCTTTGGTTAGGGTTCAGCAACCTTCCAAAAGTAGGGGCACCAGATACAGACCCCTGGAGGGGAAGAAGAGAGTGGCCCACTCACAGAAAGTAGGCAAGGAGCACCTGGAAGGTTCTCAGGCACAAAAACCTCCCCCACCTCCACATTCTACTAATAAAAGCTTGACCTGAGTTATTACACTGGGGTGATGCAAATCCTCTGCAGAGAGGCTCAGCTTCATGATCATTCACACCTTAGTGAGAAATATTTTTGAATCTTAGATCATCAGGGTTTGAAACAAACAGTAAGAATCAATAGAGCAAAATTACACTCAATACAGGATTTTTTTTTAAATCATGGTCAATCTCTATTTGAATATTCCAGTGACAAGTGCAGAGAGAGTCAACTCCGCTCATGGGCATTTAGAATTATCTATGGGCCAGTGATATAGCTCAGCAGCATAAGCACCTGCCTGGCAAGCGCGAGGTCCTGAGTTTGACTCCCGGTACCTGCATATAAAAAAAAAAGGAAAGCTCATTCCAATCCTACAGAATCTGTGAAAATGGGTCTGATCCAAGGAAGGAAAATCCCAACTCAAAATGTCTTAAAGCAGTAAGAACATTTATCTCCTAGCATAGAGAGTCCAGCAATTGGGCGGGTTTGGAGACTTGTAAGGGTTTGATGGCATCGCCGAGGTCCCAGGTTCGTTCTGCTTTTCTATCCATCATCTTCAGCATGAGCTTCATTCTCAGGCTGGCACAGCATGGCTGTGGCAGCCGCAGGCTCACTTCAGACATAACAAGGTACAGGGAAAATGAGAAAATACTCCCACAAGCATGGAACAGAAACTCTTC
Organism: Erethizon dorsatum; assembly: GCA_028451465.1. NCBI lineage: Eukaryota > Metazoa > Chordata > Mammalia > Rodentia > Erethizontidae > Erethizon > Erethizon dorsatum. The sequence continues at coordinate 120,744,245 of CM051822.1, read as the reverse complement.
ACTTTGCCTTGGCTGCTTCAACTTATGTCACATGCCTAATAACAGTCACCAAGCGGATATCATGCAGTCACAGACTACATGGTCATCCAGGATAGAAAGAATGTTGCAACTTCCACCATGAGGGTCATACCCCTGCCACCCAGGAGCTTCCACCTCCAACAGAGTTCTCCTTTAGCCTGCAGCTCCGGACACAGCCACACAGCATTCCATAAAATGGCTCAGACAGCATGTTTCTCCCTTCCCTGGCTGTCCTTCTCTAGTTGATAACTTTTTTCTTAAAAACATGGCATGGGCCGGTGAGATGGCTCAGTGGCATAAGCGCCTGCCCGGCAAGAGTGATGTCCTGAGTTCGACTCCCAGAAACCATATAAAGGAAAAAGAGGGCTGGTGATATCGCTCAGTGGCACAAGTGCTTGCCCGGCAAGCACGAGGTCGTGAGGTCGACTCCTGGTATCCACATTAAAAAAAAAAAAAAAAAAAACATGGCATCCATGATAAAACAACATTCTTGGTAGAATATAGTGAAATTATATTTGAGGACTTGGGAGCTATGTTTTGTTAACGTAGCTCACTCTTATAATAGCTTTTAGCAGCAACATCACACTCCTGCAGTTCATTTTCCCAAGTGAATGCCATGTGAGATTTCTGCCATGCCACATAGTTCACTTGCTTCATGTACTGACAAGCAGAACTTAGGATCAGGCCTACTGAACTCTATCAAGGTAATTCTACATAATGCTTTTGCCCCTCAGTGTGATAACCACCCAGTCACCTAAAAATCTCATTCATCTACAAATCTGTATTAATTTTCTAGGGCTGCCATAACAAAATATCACATAATGAGTGGCTCGAATAACAGAAATTTACTCTTTCTCAATTCTGGAGGCTACAAGTCCAAAATCAAGGTGTCAGCAGAGTCAGTTTCTCTCCTTGGCTTTCTCACTGTCTTCACGTGGTCTTTCTTCTCTGTGTGACATGTCGGTGTCCTAATCTTCTCTTCTTGAAAGGACACCAATTGTGTTAGATAAGGGCCCATCCATCTGACTTCATTTTACATTAATTACTTCCTTAAAAGCCCTCTCTCTAACTACAGGCACAGATGAGGTTCTGAGGGCTGTACTTCAGCATAAGACTATGGGGGAATACAATTCAGAACATAACAAATGTCATGTATGACTCCCATGTATGCCATAAGGTGAGAGAAAAACTGGACACAAAGTCTAAAACCAAAGCCCCGGCTTCCCTCTGGACACTCCCTCAAGGACAACCATAAGTCCAATTATCTTTTCATGGTAAGCTGAGGTCAGCCTCTCTGGAGAGGGGATTTTACTGGTTTGGGAGAGTGCTGAAGAGAAAGATCATTCTGGAAACTGGGCACTGCTTCTAGCTGAACAAAAAGCAAGCTCTACAGTGCAAGTGGGTAACTGGCCATGATGGTAGTAAAGCGAGGGTCTGCTGTGAAGGAGATGAGTCATGATGGAGAAGGTTAAAGGAAAAGACCTAGAAGGTTATCAGAAGGCAAATCAATTGCTTCCCAATTTTACTAAGGACATGGATAGTGGGTAGTAGTAAATGCATTTCTGGTATGTTAAAAGTTACCCTGAGTATTCATATCATAGATTAACTACGCCCATCTTCATTACTTTGGTCTGTGATTAGCCAGGTGAGCAGTGATGACTTGGCATTTTGCCTAAGGACTTAACGATACACATTTCTATAAATGTGGCTAATGGAAGTAATTGATATACTTTCACAATCTTGCTGTCTTTTACATTTATACAAACACAAATATGCATATATGTATACATATATACTCTATTCACATAATATATATAATACTATAAACATATAGGGGGACGTATATAGAGTGACTACACATAAATACTAAAGAACTAAGTAGATAGCACTAAAGAGTAAGAGTGGTGAATACTTGCCTGTAATTAGATCAGTTATTCTTGATCCTTAGCTGTTCCTTCTTAAACTGCTTAACCATATAGGCCAAACAAAGCCTGTTCTCTGAGTAGATCTGCAATTTGCTTGAAGGTATAGAGTAACTTGATATTACTACTCCACTTGCTGGATTTTTCCTTCTTGCTGGTGATGGCAAGTGCTCAAAGCTAAACATCTGTGAAGATCACTCAGCCTAGGTCCTATATCCCATGATTGAATCTTCTCTCCTTTCCCACAAACCAAATACCTACCTAAAGATGACAAACCTGGCACATGGGAGGCACAAAGGTGTTTTTTTCCCCAGTACCAGATATCCAACCCAGAAGCCCCCACCACTGAGATATACTTTCAGCCCTTTTATTATTTATTTTGAAATAGGATCTCATTAAGTTGCCAAGCCAGGACCCAAGTTTGCAATCCTCATGCCTCAGCCTCCCAAAGTGCTGATGTGCACCACTGCATCTGGCTGGGAGTTCACCTTTGCAAGAGCTACATTCTCTCCTAAACCCCCTTCTTCAATTTCCTCAAGGGAACATTGTCAAGGGAAAAAAGAGCACCTTTTTTTGTTCCCTGCTCTGCTTTGTACTGCCTCCCCATGGTGGGATTAGTCTATGCCCACTGATACCCAGATGGGGAGGGAGCTGTTGAGACCACCTTCTTTTTCTTTGCCCCATTAGTAGATGCTTTTTATAGACATTTCACCAACTGACACCAAGCCTCGCCTCTGGTCTCTAATCAAAACCTTAGCAGGGTTTTTACATAAACTGAAATTTACATTCAATCATCACCATAGCAACCATCACACAGAATTAGATACAACTTCCCCCCTCTAATATAATATACCTTTTTTTAAAAAGAGCTGCTTTCCTCTTCAGTTGCAAATGCAAGCTATTCAAAAGATAACTATTAAAACTCTATTTGAAAAAAACTGCATTTAAACAGACTGTAATAAGGTTCTAAAAACAGACATTTGAAGTGGTTTCTAGACACTCAGGAGCAATCACTTATTCCTTCAACTGTTGCCTGTATATTATGGAATTTGCAAGGATTTGGCCTAGCACTAGAAATTGTTAGGCTCAAACAAATCTTGGCTCATAAATGTGACAACCAGCCCTTGAAAGATAATCCAAGATAAAGCTAAAGAATTTTCTGCTAATTAAAAAATTATGATATTAAAAAATAAAACAAGGTTCAGTTTGACTATTCATTGTGTAATGGGCAAAGCCTTTGAAATTTCTAGAATTCACTTACTGACTGAAGAGGACCAATTCAACTGCTAATGTGGCTCTAGCCTGCAGGGGAATATCCAAAGGTAAGAGACAGTAAAGCGGAGAAAAAAGGAAAGAGCCCCATCTGAGAGGTCTAATTTTTTTCTCATACTACGAGTACAAGAGAGGCTTGGGGGGCCGGTGAGATGGCTCAGCGGCTTAAGCGCCTGCCCGGCAAGCGCGAGAGCCCAAGTTCGACTCCCGGAACCCACATACGAAAAAGGGGCCGGTGATATCGCTCAGCGGCACGGGTGCCTGTTGGTGCGCGAGGTCCTGAGGTCGACCCCCCGGTACCCACAAAAAAAAAAAAAAGAGAGGCTTGGGGATTCAAAGTTGTTGGAAATGTGTATTTTAGACTTAGAAAAAGGTCAGAAATTATATTTTTCATAAATTTTACTAAGATAAATGAAAATGTGCTTAGGAGAAGACTAACACCACCAACAAACTAAGGAGCACCCACCCATGTTATCACTCCTACACATCTCATTCGCTTGCTACACAGAGCCTCAGAAATTGGGCAGTTGCACTGTACTGAAAATTGAGATAATGAAATTATGCCATCTTCCATAAACCAAATAAATTGATCTTGTTTATAAGTCAAGCTATCATATAATATACTCCAACCACTTATTTTTTCATTCATCACATATTTATTGAGCACTAGATGCCACCATATGCTGAGAGCTGCACCTAATCAAAATAAATGAGACTCCATCCAAGACTTCATTACTTTTCTAATTCATGGTATAGCAGATGTTTTGTGCTAAAACATCAGGGAAATTTCAACCCATTTTCTAAACATTCAAAATTATATCTATAAACAGGAGGTAATGCTAAACACGCAGCTGGTTGTGTCATCATTTTAATGACCTCAGTCTGGATAGCAGAACAAGATTGATGGCTAACAGTCACCTTTTGTATTATTAAAACTTAGCAGAACTCACCAGAAGACCTGATTTGGAACTTTCTGAAAAGGCCCAAACTTGGTCCCACCACAACTCTGCCACTTAGGAGAAATGGCTGAATTCTACCACAGATGACAACTAAGTCCCCTCTTCCACAATGTCCCCAGTAGTCAGGCATTGTGAAGATCAAGGAGAAGCAATTCTTAGAGTTTTTCAGTCATTCTTTTCCATGCAAGACCACTGACATAGCTAGTTAGGCAATGGGGTTGGGGGGATTTCTAAACAGTTGCCAAAATACCCAAACGCCCAGAATGAGAATCTTACATATCAAGTGAGATAATATATGTAAGAAATGAGATGCTTGTTTCCTCTCAGGTGCCTACTTCAGTGGAATGGTAGTACTGTAGTGCCCAATACTCTGAGTGAGACCACTGCTGAGGCTAAGTTCCAGCTAGGTGAGAAAAGATGTCTTGATTCATTAACAAAGTCTGATCTGGAATCAGGCAGGCTGCATGTACGACATGCCCTACTGTACAAGACAGCCCGGTCTGTGCTAGAACGAGAGAGAGAGATACATACCACTCAGTCATGTGGGAGCAAATACAGAAATAATAAGAAAATCTCAATGTATTCAAAGGCTGATGAACCTATGTCAGCAATCTTAAGAAAATCTTTGAGACACAATTGGCAAAGGATATCCTTCCTTTGAAAGGATACCTTCCAAACCACTCAGAAAGACGAAAGCCAACAAAACACATTTCATGTTGGGATATAAACCCACCAAGAAATATTTTTTAAAATGGAAAACCTAAATACGAACACAGAAATCAGAGCTTAGGGCATTTAAGTTGACACTCTCTCTCTATTTAAGATATGCCAGGTCGCCAATCAATAAGACACGATGAGGATAAGGTTAAAATCCTTTTGCAAAAGCTGAAGAGCCTACATGCATTGCAACCAACACCAGAGTTTGGTTTTTGTTGTTTTTTCTTTTTAAAAAATCAGTAGAAAGATCACAGCCTCCCCATCACAGCCTCCTGGCAATGATGCAGACATGTGGCTTTTGTGGTCAAAAGAAGCAAAAAATATCGTTTTTAGTATCTTAGGGCTGTATGTAGATTTATTGCTTTTGAAAAATATAAATAAATACATCCACAAAAGCCACAAAATTCAGCTTATGAGTTATGTCTTGATTTTTCAGACTTTCTTAGATGACTGGAGTCAAAACTAAAATGACTCCTGTGTGGGCTGGGGTCACTGCAGTGGTCATCGAACTCAAGATGCACAAACCTACTCACTGGCTTGAACTACACAAAGAAAAAGCACCCCTAAGCCTCTCTCATTCGGAGACCTGGTTGCTCAAGATCATTTCGCTGGAAGAAGCAGAGACAGCCACAAAAGATGCCGACCATTCTTATCTGTTCATAGTCCCTGGTGCCACCTGGCCCCTGTTACTACCGCCATAGTTGGCCTGGCAGTAAATGAAGAGCCTCATGTGTCCTGTGATAGAAATAACAGCATCTTCTCCTAGCCACACTGGAAAGGGAACTGTCACACTTGATACACAGTCCAGGGATGTAAAGTTTATTGAGTACTTACTATGTGGGAGGTACTGAACTAGATACTTGCAAGACCAGCTGGATACATTTTATTTTGCAGCTCACTTTTTACTTTAGCTCATGGTCTACTGTCCTCTATTGGCCTTCTTACTTCAGTACTCAAGGACCTCACAGTCTTTGGAATTTTTAATTCCAATGTGAAGAGAAAAGATCAACAAAGAGAATGCCTAACATGTTCATTATGGGAAAAGACAGAAAAATGAAAAGAGCAAGCTCTCTAAAACTGGTTCTCCAAATCTCTAGGTCTAAGAGATGACACCTTGGAATCTAGGAGGAATCCTTCCAACACAACACCAAAAAGTTAATAGATATGAAATTTACTTCCTACAGGAAAGAAGGATAACAAAAAACTTCTAATAGTTAAAAAAAAAAGACAGAAAGAAAGAAAGAAAGAAAGAAAGAAAGAAAGAAAGAAAGAAAGAAAGAAAGAAAGAAAGAAAGAAAGGAAGGAAGGGCCGGTGAGACGGCTCAGCGGCTTAAGCGCCTGCCTTGCAAGCGCGAGGGCCCGAGTTCGACTCCCGGAACCCACATACGAAAAAGGGGCCGGTGATATCGCTCAGCGGCACGGGTGCCTGTTGGTGCGCGAGGTCCTGAGGTCGTCCCCCCGGTACCCACAAAAAAAAAAAAAAAAAAAAAGAAAGAAAGAAAGAAAAATAAGAAGTATTGGGTTATAAGTCTATAATGAGTAAAGAGAAACTGAGAAACTGCTCTAAAATAGATTGTGGAGCAGGACAGGGAATGGGTTGGGGGATGGGAAAGGGACGAGCAGGACCCTGAACAGACTGAGGTCTTCAGCCCCAAAATACACAGATATACTGTGGCATTCCAAGTTCACCTGTGTAATACACCAGTGCAATATAGCCTCCGTATGGGGCACAAAAAAGTTCTGCTACTACAAAAACATCTAGGAAATATTTTATAAAATTGTAAAAGTCAGCAGGGACTAGATAGATGGTAGAGAGCTTTGAAGTGTCACATTAAGAAATCTGGGCTTTATTTACAGTCTACGGTTCCCTATTTGGGTTTTAGGAAAATCATTCTCGCAGCTTGGTAGCAGATGAACTGGAAAGGTATGAGAAGGAAACAAGAAGACCATTTAGACAACAGTTTTCTGTGAGCTAAGATAGACACCTACTACAAAACAAAATGCATATAAAAATCTACTTTATAAAAAATTCTGTGTATGTATACGTCATAAATTTACAGAAAAATACCAACTAATTTTTAAAAAAACAAGTTGCAGAATAATATATACACATGATTCCAGTTATAATGAAAACTGCCTAACTGGTGTATCTTTTATAATTTCATAAGAATGGACCAAAAGATATACACCAAACACTCCACAGTAGTTCCCTCTATGGAAGAAAATGAGGATAAGAGGAAGTTATGAATATTTTCACTTTGTCCTTTATAAACTTCTGATTGCTAGAAAAAAAATTTCTAACAAGCACATATTACCTTTATGATGTTTGAAAATATTTCTAAAACATAAAAGATTACCATAAAGTAAAAAATTTCATCCTGATAAGAAATGAGCAGGGTTTACAACCAAACCAGTAGCCATGAAAGTAGAATGGCGGAAGGAAAGGGCCCAGGGCACAGATGCAGGTGGAATAGCAGGTGTGCGCCTAAGTGATCAAGGGGTGATGAGGGAGTGGGGGATCCTCTCAGTCACACTTCCCATGGTATCAGTCACACTTCCCAGTGTTCACTGCATTTCACAGATGGTTGAAACAGAGCTTCTGAGTCTTGCCCCAGGATCCAGACCTGGTTCAAACCCCTGGCCTGCCTAGGTCTGAATCTTAGATCTGCCACCTCAGCCCACTGAATCCCTTCATATCTAGGGCCTTCTTACTTCCTCTTCTGGGCCCACATCCTGATTCAAGGCAGCAGTAGGGAAATAGGGTGCTAGTTGCGAGAACACAGGCCAACACAGGGGCACCAGCACAGATGACGTGTGTGCTCAGCCCTGCTGTGCAGGGCCCAGCTGCTGAAACTAGCTATTAACACACAAATGCCTACTGCCACTTGAGCTCCCTAGGATTCTTGACAGCAGGGCCCGAGTCTGCTACAGAGTGTGTCATCCCTCTGCTGCACCACATGTAACACCAAGTCCTCACTAAATTCTCTGAGTGGATGTTTAATAAATATATATTAGTAAGAGGGCAGCTGGATCACCTGAAGCAAATATGAAGCTGCCTTTGGTTCTTTATTTAGATCATGAGTGATTTGACGGGATTTTTTCCCTCAACAATTCAGGATGCCCGCAGTCAGTTCACATTTGTAATAGACAATGACCACGATCCTAAAGAGGGAGTAATTCAATCACTGTTACCAACCTCTTCGGCTGAAAAGTAAACACAGAATCTGAGCTCCAGGACTATAACCAAACAGCCAGCCAACCAAAGAGCATTTAAGATCTGTGAGTGCCCACAATGGGCTAGGCACAACAGGGAATCATACTTTGGCCCTACTCCTGAGGAATGTGCATTATAGCTGGGAACCACATTGGAATTCAGGAGATGATTGGGTGAGTGCTCCCTGAGAATATCCGGTCAGTAAGGTCAGGAGTCCAGGGAAAGAAGAAACCACTGGTACTAGAATTTAAATTAGAGGGGCTTGGACCATGCTATACAAAATAGAGCCAGAGAAGATACAGATTGCCCTTGCTTCATAAGAACACAAGGCCCTGCTACAATATCCATATAAGCAGCCATAGCTTTCCTGCTATTCACCTGGTCAGCCTCCAGCACCATGTGACTGCTTAAGCAGCACTACCTCTTAAATACCAGAGCCGGTATTTCCACGGAGTCCAACAGACTAGGTATGCTGTTGTGTTTCAAATCTCTTCCATACAACATTTAGAGCACAAACCAAAACCAACTTGGTTCATAAACATTTATAGCAAAAAAAAAAGTTCAATATGGATCCCAAATTGGCTCATTCTGCCCTGTGAAGATAAGATGGACATGGGTAGGTGTGTCCAGACGGCGGAGTAGGGGGCCACTGCCTGAACACTTCTCCTGTCTTGTGATCTCTTAACCCCTATTAGAGGACTCTGATTAAGATCCCCTCCTTTCAAGGAAGAGTTGGGATTTTTTTTTCTTTTTTTGATTTTTGTATCTCTAGCACAGAGCCTAATCCAAGGTACATGTTTGATAAATAGTGAATTAAGAGACAAATCCATCTGTCCAGGACCATCCCCTGAGTACCAGTCCCACATTTATGAACATCCATTGCACTGAGGCTTTGGGTTATATCATCAGAAGATCAGAGCCTCTAAGAGTGAGTTCCTAACCTTCCCCCAAACTGGCTTCCCCAACAGACCACTGTAATTTCTCTCAAGGACAACATCATTCTTCTAGTCACTCATGCTCAAAATCTTATCTTCTTGCCAGCTCTTTCTTTTCTCAATGAGTCTCCCTCCTAAATCCAGTACAAATATTCCTTGCTTTGCAATCCCATGGCCACCATTTGTGCAGGCTCTAATCACTCCCATGCATCATAAAGATTTTGTGCACTTTCTCCAAAACTATCATGTAAAAATTAGACTAAACCTTCCTTGCATTCCTGGTCATTCCTCCTCCTCCTGAACTACACTTTGAGGCTAACCATCACCCCATGGTCTCATCACTGTCCCTGCATTATCCTAAGGCCAGAACCTGAAGACAGGCATCTGCTCAGGAACAGTTAAGAAGCTAGTGAGAGGTGACTTATTGACAGGGTGGGTTTGAAGCAAACCTGATGGGAAGACAGTATGGGGTAGTAGGTAGGGAATTTGTCTTGCAGAACCTTTTTCAGAGCAAATACACTTTTTCCTTTTTTAGGTTTACGTGCCAGGAAGCTATTGCAGATTTAAGGACACAAAACCCACTCGCTCACCCCCAAACTACCACTTGGTATTTCCACTGTTTATTCAACAGGCAACACTGCACGTCAGTCTTTCACTCCTTCCAGCCAACTACTTCACTCCCCACCCACACTGGAGATGTGGCTCAATATAAACACACTACCTAAGATCTTCATGGCACTTAAACACTGATAGTAAAGGGGGGGTTAGTGATAAGAATCAAAGGGCAAGAGTAAGATGTCAGAGGAACTTAGCATTTGATGCTATATCAATAAAATATTCAAGGGCCGGTGAGATGGCTCAGCGGCATAAGCGCCTGCCTTGCAAGCGCGAGGGCCCGAGTTCAACTCCCGGATCCCACATACGAAAAAGGGGCCGGTGATATCGCTCAGCGGCACGGGTGCCTGTTGGCGCGCGAGGTCCTGAGGTCGACCCCCCGGTACCCACAAAAAAAAAAAAAAAAAAAATATTCAGCAGCCAATGAACTATATATGTAATACAACATCTCACCAGAAAATCTGTGATATAGATTCCATTTCTTTTTAATTAATTGACTTCAATTGACAAATAAAAGTTGTATGTAGCTATCATATAAAACATGATGTTTCATAGTATGTATACGTAGTGGAATGGCTAAATCGAACTAATTAACATATGCATCACCTCTCCCAGTTTTCATTTAAGTATATATACATATAGCTCTACATCCAACTGGCCTTTGGAAGAAAGGCTCAAGAAACTGGATCACCCTTTAGCTAGGCTCTTACAACAATTTCTCCAGCTGGTTTGTTCATATTACTATCTGGGCCAACAAAAAGCCCTCAGAGACAAGAAAAGAGGGCCGGTGAGATGGCTCAGCGGCGTAAGCGCCTGCCTTGCAAGCGCGAGGGCCCAAGTTCGACTCCCGGATCCCACATACGAAAAAGGGGCCGGTGATATCGCTCAGTGGCACGGGTGCCTGTTGGCGCGCGAGGTCCTGAGGTCGACCCCCCGGTACCCACAAAAAAAAAAAAGAAAAGAAAGGCTGTTATCCTGATGTTGGAGGTCTTTCCCCCGCAGGCTCAATATGATCCTGATAATTATTTTCCCCAGCTATGCCTTCCAGCCTATTTCTTGGTCCAAATTCAAACACATCCTGTGCTTTCCTGCCCCTCTGCCTCACCCACCAAATTCTCTCATTCTGGGGTCTTTCCCTCTCATTCTCACCAATGCTTCTTAAAATCCAACCGTTGGTTTCTGTTTCCTCATGAAGTTTTTAAGTAGCCATTCTGTCCAAAGTGCTTTCTTATTTCCTGAATTCTATGTGCATATCAGTCCCTCAGCAGGCCACGTCACTCTTACAAACTGACCTCACTACTTGCCTGCTTCCTACCTCTACCCAACAACCACACACAAGTCCTGTTAAGTCTATCTGATTTTTACCCCTCAAAAACGATCTTTCCTTCACAGGGTAGAGTGACACATGTTTGTAATCCCAGAACTCCACAGGCTGAGGCGGGAGGACTACAAGTTCAAGGCTAGCCTGGGATAGACAGCAATTTCAAGATTGGCCTGAACTACACAGAAAGACCCTGCCTAAAAAGAGGGGAGAGCACTTCCTTTGCTGAGCTCAGTTCCCATCACCTCTCCCCTGAAAGTATAACAGCCTCCTGCCTGTCTCCACCTGGCCATCAGACTGAACTTACTGAGAATCAATTCTGATAGTAAGACTCCAACTTTCAGCCTTTCTCTTTTATTGCTCCCATGGCATCCAGACTGAAGTCTAAGCTACTTATAGAAGCATGAGTTTTGGAGGCTTTTCAGGATCTCTCCTCAGCATTCCCCTTCTGCTCTAGTCAGAACTTCCATAAAGCTCTAGGCAAAAGTTCTCAAACTTTGGTGCCCTTCAGAATCACCCAGGGTACTTGTTAAAAAAAAAATTATTTCCAATCCATTCCAAACAGACATTATGGTTCATTAGGGAACTGACAGACCCCAAGAACATGAATATTTATAAAAACATGGGGTTCCCAATGGTACAGGAAGTATCACAAAGAATCAACAACTGGGATCTCATCTTATTAAAAAGCTTTTGCACAGCAAGAGAAATCACCAACAGAGTGAAGAGACAACTCACAACATGGGAAAAAATGTTTGCCAGCTATTCCTCAGACAAAGGATCACTTTCGAGAACATACAAAGAACTCAAAAAAATCAGACCTCCCAAATTTAAAGACCCAATCCAAAAATGGGCATCTGAGATGAATAAACACTTCTCAGAATAAGAAATACAAATGGCAAATAAATATATGAAAAAATATTCAACATCACTAGTCATTCAAGAGATGCAAATTAAAACAACACTGAGATTCCATTTCACCCCAGAAAGAATGGCTATCACCAAGAAATCAACTAATAACAAATGCTGAAGGGGCTGTGGGGAAAAAGGAACCCTTCTCCACTGTTGGTGGGAGTGTCGACTGGTACAGCCACTGTGGAAATCAGTGTGGAGATTCCTCAAAAAACTAGGATTGGGGGTCCCATTTGATCCAGCTATTCCCCTTCTGGGTATCTTCCCAGAAGAATTAAAAACATCGTACCACAGCAATATATGTGCACCCATGTTTATAGCAGCACAATTTGTAATAGCTAGATCGTGGAAACAACCCAAATGCCCATCAACCGAGGAATGGATAAAAAAGATGTGGTATTTTTTATTTATTTTTTTTTTTGTGGGTACCGGGGGTCGACCTCAGGACCTTGCACACCAGCAGGCGCCCGTGCCGCTGAGCGATATCACCAGCCCTTTTTTCGTATGTGGGTTCCGGGAGTCGAACTCAGGCCCTCGCGCTTGCCAGGCAGGCATTTATGCCACTGAGTCATCTCACCGGCCCCAAAGATGTGGTATTTTTATACAATGGAGTACTACTCAGCCATAAAGAAAGACAAACTGGAAACTTCTATAGGTAAATGGATGCAACTCGAGAAAATACTCATAAGTGAAATAAACCGGATGCACATCTGTAAACACTGTATTGTTTCTCTAATGTGAGAAACTGAAAGAGTAAATAAGATCCAAAATCTACAATAGACATGGTAAAACAGGAAGAAACTGTTCAAAAGGAAAAATATTGTTTAGACAATTGAATGCTGATAACTTGTACCCTGAGTAACTAATTTAAAGGTAACAATATGGAATGTATTAACCATTGTTACCCTCCTATTGTTTTGAAATTTTGTTCTATTTTTTTCTCTTTCAAATAAAAAAATTAGGGGCCGGTGAGATGGCTCAGCGGCATAAGCGCCTGCCTTGCAAGCGCGAGGGCCCGAGTTCGACTCCCGGATCCCACATACGAAAAAGGGGCCGGTGATATCGCTCAGCAGCACGGGCGCCTGTTGGCGCGCGAGGTCCTGAGGTCGACCCCCTGGTACCCACAAAAAAATAAAAAAAATAAAATAAATAAAATAAAATAATTAAATTAAATTAAATAAATAAAAAAATAAAAACATGGGGTTCAAAACATTTGGTTCTACATCAAGCTAAAAAATATATGGTTCTGATATAGGTATCCTGAGAATCACACTTTGAGAATAACTGATAAAGACATGGTGAAAACACAGCTGGGAACAATTTTTTAAATTTTAAGATGGGGTCTTGCTATGTTGCCCAGACTGGCCACAAACTCTTGGGCTTAAGTGATCTTCCTGCCTCAGCCTCCCCATGGCTTCAGGAAACAAACAATTTTTGAGAGTTCATTGTTCTTAGTGGATAAGATGAAGGCCTGGGGAGAAAAGCTGGTGCTCTCACATGGCTTTGGGAAAGTAACTGTTCTATACCCTGTCTGCAACATGGGGATAAACACAGCCTCTGTCTTCTAAGTTAAGATTCAGGATGGATGTGGTGGCGCACACTTGTAATCCCAGTACTCAAGAGGCAGAAGGAGGAGGATTGCTTGAGTTTGAGGCCAGTCTAGGCTACATAGTGAGTTTAAGGCCAGCCTGAGTTACATAGCGAGACCCTGCCTCAAAAAAACAAACAAACAAACAAACAAAAAAGACTCAATAAGATAATCACTCTGAAATGGTTAGCACAGCATTTAGTACTGCAAACATTCCACAACTGCTGGCAGTTGCTGCTGCTGCTGTTGCTGTTAATATTATTGGGGGAAAAGGCTACAGAAGCCAGGTGTGGTGGCACGTGCCTGCAATCTCAGCACTCAGGCCGCTGATGCAGGAGGATTTCTGTGAGTTCTAGGCCAGCCTGAGCTACATAGTGAGTTCAAGGACAGCCTGAATTACATAGTGAGACCCTATCTCAAAAAACCAAAAAAGAAAAAGAAAATGCTGCAGAAAAACAGCAAAAAACAACACAAGTGGCTCTTTACAGAGTCTTTGGGATGGAAGGGATTTAGGGTTTCTTCTTCAGCAACTTTGGCAGGTGTTTACCTAACTTTAACCTGTAGGCTTCCAGTGATAGGGCTCTGGTCCCCACCTCCTGAAGTGTCTGCTCCACCGTTAAATCATTCTACGTGTTAACATCCTCTCTTCAACCTGGGAGAATTCTCCTTTCCATTACCTCTGTCAATGAATCCCAATCTCTCCTTTGAGTATCACCAAACAACAGCGCCACTTATTTCCCCATAACGGTCTTCACGGTAACTATCACGTCTCTTCTTGGTGTACTGGGTGGAACAGTAAGTTCAGTGTTGGCGATCTGGGCTTCTAACTAGCTAAGTGTTCTTGGGCTGAGCCTCAGTTACATTCAGTTACATTCCGGCCCCAAAGCCTGTAATTCCATGATGAAATACCTCCACTTCTTCCCTCTACCCTCAGGCAGAGACATGTTTCCATATGCCTCAGTGTGATAGAAAACTTTTTACATTGCTAGATAAGAACAGCAATCCACCCTTGGGAAAATTCTTGATCCCTCTAGGTTCACCAAGTGGTTTGAATGGAAGCTTTCAAGCTTTTAGAAATCCCACATCCCAGGTTCCCAAAATGGGCCAATAATAGACCTCTAATTCCTTGCGCAAAGATAAATGGCCTAGGGCGGGGAATATAGCTCAGTGGCACAGTGCCTGCCTGGTAAGCACAAGGTCCTGAGTTCAATTGCCAGTACCCCCCCCAAAAAAAAACAAAGATAAATGGCCTAGAGATACTACTCTAAGGCATGATCTAAATGTAATCAATTAGGCCCCATTCCAGGATTTTTAGATTTTGAACCAGAAAGAATGAATATCAGTTCCTTTCAGGGTTGGACTTGGAAGAAGTGAGGTAAGGGAGCTTCTAGGGACTGTAATTCTTCTTGGGGATGATGCATTAGAGAGAATGATGCCAAAATGCAGAGCCACAGAAATGAGAGGTGGAGAGGTAACCAAGTCCTTAGTTTCAGGTATTCCTGAGGACCAACACTACTCTGCCCTTTCCACGGTCTAATTCCTCTTTTGCAAGCTGGGGTTTTCTCATTAAAAGCAAACAAGTAGAGAGTAATAAATCCACCTTTCTTAGCAGGCTTTAGTGACATGAGGATGGCTCTGATTTGCCTGTTTTTTGTTTTGTTTTGTTTTGGTACCAGGGATCGAACTCAGGACCCTTGCACTTGCCAGGCAGGCACTTGTGCTGCTGAGCTATATCCCCAGCTGATTTGCCTGTTAGTTAACAGGCTCCAAATACTTCAAACTAACCCCACCTCCTGCCAACAGCTGCTCCAGATGGGTAACTGGAGTCTGTGTATAATACAAGGAAAGCTGTCACCTCCCACTGTCTGGTCACTGTTCTGAAGGGCAATTTAGGACTGCATTATGGAACAGTGTGCTATCCTGCTGACTCATACTGAGTGGTCACTGCAAACCTCCAGGTCTTTTTCATGTAAACTTTGCCATGCCATAGTTGCACAGTTGGGCTATTTGTTTGCTTGTTTGTTTGTTTTTGGAAGGTGGGAAGGATAAGGCTTGGGACCCAGTTGTTGGTTTGGAGCCAGTGTTCCAGCCTGCAGAAACTGTTTTAACTCAGGATTCCATCACCAATGGTAGAATTTCTCAACTGGTATACCAAGTGAAATGGGTTACAATGTGCCAGGATACTCATTCCTTCAGTTCTTTGCTTGGTGGAGTCAAGTTTGGGGCTTTGAACCCATGTCAGTGGCCTCCAACTCTAGCAAGCTGTCATTTCCTAAGCATTCCTATTTCAAGTTTCCATAGTTATGATAACATAAGGAGGCTAAATTATTAAAACATGAAAGTATTTACTAACAAAAATATTCACTTACAAAATTGGTTCCCATACTCTGGTTTCTCTTCAGATAGTATAAATCTTTCGCCTTTTACAAAATTGGTTCCCAATTAAATATCTCTGCTTGTTTAATCTCAGTGCATATTCTTATCCATCAAGTCACAGTTCCACTCCTTCATCACTCCCAGATTTACATTTTTCCCATAATAAATGATAAATGCAATGTGATTTTATTTAATAGGGCAATTTTAGATTTTGTAAAAGATGTAGAAGTTTACAAAGTTGATGAAAGTGCTATTGGGAAACTGTTAGAAGTAAAATAAAGCTGCTGTTAGTTGGAGAAATTATGCACTGGACAGGAGAAAATCAATAGAGATGCTGTCTAATAATCAAAAGCTAATGATGGGAATACACAATGGTAAAGAGGACACCTGGAAAAAAGTGTAGAAGTCAAATGTGATATGAACGTTATTTCAATACAACTGTAAGAAAAAAAAAAAGCCAAGTGTAAATTAAGAGAAATATTGTTCAAGCATAAAATTCTGTCAGAAAAATGAATTCACCCCCTCCTGCACAAAACCTAGCAAATGGTTGATTCAGTCTTTGTGTAACTTTAGAATTAGCATGTAGCAGAATTATAATCAAGTTAATACTGTAAAATAAATTTATTTTCTCAATTTTTAGTTTTACTTAAAAAAATTAAAACCCCAGACCAAAAAAGAATGGTTTTTGTTTTTTACTATTTTACTATGAAATTTTGATTTCTGCTTAAACATACCACTTTAAGTGACTTTTTCCCAGGAAAAGCTGTCTCCAGATATGAGGGCCTGCTAAACCTGGGCTGCTGCTATCTTGTAGCTTTCATCCATTGCTTCCTGTCCTGTCTCCTACAGAAACACAGAAAAGATCTTGTCCTCTGTTCGTCCAGGTGATATGCTTTCGAAACTCTGAAGACAGTTTTCATAGCTCCAATAAAACTTGTTTTCTCCACGACAAACTCAATTCCTTCAGTTATTTCTCATCTGACAGAATTTGAAATTTCCCCATTCATTTCGTTCAGTCATTTAACAGTTTGTGGTTATATATAAAGTACTGTGTTACGCTCTGGGATACACAGCAGTAAGCAAAGCCCTGGATCTCCTGAAACTTACCTTCTATTAAGGGGATAATGAACAAAATGAATAAATAAATGAATGGGTGCTTGGGTGCCTGTGTGGCTGGATCGATGGGCAGGAAGACAGATGGGTGTGTGGATGAGTACGTAGGTAGATGGGGGAATGGAGGATGGATGGATGGGTGAATAGATTAATAGATGGAAGGAGGGATAGATGGGAGGGTGGATGGATGGATATCTATATGTATTTTCATTGGGCAGACGCCCATTGAAATGGTGAATGCTTTGCCAGATAAGCTCACCCGATCTTGCAGTGTAAATGAGGAGCTTCTTCTCCCATACCAAAAATTCTGTTCATTAGCCTTATTAGTCTTCATGTGCTTTTTTTTTTTTTTCTTTTTTCTTTTTTTGGCAGTACTGGGGGTGGAACTTAGGGCCTCCATATTGAACTACATCCCAGATCTTTTTAAATTTTTGAGACAGGGTTTCACTAAGTCACTATGTTGCCCAGGCTGGGATCAAACTTGCAATCTTCCTACCTCAGCCTCCCAAAATGCAAGGAATGTGGTATTTACTTTTTTGGGAACCAATACTGCTCTTTTAACTCATGTTTTGTATGCTTTCAAATGAAGCCATCAGCTACAATCGTACTCTTAAAAAATACAATTTTTTTCTCATGCTTTTGTACAACAACTCAATAACTTTCTTGGACTATGAGCAGGATTTTATAATGATCCTTATTAATTTTCAACTTAATCTTTAGTTCACCTTTCCAATCAACATATATTTTGATAACTAGAATATGAAACTTCCAAATTATAATATATATATATGTGTTTTATATATATATATATATATATATATATATATATATATATTCAGCATCATTGCTGTCTAGAAATAAGAAGCAAAATGCTAATTTTAAAATTGAGTGCTTGAATAAAACTACTCTAGAATTTTAGACAATCCTAATAATTACTCAGACTGAAAGCCATGGTTAACCGGAGCTCTAGGGTACCATTCACTGCCATGTGAAAAACACTTGCCATAATTACATCCTGGGCCTTTTCTTCTCTTTTCTAAGATACTATACTCCACGAGGTCAGGGGTTGAATCTGACTTTGTCATTAAGTTTCCTTAGGATCTTGCACAGTGAAATATCCATGGCAGGCACTCCAAAAACCTCAATAAATATCACTGAACAGAACCATAATGAACAGTGTACACTGTACTACTAACTCTACCACTGGGCAAGGCATCTAATCCCTCTCAGTCCCTCTTTGTGCACTGTAAATTAAAATGATTGGGCCTAATGATACCAAATTTTCCTTTTCTATTGTTAATATTCTGTATTTCCATCTTGCTGACTCAGTGGCTCCCTGTGTCAGTTTTCCCATCAGAAACTCTAAAGCTAGACTGCTTCCAGAGTATGGGCAAGTTTCAATAACATGAACACCTGGACAATGGGAAGGATTATGCAAAACAACATTTAGGATTTCTATTCAGGTGTGGTGGCACATACCTGTAATCCCAGCACACTGAGAGGCTGAGGCATGAGGATGGAAAATTTGAGCCCAGCTTGGGCAACTCAGCAACTTAGTGAGACCCTGACTCAAAAATAAAATAGGGCTAGGATGTAGCTTGGTGTGAACACCTTAGATTTTATCCGCTGTGCCTTAAAAGAACTTTTTTTGTATGACCTATGGGGACTCTGAATTGAAAATTATTTCAAAACAAAATTAAACATGTAGGCTACCAAATTATTGTACAAATATTTCAGACGTGCATTTTTCCTGAAAAACTTTTAATGTAAAACTGCAATCACATTTGGAGACCTCCTTTGGCAAAAAAAAAACCAAAAAGAACCCCCAAGGCTTTGATAAATGACATTCAGAAAGTATCAGAATTATGAAAGGGGGAACCTAGATCAGAACAAGTACCAGTTTGTCTCAATTTGGAATTCTACATGCCATATCCTGCAACAGAAATGTTTTTCCACATTTTCCATGCTCAACCAACCAAGTCAACAACTTATGCAAATATCCTATCTCCTACTTTTGATGAATGTCCTATTTTATGGCAGCTTTAACTATAGCTACAGCTTTGAACATTAGCTATACATGTAAGAGGAAACTTATTTTAGTCTAATTTAAAAGTAGAGCATTTTCATTTCATCATCAGCCTCCCCCTCTATTTCCTGTGTTACCAGATGTTACAGAAAGAGCCAGCAGGCTGTTTGTGAAATGGCAACTGAGTAGACAAAATACATATGCTCAATCAACATTATTTTAAATAAGAACCTAGTATGATTTTAACCTCATAAAGGGGATAGGAAAGATGCACATATTCATAAGATAAAAAGCCAGAAAAGTACCAAGGAATTCCTCCAAAGGCTAAGCCAATTCTAGAGGTTCCTTCCAAACTACAGATTTCTTCACTTTCATGATCTCCTTCAAAGGAAAAAAAAAAAAAAAAAAGACACACCCTATTTAATCTCTGCTAATAACTGACCTACACATACTCTAAGGAGCCAACAAATGGCATACTCAATTTTTTTTGTGGGGTAGGTTGTCTTACTGGTACATTTGAAAGTATGAACAAAAAAATGCACCCTACTGACACTGTCTTGCTTTGAATGAACTTGATTTTGTCTGATTTTGTTTTCTCATTATAAGCACTCTATGTGACCCAAAACTGCTCCAGGAAAATGGTTGAAAACCCAAAAGCACCAATAGCACAGGCCCCTAAGTAGGACAGTCATGGGAGAGACAGCTTTTTTCCTAGATGGAAAATTCAAAATCACCCCAAGAGAAAGGAAAATGGAAAAGAACCCATAAATGTACCCACCCATTAAGTCATCCATCCATCCACCATTTACCAGGCACCTGCCACACACAAAATATTCTCAGTGGGGACTGGTGTTACTTTTCAAATGTGAAAAAGTGAAAATGAAAGTCTCCAAATGTCTTTTTTCCCACAGAACAGGCCATTTTTTTTTTAATCAATTACTGGCTTTGTTCATTTTTATGTATCTTAGAAAACCAACTGTCCTCTGTTTAAATTTACCAAGCTGGCTAAAATAAGAACTTTTCCGCCCAGAAGTCCACATGACACATCTACTGTGGTTTCAGTAAGTTCTCCAAAGGGTAGATGAAGAGTCATTTACAACATTAAAACATCCCATTTTCTGGGCCATCTCAGGTATACTCTTGGTCATGTGAATGGCTGGTGGAAACTGAATAGAAAAGCTGTAAAGGGCCGGTGAGACGGCTCAGCGGCTTAAGCGCCTGCCTTGCAAGCGCGAAGGCCCGAGTTCGACTCCCGGAACCCACATACGAAAAAGGGGCCGGTGATATCGCTCAGAGGCACGGGTGCCTGTTGGCGCGTGAGGTCCTGAGGTCGTCCCCCCGGTACCCACCAAAAAAAAAAAAAAAAAAAAAAAAAAAAAAGAAAAGCTGTAAAAACATCCTGTAATAGAAATTAACAGACCCATTCTGTCATGCATATTTGCCCCCACCTCCCCTGCCCCCATTATCTTCCTATGAACCCATAAGCATAGATCTTCATGCAAACCACAGTAAACCATATATATAAAATGTTAAGGGCCGGGGATATAGCTCAGAGGCACAGCACCTGCCTGGCAAGCACGAGGTTGTAAGTTCAATTCCCAGTACCAAAAAAAAAAAAAAAAAAAAAAAAAAAAATATATATATATATATATATATATATATATATATATATAATACATAATGCTCCACCATTCCCACAAAGATAATGGTATAACATTACATTGACCTAAGACTGAACTTGAGCTAATGTCCATAGACAGAAACCCATTCAAGGTTTTGCTTAAAATTCTGTCGTGAAGGATAACTTGTTAGCTGAAATAAATATATTATAAATATGCTTGAATGGATTTAGAAAATTATCAGATTGAGACTCAGGAATGAAATGCAACATAAATAATACCACATGTGGTTTGGAATCAGGGAGTTTCATGCTTATAAGTAGAGATGTCAAGTTGTATTCCCCCAGCATTTTAAAGAGGACAAGAACAGATCCAGAATGGCAGTGACTTGCCTATAGTAGGACAACCACTTACTATCAGCCTGTGAAAAATGCACCCATATTGTCCTACAGATCCTCATAAAGACTGTAGTGACTAAGAAGATATCAGTCCAAATTTTTTTTTTTTTTTTTTTTTTTTTTTTTGTGGGTACCGGGGGCGTCGACCTCAGGACCTCGTGCGCCAGCAGACGCCCGTGCCGCTGAGCGATATCACCGGCCCCTTTTTTCGTATGTGGGTTCCGGGAGTCGAACTCGAGCCCTTGCGCTTGCCAGGCAGGCGCTTACACCGCTGAGCCATCTCACCGGCCCATCAGTCCAAATTTGACAAGAGGAAAAATACAACTCACTGATAAGTAGCTGTTCCCTCTTTACAGGCATTAGCCCATACAGCGTGAGCGACAGTGCAGATATTAGCAATAATACAGATCGATACCATTTTGTTTCTCCTCACCAGAAAGTCAGTCTAATGAAGCCAAGGAAAAAGGTCAAGGAATTTGCACAAAGAAGCTGAACCTAGGGCCGGTGAGATGGCTCAGTGGCTTAAGCGCCTGCCCGGCAAGTGCGAGGGCCCGAGTTCGACTCCCGGAACCCACATACAAAAAAGGGGCCGGTGATATCGCTCAGCAGCACGGGCGCCTGCTGGCGCGCGAGGTCCTGAGTTCGACCCCCCGGTACCCACAAAAAAAAAAAAAAAGAAGCTGAACCTAAAATTAAACCTATTTTGAACAGCTGCATACAAGACACACACCTTCCTTTAGATCCATAAAATCCCCATGATTCCATCATTTCTCTTTTCAAAATTCCTAACTGAAAGTAAAACATAAACATAGAAAAATAAAAACATTGGAGAAATGTCTGAAACAAAAGTTCAAAATGTCCTCCACCCACTCAAAAGAAATGACTATTAACAATTTTTATGTATTGTCCCAGGAAAAAAAAAAGAATGCATATACCAGTATAGATGTATTCTTGTAAAATATACCTAAATAACATCACATTATATACATCACTCTGTATCTTAGCTTTCTTCTATTAATAAATCTTGGCAGTTTTTCCACATCCGCACAGAGAGCTACCTGGATCTTTCTGAAGTGTATGTGCTATTCCTTGGCACTGATGCAACAATAATTGAATTAACAAGGCAAATGTGATCATTTGAAGAGCAAACAAACATTGGGGCTTGATTCTGTCTTCACTAGTTTAAATGGTGAACTGATCATTTCAAGGACAGAAACCCTGTTGCTAGTCAAAGCTAATTTGTCTTAATTGACACTGAACTTCTGGGGCCTAAGAATGTGGCTAACAGGTTACAAAGTATAGAAAATGGGCCAGGCGTGGTAGCACTTGCCTGTAATCCCAGCACTCAGGAGGCTGAGGCAGGAGGATTGCTACAAATTTGAGATCTGCCTGGGCTACAAAGTGAGTTCAAGGCCAGTCTGAACTGCGTAGTGAAACCCTGTCTCAAACAAACAAACAAACAAACAAACAAACAAAAATAGAAAAGGACAGGGCCGGTGAGATGGCTCAGTGGCTTAAGCGCCTGCCCGGCAAGTGCAAGGGCCCGAGTTCGACTCCCGGAACCCACATACGAAAAAGGGGCCGGTGATATCGCTCAGCGGCACGGGTGCCTGCTGGCGCGCGAGGTCCTGAGGTCGACCCCCCGGTACCCACAAAAAAAAAAATAAATAAATAGAAAAGGACAAAGAACAAAGGGGTCGAGAAGAAAGACAAAGAAGGTGTTAGTGAGAAAAGAAAAAAGATACAAAGATACTAAAGAACATGCCAGCACCTGGCATATGCTCACTCAATAATTTCTGACTAACTGAATAAATGAATAGATCAAGATAAGCATATTTTTAACACATATAACATGCAATATAGTAAAATATATATGGCTCCAAGTTTGAAAGTAAGCATTCTTTGCAAGCTGAACTGTCTGATATGGCAGCCACCAGCCAATACAGTTACTGAACATCCGAAATGTGTGTTGTCTATAAAATTCATGTTTGATTTAAAATATATGTTTGGGGCCGGTGAGATGGCTCAGCGGCGTAAGCGCCTGCCTGGCAAGCACGAGGGCCCGAGTTCAACTCCCAGAACCCACATACGAAAAAAGGGCTGGTGACATCACTCAGCAGCACGGGCGCCTGCTGGTGCACGAGGTCCTGAGGTCGACCCCCCCATACCCACAAAAAAATAAAATAAAAAATAAAAAATAAAATATGTGTTTGATGAAAAAAGAATGTAAAATATCTTAATCGTTTTATACTAATTATATGTTAAAATGAGAATATTTTAGATACATTGGGATAAGATATACAATCAAAATTAGTGTTTGCCTTTTTTTACTTTAAAAACTGCAAATATTAGAAAATTTTAAATTTCCCACATGGCTTACATTATACAGTTTTGGAACAGACAGTTTAGAATGTTGACACCATTACAGCAGTGACTGGTCTGCTGTTCCCTGTTCTGTCCCAGCCCCCAAACAGGGGCTTGGTGGGTAGATACCCACCAAATACCCATCCCATGAAAGCCTGGGTCTGGTAGCTAAGGCAGTAATTATGCCATGGATTACAAGTCAGGAGGCCTTCATCCTGACCCTAGCTCTGATAGAAAAATAGCTGTGTGATTTTGGCCAAATCACTGAACCTGCCTGGGCTTTGTTTTTGTCATCTGCCTCACAGGGAAACTGCATGGACCAAATGAAATAACATCTACGGGAGGGCTTTGGAGGGGTAAAAGAGATGTCAGGTTCTAGTTCTAAGTTCCAGTATTCTCTTCTAGTAATAGTCCCAGGAGAAGTGAAATGCAAAAAAACCCCTAAAACAACATGTAAATAATTAACCAATAAAATTCCTATATCTGATGTTTCCATTCTGGCACAAGTTACGATATATAGACAGACAGGTGCAAACCTGAGGTTCTCACAAGACGGAAACTTCAACATGCATCACTCCCTTTTCACTGCAGCTTACCATGCAGTCAGCAAAAGTACTCACAGATACTTTCTTTGAGGGACCATAGAAAGTCTAATGTGAATGCCAATGGGCAGAAGGCTACCGCTTGGCCAGCAGGGGAGGCCAAGTTCACTGCCCACCTGTAGCTCAGGGCTTTGCAGGAAATTTGTAATCCTGAATGACTCTAAGGCCTCAGTGGGAAAAATTCCCTGGGCACAAAATCTGTAATGGGTATTAGTCCTCGTTAATTGCTCCAGATGCACTTGGTAGTGAACTGTGCAATTAGGAACATGAGCAGGTCCCCTTGGTTCAACAAGGTGGTCAGGGTACTTGGCAGGGTACTTGGCAGATTCATAGAAGCAAAGAGTAGAATGGTGGATGCCAGAGCTGGGGGAGGGGAAGAAGGAGACATTGGTCAAAGGGCTTAAATTTTCAATTATAAAACGAATAAATTCTTGGGGTCTAATGCTCTCTGACAGGCTGTAGATTTTAGTGACACAGCAGGATTTCACCATCCTGACTGGGCACCTTCTTCTCCAAATCACAATTATTTCAAAAGGAGAGATAGGAAGACAGTACCCCGGCGCGTTGGGGGGAAGGCAGCATTTAAGAAGGCTACAGGAAGCCAGCTGCAGAGTAAACTGACCCACGGGAGAGAAAGAGCAATCCCAGCTACCCACAGCCACAAGGCAGGAGGACAGCAGAACAAAAATGGTCCATTTCAGGAGGCCAGGTTCTCCCCTCAGTCTTGGTCAGGCACCCCAGGTGCCCTAGAAGTCATCCATAACTTACCATCCACCAGGCCACCACACGGAGCAGAACAGAGCACAGTGACTTCCCCTTTGTTGAGAGGGTCTGGCTCCCTTCCCCTCTCTCAGGGCTGCGCCCTGTGACGTGTAAGGGCCAACATTTGAGCCCCAGGGACTACTGGCTGTAACAGCCCACGGGGCCTGAGTTACTACTGCCTCCTCTGACTGGAAAAGAAAAGCCAGACCCAGAGCAGAGCCCAAACCTCGCCGCACAGCAGAACCAATAGTGGGAGCTCTTTGAAATTTATATTCCCAGGACTGACCCCCTGAGATTCCAGTTCCATGAGTCAGAGCTGGGACCCAGGCATCTGCCTGGTAAATAAAGTGCAAGGACAATGCCATGCCCAGCCTAGCTTGGGTATCTGTGGTCTGGAGAACTCAGGGAAGCTTCATTTTCTCTGTTCCTTTCTCTTCCATGAGCTTACTGTACTTCATTCCTCATCTAAACTTGAAAGAGGTGGGCAGGGAGGAAAGAGAAAAAAGCAAGTCCAAAGGGAAGGCATTCTAAAGTCCAAAGGCCCTAGCTTCTTAAGCAAACTGCCCTTGTCCTTATGCAAGCCATTTAACATCTCTCAGCATCAGTTTCTCATCTGTAAAGTGACAGAAAGACCATGTGAACACTCAGGCTTTTGGGAAGAATAAAGATAAACTTCTCAATGCATTCCACACAGTAACTGCCACAAAAAACATTCATCCTATTGCTAGCTCTTTCCACGAGAGGAGGAAGGGTGCAGCAATTCTCCATTTGAGCTTCTTTGTAAATGTAAATAATGAATTGAACAGACACAAAAGGAAGAAAAAAATAACTTCAACAACAAAAACTATATTAAGAAAGGGGCTGAATTCAGGTTCCGTGGGGTGGATGGGAAGAGGCACAAAGTGGGCTTGTGACCCTGTGTCCTGGAGCTCTAAAGAGATGTGACCAGGAGGGAACCAACAAAGATTCACAAAGCCAGACTAAAGCTACATGAAGATTTATTTCATCATTATTTCTAAGAAGGTAAAAATTAAAAACTACAAGTAATTTTGTGTTCTTTTTTAACATTGTGAACATATTTTATTTTGGAAAAATGCTCCTTTTTAAATTACAGAAAAATTTTATGAGAGAATATTATTCAGCCATAAAAGGTAGGACATCTTACCATTATAACAACATGGATGAACCTGGAGGACATTATGCTAAGTGCAATAAGCAGAAAGACAAATACTATATGATCTCATTTATACGTGGAATCTAAAGACATCACATTCATAGAAGCAAAGAGTAGAATGGTGGATGCCAGAGCTGGGGGAGGGGAAGAGGGAAACATTGGTCAAAGGGCTTAAATTTTCAACTATAAGACGAATAAATTCTGGGGGTCTAATGCACAGCACGGAGACAATAGCTGATAATACCATATTTTTATAATACCATATTGTTTACTTGAAACTTGCTAAGAGGAGACTAGAACAAGTACAACACTTGCTCTTACCACACACACACACACACACACGCATGCACGCACACAATGGCAACTATGGTGATTATGGATTTGTTAATTCACTTGATTGTGGCAATCATTTCACAATGTAAACATTTCATATCGTTGCATTGCATACCTCGACTATATGCAATTTTTGTCAATTATACCTCAATAAAATGGGGAAAATACAAATAAATAAGTTTAGGAAAAGATTTGGGGGTTCGTTGATCAGCTGAAAGCATTTTGAAAATACCCATTGTTTTTCTTTTAAACTCCAGTTTAATGTTAAGATTAGAAAATTAATATCAACAAAGGAAGGCCAGATATGAATAGATTCCTCCAAAATTTCCCATGGGAACCAAAGGTGAAATACATTTTAATTTTAAGTACCACCAGACCTCCTGAAAGGGCATGGGGAGGAATGGGGAAAGTAAGCATAAAATAATGCAAAGAAAGAAGCAGAAGAGATCTTCACAGTAATACCAAACTAAAGAGGGAGAAGTAGGTTCAGTGCTACCCTCAGCACTTGGGCACACATGTACACACACCTGTTAGCACATGGATGAAAAAGTTTTTTTTCAGTAGTGGGGATTGAACCCCGGGGTGCTCTACCACTGAACTACATCCTCAGCCCTTTTTTATTTTTAATTTTTTTTTGTGTGTGTGGGTACTGGGGGTCAACCTCAGGACCTCACACGCCAGCAGGCACCCGTGCCGCTGAGCAATATCACTGGCCCTTTTTTCGTATGTGGGATCCAGGAGTCGAACTCAGGACCTCGTGCTTGCCAGGCAGGCACTTACGCTGCTGAGCCATCTCACCAGCCCTATTTTTTAAATTTTGAGACAGGGTCTTGCTATGTTGTCCAGGCTGGTCATGAACTTGCACTCCTCCTGCCTCAGCCTCCACATAGTTGGGTTTACAGGAGTCAGA
Organism: Erethizon dorsatum; assembly: GCA_028451465.1. NCBI lineage: Eukaryota > Metazoa > Chordata > Mammalia > Rodentia > Erethizontidae > Erethizon > Erethizon dorsatum. Next base: position 120,717,095 of record CM051822.1, on the reverse strand, counting down.
CAACTTTTAAAATAAAGCTTAATATCACCCAGTGAGTCCTTTCTCACACAGTCTCACAGAATCTATTTATGTAGTCCAGTGAGATTTGCAGCAAAGAATAGACCTCCAGTAAAAAGAGGAAATATTTGCTGTGCTATGCTGTACCTGGGGCTTTTTCACTTCCTTATTTGAAAATAATTACCCAACAAGCCCAAGAAATTCAGAACAATAGTATAGCCTTCTACACACCGGTATATATCACTCCAGGCATTTTGGAACTAAATGGAATTAGTTGAAAGGTTCTGGGTAATTTGCCATCTTCTTAGGAAACTTATAATGATACATTACAGCACAAGGGGCTGGGAGAAACCTTCCAAATCATCTGGCTGAACCCCATCATTTTACAGATGAAGAACTTGAGAAATAAACTGGCTGCTGCAACACACTGAAGACGCCAATTAAAACATCTATTCAATTTTAAAGCAGCTACCAAATTTGGAGAGGAGGGTGGGCAATAAAATAAAACCCCCTAAACATTTTTTAGTGGAACAGTAAGGTTGATCAAGAGGCCCATTAAATGAAGGAGTAAGCCTAGGAGTGGCAGTAGCATCCCCACCCCAACACTAGGACCACTTACATCCAGAAAGCTGAGAGATTAAAAGCTGTCAGAGTGTACACACTGAACATGTGAGTAGAGGAAGAGAACACAAGGGATCTTCCCTGAAGTCTAAGGGCCTAACCACCAAACACTGGCCTAATTTTATACCTAAACTGACAGGTATCCAGAAGCTGCCCTCCATTTCCAGTAAAGTGGAGAGTCGAGAAAATGGTCCATGCACAACAGAAGTACATAACCACTGACAAGGGAGAGGTGGCCTAGACCCTTACCAGCAGCACTGGTAGTTGATTAAAAACACAGACTCTCACGCCGTGTGCAATGGCAGGTGTCTGTAACCCCAGAACTCTGGGAGGCAGAGGCAGGAGGATGGAAAGTTGAGCCCAGACCAGGCAATTTAGTTCGACCCTGTCTGAAAATAAAAAATAACTAGGTCTGGGGATATAACTCAGTGCAGAGGCCCTGGGTCAATTCCCAGTGCCTCAAAAACAAAACAAAACAAAACACCCCACGGATCTTGATCTCTACACAGACAGTCAGAGTTGGAATATGCATTTTGACAAGATCCCCAGGCCCTTCTGTGCACATGGAAGTTGGAGAAGTACTTGTTTAAAGTATAACTGACTACCTGTAAGCACCTTTAATCTAAGTTTCCTCCTCTTCTTTTTTCTTTTTTTCTTTTTTTTTGGGGGGGGGGGAACCAGGAATCGAACGCAGGACCTCACGCTTGCCAGGCAGGCACCATGCCGCTGAGCTATATCCCTAGCCCCTCTTCTCTTTCTTATAATCCCATTTGTCTTTATATCCATTGACTCTGAACTGCAGCAATTTCTCACTAAGCAGCTTATTTTAATCCCCCATTAAAATAATCTCTTTCTGATGAGAGGTTACTTGCTCTCGGAGCAGAAGTTCCACTGTGAAATATTACATTCTTTCTGAAATACTTGAAACTAAAGGTTCACAGCATACTGTGCCAGAGTCTTTAGAAAAAGTAAAATATTAGCAGAAATCAGTTTATCCAGGCACCCATTCACTGGATATATCCAAAAATATTAAAAGAATCCTTTTTACTATTCTCTCTCTCTTTTGTGCTGGGGATTGAGCTAAGGACCTCATACATGCTAACTATACACTAGCATTAACTACACCCACAACCCCTTTCCATCTATTTTTAAAAATCTCACCACCACATTATTTTAAAGAACAATCTGTTAGAGTGTACAGTGTGAGGTTCCAATATAGGGACAATACGTCCATGGAGCTCTGAATGACTAGTTGGTGGGTCGCAGTGGCCTGCCCTCAAAATCATAATGGACTGCTGCAGTGATGTGAACACCCAGTTGTGTCTCAGTTCTTGGTAAGTTTGGGCAGATCACAGCTCCTTGAAAGCAAGGAAATGCAACCATGTACATTGGATCCTGTGCTTTTTCCATCCTTGTGTCCTAAAATAAAGATAAGCAAACTCTAGAAAACTAATTCAGGTCTCCAGCATTTTAGGTGAGACATCTTCTACATGAGCATCAGTTATCTGCACTATAAGGTGAGAAGGGTCTTCACTACATTAAAAGATATGGTCACTTCTGTTGATTTAGAGCAGCCTCTTCCTGGGATAAAAGCACCTAAGCAGCTACATTTCCTCTTTTTTTTTTTTTTTATACCAGAGATAGAACCCAAGGCCTTTGCACTGAACTACATCCCCAGCCCTTTTTAATTTTATTTTTTATTTTGAATCAAGGTCTCCCTGAGTCTTAAGTTGCCCAGTCTGGGCTCACACTTGTGATCCTCCTGCCTCAGCCTCCCAGAATGCTGTGATTATAGGCATGTGCCACCATGGCCAACTTATATTGCCTTTTGAAGGTCACTGAGAATTAGTAAATTCTAGATTCAGTTCATCAGATGGATGGGTGGATGAACAAATTAACACCCAAGTCACGGCAGGGATTATTGAAGCACTGTTAAATTGGGCCTGTACTTTTCTAAGCTTCTTGGCTGGTGTCAGGTATATATGACCTCCAGTAGCAAGAAACCAGACAATAAATACACAGCCTACTCAGCCCACAGTGAGGCAAAAATAGAAAACCAAAAGAGGAACAGATGCTGTGACGTGCACGTATCCCAGAGCAGATCTTCCGCTACTGTTAATCACAGTGTGTGTCACACTTACTGGCGCCACTGAAGTCACTGGCCCTGGTGAAAGGATTGGAATGGTTCCACTTTAAATGGAGAAGCAGCACAAAAGCCAAAAGCTAGGCTGATGGGAAACTGAGAAGAGGGTTGTTTTCCATACATGTCACCCAAAGTGACATCTTTTCAACAAAAATGCCAAGGTCATGTGAGGACAAAATGGAAGCAGCATGCAAGCAGGAGGGTTGGTGGCCATGCTCCTCACACCCACAGCAAACAGTCTCTGCTGCCCCCTGCACTGGAACCTTGTATCCCGTGTCATCCAATGCATAGAAAATTGTAGAAAGCAAGCTTTTTCCCCTAACACAGAACACAAGGAAGTGTCCCCTTCCTCTGTCCCCGGCAGTAGAGGAGACTATCCTATCCCAGAAATGAGCTGCTCTAAACTTGTAACTATGAGCAGTCTCGCTACAGTGAGCTCCCTCCTGGTTTATAATATAAAGTACAGGCTTAACAAAAGAGATACCTCGCCTGAATGCCTGGGATCTGACTTCACCCAGAAGAAACCCTTACCTTCAGAAATGGCCTTCCTCACCGCAGCCACATAGGCCTCGGGCTCATCGTCACAGGTGAGCTCCTGCCAGTGGGCCCAGTCTGGGAAGAAGGGCAGGAACTCGTCCTGGGCGCCCTGCACCCCGCAGAGGAGCCGCACCACGCGGTGCGGGGGGTACAGCGCCCTCTGCAGCAGCGGCAGCAGCGCGGGCCGGTAGAAGTGCTCCACCAGCTCAGCCGAGAGCAGCACCACCACGCAGCGGGCGCGCAGGAAGAGGAGCAGGTCCTCGGCCGAGAAGGAGGCGTCCGGGCCCAGCCTGTGCGTCAGCATCTTCTGGGTGCGGACCTGCCGACTGGACAGGAAAAGGTCCTGGAGGTACTGGCACCATTCCTCGGCGTCTGGGCTGTAGACAGTGAGGATGTCACATCTTCGGGGAACCCCTGGGTGAAAAGGAGGCATGGAAGTTTGTTAACACACTGGCTCCTTGTGGAAAGCTCTCCGCAAGACACAGCTCCAGATGAGGAGCCTGGCACCCACGATATTCCTCTGCCTCCAGCATAACCGGCTCATCCCACTTACACACTGCGCCAACCACGACAGACTGTCTTTGCCTAAACATATCACCTCGTTTTAGATCTTTGCAGAAGCTGATGCTGCACCTGCTGTGCTACTCCCTCAGCCCCACAGCTGGTGCGTCTAGGATGGCAGCAACAGTCATAGCAGTAACAGTAGTAACAGCAGTAATAGCAAACACTTACATAGAGCTCAGTGTGCCAGCCACTCTTCCAAGGACACGGCCTAGTAAACTTATTTAACCCTCACAGCAACCTTATAAGGTAGGTCTGACTCTCAGTCCATTCTAAAGAGGAGAAAGCTGAGGTGTGACAGGTTAAGTAACTAACCCATGATTTAGAGTGGCAGAGTCAGAATTTATATTCAGACTTTTGATTTGACCCAGAACCTAGCTCTGTCCCAAGCACAGTGGTTAGGAGCACAGGTATGGTAACAGACACAGTTAGACTCATGGCTCTGTGATGTACATGTGCAACCTTGGGCAAATTAAATATTTTAAACCTCAGTTTACTCAACTGTAAACGGAAACACAGTGGCAATGTTTATCAGTGTTTTTGCAAGAACTAAATTAGATACTTCCTGTAAAGTGCTAGCATAGCGCTTAGTATGTAGAAAACTCTCAATAATTGGTAGCTTGTATCATGATCCTCACATTAATATAAACAATGCACTAACATAAAGGGAAACTGGTTGACCTCTACCACACTAGTTTTCAGGCATCCCTCCCCATACGTGGTCTATGACAGGGGCTTTCTTCTTTCTCTAATAAAACACAAATGCCAGAAACAGAGGCAAAAGATTTGAGGGATCACCTGGCCCACACTCTTCATTTACAGATGAAAGAAATGCTTATCTGGGAAGATTACAGGATATGCTCAAATTCATACTCAAAAAATTAGCAGCAGATCCAGAGTGAACTCTTAGGTTTGCTCTGGGTTTCCAGTCCAGTCTTCTGCCCAGTTCCTGCTACCTCCCACCAGGAATTCTGTCAAGAGTCTTACGAGAAATAAGTCATCTCTTCCAAAGAAGCTTCGATCTTAACTATTACTACAGTTCTAGGTCCTTGTCTTTCCACCACTTTGACAAACTCTTCTGTGAGTGATTTGGAAGGGGTGAGCACAAAGTGTCCATGCATCCTACAGATCAGGGATCCTACCTTCCCCTATAAGAAGCTGGTCACATCTTGTGAAAGTAAGAAATCATGTAAGTTGTGGATTTTCACAATTAAATATCTACCCTGAGTCACATATCACTGGGTGGTTCCAGGCAAGAAGATCAGAGAGTATTGGGGCAAGACTTTGAGGCTCTAAGCTCTGAAAAGATCATGGAAGAAATCCTCTTTCCTGCCGCCATCCACCACTATAATCAAAGTTTTTTAAAAACTGAAAATGTGAGCCTAAAAATATTCTGATTTCCCCCTGGAAGATATTAAAAATTTCCTAACAGTAAATAAAAGTTCGTAGTTTCATTCTTTTATTATGTTACAGCCTCGCTTTGTTGATCTCTAATCTAGTGCTAATATAAAACCCAACAGTTTGATCAGCAAGAGTAAGTTGATCAGACTGGGAATACTTTTGGAGGCAGTAGGTTGTCTTAGTTACTTTTCTCTTTGCTGAGACAAAATGCCTGACACCCAAAGTTAAAAGAGGGAAGGTTTATTTAGCTCACAGTTTGTAGAGGTTTCAGTCCATAATTGGCTGGCTCCAAAGCAGGTTGGCACATGTCAGAGGGGCAACAGTTCATGGTGGCAGAAGACAGCAAAAGCAACAGGAGAAGGGGGAGACAAGTCTCTTTTTGTCCCTTATATTGTATCCAGTCTATCAGGATTAGGGTGGTGCCACTCTAATCAGTGGACTGATCTAGCAATCACCCACCCTTAATCCCAGCACCCTTAATCCCAGCATTGTACCACAAATCAATTGTACCATGAATCAACTGTACCACGAATCAGCCACCTCCGAAAAAGCCCTATGACTGCAAGAGGCTTTGGGGGGGGGGCATCTAGACACAAACCATAACATAGGTACACGTTCTTAAAGCAGTCAGTATTAAAAGATAGTACGGGACCAGTGAGATAGCTCAGCAGCACAAGCGCCGGCCTGGCAAGCGTGAGGTCCTGAGGTTGACTCCCGGTACCCACATAAAAAAAAAAAGACAGTATGGAACTGGAGAAAAAACAGTGGTTCTGGGCCGGTGAGATGGCTCAGCGGCTTAAGCACCTGCCCGGCAAGCGCGAGGGCCCGAGTTCGACTCCTGGATCCCACATACGAAAAAGGGGCCGGTGATATCGCTCAGCGGCACGGGCGCCTGTTGGCGCGCGAGGTCCTGAGGTCGACCCCCCAGTACCCACAAAAAAAAAAAAAAAAAAAACAGTGGTTCTAATGATGCTATAGACATTTATGGCTCTACCAAGAACTCAATTCTGAGTATGGTCTATTTCCTCAATTGTGAATAAAACAATCCTTTCCAGTAACGCTTATCATGATCGCAAAGATTAAGCAGATTAAGGATAAAATTTTAATGTACCACTTGTAGACTTCCACAAAATAGAATCTTTGTTAACTGGGTCTTTTTTTTCCCTTAATGTGGAACATTCCTTTATGTCTCAATGGAAAAATAATTTCAGGACTATAGAAGGCATAAAAATAACAAAGCTACATAACTATAGAGCTCACACAAAGAAAAGCAGAGTTAAAGTGTCAGAACGTATTTACCTTTTTTCTGTTCCCCTCTTCCTATGTAGCTGGTTTATACTAAAAGGCAAAATGTTCTAAATGTGAAGTGTTAATGCAAGTGAGTATACATGAGCCATGAGGTAGGAAATATACAAGACAAGACAGTGCTAGTGATATTGCACTTGAAATTCATTTAAAATGAAAAAGAGATAAATGTTAGCCACTACCCCCTTTCCATACACACAGTTAATAATCTGTGAAAAGGGCAGAAGGAGAATAAGATTTCAGGACGGGATGGCAGTGGTACCATACCTTAGGACCAAAGAACCCAACAGTGATGTTTTCAACAAGACTGATAAGTGGCAGCAAAGAAGCAAAGTAGAGGAAGGGATCTCCTGGAATATGAAAAGTACCCTCATGAAGGCAATGTGAATCTTTGAGTACTGACTGACTTAGCAGAAAAGAACAACTGTATACTGCCCGGAAGACCAAGTGGTGGTGAGCAATTGCTCCGATTTTATGAGAAATTCACTGACCCAAGAAGTAAGATGAAGAGCTCCCAAGTCACCAAAGGTATGCGTACACATTTAACCCTGGGTCCTGTCTCACTGCTTCTCTACTCTTATGTTAACAGCAAATCACAAACACTTGCTGTTCATTAAAGAGGCAGTCATCAAGGAAAGTTTCATTGTAATTCAGCTTTATTTCCCAGGCACTGACCATGTGCCAGTCACTCTGATAAGCAGCTCAGATATATTCTCTCATTTAATCCTCAGAACAATCCTACAAAGTACATACTATCCCTAGCCTCACTTTAGAGACTTAGATATTAAAATTGGTTGAAGATTAGCTGCTGCCCAAGATCATATTTTTAGTACCAGATAAGGGTTTTGAACCCAGATCGAAAAACTATAAAGCCTATGCTCTTAATTTCTAAAATGTGGACCACTTTAAAAGTCAAGGATGGGGGGCCGGTGAGATAGCTCAGCAGCATAAGCGCCTGCCTGGCAAGCGCGAGGTCCTGAGTTCGACTCCCAGTACCCACATAAAAAAAAAAGTCAAGGAAATGCAGACTATATTTTAGAAATATAATTAAAACTCATCTATTGCCATTGGTTTCAAATACCATTTTCCAACAAAAGGAACCAGGGCTCCTTAACAAATGAGTAATTCTAAGAATGATTCTAGGATTACATATGGGGAGCAGGAAATATATAAAATAAGCATAGAGGAGGAGGAAAAAAGATGGCGGATGAGTAAGAAGCATGCAGAGAAACTCTCTAAAAGTTGCCATTGGACTACGGGAATATAGTGACCGGGAGAGCGCAGGAGGGGGGCAGATGCCTCCCCAGGACCCAGAAAAGTTCTGAAGCGCAGCTTGGGACCCCCGGCACCACTGAAGGGTACTTTTCAACAAAGAAGGAGCAGACCCCGCGCGCGTGCACCTTCTACCATCCCAGGAATCACGGCGTGACAGAAGCTCAAAGCTGCGGACACACGGTGACAGCCGGCGCCCAGGGAGCCCCCACGGAGGATCGCGAGACAGCGGCGTGGCAGGGGAGCAGCGGAGAACTGCGCTGGCCGGCGGTGAGTGAGTGTCTCTCAGCCACAGCTGTCCGGCGCCAGAGAGCGACTGGCCAGGTGCCATTGTGGGGGGTGCAGCGAAAATCAGAGCGGCTCGAAAACTGCTCTGGGAACTTGTGCTCCGGACAGGGCAGCGCGGTGCCTCTCAGCCCCATGAAAGTGCGCTGAAGGCGGCGGGTGAACGAGACTGGTCTCTCAGCCACACCTGTCCCGCACCAGAGAGCAACTGGCCGGGCGCCATTGTGGGGGGTGCGGCGAAAATCAGAGCGGCGCGAAAGCAGTGCGCTGACAGCGGCGGGGGAAGGAGCCTGGTCTCCGCCTGAAAGTCCACGCTCTGCTCACCGCCCCGCCAGAGGGCCGCTCCTGGCTCGCTGGGACGGACCTGCACGGAACAGGACTCTGTCATCACACGGTGCCTGCCTACAGCAGAGTCAACACCTGGAACTGATTCTTTTTATTTTTTTTATTTATTTTTTTTATTTTTTATTTTTCTCTCTCATTAGTTTTTTGTTCTGGTGAAGGGGTTTTTATTTTTGTTTTATTTTTATTTTATTTTTATTTATTTTTTATTTTTTTTTCTTTTGTGGGGTTTTATTTCTGTTTTATCTGTTTGCTTTGTTGTTTTTGTCTTCATTTTTGTTTCTGTTTGTCTATTTGCTCTTTCCTTCATTATTCTCTCTGGCTTTTATATGAGTGTAAACAGCGCCTCTAACCTCTTTGTGATTGTGGTTGTGATCTGTTCTTCCTTTTATCCTTTCCTTCTCTTTTTCCCACCAGTCCTCTGCACCAGTGTCCCAATGTTAGTGGGATCCCTCTTGGTCCTCTAACCTTACATCTAATTCCTTTCTATTCTCACAATACCCTATTTCCTCCTTAACTCATTTTAAATTTAAACTCCTGAGGGGAAAAATTGACATGCTAAGGACTTGTATACTGCATATAATTTTTCTGGTGTGTTTTAGATTTTGTTATATAACCGCAACTCTACTTTATACAGCTAAAAGTGGTAAATAACTGGTTAGCTCAGTCTGTCATTTTCTAGGCTGTGTTTGATGCTTCAGTTACCATTATAGCCAAATGTAAAATAATTGTTCTAAACAGTTTCCTTCCTGATATTTCATGATTGATATTGACTAAGGGACACAGAAAATACAGTGGCACAGTACCAAAGAATCAAGGACTGGGCCAAACAGGTAGCAACTTCTCACATCCAACGAATTGAAGAGGTAGGATCTGGCAGAAAGCTCAAAACCCAAAAGCAAGCTCCACTTGGAAGATACTGCAGAGAAGTAGTCATCTTCTAAGGATCTTGAACACTAGCAATAAAGTAACCTATCATAGGTAATTTACAAACATCACCCCAGGAATTAAAGAAATAAAAGATGAGACGACACTTAAACAAGATGCAACCCCACACATCCAATTCACCAAAGGCAAACCTAGGGGGCAACGAGGTGGGACAATCCGAAAGCCACCCACCTGGCATATCTAAAGGGGTAACAACAAAACAATTGAATGAGGCTCTGGAAAAAATTAAAACAGAAATAATTTCACAGATAACTGCAGAGATAATGTCCACAATGAAGACTATGCTTAAGGACACTATACCTGATACAGACAAAAAAATAGATGAGCTTAAGAAAACTATAGAAACCATGAATGCTCAGCATAGGAAAGAAATGGAATCCATAAAGCAGATTCAAGCAGATATCCAAGAGAACAAAAATTCCATTGAAAGTATTTGTAGCAGATTAAGCCAATGTGAGGACAGGATCTCAGATATAGAAGACAGGCTTGCAATTAGGGATCATGAAAAGAAAGAATTCTTAAAAACAGCAAGGGACCATGAAAAATCAATTCAGCAGCTGCTAGATGACTCAAAGATAAACAACTTAAGAATAATTGGAATAAATGAAAAAGCAGGAGATAGCATCAATGACATTAAAACCTTGTTCAAAGACATTATCAGGGAGAACTTTCCTGGAAGAGAAAAAGAATTTGACCCCCCAATAAGTGAAGCTTTTAGAACACCAACTAGACATGATCAAAAAAAAACTTCAGCCAGACATATCATAGTCAAGATCCCAGAAATTCAACAGAAGGGCAGAATCTTAAAAGCTGTTAGGAAGAAGAGACAAATCACCTATGAAGGAAAACCCATCAGAATCACAGCTGACTTTTCAGCACAAACCCTCAATTCAAGAAGAGCTTGGAATGACGTATTTCAAGCTCTAAAGGAAAATAATTTTCAACCCAGATTGATGTACCCCGCAAAACTATCTTTCAAAATTGATGGAGAAATAAAATACTTTCATGACAAAGAACATCTAAGAAAATTTATGACCACCAAACCAGCACTCCAAAATGTTCTGAAAGACATTCTAGAAAGAGATAGGAACCCCAACAGAAGGAATCCACCAGGCAGGGCAGATAATTAAATAGCAGGAAAGGCGAAAAACAAAGAGTGGGAACCAACAACAGGAAAATATCATGACAAGTATAAGTCAATACATATCAGTTTTAACCATCAATGTTAACGGTCTCAATTCACCAATCAAAAGGCACAGACTGGCAAAATGGATCAAGAAGCAAGATCCAACAATATGCTGTATACAAGAAACACATTTATTTCAGAAAGAAATTCATAGACTGAAAGTCAAAGGATGGAAAACAATACTCCATGTGACAGGAACCCAGAAAAAAGCAGGGGTAGCTATTCTTTTTGCAGACAAAGTGAATTTCAAGCCAAGAATGATTCAGAGAGATAAAGACGGTCATTACATCCTTGTAAAGGGAACAATCCAAGAGGAAGAGATAACGATCATAAATATATATGCGTCAAATACCAATGCACCCAACTATATAAAACAAGTACTAAAGGACATGAAAAATCAAATAAGCACTAATACAATTATATTGGGAGATCTCAATACTCCACTGTCACAAAAAGACAGATCAACTGGACAGAAAATCAATAATGAAATAATAGAACTGAACCAAACTTTGGAACAAATGGACTTAGTAGATGTCTACAGAGTGTTCCACCCCACAACATCAGAATACACATTCTTCTCAGCTGCACATGGGACATTCTCCAAAATAGACCACATACTAGCTCATAAAACCTGCTTAAGTAAATGCAAAGGAATTGAAATAATCCCATGCATATTATCAGTCCATAGTGCAATGAAATTGGAAATCAATGGCAAAAGAAATCACAAATACTCCCTAAACACATGGAAATTAAACAGCACCCTCCTGAACAACCAATGGGTCACAGATGAAATTAAAGAAGAAATTAGACAATTTCTACAACTGAATGATAATGACAGTACAACATACCGGAACTTATGGGATACAATGAAAGCAGTCCTAAGAGGGAAATTTATAGCATTAAATACTTATATTAGGAAAGTAGAGCAAGCGCAAATAAATAACTTAATGGCGAACCTCGAACTTCTAGAAAAATAAGAGCAGGTTAAGCCAAAAGCCCGTACAAGGGAGGAAATTACAAAGATCAGAGCAGAAATTAATGTATTGGAGACTAAAAAAACAATACAAAGAATCAATGAAGCAAAAAGTTGGTTCTTTGAAAGAATAAATAAGATTGACAAACCCTTATCCAACCTTATTAAAAAAAGAAAAGAAAAGACTCAAATCCATGCAATTGAAAATGAAAAGGGTGATATCACGACGGACCCTGTAGAAATCCAGAAGATCATCTATACCTATTTTAAAAATCTATATTCTAGGGCCAGTGAGATGGCTCAGCGGCTTAAGTGCCTGCCCGGCAAGCGCGAGGGCCCGAGTTCGACTCCTGGAACCCACATATGAAAAAGGGGCCGGTGATATCGCTCAGCGTCACGGGTGCCTGCTGGCGCGTGAGGTCCTGAGGTCGACCCCCCGGTACCCACAAAAAAAAAAAAAAATCTATATTCTACTAAGATGGAAAATGCAGAAGAAATGGACAGATTCCTAGATTCGTATGAATTACCAAAGCTGAATCAAGAAGATTTAAAAATCCTAAATAAACCAATATCAACCAATGAAATTGAAGATGTAATTAAAAACCTCCCAACAAAGAAAAGCCCAGGCCCTGATGGATTCACTGCCGAATTCTACAAGAAATTTAGAGAAGACCTAATGCCACTACTTCTCAAACTTTTTAATGAAATTGAAAGGGAAGCAATACTCCCAAATTCATTCCTGGAAGCAAGCATTACCCTGATACCAAAACCAGAGAAGGACCCAACTAAGAAAGAGAACTACAGGCCAATCTCCCTAATGAACATAGATGCAAAAATCCTTAATAAGATACTGGCAAACAGAATCCAACAAATCATCAAGAAGATTATACACCATGACCAAGTTGGACTCATCCCAGGGATGCAGGGATGGTTCAACATACGTAAATCAATAAATGTAATACAGCATATTAACAGAACCAAAGACAAAAATCACATGATCATCTCAATAGATGCAGAAAAAGCTTTTGACAAAGTCCAGCACCTTTTCATGATAAAAACCCTACAGAAAATTGGAATAGAGGGTCTTTATCTCAACCTGGTAAAAGCTATCTATGACAAACCAACAGCCAATATTATACTAAATGGCCAAAAACTGAAAGCCTTCCCTCTAAAATCAGGAACAAGACAAGGATGTCCACTGTCCCCACTCTTATTCAACATGGTTCTGGAAACTTTAGCCAGAGCAATTAGACAAAGAAATAAAGGGAATAATGATTGGAAAGGAAGAAGTTAAATTATCATTATTTGCAGATGACATGATACTCTACACAGAAGACCCCAAAAACTCCACTAAAAAACTGCTAGATTTAATAAGCAAATTCAGTAGTGTAGCTGGGTACAAAGTCAATACTCAAAAGTCAATAGCCTTCCTGTACACAAATAACAAACTTACTGAAAGAGAAATTAGGGAAACAATACCTTTCACAATAACATCCAAAAAAATGAAATACCTAGGAATCAACCTCACAAAGGATGTAAAAGACCTATACACTGAAAACTACAGTACTCTGAAAAAGGAGATTGAAGAGGATATCAGAAAATGGAAAGATATCCCTTGCTCCTGGATAGGAAGAACCAATATAGTGAAAATGGCCATACTTCCAAAATTGTTATACAGATTTAATGCAATTCCAATCAAAATTCCAACAGCATATCTCACAGAATTAGAAAAAACAATCCTAAAATTCATTTGGAATCAGAAGAGACCTAGAATAGCAAAGGCAATTCTGGGCAACAAAGGCAAGGCAGGGGGCATCACAATCCCCGACTTGAAATTATACTATAAAGCTACTGTGATAAAAACAGTGTGGTACTGGCAAAAAAACAGACCTGAAGATCAATGGAACAGATTAGAAGATGCTGAAACAACCCCAGACATACTAAGCCACCTTATCTTTGACAAAGGTGCCAAACACATTCAGTGGAAGAAAGATAACCTCTTTAATAAATGGTGCTGGAAAAACTGGCTCTACACATGCCGAAGATTAAAACTAGACCCATATCTTTCACCATGCACTAAACTAAATTCAAAATGGATCAGAGATCTAAATATTAAAACAGAAACATTAAATCTGCTGGAAGGTAGGATAGGTAAATCCCTTGAAGACATTGGTGTAGGCAAAGACTTTATGAATAAAAACTCAACCGCACGGGAACTATCCCAAAGAATCAATAACTGGGATCTCATCTTATTAAAAAGCTTTTGCGCAGCAAGAGAAACCACCAACAGAGTGAAAAGACAACCCACAACGTGGGAAAAAATGTTTGCCAGCTGTTCCTCAGACGAAGGATTACTATCGAGAACATATAAAGAACTCAAAAAAATCAGACCTCCCAAATTTAAAGACCCACTCCAAAAATGGGCATCTGAGATGAATACACATTTCTCAGATGAAGAAATACTAGTGGCAAATAAATATACAAAAAAATGTGCAACATCACTAGTCATTCGAGAGATGCAAATTAAAACAACACTGAGATACCATCTCACCCCAGAAAGAATGGCTACTCTAAAGAAATCAACTAATAACAAATGCTGGAGGGGCTGTGGGGAAAAAGGAACCCTTCTTCACTGTTGGTGGGAGTGTCGACTGGTACAGCCACTGTGGAAGTCAGTGTGGAGATTCCTCAAAAAACTAGGGTTGGAGGTCCCATTTGACCCAGCTATTCCCCTTCTGGGCATCTTCCCAGAAGAATTAAAAACATCGTACCACAGTGATATATGTGCACCCATGTTTATAGCAGCACAATTTTTAATAGCCAGATCTTGGAAACAACCCAAATGCCCATCAACTGAGGAATGGATAAGAAAGATGTGGTATTTTTATACAATGGAGTACTATTCAGCCATAAATAAGGATGAACTGGAGACTTTTATAGGTAAATGGATGCAACTCGAGAAAATACTCATAAATGAAATAAACCAGATGCACATGTGTAAGCATCGTATTGTCTCACTAGTATGAGAAACTGAAAGAGTAAATAAGATCCAAAATGTACAATAGACACGGTGAATCAAAAAGAAACTGGTCAGTAAGAAAGAGAGACTGGAATGGGGAAAAGAAAGAAGGGAAAGGAAAACAATTGTATATGTATATAAGATGGTTAAGATAGATACACTACCAGTTTTACTTAGTTCATTGAAGAGTAAGGTTTGAGCCAATAATGTTTGGACAATTGAATGCTAATGTCTGGTATCCTGAATAACTAACTTAAAGATAATAATACGTAATGCATTGACCATTGTTACCCTCATATTATGTTGTCTTGAAAATTTGTTCTTTTTTTGATTTGTTTTGTTTTTTCTTCTCTTTAAAATAAAATAAATAAATAAATAAATAAAAATAAGCATAGAGCACCTTATAGTGCCAGAGAGCAAATGTTCAAACAAAAATATAATGACAGGCATATGTCAAAAAGGACACCAGGGTCACTGGAAAGAGCTCCTAATAGCCAATGCTGGCACAATATGAGCAATAAAATAAATTGTAATATTGACATATAAATAAATTGTAATGTTGAATTATAACCAATGTATAAGATAAGTATCAAAGAGTCCATACTGATATCATTAAATGATTGTGTAAATTGGGGAAAAGAGACAAATCCCCCATGCATAAGAATTCCAAATAATGTATAATTCCACCTTCAAAGAGATGGAGCATAACTCCTCTTAAGCTGATGGGCTGGGTGGTGAGCTCTTTCCGAAGAGCACAGTATGGAGAGGGAGAGAGAAACAGTAACCTCACAGTGGAGAAATCTAGCAGATACTGCCTTGGCCCAGTGATTAAGGTCAATATCGGCAGCCATAAATCATGTTGATAGTGCATACTCTTGATAGGTTGTGATACGAATGGCAGTTTACCTCTGTGATCTTCCTCCATAAGACCCATCACTCCAGTTTAATTATGGGAAAAATATCTGACAAATCCCAGTTGAGGAACATTTCACAAAATCACTGACCAGTATTCCTCAAAACCGTCAAGCTCATCAAAACCAGAGAAATCAGAGAAAATTCCAGCCAGGAGTAGCCTAAGGAAGCATCACTACTAAATGTAACTTAGTGTCTGGGATAGAATTCTAGAACAGAAAAAGGACATTGTGTCAAAACTAAGGAAATCTGCCAGGTGTGGTGGTGCATGCCTGTAGTCCCAGCACTTAGGAGGCTGAAGCAAGAGGATCACCACAAGTTCGAGGGCAGCCTGGGCTACATAGTGAGTTCAAGGCCAGCCTGAACTGCATAGCGAGACCATGTCTCAAAAAAAAAAAAAGCCTAAGGAAATCTGAATAAACAATGTAAGAGGCTAATAGAGGAAATTGGGGTGTGAAATATATGAGAATTTTCTTTACTATCTTTGCAGTTTTTCATGAAATCTAAAACTTTTCTAAAATAAAAGTTTATTAAAAATATAATTGAAGAAACAATTAAGTTAGCCTCAGGCCAATGAGATAGCTCAGCGGCATAAGCGCCTGCCTGGCAAGCACAAGGTCCTGAGTTCGACTCCCGGTACCCACATAAAGGAGAAAAAGGGCCGGTGATATTGCTCAGCGGTACGAGCACCTGCTGGCAAGCACAAGGTCCTGAGGTCGACTCCCGGTACTCACACACACAAAAAAAAGAAGTTAGCCTCTTCTATACAAAAAAACAGCTATTTGAAATTGTTTATCCCTGGGGTTTCAATAGTAAATTAAATCCAGTTTGAACAAGAATATTTGAGAAGGAAGTAGTGAGTGCCTCAGACTACTTAATATCACAACCTATATGTTGACTAACTTGTATTGTTACTTAGACCAATATATTAAATCAAGGCAAATTTGGCCTCAATGCAAATGGGACAATGAAATCTACTAGCTTCCTGGATATCACTGTTGTGCTGAACCTGAACACCGGGGAAGTTGTAAAAAAGTCCAAAGTGGAAGTTAAAGTTCCTCTCTGACATGCAACGTAATAATACAGGTCCAAAGGCTTTGTCAGCAATTCTCCCTAGAGTGGGGGACACCCCTTTCTTCAATGATAATTCCCTTCTTTTAACCGTAAGTCATTTATCTACATGTTCTGAATCACTTCTCTCATTTTTTTGTTCAAGAGAAATGAAATCCATGAACCAACAAGGAGTCTAAAACCCTACACAGAATTGAAAAAAGGTCTTTGTTCTTACAAAGCTTGAAGAACAGGTTTGGCTATAGAAGAAGAAAGGAATGAGTAACATTAGAGGAAAGAGCTGGCTGATGGCAGCAGGGAGTCACCATGGTGGGAAGAAACACAGTGACAGAAAGAAAGATGTCACTGAATGAGTTCCAATCCATTAGAGAAAAGAACAGAAAAAGTATAGGGAGCTTTTCGAAGTACCCAGCCCACACCATTTCTTTACTCTGCAGGTGACACTGGCCTCCTGTCCATCTGGCCTGGGGTCCCATGTTTGAACCTGAGCACCATCTTTTTTTTGGGGGGGGGGGTACCAGGGGTCGACCTCAGGACCTCGCGCGCCATTAGGCACCCGTGCCGCTGAGCGATATCACTGGCCCCTTTTTTCGTATGTGGGATCCGGGAGTCGAACTCGGGCCCTCACGCTTGCCGGGCAGGCGCTTAAGCCGCTGAGCCATCTCACTGGCCCCCTGAGCACCATCTTTAAGGGAATGTGAGATAAGGAAAGTGACCAGGATAGGAGACATCTGGTGATGGACCATACCAGGAATTTCCTGTCCCTGAAAGTGTTCAAATTTAGGGAGTTGGTAAGAGCATGAAGAGACCTCAAGGATCACAT
Organism: Erethizon dorsatum; assembly: GCA_028451465.1. NCBI lineage: Eukaryota > Metazoa > Chordata > Mammalia > Rodentia > Erethizontidae > Erethizon > Erethizon dorsatum. The sequence continues at coordinate 120,699,699 of CM051822.1, read as the reverse complement.
GGAAGTTAAGATCCCCAAAAATTAAAAGTCTCTTCCACCCTATGAGCAGGACAAGATATGAAAACTTTTCTCAAATCGCTGAAGGAGGGTGTTCTGGTCTTCAGCAGCCACAGACATGGTCACTTGGGAAAGTCACAGCTTCTCTCTGCTTTCTCATTTGAAAATACACAAGTTGCCATCAGACCCCAGAGATTATTCCTGGGTATGCTGACTCTGTTTCATTTTAGCTTGGTATCCAGAGTTCTTTCAAGGACAGGAAGCCAAGATTTTCCAGGATTTCAACAAGCAAACATGTCTTTCAGGAAACAAAAGACTAGTACTTGCCCTTCAATGGAAGGAAATTTAAGACGACCAGGATTACGCTATAAAAAGGAATGAAGTACTGACACAAACTACAATTGGGTGTACCTTAAAAGCATGCTGTTTGGGGGCCGGTGAGATGGCTCAGCAGCATAAGTGCCTGCTTGGCAAGTGCGAGGTCCTGAGTTCGACTCCTTGTACCCACATATGAAAAAAGGGCCGGTGATATCGCTCAGCGGCATGGGTGCCTGCTGGCGCGTGAGGTCCTGAGTTCAACCCCGGTACCCACAAAAAAAAAAAGCGTGCTGTTGGAAGGAAGCTAGGCACCAAAGACACATACCATAGGATCCCATTAATGTGAAAGTCTGTAGAGACAAAGAACAGGAAGATCAATACAGACAAAGCACATCTTCTGGCTAGAGAGGAAGTGGAGGGGAGGCGGCTAACAAGTACAGATTTTCTTCTGTTTGAGATGATGAAAATTTTGTCAAATTGCAATGATAGTTACACATACTTATGAGGATGCTAAAAATCATGGAATTATATACTTTTGATGGATAAATTATATCAAAGTAAAGCTACTTTTATTTTATTTATTTATTTATTTCGGTGGGTACCGGGGGTCGACCTCAGGACCTCATGCGCCAGCAGGCACCCGTGCCGCTGAGCGATATCACCGGCCCTTTTTTCGTATGTGGGATCCGGGAGTCGAACTCGGGCCCTCGCGCTTGCCAGGCAGGCGTGTAGGCCACTGAGCCATCTCACCGGCCCGAGCAGCTTTTAAAATAAGGAGACTATCCAGAAGAGTGGCCTGGATGACCCCTGAGCCTACACCGTCTTGGCAAAAGGTACTGCTTTCCCCACTGTGACTGCTCTCGCGGGTCCTTGTACCTCCAGATTTCAGGGAGCTCCACTTTCCTAGCATCTCAACTTCCACTTACAGCAGCTGGAGTGGTATCTCACTTGCTGACAGCAAGAGGGCTTGACAGCTCTAACCATTATGCATGCCTGGGGAAGCCCTACACAGCCCACATAAAGCCCAGGTTCCACCACCCGGCTAGGGTCCCCATCTGGACCAAACCCATCCTCCAAGCCCCTTCAACCATGCCCACTGCATCATGCACGCCGGACACTGGATGAGGAAGAGTGGTTTGCTTGGTCTCCTCTGCCCAAAGCCTCTCCCAATTTACTGTCTCCTGCACATAGCAGCCCAGTCCCATTCCTAGACGTGAAAAGAGGTGGGAGCTTCACTGGCTCATTTCCCTTTCCCCCATTATCCACCTATTCCAGCCACTCTGGTCCCTTCCCTGTTCCTTACACACTCCATGCATGGACCCCTTCCTGGAGCACTCTCCCCACACAAGGCCCTCTCCATCTCCTCCTTCAGATCGTGGCTCAAATGTCTCTCTCCATGAGGCCTATTCTGGCGACCTCATGTAAAATCTTAACCTCATCCCGACCCCTCTCTATTGCTTTTCCATAGCACATTATCATACAAGCACTTTCCTTGAGTGTGCTGCCTGCCTTCCCTGCTCAGTAAGCTCCATGGGGGCATGGCTGTAGTCTGCTTTGTTTACTGAATGTACGCAGGACACCTAGCCTAGTGCCTGAAAATAATGAATATGCAATAAGTACTGGTCCAATCCCTTACAGAACTCTGCTTTGGGTTTCAAATAGAATGTGTCGACCAGGAGCCTATTATTACCCAGTCTCTTTATTCAACATACAGCTTCTAACCTCCACAGCTCAGGTAGGGAGTCTCAAGGCTGAGATGAACCACTTTCCCACCCTCTTAAATAATGAACTAGTATCATCAAATCTAATAGAACTGTCACCCTTGGTCTTTTCCAACTCTGCTTCCAAAATACCATGATCAGGCTAGATCTCTGCACATCTAGAGAAAGCTGGTTCTTCATTCTAGCATCTGCTTGCAACCTCCGACAACAGGGTCTTCTCTCAACTAACCACATGTTCTTTTGCAAGAGGCATTGGCTAAATCTTGGAAACAACCCATCAACTGATGAATACCCATCAACTGATGAATGGATAAAGATGTGGTTTTTTTATACAATGCAGTATTACTCAGCCATAAAGAAAGATAAACTTAAGACATTTATAGCTAAATGAGTGGACCTTGAGACCATACTCTTAAGAGAAATAAATCAGACAAATATGTAAATATTGCATTGTCTCTCTAGTGTGAGAAATTGAAAGCATAAATAAGAACAAAAATATATAATAGATACTGTGAAACAGGAGGAAATTGTTCAAAAGGAAAGGAGAACCAGGGTGGGGGAGAGGGAAAAGAAGGAATGGAAAAGAAAAAATGAGAAAAGAAGGATTAAATGGAAACAAAGCTTTGTAAATAAGGAGGGGAAGAGGGGTTGAACGGAGGGGAGGGGAATGAGAAAAAAGAGGAATCAAGATATATCATGTACAAATTCCCTATGATGGATGTGATCATTATGTATATCTAAATTGTACCAATCAACTTAATAATAATAATAAAATTAAAAGAAAGGCAAAAAAAAAAGAGGCACTGGCACCCTATTCTACATGTTATTTCTACTACCACACTATAAGGTGGTCTGGGAAAATACAAGTAAATCCACTTGCGAGCAAACATGGCACCTATCTCTTCTCATCTAGTAATTCCCTGTTTACTTATTGTGTTCCTTCACAAGACCATAAACTGTTGGCAACTACAGACTGGTCACCGCTGAGAACACAACAGGTGTTCAGTATGTATTGGGGTGCATAGTAAGGGCTCATTTGTTGTGTCTGATCATTGTCATTTTTTCTTGATTTGTTCTAGATCTCAGCAAGTAACTTGGGAAGTATATATACCTACGAACCAGCAGGAACCCAAGAACAGCTAGAAGACTCCTGGCTCCTTCTGATGAGACTTACCCAGTGACCACCAACTCTCCCCGGTCTAGAAAGGATATAGGAAAAGTAAAGTCACGGTGTTCCTAGATTCCTAACAAAATTCCGGATGAAAAGCCCAAAACCGATGGGGTGGAGGAAGGAGACTTGGGAAGTCCGCACAGGCTGTGATCGCCCAGCACCACCAAGGATTAATCGTCCCAGCGCCCCCTATTGGTCGGATGTGATCCCACCCCAGCCCCCAAGAGAAGCAGTCTGCGGGCGCAGACAAGTCTGCTCCATTCTTTCAACTCCTGCCCGGGTTGACAGAGTTGGAGGAACAGGGAAACGCCCCTCAGAAGCGGTGAAAGCAGGAGGTGGAGGGAGAAAAGACTCAGAAGCTGCTAATGGGGGAGCGTCAGGCAGGGGCTGAAGAGGAACGCACAACAGACTGGGAAGGGGTCGGGGAAAAGTTGTGGTAGGAAGTTTGCAACCGAGAACAGAATAAAGACGAGGAAGAACACCCGATCCCCGCCCTGGAAACGCAGACGAGAGAGGGGACGCTCTCGGAGGGGTACGAGTGGGCGCGCGAAGGCGGTGTCGGGGTGGAGGGGCGCGCGGGCGGGAAGGCTGGGGGGCGTGCGCCCCGCTACCCACCTGAGGCTGCCATGCCGCTGGGCGCTCTCACATCCCCGCCCGCTGCGCCCGGTGCCGGGGCCCGGAGCCTGGCCGGGCGGTGTCCCTAGGCGCGGGGCGGGAGCGCGCCCCGGCTCGGCGAAGGACCAGCGCCGCTCTGGCGCTTCCTCCCGGCTGGCGGTGGGCGGCGAGTGCTCGCGCGAGGGCGTGTCCACGGGGCCCGCCCCGCCTGCCCAGCTCGTCCGTGGCACCTGCACCCGCGGCCGTTGGGGAGGGGAAGTGAGAATCCACGCGGACCGGGCCTCTGGCCAGCTCCCCACACGGTCCCCTGCTCCGGGTGGAGAGGAAGCGGGGGCTCCGGACCACGTGCCTCCCACGCCTCGTGGGAACAGGCCTGAGCCTGACAGGCCACCCCAGAGCAGCCCGAGAGGGCGGGGAATTTGGAGGGGAAGAAGGGACCTGGGTGGAGGGGGCACATGAGCACCAGCTGTCCCAGCCACCTCCTCATCTCCTGGGGCTTGTCCCTGCGGTGCTGCACCCGCAGGAAGGGGAAGCAGGACACCTGGCCCTGGGGCTTGGCGTTGCTCTTGAGCACCCTCCTGTGACCCTTCTGCAGTTCCTTGGATCTGCTCTCCTGGCGGCACACAAACGTTGATCATATTTCACCTGATAAATGTATGATAGTCATCACGGCCCATTACGTTGCTCCAGGCTGAGCAACTGCTACACGCTATACACACATTGTTACATTGCGCTTTCACGACAGCCCTTTAGGTCACATTTATCGCCCTCTGTGGCCCATTCCTTGCTAAGATTTGCACAGAGAATAAATGCTCCTGGAGGTTTGGTATCAGCAGCCTGTTGGTTCCAGAGCTAGGCTGCTGCTTATCCCTTGCTCTCTCCTGCCCTCCCGTTCCTCCTCCTCGCTTGCCTGCTCCTGTAATTGATCTGAGTATCGCATGATAATGGAGTCCTCAACAACCCAGGGTCCAGAGGATGGACCCAGAATTCAGAGATGAGGTAACTTATGGTTCAAGTCTAGGTACAAATAAATGAAATGGATTTAATAATGGAAATAGCATGATAAGGCCTGTATTCGTTTTCTACCGTTGCTACAAATTTAGTGGCTTAAAACAACACAAACTTATTATCTTACAGTTCTGTGGTTCAGCAGTGCAACATGAGTCTTACTGGACTAAAATCAAGGTGTTGCCAGTAGAAGAGTTCCTTTGGGTTCCTTTCTGTCAAGTAGAAGAGAATTCATTTCCTTTGTATTTTCAGCTTCTAAAAGCTGCTCCCCTTCTTGGGTCTGGTCAGCTTCCTCCATCTTCAGAACCAGCAGCATCTCTCTGGCCCTGCTTCTGTCATCACATCTCTTCCTCTGGCCCTTTCTTCTGTCTCTTCCAATTTTAAATATGTTTGTGAATACATTGAGACCAGCACACTAACCCGGGAAAATCTCCCTATTTTAAGGTCAGCTGACAGCAACCTCAATGCCATGTACAACTTTAATTTCTGTAACATACTCACAGGTTCTAGGGATTAGGACATGGACATTTTTGGGGGCCTGTTAGTCTGCCTACCTACAGCCTGGGATTCCTAAAGCAGAAATGAATTTGTACCTATAGGTACCTATACCTATTTTCCAAGTTCACCATGTCCTTGGCCTCCACCATCATCATACACTGTCAGAGGCATCATACACTGTTATAGTTCCATGCTATTCTTTAATAGAAACTATATAGACGAGCGTGGTGGCTCAAGCCTGTAATCCCAGCACTTGGGAGGCTGAGGCAAGAGGATTGCCATAAATTCAAGACTAGCCTGGGCTACATAGCAAGGCAACCTTGTCTCAATATAGATAGACAGATACATAGATAGATAGATAGATAGATAGATAGATAGATAGATAGATAGAGAGAGAGAGATATTTTTGCACAAATTATTTTAATTTGTTTCTCCTCTATTCTTCTATACACCCCCCAAAGTCAGGCTCCAAGTCTTGTCTTTTCACCACAGAACCTCCAGCACCTAGAGCCAATTTTGCCAGAGAATATGATTGGAAAATATTTGTGAAATGAATGGTTATGACTAGGAAATCCTTAAATTTGATATTGAAATTCTACCTACAACTTTTCTCTGTCTCCCTTCCCAGTCTGTTGTGTGTTTCTCTTCAGCCCCTGCCTGACACCGAAAATTCTGAAACCCTAGGCCTAGAGAAGGATAATATAAGATGTCAAAGATGGACCATACAGAATAAAAGCCATCCAAGTAAGGATAATGGTGCACTTCACTGGAAATGTTGGGTTTGAGCCAGGCATGGTAGCACATGTCTGTAATCCCATCCCTCTGGAGGCTGAGGCAGGAGGATTGCCATGAGTTTGAGGCCAGCCTGGGCCACATAGTCAGTTCGAGGCCAGCCTGGCTACAGAGCAAGACCCTCTCGCAAAAAAAAAAAAAAAAAAAAAAAAGGAAATGTTGGATTTGAGGTGCCAAGTGTAAAACACTGGCGGGGGGGCGATGCAGCAGAGACCACCAGGCTTGTGTAAAGGCAACATGGCATGGAATTTATTGTGCCCGAGTGCAGGCAGACAGAAAGCAAAAAGACTTTCTGTAGGGAACAAAGAGAAGTGTGTCCCTTTTATAGAGATGGAAAGAAGGCAGGGGACGTTAGGTGGGAAGATAAACATCTGTGGTCAAAGTTCTCTGGCAGTCTTGCACCTCAGTGGGCAAAATCCTTGAAGGTCTGGGTGTCTCCAGATGTCCCCAGGACCTGCAAAATTCTTTTTTGTATCTTACCTTCTCTATGACATCCCGTGCTTGCTGATGACAGCTTCGGTGCTGAGCTGAGTTCCCTGCTGAGAGTAGTGCTTCTGCTGGCAAGCAGGTGGGGGGCTGGGAGAGTCAGGTATGATTAGAGCCTTATACCAGGGGATGTCCTAGGGAGAGTCTGTCATTGCAGAAAGGAGAGATGAGGACATAGGGTCTGGCTGAAGATGCTCCCCTTGGAATTGAAGCAGCATAAGTAGATGAGGAGATGGGATAAAGAGCAAGAGCCTGGCCTCAAAGGTGGAGCCATGGGGAAGGACTGTGTTTAGGGACCATAAAAGAAGGGTCTGCAAAGGAAAGATGGGGTGGGAGGTGGGACAGAAAAGAAGGAGGGCTCTGAGGAGAAGGTTGCAGTACTGGGGATCTGAGAGAGTGCCATCAGACAGAAAAACAACAGGCTATTGAGCCCATAGTGACATCCAAGAGTCTAAACACTGGTGTAGTGGAAACTGGACAGCTGGGAGATGGAAAGAGGGACAGGTGGTAAGGAAGGCAACTTGGAGCAGGGACAGAGACTGGGAACTGAAAATCAGGGCTCCAAATTCTTATTGCAGCCCTCCACAAACCACCATGGGGCCTTGGGCCTCTATAACTCCCAAAGGCCTCTGTTTCCTCAACCAGTGAGGGCCTGCCAGCTCAGACAATGCCAGAGCTCAAGCTCTGACCTTCTAAACTCCCTGCAGCCTCCCTCAACCTTCACAAGCCTCTGGACCTGGCCATCTGCACTCTCTGTCAGAACCATTCCCACAGAGGCATAGTCATTCATTTGAGTCCAACTGTCCAAACACCCCACTGTTCAAATGCATGGCCCTTCCTTCCAAGTCTGGATGTAGAGTGTGAAGCCCCTGTCCTGTCTGCCAACCAAGAGGATCTGGACAACTTTTAACCTAGAGGACACTTCTATACTATACTTGGTCCAACTCTTAGAGGTCAGCTGCCAGTTGCAGCCAAGGTCTTAGGCATGTGTCAGCCATCCAAGCTCTGCTCCCACTGTGCAGTAGCACTGACCTCTGGAATTTGCCTGGAAGAGAACCCAGAAGACAACATTCCCAGACCTGGGAATATTACTAGTCCCTCAGGCAATCCACCCCTTTTCTTTGTGTAGCAGGCAGGGCCACAATGGAGGAAGTAGCATTTTCTGGTTTTGAACCTCTGTTTGGCTTCTCAGAGTGCAGAGCCAGGGGAGGGGGGACAGCTGTCCTTCAAAGGGCCCCATCAAATGAGTTTGAAGAAGGATGAAGAATCCAGATCTGCCCTGCTGTTTGACAGTCCTGCCCTATAGTCCTGTTTGACATGGCAAATGAAAGAGCTCAGAGCGGTGGACATGTGTCATATAATGAAGAGGAGACAGGATGGGGGAGAAATTCCTGTTTCTTCCACCTTTAATATCTATCCCTAATTTCTCAGATGTGGGGACCAGGCCCTTTCCCTGGGTATCTAAGCCTCACTTGTAGGACAAAAGGCATAGCTGGAAGTGATAGAGTGATGATATATGACTACCAAATAATCCAGATAATATAAGGGAAATTTTATAACTCCCAACCTGCTAGCAGAGTTCGTGTTCTCTAAAATCAAAGGAGATAGGGATGACAGAGGTTAAGAGCAGAAAATATTTATTGGGGGAGGGCCAGTGAGATGGCTCAGCAGCGTAAGCGCCTGCCTGGCAAGCACGAGGGCCCGAGTTCCACTCCTGGAACCCACATACGAAAAAAGGGCCGGTGATATCGCTCAGCAGCACGGGCGCCTGCTGGTGCGCGAGGTCCTGAGGTCGACCCCCAGTACCCACAAAAAAAAAAAAAGGAAGAAAATATTTATTAGGGGAAAGAAAGCTTCTGTCTAAGAGAGAAGCGAAGAGTCCCAAATGGGTTACCGAGAAGCCCAATTTTCAAGGGAATTTTATAGAGCAAAACCACGAGGTGAGGCGGGTCTAAGGTGGGAAAAACTATAATCAACTAACAAGATTACCAATATAGTCACTTAGGTAACATTGATCCATTGGGAAATCAGAAGGTGGGTATGAGGTAAGACAAAACTATGGTCAACCAACAAGATTATGAGTATAATCGCTTAGGTAATATTGATTAAATAGGGATCAAATGGGGAAGCAAATCATGTAGGAAGTGTACGTGGACCATGGACTGAACAGGGACTTCCTGAAAGGGAGGTTTTGGTCCCCCACCCAAGGTGATTGATACCTGTTTAGAATATCAATTATTGCTGTTCATTCTTAGGGGAAGTATATAAATGTAGTCATTCGGTTTTTTGCCTTGAGGTTTGGCCTTGAACGAATGCACCTCCACCCACAGTTGTATCTGTACTGACTACTTTCGAGGGCCTGGCCCTGTCTGACTGCCTATAATATTTCCACCTAACTTAGCTGTCTGTAATATAAAAAGTATGCTGTAGTGGATGTGCTTAATACACCCAAATTCTCTTAACTGTCCTATGAGAAAGATTCTAATAGCAGACACTTATCTTACAGATGACAAGGTGAAATAACTTTTGCCCAAGGGCATACTGCTAGTGATTGCAGAGCTGAATTTGAACCCAAATGGCCTGGTTCCAGAGCCCATGCTTCTGCCCTCTGGGTTAGATATAAATGTACAGCAGCCCTGCTGTGTGACCTGAAGTCCTCATCAGTTACCACTAGCCCATGTTAGCATCACCTCCCCAGCAGGTGGGAAGGACAGTCGCTCTCAGTCACCTGAGATCCCCTGTTCTGCCAGTATTGCCCAACTCGCATGGAACACCTACATCCGGAAAGGGGTGTCCCCGAGAACTCCCCCAGCATACCTTCCTCCTGCCTCCCTTCCTGTCAGCATCCCAAGGCCATCGGCTCCTGGAGGCTGTGTCTCTTACACACACACACACACACACACACACACACAGTCTCTAGTGCTAAGCACAGTGCTCAGTGGAAGTTCAGGTTTGTTAGCTGTTTGTGGGGTTTTGTTTGTTTGTATCGGGGATTGAACCCAGTGCCTTCACACAGAGTTACACCCCCAGCCCATTTTTTAATTTTGAGACAGGATCTTGCTATGTTGCACAAGCTGGCCTCCAATTTGCGATCCTCCTGCCTCAGTTTACAGGCCTATGCCACCACACCCAGCTGTTTTTAAATTATGCAATCCAACCTGCTCAATTTACAGAGGAAGATGCTAACCAACAGTTTAAGTAACATGCCCAAGGTCCTACCACCTTCATTCAAAGGGCTTGTTCTTTGCTTTGTACTGGAGACCAAGGAGGCAGAGGCATATTCATGTGGGCAGGGTGGAGAGTGTGAAGATGGATTACAGGAACCGGCAGTTGGGCCAGCACAGGTGGGGCCAGAGAAAAGGAGCTGCGGGCTCCAGCTGCCTGGCTTTGCTTGGTAAACTCCCTGGGTAATGAAGACTGCTGTCGTTTGTACCTGCTCCATGCAGTTTCAGCCCAACTTAGCAGGGCATCATCTTAAAATCCAGCACGGGCCATTTGGGGGCATTTACAGCTTTTCGGGATCAAATGGCTTTGTAAATAAAGCCTAGAAGCTCAACCCTCTGGCAAGAATGTGGGCTTCTTCCCTATCCACCAAAATGGTCACTTCCTGTGAAGGGTCTGCCACATCTCGGGAGACCCTCCTGGGGCCATTTTAAACAATGACAATGCCATTCCAGGCTCTAAATTTCTCAGAGACAAAATTTTGGGCACCTGCTGTTTGACTCTACTAAGGTAACTTGTCTGATCCATGGTCACTTGGTTAGTGTTACAGCTGGGTTTTAGCCTCAAATCCATTCACCACACAAGAGCTATCTCCTTATTGTGTGCTGGGATTCAGAAGCCCTTCCAGCTGTTCCCCAGTAATGTCAGGATCCCTGACCCAAAAGTAACATTAGTAACAAGGAATGGGAGTGTCTCAGAGATTGCCGCCCAATATCTTTTCTTTCTTGTTTCTTAGCAACAGAATCCCAATGTTATTTGTAAGTAGCAATGTGTCTCACAAAAAGACTGCATTCTTCAACGTCTTTTACAGATTGGAGGAGGCCAATAAAATGTAGGTGGGAGTCATTCAGTGGGATGTCCAGGAAATTCTTTATAAGAGGCTAATTCTGCTAGCAGATACACATTTTGCCTCACTCTCTTTCCTTTAGTTCCTGCCTGGAATGTGAACTGGGATGGATGGAGATCCTGCAGCCCTCTTGGATCATGAGGTGACCATGTGGATGGAAGTCATATATTAAGGATGATACAGCAGAAAAATGGGCAGAGCCTGGTTCCCTACTGACCTGGGAGTTCCCAAATAAGCTCCCGGTTCCCCATCATTGACTTCATACCTGAAAGAGAAATAAATATATGTCTGTCTTGTATGAGTTATGATTATTTGGGTGTTTTGCTATATGTACCCAATCCTACTTCTTTACTGATAAGAGAATGGGAACTAGCATTTATGGGGCACCAACTATAACTAATGAACCTTCTTATGTTAGGGCATTTAATTCTCACAATAATTCTGCATCATAGGTATTACTTCCACATCACAGATGAAGAAACTGAGAGTCACTGGTGATAGATAATTTTTTCGGGTCATTCAGCAGGTAGCAGAAAAAACCCAGGTCAGTCTGAACCCAAAGTCCATGCTCTTTCCCGAGTACAATGACACACTGGATGCCTTCCAGAGAGTTAATTTAAAAGTACTTCCTGAGGACATGTGGGTGCTGGGCAGCATTCTAGTCATGTGCAAATGGTGCCTTCATTCATGCATGAAAGCATATCTTACACGTTTTTTACTTCTGTCTTTTGAGGCGCCGAAGCAGAAAATGTACACAGCTGGTATAAAAATTTTAGGACTTGACCTCCTGAAGTGTTAGAGCTGGCAAAGATCCTGAGGTCGCACATATAAACTAAGGCCGAGGGAAGCAAAGTGACCTTTCTAACATACTTTGAGTTGGAGGCAGAACCAGGACTAAAATCCTTGCCCTGATTCCTAGTCTGGTGTTTTGTTTTGTTTTTTTTCTATACCTGACCACCTATTTTTTCCCTACTAATAAATTGTTTTCTTGATCTGATGCTTTGACTGTATAGTTTTCCCCATAAATCTATCGCTAGCTCCTAGAGGGTAAACCCAACTTTAATCCCTTCCCTGGTCATGATATGTGGTGGATTAACTAATGATCAACTTGTAACACCCAGCTGAACTGAACCAGCATGGTGCTGGGTGTGGAAGGCCCACCTGAGGATTGTTGCCAACAGCATAAAAAGAGAACTGGAGGGGAAAATGGTGCACTGTTGATTCTCCTGAAACTTGTCACGCTGGTTTTCCTGATATGAACTCAGCTGTTCTCATCATTGGAGGAGCTCACTGTCACTGAGAGGATGGCTGTGATTCTTTTCAGGGAGCTCTGGTCCTTACCTTGAGAGTCACTTCCTAGCTCCAGTGCAGATCCCTCAGCCTGCTGGCACAGATCCTTCATCCAGCTGGCACAGACTTTCTAGCTTCTACCACTGACCTTTGGGCCTTCGCTGCGCAGGTCCTCGATACAGACTGCATGAGACATTGTCGTGGGCTCTGGGCCTCCAGTTGGACTTGTGGAGGGCATTGCCATGGGCCCTAGGTCTTCAGCTGGACTCGTGCAAGACATTGCCATGGGATTCTTTGGGTCTCTAGTGTGTGGACAGATCTCCACACTCTTTTGCATTTGACTCTTTCGGTGAATACTATAAAATAATCCTATAAATTATGTGTCCTGTATTAAATCTTTTCCCTTGTAAACCCTGACTACAACATGATGGATCATCTTTTTGATACATTGTTGGTTTGCTAATGTTTGCTAAGGGTTCTTGCGTCTCCACTCATTGGGGACATTGGTAATTTTGTCTTTCATCAACTTTTGTTATTAGAGTTAATCTCACCTCACAGAACAAGTTTGGAAGTATTCCTTCCTTCTCCTATTATTTTTTCTGATAAAGATCAATATTATTTCTTAAATTTTTATGGAATTAAACAGTAAAATTATCCATGCCTAAATTGTTTCTTTGCGAGGTTTTGCTATTTCTATTTGCAATTTCTATTTTCTTGATAGCTTTTCAGATTTTATAGTTCACTTCTACTTGTATTGATAAACTGTATTCTCTAAGACATTTGTCTATGTCATTTTAGTTAAAAGTTTTTTGGGCTAGTGAGATAGCTCAGCGGCATAAGCGCCTGCCTGGCAAATGTGAGGTCCTGAGTTCAACTCCTGGTACCCACATAAAAAAAAATTTTTTTTGACATGAAATTATAATATTTCCTTATTAACTTTTTTTTTTGTGGGTACCGGGGGGTCGACCTCAGGACCTCTCGCGCCAGCAGGCACCCGTGCCGCTGAGCGATATCACCGGCCCTTTTTCGTATGTGGGTTCCGGGAGTCGAACTTGGGCCCTCGCGCTTGCCGGGCAGGCGCTTAAGCCGCTGAGCCATCTCACCGGCCCTCCTTACTAACTTTTAATGTCTATAGATTTATAAGGATAGCCTCTCTCTTGTTTCTGATATTAATAATTTATATACTCTCTGCCTCTGTCTCTATGTGTGTGTGTCTGTCCTTCTATCTACCTCTACCTAAGTAGACATTTATCAATTTTATTGATCTTTCCAAAGAACCAGCTTTTGGTTTTGTTAATTTTTCTGTGGTTCATGCTCTACTTCACTGCCTTCTTCTCTCATCTTTATCATTCTCCCGCACTTCTACTTACTGTGGGTTCACTTAACTCTTATCTAGCTTCCTAAAATTGTACCACTGGTCCTGGATTCTATTCATCTTTTCTGATATAAGCATTTTGATATGTTGTTTTCATTATAATTTAGTTCAAAATATTTTCTAATGCCCCCATGATTATTTCTTTGAGCCATGGGTTATTTAAAAATAAGTTAATCGGGCCTGATATAGCTCAGCGGCATAAAGCGCCTGCCTGGCAAGCACGAGGTCCTGAGTTCGACTCCCAGTACCCACATTAAAAAAAAGGGGCCGATGATATCGCTCAGTGGCACAAGTGCCTGCTGGCAAGCGCAAGGTCCTGAGTTTGACTCCCGGTACCCACATAAAAATAAATAAATAAGTTAATCTTCAACTATTCAGATTTTGAAAGATATTATTACTATCAATTTCTATTTTAATTCAATTATGGGCAGAAAGCAGACTGTATGATTTCAACTTTTAAAATTTATTGATTTTGGCTCAGCTTATAATTTATCTTGATGAATGTGCATTTGAGAAGACTATATTCTGGCCAGGTGTGGTGGCGCACACCTGTAATAATCCTAGTACCCTAGAGGCTGAGGCAGGAGAATCACTGTGTGTTTGAGGCCAGCCTGGGCTACACAGTGAGTTCAAAGCCAGTCTGAACTGACTACATAGCGAGACACTATGGGGAAAAAAAAAAAAAAAAATATATATATATATGTGTGTGTGTAAATATATATATATATATATATATATATATATATATATATATATATATATCAGCAGTTGTTGAGTATAGTGTCAAACAGTCAAGGTGACCTGGTAATAGTGGATTGCTTCCCAGGACATTGTAAATGAAACGTGAAGAGACTTTGGAGTCTATTATACCTCTGAAAAGTTTTGTTTAAGCAGACAGTTATTTTGGACTCAAACTGAAAACTCCATGCTGTCTTTTGTGGTAGCCAGCAGCAGAACTTTCTGTTTAGTTTTTCAGCCTTTAATGGACATCTTGCAATCTGCCCTGCACAGGTATGGTTTTGAAGCAGCCCAAGGCTTTGGGTAGAGTTTATGCAGAGCATGGAGCTTGCCAGTCTTACTTATTGCTGAGATGACCTCCTTCCTTTCCAGCTGCTACATCCCAGGATTCTTCAAGATAGGCAGACTGTCTGGTATGTCTATATTTTTAGCTGCCCAATTGGGCCTATGCTCTGGCAAACAGCTATAATATTAAAAAACCTGGTGCTATTTCCCTCTTCTGAGTGCTCACTCCTCCAGTGCCTGTCCATTTTTTGTTGCTCTCCAGTGCCTTTGGGTACTTGCTTTTGTGTGTTTTGTCTTGAGTTCATCGTGCCGCCTATAGAGGTGGGGCTGACCCCACAGGAGCTGTTTCTTCCTCATGGGAAACTGTGACCCCTCACATCTCCAGCCCAGCACACAGGCAGGCTGGCTGGCTGGCGCCTCGGGTGCTACTTTAAAGAATGCTAAAGCTTCGCAGAGATAAATCAGAAATATGATGGCAATTAAGTCAACTTGCACGTGTGACTCCTTTCATACAGATGAGAGGCAAATTGTTTCTGGCTGAGTCATAGCATGTCAGTTCTCACTGATGGAAGTTAAGTTCTTTTTCTTTGGATTAGGGGCATCTTTTTGCCTCTACCAAACCATGCTACAATAAATTTTCTTAATATCTCTTGATGTTCTGGAGCTCATCTTTTATAAGATGGGTTACAAAAAGTAGTGTTGCTGGGTCAATGGATATGTGCGTTTAAAAATATAAATTATTGGGCCAGTGATACAGCTCAGCGGCATAAGCGCCTGCCTGGCAAGGTCCTGAGTTCGACTCCCGGTACCCGCATTAAAAAAAAAAAAAAAAAATATATATATATATATATATATATATATGTATATAAATTACTTTAATACTTGCCACACAGGATGTAGAAATTCACATTCCATACCCATTTTGATAATCTCATCTTTTTTTTTTTTTTTTTTTTTGAGATTATCTGACTATGTAGTGCAGGCTGGCCTTGAACTCGCTTATGTAGCCCAGGCTGGCCTTGAACTCATGGCAGTCCTCCTGCCTCAGCCTCTCGAGTGCCAGGATTACAGGCATGTGCTACCCTGCCTGGCTCACCAATCTTTATTTTTTTATTTTTGACAACCTGGTGGATCAAAAATGCTATATTAATTATTGGCATTTCTTTGAATATCTAACTGGCATTTCTTTGAATATCAGTGAGACTGAGAATCCTTTCATACTGCCTACGATTGCACTTTATTCTTGGAAATGCCTGTTGATATGCTTTGCCAAATTTTAATTGGCGTGATTGTCTTTTTTGTTGTTATTTTTATTGGTTTGTACATTTGTAGGAGCTAAGGTGCAAATTTCACCCTTTGTCATATGTATTATAAGTATTTAATCTATCATTTGTCCTTTGGTTTTATGTATAGTTTTTCTCACTACACACAAAAAATGTTAATTTTAAGAGCAAATATATGACTATTATTTTTAGATGATGACTCTTAGGGTTTCTGGGTTTCACCTTTTGTTTCAAGTCTTCTTTACAATTTTATAAATAATTTCTTAATTTGTGTCTAATATTTTTAATTTTCACATTTAGATTCTTAATCCATCTGGAGTTTATTTTTGCATATAAAGTGGGGTAGAAGTGTGACTGTATTTTCTTCCAGATGGATAGAGAGTTCTGCTAGCACAATATATTATATAAACCATCTTTCACCCTCCAAATGAAATGTTCTTATTTTCATTAAGTCTCATTTGAATTTGGTTTTGGGCTATTTATTAGGTTCTACTTGTTTACTTTTATGCTATGCACATGGTTTTATATTATAATAGCGTGATAGTAAATTTTATTACTTGGCATATAAGGTTGGAATTGTATTTACTTGCTAGTAACATAGACACAAATAACAGTTTAACTAAGAGATAAATTCATTTCTTTTGTACAAAAGAGGTGTGTCCAGACATGGTGGTGCAAGCCTATAATCCCAGCACTTGGGAGGCTGAGGCAGGAGGAGCACCGCAAGCTCGAGGTCAGTCTGGGCTACATAGAAAGCTCAAGTCCAGCTGGCACTACAAAGTGAGACCCTGTCTCAAAAAAAGAAAAAAAAAAGGGCCGGTGAGATGGCTCAGTGGCTTAAGCGCCTGCCCGGCAAGCGTGAGGGCCCGAGTTCAACTCCCAGAACCCACATACGAAAAAGGGGCCGGTGATATCGCTCAGCGGCACAGGCGCCTGCTGGCACGCGATGTCCTGAGGTTGACCCCCTGGTACCCACAAAAAAAAAAAAAAAGAAAGAAAGGTCTGATACAGTAATCCCAGGATTTGCATGAGGCACCATGTTCATCAGGAACCCAACCTTCTTTTATCCTTGACTCAGATATCCTTAGTGGCTTTCACTCTCATGATGGGGTGTTCTTCATGTTCCGAGATAGCTGCTAAAGTGCCACCCATGTATCTTTTATTCCATAGAGGAACCAAACAGAGTAGGGAAGGGACAGAATGGCACACGCCACCTGTCTAACCTCCTTTTAAGAGATTTTTCTGGAAGTTCCACCTAACAGATTTATTTATACTCCTACCTGAAAGGGAAGCAGAAAAATAAAATCATTTAACTATTAGATATTGAATGTGCACCTGGTTGGTCTCAGGCACATCAGGTTGCTTACATTCTCTCTTTGTTAATTGATTATTCTCAAATGTTTATATTTTGTTTATGTATTTGTTTTGCAGTGCTAAGGATCAAATGCAAGGCTTTGCACATGCTAGGCAAGTGCTCCGGCACTAAACTACACCCCCATATGCCCAACTCTGTTTTTTGTTTCTTTTTTTTGAAACAGTGTCTTGTGTACTTCAGGCTGGCCTTGAACTCAGTATGTAACCCAGGCTGGCCTCGAACACACTATGATCCTCCTGCCTCAGCCTCCCAAGTGCTGGGATTACATGTGTGCACCACACCCGGCCTATGTTTTTAATTAATAGATTTTTATAAGAAACAGTTTAGATTTATGGAAAAATTGAGCAGATAGTGCTGACTTTCTATATATCCCCTTCCACTGCATCCTACCTGCACTGCCACCACCACCACCTCCCTACACACAGAGTTTCCCTTATTACTTACATCTTGCACTAGTGTAGTACATTGGCTATGACTAATAAAACAATGTCAGTACATTGCCATTAATTAAGATCCCCAGTTTACATTGAGAGCCACTGCATTAAGCTCATTTATGGGCTTGGGCACATGCATGATATCAGGTGTGCACCATGATACTATCACACAGGATCATTTCCTCACACTAAAAACTCACTGTGCTTCACTTATTGTCCCTCCCCCAACATCCATGAACTCCTGGCAACCACTAAGCATTTCAGTCTCCTTCCCCCAAATGGCATACAGTCTGTAGCCTATTCAGACTGGCTTCTTTTACTTAGCGATACATATTTGGGGTTCCTCCAAGCCTCTTGATGGCTCTTTACAGCTCCATAACATTCTATTGTACAGATGTACCATAGTTTATTTGATCCAATTACCTACTGAAGCACATCTTTGCTATCTCTAGTCTTTGGTGATTATGGTTAAAGCTACTGTGAACATTTGTGTGAAGGTTTTTTTTTTTTTTTTTTTTTTTTTTTCTTTTGTGGGTACCGGGGGGACGACCTCAGGACCTCGCGCGCCAACAGGCACCCGTGCCGCTGAGCGATATCACCGGCCCCTTTTTCGTATGTGGGATCCGGGAGTCGAACTCGGGCCTTCGCGCTTGCAAGGCAGGCGCTTACGCCGCTGAGCCATCTCACCGGCCCTGTGTGAAGGTTTTTATGTAGACATAATTTCTACTCATTGGAGTAAACACCTGGGAGCACGGTTGCTGGATTGTATGGCAAGGTTATGTTTAGTTGTGTAAGAAACTGCCAACTGGGTCTTCCGAAGTGGCCATACCATTCTGCATTTCTTCCTTGGTGAGTGAGAGTTCCTGATGCCTGCATCCTCATGAGCATTTAGTATTATCAGTATTTATTTTATTTTATTTTATTTTATTTTATTTTATTTTATTTTATTTTATGAGACAGAGTTTCACTATGTAGTCAGGCTGTAGCCTAGGCTGGCCTCTAACTTGCGGTGATCCTCCTGCCTCAGCCTACCAAGTGCTGAGATTACAGATGTGTGCCACCACACCCGGCTTGTTATCAGCATTTTAGATTTTAGCTGTTCTAAGGGTTTTGTAGCAGTATTTCAATGTTGCTAATTTGTGGTTCCCTACTGACACATGATGCTGGATATCTTGTCATCTACTTATTTGCCATCTTGAATATCTTGTCATCTACTTATTTTCCATCTATACCTCCTTGGTCATATCCATTCAGATCTTTTGCCCATTTTTTAATCAGATTGTTTTCTTACTATTGAGTTTTAAGAGTTCTTTGTATACTTTGGACCCAAGTGCTTTTTATCAGATATGTACTTTGTAAATATTTTCTCCCAATCTGTGGTTTGTCTCTTCACTGTCTGAATAGTGTCTTTTATAGGACATAAATTTTTGGTTTTAATAAAGCCCAAATTATCAACTTGTAAATGTTTTCTTCCATAAATTGTACTTTTGATATTCTGTCTAACAATTTAGTTATAGTCAAACATGAAGTGACTTACATTTTCTGCTGTGTTATCATCTAGAATTCTTATGGGTTTGTGTTTTTTGTTTAGATTGATGACCTAATTTTATTTATGTAAAAGGTATATGGTTTGTTTAAATTAGTTGTGTTTTTTTTTTGTTTGTTCACTTTTATATTTGTTTTTGCTTGTGAATGTTCAATTTTCCACGACCATTTGTTCACAAGATTATTCTTTCTCCATTAAGTTGCCTTTTCTCCTTTGTCAAAGACTGACTGTATTTGTGTGGGTCTATGGACTCTATTCTCTTTCACTGATTTATTTGTCTATTTGTCAATACCACATTGTCTTGATTTATTGTGTTTTGAAGCCAGGTAGTGTCAGTCTTCCAACTTTGTTTTTCTCAGTTTTGAACGGGCTATTCTGAGTCTTTTCTATCTCTGTATAAATTTTAGTATCAGTTTCCACAAAATAACTTGCTGGAATATTGATTGCAGTTGAACAGAATCTATAGATCAAGTTGAGAAGAATTAGTATCTTGACAATATTGAGTCTCCCAATCCATGAACATGGAATATTTCCATTTATTCAGATGCTTTTATTGTTTTCCTCAGAGATTATGTGTGTGTGTTAGATTTACACCAAAGTATTTTTTTTCTTTTCTTTTTCATGTTAACCTTGTATCCTACAATCTAGTTTATTAGTTCTAGGAGATTTTGTTTCATTTGTGGTGTTTTTTTCAATTTCTGGGATTTTTTATTTTACCCAGAAAATCATGTCATCTATGAACAGACAGTTTTATTTCTTCCTTACCAGTTTGTACATCTTTTATATTTTTTTATTTTCTTTTTTTTTTTTTTTTTTTTTTTGTGGGTACCGGGGGGACGACCTCAGGACCTCGCGCACCAACAGGCACCCGTGCCGCTGAGCGATATCACCGGCCCCTTTTTCGTATGTGGGTTCCGGGAGTCGAACTCGGGCCTTCGCGCTTGCAAGGCAGGCGCTTAAGCCGCTGAGCCGTCTCACCGGCCCTTATTTTCTTTTTATATTATTAGGATATTCAGTTCAATGTTGGATAGAAATGGTAAAAGGAGACATCCTTTCCTAGCTCCTGATCTCAAGGAGAGCACATCTAATTTATCCCATTAAATAAGAAGCTAGCTGTTAGCTTTTAAAAACAAATTATCAAGTTGAACAAGTTCCCTCTGTTCTTAATTTTTTGATAGTTTTTTTATAATGAATACATATTGGATCTTGTCAAATTTTTTTTCTGCATCTATTGATATGATTTGGTAGGTTTTCTCCTTTAACCTATTGATGTGATGGATTGTATTATTTGATGTTTCAACATTGAACTGCTGTACTCTTGTATACCTGAAATCCCACCTGGCCATGATGTATAACTCTTTTGATACATTGTTGGATTCAATCCACTAATGTTTTATTGAGGATTCTTGCATCTGTGTTCATGAGAAATATTGGTCTGTAGTTTTTCTTCCTTGTAATGTCTTTATCTGGTTTTAATATTAGGGTAATGCTGACTTCATGAAATGAGTAAAGAAGTGTTCCCTTTGCTTCTATTTTCTGGAACAAGATTCTAGAGAATTCATAAGATTTCTTTTTTGTTATTGTTTTGATTCATTTTTGGCTTTGTTTTTAGCTTTGTTTTATTGAGACAGGGTCTTGCTATGTACCGTAGGCTTGCCTTGAACTCACTGTGGAACCCAGGCTGGCCTTGAACTCATGGCAATCCTCCTGCCTTAGCCTCCCGAATGCTGGGATTGCAGGTATGCACCACCACGCCCGGCCAGGTAGAATTCATCAGTGAACCCATTTGAGCTGGTGCTTTCTGTTTTGGAAGGTTGTTAATGGTTCACTAAATGCTTTAATACAGGCCTATTCAGATTATCCATTTTTCCTGTGTGACTTTTAATAGCCTGTATCTTTTAAAGAAGTACTCCATTTCATCTAAATTATTAAATTTGTAGGCGTACAGTTTGCTTATAACATTCATTTATTATCCTTTGATCCGTAAACTGGTCTTCTTACTCTAGGTTCCCAAAGTGGAAGCTTAGACTACTTACTTTAGATCTTTCTTCTTTTATACTATATATATATGATACTATAATTTTCCCTGTAAGCACTGTTGTTGCTCCATCCCACAAATTTTGATGTTGTATTTTCATTTTCATTTAGTTTAAGTATTGTTAAAATTTTTCTGAGACTTCTTTTTCAACTGTGTACTATTAAAGTATGTTTTTTAATGTCCATATTGGAATTTTTCAACTGTCTTTCTGATAATAATTTCTAATTTAATTCCTTTATGGTCTGAGAGAATACTTTGTATGACTTTTGTATTTTAAATTTGTTAAGATGTGTCTTATGGCCTAGGCATTTATTTTTTAAAATAAATTTTCCAGGGGCCGGTGAGATGGCTCAGCGGCTTAAGCGCCTGCCTGGCAAGCGCAAGGGCCCGAGTTCGACTCCCAGAACCCACATACGAAAAAGGGGCCGGTGATATCACTCAGCAGCACGGGCGCCTGCTGGCGCACGAGGTCCTGAGGTTGACCCCCTGGTACCCACAAAAATAAATAAATAAATAAAATAAAGTAAATTTTCCAATCTCTTTGCCCAATATATTTTAAATTTCTTCTTTAAATTGAGCAAGATTGGCAAAATGTTGATATTTATTAAATCTGAATGATGAAAACATGAAGTTTTATTGCACTATTTTTTATTTTTGTGCCTATGTGAAATTTTCCATAACAAAATTCTTCTTAAAACTATGGCATGATATCTGACATACAGTAAGGGATTAACAAGCCATATCATTATCATGACCAAACTAGACAGTTTGGGGCTTTTTGTCTCCTCTGTCTTCAAGAACTCCTCCAGACACTCCATCCACTGTTACCTAAACATTTTCAAATCTCCCTCCATCCTTCTCTTCCCCTTCACGTCTCAGTCATATTAATCTGTTGATCTGACACTTTTGTCTCTTGCTGTCTGACTTCTGGGCCTCCATCTCTCCTGGTTCCCTCATCTCTCTGGCCTCATTCTGTGACCTCTGTGGGCCATCTTCTGCTGGCCGCTCCATGTAATTTTGTGTGTCCCAGAATTCCATCTCAGGTCTGTTTCCCTCCCAGTCCATACACTGTCTTTGGGTTATCTCTTCCAGAATCCACATTTAGTTACTATACCAATGCTTCTGCCTCTAAACTCCATAATCCCGATCTGATTGTCTCTCATAGATTCCAGAGGCATATCTCTGATTGCTCACTAGATACTTAAATTTTAATGTTTATAAAACTAAAATTCATAAACTAGTTCTGATAGTCCCCATCTTGGTGTAGAGTACCACTATCCATCTCTGTCCACTCAGTGGCCAGGTTGAAAGTCTGGTTCATCCTTTCTTCCTCTTCATTTACAACCAAGATCCAGTCTCCATATCTACTATGGTTTGAATGTTTATGTCCCCTTCAAAATTCATGTGTTGAAACAAACTCACTGAGAGAGAAATTAGGGAAACAACACCTTTCACAATAACATCCAAAAAAATGAAATACCTAGGAATCAATCTCACAAAGGAGGTAAAAGACCTCTACACTGAAAACTACAGCACTCTGAAAAAGGAGATTGAAGAGGATATCAGAAAATGGAAAGATATCCCTTGCTCTTGGGTTGGAAGAAGCAATATAGTGAAAATGACCATACTTCCAAAACTGTTATACAGATTTAATGCAATTCCGATCAAAATTCCAACAACATATCTCACAGAATTAGAGAAAACAATCCTAAAATTCATCTGGAACCAGAAGAGACCTAGAATAGCAAAGGCAATTCTGGGTAACAAAAGCAAGGCAGGGGGCATCACAATCCCTGATTTGAAATTATACTATAAAGCTACTGTGATAAAAACAGCGTGGTATTGGCAAAAAAACAGACCTGAAGATCAATGGAATAGAATAGAAGATGGAAAAACAACTCCAGACATACTAAGCCATCTTATCTTTCACAAAGGTGCCAAACACATTCACTGGAAGAAAGATAGCCTCTTTAATAAATGGTGCTGGAAAAATTGGCTCTACACATGCCAAAGATTAAAATTAGACCCATATCTTTCACCGTGCACTAAACTAAATTCAAAATGGATCACAGATCTAAATATTAAAACAGAAACATTAAATCTCCTGGAAAATAGAATAGGTAAAACTCTTGAAGACATTGGTATAGGCAAAAACTTTATGAATAAAACCCCCATTGCACAGGAAGTATCACAAAGAATCAACAACTGGGGTCTCATGTTATTAAAAAGCTTTTGCACAGCAAGAGAAACCACCAACAGAGTGAAGAGACAACTCACAACGTGGGAAAAAATGTTTGCCAGCTGTTCCTCAGACAAAGGATTACTATCGAGAACATACAAAGAACTCAAAAAAATCAGACCTCCCAAATTTAAAGACCCAATCCAAAAATGGGCATCTGAGATGAATAAACACTTCTCAGAATAAGAAATACAAATGGAAAATAAATATATGAAAAAATGTTCAACATCACTAGTCATTCGAGAGATGCAAATGAAAACAACACTGAGATTCCATCTCACCACAGAAAGAATGGCTATTATCAAGAAATCAACTAATAACAAATCCTGGAGGGGCTGTGGGGAAAAAGGAACCCTTCTCCACTGTTGGTGGGAGTGTCAACTGGTGCAGCTACTGTGGAAATCCATGTGGAGACTCCTCAAAAAACTAGGATTGGAGGTCCCATTTGACCCAGCTATTCCCCTTCTGGGTATCTTCCCAGAAGAATTAAAAACATCGTACCACAGCGATATATGTGCACCTATGTTTGTAGCAACACAATTTGTAATAGCTAGATCGTGGAAACAACCCAAATGCCCATTAACCGAAGAATGGATAAAAAAGATGTGGTATTTCTACACAATGGAGTACTACTCAGCCATAAAGAAAGATAAACTGGAAACTTTTATAGGTAAATGGATGCAACTCGAGAAAATACTCACAAGCGAAATAAACCGGATGCTCATTTGTAAACATCATATTGTCTCCCTAATATGAAAATGCAATTTCACTGTGACTATTCCATTCCTTAGTCTTCTATTTTTATCTAGCTTTTACATGGATTAATCTTATACTGAGTAATATTTTTCTCCAAAAGATATTTGTACATTCTCTAATGCTTGAGTTTGTTAATACATAAGAATGTTTACTTGTTGTCTTTAAAAAATTTTTTAAAAAATTAAAAAAAATAAATAAAAGGAGATATGATTGACAAAAAAAAAAAATTCATGTGTTGAAACTTAATCACCAAAGTGTTAGAATTAAGAAGTAGATCTTGTAGGTGATGGTTAAGTCATGGGCATGAAGCCCTAGAGAATGAAGTAAAAGTCTTTGTAAAAGAAACTTCACAGTGTTCGGTCCTTTGTTTTCCCTCCCAACTCTGTCATGTGAAGACGCAGTATTCAAGGTGACCTCTTGGAAGCAGACAGCAGCTCTCAAAGACCCTGAATCTGCCAGCACCTTGACCTTAGACTGCCAACCTCCAGAACAGTAAAAAATTAGATTTCTGCTCTTCATAAATTACCAGCATGTGGCATTTTGTTATAGCAATAGGAACAGACTAAGATAATGCCCAGTGGATGTGACTTTTTAGTTGCATTTTAAAAAGGGGGATTGTGTTCCCTTTTATCCATCCCCACTACTCCATGTCCTGATTCTGGCCACCATTTTCTCTTCTCTAGATTCCTTCATCAATCTCCTTATTGGTCTTCCTGCCTTTAGTATTTGTCCCTCCAGTCTTTGCTCTGCCAGAATGATCTTTCCAAAATGCAAATATGCCTGTTCTTTGCCTGTTTAATGCCCCTGCTCAGTGAATCCCCATAGATGGGTTTTAATATCTAACTATGTGGTACTATTTTCCTTCCCTTCCTTACATCCTCTCTCTGCTCCCTTCCCACCACCAACAACCACCGTGTGCATGTATTTATGGTTCCCTTGAATATGCCCCTGCACATATTGCCCCCTGTGCTGGGATTTCCCTCCTTCCCTTAGGACTAAAGTCAGAGATCCTCTCTCTGGGAATCTTTTCCATCTTATTTTTCTCTAACCCCTCCTCCCAACATTGCTCACTGTGTGAATTCTATTGTCTGCCTTCCCCTGAGACAGAGAACTATGTGACTTGGATTCCCCAGTACCTGGCTCAGGCCTGGGACCTATAGGTGCTCAGGAAACGTTGGCCAAATAAATGAATAGATGCCTGAGGGTGAGGAGCAGAGGTAGAATCTGAGAAAACGGGTGTGTGCGTGTGTGTGTGTGTGTGTGTGTGTGTGGTGGTTTGCTTGTTTTCAGTCATGGAGTAGAGTTCCTAGGCAGCATGGTTTCTGTTTTCAAACACTCTAGAATATTGATATATTAAATAAATATATAGCTTATATAGAGATATAAAATAAACATATAGAATTAAATCAATACTTACTGAACATATATTTGCTATATTCACTACTAACTCAGATAGTTTCTTGTGCTTGGATTCTAGAATAAACAAGTGTTGATGGGGATCAAAGAATTATAAAAAGTTATGAGAAAATAACAGTAAGTAAACTTTTATGATTGAGAAGTACACACAATATAATATTTCAAGCTAAATCTTAATGCAAAACTATTATGGACTAGTGTACATATTGGATGAAAAGTGAGCTCAACAGTCAGATCTGGGTTTGCGTCATACCTCTCCCTTTACTACTCAGGTGCCCTTGAGTGCATTTCCTTCTCTGTTCCTTGATTTCTTTTATTGTTAAATAGGCAAAATAATATTTCTACTTCATGGCGCTCTTATGAAAATTACATGGGTCAGCATTTATAAACAGTTTAGAACAGCACCTGACCCTGGTAGACATTCAAGAAATGTTAATTAAACAACAATAATAGTAAACTGTTATATCCACTATCTACTTGTAAATATATTATTGATCAATATAGTCACAGAAAAAGAGACCAGAAGGAAATATATTTAAATATATGGAGGAGAGATTATGGATGGCTTTCTTAACTTTTTTCATGAAAACTATCTTACTTTTGTCATCAGAATTGATAATATAGAGATAATTCTATCAGCAAATATACAGCTATTTTCTACAGCGAACCTCTTGATTCAGGATTCTGGCCTAGTTTAGGAACCACTGCCCTGTTCCATCCTCTGTCTCCAGTCCTTTTACTGGAGTTGCTCTGCGCTTTACTCCATCTTGCTTGCCCCCTTGCTTGTCCTAGACCTCTAAGGACTGGCCATTTAGGTGGCCCAGATTCCCCTGAGGGCCATGCTGTGCTTGGTAATTGGGTGAGAAATCCCTGCTTTCTCTCCTGGGCAGTTGTGGACTTGGCTGAGGCGCAGGGGCTCCTGTGTGATCTCGGAGGGGCCATGCCCTCCTGGAACCTTCTCTGCAGGGTTTTCTTTCATTCATTCTCTTGCCCCTCTGCGTCCCTTCTGCCAGCTGTTGAACTGCTGTCCCAATAGCAGGACTCTGGTCAAGCAGTTTGGGGATGTAAATCTTTTTTTTTTTTTTTTGTGGGTACCGGGGGGTCGACCTCAGGACCTCGCGCGCCAGCAGGCGCCCGTGCCGCTGAGCGATATCACCGGCCCCTTTTTCATATGTGGGTTCCAGGAGTTGAACTCGGGCCCTCGCGCTTGCCGGGCAGGCGCTTAAGCCGCTGAGCCATCTCACTCGCCCCAAGGGATGTAAATCTTGTGAATAAATGATAACCTCCTCACCTGGTATTTTCTACCTTTCAGTGTCCTTGACATCCACACATGACCTGCCTAATCAAAAGCTCCTTTTCTATGTAGATTTTCAGTCAGTCTGTGTCCAGCAAGACTGATATTTCATTTAACATAAGCAGTAGGATGCTGTGTGTGGTGGCACAAGCCTGTAATCCCAGCACTCTGGGAGTGCGAATCAGGAGACCCTGATTCGGAATAAAAAATAAAAAGGTGCTGGAGATGTAGATCAGTGTGAAGGCCCTGTGTTTAATCATGGGTGCACATGATTGGGTATGGGGGGGTGTTAAAATAAGCAATAGATATGATATGCTATATAGTTATATAGTCTTTTAATAGGTCTCCTCAAATTGTTCAAGTGCCCGAACAGCTGAGCCAGCAAGGGCCCTTGTTTCATGCCTTTCAGAACTCAGCAGGTGTCCACTCGCTCTAGGACACCTACACTTCTGCTCCTGAGCCGTGGCCGCCTCTGAGCTACAAGGACGGCCTGGACAGTTACCTCTCCTTTCTGCACATGACCACAACTTTGCCCAACACTGTCCCCTTCCTGCTCTTGCAGCAGATAACTCCTCTCCCCTTCTTCACCACTGTCCTTTCACCTGCTTCTGCTTCCCATAACCCTCCCCCCTGCAGGGCGGAGACTTTTTCTCAGTGCTAGCTCCTTCTTTCCGTCTTCCATTCACACAGACTTCTCTCACTTCTCCACACAGTCTCACTATTGTTTTTCCAGTTTATTGTTGCTGTTCTTGTTGGTTTACTTCTTAATATAAAACCTATACATCCTTGTCAGGAGAAAGAGGTGGGAGAAGCTCCTGATGAGGAATTAAAGTTCTAGGGGGCTTGATCTTTCTGGATATTGACTGTGCTGAGATGGACTTAAAAACGCAGAACAAGGATTTGAAAAACCCATTCCATCTCCTTTATTGTTCCCTGCTTCCCCAGAAAAATATTTCCTTAAAGGCACGAGAGAGAATTGTGAACCCAGTGCTGACTCTGACCTCTTTGAGGTCCACTGAGCAACGCAATACCCTACTTATGTTAGATTTGTGTTTCATTATCTGAGTATATTAAAATTTAAGAAATTTAGGCAAAAAGAAGACTGGATAATCATTGCAGAAAAAATCAAAATAGGGCCGGTGAGATGGCTCAGCGGCTTAAGCGCCTGCCTTGCAAGCGCGAAGGCCCGAGTTCGACTCCCGGAACCCACATACGAAAAAGGGGGCCGGTGATATCGCTCAGTGGCACGGGTGCCTGTTGGCGCGTGAGGTCCTGAGGTCGTCCCCCCGGTACCCACAAAAAAAAAAAAAAAAAAGAAAAAATCAAAATACAGCAAGGTCAAATGGCAAAAATAAAAATAATCCACAATCTCATGCATCAGCAATAGCACCATAACAATAAAATGCCTCTTGGTTTTCTGGATGCTTGGATGCACACAGATCCACAGTTCCTTATCAGCAATTCCTGAAGATAAAAACCTCTGCAGACACAAAGCTGTTTGTTTTTGTTTTTATTTTAAAGTTTGTAGCAAACTTACTTGGCTGTGCAGCCCCATCCAAACAGATGTGATGCTTTTTGTAGTCTTTAGGTCTCCCACTTACTGTAAATATTTGTTTCACTGAAGAAATATTTACAAGTTTCATGGTGAGTTGTTGCCTCAGACACACTAAAGGTTTTCTATAATTGGGTGTCTTGGGAAAATATGAAAAATTTTGAATCACAACATATATCCTACCCTCAAAGATCAGAATAGTGGAACTGAACACTTCTAGGAAGCGGTGTGGTAGATTAACTAATGGTCAACGTGTAACACCCAGCTGAACTGAATCAGTGTAGTTCTGGGCGTGGAAGGCCCACCTGAGGATTGTTGCCAACAGCATAAAAGGAGAACTGGTGGGGCAGATGCAGTGCTGTTGATTCTCCTGGAGAAGCTTGTCGCACTGGTTTTCTTGATATGAACTCAGCTGCTCTCATTGTTGGAGGAGCTCACTGTCACTGTGGTTCTCTTCCGGGAGCTCTGGTCCTGACCTCAAGCATCACTTCCTAGCTCCAGTGCAGATCCCTCAGCCTGCTGGCACAGATCCTTCATCCCGCTGGCACAGATTTTCTAGCTTCCACCACTGACCTTTGGGCCTTCCCAGTGCAGGTCCTCGATACAGACTGCATGAGACATTGTCGTGGGCTCTTGGCCTCCAGCTGGACTTGTGGAGGACATTGCCATGGGCCCTAGGTCTTCAGCTGGACTCGTGCAGGATGTTACCGTGGGATCCAGGCCCTCAGCTGTATTCTTTGGGTCTCTAGTGCATGGACTGATCTCCCACACTCTTTTGCATTTGACTCCTTGGGTGAATATTATAAAATAATCATATAAATTATATGTCCTATATTAAATACGTTGCCTTTTAAACCCTGACTACAACAAGCAGTAATAATAACAACAGGGCTGTGTGGCATCTGCTGCTCCAAGTACTGTTAAGCACTGTGCATATATTAATCAGTTAAATCCTATTACGACCCTGGAGATAGGTACTATTGTCCTTGTCTCCATTTTATGCCAAGCAATGGGATGGCATTGTACCTACTGTTGAATTGCTTGCTTTTGTACTTTTCGTGAACGTCTTCCAGATGAGTGAACAGTCACCTTCAGCATGTTTTTAGTGATGGCATCATGTTCTATGTTTGGCTGTGCTATCATTTCAGGCCCCTGGTGTTGGCATTCAGGTTGTTTCCACAGCTTTCTATTTCCTGCATTTCTCAATGAGACCTTTCAGTAAAGGCTTGTCCATTGTCTCTCTCAAATCTCTGACCCTGAGAAGACAGCACACCCAGGACTCATTGGTTTATTGAAAGGAAATGATTTCTTCCTGCCTTTTGAACATCTCTACATTTAATTTTTTCCCAATCTGACAGACATATGCCCATCCTTTGTGTGTTCTGAAGGATGACAGCCAAAGGCTCCCTACAGCTGGGGCAGCAAGTCTTTCTGGATAGGGAGAAGGATGGGCAGCACATCCTGGTGTCCACCACCGTGACACATTGGATGACTTAGTAAGACAGGGCCCAAAGCTGCCCACAAATGCCCCATGAAAACTGTGATGAAGTAATGGCATCTACATGCCTTGGCCGACCTCTGGCCCACCTGCCCACCACCTGGAAGTCCCAGACGCTGGTGAGTCATACGGGTGGCTGCACTGGGCCGTTACTTTTAATCTAGTTTTCTGTGAGAGTCTACCACCTTGCCTTCCCCTTTTAACAGCAGAACTTCAGGTTCCTCTTTGCTAGGATGTGTGGTGAAGGCTGGGGGAAGGGAAGGGATTTAGCCTCAAGACACATTTCTCTGACAAATATTGAAAACAGAAAGTGGCTGAAGATTCCCATCCAGTAAAAAAAAAGGCAAGCACCAAGGGTCACTCACACATGTGACAGCGGGCCGCTCCAATCCACATCCTCTTTGAGTCATCTTTTAGTGTTTTTCTTTGTTCAGCATTTGCTGTATCAAATCCCAAGGTGAGAATTGGAGCCATAGTCCTGTGGGCTAAAAGAGACAGGAGTCACCACCTTGACCAGGATAAGCTCCAAATGTGGCTGCTGTACGACTCAGCGTATTTAATTGCTGGCTCCCACTTCCCCTACCCTCTCTGTCTCCATTCCTTCCTCAAACTTTGGTACCAGTTCATCCATAGAAAAGCAAAGTTTAGGGAGGAGAGACCAGGCTCCATTTTGGGGGTGGTAACCTTTCCAAAAGCAGAAATTAGGCCTTAATCAATATTATAGATGGGAATATAAAACACTACACTTTTAGAATTGTTTTTTGGCCATACTGGGGGATTGAACCCAGGGGCATTCTACCACTGATCTATTTCCCCAGCTCTTTTTCATTTTTTATTTGGAGATAAGGTCTTGCTAAACTGTCCAGGTAGGAATCAAGATTATCTCAATAAGCATGAAGATGGTATTAGTAAAAATTAAAATTCACGTTCTGGTTACAATCTGATGCCGCAATTCCACTCCTAGGCATATATAAAAAATAACATAAATGTATATCAATACAAAAACTGGTACACAAATGTTCATACCAGCACTACTCATAATAGACAAAAAGTGGAAAAAATGTTCAAGTGATGACTGAATAAATAAAGTCTATGTGTTGAAATACTATTTGACAATAGAGAAAACGTGTAACATACATGATCATGCTGTAACATACATGATCTTTGAAAACATTATGTGAAATGAAAGAAGCTAGAACCATATAGGACTACATAGTATGTGAATCCGTTTATAAGAAATGTCAGAAATAGGCTGGTAGAAAGTAGGTTAGTGATTGCCAGGGCTGAAGAAGTAGGAGCATTGGACAACAGGGAGTGGTGATAGCTAAGGGAAGGGGTAAGGAAAATATTCTAGAATTAATTGTGGTGATGGTTGCACATATTTATGAATATACAAAGGCCATGGAATTGTAAACTTTAAGGGGGTCAGTAGTATGCCAAGTAAACTATATCTCAATAAAAATTTTAACGAAAGCTCTACAAGGACCATATATCATTTGAATACTAATAAAATCAGTGATTTTTGTCTATTAAATATAGTATATATTATAGTATGGATTTGTTATCTATTAAAGTTTTCCCCCAAAACATCCAAAATATTATAGTAGGACTCTACTGTAAGGTCCCTGGATAATTAGTCTTATAAATCGGTAAGTTTTTTAACAAAAGTGGGAGGGAATTCAAAGTATTTCCAACAAAAAGAAGAAAACATACAGCAATGAACAAGATGGAGAATCCAGAAACAGACTCAACTAAATACATTCATTATATGACATCGTAAGCTTTCTTAAACTCTGAGGTGAGGACGCTTCCTTTGAATAGTGCTGAAATAATGAGATCGTAATTGTGGAGGAAATTAAATCAGATCTGTATCTTAGCCACATACTGCAAAAAGAAACACCAGATGGACTGAGGTGTTAAATATAAAAATCACACCAAATAAAATCTAAAAGAAATAAGAATGGAGTGTTTATCAGATCTGCGAAGGATTGGTAACTTTCTCAACTCTAAAAGCAATAGAAACGTATTACTAGAGATAGGCATTCAAATATGTAAAACTTTCATTTCTGTAATAATTAAACAAAATTAAGATAAAAAGAAATAAAGCTAAATAATATTTATCACAACTCTAACAAAGAATTAATAAAACAGTCTCATTCTTTTAAGGAAAAAAAAAAAAAAAAACCCAAGGGGTAAATGGATAAAGAAAAGGAACAATTTGCACTGGGAGAATAATAGTAAACAGAAACATATTAAAAGGCCCCTAATTGCTAGTAATGAAATAAATGCAAATTAAAGCAAGCACATTCTGAATGCTGCCTCTACTGTGTACCTACAGGACTGCCTTGTATTCTGAACTTGCTTCAGCAAACAAATCTGATTTCTTCTTCTCTCATTTTCAAAGAACGAAATCAATGCTTGAACACCATAACCTCCTGGTCTGTGCAAGTTTAATACAAACTCCCATTTATTCTTCTTTGTTCCCCACCTTCATGCCCAGTACTTTTTCAGAGGAAAAACATTATCTAATGTGTAAAAACACACTGCTTCTCGTTCTTTTTCCTCCTGCTCTTCCTCCTCTTCTTTTGAATTAAGCAAGTTGTAAATCCATAAATCATGCATGTATGAACTTTTTAACCCATAAGTTACTAGATGTCCCATGATTCCTTCAAACACCTTTTAGGAAACCTATTATGTGTCTCCAATGGGAGAAACATCTCCAAACATCTTACCAGCTTTTTCTGACTCCCAATAATTGCCTATGTCCTTCCAAGACCCCTGTCTTGCCCCTCTGCTCAATACCTCTCCACAAGTCCTTTCACTGTCTTCTCTGCACCCCTACAACTTTCCTAGCCCCTTTATAAAGGTTTTCAAAGTTATGCTGTCACATTAGCTCAAAAATAAGTGAATTATATTTGATGGTAGTATACTGGTACAGTCCTTTTTAAAAAATTATTTTTATTGGTACACTTTTTTTTTTTTTTTTGTGGGTACCGGGGGGTCGACCTCAGGAGCTCACGCGCTAGCAGGCGCCTGTGCCGCTGAGTGATATCACTGGCCTGTTTTTTCGTATGTGGGTTCTGGGAGTCGAACTCGGGCCCTCACGCTTGCCAGGCAGGCGCGTATGCCGCTGAGCCATCTCACCGGCTATTGGTACACTTTTGACATACACAATGATCACACTCATCGTAGGGAATTTGTACCTGTACATAAAACATATATATCTCTTAATCCTTTTTTCCCCATTCCCCTCCCTTCCCTTCAATCCTTCTTCCCTACTCCCTTTACAAAACTTTGTTTCTATTGTTTTCATTTAATTGTTTTTTATTTCTTATGCCTATTCCCTCCCTTCCCTTCCCCCTCCCCCACCCCTCGTTCCTCTTCCCATTTGAACATTTTCTGCCTACTTCCCACTATTTTAGTCCTTATTTACCCTCTGGGTTTCTCACACAAGAGAGACAATGCAATATTTAAACATGTAGGCCCAATTTATTTCACTTAAAATTATATTCTCAAGAGCCAGGTGTGGTGGTGCACACCTGTAATCCCAGCACTCGGGAGGCTGAGGCAGGAGGATCACCATAAGTTCAAGGCCAGCATGGACTACAAAGTGAGACCCTGTCTCAAAACCACAACCCCCCCAAAAATTGTGTTCTCAAGGTACGTCCATTTAACTAAAAATGTTTCAGGTTTATCCTTCATGGCAGTGTAGTCCACTTGTGAGAGAAATTTTTCCTCCTGGGAATGCACAAATCATGATGTTCCCCTCCTTCCTGTGTTCTGAGAATTGAGCTGTTACAAAAAGCAGCCCCAGATAGATAAAACAGAACAAGCTGACTTCAGACCCAGGAACTGGGCTACCCGATAAGGACTGACCCTGAGCTAAAAAATTTGCAAGAGTTACAGGATGGTCATTACCGGACCATCCGCAGCCCATATTAGGTAGTGGTCATTACCTCCCAGCCTTTAGACCCCCCATATAGACATCTTCCCCAATGAATGTAAAAATCTGTTTAAACTAACCAATGCTATCTGCTTCTATAACCGCGCTTGCTGAGACCCCTCCTCCCTTTGTTCTGTAGACATATAAGCCCTGCACAGGCAGGCCTCGGGGCCCACTGTTCCTGCGTGTTCAGTGTGCCCCACGCATGCTTGGATAATAAAAGCCCTTTGCCTTTTGCATGAGAGAAAGCTTCTTGGAGTCTTCTTTCACGCGGCGGGCGTCCCGACCCTAACATTTTGGAGGCCCCAGCGAGATCGGGGATTGCCCCCTGCGCTGGAAGGCGACCCCAACAGCTGCCTCTCTGGGTGAGTACGGCCGTTTTCATTTCTTGTTCTTTGTTCTTATGATCTTTGTTGTGCTTGGATCCTAGCTTCTTGGAACTCAGTGTGGTTGGTCTCAAGGAGCGTGAGCTTCTTGATCCGTGTGGCTTATTTAAGTCACAGGCCACTTTCCTTGGGGGACGCCCCAGGATACTTTCGGTCTGACGGACCGGTCAGCGGTGGATTCACCGATTCAGGATTTTTCCTTTGTCTTTGGTGCGGTCACCATTCGCCGCCCATCAGATTCAGTTTACTTCCTCTTCTGGGGAAGTCGGGTACGCCGGCATTTGTCTATTGTCTTGATTGTACTGGTTGTCTGTCTGTGTTTGTTTGGCGCCACTAACCTCTTTGGTTCCACAGCATCCACCATGGGACAAACGGAATCCACACCCCTCTCTTTCACACTGGACCATTGGTCAGAGGTGAAAGAGAGAGCTCATAATCTTTCTTTGGTTATTAAAAAGGGTAAATGGCAGACTTTCTGTTCGTCGGAGTGGCCCTCCTTTCAAGTGGGCTGGCCTCCGGAGGGAACTTTCCATCTTCCCCTCGTTCAGGCAGTTAAAGCTATAGTCTTCCGTCCCGGACAGCAGGGACACCCCGACCAACAACCTTACATCATGGTATGGCAAGACTTATGTGAAAACCCCCCCAAGTGGGTAAGAATGTTTTTACCTCCGGCCTTATCCGAATCTGTTACTCTTTTACCTGCAAAAGCTCAGCCTGTGATACCTAATCTCTACCCTCCCCTTCCTCCTCCAGTTTTACCCGAGTCACAGGCCGATCTGATTCTCTTGGACTCTGCTGCACTGCCCCCCCCTTACCCTCCTTCACTCTCTGCTCCAGCCGCGGCTGCTGCTTCTCCTCTAGTTTCTCCTCCTACCTCGCCTTCTTTGTCCCCGGCTTCTGAATTGCCTCCACAGGACCCTTTGGTCGAGGTTGCGGGCTCTGGACCGGCCCAGGGCACCCGGAGCCGACGAGCCCTGGGCCCTCAAGATGGAGTAGCAGTTACTCTCCCCCTCAGACCACATGGACCCATGCTGGAAGATGGGGAAGGAGGGGAGATGCCAGCACTCCAGTACTGGCCCTTTTCCTCCTCCGATTTATATAACTGGAAAAATAATAACCCCCCTTTCTCTGAGGACCCCTCTAGGTTAACTGGGTTGGTGGAGTCTCTTATGTTTTCCCACCAGCCTACCTGGGACGATTGCCAGCAGTTACTGGGAACCTTGTTCACTACCGAAGAAAAGGATCGAATTCTCCTAGAGGCCAGAAAGCTAGTACCGGGACAGGATGAAAGACCTACCCAGCTCCCTAATCTCATCGATGACTTCTTCCCACTGCGCCGCCCTAATTGGGACCCCAATACTCTGGCAGGTAGGGAGCATCTGACCATCTATCGCCAGACTCTAGTGGCGGGTCTCCGGGCGGCCGCTAGACGGCCTACGAATTTGGCTAAGGTAAGAGAAATTCTTCAAGGGCCTACTGAGTCACCCTCAATGTTTCTAAAAAGGCTGATGGAAGCGTACCGTAGATACACGCCCTTTGACCCTCAGGATGAAGGGCAACGGGCATCAGTTGCCATGGCCTTTATAGGACAGTCGGCCCCAGACATTAGACGCAAGCTCCAACGGCTTGATGGGTTACAAGATTTAACCCTAAGGGATTTAGTGAAGGAAGCGGATAAAATGTATTATAAAAGGGAGACAGAGGAAGAAAGGGAACAGAGAAAAAAAAAAAAAAGAAAGAAAAAAAAACTGATTAGGGATAAGAAGAGAAATAAGGAATTAACAAAGATCTTGGCCACAGTTGTAAAGGAAATTCAGGGAGGGATAGATGAAGATAAGCCACGTCGTCCACCTCTAGACCCCAACCAATGTGCATATTGCAAGGAACAAGGACATCACATGAGACAATGTCTCAAGCTTAAAAAAAGGAGAAAAAAAAAAAAAAGACAAAGACAGGCTTTGGAGACTCAACAACATCAACAGCCTAATGTACTAGCCTTAGAAGAAGAAGACTAGAGGGGACGGGGCTCGGATCCCCTCCCCGAGCTCAGGGTAACCTTTAATGTGGAGGGGACCCCAATTGATTTTGAAGTAGATACGGGAGCTGTCTTTTCCGCTCTCCAAGCCCCATTAGGACCTCTCTCCTCTAAAAGGTCTCTAGTTCAAGGGGCTAATGGGAGCAAATTTAGGGCATGGACTACCAAAAAAACTATGGATTTGGGTAAAGGAAAAGTTCAACACTCCTTTCTGGTAATTCCAGAATGTCCGGCACCCCTCATGGGAAGAGATTTATTAACCAAATTCAGAGCCAGAATAACGTTTGAGCCTCAGGGACCCCAAGTGACATTTCTTAACCCCTTGGTGAGTCAACCTATGGTGACCATGCTCACGCTAGCAGCTGAGGATCAATACCAACTTTATAGTCAGCCTATGGCACAAACCATACCCCAAGATTGGTTAACAGAGTTTCCTGGTTCCTGGGCTGAGACTGCTGGATTGGGGCTGGCCACACTACAGCCCCCCGTGGTAATTTCTCTAAAGGCCTCTGCCTCGCCGGTCCGCGTCAAACAATATTATATTAACAAAGAGGCTCACAAAGGGATAAAAAAACATATACAAAAGTTTCTCAAATTGGGGGTGCTCATACCATGTCGTTCGGCTTGGAATACGCCTTTGTTACCGGTCAAAAAGCCGGGAACAGAAGATTACAGACCCGTGCAAGACCTAAGAGAGGTAAACAACAGGGTGGAAGACATACACCCTACGGTGCCTAATCCATACAATTTGCTTAGTACCCTGGGTCCCAAAAAGACTTGGTATACAGTCCTAGACCTAAAAGATGCTTTCTTTTGTTTGTCTCTACATAAAGATAGTCAACCTCTGTTTGCCTTTGAATGGACAGACCCTGACACTGGGATATCAGGACAATTGACTTGGACACGGCTCCCCCAAGGATTTAAGAACTCCCCCACTATCTTTGATGAGGCTCTCCATAAGGACCTGGCAACTTTCCGAGTCCAACATCCTGCCGTGACCCTGCTCCAGTACGTCGACGATCTATTGCTGGCCGCGGATTCTGAACCAAACTGTATGTATGGGACTCGAGAATTGTTACAAGAGTTAGCTAGGTTGGGATATCGAGCCTCTGCTAAAAAGGCCCAAATTTGCCAAAAAGAGGTTGTCTTCCTAGGATACACTCTCAAGGATGGAAAGCGGTGGCTCACTGAAGCCAGAAAGAAAACAGTCACTCAAATTCCCCCACCCACGAGTAAAAAACAACTGCGGGAATTTTTGGGGACTGCTGGGTTTTGTCGTTTGTGGATCCCAGATTTTGCCTCCCTAGCCGCTCCCCTATATCCTCTTCTAAAGAGGGATACCTCTTTCATCTGGGGCGCAAATCAACAACGAGCCTTTGACGATATTAAAAAGGCCCTTCTGTCTGCCCCTGCATTGGCTCTCCCCAATGTAGAAAAACCCTTCACCCTCTATATTGAGGAAAAACGGGGGATAGCTCGCGGGGTACTAACTCAGGCCTTTGGCCCATGGAAGCGCCCTGTGGCCTACTTGTCAAAAAAATTAGATCCAGTGGCTAATGGATGGCCTCACTGTTTAAAGGCTATCGCTGCAGCAGCCATCCTAACTAAGGATGCAGATAAACTGACTTTGGGACAAAAGTTGACTATAGTAGCCCCACACACGCTGGAGAGTGTTATTCGTCAGCCTCCAGATAGGTGGCTCTCTAATGCCAGAATTACCCACTACCAAAGCCTGCTGCTAAATAAGGATCAAATCACATTTGGACTTCCAACCACCCTCAACCCGGCCACTCTGCTACCTGAAGAGACATCAGAGCCAATCTTACATACTTGTCAAAAAATCCTGGTGGAAGAAATTGGAATTCGCCGAGACCTGACAGACCAGCCACTTCCTGACGCAGAAGTAACCTGGTTCACTGACGGTAGCAGTTTCTTACTAAAAGGTAAGAGACACGCGGGGGCCGCGGTTACAGATGGGACTCAAGTTATTTGGTCAACAGGACTAAAAAAAGGTACATCTGCACAGAGAACAAAATTAATTGCCCTTACGAAGGCTTTAGAGTTGACACGGGGAAAAAGGGCCACTATTTATACTGATAGCCGATATGCTTTCGCTACGGCACATATTCATGGAGCTATTTATCAACAGAGGGGACTTTTAACCTCTGCGGGCAAAGAAGTTAAAAATAAGACAGAGATTCTAAGACTCTTAACAGCTATTATGTTGCCACAAAAGTTAGCTATAGTACACTGCAACAGCCACCAGAAGGACACCAGTCCCATAATACTGGGAAACAATCATGCAGATAAGACTGCAAAACAGGCAGCCTTAAGTGCCCCTACTACTTTGCTCTTGGAGGTCAATGCTCCGCCTGAAACACATCCAGACGAGCCTCCCCAATCTCCCAAGATAGGAAAAACTAAACTTTTAACCTACTTCCAACAAGCTCATAAGTTAACCCATCTGGGGACAAAAAAACTGTGCTTATTAACCAGAAATTTACCAACGGAGAATCAACTGTCTCCCTCCCAAATTAAAACACTGGCAGAACAGGTCGCCTCAGATTGCAAAACTTGCCAAATTGTCAATGCCTTTCCTACAAAAACCACCAAGAAAAAAAGATTACGAGGAACCAGACCGGGACAATTTTGGGAAGTAGACTTTACTGAAGTAAAACCTGCCAAATATGGACTTAAATATTTATTAGTCTTTGTAGACACCTTTTCAGGATGGACCAAAGCTTTCCCTACCAAGAAGGAAACTACACAAACGGTAACAAAAAAATTGATGGAAGAAATCTTTCCTCGTTTTGGCCTGCCAAAGGTAATCGGGTCTGACAATGGACCGGCATTCGTGGCTCAAGTAAGTCAGGGATTGGCCAAGATATTGGGGATTGATTGGAAACTTCATTGTGCTTATAGACCCCAGAGCTCAGGACAGGTAGAAAAAATAAATAAAACAATTAAGGAGACCTTAACAAAATTAGTCAAAGAGACTGGCTCTAAAGATTGGACTATGCTCCTACCTTATGCCTTGTTTAGGGCTAGAAACACCCCTTTCTCCCAGCCACCTAACTTGACTCCTTTTGAGATTATGTATGGAACTCCTCCCCCAATCCGAGACCTTAACCCTCTACCTAAGGGCGCCCATTTACCTCATACTTTCTTAATTGATAGACTCCAGGCTCTGGACCAGATTCAAAAGATCCTGTGGCGTCAACTCTCCTCGGCCTACCAGCCAAGCGACGGACTCACACCCCATCGGTGCAACGTAGGAGATTTTGTCTATGTTCGTCGCCATCAGATACAAACTCTAGAACCTCGCTGGAAAGGACCCTACCAGGTACTTCTAACTACCCCCACAACAGTTAAGGTTGATGGCATCACGTCTTGGATCCATGCATCTCACCTCAAGCCGGCATCTCCGTCGCCAGAGTCTCACTGGAAACTGGAAAAGACTGATAACCCCCTCAGGTTACGAGTTCGTCGTGTGGCTATGGGTGGGGATGATGGGGATTCCCCCGTCCCAGGGAACTGATAACCCACATCAACCCTGGAGATGGACAATGTCTCGATGGGAAGATGGCAAAATTTTACTAGCCTGGGAGGAATCTGGGTCGCCTGATTTTAGGATCCACCCTTGTGGTTTTCTCTCTTCCCCTTATGATGAACACCATTATTGTTGGAAACTTCACATTTATATGTGTCCCGCCTCTAACCCCGGCAAAGGTTATTACAATAAGCCAGGACAATATTATTGTGCTTACTGGGGCTGTGAGACACTAGCTACAGGTTGGAAGCCTGACTCCCCTGACACAAAACTCCAATGGAAATGGAGTCCTACTGGTTGTCAATCTCCTCCAACGACCTACCCTTATTGGGGCTCTAGCCGAACTACATGCCATCTAGCTTTCAAAGTTATCACTCCTACTGACCCTGGCTGGACGGTAGGTCGAACATGGGGCGTTAGGTTTTGGGAAAGAGGCACTATAGGTAGTTTAATACTTATAAAAAAAAAAAAAATACCTAACCAGATAATTGGCCTAACCCTATTATCAACCCAGGGGCTCAACCCAAACCTACGCCTCGACCCCTAGATAAACTACAAACACTCAACAATGTGATTATGACTCAATCAACCCAAGCTCCCTCCTCACTCTTTTCGACCACTAAGACATCTTTGCCTATTGTTTCGAGATTATACAACCTAATTCTGGGAGCCTATTCTGTCCTAAACTATACTCAAGGTGACCTGACTCAGTCTTGCTGGCTCTGCCTTTCGGCCTCTCCACCTTACTATAAAGGTATTGCTGTAAATAATACCTACAATGTCACTACCAGTACTACTTGTGATTGGAATACCAACCATAAACTCACTCTTCCTGAGGTTACTGGAAAAGGAGTCTGTATAGGGAACCCCCCAAATGACATCAAAAGGACTTTGTGTTTATATGTTCATAACATCCCCACCTCAACGACATACTTAATTCCACCCCAAGGAACCCATTGGGCATGTAACACTGGGATCACCCCCTGTGTCTCTACTCAGGTATTTAATAATTCAGCTCACTATTGTGTCATGGTAAAAATATTTCCTCGGATAATATACCACCAAAGTAAATCATTTAAAGATATGATAAAACACAAAACCAGGTATCAACGAGAACCAATATCCTTGACTGTGGCTGTCCTTGCTGGATTGGGAGTTGCTACTGGGGTAGAAACAGGGACGACAGCACTAATTCAAAGCTCACATTACATGAGCAAATTACAAACTGCCATTGACCAAGATTTCAAAGAAATAGAAAGGTCTGTGACAGCCCTCCAAACCTCCTTAACATCTCTGTCAGAAGTAGTACTACAAAATAGACGAGGATTAGATCTGTTATTCATGAAAGAAGGGGGTCTATGTGCAGCCTTAAAAGAAAAATGCTGCTTTTATGCAGATCATTCAGGAGTGGTTAAAGAATCTATGACTAGGTTAAGAAAACGTCTACAAAAAAGACAGAGAGAGCAAAAAACTCAACAAGGCTTATTTGAGTCCTGGTTCAGCCAGTCTCCCTGGTTCACCACCTTGTTATCGGCCCTAACAGGACCCTTAATCATATTCATCTTGATAATAACCATAGGGCCATGCATACTAAATAGAATAGTAAACTTGTTACAAAACCAGATTGGAAATGTAAAGCTGATGCTCATCAGACAACAATATACTTTATTAAAAGATCCTCAAAATAGACATGCTGATCTCTAAGAATAGAGATTTACAAAAATAAAAAGGGGGGAATGTGAGAGAAATTTTTCCTCCTGGGAATGCACAAATCATGATGTTCCCCTCCTTCCTGTGTTCTGAAAATTGAGCTGTTACAAAAAGCAGCCCCAGATAGATAAAACAGAACAAGCTGACTTCAGACCCAGGAACTGGGCTACCCGATAAGGACTGACCCTGAGCTAAAAAATTTGCAAGAGTTACAGGATGGTCATTACCGGACCATCCGCAGCCCATATTAGGTAGTGGTCATTACCTCCCAGCCTTTAGACCCCCCATATAGACATCTTCCCCAATGAATGTAAAAATCTGTTTAAACTAACCAATGCTATCTGCTTCTATAACCGCGCTTGCTGAGACCCCTCCTCCCTTTGTTCTGTAGACATATAAGCCCTGCACAGGCAGGCCTCGGGGCCCACTGTTCCTGCGTGTTCAGTGTGCCCCACGCATGCTTGGATAATAAAAGCCCTTTGCCTTTTGCATGAGAGAAAGCTTCTTGGAGTCTTCTTTCACGCGGCGGGCGTCCCGACCCTAACACACTGTATATAAAAATCACATTTTCTTTATCCATTCGTAGTTGATGGGCATCAGGGCTGTTCCTAGGATTTGTGCTGCTATAAACATGGGTGTCTTAGGTACTTTTCTTTCATTGCTGAGACACAATACCCGATACCCAAAGTTAAAGGGGGAGAAGAAGCACCAAGATGGCAGGGTGGTGAGCAGCAGAGAAAGAGCCTCTCTGAGAGCTGCTGTCCAGATGCTGGAATATAGCAACTCAAGGAAGACAAGAAGGTGGGAAGTGCGTCCCCTGGACCCAGGAATGATCTGAAGCACGAATTAAAGCCCACGGAGAGAGTGAAGAGAGAAACTTCAGAGAAGAAGGAGGTACCCCATGGCGCCTTCTCACTGAGGGAGAGCAGCTGTTCAAACCTGTGGACACACCGTGACTGCTGGCGACCGCAGAGGCCTCCACTGAGAGGTGCAGCAGTGGAGGGGAGCAGTGAACATGAAGGACTGCACTGGCTGGCAGTGAGTGCTGAGGGCTCAGTCTCCCCATGGAAGAGATCAATTGGCCAGGAGCCATCTTGGAGAGGGGCGGCCGAGCTCA
Organism: Erethizon dorsatum; assembly: GCA_028451465.1. Classification (NCBI taxonomy): domain Eukaryota; kingdom Metazoa; phylum Chordata; class Mammalia; order Rodentia; family Erethizontidae; genus Erethizon; species Erethizon dorsatum. Next base: position 120,657,164 of record CM051822.1, on the reverse strand, counting down.
GAACTCAGAGTGGCTGCGGGCTCCATCTACGGCTCCCAGCTGGGCCCCGGCCTGCGGAAGGCGTGCTGATGGCTGCAGGCCGAATGAGTCTGGTCTCAGCCAGTGCAGGCTCGATGAGATTATCCACTACCTCGCCAAAAAAACTACTGCTGGCTTGCTGGGATAGATCAGCACGGAATGGGACTCTGTCTCCACACGTTGTCTACCAGCGACAGCAGAGACAAACCTGGAAGTGGACTTTTTTCTTTTTTTTCTTTCTCGGTTTTGTGTGTGTGTGTGTGTGTGTGTGTGTGTGTGTGTGTTTGTTTTTGGTTTTTTCTCCATTGTTTGATCTTGTTTTTATATAAGTGTGAACATGGTTTCTAGCCTCTTTGTGGTTCTGGTTCTGTTCTTTTTATCTCTTCCTTCTCTCTTTCCCTCCAGTCTTCTGCACTAGTTCCCCAAAGTTAGCGTGATCCCCCTCTGTCCTCCAGCCTTACTTCTAATCTCTTCCTCTTCTTCCACTTCTCTATTTTCTCCCTAACCTATTTTAAATTTTAACCCCTGAGGGAAAAATGGACATAGTAAGGACTTGCATACTGCCTATAATTATCTGGTTTGTTTTAGATTTTGTTATATAACCACAAATCTAGTTCATATGGTTAAAGGTGGCAAATTAATGGTTAGCTCAGTTTGTCATTTTCTAGACTGTGTTTGATGTTTTTGTCATTGCTGATGGTACCACTATAGCCAAAAGTGACATAGTTGTTCTAAACAGCTGTTCTTCCTGGTATTCCAAGACTGAGATTGACTAAGGATCACAGAAAATACTGTGGCACATTGCCAAAGAACCAGGGGCTGGGCCGAACAGGCAGCAATTTCTCATCGCCAACAAATTGAAGAGGTAGGATCTTGTAACAGACTCAAAATCCAAAAACCAGCTATATCTGGAAGATACCTCAGAGAAATAGTCATTTCCTAAGGGTTCTAAATACTAGCAATAAAGCAACCCACCATAGGTAATTTATAAGCATTGCCCCAGGAATTAAACTAAAAAAAGAAAAGAAAATGAGAAGACACTTAAACAAGATGCAACCTCAGACATCCAATTCGCCAAAGGCAAAACCAGGGGGCAATGAGGCAGGACAGTCCAAAAGCCACCCACCTGACCTCTCTGAAGTGGTAACAACAAAGCAATTGAATGAGGCTCTAGAAAAAATCAAATCAGAAATAATTTCTCAGATAACTACAGAGATTGTGTCCACAATGAACACCAAGCTTAGTGACTCTAGCTCAGATACAGACAAAAAGACAGATGAGTTTAAGAAAATTATGGAAGCCATGAATGCTCGGCATAGGAAAGAAATGGAATCCATAAGGTAGATTCAAGCAGATATCAAGGAGAATAAAAATTCCATTGAAAGTATTCACAGCAGATTAACCAATGTAAGGACATGATCTCAGATATGGAAGACAGTCTTGCAGTTAGAGATCATGAAAAGAAAGATTTCTTAAAAATAGCAAGGGAGGGCCGGTGAGATGGCTCAGCGGCTTAAGTGCCTGCCCGGCAAGCGCGAGGGCCCGAGTTCGACTCCCGGAACCCACATACAAAAAAGGGGCCGGTGATATCGCTCAGTGGCACGGGCGCCTGCTGGCGCGCAAGGTCCTGAGGTCGACCCCCCGGTACCCACAAAAAAAAAAAAAATAGCAAGGGAAAGGCTGGTGAGATAGCTCAGCAGCATAAGCACCTGCCCGGCAAGGATGAGGTCCTGAGTTCGACTCCCGGAACCCACATAAAGGAAAAAAAGGGCTGGTGATAACGCTTAGCGGCACAAGCACCTGCTGGCAAGCGCGAGGTCCTGAGGTCAACTCCCAGTACCCACATAAAAAAAAAAAAATAGCAAGGGACCATGAGAAATCAATCCACCAGCTGCTAGATGAGGCAAAGAAGGATAACTTAAGATTGATTGGAGTCAATGAAAAAGCAGAAGATAGCACAAATGATATAAAAAAAAAAACTTCACAGATGTCATGGCAGAAAACTTCCCTGGTAAAGAAAAAGAATTTGGGCCGGTGAGACGGCTCAGCGGCTTAAGCGCCTGCCTTGCAAGTGCGAGGGCCCGAGTTCGACTCCCGGATCCCACATATGGAAAAGGGGCCGGTGATATCGCTCAGCGGCACGGGCGCCTGTTGGCACGCGAGGTCCTGAGGTCGACCCCCCGGTACCCACCAAAAAAAAAAAAAAAAAAAAACAAAATAAAGAAAAAGAATTTGACATACAGATAAGTGAGGCATATAGAACTCCAATTAGCTACAATAAAAAAAACCTGTAGCCAGGCATATCATAGTCAAAATTCCAGAAATTCAACACAAGAGTAGAATCTTAAAAGCTGTCAGGCAAAAGAAGCAAATCACCAAAGTTAAAGGGGACAATGTTTATTTACCTCACAGTTTGTAGAGGTTTGAGTCCATAATTGGCTGACTCCAAAGCAGGGTCACTTGGCAGAGGAGCATCACAGAGAAGAAACAGTTCATGGCAAGCAAAAGACAGCAAAAGCAAGCAAGCAAGGGACCTTAACATCTCTTTCTATCCCTTGTATCATGTCCAGGCTTCTTAGGACAGGTAGCACTCACACACTTAATCTTAGTGCCTTTGAGCCTAGCATTGCACTATGAATCAGTTCCAGCATCACACACCCTAGATCCAGCCATCTCTGAGAAACCCCACCTATGACCACATGAGGCTTTGAGAGGACATCTAAACACAAGCCACAATAACGGGTGTGCATATAATGCTGTGGTATGATACTTTTAACTCTTTCATGACATAAACAGGAAGGGGATTAGCTGGGTAAAATAAAACTTCTAGTTTTATTTTTTTGAGGACTCTCCAGACTGATTTCCATATTGGTTATACAAATTCACACTCCCAACAACAGTGGAGAAGGTTCCTTTTTCTCATAGCCTCACCAGCATTTGTTATTTGTTGATTTCTTTTTTATTTTTTTGGTTGATTTCTTGATAATAGCCATTCTTTGTGAAGTGAGGTAGAATCTCAGTGTTCTTTTAATTTGCATTTCTCGATTCACTGGTGATGATGAATTTTTTTCACATATTTATTTGCTGTTTATAATTCATTTAGAAAGCATCTATTCATTTCAGATGACCATTTTTGGATTGGGTCTTTAAACTTGGGTCTGGTTTTCTTTGAGTTCTTTATATATTCTAGATATTAGTCCTTTGTCTCAGGAATAGATGGCAAAAAATTCTTCCCACACTGTGGGTTGTCTCGTCACTCTGTTGGTGGTTTCTCTTGCTGTGCAAAAGCTTTTTAGTGAGGTGAGATCCCAGTTCTTGATTCTTTCTGATAGTTCCTATGCGATCAGGGTTTTGTTCATAAAGTCTTTGCCTACACCTATGTCTTTAAGAGTTCTACCTATTCTATCTTTCAGGAGATTTAGTGTTTCTATTTTAATATTTAGATCTTTGATCCATTTTGATTTTAGTTTAGTGCATGATGAAAGATATGGGCCTAGTTTTAATCTTTGGCATGTGCAAAGCCAGTCTTCCCAGCACCATTTATTAAAGAGGCTGTCTTTCTTCCAGTGAATATGTTTGGCATCTTTGTCAAAGATAAAGTAGCTAAGTGCATCTGGAGTTGTTTCTGCATCTTCTAATCTGTTCCACTGATCCTCGGGTCTTCTTTTTTTCCCCCAATACCATGCTGTTTTATTCACAGTAGCTTTGTAGTACAATTTCAAGTCAGGGATTGTGACACCCCCTGCCTTGCCTTTGTTGCTCAGAATTGCTGCTGCTATTCTAGGTCTCTTCTGATTCCAAATGAATTTTAGGATTGTTGTCTCCAGTCCTGTGACATATGCTATTGGTATTTTGATTAAGATTGCATTAAATCTGTATAACAATTTTGAAAGTATGGCCATTTTCACTATATTGATTCTTCCTACCCAAGAACAAGGGATATCTTTCCATTTTCTGACATTCTCTTTGATCTCCTTTTCAGAGTACTGTAATTTTCAATGTAAAGGTCTTTTACTTCCTTCATCAGATTGATTCCTAGGTATTTGATTTTTTTGTATGCTATTGTGAAAGGTGTTGTTTCCCTAATTTCTCTCTCAGAGTTTGTTTTGTGTCCAGGAAGGCTATTGATTTTTGAGTGTTAACTTGGTATCCAGCTACACTACTGAATTTGGTTATTAAATCTAGGAGTCTTTTGGTGGCGTTTTTGGGGTCTTCTATGTGGCGTATCATGTCATCCACAAATAATGATAATTTAACTTCATCCTTCCCTATCCTTATTCCTTTTATTTCTTTATCTTGTCTAATTGCTCTGGCCAGCGTTTCCAGAACTATATTGAATAAGAGTGCTGACAGTGGACATTCTTGTATTGTTCCTGAGTGAAAACATTCAGTTTTTGACCATTTACTAAGATGTTGCCTGTAGGTTTGTCATAGATGGCTTTTATCAGCTTGAGATAAAGATGATCTATTCTAATTTTCTGCAGTGTTTTTTTTTTTTTTTCATGAATGGGTGTTGGACTTTGTCAAATGCTTTTTCTGTATCTATTGAGATGATCATATGGTTTTTGTCCTTAATTCTGTTGTTATGATGTATTACATTTATTGATTTGTGTACATTGAACCATCCTTGTATCTCCAGGATAAATCCTACTTAGTCATGGTGCATGATCTTCTTGCTGTTTTGCTGCATTCTGTTTACCAATATCTTACTGAGGATTTGCATCTATCTTCATTAGGGAGACTGGCCTGTAGTTCTCTTTTTTGGTTGGCTCCTTCTCTGGTTTTTGGTATCAGGGTAATGCTTGCTTCCAGGAATGAATTTGGGAGAATTGCTTCCATTTCCATTTCATTAAAGAGTTTGAAGAGTAGTGGCATTAGATCTTCTATAAATTTCCTGTAGAATTCAGCAGTGAATCCAGCAGGACCTGGGCTTTTCTTTGTTGGTAGGTTTTTAATTACATCTTCAATTTCATTGACTGAGGGCCGGTGAGATGGCTCAGCGGCTTAAGCGCCTGCCTTGCAAGCACAAAGGCCCGAGTTCAACTCCCGGAACCCACATACGAAAAAGGGGCCGGTGATATTGCTCAGCGGCACGGGTGCCTGTTGGCGCGTGAGGTCCTGAGGTCATCCCCCCGGTACCCACAAAAAAAAAAAAAAAAATTTCATTGACTGATATTGGTTTATTTAGAATTTTTATATCTTCTGGATTCAACCCCAATGATTCATACGTATCTAGGAATCTATCCATTTCTTCTGTGCTTTCTGTCTTATTAGAATACAGATTCTTGAAGTAGAGATTGATGATCTTCCGGATTTCTACAGGATCTTTTGTGGTTCCACCATTTTTATTCCTAATGGCATGAATTTGAATCTTTTCTTTCCTTTTTTTGATAAGGTTGGCTAAGAGTTCATCAATTTATTTAATCTTTCAAAGAAACAGCTCTTTGATTCATTGATTCTTTGGGTTGATTTCTTGGTCTTAATTGCATTAATTTCTGTTCTGATCTTTATACTTTCCTTTGTTGTATGCACTTTCAGTTTCACTTGCTTTTCTTTTTCTAGAAGTTTGAGATTCAACATTAGATTGTTTATTTGACATCACTCTTTTTTTCTGATATGGAAATTCACTGCTATAAATTCCCTCATAGGACTGCTTTCATTGGGTCCCCTATATTCCAGTATATCATACTGGCATTATCATTTAATTGTAGAAACTGTCTGATTTCTTCTTTAATTTCATCTGTGACCCATTGGTTGTTCAGGATGGTGTTATTTAATTTCCATGTATTTATGCAGTTTTTGTGTATTCTTTTGCCATTGATTTCCAATTTCATTGCAGTATGGTCTGATAATATGCATAGGATAATTTCATTTCCTTTGCATTTAATTAAGCATATTCTATGAGCTAGTATGTGGCCTATTTTGGAGAAAGTCCCATGTGCAGCTGAGAAGTATGTATATTCTGTTGCTGTGGAGTGGAACACACTGTAGATAGCTACTAAATCCATTTCTTCAAAGGATTGGTTCAGCTCTGATTTTTGATTTTTTATCAAGTTGATTCTTTGTTGATTTTTTAGCTAGTTGATCTGTCTATTTATGACAATGGGATATTGAAGTACCTCATTACAATTGTATTAGTGCCTATCTGATTTTCATATCCATTAATGTTTGTTTCATATAGTTCTGTGTACTGGTGCATATATATTTATGATTGTTACCTCTTCCTCTTAGACTGTTCCCTTTACAAGGATGTAGTGACCTTCTTTTTCTCTCTGAATCAGTTTTGGCTTTAAACCCACTTTGTCTACAAATAGAATAGCTATCCCTGCTTTTTTCTGCGTACCTGTCACATGGAATATTATTTTCTATCCTTCGACTTTCAGTCTGTGAATTTCTTCTTGAATTAAATTTCTTTCTTGTATGCAGCATATTGTTGGATCTTGCTTCTTGATCCACTCTGCCAGTGTGTTTCTTTTGATTGGTGAATTGAGACCAATAACCTGTTGGCTATAACTGATATCTATTGACTTATCCTGTTGTCATGTTATTTTCCTGTTGTTGTTTCCCCCTCTGTTTAATTACTCACCTCGCCTTGCCTTCTGGATTCATTCTGTTGGGGTTCACAGAGTCGTAGTCCTTGTTATCTCTTTCTAGAATGTCCTTCAGAACATTTTGGAGTGCTGGTTTGGTGGTCATGAATTTCTTCAGGTGTTCTTTGTCATGGAAGTATCTTATTTCTCCATCAATTTTGATAAACAGTTTTGAAAGGTATATCAGTCTGGGTTGGAGGTTGTTTCCTTTTAGGGCTTGAATACTTCACTCCAAGCTCTCCTTGACTTGAGGGTTTGTGTTGAGAAGTCAGCTGTGATTCTAACGGGCTTTCCTTTATAGGCAATTTGTTTCTTTTTTTCTTTTTTATGTGGGTCCCGGGAACAGAACTCAAGACCTTGTGCTTGCCAGGCAGGCACTTGTGCTGCTGAGCTATATAAGCGGCCCCAATTTGTTTCTTTTCTCTAACAGCTTTCAATATTCTGTTCTTGTGTTGAATTTCTGGAATCTTGACTATGACATGCCTTGCTGTAGATTTTTTTTTTTTTAATCTTGGCTAATTGGAGTTCTATATGCCTCACTTATCTGTATGTCAAATTCTTTTTCCATGCTTAGGAAATTTTCTGTCATTACTTCTGTGAACAGGTTTTTTTATGTCATATGTGCTATCTTCTGCTTTTTCATGATTGTGATCAATCTTATGTTATTTTCTTTGTATCATCTAGCAGCTGCTGGACTGATTTGTGTTTGCCTTTGGTGAACTGAAAGTCTGGGGTTGCATCTTGCTTAAGTGTCTTCTCATTTTCTATTTTTTTTTTTTTCTTTTTAGTTTAATTCCTGGGTTGATGCTTGTAAATTGCTTATGGCAAGTAGCTTTATTGTTAGTCTTTACAAGACTTAGGAAATGATTACTTTTCAGAGATGTCTTCCACGTGTAGCTGGCTTTTCGATTTTGAATTCTTTGCAAGATCCTACCTCTTCAATTTATTGCCTATTTCTCTCATTGTTATATTCCAGAATCTGGACACCAAATTTCAGAGAGTTTGTTTCTCTGCTGTTCATCACTCTGCCATCTTCCCAGAAGTGCTAAACTAATATTTGGTCTTTCATAGGCATAGGCAAGGATTTTTTTAGACTGAAGCCCCGTTGCACTAAAAATAACATCAAGAATCAACAAATGGGATAATATCAAATTAGGAAGCTTCTGTACAACAAAGGAAGAAACCAACAGAGTGAAAAAACAACCTACAGAGTGAGAAAAAAAATTTTTGACAGCCACTCCTTGGATGGAAGATTAATATTTAGAATGTTTAAAAAACTAAAAAAAGACCCCCACCAACGAAAGACCCAATCAAAAATGGGCAAATGAGATGCACAGACACTTGTCAGAAGGAGTACAAATGACCAATAAATGCATGAAAAAAATGTTCAACATCTCTGGCCATTAAAGAAATGCAAATTAAAACAACATTGAGATTCCATCTTACTCCAGAAAGAATGACTATCATCAAGAAATTAAATAACAAATGCTGGTGATGCTGTGGGAAAAAGAAACTCTTCTACATTGTTGATGGAGTGTAAAATAGTACAACCATTATTGAAATCAGTATGGAGAGTACACAAAAAACTAAAAATAGAAATTCCATTTAACTCAACTATTCTCCTTCTAGGTATCTTCACAAAAGAGTTAAAGACCTAATTTTACATGCATATCCATGTTTATGGCAGCACAACTCACAATAGCTAAATCTTGGAAGTAGCCTATATGTTCATCAGCAGATAAATAGATAAAGAAAAATGTGATATTTATAATACAATGGAGTACTACTCTGCCATAAAGAATGATAAATTTGAGTCATTTGTAGGAAAATAGATACACCTTGAGACCATAATATTAAGTGAAAAAAATCAGAAACACAAGTTTAAATATCATATGGTTTCTCTTATATGAGAAAAACAAGGTATAAATAATTTAAAGAGAAAAATAAAAGATAGATGATAAATAGGAAATAGATCTTTTGCAAATGGGAAGGGGACCAAGAGATGGCGGCGGAGGGGAGGGGAGTGGAGGGGCAGGAGGAGAAGGGGAAGTAAGAAGAATCAAGATGTGTTATGTACATGTACCAGCTCCCCATGATGAATGAAATCATTATGTACCGCAAACATGTACTAATACAAGCTAAGTAAATAAGTAATATATGGTCTTTGACCCCCATTCCTGACAAAGATCCCCTAAAACCCTTGGAATTTCCTGGGTGATAGGAGTATCTTTTGTTCTAATGAAGCAACTCTTGGATGGGTTCCTGGACAGCCTCAGGAAGGGAACTGGTTATCAGGGTAACCAACCATGTGATTAGAGGGTTGGAACTTCTAGTCTCACTCTCTTCCTCCAGAGAGGGGAGAGGAGCTAAAGTTCAAATTGAGAACCAATAGGTCAATGATGTAATCTATCGTGCCTATATAATGAAGCCTCCTTAAAACCCCAAAAGGACAAGGTTCCAGAGTTTCCAGACTGCTGAACTCATGGAGGTGCCTGGAGGGTGGAGGATCCTTTCCCACATGCTCTACTATAAGCATCTCTTCATCTGGCTGTTCATCTATGCCCTTTGTAATATCCTTTATAATATATGGGAACACATAAGGGCCTTGGTTCATTTTGTGCTGCTTTAACAGAATACCGCAAACTGGGCAGAATGTATAGAAATTTATTGGCTCATGTTCTGGGATCTGGGAAGTCAAGATCAAGGGGCTAACATTTGGCAAGGATCTTCTTGCTGCATCTTCCCAGGGTGGAGGGAGGAGAAAGGCCAAACTGCCCCTTTTACAATAAGCTCTTTTCTGTGACCGTAGCATTAATACATTCACTCCACCCCCAGGCGTAATCTCCTCTCATTAGGCCCCACCTTCAAGCACTGTTGAGGATTAAGTTTCCAACACATGCTTTTTGGTGGACACATTCAAAGCACAGGAGGAAGTTTTCCACTGAGTTCTATGAGTCATCCCAGCAAATTTAATCAAACCCGGGACAGGGAATTCTCAGTTTATAGATAGTCACAAGAACTGGTCACACCTGGTCGAAACCTGGGGCTTGCAATTAGCACCTGAAGAGGGGTGAAGTGCCATGCAACTAAGCCCTGAACCTACAGAACTGACTCTAACTCCAGGAAGATGGTGTCAGAATATAGCTCTCAACTAGTGTATCCTGGAGAATTGGTTGGTGGTGGATAAATACACACACACACACACACACACACACACACACACACACTTTGGTGACTAGAGGTAAAGTATCCTGTTCTGTGATGAGTGCTGTGAGAGTGGAGAAAAGAGTGTGGATTTTCCTCCTGTATCTTATGGTGTGTGTCTGTTCCCTACCAATTAGGGAGAACTTGTCAAACACTAGTGATATCAATCCTTTGCTTCTAATGTGCAAGCAAAGTATTTCCTGACCCATCACCATCTGTTTGCTCTTGTCTACTATAGTTTATTTTTCCACATAATCCATTTTGGTGATTTTGGTTTCCTACCTTGTTTATGGCCACTTCTGCCTTCACTTTTAAGGTTTTACAAATAGTCCCTACAATATCTTTAAGTGTTTTTTTTTTTTTTTAACTTTTGTACCATTGTTCCCTTTTGAATTTATTTTTGTACAGAGAATGAAGTAGAGAATCTAGTTTTGATTTCTTTTAGATGAAGAACCAGTTATGCCTATACTTCCTCCATCAATATAAAATAACATGCTCACACAAGTGTGGAATGTACAGAGCTTTCTGTACCACTTGTTCACTGATCTGAGTGGACCATGTTCTGGGGATAAGATATCCAAGGAAGATATTTAAAGATATTTAAGGAAGAATCAAAGACTGAGAAGTCAGAAAATGGTTAAGAAATTCATGAAAAAAAAAGAATTTTGACTAAACACTTGACACTAGCTGATAAATGTCTCTATAAAGCCTTTCTAAGCAAGAATATGGTATTTTCATGGGAACAAATGAATAAATAATAAAAATTAAATTTTGAAACTTGTTATAGTCCACTGCTCTTTTACAATGGCTAAGCCAGCTGTGACAGTGCATACCTCTAATCCCACCACTCTTGGAAGACTTTGAGGCAGAAGGATGGCAAACTTGAGCCCAGCCTGGGCAATTTAACAACTGAGGCTCTATTCAAAATAAAAATAATTTTTAAAAATGGGGTGGGGATGTAGAAGTCCCCAATGTATTCAATCCCCAATACCCCCCCCCCACACACGGAGTATCTATTTTTAGCTCTCCATCTCCTCTTCTAGTCAATAGCTGTGTAATTTACCAGCTTTCTGGACACACTTCCACCTCTACCCATCCCAGCTCCCTCGTTCATTGCATGGTTGTTCTTAGAATATTCTCCGGAGCCATTTCTTCTCTTAAAGTTCCCAGTCTTCCTTTCTTCTGTCCACCTTTCTTTTACTGGTGTCACCCTTCATTTCTAGCAGATTTTCCCCAATTCTATCCACCCTTACTGGCTCCAGGAAGTGTAAAATATATCTGTTTTTCTTTTGGAGAGAAATGCTGAATTACTTGTCTCACTCTAACCCAGGTCAGCCCTAAACACTAGATTGCCAAAAACATGAGATCTTCTATTTGATAAAGCAAAAGCTGGCTCACTTTCTGATAATTTCTGCCTCCAGCTTTTTAAAGGAATAACTTTTCCCTCCACTTCACTTGCATTGTTCTTACATAGCTGTAATCACAGTTGATGTACACACAAATTTGTGTTCTTCCTTCATTTGATCATAGTTCATCAAATGCATAGGCATATAAATTTGTCTCCTCTTTTTCATTTGATGTTTCATAAGTAGTTTTCACCTGTGTTTTATCTTTAAAGATTGTGTAATCCCATCACATAGAGAGGGCATACTTGACTTAATAATTACTCTAGTGTTGAAGATTTAAAACATTTACACTTTTTTTGCTGAGTAAATTTTACTATAAAATATCTCTAAACAACTAAATTTCTCTTTCTAGCAAATTATTTTTCCAAAAAATTAACTCTCAAAAATATGCAGAAGAGGGGAATAGTTTACATTTTTATTGCCCTTAATATATATTGTTAAACTGTAAACAATATAATTCTACCAATTTACAACTAATATTTTTCACAGTCTCACTTGCATTGAATTTTCTATCGTCATAAAAGCATTCCATAAGGTTTGTGCCAATAATGTTTGGACAATTGAATGCTAATGTCTGGTGTCCTGAATAACTAACTTAAAGATAGTAATACGTAATGTATTAACCATTGTTACCCTCCTATTATGTTGGTTTGAAAATTTGTTCTTCTTTTGATTTGTTTTGTTTTTTCTTCTCTTTAAAATAAAAAAAAAAAAAAAAAAAAAAAAAAAGCATTCCAGTTAGGCCTGGTATTGCATGGCTATAATCCCAGCACTTAGGAGCCTGAGGCAGGAGTATCAAAAGTTCAAGGACAGCCTACACTACATAGCAAGACCTTGTCTCAAAAAAAAAAAATAAATAAATAAAAGTGTTCCAAATTTATAGATGCAAAGTCACACTTCGTTCTTATTCCCATTTTCAGGTCCCTGATTACCAGCACTACGGAAAAGTTCACCATTTATTTAAAATTTATTTTTCCTCTTGTTTAAAATTTGTTTATTGACTTTTGGGAAGATGGAGGAGTGGTGAAAAGTAGAGAAACAGCCTCTCTGAGATTTAGTGTCCAGACGCTGGAATATAGCAACATGAGGAAGATGAGAAGGAGGGAAGTGGGTCTCTGGCCCTCAGGAAGGATCTGAAGTGAGAACTGAAGGCCATGGGGAGAGCAAAGAGCAAAGCCTCAAGCCTTACAAGGGAGGAAATTATAAAGATCAGAGCAGAAATTAATGCAATTGAGACTGAGAAAACCGCACTAAGAATTGATGAGTCAAAGAGTTGGTTCTATGAAAGATTAAATAAAATTGAAAAACCCTTAGCCAACCTTAGCAAAAAAGGAAACAAAAACTGAAATTCATGCTATTAGGAATAAAAACGGTGAGATCACAACAGATCCTGTAGAAATCCAGAAGATAATCAATACTTACTTTTAGAACCTGTATTCTAATATGATGGAAAATGCAGAAGAAAATGCAGATTCTTAGATACATATGAATTACTAAAGCTGAATCAAGAAGATGACCAATATCAGTCAATGAAATTGAAGAAGCAATTTTAAAACTACCAACAAAAAAAGCCCAGGTCCTGCTGGATTCGCTGCTGAATTCTACAAGAAATTTAGAGAAAATTTAATGCCTCTCTACTCCTCAAACTCTTTAATGAAATGGAAAGGGAAGCAATTCTCTCAAATTCATTCCTGGAAGCAAGCATTACCCTGATACCAAAAACCAGAGAAGGATCCAACCAAAAAAGACAACTACAGGCCAGTCTCCCTAATGAACATATATGCAAAAATCCTCAATAAGATAATGTCAAACAGAATGCAGCAAAACAGCAAGAAGATTATATACCATGACCAAGTAGGATTCATGCAAGGGATTCAAGAATGGTTCAATGTGCACAAATCAATAAATGTAATCTACCATAACAACAGAGCCAAGGACAAAAATCATATGATCATCTCAATAGATGCAGAAAAAGCATTTGACAAAGTCCAACACCCATTCATGAAAAAAAAAAAAAAAAAAACACTGCAGAAAATTAGAATAGATCATCTTTATCTCAAGCTGATAAAAGCCATCTATGACAAACCTACAGGCAACATCTTAGTAAATGATCAAAAACTGAATGTTTTCACTCAGGAACAATACAAGAATGTCCACTGTCAGCACTCTTATTCAATATAGTTCTGGAAACACTGGCCAGAGCAATTAGACAAGATAAAGAAATAAAAGGAATAAGGATAGGGAAGGATGAAGTTAAATTATCATTATTTGTGGATGACATGATACGCCACATAGAAGACCCCAAAAATGCCACCAAAAGACTCCTAGATTTAATAACCAAATTCAGTAGTGTAGCTGGATACCAAGTTAACACTCAAAAATCAATAGCCTTCCTGGACACAAAACAAACTCTGAGAGAGAAATTAGGGAAACAACACCTTTCACAATAGCATACAAAAAAATCAAATACCTAGGAATCAATCTGATGAAGGAAGTAAAAGACCTTTACATTGAAAATTACATTACTCTGAAAAGGAGATCAAAGAGAATGTCAGAAAATGGAAAGAGGGCCGGTGAGACGGCTCAGTGGCGTAAGCACCTGCCTTGCAAGCGCGAGGGCCCGAGTTCGACTCTCAGATCCCACATACAAAAAAGGGGCCGATGATATCGCTCAGCGGCACGGGTGCCTGCTGGCATGCGAGGTCCTGAGGTCGACCCCCTGGTACCCACAAAAAAAAAAAAAAGAAAAAAGAAAATGGAAAGATATCCCTTGTTCTTGGGTAGGAAGAATCAATATAGTGAAAATGGCCATACTTTCAAAATTGTTATACAGGTTTAATGCAATCTTAATCAAAATACCAATAGCATATGTCACAGGACTGGAGACAACAATCCTAAAATTCATTTGGAATCAGAAGAGACCTAGAATAGCAGCAGCAATTCTGAGCAACAAAGGCAAGGCAGGGGGTGTCACAATCCCTGACTTGAAATTATACTAGAAAGCTACTGTGAATAAAACAGCATGGTATTGGGGGAAAAAAAGAAGACCCGAGGATCAGTGGAACAGATTAGAAGATGCAGAAACAACTCCAGACACACTTGGCTACTTTATCTTTTTTTTTTTTTTTTTTTTTTTTTTTGTGGGTACCGGGGGGTCGACCTCAGGACCTCGCGCACCAACAGGCACCGTGCCTCTGAGCGATATCACCGGCCCCTTTTTCGTATGTGGGTTCCGGGAGTCGAACTTGGGCCCTCGCACTTGCAAGGCAGGCGCTTACACCGCTGAGCCATCTCACCGGCCCAGCTACTTTATCTTTGACAAAGATGCCAAACATATTCACTGGAAGAAAGACAGCCTCTTTAATAAATGGTGCTGGGAAGACTGGCTTTGCACATGCCAAAGATTAAAACTAGGCCCATATCTTTCATCATGCACTAAACTAAAATCAAAATGGATCAAAGATCTAAATATTAAAACAGAAACACTAAATCTCCTGAAAGATAGAATAGGTAGAACTCTTAAAGACATAGGTGTAGGCAAAGACTTTATGAACAAAACCCTGATCGCATAGGAACTATCAGAAAGAATCAAGAACTGGGATCTCACCTCACTAAAAAGCTTTTGCACAGCAAGAGAAACCACCAACAGAGTGAAGAGACAACCCACAGTGTGGGAAGAATTTTTTGCCATCTATTCCTGAGACAAAGGACTAATATCTAGAATATATAAAGAACTCAAAGAAAACCAGACCCAAGTTTAAAGACCCAATCCAAAAATGGTCATCTGAAATGAATAGACGCTTTCTAAATGAATTATAAACAGCAAATAAATATGTGAAAAAAAATTCATCATCACCAGTGAATCGAGAAATGCAAATTAAAAGAACACTGAGATTCCACCTCACTTCATAAAGAATGGCTATAATCAAGAAATCAACCAATAATAAATGCTGGTAGGGCTGGTGGTAAAATGGAACCCTTCTCCACTCTTGGTGGTAATGTAGACTGGTGCAACCACTGTGGAAATTAGTGTAGAGATTCCTCAAAAAACTAAAACTAGGGCCGGTGAGATGGCTCAGGGGCTTAAGTGCCTGCCCGGCAAGTGCGAGGGCCCGAGTTCTACTCCCGGAACCCACATACGAAAAAGGGGCCAGTGATATCGCTCAGTGGCACGGGCGCCTGCTGGCACCTGAGGTCCTGAGGTCGACCCCCCCGGTACCCACAAAAAAAAAAAAAGCTAAAACTAGAGGTTCCATTTGACCCAGCTCTTCTTTTTGGTGTTTTCACAAAAGAATTAAAAGCATCATACCACAGCAATACGAGCACACCCATGTTTATAGTGGCACAGTTTGCAATAGCTAAATCTTGGGAACAGCCCAAATGCTCATCAACCAATGAATGGATAAAGAAGATGTGGGTTTTTTATACAATGGAGTACTACTCTGCCATAAAGAAGGATAGGCTTGAGACATTTCTAGGTAAATGGATGCACGTTGAGACCATACTCTTAAGTGAAATATATCACACACACAAGTTTAAATATCACATTGTTTCTCTGGTGCGAGAAACCAAAAGTATAAATAAGGACCATAATGTATAATAGATATTGGGAAATGGGAAGAAAATATTTAAATGGTGAGGGGAACAAGAGAGGGGGTCAGGGAAAAGGAAATAAGGAACAAGAAAAAAAGGGAATAGAAGTAAAAAATGGAAATAAAACTTCATAAATAAGGAAGGAAAGGGATTGAAGGGAGCCAGGGGAATGGGAAAAAAAAAAGAAGCAAGATGTATTATGTACAGGTACAAATTCTCCATGATGAACATAATCATTGTGTATATCTAAAATGTACCAATAAATAAAAAGCAAAAAATAAAAAGAGAAAGAGGTAAAAAAATTTTTTTTTTATTTGTATACTCTTTGTGTCCTTGTCTGTTTGTAACTGGCTTCTTGATGCTTTTATTAAAAACACCATAGAAGGCAGATGTTAATACTTTATCACATCTCCTGTTGCTACTTCCTTTAATCTCTTCCTTTAAAGAAAGATTTTAGACATAGATATTCTTAATTCTTATCATATCCTAGCAGTTCAGCTTTTTCCTTATTATTTGTCAATTTATGTCAGAAGATAGTAGAAGATATATAAAAGTGTATAAATTCAGCTGGTGTGTCGGTGCACACCTACAATCCAAGCACTCAGGAGGTTGAGGCAGGAGGATCGCCACAGGTTCAAGGCCAGACTGGGCTACATAGTGAGTTTGTGGCCAGCCTGAACTGCATAGGGAGGCCCTGTCTCAAACAAACAAACAAATAAACAAACAAGTTAAAATTTTGAAAAGTGTATGAAATCAAATTCTACCATGTTTTTCCAGTCCTGCCACTCTGGGTGACTGAGTAAATTGCACAGCCCCTCTGTACCCTCTTCCCATCTGTAAGGGCCTGATATCACTGACAAGGGCTCTGAGCTCACAGGGTCTCAGGAGGGTTCAAGGAGATAATGAATAAAATGGACCTGTTGCTTAGCAATTGGTAAAGGTAGTTTGTCATTGTTATTATCATTTTTTATTCCTTCGATAATTATAAAAAATAATTATTTTACTATAGCTATGATAAATCACTGACTCATTTTTACTAAGTTTTACCTTTAATCTCATTAATGCATACGTAGCTTATACTGATATATGTATAATGGGTGAGTCAGATACAAGAGAGGGAGGTGGAGTCCAAACTCCAGGGCACATTCATCAGGGATTTAACAGGGCAGGGAGGGGCGCACTGTCCTGGAAGAAAGCCTTATGAACTAAGCCAAAGAGGTTAGTTCATAAATAGGCTGTCCAAATGAGCACGGGCTAATAAACAGGAGTCCAAATGGCAGGTGAGGAACCACAAAGAGTAATGTATCTCTAGACCTACGTGGGCAATAGTTTACAGGGTCTAAAAGACAAAGTGAGGAAGCAAGTGAACCCCACAGAACAGTGAACTGATGTGCACCACGAAGACCGCACGGAGGGGCTCCACCGCACATTCATCCAGCTAAGATGGAAGTTTTCACGGCAGGAATAAGCTGATCACAGAAGAAAAATGCAGGCATCACCATGAACTCATGAAGCGTGCACCTCAGCAGCTACCTGACTGCACGAGCCTTTTAGGCTCAATTCTAGGACGATTAAAATAAGTGCACACACCCCAGGACCATTTCCCCACACAGGACCAGGCCTCAGGGTATCCTGGACCCACCCACATATTCTCATCTGCAGTCTTTCAGCCCCCACCAGGCCCACTCTAATTAAAGTGCTGCAGTCAGGCCTGGTGCTGCACACCTCTGATCCCACTCTATCACACTGACCATCTCAAATACTCACTGTAACAGCCTCCAGCCACGCCACAGATCCCACATCCCTGCCTGGGACCTCTGAGTTATCTTTTTCTGTGCAATCCACTATGTATATTAGCATTCTAGTTACAGATTTGCACAGATTTAGAGTGATCTGCCTCTATCCCTATTTTCCCCATGAGCTCTATTCTTATTGTTTTTGCTGAACACAGGTTTCTCAGGTATGCATAAGTGTTGGGCCCCACTGGGCAGTGCCCCATGTCCTCTTGGCTCTACCTCCTTTTGGTTTGCCTTTTGTGGTCATGTCTCCCCCTCAGTGTGCACTACAAGTAGCAAAGAAAGAAAAGGTGTTCTCACGAAAACTTACATTTCTGCCAAAGAAGTAGAAACTGAAGTGGTTTCTGCTTAAAAATCTTTTGTTACCAGTATTGCTTAAAAATATGTTGTTTCCTAAACCAGGCATGGTGATGCACACCTGTAACCCCAGCACTCTTAGAGGCTGAGGTGGGAGGACCTCACATTTGAGCCCAGCATGGGCAACCTAGTGGGATCCTGTCTGAAAATATAAAATTTAAAGGGAGCAGGTGTGACTCAGGAGGTAGTTCAGTGCAAGGTCCTGGGTTCAATCCCCAATACCAAACACACACACACACACACACACACACACACATTTTTTCCCAAGTTTTGCAGAAAAAAAGAAGAAAAAAAAGGAATTAAGGAGAATGTTTAGTGTGGTAGATTAACTAGTGGTCAACTTGTAACACCCAGCTGAACTGAGTCAATGTGATGCTGGGTGTGGAAGGCCAACCTGAAGACTGTTGCCAATAGCATAAAAAGAGAACTGGAGGGGAACATGGGGTGCTGTTGATTCTCCTGAAGAAGCTTGTCATGCTGGCTTTCCTGATATGAACTTGGCTGTTCTTATCATTGGAGGAGCTTGGGACCTCGCTGTTGCTGAGGATGGCTGCGGTTTTTTTCGGAGGAGCTCTGGTACTTACTTTGAGCATCGCTTCCTGGCTACAGTGCAGATCCCTCAGCCTGCTGGCACAGATCCTTCATCCGGCTGGCACAGACTTTCTAGCTTCTACCACTGACCTTTGGGCCTTCTCAGTGCAGGTCCTTGATACAGACTTGCACAAGACATTGGGCTCTAGGCCTTCAGTTGGACTTGTGCGGGACGTTGCCATGGGATCCAGGCCCTCAGCTGGATTCTTTTGGTCTCTAATGGACAGATCTTCCACATTCTTTTGCATTTGACTCTTTGGATGAATATTATAAAGTAATCCTATAAATCATGTGTCCTGTATTAAATCCTTCCCCTTGTAAACCTTGACTACAACATTTGTTATAAACATTTTATATATAAACAGGCTTGTATAGGCCTGCTTGGTTTTGTCCCATAACACAAGGGTGTAAGGAATACTACATTTCTTTATTTTAAATCTAATTCAATTCCTCAGTCCCTATAAGGATTTATAGAGATTCACCTTCCATCATTTTGGGAGGCTTCTGTCCCACAAGAGCCCAGGGGGCTTATGGGCATCCTCAAAAATATTTCCCTAACTGTGCTATGGCTCCCAGACCAGACAACTGTGGTCCATTGAGCAAGGACCACTTGCATTGCTGACATGCACTCCCTTTCAGCTAAACTTTCTGTGGTTTTCAAAGTTTAATTGCCATGCCTCAGGTAGTCACATGACAACACTATCAGTTATAAGTGCTGGTTATTCTCTAGCTTACTCTGTTGGGTAAAGGAATAAATGATGCCCCAGGTAATAGAAAACAGGTGAAAAGGGCACTATTGAACTTAAAAATCGGTGCTTAGTTTTAATTCACATGAAGAATGCCTTATTTGTCTTAAGACAATGACCATTTTGTACTACAACCTTATTGTGCAAATTTGTAAAACAAACCAGAGTTTCCTAACGTGCAATTTCTTGTAAGTATGAGGCAGTTGACTCTGGAGGCTTTTTTGAATTATTCAAATTACTAAGAATAGGATACTATCATATAAAATACCACCTTGATGTCCAAATGGCACTCCACTCTACCGAAAGTCAAAGTAACTCCCCAAATAATCCATGACCTAATGGCAAAATTCAATGCCATGTGTATCCAATAACTTACAACCAACTCAGTAGGTAGAATTCAAATGCATTTTGATCTTCTTACAAACTAGAAAATGTTTCTGGAAATGCTTCCAGAAAGGGCCATCTATTAACAGTAAAAAGGTATTTAATTTGATATTAACTAGTCGATTGACAGTAGATATATAGGATTTAACAGTATTTATTATAACAGTGGCTCTCAAACTTTAGACTACATCAGAACCACCTGGAAGAACCATTAAAATGATATAAGAGAAATATAACCTTCAGCCTGCTAGATGTCAGAAGTGGTGCTGAGTTTGTGTCCCCTGAAACTGAAGAATGAATTCCAAAGGACAAAGGAGGTTAAGAGTAGGAAAGGTTTATCGGGGAACAGCAATAGCTCCTGAGAGTCAGGAGGGGTCCCAAGTGGTTTGCCACCATGGCCCTTGTCAGGGGTAATTTATACAGCAAAGTCACAATGTGGGTACAATGTGGGTCAAACTATAACCAACCAAGAAGATTACAAGCACAGGTATAGCCACCTAGCTGATATTGATCCAATAGGGAAGCAGGGCACGTAGCAAGGTCATATGACTAACATCATTAACTTCAGTTTATCTATGACCCCTAAAGCAGGAACAATTTTGGGAAGGGATGGGTCCAGATGTCCTGGTCACCCACCTGGGTGTCTGATGCATATCTGGACTTAATGGACAGTATGGTACTAATTACAGTATAATCACAAATTTCCTCTTATCCCTTAGGGAAGTATGCAAATCTGGCTATCGTGACTTTATCTTGAGGCCTGGTCTTCTTCAGATGCACCTCCAGCCACACTTCTGATGTCTTTAATTTTCTGCTGACTTCCTTGAGAGCCCAGTTCCTCTTTGATGGTGTATTAATTTCTATCTAACTTAGCTGCCTATAATAAAAACACACACCAACGAGCCCTATTCTCAAACTTTCTGATTTGGCAGGTATGGAGTGGGGTTCTGGAATTGCACTGTTAAGTTTCCAGTTCATGGGGAGGCTGATGGAGAACCACACACTGAGAACCACCTTATTACAGTGATATGAAAATACTAGCTATTGGGCTAATTATAAAATGAACATAAACCTGACATTGTGATGCATGGATATAATCCCAGTGTTTTGAGAGACTGAGGCTGGAGGATTACAATTTCAAGGCCAGCCTAGGCAGCTTGGTGAGTTCCTGGCTCAAAATAAAAAAGGCTTTGAGAATATAACTAAGTGGTTAAGAGTGCCTGAGACAGGAGATTAGGGCATGGCCAAACAGCTTGGCAAGTGGGCGTGGCCTGTCAATCATGGAGTTCAGAAGACATGTTCAAGCCCTATACCTAGAACCAGTCAGAAAGTGTATCTTCAATTCTTCTAGCGAGAACTCAAGCAGGTTTTTGATAGGACAGCCCAGATCTGATGTCAAAAAAAGATGGCTGCCATTTTTCTTGGCCACTGTATTCTCTCTTTCACATTGGTCTGCTTCACCTTGCAAAGTGTACTTCTTTTCCTAAGTTTTATTCTTTTAAACTCTGCAGAGTATATTTCTTTTCCTAACTTTAATAAATGTAAAACTTTGCTACCTTTAGTGTTTTTGTCCAGTTCTTTGTTAGGAAAAACAAGAACCTAGAAAGCATTTCTAGAAAGAGTCCTCAGCACCCCCAGAACCTAGTAACATACCTACTTAGCATGTGTGAGGCCGTGGGTTCGATTCCAGTAACACACACACACACACCACAGGACATAAATTCTTTTTTTCCAGGGAAAAAGAGGGACTCGTATTTTAGCTCTGTCCTGGAAAATAAGCCTAAGATTAACTGTAGAGGTTTTTTTATAGGAGCAAATGATTATCAAGGGTGCTGAGCATGGAGGAGGGGGGTAGGTTCCAAATGAAGTTAAGAAGATGCTGATGTCATATTTAAATATGCAAAAGTAGATTACTGGAAACACCAGTTTATGAACGTGATGGATGCCACAGGCATTGAAATCACACCTAAATCTAGAGTTTGTATCCCAGCTTCTCTACCACCACCACCCCGCTAAAAAAAAATGAAAAAAGGAATTATCCTTACTACAATCTAATCTCTCAAAACCCAAGGTGTGCATTAGGTCATCTGATGAGGAAGCTTATAAAAATGTTATGTGAAATTTGTCATTAACCAGGTGTAAATCACTTTCACATGTTATTGTGCTTAATCCTTGAGATAATACTAGAGAGGGGCGGCAGACCTGAATACTCTCCTTACACAGATGAGTAAACTGGGTCACACAAAGGATAAATGACTGGATCAACATCAGAGCTAATAAGTAGTGTCAGGACTCAAATCCAGGCTTTTTAAGACCAAGATGTCCAGAGACTTAAGTTTCCAAAAATATAGGCGCCAAGAGGAAAAAAATATAAACTTCTCTCCCCCATCTGAACATATGGAGAGTTTGTTTTCAAGAAATTTGAAAGAAAAAAACTTTATTTTAAAATATTTTATCAAAATTTTCCCAGCCCTCACTCCAAAGGCAAAATCTTAAATGTTCAACACAGGAGAATTTATTAAATCTATTGTGCCTTCTCTACAGGAAGGAATTATACAGTGTTTAAAGATAAGACTCATGATAAGAAAGCTACTTAGGAAATGGAATTAAATAAAAAAGAGTAGAATACAAGTTTAAATGTATATACATTTTGTGAAATAATATCAAATGAAGGTAGAATACAAATTTGTATGTACATCAACCGTGATTACAATTATGAGAGAGCTATGCATATGGAGCTGGGAGGAAAAAATGGTCTCTTTAATAAGCTACCTTTGTGCTACCAAATGCTTTAATGGAACTAACTGTTTGTAGCAATCTGGAGTTTAGGGCTACCCTGAAGAGTGAGATACACACAGTGAGATATGCTCTACCCTGTAGAGCAAGATGCATACCATGTTAGTCTCTGAAAGAAAGACAAATTTTAAATTTTGAAATTTAAATTTAAATATAGGGGGAAGGATGGCAAAAATGGGGAAAAGCTTGTGATCTTCCTATCTCAGCCTTCTGAGGGGCTGGGAGTACAGGTGTGCACCACCGCATCCAGCCCCTTTTGCTGTGTTTTTTTTTTTCCCCCTGCCTATTTTCGGATTAAATAAACATTAGTTATGATTTGTTTACTTCTTAACTGTAATTTTTTTTATTTTAGTAGTTGTTTTGGGTTTTATATATACATCTTTCACCTATTATACTTTATCTAAGATGTGTAGTATAAGAATCTTGTAACAGTGTATTTCCATTCTCCCCTCCTAAACTTTATGTTTTCTTCTTTAAAGTTTTCTTCTTTAAAGAAATCATCTTATTTACCCACATAAGTATTATGTCTGATGCTCTTTTTTTAATTTTTAATTTCTTTGTAAAGATTTTCCTTCCACCTGAAGGGCTTTATTTATCATACCTCGCTGTAATGTGAGCCTGTGGGTGACAAAGTCTTTTAGCTTTGATATGTCTGAAAATGTATTTTGTCTTCATTTTTGAAAGATATTTTCATTTTGACAACAAAATGATCATGCATCTTAGAGTAAAAGTATACATTAATTTATTTTATCTTCAAATGTTTCTGATTTTGCTTTTCATGGAACATTAATGCTGCTGTAACTAAAAGGGTCTTACATTTACTTTTGTCAGAGTGAAAGCAATTGATAACATTAAAAAAAAGAAAGGTAGAAGCTTGTCACTTGCTGCTTGCTACTTTGCTGCTTTGCTACCTTCTGCTTGCCGTGAACTGTTTCTCCTCTGCAGTGCCCGTCTGCCATCACCCTGCCTTAGAGCCAGCCAACTATGGACCGAAATCTCTACAAACTGTGAGCCAAGTAACCTTTCCTTCTTTTAAAGAAAGAAAGACCACAACCATGGGAGAAAGAAAGAAAAACTGTTCTCAATTTAGTGTATTCTGTCCATAATGTCAAGCGTTAAAGAGACCTTTTTTTTTTTTTTTTTTTTTTTGAGACAAGGTCTCACTGTGTAGTTCAGGATGGCCTTGAACTCAAAGAGGCCATTCTTTACAGAAATCTGCTGAGGTTAAAAGGAAGGAATTAGGGCCGGTGAGATGGCTCAGCGGCGTAAGCGCCTGCCTTGCAAGCGCGAGGGCCCAAGTTCGACTCCCGGAACCCACATACAAAAAAGGGGCCGGTGATATCGCTCAGCGGCACGGGTGCCTGTTGGCGCGTGAGGTCCTGAGGTCGACCCCCCGGTACCCACACACACAAAAAAAAAAAAAAAAAAGGAAGGAATTATAGAAATTTGTATTTTTAATGAGTTTTATTGCAAAATTAATGCATATTAATGATAGAAAATTCAACACTACAGGAGCACGACAAGATGTAAATTTCTAATCAAAATGTCCTATCATACAGTGATTCCCCATATGTATTTGGCAGCTTTACATGTCTATGAGCACCATTTCTGAGTTTTCAGGTACTTCATTTATGCTATTTTTCCAGGTGTTAAAGTCATAGAATTCTAGCATTGGAAGGATGTTCAAAATTATCTAGTCCAATCTCCAGTTAAATTTAGAAATTTCTTCCACAGCACACATGACAGATGGTCACCTAGCCTTGGCTTGATATTTCTAGCAATGGAAGATTCAAACTCCGTGTGACCGATGCTTTGGTTTTTGGACACTTCTAGTGATTAGAAGTGTATGTCATGTTGTGCTAAAATGAGTCTCCCTAAAATGCCTGTCTACTGCTTCTAGTTCCACTCTAACAGCATACAAGTCTCTCCCTTTCGACACTGCCCACATTTTGATGGATGAAGACATGTACTTTGTCTCCCTTTGTCCCTTGTGGAAGGAAAATGTGAGCACTGATCCTTTTATCTCCCATGGGTTAAACAAGTTCTCTACTCTTGATAATTAGCTATAATGTGATTTCTTTCTTAATTTGCTGTATTTCAAAAAATAAATATCTGTAAAATAAAAATTCATAGTCACTCTTTGTATCCCAATACCCTTCCAATTCCTTCTCCTTGAGGAAACTGATCATAACACTATAATGCATATCTTTTCTATGCTTTTTTAATTTATTCTGAGACAGGGTCTTGCTATGTTGCCCAGACTGGACTCAAATTCCCAGGTTCAAGCAATTCTCATGCCTCAGCTACTTGGGTAGTCTGAACTACAGGTGTGTGCCACCACTTCTTTTTTTTTTTTTTTTTTTTAATGTGGGTACCGGGAGTTGAACTCAGGACCTCGTGCTTGCCAGCAGGTGCTTGTTGTACTACCACTTCTGACAGCTATGCTTTTTTAAAATCCATACTCAGACATTCGTACATATACAGAAAGTATTTTAAAGTCATCTAGGATGTAGCTTAGTGGTAAAGTGCTTACCTAGCATTGGTGAGGTCCTGAGTTCAAACTCCAGCACTATAAACATTCTTTTAACATTTTAAAAAATGACATGACTTATTTTCTCCACTTACCAATACACCATGAACACATTTCTAAGTCAATATATGCAGAGATCTACAATATTCTTTTAAACAAGTCATAGTATTTCATGTTATACATTTGCTGTAACTTATTCAAATATCCTACCCTGCCCCCTCTAAATTATTTTTGTTTTTGTTTTTGTTTTTGAGGCAGGGACTCACTATGTAGTTCAAGCTGGACTTGAACTCACTGTGTAGCCCAGGTTGTCCTTGAACTCATGACAATCTTCCTGCCTCGGCCTCCCAAGTGCTGGGATTAGAAGTGTGCACCACCATGGCTGGAAATTCTGGATTTTTTTGATGATTATAAAAGAGCCACGGGGGCTGGTGAGATAGCTCAGCGGCATAAGTGCCTGCCTGGCAAGTGCGAGGTCCTGAGTTCGACTCCCAGAACCCACATAAAGGAAAAACGGGGCCAGTGATATCTCTCAGCGGCACAAATGCTTGCTGGCAAGTGCAAGGTCCTGAGGTCGACTCCCGATACCCACAAAAAAATAAAAAATAAAAAAAAATAAAAGAGCCAGATGTGGTGGTACATGCCTGTGATCCCAGCACTTGGGAGGCTGAGGCAGGAGGATCCCCATGAGTTCGAGGCCAGCCTGGGCTACATAATGAGTTGAAGACCAGCTTGAACTACATAGTGAGACCCTGTCTCAAAAAAACCAATAAATAAATAAATAAATAAATAAATGGCTTCAGCCAGGCATGGTGGTGCACATCTGTAATCCCAGCACCAGGAGGCTGAAGCAAGAAACAAGTTCAAGGCTAGCCTGGGTACATAGCGAATTTAAGGCCAGCCTGAACTACGTAGTGAGACTGTAAAAAAAAAAAAGAGGAAGAAAGAAAGAAAAAGAAAGACGATACAATACATATCCTCTCATATAAACGGTTATCTATTGGCCCTCTTATTTCTATAGAATACATTTCTAGAAGTAGGGTTGCTGGACAGAAGGGTATGTGCACCTTAAACAAGTAGCTACTGCCAGGCTGTTCTCCAAGGAGAATGCAACAATTTACAGTTTCTCTTGAGAAAAGGTGTGTGTGGGAAGGTTGCTCTCCACATGGAAAAATATGCCCTTGCCTCTCTCTCTGTACACTACAAACAACAAATTTCACGGAAATGAAAGACACAAATAGGCCGGTGAGATGGATCAGCGGCATAAGCACCTGCCTGGCAAGCGCGAGGGCCCGAGTTCGACTCCCGGAACCCACATACGAAAAAAGGGCCGGTGATATCGCTCAGCGGCACGGGCGCCTGCTGGCGTGCGAGGTCCTGAGTTCGACCCCCCGTACCCACAAAAAAAAAAAAAAAGACACAAATAGCAAGAAAAATACAACCATTAAAATGGCAGAAAATAAAAAGAAAGCCCTTAGGGTAGGGTTGTCTCTTTTGATAAAGCCTGGAAATTTGGAAGACATAAAGGAAAAATATACAGATTCAACCATGGGAACATTTAAAATACCAAGCTTTAAAAAAGCCAAAAGACAAATTGTAGGGAAATAATATTTGTAAGCTATGACAAATGCAAATATTACTAGTATATAAATAACTACTTCCAATCAATAAGAAAGATATAAACAAATGGGCAAAGGATAAGAACAAAAATTCATAAAAAATTACAGCTTATGAAATGTTCACCCTCAGAGGTAATACAAAAAGTGCACACTGCGGGCCGGTGAGATGGCTCAGCGGCTTAAGCGCCTGCCCGGCAAGCGCGAGGGCCCGAGTTCGACTCCCGGAACCCACATAGGAAAAAGGGGCCGGTGATATCGCTCAGCGGCACGGGCGCCTGCTGGCGCGCGAGGTCGTGAGGTCGACCCCCCGGTACCCGCAAAAAAAAAAAAAAAAAGAAAGTGCACACTGCGGACCTCAGCGGTACACGCCCATAGTCCTGGCATCCTCGAAGCTGAGGAAGGAAGATCACATCATCAAGCCCAGCCTGAACAATTTAGCAATTTAGCGAAAATTTGTCTCTGAATAAAAAATTTTACAAAGGGCTGGAGATGTAGTTCAGTACTGCAAAAATAAATAAATAATAAAAAATTTGCGTCACTGAAACTAGTTATCATTATTACTCATGAGATGGACAAAATGGAAAATGTTGCTAATATCTAGTGCTATTGAGTAAAGAGCACACTTCCTCATTCTAAAAAAAAAGAGCATTTTAAATCAATTCTTTGTTCTTTTGCATCATACTGTCCTGCTGGATTGACTCTTTAACAACAGCTGCCGAAGGTTGAAACAACCCAACTTGGATGAAGTGTGAAACAATCCAAATCGGAAACTGTGACTTAGAAGCCTGCTTTTGGTACTGAGGGATAGAAATGACTCCTCCTTCCACCCCCAAGTCTCCTGTTATGTGGTTTTCACAATTGGGAGGAGAGGGAAAAGGCACTGAAAAGTAACATTCTTACATTGTTTCCTAAACATGTGCTTGTTTTAGAGCCTGATTGTGCAATCTATGCGCAATTTACAAGTCTGACAGATACATCTTGCACCCCAGCACTCTGCAGCAACACAAATTAAAGGAAAACAAAACTCTTGTTTCATAATAAAGTCTTTGGTTTTATTTTCCTCTTTACTTACAAACAAGGAAAGAGGAAGTATCACGCGAAGTTTCAGATGGGGATTTTGACCCGCAAAAAGAAAGTCCAGAAAGAGAGCTTTGGGTTCACCAGGTCAACTTGTTGTACAAAAGAGGAAACTATAAGCTAAGAGAGGAGAGACCTCAGAAACCAGAGATGTGAAAATGTAAGGCAGTTGCTGCTGAATTTGGTTAGAGCTCACCCAAAGTGTTGTTTCACCCTCTTGTGGTCCAGCCCCTCCTCTGCACCCACACACTTCTCAGGGAAGAAAAACCCTCTGTGCAGACTCATCACTAGGTGGCAGTGTGTGCTGTTGGGTGAGTTCTAAAAAAACTCAGCTCAAGGGCTTCAACTTCTGTGGACAGATTCCTTTTAGACCTGCTAAATCCTAACTCTTCTATGAAGCCTACAAGTTCAGCCATTTGTAAGAAATTATCTATCTATCATCTATCTATCTATCTATCTATCTATCTATCTATCTATCTATCTATCATTTATCATCTACTGTACCATGGCAGTACTGGGGATTGAACCCAGGGCCTTCACTCTGAGCTAATTCCCCCTCCCCCTATTTTGAGGCCATGTCTAGCTTGCTAAATTGCCCAGGCTGGCCCCAAATGGTCTCAGGGGCATGCACCACCATGCCCGGCTTAATTTTTGCAAGAAATTAAAGAATTTTGGTTTGTGAATTGGAAGGGTGTTCCACTTTAAATATTTTCTGGAATCAGTCCACAGCTAATTTGTTACTGTAAAATTTACCCAGACCCCAGGAGTTTTTCAAATGTCCAGCAGCAGGCAAGCTATAAGCCTTGTAGCCAGAAGGCAAGTATGTAGGATGCAGGGTGCGTGGAAACGACTCATAAGAAAAAATGAGTCTCCAGACCAACCACATCAAATGTCTCACCCTCACTGAACCTGTTTCACGTGAACATCTTGGCAACAGAAAAAGGCTCCGTCACTGAAGAAGTAAAATCTTCAGACCAGACCCTCCAGAGCCGTGTCTTTGAGACTACAAGGATAGCCAGCTAAGCCATCAAGCATCAAGCCGAGGTCCCCAACTCCTTCAACCTGAGCACCCCAGGCTCTGAGCAGCCCCATCTCAGCTGCACATCCCCTTGTGCCCAGCAGATCAGCACTATCATCTCCCATCCAACTCCTGCCGCTTGGTGCCATCACCAGTTTTACTATCGGCAATGGTAGATCCTGGGAAACAAAGAGGAGAGCAAGCAGCTAGACAGTGGCGGTGAACCTATGGCACATGTAAAGCAGAACTCAGACGAAAACCAAGCTTAATTATCCTCTGAAACCCTCCCCCTGAAAGTACATACCTCTGCGAGATTACAAATAAGGTTAACAACTATATTCCTGTGAACAGAGTCCTGTGGCATCTCGTTCCCACCACAATCTGTTTTCCTTCAAGGTTGACCTCTGCTCTGTTCCTGATAAGAATGACAATTATGGTCCTAAAGAAAGAGCCTGTAATACCCCGTGGCATCACCAACATCCAGGTTGATGACATCTTGTCCCCACAAGATTCAAAATGTTCTTGTGTTTCTTCCAAGGCTAAGTTACAAAACTGTCCCTACATGAATAACTGCCTTTGTCTGTAACCCCACGTGCTTTCACGCCACTAAGCAGGCCAATCCCCAGCCATACGTATAAAACCTGGAGCCCTTCTTTTGTTTGGGGTTCAGTCCTTTCAATAGAAGTCTGGGGCCAGTGAGATAGCTCAGTGGCATAAGCGCCTGCCTGGCAAGCGCGAGGTCCTGAGTTCAACTCCCGGTACCCATGTAAAGGAAAAAAAAAAGGGCCCGTGATATCGCTCAGCAGCACAAGTGCCTGCTTGCAAGCACAAGGTCCTGAGTTTGACTCCCGGTACCCACATTAAAAAAAAAAAAAAAAATAGAAGTCTGGCTGAGTCAGGTGCACCTAATAAAATCCTCCTGTTTCCCAGTGGTCCCTCCTGTCTTTTAAATTCTGCAACATGTGTGCTTTTTTCTTTTAAGACAAAGGATGTCACTGTATGATTTGTTTTTTCTAAACCAAAAACCTCAGTATTCAGGTTTAATTGCAGTGTTGGCACTTTGCAATCAGTAAGTAGGTTTTGGGTTGCAGTTTGGGCATTCAGTATCTAAAAGTTTCACCATCACTGACCTAGGGACTGCAGGCCTAGAGGATTCCTACAATCTAGAAACCACTCTGAGGAAGCTGTTTGTTTTTGGTCTTGGTTTTATCAGAATTACCTGATAACTCCTGGAGAAGAAGTTCTTGGGTGTAAAAGGAAAGGGTGATCCAGGACCTGGTAGAGAAGGGCCAGCTACCCAGGGATACTGAAACAGTTAATTCTACAAACCAAGCTCATTGTCACAGCATTGAGGAAAGAAGTTGCAAACCAAAAGGAGGAGGTTAGGAAAGTTTTTATTGGAAATAAAGAGAAGGAAAAAAATGTTCCTGGTTTCTGCAGGAGGGTAATCCAAAAAGTGGAATTTCCACATGACTCCTCCATCCAGAATATTTTATGGATAAACAGAGTGCAGAAATTGCTCAGTTGTTTAGTGGCCACTCATCACAGATTGTTCCATAAATTTAAAATGACCAAGTGGAACTCAGGCTCTTAACCCAGTTACTCAGCACGTAGGTTTAAAGGAAACTGGGATTTTAGAGAAAAACTGGTTTCCTGGAAACTCAGGAGCTTAGTAGGCAGGGGCTGCAACTCCCTTTAGTAGGGAGGGGCTGCGTTCCATGCAGCCTGAGGAAGTTCATTCTTGGTCCAAAGTCCTGGTTCACTGTCTATTCTTATTTAAATTCTTAGCAACATGGCTGGCCACCCAACTCTATCTCAGGCTCTTCCCCTAGCTAGCTATCTTATTAATCAGCTAGCCAAACTATTTTTTACAGTATCACAAAGAATATCCCATCCCTTGGCATACACAGGTATGCCCACTTTTCTGTAGCCAATGGGTCTCTGGCATGGTATTCAACATAGTCTAACCTGTCTTATAAATTCCAGAAGGTGAAGCCACCTTCACTCCTTCACTGAGCACCCTTCAGTGAGACTCCTTCACTCCTAATGATATAGGGATGACATAGGACCTCCAAATAATCCAAATAATATAAGGGAAACATTACGACTCTCAACCTACTCAATGTCTGATACATTGAGTTCATGTTCCCCAAAATCGAAGAATGAATTCTAAGGAATAACAGAGGTAAAGAGTAGAAAATATTTATTGAGGGAAAGATAGCTTCTGTCTAAGAGAGACAGAAGGAGACCTGGGGGCTGGTGAGAAGGCTCAGTGGCGTAAGCGCCTGCCTGGCAAGCGCGAGGGCCCGAGTTCGACTCCCACAACCCACATACAAAAAAAGGGCCGGTGATATCGCTCAGCGGCACGGGTGCCTACTGGCGCGCAAGGTCCTGAGGTCGACCCCCGGTACCCACAAAAAAAAAAAAAAAAAGGAGACCTGGAAAGTGGGTTGCCCAAGAGCCCACTTCTCAAAGTAAGTTTTGTAGAGCAAAATCACAAGGTGGGTACGAAATCACAAGGAAGGTATAAGGTGGGACAAAACTATGGTCAACTAATAAGATTACAAGTATAGTCGCTTAGGTAATATTGATCCAATGGGGAAACAAGTCCCATAGCAAGTGTGTATGGAAAGAACAAGGACCTTTCCTGGAAGGGATGGGTCAAGGTCCTGGCTCCCCACCCAGGTGATTGATGCCTATTTAGAATATCAATCATTATTGTTTATCCCCCAGGGAAGTATGTAGATGTAGTCATTTTGTCTTTGTCTTGAGGCCTGGCCTTCAACAAATGCACCTCCACCCACACCTGTAATGTTTTTTTCATCTTCTGCACTGACTCCTTCATGGGCCTAGCCCTATCTGACTGCCTATATTATTTCTAACTAACTTAGCTCTCTATAATACTAAGAGCAGGGGCTCAACCTCCCTCAGGGTATTTGGACATCCAACCATGTGTGGTCACTAAGGTTTCTAGATGCTAGAGGTTGCCCTGGACCAAACATCCACGTTTAACAACATTGAAGATGACTGTATGGATGACAACACACACCAATAAGTCAAATGTTGCTGAATGTGGTGGTGCATGCCTGTAATCCCAGCACTTGGGAAGTAAGCCAGAAGGATCACAGAGTTTGAGGCCAGCCTGGGCTACATAGTGGGTTCAAGGCCAGCCTGACTACATAGCAAGACCCTGTCTCAAAATCCCCCATCACAGATGATAACAATGCTTTCCTGAGCCTAGTTTCTTCCATATGAGTTCAGCACCCAGAAGCCTCTGATGAGCCAACCCAAGCACAAGTATCTGAAAGCCCATAGCACAAGTGCTCGAGCTCAGGTGATAAGAGTCACTGAGCCAGCCTGAGGGTTCCACAGAGGAGAGGAGGAAGTCAAGGGCTGCCCCTGATAAAGATGGTGGTGAAGGGTCTGGTGAGTGAACCTTATCAGATTCTGTTAACCTGGCACATTCAGCAGTGTTTTCCAAGGTGTGATTTCCTAGAAAATCAGCAGCAGCCCCTGGGAACTTGTTAGGATTGCAAATGTCAGCCCCCCACCCACAACCTATTGAATGAGAATTCTGGGGGATCAGGGCCCCCACAAACTCTGTTTTAATAACCCTTTCCAGTGACCCTGAACTAGAAGCGTGAGAACCACCGTTTTTGTTTTTTGGTTTTTTTTTAAAGGAGGAAAGGTTTATTTAGCTCACAGTTTGTAGAGGTTTCAGTCCATAGCTGGCTGGCTCCAGGCAGGGTGGCACATGGGAGAGGGGTAACCATTCATGGTACAGAAGACAGCAAAAGCGACAAGGGAAAGGCATGACTCTTTGTGTCCATTACATTGTATGCAGGCTACCCACCCTAGGGCGGATGTAGCAATCACACCCTTAATCCCAGCATTGGACCATGAATCAATCACAAACTCTAGATTCAGTCACTTCTAAAAAGCCTGCTCCCCCCTCCCCCACATGAGGCTTTGGGGGGACATCTGGACACAAACCATAACAAGTGGTAAAACTTCATAATAAACACATTGAATAAACAAAGTTTTTTTTTGCTGACAGAGCCTCAGTTTACTTAGTCATCAAACTGTTAATTTTTTTCCCCTTCAATCAGATTTCAGTGGTACATTTTAGATATAAGTAATGATCACATTCATCATAGGGGATTTGTGCCTGTACATGATATAACTTGTTTCTTTTTTCCCCCATTCCCCTACCCTCCCTTCAACCCCTACTCCCCTGTCCACTTACCAAAGCTTTGTTTCCATTTTTTCCTTCTTTTCTCATTTTTTTAAAATTTTTCCCTTCTTTCCTTTCCCCCACCTCCTCCCTTGTTCCCCTCCCCATTTGAACATTTGAACATTTTCTTCCTATTACACAATACCTATTATACATTTTGGTCCTGTTTACACTTTCAGTTTCTCACACCAGAGGGAAAAAATGCAGTTTTTACACGTGTGACCAATTCATTTCACTTAAGAGAATGGTCTCGAGGTGCATTCGTTTACCTAGAACTTATCGTTCTTTATAGCAGAGCAGTACTGCATTGTATTAAAAAAAAAAAAAAAAAAAACACATCCTCTTTATCCATTCATCACTTGATGGGCATTTGGACTGTTCCCAAGATTTGGTTATTACAAACTGTGCCACTATAAACATGAATGTGCATATATCTCTGTGGTACGATGCTTTTAATTCTTTTGGGAAGATACCAAGAAGGGGAATAGCTGGGCCAAATGGAACCTTTAGTCCTAGTTTTTTGAGGAATCGCCACACTGATTTCCCCAGTGGTTGCACCAGTCTATACTCCCACCAACAGTGGAGAAGGGTTCCTTTTTACCCACATCCCTACCAGCATTTGTAATTGGTTGATTTCTTAATAATAGCCATTCTTTCTGGGGTGAGATGCCATCTCAGTGTTGTTTTAAATTGCATCTCTCAAATAACCAGTGATGTTGAACATTTTTTCATATATTTATTTGCTGTTCATACTTCTTTGACTGAGAAGTATTTATTCATCTCAGATGCCAAGTTTTGGACTGGGTCTTTAAATTTGGGGGGGGTCTGATTTTTTTGAGTTCTTTAAATATTCTAGATAGTAATCCTTTGTCTGAGGAACAGCTGGCAAAAATTTGTTCCCACACTGTGGGTTGTCTCTTCACTCTGTTGGTGATTTATCTTGCTGTGCAAAAGCTTTTTAATATGATGAGATCCCAGTTGTTGATTATTTGTGATAGTTCTTGTGCAATCAGGAGTTTTGTTCATAAAGTCTTTACCTACAAAAATGTTTTCCAGAGTTCTACCAATTCTATCTTCCAGCAGATTTAATATTTCTGTTTTAATATTTAGATCTTTCAACCATTTCAATTTTAGTTTAGTGCATGGTGAAAGATATGGGTCTAATTTTAATCTTTGGCATGTGGAAAGCCAGTTTTTCTAGCACCATTTATTAAAGAGGCTTTCTTTCTCCCAGTGAATATGTTTGACACCTTTGTCAATGATAAGGTAGCTAGGTATGTCTGGAGGTTTTTTTTGTTTTGGTTTGTTTTGGTTTTTTTTTTTTTTTTTGCCATTATCATGCTGTTTTATTCACAGTAGCTTTATGGTATAATTTCAAGTCAGGGATTGTGACGCCCCTTGCCTTGCCTTTGTTGCTCAGAGTTGCCTTTGCTCGTCTAGGTCTCTTCTAGTTCCAAATGAATTTTGGGATTGTTTTCTATATTCTGTGAGATACACTGTTGGAATTTTGATTGGAATTGCCTTAAATCTGTATAACACTTTGGAAGTATGGCCATTTTCACTATACTGGTTCTTCCTATCCAAGAGCAAGGGATATCTTTCCATTTTTTGATACCCTCTTCAATCACCTTTTTCAGAGTACTGTAGTTCTCAATGTAAAAGTTTTTTACTTCCTTCATTAGATTGATCCCTAGGTATTTCATTTTTTTGGATGCTATTGTGAAAGGTGTTTCCCTAATTTCTCTTTCAGTGAGTTTGTTATTCATGTACAGGAAGACTATTGATTTTTGAATATTGACATTGTATCCAGCTATGCTACTGAATTTGCTTGTTAAATCTAGAAGTCTTTTGCTGGAGTTTTTGGGGTCTTCTATGTAGAGTATCATGTCATCCACAAATAATGATAATTTAACTTCATTCTTTCCTATTATTATTCCTTTTATTTCTTTTGTCTAATTTTCTGGCTAAAGTTTCCAGAACTATATTGAATAAGAGTGGTGACAGTGGACATCCTTGTCTTGTTCCTGATTTTAGAGTGAAAGCTTTCAGTTTTTGTCCATTTAGTATGATGTTGGCTATTGGTTTGTCATAGATGGCTTTTATCAGATTGAGATAAAGACCATCTATTCCAATTTTCTGTAGGTTTTTATCATGAATGGGTGTTGGGCTTTGTCAAAAGCTTTTTCTGCATCTATTGAAATGATTGTGTGATTTTTATCCTTGGCTCTGTCAATATGGTATATTACATGTATTGATTTGCTTATGTTGAACCATCCCTGCATCCCTTGGATGAATCCTACTTGGTCATGGCGTATAATCTTCTTGATGATTTGCTGTATTCTGTTTGCCAGTATCTTACTGAGGATTTGCATCTATGTTCATTAGGGAGATTGCCTGTAGTTCTCTTTTTTGTTTGGATCCTTCTCTGGTTTGGGTATCAGAGTAATTCTTGCTTCCAGGAATGAGTTTGGGGTATTGCTTCCCTTTCAATTTCATTATGCATTTGAGAAGTAGTGGTATTAAGTCTTCTCTAAATTTCTTGTAGAATTCAGTAGTGAATCCATCAGGGCCTGGGTTTTCTTTGTTGGTAAGTTTTTTAATTACATCTTCAATTTCATTGACTGATATTGGTTTATTTAGGATTTTTGTATCTTCTTGATTCAGCTTTGGTAATTCATATTTATCTAGGAATCTGTCCATTTCATCTACATTTTTCATCTTATTAGAATACCAGTTCTCAAAGTAAGTTTGGATGATCGTCTAGATTTCTACAGGATCTGTCATGATTTCACCCTTTTCATTCCTAATTGTCTGGATTTGAGTCTTTTCTTTCCTTTTTTTGATAAGGTTGGCTAAGGGTTTGTTGATTTTATTTAATCTTTCAAGAACCAACTCTTTGATTTATTGATTCTTTGTATTGTTTTCTAAGTCTTTGATGCATTAATTTCTGCTCTAATCTTTATAATTTCCTTCCTCATATGAGTTTCAGGCTTGGCCTGCTCTTCTTTTTCTATAATCTTGAGGTTCAACATTAAGTTGTTTATTTGAGCTCACTCTTTTCCTGATATGGGTATTCACTGCTATAAATTTCCCTGATAGGACTGCTTTCATTGTGTCCCATAAGTTCCAGTATGTTGTGTTAGTATTATCATTTAATTGTAAAAACTGTCTAATTTCTTCTTTAATTTCATCTGTGACCCATTGGTTGTTCAGGTGGGTGTTATTTTGAATTCCATGTGTTTATGAAGTTCTTGTGGTTTCTTTTGACACTGATTTCCAATTTCATTGCACTGTGGTCTGATAATATACATGGGATAATTTCAATTCCTTTGCATTTACTTAAGCATGTTCTATGAGCTAATATGTGATCTATTTTGGAGAACGTCCTGTGTGCACCTGAGAAGAATGTGTATTCTGATGTTGTGGGGTGGAACACTGTAGACATCTACTAAGTCCATTTGTTCAAAAGTCTGGTTCAGTTCTGATATTTCATTGTTGATTTTTTATGTAGTTGATCTGTCTATTTGTTATGGTGGGGTATTGAGATCCCCCAATACAATTGTATTAGTGCTTGTTTGATTTTTCATGTCCATTAATATTTGTTTTATGTAGTTGGATGCACCAGTATTTGTTACATATATATTTATGATTGTTATCTCTTCCTCAGGGGAGAAAATTTAGAAGGGGTTGGGGAAAAAATAGAGAAATAGAAGAAGAGGAAGACATTAGAAGCAAGGCTAGAGGACAAAGGAGGATCACACAAAATTTGGGAAAGTGGTGCAGAAGACAGGAGGGAAAGAGAGAAGGAAGAAATAAAAGGAAAAAGAGAACAGAACAATAACCACAAAAAAATAGAAACCACATTCACACTCATGAAAACAAGATCAAATAATGAAGAAAGAAAAACAAGAAGAGAAAGAGAGAAACAGTCCGCTTCGAAGTGTGTCTTTGCTGTCACTTGTAGACAATATGAAGAGACAGAGACCAGATCTATGTTGATTTATCCCAGCAAGCCAGCAGTAGCTTTATGGCAGGGTGGTGGACAATCTCAGTGAGCCTATACCTTTATTTCCCCTGCAGTTCAGGCTGATTTCTGGCTGTGAGGCTGGAACCAGACCTGTTCAGCCTGCAGCACTCAGTGTAACTTCTGCAGGCTTGAATTCAGCTGGGAGCCACTAAGTAGAGCCAGCAGTTGTTCTGAGTTCTGAGGTCAGTTGGTCCCTCCCCAAGATGGCTCCCAACCAATCGCCCTCTCCTGTGGGATGGCTGAATTTGCTCTACCCACCAGCTAGTGAAGTCCATGGTGCCCACTGCCCCGTTGAACTGCTGCATCTCACTGTGGAGATCTCGGGTTCCCAGAAGTCACTGTGTTTCCACAGGTTTGAACCACTCCTCCCATGCAGTAAGTCCCAACCAGGGAGAAGGTGCCACCCACCACCTCCTTCTTCTTTGTTGAAGTTTCTTTCTTTGATCTCCCCTTGGACTTCAATTCTTGCTTCAGATACTTCCTGGATCCAGAGGACCCACTTCCCTCCTTCTTGTCTTCCTCACATTGCTATATTCCAGTGTCCGGACACAAAATCTTGGAAAGGCTCTTTCTCTGCTGCTTACCATTCTGCAATCTTCCCAGAAGTCCCCTCCAGGCAAGAAATTTTCAACAGAACCCCAATTGTGCAAGAAATATCATCAAGAATCAATGAGCAGGGGATATAGCTCAGTCGCACAAGAGCTTACATGGCAAGCACAATGTCCTGAGTTCAATTTCCAGTACAAAAAGAAAAAAAAAATCAATGAACAGGATTATGACAAATTAAAAAGCTTCTGAATAGCAAAGGAAACAGTCAACAGAGTGATGAGACAACCTACAGAATGGGACAAAAATTTTGCCAACCACTCCTCAGACAGAAGACTAATATCTAGAATATATAAACAACTCAAAAAACAATTAGAGCCCCCCCAAATAAAAGACCTAAACAAAAAAAAAATGGGCAAGTGAAATCAATAGACACTTCTCAGAAGTACAGATGGTCAAAAAATACATGAAAAAATGTTCAACATTGCTGGCCATTAGAGAAATGCAAATTAAAACAACACTGAAATTCTATCTTTCCAGAAAGATGGCTAACATCAAGAAATCAAATAATAAGAAATGCTAGCGAAGCTGAGAGGAAAAGGAACCAACCTACATTATTAGTGGGAAAGTAAACTAGTACAACCACTGTGGGGAGCCACTCAGATTGCTTCAAAGCTTACGGGCATCTAAGGACACCTGAGGATGTGAACCTGCTTGTCTAGTGCAAGCAGAAGTGCACAGTGGGATACAGTTATGTAACCATGACAGCACAGGTAAATATGCATTCGCTAGTTACTGTGGTATCTAAAAATGTAAATATGAGATAACAACCTGTATAAGAATTATACAATAAAGATGCAGGTGGCTCTTGTACACCCTTGTGCTCTGCTCTGCTCCGTGCTGCCTGCTATCGCTGATGTCTTGCACACGTGCATTCTTTTACCTGGGGACTTCATCTGCAAAAATCTCCCTTGGACCCCTAAGCAGGCCTACATCCACTGTGGAAGTTAGTACGGAGAGTCCTCAAAAACTAAAAACAGAAATTTCTTTTGATCCAGATATTCCACTACTAGATATCTTCCCAAAAGAGTTAAAGATATTGTTATAGCAATTAGGTTTACCGGAGGTGAAGAAACTAAGTGGCACTTGGAGAAGTGGAGGGAACCAAGCTTTATCACTCTATCAGGCTCAAAGGAGGTTGACACTCCAAAGTCTGAGCCTTGAGCCTGTTGTATGAGAGCCTTATATAGAGGCTATGGAAGGAAAAGGCAAGCAAGCTAAATTACAGAAACAGAACAAAGGCAGTTACTCAAAGGCAACTGGTTTACAGCTCTGCACATCTGGGTGGCGTTGGCCAGCCAGGGAGCGAGATAACAGGATTGGGTGAAGCTGCTTGCTTATCAAGCCAGGGAGCAGCTAGTATGGGAAAAGGAGGGGGTTTTCAGCAGGGGATGTCAGAGTTGAAAAGTTTCATTTTCCCCAACAGTATTATATCACAGTGATGAGATAGAAGAGTAGGGCATGGCAAACCTGGCTGGAGAAGTAGGTGTGACCTGTTCACTACAAGATTGGGGGGGAGATAAAGAAAAAGAAGCCAGGTGTGGTGGCACACACCTGTAATCCCAGCACTTGGGAGGCTGAGGCAGGAGGATTGCCATGAGTTTGAGGCCAGCCTGGGCTACATAAGCGAGTTCAAGACCAGTCTACACTACACAGAGTGACCCTGTCTAAAAAAAAAAAAAATCCCAGACACATGTGCAGAACAGTACCCAAAGCCCTGCACGTGGACTTCTTATGAGAACTCGAGAAGGTTTTCAATAGGATGGCCTGGAGCTAATGTCAGCCTGAGGCGTAGGATCCTAGCACTGCCTCTCAGGACCTGGATGTAGATGTTCTTGTGGGTTTCCTCCAGATTTAGACAACATAAAAGGACACATAGACACCATGAAGACTTTGCTATCGTAACTTTCCATAATAGCCCACACTGTGTATCCCAGATGCAGCATGCACTTTTATCTTTCCTTTTACCCTCTTTTTCTACTTACTTGGTCTAAACTCGCTCAGCAGACCCAGTTTCTCCCTCACTCTTCACTTTTACTTTCTTGAATAAACTTTGCAACTGCTTTTTGCTCATTTGTTCAATTCTTTGCTTGTTCAATTCTTTGTTCAAGGTGAGAAGAACCTGGAATCCAACACCAGAAGGAGAGGCAAGCAATCCAGAACCCAGTAACGTTTAGTTGGCAATCCGCTTTTTATTTATTTATTTTTTTTTTTGGTGGGTACCGGGGGGTCGACCTCAGGACCTCGTGTGCCAGCAGGCGCCCGTGCCGCTGAGCGATATCACCGGCCCCTTTTTCGTATGTGGGTTCCGGGAGTTGAACTCGGGCCCTCGCTCTTGCTGGGCAGGCGCTTAAGCTGCTGAGCCATCTCACCGGCCCGGCAATCCGCTTTTTAGAAACAAGCTACCTGATGACAGTGATACATGCATACCCATGTTTACAACTCATAATTGGTAAATCTTGGAAGTAACCTATATATTCATCAACAGATAAATGGGTAAAGAAAATGTGGTATTTACACTCAGTGGCGTATACTCTGCCATAACAAATAATCATTTGTAAGAAAATGAGTGCACCTTGAGACCATAATGTTAAGTGAAATCGGACACATAAGATTGAATACGACATCTTCATATATCAGAAATCCAAAGTATAGGGCCGGTGAGATGGCTCAGCGGCGTAAGCGCCTGCCTTGCAAGCGCGAGGGCCCGAGTTCGACTCCCGGAACCCACATACGAAAAAGGGGCCGGTGATATCGCTCAGTGGCACGGGTGCCTGTTGGCGCGCGAGGTCCTGAGGTCGTCCCCCTGGTACCCACAAAAAAAAAAAAAAAAAAAAAAAAAAAAAAAAAAAGAAATCCAAAGTATAAATAATTTAGAGGGAAACAAAAGACAGATAAAAGAAAACACTGATAAATTTGACCACATATAAAAATTTTTTTAGGGCCAGGAATGTAGCTCAGTGGCACAGCGCCTCTCTGGCAAGTACGAGGTTGTGAGTTCGATTCCTGGTACCAAAAAAATTAAAAAATAAAAAATAAAAATAAATAAATAAAAACTTTATTTTACCATGCTAAGGACTGAGCCCAGGTAAGCACTCTAATAGTGGGTTATACTTCCAGCCCCAAAATAAATTTTTTTTTTTTTTTTTTGTGGGTACCGGGGGGTCGACATCAGGACCTCGCGCGCCAGCAGGCACCAGTGCCGCTGAGCGATATCACCGGCCCCTTTTTCGTATGTGGGATCCGGGAGTCGAACTCGGGCCCTCGCGCTTGCCGGGCAGGCGCTTACGCCGCTGAGCCATCTCACCGGCCCCCAAAATAAAGTTTTAAATAAGAAAAATTTATAAATAAAAAGATGAATGACAACCAAGAAGAAGATAGCTGCAATATATATTATAGATAAACAGGAAGTGTTATTAATAATTTTTTAAAATTCTTTAAAAATGATGAATAAAGGACCAAAAAACTACATAGAAAAAATAGGGGAGAGCTGCGTGTGGTGGTAGTACAGTCAGAAACAATGGCGTTGAGGAAGTCACTCCCTTCACCCATTTAATTTTAGACAGCACCCTAGGGCCATTCCTCCTTCCATCGTCCTGAGGTAGAAAATGACATAACAATAACTCATGAGATCTCTGATGCTCTAGGTGAGAAGGCACGCACTGGATCTCCTAGCCTGACATTTAGTCACCGTCACCCTGCTTAAACCTCATTAAAGGTTTGTAGATATGTACTACATGTCATTTATGTAACTAAGATCAGAGCAAATTCTGGGACAAGCATGCATGTTGAGAGCATGAGTGTCGTGGTGAGATAACACTACACCTCGTCAATCATTCCTGTCAATCACATCTAGAGATTCAGGGAGTGCACCTGGGCTGAGGCACACACCCTGTAAATTCTGAAAGCCTGATTTATGGAGGTGGGGGCTGCTTCTGTGTGCTGTGTTCTATGTGTGGTGCTGTTGCTATCCTGTCACCTTGACACCACTTTTCTGTTTTGCCATGTCTTTTTTCTACATGGACTTGCCCTGAGCACAACTTCTCATGATCTTCAATATGTGTAGATGCTTTCCTCTTGCCATTTGGGTGTATGCTTTACAATTTATTTTTTTCTTATTGTACACAAGAGCCTGGATTATACCTGCCCATCACATGGTAAGAGTGGCGCACCCCTGTAATCCCAGCACTTGAGGGGCTGAGACAAAAGTATCACTGCAAGTTTGAGGTCAGCCTGGGGAACATATTAAGGCTAAGGGCAGCCTGAACTACATAGTGAGACCCTGTCTCAGAAAGAAAGAAAGAAAGAAAGAAAGAAGAAAGAAAGAAAGAAAGAAAGAAAGAAAGAAAGAAAGAAAGAAAGAAAGAAGAAAGAAAGAAAGAAAAAAAGTTACATATACACAATTCACAAAAATATATTGAAATGATCTTCCAAATATGTAAAGATAGCTGGGTATGCTGGCAATACCTATATTCCCAGGATTCAGGAAGCTAAGGCAGAAAGATCAGATTTCAAGGCCAGCCCAAACTACATGCGAGACCCTGTCTCAAAATAAATAAATAAATAAATAAATAAATAAATAAATAAATAAATAAATGGAAGGAAGGAAAAAATAGAAAATGTAAAGATGTTCCATCTCACTCATAATTACAGAAAAACAAATTTAACTACAGTTAGATACTATTTCTCACATATCAGATGGGCAAAATTTGAAAAACAAAAGAAGTATGATAACGGTAAGGACTGCAAGGCGAGCCAGAGACCACTCAACAGGTTTTGTGAAAGCAACAAGGGATATGGTTTAATACTCGGGTGCAGGCAGACAGAGGGTGATAAGGCTGTCTGGAGGGAACAAAGAGAAATGGGCTTTATTTATGGGGAGTGAAAGAGGGCAAGGGACATTAGGCAGGAAGATGTTAATAAACATTTGTGGTCAAAGTTCTCTGTCTGCCTTGCACCTCAGTGGGCAGAGTCCTTGAGGCGTCCAGTGTAAATTTTTGGGTGTCTCCGGGTGTCTCCAGATATCTGGGGACCTGCAAGATTCCTTGTCCTATCTTACCTCTTTTACAACATCCTGTGTTTGCCAATGATAGCCTCAGTGCTGAGCTGAGTCCCCGCTGAGAGCAGTGCCTCTGCTGGCAAACAGGTTGGGTGCTGGGAGGTTCACATCCGATTCGAGCCTTACATCCATGTCTTTTTGTTATTATAAACAAAAAGGAAAAGAAGAAGAGGAAAAAGGGAAGTGGGCGCTGGTTCTCATGGCTGCTTCCTTCGTGACACATGGGCTGGGTGGGCAACCTCGTGGGAAGGAAAACCTTGGGGAACTGCTTCATATCAGGGGGAGGAGAAGAGCAACAGCTGCTGATTAGTGATTGTTTGGATGTGGTTTTGTAAGAACTGGGACAGGAGTCTGAAAAGACAGGGCCTGAACAAGAAGAGGGTTATACAGGTCAATGGTCCAGCTAAGGGGAAAAGCCATGAGATCCATCCCCAGACACTAGTCCAGGGGTTGGACATGCGCTGTCTAATTTCTGAGGCCTTTTCAGTAAGCATTTTAGCTGCATCTCTTCCTATGCCTGATTATGGGTAAAAACAACACTCTTCTCCTGGGAAGATACATAGGCCACCTTTATCAGCTGTTAAGAGATCTAAGCCTCTTCGGTTTTGGAGAGTTACTGATGCCAGAGAGTCAATTTGGGATTGTAAAATGACAATGGTCTCAGCTATCTCTTTAAGGTTTTTCAGATAGGTCTTCAGACAAGGCATGGTAATAAGAGAGAGGTTGTCAGCCCAGCTATTCCTGTTCCCATTGTAGCAGTGATTCCCAGGACAACAAGGAGAGGGATTAACTGAATGGCCCTGTGCTATCGAACCTGGGCTTTTACTGTGACAGGCAGGCTCTAGTTTCCCGAGGCTATGTCTATATTTGGGGTGAGATATACCAGTGTGTGGGTCCCGGTCCAGTTAGTTGGAAGGCACAGATAGGTGGAGGTCGCACAGAAGAAGAAAACACCTTGACTTGGGAGACAAAATTGATTATTAATGCCAAAAATATATTTAAATTTTCTGTCTTCATTATCCCAAACATTTAATGTGCCTGACAGAACAGTGCCCGTAAGAGGTTGAAAAGGCCCTCTGATTTGAGGAATCTGAGGAGCAGCTGCAGTTTTGTTTTTCCAGTGTAGGAAAGTCCTCTTGGTGTCTACTATCAGTCACTCAGAGGAATGATTGAACGTGGGCACGAGGAGGTGGTCAGAGTAGGTAAGAGTCTAAGTGCAGGTGTCCCACGGATGCGTATCTGCGCATAGGAGATGATGGCCTTCAAAGAAATCAGTGTTTTTTAAGAAATGGAGCAGTGACAATCTGGGCAGGGGCTGAGAAGTGAAAGGGTTGGCTGAATGGGGGGTTTTGGGTTATTCAATGATTAGCATGACCAGTGGAGGCTAACAAGATTAACGTGAAATTACACCGGTGGGGAGAGAGGTGTCCGAGCAGGGACCTGGAAGACATATCGTGCTGGATGCAAAGGGGGGCTTGAAAAGTTAGGTCAAGTTAGTGGTTACTGGGCCATCTGTATTCTTATTTGAGTCCTTATTATTATTAAGGAGTGAGGTAAGTTTGTAAAAGCTGGGCTGTTCAGGCCAGTGCATTACCCCTTTGAATAGCATAAGCAAGGGGAAAACCCCCAAGGGGAAAAGGAGGGCCACATTTCCTGGAGGCCAGAAGGTGTAAATGGAGACCCATTTTGTACACGGGGATGGTAAGTGAGATTTGTGTTGGCCCATACCTGTGGCAGAATGAGTGTTGCCTCGTAAGTGGCAGCAGACATGGAAACACAGAGCCAACAGTCCTTCACCAGGGAGGGGTTAGAGCGGTTGAGTAAGGAGTGGGTCAGCTGGACCGTCCTCTACAGATAGCTGGGCATCGGTGGGGAGAACGGTGGGAGAGCACCTGTGGGGAATA
Source organism: Erethizon dorsatum (assembly GCA_028451465.1). Lineage (NCBI taxonomy): Eukaryota > Metazoa > Chordata > Mammalia > Rodentia > Erethizontidae > Erethizon > Erethizon dorsatum. The sequence continues at coordinate 120,612,609 of CM051822.1, read as the reverse complement.
GCAGGAGTACACTGGCTAACATGACTGTGTGCATACGAAGTGATTCCATCCTGAAGGCAGGAAGCAACCAAGTTGTAGCACTAACAGAATGGAGAGTAAGATCCACAAAAAGAGATATAGTAAAAACAGAGGATGTCTGAGGGCTGCCTTATCTGTCATGGGCCTCTCTATTGATCATCAAACAGGAGGAGGGTGAGAAAATCACAGTGTACCCTGGTAGAGATCTTTTATCCAGGTGTAGAAAGACTGGAGAGTAGAAGCCTGAGGGTGAAAACAGGTCCAATTGGTGCAAACTGATCAAGTAAAACAGATAAAGCAACAGGGTGTACAGTGGCAGGGCATTTAGGTGTTTTCTGGGATTTTGGTCAGCCAGAGCGATGTGGGGGAGATTACTTGAGACTTCCACAAAGGGGAGAGTTCAGGTGAATTGTCAGCTGGGCACAGCTTTATTTGAGACCAATGAATCCACTGTGGAAGTTCTTGTAAACAGATAGTTGGAGTGCTCTAGGTGACTCTGAAAGGTCCCTTCCAGTTTGCCTGCAGGGATTGGGGATTTAAATCTTCAGCTGAAACCAATTTGTGAGCCAGGTTATCATCATAAGGGCGAGTGTCAGGAGAAAGCAGGAGAAGATTAGCAGCGTGTCATATTTCTTTTCAGGTCTGTTGTAAAGCTGGCAGATAATCTCCAATAGGGCTTGTCTCTGGGCTGACATTTGGCCAGTATAAAAGTTCAAATGGAGTACTATATCTGGTAGGCTCTTTAGGAATAGAGCAAACTCTTAAAAAACGATTGGGAGGGGAGAGACCTGGTCTTTGTGAAGCTGGAGTGTAAGTTTAGTAAGATGGGCTTTAACTGTTAGCTTTTTCTACTTTACCAGAGGACAGGTCGATAGGGAGTATATAAATTCTACTGGATCTCTAGCAATTTAGACACATCCTGGGTAATTCTGACTAATGAAAGCTGGGCCGTTATCTGATTAGAGGTGGGGAGGCCAAATCAGAAGATTGTATCAGTTGGGAGAGAATTGGTGACTGCTGAGGCTTTTTCTGAACTGCTAGGAAAAGCCTCTACCCACCCAGTGAAGGTGTCGACCCAGACTAAAAGACATCTTAACTTTTGGCATGTGGCAAAGTCAATCTGCCAGTCCTGAGTTGGGGAGAAGCCTCGTGCCTGGCGTATGGGAAAAGGAGAGGATCTCAGGGAACCCTGAGGCGTAGTTGCCTGGCAGACAGGGCACTGAGCTATAATAGTCTTAAGGAGGGTCTTCCAGGAAGGAAAGCAGATACGAGGCTCAAGTAGATGGGCTAGGGGTGTGTAACCTACATGAAAGTTATCACGGAGCGATGTAAGGATAGCGTGGGCCTGTGAGGCAGGGAGGAGGAGTCTTCCTTGATCTAGGAACCACCCGTCCTTTGTGGGGTAGTTGTGGTACTGTTGATGCTCAGAGGGGGAGTAGGTGGGAGTGAAGGAGGAGAGGGCCAAGTATTGGCCTTTTGTAGCGTGGTGGGAGAGATTAGCTGCTTCCTTTGCAGTTTTATCTGCAAAGGCATTTCCAACAGCTATGGGATCTAAGAGTCTTCAGTGTCTCCTGCGGTGAAGTACAGTCACCGTGTTGGTAGAAGAGCTGCCCGGAGAAGGGCCTTAATGTATGGGGCATTAATGATTGAGGATCCCTGAGAGGTGAGAAATCCTCTCTGCCCATACGGCAGCATGGTTGTGAAGTATGTGAAATGCATACTTGGAATCTGTGTAGATGTTAACCTGTAAACCTTTGGCCAATGTAAGAGCAGTCAGTTCCGCCTGTTGAGAGGTAGTGGATGAGGGAAGAGCTGCAGCTTCTATAACAGAGTGAAACAATTGCTTACCCTGCCTTAGCTGGAGATGTGCGGGAAACCTTACAGGAACTCCCATCCATAAACCAAGTGTGCTCAGGGGAAGGCAAGGGGAAAGCTGAGACATAAGGGAAGGGTGAGTGTGGGGGACCACCTGGATGGCTGTCCTTGAGAGAAGAGCAACTATCTCCACCTTGGCTGAACCTGGCCCTAATTCCACCTATTGATATGTACAGAGCTGGCTAGGACTTTTCCTTATCTCTTTAATTGGCTTTAGGCAATGCAAATAGGTCCAGCGGAGGTCCTGATGTGTAGTCTTTGAAGCAAAGCAACAGGCCTGTGTTTCCCCGCCCTTTGCTCCCAATACATGGTTGTGCCTGGCGGGATGGAGAGCCGTGCTCCACGCTGTCGGCTGGGATCGAGCCTCGAGAAAGAGGCTATGACTTCCCAGGGCATAAAAGATTATACATCAGAGCTGAAGCACCGACCCCAAAACATTAGATACTATCTTGAATTGTGTTATGCAGATTACTCCTTCTGCATATCCTTCCCTCTGCATTTGCAAAGGTGATTTTCAGGCCTAGCCCAGCTCACGAGACTCACGTACTTCCCACCACTCTCACAGTCACTCATCCCTGAGCCACTCCCCTCCTTCAGAATTAATAAAACATGGGTTCGGCCCTGGGTCGTGGCCTTTGTCCCAGTAGCCACCATCTTGGCAGGACTTAGGACCCCTTGGCTCCCCACAACTATAAATATGCCTTAGTGTCTTTATTCTCTCTGTGGGTTGCATTGGATGTGGTAGATTGGAATTAACTTGGTAGAATTCCAATAACTTCCTTTTGGATTTACAAATCTAACTTCCTGGACCGTGACGTGGACCAGGAAGGGCTCTCTATAGGTGAGGTTGTCAAGTGGCTGAGAGACAGATAGTCACGTGGATCTGGCATCTCAGAGGTAGACAGAGAGTGGGTATGAGATGAGAGGCAGGATCAAAGTCAGGATCCAAGGCAACAGTTACTGTAGGGGTTTCTATAAAGAGTGCATATAACTGTAAGATACGAGGAGTGGATAGAAGATGAGAGAGACACGATGAGGCTGTGAGACCCTGCAGGTTATCGGAGAAGTATGGTATGAGTGGCATGTGTCTAGTAATTTTTAGAGTTTCTGTAACCATTAAGGCTACAGCAGCAGCCACTCATGGGCAGGCTGGCCAACCTAAGACGGTGGGATCAAGTTGTTTGCATAGGAAAGCAGCTGGGCATGGGCTTGGCCCCTGGGCCAGAATGATGACCACACAACTGCCATGCTCTATGGTATATAGACAGAAAGATTGAGTACAGCCTGGCAAAGCCAGGGCTGGACCTGATTTTAGAGCTTTGTTTAGGGCCTGAAAGGAAGAGTGAGGAAAGTTCTTATGATTTAAAGATTCATCTGGGTCCCCTTTTGTAAGCTTATATAAGGGTTTGGTGTGGAGGGCAAAGCCAGAAACCCAGAGGCAGAAGTATCCCACCACCCCAAGAGAGAAGATGCCACTTTGTGGTGGGGATAGGAATCTGGGAAATTAATTGGACACAATTGGGAGGAAGGGCTCCAGTGTGTTCAGGCAGAATAATGCCCAGATATGTGACAGACAGAGAGGAGATTTGAGCTTTGGATGGAGACACACAGTAGCCCTTTGTGTCTAAGTGTTGTAAGAGTAGGAGAGTATCCCATCTGGAGGATTCGTAAGAGGGGCTGCAGAGGACGAGATCATCTAGATATTCTATGAAGTGGGAAGGAGAGCAAATCACAGGCAAGGGCCTGGCCTAAATAGTGGGGGCTGTCTCTGAAAACTTGTGGAAGGACAGCCCAGGTCAGCTGTTGGGACTGGTGAGTGCCAGGATCTGTCCAGGTAAAGGCAAAGAGAAGCTGTGAGGAGGGATGTAAGGGAATGGTGAAGAAAGCATCCTTCGAATCTAGGTCTGAGTAGTGGGTAGTAGACGGGGGCAGGGGATAGAAGATAAAAGGGTGTATGGGTTGGGCACTACAGGATGAATAGGAAGGACTATCTGATAGTGCAGAGGTCCTGGACCAATCTGTATGTGCCATCTGTCTTTCAAAGAGGGAAAACGGAAGTGTTATATGGAGAGTTGACAGGGACCAGAAGACCGTGTTGGAGCAGGCGAGGGATAATTGTCTTTAGTCCCCTCAGAGCCTGATCGCAGACTGAGTATTGGTGCTGGGAGAAATAGAGGTGATCTGGCTTTAGTTGGATGGTGAGAGGTGCTTAATTGAGAGCCAGGGAAGGGGAGGAGGTATCCCAGACCCTAGGGTTTAGATCTGGGGAGGCAATGGGGGCTTTGGGCGAGGCCGGAGATGAAGGGAAGAGAGTGGCGAGAAAAGCAGGATGAACGCCAGGAATGGTGAGAGTGGCAAATAATTTGGCTGGGATATCCCATCCAAGGAGGGGGCTGGGCAGGTAGGAACAATTAGAAAGGAGTGGGAAAAAAAATCATTGACCTAACTGGCACCAAAGTAGAGGAGTTTAAAAAGGCCTGGAGAATTTGCCATCAATACCCACAATAGAAGTTGGGGCCAAGGAAACTGGTCCTTGAAAAAAAGTAAGGTGGAATGAATCGCCCTGCTTATCTATCACAAAAGATATGGACTTACCCTCTACTACAAGAATTACCCGAAGCTCGGCATCTGAGATGGTCCACGGGGCCTCTGAAGCTTCTGGGCAGTGTCAGTCATCTGTTGCCAGTCCAAGGAAATCTGGGAGAGAGCTGACTGGGGGACCCTGAGAGCTGACTGCAGGGGCGGATGCCAACACAGGGCAGTCCCACTTCCAGTGAGGGCCCTGCAGGTGGGGCATGGCTTTGAAGGAATCTTGGGCTGCAGGCATGCCTTACCCAATGACCAGGCTGGCAGCATTTGAAGCATGGCTCCAGAGGTATACTCCTGTGTTGGGGAGGCCTGGCGGCACCCTCGGCAGTTAGCTGGGACTTTGGTCCAGCTTGTAGTTGTGGGTTTCTTATGGTGGAGGCAAACAGCTGGATCTCAGAAAGGCGCTATTTATGGGCAACTTTGTCCCTATTATTAAAAACTTTAAATGCCAAATTAATTAACTCCTGCTGTGGAATTTGAGGGCCTGTCTCCAGTTTCTGCAACTTTTTCTGAATATCTGGAGCAGACTGGGTAATAAAATGCATTTTTAAAATCAGTTGGCCTTCTGGGCCTTTTGGGTCCAGGGCCGTATAATGCCTGAGGGCAGCAGCCAGGCAGGACATGAACTGAGCTAGATTTTCATCTTTTGTCTGGGTGGTTTCCTTAGCCTGTCATAACTGACTACCTTGTGTGCTGTCTTGCGGAGCCCTTCAACCAAGTAAGTGACGATATAGGTACGGCTCCTTCAAGCAGAGCATTGTCTGCGCTCATCTGGCCGATTAACGTCCCAGTTTGGGTTGGCCTGGGGATGGCTGCAGCTCCCTCCTGAAGGTTCAATCCAAGGCACCTGTGGTCATCCATGGCCACCTGAGCTAAAGCCCAGACACGTTCCTGCTCCTCAGGTGAGAGGGTAGAAGAAACAAAGATATTTAGGTCACCCCAGGTGAGATTATAAGACTGCGAAAGGTACTGAAATTTCTGGATATATTTGGTGAGCTTGGTAAGAAAGGAATCCAAATGCTGACTAATCTGAGACAAATCAGACAGGGAGAAGGGAACAATTCCCTCAGCTCCCGCCACCTCCTAAAGTGGAAATTGGGGAGCAGGAGTTGAGGAAGGGGCACCAAACTGCAGTCCAGACTGAGTATGGGGTGGAGTAGGAATGTAAGGAGGAAGTTTTGATTCAGGGGGAAGCGCCAGATAGACAGATGAGACAGGTTTCGGGTTGACCAGAGACTCCCAGGGGGAGTGGCTCAGCTGCACAGGCTACAGCCGAAGTGCAGCCGGAGGAGCAGCAGGGGGCGAGGGAAGTCGTTCAACTGCGGGGGCAGGAGGATGCCAAGGGAAAGCGAGGTGAGCAGGGTCTTGGTCAGGGAGGAATCAGCACAGGAAGGAAGTGGAGGGGATGTGGGCAGAAGGGTGAGGAGGAGAATTTGGGAGGGATTGCGTGAAGCACACGGAGTAGGAATACTTTGGAGTGTAAGGAAGGCCCAGACATAAGCCACTTCAGACCACTTCTTTAGCTTACGGCAGTAACTATCCAGATCTTGCAAAAATGGAAATGTCAAATGTACCATGGACAGGCCCCTGAGATTTATCATCCAGCTCGTACTATGGCCATACCGTGTTACAGAAAAAAATAAGCCTCTTGAGTTTTAGGTCAGGAGAGAGATGGAGAGGTTTGAGGTTCCGCAGGAGGCAAGCCAGAGGGGACAAGTGGGGAACTGAGGATGCACGGTTCCCCACTGGAGTACAGAGAGAGGTGTGGGAGAGAGCCTGGGTGTCCCGGTGAACGTCTCCAGCGGAATCCAAAGCCGTGAAATGTGAGCGACAGAGCAAGGCAAATGTTTTTGCGATTGGTCAGACACTATAGGGAAGCAGCCTTCAGGACGGAGTGCTTTCTGAGACCATTGCTGGAGTTTACAAAGTATGAAAAGCAGAGCGAGCCTCTCTCTGACTTTATGGAGGGTGTGCTGTCTGCCTGCACCTAGGTATTAAACCATATGCCTTGTTGCTTTCACAAAAGCCTGTCAAATGGTCTCTGCCTTGTGTTGTGATCCTCACAATAACACATCCAGTTGGTAAGGCTTCAGGGAAACAAGTACTTTCATACATTATTAGTAAGAATCAAAATTTGCACAACTATTTTAGAGGGGAGTTTAGCAGTATCTGACAAAATACATATAATGGTACCTTCTGCCCTGTGATGCCATTCTAGGAGTTACTCTGAATACCTCCACTCATAGGATGAGGCATGCAGACAGGGCAATTCACTGCAGTATTGTTTCTAACAATAAAATACTAGAGCTGTATAAGGGAATGACTGAATAAACTATGATACATCCACACAGCCAAGTATTCTGTCTCCATTAAAGGAATGAGGATGATCTCTATTAACTGATGGTATAAAGCAACATCCCAGATATATCACAAAGAAAAGAAAAGAAGTGCAAAAGAGCTTTCTGTCTGTCTGTCTGTCTGTCTGTCTCTCTCTCTGTTTTGTTTTGTTTTCTGAGACAGGGTCTTTCTATACAGTACAGGCTGGCCTTGAACTCACTGTGTAGTCCAGGCTGGACTTGAACTCATAGCAATCTTCCTGCCTCAGCCTTCCAAGTGCTGTGACTACAGGTATGCGCCACCACACCCAGCTAAAAGAGCATTTATTGAGAGTCACTAAACTCTGTGCAAAGCTGGGTGTGGTGGCACATGCCTGTAATCCAAGTACTTGTGAGGCTGAGGTAGGAGGATTGCTGCAAGTTCAAGGCCAGCCTGGGCTACAGAGTGAGTTCAAGGCCAGCTGGAGTTACATAGTGAGACCCTGTCTCAAAAAACAAAGAAAAGGGCCGGCGAGATGGCTCAGCGGCATAAGCACCTGCCTGGCAAGCGCAAGGTCCTGAGTTCGACTCCCAGTACCCACATACGAAAAAAGGGCTGATGACATCGCTCAGCAGCACCAGCGCCTGCTGGCGCGCAAGGTCCTGAGGTTGAACCCCGGTACCCACAAAAAAAAAAAGAAAAAAAGAAAAATAAATACACTCTGTGGATTACTTATTTCCCAGGGAAACATGTTTCATAATTGGTGGAAATAGTTTAAAAAAATTAAAGGCTCTGAAAATTGTCCTAAGGGCATATAGAAAATTAAGAAGCAATTATTCAAGATCTACTAAATGTTGTATGATCACGTGTAGTCTGTGATACTAGAACCGCCTCTCTCAGTTCCCCCATCAGCTGTGTCTGATGGAAGCAACTCTAGGTGGGTGTGGCTGCACCAGCCACTGCCAGGCAAGCATGAGGGTACCTTACCAGCTCTGTGCTGCAGAGGAGAAATTTCAGGTGCATGCGGACAGACATGACTATGGAGGCTCTCTTCTTACACCCAGCCCTACTCACATGGCGTGTCTGCCTCAGAGCAGCAGGCCCAGAATACTGGGTGGGACCCAGCGCGCCCTCACCCTAGCCCAATAGGAGGGTGCAGGTTCTATAAGACGCCAAGACCAGAGGTAATCTCCTCTATCCAGTGCCCTGCTTGGAAAGCACAGCTGTCACTCTGACGGAAGCAGTCCTGCGCCAACCACTTGTTTGCAGTTAGTGTATTTTACCACAACCAAAAAAAGTAATAATTGTAAATACATTAACCATGGGATTTAGGGTTAGATGAATCTAAATTATCCCAACATCTCAAAGTAATGGCTCATAACATGTTAATGATAGATCGTACTGAGCCAAATGCTTTATGGAAATAACTACAGCCATACTTGACAGTGACTCCCATATTAATATTTTAAGATTATTTGTATTAAAATTTTTTCTCAGAAAAACTGGGAACATCCCAAATATCCATCAATGGGTTAGGAGATAAGTTATGTTACATACATATAGTATTTCATCAGATATATTTCACAATAAGAAGGAGCAAACCTCTAGGTTTTTTGTTGTTGCTATTGTTGTCGTGATGGTGCTGATAAGGGAATGATGCAGGACCTCCAAGTGATGCAAGGGAAATACTATAACTTCCAAGCACCTAGATGTCCAGTGTTCCAAGTTTGTGTTCCCCAAAATCGAAGAATGAACTCTGAGGAACATTCTGAGGAACAACAGAAGTTAAGAGAAGGAAATCTTGAGGGAAGGATAGCTCCTGTCTGATAGGGACAGGGGGGGACCTGGAAATTGGGTTGCCCATGAACCCACTTCTCAAAGGAGGTTTTATAGAACAAAATCACAAGATGAGTACAAAATCATGAGGTGGGTATAAGGTGGGACATAACTCTAGTCAACCAATAAGGTTACAAGTATAGTCACACACAAAAAAGGTATAGTCACTTAGGTAATATTGATCCACTGGGGAAGCAAGTCATGTAGCAAATGTGCATGGAAAGAACAGGGAACTTTCCTGGAAGGGATGGGTCAGGAGGTCTTGGTCACCCACCCAGGTGACTAATGCCTATTTAGAATATCCATCATTATTGTTTATCCCTTAGGGAAGTATGTAGGTGTAGTCATTTTGTCTTTGTTTTGAGGCTTGCCCTTCAACAAATATGCCTCCACCCACAATTCTACTGTGTTCTTATCTTCTGCACTGATTCCTTCATGGGCCTTGGCCCTGTCTGACAGCCTGTAATGTTTCTACCTAACTTAACTCTCTATAATAGTACTAGAGATTGAACCCAGGAGCAATAGGAAACTCATAAGAAGTTCTGGGTGTGAGGCGGTCTTTTCAACTGGGGGTTCTTTACAAAGGATAGGCCATTTTGCGGGAAACACTTGATGTCAGTGTCATTAGGTCTCCCCTAAAGAAGAGACAGTAGGCAGTTTTTAAATCTGCTTGGGTTCAAATCCACAGTTTATCACTCATTTGTTAAGTGATTTTCATCAACTTACTTAAACTCTCTGAGGATGATTACAGTGTTGATTTCAGAGAGTTAATGTGAGAAATAAATGAGTTAACCTATATGAAACAGTATCTGGCTCATAGTAAGCACTAAATAAGCATTAGCTATTGCTATTATCATTATACAAGGAAGACATTTCCAGTCTCTTGCCTTGAAAACGCGATTCTAGTTACTGTTATTCTGGAAGTCAGCTGTTTAGGAGGAGCGCCTGCTCATTTTCTTTGCCATTTCTGTGTGGGTTTATGCCCTTATTTTCTCCATACCAGGGAGCTTAGGGAAAGAGCAAACACTAATATATGTATTCAACCTACCATCTTTACAGAAGGATTTGCCAAGCAAAAGAACAACATAAAGTCACACTACTGAAAAGTTGAAATTTAAATCATGTGTGTTAAGAGCATCATGAAAAACCAGACTGTCATAAAAATCATTAAAAATTAAAGATAAGCAACCAAATATGAGAATGATCTACAAAAGAATTGAGGTGCATTATGTACATGTACCAGGTCCTCACAATGTATGTAATCATTATGTATTGCAAACACGTACTAAAAAAAATTAAAGATTTTATCTAAGAAAAAAAAGAGGATTTATAGCACGTATGGTGTAGAAATAAAGACCTACTTAAATGAGAATCCAAGCTTGGTATAGCAAAGGAGTCATCCACCATTTCTTGCTTTTGGCAGAGACTCAAAGCAAATGAGAAAGTTCAGCAATGGGAAAAAAAGGAAGGTTTAGCCAGGTGTGGTGGCATAAGCCTGTAATCCCAGCACTCAGGAGGCTGAAGAGGATCACCACAAATTTGAGGCCAGCCTAGACTACACAGTGAGCCCAAGGCCAGACTGAACTACATAGCGAGACCCTAAAAAAAAAAGAACCAAAAAACTGAAACAAACAAGGAAGGAAGATTTTAGATATATTCTCACTGGAGTTTTCAGCACAGGAAGCTGGAGGTTAGCTAAGCAGAACCAAGATATCTTAGGTGATTAGCCTGGGGAGTATATTTCACTTTTGCTGACCGGAAGTGGGCAGGAGTAGGTGAAGGGTAGAAAAGTCCTTGACCAAGTTCTCATTCTGTGTAGGTTACTGCAAAGGGTGTTGCCTGGCACCTAGACTGGTTGTGGGACAAAGTTCTATTGTTATTTTTATTCTTAGTTTTTCCAAGTTTAGGATGTATATATGAAGCGTGATGAGAAAAACTTAGATGTTCCAAATGGCCAAAAGATATATAGAATTTCTAGATCTGGAATTAGAAGCAGCAACTTCAATAGTTTTGAATCATAGTTAAATTTAATCTATGCAAATACAATTGTGAATGTTCAAGAAAAAAATGAAGAAAATGACAACACTTACTCTCCATACGTGTGTGCCATGGCAATGTAAAACACTATTCAGGTGGTCTCATAAAGGAGGACGGCTGGCTATGGCAGTGCATGGCTGTAATTCCAGCACACAAGAGGTGGAGGCAGGGGGATCACTGTGACATCCAGGCCAGCCTGGGCTGCGTAGTAAATTCAAGGTCAGCCTGAACTAAATAGCAAGACTCTGTCTCTAAACAAACAAACAAACAAACAAACAGGTGATGATGAAGTGGAGGATGTAGTTTAGTGGTAGAATACTTGCCTCACATGTGTGAGGTGCTGGGTTCAATCCCCAGTCCTGCGGGAGGGGAGGAGTATGAGTGCGATGGCTTTACTTTGTCTTTAAGGAACAAACTGCAGAATTAATTTTGTTCCACAGAAAAGCACTGAGAAAGAGTTAGGGGAATAGATAATATCAGCTACAGAAGATACTATTAATATCCTATGTGTGATTTAAGGCAGTGTTACAAGCTATGGGTTATTATCCATTTTTAGGCTGTGAGATCAGGTTACAGAGTAATCATCATTTAAAAACTAGAATGGTGTTTAAAAAGAACAGAATATTATTTTTTAATTAAAAAAATTTTTTTGCCATAACAGTTAACTTTCAGAAGCCAATATCTGGATAAAATGTGACTCCACTCTACACATTCAAATAATTCAAAATCATAGGAGAATTAAATGAAGATAAAACAAGTCCTATTTGTCTATTTGAGACCCTATCAAATTAAAATATTCTTTTTATCAAAGAACAAGTCAACAGTGAAATGATAACCTACTTGTAGAATAAGAGAAAATATCCTCAAGCCACATGTCAGATAAAGGGTTAATGTCCAAAATACAAAAAGAACTCCCACAACTCAACAACAACAAAAAATAAACCCATTGAAAAATGATCAAAAGAGCTTGAATAGATATTTCTTCAAAGAAGTTGTGCAGATAGCCAGAAGCACATGAAAGGATAGTCAGCATTGCCAATCATTTGAGAAGTACAAATCGAAACCCAAACCCACTGAGATGGCTACTACACAAAATAAAACTTGGAAAATAACCAGTGTCAATGAGGACATGAGAAACTGAAACCCTTGGGAGCTATTGGTGGGATGGTGAAATGGTGCGTTCATTCTGGACAACAGTATGGTGTTTTCTCAAAAAATCAAAAATAGAATTATAATATGATCCAGCAATCCCACTTTTGAGTATATTATATTTAAAATAATTGAAAGTAAGGTGTTGAAGAAGTATTTTCACACCCCATGTTTCCAGCAGCATTGTTTATAATAGCCAAGAGGTGGAAGCAACCCAAATGTCCACTGATGGATAGATGAATAAACGAAGTATGCTGTGTATGTACAATAGAATATCACCTAGTCTTAAATAGTAAGGAAATCCTGTCACATGCTATAACATTTGTTGTTGAATCTTGAGGTCATTATGCTAAGTGAAATCAACCAGTCACAAAAAGACAAATACTATATAAGGTCTCTAAAGTAGTCCAATTCATAGGAACAGAAAGTGAAATGGTGGTTACCAGGGCCTGGAGGGAAGGGAAGTGGAGATTTGTTTAACGGATGCGGGGAGTTTCACTTTTGCAAGATGGAAAGGTTCTAAAGATCTGTTACAGAGGAATGTGTGTGTATTTAACTGTACACTTAAAAATAGTTAAGATGGAAAATTTTATGTTATGTGATCTTATGACAATTACAAAAAATAATTTAAAAACTAAAATAAGATACAGTGGAACCTCAAGTTACAACTGGCCTGACATATGAACAACTTGGGTTATGACCGGCATTTTAGTTTTAACTTACAACCAGTCTTGAGTTATGACCTGAATGCCGGCCGCTTGTGCTTCCAGATGGTCTCAGATACAGATTTAACCCTTAAAGAGTTCTGGAAGGAACATTACAACATCCTTTCCTGTATGGGTTAATTGAGAAATCCTGGGCCGATGTCTCTCTAAGGACACTGAGATCTGCCTGTGTACAGGAGAGAGACTTTGAAGGCCGTGTAGTCTTTGAAGACTTTGAAACTTGAGCCTTCAGTTGACGACTTGAGTTACAATCAGCCCTTGGGAACAGATGGTGTTTGTAAGTCAAGGGTCCACAGTACCATTTGTCTGTTAACTTCCCAAAGCTCCTGAGGGTTTAATGAGAAAAATAACCTCACAACTGTTGATAGAAGTATCTCTTATCTGAAAGCAGTTCAGCAGTATCTTTCAAGAGACTTTTTTTTTTTTTTTTTGGTGGGTACCAGGGGTCGACCTCAGGACCTCGCGCGCCAGCAGGCGCCCGTGCCACTGAGCGATATCACCGGCCCTTTTTTTGTATGTGGGTTGCGGAAGTCGAACTCGGGCCCTCGCGCTTGCCAGGCAGGCGCAGACTTAAACATATTATAATAACTTTCAGCTCAGTAGTTCTATTTATAAAAGTCTATTGTAAGGGGGAAATGTGGACATGGATTTATGCACAAAGACCTTTGTCATATTCTTTTTTTTTTTTAAAGAAAAGAAGAGAAAAAATATAAACAATCTCAATACTGACTGCACGAGGAACAGTAGTAGAACATTTGGACACTAGAGGATGGGTGGATATATTGTCATCCACACAATGGCATGTCATAGAGTTATTAACATGTATATTCGTGAATAATTTTTTTTTTGTGGGTACGGGGGGGTCGACCTCAGGACCTCGCGCGTCAGCAGGCACCCGTGCCGCTGAGCGATATCACCGGCCCCTTTTTCGTATGTGGGTTCCGGGAGTCGAACTCGGGCCCTCGCGCTTGCCGGGCAGGCGCTTAAGCCGCTGAGCCATCTCACCGGCCCTATTCATGAATAATTTTTAAAGAAGAAAACTTTACAATATAATGTTAGTTGTGTTAAATGATAATTTTTGAAAGGTAGAATCTTGACTCTCACATGAACATAAAGTGAATACTCATGAAGATTTAATTTAACTCATCAATGAATGAAGGAGCCAGTAAGGTATGATAACCAGTTCAAAAGAGAATTCAAAGAATCCCACATGAAAAGGTCAGGCAGGACTACTTTAATGAATTTATACATAGATACAAAACTGACTCTATCCACTTGGGAATTTGGGCATCATTTGTCTCTGCACCCAACAGAACTCCATTTGCATATCTATGAACCGGAGTCATTTGCATTGCTATCAGCGAGCAGAGGCAGACAGAAGACAGGATATTAAGTGATCCTTTTTTAAAAATCTTTTACAATTTTTCCTGACAGTGGAGATATCAGCATATAACATTTAATATACAGCATTGTCTCAGCAAAGGAAAAAAGAAAAACATACAAAATATTGTGTGTAGTTTTTGTCTCAATGGTGAACTTAATAGTTTAGTTTCTTTTATAATCTTTTCTATTATTTTCAGACTTGCTACAATAGAACCTAGTCCTTTTAAAATTAAAAAAATAGGGCCGGTGAGATGGCTCAGCGGCGTAAGCGCCTGCCTGGCAAGCGCGAGGGCCCGAGTTCGACTCCCGGAACCCACATACGAAAAAAGGACCGGTGATATCGCTCAGCGGCACGGGTGCCTGTTGGCGCGCGAGGTCCCGAGGTCGACCCCCCGGTACCCACACACACAAAAAAAAAAATAAAAAAATATTGGCCGGCCTGGTAGCACATGCTTGTAATACCACTGTTACCAGTTTTGGGGTGCTGGAGTCTCCTTCTAGAGGTAATTTCTAGGTTCTTTCTGTCCTGAGCAAAGAATTGAGCAAAATAAGCACAAACAGTGGCAAAGATCCACATTTATTGAATGTAGGAAAAAAACAGGCTCTGCAGAGGGAATTTGGACAAAGTAAATATAGAAAAAGGGAGAAAAACTAAAAGAAAATACACTCTACAGCGTAGGGTGGCTACTGTGAAGAGACATGACAGGAAATGGTTACTGTCCCTCTTTTATATTTCCCATGTAAGTGTCATGTCCAGGTCATTCTTTTTTTTTTTTTTTTTTTTTTTTTGTGGGTCCTGTGCTTTTTTTTTTTGTGGCGCCTGTGCTTTTGTATCCACCATTCCTCAGGCTGGCATCTGGCTGTAGAAAATAGTTTATTTAGTTAGCTTATGAGTAAGGCAGCTAGCTAGGGGAAGGGCCTGAGGCAGAGTTGGGTGATAAGCCATACTGATAAAAATTAAAATAGGCTGGGTGCGGTGGTGCACACCTGTAATCCCAGCACTAGGGAGGCTAAGGCAGGAGGATCACCATGAGTTCAAGGTCAACCTGGGCTACATAGTGAGTTCAAGTCCAGCCTGAACAACATAGCAAGACCTTGTTTCAAAAAACCCAAAATAATTAAATGAATAAATAAATAAATAAATAAATAAATAAAATATGTAGGGGGAAGGGGTTTGTAGTCTGTAGGCAGGAAAAAATATACCATAAGGGCCTCATTGGGCTTTCTGGCTAATTCTAACTAGAAAGAGTTAAAGCTTCACTGGAGAAAGCAATTAATAAGACAAGAGGAGAGTAGACAGGTAGACAGGCAGGGGACAGGGGAAGCCAGGTGCTCAAAACCAAAATAGCTGCCCCTCACTCACTTTCAACAAAATGCAAAGGAGACAAGGGGCAGCCACTTTTATAGAAAGCTGTAAAAACACACACACCTATACATCTAAATATCTATATACAGACATCTAAATATGTATATGTATATGTATTTCTATACTAGGGCCACTGTATTAGTGCACTAGCCTCTTCCTTAATTGCTAACTCATCCTTGAATGTAAGGCCCCTTCTAACCAATCCATAAATTTTCCAGAGATAGGGGTCTGACAAGGAGAATTGGGACCTCTTAGGAATGTGCGTGAAGACAATGGCATGGGGGTTAGGGTCTTAAGGCTAGGATCCGTCTTTGACAGCCCAGGGAACCAATAGAATTATGGCAACTTCCAGGTAGGGGGGAGGGCCCTGACACCCAATAAAAGCAGCCTTGAACAAAGGGCCCATGGGTCCACCATCTTTCTGGAGCTCCCTACCCTGGTTTATTAGGGTAACTATCTTCTCCTTTTTCCCCCTTTCTGATAAAGTGTCCAATAAAATGTCTTCCTTTTCTTACACTTTCTATCTTTAATTCATTACCGGCACAGAGTTTGCAGTCCCAGTGAGCAGCTCAGACAGGGAGAGCAGCGGAGCTGGAGCTGGGGTGCACACCCCCAGATGCAACAAATAGACAATGAACTAGGACTTTGGACAAAGAATGAACTTCCTCGGCAATAGGAGATACAGCTCCCTCCCTACTAAAGGGAGTTGCACCTCTGCTTACTAAGCTCCTGGGTTTTGAGGAATGTAAAATGCAAAATCACCAGTTTTTTCCTCTAAAATCCCAGTTTCCTTTAAACCCTATGTGTTGAAGAACTGGGTTAAAGAGCCTGAGTTCCAACTGGTCATTTTAAATCTACAGAGCCACCTGGTGATTTGGTCTCATGTAATCAGATTTATTAGAATGATAAGTCTTTAGTATTTGGGGGCTTTTTGGTACTGGAGATTGAACCCAAGGCCTCTCAAATGCTAAGCACAAGCCATACTACTGAGCTACATTCCCAGCCCTAGAATGGTGAACCTTGTACACACGTAATTTCTTATCGTAAATATGGCACACCACATAATGATGTTTCCTTCAGTCAGTGATGGAACATGTATGCAACAGTGGTCTCATAAGATGATGTGAAGCCGAAAATTCCTATTACCTAGTATGTTTACTATACCTTTTCTATGTTCAGATTGACAAATACTTAGCATGGTATTACAACTGCCAGTTTCTTTTTTTTTTTTTTTTGTGGGTACCGGGGGGTCGACCTCAGGACCTCGCATGCCAGCAAGCGCCCGTGCCACTGAGCGATATCACCAGCCCCTTTTTCGTATGTGGATTCCGAGAGTCGAACTCAGGCCCTCGCGCTTGCCAGGCAGGCGCTTATGCCGCTGAGCCATCTCACCGGCCCTCTTTTCTGTTTTTTGTTTGTTTGTTTGTTTGTTTGTTTTTGGTTTTTTAAGAAAAGTTCTCACTGTGAAGTTCAGGCTGGCCTCGAACTCACTATGTAGCTGAGGCTGTCCTCAAACTCACAGTAATCCTCCTGCCTCAGCCTCCTGAGTGCTGGGATTACAGGTGTGTTCTACCACACCTGGCTCAACCACTGCCAACAGTTCCAATAAAGTAATATACTGTACAGGTTTATATGCCAGTAGTCATAGGCTGCACCATTTAGCCTAGATGTGTAGTAGGTTGTACCATCTAGGTCTGTGTAAGTACATTCTGTGATATTTGCATAATGATGAAACTGCCTAACAACACATTTCTAGGACCATATCCCCATCATTAAGCGATGCATAACTGTACTAATATACTGGACTAGCACTGGGGAGATCCCTCTAAAGAGGAGATGGGACCTAAGCTCAGCCCAGTTAGGTCCTTGACATCCAGTCACAGAAAGGAATTTCAGGGTGTGATGTTAAGAGGCATAGGCTGGTTTATTAGGCAGAGTTAGAGAGTAAGAGAAAACAGGGAAGTGATTTCAGCTTGAGGAGCTGAAAGGAGCACAGCCCCGATGAAGAGGACCGGACTGGCCCATCAACCAGGGAATGAAGCTAGTTTTTATGGGATTGCTGAGGTGGGCTAGGGTCTGGTTGATCTGTTTTGTTTTGTTTTGTTTTGTTTTGAGACAGCGTTTTGTTATGTAGTTCAGGCTGAACTTGAACTCACTATGTAGCTCAGGCTGGCCTTGAACTTGCAGCAACTCTTCTGCCTCAGCCTCCTGAGTGCTGAGTCTCTTTGGGTCTGGTTGATCTTTAACTCAGTTCTGGTTTTGCAGCTAAGGAGAAGTCCTCACAGTTTGAGGGTGCAATCTGGTCTCTATAAGACATTACTTCTACTTGGAGCAGTCTCAGTTTTGCAGAGGCTCTCCTGAAATCCAAGATAGCTGCAGGTTCAGGTCAATGACTGGAGACTTTTAGACATCTACTGGTAGTTGAATATCCCTTATCTTGATGTTCTCAGTCTTTTTTTTTTATTTTAAAGAGAAAAAAATAGAACAAAATTTCAAAACAACGTTATAGCAGGGTAACAATGGTTAATACATTGTGTATTGTTTTCTTTAAATTAGTTACTCAGAGTACAAGATATCAGCATTCAATTGTCCAAACAGTATTAGCACATACCTTTCTTTTCAATGAGCTAAGAGAAATTAGTAGTATATCTATCTTAACTATCTTATATATATATATATATATATTTTTTTTTTTTTTTTTTTTTGCTTTTCCCTTCCTTCTTTTCTCCATTCCCCCATCCCAGTTTCTCTTTCCTTTTGAGCAGTTTCTTCCCATTTTACAATATCTATTGTACATTTTGGATCTTATTTACTCTTTCAGCTTCTCACACTAGGGAGACAATATGATGTTTACACATGTGCATCTGGTTTATTTCACTTATGAGTATTGTCTCAAGTTGCATCCATTTACCTATAAAAGTCTCCAGTTTATCCTTCTTTATGGCTGAATAGTACTCCATTGTATAAAAATACCACATCTTTTTTATCCATTCCTCGGTTGATGGGCATTTGGGTTGTTTCCAAGATCTAGCTGTTACAAATTATGTTGCTATAAACATGGGTGCACATATATTGCAGTGGTATGATGTTTTTAATTCTTCTGGGAAAATACCCAGAAGGGGAATAGCTGGGTCAAATGGGACCTCCAATTCTAGTTTTTTGAGGAATCTCCACACTGATTTCCACAGTGGCTGTACCAGTCGACACTCCCACCAACAGTGGAGAAGGGTTCCTTTTTCCCCACAGCCCCTCCAGCATTTGTTATTGGTTGATTTCTTGATAATAGCCATTCTTTCTGGGGTGAGATGGAATCTCAGTGTTGTTTTTGCATCTCTCGAATGACCAGTGATGTTGAACATTTTTTCATATATTTATTTTCCATTTGTATTTCTTCATCTGAGAAATGTGTATTCATCTCAGATGCCCATTTTTGGATTGGGTCTTTAAATTTGGGAGGTCTGATTTTTCTGAGTTCTTTGTATGTTCTCGATAGTAATCCTTTGTCTGAGGAACAGCTGGCAAACATTTTTTCCCACACTGTGGGTTGTCTCTGCACTTGGTGGTTTCTTTTGTGGTGTTCTCAGTCTTGAAGAGTGATGACAGAGGTTATGTACATTCTGGGCTAATCAACCTTGTATTGCGGGTTTGAGACAGACAGTACCTGAATGATCTAACATACTTACATGGAGATCTGAGCAGGGATCTGATCCAAAGTTTTAAGGTAATAAAAGAGACAGAAAATGAGGGTCATGCTTTGTTCTGGTTTAGTAATCCCCTGTGCATCTATAGGCCCAAGTAAAGAGTTGCTGGTTTGTTTGTTTCTTTGTTTGTTTTCAGCAAAAATAACTTTTAAGTGTACCTACTTTTTGTCCCCATGATGGTCTCCCACTACTATCTCACTAACAATATAAGGCTCCAATTGGACCTGACTCTCCCAGCCCCCTCTGCTTGCCAGCAGAGGCGCTATTCTCAGCAGGGAACTCAGCTCATCACTGAAGCTGTCATCTGTCATTGGCAAGCACATGATGTCATAAAGGAGATAAGATAGTACCAGGGGACATCTGAGGACATCTGGAGACACCCGAAAATTTACACCAGATGCTTCAAGGACTTTGCCCCCTGAGGTGCAAGACTGCCAGAGAACTTTGACCAC
The DNA here is from genome assembly GCA_028451465.1 of Erethizon dorsatum. Classification (NCBI taxonomy): domain Eukaryota; kingdom Metazoa; phylum Chordata; class Mammalia; order Rodentia; family Erethizontidae; genus Erethizon; species Erethizon dorsatum. Next base: position 120,593,162 of record CM051822.1, on the reverse strand, counting down.
AGATGTTTATTAAAATCTTCCCACCTAATGTCCCCTGCCTTCTTTCCATCCCTATAAAAAGAGTACGCTTCTCTTTTTTCCCTACAGAAGTTCTTTTCACTTTCTGTCTGCCTGCACCCAGGCACAATAAATTCCATGCCATGTCGCCTTTACATGAGCCTGGTGGTCTCTTCTGGTGTCCCTCCCCTCTTGCACCATGTGTTACAAAGTTCACTTACTCTTTGTCCTCCTGGTGATTTCCCACTACTATCTCACTAACAGTGGATCTCACTACCCTAATTAGAAGTTCACCCTGGACTTGTGGTGTCTTAAAGAGAGAAACCAAACATTAGCCAGCCCCTCTCCAATCTTGGCAGCATCTACAACAGATCTGGAGAGGCCAGTGCTCAGATGGCAGCTGGGGGTATAGTGGTTCTATCCCTGGATAGAGGTGGGGTCTCACCTCAGCCTGCCGAGTAGGTTCTGGACTCTCATCGCAGAAAAGAACTTCAGGATGCATCAGTGAGAGGCATAGCAAGATTTTATTAGGCAGAGTTAATGTACACACTCAGAGAAAATGGAGTCCAGTGCTCCAGAGAAAGAGATACACCATGGGCCTGGGAATATATATGTGTTTTCGGGTGAAAATCTGTGGAGTTTGAGAACCTATAGTAAGCAGGGCTCAATTTACAGATAAAAGTGAGTTTGGGCCAAATAAAACTAGGGAAAGAAGCACCCTCTACAGCATGAGAGCAGACCACCGTGAAAGAACATAGTAGCACAGAGCTCAGTGGCGACCGACTTTCCTATCTCTCACTCCCCAGGTTGGCATCAGGTCTAGGTCATCCTATCTAAAACTGTTGGAGTTCTCACAAGAAGTCCCTGTGCGACCCTGTCTCAACTCCCCCCATCACCACCCAGTCATGGTGGCGCATACCTGTAATCCTAGCACTTAGGAAGCTGAGGCAGGAGGATCACGACAAGTTCGAGGCCAGCCTGGGCTACGCAGTGAGTTCAAGGCCAGCCTAAACTACATAGCGAGGCCCTGTCTCTAAAAACCACCCCCCCAAAAAAAACAAGCCTAAACATGTCCATTGTCTCATTGTATTTCCTTCCTCTACTGTTCCTTGCTATAAAAGACCCTAACACATCTTTACATTTTGAGATGGTGATTTGAGGTAAATGGGCTCCTGCATCTCGTTGGAGCTAGCTTTGAATAAACATTTTTGTTTTTTTCCTTTTTACCAAAATAAATGGTCTCCTTTGATTTGGTCAGCAGCAAGCAAATAAACCTGAGCGTATGGACCTGAGTGGCATGTAACGTTCTCACTTGCCTTCCTTAAAAGTGTGTTTAAAAAAAAAGTGTGTTAAATGGTCCCTCCCTGTCACCTCAAGTGGAGTGTGCAGTATGAGGACAGGCAGTTAGACTTTCAGCCTGCGACTTTGACTTTTGAGGGAATGAATTCAAAGTCTCAAGGCCAATTGGAGATTATTCATTAAATTTTTGCAGCCTTGATGGTGCAGGTCTGCAAGATGTGGTGGCTTCCTAAGTAGACCGTGTGTGTGTGTGTGCGTGTGTGTCTGTGTGTGTTTGTGTGTGTGTTTGGGGTGAGGAGGGGTCCTTGACTGTGTCTTTTCTTTCTTACATCCTGACCAACCAAAGCTAGCTTTGCCAGCCCTCCCACTGAGTTTGTGGACTATACAATTTCTTCCAGTAATTTCCTCTTCTTGTTTACAAGAAGTGGTAGTTTCTGTAGCTGACTATCCAGACTCATGACTAGCTTGATGAAGTAGGTCTTATCACTCCCATTTTGCAGATGAAGAAATCCAGTCTTAGAGTTGGTTGCTTTTCAAAGGTCACTTAATAAGTGAATAAGCCAGGATGCAAATTAAAGTCTTCTTTGTTTATTGCTCTTGGGTGAGGAAAACCTTACAACTTTCACAATACACCTTGACCACCGCTACCAATTAAAAATCAGTGTCAGTGGTTCTTAGCCCCCGCTGCACATTAGAATCACCTGATGGGGTGGACAACTTGAATTGCCAGGCCTTCCTCGGTTTAGCACTTGAGAGCCAGGGAATTCCTTAGCCCTGGGCAAATTGGGACAGTTGTTCCAAGCATTGTAGCGGTACTGTTTAAAGTATCCCTGTTGATTCTAAGGAGCAGCTGGGGGTGAGACTCTGGTTTATATGAAGCCTTTCGGAGTTTCTTAGACTCCTTGTCAGACTGTCACGTTTGACCATCTAAGCCTGGGTCTCTATTATCTGATTAATATTTACACATGCAGGCAATTGACAAAGACACTGAAATAATAACAGAAGTCATGGCAAGCAGTGTCCAGGACCAAAGCATTAAGCTCGCCAGGTGTCTCTCTGAATCTCGGTAAAGTGCCAGTAGAGAAATATCAGAGGCCTGGGAGTGGCCCTGCAGGTAATTACAGCTGCATGGGGTTAATCTAGTGACCTAGGGGAGAATAACAAGCTTTACAACGTTATGAGTAGCGCTGTAAGTGGGAGAGGGAGGTGTAGCAAAACTGCGTGAATAAATGAGGTGGGGCTATCAAGCAGTGGAAGATCCAAACTTCTCCTTTGGAGGTTAGTGTTCAATTATTCTATCTCAGCTGAGAAATTCCATATCTTCGACTCTACTCTTTGCCACCTGGCTTTGTTACCAGGGGCCAAGGAAAATCCAGAGGACCCAGGTCTTTCCTCTTGTCATCTGCTCTCTTGTTGGCTCTGAGAGAAAAACCTGTAGTACTGGCATTCCACAATTCCTTTTCCCTAAGAAATCCATTAATTCCTTCATCCACAAGTAAGTGTTGAGTGCCTAGTATATACCAGACACCAAACTGGTGATACAACACCAAGGGAAACAAACATGATTTTGCCCTCATGTAATTTTGTGAGAACAAATACAGGTGTGTACTGATACAGCCTCTCGGGTGCTGAGATGACAGGTGTGTGCCACCACACCTGGCTGCAGAGCTTATTTATTTTCTTTTAATTAAAGTAAAATCTTGCTACATTTTTTGCTTGTCTTGACCAATGCTTTGTTCAGGATAGAAAGAACCTAGAAACTACCTCTAGAAGGAGACTGTAGCACCCCCAAACCAAATAATGTGATTCCACTTATAAGAGGTACCTATAGAGTAGTCAAATTCATTGACAGAAAGTAAAATAGAGGCCAGATGTGGTGGCGCATGCCTGTAATCCCAGCACTCAGGAGGCTGAGGCAGGAGGAGTATACATGTTTAAGGCCAGTCTGGGCTACATAGTGAGTTCAAGGCCAGCCTGAACATAGCAAGACCCTGTCTCATAAAACAAAAACAAAAGCAAAATAAAAATAAAAAGTAAAATAGAGGATACCAAGGGAGGAGTGGGAGAGGGAAGCAAGTTAGTGTGTAAGGATATAGGGTTTGAGTTTAGGATGATGAAATTGTTTTGGAGAAGAATAATGACAATGTTTGGACAATAATGTGAATGTACTTAGTGCCACTGAACTGTACACCTAAAAATGGCACACTTAAAAATGGTGATGCACATCTGTAATCTCAGCTATTTAGGAGGTTGAGGCAGGAGAATCACAAGTTTGAAGCCAAACTGGGCAACTTAGGGAGACACTGTGGTAGATTGACAACTGGTGGTCAACTTGTAACACCCAGCTAAACTGAATCAGCATGGTGCTGGGCATGGAGGGCCCACGTGAAGACTGTTGCCAACATCATAAAAAGGAGAACTGGAGAGGAAGAGGTGGTGCTGTTGGTTCTCCTGGAGGAGCTTGTCGTGCTGACTTTCCTGATAGGAACTTGGCTGTTCTTATCATTGGAGGAGCTTGGGACCTCGCTGTTGCTGAGGATGGCTGTGGTACTTTTCGGGGGAGCTCTGGTCTTACTTTGAGCATCACTTCCTGGCTTTGGTGCAGATCCCTCAGCCTGCTGGCATAGTTCCTTCATCCAGCTGGTACAGACTTTCTAGCACCCACCATGGATCTCGGGACCTTCCCAGCGCTGATCTGTGAAACAGACTTGCATGAGACATTGTTGTGGGCTCTGGGCCTCCAGCTGGACTCGTGGGGAGCACTGCCATGGGCTCTAGGTCTTCAGCTGGACTCATGCGGGATATTGCTGTGGGATCCAGGCCCTCAGCTGGATTCTTTGGGTCTTTCGTGTGTGTCCAGATTTCCTGCACTCTTTTTGTATTTGACTCTTGGGCGACTACTATAAAATAATACTATAAATTATGTATCCTGTGTTATATCTTTTCCCTTGCAAACCCTGACTACAACAGACACTGTCTCGGAATAAAAAGTAACAAGAGGAGGGGATATAGCTCAGTTATAGAGTATCCCCGCGTATGATCATCAGTATTGGAAAAAAAAAAGAAGGTGGGTGATGTAGTTCAGTGGTGGAGTGCTTGCCTAACCTGCACAAAGCCCTGGGTTCAGTCCCTGGCAGCAAAAGAAAATAGTTAAAATGATAATTTTTATGTCATATATATTTTACCATAATAAAAATATGTAAAAACTTTACTAAGATAATGACAGGTAGTTAGCTAAAAAGTTAGATTGGGAAACAAGACACATATGCAACCCAAAGGACTCATATTCTAACTGAAAGAAGAAACACATATTAGAATATTCACGTAAACCAGGCTTGGTGGTGCATACCTATAATCCAGGCACTCTGGGAGGCTGAGGTAGGAGGATCCTAAGTGACAGTGCAAAGTACTTAGATCCAATCTCTAGTAAAACACACACGCACACACACACATGAATGTTAAAGTAATACCTTCCAGCCCTTTTTTGTCCTTATTTAAAAGGGCACTCTTTGACAATTCTTTATTTCAGGCTCCATTATAATCCTATGGTGGTTGGCAAGCCTGGGAGTATTATCACTTATCCCTTTCCCCAATGTCTACCCATCTGAGAGAGATAAGGAGTCTAGCCCAAGATCAATAACTGATGGAGGAATCTCCAGTGCCCAGTCTCTGCAAATAGTTGGTGAGATCTTTTTTCAGATCTTTTTTTTTTTTTTTTTTTTTTTTTTTTTTTGGTACTGGGAATTGAACCTAGGGCTTTTGAGTGGAACTACATTCCTAGTCCTTTTTCAGTTTTTATTTTTGAGACAAGATCTCTCTAAGTCACCAAGTTGTCCAGACAAGGCTTGAATTTGTGATCCTCCTGCCTCAGCCTCCCAGAGTACTGGAATTACAGGCATATGCAATCATGCCTGGCTAGATTTTTATAGTGCAGAACAAGGATGAATGGATGGCACTGTGAGCAGCAATAACCTGAGAAAAAATGGATTCTCTGCTGCTAATATTACTCCAAATTTCCTCATTTGGTAAACCTGCAGAATTTTGGGCTGAGCCCATTGATTTTTCTGAGGCTGAAAATAGCTTTTCAGTTTTTTATAAATTGGATATGATACACTGGACTATCTTAGCTCTTGTAATTCCTTGGTACATAAAAATCTTTTCCTTAAAGTACAAAACTGTAGTCAATTTAACCATATCCTTGGGCTAGTTACTTAACCTCACGAAGACTGAAATTTCTTATATGTGAAAAGGAAGTCTTAATATCTTCTTCACTACCAGGTGTGGTGGCACATGCCTATAATCCCCGCGCTCAGGAGGCTGAGACAGGAGGATCACCGAGAATTCGAGGCCAGCCTACACAGTGAGACCCTGTCTCAAAAAAAGAAAAAAAAGTATATATATATATATATATATATATATATATATATATATATCTTCTTCATAGGCTGCCAAAGACATCAAATAAGAATTTGTATATCAAAGTCCTTTATGAACTATAAAGCATTACAATGAGATTGTCCGGATGATGGTTTACATGTGCAGTCGTATATAAGTACTTTGTGAGAATGGTCGGATGATCTTTGTGGAATAAGTAGAAATGCAATTGACAGAGAAGAGATGAATTGTTATGTGGGGAAAATGATAGGCTATGATAAAGAGTAGTTAATCTAAACCAAATTAAAGGAGAAACACAAAAGGCATTCTTTTCAAAATAATGGGTAACTATTATTATTAGTAGTAGTATTTTACTGTTTTGAAAATCTTTTCCAGTGTAGTAATATGGGAAATAGAAAGAGAATGAGCTGGGCGTAATGGCATGTGCCTCTAATCCCAGCATTCTGGGAGGCTGAGCCAGGAGGATAGCAAGTTTGAGCCCAGTTTAGGCAACTTAGTGACTTGGCAAGACCCTGACTCAAAATTAAAAAAATTTAAAAGGCTGGATCTGGGTATGGTGAAGCGGACCTGTAACCCCAGCACTGGGGCAGTTGAGGCAGGAAGATTGCTGTGAGTTCAAGGCCAACCTGGGTTACATAGTGAGTTCAAAGCCAGTCTGAACTACATAGTGAGACCCTGTCTCAAAAAAAAAAAAAAAAAAAAAAAAACCAACCCCCAAAAAAACCCCATCAAAATAGAAAAGGAAGAAACAACAAAAATGATTATTTGTAGACGATGTGTTCAGCACCAAAAACTAAAAAGAATTGATTGAAAGTATTGAAATTGATAAGCGGGTTTAGTAAAATAGCAGCTAGCAACAAATTAATATACAAAAAAAGTAATAGTGTTTCTGTGACTTGTTGGAAAACAGTGAAATTTTGCCTACATGTTATTCCGAATACACTTGCCCTTCAACTCCCACTCAAGTTCATTGTCCAAATAAGGTCCTCTGTTTGTCCTATTTCTTCCCACCATTTCCTTCACACCCCCATTGACACTACCCCAAGGACAATGCATTACATATATTCACTTTTAATTAATATAAATAAGAATAAATTTTATATTGAAGAGTCTGTGTTAATACTTAGGGTGGATGAGGTTTCTCTGAGAAGAGCATTTACGGGAGGCCCTTTGTAAAATGTTTGGTTGTTTGTGTTCATGGTTATCTCCCTTTTGGTTTCTCTTAGGTCTCACTTTCCTTCCATCCCTCCAATAACTGTTATGGAATTTAATAACTTGCAGAGTTTTGTGATAAACCTGCAATAAATGCCAGTGTCAGTCTGCACATGGAAGTAAGTGGCTATTTCTCTCACTTCTCCACCCATTTATTGTTTAGGCACAAACTTTGAGAGGTTTTGCAAACTTACAAACCAGTCTCTCTCAGCCAGAGTCCCTTCCTCAACCCATCTGCCTTGCCCCTAAGACCTGCTGAGGAGTGAGTGGCTGCCTGCTGCTCCTCGCTCTCAGATGGGTGAGTAACCTCAGGCTCTTGGTCTAGACTAGTGATGGTGAACCTATGGCACATGTGCTGCAGTGGGCTGTTTGTATCAGTGAAAGCGCTAAAAGGTTGACTATCACTGGTCTGGACAGTGTTCCCATCTCTGACCCCAAGGGGACTTTGGCCCTGTCTTAGTTACTTTCTCATTGCTGGGACAAATTACCCAACACCACAAGTTAAAAGAGGGAAGATTTATTTTAGCTTACAGTTTGTGGAGGTTTCAGTCCATAGTTGGCTGGCTCCAAGGCAGTGTAGCATGGCAGAGGGGAATGGCAGAGGAGAAGCAGCCCATTGCAGGCAGGCAGGAGGTAGGAAGCAGCAGCAGTGAGTGCCCATTAGGGAAATGGATGCTCACTGCTTTTGCTTCTTTTTTATTCTAATCAGACTACAAGCCTGGGATGGTGCTTCCCAACACCCAGGGTGGGTCTTCTGTTTTCAGTAAATCCACTCAGCCACACCTAGTACTATGCTAAACCAAAGAGTGGGCTAATACAGTTATCGCACCCTTAATCCCGTATCACACACCCAAGATCCAGCCACCTCCCAAAAGCCACACCTATGAGCACATGAAGCTTTGGGGACACATCTAGATATAATCCATAACAGGCCCTAAACCTAATTTGAAGTTGAGGAATGTTAGAGGGTCTGAACTGTGGCAGAGAGTTTTGGGTAACTGGACTAGAATAAGAGAGGATGACAGAAAATGTACCCTTCCACATACATACTTCACTGATACTGGAACCTCACTCCTAGGCCAAATTCGAGCTAAGCAAAGACACGTGGAAGGATTCCAGCAGGCTTTTTTTGAGTGAATGAATGTCATCCCTCAAACTCTCCAGTTCCAGTTCACCTTAGCCCTGTCATTCCATGATGAGCATTGGAGATAAAGCAAAGGAGTAGGAGATGGATGTTACTTGGCTTTGTGGATTTGCCTTCTGGCCCCATAGCTTCATCTACACAGGTCCTAACCCCAGTACATTGAGTTTACCTAGAAGTTACAAGTGCCCCAAAATGCCTGACCCCAACTCATCCTTTACCGCCATACTTGGATTGAGGTCTTACTCCATGCCAAGCACTGTGCTAGGTACTTTATTTTCAATTTTCACAGTATCATTTAATCCCTCCATCAAACTATTGAAATAGAACTATTTGATTCACACTTTCCTGGTAAAGAAACTGAAAACTAGAGAAGTTAAATCCCTTGCCAAAGGGCAAAATCAGAGAATCAAACCTTGGTTTAATGTCTTTTATTATTATTATTATTATTTTGGTGTTGAGAATGGAATACAGAGCCTTGCACATCCTAGGCAAGTACTCTGCCACTGAACTGCATCCCCAGCCATAACGCGCTTTTCCTTCTAAAAATAAATATTTTAACTATCTAGTAACCTTAGAATTACAGAAAAGTTGCAAAGACAGTACAACACTTTCAGTATAACTCATCTGTTTTTTCCAGGACTTTTAACAAATGTCGCAGTGATTTCTTTAACTCTGTTGTGGTTCTCACAGTTTCCCTCTTAGCTTTACTGCAGGTATCACTTCCTTTGGAGCCATGGTTATGTTGTTGTACACAAATAAAGCACAAAAAAGGCACAGTGATAAAATTTTTTTTTTTTTTGGAACCAGAAATCGAACTCAAGAGCTCGTACTTGCCAGGCAGGTGCTGTGCTGCTGAGCTATATCCCCGGCCCTGATGAATGCTTTCATGCACTCACACAAACGCTATGTGTGGTCTGGGCAAGAGCAGCGCTTAGACTGAAGCGTCACCCCTGTGTCTCCAGCAAGATGCAACACATGACTCACCCCAGGTCCCTGGATTTTCAACTGGACTATGGAGCAAAATTACCAACACTGAGCAGACTGAGTTTGTGGAAAGTTAGAGCTTCGAGCCTTTTGACAAATGAGGTATCACCGTATAATGAAATAGAAGACCATACTCCTAAGTGAAATAAATTGGTGTAAATAAGTGTAAATAAGGACCAAAATGTATGAAATAGGAAAATACTGTTTGAAAGGAAAGGGGAACTAGGGAGGGCAGAGGGGAAAAGGAAGGAAGGGAAAAGATAAAAATGAGAAAAGAAAGAGAATGGAAACAAAGCTTTGTAAATGAGGGAAAGAGGGGTGGAAGGGAGGGGAGGGGAATAGGAAAAGAAGAAGAATCAAGACATATCATATACAGGTACAAATTCCCTATGATGAATGTGATCATTATGTATATCCAAATTGTACCAATAAACTTTTTTCTAAAAAGCGCATGTGCTCACACACACACACACACACACACACACACACACACACAAAAGGAATAGAATGACAATCAAATAGGGAAATAAGCAAAACATGAACAGGAACCTTATTATTATTTTTTTTTTGTGTGGGTACCGGGGGGTCAACCTCAGGACCTCGTGCGCCAACAGGCACCCGTGCCGCTGAGCGATATCACCAGTCCCTTTTTGGTATGTGGAATCCGGGAGTCGAACTCGGGCCCTCACACTTGCAAGGCAGGCGCTTACGCCGCTGAGCCATCTCACCGGCCCAGGAACCTTATTTTTAAAAAGTACCCAAGTGACTAAAAGATATACGAAAAAGTGCTTAGCATCACTAGTTATCTCCAGAATTGCTAAAAAGAAGAAACAAAACAATGTCAAATGGAGCTTCCAGAACACTCCTCCACTGATGGTGAGATTGCCAGTTGGTACAACTATTTTTGGAAAACTGGTACTATCCACTTAAGCTGAACATATGCACATTTCAATATCCAGCAGTTCCACTTCTAGGTATATAGTCAACAGAAATGCAAACACATATTCTCCAGAAGATATGTACCATAATTTTCATTGGTGTTCTTTGTATAGTCAAATGCTGGAACTACTCTAATGGTGATAAAACTTAGTACATTTACACAATGAATAGCACTGATGAATGGGAATGAATAGACCACAAATCCATACAGCAATAAAGGTAAACCTCATAAGCACAATACTGAACAAAGAAGCCAGAAAAAAGAGTACTTACTGTATAATTACAGTTTTTAAAGTATAAGAACAAGTAAAACTAAAACATCCTGTTAAAAGTCAAGAAGTAATTTTTCTTGTGGGAAAGTGTAGGTAGTGACTGAGCTCAAGCTTGACCTAGATATTGGTTCAGTTTGCAAAAACTCAAATAACTATGCACTTGTGTTGAAAAAACAAATATAACTTGGTAAGTTACATTAGTCGGTTCTCTGATCTATCACCCTTTCAAAAAGTTGAGAACTGCGATCATCATTATACATTTGAAATATGCTGGCTATCTGATGATCAATTTGCTTTAAGTTTCTTCCAGCAAAAATATTTGGCCCCTTTGTCAAAAATAAGGTAACCGAGTGTGTATGAAGTTGTTTCTGCATTCTCTATCCAGTTCCATTGATCCACAAGCCTGTTTTTTTTTTCCCAATACCATGCTGTTTTTATCACTGTAGCTTTGCAGTATAACTTGAAGTCCAGAATTGTGGTGCCTCTTGCCTTTCCCTGTTGCCCAAGATTGCCTTTGCTATTCTAGGACTCTTCTGGTTTCACATGAATTTTAGGATTGTCTTCTATAATTCTGCAAAGAATGTTATTGGTATTTTTATTGGGATTGCATTAAATCTGTATAAGGTTTTGGAAGTACTGCCATTTTGACTATATATGTTCTGTCTCCCCAGGAACAGGACATATCTTTTCATTTTCTGATATCCCCTTTGATCTCCTTTTTCAGAGTTCTGTAGTTTTCATTGTAGAAGTTTCTCACTTCCTTGGTTAGGTTGTCTGTAAGTATTTTGTTTACTTGATGCTATTGTGAAGGGTATTTTTTTCCTAATTTCTCTCTGAGTGCATTTATTATTGGTGTACAGGAACACTACTGATTTTTGAGTGCTGACTTTTGTATCCTGCTGTGCTACTGAATTTGGTTATTAATTCTAGGTGTCTTGTGGTGGAGTTTTTGGGGTCTTCTCTGTAGAGGATCATGTCATCTTCAAACAATAATTTATCTTCCTCCTTTACAGTGATACCTACATACCCTTGTTTATAGCAGCACAATTCATAATAGCTACATCTTGGAAACAGCCTAAATGTCCATCAACAGATGAATGGATAAAGAAAATGTGTTACTTATATACATGGAGTACTACTCTGCTATAAAGAAGGATAAATTTGAGTCATTTATAGGAAAATGGATGCACCTTGAGAACATTATGTTAAGTGAAGTAAATCAGACACACAAGGTTAAATATCATATGGTCTCTCTTATATGAGAATCCTAATATATAAATCAAATGCAAAATATGGAATAGACAGTAGGAAATAGCAAGATGAATCTTTGGCATATGGGATGGGAACTGTGAGATGGAGGGAGGGGGAGGGTGGGGAGGGAAAGGAGATTAACTTAAAAAAGGGGCGGGATTGTGAAGTGCTGTGTACATGCATCAAGTTCCCACAAGGACTGTGATCATCATGTACTACGAAAATATATTAATATGTGTGTGTGTGAAGGTGTCTAAGAGCTATAGAGTGGGGGAGGAAGGGGAAGGGAGGGGGTTAAGAAAAAGAATTGAGAAATATCAAGTACATGTACCAACTCCCATGATAAATATAATCAGAATGTACTACAAACATGTTTAGTAAAAACTTAAAAAATTGGGCCGGTGAGATGGCTCAGCGGCGTAAGAGCCTGCCTGGCAAGCGTGAGATCCTGAGTTCGACTCCCGGAACCCACATACGAAAAAAGGGCCAGTGATATCACTCAGTGGCACGGACGCCTGCTGGCACGTGAGGTCCTGAGGTCGACCCCCAGTACCCACAAAAAAAAAAAAAAAAAGAAGCCCAATGACCTGAGCCATTCTGCTTACACATAATGTGAGTAAATGTTGTTCTCAATATGTTGAAATGTTTCTTTGGTACGTAATTAAAATCTTCAAATATGCCTTATTAAAAATCTACAAATGTAAAATTATTTGTTTGAAACTTTCAGGCATATGATATTGATGAATACTGTTATGGCTTGTGTTTAGATGTCCCCCCAAAGCCTCATGTGGTCATAGGTGGGGCTTTCTCAGAGGTGGCTGGATCTAGATTGTGTCATTGATTCATGGTGCAAGATCTCCAGGATTAAGGGTGTGAGTGCTACCTGCCCTAAGTAGCCTGGATAAGATATAAGGGGTAAAAAGAACTGCAGTTGCTCCCTTGCTTACTTGCTTGCTTGCTTTTGTTGTCTTCTGTCTGCCATGAACTGTTTCTCCTCTGTGATTCCCCTCTGCCAACCCACCCTGCTGTGGAGCCAGCCAATTATGGACTGAAACCTCTACAAACTGTGAGCTAAATAAACTTTTCCTCCCTTAATTTGTAAGTGTTGGGTATTTTGTCTCAGCAATGAGAAAAGTAACTAAGACAAATACTAATAACTTAGACTTCTTTACAGACCCGAACTAACAGAATAGTTGCCACCTCGAAAGTTTCTAGTTGCCTTCACAGAGAAAAGAGAAAAGAGCGCCAGAAAGATGTTGAGTCAGCACTCAAATCCCAGTCTGGGAGTTGCATGCATCACTTCTGCTCACATCAATTCATTTACCACAATGATCATGGGGTTCCATCCAATCACAAGGGGACCAAGAAGTGAAATGCTACCATGTCCAGAGATGGAGAAAACCAGAAACATGTAGTAAACAACATACTGTGCTATATTGATGAGTAATATTCTTCTAGAACATTCTTTTTGTTGAACATCCTTTTTATTGCTATATTGTAATCTATCAAATGTAGATTGATATCAAATGTTGCTATATTGTAATCTATCTCATCTCCATAACTAATACCCTTTGTTGAACATCAATTTTTTTCACTATTATTAATAATCAAATGTTAAACTTTTCTTATTTATCCATTTCTATGTATAAGAGTTTTTACACAAGCCTTGGGGATGTAGCTCAGTGGTAAACTGCTTGCTAGCTTGCTAGCATGCGTGAGATCCTAGCTTTGAACTCAGCACCACCAAAAAAAAAAAAAAAAAAAGAAAAGAAAAGAAAAAGAGTTTTTACATGAGCTCAGATTTCTGCAGTTTTTAGCACCTTGGGAAGATCCTACAAATGGCTTCCTATTTTAGTGGTACAATACTTGCTAATGTGACAAAAAAGATTTTCATAATTAATTTGCTTTGAAATTTATTTTGCTAGGTTTTATTGCTGCTAATTGTAGTTTGAAGTTTTCTTTTTTTTTTTTTTTTTTTTGTGGGTACCGGGGGTCGACCTCAGGACCTCGCGCGCCAGCAGGTGCCCGTGCCGCTGAGCGATATCACCAGCCCTTTTTTCGTATGTGGGTTCCGGGAGTCGAACTCGGGCCCTCGCGCTTGCCGGGCAGGCGCTTAAGCCGCTGAGCCATCTCACCGGCCCTGAAGTTTTCTTATTGATGCTTCTATTTAAGTTATTGGTGTAGATGACATTAGCCAGTAGGCAGGCGTATATTTCTGACATGTACTATCTTCTTCCTACAGAACTCCTGATATCTTAAATTTAAATATGTCACACACCGTCACATGAAAAACAAATATCAGTTGCATCAAATTAAAATGTGTGAGTTAGCCAGGCTTGATGGTACAGTCTTGTAATCCTAGCCCTCTGGGAACCTGAAGCAGGAGGATTGCAATTTTGAGCCCAGGCACTCTGGGTGTCTGAGACAGGAGGATTGCAAGTTCAAGCCCAGCCTCTGCAACTTGGTGACTTAGCAAGATCCTGTCTCAGAATAAAAAAGGGCTGGGGGTGTCACTCAGTGTGAAGGTCCTGGGTTCAATCCACAATATTGAAAAACAATGTGGACTCATACAGTGTTGAGTCTACTTATTTTTGTGGTGTGTCTTGGAATTCTATTTTTCAGACTGTGATACCTTATTAAAACCTACAAATATAAAATTGCTTGTTTAAAACTTTCAGACTTATGATATTGATGAGTAATAATAACTTAGACAACTTAGGGCTGTAAAAGATCCATCTTGGGAGTACCTAGTCCAAACTTCTCCTTGTATAGAAGGAGAAAGTGTCAGAGAAATTCAGTGATTTGTCAAAGGTCATAAAACGAGTCAATTTCTAAAGGAGATGTCCAACATATTTCAAAGGTATAATGATGACTGTGGTCCTCGACTTTCTGAAAGGGTAATAGATCAGAGAACTGACCAATAGTGTTTGTCAGAATTAATAGTGTCAGACAGCATGAAAGAGCACTTGTGCAGCAACAGCATTATTTGTTTGGAACATCTAGAGCTTATTGGCATCGTTAACACTGAATCTAAGAGAGCATCTGTCAAGAAGAATCTGACTGAGAGAACAGAGGTTTTCAGAGAGATGTACGGAGTAATTTTCAAAAGTTGAAAGGGGAAAATTTTTGTGTGAAGTTGACATCAACTCTAAAGCAGCTCATAGAGATTGTGTGTGTGTGTATCTGTGTGTGTTTTGCTAAATGTGTGGAAAAGTTTGAGATGCCATATAACACTTCCATGTCTTCATTTCCTTTCTTCTGAGTATGAAATAGCACTGATTCTATGAACACATGAACTGTCCTTTATTTTATGCTGATTCAGTTTATTGACAGTATTTTAAGTCTTCCACAGTGTGTACTTGGGAATTTGTTACCTCTTCATTTCAACTGATTTGGAAAGAATTGTTATTGGATTAATAAGAAAATGCTCAAGAAGAAAATTATAAACCTAGGGCTGAGTATGTAGCTCAGTGGTGAAGTGCCTACATAGTAGAAGCAAGGTCCTGAGTTCAGTTCCCAGTAACAAAAAAGAAAACAGGGGAAAAAAAGACAAAAAGAAAGAAAGAAAGAAAGAAAGAAAGAAAGAAAGAAAGAAAGAAAGAAAGAAAGAGGAAATTATACTGCAGGTAAAATAACAAGAATCACATGCATGTGTAATCTTAGAAGGCATCAGCTTTAGTAAGAAATGACAGTGCCTAAATTTTTGAAAAGACATTTCACTGAGAACAAATAAAAATATAAACAATAATTTATTTTTGGAAAATATAGCTTATGGATTATAATCTATAGATATAGATTAGTTAACAGAATTACTAAATATATTCTAATGTTTTATCATCTTTCAAGAATAATGGTATTATTCAACTCATGAGCTTTTATGCTCCAAATATACAAAAATTCTAATTAAATGATGTGGAGCTTCAGAGACTCAGTGGGCAAGTGTGTGTTAAATGCCAATAGCACAGTGATTAATTTGTATAGACTAAGAAAAAGGGAAGCTTGACCACTATCTTTTCATTACATTTAGAGCCATTCTAGCATTTACCTTGATTTGTAAGTCATTACAGTAAAAGAAGTAAAATTCAAATTATTGAGATCTCTTAAATTCAAATTCTTCTACCTACTTGTTGTATGACCTTGAATAAAGCATTTAAAATCCATGTGCTTTATTTTCCACATCTCTAAAATGAGATTAGAAAATAGTACCTATGTTTGTAGCATTGTTTTAGGTATTAAATAAAATAAGGTAGAAATAAAATGCTTAACCTGTAAGTTAGCATCACGTCCTTACTCCTTAAATAGTAGCTCCTATCTTCTACACATTCATATGTTAGTCTGATTTTTTTTCCTGACAGGTATTTAGATGTCTAACTTATCTTCTTGCAAGGAACATAACAAAGATTTACCCTAAAATGGGGAAACTACTCTTTATGATAACTTGTGTGCAATACCCTTACTGCCAGAATTAGTAGGTCATTGCTTAAGGAAAGAGCAGATGTAAATTTTATGGCCCACTCGATCTTCTGTTTCCACCCTTGAAGTTGTTCTAATTCTCTGATGGACTCTGCACCTTGTTATTTAGAACCATGAAAATAAGCTGATCTGCCACCTAGTCATTTGAGTCGGCACTTAATAGGCTCTGAATACCCAATCTTTTAAAAAAGATTTCAATTTTTAGCCCTGTGCGGTGGCACACGCCTATGATCCCACCACTTTAGAGGTCGAGGCAGGAGAATTGCTATTAGTTTGAGGCCAGCCTGAACTACACAATGAGACCTTTTCTCAAAAACCAAAACAAAACATTAAATGAAAAATATTTAGAGTGGTTGCTCAGTAATTAAGAAGTAATTTTTGTAAGATGGGGAAACTATCAGATGGAAATTTTGCAATGTACATTTGCTAAAGGTCATCAAGGAGATTTAATATATTCTTTCTGTGATTTTAGTAAACTTTCTTTTTCTTGTTTAAAATAAACTTTTTTGTCCTTAAACTTTTTCTTTGGCTTGACACTTCCATTTTGCCTAATTTGGATGCATTTTATAACATTTCAGGATAAAATGGTAACAGAAACTTTCTCTAGAAGCAGCTTTTTTTTTTTTTTTTGTGGGTACCGGGGGGTCGACCTCAGGACCTCGCGTGCCAACAGGCACCCGTGCCGCTGAGCGATATCACCGGCCCCTTTTTCGTATGTGGGTTCCGGGAGTCGAACTCGGGCCCTCGCGCTTGCAAGGCAGGTGCTTACGCCGCTGAGCCATCTCACCAGCCCTAGAAGCAGCTTTTGATTGCTGGTTATTCTTTCTAAAAGTATGCCTTATAATCTAGCTATTATGCAGTACACAAGAAAAAATTTTTCTGTCTTTCAATGAAGAGCTTTTGTGGAAGAAAGAATATCCTTTTTAGAAAGAATATTTTTAAATGGAGAGTGGACTATTTCAGAAGTTAACAGAAATCTTGTATCTGTCCTTCATGTAAGGATGTACTTTAGATAAATCAGTTTAGTAAGATTTGAAATATACTCTTTGTTCACCTGTTAGGTTAATGAAATAAATTTATAAACTGCAAAAAAAGTAAATACTCCAAAACTTAAGAGTTAATAAACCTTAAATTTGCGGATTATGTTTTGGTTTTTTGCTTGTTTTTTGTACTTTTTTTTGTTGTTGTTCTTGTTGATTTTTTTTTTTTTCCCACAGAAAGGGGATTCAACCCAGAGCCTTCACACTGTGCTACAACCCCAGCTCTTTTTAAGTTTTTTTTTATTTTGAGACAGGGTCTTACTAAGTCACTAAATTGCCCAGGCTAGTCTTGAATTTACAATCCTCCCACGTCAGCCTCTCAGAGTGCTGGGATTACAGGCATGCACCACTACACCCAGCAGGATTATATTTTTATACTCTTTTCAAGTATATATACATACATTCACTCATTTACTTAACAAACATTAATTAATTGCCTACTATATGCTAGGGACTATTGCTATAGTTCAGGTAAGAGTTCCAGGTGTCTCGAACCAAGGCAGTAGTGGGGAGAAGTGGCTAGATTTGGACTATGTCTTAAAGATAGAGCTGGGAGGATTTGTTCAGCAACTGATGTACAGGAAAGACAGCAGTCAAGAGTGACTCTTGGGTTCTGGCCTATAGAACTGGGTAGATTTTTCACAAAGGAGACCACTGTGTCTTTTGAAAAATATGACTTCAGGGCTGGTGAGATAGCTCAGTGGCATAAGCACCTGCCTGGCAAGCACGAGGTCCTGAGTTCAACTCCCGGTACCCACATACGAAAAAAGGGCCGGTGATATCACTCAGTGGCACGGGCGCCTGCTGGTGCACAAGGTCCTGAGTTCGACCCCGAGTACCCACAAAAAAAAAAAAAAAAAAGACTTCAGTAGAATAGTGGGGGAATGGGCTAAATTGGAGGGACTTGAAGGGAGAATAAGGGAGCAGAGAAAAAAATATAAACAATTATTTTTGAAAAGTTTTGCTGTAGAGGAGCAAAGACATGAAATGTTAGCTACAAATGGGTGTAGGACCAAGGGATATCTTAGGAATATGTATATATATATAAACATATTACTAGTGGGAGTAATATATTGTTGGAGAGTAATCTATCACATTTTGAAATATGTAATACCTTTGACCCAGCAATTTGATTTCTGGGTAATAATACTGTGTGTGTGTGGGGGGGGGGTCTTTGTCTGGGCTTCTATAACAAGTTACTTAAACTGGGTATTCATAAATAATAGAAATTTATTGCCCACAATTTTGGAGGCTGGGAAGTCCAAGATCAAGGCCCCAGGAGATTCAGTGTCTTGTTAAGTTCCTATTCTCTGCTTCAAAGATGGTGCTTTCTTCCTATATCCTCACATAGTAAAGGAGCAGAAGGTTCCTTCAACTTCTTTCATAAGAACACTAGTCCTAGACCTGATTATAGTACCTCTTAAAGGTCCTGCCTGTAAATACTACCACAGTGGGGATTAGGTTTTAACATGAATTTTGGAAGGACACAAACCCTTAAACTACCGTATGTGTATGTATGTGTTTTATACCAGTACTATGTATACTTTGGGAGGTGGACAGTGCTAGGAATTGAACCAAGAATGTTGAACATGATAGGCAAGGTCTCTACCACTGAGCTGCATCCTCAGCCATACCATGCATATAACTTTGCAGCTTTCTTCCGCCGTCTAAAAATGTAGATCTTATTTGACATCTATGTATAACTCTATGTCACTCTTTTTAGCAGCTATATAGTATGCTATTGAATAACCACATATTGTGACTTAATTATTTTTATTATTAAAAACTCCATATATATCTTTGTCTTTGTTGAAAATATTTTATAGTTTGAATTCCTAGAAATGAAAGTGCTGGGGAAGATAGTATGTATATTTTTTTATTTTATTTTATTTTATTTTATTTTATCGTATTGTATTGTATTTTCTACAGAATCTTGGGCCTTCATACTGAACTACATCCCCAGGTCTGACTATCTATCTATCTATCTATCTATCTATCTATCATTTATCTATCTATCTCTCATTTTAATACAGGATCTTGCTAAGTTGCCCAGGCTGGGCTTGAACTTCTGATCCTCCTGTCTGAGCCTCCCAGAGTGTGGGGATTACAGATGTGCACCAACACACCTGGCAACATATTTTAATTAGATAAAATATCAAAATATTTACCTTGAGACATAATACTGTGAACCAGTGATATGGTTTGCAGGGATAGCTTTTCTGGAATGAGTGTTAGGGACAATGTTAGTATTTTTATGATATGAATAGTTCATAAATAATTTGTGAATGAGTTACAGAAATATCATTAACATTCATTAGTGCCAAATAAATAAATGCTTTATGGATTATCTAATTTAATCCCCACAACATTACAATGTGGCCACTAATATTTGCCCCTTTTCCTGATGAGCAAACTGAGGTTCAGAGAGGTTGGGAATGTACTAAATCTGGGATTGGAACCCATAGAGTGAAAGGAGAGCTAAGGTTGTGAACCTGTGCTCTAAGGTAACTGGATGAAAGGAGAATGAGCAGATGGGTGGGAGATGTAAGAGAAAGAATAGGTGTATCAGCTGAGTTACAGAATAAGCCATTTATGACTACTCAAATTTTGTTATCCATTGAGAGGCCTTTTTCTTGGGATGGCTTCAGCTACTGAAAAGACTCATGCCAGATTGGACATATCTGACTTTAAATAGCTTACATTCTACTTTGAGAGAACAAAGTATTGAAACTTGATGAGCAGTACACAATTTTAACAAAAGCTCAAGACCACCACAGATGATGTATCACATATCAGCAGGTGATTTTCAAATAAACTGTACAGACAGTAAAATTTTATCTGAGGAGTGGAGTAAATGGTGGCTGTATCCATTCCAGACCAACTTGACCCCTTCAAGGCTGCTTCCCGTTCCTACAAAGGACAGTGAAACCCATGTAAAAGGATATCCCTACAGATAGATGCTCTGCCATTGAGGATCTAGATTAGGAGTACTTTGTTTTGTCTGGTTGCCTTCCTTTTCTTTGTTGTTGACCTTGCCTGATTGCCATTTCTTCTCTCTAGAAATGGGACAGACACTGAGCCAGAGAAAGTAACGGTCACACTCTTGTCTGACCTCCTCCCTCCTGGCTATTCAGCTGTGGGAGAGTGGGATTTGGAGAGTTGGGGAAGGGATTTTTCTTCATGTAGACTTTTCTTCTTCAACTATATGACTCAATTATGTATGACTCTGCTTTGTTTCTGGATGTTCACCTTAAACCCACTTTCCAAGAAGTTTAGCTAACTTCTTGTTCTCTGGGTTTTGTTTCTACCCCAAATTTAAAACTATAATAAATTCCCAAAGCCAGATGTGGGAATTCAATTCCAAGGAAAAAATCTAGCAGTGCTTAATGAAGTTTTGTGTGAGAAAATAACAAGTACCCTACAAGTTATGAGCATACTTCTGCCTTTTTTTGGGAATGCTTCTTGATTAAACAGAACCATTATGAGAACAGAGGAAGGCGAATAATTGTATTTTCAAGCAAATATTAGGCAATATTCCTTGTGAAGCTATGAAAGAAGAATATGAAAGAAAGAATTAATATTAATTAGTGGAATAAAATACATTTTTAAAAAATATCAGGTGCAGGATTATATTACTTAGTTTACGGCATGTTATCATTATTGCTCTATAAAAAGATCTTTCTCTTTCTTACTTAATCCCCCCCCTTCCCTCATTACCACTTTTCTTCTGCTCCAACCCCTCCTTTCAACATAGGCAACTAGGCTAATGTGCTTAATATATGTTCTTAAATATGTTTATATTCTTATAAAGCACATAGGGTTTTAAGTTACATACATACTCTTTTGTAACTTTCTAATTCAGAAGGTTAAAAAAATTATCCATGTTTACATATGTACATTTAGCTCATTGACTCTAAATGTTGCATAGCATATTTCAAAAGACACTTCTATCACAGTGTAAATTATGCATTTCTCTACCAATAGACTTAGTGTATTAGGGTAGGCTAACTGCAATAAACAATCTCAAATCTCTGTGACTGCAAGCCATGGAAATTTGTGTCATGCTTAGGTCATAGTCCAAGGTGGGATGGTAGAGAGTTGGGGAAGGGATTTTTCTTCCTGTAGATTTTTTTCTTCAATTGTAGGACTCTATTATCTTCCAGGGCCTTGTCCCCTTCTACTTTCACTAGTGAATGGGAAAAAAAGAGAGCAAGGAGATTACATGTAATTTTTGTTTGTTTTTGGCCAGGCCTAAAATAGCATACCTCACTCATGCCCACAATTTGCTGGCCAGAATTTGCCCATGGAGCCCCATGCAGTTTAGCTGTGTGTTTAGAAGAAGAAAATAGGATTCAGTGAATACTTAGTTTCTACCATACTTAGGTTGCCTTCAGCCTCATCTAGCACAAACAATGCTACTATGATTAGCATCTATCTATCTATCTATCTATCTATCTATCTATCTATCTATCTATATAATGCTTTTGGGGACCCTGGTTTATGAAACTTTCTCACAACAGGCTCACAAAAATATTCTCCACAGTTTCTCTCTTCTTATGCTCGTGCTTTATTACTATGGCTTTATATCATAATATCTAGTAGGATTATCTCTCCCTGTCATATCATGTTGTCTGGAAGCAAAAGCTGTGATGAAATTTAGAGTGCATATTAGTGTGTTAACTTTCCATTGTGGTGGACACTAAACAACCAAAAGGAGGAGGTTTATTTTGACTCATGGTTTCAGAGGTTCCAGTACATGGTAAACTGGCTCCATTGCTTCTAGGCCTGTGACAAAGCACATACATTGTAACAGAGGAAAGCTGCTCACCTCATGACAAGTGGGAATTATGGAGGGAGGGAGGGAAGGAGGAAGAGAGAGAGAGACAGACAGAGAGGCAGACAAACTGAGACTCCCAAGAGGAAGGGGCTGGGGACAAGATATAACCTTGAAAGGTCTGGCCCCAGTGGCCTACTTCCTCCAACTAGGACTTACCTTCCAACACCCCATTAGCAAATGAATTTATCAATGCATTAAACCACTTGAAGTTAGAGCCCCCATGATCTAATCAATTCCCCAAAACCCACCATCTGGCAACCAAATCTTCAACACAGTGAGTTTTTTGGGAGGCATTTTGGATCCTAACCATAACAGTCAGGGTTCTCCAGAGAAATAAAATCAATAGGATATAAAGATCTAGAATTAGATTTATTATGAGGAATTGGCTCATGTGATTATGGAAGGTGAGAAGTCCCACAGTCTGGCATCTGCAAACTGGAAACCCAGGAAAACCAGTGAAATAGCTGGAAAGACTGAGTGCTAAAAAGACAATGGTATCAAAACAGTGGGGTCTGAAGGCCTGAGAACAAAGAGCACTGAAGGAAGGAGAAGATCAGTTTCCCAGCTTAAAGCAATCAGGCAGACAGTGAATTCAACCTTCCACCACAGTTTTGATTTATTCAGGCCCTTGACGGATTGCCTCATGCTCACCTACTTTGTGGAGAGACATCTGCTTTACTCAGGTTACCAATTCAAATGGTTACCACTTCCAGAAACAAAGATAAATGGACATCCTGTAGCATAGTCCAGTGAACACGTAAAATTAACCATTACAAGACACAAAAGATTTTGTAAGGATTGGTATTGGTGAAGGGGAATGGGAGGAAGCAGATTTCAGTAGAGAAAGTAGATGAACTAAGGTGCCAGTTGGCAAGGCTTTAGTCAACAGAGTGAAGCACTCTGGAGCAAGTATTAACCATCAGTGTGTCCTACACTGCTATGAAAAATGACCAGGCTCACCTTCAATCACCATATTCTGGCAGCCCAAAAAGGGTGTGACCTTCTGTTACTGGATCTTGGGGTGCTAGAATTTCCTTCTAGAGGTGATTTCTAGTTTTTTTCTGCACCAAACAGAACTGAATGAAACAAGCACAAATGTGGCAAAGCTTCACATTTATTAGCCACTTAACAGTTTACCCCAAGCATCACTCGGGAAGCACGTTTATTTAAATACTGACTATCTTGACCATCGCTTGGGCAGGTGTTATTTCAACCAGTTGATTCTTGTATTGAGTAAATTTGATACAATTGTTATTTTTATATTTCCTGTTATATTATAAAAATTAATGACAAAATATGCAAATTTTGGTCATGTTGTATTTAAATGATTGGACAGGTAAGTGGCTCAAGGTAGGGAAAAAAAACCCAGAAGAGTAGGGGAAAAATAGGTTCTGCAGAGCATGCTTGGGCCAAGTAAAAGGAAAAAGGGAGGAAAATATAAAAATATACCCTATAGCATAGAGTAGGCTACTCTGAAGAGAACCATAGCAAACACTTAATGGTGACTGTTCCTCTTTTATACTTCCCACACCAGTGTCCTGTCCAGGTCATCCTATCAAAAACCTGCCCAAGTTCTGGTGAGAAGTGTACATGCAGGGGCTTGGGAATGGTTCTGTACATGTGTCCAGGGCTTCTGTCATGCCTCCCTTCCTGACTAGTTTTGGCCACATTCTCTCTCTCTGTCTCACTTGGGCAAGACTGTTCTCAGCAGCTGAGGCTGACAGCCCAAAACAGCTGACAGCCAGAGGTTGTGCACTGGCCCCAGTCCCTGCCGTCAAGAAGGATCTAGACTGCACATCTCTTTGTCTAACATACATTCTTTTGTTTTTGGTGGGTACGAGGGGTTGAACTCAGGACCTCACGCACCAGCAGGCACCCATGCTGCTGAGCGATATCACCGGCCCTTTTTTCGTATGTGGGTACCGGGAGTCGAACTCAGGACCTCACGCTTGCCAGGCAGGCACTTATGCCGCTGAGCTATCTCACCGGCCCCTAACATACATTCTTTGCACTTCCTTTTCAAAATTGATGTAATTTTTCGTAGATCTTTATTTTTCTTTATAAATTTCAGAAAGTTTTTTGAGTTTGTTTTGGAATAGCACAGAATCCATATCATTCAATGTGGGGATAACTGACATTCATTGGGTGTCGGTGTGCAAGTAGATGGGTTCAGCAAATAAATAAGTACAGTATATCAGAGTAAATATAAAATATGTACTCATGAGAGTCTGGTTTCTCACTGTCAGAAGGGGATTTAAAAATATGGAAGAGGGAAAACCTTGTAAATATCCAGAGGTTATGGTTTGCATATGTAACACACACACACACACACACACTTCCTAGCTTTGATTGGTGATAGGACCTAGAAACAATGACACCTCAGTAGCAATGGACACATGGAGAACATAGATCTTAATTTCTAAATACTATCCTCCACCAAAAGAACCCAGGGGTCCTTGGAGAAATGGCTTGTTCCAGACCTGAGGCAGGGAAAATACAAGGTGACTCGAGAACATGTAGTGTGTCAGAAAGCAAGGGAATGTTTATGGGGACATACCATCAGGACCAAAAAGTCAACTCAAAGGGGTTCCCATTGACTACATCTCACACAATTTGAGCATGAAAATAAATAACCATAGTAATATATTACAACCTATTGAATGAAATAAGAATCTAGGAATCCATACTGAAACCAGAAAGTAAATGAATAAAAAAATGAGGAGGGAAGGGAAAAACTCTTCCTTATATTAGAATTCTAACTAGTAAATTCAGAAGAAATGGTGAAGCAAGAAATATCACTATTTGAGCATCATTACTGTGATTTAGACATTAATGGATATTAAGGCTGATGGGTGAGGGTTGGATGAGGGACAGGATATTGGTATAATCTCAGAATATCTCCCCACAAAATGTTTACTAAGTGTAAAGAAAAAAGTGATTTTTATGGTGAAGAAAACCACTTGAGCAGATAATCAGAATTCTCATCACAGTGGTGCCAAGGGTTGACTTAATGTCCCTCCTAATGAGATGCATTGAAAAGAACCCACTGTCATTTCTGTGGTTTCCCTGTCAAAATGTATGCCCAAGCCTAGTCATAAGCAAACACTGGATGAATCCAATTGAGGATTAGTCTATTGAATGAAAGGCCTGTACTCTTTTTTTTTTTTTTTTTGTGGGTACCGGGGGGTCGACCTCAGGACCTCGCGTGCCAACAGACACCCGTGCCGCTGAGCGATATCACCGGCCCCTTTTTCGTATGTGGGATCCGGGAGTCGAACTCGGGCCCTCGCGCTTGCAAGGCAGGCGCTTACGCCACTGAGCCATCTCACCGGCCCAGGCTTGTACTCTTTAAAACTACTGAGGTCATGAAAGACAAGGAAAGACTAAGGAACTTTTCAGATTGAAGGAGATGTGAAGATACATGACTAATAAATTTAATGCAAGTTCCTAGATAGGATTTATGACTAGTTGACTGAACATTGGTGAGTGAACTGTTAACAGAGTTTGTATTGAATCAATGTTGGTTTCCTGATTGGGGGAAAGGGCTGCATAATGTTTATAAAGGACACCATTTTGTTTTGGTGATATACACACGGAATATTTAGAGTGATGGGGTAGCGAGTGTACAGCTTTCTATTAGATTGTTCAAAAGAACTCTGGGGGCTGGTGAGATGGCTCAGCAGCATAAGCGCCTGCCTGGCAAGCGTGAGGTCCTGAGTTCGACCCCCAGTACCCACCAAAAAAAAAAAAAAAAGAACTCTGCATAAGAACAAAACCAGCTGGGCGTGGCAGTGCACGCCTGTAATCCCAGCACTTGGGAGGTTGAGGCAGTAGGATTGCTGTGAGTTTGAAGCCAGCCTGGGCTACATAGTGAGTTCAAAGCCAGCCTGAACTACATAGCGGCTACAAAACAACAACTACAAAACAACAACAACAAAAACAACAATAAAAAACAAAAACAATTCAGATACAGAGAGAGAGTGAATAAAAGCAGATGTGGTAAAATACTAAAACTTGAAGAATCTAAGTGAAGGGGGTGAGTTCTTGAAACTTTTCTATCATCTGAAATTATTACAAAGTAAGTATGAAATATTCATATTAATTTTAAAAAGAAACACAAAAACATATGTCTACACAAAACTTGGCACACATATCTTAATAAAACCATTATTCATAGCAGCCAAAAAGTGAAAACAATAAAAATAGCCGTCAACTCAAATGGATGAACAAAATGTATACCCAAGCAATGAGATATTATTTGGCAATAAAAAGCAAATACTGACACATGCTATAACATGGAGGAACCTTGACAGTACTATGCTAAGTGAAAGCAGTCAGTGACAAAAGACTACATATTGTATAATTCAGTTTATGTGAAATACTGGTATACAGACAAAAATTAGATTAGTAGGCTAGTTGTTTTTTTTTTTGTGGGTACCGGGGGGTTGACCTCAGGACCTCGCGCACCAGGAGGCGCCCGTGCCGCTGAGCGATATCACCGGCCCCTTTTTCATATGTGGGTTCCGGGAGTCGAACTTGGGCCCTCGCGCTTGCTGGGCAGGCGCTTGAGCCGCTGAGCCATCTCACCGGCCCCAGTAGATTAGTTGTTGCTAGGGGAAGGATGAGCAACTAATAAGGAAAAGGAGCTTCTTTTTTTTTTTTTTGTGGGTACCGGGGGGTCGACCTCAGGACCTCGCGCACCAGCAGGCGCCCCTGCCGCTGAGCGATATCACCGGCCCTTTTTCATATGTGGGTTCCGGGAGTTGAACTCGGGACCTCGCGCTTGCCAGGCAGGCGCTTATGCCGCTGAGCCATCTCACCGGCCCAGGAGCTTCTTTTTGGGTTGATGAAAATGTTCTAAAATTGATTGTGATAATGGTTGCACAACTCTGAATATACTAAAAGGCACTGAGAGCCAGGAATGGTGGCACACCTGTAATCCTAGCACTTGGGAGGCTGAGGCAGGAGGATCGCCATGAGTTCGAGGCCAGCCTGGGCTACATAGTGAATTCAAGGGAAGCCTGAACTACATAGTGAGACCCTGTCTTAAAAAAAAAAAAAAGAAAAAAAATATATACCAAAATAGGCTTTTGTGAGGAGTCAACTATACGTTGCTCCCCAACTTAAAATAAATGCAGAAATTGAGATTCAAAGTGGAATAGTAGAAATAACATAAAGTTGGGAATTGGGAATTTGTCACCTAGCTTTTGCCTACCTAGCAATTATGTAACTTTGGTCAAGTCACCTTATTTATTTTGGCTTCCAATTCCATACCTCAAATGAGAGAATCCATAATTCAATTTAGAATTCATCTCTGAAGCCTCTAGAATTCTCTGAATCTATGTCTGAGACCCTTTAAAATACATTATATTGAGGAATATTAACCTTGCTTTGTTTTAAAACAAATAATGTGGGGTGATTGTAAAGTTCATTTGCTAATTCATTTTAGAATTGTACTCTGTTTGGCCGGGCATGGTGGCGCACACCCCTGATCCCAGCACTGGGGAGCCTGAGGCAGGATGAGTCTTGTGAGTTTGAGGCCAGTCTGGGTTGCAAAGTGAGTTCAAGGCCAGCTTGAACTGCATAGTGAAACCCTGTCTCAAAAAGACAAAAAAAAAAAAAAAAAAAATTATAGCCCGTTTACTTATACAAAGCTTTATGAAACGTACTTCCTCCAAAGAAACTTGTTTAAAGGCTAAAGACTCAAACCTACCACCCAGCGGTGAAGAGGGGGAGTTTCAGGTTGGTGATATAAGATGTTAGGCCATCACATGCGAAAGGTCATTTGTAATCTTTTATCTCATATTCCTTTTTTCTCCTCACCACTCAGGACAGTATTAAGTACACAGAAACTTTCTGACTTAACAGCTTGTTCATTTGACGGTGGTCATTCTTAAACCAGTGAAAAACTTAACTTTTGAGAATTGTGTAAAGAGCATTGTTTTTTGGGGGAGGGGCAGAGGTGCCTTCTATCCATGCATTTCAAAGCACTCCTACCCAAGAAGCCCACCCTATCCATCTCTTAAGTATGTAGACGCCATTCCGCAAGTGCCTGGTTCAAAAAACCAGGACCACTACCTTTTAAAAGATGTTAATCATGGGGCCGGTGAGATGGCTCAGCGGCTTAAGCGCCTGCCTGGCAAGCGCGAGGGCCCGAGTTCAACTCCCGGATCCCACATACGAAAAAGGGGCCGGTGATATCGCTCAGCGGCACGGGCGCCTGCTGGCGCGCGAGGTCCTGAGGTCGACACCCGGTACCCACAAAAAAAAAAAAATAAATAAAAAAAAAAAAAATAAAAGATGTTAATAAGTACATCAATAGGATCCTTGGTGTCATTTAAAGACTTTCATTAACACAGTAAGTAAAACTAAGTCTACAAATTTAAGTATCTAAAAGCAGGAATACACTGTTCTTAATCCCGAAGAGGAATTAGAACCCAAAGAGGCGGGGAGAGGCCAGAATCTTGGGGTACCAGTTTATAGTGTAGAGGGATCTCTTTTCCTCTTCCTTCTTTTCGTATTTTTTCCCCGACCTTTTCTCTTTTTCCCTTTAGTTTTATCTTTTGTCTCTCTCTCCTCCAAATAAGTAATTAAGACTAGCATATTTAAATAGAAGAAGTAGTGCCCTGCTCAGGGCTATTTAATTATTCCGTTAAGCACTTGGAAATCCTTTTCTTATTGAAAATATTTCTCTTTGAGTCCGAAATTAGGGCATTTACTAATAGTCTGTTTCAAGAATTAAGTGTTTTGAAATCCATTTTCACTTTACACAATTTTCTGAAACCTCTTGAGATGTTCACCTATGGTCAGCCTTGCTAGTGGAAACCTAGTTTTGTTTTGTTTTTTACTTAAAACACTTGGTTTCAAATTTTTCTTCATTTACGAATATTGACTGACTTAGAACATTATCCATTTCACCTCTGAAAACCTTAGGGGTTAGAGCCTCCACGGGCATCTTCTTATTTCTGCTGCTTAAACAGGCTCCTGGGAGGAGCAGTTTCGACCGCCAAGTTCAGAGAAGCAGTTGTATGCAACCCGCAACAGTTGGAGTCGAGCGCTGGACAGGTTGGAAAAAAGGGGGCACGTTGAAACACAAAAAGCTCCGGGGAGGACCGGGGCAGCCGTGGCCTTCGGGGGACAGCGCGACACTGGCGCAGGGCCGAACTCCGGCCCTGGGAAAGCGCCGTCCGGGGCGGCCCGAGGAGGCGGAGACGCGGCCAAGGCCCAGGGACGCAGCCGGTGGGTGGCCAGCGGCGTGGGACGGGGCGCGCGGATGCAAGCCGCCCCGGGGCCGCGGCGAGGTGAGGCCCGCCCTACCCGCGGCGGGAGGCGCGACGCCCAGGCCGCGGGTGCGTGCGCGGCCCCGGGCGACGCGGCTGGGCGTGCGCGGGGCCGCGGCGGAGGCAGGGCCGGCCGGGCGGCAGAAGATGGCGAGGGTGTGTAGGCGGCAGCAATGCTCAGTTGAGAGACGCGGCTTTCGGCAAGAACTGGACTCGTGGCGCCACAAGCTCATTCACTGTGTAGGTGAGACCCTTCTCCGGTTACTGCCGGCCTTCCGGTCACCTCGCCGCTGGTCGCCCCGGGCGAGCGAGGGAGGGAGAAGGGTCCGAGGCAGCGCTGCTCCGGCCCTCTCGGGCTCGGGCGCCCCTCCCCCACCCTGCGCGAGCGCGCGCCCTCCGGCCCCTCCCCTCGCGCCTCCGGGGGCGGGTTCTGGGCGCGCGCCTCCCCGCCTCTTCGGCGCGCAGGGCCTCCGCGGCCACTAGTTTTATTGTGAAGACTGGCTGAGCCTGGGTCTGCTGCTGGCCGGGTGGCGCGAGGCTGGGGCGCGCGGGGCCGCCTTCCCCCGCGCCCCTCCCCCACGCGCGGCGGCGCGCCCTGTTCCCTCGGGCACGCCCGGCGGGCGCCCGGCGCTCGGCGTGTGCGAGGCGTGAGGTGGAGATGGGGGCGGAGGGAGCCGGAGCTGTCACAGGCCCCGGGTCTGCCTGACTGAGCCAAGTGGGGTGTCATGGCCGCGGGGGGCGGCGGTGGCGGCCGGGGAGTTCGTCCTCGACGCACGGGTCGGTGTGTGCGTATTTGTGTTCGATGTGTGCGCGGCGGGGAGGAGGGGTCCCTCTTGTCCCTGCCGGGGTTGGCCGGAGCCGCCGCCGCCTCGCGGAATAAGCCTCGTCCGCCCTGGCTCGGGTGCCGTTTCCCCGCTGGTCGGAGGGAGCGTGGACGGGGGCGCCCCGGGAGGGGCCGGGCAGCCGAAGCTGCGCCTCTCACACTGTGTGTTTTGTCTGTTTTTTTCTCCCAAGGTCCCGTTTCCCTCTGTGCGGCGGCCGGCGGGACCATAAGGGCTTAACTCATATATTTAATCCCCCTCCGAAAAGTAAGTGGTCGGTGTGGTGTCTCTGCTCCGCCCGCCGCCCCCAGTCCATCCTTGTGTCTGACTTCTGTCCTCAGCATTGTTATTTCCCCATCTTTGCCTCGGTGCTGCTGCTGATGTGTGGGGAAATGCCCTCTCGTCGTCCTCTGTCCCCCACGCCCAGTCCTCCGGGAGACCCAGAATGGCAGCCCCCACCTCCACCCCGCGGGGAATGTTCTTGCGAACCAGGTCTTCCCCAGCAGAATCCGGGAGGTTCTAACCGTTCGCTTGGGCCCCCTCATCCCCTCCTTCCCGACGGGGTTTCGTTGGAAGGAATTATGCAAATCCTGCTTTCTGGTGTCCATTCAGCGGCAATTTCATGCGGTGAGAAGTTCTCTTTGTTGTGCGAGGGGGAGAACAGACACTGATTTAATAGACATATCTGTTGGGGGGAGGGTGGAGGGGGTGTGGAGAGGCTCAGTTTGGAAGAATTACAGCACTTGGTTAGCTCAGTCTTTGTGTTTGAGCCTTCTGGCTTGACAGGAGGGTCTGCCCTTTACAATGTCCCACAAGGAATGTTTTCTGTAATAGATTAAAAAGCAAAACTGAAACTTTAAACAAGTGAAAAATAAGGTAACCTTTACTTAGAAAATATAAGCTTTCATATTTCTGCAGTGCTTTCAGTATGAAAATGTGAATATTTTTGTGTTAGACTGTAACATCAACATTAATACGGGCAACAATACTGTAAGATAACTATACCACTTTGGTTGTCCAAAGGTTAAAAGTACATTTAAAAATCTGTCCTTGTAGAAATAATAAAGGCGCTAGTTTTTTTTTAGGAGGGTAATATGGTTGTCTTGCGAATGTGTGTTAAAATTACTCTCCTGCCAGTCCAAGCCCAGGAAATAGCCTTTCGGCTATCAGCTATCATTTGCTCTGTCTCTGCTTGTTTTGTTCTTTCAAATCTAACATACATTTGCTAAAATGTTACATTGATGTAAGCACTTCTGCGTTGTGTTATTTATACCATCATGTAAAAGGATATACACCGTTGGAAGTTTTGAGAAACAAAATTAATGCATTTTCAGAATTGCTTGTTAATGTAAAATGTTGAAATTATTTTGAAGAATACTTAGTTCTTGTGTTTGTTTCACTTTTCTTAGTGATTGATTTTGTTCAATAGGGCTTTTTACTTTTTAAAAGAAATTGAGGAATATAACCCAGTAGTTTTTTTGTTTTTTGTTTTTTTGGTGCTGGGAGTTTAACTCACGACCCCACGCTTGCCAGGCAGGCGCCCTGCCGGTGAGTTATGTCCCAGGCTCAGTTTGCTTAAGTTAATGTTGCTTTAGATGGTTTTAATGAATTGTTTATCTTATTTTAATTATGTTTGCTTTAAATTTTTGCCTTCTGCCTCAGGATTCCTTTTCTAAATCGGTCATTGCTAGTATTAGTGGTTATTTACTGCTACTTGACAAATGTTTTATTCTTTCGTTTATTTTATGACTAATAAAATCCTATGTAAATATCTAAATTGAATGTCAAAATTAGATTCATTTTTTGAAGTATTTTAATCTGGTGATCGTTTTTCTTAGAGCCTACTTAAATTCCAAATTGCTCCCTTCCTGGTAAAGTTCAGGAGGTTTTAGAGTCCAGAGTCCGGAGTGGTATTTTAATCTGAGCAGTAATATATATTGATAGTCTCCCAAATAAAATCAATTGGGCCTCATGTTTTCTCTTTTATTATAGGTAATTTTGTTCCTGAAGAGGAAAGTTCTAAGTAAATCAGTTATGGTGTTAAGTTTATATTTAAAAGGTCTGGGTGGCAGTGATCCATATTATACAGTCCCAAAACCAACTGTGTTGTTTACTGCCAAATGTAATATTCGTCTTTTGTTTTAATGGAATTGGTTCTGAACAGTTAAACTATTTGATTCTTTTGATCATCTTAATACTTTAGGGTTGTTTGGTTTCTGAATGATTTAATTTATAGCAGTGTTGGATTAAAAATGAATTTTCAGTTATTTCTCAAATCCAATTTTGCCTTCTACTTTTCTGGGGACAGAGGAGGGTGGTGGTGATTCCATGACTAAGTTTAGCTGAACTGGACTTATTTCAGGTTGAGGTTCCCTTATCTGAAGTGTTTGGATCTCAGAGTTTCACAGATTTTAGAATATTTACATATATTTTATTGGTTGAGCAGCCCTCATCCAAAAATCTGACATCTGAAATGCTTCAAATGCCCCAAAATGTACCATTCCAAACCTTTTTGAGCATTTTGGAATAGGAAGGTCCATCATATAGAGGGTTCAGACAGTGATTATGATCATAATGGATATTTGGTTACCAGGTGATTATTGAGGGGTCCTCTGGAAGTAATAGGATTTGTCCAAATTCCAGGAAGATCTAGGTTCTCTCTGCTGCCTGATACGATGTAACATACTGCTTGGTTGATCCTCACCCTTATTGTATTCTTTTTTTTTTTTTTTTTTTTGTGGGTACCGGGGGGACGACCTCAGGACCTCGCGCGCCAACAGGCACCCGTGCCGCTGAGCGATATCACCGGCCCCTTTTTCGTATGTGGGATCCGGGAGTCGAACTCGGGCCTTCGCGCTTGCAAGGCAGGCGCTTAAGCCGCTGAGCCGTCTCACCGGCCCCCTTATTGTATTCTTGAGTTATTTCTAGTGTGGGGAAAGTTGTGATTTTAGGCTAGCTGTAACTTGGCTAATAAAAGTCAACAGGATGAATCTCTGACTTATAGAAAGATACTTCAGATTACCCTGATTCTCTCAGATGTTCCTGTAGCTGGAGCATTTCTAGGAAGCATTTGAATACAATGCTAGTTTTTAGCTTTAATGGGCTTGCACAGGATGGTTTATCTTACCTCCGTTATTTGATGTCTGTGGGAACTTTCCACTTTTGAGTACCTGCCTAATTAATTACTTAGCTGCTTGAATTAGGGCTGCTTTTTAGGAATGAAAGGGAGTTAGGTTAGTGTTTAGTTCATTTAAATACTTATTAAGCATCTGCCTTCTACCTGGCATATAGTAAGTAAAGGTTAGAGAAACTGCTCTAACCTTCAGGAATCTTTAGTCCTAGAGAAAATATGCATCCAGTTATTGTACAAAATGAAACTTGGCATTTGA
Organism: Erethizon dorsatum; assembly: GCA_028451465.1. Classification (NCBI taxonomy): domain Eukaryota; kingdom Metazoa; phylum Chordata; class Mammalia; order Rodentia; family Erethizontidae; genus Erethizon; species Erethizon dorsatum. The sequence goes on along the minus strand of CM051822.1, from coordinate 120,559,829 downwards.
TAGTGCAACCAAATATGAGCATGTTTACAAGCGAAAGAAAACTCTTGAGATGATGAAGGCAGGTTTCATGAAGTGGCAGATTATTGCTTCATTTTGATGAGTATGGAAAAAGCATTCCATTCATGAGAAATAGCTTAAGCAAAAGTGGAAGCGCATGCGTTGTCTCTTTAAACTACGATCTATGATTAGGGGGATGTAGGTGATACAGGTTTGTAAAGTTAGGTTGTAGAATTTTCCCATGCAAGTTAAAAAGTGGAGACTTTTTAAAATATTTTATAGACTTATTTTTTGAGAGTTATGTAGTTCAGGCTGACCTTGAATTCAGTGTATAGCTTAGGTTGGCTTCTAACTTGGCAGCCATCCTCCTGCTTCAGCCTCTCCAGTACTGGGATTACAGGTGTGCAGCACCACACCCAAAAAGTGGAGACTTTTTGTTAGGCAACTTGTGGTTGGCAATACTTTGTTCTCTTTAGCTCAGGAGAGGAGTCTTTAAGAATTCACTTGTGAAACTACAACAGTGACAAACCACCTTGATAGGGACAATATTACCATCCACAACAACACTCTCTAAAGTAAGCACATTTGGAGGTTATGCTTTATGCTACTGCACAGAATTTATTTTCAGGATTGCATGAAATCATTGACATATTCTTTCTTTGAATACCCTTAGTATGGGCAAATTTCCATCCTTACATGTTACATTGGGTATATATTAATAAGATTGGTTTTCTTTCCTGGCTTGCAAACTGGCTGTGAATGTTAAGAAAGGGGCTTGATTTTTTTTTTTTTTTTTTTTTTTTGTGGGTACCGGGGGGTCGACCTCAGGACCTCGCGTGCCAGGAGGCGCCCGTGCCGCTGAGTGATATCACCGGCCCCTTTTTCGTATGTGGGTTCCAGGAGTCGAACTCGGGCCCTTGCGCTTGCCGGGCAGGCGCTTAAGCCGCTGAGCCATCTCACCAGCCCTTGATTTGTTTTGATGCACCTCTGAACCTCTCTTTCTTTTCTGCCCATCTGCCGTGTGGCATCTGAATTTGTGATGCTGGGTAGATGTGAATAAACAAATCTGTTACCGTTTATAGTTTCAAGTTAAAAATCTAACATTGCTACTGTACAAATTATCTCTTTTTTTATTTATTTTTTATTTTTTTAATTTTTTTGTGGGTACTGGGGGGTCGACCTCAGGACCTCGCGCGCCAGCAGGCGCCCGTGCCGCTGAGCGATATCACCGGCCCCTTTTTCGTATGTGGGATCCGGGAGTCGAACTTGGGCCCTCGCGCTTGCTGGGCAGGCGCTTAAGCCGCTGAGCCATCTCACCGGCCCAGTACAAATTATCTCTTAATCTGCCTGCAAATATTTTAAAACTTTTTTTTTTTTTTTTTAACTATTCCACACACTTGTCCATTGCTTTGGGGATGATTCCACGCTAAACTCTTAGCTCATTTTATAGAGCTTTTTTTTGCATGCAGGAAGTATCTTAAGTAGAATAATCTATATCTTTTTTTTTTTAATTGAGCTATAATTCACATGCTATAAAAATTCTCACCCCCCCTTTTTTTTTTGGTGATGCTTAGGATAACTCACCTTTTTAAGTGTACAATTCAGTGGGTTTTAGTTCGCTCACAAAATTGTTATACATCACTACTAATTCCAGACCATTTTTATTATCCAGAAAAAAGAAACCCCATACTCATACTCTTATAATTCAGCTCTTGGTAGTCACTGATCTGCTTTCTGTGGATTTGTCTGGTTTGTGGATATTTCATATAAATTAATTAAATAGTATGTGGCCTTTTTGGTCTAGGTTCTTTCACTTAGCATAGACTTTTTTTTTTTTGGTGGGTACTGGGGGTCGAGCTCAGGACCTTGTGCGCCAGCAGGCTCCCATGCCACTGAGCAATATCACCGGCCCTTTTTTCGTATGTGGGTTCTGGGAGTCGAACTCAGGCCCTCGCGCTTGCCAGGCAGGCGCTTACGCCGCTGAGCCATCTCACTGGCCCAGCATAGACTGTTTTTAAAGTTTATCCAAGTTGTAACATGTATCAGCAATTTTATTGTTCTGTGGCTAATACTGAAATGTGTGATTCTGTTCATCAGTTCTAGGATATGTAGGTTGCTTCCACTTTTTGGCCTTTTTTTTTTTGGAGACAGGGTCTTGTTATGTATTGCAGGCTGGTTTTGAACTGGCTTATGTAGCCAAGGCTGGCCGCAACTCATGGCAATCCTCCTGCCTCAGCCTCCTGAGTGCTGGGATTACAGGTGTGCACCACTTGCCCGGCTTGGCTATTGTGAATAATGCTGCTATGAACATTTGTATACCAGTTTTTTTTTGTTTGTTTGTTTGTTTGTTTTTTTATGCGGGTACTGGGAGTCGAACTCAGGACATTGCACTTGCCAGGCAGGCGCTTATGCCGCTGAGCGATATCACCAGCCCTGTATACTAGTTTTTATGTGGACATTTCTTTTTAGTTCTCTTAAGTGTATACATAGGACCGAATTGATGGGTCATATGGTGACTTCATGTATTTTGAGGTACTGCTAAACTATTCCAAACTGGTTTTAGTATTTTGCATTCCTGTCATTATTGTCTTGAGGGCTCTAATTTTCCACATCCTCTCCAACACATTCTTTTGTCTGTCTTGTTTGTGTGTGAGCGCTCACTCTTGCCTATCCTAGGGGGTATGAATTAGTATCTCATTTTGGTTTTGATTTCTACTTTCCTAATGACTAAGGATGTTGAACATCTTTTCATTTGCTTGTTGGCATTTGTATATCTTTTTTAGAGAAAGGTCTGTTCAGATCTCTTGCCCCAGTTTTTAGTTGTTGGGTTTTTTTGTTTACTTGTTTTGTTTTGTTTTGTCTTGTTTTGTGGGTACCGGTGGGTCGACCTCAGGACCTCGCGCGCCAGGAGGCGCCCGTGCCGCTGAGCGATATCACCGGCCCCTTTTTTTGTATGTGGGTTCCAGGAGTCGAACTCGGGCCCTTGCGCTTGCCGGGCAGGCGCTTAAGCCGCTGAGCCATCTCACCGGCCCCCTGTTTTGTTTTGTTTTTGAGACAGGGTCTCGCCATGTAGTTCACACCAGCCTTGAACTCACTGTGTAGCCCCCTGCCTCAGCCTCCTGAGTGCTGGTATTATAGAGGTGTGCCATCACACCGGCTTTTTTTTTTTTTTTTTTTTTTTTTTTTAGTTGAGTTGTGTAATTCTTTACATATTCTGGGTACTAGACTCTTATCAGTATATATTTGCAATTTTTTTTTGCTTGTCATACCCCCAAATACAAATAATTATAGATCAGAATATAAGCAGGTATACTGAAATGAAAGATAAAACTTCAGTATATCTTGTAAACAGCATTATGGGTATAGTAAGGGAGTAATCAGTGAAATAGAATTAACCAAGAAAGGATTGTTTAAACATCTTTTCTGCAACATGTTAAAATTATTAATTATTTGGAGTTGTGTAACAATATTTTGCTATCCAAATCTAAATTCTAACCTTTTTAATTGAGAGTTCAGGTATTACAGATATAGTAGTATAGCACATTATTCACATCTGTTTTATGCCTGAATTTTGGGTAGTAGATAACAACCCAAGGTAGAGAAGGATATCTTTACTCTCTTTTGCCCTGTCACATTTTGTCTAAATTCATTCTTTTTTTTTTTTAATGTGGGTACCAGAAGTCGACCTCAGGACCTTGTGCTTGCCAGCAAGCGCCTGTGCTGCTGAGCGATATCGCCGGCCCTTTTTTTCCTTTATGTGGGTTCTGGGAATTGAACTCAGGACCTTGCGCTTGCCGGGCAGGCGCTTATGCCGCTGAGCTATCTCACCGGCCCCTAAATTCATTCTATTTTTGAGTTTGAGTAGTGAGAATTTAGGTAGTGAGGAAATTCTAAACAATACCAGTACTTTTTTTTTTTTTTTTTTTTGTGGGTACCAGGGTTGACCTCAGGACCTCGCGCGCCAGCAGGCATCCGTGCCGCTGAGTGATATCACTGGCCCTTTTTTCGTATGTGGGTACCGGGAGTTGAACTCAGGACCTCGCACTTGCTAGGCAGGCGCTTATGCCACTGAGCCATCTCACCGGCTCCTGTGTTGTTGTTTTTTGAGATAGGATCTCACCGTGTAGTTTGGGGTGGTCTTGAACTTGGGGAGATTCTCCTGTCTCAGCCTCCCGAGTGCCAGAATTACATCACCACACCAGCTAAATACCAGTATTTTTGAAATGTAAGATTACATTTTTTGTTTGCATTTTATTAAGCTAGAAATCTGATGTTACACAATTAATGGCAAGTTACATGGTTTTGTTTTCTATATTTTCAAAGTGTTGTTTTAACTGTTATTTCAATTTCTCTGGTATGTGATTGGTTAGGTTTGATCTGTGTTGAGGTGTACGGTCTAATAATGGTTTAGGGATGAAATTGAGCATCCTATGAGATAGGTAGGAGAATTAGTTTGAGAATCCAAATCCTTTGCTTAACGGATTATGAGGGGTGGGTAAGTTAGTATGTAGCAATGATTGACAGTGTCTAATGATTTTTTTTCCTTTTTTTAATGTGGGTACTGGGAGTCGAACTCAGGACCTCGAGCTTGCCAGGCAGGTGTTTACGCTGCTGAGCAATATCACCAGCCCCCTTTTTTTCCCTTTATGTGGGTACCGGGAGTCGAACTCAGGACCTTGCGCTTGCCAGGCAGGCGCTTACGCCGCTGAGCCCTCTCACCGGCCCTTTTTTTCCTTTTTTATTCCCTTTGTTCCACATTTTTATCTACTTTTTGTTAACAGTAATTATCTTAGTCTGTCACTAATCATTTTACTGAATTCATTATGCAAGCCAGTGAAATTAAAGCCAGTGAAACTAGTATTTGTTGTAAGGGCCCTGAATATAATGAAATTCTTATAATTCCGGGTAACAGAAGGATCCAATTTTCTCTAATAGCAATTTTGAATTGTAGGAGCAGAATTAGTCAAAGAGATTGCTAAAAGAAAAAAAAATGAATGTAACCAGTGGTTTAGACTGACATTTCAAATTTTGGTATTGGGAAACTAGAAGTTAATAATGTACTTGACATTTCTTGATAAAGAGAAAAATTTACTCAGTTGTACCTTACAACTTTTAAAATTATTACTATATAAATTATTACTGTGTAGTTGCACTGTTTGAAATTAGCATTTCTTATAACTTCTGAATCACAAAGAATCAGTCCATCACAGTTGTTTCATAAAGATTGAAGGGAATTATTTAGAAGTAAAGTTGTCTCACAAGACTTTTGATCAGCAGAAAGTGCTGGGCCTGGTGGTACATGCCTGTGAGGCTGAGGCAGGAGGATCTGTGAGCTTGAGGGCCAACCTGGGCTACATAGTGAGTTCAAGGCCAGCCTGAATTACATAGTGAGACTGTGTGTCAAAAAGCCAAAAAATAAATAAATAAATAAAACCAAAAATATAAAAGATAAAGCATCAGAAAAATTTATTAATCTGCATAACGCTTTTTATAGTTTTTATAAAACTTGCCTATATTTCATTGTCTTTAAAAATGCAAGATAAATTTATTAAACAATTGATCAGCTTGAAAACATTTAGTAATATATGTAGTAATAAAGTGTTTAACATAACATACTTTTATCTATAAAAATAATTATATATTTTAATGTTAGAAATCTGAAATTTCTACCTAACACCGCAGATACAAACAAAACACAGAACCACACTCTTCCAGAAGCATACTTTTAACTTGCTGTAATTGATTTTTTTTTTTTTTTTTTTTTTTTTTTTGGGTAAGTACCGGGGATCAAACTCAGGACCTCGTGCTTGCGAGCAGGCGCTTGTGCTGCTGAGTGATACACCGGCCCTTTTTTCCTTTGTATGTGGGTACCGGAAGTCGAACTCAGGACCTTGCGCCCGCCAGGCAGGTGCTTATGCCGCTGAGCTATCTCACCAGCCCTGTAATTGATGTTTGAAAGTAGGTGGCTTTTTAAAAAAGAAGTCTCTGGGCCGGTGAGATGGCTCAGCGGCTTAAGCGCCTGCCCGGCAAGCGCGAGGGCCCGAGTTCGACTCCCGGATCCCACATACGAAAAAGGGGCTGGTGATATCGCTCAGAGGCACGGGTGCCTGCTGGCGCGCGAGGTCCTGAGGTCGACCCCCCGGTACCCACAAAAAAAAAAAAAAAAAGAAGTCTCTAAAGATATACATTAAGACTTGCTGGGTTAGAAGATATTGTGGACACTAATTATTATTCCCCATGAAAATTTCTATTACAGGAAAAACCATTGTATGATGAATATTTCTATTTTTATTGGTGATACTAAGTAGACCTTTTCTTTTATTCAGACTCATGATTAGCTTATTTTTCATAAAATCTGAGTCATTGTGTAATTTCAATGAGTGATTATCAGATACATTTCTCTTTTACTAGTTGACTTTTTAGAGGATTGCAGAGTAAGAGCACACTTTACCTCTCTTAAACTCACACTATTAAGGGAAAGAAAGACCATTAAAAGGATCAGTAGGGTGTGTTTTCCTTGGTCAAAGAAAAATATCACGTTTGACTTTACACAAATAAATATTTCATGTTAAAATAGAATTCATACCTAAGTAACACTCTCCTAGTACGTTTAGAATGATCAGTTTGTACTTTTTTTTTTTTTTTTTTTTTTTAATGTGGTGTGGGGTATTGAAACCAGGGCCTCATGCAAGCGGGTAGAGCATTCTACCACAAGGCTAGATGAAGAAATTGTTAACTTGTTAAAATAAGAAATGGCATATATCCAGTTTGATGCTGTCTTGTTTTTCACGGTTTTTTTATTCCCAAGGCATGGGAATTTGTGGACTTTGACCTGGATACTCTACTTCTGGTTAGTACATACATATTTTGTAGGTTATTTGTAGATATTTATTTCTGCCTACTGGATAGTCTGCTGTTTTCTTTCACCGTTTTTTCCATCTTTTAGAACCATTTTTTTTTTTTTTTTTTTTTTTTTTGTGGGTACCAGGGGGACGACCTCAGGACCTCGCGCGCCAACAGGCACCCGTGCCACTGAGCGATATCACCGGCCCCTTTTTCGTATGTGGGTTCCGGGAGTCGAACTCGGGCCCTCGCGCTTGCAAGGCAGGCGCTTACGCCGCTGAGCCATCTCACCGGCCCTAGAACCATTTTTTATCAAAACTAGAAGGGATGCTAAAATGTATTTTCTTGTCCAGCTATATCAATTAAAGGAAAAAGAATTCAAAAGTTTTAAATTTTGTAAAAGTTCAAGCATACGTAAAAGTAGGAAGAATAATACCATGAGGGCCGGTGAGATGGCTCAGCGGCATAAGCGCCTGCCTTGCAAGCGCGAGGGCCCGAGTTCAACTCCCGGATCCCACATACGAAAAAGGGGCCGGTGATATCGCTCAGCGGCACGGGTGCCTGTTGGCGCGCGAGGTCCTGAGGTCGACCCCCTGGTACCCACAAAAAAAAAAAAAAAAGAGTAATACCATGAATACCTGGCTATATTAATCAGCCATTCATATTTCATCCCCACTGAGTTTTAAAATTATTTATTTATTTATTTATTTATTTTATTTATTTTTGAGACAGGGTCTTGCTATGTAGTTCAGGCTGGCCTTGACCTCACTATGTAGCCCAGGCTGGCCTCAAATTCTTTGAGGCCTCCTGCTTCTCCCTCAGTGCTGGGATCACAGATGTGTGCCACCATGCCTGGCGTTAACACCTATTTTACAAATAGAGCAGAGTAAGATTAAGGGTTTCATTTGTGGTCACTCAGCTAATGAATTGGTATCCTAGAGATTGGAATGCAAAATTCTGTGCTCTTTAACCATAAACGTTATGCACACCCCTTTCTTTCAGAGTTTCATATTTTTGTGCCTTCAGATTTTGCTTTATATTACATAAAGAGCTCTGGATTCTTTACATAAAATCTTACCATAAATAGTAGCATTATTACTATTTATATTCTCTGCCCTTTAAAATCCCTTGCCACCTTCAGAGATTAGAGTTCTCTTTGTGTTTCCTTTTTTCTTCCTGATTAGTTTTGTTAGCTGTATTCAGAGGTAAATAGGTTTCTTAGTTGAATGTTTTCACTGACTTAATTTTTCTTCATGTGTTGCTTGACTGGCTGTTTTCAGTTAGCTGAGATTTAAGCATAGGCTTAGGAGAGAAAAGCCAGCAAAAGATATTCAAGTATGCAAGTGATACTGATTCTAGACTTTAAGTTTAGCATGCCTTCTGTGTGAACCAACCTAGTTGATAGCACTTTCAAGTTTGTAAAGAAGGCCTGACAGTAACAGTGTGTAATTATTGTATTTGTCCTTTTCTTCTTTTCCAGAGATCTCAAGGTAGGAGGATGAGGGTGGAGGGACGAATAGGGTAAAGCTGACAGAGATCAGGGTTCAAGATTTCTGGATCTTAGCCAAATGCCTTCCAAGTTGTAAGCTCCTAGCTGTAATTTAGTTGGTGCAGTTGGCAATAAATATTTCAAAATGTGTGATAAAAGGGGAAGTTGCAGAGCAGTGTATAATTCAGAAGCTTTGGCAAATTTTTGAAAATGGTATGTAATTTTGGTAATTCATAGATCATTGATCGTAGCATAATGCTTCATTAGCAGGCATAAGAAGATGTGGCAAAGATAACGGAGAAATTCCCCGCAAATTAAATGCGAAGCTTCTTACTTTCACTACGAATAAAAAAATGAGGGGAACATAAACATTTGTGTATCCCCATGTTGAAATGCGTCTTTTGTTCCATGATTAATGATGCCAATACCAATCCCATCATTTGTGTTAATTATTCAAATTGTCATTTAGCTAGTAAGGAAGCTAGGTTTAACTTGTATTAATGGCCTTACAGCAATACACTGATTCTTTCATCATGGATGGACATTAAGAGGTCCATAAATCTTTGGTAAATAGTTATTGAAAAATAAAAACCTTTAAAGTGGTCATTTTCTATGAGTGTTTAATAGTAATGCAACTTTTAAAAATGGTTTTGTTAATACTTTTATCAAAAACGTCACAATTATCTTCAGCAATGATATTTTTAGGGTACTTAATGTTAAATTAGTTTTTGTTCTAGAAAGAAAAACTATAAGGATAAAATGAGTTTCTAACAATTTTTTGAGGGGTATAGGAATTCTACTATTACGATGTTTTAAATTTTTGTTTGTTTTTTGAGACAGTGTCTTGCGGTGTAGTTCAGCCTGGCCTTGAACTCACTGTGTAGGCTAGGCTGGCCTTGAACCTGTGGCGATCCTCCTGTCTTAGCCTCATTAGTGTTAGTATTACAGGCCTGCGCTACAAGGCCCAGTTCATGCCTTTTCAGAAGAAAAGCAGGAGTTAAGTGATAAAGCTGTTTTAATGTAAAACTTGTGCCTACTTGGTTTTATTTGGGTGTGTATTTGCTATGGATAGCTTTTCACTGAATAGTATTTATTAGAATAGATTCTGGCATGTTAAATAGGTATATGCTGAGAATCAGAAATCTCCATGTATCTAGTGGAAACAGTTTCAAAAAGAGCTATGGCTTATGGCTACATACATACAGTCTTATCTAAAAGGTAACATTCTTTTTTTTTTTTTTTTTGTGGGTACCAGGGTCAACCTCAGGACCTTGCGCGCCAGCAGGCACCCGTGCCGCTGAGCGATATCACCGGCCCCTTTTTTCGTATGTGGGATCCGGGAGTCGAAGTCGGGCTCTCGCGCTTGCCAGGCAGACGCATAGGCCACTGAGCCATCTCACCGGCCCCTAAAAGATAACATTCTTTTTGATGTCCTTCTTAGGTCAAGAATTTCTGCCTAATTTTATATAATGTATCCAAATCAGAGTTTAGTATATTTTATTGGTAAAAGACAGAGGTAAATGCAAGTGACACAGATGAAATCAACTATTTTGAGGATTATGAGCATATATCCAGTTATAAGTAGAAATGAAGGTGAAGAATAAAGATTGTAAGAAATAGCAAGGCTGTGATGTGAAATTATGCTGTGGCCAGACTCTGGTTTCTGTGACTCAAGAATGAAAGTACATATAAACAGTGATAGTAAGGATGCCACTGCTATTACATTTGATTGGATTATAAAACAAGGAACATACTTTAATACTGGATACTGAAAAGATATTTTCAGATGGCAGTATATATAGGATCTTCAGATATTTGGTCCAAAAATGCAGCCTAGGAATATTCTTATTCACCATTCCTATTTTGCCAGGAATATTCTTTGAGGAATGGTGAGCTTTGGATAATACAGCCTTTCATTTATCTTTCCTCCCTACTTCATCTTTTTTTCTTTTCTTTTCTTTTCTTTTTTTAGTATGCGGGTACTGGGAGTTAAACTCAGGACCTCGCGCTTGTCAGGCAGGCGCTTATGCCGCTGAGCTATATTTCCGGTCCCCTACTTTATCTTTTTTTATAAAAATTTATATTTTTGTGAACGTGAAATGGTTTTATTTTTGGATCTACATCATATTTAAAAGCTGTGAGTTTATTTTTTTATTTTTTATTTTTTATTTTTTGGAGGCAGGGTTTATGCTGTATAGTTCAGGCTGGCCTTGAACTCAATATGTAGCCTAGGCTGCCCTGAAACTCATACCAGTCCTCCTGCGTCCCAAGTGCTGGGCTTACAGGTGTGCGCCACCATACCCAGAGGTAATTGAAAAATTTATACTGGGTATGGCGGCACATGCTTGTAATCCCAGCATTCTGGGAAGATGAGGCAGAAGGATTCCAAATTTAATCCCATTCTAGGCAGTTTAGTGAATTAGCAAGATCCTGTCTCAAAATGAAAATAATGTTTATTTAGAGACAAGTCTCACTATGCAGTTCAGGTTGGCCTTGATCTCACTTATGTAGCCCAGGCTGGCCTCAAACTCATGGTGATCCTCCTGCCTCAGCCTCCCAAGTGCTGGGATTACAGTTGTATGCTACCATGCCTGGCAAGATTTTCATTATTAACCTCCCCTAAAATGGTGCTTAAATTACCTGTTGCCCAATAATGTTGCATGTCAAGCAGTTACAAAAATCTTTAATGACAGTAGAAGCAGTTATTGGAATCATGAGTCTAGGGTTGAACTGGGATGAACTTGCTCATGTAGCCCTAGCTGTGTGTTTGCTGGTCAGTATTGCTAAATTTCACTGGCCTTGCTGCATGTCTAGGGTGAATTGATTGACAAGGTTGATCTAAATTGGGGTTACTGCAGTTACACCTATACTCTGTCCCATGTTTCCAACCATCTGCGTGATAACTTGGGCCTATATGCATGGCACAAAGTAGGCAGAAGTGCACAAAGAAATGAGAAATAAGGAAGCACTTGTTTACAATTCTGTTTGTATAATATCTGCTAATATGTCATTGGTTAAAACAAATTATGTTGTTGAGCCTACGGTTATCGTGCTAGGGCATTATAAAGTTACATGTCAAAGGTCTTAGACATATGGAGGGATGAAGAATTTGGGATCATATACAATTAATGTTAGAAAGCATTAGCTTTCATTTGTTCATGACAGTGGGTATTTGTCAAGCACCTATTTTGTACTTAAGATTTCTCATTTAATATGTATAGTAAACCTGGAAAGAGTATGATATCCTTTTTATTTGCTTGTGAAGGAACAGAGACTTAGAATGATTAAATAATTCACAAATGTAGCAGAACTGGTGATTTGAAGTGGGGGCCTTCTGATTTTAGAGTCTAAATGCTCTCATGTAGTTGTCATTACAGAAATTGTGTTTTTAAAAAGCTCCCCCCTTATTTGAGGGGAGAAATATGTCTCTTTTATTATTTTTTCTATACTGAATATCTTGGTTTGCCCTTACAGGATCTTTCTTTTTGTGGTAGTAGAGTCTTGATTTTCCTTTAAGGAACCTTTTCTACCATTCTTAATTCCATATGGTTTTCGTAAGACAGATTTACTCCTGGGACTGGTGTCCAGAATGAGGAGTGGTTAGGGACCATCCCTGAGACGGTTTGTGGAGATCTTGGGAAATAGATGTCTTTTTCTCTAGGGTGGCAGGGCTAATAGCCTGTAGGTGAGAAGCAGCTTCCATGTGCCTATGAGTGAAGCTGTGTGCCTCTGTGTGACACATGCCTAGGGAGAGAATTATTGCTATGTACTTGGACCCAAGGGTGCATGAATGGAGCTCTGAAAAATGTATTTGAGCCAATCACTGCACTTTTTTCTTCAGGCCCATGTATGTTGAGTTTTATTAGCTGCAACCAAAGGTTTTGATTGTTGCTGGTCTTTTGTACAGTCTCACTATGTCTTTCAGGCTGGCCTTGAACTGAGTATGCAGCCCAGACTGATCTCTAATTCACGGCGATCCTCCTGCCTCAGCCTCCCGAGTGCTGGGATCACAGGCATGAGCCACCACACCCGGCAATAACAGTTTATTGCATGTAGACATTATAAAAAATCAAATTCTTTAGTCTTAGGGAAATGAGGAATGATAGTTTTCCTGGAATGATACTGTACTCAAAAGAAACCTAGTTTAGGGAACAACATCGGGGGAGGAGCTACTGAATTTAATAAGTAGAAAAAAACTCACAACACTGCAAGGCATTCTTGCTTTTTTTAGTAAATTCTTTTATTACCTGTGTGTATAACATATACACATACATAATTGGTACATTTGGGTGTTCATTTTAATTTTGTTTAGCCCTATAAGACATTTTAAATGAAGAACTAGTATTGTAAATGTTGATTATGATACTAGATCAGTAAACATGATATAAATAAATTGCAGAGTTTAAATAGTATATTCTTGAAATAGAAAAGACATCCTTTCTGAAAACACTCCTTGTACCTTTTTATTACTTGGGAATGTTGAAGTGTAAAATTCCATTACGCAATTTTTCTACATGTTTTACGTGTTAGTACATGTAATTTAATCTGCAAAACATGTAATTTCATCTTCATAATAAACTTACTAGGTGGCTATTTTAATTTTATAGATGGCTAAACATCAGTGTGGGTTGATGCTACTACAAATTTATGTTCTTTAGCCCCAGCTGGACCTTCTATACTGGGAATTCTTTTACTTATTTCTGGTCAGTTTTGCAGTTTACCACAGTGGTTCCTTAGCTTTTATAAACTCCTGCCTTTTTCTCGAATGATGATTTTGTCACTTATAGAACAATGAAAATTTATGCTTATTGAAAGTATTTCCAGGCTGGGCATGGTGGCACATGCCTGTAATCCCAGCATTGGCAAGTTGGGGCAGGAGGATCACCACAGGTTCAAGGCCAGCCTTAACTGCACAAGGAGACCGTGTCTCAAAAAACAAACAAACAAACAAAAAAAAAACAAAAAAAAAACCCCATCCTCCCTCTTACCCTAGGACAACACTAAACCATTATTTCAAAGTACTGACCTTTTTTTTATCCCCCCGGTGCTGGGAATCTACCTCAGGACCTTGCGCTTGCCAGCCAGGCACTTGTGTCACTGACTATATCCCTGGCAATACTGACCTTTTGAACAATAATATCCAGATATTAATGAAAATGCAAATTTAGGGTCCTTCCCTAGATATTCATGGATGGGACATGGGAATCTAATTTTTAACAAATGTTTTGGCTGATTCTTGAATGCACTGAAAACCACAGGCATATGAATAAGTTACTTTAACCCTCATGTAAGACCCTGTAAGATATCCTATCCCAGCCTACTTCATTCATACTTCTAAATATCTCATCCGTCCCCAATCCCTATCTCAGATTCTCTTAACTCCAAAATACAGCTTTACTCTTTTTCTGCTGTGCAAGTGTGATTATACTTCATTGTATTTACCTCTTTTCTGGTTTTTTTTTTTCGCTTCCCTTCCTCCTTCCTCTTTTCCCTCCCTCCTTTCCTTCCTTCCTTTTTTTCCCCCACAGTAGTGATGATTGAACCCAAGGCCTCCAGCAGGCTAGGCAAGCATTTCACCACTGAGCTACATCTCTAGCCTTTTTTTAATTCATTATTTTTGCTGTACTGGTGATTGAACCCAGGACCCTCTAAGCTACGTCCTCAACCCCCTTCATCCATTTTTTTTTTTTTGGAGACAGGGTCTCTCTGGGTTTCTCAGGCAGGGCTAGAATTTGTGATCCTTCTGCCTCGGCCTCCCAAAGTGCTGGGATTATAGCTATGTAGCACCATGCTCAGGTTTTATTTTATTTTAAGACAGAGTCTCATAAAAGTTGTTGGAACTTGTGATTTTCCTGCCTCAGCCTCCCAAATAGCTGGGATTACAGGTATGTGAGCCCATACCTGGCTTACCAGACCATTGAAGTCGGCAGGTGTGTCATGTTTTGCTTTGTATTTCCCGTACGTACTTGGCAAAGTGGTTGACATATTGGTCCTCAGTAGGTATCTGTGGTAGGATAGAAAATAGAACTTTGAAATATAAACTAGAGACTAAAATTGATTGAGGTACACTTTATAGTGATTCATGTTGTTTAAGGAAAAACTATGAGAAAGGAGATACAAATTTTTGGACATAGTTTGGGGGCTCTTAATGACTTAACAGTGAATTTTAAGGGGATTAAGTGGGAGCAGTTACCCCTTTTGAGAACATATTAAATATAGTATACATGGTTTATGTTCCTTGTGTGGAGTTGGTACATATACATAACACATCGTAGGTCTCTTTTTCATTCCCTTTCTCATCTTTTCCTCCCCCATCCCTGCATCTCTTGATCCCCTTCCAAGAAAGATCTCCTTACTTCCTGTTATTTTTTATTTTGCTCTTTATTTATGATTTGGGTTTCTATAAGAGAAACCTTTCTATATTTAAGCTTGTGTGGTTTCTTTCACTCTAAGTTACATCCATTTTCTTTATTTATTTATTCTTTTTTTTTTGTGGGTACCGGGGGTCGACCTCAGGACCTCGCGCACCAGTAGGCGCCCGTGCCGCTGAGCGATATCACCGGCCCCTTTTTCGTATGTGGGTTTCGGGAGTCGAACTCGGGCCCTCGCGCTTGCCAGGCAGTCGCTTATGCCACTGAGCCATGTCATCGGCCCTTTACATCCATTTTCTTACAAGCGACTCAAGTTTATCTTTCTTTATAGTAGAAGATACTCCATGTGCATAAATACCACCTTTCCTGTATCCATTCATCTGTTGATGGACAGATGCTGCTTCCAAGATTTAGCTAATAGGAATTGTGCTGCTATAAACATGGATATGTATGTATCACTGTAATATAATGATGTCTTTATCTCTTTCAGGAAGATACCTACCAGGGAAATAACTGGGTCAAATGGAATTTGTTGTTTGAGTTTTCTTTGAGGCCTCTTCATACTGACTTTCCAAAGTGGTTATACTAGTTTATATTCCCACCAACAATGTAGAAGGGTTTCTTTTTCCCTGCAGCCTTGCTAGTATTTGTTACTATTTAATTTCTTGATGATGACCATTCTTTCTGGGGTAAGATAGGATTTTAGTGTTTTAATTTGCATTTCCCTAATAGCCAGTGATGTTGAATATTTCCTCATATATTTATTGGCCATTTGTACTACTTCTGGAGACAGATAGGTAATAGTTGGACATGGATAGCCCCTGAAGAAGGAAGAGGTTGTTGAGGTAAGGAAGAGGGTTTTTTTTTTTTTTTTTTTTTTTGTTTTGTTTTGAGTTGCTGAGGATGGGTGAAACCCAAGGCTTTGTGCATGTAGGAAAGTGCTTTATCACTGAGCCATATCCCTAGTCTGAGAGCTTTTAAACGGTATGCAATTATTAAATGTTGATGCTGTTTCCCAATATCCAGAGATACTTACTAATGACATAAAGGATGATACTGTAATGAATTTATTCACAGTGCTGATAATGGTGAGAAACAGATATTTCAGGATAACTTTGTCACCACTCTGGCCAATATTTTAGTGATTAATACTGCTGTAGCTTTTGAGGATAATGCTGAAATGGAGGAAGGAAAAACTTTATCAATGTTTTCTTTTTTTAGATACGGATATTTAGGGCTTCATAACTCTTGACAGTTTATGTTGTTTATATTCTGCTTTTACAAGGTCACAGATCTATAATTTAACAAGCATGTATTTGTACCTTTTAGGTTCTAGAGCCTTTCAAGACAGATGGTCTGTCGTATAGGGATTGGACAAAGATACAAATTATTCTTTACTGGCCCTTCCTATCTCTGCCTAATTTGAGAAAATAACAAGAAGTAAGGCCCTGTTTTCAGCTATATGACACTTGGCAGAATTTTGTGGTTACCTGTTAAGACTCTGTATCAAGTGACCCAGCTAAGATTATGTCAAAAAGGTCATTTTGTTGGTTTATGAGCTAGGAAGTTCAGACAGTAAAGCTAGGTTGTGACATGAATAGATCCAAGATTTGATATCATTAGAGTTGTCTCCTTATCTCCACCTCTAAGCATTCCTTTCCTCTTTTTGCCTTCTTTGGTGAGTTCGTTGGTGGCAGAGCTGTAGACCTACATCATCCGTAAAGTTCACAATCCCAAAGACAGGTCCTGTTCTCTGTAGCACTAACTAAACTGAAGGGATAGAATGACTTACTGTTGAGGTTTGGGTCATGTCTATCCTGGCCAGTGGAATGTGATTCTCTGACTTAACCAGTGAAAGGTACCAACTTTTAGAGAGGAACTTAAAATCAGTCCGCTCTTAAAGCTTGAAGAAAGGCCAAATTAATTCTTCAAGCTGGGCATGTTGGCATACATTTGTAGGGAGGTTGAAACAGAGATCACTTGAGCCCACAAGTTTAAGAGACGAGCCTGGGCAACATAGGTCTCGTCTTAAAAAAAAAAAAAAATCTTAAAAAGAAAATTAAATGGCATTTACTAAGAAAGAGAAATGAGTACAGGTTAGGCAAAAATCTATTCCACGTAAGAATCTAGGTCTACTTTTGAGGAATTGACTGATATGGACCATGTTAAGAGTGGAATTTTTAGGGCTGGGATATAGCTCAGTGGTAGAGTGCTTGGTTAGTGTGCTCTAAGGCCCCAGGTTCAATCCCCAGCCCTGCAAAAAACAAAACAAAAACCAATCAAATAGTGGAGTCCCCCATGCCCCTAAAAGATATCCTAATCTCCACTACCTATAAACGTGACCTTACTTGGAAATACAGTATAGGATATTTGTAGTTGTGATTCAGTTACGATGAGGTTGTATTAGATTAGAGCAGGCCCTAATCCATAACTGGTGTCTTTATAAGAAGATGGAAATTTAAATATAAACACTAAGGGAAGATGGAGCCAGAGATTGTAGTGCAGTTAGACTGCCACAAGTTAAGAAATGCCAGGAATTGCTGGTAAACACTACAAACTAAAAAGAGGCATAGGAAGATTTTTCCTTAGAGCCTTTGGAGAGAGCATGGTCTTGCCAACGCCTTGATTTCTGATTTATAGCCTCCAGAATTGCAAGAGAATATGTTGTTTTTAGCCAGCTAGTTTGTAGCAGTATAGCAGTGTGTTAAAGCAGAACTAGTAAATTAATACAGATCATAGTTGATACACTAAAAACAAATCTTAAAAAATTTTTGAGGCAGGGTCTTGCTATATAGTTCAGGCTGGTCTTGAGCTCACTGTGTAACTCAGGCTGGCCTTGAACTCTGGGCAGTTCTGCCTCAGCCTCCTGAGTGCTGGGATTACAACTGTGCACCACCATGCCCAGCTCAGTAATACTAAAATTTAATTTCTTATTTAGCCCATCCTTTTGAAATGAGTTTTCCCAATAGATATCTTTTACATTTTAAGTGGATTTTATGGAGATTTGTGATACCTTTGGAATTTATGGATTTGACATTTAAAATATAGATTATTTGGTTAAAATTTCCCCTCCCCAAAATAGTGTGGTTTATTTTGTGACTGATTTTATTTATTGAATCCCACACTTCAGAGTCATTAAAGTTTAGCCGAAGCCATGTTCATAGTTTGCTGAAATTATTTCTCAATGTGTTTGACTCCCAAGTAACACAGTTGCATGTGAAATGAGAACCAACAGGAGAAATACCCACAGTAAATATGTGCCTACAGTCTGAGTGTAAAAGAGTATGTCTGGAGCAACTGGATGTCAAGGTGGGGGCAGTTAGTATTTTGGTGAGACAAAGCTAAAACTTACGCGTAGCTTGACCAATATTTCTGGACTCTTTGTTTATTTTCTACAAACTGGGAAAGTTGGATAACATCTTTTAAGGTTGGCTGAACTTTGACAATGTCTTGTGCATATCTTTCTGCTTTCTAATTTATAGGAAGTGGGTATTGTCTATAGATACTGTAATTTTTACTCAGACCTTTCTGGTATGAAATTGTTTTTTTTTTTTTTTTTTTTTTGTGGGTACCGGGGGGTCGACCTCAGGACCTCGTGCACCAGCAGGTGCCCATGCCGCTGAGCGATATCACCGGCCCCTTTTTCGTATGTGGGTTCCGGGAGTCGAACTTGGGCCCTCGCGCTTGCCGGGCAGGCGCTTAAGCCGCTGAGCCATCTCACCGGCCCTGAAATTGTGTTTTTTAAGGAACTTAAGACATTATTGGAAAACTAGAGGGACCTATGCAACCACTTATATATAGTATGTAAATACCTCTCAAATCACTAAAATGAAATAGGAACAATAAAGAAATGCCATTTCTTAATAATGATAAATGAAGTAAAATTATTTTTTTATTTCTCATATGTTTGACAGTGGTACCTTTTTAAAGTATATTTTCAACTCAAAACATCAAATTACATTTTTAAAGCTTATAATGATGTCTTGTTTTTGCTCATGCCCCATCTACTCTAGTTTTACCTTTTATAACTATTTTTATTATGTATTCAGTATTTATTTATAAAAATGGGTATTAATATTTTCTAGCACAGAATGACTGTATAGAAAATAATCTTGTTCTGTACTGTACCTTGATTTTATCAATTAATATATCTTAGCTACCTTTTTTTTCCCTTTAAAAATTTTTTTAAAAATTTTGAGACAGTATTGTATCTTGCTAAGTTACTACATAGCCCAAACTGGGCTCAAACTTTAGATCCTCCTGCCTCAGCTTCCCAGAGTGCTGGGATTATAGGCATGTATCATCAACCTGGCTTCTTAGGTATTTTCTACATTAGTATATAGAATGTTCTCATTCTTTTTCAAATTGTATTTCAAATAATATAAATTACATAATTATATAAATATATATATTGTGCGGGTATATGGTAATATATTTAACTAGGTGGTTATTGAATGTGTGAGTTACTTTCTTAACCATGTACAGTACTGGTGAATAATATTATATGTAAATTATTTTCTATGTGTGCTAATATCTGTAGGATACATTCTAAGAAACAAGATTGCTGAGTTAAATGGTAAAATATAGTTGTAATTTTGCTAGGTATTGCCAAACTGCCCTTTACTTTGTAGTCAATCCGTCATTGTAGGAGAGAGCCAGTTAGAAGTATGTATCCCAACAGCGTTGCCAATATAGTATTGTAACTGACTCACGGAATTTTGTATTCTTTTTTTTTTTTTTTTAATATGTGGGTACTGGGAGTTGAACTCAGGACCTCGTGCTTGCCAGGCAGGTGCTTATGCTGCTGAGCTATATCACTGGCCCCCTGCAAATTCAATAGGTAAAAAAATTTTTCAAAGAAAAAGCAAAAAACAAAACTTTTTCACTGTAGCTCCATTAGCATTTCATGTATGAGTGAGATGGGACATCTTATTTTCAAGGACATCTGTTATTGTTGTTGAGGGCATCTGTTGTTGTTGTTGTTGTTGTTACAGTGTTATTTGCAGTACCGAGAATTGAATCTGGGGTCTTTGCACATCCCTGGCCCTTTTTAATATTTTTTTTTATTTCAAGATGTGGTCTCTTAAGTTGCCATACTTCTGCCTCAGCCTTCCCAAGTGCTGGATGGGCCACCCCTTCTGGTTTATATTTGTCCTTGAGTTGACTTTCTGCAGCGGTAATTATGGTACATTGTCAATGATGAAAGTTTTAACAGAGGAGGAAGGAGGTGATTGTTACCAGAAAGAAGACTTCCAGATAGTTTTCCTTGATCTCATGAATTTTCACTTGGGAAAATTTACTCCAAAAGTTAAATTTAGGAAGTCCGAAGCTTGTGGTTGGTGTAGCATGATCATCGAGGTTGTTTTGAGCTCCTACCTCTTTCAGAACTGGAGCTGGATGAGGTAGTACACGCCCATAAACCCAGCGCTGGGGAAGCTGAGACAGGAGGATCAATGTACTAGTTAGTTCAAGGCCAACCTGAACCACAGAGGGAGGCTGTATCTCAAAAAAAAACAAGTAACAAAACAAGAAAGCCAGATTGGAAGCCAGGTGTGGTGGCATATTCTTCTAATCCCAGCACTCTGGGAACCTGAGGCAGGATGATTGCAAGTTTGAGCAACTTGGAGACTTAGTGAAACCTTGTCTCAAAATAAAAATATTTGAAAAGGGCTGAGGATTTATCTCAGTATGAAGGCTCTGTGTTCAGACCCCAGTATTTAAAAAAAAAGAAAGAAAAGAAAAATAACCCATAGATGGCATCGTGCAGTCTCTTTAAACTGCTTCAGGGGTTTGCCAAAAAACAAAAAAAAATTCAAATTTTTCCTAGAGGCCTGGTCCTGTGGTTGCCCAGTCATTTGGTTAAAGTACTTAATGTAGTTAGTGTAAGTAGATTTCTATAGATGCTTTTGTTCAGTATGTTCTATAAAATGGCTAGATGCCTTCTTTCATGATGCTGCAGTTTTTTGTCCGTAATCTGCTTGTTATCTCTGTTCTTTTTGGTACTTCTTTCTTTATGTGTCAGCATTCTGTTGACTGTTGGAAGAGCTGTTCTGAGGTTTTTGGTAGTAAGGTCATTTTGTATATTTACATTCTGATCTGAAAACCCTTTCCCTGAGCCATTAGATACTGTATTGCCTTGGCTGTAGTTTATGAACTCTTAATTTCTTTAGATCTGATATCCTAGAAACTATAGGAGAAGCATATAGTAAAATACACAACAGAGATTAAAGATAATAAATGTGTCAAGAAAAGAAGAAGAGTAAGAGTAGAAACTAATGACACAAAGAGGTTAATCCTGTACTCTGAGAACCAGGTTGACAAGGAAGTAGATACTAAATGACGCATAGATACTAATTTAAAATATTCTTTGTCAAATAAAGGTCTGTTGACTTATAATGTATTTTTCAAACAAGGAAAAATCCTTGTTTGTGTAGGGGACATTGTTAGTTTAGATGGTTTGATTAGATTGCATTTTTAATTTATTAATCGAGCCAAATGTTCTATGAGCTTGTACACCAGCTTCCAAACACTATACTATATAGGGTTACAATGATGTGCAGAGCAGACTGTTCGAGGTTGCATGACACTTACAGTCTTCTGGGAGAAATAGGGACATTAATTGCAGGAGAAACCAGGTGAGAGCTCCGTAAGCTATGTGTGTATAGTTGTGTGGGAGGCTCCATGGGATCGGAGTAACAAATTCAGACTAATTTCTGAGGAAATAAATTTTAATTCAAGAGGTAAAAGATTAGTAGGAATTAACTAATCAGAGAAAGGAGGGGAAGGATGGCTGGTAGAAGGGCTTTTTCTACACCAGATAACACGTGTTTTCAGAAGATGGGGCGTGGCTAGACGTTGGTTTCCCTCTTAGGGTTCTGGTTTATATAAATCATTTATATTCCCTTTTAAAGCATGCTTTAAAGGAGGCTAAGTTTTGGTTGTATTTGTAAAATGTTTAGTATGTATTTTGAAATAACTAGGGAAACTGATACTTGTAAAAATTGAGAGGAGGACTATATTATAATGTTATGGGAAGAAAAGACACAATTGTACTTGGGCACTGGATAGTTCTATAAAAGCATAGCTGTGCAGTGTCTCCTGTTGGAGAACCTGAAGGCATTCTTTAGCAGGCATTCTGTCAGTTCTTACGCCGATTCAGTCTAAGATTAAATAGGGATTCTTTTAACCTTCCTTTTTGTTGACCTATAATGTAATATACTGTTAAGTTTTGACAGTATATACATTCCTGGGACCTCCACCCAAAATAAGATATAGACCATTTGTAGCCTATTGCAAAGTTTGCATGTCCTTTTCCTGCCAGTTCCCCACTGCCACAATAAGTGATTTATGTCAGTATAAGTTAGTTTTGCCTAGATTTCCTGTCAGAGGAATTGGGCAGCATATATGTATTCTTTTGTGTCTGGCTTCTTTTACGTAAACATAATAATAGTTTGTTGTGTGTGTTGTTAAATTTATTAATAGCTCATTCTCTTTTTAGTGTATTTGAGCCTTGATTCATACATTGTATAGTTCATCCATTTAAAGTATAAATTGAGTGAATTTTTACTGTATATGGCAGAGTTGAGTTACGCAACTATTGACGCAGTCAGATTTTAGAATAGCCAACCCCCTAGCTGTAGGGGATTACTAATTTACATTGTCTAGGTAGATTTGCCTATTTTGGAGATTTTTCATTTTTTTTTTTTAATTACTTAGTAGAATTCCATTGTATAGGCATACCACAATTTGTTTATCTGTCTGTTACTCACGGACATGTGGTTTATCTGAGGCTATTATAAATAAGGCTGCTACAAACATTTTTGTACAAGTCCTTTTGTGGACCTTTTTTTTTTTTTTTTTTGAGACAGGGTTTCACTGTACAGTTCAGGCTGGCCAAGAACTCTCTGTATAGCCCAGGCTGGCCTTGAACTCACAGTGATCCTCCTGCCTTATCCTCCCAAGTGCTAGGATTACAAGCATGCACCACCATGCCTGGATTTTTTTGTGGGCATTTTTTAACTTGGGTTTATACCTAGGAGTGGAATTTCCTGGTCATAGATAGAGATAGGTATGTCTTTAACTTTACAAGAACTATCCAACAGTTCTCCAAAGAGGTTAAATTACTAATCTACATTCCCACCAACAGTATATAATAAATCAGTTACTCATAGCCTCATATAATGTTTGGTAGTCTTTTCTATTTTCAACATTCTAGTGATTGTGAAAATATGCCATTGTAGTTTTATTTTAACTTTTCTGATGACTAATGATGTTTATACTTTTTCATGTGCTTATTGGACTTTCATATATGTTTTTTCAGGTCAACTCTTGCCCATTTAAAAAATTATTTGGTTTTTTAAAAATTCGGTGAGTAATCTTTTTGTTGATTTGTGGAAGTTCTTATAGAAATTGAATTCCTGAATCATGCAGCATTGTTACTTTTCAAGACTTAGCTATGTAATATTAGATCCTTTGTATTATAAATTTTAGAATAATCTTGTTTGTTTCTTAAACATATACTGCTGGGATTTTAATAAAGATTGTATTGAATCTATACATCAATTTAGCAAGTATGGATGTCTTAATAATGAATTTTCTAATGTCTTACAAGGAATGATCATTTAAAAAAAACAAAAAAAAACCCCTCAAATTCTGTGAAAATAACACATTACCACTGGCAATAGATCTGGTACAATCATGCATGGGACATTCATGCTTGTGCCACCCAGGTGGTTCAAGACACCCAGCAGTGAGACGTGAATTATGACCCTGTTATGAATCTGTTAAGGTATAGTTTTCCTTAAGTCTCTCAGGAAAACCTTCAGATCAGATTAGAGGCCCTTGCAAATATACTTTCTCACAGCATTTTTACAGGGTTTTGTTTTATTTTTGGTGCTGGAGATTGAACCCAAGATGTATGCGTTACGCTTTAGATCTAAATTATCCCTCATGTATCAGAGGTGGGGCTTTTGTGATGTGATTCAGTCATGGGGACACTATCTTCATCAGTGGATTCCACTGATGAGTTAGTTTATACCTGAATGTGCTATTGAGAGGTGGGGCTTGTTTGGAGGAAGCAAGACACTGGGGACATGCTTTTGGAGGGTATAACTCCCTCTCTGGCTTCTCCCTTCTATCTCTTCTTCCTGGCTGCCATGAGTTGAGCAGTTTTTCTCCACCACACCCCTTCCACCATGCCATTTCTGCCTGGGAGCTATCCACCATGGACTGAACCCTCGGAAACCTTGAGCTAGAATAAACTTGTCCTTCAAGTTGTGGATGTCAAGTATTGTGTCCCAGCATCCGAAAAGCTGACTAATACACATGCTAAGGACGCTCTACCACTGACCTACACCCCCACCTTCATAGTTTAATTAATTATGACTAAATTTATGACTATATTATTGTGTATCTCTGTAAGTATTAAGTCTCTTGACAGTATGGATTACTACCTGTCTTGTTCAGTATTATATCACTAGCAAATAGGTTAGGATCTGGCATAGAGTGGATATCCAGGAAGTACTTGTTAGAGACATGAGTTACCTTTTAAATGAATAGAAATTAGTGTCTCTGTTCTCAAGCAAATGTACTGTAAGTTTCATGCAAACAGATTTATCAGTGCTTTGTATCATTAAGCTTTAGCTAGTGAATTGTGGGGCTCACATTTAAATCTAGGCAGGATCTGATTTCAGAACCTGAATTCCTAACCATAAAATTTGACTTCACCATAAAAAGAAGCAGGAGTCTTTAAAAAACTAAATTAAAATTATAATAATAAAATCTCCTAGAGGCAGTACACACTGACATATTATAGCCTTACTAAATCAGGTTTTTCATATGTTGTCAACTAACTGTACATAAAGAATAGTTTAGATCTAAGACTATTTTCAAATATTTTAAAGTTTTGAAAAATAAGTGCTACTTGGAAATTATTGTATCTTCAAATACTAAACCAGGGCTCAAAGACCTATTTCCAGTTTTCGCCTCTTTTTTTTTTTTTTTTTTTTTGTAAAGAGAAGGAAAAAAAAAACAAATCAAAAGAAGAACAAATTTTCAAAACAACATAATAGGAGGGTAACAATGGTTAATACATTACGTATTACCAGTTTTCGCCTCTTAAAGTTAAATTATTTCCCCCATCATGTGCCCCCTAAAATAATCCTCCTATTGTTGCTTTGTACTCCATCTCCCCTTTCTTAGTCCTATTTAGAGCCAGGATGCTTTTGGGTTTAATAATTAAAGCAGTGAAAACTAGCCTAGAGCCACACAACAGGGTTTAGCAATAGTTTACTGTGATCTGCAGTCATATTAGAAGTACTGCAGGGCCGGTGAGATGGCTCAGCGGCTTAAGCGCCTGCCCGGCAAGCGCGAGGGCCCGAGTTCGACTCCCGGAACCCACATACGAAAAAGGGGCCGGTGATATCGCTCAGCGGCACGGGCGCCTGCTGGCGCGCGAGGTCCTGAGGTCGACCCCCCGGTACCCAAAAAAAAAAAAAAAAAAAAAAAAAAAAAAAAGAAGTACTGCAAATTACTGGAAAATCCTTGGATGGAAGACGAATCTTTGCAACTGATAGCACATTAGTCAGTAGTTATTCATCCAGTTTCCTTAGGTTGTACTGAGCCTCTGAAGTACAAGACAGTGAGCAGTTGTGGACCAAGATTGGAAACCACTACAGTTGCCCTTAGGCAAGTGGTATCAATGAAATCACCATACTTTTCAAACTAAGGCATCATACTGCTGGGAATAATATGAAATGTGCAGAGAGGATCTTAATGTAGTTATGGTTTTATCCTTCTCAGCTGTCAATTTCATGCCATAGCGAATACTTTAAAACATTTTAAAGGTTTTAATTTCTTTTAAAACATTTTTAAGTATACTAAATGTGTACATACATAGTTTAATACAAAATTTCTAGGTTCTTCCAAAAAAAGTTTATACTTGCACTGAGCTGTATTGCAGCCTATAACCTGGAATCAGCAGGCACATGGTACTTTTTACCATGCCGTCAGAGATATTTTAGAAGGAAAAAAAGATCTGAAAAGGAAAAAAAGATAACATGTACAGCAATTAAGGCAGGCACTTAACCACAAGTGTAAAGCAGTAAAAAAAAAAATTGTGTTCAAGGCATTAAGACATTTTCTTTTCGATGAACGTTAACATAGACATAGATATATGTGGAGGAACGACTGTAATATGGTCTTTTAAAAATATTTAGTTTCTGGTGGTACTAGGGATCAAACTCAGTGCTATATCACTGAACAGCCATAGTTGTAGCTTTCATTACTGTAAGATTTTTAAGAGTGTCTAAAGAATCAGGTGACCTTGAACTGAGCAAGACTTTTATCAGATACAAGGTAATGTTATTTGCAAATAAAGAGGGAAAATAACCTCTAGGCCAAACTAAGTTAACATAAAGCCATCATTGGCAGTTAAATTATAGAGAATATTAAGACTACCAGTTAATTCTCCCTATAACAGTTGTAACCTTAGTATTTTAGAATTACAACAGAAGGATTTCTTTTTTAGATTTTTTTTTTTTTTTTTTGGTGATACTGTATTGGGATTTGAACCAAGGGAGCACTTACATCAGCAGCCTTTTAAATTTATTTTTATTTTTTGAGACAGGGTCTCAGTAAGTTGCCCAGGCTAGCCTCAAATTTGGTATTCCCTGCCTCTAGAAGGATATTCTCATTGTATAGTTTTTTTGGGACTTGGCAAATATATATGGGATTTTAGGTGAAATTTCAAAGAGGCTATTGTTATTAAAGTAGTAAACACATCTTTTTTTTTTAAAACAAAGTATGATAGGGTAGTAATAAATGAGAGCAAAAAGTAACCCCAAATTCCACATGCAAAAATAACTACCATTGTTAACATTCTCGAAAACTCTTAGTGAATAAGACATATATAGAAGGGTGAGGGATGGGTAGAGGGGTTGATGGTTAGAAGACTAGAACTAATTTTCATAAAAATGTAATTACGTTATAAATGCTGTTCTGATATTTTTCCCAAGTACTGAGAATTGAACCCAGGGCCTTGCACTGACTTACATCTCAACCTGTTTTTATTTGAGACAGGTTCAGGCTAAGTTACCCAGGTGTAGGACTCAGCCTCCTAGAGTGCTGGGAGTACAGGCTTGTGCCACCATGCATGGCTGTAGTTTTTAAGTAAACCATAAATTTATTTGAATTTAACAGAAGGAGAAATTGAAGCCATTACTACCTTGAGATAAATGTTAACTTATAGCAAGAAATACTGTAATAGGTTTATAAAAGTTTCCCCTAAATTTATGAGGAAAATTATGGGGGAAAAAACCCAAAATCATGGTGGCGTGTTTTTTTTTTTTTTTTTTTTTTTTTTATTAACTTTCAGGTAGTGATGGATTGTTTCTGCTTTCCAAAAGTGAGGAAGATAGTAGTATGGTGTTTCCTCATCATCTCTCTCCTGAATTACTGAGTTTATAAATTATTTTAGTTTTATGCCATCCAGGTTTATAAAATTTATACTGTTTTTTAATCCTAATTTCGATAGTTGTATAAAATTGATGTTATATTTAAATGGTTTCGGTGTTGAATCCATTGTTTTGATGTTAAATTTTTTAAAACTTTGAAACTAGGTCTTGCTAAATTTCCTATGCTGGGCTCATGTTTACCATCCTCCTGCCTTAGCTTCCCAGAGTGCTGGTATTATGGACATGCACCACTTCACCCAGCTTTCTTCTAGGATTACAGGGTGAGAGGAGGATAAGTAGCATTATAGAGTCGTTAGAAAATACTCTTTTGGCTGCCTGGGGGCAGCCCAACTTCACGAACATACACCAACTTGTGGCAAAGAGGACCTGGGACATTTCATGACCATGAAAGACTTGTTGAAAATGATTTTCTTTATTGGGCATGGGTCTTTATTGAAATGGAAAGCATTACAGGCAGTTCAGGAATATTTACTGTTAGGAATATATATTTGATACTTTTTTTTTTTTTTTTTTTTTGTGGGTACCGGGGGGTCGACCTCAGGACCTCGGGCGCCAGCAGGCGCCCGTGCCACTGAGCGATATCACCGGCCCCTTTTTCGTATGTGGGTTCCGGGAGTCGAACTCGGGCCCTCGCGCTTGCCAGGCAGGCACTTAAGCCGCTGAGCCATCTCACCGGCCCCATATATTTGATACTTTATAGTAGAGATCAGCATGCTAAGAGATTTTGGAAGATGTTTGCAGATTTCCTGTCTTACAAAAGTTTTCGTCATGAAAACTCATGATGTTCTGCATACATCATTGGAGATTCTTTACCATTCTTACCTGTGTGCATTTTATCCATTCTGATCTTTTCTGAACATTATAGCATTGTATTGTTAAAACTCCTAACTAAATTGGTTCCCTATAAAGTTCAAGATAAAAATTTGAACTTTAATGTGGCTTTCCAGTCATATTTTAGCTTACTGCTTACCATTTTGTCTAATTTACTTCTACGTCCCAATAATAAGCATAATAACTAACATTCATACAATACTTTACATGCTAAGCACTAATTTAAAAAGTTACAATAAACTGTAATTCTGCAAATAGATTGTGTACTCTCACTTTTCTACCTTTGTACATTCTGTACCCTGAGACTGGGAGTACTCTCTATCAGTCTTTTTATTTAACACCTAGTTGTTCTTTGAGACATAATTCAGGCATCACTTGAAAACCGAATTCCATACTCACTTTCTGCGCCCCCACCCCTCATTTCATAGAATTGTGAGATTTCAGGACAATGGGTAAGTTAAAGTAACATGTAATAATGGCTTTGTGAAATATTACAAAGTGTAATATATTTAGCATAAGCAGAACACAGAGTGTTTTCTTTTCCACTTTCATCCTTTGCCGCCTCTTTTCCAGTAGTGAGTGCCGTTCAGTAGACCTTGATTGTCGTATTAAGAGCAGAGAAAACAGGACTCAATACAAATATATACTGTGTAATAATCAAATCAGATCTTAAATTCTAGAGGTAAAACGCAAACTACTTTCTGCCATATATTAAAATGGAAGCAAAGAGATTATAATCCCATTAGAAAATTGACAAGGGAATGAGGGAGTTTATAAAGAATAATGATATCATTAAGTATATAAAAGTGTTCAATTTTAGTTAAGAGATGGCTAGGTTTGATGTTTTCTGTGTTATTTGTAGAAGTATTGTTTTTTTCCACTCACTATATGAATATATAGCACCCACTGTGTGCCAGGTTCTCTTTTACCTAGTTTTGCAAATTATCAACGTGTTTAATCCTCATAAAAGTTTTATGAGATAAGTGTATATTGTTATTATACCTGTTTTACAGGTGAAGCCACAGAGAAATTAAGATACTTGCCCATGGTCACGCCTAGAAAAGAACTAGAAGTCAGATCCATAGTTTGGTTCCAGAGTTAGTATTCTAAACCGTTATGCCATGTTGCTTTCCTTTTTTTTTTTTAATTCTCTTTGATTTTATTACAGTCATGAAAGGGATTCAAGCACCTTATAATGGTCTGTACACTGAGGTTGTAACCTAATGGTTATTTCCATAGCTTTTATTACTGTTTTCATAACATAAAAATGAACAGTAAGGCTGCTAGTGCTGATACGAGAGCTGTAGAAATTGTATCTCAAGGTGCTTTTAACCTAGAAAAGATGTTATGTGAACCCTACTGGAATCGCCTAACATATTACAAGAAGTATTAGTTGGGATTTGTGAACTGATTATGTTCCAGGTGCTCCATATAGAATTATGTGTTGCTTAATGATGGGTACCTGTTTTCAGAAATGCATCATTAGGCAATATCGTCATTGTGGAAACATCATAGAGCTGTACTTACACAGACTAAAGTGGTACATCACCAGGTGATATAACCTTATAGGACCACTGTTTCATGTGTGTTCTGTCATGGACTAAAGTATTCTTATGTGGCATATGACTGTCTTCTTTACTTCAATGTTGTTTTAGTTGCTTCACTGGTAAATGTTGAAACTTTTTTTTTTTTTTTTTTTTTGCAGAGGAATATATGTAGTTTATTTTATTTTATTTTTTAAAGACAACAAGTAAACATGCTCATGTATTAACAAACTCAAGCATTAGAGAATGTACAAATACCTTTTGGAGAAAAATATTACTCAGTATAAGATTCAGCCATGTAAAAGCTAGGTAAAAATAGAAGACTAAGGAATGGAATAGTCACAGTGAAATTGCATTTTCATACTAGGGAGACAATAAGAAGTTTACAAATGTGCGTCTGGTTTATTTCGCTTGTGAGTATTTTCTCGAGTTGCATCCATTTACCTATAAAAGTTTCCAGTTTATCTTTCTTTATGGCTGAGTAGTACTCCATTGTATAGAAATACCACATCTTTTTTATCCATTCCTCGGTTAATGGGCATTTGGGTTGTTTCAACGATCTAGCTATTACAAATTGTGTTGCTATAAACATGGGTGCAAATATTTCGCTGTGGTATGATGTTTTTAATTATTCTGGGAAGATACCCAGAAGGGGAATAGCTGGGTCAAATGGGACCTCCAATCCTAGTTTTTTGAGGAGTCTCCACACTGATTTCCACAGTGGCTGTACCAGTCGACACTCCCACCAACAGTGGAGAAGGGTTCCTTTTTCCCCACAGCCCCTCCAGCATTTGTTATTAGTTGACTTCTTGATAATAGCCATCCATTCTTTCTGTGGTGAGATGGAATCTCAGTGTTGTTTTCATTTGCATCTCTCGGATGACTAGTGATGTTCAACATTTTTTCATATATTTATTTTCCATTTGTATTTCTTCATGTGAGAAGTGTTTATTCATCTCAGATGCCCATTTTTGGATTGGGTCTTTAAATTTGGGAGGTCTGATTTTTTTGAGTTCTTTGTATGTTCTCAATAGTAATCCTTTGTCTGAGGAACAGCTGGCAAACTTTTTTTCCCACGTTGTGGGTCATCTCTTCACTCTGTTGGTGGTTTCTCTTGCTGTGCAAAAGCTTTTTAATAAGATGAGATCCCAGTTGTTGATTCTTTGTGATACTTCCTGTGCGATGGGGATTTTATTCCTAAAGTCTTTGCCTACACCAATGTCTTCAAGAGTTTTACCTATTCTATTTTCCAGGAGATTTAATGTTTCTGTTTTAATATTTAGATCTGTGATCCATTTTGAATTTAGTTTAGTGCACGGTGAAAGATATGGGTCTAATTTTAATCTTTGGCATGTGTAGAGCCAATTTTTCCAGCACCATTTATTAAAGAGGCTATTTTTCTTCCAGTGAGTGTGTTTGGCACCTTTGTCAAAGATAAGGTGGCTTAGTATGTCTGGAGTTGTTTCTCCATCTTCTATTCTATTCCATTGATCTTCCGGTCTGTTTTTTTGCCAATACCACGCTGTTTTTATCACAGTAGCTTTATAGTATAATTTCAAATCAGGGATTGTGATGCCCCCTGCCTTGCTTTTGTTACCCAGAATTGCCTTTGCTATTCTAGGTCTCTTCTGGTTCCAGATGAATTTTAGGATTGTTTTCTCTAATTCTGTGAGATATGTTGTTGGAATTTTGATCGGAATTGCATTGAATCTGTATAACAATTTTGGAAGTATGGCCATTTTCACTATATTGGTTCTTCCGACCCAAGAGCAAGGGATATCTTTCCATTTTCTGATATCCTCTTCAATCTCCTTTTTCAGAGTACTGTAGTTTTCAGTGTAGAGGTCTTTTACTTCCTTTGTGAGATTGATTCCTAGGTATTTCATTTTTTTGGATGTGATTGTGAAAGGTGTTGTTTCCCTAATTTCTCTTTCAGTGAGTTTGTTATTGGTGTACAGGAAGGCTATTGATTTTTGAGTGTTGACTTTGTATCCAGCTACACTACTGAATTTGCTTATTAAATCTAGCAATTTTTTAGTGGAGTTTTTGGGGTCTTCTATGTAGAGTATCATGTCGTCTGCCAATAATGATAATTTAACTTCTTCCTTTCCAATCATAATTCCTTTTATTTCTTTCTCTTGTCTAATTGCTGTGGCTAAAGTTTCCAGGACTATGTTGAATAAGAGTGGGGACAGTGGACATCCTTGTCTTGTTCCTGATTTTAGAGAGAAGGCTTTCAGTTTTTGTCCATTTAGTATGATATTGGCTGTTGGTTTGTCATAGATAGCTTTTATCAGATTGAGATAAAGACCATCTATTCCAATTTTCTGTAGGGTTTTTGTCATGAATGGGTGCTGGACTTCGTCAAAAGCTTTTTCTGCATCTATTGAGATGATCATATGATTTTTGTCCTTGGTTCTGTTAATATGGTATATTACATTTATTGATTTATGTATATTGAACCATCCCTGCATCCCTGGGATGCATCCAACTTGGTCATGGTGTATAATCTTCTTGATGATTTGCTGCATTCTGTTTGCCAGTATCTTATTGAGGATTTTTGCATCTATGTTCATTAGGGAGATTGGTCTGTAGTTCTCTTTCTTAGTAGGGTCCTTCTCTGGTTTTAGTATCAGGTTAATGCTTGCTTCCAGGAATGAATTTGGGAGTATGGCTTCCCTTTCAGTTTCATTAAAGAGTTTGAGAAGTAGTGGTGTTAGGTCTTCTCTAAATTTCTTGTAGAATTCAGCAGTGAATCCATCAGGGCCTGGGCTTTTCTTTGTTGGGAGGTTTTTAATTACATCTTCGATTTCATTGATTGTTATTGGTTTATTTAGGATTTTTATATCTTCTTGGTTGAGCTTTGGTAATTCATATGTATCTAGGAATCTGTCCATTTCTTCTGCATTTTCCATCTTATTAGAATACAAGTTTTCAAAGTAGGTATAGATGATATTCTGGATTTCTCTAGGGTCCGTTGTGATATCACCCTTTTCATTCTTAATTG
Source organism: Erethizon dorsatum (assembly GCA_028451465.1). Lineage (NCBI taxonomy): Eukaryota > Metazoa > Chordata > Mammalia > Rodentia > Erethizontidae > Erethizon > Erethizon dorsatum. Next base: position 120,527,274 of record CM051822.1, on the reverse strand, counting down.
CGTGGATTTGAGTACTTTCTTTCCTTTTTTTAATAAGGCTGGATAAGGGTTCGTCGATTTTATTTAATCTTTCAAAGAACCAACTCTTCGATTCGTTGATTCTTTGTATTGTTTTTTTAGTCTCCAATACGTTAATTTCTGCTCTGATCTTTATAATTTCCTCCCTTGTACGAGCTTTTGGCTTAGCCTGCTCTTCTTTTTCTAGAAGTTTGAGGTTCACCATTAGGTTATATATTTGTGCTTGCTCTGTTTTCCTGATATAGGAATTTAATGTTATAAATTTCCCTCTTAGGACTGCTTTCATTGTATCCCATAAGTTCCGGTATGTTGTACTGTCGTTATCATTCAGTTGCAGAAACTGTCTTAATTTCTTTTTTAATTTCATCTGTGACCCATTGGTTGTTCAGGAGGGTGCTGTTTAATTTCCATGTGTTTAGCAAATTCTTGTGGGTTTTTTGCCATTGATTTCCAATTTCATTGCACTATGGTCTGATAATATACATGGGATAATTTCAATTCCTTTGCATTTCCTTAAGCAGGTTCTGTGAGCTAGTATGTGGTCTATTTTGGAGAATGTCCCATGTGCAGCTGAGAAGTATGTGTATTCTGATGTTGTGGGGTGGAACACTCTGTAGACATCTACTAAGTCCATTTGTTCCAAAGTTTGGTTCAGTTGTAATATTTCATTGTTGATTTTTTGTCTAGTTGATCTGTCTCTTTGTGACAGTGGAGTATTGAGATCCCCCAATATAATTTTATTAGTGCTTATTTGATTTTTCATGTCCATTAATATTTGTTTTATATAGTTGGGTACACTGGTATTTGTTGCATATATGTTTATGATCATTATCTCTTCCTCTTGGATTGTTCCCTTTACAAGGATGTAATGACCTTCTTTATCTCTCTGAATCATTCTTGGCTTGAAATTCACTTTGTCTGCAAAAAGAATAGCTACCCCTGCTTTTTTCTGGGTTCCTGTCGCATGGAGTATTGTTTTCCATCCTTTGACTTTCAGTCTATGAATTTCTTTTTGAATTAAATGTGTTTCTTGTATACATCATATTGTTGGATCTTGCTTCTTTTTTTTTTTTTTTTTTTTTTTTTGTGGGTACCGGGGGGTCGACCTCAGGACCTCGCGCGCCAACAGGCACCCGTGCCGCTGAGCGATATCACCGGCCCCTTTTTCGTATGTGGGATCCGGGAGTCGAACTCGGGTCCTCGCGCTTGCAAGGCAGGCGCTTACGCCGCTGAGCCATCTCACCGGCCCTGGATCTTGCTTCTTGATCCAATTTGCCAGTCTGTGCCTTTTGATTGGTGAATTGAGACCATTAACATTGATGGTTAAAACTGATATGTATTGACTTATCCTTGTCATGTTATTTTCTTGTTGTTGGCTCCCCCTCTTTTAATTTTTATTTTTCCATCCCTCTCTTTAATCATTTGCTCTGCCTGGTGGATTCCTTCTGTTGGGATTTCTGGAGTTGTAGTCCTTCTTATCCCTTTCTAGAATGTCCTTCAAAACATTTTGGAGTGCTGGTTTGGTGGTTATAAATTTTCTCAGATGTTCTTTGTCATGGAAGTATTTTATTTCTCCGTCAGTTTTGAAAGATAGTTTTGCGGGGTACATCAATCTAGGTTGAAGGTTATTTTCCTTTAGAACTTGAAATACATCATTCCAAGCTCTCTTGACTTGAGGGTTTGTGCTGAAAAGTCCGCTGTGATTCTGATGGGCTTTCCTTTATAGGTGATTCTTTTCTCTAACAGCTTTTAAGATTCTACTCTTATGTTGAATTTCTGGAATCCACTATGATATGCCTGGCTGAAGATTTTTTTTTTGATCGTGGCTAATTGGAGTTCTGTAAGCCTCACTTATCTGAACGTGAAATTCTTTTTCTCTACCAGGGAAATTTTCTGTGATAATGTCTATGAACAGTGTTCTGATGTCATTTATGCTATCTCTTGCTTTTTCATTGACTCCAATCAATCTTAAGTTATTCTTCTTTGCATCATCTAGCAGCTGCTGGATTGATTTTTCATGGCCCCTTGCTATTTTTAAGAATTCTTTCTTTTCATGATCACTAAATGCAAGCCTGTCTTCTGTATCTGAGATCCTGTCCTCACATTGGCTTAATCTGCTACAAATACTTTCAGTGGAATTTTTGTTCTCCTGGATATCTGCTTGAATCTGCTTTATGGAGTCCATTTCTTTCCTATGCTGAGCATTCTTGGCTTCCATCATTTTCTTAAGCTTGTCTATTTTTTAGTCTGTGTCTGCTCTAGCGTCCTTAAGCATGGTCTTCATTGTGGACATTATCTCTGCAGTTATCTGAGAAATTATTTCTGATTTAAATTTTTCCAGAGCCTCATTCAACTGCTTTGTTGTTACCACTTCAGAAGTGTCAGGTGGGTGGCTTTCGGTTTGTCCCACCTCACTGCCCCCTGGGTTTGCCTTTGGTGAACTGGATGTGTGGGGTTGCATCTTGTTTAAGTGTCATCTCATTTTCTTTCTTTAGTTTTATTCCTGGGTTGATGTTTGTAAATTGCCTATGGTAGGTTGCTTTATTGCTAGTATTTCCAACTCTTAGGAGATGGCTGCTTCTCTGAGGTATCTTCCAGGTGTAGCTTATTTTTGGGTTTTGAGCATGCTGCAATATCCTACCTCTTCAATTTGTTGGAGATAAGAAGTTGCTGCCTGTTTGGCCCAGTCCGTGGTTCTTTGGTTCTGTGCCACAGTATTTTCTGTGATCCTTAGACAGTCTCAGTCATGGAATACCAGGAAGAAAAGCGCCAGTCACTGTGTCCTTCTCGGCTGGTGCTTCTCTGTACTGCGGCGTCTCCCATTGCTCCGCGGAGGTTCCCACTGGAGCCCGTGGATGGAGTGGCGGCCGCCCTGAGTTCTGAGCTCAGCTGCTGCGCCCCCCCCAACAATGGCGCCCGGCTAGTGGCTCTCTTGCGCTCCTGACGGCTGGGTGTCAGCTCTCACCGCCAGTGTGTCCTTCACAGCCCCCGCTTCTCTGTACTACGGCGTCTCGCGTTCCTCCGCAGAGGTCCCCGCTGGAGCCGTGAATGGAGTGGCAGCCTCCCTGAGTTTCAAGTTCAGCTGCTGCTCCCCCCCCCACAATGGCTCCCGGCTAGTCGCTCTTGAGCGCGTGACTGCTGGGTGTCAGCACTCACCGCCAGTCAGTGTGTCCTTCACAGCCGCTGCTTCTCTGTTCCGCCGCGTCTCGCGTTCCTCCGCAGAGGTCCCCGCTGGAGCTGTGGGTGGAGTGCTTGAAACTCTTTAAAAGAGCTGGCTGGCTTTTTTTGCACTCAGGTTTTGAATTATTTGGCTTAAACTGATGTTGTCCCAAAGGGAGTATAGTTTATGTTAGTTTACATATCTCCTTAATAATCTCAGTGACCTTTAGAACTATTGGTTTGAAATGTTAAAACTTTGCAAAGTGTTTTGTGTCCTTTGTTTTTCCTGGCAGGCATTTAAGGTTACAATGCTGGTAGCCTTTAAACACTGAGAAAACATATTTTAAAGCTATCCTTTTTAGGGTAGCTATATTCTTAGCAGGGACCACATAAGTGTAGAGCAACACTGTATGATTTAATTATGCTCTCTTTGTTAGTGTTAGCAAACCATCGATACAATTTTAGAAAACAAGAATCCTTGTTTATCCTGAGAACCAAGATGCCAGTTGGTATTGAATACAGGTGAACCACTGAACACAGCAGATTATTTATCATTTTTTAGTGATGAATAATATTCCATTGTCTGGATGTACCACAGTTTATTTATGTACCCAAGGACATTGTGATTGCTTCCAGATTTTGACACTTATGAAAAAAGCTGCTATAAGCCTTCATGTGCAGGTTTTTAAGTGGACACGCTTTCAGTTTATTTGGGTAATTACCAAAAAGTGATTGCTGAATCGTGTGGTAAGAGTACGTTTAGTCTTGTAAGGAATTGCTACCCATTTTCCAAAATGGCTTTTCGATTTTGCATTCCCACCAACAATGACTGAGAGTTTATTTTGTTTTTTTGAGACAGGGTCTCGCTATGTTGTGCAGGCTGGCCTTGAACTCATGTAGCCCAGGCTGGCCTTAACTCACAGTGATCCTCCTACTTCAGCCTCCTGAGTGCTGGGATTACAGGCATGTGCCACCATACCCAGCTGAATGAGAGTTCTTGCTGCCCCATATCTTCACCAACTTTTGGAGTTTTCTGTAGCCTGGATTTTGACCATTTTAGTAGATATGTAGTGGTATCTCACTTTTTAAATTTGCAGATCCCTACTGACATGATGTTGAACTTTTTGTCTGTTTACTTACCATCTGTATGTCATCTTTGGCGAGGTGTCTGTTAAGGTCTTTTGCCCATTCATAGCTGCTTGTTTTCGTTGAATTTTAAGTGCCCTTTGAATGTTTTGGAATAATAGTCCTTTATTATATGAGTTCTTAGTACATTTTTTTTTCTCCCACTCTGGCTTATCTTATTCTCTGAAGTGGTAGTTTCTTGCCTTTTCAATTAATTAAATTAATTTACAAAAATTTGTGTGTTTGGTGTAAAACATGATATCTTGGTATATGCATACATTATGGAATCATTGAATTGAGAAGATTTTTTTTTTTTATTATATAGCATTTAAGATATAGGCTGAGGCAGGAGGAGCGCCACAAGTTCGAGGCCAGCCTGAACTACATAACGAGACCCTGTGTCAAAAAAGAAAAAAAAAGTTTAAATATACTGTATTATATTATTTATAGTATATAAGTATACTAAATACATAATAACCATGTTTATAGTAATTAACCTGTTCTTGGGACATTAATCTTTTTGTCATTTGTTCATTATTGCTGTGATAAGTTCTGTAAGTATTAATAGTCTTGTTTTTTAATTGTAGGAGGGCTTATGTTTGACAGCCCCCCCCCAGTATAGAAATACTGTGTGGGCAGATGTAAGCATTTCTCTCCAGAGAAAGTATGCATTTGCTTCTACTAAGCCACTTCCTATCCCCTTCAGCACCAACTTGGTGATTTTGTTTTTGTTTTATGGTTCTGGTTTTGTTTGAGACAGGGGTCTGACAACCCCAAGGTGGCCTTGAACTCAGCAGTCTCCCCCATGCTAGGATTATAGGCACCTCTGGCTTTTATGTTAGTTTTATAGTTGGGAAGTTCCTGACAATTCAGATAGTTCAGCAGTTCTCAAAGTGTAGACAAGGAACTCAGGAAGGTCTATGAAGTCAAACTCTTTTTTATAATAATAAGATATTATTTGCCTTTTCATTCTTTGTTCTCTCACTAGTGAAATTTTTGCAGAAGTTACGGATTTTAATGATACGACACTGTGAGAGCCAATGGATGTGAGTCTTACGTTTTGGAGTGTTTAAAATTTTTCATTTTTTTACTAAGTTTTTTATGAGACCAAAACATTTGAAAATTCCTGAAGTAGTGTATATTTGGATCCCAGACCTTATGCAAGACACAAGCAAAGAAAGAAGTTCAGTCCGTTTCTTCGGGAAACTCCCATCTTTTCTCTCTACCTAGGAAGAAAAAAACCTCCTCTGCAATAGGATAGATTCCCCCTCCCCGCTTCAGTCAAACCTTACTGAATCTAAGGGGTATAGTATCTCTGGGATTACACTTCTTAAACACTACTTAGCTTAGGAATCACCTGATTCCTGAACCCCATTTCCAGAGATGTGATTCCTTAGGTGTGATGTGGGATCTAAGAGTTTCCATTTCTAGGGAACCAAACTGCCAGATGCTGATATGACAGATCATTGAATCATACTTTTGAGTAGTGTCATTCTAGAGTTATTCTAGAATCCTAACATGCAAGTGTCTAAGTTACAACAGTGTGAGGTGAGTGTTAAAATCCCTCTCCTAAGTTATTCTTATTAATCATCCACTTGGTATCAGCACATTTTGAACTCTGTCTTTAGGTTATTCTTCATTTCTCATGCTTGAGGATTTCTGTCTTTTGAGCCTAGGTGTGAAGTGAGTGTGTGTGTGGGTGAGGTGGGGTTATATGTTTATACTTACTTATACAGATTTTATCCAGTATATCTTCTTATATATCTGTATCTATTTACTAACAGGACTTTAAAATTATCTCTACATGTGAATAGTTTGCCCCCACCTATCACTGTTCAAATGAAATTTTTTTTATAAATCTTTATAGGCTTTGTGAGAAAACATCTGTATAACTATATAAAGCTTCAAGAAAATTGGGTTGAATATTTTGAATTTAATGTATCAATAAATCTTTTAAAAATGACATTCTTGTTTGTTGAATTGTCATTTGTTTTTCTCTTATCATTAGAATGTTAAACTTAAGGGTATAGTTGAGAATTTGGGTTGGTCATGCTCTACTGTTGGGTACTTTAAAATTTGTTCTATATGTTATTTGTTAAAAGGTATGCCCTATTCTAATGTTTCATTATATATTCCCCTTAATGATTTTAAGACTGTCATGTATTATTCTAGTCCTTTATATTTGCTGTTGTTGAACTGTAGTCAGAATTTCAAGGATCCATTCATCACTACGTAATAGGAATACTAGTTTGCAATATTTTTCTTGAAGACATTCAGCAGCTTTAGTATTCTCTTTCAGTACTAATGGCATACTTTGTAGTAATTGTGGATTCAGAGAATATACAGTGACATTTGAGACTCACTGTTTGCTTAGGCTCAGTCATCATAAAAATATAATTTAGGTTGTTTTATCTTAAATATATTTTCCTTAAATATACTTACTTGCGCTTAAGAAATTTTGTTCAGCTTATCAGTCATTAATGTCACCTGTAAGTACTCTACATCTTTTTCTGAGCACTTAGACTAAATACTGACACACCCTACTGCTCATACTTCTCCACTTGAAAAATGTCCATTTGTTCTAGTCTTTAAGCCAGTACTCTGATAAAACCTTATATTCTTTTACTTGGAAAATTGCAAACTAAAAAAACGCTACAGTATTCTGAAATGTAATTAGCAATTCCAGCCTTAATAAAGAGGGCAAGAAAACTGTTGACAAAGATGAATGTGTGTATATGTGTGCACATACGTGCTTTGCTGGGAGTTGAACTCAGAGATTCACACATGCTGAGCACATGCTGTACTGTGAGCTAAATCCCCAGCCTCAAAGATGGGTTGATTTGATTGTTCAATTTCTTTTTTTTTTTTTTGTGGGTACCAGGGGTCAAACTCAGGACCTCGTGCGCCAGCAGGCTCCCGTGCCGCTGAGCGGTATCACTGGCCCTTTTCTTGTATGTGGGTACTGGGAGTTGAACTCAGGTCCTCACTCTTGCCAGGCAGGCGCTTATACCGCTGAGCTATATCACCGGCCTGATTGTTCAATTTCTAAAAGTGTAGTCCGTGGGTCCCTGGATCCTCTTTCAGGGATCTACAAGTCACTATTTTCATAATAACATTAAGATGTCATATACCCCTTGTACTGTATTGACATTTGTACTTACATTGGGGATCATTGTGGACAGCAGGTAAAATTGCTGGTGGAAAATTAAGGCAGCAACACCAAAGTATTATAGTAGCTATTGCATTCACAGTAAAATATACCATTTTTACCTTTTAATGCCCTTAGTGAGACAGTAAAAAAATTATGGCTTTTACTAAATTGTCAGATTTAGGTACCCATGATCCTAATATTCTATGATGAAATGGGCACATAAAAAGTTTGGGTGATTGAGTTGTGAGCTAAACTATCTTATTTTCTTGAAACATTGTTTTACTTGGAAGAATATCTGATACACTGATTATGTATACTTCAGAATTTGGTGGACATTTTCTCAAAAACTAATGAGGTGAGCCTGTTGCATCAAGGCAGAAAATCCAATATTTGTTGTCAATAACAACATTCTGTCTACAACTATACCACCGTGAATGCACCCAATCTGGTCTATTCTCAATAACAACATTCTAATTTTCAAAAATATTATAATACTGGGAAACATATCTACTATTGTGAGCTTGAAAACGTCTCTTAAAAGACCTGATAGAATCAGCAATGGTATTAACAAACATGATTTTTTTGGGGGGGTGGGTTATTGTAAAGTAAAATATGTCAACATTTGGAAAATCCACATAACTGAGCAAACTAATGCTTTACAAGTGACTAATAGATGATGTAACAAATTGAGCATTAGTCAAGGGTGCTTTGCAAGTCCAAAATAGACTATTGGATTTTTTGAGCAAAAATATTTTAATTTTAAATTAAAATATAGTAAAATCGGCCATTTTTATGTACAGTTCTAGGAATGTTATGACATCTATAAATTCTTGCACTCAAAACCACAATTAAGGGCCGGTGAGATGGCAGTGGCTTAAGCGCCTGCCCGGCAGGCGTGAGGGCCCGAGTTCGACTCCCGGAACCCACATACGGAAAGGGGGCCGGTGATATCGCTCAGTGGCACGGGCGCCTGCTGGCGCGCGAGGTCCTGAGGTCGACCCCCCGGTACCCACAAAAAAAAAACAAAAAACCACAATTAAGGGCCGGTGAGATGGCTCAGCGGTTTAAGCGCCTGCCTTGCAAGCGCGAGGGCCCGAGTTCGACTCCCGGAACCCACATACAAAAAAAAAAGGGGCCGGTGATATCGCTCAGCGGCATGAGCGCCTGCTGGCGCGCGAGGTCCTGAGGTCGACCCCCCGGTACCCACAAAAAAAAAAAAAAAAAAAAAAAAAAAACACAATTAAGGTACAGAATAGTTCTGCCATTCAACAAATTCTTTGTTCTGTTTTCTACTAACCTCTAGCAAAACCTGTGGCAATTTCTAACCTGTTCTTCATCACTATAGCTTTGTCTTTTTCTTAATGTTATATAGATGGAATTATTTCATATAACCATTTGAGACTGGATTCATTCATGCAACATAATGCCTTTGAGATTAATCCAGATTGCTTCTATCAATACTTTGTCTCTTTGTTAAAAATTAATATGAAATTCACCATTTAAGCCATTTTAAGGTATGGCTTTTGGTACATTCACATTGTTGTTCAACCATCACTGTTACCTAATTGCATAGTGTTTTCATTACCCTCAAAAGAAACCTTGTACTGATTATACAGTCACTACCATTTCCTCTTCCTATACCCTGAAAACCAGTAGTATCCAGTGTGTCTGTGTGGATGTGGCTGTTCTGGACATTACATATAAATGGAATGATACATAGATTCTTTGGTACCTAGCATCTTAATTTAGCAGAATATTTTTGAGGTTCATCTGTGTTGTAGTATGATGTAGCAGTACTACATTCATGTTATTGGTCAGTTTACCATAACAAAATAACACAAACAGAATGGCTTCAATAACATGTATTTTCTCATACAGTTTTGGAGTCTGGAAGTCCCAGATCATAGTCCAGTGGTGTTGGCTTCTGAAAGCTCTTTTCCTGTCTTTTAGCTGTCCACCTTGCTTCTTTTATCTCATATTGCCTTTCCTCCATGCTCTCCTGCATGCTCTCTAGTAAGGCTGTCTTGCAAAGAGAGCAGGAGTGAGAAAGGGTGGGTGAATTCAAGCAGGTGTGCACTCAATCTGGTGTCTGTTCTAATAAAGACACTTAATTGTTTGGTTCAGGGCTCCACCCTTATGACTTATTTAACCTTTATTGGTGAGTAGTTTTTTATTTTTTATTTATTTTTTTATTTATTTTTTTTTTGTGTGGGTACCGGGGGGTCGACCTCAGGACCTCGCGCGCCAACAGGCACCCGTGCCGCTGAGCGATATCACCGGCCCCTTTTTTGTATGTGGGATCCGGGAGTCGAACTCGGGCCCTCGCGCTTGCCAGGCAGGCGCTTATGCCGCTGAGCCATCTCACCGGCCCCAGTAGTTTTTTTTTTTTTTTTTTTTTTTTGTGGGTACCGGGGGGTCGACCTCAGGACCTCGCGCGCCAGCAGGCGCCCGTGCCACTGAGCGATATCACCGGCCCCTTTTTCGTATGTGGGTTCCGGGAGTCGAACTCGGGCCCTCGCGCTTGCCAAGCAGGCGCTTAAGCCGCTGAGCCATCTCACCGGCCAGTAGTTTTTTATAAAAGGTAGCATTTCTACTTTTTTAGTTTGGATGCCTGTTTTTGTTTTTTGTTTTTTTCCTCTTTCCTCATTGCTCTGTCTAGAATGTCTCCAGACAATGTTAAATAATAGTGGTAAGAGCAACTTCATTGTCTTGTTCCTGATATTGGGACTGAAAGCTTTCAGTCTTTTGCTTTTGAGTATGTTAACTCTGGATTTTTTCAGAGCTGACTTTTTTTTTGGTGGGTACTGGGGATCGACCTCAGGACCTCGCGCGCTAGCAGGCGCCCGTGCTGCTGAGCGATATCACCGGCCCTTTTTTCTTTTTTTTGTTTTCTTTTTTTCTTTTTTTGTGGGTACCGGGGGTCGACCACAGACAGGACCTCGCGCGCCAGCAGGCGCCCGTGCCGCTGAGCGATATCACCGGCCCTTTTTTCATATGTGGGTTTCGGGAGTTGAACACGGGCCCTCGCGCTTGCCAGGCAGGCGCTTAACGCCACTGAGCCATCTCACCAGCCCTCATAGCTGACTTTGGTTGGTTCTGAAAACTCGTTTCTGTTTGTAGATTGTTGAGTGTTTTGCTTTTTTATGTCATTTGAGATGATCTGTTTATGTTTTTGCCCTCTTCATTCTCTTAATATGGTGACTAATATTTTTCAACTGGTAATTTGTATGTTGAACTTCCCATAATTCCTAGGTTGAGTCTGTGATGAATAGTCCATCCCTTGCTGCTAAATTTGTTTTACTAGGTTTTGTTTTTTGTTTTTTTCCCTAAGGATTCTTGTATCTGTATTTATGAGGGATAGTAGTCTTTTTGGTTTTTTGAGACAGGGTCTTGCTATGTAGTTCAGGCTGGCCTTGAACTCACTGTGTAGCCCAGGCTGACCTCAAACTCAAGGTAATCCTTCTGCCTCAGCCTCCCAAGTGCTGGGATTACAGATGTGCACCACCTTGCCCGGCAGTAGCCTTGTTTTCTTTTTTTTTTTTTTTTTTTTTGTAGGTACTGGGGGTCGACCTCAGGACCTCACGCGCCAGCAGGCGCCTGTGCCGCTGAGCGATATCACTGGCCCTTTTTTTGTATGTGGGTTCCGAGAGTCGAAGTCGGGCCCTCGCGCTTGCAAGGCAGGCGCTTACGCCGCTGAGCCATCTCACCAGCCCCAGTCTTGTTTTCTTGTGATGCCATTGTCTGTTTTCTATATTAAGATAATACTAGTCTAATAGAATATGTTAGGAAGTGTTCAGTCCTCTTTTATTTTTTTGGTAGACACTGAAAAAGATTTGTTAGCTCGTCTTTAAATGTTTGATGGAATTCACCTTTGAAGCCATATGGTTTTTTTTTTTTTTTTTTTTTTTTTTGTGGGTACCGGGGGGTCGACCTCAGGACCTCGCGCGCCAACAGGCACCCGTGCCTCTGAGCGATATCACCGGCCCCTTTTTCGTATGTGGGTTCTGGGAGTCGAACTCGGGCCCTTGCGCTTGCAAGGCAGGCGCGTACGCCACTGAGCCATCTCACCGGCCCGAAGCCATATGGTTTTTCTTTGTTGGAAGTTTTATTATTATCTTAGTCTCTTGTTATAGGTCTATCAGATTTTTAAATTTCTCAAGTTAGTTTTGTTAGTTTCTAGGGATTTGTCCATTTTTATGTAGGTTATCTAATCTGTTGACACAAAATAGTTAATAGTATTTGTTATGGTTTATATCTAGATGTCCCCCAAGAGCTAATGAACTCATAAGTGGGGCTTTTGGAAGGTGATTGGATCACGAGGACTTAACAGCCGTGTTGCTGTTGGGAGGTGGGGTCTTCTCAGGAGAGGTGGTCACTGTGGGTGTGACCTGGAAGGGTCTGTCTCCCTTCTCAGTTTCTCCTTGATCCCTCTCTGCTTTCTGCCGCTATGTCAGGAGCCCGTTCTCTTCTGCCATGCGTCTTTGCCATGTTGCCCTGCTTTGGAGCCAGCCAACAGTGGACTGAAACGTCCACAAACTGTGAGCCAAAATAAACCTTTCCTCCCTTTGACTTTTGTTCCCCTAAGACAGTATTGTAATCCTGTTTTTCTTCCGTGATCATTTTTATGTAACAATAACAGTGATGGTCCCAGTTTTATTCCTGTTAAGCTCAATTTTCTGTTTTTTCTTGGTCAGTCTAGCTAAGGGTTTGTTGCTATTATTTGTCTTTTCAGAGAAATTTTCATATCATTGACTTTTTTCCTGTTATTCTAGTCTGTTTTTAAAAATCCACTTGTGTTGTTTTTGTTTGCTTGCTTGCAGATTTGGTTCTGGGTATGAACCCTGGCCTTGTGCATGCTGGGCAAGCCCTCCAGCACTGAGCTACATTCTTAACCCCACCCTACTATTTTGTTATTTCCTTCTGCTAGCTTTACATTTATTTTTTCTTTTTTGGTAGTTTCTCAGGATGGAATGAGTTAAGGCAGTGTGGGTTACTGATTTGAGATACTTCTTCATTTATTTAATGTAAATTATTTATAATGATAAATTTCCCTTTGACCACTGCTTTTGCTGCATCCCATAAGTATTGATAAATTTCCTTCATCTTCTCATTTTCATTGCATATTTTCTACTTTTCATGTGGTTACTTCATTGACTACTTAAAAATGTGTTCATTACTTGTATTTATGAACTTTCCAGTTTTTCCTGTTAATCTCTGGTTTTATTACATTGTGGTTAAAGAAAATGTCTTGTATGGTTTCAGTCTTTTTAAAATTTATTGAGACTTTCACAGCTTAACATATGATCTCCTGAAAGATGTTCCTGTGCTCTTGAGAAGAATATTTATTCTGCTTTGTAGGTTGATATGTTCTGGTTATGTCTTTAGCCTGTAGTTGATAAATAATAGTCTTTGAGTTATTTTCTTGTTTATCTTTTGCTTGGTTGTACAACCCATTACTGAAAATGGGGTGTTAAAGTCTGTAGATATTACTATTGAGCTCCTTCTCCCTTCAGTTTTGTCAGTTTTTTCTTCATATATTTTGGGGTTAGTTTTAGGTGAATATGTTTTTAACTGTTAAGTATTCCTGATGGATTGACTGTTTTATCATTATATACTCTCTTGTCTTTTTAAATTTTTTTTTTTTTTTTTTTTTTTGGGTACCGGGGGGTCGACCTCAGGACCTCATGCACCAGCAGGCGCCCGTGCCACTGAGCAATATCACCGGCCCCTTTTTTCATATGTGGGATCCAGGAGTCGAACTCGGGCCCTCGCGCTTGCCAGGCAGGCGCTCACGCCGCTGAGCCATCTCACGGCCCGTCTTTTTAAATTTTTTATCTTAATTCTTGCTTACTCTCTTGTCTTTTTAAATTTTTTATCTTAATTCTTGCTTACTCTCTTGTCTTTTTAAATTTTTTATCTTAATTCTTGCTTACCCTGTTTGGGCTGTGATAACAAAATACCATTGATTGGGTGGCTTATAAATAAATCTTTCACAATTTATTTCTCACAGTTCTAGAGCTGGGAACTCCAAGGTCAAGACAGATTTGGTGTCTTCATTGTTTTGTTTTTTGAGACGGGGTCTTGCTGGGTATTCCCATCCAGGCTGGTCATGACCTTAACTATGTAACCAAGGCTGGCTCAAACTTGTGTCGATCTTCCTGCTTCAGTCTCCTGAATGCTGGAGTTAGAGGTGCGCGTCACCATGCGTGGCTCAGGTTTGGTTTCCAAGGAGAGCCTCTATTCTGGTTGATAGGTGATTTGTTTCTTTTCTCTAACAGGTTTTAAGATTCTGTTCTTGTGTTGAATTTCTGGAATCTTGACTATTATATGCCTTGGTGTAGTTTTTTTCTGATGATGGCTATTTGGAATTTTATATGCCTCACTTACCTGTACGTCAAATTCTTTTTCCATGCTTGGGAGAGTTTTCTGCTATTACTTCTGCGAACAGGTTTTTTATGCCCTTTATACTTTCTCCTGACTTTTCATTGATTCCACTTAATCTTACTTTATTCTTTGCATCATCTAGCTGCTATTGGATTGATTTTTTGAGGTCATTTGATATTTTTAAGAAATTTTTCATTTGATGATCACCAACTACAACCCTGCCTTCTAGATCTGATATGCTATCACATTGGTTGACTCTGCTGTGTATAGTTTTAATAGAATTTTTAATCTCCTTGATTTTTGTTTGATTCTGTCTTATAGAATCCAGTTCTTTTCTGTGTTGGGCATAGTTTCCATATCTTTCCTAAGCTCCTCTATTTTTTCTTTTTTTTTTTTTTTTGTGGGTACCGGGGGGTCGACCTCAGGACCTTGCACGCCAGCAGGCGCCCGTGCCACTGAGCGATATCACCGGCCCCTTTTCTCTTATGTGGGATCCGGGAGTCGAACTCGGGCCCTCGCGCTTGCCAGGCAGGCGCTTACGCCGCTGAGCCATCTCATCAGCCCCTATTTTTTCTTTTAACCTGTGTCTACTCTAGATTCACTAACCATTTCCTTCATTATGGTCATCATCTCTTTAACTATCTGTGTAATTATTTCTGCTTTGAATTTGTCAAGAGTCTTATTTATCTGCTTTACTTTTGCTGCTGCCATTTCAGCTAGATGGCTTTTAATTTCTTTCATCTCAATGCCCCCTGGATTTGCTTTGGGGAATTTGGGGGCTTTTGGGTGCATTTTGCTTCTGTGTTTTCTCATTTTCTATTTTGTTTGTTTTCTGTGTTGACACTTGTAAATTGCTTGTGGTAGGTAGTTTTATTACTAGTATCAAGACCTCTCTGGGTAATGACTACTTTTCAGAGTTGTTTTCTAGGCATAGCTGGCTTTTGGCCTTTGAGTCTGTCCCAGGATCTGCCTCTTCTATTTATTAGGTATGTAAGGTTGCAGCCTGTTTGGCCTAGCACTCAGTTCTTTGGTACTGGACTGTAGTGTTATGACCCCCAGGCAGTCTAGGTATTGGCACACAAGGAAGATCAGTTGATCACAACAGTGTTACCCAGGCTAATGTAGTACATTCAGCAATCATAATAGCATCAAGCACAAACTGGATAATGACAAACTATAATAACTAATATTTGCCACCTTTAACCATAGGTACAAGATTCACAGAATATAAGACAAATCAGAAATTATATACAGTAAATATACACTCAATAGAGCAGTTTTACCCTCTTTCACCGTGGAGCACTAGTCAGCCATAGTAAGATACAATTAACTACTTACAGATCTGGGTAAATGTTATGGGTATGGAAGCATGAAAAGAAATAGACTGTAAAAAATAAAGCAGTGGCATATATGAAGAATGTGGTAAGATTGATGTAAAAGGTCTAGTGGTATTAGATAACAGTAACAGAAGATTAACTAGGAAAAGGATAAATAATAGGGAGTGGAGATTAAACTAGGAAAAGAAAATAAAAAATACTAAGGAAACAAGTTGAAAGAAAGGAAGTGAGAAAAGAACAGAGAGACAGACTAAAAGGAGGACCCGTTCAAACAAATAAAATGGTGATATTAAAAAGGGATGGGGCAAGAAAATGGCTTGAACGACTCCTCCCCTCCAAAAAAATAGTAAAAAAAAAAAAAAAATTTAGCAGTAGAGGAGAAACCCCCCCCCAAAAAAAATTGGGTTACCGGGTGTGTTGACACACACCTGTAATCCCAGCACTTGGTAGGCTGTGACAGGAGGATGGCCATGAGTTCAAGGCCAGGCTGGGCTACATAGTGAGTAAAAAGCCAGCCTAAACTACACAGCGAGACCCTGTCTCAAAAACCCAAAAAAAGAAAAGAAAAGAAAGAAAAATTGGGTTAAATGAATGGGGAAGAAAAAGAAAGAGAGAAAAGTTTCTCTATTTCCAGAGGAGTGTTTTTTTCCAGGACCAGTAGTCTTTAGTCTTATAAGTCACATTCTTCTTTGTCCCTCTTTATAGTCTGTGAGTTTGTGTGGAAGTTACTCAGTTCAAGGGGACCTCTCTCAGTAATGTCCTGTTTAGGCCAGGTGTTTGACCAGGGAATGTGTGGGTCTGAGGCTCCTGTCATGGATTTCTGCTGGTTGGTGACCAACGCTGGTTTCCACACATATATTCCAGTGTGTGTCTTGTCCACCCCCCCACCATGATGGTGCATGGCATGGTGTAGTGTTTCATAGTGTCAGGAATGCTGGGCAAAACAGGCAGACCCTTAACCCTTGCCGCTAACCTGGCAGAGAACTGGCCTGTTCTGTCAGGGAGGGACTGTGCCTAGGACTGTGGCAGAATGCTGGGTGGAGACCCCAATGCACCCCGAGTGGAGGCAGTATGCCTCGTCCTGAATGGACACTGCCACAGTCCAGGTTTACCAGGCAGAGAGTCATGCAGGATAGGAACACCCAGTATAAACCCAGGCTGTCTGGGGACTGGTGCTAGATGTCAGAGTCTCTGCCAGGTCTAGGATTGGAGCAGGACAGTGAGAGCTGGGTGTAGGCTTAAGTGAACCTGAGGTGCTACATAAGGACTTAGACCTGACCAGTGTTAGCTCTGTGTACCAGATGAATGTCCCAGTTGGTGTAGGGTAAACTACAAGCGGTGACTTGGGTGTGTCCGGGGATCAATATTGAAGACTCCCGACACAAGCAGCGATCACTTGTTTATCTTCTTAGAGTGTGAGATCAGGCAGGTGGGGAGGGAACCTCTCCTCGCCCTGATCACTGGCCCCTGGTGTGTGCCAGTGAAAATGCTGCCAGGCTGCAACCTCCTCTGTGTTTGGAGAGGGGATGATGAGATGAAGGAGCCATATACCCCAAGTCTGTCCTGTGAGGCTAGACCCTGCCACCGTGCTTGGGACACTCCACCTATTTGGCAAGTGCTCAAAATACCTGTTCCCCTAATGGGTGAGGCCCTGTGGGCTAGCCTTGCTAGACTGCTTCCCCTCTTTAAAAGTCCTATTCTTCTGTTTTATTTGATCTACAAGTCTCTTCTTTCAAATTGATTTTTCAAAAATCAGGGTGTATGTTCCTCCCCTTTTTCCAGTTACCCATATTTTTAGTTGATCTGGAGTCTCTCAGATATGACTCCTCCTCTATTCAGCCATGTTGGATCTCCCCTGTCCTGCATTCTGGTCTTTTTGTGTGTCCTCGTGTGGTTGAAGTCTCTCTTGGGCCTCTTTAAGGAAAATACTAGTCCCATTCATGAGGTCTCTGCTGCAATGATCTGATCACCTTCCAAAGGCACAACTTCTTAATATTGTCACTTTGTGCAGTAGTATTTCAACATAAGAGTTGGGGGGAGAATGCAAATATTCAGACTATAGCAACATCTGGTTTGTCTGATATTACTATAACAGTTTTCCCATCCAAGTTTTCACCATCCACAATTTTAGTTCACTCTGGTCAACCATAGTCCAAAAATATTAAATGGAAATTCCAGAAATAGCTCATAAGTTTAAAATTGCATGAGGTTATGAGTAGTGTCATAAAATCTCATGCTGTCCTGTCTGGGATATGTATTATCCCTTTGTCTAGTATATCCATACTATATATTCTATCTTCTCATTAATCACTTGGTAGCCATCTTAATTAGCAAATCAGTTGTCTTGATGTTGTAGTGTTTAAGTTAACTTTATTTTACTTAGTAATGGCCCCAAAGCACAAGAGTAATGATGCTGGCAACTCCAGTATCCCAAAGAAAAGCCATATAGCGTGTCTTTAAGTGAAAAAGTAAAAGTTCCCGACTTAATAAGGAAAGGAAAAACAGCTGATGTTGCTAAGATTTACAGTAAAACAAATACATCCATTAAATTGTGGAAGAACAAGAAATTGGTGCTGGTTTTGCTTTTGGACTTCAGACTGCAAAAGTTACAGCCATAGTGTATGGTCAATCATTAGTTAAGATGGAAAAAGCATGAAATTAGTGAGTGAAAGGCATGAATAGAAAATATGTTCCAGCTGAAGCAATGTGTTCATGAAAGCACTGACCCTGTACAAAAACCTCAGCAAGGGATTCTCTGAACAAGTGACACCAAACCATTTACTCCAAGTAGGGAATGATTGTACAGATTTAGGAATAGGTTTGGACTGAGCAATCGCTTATAGAATAATATATTGTTAAAATTGTTCTATTTTGTTAGTGGTTATTGTTAATCTTTTGCTGTGTGTGATTTATAAACTAAACTTTATTATAAGCAAGTACATACAGGGAAAACAAAGTATAGTGTATATGAGTGTATACAGGGTTAAGTACTACTGGTGGTTTCAGGTGTCCATAGGAAGTCTTGGAACATGCCTGCTGTGGAAGAGAGGGACTAGTATATATAGCCACTCTGTTGCACTTTTTGGTTGCTGTTTGTGTAGGCTTTTTTGTTCTTTGGTTCAAAAGCAAGTCTCTTAATAGACAGCATAGAGTTGAATCATGTTTTTTAAATCCATTCTGCCCATCTCAGTGTTTTGGAGAGTTTGCTCCACTTGATAAAGTACCTCTTCTGTTTTGTTGTTTTCCATATGTCTTACATCAAGTTTGTTCAAGCCCCCCCCATGTCTTGTCTTCCTTTGTATTTTACAGATATTTTCTAGTTACACCTTGATTTTTTTCTTTCTTTTACTACTATATGTTTTAGTTTATTTTCTTTCTTTGCCTTGAGTATTAAAATTAACACCTTAATTTATAACAGTCTATTTTGAATTTGGTTTTAATAGTATGCAGAATACAGCTTTGGTCCTATGTATAGCCACATGAATCTTTACACTGTACATTGTTTATCCATCAACTTAGAGATATAATTATTGTTGTATGTAGATGTCTTATATAGAGAACAAAAGAGAAGTTAAAAACCCAAAATATCTCTCTGCTGCCTTTTCTTCCCTAAACACTTTATAATATAATGTTTCTACTGTTCTATAATGCTTCTGCTGTTCTAAACAATTTACAAATAATTACTCATCTTATAATTTTATAGCTAAGTCAGGGATAGTATGAAGAATACTTGTGGTTGCCAAGCCCAGAGTTTTTAAAAGGCAGAATCGGAAATTGGTGCTTAGATGATCTGGCTTCAGAATCCATATTCTTAACTACTACATCTCTTACTTCTTAGAGTAATACTGCTCCTTTTATGTAGTACAACGTTGAGTGTACCATTTAGTTGAATATGTAAAACATATTCGTTCATGTTAAATATATATATATAGATAGATATAGATATAGATATAGATATATCTGACAGCTAAAACTTCGGTACAAATTAAAATTTTCTAAAATATGCTGAAACTTATTACAAAAGGGGACATACTGAGGTTTTATCTTCTGTACTGCCTTATGTGATGGTATGTTGGGAGTGTGGAATAAAGTACAAAATATGTAAATTATATATTTAAATGAATTTGATCCTATTAAAATGTGATCATATTGAAAGGAATTTGTTTTCAAGCTCAATCTCAAATGTGAAACGGGCATCGGATAAGATGCACAGTTACTTTAATTATAGTACCATATGTAATAGTTCAGATAAGCTAGCTTTTTTGGTCTCTTACCCCCCCACACTTTTAAATGTTGATTTCTATAGTATTCAATTTTATTCTTTCCTCTGTTTATCCACCCTCTAACTTATGATCTCATTTATTTGTAAGACTTTAAATTCTATTTATACTTTGCTGATTCTGAATATTATCTCCCTAGCCCAGTGTCTTCCTTTAACTTCAAATTCACCTATCCGGTTGCCTTCTGCATAAGCCCATTTTGATTTCTAAGATGTATTTCAGGCTTAATGTGTCTAAAACAAATGAGATTTCTTTCTGTGAAACCTGTTTCTCCTCCAGTCTTCTCCATTCTAGAAAGTTACACTACCATTTCACAGACCTAAAGCTTAAGTGTAATTTTTTACTACTTTCCTTTACATTCTACATCAGTGCATCATCAAGACAAGTCGATTTTTTTTTTTTTTTGTGTGGGTACCGGGGGTCGACCTCAGGACCTTGCGCGCCAGCAGGCGCCCGTGCCGCTGAGCGATATCACCGGCCCCTTTTTCGTATGTGGGTTCCGGGAGTCGAACTCGGGCCCTCGCGCTTGCCGGGCAGGCGCTTAAACCGCTGAGCCATCTCACCGGCCCCACAAGTCGATTTTTTTTGTGTGTGTGTGTGGGTGCCGGGGGTCGACCTCAGGACCTCGTGCGCCAGCAGGCACCCGTGCCACTGAGTGATATCACTGGCCCTTTTTTCGTATGTGGGTTCTGGGAGTCGAACTCGGGCCCTCGCGCTTGCCAGGCAGGCGCTTACGCCGCTGAGCCATCTCACTGGCCCACAAGTCGATTTTTTAATCTTCAAAATATATCGTATATCCAGGCACTACATTCTTACCCACAAGGTTACCCATACTATCTTTTGCCAAGGCTATTGTAGTAATAGTCTCCTGATAATACTTTATCTTTATTCTGTGCAGCCGTCTGGTTTTTGTGTGTTTTATTTGTTTTGTTGTTGTTTTTTGAGACAGGGTCTGGCTATGTAATTCAGGCTGGCCTTGAACTCACTATGGTGCCCAGGCTGGCCTTGAACTTGGCAGTGATCCTCCTGCCTCAGCTTCCTGAGTGCTGGTACTATAGGCGTGTGCAACCATACTTGGCTCACCTATCTGGTAATCTTAATATAAATATGATTTTGTTGCCTCCACCACTAACCGAAACATACAACTCCAGTGGATTGCTATGAAATGAATTCCAGTCTCCTTACTATAACCTGTATTAATCTTGCCTCAAGATGTCTGACTTCATCTCCCACTTTATACCTTACTCACTTGTTTAGATCATACCAGCCTTGTTGCTATTTCTCAGATATATCATACTTTACTGTTCAGTGGTGATGTTCTGTTTTGGGTGTCTACATGGCTTATCTTCTCACTTCATTGTTCAGAAATGTTGCTTTTTTCTACCTCTCTGTCCTATTTTGTAGTGTTACAACAAAATAGCTGAGGCTAACTTATAAATAGGAGAAGTTTATTTGGCTCATGATTCTGGTGTCTGGATGCCCAAATAGCATAACACTGGCATCTTGACAAGGGACCCCTGTCTGTCAGAGCATGGCAGAGAAGTTGAAAGGGAACCAGCTGCTGCAGAAGGGGCACATCTACAAGCAAGAAAGAGAAGTTTATGGGAAGTGCCAGGCTTACTTACAGCAACTCCACTATCAGGAGAATACATTCTTTTTTTTTTTTTTTTTTTTTTAAAGAGAAGAAAAAACAAAACAAATCAAAAGAAGAACAAATTTTCAAAACAACATAACAGCAGGGTAACAGTGGTTAATACATTGCGTATTGGTATCTTTAAGTTAGTTACTCAGAGTACAAGATATCGGCATTCAATTGTCCAAACAATATTAGCACAAACCTTTCTTTTCAATGAACTAAGAGAAATTAGTAGTGTATCTATCTTAACCATCTTGTATATATATATATTTTTTTCTTTTCCCTTCCTTCTTTTCTCCATTCCCCCATCCCAGTTTCTCTTTCCTTTTGAACAGTTTCTTCCCGTTTTACATTATCTATTGTACATTTTGGATCTTATTTACTCTTTCAGCTTCTCACACTAGGGAGACAATACAGTGTTTACACATGTGCATCTGGTTTATTTCACTTATGAGTATGGTATCCAGTTGTATCCATTTACCTATAAAAGTCTCCAGTTTATCCTTCTTTATGGCTGAGTAGTACTCCATTGTATAAAAATACCACATCTTTTTTATCCATTCCTCAGTTGATGGGCATTTTGGTTGTTTCCAAGATCTGGCTATTACAAATTGTGCTGCTATAAACATGGGAAAAAGCACACTCTCACTAGGTCCCACCTCTTAAAGAGTCCACCACCTCTCAGTGTTGCCACACTGGTGCCCAAGCTTCCAGGACACAA
The DNA here is from genome assembly GCA_028451465.1 of Erethizon dorsatum. Taxonomy (NCBI): domain Eukaryota; kingdom Metazoa; phylum Chordata; class Mammalia; order Rodentia; family Erethizontidae; genus Erethizon; species Erethizon dorsatum. The sequence goes on along the minus strand of CM051822.1, from coordinate 120,505,463 downwards.
ACCTGTGAGGGACACACTCAAACTATGTCTTAACTTCAGCATTGTAAGAAATTTCTTCCTCAATCAGCACCTCCCTGTATTTCTGTATTTTAAGTGAGGGTTTACCAGGGTTTCGTTACCTTTTCTTTACTGTATTCTTTTTCTATTATTTCATCTAATTACCTTTCATTGCACATTATTTATTGTCATCATTTGTATCATTTTCCAAAATAAAAGTTTTGAGGTAAGGACTTTGTCTTATTCACATCTGTATATCTAGTGCCTGGCTTATAAGAGAAACATAAATATCTCTAATCCATTACGAAAAAGACTCTCAAAAACAATGAAAAACTTTTTACATCATCAATTGTTGAATGGCTTCAAGCTTGAACTTTCCACTACTCAAACAGCAGAGTTTGAAAAAATCTGCTCAGTGTTTGTAACCTTTTGCTCCGTAATTGAACCGAAAATCTGACTTGAGAAAACCTCTACGGGCTGTGAGTGAGTCATGTGCTGCATCTCACCGCAGACACAAAGGGGTGATGCTTCAGTCTAAGTGTCCGGACAACATATAGTGCTTGTGTTAGTATGTTAAAACAGTCATCATTTTGCCTTTTTTTCTTTGTGCTTTGTAAAAAAATAGTATAACCATGGCTCCAGAGAGAGTGATACTGGCAGAAAAACTAAGAGGAAAACTGAGAACCACAATAGAGTTAAAGAAAGAAATGACTGTAGAATTTAAGTCCTAGAAAAAATAAATTTATGTTAATTTTTTAATTTATAGGTTAATTATGAATTTTTAAGTTAATTTCGAGCCTCAGAACCAATTATTTGGTTTCCCTTTTTTTGGGTGTCGTTTTTTGAGACAGGATCTCACTATGTGATCACCTTGAACTCCTGGTTATCCTCCAGCCTCAGCCTCCCAAGTGGTGGGATTTACAAGTGTGTGCCACCATGCCCAACATCCATTATTTCTTACAGGAAAAAATATTCAGTTCTGAGCTTTTAACAAATTGAGGTTTTTTGTGTGTATGGGTACTGGGGGTCGAACTCAGGACCTCGCACTTGCCAGCAAGCGCTTGTGCCGCTGAGCGATATCACCGGCCCTTTTTCCCTTTGTATGTGGGTACCGGGAGTCGAACTCAGGACCTCATGCTTGCCAGGCAGGCGCTTATGCCGCTGAGTTATCTCACCGGCCCCAAAAAACTGAGTTTGACAACCAAGGTATCAGTGTATTTCTCAATATGTATATGTATTAGTAGCTTCCTATCACTATATAATGAAAAGAGAAAAATATTATTTTGGCTCACAGTTTTGGAGGTTCTAGTTTTAAGATTGAGTCAGCCCCCATTGTTGTGGTCCCCTGGGGAGGGCAGCACATCATGGCAGAGAAAACCACTTAAGCCATGAGCCGAGAAGCAGAACAAAAAATTGGCCATGGTGGTACACATCTGTAATCCCAGCACTTGGGAGGCTAAGGCAGGTGTATAGCCCTGAGTTCAAGGCCAGCCTGAACTACAAAATGAGACACACCTTTAAAAAATAAATAAATAAAAAATAAGAGAGGACCAGTGGGATCCCACAATCTCTTTCAAGGACATGCACCTGTTACATGAGGATCTCCTACTAGGTCCCAGCTCTTAAAAGTCCCACCAGCAACTCTCAGTAGCACCATTTTAGGGACCAAGCTTTTAACATACAGATACTTGGGGGACACTACCATAGTGGGACACTATAGGGGACACTACTTTCAAACCATGGGGATACTTCTTTTTATTGTGGTGGTAGGAGCAGTGGACAGAGAGTAAGACTGTAATCCTCACCAACATTGTTTTGTTTTGTTTTTTTTAATATGTGGGTACCGGGAGTTGAACTCAGGACCTCACTCTTGCCAGGCAGGCGCTTATGCTGGTGAGCTTTATCACCGGCCCACCAACATTGTTTTGTTGTGACTTACCATATGTTGACTTCTACCTACAACAGTACTCGTGTAGGTGTTACCGGTATTTCTGTTATTTAGGGAGTGTGGGGTATTAGGATTACTTATATGAACCTCAGTAATATAAAGTTCCATAATGGTTGTACAAGTTTACACTCCCATCAACAATGTAGAAGGGTTACTTTTTCACTGCAGGCATGCTAGCATTAGTTATTTTATTTCTTGATTGCCATTCTTTCTGGTGTAAGATGAAAATGTAGTGTTGTTTTAATTCGTATTTCTCTAATGGCCACAGATATTGGATGTTTTGGTTTCTCAAAGAATTAAAATTAGAAATTCCATTTGACCCAGCTATTACCCCTCTAGGTATTTTCCCAAAAGAGCTAAAGACATCTGATTACAGTGTGGTTCATGCCTACCAATGTTTATAGCAGCACAGTTTATAATAGCTTATCCTGGAACCAGCCTGTATATCTGTCAGACAAACAGAGAAGGAAAACAGGGTATCTGTACACAGTGGGATACTACTCAGCTGTAAAGGATAAATTTGTATGAAAATCAGTACTCCTGGAAACTATAAGTGAACTAAATCAGACACAAATTTAAATACTGTATGATATCTCTCATTTGAGTAAGACAGTGTAAATAAAGAGCAAAATAAAGGATTGATGGAAACAGGGAGACAGATCTTTTGCAAATGGGAAAGGGGTCCAAGAGACTTAGGATGGGAGAGGAGGGGAGGGAAAGGGGAAGTAAAAAGATTTAAGCTGTGTCATGTACATGTATCAAATACTCACAATGAATGTAAACATTATGTGGTGTAAATATTAACTAAAATAATAGGGAAAGGGGATCTAGAGACGAGGGAGGGAGATGAGTCTGGGGAGGAGAAGGGGAATTTAAAAAATCAAGATATGTTATGTACATATACTTTCTAAGATGATTAAACTTTATGTATTACAAATATGTACTAATAAAATAAAAAAATTTTAAAAGATGTGTTATGTACATGTATCAGTTCCACACAAGGAATGTGAATATTGTGTACTGCAAACATGTACCAGGAAAAAAAAGGGGGGGGGGTGTTGAAGAAATGGATGGACAGGGGAGGGAAGGAAGGGAAAGAGATGGAAAAAAAGAATTAAGATGTATTATGTACATGTACCAATTCCCCAAAGGAATACAAGCATTATGTACTACAAATGTACAAATTAAAGAAAAAATTTCCACAGGCATGCTAAATGTAGGCTGGTACTAATATTAGAAAGAAAGGAAATAATAGTCAAAGGGGAGTAGGCGAGGATGAGAGGAGTAGAAAGCCCCTTTCCCCCCAGAACTTCAGTTTTTATATCTATGCTTTCAACTACAGAAATTCCCACTTTACCTAAAGTGAAAGAAATGTTCAGCTTCTAGTTTTGTTTTACCTTAGCTCTGTGACTTGCAAAAAGTATGAGGTTTCCTTTAACTTCTTCCTGAAAAGAGGGCCAAAAAACAAGGCATTGCTTATTGACCACATTGTAATTTGTGCTTTTCGTATTTTTGAGAAAGTATGAAAGTACAGGGGACTCCTAGAAATTTGCAAATACTTTTTATGGGGGGGGGGTGCTGGGAACCCAAACCAGTTCCTTATGCGAGTTAGGCAAGCTCTCTACCACTGAGCTACAACCCCAGACAATTAATGCTTTTTGAATAAACACATATTTTTATTGTTTGTGTCAAAACGTGTTCAAAAGAGTGGCTGTGTATGCAAGCATATTTTTATTTAATTTAAACAAAGCTCATATGGATTTACTGACCTTGTAATGACTGAGGTCCTCTAAGGAATTGTGGCCCACAGATTGTGAACTCTTAACATAATTGACTCATTCCTTGTCAACTTCAGATTTGCATTTAAATGGCTTCTTTCTAAGCATAATTACTCTACACAGTACATTTTGATAAAACAGAAAAAATGAACTAAAACTGGCTAAGGCCTAAATTCACCTGACTTAGCTACTTACTATCTTTGTGTTTTTGGTTTACTTAACATCTTGGAATATCATTTATGCCATTGTATGTATAAACATATGAAATTATTTTGGTAATGTTCCAGCTGCTGAATGTATATCCTTTTTGTCTCCTTATGTCATTATTTTTCAGTACTATCTTTCTCAATTTATTTCTGCATGATGTAATTACTGCTTTATACTCGCCCCCCCCAAAAAAGGAAGAAAAAAGTCATCCTCTCCATTTTTTGGGCCAGTAAAAACAGCCCTTAATTATATTCTAGTTTTAGTCCAGAGATACAACACACTTATTTGAGGTGGAGCAGAAAGTCATCATTTTTCCATCAAATTTATCTTGTTTTATTTGTTTATTTATGCCTTCAATGTGCCAGTCATCCTAAATGGAGTCATAAAATCTTCGACCACTGAAATAAACACAGGGATATAGGAATTAGGAGGAGTGCATTTATTCATCTAACATTTTTTTTTTTTTTTTTTTTTTTTGTGGGTACCGGGGGGACGACCTCAGGACCTCGCGCGCCAACAGGCACCCGTGCCGCTGAGCGATATCACCGGCCCCTTTTTCGTATGTGGGATCCGGGAGTCGAACTCGGGCCTTCGCGCTTGCAAGGCAGGCGCTTAAGCCGCTGAGCCGTCTCACCGGCCCCTGAGCCGTCTCACCGGCCCTCATCTAACATTTTTTGAGCACTTATTTGAGGGCTGTAGTTTAAAGAACAGGTTCATTTTAAAATAAGTATAAGCTTCGGCTCTCTGCTGTAAAGCTAGTGAATTAAATGTCACATAAATAAGTAAAATGTTGTTTATAAATAGTTTAACTTCAGCACTGATGCGATGTTGCTAACTTTGCCCTGGGGCCTGTGAGGTGAGATAAGGGATGTGTTGGAATTAACTAGATTGAAGGTTGCTGGAATAGCATTGTAAGGAGGGGACATGCTGTGCTCAGAATGCATGGAAGCATTGATATGAATGTAATGATTTACAAATCACTGTGGCCAGTACATGGTTTATATAGACAGAAAATGATGTCAGGAGAGACTGGAAAGGTAGCAGGGGATCAGACCTGTGATCTTGCCTGTCATTCAGGAATTTGAAGTCCTCAGTATTTGTCAGTGGAAAGTCATCAACTGTTTTAAAAACTGAGAAAGAATAAAGTTAGTAGCTTTGTAAAGAATGGATTTTGGTAGAGACAGAGGTTATGGGGAATGCTGAATTAAAAGCTTAAATATACCATTATTAGGTACTATGATAAAGTGAAAAGACCATTCATTTTAGAATTGCTGGCCTGGCTTTGATCTCTTTGTAGTTGGGAATGGTTTAGCTGGTTTGATTTTCAGTTTTCTCGTCTGTACTAGGTAGTAGTAATATTATTTTTATAATGTTCCTCTTAAGATTTTGTTAAAATGGATATGAAGTTCCTGACATGACATACAGAGCTTGCATGATACCAGGCAAAGGCTCAGTTAATAACTGCTGTTATCACCATTACTGATATTTATTGTAATTGTTAAGGTAAGAAATGGTGAAACCCTAAATTTTTTTTTTTTAAAGAGAAGAAAAAACAAAACAAATCAAAAGAAGAACAAATTTTCAAAGCAACATAATAGGAGGGTAACAATGGTTAATACATTACGTATTACTATCTTTAAGTTAGTTATTCAGGATACCAGACATTAGCATTCAATTGTCCAAACATTATTGACACAAACCTTACTCTTCAATGAACTAAGTAAAATTGGTAGTGTATCTATCTTAACCATCTTATATATATATACAATTTTTTTTCCCTTTCCCTTCTTTCTTTTCCCTATTCCAGTCTCTCTTTCCTTTTGACCAGTTTCTTTTTGATTCATCATGTCTATTGTACATTTTGGATCTTATTTACTCTTTCAGTTTCTCATACTAGAGAGACAATACGATGCTTACACATGTGCTTCTGGTTTATTTCACTTATGAGTATTTTCTCGAGTTGCATCCATTTACCTATAAAAGTCTCCAGTTTATCCTTCTTTATGGCTGAATAGTACTCCATTGTATAAAAATACCACATCTTTCTTATCCATTCCTCAGTTGATGGGCATTTGGGTTGTTTCCAAGATCTGGCTATTACAAATTGTGCTGCTATAAACATGGGTGCACATATATCACTGTGGTACGATGTTTTTAATTCTTCTGGGAAGATGCCCAGAAGGGGAGTAGCTGGGTCAAATGGGACCTCCAACCCTAGTTTTTTGAGGAATCTCCACACTGACTTCCACAGTGGCTGTACCAGTCGACACTCCCAACAACAGTGAAGAAGGGTTCCTTTTTCCCCACAGCCCCTCCAGCATTTGTTATTAGTTGATTTCTTTAGAGTAGCCATTCTTTCTGGGGTGAGATGGTATCTCAGTGTTGTTTTAATTTGCATCTCTCGAATGACTAGTGATGTTGCACATTTTTTTGTATATTTATTTGCCATTAGTATTTCTTCATCTGAGAAATGTGTATTCATCTCAGATGCCCATTTTTGGAGTGGGTCTTTAAATTTGGGAGGTCTGATTTTTTTGAGTTCTTTATATGTTCTCGATAGTAATCCTTTGTCTGAGGAACAGCTGGCAAACATTTTTTCCCACGTTGTGGGTTGTCTTTTCACTCTGTTGGTGGTTTCTCTTGCTGTGCAAAAGCTTTTTAATAAGATGAGATCCCAGTTATTGATTCTTTGGGATAGTTCCCGTGCGGTTGAGTTTTTATTCATAAAGTCTTTGCCTACACCAATGTCTCCAAGGGTTTTACCTATCCTACCTTCCAGCAGATTTAATGTTTCTGTTTTAATATTTAGATCTCTGATCCATTTTGAATTTAGTTTAGTGCATGGTGAAAGATATGGGTCTAGTTTTAATCTTCGGCATGTGTAGAGCCAGTTTTTCCAGCACCATTTATTAAAGAGGCTATCTTTCTTCCAGCGAATGTGTTTGGCACCTTTGTCAAAGATAAGGTGGCTTAGTATGTCTGGGGTTGTTTCAGCATCTTCTAATCTGTTCCATTGATCTTCAGGTCTGTTTTTTTGCCAGTACCACACTTGAAACCCTAAATTTAGGGATGGAAAAATAGAATAGATTTGGCGGGATCTTTCTGAAGTAGGATGAATAGGACTCAAACTCATTGGAAAACTCAATAACTTGGGGAAATAATAGAATCATGACTATTTCTGACTTGTGGGGAACCGGGTTAGTGGTGCCATTTTCCTGCTAAGGAGCACTGAAGGACTCAGTGGTTGAAATGAGGCAAAAGATGCATAATGAGTTTGATTTGGACTTTTTGAGATATTTGAGATATCTTGACAATAATATAAGGTAGGCAATTAGAAATACAGTCTGAGGGGCCAGTGAGATGGCTCAGCGGCTTAAGCGCCTGCCCGGCAAGCGCGAGGGCCCGAGTTCGACTCCCAGAACCCACATACGAAAAAGGGGCCGGTGATATCGCTCAGCGGCACGGGCGCCTGCTGGCGCACGAGGTCCTGAGGTCGACCCCCCGGTACCCACAAAAAAAAAAAAAAAAGAAAGAAATACAGTCTGAGGTAGGAGAGAGAAGATTGGAGAGTTGTCAGTGTCTGTCTGATTGTGGAAATAGGTGTTAATTTTTACTCCTGGATTAGAATTATAAGTTTCTTAATGGTGGGCATATATTTTAACCATATCTTTTATGTCCCACACTCTTTGAAAACATTTGATTGGTTCTTATTAAAGGTTTTACAAGTTACAACCTTTATAGGATGGCTTTTATATATGGAGAAGATAATGTATACCTATTTTGGTTTTTAACTTAATGTCCAAGTTAAATTTATAAATTTAAAACCTAGTTTTTAATGCACATCTTACTCTATAACTGGTTTTTAACAAACTTGATACTTCTATTCAGTGTCTTGAAATATTTAAGCATAACTAAAGTTTTTGTATTTTTCTTTAAATACTGATTTTAAAAACTTACACACATTTAAATAAGTCTTGTAAATACATATAAGTAAATTTAGAAATGATTATTCTTTAATTTTATAAGTGTTCTAATATAGTATGTAAACTTAGAAATATTTTAGTGTAAAATTACAAGCCTAAATCAGCTATTCAGGATGAGGATGTAGCTTCATGATGGAGTACTTGCCTAGCATGTGCAGTGCCTGAGGTTCAATCCCCAGCATCACGAAAGAAATAATAAATGAAATAAAATTAGCTATTCAATGATACTTTTTCAATTAGAATCACAAGACTAGCTCTCCTAGGCCAGATTTTCTTAAAACATGACAAATATTTACCAAAAATGCAAGACTGCTTATTTTGTTAACAGCTTTATTGAGAAATAATTTACATGCCTTATACTTACCCATTTTTAGTGTACATATAATTCACTGATTTTTATATTCCTAGAGTTTAGTAACCATCATTACAATCTGATTTTTAGAATATTTTCGTATTTATGATTCCCATTTGCAAGTCATTCACATTTTCCACTGGCAGTGATAGATTTTCACCACAAATCTACTTTCTTTATGGAGTTGCGTCCTCTGTACATTTTACATAAATAGACTCATGTGGTATGTGGTCTTTTTTCTTTTTTCCTTCCCCTTTTCACTTAGCAAAACGTTCTCAAGGTTCATTTATCCATATTGTAGTTTTATTCCACTATGTGGCTATGCCACATTTTGTTTAGCTTAGATTATTTCTTAATACAAAATAAAGTTTTAGCTCTCTTAAATTATTTCTATATATAATTCATTAAAAAAAAAAGCCTGACAGTAAGTGAATAAAAGTACAACAGAATAAACCCAAAGAAAATAGAAAATGAAAATTAGAGCAAAAAATTAATGAAATAGAAAACAAAGAAAGATGAAATGGAAAAAATTTAAAAAGCCAAAAGTGAGACACAGAAGCTTAGATATTGCATGTTTTCTCTTAACATGAGGGACCCAAGATTATAAGAACAAAATAAAAGTAAGATGGTAGGAAACAGGAAGGTAGACCATGGAGATGAGAAGGGGATCTGAGGAAGAAGGGAGAGGGAAGGGAGGAAGGAGGTGTGAAAATGATCAAGATGTGACCTGTGTATGTACCAGTTCCCTAAGATGAGTATAATTATTATTATTATTATTATTTTTTTTTTTTGTGGGTACCGGGGGGTCGACCTCAGGACCTCGCGTGCCAACAGGCACCCATGCCGCTGAGCGATATCACCGGCCCCTTTTTCATATGTGGGATCCGGGAGTCGAACTCGGGCCCTCGCGCTTGCCAGGCAGGCGCTTACGCCGCTGAGCCATCTCACCGGCCCAGATGAGTATAATTATGTATCATAAACATTTACTAATAAAATTAAAATAATTTTAAAGTCAGTTTTTAGAAGAAAGAAAATTTGTAAATTGATCAAGGAATAAAACACAAATAAAAATACCGTGAAAATGAAGACTGTAGATAAAAGTTTTGATGTAAAAGAAAAAGATTTATAGTACCCTAACCACTATTTCTTAGGTATATACACAAGTGTTTTCTCTTTTTAAGAGACTTTATGCTGAATCATTTTTCATTCGGCCAAACTACTTTGTTTAAATTAGTGCCTATTAGTTATTACAGACCTAGTGGGTTTAATTTTGGCATAGATGTGGTGCATGTATATAATATACTTTAGTCATTCTTCTCCCCCTTTCTTCTTCTCTCCCTCATCCCATTCCTCTTCTCTAGTAGCCTCCTTTCTGATTTTGTCACCTCTATTTTAAAATTTTTTTCTATTGAAATTTGAAAATATGCAATATTTGCCTTTTGAGTTTTTATTTCATTTAATATGATGGTTTTCAGTTCTATTCATTTTCCTCCAAATTACATGATTTCATTCTTTTTTGTTAGCCACATTACTTCGAGTAACCCTTAACCCCAAAGTGAATGGTTGCTTCACTTTCCAAATTAGAACTTATCTAGAAATGTCTGTCTTTTACCATTATCTAGGAATAATTGATTGGCTACATAAAATATTTCCCCCTCAGAACTTTTGGAACACAGTTTTTAGCATTTTTTCCAATAAAATTATGGGCAGTATAAATCTTTATCCTCTTAAGTAAAAGTTTCTCCTTATTTAGCACTTTTATTCATCAGAAGAGTTCTACCTGTGTTCTCATTGCCCCAGCTACACACATACCAATATTCTGCTTCAGTACTTCATGGAGCCAGTTAGATATTAAAGACTCAAGACAATAATCAGCGTAAGGGAATTTTCTTCTTTTCCTTCTCCTTGCTTCCCTTAAATTTTAATTAAAATCTTCAACTTTTCATTCTTTTCTGCCCCACCCCCCAGAGGGTCTCATTATATAATTCAGGCTGGCCTTGAACTCACTATGTAGCCCAGGCTGGCCCCAAACTTGTGGCAATCCTCCTGCCTCTGCCTCCCGAGTGCTGGGATTACAGGCCTGTGCACCATGCCTAGCTGTCTTTGCCTTTTCTTTTTCTGTAATTCCTGTTTTATAGATATTGAGTGTCCTGGCCACCTCCTCATTTCTAAACTTCTTTTCATGATTTCTATCTTTTACTCTTCACATTAACATTATGAACTCTTATGGACCGGTGAGATGGCTCAGCGGCTTAAGCGCCTGCCCGGCAAGCGCGAGGGCCCGAGTTCGACTCCCGGAACCCACATACGAAAAAGGGGCCGGTGATATCGCTCAGTGGCACGGGTGCCTGCTGGCGCGCGAGGTCCTGAGGTCGACCCCCCCGGTACCCACAAAAAAAAAAAACAAAAAAAAAACAAAACAAACAAAAAAAAAAAACATTATGAACTCTGAGACATGCACCACTAGCCAGTGACATCCTAGAGTGTACTGACACCAGTGAAAGTGGTACAGGTCGGTCGCTTGTCCTGGCCTCTTGATGCATTCGAGATAGTAATACAGCATATATGATAGTGCTGTGCAAAATAGCACACAGTTTTACAGTAAAATGTTCTTTTATAACTAAGAGTACACTCTGAAATAATGATGAAAGTATAGTACAGTTGATATTTAAACAACATGGATTTGAACTAGGCTGGTCCACTTATGTGAGGATTTTTTTTTTATAGAAAAAATTAACAAAAGTTTGTTGTGAATGCATAAAGTATACATAGAGAATATCATACGATTATAAAGTATACAAAAATCTATTATAAAAAACTAAGAATGATCAAAATTTATGCACAATACTTTACTGTACATTGTGCCACTCACAGTGGAGAGAAATGTAAACAAATGTAAATGATGCAGTACTAAATCATAATTACATAAAGTTACCTGTAGCAATACTGTATTACTTACTGTAACAGTTTTGTTGCTATTGTGGTGAGCTCAAGAGTTGCCAGTACTCTTTGTTTCAGTTTGGATCATTAGTTTTGATTAAATCGTTTCTCTAGTAAATTGGTCAGGTTTCCTCATCATTCTTGTGCTAGGTAATGCCAACAGTGATTAGTGAACCAGCAGATAAGATCCATCAGGGCCTGGGTTGGATGCAGATAGGGAAATGGGGGAGCGGGGGAGAGACTTGCAATGAATGTAGTTATCCAACAGTGGGATGAACTGTTACGGGAAGAGCCCGGTTGAACATTGTTCATTACATATAGAAGTTAGAATAGAGAAGTTCATTACATATAGAAGTTACAGATAGAAGATAAAAGATTATATAATCTAATGCTTTTATATTATTTTCATTTTGCAGCCCACTTGTTAGGAAATTCAATGTGGTAGCAAGTTAAACACCTTTAGTTTTTTTGTGTGTGTGTGGGTACCGGGGGTCGAACTCGACCTTGCGTGCCAGCAGGCGCCCATGCCACTGAGCAATATCACCGGCCCTTTTTTTTAATGTGGGTACCGGGTGTCAAACTCAGGACCTCACGCTTGCCAGGCAGGCGCTTATGCCGCTGAGCTATCTCACCGTCCCTAGTTTTAAGCAAAAAACAAAACTGTTCATTAGTTGACGATTGTTACCAGCAAACACCGTAAAACTGATATTTTATAAAATAATGCTTAATTGAAGATTGAGTTTCATTATTCTGACCACCAAGCTTGGGACAAAGCTTGAGTACAAGCTCCAGTGGCCCTTGATGGGTTGAACCTTAATTTCTCAGGTGGCAGTGTTAGGAAGGTGAAACCTAGTAAGAAGTGCTTGGATCACGGGGCAGAGCCCTCATAAATGGATTCTTTCACGTCGAGGAAGTTCTAGCTCTTGCTGGACTGGATTCATTATTGTGAGACCTCTTGGCTACTTGCTTTCTGCCAGGAGATGAAGAAGCAGCAGCCACTCACCAGAAGCTGAGTAAATGCCAGTGCCATGCTCTTGAATTTCCCTTTCTCCAGAACCATGAGGTTTTTCTGTATACATTTTTTATAAATAAGAGCTTCTTTTAATGTAAAATACCTCTTCTCAGGTGTGCTATTACAGCAACAGAAAACAAAAATGTACTTCTTTAAATGTACTTCTTTCCCTTAGCACCTCTCTTATACTTCCAGTCTCTATATTAGAAGAGATATTTCCAAGACCCCCATGAACTATTATTTTATTCTGTCTATAGTATATATATTTCAAAAGTAACAAGCTATAATTGTCAACCTTAGTTGACTATGTATTTTTTTAATGGAAAATAGGTAAAACAAAGTTTCATAAAAATAATAGAATAACAATAGTTAATACATTACATGTTATCTTTAAAGTAGTTGCTCAGGGTACAAGATATGGGCACAAAAATTTCTCCAATCGATATTAGCACAAACCTTCCTTTTTAATGAACTAAGAGATACTAATAGGATAACTGACTTGCATTTTTTCTCTTTTCCCTACTGTCCTTTCCCCTTTCACCCATCCTAGTTCCTTTTTCCTTTTGAACAATTTCTTCCCATTTCACAATTGACTTTGTATTTGATACCTGCCTATCCTGTTACTTTCCATAACTTGCTTTTGGTTGGAAGTAGAAGTAGTAGATTATGATTTACATGAAAGGGGGAGGCATTTGTGGGAAATTTTTAATTTCTGTCTTTAGTTTTCCAGAGCTCTGTGATTATGTCAGAAGCAAAACCTTAGGATTAAAAGGTTCTAATATAAGAGAAACATTGTAGGACATGGAAAGACCTAACTTTTCTTAAGACTCTTAAGGAGAAAGACATAAATGTATGAAAAGAAAAATAAAAAGACAGGGTTTATATAGCCTATGGTAAGTTTTAGTTTACAAAATATTTACATAGGCAGTGCTTTGCACATGGTAGAAAGCAGAGGAGACCTTAGACAATTGGTTTTTATGTAGAAGGAGGCAGAGATCTATGAATTCTTAAGGAAATTCTAAACCAAAGCTCTGTAAGAGTAGGCAGCAGTTCTGGTCACCATTGCCTATTCATTGTCTGCTTCAGTCCCGGGTAGATTCTCAGTTGATAATATGCTGAGTAAGTGAATATGTTTGTTTGTTGAACAAATCGAAGAATGCTTTGAAGGGGAGATACGTTATTAGGGCAAAGATGAGATATAAATTGTTGAGAAAATATTCAGAGTAGAAGTGATCATCAAATACAGTAGAAAACCAACCTGACTGGAACTGTGGGAAATAAGCAGGACCATTTTGGGAAATAAGCCTGCTAAACGAGATTGGGATCATATTATAAGCAGCTTTGAATGCTGAACTTGGGAATTTTGAATTTGTTTTCTGAGCAGTTCTAAGACTTTGAAGAGGTAGAGGTATTGTCAAAGCAGTTTTAGGAATACTCTGAAGACATTGCAGTTTGTATTAAGAGACTGGAGAGACCAGCTTCAAGACCAGTTATGATATTCGATAATAATAATACTCTGGAAAGCAGTCAAGAACAATAAAATAATTTTTATGTGTAATATACTATACAAAAATACTTTTAAAATCCTAGTGGTTAAACATAATGACATGGCTATCTTTTTCAGTAGTTTTCCATGATATTCTATTATTGATCTTCATGGCTTTTCTGTGAGATCATGGTAAAAAGTTTGAATATGTTTGTTCTTCCCTTATATGTTTGAATATGTTTGCCTTTTGTTAATGTCAAGCACAGCACATGAGACATTCCCTGTTGTGCAACTGCTAAAGGCAACATTACTAATAAAACTGAGTGGCATTAACATCCAGTGAACAGAGTAGCAAAAATAATTGCTTTACAGTACCTAATCAATAATAGCTAGAAGGTTTTAATGTATTATTGTAAGTATAAGCAGAAGAGGGAGTTTATAGTTACAATTTTGAGCAAAATTAGTTGTGGTTGAATCTTCTGAGTTTGTGATGAGACTTTTTGTTTTTTGCTTGCTTCCTTTTGGTCTTTTCCACTACTTTGATCTGTGAGTTGGTTTTGTAAGTGTATGTTACTGATAAAGTTCTTGCTTAATTTTCTTATTTCAGATTCTGTACTTTGTAATTAATTTTTTTAAAATCTCCCAAAGCCTTTGCTCTTTTTTTTCTTTCCTAGTATAATTTCTTGCTATATTTACATTTTTCTTTTTCAAGAATTTATACTTAGCATGCAACTTTGGAATTTGTTATAATTTCATATAAACCCAGGTGAAAAAAATACTAGATTTGTTCTTCAGAATAAGAGCTATATATAATCTTTGAGCTGTATTTGCAGTGTGTGTTTGATACTTTCAAGACATTGAAATACTTGTAATTCATATTTGTGAGTTCCTCTTGGGGAGGTAGGAGGCTTGTGTTACAGACTGTTGAATTAGGGAGGGAGTAGATGGGGGAGGGAGGGGGAGAGAGAAAAAAGAATGAATGAATGAGAGAATATCAAGTCTTCAGGGCCATATAGATAGTACCTAGCAATTCCTTACTATTTTACCACCACCTCCCTACCCCTACAACCCCTGGTCCCAATCCTTTTTCTTCCCTAGTGTGAGGAAGAGCAAAGGGCCATCGTAATTCAGTAGAAATTAATTATAGTAGGTAAATAATAAGCAGGCATAGGCACCTCTCATTTATTTAAGTGGTAAGTTTGATTTTTGTTAAGTTCTTGAAATAATTTTGATGGCAAGTAAGGAGAGTTAATGAATAATTGATACCTAATAATAAACAGAAAATCTGCAGTTCCAAAGATAGTGTTAAAAAAAAAGTTCTAATTACAGTGTAGTTAATAGACTCTAGAGATTATTGAAAATGATGACTTACTACTAGGACAAAGAAATCTCTTAAATTACAGTGTTATTCTTAATACCCAGATACTTTCTAGGGACCATCTTTTCTACCCCTTACCTTCCAAATGCTTTATTATTTTATATATGATTGTAGTTATGGTAAAGAAATGGCTATGTGTGTAGTCATAATTGTCCAGCAGGCAATAGTATTTTAAATTAGTCTGAGAATGCGTTTTTGCAATTAAAATATATATAGTCCAGGGATGGTGGTGCACACCTATAATTCCAGCCCTTGGGAGACTGAGGCAGGAGGATCACTGTGAGTTCGAGGCCAGCCTGGGCTACGTAGTGAGTTCAAGGTCAACCTGAACAACATAGTGAGACCTTGTCTCAAACCACCCCCCATACATATAAGCCCTCAGGTGATAGATTACGTAACAAAATAAATACACAGTGCCCCAAATTACTAGGAATTCATTTAAGTTTTTTGTTTTTTTTTTTTTTTTTTTTTTTGTGGGTACTGGGGGGTCGACCTCAGGACCTCGCGCGCCAACAGGCACCCGTGCCGCTGAGCGATATCACCGGCCCCTTTTTCGTATGTGGGATCCGGGAGTCGAACTCGGGCCCTCGCGCTTGCAAGGCAGGCGCTTATGCCACTGAGCCATCTCACCGGCCCTCATTTAAGTTTTTATATTTTCTTAATTACAGTAGCATTTCTGTATGTTTGAAAAGATATTTTATATATATATATATATATATATATATATAATAAGACATATTAATTCTTTCTGAAGGTCATGCTTAATGTACATAGGGCTTCACAGAACCCTCCTAGTAAGTGTTTGAGCTTACAGTGAGGTCCATGACAGAGTTTGGGAGCCATGTTCTAATCCATTATTCCTGGTATGTTATATAAACAGTCTGAGTCCCCTCCCTCACTATTCCCTTCCCCACCTGTAAAAAACAGTAAGATATTTTAACTGTATGTGTAATTAATGGGTTTTGTCTTTATAAAGGGACCTAGCAAGTAGTTATTGTGACAGTATGAAATAATTACAAAGGGCTTTTTTGGTAAAATATGCTGTGGGGTGTGTGTATGAAAGAAAAGTTGTTCTCAGTGAAGATTTTTCTTCTAGAAGCTGTTAATTTGAAAAATTTATATTCTGTTTCTATTTGGAAAAATAGTTTAGATTATTCTAGAAAGTTGTGTAAGTTTTGAAGCAATTTGGCTCTTCATTAAAAAAGGTGCCTTTTAAGATAGAGCTTGAGAGTTTATGTAAAAATTTTGTAGAATAGTAAGAGAACTTGTGCATTTCCACTCCTTCATTGGTTGTTTCTGGTGTTTGTTTTGTTCTTAAATGTGCTATGAATTTGTATTGTATTACTCACTAACAAAAAAGCAAATGCACCTTCTGGATTTGTCAGTGAAACACTTTCCTCAGCATCCCTTCAGTAGTAATCTGAGATCCTTGAGAGTTGGAAGAAAATACCATCATGTTTAATGCAGTTGATTACTATTGCTATAGAGAATATTATTGTGATGATGTTTTTTTGTTCTTTGTCCTTTCAGGGTTTGAAACTATTCTTGAAGGGCTGTTTGGACCTGCATTATTAAAAGATCTCAGTTTATTTAAAGGTATAAAAAAATATTTTGGTATTTCAAATTCTTCTTGGTACATCTTCTTGATGCCTTCGTGATTTAAGGCTCTGTCTCCTTTTTATTGTTTCATGTGGTTTAAAGCTATCTCCATGTAAGCATCTTTTTTTTTTTTTTTAATTGATACATGGTAACTAGTGAGCAGTTAGGAATTAAGAAATTTCCCCTTCTCTCCTACCCCTACCCCCTCCCAGCCCGGTACTGGGGTTTGAAACCAGAGCCTTTTTTTGGGGGCGGGGGTACCGGGGGTTGACCTCAGGACCTCATGCGCCAGCAGGCGCCCGTGCCGCTGTGTGCTATCACTGGCCCTTTTTTCGTATGTGGGTACCGGGAGTTGAACTTGGGCCCTCGCGCTTGCAGGCAGGCGCTTATGCCGCTGAGCCATCTCACTGGCCCCTGAAACCAGAGCCTTTATACTGAGCTCCATACCCAGCCCTTTTTATTTTTTGAGACAGAGTCTCAATGTCACTTAAGTGCCTAGGCTGGGCTCGAATTTTTGACTCTCCTGCCTCAACCTCCCCAGTGCTGGTATTATTGGCATGTGCCATCATGCTTCACTTAAGGGAACATTCTTGAGTTAAGAAATTTAAGACTTGTCTGAGGTTATAGCTCACTGATGGAGCATGTGCTTCACTTTCATGAGACCCTAGGTTCAATACCCAGAGCCACAAGAATTTTAAGACAGATGTATAACATGTCTACTACTTAGTGAAGTTTTGGTTGAACAATATTTTTGAAATTAGTTCTGATTTATTTTCTGAAAAATTTTAATTTATGATTATTAATTTGGTATATTTATTTTTGTAGAGTGTGAGCCTGAAAACATTTCTGATTGGACTTTTGATGAAAATTGTCTGTTCTGTTGCTTGAGAAGAGATGAAGTAAAGGTAATCAAGAAGCGTGTAAAACTTCTAGTATGGTATTTTTTAAAGTTTCCTTTTTAAAAAATAGTGCCACTTTGTTAAAGGAATTATAGGAAAAGGAAGGTAAATTTATAAAGAGTTTGATAGCAACTCTGAGTTTTCTTTTTAAACTGTTTCCCAGGCTGTTGATTAGCCTATAGAGAAATCTGTATCCCAACATACATTGTATTATTTATATACTTCACTAGGCAGAATAATGAACTAAGACTCAAATCGCCATGTTAGTCTTAAATATGAAGTGTATACTAATTGAACAAATAGGAGTTACTTGTACAAAAAGAATGACATCTGGATTGAGCAATTACTAATTCATGTAGATTTATAATGTACTGTGGTAAATCTTTTAAGATTTTTCTTCTTAATATCTGGGTATGAGTGCTATTTATATTCAGTTGTTGAGCCTTTGGATTTATGCAGTTTTATTACTTTAATGTTAAGCAGAATTTTGGTTCAGAAAAATTTCAGGTGTTGAAAACTATTAAATAATGGTTTACTATCTTATGTTTCTTTTTACAACACCTCTTATTGGTGGGAACATTCTGATTCCTTCTTCTCCCCTATATAATCTAGCGTCAGATCATCAACCAGGTTATATGAGTTCCTCTTGCTAATGAATTTCATTCTTTTTTATTTTCACATTCATCACTGTAGTTCAGACCTCCACTATTATTTCTGGACTACTGAAATACTATGGTCTTTCTTAGTTTTCTTCAGGCTGTTAAGTACTGCTACCAGGTTAAATGCCTTCCCTCCACTGTCACCCTTGAAATAGTGTGGAAATGTTGCGCTATACTTGGTCTTAAGTGAGTTCCTTATTTTCTGGGCTCTTCAGTGTAACTCTTAGAGCTTCTGTACTTTCCACAGTTCAAGGCTTTTTTTTTTTTTTTTTTTCTTAAGATGCCTCACTAGTCTTTTCTACGGTTTCCTTTCAGCTAATCTACACACCTGTACAGTGTGAAGTCTGAACATTTGTATTACACAACATGTTTTTACTAGTCTTTGGACTACACCCATTGTATACTTGTTCTTTTTTTTTTTTTTTTTTTTTGTGGGTACCGGGGGGTCGACCTCAGGACCTCACGCGCCAGCAGGCGCCCGTGCCGCTGAGCGATATCACCGGCCCCTTTTTCGTATGTGGGATCCGGGTGTCGAACTCGGGCCCTCGCGCTTGCAAGGCATGCACTTAAGCCACTGAGCCATCTCACCGGCCCTGTATGCTTGTTCTTTATAACTTTAAATTTTCTTGCTTTTACTCTGAAGTCCCTCCCTTCTTGTGTGACACCAATGCAGCTGTTGCTGTTTCATCTTTCACACTGTTGTAATAAATATTATCTCTACCAGTTGTTTGTTAATTAACGTTCTGCCTTACTTTGTTCATTCTTTTCTATATTTGAATTTTGTCTTCATGACTACATTGTCAGCCCCTGAAGACTGGACCAGACTATGCTTCTTTTATCATGTAAAACATGAAGTCATCATATTGTCATTTTGAGCTTTTTAATCTTCTTTTGTGGCATCTTTTTATTTTCTCCATGAAAATGTTCCTATGACTCTCCAGGATGGTCTGTTTTCATTGAATTGATGAGGAAATTGGTGAAGAAATTTCATGTGGTTTGAAAAAGAGAGACCAGAAAATACAGCAACGTTATTAGAAGTTTTAACTACCAATGCAGTTCATCGTTTTAAACTTGATGTATGTGTATATGTGTATGTTGGAATATTGTAACTATTAAGCAAGTCATTTAATAGGAATTTTGGTAGAAAGGAATAAAGAACAATTGTCAAGTTGGGAAGAGAGCCATTCTGTTTGGTAATTAAGTGCAATATGATTGAGAGTTTTCTACTGCCATGTGAGAATAAAATATTGTATTATTATTTTGAGAAAATGTAGAAATAGGAAGTTATGGAACAATACCTCATTTAAAACCTGTTTTTACTGGTTGGAGTTATACAGTTTTTAGTTGGTTTTCTTTTTTTTTTTTTGTGGGTACCGGGGGGTCGACCTCAGGACCTCGCACGCCAACAGGCACCCGTGCCGCTGAGCGATATTACCGGCCCCTTTTTCATATGTGGGATCCGGGAGTCGAACTCGGGCCCTGGCGCTTGCAAGGCAGGCGCTTATGCCGCTGAGCCATCTCACCGGCCCTTTAATTGGTTTTCTAACTAGAAAGAATACTTTCTTTTTTTTGGTACCAGGAATTGAACTCAGAACCTCGCACTTGCCAGGCAGGTGCTGTGCCGCTGAGCTGTATCCCCGGCCCCTAGAAAGAATACTTCCATTTGACAACTCAGTTTTGGGAAGCTATTTCCTTCATTAGACACTGTACTATATGTCTTTGGCATTATTATTTTTCGAGAGAGACAGACATCTATAATGAAAAATAGGAAAGGAAAGAGCTAGCTAGTGTAAGTTGTCAGATGTATGTATGTGTATATACACACACATACTTCTGTTGTGTTAGTTTTGAAGAATTATATCTGGAGCATCTCATCTGAGAAGGATTAGAATATGTAAATTAAATCTGTCCACTGGGTTGAAGCTTAAACTTGGAAAAAATAAAAAGGAAGTATGTGGAAAATATGGTAATAACCAACAGGTGGCAGTATTGAGAATACTGAAATTCTTAGTTTGAGGTTGGCATGATGAGATAATCTAGGTAATGTTTGGAAAAGCAGTTAGAAATAATGGCCTGATATTTGAAAGAGAAATGGAAGTTGTTTATTTTTTAGTTAATTGAATTTTTAGTGAATACTATTAGAATGGATAAACCAAAACCATCATTTATAGTTACATTCTAAAACGTACAGATGAAAAATGCAGACTAGCCTGTTTCTTTAGGAAATACAACATAAATTTACCTAGAGATTACAGTAGTAATCTGCAGGGAATATGTTCTAAGATTCCCAATAGATGAATAAAACCAGTCATAGATTGAAGCCTATGTGTACGCTGTTTTTTTCTGTATATACTACCTGTGATAAAGTGTAATTTACAAATTAGGCACAGTAAGAGATTAGTAACAGTAATAATAAAATAGAACAATTACAATAACATATTTTCTGTTCATGCCTTTCACAAATTTAATGCCTTTTCCATTTTATCAAAGCATTTATCATACACGGTAATATTTGTATTCTGAGGTGCAGCAAACAGTAAAATTGGCACCAATTTCTTGTTCATCCTTCACAAATTCATGGATAGAAGATTTGTTTACTGTTGGTTTTAGCAAATACAGCATATGATTTTTCTTCTTGCCTACAGCAAGAACTTCGCATCTTTTCACTTGAAGAGTCATTATATGGCTACTTTTTGACATATTGGAATTGCTAGCAATGGTACTTTTGCACTTTGGGGCTATTGATTGAAATAAGGATTACTTGAACACAAGCACTATGATACTGCAACAGTCAAATCTGATAACTGAAAGAGCTACAAAATGACTAATGGTCAGTAATGTATACACATAGATATTATGTACAAAGGAACAATTCATGTCCTAGGTGAGTCACTGTGAGATTTCGTGACATTTAGAATGGCACACAATTTCAAATTTAAGAATGATTTCTGGAAATTTCTACTTTTGAACCATGATTGACCATGGGTAACTAAAACTGGAAAGCAGGTTGACACATAACGGGGACTGCTGTAGTAAAACAGTTGTTAATCCATAGGTTAGAGAATATAATTTGTAAGCAACAGGCAGCTAATATTTTTTGAGTATCTACTCTGTGCCAGTTACTTTTATGTGTTATCATTTAATCTTCAAAGCAACCCTACAGAGTTGGTTAAAGGTGTCCTAGTTGTGTAAATTAAATGTAAAAGGCCAGAGAAATTTAACTTATGAATTAAGCCACGTGCCTGGGAGTATACAGTTTGATAGCAACACTAGGGGCAGAAGCAGTGAAATTGAGGAGCAAGGTAAAATAGGACTCAATGTTTCATAGTTTGAAAGGGGAAAAGAGTGTGAGGAAAACTGAGCTTGACTGTAGTGGAAAGGACCAGTCTTAGCTGTATTAAGATTAATCTCTGAGTCATTGCCTAACTAACTGCCTGGCTTGATTGCCTGCATCTTTCTTACTTTTCTATTAGGCAAAAAGTGATACTGACTTAATATTTATTGAGTGAGTGACTAAGAAGTCAGGAGGTACATAAATTTGGAAAATTGTACCATTAGCTCTTTTGAGTGCTTACATTTGCCAACTATATATTTCCAGTTTTTTATTATCTGTTCTCATCAGACTTTTGAACTTTCTCTTAAAGCTTTTTTTTTTTTAATTTTAAAGAGGAGAAAAAAAGAAAACAAAGAAGAACAAAATTTCAAAACAACGTAATAGGAGGGTAACAATGGTTTAATATATTATGTATTGTTATCTTTAAATTAGTTACTCAGGGTACAAGATATCAGCATTCAATTGTCCAAACATTACTGGCATAAACCTTTCTCTTCAATGAACTAAGCAAAATTAGTAGTGTATCTATCTTAACCATCGTATATATAAATACAATTTTTTTCTTTTCCCTCCTTTCTTTTCCCCATTCCCCCATCTCAGACTCTCTTTCCTTTTGACCAGTTTCTTTCTAATTCATCATATCTATTGTATATTTTGGATCTTATTTACTCTTTCAGTTTCTCACACTAGGGAGACAATACGATGTTTACAAATGTGCGTCCAGTTAATTTCAATTATGAGTATTTTCTCGAGTTGCATCCATTTACCTATAAAAGTCTCCAGTTTATCCTTCTTTATGGCTGAGTAGTACTCCACTGTATAAAAATACCACACCTCTTTTATCCATTCCTTGGTTGATGGGCATTTGGGTTATTTCCAAGATCTGGCTGTTACAAATTGTGCTGCTATAAACATGGGTGCACATATATCACTGTGGTACGATGTTTTTAATTCTTCTGGGAAGATACCCAGAAGGGGAATAGCTGGGTCAAATGGGACCTCCAATCCTAGTTTTTTGAGGAATCTCCACACTGATTTCTACAGTGGCTATACCAGTCTACACTCCCACCAACAGTGGAGAAGGGTTCCTTTTTCCCCACAGCCCCTCCAGCATTTGTTATTAGATGATTTCTCAATAATAGCCATTCTTTCTGGGGTGAGATGGTATCTCAGTGTTGTTTTAATTTACATCTCTCGAATGACTAGTGATGTTGCACATTTTTTTGTATATTTATTTGCCATTTGTATTTCTTCATCTGAGAAATGTGTATTCATCTCAGATGCCCAGTTTTGGAGTGGGTCTTTAAATTGGGGAGGTCTGATTTTTTTTTTTTTTTTAGTTCTTTGTATGTTCTCGATAGTAATCCTTTGTCTGAGGAATAGCTGGCAAACATTTTTTCCCACGTTGTGGGTTGTCTCTTCACTCTGTTGGTGCTTTCTTTTGCTGTGCAAAAGTTTTTTAATAAGATGAGATCCCAGTTGTTGATTCTTTGTGATAGTTCTGTGCGGTTGAGGTTTTAGTCATAAAGTCTTTGCCTACACCATTGTCTTCAAGGGTTTTACCTATCCTACCTTCCAGCAGATTTAATGTTTCTGGTTTTTTTTGTGTGTATGTGTGAGTACTGGGGGTCAACCTCAGGACCTCGCGCGCCAGCAGGCGCCTGTGCCACTGTGCGATATCACTGGCCCTTTTTTCGTATGTGAGTTCCAGGAGTTGAACTTGGGCCCTCGTGCTTGCCAGGCAGGCGCTTATGCCACTGAGCTATCTCACCGGCCCTGTTTCTGTTTTAATATTTAGATCTCTGATCCATTTTGAATTTAGTTTAGTGCATGGTGAAAGATAAGGGTCTAGTTTTAATCTTCGGCATGTGCAGAGCCAGTTTTTCCAACACCATTTATTAAAGAGGCTATCTTTCTTCCAGTGAATGTGTTGGGCACCTTTGTCAAATATAAGGTGGCTTAATATGTCTGGAGTTGTTTCAGCATCTTCTAATCTGTTACATTGATCTTCGGGTCTGTTTTTTTTTTTTTTGGTGGGTACCGGGGGGTTGACCTCAGGACCTCATGCGCCAGCAGGCGCCCGTGCCGCTGAGTGATATCACCGGCCCCTTTTTCGTATATGAGTTGCGGGAGTCGAACTCGGGCCCTCGCGCTTGCCGGGCAGGCACTTAAGCCGCTGAGCCATCTCACCGGCCCTTCGGGTCTGTTTTTTTGCCAATACCACACTGTTTTTATCACAGCAGCTCTATAGTATAATTTCAAATCAGGGATTGTGATGCCCCCTGCCTTGCCTTTGATGCCCAGAATTGCCTTTGCTATTCTAGGTCTCTTCTGATTCCAAATGAATTTTAGGATTGTTTTCTCTAATTCTGTGAGATATGTTGTTGGGATTTTGATTGGAATTGCATTAAATCTGTATAACTAAAGCTTCTTTTAAAGATAATTTTAGGCTTTAAAAAAAAAAGTTGCAAAAATCCTCCTATACATTCAGATATACCCTTTAGCCAACATTCCCAAATGTTAAAAATTTATATAACCATAATACAGTTACAAAAACTACAAAATTACCGTTGGTGTTGTCTTATCTATTTTGCAAACCTTTCAGAATTCACCAGTTACACCTGTAATGTCCCTTTTCTAGTCCAGAAGCCAATCTAGGATCATATTTTGTATTTTGATTTCATGTTTTCTACTTTTCACCCCCTTCCAGTACTAAAGATTAAACTCAAGGCCTTTGCACTAAGCTACATCCCTGCCTCTTTTTATTAGGCCCAGGTTGGACTCAGACTTGTGATCCTCCTTCCTCAGCCTCCCAGAGTGCTAGGATTGTATGTGTGTGTGCCACTGTGCACGGCTTCATGTCTGCTTTAGTCTGGTATAGTTCTTAGTTTTTGTTTGCCTTTCATAATGCAGGAATTTCATAAGAGTTGATGTGTCATTCTTAAGTACACTATATCAGAAAGCAAGCTGTGTGTACTTTGATTACTTAGTTAAGGTGGTATCTGCCAGTTTCTCTACCATAAAGTTCCTGGGTTTTTATCCCCTTTTCACACAATAGGTATCATATGGAGAAATATTGTGAAATTTTCTAAATAGTCTACTTTTCTCATATTTTTTTACTATTTATATATTTTAGCATCCATTGATAATTATTTCCTGTAAAATTATTACTGTGATATTGATGAAATGGTGATTTTTATTTATTTATTTATTTTTTTTTTTGTGGGTACCGGGGGGTCGACCTCAGGACCTCGCACGCCAGCAGGCGCCCGTGCCGCTGAGCGATATCACCGGCCCCTTTTTCATATGTGGGATCCGGGAGTCGAACTCGGGCCCTCGCGCTTGCCGGGCAGGCGCTTAAGCCGCTGAGCCATCTCACCGGCCCAATTTTTAAAAACTATTATTTCTTCTACTGTTGTTAGTTGGAATTCTGTAAGAATGAATTTTCCTCTCATTGATATATTTGGTTTTTTTACCTTATTGCATATTATAGATTAAAATCTTTGTGTATTTTGTAGTTCAAATTGTCATAGGCCATTGAGAGCCCTTTCAAGTGTGTCCTTTTTTGTTTTTATCATTTTTAAAAGCACTCAATTACTTTTTGGCACCAAAATATGTTCCACGGTGTTGGGCATGGTGGAAACGCCTATAATTCCAGAAATTCACAAGACTGAGGTAGGAGGATCGCAAGTTTGAAGCTAGCCTGGATAACTTAGCAAGACTGTATCTCAAAATAAAAATAAGTAAAAAGGTCTGAGGATATAGCTTACTGCTAGAGTACCCTGGGTTCAGTCCCATTTTTTGAAAAAAAAAAAAAAAGGAAAGGGAAAGGATTTAGGGTTACCTTATGTTTAACCTGTGCCAGCCCTAGATTTCTCCAAAGAATTTTAATTTTTTTTTAATTGGAGAATTGTATAAAAATGCTGAGTTTCGGTACCAGGTATACTCAGTATTACAGGTGTCATTGCTTCCTCCTCTTAGTTGTCTGATCTAGGAAACATGTTTACTAAAACACACATACATCTGTGTTTTTTTCTTTGTCTAAGTAAAAATACCATCTCATGAGACTTTTCAATTGATTGTACATTGTGTTGATGGTATAAAGAACAGGTACAACAGTAACAAAAGGTTATTAGCCTTGATATGGTAGGCAGGTGCTCTACCACTGAGCTATATCCCCAGCCCAAGGGGGAGTGGGATGTTATAATGAAATATAAAATTAGTTTTTGCTCATAAGTTTATTATAAAATCTTATAAATTTAGTATTTGCCATATTAAAAAGTTAATGTCTTAGTTACTTTTCTTGTTGCTGAGAAAAAATACCTGACACTCAAAGTTAAAGGAGGAAAGGTTTATTTAGCTCACAGCTTGTAGAAATTTCATTTCAGGTTTCAATTCATAGTTGGCTGGCTCCAAGGCAGGGTGACACGGTAGAGGGGCATAACAGAGAAGAACCAGTTCATGGTGGGCAGAAGACAGCAAAATAGTGAAGCAAAGCCGCAAGCGACCATGCCCTCTGTCTCATACAAGGCTGTCCACCCTTAGGGCTGGTGGCATTCACACCCTTAATCCTAACATCACACCAGGAATCAATCCTGGCATCTCACACCCTTGATCTGGCCACCTCCAAAAAGCCCTGCCTATGACCACATGAGGCCTTGGACGAGGGGTCCAGATACAAGCCATAATTGTTAGGATTTGAGCTATATTTTTGAAGAATACATAGTTCTGAATAAGCAGAGGCGAGAGGGGCACATTCTGAATGAAGCAGAGCATTTAGTTTTAAGCAGTGATATGGTTGGAGCCAGATTATAAATATTCTTCGATGCTCAGCTAGCTCAAGAGTCATGTAACTAGGTCTTTTTCATATTTATCATTACTCGCTTAAGTTGTGCTTATACTGAGCATTTTAGAGTTTCTTCTGAGCACTGAGTATGCATCATTTAAAAGTTTAGGTATATTCTTCTAATGTCTTAAGTTTTTCTTGCTCTTTTAGCCCATTGAAAGTTTGTAGTAAGAATGATGCTGAATCTGGTTGTTTTCTCATTGTAATTCTATGACATGTATTTTTGTTGAAAATAATAGCGTGAGCATATTCAATCCTGCTTCATATGACTTGCTCTGAGTCATCTTGTCCCACAGTACCACAAATCAGTAATATTTACAGTAGCTATTGTAAGAAACTGAGGAAGTTTATCAATATAGTTCTTGTCTGTTAGAAAAGAGAAAGAAGAAATGAGACATTTAAATGATAATTATATATGAGATTTAAATTGATATAAAGCGGAGTAAACAGTTAATACTGGGCTTAATGTAGCTCAACAATAGAGTGCTTGAGTAGCACCTTTGAAGCCCTGGGTTCAGTACCCAGAACTACCAAAAACAAAAGAAAAAATTGGATACAGTTTTACAAATCTAAATTGTGGGACTGAACCTTGTATTTCCAGAGACCTTACATATAG
The DNA here is from genome assembly GCA_028451465.1 of Erethizon dorsatum. Lineage (NCBI taxonomy): Eukaryota > Metazoa > Chordata > Mammalia > Rodentia > Erethizontidae > Erethizon > Erethizon dorsatum. The sequence goes on along the minus strand of CM051822.1, from coordinate 120,478,429 downwards.
ATTATTTAGAAAGATTAAGAAAAATTACTTGATAGAGTGAATCATTGTTCAGTTCAAGAAAATATATCAAAGAGGGGGGTCCCCCCCTTCCCCTTTGCGGATTCATCTGGAGAACGAACAGGGTCAGAGAAACCATTAAATGGCAATTTGCTCTGCTCTGTCCAATTTTATGTGCTTAGAGTTGTTAACCAACTGCCTAATTATTCAGAAAAATTTATTTAATGTCTGGTTCTGTGGTTCACCAGAGAGGATAACAGAAAAGATCTTATCCTTCCTTGCTTATGGAATGTTGGGGAGACCATGGATGGTTAAAGCAATTAAACCTATAATCTACAGGGAGATCCAAATAATCTATTCTATGCACCCAGAGGCAAAGCTTTTATATAGGTAGGAAACATTCAAAATAAAATTCCTCCTTCATTCTCATACATAATATTTTAAAAGAGTGGATAATGTAAGAAATATAAATACAGTATTATAGCAGTTGAGAGGTATAGTAGTTGCTTAATCAAGGAGATAGGACTCACCTTGCATCTTAAAGGAGATCAGTGTTTTAGAGTAACTGACGATTATTTTTAGGATGCAGTAGAGATAGATTTATAGTAACAAAATTATAGGAGACTCATGTAATCTAAGAAATAAACTAGGGTCATGATAGTGAAGATGTATAAGCAAGAAATCTATGTAGAGGATTTGGAATAAAATATTGATAAAACTTAGTGATTATGTAAATATGTAAATAAGGGATAAGGAAATGATACTTGATACTGATTTTAAGCCACTGATGGTGAAACTACAACCCCAAAACCCATTTGTCACAAAGTGCCAGTGCTGCAGTTAAACCTGAGTACTGCAGTTTTAGTTTAGAACAAACAACTCATACATTAACATCTTTTTGTCTTAAAGGAAAAACAAATGACAGGTGTGCCATAGTTTCACCACCACTGATTTGTTTCCAAGTCTAGCTGGCTTGTGACAAAAAGGAAAAGTGTTCATAGAGAGAACACTGAGTGTACCTCAAGGCAGTTTGTAGTGAAAATGAAAATGTCTTTGGGAATGTCCAGCAGACAGGGTTGTGTAAATTGAGTGAAATACAAGGTCTGGGATAAATATGTATTTGGAGGATTTCAGAATACATGTGATAAATGGAATGTCTGAGCAGATGAATTATCTGAGGAGTAAAGCATGGAATACATGGACTCACAGAAGACCTTCATTTAGGAAATAGGAAGAATCATAAAACTGGAAGGAGATAAAATTACAGATTAAATGAGTTGCCCATTTTGCATTAGATATCTTGTAGGCCCTATGCTGTATAATGAGTAGCGGGATGAGTTGTCATGTTTGCTGCACTAACAGGAACTTCTATACCATTTTCTGGAATAGACTTTAAATGAGTTGAGCAATTACCTTTAAAACATACTTTGTGAGAATAGCTTCTCAAGTATACTGATTGTGGGAACCAGACAAAGTCTGACAGTATTAATGAGTAACTAGGAGTTAAGAACTGGGTGTACACTAGTTGTTTGAAAAGTTGTTAGCAAAAGGAATGATGAAGAAAACAGGGCTATAGAAAGAATGGGCAAAGCAATTAAATCAGGATTTTTGTAGGAGGGGGAGAAGCTTAAGTAATATTTGTGTTTTTACAAGAAGCTGGAGGAGAGGAAGAAATTAAAACTACCAAGGGAAAGACAGGTCAAGGGAGGTAAGATTGTAAGAGAACCAACAAATTAGTTACTGAACAGTAATGGAAGATTGCTCTTGAAATTAGTAAATGGTCTGTATAACTGTAGGAGTTACATTGGACAGGAATTTGCAAGGCAAGAATGTCATGAGGACCTAGTCTACCAGCTTTTTCACAGTGAGGGCAAAGAACAATGAGAAACTCTGAGATACGAAGGTGATACTAAAAAAAATAGTAATAATAAGGGGGACTAGACTATAGTAACTATTCTCACTGGGATTGCTGCTCAGTTTTTGGTGTTTTGTGGGTTTTTTTGTTTTGTTTTGTTTTTGTTTTCTTCTTCCTTTTTCTAGTTAGGCCAACAACAGAAAAGTTTAAGTTTCTTTGGTTTTTTGAGACAGGGTCTTGCTGTGTAGCCCAGTCTGGCCTCAAACTTATGCGATCCTTCTTCCTCAGTTTTCTGAATGCTGGGATTATAGGCGTGCACCACCATGCCTAGTTAAGTTTCAAGAAAATTAATAAGATTGCCTTGTTTAGCAGTGTGTTTTTAAGAAGAACAAAAAAACTACTAAAGTATAAATAACTAAATAAAATCTTGTTTTTGTTAGCATCACATTTTGTCAGTGTAAACAAAAAATGAGAGAGTTCGATAGACATTAAGTACCTTTCAAATTCTAAAATTCTGTGATGAGTCTGAAAATCTCTTCTTGGTGTGTTGCTTTTAAGGGGATTCTTGTAATTAGTCAGTGTTATGAATAAGTTTAGAATACACTTAGTTATACAGAAATTTGGGTTAGAACGTGTTCTTACATCGTACCTCAGTATTTTAGTTTTAATGTCTTATATTGAATCAGTCTTTTCTTTCTGCCCACAAGTGTAGGTGTAAGCCAGTGGTGGCAAACCTATGGCAAGCGTATTGTTTTTCTTTTAAGAAAAAGGATATTAACGTGTGAGTTGTTTTCTCTAAACTAAAACCTCAGCGTTCAGGTTTAATTGCAGTGTTGGCATTTTGTGATCAATAAGTGGGTTTTGGGTTGCAGTGGGCACTCATCTCTTAAAATGTTTGCCATCACTGGTCTAGGCTATCTTCCTCTTTGTTCCCTACCCTCTATTATGAGAGCTTGTATTTGTTTTGCTTCTCTTCCTTTATCCCCTATTCTTGTTTTCTTTTTTTTTTTTTTTTTTTTATCCCCTATTCTTGAACTGGATTTTCCATTCTTTTCTAAATTGTTTGCATTTTCCTCATAGGTTGAGCTTTGTTATTGTTCTTAAATGTAGTAAAATATACATATATATCATAAAATTGACTATCTTGATCATATGGTTTGCATTGTACAACCACAGCAGAACATCAGAACACTTTTCATCTTTCAAAATTAAAACACTGTGTACATTAGGGGCTGGAGCTGTAGCTCAGTGGTAGAATCTTGCCTAGCATGGACAGGCCCCTGGTTTTGATCTTCAGCACTGCAAAACAAAACTCTATGTTCATTGAACAGCTCCTCCATTTACTTCTCCTTTCAAACTGATAACCACCATTGTACTTCTTGTCTCTTTAGTTGGACTGCTTTTAGGTATCTCCTATAAGTAGAATCATACATCAGTATTTGTCATTTTTGTGGCTGACTTGTTTCACTTAACATAATATCTCCATGTTTTTTCCATGTTGCCGTATGTGTCACAATTTTCTTCCTTTTAAAGGCAAAAAAATATTCCACTGTGTATACATTATATTTTGTTTATCCATTCATCCATAAATGGACACTTTGTTTGCTTCTCCTGTTGGCTGTTACAGATAATTCTACAAACAAGTTCAGATACTTCTTTCAGACTTTCCTTTCAGTTATTTTGTGTATATATCCAGAAGTGGAGTTGTTGAATCATATTGTAATTCTATCTTTAGTTTTTTGAAGAACTAAAAGACTTTTTCATAGCAGCTATACCATTTTACATTTCTACTAACAGTATACAGAGGTTCCAGTTTCTCCATATTCTTGCCAATATTTGTTACTTTCTTTGTTTTGTGTTGTTTTTTGATAGTAGCTTCCTAATCAGTGTGAGGTGGTATCTTGTGGTTTTGATTTTAATTTCCCTAATAATTAGTGATATTGAACATCTCTTCATTCGCTTGTTGGCCATTTGTCTGTGTCTTTGGAGAAATATCTATTTTAGGTCTTTGCCCATTTTTGAATCTTGTTTGTTGTTGAGTTGTGGGGCTTCTTTTATATTCTGAGTATTAATCCCTTATCAGATAAATGGTTTGCAGATATTTTATGGTTTGCCTTTTTTTTTTTTTTAATTGCCTTTTTCTGTAGTTTCCTGTGCTTTCAATGGCATATCCAAGAAATCATTGCCAAATATATCATGAACCATCTTGGCATATTTTCTTCCAATAATTTTGTAATTTTAGCTCTTATTTTAAGTCTTCGATCTGTTTTAATTTCAAGGTGAGGTAAGGGTTCAGTTTCTTTCTTTTACATTGGATATCTGTTTTTCCCAGTATCATAAGTTGAAAAGAAGTATCTTTTTCAACTACGCTGAAAATCATCTGACCAGGTACTGTACGTGAAAGCTCATTTCTGGATTGTTTCTGTTCCATTGGTATATTTGTCTTTATGCCAGCACCACATTTCAAGGGGTATTATTGTAGCTTTTGTAGTATATTTTGTAATTAGGAAGAGTGAAACATGTAACTTTATTCTACTTTTTCAAGATTATTTTGGCTATTTGGGGTCCCTTGAGAGTCTGTATGAATTTTAGGATGGATTTTTCTGTTTCTGCAAAAGAGATTTTAGTAGAAATTGCTTCAAAACTTTGATCATTCTGGGTAACATCATATTTTTTGACTTTTTACATCTTTTTCTTTTTAAATAAAGTTTCTTTAGTTTCTTATTTCTAAAACTAAAATCAGCTATGTATTTTACTCTTAGACCACATCACAAGCACTAACAGTGTGGGGGAAATGTGCTGAGTGACAAATTTTAGCTGCAGATGTTATTTTTGAAGGGATATATACTCTAGTGGAGGAAATAAGTAGATAATACAAGTTATGAAACTAGTGCTGTTTAAGTAGAATAATTTTTTTTTTTTTTTTGTGGGTACCGGGGGGTCGACCTCAGGACCTCGCGCGCCAACAGGCACCCGTGCCGCTGAGCGATATCACCGGCCCCTTTTCCGTATGTGGGATCCGGGAGTTGAACTCGGGTCCTCGCGCTTGCAAGGCAGGCGCCTATGCCGCTGAGCCATCTCACCGGCCCTAAGTAGAATAAATATTACAGGAAGTTTTTAGAAGGCAGGATTACTCTTAGGCAGACTTTATAATGCTTTTTTGCCTCAACTATGCAGTTTGATATCCTTGTGTTTATATAGTAATGTTCAGCGTCTAGGGATGTCTGTATCCACAGTCTTCATGGAGAGCAGATAGAGTTCAGGAAGCCTTCTGATGGAGAGGGGGCTGTGGGTGAAAACTGAGGATAAACTTTCAATTTCCAACAACTAGAAACATGTAAGAAACCCTTGGTATTTATTGACTGTGGGGATGGTTTGCCTTTTTTTTTTAGTGTTTTAAATACCGTGTGTGTGTGTGTGTGTGTGTGTATAAAATGGAAGAAAACTCTTAAAGAAACTGATGAACAAGTGTAATGGTAGAGAGGAAACTGATGTACATGTGCAGTGTTATTAGTCATTTGCTGCTTGCCCTTTAGGCTTAATTTCCATGAATAGTAGTAACAATTATATACAGTAATAAAGTCATTCTTAGTTAAGTTCATTGTACATTTTGCAAATCACATTTAACTTTTGGTATGTGTTCAGTCTTCAGACTGCTCTCTTTGATAGTCTGTTTAGCAAAATCGAAGATATCATTGACACACAAACATTGCATTAAGCACAGTTCATACTGTTTATATAAAGAGCAACAATTTAAGCAAAGTAAGGTTTTCTGTGAGATAATTGACCTTAAAGTATGGGCATTTGAAATGGTGGAACCATTTTCTCTAGGATTTGCTGACATTTAAAATAATAAGATACAGGAAAATGGCATTTAAATCAGTGAGTTGCATCTTTTTAGCTCATTGCTTGAAATGTCAGTAAGCGAGGGGTAGCAGACATGGGTGTAGATATAGACACATGACTCAAGAAGGCTTTTTTAACATTATAAAGTTTGCATGTGTAGATAAATTTTTAATTCCTATATTTTCTATATCCTGTGGTATGAATTTCAACAAATATTGTCTAAATTTGGAGACTCTAGGCAGAGTGGGCATTTAGACAGGTGTGGCTTTAAATAGTCATCCTTTCAGTTTGTGTTACACTTCAGAAATTTAGGTCATCTTACCCTCCTCAAGTGAAACTTGTCATTCTGTCCTCCATTTCCTTTCACTACATGCCCTCAGAGAGAAAAGGCCAAGTATGTAAGTGTCCTTCACTGGTCTTACCACCCCAGACACCTAAAGTCATAGTGTGACAGAGTTATAAAAGAAACTTTAAGAAGTGTTCCGAAGTGTTCCGTGTTTATTGTTTAAGTTTTAACTATATTAACTGTTTATTGCCCTGAGTGCTAACTTCCCTGTTAACCCATTTTTTTTGTTTTGTTTATTCAACGGTGTTTTGCTGTTTCAGGGAAGAATGGAGCTGTATTTGTTACAGTCCTGAAGAAATTGAACATTTCTATCAGGGGTCAGTAAACTGTGGCCTGTTACTAAAACTAGTCCACAACCTATATTTATAATGCTCTCAAGTTAAAGAGTTATTTAAAAATTAAAAAACGGAGAGTATGTAACTGAGACTGTTTTATGTGCAAGACCTAAATAAAGCACTTGCTCTCTAGCCATTTACCTCACCCCCCCCCGCGCACCCTTCTTTTTCCATTTCCCCTCACCTCCTCAGTGCTGGGAATTGAACTCAAGGTCTAGAGCATGCTAGTTATAGGCAAGCACACTTACTACTGACCTACAAACCTAGCCTTCTTAGCCTTTTAATATGTTCACCAGAACCTTGAGATTTTAAGCAAAGCCTGAAAGTTCCATTTTCTGTTCTTTATTCTCAAGTTGGAGATCACCAAGATATAACACAAATACACAATTGAATAGCAGGACAGCTGGGATTATAGGGGAGAACAGTGGAGGAGAACAAATCTGGCTTGCAGTAGAAAAGCAGGACTCAGCATTTGTCTACTCTTTGTTTTTTAACTTTCTGAAATAATTTCACATTTACTGGAAAGTTGTAAGAATAGTACAAAAACTTCTATATACCCCTCACCTAGATTTATTAGTTAACAGTTTGCCACATTTGCCTTATTATTCATTCTTGTTTTTTCTCTGTTATTGTAAACACATATATTCTTTTTTTTTTTTTTTTTTTTGTGGATACCGGGGGGTCGACCTCAGGACCTCATGCGCCAGCAGGCGCCCGTGCCACTGAGCGATATCACCGGCCCCTTTTTCGTATGTGGGTTCCAGGAGTCGAACTCGGGCCCTCGCGCTTGCCGGGCAGGCGCTTAAGCCGCTGAGCCATCTCACCGGCCCAACACATATATTCTTGAACCACTTGAGAATAAGTTGCAGACATCAGACCTCTCATACCTCTTCATTGCTAAATATTCCAGGGTATGTTTTCCTGCTTTCTAAAAATGAGAGCATCTATTTATTTAACCATCCAACAGCAGAATTAGGAACGTTAACCTCAATATTATATGATACCTAATCTACAAGTCTTACTCAATATTAGGGTTTATGTTTAGATGTCTCCCTAAAGTGTTCTGTGCTCATAGATGGGGTTTATGGGAGGTGATTGGATCATGGGTATGTGATACTCATCAGTGGATTAGTACATGATGAGTTTATAGCTAAATGTGATGTTGGTAGGTGAAGACTGGTTGAAAGAGGTAGGTCATTGGGTGTGTGTCCTGGAAGGGTTTATCTCCCTCCCTCCTTCCTGATATATCTCTGCCTGCCTGCCTCTGTCTCTTTGTATCTCTGTCCCTCTGTCTCCCTTTCCCTCTCCCCTCCCCCTTTTCTCCCCCCACCCCCTTCCTATCTACCATGCCGTAAGCAGCCCTCCTGCATGCCCCTCTGCCATGCCTCCTTGCCTTGGAGCCATCCAACTATGGATTAAACCTCTACAAGCTGTGAGCCAAAATAAGCCTTTCTTCTTTTACATTGTGGGTGTCGGGTGTTGTGTCTCAGCAATGAGACTGTGACTAAGACAGATTTTGGTACCACAAGTGGGGTCATTGCTGTGATGCTACCTGACCATGTGGTTCAGAGGCCTTTGGAACTGGCTTGTGGGAGGAGTTTGGAAAAGATTGGAGATGCCGGCTGGAGAAGCAGCCCTAGAATACTGTGAGCCAAGCTTGATGGGAGAGTCTAGTCAGAGCTCAGAAGACCACAGGCTGTTAGAAATTCAGTCAGTAAAGACCAAGCTCAGGAGGTTTCAGGTAGGGTGAGGACTTCAGTGACAGTTGGACAGCAGGCCATGTGTGTATGGTTTAGCAGAAAATGTGTCTGCATTTTCCTCATGTCCAGAGACTTTGCAGGAGACTGAGATTAAGGGAAGTGGACTAATTAACCTGGCAGTGTGCTTGCGAGAGGGCAGTGCTGAAGCTGTGAGGGTAAAGCCAAAAGTGCAGTGGAGATCCCAGAATGTTGGAAAAGCCTGGCATGTGTAACATCTGAGAAAAGCTGCATGGAATGAGCAAAGCTGGCTCAACAGAGAAGCCATGATGGCTACAACCACTGGTAATGCCATAGTGACAGTGCTGCCCAAGCCTTTTGGAGTTCCCATCTCACCATAACTTGCCCCAGCTGCTGGACATGGAACTGTGAGACTTAATATTTGCCCTGCTAGGTTTCAGTCTTGCTTTGGTCCCATTCCTTTTGATTCTCCTGTTTCTGCCTTTTGGAATGGGAATGTTTACCCTGTGCCTTTGTATGTTGGCAGTGTTTTAACTTTCTTTTGATTTTTACGGGGACTCTAAGCTAAGAGTTTGCCTTAAATCTCAGAGGAGACTTTAGACTTGGGGCTTTTAGCAGTGCTGAAAATGTTAGGACTTTGACAACTCTTAGAGATGAACTAAATTATTTTACGAAGGGATGTACATGAGTCTTTTGGGGGCCAGGGGTGGAATGTTATGATTTATATCTAGGTATCACCCCAAAGCCTCATGTGCTCATAGGTGAGGTTTTGGAGAGGTGATTGGATCATGGAGGTATGATACTCATCAGTGGATGAATTTGTAGCTAAATGTGATGTTGGGAGGTAGAACCTGGTCAGAGGAGTAGGTTCCTGGGGGGTGTGGCCTGAAAGGGTATATTTCCTTCCCTTCTCACTTGATTGATCTCTGCTTCCTGAGTGCCATACCATGAGCAACCTTCCTCTGCTATGCCCCTGTGCCATGCCCCGCCTGCCTTGGAGCCAGCCACTGTGGACCGAAACCTTTACAAACTGCAGTCAGAGTGAACCTCCTGTAGAGTTGTATTGAGTATTGTATCTCAGTGATGAGAAAGTAACTAAGACACTCATATTTTACAGTTGCCTTAATGATCTTTTTATTTCTGCCCCTAGTTTCAAACTGTAATTTAGAATCACTCATTGAATTTGTCACTACTCTTTAGTCTCTTTTAATCTGGGATAGTTCATCAGCCATTTATTTATTTTTAATGACAGTGACATTTTTTTTTTTTTTTTTTTTTTTTGTGTACCGAGGGGTCGACCTCAGGACCTCGTGCACCAGCAGGCGCCCGTGCCACTGAGCGATATCACCAGCCCCTTTTTTCGTATGTGGGATCCGGGAGTCGAACTCGGGCCCTCGCGCTTGCCAGGCAGGCGCTCACGCCGCTGAGCCATCTCACCGGCCCGACAGTGACATTTTTTAAGAGTCCAGTAATGGCAAACCTTTTAGATCTTTCAATGATGATAAATAGCTGGCTGCACCATGTGTGCCATAGGTTCACCACCACTGGTATATAGACCATGGGAATTCAACCCCTTGGCTTTCCTGAACTACACTGAGTGGAGAAGAATTGTCTTGGGCCACACATAAAATACATAAGCCAGGAGTAGTGATACATGCCTGTAATTGTAGCACTCAGAAGGCCAAGACAGGAGAGTCCTGAGTTCAAGGCAAGCCTGGCTACATAGTGAGACCCTACCTCAAAACAAACAGTCTGTCTCTCCATATAACAAAACTTCCTTTAAAAATACTTTAACTTATTAAATTATTTTACATAATAAAATAAGCTCAAGTTTAATAAATAAGAAAACTTACATACTGGCAAGGAAAATGCCAGTAACAGTCTTCTAATTTAACTACATGTGAGTCTGTGAAGACAGATGGTTACTGTTAATCAAGCAGATACCAGTATGTAAGTTTAGCAGTGTGCCTCCCCCAACACTACATTTTGATGTATGCAAGCACTGTTCAATTGAATCATGAAGAACACGGCCAAAAATGACATAATGTTAAGAGTTTACAGTCTTGTGGAGCCACATTAGTAGCTGCCCAGGGCTGTAAGCAGGCTTCGGGTTGGCCATGCCTAATATAGATAATCTGTTTTGTGAAATTTCCCTCTGTTTTTTTGTTTCGTTTTGTTTTGTTTAATGTTTCTTAATGATTAAATCCAGGTAATGCTCATGACAGAAGTACTAAGTGATATCTATAATGCATCATATTATAATGCATAGGTGATGTTAACTGCAATCCTTGAATGAGGTTGATGTCTGCTAGATCTCTCCACTGAAATACTATCATTTTCCTTCTTTTGATAATTTGTGGGGAGATACTTTGAGACTGTAAATATCTTGTCCTCATCACAGTTTCATCTATTTTGGTTTTAGTATTTATGGTAGTTTCCTGCCTGAATCAATTATTTTTTCAATAGCTATGATAACTCTATTATTTTACCTGCACATTTTAGTTGGCTTTAAACTGTGAGGAAGTTTCCCCTTCTTTCAGTTTGGAATGAGATTCTCCTTTCCGTTTCCCTTTCCTTTTCCTTTCCCTTCCTTTCCTCCTCCCCCGCCTCCCCCCCCCCCTTTTTGTCTTTGTTTTGTGGTGCTCGGGATCCAACTCATAGCCTTGCCTGCTTTAGTAAGTAAGCACTCTGCCACTGAGCTACACCCTAGCCCTAGAGTCTGTACTCTTCTGTTCAATGGGTTATCATCTAATGTCCCAGATTTGGTCAGTGGAGCCCCTTCAAGCTACTTCCTTATGTTGTTTTGACATATCACCATCTTTTTATGAGCGCACTCTTATTTTCTGGTACAAAATGTACTAGGTTCCTCTTTTCCTTTCCCTACTCCAACACCAGAATCCATTTTTCTAAGATCTTGTTCCTTTGGTAAGGAATTTTTTGCAAATCTACATATGAATTCATTCACAAAGACCAGCCATTGAACAAAAGTAGGCCTGTTTTCTGTTGCTGTAACTGAATACCACAGAGTAGGAAGTTTATAAAGAATAAGGCTTTATTCAGCTTATAGTACTGGAGGCTGGGAGGTTGAGGGTCCACATGTGGGAGGGCCTTGTTGCTGGTGCACTCCACAGAGTCCTAAAGTGCTACGGTGCATCACATGGCTGAAGGGTGCGTCTAAGAGACAGAGCCTAACTGGCTTTTAAAACATACTCACTTCCAAGATAAACAATTAACTGATGAGTGGATTAATTGACTCATGAAGGCTATGCCTATGAATCACCTAATGTGCCTAAGAATCAACTCTTAAAAGTCTTATCTGGTCCCACCTCTTAAAACTTCCCAATGGGGATGCAAGTTTTTGCAGGAACAAACCACATCACAATAGCAGCCTCCTTATCTTGATTTGTATATTTTTTATATAGGATACATAGTGAAATGCCATCAATTCCTGGCCAGTGACAGTATATCTTTTTAGAGTACTATACAGAGAAGTAGATAACAAGTAAAAGATAACTGGTTTTTTACTAAAAGTATACTTGCTACTTAGGGGGAAAGATAATTACATGAAGTTTTGAAGATAAGCATCACATTTCTCTTGACACTGAAAATACAACTCAAAATCATTTTTGATTTTAAACTTTGAATTCAAGAGTTGAAAGTGAAATATTTGGTGTCTAGTATCTTTAATACCCTCAGCCTATTTTTAATGGTGTTTAAAAATTGATGTAGTATGTACATAGAAAGAATAGAGTTTAATGAATTTTAGTAAAAGTAGATAATTGTTTAATACCAGTATGGTGAAAGATAGTTTCCTTACTCACTCTGAACAGTTTTCTTTATACTCCTTTGTAGTCACTATCCTTTGCAGACCCCCAGCCCCATGCAATCACAACAGTTTTACCTTTTCTCTGATTTTATATAATCCTACAGTATATAGTCTTTAATGTTTGACTTCTTTCAAAGTTTTTGAGATTTATACTTGGGTTTTGTGTAAAATCTTTTCCTTTTGTTATTGAGTAGTTCTACTTAGCATGAACATGCCACAAGTTGTTTATCCATTCACATTTTTTTAATGGACTTCACAACTGTTTATGATGTTGACTATTATTACTTATTCATTTATGAGGATTGAGTTTGGTTTGGTTTGGTTTTGTCTTGTTTTGTTTGTAGCTCTGGGTGTCAAACCCAGGGCCTCACACATACTAGGAAGCTGAGCTATATCCCCAGACCACCAAAGTTTTTTTGAGGGCTTATATTTATTTCTCTGGGATCTGTATCTAGAATTGGAATTGCAGGGTCATATTATACATATGTGTGTTTAACTTTATATTACCATATGGTTTACAAAAGTCACTGAGCCATTTTGTGTTTCCATCGTCAATTTAGGATTGCTATTCTGCATTTTGCCAACATTTAATATCATCAGTCTTAACATTAGCCATTCTAGTAGGTGTGAGGTGTAGTATTTCATTATATTAGTTTCAATTTTTATTTCCCTGATAATTGATGATTGAGATATAATATGAAGTACAGTATTTGAATCTTTTGCCTATTTTAAACAACTTAAGTCATAATAGTTCTTTATTTATTCTTTATAAACTCTTTGATTAGATATATTGTTTAGATATTTTCTCCTAGGCTGTAGCTTCCCTTTTTAACTGTCTTTTAAAAAGCAAAAATTTCTAATTTTGAAGTTCATTTTATCAGGTTTTTCTCAAAAATTTTGGGGCCTGAGATACAGCTCAGAATGTTTGCTTAGCATATGCAAGGCTTCAGATTCAATCCTTTACATCAAAAAATGTTTCTTTTTTTAAATATCCTCTTCAAAAAATCTATGTCTAAGCTGAGTATAGTTGCACATGCCTGTAATCCCAGCACTTGGGAGGCTGAGGCAGGAGGATCACTGTGAGTTCAAGGCCAGCCTAGTACATAGTGAGTACAAGGCCATCCTGAATTATGGAGCAAGACTCTGTCTCAAGAAAAAAGAACAAAACTAGAAGAAATCTTTGTCTAACTCATTGTCAAATACATAAGATCTCATAGGTTTTTTTTTTTTTTTTAAGAAGTTTACTGTTACATTTTGATCTCTGATACATTTCCGATTGATTAATTTTTCTTTATGATGTGAGTTAAGAGTTGAGGTTTCGCCAGGGATATAGCTCAGTGGCACAAGCGCCTGCCTGGCAAGCACAAGGTCCTGAGTTCGATTCCTGGTACCAAAAAAAAAAAGTTGAAGTTTCATATTCCACAAGAAAATCTAGTTGTTCTAGCACCATTTATTGAAAAGGTTGTCTTTTCCTGCACTGAATTACCCTGGCTCCCTTGTTAAGTGAATTGACATAAATGTGGGTATGTTTCTGGACTCTGGTTCTGTACCCTTGATCTACATATTTGTGCTTGCACTAATACCACAGTGTCTTGATTATTATATCTTTATATCTGGAAATCCACTAGCATCAGTTCTCCAACTGTTTCAAACTTATTTCGCTTGTCTGGGTCCTTGATCTCTGTATAAATTTTAAAATTAGTTAATTCTTCAAAAAGCCTTTTAGAATTTTGATTAAGATTGTGTTGAAACTATAGTCAAGTTGGAGAGAATTGCCACCTTAACAGTACCTTTCCAGTTTATTATTGTGGTTTATCTCACTTTTATTTCTGTTCTCTTTATTTTCTCTCATTAGTGTTTTACAGTGTCATTTTTCTTAAACCTGAAGAAATTTCTGTAGCATTTCTAGCAGCTCAGCGAGAAAGAGAGCTACTTAAGTTGTAGAGAAGACCATAGAACAGTGGTGGTGAACTTATGGCATATGTGTTACTGTGTTTTCTCTTAAGACAAACAGAAGACAAAATATGTTAATATATGAGTATTTTCTAAACTAAAACCTTAATATTCAGGTTTAATTGCAGTGTTGGCACTTTGTGATAAATAAATGGGTTTGGGGTTGCAGTGTGGCACTTGGCCCCTGAAAGGTTCTCCATCACTGCTGTAGAGTAAATACTCTGGTATAATATGAATGTATTCTCTTCAAAATTCAGCTGTTGGAAGTGTGATAGTATGAGCATGTAGAGCCTTTAAGAAGTGACTGAAGGCTCCTTTCTTGTTAGTTACTTTTAGGCCCTTGTAAAAGAGATCTCAGTCAGTGTTGAGTTTGTTTGCTTTCTGCTTTCTGCCATGTGAGGATGTAATAAGAAGGTCCTAACCTGATATCAAATGCCAGTGCCTTGACCTTGGGCTTCCAGCCTCTAGAACTGTTAAGACAAAAAAATTTTGTTCTTCATAAATTATCCATGCTAGGGCATTTTGTTACAGCAACATAAAATAGACTAAGACACTGTATTTGAAAGTATCTTATTGATATTTTATTGCAATTCCTTCTAAAAAAAAACAGTAGTAAAGGGTAACATTAGGTATAAAAGAGCATATTGTAAAAGCTTTTAATAAACAACTTGCTATCTTTCCTGTTGGAGAAAATTCTCCTAAATCCACTCAATAATCTCATCCTCTGCTTGGGGTGATGATGGGTCCTCAGCTTTGGAAGATAGATGGTCAGACCACAAAACATAGGCAGCTTTCTAGTTCTTTCTCCCTGTACCTCTCCCTACTACCTTCACAGTTCCCTTAAAAGAAATTATTTTTCAAAAGGGTATTAGAAAATTGGCACAAACTAGTGAGACTTCTGAAAAACATAGGAACTGAAGATATATGGTCTACACTTTACCCTGAATATTGTATATACAGAATTCCTCCCTGTCCCTCTTCCTCTGCCTTTTCTTTCCTTCCACCCTCTGTGTCTCCCCCCACCTCTCTTCTTTTCCTTCTCGCTCCCTGCTTTTCCAAAATATAAAATAGCAAGTACTTGGGAACTACATGAATAACTTACAGAATTTAAATTGAAGCTCATTAAATTCTACTTGATAAATATAAAACAATTACAGAAGAGAAGACAATACTTCTGTTACTTCTGTCTGAAGTACTTTCTAGGCATAGTGATGCTGTTGTAATCAAAAATATATCTTCTTGGGGCCGGTGAGATGGCTCAGCGGCTTAAGCACCTGCCCGGCAAGCGCGAGGGCCCGAGTTCGACTCCCGGAACCCACATACGAAAAAGGGGCCGGTGATATCGCTCAGCGGCACAGGCGCCTCCTGGCGCGCAAGGTCCTGAGGTCGACCCCCTGGTACCCACAAAAAAAAAAAAAAAAAAAAATATATATATATATATATATATATATATATTTTTTTTTTATATATATATATCTTCTTGCCAATCATGTTGGTGTGTGCCTATAATCCCAGCTAGTCATGAAGTGCTACCAGGGCATCACATGACTGAAGGGTGCATTTACAAGGCAGAGCTAAACTGGCTTTTAAATCTCTAAATCTCAATGAGAGCAGCAAGAATCTGGCGTTTTAAGCCATGTTACTGGCTGTCATCCACCTCCCTCAGCTCAGCTTGAATGAAGGAAGCTCTACTCTGAGCAGGAGGAACAGGAAGTGAGCATCTTGCGTTATGTTTCATGTTGGAGATGCTTTCTTCCAGGCATGTGAGATCAAGAGGACTGGGCACTCCTCTCCAACATAGCCTTTTATTTAGAACTGAATTCTGAATAGGCTTTTATTCAGAATTGAATTCTTCTGCAGGCACGACAGGCTGAGAATTCTGAGCCTGGATTGCTCCAGCTCCAACTCATTCATTGGGCAGAGATGTCATGCCATGAGGGACAAGTCATTATGAACATGGGCTACTTGCCACCCTGCTCATAGAGCACAGATGTCATTCTGAGATATGTGTGACATTATCCCCACCTCCAGTTCCAGTGAGGTGGCTCAAAGGATCTTCCAAAGGAAAGGGTAGGTCTTAAAAACAGTATTTTACAGCTCTCCCCAAGGAGGACTATTTAAAACAGAGCTTAGGGGCTGGTGAGATGGCTCAACGGCATAAGCGCCTGCCCGGCAAGCGTGAGGTCCTGAGTTCGACTCCCAGAACCCACATAAAGGGGAAAAAAAAGGGGCCAGTGATATTGCTCAGCGGCACAAGCGCTTGCCCGGCAAGCATGAGGTCCTGAGGTTGACTCCCGGTACCCACATAAAAATAAACAAACAAACAAATAAAACAGAGCTTAGAAAGTTCATGCTTTGGCCAGTGTATCCAAAAGTGTAATTTGATTTAGTGTAATTGTTTTATATGTTTTTTGGTCTGTTAGTCTGCCTGTTAATCTGTGTTTATGATGATTAACTTGATAAAGACTTAAATCTGATACGGGCAAAAAAGAAAAATGTTATGTACATGTACGAGCCCCCCACAGTGAATGTAATCATTAAATTTTAAAACATGTACTAATAAAAATGAAAATTAAAAAAGGAAAAAAGAATAAATGAATTAAATTTTGTAAAAATAAATGGGAAGTACATGCTACTGACGAGATGGCATTTTTAAAAAAAAGGAAGAAAGCTCATGCTTAAAGGTGTTGAAGATCTTTGTGAAGCTCCATATAAATAGCAATAAGTGAAGTGACAGTCCTCTAACCAGTAACTCAGAAGAACCTTTCTAGAGTCAGGCAGAGGAAGCACCATGACCTTGTGGGATTTATCTCTGGATTGCAAGGTCAGTTAAGTACCCCAAAATCAAGTAAGGTAGCATGATTTGTTAATAAAACCCGGAAACCACATAATCATCCCAGTCGACACTTTCCAAAATTATATGGCCAGACCAGACACCATTTCTTTTTCTTTTCTTTTTTTTCTTTTTCTGGTACTGGAAATCGAACTCAGGACCTTGCCCTTGCCAGGTAGGCACTTGTGCTGCTGAGCTATGTCCCCGGCCCCCAGACACCATTTCTTGATTAAAAAAAAAAAAAAAAAAAAAGTACCCAACAAACTAACAATAGAAGGGAACTTCTTCAACCTGAGCTACAAAAAAAACAACCATACCAAATTAAACACCATTATATCGAATTTTAAAAAGCTTCTGCACAGCAAAAAAGCAATCAACAGAGTGAAGAGACAACCTACAGAATGGAAAAAAACTTTTGCCAGCTATTGACAGAGGACTAATATCTAGAATATATAAAGAACTCAAAAAAATTAGACCACCCAGAATAAAAGACCCAGTTAAAAAATGGATGAGTGAAATGAATAGACAATTTTCAGAAGAAGCACAAATGGCCAGTAAACATGAAAAAATGTTCAACATCTCTGACCATTAGAAAAATGCAAATTAAACCAACACTAAGATTTCATCTTACATCAGAAAGAATGGCAATCATCAAGGAATCAAATAATAACATGATGGCATGGCTGTAGTGAAAAAGGACCTCTTCTGTCCTACTGGTGGGAATGTAAACTAATACAGTACACCCTTATGGAAATAAGTATGAAGATTTCTCAACCTAAAACTAGAAATTCCATTTGACCCAGCTATTCCCCTTCTAGGTATCTTCCCAAAAGAGTTAAAGACATTATTTATAGTGATACATGTATACCAATGTTTATAGCAGCACAGTTCATAATAGCTAAATCCTGGAAGCAGCATATATGTCCATCAACAGATGAAAGGATAAAGAAAATGTATCTATTACTACTTGGCTATAAAGAAGAATAAATTCGAGAAATTTGTAGGAAAATGGATTTACCTGGATAACATATTGTTAAATGAAATAAATCAGACACAGGTTTAGATACTTTATGGTTTCTTTCATTTGAATAATCCAAAGTACAAATAAAGAGCAAAATAAAAGATTGAATAAAGGAATCAGATCTTTTGCAGATGAGAAGTGGTCTAAGAGACTGAGGGTCAGGAGAATGGGGGAGGACAAGGGGGCATAAAAAGATTTAAGAAGGTTTATATATGTACGATAAATACAATGAATGTAATCGTTGCAAATATGAAATAAAAAATAATGAGAATGAGGAAAGGGGAGCTAGAGACAGAGGGAAGGAGAGGGATAGAAAGGGGAAAAAAAGAATGAAGATATATTACACGTTCCTGCTCCATAAGATGAAATATAAACTTTATGTACTGCAGATATGCACTAAAAAACCCCACAAAAATATCATATTAATAGTAGCAGATTGAACAGCTTCCTCCTAAGATCAGGAACAAAACAGGACTATGTACTCACCACTTCTATTTAACATTGTTTAGGAGGTTCTAAACAGGGTACTTAGGCAATAATAAAGAAATCAAAATAATCCAGTTGCAAAAAAAGCAGTAAAATTGTCTCTGTTTACAGATGGTCTACAAAACACTATTAGAGTTAATAAATGAATTCAAAGTTTAGAATACACTTTTTAAAAAGTTAGTGTTGGGGCCGGGGATATAGCTCAGTGGCACAGAGCCTGCCTGGCAAGCGCAAGGTTCTCAGTTTGATTCCCGGTACCCCCCCCAAAAAAAAAAGTAAGTTAAAAAATTAGTGTTATTCTAGAAACAAAACAGTGGACAGTACAAACATGTGATTAAGAAAGTTCCATTTACAGTAGCATCAAAAGGAAGAAAACACTTAGAAATTAAGAAATGTAAGTTTTGCACACTATAAATTACAGAACATTGTGGACAGAAAGCAAGTAAATACGTAAGAAGACATCCCATGTTTGTAGATGAGAAAAATTTAATATTGTTAAGATGATATTACTCCCCAACTCGATAACCTGATTCAGTGCATTCTCCATCGGAATCCCAGCTGATCCTAAAACTCATATGAATTTGAAAATTCAGAGACACCCTAGTACCCAAACTAACCTTGTAAAAGAATAAATTGAGCAATTCACACTTCCCAATTTCAAAACTTTATACCAAACTACAATGGTAAAAAATAGTGTGGTACTGGCATAACAGAATTGAGTTCCAGATTTAAAACTTATGGTCAGGGATGTTTGACAAGTATCCCAAAACAATCCTATAGGGAAAAGAATCTAAACGTACACAGGTGCTGCAGTGACTGATTA
Organism: Erethizon dorsatum; assembly: GCA_028451465.1. Taxonomy (NCBI): domain Eukaryota; kingdom Metazoa; phylum Chordata; class Mammalia; order Rodentia; family Erethizontidae; genus Erethizon; species Erethizon dorsatum. Next base: position 120,459,390 of record CM051822.1, on the reverse strand, counting down.
CTTGAAAGAGAATGAAGTTAGACATTGTGCAGCATATGGAAAAATTAACTTGACATGGACCATAGACCTAAAAGTAAGCCATACAAATACAACACTCTTAAAACATAGGAATAAATCTTTATGACCTTGAGTTAGCCACATTTTTTAGATGACACCAAAAGCATAAGTGATCAAAGAAAACATAAATTGGAATTCATTAAAATTAAAAACTTGTACGAACAGTGCCATAAATGAAGTAATGAGAAAGCTCACAAAATGGGAGAAGATATTTGCAAATCATATACCTAATAGGGTTGTATCAGGATATATCAAGAATTTTTGCAATTCAGGCTGGGTGTGGTGGTTGCACACCTGTAATCCCAGCACTTGGGAGGCTGAGGCAGGAGTATCACTGTGAGTTCAAGGCCAGCCTGAACTACATAGCAAGGCCTTATCTACACAAAAAGCGACTCAACAACAAATAACTCAGTTTTAAAATGAGCAAAGGATTTGAACAGATATTTCTCCAAAGAATGTATTCACATGGTCACTAAGCATCTGAAAAGAAGCTAAATAAACATCAATCATCAGGAAAATACAAATCTAAACCATGAGATATCACTTCTCATCTACTAGAATGACTGTAATCAGAAAAATAAGTTCATTAGTAAAAATAAGAGAAAATAAGAAAAATAGAAAAATAAGTTCATGTGGAGAAATTGGAACTCTTATACATTGCTGTTGGGAATATAAAGTGGCACAGCTGCTTTAGAAAATGGTTTGATACCACTTCAAAATGTTAAACATAGTTTACATGACCCAGAAGTTCTATTCCCAAATATATATCCAAGAAAAATGAAATACATATCTACACAAGAATTTGTGCAATTAATAGTGTTACTTATATAATAGTCAAAAATGTGGAAACAGCCTATATTGAACACATGAATGGATAAATAAAATGTGGCATATTCATACAATGGAATGTTCATTTGCCAATAAAAGTAAGTAAGTACTGATGAATGCTGTAATACATATATACCTTAAAAACATTAGGAGAAAAAAGATTAAAAATAATATGATTGCATTTCGGTAAAATGTGCAGAATAGGCACATCTGTAGACAAAAGGTAGTATAGGGGTGGTATAGTGGCTGCCAAGAGCTGGGTGCAGGTAGTGGTATGGGGGTTGAGTATCAGTGGCTACAGTGTTCCTTTTGGGAGTAAGAAAATGTTCTCAAATTAGATTTTGGTGTTAGTGATTTACCGATGTGAATAAAAACCATTGAATTTATATTAGTTGGGTAAATTGTAAGGTGGGTGAATTATATCTCAGGCAAAGTATCTAAAAGCAAAACAAATAGTTGTAACTATAATTGATACAAATCACCTAAGTGATCTGTATATTTCAGAATCCAGGTTGATAGGATTGATAATTATTTGATTGAAGAAAAAACATGTAGTACCTGCTTAGTGAGTGCTCAGCTGGTTGCTTAGTTGTATTGCTTTGGATTAGAAGGTAACCTGAATACCACATTAAACTAAGTTTTAAGTACTGTGTAGATACGTTGTTCAGTGTCTGACTTGAACTGATTGTTGAACAAAAGTGAAGTGTACAAGTAAGTACATTTTATGCCACATGATATCTAACTTTAAAAAATCAGTAAACAATGAAAAGTATAGTACAATTAAGGATTTTATTGAACTCTAATTGATGTCTATTCCTCATATCTGTTAAGTGTTAAATCTACATCAGAATTACATTTTATTATAATTATATTTTATTTATGATTCAGTCTTTAAAAATTACTTTATATTTAGCCTGTTCTTTTTTTTTTTTTTTTTTTTTTGTGGGTACCGGGGGTCGACCTCAGGACCTCGAGCGCCAGCAGGCGCCCGTGCCGCTGAGCGATATCACCGGCCCCTTTTTCGTATGTGGGTTCCGGGAGTTGAACTCGGGCCCTCGCGCTTGCAAGGCAGGCGCGTACACCGCTGAGCCATCTCACCGGCCCTAGCCTGTTCTTTAGACACTATTGGCAAGTAACATTCACAAAGGTTCTCATGGTTTAAAAGACTTAAAATACTTTGAAAATTATAACAAACTTCCTGTGTCTTATATAGAAGTATCAGTAGATGTGTTTAGATTTTTTGAAGAAATAACATGCTTTCACTTTTTTAATTCCTTTTTACTGTGGCAAAGTGTGTCCTATTTTCTTATCTAGAGCATGTTTATGTTTTTCATGATGAAAGTAAATGTATGAATCTGTACATTGCAGCAATTTGAAGTAAATTATATGCCCTGGGACTTAACACTTAAAAGGGGTACTTCGCTTTATGCTCTTATTTTCTATTATAGTCACCAGTTAATAGAGGTGTGGAAATAAGTGTAAAGTGTTATCCACTTAATAAAGTATATCTGCAGTCGGGGAGTAGATGCTAGCAGCTTCTTGGATAATTTTACTGCAGCATTTTGGAACTTTTTAAGCAGAGAAACATTTGGTGCACATTTTGTATTGCAAACATGTTTGAGCATAGGAATATTACAACAAAAGATACTGAAATGTTTATACTTAGAACATGCAGCACACTATTTTTTAATGCCTTTTTTTAGTGGGCTAGTTTTGACCTGTTAATTTCACAACCCACTAAAGGTTTGAGAGCCACAGTTTGTAAAACAGTAACCTAGGAACAGAATTATGAAATCTGATACAGTATATTCTTTTTGGGTTTTCCTTCATGGTAGTCCTTTCAAAATGTTTGTGTTTTGTGTCTAGAGAAAATAGATCTCACACTAGAAGGACAAAAATGATCTTCAAGTGATATTTGAGATTTGTTTTTTAATTTTTTTTAATTTAAAAAAGCATTCTGTCTGAATTAACTTCCTTGTGAGCCAGTATATTTGAATGCTCAAGAAAAATTTTCCTCAGGTTGTTTAGTTTACCTGTAAATTTTAATTTACTCTTAATTGAAAAACAAAACTCTTAATTGAAAAACATGGATAAAATACACCTAAATTACAAGTTTACATTCATTTTGCTTTTATACTTTTGTGAAGATAAATTTTATCCTTATTTAAAATAATTATATTAAACTCATGTTTTCTTTGCTGTTACTTGTCTTTAATTATGCATCTGTGATTTTTACTTTTGGGGGAAATTTTTGTACAAATATTTCACCAAATATTTTTACAGGGACGCTTAGTCCGCCTGGATGAACCAGCTGCGGGAGCTGGGCAAGAAGCTCTGCTTAAACAAGAGCAAGCAAAAATCATTCGATTCGAGAGACAAGCAGAAGAGTTCCTCAATGCAGTCTTTTATAGAAAAGGTTGGTTTCAGTGAAGAATGACATTTAGCATTCTGCTTGTCGTGTATTTGTCTCTTTAAATTCTGTGTCATTTTAAAAGTTGTTCTTAAAAATATTTTTATTGATGATATACTTTATATTTTTCTGTATTCCTTTGATAAAGTTAAATTTGGAATGGAGTTAAGGCAACTCCTGTCCCCCACCTTTAGCTTTGAAGTGATGGTGAGTTTTAAATAGTTCAGAAAATTATTATGAAACTGCAAATGTTCTCAGAAATTCTGTATTTTGTTTGAAGTTTTAAAAATGTAAAGTTACTGTTTAAATCACTAATAACTAAAATTTCAGTAATTTCAACCTGAAATTTTATTTGGAGAGAAGATATGTCTTACAGTTAAATTTGTAAGCAGTTTCCCCTTGATATAATCATATTTCACTAAATTTTTTTAAATTGCTAAAATTAGGGAAATAGACTCAGAATAAAACTTGTCACTATACGTTTGAGGTGGCATTTCATAGCTCCACCTCTTGGGTTTTTCTGTTGTATCTTTCTCTTTTAAACTCGTGTAGCCTTAACATTTCTGTTCTGGGTTTTGTTTTGGTTTTTGTCTGTTTTATTTATTTACTATTGCTGCTGCTGCTGCTATCACTTGCATAATAAGGATTGAACCCAGAGCCTTGCACATGCTAGACAAGCACTTTACCACAGAGCAACATCCCCAGTTGCCCGCTACCCCTTTTCCCTCCTTTTTGATACAGGATCTTGCTGAGTTACCCCGGCTGGCCTCCCAACGTGCAGTCCTCCTTCCTTGGCCACCACACCTGGCTACATTTCTTTTAAAAGGTAGTGAGGCCTCTCTAGTTACAGTGTTTCAGGATTCAGAAATTCTTCATGGAAATATTCAGTTCTTTCCTCTATACACAAAGTATAATTGCCATTAGTCATTAGTAAACTTCCTTTTCAGTATCCATTCCAGTGAGGAGTCTTTACTTTTCAAAAAATTATTTGTCAATCTAGGTCCAAGATAAAGATTATTAATAAGATTCTTAAAAAAATTTCCTACAGACCCCTGATAATCTTGAATGGTCTTTATCTTTAGCTGACTCAGTAATCTCATTTTCTTTAATGTCTTCATATGTTCTAGTTACACTTCCTATTCTTCTGGAAATTCCCTTCCCTCTGAAGTTCAAAGGGGTATATTTTGACTGTACCTTGTGTAAAAGTCAGAGTCTAAGGAGTTGGTTACATTCAGATAACAGCTGGAGTTCTGCTTAATGTGATGAGTATTTTCAAAAAACAGTATGAGGTGAAGTGTCATACCAAATTAAGGAATGTAGAGATTATTGTTTGGGGGCGCACATTTTTTTTCACATTAAATCTCTAGGCAAAATCTCATGTTTTAGACTATCCTTACTTAACTACTGGTATCCTCTTACCTGAGTCTCCCAGGCTTCCTTATCATTTTAAAGGGCCTTGGATTCCAAAATTATGTTCAAAGTAGTCATTTCCTTAGTTTTACCAACATATGATTGTTTTATTAAAGTAATTCACGTTAAAGGTATAAATGAAAGGTATAAAAGATTAAGTCTGTCATTTATTAACTAAATATCTTTATAGCTCATCTCCTTTGGGATATATACAGTCACTAATCTGGTATGTTGTAAAAAGCTTCGTTATCTGAAAAGCATTCTCTCCAATTTACAAAGTGTGATCAAAACATACAGGTCATGCCCACTTGCCCAGCTGGCTTGCCATACTCTAATCTGCCTCATTTCACCCTGAGAGACAAATTCCCATAATTCTTTATAGGTTGCTGAGGGTGTGGTGGTCTGTGTCTGCATATAGCTACTTCCAGCTGAAATGGGCTGTAGGCCCTGCCTACTAGGGATTATGTTCTCTACAGCTACCTTGGGATGTGCGGCTTACCAGCTGGGCTGCAAAAAAACTATAAAAAGACAGTAAGAAAAGAGTTAGTGCCCAGCTGTTGAGCTGCTTGTTCAGTGGGAGGAAGCTTGGTAAATTTGTCCAGAGAGTTATGGGCTGTAGTGTCAATCACCATTTGAAGCCTTAAATGGATAAACTTTACTGTTAGTTGGGGATGTAGAGCCCAGATATGAGAAGGACCAGTTTCAGAATATTTCCTGGTCTGTCTGAAATGGTGGACTGTGATGGATGTAGCTATTGGGGATTTCTGTGCTTCCTGTGGAGGAGAAAGTATGGTACAGAGGGATATTAGACTACCAAGAGCCTGAGACATGTGGCCTTACTTAGCATGGTTACCCACATTATGGATCTGAGTAAAAACAAGAGTCTAATACAGGTGCCCATTTAAGCTGTGGTGGATTAAGGGTCATTAGTGATTCTACTTAGCTGCACTCAAAGGAGTACTGGAGTCTTGTTTTTGAAGAGCCCCAGGTCTTCCAGAGGTTCACAGGAGTGGGTGGTCTTTTTTCTTCAGGTGGGCTTGAATTTATCCTCCTGGTTCACTTTGCCAAAACTCTGTTATCAGGGGTTGGGGTGCTGTGGGGTCCTTCTAGAAATTCTGAGGTTCTTGTCTTAAACAAAGAATTAGTCAAGACAGGTACAAAGGTAGCAAGGTTTTACATTTTTTAAAGACAGGCAAAGCATAGTGAGTGCAGGCCACTGAAAGGGTAGATTTTTTTAAGAGATGAGAATCCTCTGAAATTTTAAGTAACTTATTTGTTGATATACTAGCATGAGATGCTCAAAAAAAGGAAAATTCCCTTTCCCTTACTTTATATATAAATATTGTTTTTAGTTGCTTTATTAATCCTTTTGTGAAAGTATCACAAAGATGGACATTTATGTTCTTCAAATGAATACCAAAAATGATCTAAATGCTGGGAGATAACAATAGTCTGAAGAGAATACTTAGTTTTTATAAATGTAGGTTGAGTATCCCTTGTCTAAAAATGCTCAAGACTAAAAGTGTTTTCAATTTCAGAGTTTTTCAGATTTTGGAATATTTACATATTCTTAGGTTGAACATCCATTATTTAAAAATCTAAACCTTTTTGAGTGTCATGTCAGCACTGAAAAAGATTGGATTTCAGAGCATTTTGGATTTCACATTTCCAGATTAGGGATGTACAACCTTTAACTCAGATGTTTGGATTTAGCCCTTTGTATCCAAGTATTGTATATTTTAAGTAATCAGGTGCAGAGGTTTGGATAGCCAAGTAGAAGTGTAGACAAGGTAAAAGTAGGCTTTTATAATATGGACTCTATAACATTCTAACTTACAAATAGTACAGTATACCATCTTAATTCAGTTTTTAGCTTGTTTTGTCACTGTGTTTAAAAAATTGATACTTTTCTAAAAGTTAGATTTGCATTTTAAAATATACGAATGGTTATAATACTTTTTCTGTAATTTTATTCTGATCTGATTTGTTACTTTTGATTTAGTTGTACACATTTCCCTAGGTATAGATATGTTTATAGAATTTGTTAAGTAAGACAAAGAACACATTCAAGAAACTTTCAAAAGATAGAGAAATTTAAATAATAGAGATGTCATTCATAAACTGAATTTTTTTCTCATGGTTGTGTTACTCATTCAGCAAAGAGGCAAGGTAATACTGGTCTTTTCAAGGTAGCAGTTTATGGTCTTCATCCTAAAATCTTTCATTTACCACAAAGTTCTTTAAAGATACTTCTTAATATTAAACACATATCTCATAAATTATTTCATTTTGCATCCTATTCAGAAATTTTCCTCTTTATTAGATAGTCTCCAATATTCCCAGGGGGAAAGATACCACTAATACATTAAAATTTTATACAATATTTTGTATGGGGATTGCATGCTGTGTAGGGGAAAAATGGATCTAACTAGAAAGTTTAATACCTATTAATGAGAAAATTGATTGGATAGAGATATTTAAAAAGCAGCAGGGCTAAAATGTTTATTAAAACATTTGAGAAATTATTGTCAGTGATTGCTGGAACTTCTGAATCTCACCTAATAGAATACCTTTATTCATAAACCATCCAAACTCTAATATAAAACCTCTTTATAAAGAGTAAATTTAGGATTATAAATACTTCTTAGTAGTAGAGAAACATTATTATTGACAGAGTAAGCCTCATTAAACCCTAGAGAATTAAATACATACTGTAACTTGATGAATATCTTCTGGTACTGAATATTGACCTTTTGACTTTTTGGGGGGAAAAAGGATATATTAAGAGTCCTGTGAAGTTTTGTGAATTTTCTTATTGCAGACATCTTAGATTTTAAGTAATAATAAAAGTAAATTGTGTAACTTTATAAATCAACCTCTTAAGTTCCTCACAGCTCCAAAATACTGTGGATGTTTGCCTTTTATAGCTAATCTTTTTTAAAAAAAGGCCAAGAAAGTGAGGTTTTCTGAGAAATATCTTAATAAAGGATTGAGCATATGGTGGGTTATTAAGGGCACAGGTACAGCGTTAAAATAGGCAGAACAGTTTTAATTGAGTTTTATCAATGACCATCTACAAGTTCATAGAGGCCATTTACTCCTTAGATCACATTTTTTTCACCTCTTTAAAAAGTACTATATTTGACTGTTGGATTTATTATTCACATAAATCACATGCATACTTTACACCAGGCAAGACTAGGCATACGTAAGTAAATAATAGTCTGTGCCCCCAGGAAGCTTCATCTCTGATAGACTAGTATGGTAATTATAGGAATATGTGAATAATATGTTTGTACAGATCATTTTTCTTTTCATCTTAGCTCAATTTGAATTTGAAGGTCTCCTCTGGTTCTAAACATTTATGAGTTCATGTGGTCTTTATTTTAAACTTAGCATTGACTGATAACTTAGGTGTTTATTTCCTTACTTTCTTGGCTGCTCAGTTAATAGAAAAAACTCATGGAGCTGGGCACAGTGGCACATGCCTGTAATCCCACCTACTTGGGAGGCTGAGGCAGGAGTATCACAAGCTTAAGCCCAGTCTCAAAATGAAAAGGGATGGGGGTACGATAGAGTGCTCCTGGGTTCGATCTCCAGTACAGCTTTTAAAAAAATAAAAATAGGGCTGGTGATATAGCTCAGTGGCATAAGCGCCTACCTGGCAAGCGTGAGGTCCTGAGTTGGACTCCCAATACCCACATATAAAAAATAAATAAATAAAAATAAATAAAAATAAAGCAAGCGTGTGGTTTTTCTTCCGCTTTTGAGATTTGGCATTTAAACTCTAGCCCAGGAATTCAAAAATTGTTCCCAGACAAGCAACATGTAGTAGCTTGTTAGAAATGCCAGTTCTTGAGCCTACTCTAGAACTACTGAATCAGAAACTCTGGGCATAGGACCCAGCAATCTGTTTTTAAAAGCTTCCAAAATAATTCTGATGAACAATTGGAAGTGTGATGAGTATTGTCCTAGCCTATCATAGATATTAAAATTTACCTCTTTTTATAATCTTGTTATGCCATTTGTCTTAACAGGCAGTAAATTAAGTACTCATTAACTCAGTAACCCATTCTTCAAAAATTTAGGAGGGGAAATGATTGAGGAAAATCTAGGGGAAACCTGATGTGACTGTAGTCGGTAAAAGGGGGAGTACCAGCTTCATAAGAGAAGGGCTTAGAGGTTTCTGTATCAGGTAAGTAATTCTTGTCTGTATAAGCTACATACTATGTATTATCCCTTTATTTAATTTCATAATCCCAGGGGAGAGATGTTTAGAAATATTTTTAAGAAAATTTTCAGAAATCTTGAACTTAAAAACTTAGAAATTGAAAATATAAATCGAATGGGGATAATTTTAGGATATTGCATTCTAAAAATAATGAAATTTTATGTTTTCTTGAAATTTTTTTTTTTTTTTTTTTTTTTTTAAGTACATTGTCCCACTTTAAAAGTAAATAAATCTTTGTTTACAGACAGTCCCTGGGTCTCCGACCCCAATATTCCCCTAGTGGCCCGTGAGATCATGCAGCGAATGATCCAACAATTTGCTGCTGAATATACCTCAAAAAATAGCTCTACTCAGGACCCCAGCCAGCCCAATAGCACAAAGAACCAAAGCCTGCCGAAACCATCTCCAGTCACCACCTCTCCCACGGCTGCAACTACTCAGAACCCTGTGCTCAGCAAACTTCTCATGGCTGACCAAGACTCACCTCTGGACCTTACTGTCAGAAAGTCTCAGTCAGAACCTAGTGAACAAGGTATGGTTTAATGTTACGGTCTCCTGTATCCAATAAGAAAACTTTAATTTGGGGAGAAAAAGTATTAGCAAGTAGGTCACCAGTAGCAATAATAGGATTTAAAAACTAACATGATTCTAGTCACATGTGACAATCCTCACAGCTACTCGGGAGGCTGAGTCAGGAGGATCACATGCACCCAGGGGTTTGAGGCCAACCTGGGCAACACAGCAAGATCATGTGTCTTTAAAAGAAACGAAAGGAGGGGGGGCTAATGTAATTCCTAAATTATTTCTGTCTGTGGAGTGGTGGAAAAGTACAGATAGAGTCATTAAACCTTACCCATCAGTAGTTAATAGCCATGATTGTTGTGTTCCACCCAGGGAAGTCAGATAATTGTTACTAATCTTTAAGTTCCATGATATTAATATGAGCATTTTGCACTTTCCAAAATATTATATCCATTTTTTAAAAACATCTATGAAAAAGTAAGTTTATCTCTTTATCCTCAATGTTCTAGAATTAGTAGCTATCCAAGAAATACACTTTTACTCGTTAAGTTGAAATTATACCTGCAGGGGCCGGTGAGATGGCTCAGCGGCTTAAGTGCCTGCCTTGCAAGCACGAGGGCCCGAGTTCGACTCCCAGAACCCACATACGAGAAAGGGGCTGGTGATATCGCTCAGCGGCACGGGCGCCTGCTGGCGCGCGAGGTCGTGAGGTCGACCCCCCGGTACCCACAAAAAAAAAAAAGAAATTATACTTGCAAATGAGATCAAAAGGAAAAATATGTTTTACCTATTTTATTTGCAATTAAAAAAAAAAAACTACCAGGGTAAGAAAACAAAGTAGAAGCCAGGCGTGGTGGTGCACACCTGTAATTTCAACACTTGGGAGGCTGAGGCAGGAGGACTGCCATGAGTTTGAGGCTAGCCTGGACTACATAGTGAGTTCAAGACCAAAAAAAAAAGCAAAAGAAAGTAGAGCACGTTTTATTTGATTAAGTGTGTTCAAGGTTTTATAAATGCAGAAATGTATACGTATACACATATTGTTTTATGAACTAACCTTGAAGTATTTTCAAAGTGGAATTTGTTAGTGAGAATGCAAATTAGTGAAAAGGTTGAGGTTATCAGTTCTATTTAGCAAAAGTTTCTGGAGTCTCTAAAGTTTAAGTAAATTAAATATTCCTGTTACTTTGTGATCTCATTTGACCTTTATCTCACAAAAATGAAATATTTCAAACCACTCACTGTTTGAACCTCTACAAATAATTGTAAATTGGTGACACCTGCAGTAATGAGATTTTATTGTCATAGAAATCCCAATGTTATGAAATACGTGAATTTATTGGTGTGCAATGCATGTTTATTTTGAAAAGAAAATGTAATTCTCAAGAACCTCTTTGAAAGGACTTTTTCTTGTAATAAGTAATGTATAAAGGTTTTACATTTAATGGACTGGCTTTAGTTTCTTATTAAAGAATATATAGTATTCTTGGAGTCCCCTGTCCTGTCTCCCACCCCCACTTTAGAGTGGTGAACAGCAAACACAGTATCTAAATTCCTAGAAACCTGTCAGTAGGAGGTCTTCTAATTGCCTGATGAAGTTGGTCCTGGTACTTTTGGTAACCATATTTGCAGAGTTGCGTCTTTATAGAGTTTTATTGAGGATTGTTTTCCTTGCCACAAATTGGTAGTTTTCATTAAAAATCTCTTTGCTCTAAATATTGCATCAAGCTGGGTATGGTGGCACATGCCTGTAATCCTAGCACTTGGGAGGCTGAGGTAGGAGGATCACTGCAAATTTGAGGCAAGCCAGTTTGAGTTCAGGATTAAGAAGTACATTAATTTTTTTTTTTTTTTTCTTTTAAAGAGATGATCTTGCTGTGTTGTCTAGGCTGAGCTAGTTAGTGGGTTCAAGGCCAGCCTGAAACACATAGCAAGACTTTGTCTTAAGAAAACAAAAACAAAATCAAAAAGTAAATATTGCATCAAAAGCTTCAGGTTTATAATAGGAGAATGGCAGCACAGAGGTGTTTTTAATAGTAATGGATGTTAACATACAGTGATTCCACTTGGTCTTGTTTAAGTTCTTATAGCCAGTATTACACTTAAAAGGTATGTTGCATTGACAACATTCTCTTAACGAGAAATTTGAACTATAATGACAGCATTACAGAGTGTAGACTTCAAATGAAGCAAAACCATTTAAAATAGTTCCTTAGTGAATTTTAGGGGATTTAGCTTGTCACAATATTTTAGGAGTAGGATTAAAATGTTTCCTATTTGATAAGACAAATTGGCTCTTTGATTTAGAAGTCTCTAATACTGTCTTCAGTTGGAAATACCTTAAGTAGTGCATTTGCTCTTTAGATGTCTAATTGGGCTAGATGTCTAGTAGAATGCTTGGTTGTGTAAGATTATAATTCTATTTGTACAAGTATTAATGACTCTAAAGCGCAAAGCTTTTTCTATATGAGAGTGAACTTTTTTTATTTTTACATTCCTTGCATATTTCTTTCTAACAATCTGAAGTCAGGAATTATAGTGTTCTCAGAGACAAGTAGTAAATAGGTTCTTTCCTAGGTTGATAAATTAACGTAACTAGACAGCAAGACCTTTCTACTAGCCATCTGAAAATCAGACACATTGCATGTATCTTGCTTTGTTAATTTTGGACGCAGTGACAGGTTTACAAAATTGTCCAGACCAGTGGACGTGGTGGTACATGCCTATAATCCTAGCACTCTAGGAGGCCAAAATGGGAGAACAGCAAATTGAAGCCGAGCCTAGGCAGCCTAGTGACTTACTGAGACTCTGACTCAAAGAAAGGGCCGGGGATGTAGCTTAGTGAGGCTGAGGCAGGGGACTGCAAGTTTGAGCCCATCCTGGGAATTTAGTGACATACTGAGACCCTGTCTCAAAATAAAAAAGGACTTCAGCTACAGCTTAGTGACAAGGCCCTGTGTTCAGTCCCAAGTACCACCACCACACACACACACAAAAAAAGTCTCCAGACAATGAGATTGTTTTCTAAATATGTATGTTATAAGGGGAAAAATGTCTTCAAGGGGTAAGAAAGTCTTCTAATTTTATGTGTTTATAACATGAATTTGTGATTTGGTATAACTCCTAGGTTACACTTTCAAGCTCTTACCTGTATCAAGACTATTTCATTCTTTTCTTTAACATTACCCATCACTTTTGATACTTTCTTAAATTAAAAAAAAATGCCTTTATGAATTTCAGCAGTTGAAATTTAAATCTGTAAATTTTTTTGAAAGATTGGATCCACGTAACACATTTTTTCAGCTGTGTCCAAGGAATAATTTGGATGCACACAAGTTATAAACCATTAACAACTGATGCATCTTATGGACTATCCTGTTTACTGTATACATGTAATTTAACCATGTAAAATAATATTTTAAAATTTTTGCCTTACTTAAAATTTTCTACATCCAACTTAATGTACTTTTGGGTTTCGGGTAGATTTAAGTCTTGCGGAAGTTGGATTATAGTTTGTATGACATTGTGGGACTTTAAAAACTCACATATTTGAATCAAGGTATATTTAGAAAACGAAATCTAATAAATTCTAGAGCAGAATCTCATGCAGTGTAAACTGCTGTTTTCCAGTATCTCACTAACTATATCTTAGCATCTTCTATAACATCTCTTACTTTTCTTTAGCCCTGTTAATAAAATATTTAATCCTTGAAGAAGCTGGATGTACGATGCTTTGCTAAATTTATATTGTTTCAGGAAGAAAAATATCTTGATTTTATATTGAACTTAGTTTAATAACTCATACATGATGAATGTATTTACTTAATTGAGTAGGCCTACGGGTTTTTTATTTTTAGCCTATTCAGTTCTCATTTGCTCCAGTGTTTAATATCATCAGGTGTTTCTTTGTGTCTCTACAGACGGTGTACTTGATCTTTCCACTAAGAAAAGTCCATGTGCTGGTAGCACTTCCCTGAGCCATTCTCCAGGCTGCTCGAGTACTCAAGGGAACGGGTAAGGGAAAATATTTGTAGCCTTCCACAGTTGCATTCAGAGAATTCATCAAAGATTGATGCCAGTCTCCCCTGTATATTTTAAAAACCAAGTCTTTGGAGTAATAGTCTTGTAGGCAAGCCTTTTCTAAAATAACTTCTAGTCCATCAGTCAACTAAAAATATGCCAGTGTAATCTAGAATTGGCTAAAATAGACCAATTTTGCTAGTTTAATACAAATATTAAACAATTGTGAGCCGAGTGTGGTGGCACATGCCTGTAATCCCAGCACTCGGGAGGCTGAGGCAGGAGGATCACTGTGAGTTTGAGGCTAGCCTAGGCTGCATAATGAGTGCAAGGCCAGCCTGCCTGAACTACATAGTGACACCTTGTGTCTCAAAACAATTATGAATGTGGTAAGAATATGTCTTTCGGTTTTTTTGTTGTTGAGTGTTTTAGAATGTGAAACCCAAGCTAAATGATTCTGAAGTTTAGGTATAAAGGCAATAGTAATGTATGTACTGAAGTTGTTGACTGAAAATTGGACTCCATTGTTTTACTTGGTATCTGTAGTAGGGTTTGTGTTTGTGTTTTTGTTTTGTTTTGGTTTTGGTTGTTGTTTTGAACTGCAGTTTTAACTTGGGCAGTTCAGAAAAATGTAGCTGTATGGTTTTTTGTTTTGGGGTTTTTTTTTAACGTAAGATTGATTGTGGATATTGCCAAGACATCTTATGCTGCCTAGACACGATTACATGCTCAGTTTGATAACTTAGCAAATTAAAATGAATTCTCTGACCACCTGATTTTATAGTATATGAATTGTCTTCATTCTCCCTATGTATATTTAGTAGCCATTTAGAAAAGTCAAATATTAATGAAGATATTTAGATACCATATTAGAATACTGTTCTAAACAAAAAACAACTTTATGTAGATATGAAAATAACTAGTAAGTTTGAGTTAATATTTAACCATTAGAATATCAAATGAAGAAGTTACTTAGATATTAAAGGAACAAGTGGACTGTAAATAGATTGACCTTTTCCAGCTTACTCTTTAATTATTTTTAAACTGAAACACTCCCTTACTAGCTTCTAAAATGCCCCCTTTATTTTCTCTTAAACTTTCATCATTTTCCTTTTTCTCCCCTTTTCTGTTCAATCTAAAAGTATTAATCTATTTTGTACAGTTTACCCTTTTTTTTTTTTTTTTTTTTTAGCCCTCCTTCTCTTTGTGGTTTATATTAAGTACAGGTTCCCCTGGTCCCGAGTCACTGGATTCCTCATCTACGTCAGAAACACTTCAGTTGTGTAATGAAGGATGCATGTAGTAGAAGCCCAAGTATAGTTTGCATAAATGAATCCCTTGCTTAAGATTCACCTTACTTTTGGCTAGCAGACCCGTGTATTACATGGTTGAAGTTGCTGTGTTATTCCTCTGACTGAGAAGTGTTGTTTTCTACTTGGTTTTGCGTTATGGATGACAGATGTACCAGCAGTACTGTGCCCATCTTTTAGTTGAGTATTCAGTGTTACATTTATTATGTTAGTGATGACAATAGTCCCTGAAGCGTTTTGGAGAACGCAGCTTGTTAGACATTATTTCTGCAAAGTTCTACTTGGGGGCCTCATTAATATAACTATTCCCTTTGGGCATTACTTCACCAGTTGCCAGTCTTATGATTGATAACTTTTCTCTATTATGAAAATGAAAACTATATGAATTCACTTAGTGTAAGTAGTTGAGTTTTGAAACATTATTTCAAAGCTATCCATGTGAAATTTCAAAATAGACATTTAGTATTTTGAGAAGTTTTTCTTAGGAAAAAACGCTACAAAATTGTTTGTATAGCTTTTACAATACTTTGAGTAGAATTTAAGGAACGAAGTTTTGGTGAAAATAAAGAATAATTACTTTTACCCTTGAGTCACTCAAGTCACAAATGGAAAATGATGATACTCATAGTGTTTTAAAAGACAGGAGTGTGGTAAGTTACAATGCTGTGGATCTTTTGGTTTCTTTCAGTTTGGTGTTTTTTCCCCCATCGGAGCTGGAAGCCATAGATATATTTTTTGCCCAAGTAAAATAAATGTTATTTGGAATTGTTTGATTTTTATGGTGAACATCAACTTGTTTGTGGAATAAGTGAGCATTATCAGTGGGTTCCAACAGTGTAAGTGGTCCAGTTTTATAGCTAGTTGTCATGAATGTTGAATACATTGCATTAAAATAATTTGACTTACTCTTTTATTACTGTACTTGTTTAGTGGTAACGTCACGTTGGTAACACAATTCTGTATAGATCTATGGAGACTGATGATTACTTTGTAATTAATAAGGTGCTATTTTCAGACAGTTGCGCGAAACTTTTTCTCCGAAAATTTGTGAACCCAACCAGAGACCAGCCAACAGGTTTAATTTTTCTTTGCCCAAAATGCTCCTGTTTTTTTTTCTTTTTTTCTTTTTTTGTGAACAAGTTTTAAAACTAACTGCTGAGACCATTTTTTTTTTAATTTTAGAGAAAAATAAATAAATAACACAAAGTGATGTTACCCAAGCAAGGCCTTCTAATAAAGGAGTGGTCCCCTCACCCATCCCTCCCTACCTGTGCAAGTCCTGCTCACATCAGTTTCCTTCCATTCAATTAGGCGACCTGGGAGACCCAGCCAGTACCGCCCAGACGGACTTCGGAGTGGTGATGGGGTACCTCCAAGAAGCTTACAGGATGGAACCAGGGAAGGTTTTGGACACTCCACATCACTCAAAGTTCCACTGGCTCGATCCCTGCAAATTAGTGAAGAACTACTGAGCAGAAACCAATTGTCCTCAGCTGCCAGCCTTGGGCCATCTGGATTACAGAATCATGGACAACACTTAATATTATCCAGGGAAGCCTCTTGGGCAAAGCCACATTATGAATTCAACCTCAGCCGTATGAAGTTCAGGGGAAATGGTGCACTCAGCAACATCAGTGACCTTCCTTTTCTTGCAGAAAACTCTGCCTTTCCAAAAATGGCACTTCAAGCAAAACAAGATGGAAAAAAGGATGTGAGCCATTCATCTCCTGTAGATTTAAAGATACCACAAGTTCGAGGAATGGATCTTTCTTGGGAGTCTCGCACTGGTGATCATTACAGCTATAGCTCTTTGGTAATGGGTTCACAAACGGAGAGCGCGCTTAGTAAAAAATTAAGGGCTATTCTTCCAAAACAAAATAGAAAAAGCATGTTAGATGCTGGACCTGATTCTTGGGGCTCAGATGCTGAGCAGTCTACCTCTGGACAGCCATATCCCACATCGGATCAAGAAGGAGACCCTGGCTCCAAGCAGCCTCGGAAGAAAAGAGGGCGTTACAGACAGTACAACAGTGAGATACTGGAGGAAGCAATCTCAGTGGTTATGAGTGGAAAAATGAGTGTTTCCAAAGCTCAGAGTATTTATGGGATTCCCCACAGTACACTGGAGTACAAAGTAAAGGAGAGGCTGGGCACTTTGAAAAACCCTCCAAAGAAAAAGATGAAATTAATGAGGTCGGAGGGGCCAGATGTTTCTGTAAAGATTGAATTAGATCCCCAGGGAGAGGCAGCACAAAGTGCAAATGAATCAAAAAACGAGTAGGAATACTGTAGAGAGTGCCAATTACTGTACAAACTGGGTGAGCACTACTGCATCATTGTTCAGCTGTCATTGCTTGCACCTAACTTCATTACTGTAACACTTGTTTCTTTGCAGATTTTGCATTGACTTGTGTGTACAGAGGTGAAAGGTGCATTCTGAATGTTGCATATTTTTAAATTTCTATGTGCAGTATGGCTCGGAATATTGTTTGGCCTTTTGCATGTTTCTCTACAAAAGAGAATTGACTTACCTCACAGAGAACAGATTCATGGAAGTGGACTCCTTGCCTGTAGAGCCTGCATGCTCTCCCCCACTTGTTATGTTTGCCTTTACTTTAAAAAAAAGAAGAGGAGAAGCCCCCTTTTAGAAAAATCACCTCTGTCATACTGGGAGCTTTATCATTGCAAATTGGAAAGCCATCTTATAAAATTATTCACATTTTTTCTTCTACAATTCAACTAATTGAAGGATTAAAAAATTAACAATGAACCTTTTAATTTAAAATTTTTGTTACTCAATGATAAATATTTATTTGGGTCATTTATAATTATATCTTATAATTTTATTCTCACTATTAAATTTACTTAATAAATTAGCATTTTACTTAGTGCTCACCCAGAGGGGAAGGAGGTGGGAAATGTGC
The DNA here is from genome assembly GCA_028451465.1 of Erethizon dorsatum. Classification (NCBI taxonomy): domain Eukaryota; kingdom Metazoa; phylum Chordata; class Mammalia; order Rodentia; family Erethizontidae; genus Erethizon; species Erethizon dorsatum. The sequence continues at coordinate 120,441,678 of CM051822.1, read as the reverse complement.
ACACACTACCTTCAGAAATGCTTCAGTTAATTACTTTGAACACTACCTTTGCTGTAATTTTGTTTGAGATTTTCTAAGGATAGAATTTGGTCTCACCAACAAGTGAGGATATAGCCTTATCTCATGGAGGACGAGCTCCCTTCTTACTCAGGAGCAGTCAGGGTATACATTACATAAAACAATGGAGGATGCCTCATTTTAATAAACTAGTTTTCTTTGTATTTTTCAGTCCCTTTATAGAATTGGTTATATGCTAACAATCGAATATTGTTAACAGCAACTAGTTTAAGTTACTCAAGTTCTTTTTTTTTTTTTTTGAGAGAAATGGGAGAAATAGGGAAAGAAATGCTTATAAGGAACTATGATATTGCAAAAATGATACTTAGGTTTTACATCTTCAGTAGTCTGCCCGTTGTCCACATTGGGGAAGGATCTAAGTTTGTGGTAAGAGAAAAAATACAACCCCAGCGTAACCTAGTGTAATTTAGGTTGCTTATCAATTCTCTAAATAATTTAATCAGGAGTTAGCTCATTGGAGTGTCTTCTTTAATCCAAATGTTAGTACAAGTATGGGAGAGCTGGTTTTTGGTTTTTAGTTTTGTTGATCTGAATTTTTGTTTTCTTGGCATCCTACGTAATATTCCCATCTTAACTTTTTCTGATAGCAGATATTTATGGTTGATTAGCACACATTTCAGGACTTTTGAGATCATGTTTGTATAAGCACTCTTTGAAGAGCATCTAGGCTTTCTTTGAGATGGGCTTGTAAAATTACAGGGATTAAGTTTCAAAAGTATGTTTTCCACAGTTTTTGTATCAGTTACTGATAAAGCCCATGGACTCTTTTTATTATGATCAAATTAAAAATTATTCCTACAGAGCAAAATCCACACCACATCCATCTGTATTCTAATCTGCTGAGAAAAGTGGTCAGGCCTTTCTAAATATTTAACCAAAACTAAAAGTCCTTGGAGTTTTTGTGTAAAATTAAACATGGAATGTTGATTAGACTAAGGTTGGTGATTTCAGGTGTTTGCTAACAATTTGGGGAGTAATAGTAGGTCCAGATATTCCCATGGCATAAATTCTTACCTGAAGCTTGGAAGCAGTTAATTAAATTAGGTTAAGGCCAGTTTTCCCTCAGCAACCTATGTGTCAAAGGTTAGGCACACCATTGATGTTATTAAAATACAAGCACTCCTCATTCTTGACATAACCTGGGCGTGGGTTTCTCTTTTGACTTGGTTATTTTGTGTAGCAATTTAATCAGTGGGCAACTGAACCGGTTTCCTCTTGACTTTCTAGTCTCAACAGAAAAAAAAACAGTTTGGATTATTAAGAAGCAGTATATAACTCTGCAATATTTTCTAGCCTAGCTGGAAGTTGCAATAAAAATACATTATGAAATATTTGGTTTTCATCTGCAGTTGAAGGAAGTTGTAGAAAGTTTGCTGTAAGCAAAGGGTTAAGCTTATGAAGGAACACCTCCTTTGTTCTACACTCAGTTTGTCAGCACACAATTAATTGCAGCCATGGTGCCTTTTTGCATAGTGTTTGGGGTGTTCTTTAGCCCAGCTTACTGCAGAAAGGTCCTTTGAGAAATTAATTTGTGCTTGTTTTTATCCCCTCTCAGAAAGACAACAGTAAGGCCCATTTTAAAATCTGGCCCTAAAAGTTGAAATTTTGTAAAGTTTCACTGTTCAGAGAGGTTTAATCCTATGTGGTAGTCTATAAAAGTGATGTATGAGTTGAGTTATGTAAATTTTGTCATTGTAGTGTACATGGAGTGATCATTTTACTAACATAAATATTTTCTATGTGTGTTTCAGTGGATGACAATCGAGCAGCAGAAGAATGGTGTGCCTACCCTTTAATGCTGCAGTTTAAATAAGAGAACTTGTATTGTGTCATTTCAGATTGTAGGCTGAGAGTTGTAAATAGTGAAAATTTGAGTACTTCTATTATTTGTTTTGGTTAGAAAGTGAATTTTAAAAACAAACCAAACTCTAAACTTTCTCAGATTAAAAGTCCTGAGACCTGAAGATTGTAATATTCATGTCTGTGAAGCTTTTAAACATTACACTTGAGATCAGTCATGACTTGATATTCAGGTAAATTTTCTTTTCCAAGAAGCTTTTGAATAAGCATATTTTCTCCAAAGTCTCTTTCTGTCTTTCTCTTTTTGTTTGTTGGTTTTGTTTTTGTTTTTGTTTTTGTTTTGAGTGTAGATTATTTTAAAGCACTAATTGCATTACATTGGTAACTGCAATATAAAATAGCCATTGTTTTGTGAAGCATGGTTGAAATTAGATAGTGGTCCCTTTTAAATTTCATGAGCCTCTCAAAAAACCCTTAAAAAAAAAAACAAGCTGCTGAATATTTGAAAAGATATATATTTTACCTTATTGTAGGTTTTGTAAAGTTAGTTTGTAACATTCAGGTGCACTTTTAATGTTAAATTTTGTGTTCAGACTTCCATTATACCACGTTATTTCTTGGAGGTGGCTCATCACATGGCTGGCTGTCAGTCTTTGTGCTGCAGTGATCCCTTGATATTTGATTTCTTTCTTAATTTGCCACTATAGCTGTATTGGCACTTTCAGTGTAGATATTCTAGTTTGGGGACATCCTCACAAATATGTAATAGACATTGGTCTCTTCGCATGCTTAATTTCTGCTGATCAGAGTTTTGCATGGCCCAAACAACAGTTGACCATTTTTGTGATATCAGAAAGTGTAGTTCATGACTGTCTTTGTCACAACAGCCTTTTTTCCTCCCATATTCCCATAGATGGATGATGAGATTGCTCAAATTAAATAATATTATTTGAAATAATGATAATAAGTAATGTATTTAAAATAAATTCTTGCATTTTTAATGAGAGAACATTGATGTTATAGAGTAGATAACCTATGGTGGCACTATTAAATCAAAAACTAATTCTGTGGATGGATATTTAGTTGCTATTTTTATCATTAGCTTTCTTATTTCTGAGACAGGATAGTCATCAGGCTTGACAGAAATGTATTTAACTTTGCTCAATAGGCTTACAAGTGACTCTGAATTATATTTGTGATGAGCTATATACTTTTTTCTGCTCCCCAAATACCATGAAGGACAAATTCTCTCTTTCAGGAAAAGTAATTTATATTTGTGTATAATACTTTTAACATTACGTTTGTTGTTATTCTGGAGTTTAGATGTTGCTTGATAAACCTTTGCAGCAGATCATGAATTTGAGTAAGGCTTTGTGTGATAGTAGGATCCTTATGTGAAGTCAGTTATGTTCAGTTCTGGTGAGCAAGCTCAACCAAGTGTGAAGTATGTATTAGCTTTATTTGGTACATTTTTCCTTTACAATATTGAAGTGCTTTAGAACTCTGGTTATCTTGTATAAATCATTACCTCAACCGATTGGCATTTCTATTCCCCGGCATTTTACCTTAGCTATAATATGACCTATATGGGATCAGATAGTTAAACAACAAAAGGCACAATGAGATGTTTAGTTCCCAATTTTCTGGAGAGAACTCTAAATTAGACTAAAAATGACTACCTGTTAAGGCCCATACCATAGAACTACCTTCTGTCATAAGGCAGTAGTACATGGCAACCTTTAAGCTGCTAGTGAGCTATATGTTTCCCCTACCCTAAGTAAGCACATGGTGCCAGGCCTGGTTCTAAGCCTTTGTGGTTCTCTTATATTTCACTGACCCATAACAATGAAGCTTGAATTTATTTAGTTATCTTCATGAAGTAGATGAATGAGTCAACTCAATGTCAAAAGCTGAAATTTGACTCATTACCAAGTATATATGACAGGTTAATATCATTTATTTAACAACTATTATCTTTGTACATCTCATTTTTTTTTTTTTTTTTTTTTTTTTTTTTTTTGTGGGTACTGGGGGGTCGACCTCAGGACCTGGTGCGCCAGCAGGCGCCCGTGCCGCTGAGCGATATCACCGGCCCCTTTTTCATATGTGGGTTCCGGGAGTCGAACTCGGGCCCTCGTGCTTGCCGGGCAGGCGCTTAAGCCACTGAGCCATCTCACCGGCCCGTACATCTCATTTTGAAACCACATATTTTTGACTTCCTACTTCTTTAACCAAATGTCAGGGGTTGTTTTCATATGAACTACTTTCTCTATATAGTCAGGTTGCTGTTATTGGTGATAGAATATGGCAATGGATTGAATTGCCCTACTAAATGTTTTGTAGGAGATACTGAAAGTTATAGGTTAAATTTTGACCTTCATGAAGATATCAAAGATTATTTTCCTTGTTACCTTTCCATTAAAATTAGGTCTTTATTAATATCATAGTCAGGCCAGTATTATTAAAAACTGATGGCTTTGGCCAGACAGTCCATTTAGAAGACTGTTAAGCTACGTAGAGATTTTTTAAAAATCCAGTTGCTTTCAAAATGTACTGAAAAGGAGTAAAGTGTATCTGTGGTACAAGGAATGCAGACCTCCATACTCTTTATTTTTAGATTATTTTGGATTAATTCTGTCCTTGATGCTTAAATAGGATTTGTGCACATGCTGACTGGAAGAAAAATAGAGGAATTATTTACATATCTCTTTGATTCCAAATAGTCTTGCAGTTACCTTTTAAAGAAGCAGACATTAGCCCTGTACTATAACACTGTAGCTGTGTTATGAGGCAGTTAGGGGAGAAGGGTGGGAAGTAGGATGGATGGGCAAGTACATAGACTTCAGAGAAAAAGATAAAGATTCTAGCCTATTACAGTAAAAGTCACAGGACAGATATTGTGGTAAACTTGGGCCGTCTTCATTTGATAGAAAAATCTTACATTGTTTGAAAACAAGGCTATTTAATATTGATTTAACAAACAGTGGAGCATGAGCTAATTCTGCAACTGTTTGAGGGGTAATTAAGGTTTTTTAATTCATTTTGAGCTGTATCCATAAAAGCTGAAAAGCAAGCACTTTTAGTTAATCACAGATTTATTGGATATAGGAAATATTTTAATCATATTTAATCTTTATTGTTTGAATGTGGAAATGAACTCTTTACTCCATCTTGAACTGTCATTGAACAGGTTCAAGATGATCTTTTCAACACTGGAAATGACCCTACACACATACCAAAAAAAAAAAGAAAAAAAAAATCTAAAGCAGGAAGACATATTTAAAGATCCATACCTCTTAAACTTTTTTAGATTTGTCTTCAGAAAAAAATTTATGAAACTATAACCAGTATTAGTGCAGTCTTGGGCTCCTTGTTCTGCATAATTGCACCCTTTCTCAGGTATGTCCTGAAAACATAAATTTTAAAATGATCTCTTTGGAGATTAGATTCTCAGTGGATAGTGTGTAAGGGGACTGGGGGGGCGGGGTAGTTGGACACAGGACACTGACACAGTAGAGCAGGGATTTTTAACAGTCAATAGCCAAATAGAATTTCAATCTAGAATATTTTTACCCCCTCAGAGTGAAACAACAACTATTATTTGGTAAATACCCAGTGCTACATTCCTAAAAGTCTTTCATCCAGGTGACCCTTTTCTGCTTGGTGGAAGGGTATATAGTAAACTTTACTGTCACTAGGAAAGTACTTGTCCAAAATGTTTAAATACTAGAAAAGGGATAATTCAGCACTTTTTCTGTTACAACACTAAAGTCTTAATTTATCCTCAGAGTCTTAGGTACTGTAAGTTTTAGGATGATTGTTTAAAAATATGAAACATACTACATAATATTGGGTCAGATCACATTTATATAAATAATTCTTATTTTAACAAAAGACAGTAACATTTTGTACCTTTCTAGCAATTCTAAGTGATTGCCTCATTTTCCCCATTTCATTAAGCATTTCGGGCTTAAGAATTTGGAATTTGAGAAAAGGTAAGGGGAAAATTCCCCAAAATGAAAAATTATATCAGATCATTGTAAGAAAATTAATCACTAGGAAAATGGGTAGGGATTCTCTCCCCTTTAAGTCTTCAGGGAATGAGCAGTATTTAGAATCTTTGGCTGAAATTCAAGCCTTTTTACTGTGTAAATTTTTCATACTAATTCACTGACATGCTTTTTACATCAGAGGACTGAAATGGATCTTAATGTTTTTAAGTTGTGGAAGGGTATATTTCTAAAATGAAGGGGGGATAATTAGGTTAGTATTACCAGCATTAGTAAGTTTAAGGAATTTTAGTATGTAATAGCAAAGTGTTTGATTAAAAGTCTAATCCTATATTGCTAGCTGAAATTAGTTACATTCTGATCTAGGAAAACTAATAGTCATTGGATATTGATATGCTGTGCTGTCAGAAAACCAGACTAAGATAGAAACCTTTATCTGACTCCCACATGTTGCTTGTTCTGATGGGATGTGTACTTTTACAGCAGCTTGTTGCTGCTTTGAAAAAAATGCATAATCTATACCTTTGGAGTGTTTGCGTATAATTCGTTTATAGCCTCCACTTTAAACTGTCAGACATTGGTATTTTATCAGTCCACACTGTCAAATAAAACTAATATTCTTAGATATACAACTTGTACACACTGTTTAAAAACCCTCAGGGACAGTTTACACACTCTTCTCACTCAATTCAGGTACTTTGATGCTATTCTTAAACTTAACAGTGACTTGTATTTTTCTGTTTTGCTTTTATTTCGACGTGCTGGTAGCACATCTTTGATGAATGTCAACTTAAAAACTCAGTTCAGGTATCCAGGTATAACTCAGCCAAACAGATTTTAAAGCTGCATATAACTCTCCAGCACACGGTGCCTCACGCTCTTATAGTGGCATTCTATATATTCAGTTATTACTACTGAACAGATAATATGGGGGTTCCTGTTAACAGTGTATTTTTTTTAAATGTGCGTGAATGTGTAGCCCATGCACACATACACATGTGGTTTAACTATATTTTTAAATGCCACTAATAGCCAGCACAATTAAAAGACATTCCTAACTGCTTCTGTAAACTGTAACAGGTGCAGTTCCTCCTTGATGTGGCTCTTGCTTCTTCACCATAACTACTACTAAATTCAAGCACTGGTCCTTGGGTGTCTGACCTCTACATTCTAGTTTATGCAATGTCTTTAGAGAATTCTGTGCACTGGCCACTGTGATAGAACCATTGGGCCAGGAGTGCTTTGAGTTTATCAGTAGTGATTCTGCCAAAGTTGGTGTTCTAACATAACTATGTAAAATGTCAAAAAATAAGCAGAGGACTGCCTATCAGCAGACAATTTTGTCAGTGTATTTTATAGCCTTGAGGACCTTATGACAAGTCTTTTCCAATGGAAAGTTCTAATTCTAGTGTTTTAGTCCTTTACATCTCTGATGGTAAGACTTGTCTCTTTAAAAATTCTTTTCTGTAGTATCGTCTGTAGTTAACAAAATAAGTCATTCCTCTGCTTTGATATTTGATACCTTACATTTAAAAGAAATTTTCTCCATTTGTAAACCCCATAGCCTTGGAAGATAAGGAAAATGGCATCTTTCAGATTTCTAGAAATTCAAGTGTCATGCAACAAAACAGGAACCCCCTACCTCTTATGGACCTCATTTCAATATACTGTTTACAGTTTGACGGAATTGTATAATTTAGTATTTCTCTTGTACTGTAGTTTATATTTATTTACAGATTTTTTTGTACTGTGTGATTTAAACTTTTTGTTCCTTGCTATGATCAATGTTTATGTAGTAGAGCACTTATGATTACAAATTAAGTTTTTTGATTTGATTGCACTACATTAAATTTTTAAAATGCAGTTCTGATTTTTGACTGGACTAAAATAAGCTGTGTCTTAATGTATGTGATGAGTACTTAAAATTTTAATCCATGTGGTCCCCCCTTTTTTTCTTTTTTTGCATTGTATGTCAGAAGCGCTAGTTCTTTCTTGCATGTGTAAATCTAATGGTTCCATTGTATTATTTGACCATGACATTTTGGAGAAACATTCCCAGCTGTAATGTTGTGTATGGTAGTTCTCACTGAATGCTAGACTTTCAAAACCACTATTCTTCTAATAAATTTTGTTGTGAAAACTGTTTTAAATGCTTGGTTTCTACTTCTTAATACTTAATGCTTTTTTTAAAAGATTTACAAAAGGAGTAAGAGAAGTGTATAGTAAACTGCATGTAATCAGGGTTGATAATTTTTATAATAAATTCTTTCCAATGAAATCTCTTTGACTACTAAAAGTTGCTGCTATAGAACTGTAGTTCAGTATTCAAGTGCAATACTGCTTTGGAACTGAGTGTCTTTACTAATTCGATAAATCCTTTTGGACTACCTGTGTCTTCTGGCTAGACTTAGTTTTGCGTAGTTTTCTTAGGATAAAACTTTGTGCTGAGATTGCTGGCCAAATAATAATAATAATAACTGTTTGCTAATTTTGGTTTGCACTTTTTTTTTTTTTTTTGGCATAAGTACAAAAGCAATTAAGGTTATAATAGTACTTCTGATTCTTGGAAGGATGTCTATCAACATTTATATTGCAGTGTTTGGAAACTATGTATAACGAAGCTCTGTATTAGAAAGTGGTTCTTGTGAAGTGGTTAGAAGAGTAGTTGAATTATAGTTCCTAAAGATTGGAAAATGACCAAATCATTTCAGAAAGCTGCCCTTTCAAGCTCATGATATAATTACATGTAAGCAGATATTTTATATTCGAAGATGAGGCTATTGTGGTTAGTTGTTTCAGCTTGTCTTGTACTTAATAGTGTTTGTCTCAGACTGGCTATCTAGCTGTTTTAGCCTTTGGTCTTATGTTTGTAAAATCAAAGTTTTTCTTGGTATTCTAGGTGTGTTCATCGGCTTCATTTTTTCCTTTCATTCTGTTACACCACATATATATAGAATATTTTTCTGGAAACCTAGTTATTATTTCTTTGTAAATTTTAAAGCAATAGCAATTTGATTCTTGTCATTTTTTGCCATTCTAACCTGGTGTCCATATCACTATAGTAGGATCTAGCATCTCATAATTAAATATGTTTTAGTAATCCTATCTTCAAGTTGTATTTTGTTCTTTAATTATGACCCTATTTAAAGAAAGGATGTTTTAAAAACCGGAGCTTTTCTTATCGGATTCTGCTGTTTTGGAATTAATTCAGGGGCCCTATATCTTAACAGGTGTGGGACTTAGGGAAATTCCGTAACAGAACTGGAGTTGCATAAGGGAAATGAAATGGAAAAAAACAGAAACAAAGTGGTTTATGCCACATCCTGAGTTGTAGATCATTTTTCCTAAGGACTGAATTTTTCCCGTCAAACATTTGTATTCAAATGTAAAAGCATGCCTAGGTCAGATGATGTTAGATTTGTAGTTAAATGAGTTGTTAATCAAGTTAGTTTACAGTAAATTGTTATTTTTATATTCTGTGTCCACTTTATCATTGTTTGCTTTGAAAAAATAAGCATTTTAACAGAATTTTATTCATCATATTCACCTTACAAGTTGTTGAACTTTCTGTTTGGGGAATATGGTTATATTAGTATGAGTATCAAGCTGCATTTACAACTGAAGTAGACAGGCTTCAGGTTTTTAGAAGTTAGTGGAAAAAAAGTATTTTCAAAACAACATTGCTTTTTAAAAAGGCTTAATGGGTATTTAACATTTTAAGCCATGGTTTTGTTAGAATTCACCTAGAATTTGGAAAGTAAGCAAGCCATCAAAAGTTGTTAGTATTGGTGCCAGGAATGTAGCGATAGAGTATTTACGTAACATGTGCAAGGCCCAGGGTTTGATCCCCAGCACTGGGGGGAAAAGTAGGTACTAAATTTTAAATTTGCAGATTTTATAGGCAGGTGAGAATACTATTTTTTGAGTAGCAGTTTTAAAATACTAGTTATACTCATCTTTCAACTTGGTATACCAGAAACATCACTTGATAATTTTGTCTGTAAAGACTCTAATTGTTGAATCTATTAAAAATTAATTTTTAATTAGATGGGAAACAAATGGAAACAAATGGAAATACAGTAGCAACCCTTCAATAATAAGGTCTTAGGAACCCAGTTATACCTTTGCATTGCAGTACTTTCTAAATTGAGAACAAAATAGATCTGGATGTCATTTTAGATGTCTTTAAGACTAGTTAAGTTTTTATTATGCTTTGAGTATGAATGTGATACTTTTGCAGAATGAGCTTGAGCAGGCATTTTTTATTTTTTTTAATTTTTTTGGTACCGGGGATCGAACTCACAACCTCACACTTGCCAGGCAGGCACTATGCCGCTGAGCTATATCCCCCGTGGCATTTTTTACTCTAACTTCTGTTATTCACAGTTTTATCTTTCTCTTGGATGCAGGCTAGTTCTACCTCGAGTATTAGATTGCAAAGGAGCCATCAGATGTAATCAGTCTGAATTAGAATCAGCCTTTTAAGAATACACATACATGTATCCTACACTAGAACCACTGAATTATTTTATGAAAGTGAGACTTAAACATGTTATATGTTTTCTAAGTATTCCACAGGAAAGTTTTTGATTATTTTTTTAAATTGTAATTTTAAAAAACATAACATTCACTGTCTTAACCACTTTCAAGTGTATGATTCTGTAGTGTTAAGGACATTCACATTGTAACTTCAGGTTTTTATTAACCAGTTGACTAACAGGACTCTTGATTCCTTTCTAATCATTCCTTTTTGAGGTGAAACACATGGAACTTGGGGAGCTTAAAGGACTTGTCCTTCCTCACAAGTTGCCCCTCCTACTCATGATTATGAACCTTTATACTTAACCTCTGTACCATCCTGGCATTCTTGACTCAGCCTAGAATCAGAATGAGGGGTTTCACCTACAAACTATCTTTTAGGTGTTTTTTTTTTAGATTTTTTTTTAGCTATATCTCAAAACTAGTTTGACTCAGATGAGTTTAACCATTTTTTACGATGAAAACGAAATCCATATTAGTAGTAAAGAAATTACATTTGAAGCATGTTAAATGCTGTTGAACAAAAATCAGCATTAATAGATGACTTATAGGCTTCATAAAGGAAATCGATCTTGAAGAATAGGTGGAGATGCCTCAAGTTTGAGAGGAGTTTTATGAGCCTGGCTTGAAATCCCAGCCCTTCAACTCCCTTACTGTATGAATAAGTTATTCCGTATTTCTGAGCCCATCTTACCTGTAAGAGGGGCCTATACCATCTAGCTCGTACCTTTGCTGCGAGGCTTAAATGAAATCATGTATGTAAAATACTTAGCACTAGCTCAGGCTCTTTGCAAGTGTCTATAAATGAAAGCTCCTGGCAAGTGTTATAATTTTAGTGCAAGGAGTTAGAGTGACACAATCAGACTGTATTGGTTAGAACTTTGAAAGTAAGACAGATGTGTTTATATTACACCAAGGCACAGGGGGCACTAATCTTGTTTTAACTCTAGTCAAGGATGTAAAAATGTTGGAACAAAGATTGAAACCTGAAATGCTTTCTCATTTTGTAATGGTCTTTTAGGAGAATGTAACTATTAATCTTGTTTCTTTTCAAAGACTAAAATGGAGCCAGGCGTGGTAGTGCACACCTGTAATCCCAATACTCAGGAGGCTGAGGCTGGAGGATCACTGTTATGTGGTTACTTTGTACGATATTTCTTACTCTGACAAATTCAAGGCCAGCCTGGGCTACATAGTTCAAGGGCAGCCTGAATTACAGTAAGACCCTGTCTAAATAAATAAATAAATAAATAAAATGAAATAGAAGTTGGTTCACAAGCAGGAGATACTTAAGATTTAAAAAATTTAAAGTTACATAAAATTTATCTACATTTCTATTGTATACAGAAGTTTGTGTATTTTTTCCGAGGTTGGAATTTCACGTGCTTTGAATGTTGCAGATTTTTTTTTTAAAGAATGAGTAGTTTGGATAATACAAGAGCTATGTGTGTTAATGTGGAGGTGTGCATTTAATTATCAAAACTTCAGGGCTGGTGAGAGAGCTCAGCAGCATAAGCGCCTGCCTGGCAAGCGCAAGGTCCTGAGTTCAACTCCCAGTACCCACATACGAAAAAAGGGGTGGTGATATCGCTCAGTGGCACAGGCACCTGCTGGCACACGAGGTCCTGAGTTCGACCCCCAGTACCCACCAAAAAAAAAAAAAAAACTTCAGTTTTCCAATGGAAGAACTTTGGAATTCTGCCTATTTAATATGATTTCATTTACATTCTTACCAGGTCGGAATTATGTGCATTTGAAACCAACAGATCAGATCATAACTAACATAGTTTAGAAATGTTCCTTCCAACATCTAATAAATTGACGTAAGGTGTTTTTTGTGTTTTTTTTTGTTGTTGTTGTTTGTTTTTTGTTTGTTTCGTTTAGGTTTTTTGAGGCAGGATTTCACTGTGTAGTTTAGGCTGGCCTTGAACTCACAGCAGTCCTTCTGCCTCAGCCTCTCAAGTGCTGGGCTGGGATTACAGGTATGCACCGCTACACCCAGCATCTTAAGATATTTTTTATCAGGAATACCTCACAGTGTAACTTTGGCTAGGTAGAGATGGATAAAAAAGTAACAAAAATAGCAGATTCTTATGATTGGTGAATCTGTGTAGACTAGTTTTCCAAACTGTAGGAATTATTTATTGAAATTTGTATGCCATTATACACACACATGCTAAGTGGGATATGTGTATTGGGTCACTTTGTTCAGTATTTGTTGTTCTGTTTGCATGCCAAACCCTGTAGTAGCTTTTGAAAGCCGTTACGTACATGATACCTTTCCATCCTAGTGTTTCTGGTATTTGGGAAGGCACATGAGGAACCACATGTGTCCTTACTTATTAGCACTTTACATGCTGTCTGACCTTCAAAATTTTCTTTTTTCTTTCTTTTGTAAATTGAAACAAAAATTATACATATTTATATGGTACCATGTGATAGGTAATATATGTATACATTGTGTAATTTTCAAATTAGAGTAAACATACCTGTCTCTTCAAACATTTATCATTTCTTTGATGAGAACATTCAAAATCCAGCTGGGCAAAGTGGCTCACACCTGTAATCCCAGAACTTGGAGGCTAAGGCAGGAGGGTCACTGTGAATTCAAGGCCATCCTGGACTATATAGTGAGTTCAAGGCTAGCCTGAACTATATAGCAAGACTCTTAAAAATAAAATAAAATAAAAAATCCTTTCATGTAGCTTTTTAAAAATATACAGTACATTTTTCTATAATCTACTATGTAATAGAGCACCAGAACTTCTGTGACTGAAGTTCCCTTTTTCTCCCTACTTTGATTCGAGCACTTTTTCACTGAAAGCTTGCTCTTTTCCCCTCAGATTGTATGTCAGATTTTCCTCGTCCTTTTCAGTTTCCTTGAGAAATGCATTAGGAAGGTAATTTTTACTACATGGTAACTTGTTTATTCATTATTTAGTTAATGCCTATAGTGACTGGAGCTCCAACCTATAGGTACTGAAGCTACTAAGTTGAAAAGGACAGAGTCTGACCTAAAGGAGATTCACAGTCCAGTGGGAACAGTAGAAAAACTTAGCATGCAGCATAAGCACTATTTAATAAAAGATAGAAACAAACTGGGAGAGTAAAGTAGGAACTGTGTGGTGGAGTCCCTACGGAAAAGTTACTAAGGAAGATGGAGCGTAAGCAGTAGGAAGTTGACAGATGTTTTATCCAGAAAATTGACAAGATCAGATTTGGACTTCAGGATGATGGCAGTTCTGAATAATGTAAAACAACTCTAAAATGAGAAGCTAATGGTAAGGAAGCTTACGATAAACTATTTTCCAAGGAAGTCAACCCATATAGTTACACTGGATACTGTATTTGGAAGCAAGGGAAGTGAAAGAACTAATGATAAGGATTGAGGTGAATAAAACTAAACTGAGGTAAGGCCAGGTATGGTGGTGCACACGTGTAATCCCAGCACTTGGGAGGCTGAGGCAGGAGGATCGCTGTGAGTTTGAGGCTACCACCGGGGCTACAAAGTGAGTTAAGGCCAGCCTGAACTGTGTAGTGAAACCCTGTCTAAAAAAGACAAAAAACAAACAAAAAATAAATAGGTAGAATATCAAATGTCTAAATAATGGCTTTATTAATCTTATGTCTGCATATGTGCATGTATGTATGCAATGTTACATTTTTGTTTTCAGTATTCATGAGTAAAAATGTGAATATAGAGCTGAGTTTGCTTATTTCACCCTTACCCCCTGTACATCAGCAATAGCCTAAATGTTTTCCAGACAGGAGTGGGGTCGGGATGGTTTTAAAGGACTAATTCCTGGAGCCCTCCAGAGAGAATGGTAGATATGAAAAACACTTCGTAGATTGGATGCAGTGATGCACACTTTTTAGACCCAGCTACTTAGAGGTTGATTCAGGAGGATCCCTTGAGCCCAGGAGTTCAAAGCCAGTCTGGGCAACATAGCAAGACCTCATCTCTGAAAAACTAAAATACTTTGCTATCCCTTTTCTTTACATTTTAAAATACATACATCTCTTTTTACCTCATCTAACATTCATGACTTGAACAACTGAGAAAAAAACACTATAAATCTTATATAAGGTATCCTGAGAGTCCTTTAATATTTTACATTTTGCAAAGTGGTCTGAATACTTTGAATAATTATATTATTTAGGAATTCTGTCATTGTGTCAGTTTTAAGCAATTTACTATATGACAAGCTGTAAGTTTTAGAACATCACAAACTGGGTATATGTTTCTGTAATTTTTTAGTATGTATTTGTTTTTAGGACCACAGATTCATATGGTCTTAAAACATAAGGTTTCAAGAATGGAGATTTAAGAATCTCAAGAGAACATGAGAAGTTAGGATATGAGACATCCCGTAAAAACCAAGAAAAATTCAGAACATCAGCTGTCTGCTTGATTAGATGTATGATGTACTAGTCGTCGTCGTCTTTTCGTGCAAAAAGAAACAAGAATATTTGTCAGAAGCATATCAGTTTATTTCTTGAGAGGAAAAATATGTGGTGCTGAGCGCTATCATGGGAACTATTTAATGTCCTTTTGTTTGACATTAAACAAATGTATGTTTGTTACTGTTTTTGTAAGTTCCTCCATATGTCCTTTGACTTTAGATTCTTCTGTGCATACATTACCTTGCAAGTAGTGGTATGGATCTTTGTTTGAGATTATGATTATTATTCCAAAAGTAGTGCATACCCATTGTAATGGAAATCTCGTCTGGTTGCTGGGTCTTCTCAGTCACACCCCAGACTGTGCACAATAGGAAGGGCCTTCTCCAGTGCTTGGTCTCTGCTGGGCCTTTCAACAAATTTACTTCCTTTTACCCACCTTTAAAGGACCATCATGATATGACGTATTTTTTCTCGCTTGGGGAATTAGCCCTTCTGTCTGCATTCTTTTTTTTTTTTTTTTTGGTGGGTACCGGGGGTTGACCTCAGGACCTTGCACGCCAGCAGGCGCCTGTGCCGCTGAGCGATATCACCGGCCCTTTTTTCGTATGTGGATACTGGGAGTCAAACTCGGGCCCTTGCGCTTGCCGGGCAGGCGCTTACGCTGCTGAGCCATCTCACTGGCCCTGTCTGCATTCTTTTTAAGCAGTGGTATTTTTCTAATCTCATTGTTATCCTGGTCATTTAAACTAAGAATTGAAGAACATTTTCCCCCAAAGAGCAGCATAGATTTAGTTCCCACCTGAGAAATACAAAAAACAAAGAAATAGTCTAGCCTCACTGGCTTGTCATGAGCTTGTGTGATATTGACTTTCTAAAATGTCAGTTATGCCTTTAATATCCAGATTTCTCTAACGTAATTTCACTAACTTAATAAGGTTCGTGATACCATCTCTTAGTTCATATTTGCCCTGGCCAGAGGTCTGTGTTCTTTTTGAAATTACTGTATTACCTCCTAAAGTCTATTTCAAAGTGTCTCCTAAGAGTTCTTGAGTTATAATGCATATTAGATTAATAATTTAGGGCCAGTGGTATAGCTCAGTCGCATAAGCGCCTGCCTGGCAAGCACAAGGTCCTGAGTTTGACTCCCGGTACCTGCATATAAAAAAAAAAAAAAATTAGATTTGTGCTTTAGCAAGATCAGTGTTTAGTTATATCGCTTAAGGATATAACTTCCCGTAACTGTCTTTTTTTTTTTTTTTTTTTAATATTTTGCCATCCAGCCCAAAATTCCATGTCTTTCATAGCCTCTGTTTAAATCCTCCTTTTGTTTAATTTATGCCAAATGTTGCATATTTTTCTTCTTATATAGTGTTAAGTATAAGATGGTAGAATTAGAAATAAAAATCAGTTTGGTGGGGAAAAAACTTTCAGTTTGTCAGAAATGTCTGTTTATGTGACTTTTACATTCCTGGGAAAGATATCAAGCATTGGACTGTCATGCTTAATGACCCCTCACTTGACTTCCTTCCTGCTCTCCAAGTAGTCTTCTGATCATATTTTGGCTTCCTAGGTACATCTGCCCATAGCAGTCATGGTGAACCTTTTAGAGACAAGTGCCCAAACTGCAACCCAAAACCCACTTATTTATGCAAAGTGCCAGCACTGCAGTTAAACCCAAACACTGAGGTTTTTTAGTTTAGAAAAAAACAACTCATACATTAACATCTTTTGTCTTAAAAACAACGCACATGCCATAGGTTCACCACCCCTGGCCTGTAGGTTGAAAACATGTTAAAAAGTGACCACAAAAGTGGGTATGATGGTACATGCCTGTAACCCCAGCACTGGGGAGGCTGACACAGGAGGATGGCTGAGACAGAAAGATCACCTCAAGGTAGCCTGGGCAACATAATTCAAGGCTAACCTTGACTACAAACTAATACCCTGTCTCAAAAAACAAAACAAAAAAGTGACAGAATCTCCATAATTTTTTTTTTACTGTAATTTAATAAATTTGACAGTCTGGTTACAATGAAGAAAAATAGATACAATACATGAACTTTATAAACAACATTTATCTTATTTAGGAAATCTATTCTGAATAGGGATGTTCAGCTCTGAGATACAGAAAAGCTAATAAAATACAGTTTCATGCCCAATAAGTACAGCCTGAATACTTCTCCTCTCCCCCAGTTTAGATTATTAATTTGTGATTGATGAACCTTTTGTTCTGTCCTGCTTTGAGTAAACTCAGTTAAGAACACTATAAACTTAGAAGGTGTTACAAAGGATTGCATGCCTTTTCTTTCAGATGAGTAGTCTCAACTATTGTTCCACTCCACTATACCCAAAAGACACCATGTTATCATCAGCAGTGGATCCTGCTTACATGGTAAAGAGGTAGACCCTGAATTTGACCCATGTATACAGACCTCACCCTCCATGATTCTGATCTTGGAAGGACTCATTTTCTTCAACTCCAGTTTTTTTTGTGTGTGTGTGTGTTTTTTGTAGGTACCGAGAGTCGACCTCGGGACCTCACGTGCCAGCAGGCGCCCATGCTGCTGAGTGATATCACCGGCCCTTTTTTCGTATGTGGGTTCTGGGAGTCGAACTCAGGCCCTTGCGCTTGCCAGGCAGGCGCTTACACCGCTGAGCCATCTCACCGACCTTCAACTCCAGTTTTGAGAATTGGTTTTTCTAACTAAATCTGTCTAGAATCTAAATTCAAATTTAGGTCATTTAGATTTCAGCTATCCAGAAAACAGGTATTAAACTAACTGATTCTAAGAGATCACTTTCTTCTATATGATCTTATGAGCTTTATTTCTCAGAACCTATGTTACTTTTGCCTACCTTTTTATTATTTCTCCTAGCCGTAGTTTAGAGGTACAGCTATACATAGCTTCATAAAGAGTGAAAAAAACATATTCACATCCACGCCCACCTTCTCTACCATGTATACACAGTTGTGTCATAGCCCCTGGCTATCCCTATATCAGGTACTAAAGATGCATAGATATGAGATAGCCAAGGACAGATGGACTTCCCAGCATAGACCAAGAACTTGTCAGCAAACTCATCAAACCCTGAATATGCTTAGTGTCTGTGCTTAAAGGGCCAAATATGAAATAGGGAGCATCATTTCAGATTATGTCTGACAAAAAAAAATACAACTTTTGTGCCATGATGGGGAACTGAGAATGTGTTTTTATGTTTTCTTTTATTTATTTTATTTATTTTTTTTTTGTGTGGGTACCGGGGGGTCGACCTCAGGACCTCGAGCACCAGCAGGCGCCCATGCCGCTGAGCGATATCACCGGCCCCTTTTTCGTATGTGGGATCCGGGAGTCGAACTCGGGCTCTCGTGCTTGCCAGGCAGGCGCTTAAGCCGCTGAGCCATCTCACCAGCCCTATGTTTTCTTTTAAAGAATCAAGCCAAATTAATTTATAACTCTTAACCATAACTTACACTGTTTAAAGCTTTCTCTCCCATTCTGTTTTCTGGGAGTACCTTTTCCTGCTATTAGGATTCACTCCCCTGCAAATATCCTTTACTATCGCTGTTGGTCCTGTTCAGTCAAGAAAAATGTATTTTGATCACTGATGATGCCCATCAAGCAGTCTTACCAATAGTTAGGTATTGGAGAGAGTACATAAACCCATCACTCCCAAATTCTAGGCTCTGAAACTTGTCAGTTCAGTTCTCTGCCATATCTCTTCTCTATTTGATCTTTGACCCTAAAATAAGCATTGGCCATCCAACATTTATATTAACCTCAAGAATGCTTTCCTTCAGGAATTTAAAGTATTACAGCATTGACTCAATAGGTGAGTTCAGTGGTGTCTAACCTCTGATCTAGAAAAACATCATTGAGTAAATCATTAAAGAGTGTTGTGAAACAACACATCCTTCTCAAAGTTGAAATCTTTCTTTAAAGTTTTTATGACTATTATCTTACCTTTTACCACACCCTTCAGAATTAGGCATTGAGTAGAAGATAAAAAAGTGGTCAAGGTCATGCAGGCCATTTTTACCAAGAAGATAAACTAATTCAAGTAATTGAAAGACAGGTTCCCCTTTTTCTTTTATAGCTCTTCCTCCAGTTTACCAATCCCAATGATTTTACTGCACTTTAGTGGTGGTGTTCAAATATAGTATTTCTGCTTGAAAATAATTCACTTACGCATTACAGCAAGTCCTTTTGTTGAAGAAACATGAATTCAAGTGATTTCAATGTCTGTGATGAATTTTTGTTCTTGTAAAGATCTTATTTAGTCAGGTATGAAGGACATGATATGATACAGATTATAATCACTAAACTAAAATATTGCTTCTTCTTAGGTGATATTGAGGAAATGGTGTACAGGACAAAAATATCACCTCTCTGGATCCCCTACCAGCTGCCTAAGTAAATTAAGTGCTATATGTAGACTGTGAGGCTGTTGGCAAACGTGAATAAAAGCAAAGGTAAAGACTTAGGCAAAACTGGTTAACACCCATTTTTTTTAAAACATGAATAGTGCTGGGTGTGGTGGCACACACCTGTAATCCCAGCATTTGAGAGCCTGAGGCAGGAGAATCCCCACAAGTTCAAGTCTAGCCTGGGCTTTATAATGAGTTCAAGGCCATCCTGAACTACACAGCAAGATGCTGTCTCAAAAGAAATTTTTATAATAACATGAACAGTAATGGAATTAAATTTTCAGGAAGTTGAAGTTAACTTTAAATACTCAAAACATTAAAATTCATCTAAATTTAGGTCTTATTGACAAAAATTTTAGAAAAGGATCAAACTGAGTAGGAAGCTGGATAATTAAGAGGCATAGCCAAAAGTGATTTTATTACTATAGTTGTAAAGTTGGCTATTATAACAAGGCCCTTTAATGATACCTGGACAAAGGTTAATATTAATGCGAAGGCTCTCAGTTATAGGTAAATCTTCTGATGGGCTCATGCCTCTGGGTCCAGATTGCCTGCCAAACATCTCAGATTCCAAACCTTGAAAACAGCTCATTATGAATAGACTGGAACTCATCAGATACATGCACACCCCATAACCACCAGCTTTGTTGCTTGTGTTTCTGGCTCATTAAATGCTGCTGCCCAGAAAGGAAAGCCAGGAAGTATCCACAGTGTTCTCTTTTTTTGCTAAGGAAAACAGGAAAACCTGAAATGTGGTCCTTACTTACACTCAGGCCTACATCTGCTTGGAAAGCAAAGACAATGACAAGACAAATTAAGTCAGTAAAAGAAAAAAATATAAGACATGCAAAAATTCATATAATTGCCAATAAATTTTACAGACCACTATGCCTTAGGATTTCAAGAAAGGATATAAGCAATCCAGGTGGGGATAGTTTTGAGCTGGCCAATGATGACCTGATAAGTACTCTTCCACTTGTTCCAATGACCCGTGGTTCACCAATACCTTGTCTCCGATCCTTTTTACCCAAAGGAAAACATGGGAATTACATTCTGTTGATAACATTTTCTGTCAAGTCAGGTTTCAGTTTTTGTTTTGTAGGCTTCCCTCTCAATTCCTCTTATAGTTGAAGTAGCTAGCTTGTGTCAGCCTCTCCATTATGATGGAGATGTGCTGTCCTGCATTGCTCCAGGTTAGAGTTTTAGTGTCATAATAATATTTCCTTAGCTTAGATGAGAATATACCTCTCCTTGCTATGATGCTATGACATACATAATATCTACCTATGGTTGTGTTATGAAACATGGTATAACAGCAGATCTAAGTCTCAAATATAAAGGAGTTGGATGTCACATGTGGATTAGTCATTCAGTTTTTTATTCTATGCAAGTATCATTCTAGAGGAAAATGTTTCCTTAGTTTCCTTCAAAGTATTCTGTCTTCTTATTGGATGCATGCCTTGATTTCATTTACCTCCAGGCATATTGTTAATTCCAAGCACCAAAACCTGCTTCCAGAACATAGATACAGGAATGTAATCCAGATGGCTTTTACAAAGATTTAGGTAATGACTGCTTCTTAAACTGGGAAGAACCATTTACCTCTTTAGGTTTTTTTGTTTAATAAGATGCCATGATGTTTCTTAATCTTTTTCAGTGACCTTTATCAGCCCTTTTTGCCTTTGTGTATTTCTAAAATATATTTGCAATTTTGTGTGTGTGTGTGTGGGTACCGGGGGGTTGAACTCAGGACCTCACGCACCAGCAGGTGCCCATGCCGCTGAGAGATATATCACCAGCCCTTTTTTCATATGTGGGTACCAGGAGTCGAACTCAGGACCTCGCGCTTGCCAGGCAGGCACTTATGCCGCTGAGCTATCTCACCAGCCCTGGAGTGTATTTTTTTAATTCACTGAAAAGGCAGTAATATCCCATTTACTTTAGTCACCTTTCTTGGAAACATCAGGAATACATCCAAGAACCAGGAACTGAGGAATGAAAGTTTCTGAGGATGTGAAGTTGTTGTTAGAAAATGATATACTCATAAAACCATTCCTCAAGCCCTCATTCAGAGCTGGGTTTTTTGTTTTGTTTTGTTTTTTGTTTTTTGTCGTTTAAAGTGCCATTCTAACTCTTGGAAATGTTTTCTAAGCTAGTAAATGAAAGCACACACTACTAAAAGTAAAAATAGGGCTGCTAAGATTAGCTGCTATTTGAAAGTCAATAAGAAGAAAAATTTTAATGAAATACAAACAACTACTGTGGCTTTTTTAAATTTAGGGAGTCAGATTTACTTAACAGCCCCCAAAACTATCAATGTATTTGAGTTCAGTGCAGTAAAAATAATTTCCTAACTTCAATATTCAATCACATGGTAATGATTCTGATGATTAAGAAAGAATAAATGTATTCAGAGATAATGTAATTTTATAGAGCTTTCCATCAGAAATATTTAAAAATTTTGGTTGGTATGATGTCATATGCCTGTGATCCCAGCTACTTTGGAGGCTGAGGCAGGAGGGTCACAAACTTTAGGGAGACCCTGTCTCCAAAAATAAAAAGAGCTGAGGATGTAGCTCAGTGGTAGAGCACTTGCTTAGTATGCACAAGGTCCTTGGTTCAATCTGCAGTTTTGTACTTGAAGTATAAATTTTATCGAGAAAATTTACCTTTTTTAGGTGGTAAGAAAGGATTGATGCACACCATTGATCCTCAACTCATTTCTATTGAAACATATTTAATTTGGTGATAGTAATGGTAACTCATGTTTGTAGGTTTTCTCTTGCATCAATCCTAAGGGGTAGATAGGGCAGTTATTCAACTAAGACTCAAAATGATTAAGTATTAGGGGCAAGGTAACACATAATAAGTGGCAGCACTACGTACCAGTGTCTCACATGTGTTATGTCCTGTAATACACACTGTGCTGTTGCTGCCACCTGGTAGATATAGTCCCTAAGTACCTTCTTAGAAGGGTCTGTCAACACAGCCACTTCCTGATTCCTGCATGAGCTTGGACGTCTCCTGCCGTATGAGGAGCCTGGTGAGCTCCCTTGTACATCTCGTCGCATCTAGGTGTTGGAAATGATTTAATAATCACTCATCTAGGAGTATCAATGGTGTCCTGCCTGTTCCAAGAAGAAAGTGTTAAAAAAAGAAAAAAAGGAAGTGTTTCCCATCCTTACAAAACAAGAGGAGCTTATTCCTTTGACTTTACAGATGTTGCATTTTTTTTTCCTTTTCTTTTTTTTTTTTTTTTTTTTTTTTTTTTTTTGTAATATGAGGGTACTGGGAGTTGAACTCAGGACCTCGCGCTTGCCAGGCAGGCGCTTATGCCGCTGAGCTGTATCACTGGCCCTATAAATTTTTTTCTGAAGTGCAGGGTACAAATAGAAAAATACACATACCGTAAGGAAGCCAGTGAGTTTTTCAAGTTGCTTTTGGTCTTTTCGTACAGTTTGGCCTCACTCTTGTCTAAGCAGGCGTTGCCTGTAACCGATCTTGAATCTGGTATCATCTTTTCCTGTCTCCACCCCCAAACTGTCTGGGCAAGCTGTAAGAGTTTGTCCTAGATATTTTAGGAAAATAGTTGAAAGAGGTTCTTTAATGTAGAATGACTTCTTGTAGATGATTGTATAGTGTTTATTGAAAGTCTGGGGAATGTGACAGGCAGGGCTTGTATGACGTATTTCTGCTACTTTGCCTTGTAGCAGCATTGTACCTTGCATTGTCTCACTATGTGGTTTACAGTGTGATTGCATATTTGTTTTTTCACTTAAAGGCTAAAAGCCAGGACTTGCTTGTTACTGATCTATTTAATATCCCTGAAGTGTGAAATTTTTCATTTCTATTGGTCCATGCCCCAGAAAAGGACAAAGAGATTCCTATATCACAGCCAATTGGTTTTACTAAGAAATCATTTTAACCACTTAGCAGTCCAATTATTTAAATACAGGATGACCCCCAAATTGCATACTTTTTCATTAATTTTTATAATGTAACAGGAAATATAAAAACAATAATTTTATCAAATTTATTTAATACAAGAATTGACTGGTTGAAATGATACCTGCCCAAGCGACATTTGGGATAGTCAGTATGTAAATGTGCTGCCCAAGTGATGCTGGGGATAAACTATTAAATGGTTAAAACTGTTAAATTCTCTAGGTACTTCTAAATCAAGACTTGTAGTATAGTGTGTCTGAATTTATGTCAGTGTTTTGGATTATTTATCAGGAATACCTAGGCCTAAAGAAGAAGTACAGGTTATGTATCCCTTATCTGAAATGCTTGGGACCAGAAGTGTTTTTGATTTGAAATTTTTTCAGATTTGGGCATATTTGCATATATAAGGTATCTTGGAAGTGGGATCCACATCTAAACACAGTATTGTTTCATGTACACCTTATACACATAGCCTAAACCTTATATAGTATTTTAATTTTCGTTTGTTTATTTCTTCTTCCTCATTTTTTTTTTGAACAGGATCTCACTATGTAATCCAGGTCAGCCTTGAACAGACTGTATGCCCAGGCTGACCTTAAATTCTTGATCCTCCTCCCTGAGATTTCTAAGTCCTGGGATTTCAAGTGTGCACCACCATGTCTAGCTGTGTATTTTAAATAATTCTATACATAAAATTAAGTTTGATGGTATGGAAGTTTCCACTTGTGCTGTTATGTCATCACTCAAAAAATTCACTATTTTAAAGCATTTCATATTTTCAGTTTGGGGATGTTCAACTGGCTATGTTGACCAAGTCCAGTTAGTAGTGTGGCCAAAATTGTATTTTTTGGGAAAAATTATTTTTTAATATTTCTTCTCTATAAGATGAAAAGTTTTTTCTGAATGATCATTTTAAAAGTGTTAAGAATATTGTCACAAATATTGAGAATATGAGCTTGCCTTTAAATTAGGTACTCTTGGGGCCGGTGAGATGGCTCAGCGGCGTAAGCGCCTGCCTGGCAAGCGCGAGGGCCCGAGTTCGACTCCCGGAACCCACATACGAAAAAAGGGCCGGTGATATCGCTCAGCGGCACGGGCGCCTGCTGGCGCACGAGGTCCTGAGGTCGACCCCCGGTACCCACAAAAATAAATAAATAAATAAATAAATTAGGTACTCTTTTTTTTTTATTGAATCAGAAGTATGTGGTGAATTTATTTTTTTTTTATGTGTTGAATTTAGAACCAGTTTTGGCCGTAGTGCCTACTCTCTTTACCATATAATTAACATTGGTGAATTTTATAATGTAAAATTGGTTGTTTAGAAAATGACCATACTAATTCCTTCTTTCTCTTTGCCCATCTAGTGAGAACTCAACAGAGACACTAGCAGTAGATTCTAACAATCAGTCGAAGTCCCCCCTGGAGAAGTTTATGGTCAGACTCTGCACTCATCATCAAAAGCAATTTATTCGTGTTCTGAGCGACCTGTACACTGAATCTCAGCCAGACACTGAGGACCTGCAGCCTTTAGATTCTGGAGCAATGGATGCATCATCTTGCAATGCTGGCTGTGCCCAGCTAAGCAGCAGACATAAGGAAAATGATGCTTTGTGCCTCAATAGGAAGTCTCCTACTTCTGTAGATTTGTTCGTAGACTCACTGGGCTCTCACAGCTCTCTGCACGTGACAGAACAGACCCTGAAGGAGCCTCCTCCTGAGACTAACTGTGTAGATGAAAGAGAGAATGCCTTGACTGTTGTCCAGAAAGATTCCTCTGAACTTCCAGCCACTCAACCTAATTCTGGCAGTTCAACAGATAGTTCCACTCTGGGATACCTCACTGCATCTAATTCTTCCTCATTGAACTCCCACCACATCTCTAAAAGCTTGGAGGGGCAAACCACTGGACAAGAGCAAGACCCAAGTATGAAAACATGTGAGGATGGTAACGACCATATGCAGAGTTCAGCTTTAGTAGAAAGTCTGATTGCAGTAAAAGTGGCAGCTGAGAATAATGAGGAGAGCAATAGCTCTATTGTTTCTCAAAGAAATTCACTCAAAGCTTTATCAGAAGAGACATGGGACTCAGGGTTTATGGGAAACTCACCTAAAACTGCTGACAAAGAGAATGGTTTACAGTGTAGCTCAAAAACATCATTGCACCAGGATTTAGAGGCAAACGAACAAGATGCAAGGCCAAAGCAAGAGAACCATCTTCACTCACTAGGAAGAAATAAGGTGGGTTACCATTCACATCCCATTGACAAGGGCCAGTTTGATCATTCCAAAGATAGTTGGTTAGCCCCCAGCCCCATGCCAGCTGTACACAAAGCATCTAATGGACACTCACGAACCAAGATGATACCAGCTTCCATCAAGACAGCTCGAAAAAGTAAAAAGCCATCAGGGTTGAGGATAAATGATTATGATAACCAGTGTGATGTTGTTTATATCAGTCAACCAATAACTGAATGCCACTTTGAGAATCAAAGATCTGTGTTATCTTCTCGGAAAACAGCCAGAAAGAGCACTCGAGGATACTTTTTCAATGGCGATTGTTGTGAGCTGCCAACTGTTCGCACACTGGCCAGAAATATACACTCCCAGGATAAAGCAAGCTGCTCATTACTAGCATCAGAGGCTAATAATGTGACTTCCAAGCAGACCCTTACAGTTTCAGCCCCTAGGCATATAGTAGATGTGCAGCTTCCCAGAGACGATAACCTTGAAGAACCTTCTGAGGAAATAATATCCTTCAAGGAGGGAGGCAAAGACACTTCTGCAAAGGAGTCTCAAGAGCCTGAGGTTTGCCCCACAGTAAATGAACCAAATCCCAGCAGCTCTCCTAGGTTGGGGGAGACAACAGCCCCTAACCTGGTGTGTCCTTTGCCTGCTTGCCTCCCTGAAGAGGATGTACTGGAAGGCAGAACCATGATCTCAGCTCCCACAGCAAGTGTGGTGTCTCCCCCTGAACAAGACCAACAACCAGTTGCCTTGCTAGATGTGGAGGAGATGAGTATACTCCAGGACTGCCACTTGGTTCCCCCCACTGAAAGCATTTCTGGGGGAGGCAGTGAAGAAGTCCCTTCTAGGCCTCAGTCTCCTCTGGAAACAGTCAGTAGAGAAGAAAATCCTCTGTGCTCAGAAAATCAAAGTCCTTCTGTGGGCTGGGAGCCTCTCCTGAGTCTGGGACTGGCTGAGCACAAGCAAAGCTTCAGTACTGAGGCTGAGACTGGAGATATTCAAGAGCTACATACTGAGCCATTCCTGAAAGCAAGCAGCACTTTTCATAATGAAAACCCCGTTGAGACTGAAGAAGGTGAGGCAACATGTGGTACAGAATACCTAGAGAGAGAGGAAAGTGCCATGAAATGCTCTTCAGAAAAAAATACCTGTGATCCAAACATTGACTCACCTGAAGAGAATTTGGACAAGAAGAAAAAAGGTAAAAAGTTCCCTGAGGCCTCTGATAGATGCTTAAGAAGTCAGCTTTCAGATTCTTCCTCTGCTGATAGGTACCTAAGAAATCAAAGTTCAGATTCTTCCTCTGCTTGTCCTGAGATCAAAGTTCCTAAAATTCCTGGAGCTAAGCGTTCTAAAAAAGAAGAATACCCTGCTGGGACAACATCTGAGGGCTTACTGAATGACAGTTTCCATACAGAAGTTCTAGAAGAAACTGAAAACCCAGATGCCAGTGAATGCCCCTCTGAGAAAGAGGTTGAACAGGAGGGTGGAGGAGGTGGCATCATTACAAGGCAAACTTTTAAAAACATGCTGACAAAAGAAGTCAAGAGGGAACAAGGGGACATCTCTCCTAGCAGGGATCCTATAACCACAGTTGGCCACCCACTGCCTGGAGAGAGATTAGAAATCTATGTCCAGTCTAAGATGAGTGAGAAAGATGCTCTTGTGCCCTCCAAAAGTATTCTTTGTAAGAGGGAGCCAGAGCAGTCAAATGAGAAGCCAGGACACATTCCCACACAGGATGTGGAGGCAGTTGTAAATGAAGTAGACCATGAGGACACCCAGCATAAAGATGATGCTAACCAGACCCCATCTAGCTCAGTTGAGATGTCAGGTAGTCAAAGTAGTGATGCTGCTGGGCCACCAAAATTGGTAGCAAGGCCTAAACGATTGACCTCTTCAGCCTACAACTTGAGACATGCTTACTCTCGGGACTCCTTGGATACTACAAAAGTGACTTCAGAAAAGGAAGCCACACCAGTAAACCCAGTGCCAAAGGAAAATGAAGCTTCTGAGAGTGCAGATCCCTTAGATGAGGAAGATGTGGACACAGTGGTGGATGAACAGCCAAAGTTTGTGGAGTGGTGTGCAGAGGAGGAGAACCAGGAGCTGATCGCCAACTTTAATGCCCAGTACATGAAAGTTCAGAAAGGGTGGATCCAGTTGGAGAAAGAAGCACAACCAACACCAAGAGCAAGGAACAGGTCAGATAAACTGAAGGAAATTTGGAAAAGCAAGAAAAGGTCACGCAAATGCAAGGGTTCATTAGAAGCTCAAAAGTTTTCTCCTGTTCAGATGTTATTTATGACAGACTTTAAATTATCTAATGTTTGTAAATGGTTCTTAGAGACAACTGAAACCCGGTCTCTGGTCATTGTGAAGAAGCTCAATACTCGTCTCCCAGGGGACATTCCCCCTGTCAAGCATCCTCTTCAGAAATACTCTCCTTCCAGCCTGTATCCCAGTTCACTGCAGGCTGAACGTTTGAAAAAACACTTAAAGAAATTTCCTGGAGCTACTCCTGCTAGAAATAATTGGAAAATGCAGAAATTCTGCACTAAATTTCGAGAGAGTCCTGACCAACTAGAGCCAGAGGACAGCAGTGATGTCAGCCTCAGCCCTAATTCTGAAGACAGCATAGAAGAAGTCAAAGAAGATAGAAATAGCCACCCTCCCACAAACCTGCCTACTCCAGCCAGTACGCGGATCCTCAGGAAATATTCCAATATTCGTGGAAAACTCAGAGCCCAACAGCGATTGATCAAGAATGAGAAAATGGACAGCCCCGAGAGTATGGCAATGGAAAATAAGCAGAATCGTAAAAGTGTGTGCATCAACCCTCTGATGTCCCCCAAGCTTGCCCTCCAGGTGGGTGCAGATGGGTTTCCTGTTAAGCCCAAGAGTAGTGAAGGAATGAAGGGAAGGAAAGGAAAGCAGGTATCTGAAATCTTGCCTAAAACTGAAGTTCAGAGTAAACGCAAGAGAACAGAAGGCAACAGCACTCAGGACAGTAAGGACAAGGCACTGACAGTGAAAGCTGGCAAAGAAAAGCATGTTGAAGGACCCACCAAAACCCCTTCTGCCAAGAAACCATCTGTAAGGGACAAAGTCAGCCAACTCCCGAAAAAAATGTCTTTGAAAGAGAATAAAGTGAAGATCCCTAAAAAGTCCTCTGGGAAGAGCTGCCTGCCCTCCAGGAAAGAAAAAGAAAATACAAACAAAAGACCTGCCCAACCTGCCACCTCAGAAGCACTGATGAAACCTGCAAAGCAAAAGAGATCAGGTGAATCCTCTTCCAGGCCCCAGAAAGCCACGAGCAGGAAGCCAAGCAGTGGGAAGACTCGGACCAGACCCTTGACAAAAGGCCCAGAGAACAGTGTGGCCCAGAGAAAACGAAAGCTCAAGGCAAAGCTGGACTCTTCCCACAGCAAACGGAGACGTTTGGATGCAAAGTGATGGAAGGGTGGCAGCCAAGAGTGAAACTGTTCTATAGAAGTAACCTTTTATTTTGCATTATCTAAATCGCTTTTATAAGCTTATCAAGCCTTTCAAATCACAATTAATAGAAAACACCACAATTTGAGATGTCAGAAAATGCGTCTCAGGTAGAGAAGGGAACTTGCAGAGTCCTTCTCTGAGGTTGAGTAAGGGAAGTTATATATTATATTCTGGTTGTTCCTTGGGTTTTAAACTTGGAACCAAGCAGTTTTTGTTTTAAAAAGTACAGTGCCTTATTTATCCTTTTTGTTTTAAAATTTACAAAAGCTAAAAAGCTGATCTATGTGATTAAAGGCTTGTATTTTATACTTGATGCACAAGCACTTGTACTGTAGCCAAGAAGACCACCGTCATGCACATGAAAGGAGCTTTCAGCAGCCACCCTGCAGCGTCTGCTGCTGAACAGACGCCCTCTGCAAACCACAGCAGCAACTTCCCTCTCTGTCATGTTTGTTTTTTGTTTAAGTGATATTTGAAAGCTAAACCAAATCATTTTTATGATGTGTGGAGAATGCAGAGGATATATAATTATAAAAGATTAATATTTCTGTTACCTTCTTTTAAAAATCATATTCATTGTTGGTCACCCTTCTCACCTTTGTTTTTATTTTGTTTTGTTTTTGGTCTTTTTTGTCATTTGAGAACATGTTCTCTAAATCTCATGCCCATGGGACAAAAGACGTGTCACAAATACTCATTTTGGTTTACAACCTCTAAAACTTACTTGCATCCCCAAACTCTTTTGGCTGTATTAATGATTCTTACTGTCCTCTTTATTTTTGGCCTTGCAAGCTTGCTATCATTCTAACAGGTGTTCATCCTATTTTAGGAAAAAAAAAAAAAAAAAAAACTTTTTTATCTTGTAGCTGTAATTTGATGATTAAGATGAAAGTGATTATTCTTATTTTTTGCTTACCCAGAGTACTTCCCTATTCATAGAAAGCCAAAATATTATTTCCATTAATAGAAAATTTTAAGAATATGGGTGTACATGTGCATTTGGATGCATTTACATGTGGTTATCAGCTGTAAATGTCTCCCAGTGTCAATTTTACAGAAAATTCTTTCTTCCCCATGCAGTGTGTTCATGAAGCTGAGTAATTAGCACAGGCTAGATGGTTTAAAAAGTGGCCCAGTGACTCCATGTGCATCCCAATACCACTTTAGTACCAGATTCTGAGAGGTATGAACAGCACAGTTATGTAGAATCAAGAGTCCCTGGCAATTGAAGGAAGCTGCCCCAGCAGTTTAGTTGGGTCTACCCCCCCTACACACAGAGCTGAGGTTCAGCTGGAATGCACCAAGTGAATGTATTTGTCTGGAGTAGATGTCTATTTGGATTGATTAGTGCCATCCTAAGTAGTTAAATGCTGATAGTATCACTCCTCCCCGTATCTCCTCCACATGGTCTATTCCATGGCTTAGAAGTAAGAATTGCAATATTTGTAATTGATGTTGTCTGCCTTTTCTAGGTAAAGCCTGAAATAGGCCCGTTGGCTTTACTCAGTGCCTATGACATTGCTCTGTTTATAGCACAGTGTGTAGTTGACATTTCCATTGGGCCACTCTGCAAAAAAGGCTTGGTTGTTAAAGTCTCAGCTTCTTTAACATGTTCTGTCACCAAAATAGGCTGGCAGGTACAGCTGTTGCCTTGTCTTTCTTTAAAAAAAAAAAAAAAAAAAAAATTCCATTTAGGTTGTTTCAGATCTCTTTTTAGATAAACCCAGATTTATTTTTTCATGCAGATCATGATAAAACAGGCTCCCTACCCATTCTATTAAAGGTTTGCTGTATGTGATAAAAACTTCTGATTGAATAGGACTAGAGAAAAGCATTAGATTCATGAGAAATTGAGAGTTGTATCGTATTTCACAGACAGTGAAGTTTACTATCTTCAGTGAAGCCCTCGTTTTTTTGGTGTGTGTGCGTGTGCGTGTGTGTGTGTGTTTAACATCTCTTTTATCCCATGAGTCTTTTGTTTTTCTATTATCTTTGACTTGGGCCTTTCAAGAGCTACCTATATTAATGAAACTGCTGAGTGTGTGTGTTGGCAGCCCTTTTTCAGCATTAAGTTGCACAGAAGCATTAATATGTTTTGAGTAAGTTCATTTAATCTTAAAATTTGTTTTAAGGTTTAAAGAATTATCTTCTCATATAGTTGTCACTGGATACTGTTTTTGTGGTAACTTAAAGAGCTGATGTTTGCCAATGTCAGGTGTGCTGATTCCTGTACATAAGAGGCGCTCCCTTGGCTGCTGATAGGCTACCTTGTAAGGTGCTTGGATTAGGTTAGGGAGAGGTGTGTGATAGATAGTAAGTTGGTGGAACTTTTCTAGTTCCAAGTTTATAATTCATTCCATTCCTTTTCTAAATTCTTTTTTGCTTTTAAAAGCTCACTTCAAGATAAAAGCCATCTCTCTCACTTTAGACTTCATTTAAGGAAGTCAATGTGTATTTATTTATGTTATACACCTAACAATGCCATGGATTATCTTTAAAATGGACTTACACTTTTCAGCAGTTTCTACATTTAAATAGACTGAAATTCTAAAAAGTTAGGAGACTTAATACTTTAGAAAATTTTTGGTTGAATCTCATCTTTGCTTATTCAGTTAATTTTGCTAATAGAAGAAAGAAAACAAAAATAAAACTTGAGGGCCAACTCTGGAAGGTCCTTTTTGCACGTAAAGCAGATGCTGGAGAAGTTGTCTCCCAGACACCTCCAAGCCCAGACTTGATATGGACTCTTGTTTTCCCTCCTTTGAAAAGACCTCCTTCTTGTAGCCATTTTCAAGTATGGCATGCTAACAAATGCAAAGGCAGTCTGTCCCACATTCTGGATCCCAAATCACGAAGGAATTCTGCTCCAGGCCCTATACTCAGTGAAGTGACTGCCTCAGTGGTGGAGCTGAAGTTGGTGACCAGAGAACTGATATTCCCTGAGTTTCTGGAGGAGCTGGAAGATGCTTGGGAAACCATCAGTGGAGTTGTACCGTAGCTTCTCCAAAGCTGGGCCCTCTTTGGGAGACCCATTTCCTATCATCAGGCTCTATAGGGGCGGGATTGTTTCTTCAGTTAAGGTCCACAGCCTCACTCCATCACTTCCTCAGACTGTGGCGGTCTTGCAGTGCAACAAGAAGGCCACAAACTTTTCTTTACTCGTGTCTGCTAATCAGCACTTGGTAGTCCCTGGGATTCCTTATTAATGACTTCTACATAGCCCTGTCTAAAACAGTAATCTTTGGGTGTGGGTTTGTGCCTCATCATTACTATAATGGTACAGAGAGTAGGGGTGCATTAGTCATCCCTTTACATGTGGTGCTTTCTCACGGAATCTTCTGTGCAGGTGAATTTCTCACTGTTCAACTTCATCATCAGTAAAATGCATCACTCCAAGACAGCTTCTTTGAATTGAGGTTTGGCCTCTTTCCACTTCGTGGTAGATTCTGTGATGAGGGCAAAAGCTGTCACTCATTTATGGGCAACATTTCTATTGATCAGTGAACTTAAGAGCCCAGAAGGAAAAGATGACATGGTCTGTGATGCAAGCAGAAGATGCTATAGTGTTAACCATCAGCAAGTCCAGTGTCTTGTGACAACACCTGGGTCAGGGCTGGAATACCCCAAAGGGGCTGGCCAGTAGACAGGGAGCCACCCTGCCCCTTTCCTTTCCAGGTCAGCTGGTGTAGGATTCTTTTTGGCTTGCAGATGATCTGAAGGTCTGCACACTGTGAACTGGTTGTTAGTTTGTATCAATAAAGTTTTGTTGGAACATAGCTTTGCCCATTTGCTTACTGATTGTCTGTGGGGCAGAGCAGTTGCCACAGAGACCATATATGGCCACAAAGCCTAAAATACTCTCTAGATCTTTAAGAATTAGTTTGCTTACCTCTGCTTCAGAAAATAATGCTTGTTCAGAACGAAATCTGCCCAGATTTCTTCTTTCTTCTGCCTCTCTGTTCTCTTCTTTGCTTCCTTTCTTCCTTATCCTAGTTTTATTGTTTATTATGCACTTCTTTGTTTCTTACTGCAAGGGAAACATACTGATAGAGCACATGGACGACCATCTCTTTAAACTTGAGCTGCCTTAGGTTAGGGACTTTAGTTGAACCTTTAGTCCTCCAAAAATCACGTTCAGATGAGGGAAAAGCCTTTTTACAGAGTGAAAACAAAGCCTGACAAAAAACCCAAAGCATTTTTTTTGTTGTTTTTGGTCAGCTTTTGGGAAAATAAAAGCTGGGATGTTGAGATTGATATCTTTTCAGTCACATTCTTGCAAAAATAATTTTATTAAAAGCAAGCCAACAAATAAATTGAGGTATTTGAAGTGCTTTGGAAAAGAATGATTAAAAATGTTAACTGTCTGAGTATGACTGAGAAATTATGGATTATATCTTTAGTTCAAATCCAGTCAACTTCCTCCAAGGTGTTTTCATTCCCCAAAAAAACTCATGGATGTATTTCTTTGCTATTTTCCAAAATGTAGTTGATTGTCATGTCAGTGAAAAAATTTTTGTCAGTGACTTCCAAGCAGTGATTATCTTAATTGTTTTGAAACATGATTTTTTGGAGAGAGTGCAGTGCTGAGGATCAAACCTAGGGCCTCATGCATGTTAGGCAGTCACTATACCACCGAGCTACACCCCACCAGCCCAATTATTTTGAATTTTTAGCTGTTAATTTTATGACATTATGGCTTAATATCTACTGAAATGTTTTTAAAGTATGAAATTGCATCTATGTGTATCACCAGCAAGGCAATCTTCATATCCAAGCAATATGTACTCTTCCCCATACTTGCTCCCAAATTCTTTTCAGAGAAAAATAAAGGATTATTGTATTTAAAGCAAGCAGAGGCTGGGCGTGGTGGCATACGCCTGTAATCCAGCACTTGGGAAGCTGAGGCAGGAGAATTGCCATGAGTTCGAGGCCAGCCTGGGCTACATAAGCAAGTTCAAGGCCAGCCTGCACTACATAGACCCTGTCTCAAAAAAATAAATAAAGCAAGCAGAATTAGGGGGAGCATTTTGAGACAGGCTCCAACATAATTTTACCCTTGAAACATCAGAACAGAGTCCGGTCTTCTACACTGGGTGGATTGGGAACCTTGAGGGCACGACTTCTTTCCTTTAGATATCATATTCACAGAAACCCAGAGCTCTCTGACAGTGCTCTCAGCTCAGTGCTTTGCTTTGCTCTGCTTCCCTGTGGCACCCAGGAACCACCTTGAATGCTTTGCAGAGGGTGTCCTTGCTCGTGCTTTTGCCCTTGGAATTGAATAATAGCTGGTCATTTTCCTTCATAACCACCTCTCTGTTCAGTCTTCCTTTTCCCAGAGCCTTGGTGGCTTATCCTCAGCGCTCAGGACACATCCTGTGCTCCCTCAGAGGGGCTGTGGTGCAGTCATGTCAGTCTGATGAGCACAGATACTGAAGCTTTCTCACCCAGTAGGACCATCCCAGTTAACACAAGTATTCAGTGTGCAAGCATGAAAGCGTGGACTGCCCATTTGGAAAAAGCAACCAGGTGCTCATGGTATTATATCAGGTTGGATGAATGGATTTCACCTTTTTGTTTTTAAAGGGTTGTGTTAGCAAACTGTGTGGCCCACCCTAAAAAGTTCAGTACCTAACCTTTTACAGCACAAGTTTACTGATCCCTACAGTAGTCATTCAGGATTAAATTATGTGGACAATTGGGCACACATTTTTGTTTATATAGTACAGCATTGCAACAGTTCTTTTAGATTTTAGGGTATCTTGCCTTTTCATCTCAGTACACAGCTGCTGTTGCACATTACTCCTGAATGATGTTTGTGCATAAGAAAAAGATAAGATACTCCCTTTGCTGATTGAATATTTATTGATAAATTATGGGCATATAGTCTACGAGGGTATATAATTAAAACTAGTACAAAGTCTTCTAAAGGTTCACTGTGATTCATTTTTGTGTTATATTCATTTTATGAATCACAGTGAACTTGACTCTGGTAGAGACATTCCACTACAGCAGGGCTCCACACAGACTATCTACTTGCAGTTTAGAATAGTGCCTCTCCTTATACACTGACAGTACAGGGTCTGTTGGTTGTACCCCTACAGCCTTCCATGTCTTTTTTGTATCTAGGATATTTGCAAGTTTATCACTCTGCAAGCATTGAACTTAAATGACTGGTCTTTGCTTGAACCTCAAATCCAGACCACACATTCTTTTTTTTTTTTTTTTTTGTGGGTACCGGGGGGACGACCTCAGGACCTCGCACGCCAGCAGGCGCCCGTGTCACTGAGCGATATCACCGGCCCCTTTTTCGTATGTGGGATCCGGGAGTCGAACTCGGGCCCTCGCACTTGCCGGGCAGGCGCTTAAGCCACTGAGCCATCTCACCGGCCCTTTTTTTTTTTTTTTTTTTTTTTGAGACAGGGTCTCACTATGTAGTTCAGGCTGGACTTGAACTCACTATATAGCCCAGGCTGGCCTTGAACTCACAGTGATACTCCTGCCTCAGCCTCCTAAGTGCTGGGATTACAAGTGTGCATCACCACACCCAGCTCACACATTCTTCTTTAAATACCAGCATGTCAATGGCCCCTTATTGACACACCAGCAGCTTCAGACTGAAAAAGTTCAGGGCACTCTGGCCTGGCCGTTGAAGCCCAACTCGGATCATGCCAGAGTTACCACCTCATGGGGGAGCCATCCTTGGAACTTCGCCCATCTCCCTCTTCTGCTTATGCCGCTAACCCCTTCCAGGTGGCATCTCTGGGACATTCTTCCCCCTCCCAAGTGCTTCACTGAACACGCATGAGAAGCATTTTTGTCTTCATAACTCTTTATTTTATTTTATTTTATTTTATTTTATTTTATTTTATTTTTAGTATTGGATGTTGGGTCCAAATACCATTCAATTTTCAACTTTTTTTCTACCCCCGTTTTCTCTGCTCTACACTGCATGTTGTCTTGCAGCTAATGCTGCACTATTAGGAAGCTAGTTTGTGGGAAAGACACTATACAAACAAGATTTCCTGATTTTGTATATTTGTACCACAGGTAGGATTATTTTGAGAGCCACTGTAGCTTAAGTTTATTGATTTCACTAGTGGTTTCTGCATTCTAACTAGTTCTAGAAGACTATTAGTTAACTGGTTTCAAATATATATATAATGCATATTTATACACACCTCTGTGGAATTAATTTCACTGTGTAAATAGTGATATTTTTCCTGTTCAAATGCTTCTATACAAAGTATTTATTTTAACGACAACAAAAAGTGAACTGTCAAAAGGGCTTTCCAGAAATTGTTCTTGCCATCCATCCTCCCCAACCACTGTGCTCAGCCATTGAACCATTAACACAGTGAAGGCAGAAGGGTGTGGCTTTGAAGTCCTCACTGTATTTGGGCAGATACAACATACATTTGAAATCTGAGCACCTCTCTCCACTGTAGCCCCACACTAGGACAAAGTGGGACTCCTGCAGTGGGTATGGCCATGCCAGGCATGGCATTAGGGTTTGCCTCAAGGAGCCCACTTCTTGCATATACCATTGACACGTTCAACTGCTCACTTGCACAGCCTGTGCAGGGAAATGAGCCTTAGTTGTAGTTGTAGTTGTAGTTCGAAGGAAATTCAAACTATAACTGTGGGATAAGGAGAAACCACTGGTTGTCTGAAGACAGCACTGAAGTGTGTGCTTCTAGTCTCATTCTCCTGGGTTTGTGAGAGTTACCTCTTCATACTTTCATCATGGAAGATAAGCATGCCACCTTCTGCACCTTGATAATACTTGTGGGTACCTTGGCTCTCATCTTCCTCCTCCTCCTCCCTCCCCCTATCTCAGCAAGCATTTGTGCAGATGTGGGCCAGTCCCAGCTGTAACCAATGGTTACAGAATGAAACCATCTGTTCTAAGATGTGTTCAGCTTTACTTCTCAGGAGTCCCGATCTGCTATTCAGAGCACCCTACATGTAATGGAACCAATGTTTTTTGATAACGCCCCTTTCCCTGTACTCTGGGAAAGGGCGCCCCTGCCTGCATCATGATTCTCATTCTGCCCAGCTGGCTGGACTGAGAACTACAGGTCCAGGATGCTGGGAACTTGGGAACTAGTTCCACAGGGATCGTCGTCATCTGTTTGAACCATAGTTTATATTTCCTTATGGCCTCCCTTTGTCTTTTCTAAACAAATGAGGGGGATGCTTGAACAGTGATGCTGGAGAATGTTTTTCTAAGATACTATTTGTAAGCAAATCTGATTTTAAGATAAAATGTGAATGGATAACTAGGTGCCAGGGAAATTTAGCACTGAACTAGACAGTCAAAACTTTTTTAACCTTTGCAGAAGTAGATTTTGCTCTCATCTAAATGTTCACAGAAAGTAATGCTGTAAATAGTTTTCTAAAAATATTTATTACATATGCTGTATACGGATTCATGTTCTGAGTGATGTTGGTTTGCATTGTAGTATTGTAGAAGAATATATTTTAAGCAGTGGACTTCCTTTCATAACATAGTTCACACATGGAGAAAGAACAAAAGCCAGCAGGTTGAGAGCTGTTTGGGGCCTTTGATCTGTAATGTAACATCATAGCCAAGCTTTAGCTTTAAATGGCCCCTCTTCTCATCTGGTTATGTGGTCGGTCAGTACCATATATGGTTGGTGGTCAATACCCAGATCTGCAGAGCAGATTTCCAGGTGTTCTTTCTGATGTGTTGCCCTTAAGCAATAAGACCCTAGGTGATGACTTGTTTTGGGGGTCCTAGTTGCCCTCGTCTCAGAGGACCGGGTGGGGGTAAAACAGCTCTTGTGATGCCCTCTTGCCTTTGCCGGAGAGGTTGCTGTACTTGAATTTTTGCTTCTGTTTGTCTGCACGCTCCCTCATGTCACAAAACTCCAGTAATAGAAATCTGCCCACACCAGACATCAAAAGTGGTCATGTAAATCAAAAAGCAATTATCCATGAATTTATAGTCTAGAATCTAGTTAAGGCAAATCTAATTTGGCTATAGAATAAATGTAAGAACTTTGCACATAGAAATGAAGTGGCTAATTTAAAGACCTTTGGCTATGTCGGACCCACCTTTAGAAGCTAGCTCATTTCCTACCAGCCTCCAGTCCCTGGGCTTGACACATCTGCTGCCCTGTATCTGGCTGGGTTCAGCCCTTTAGGTCAGTGTGAAGAGGCAGTCTCTCCTCCATTTCCTCCAGCGTGTCCAGGTCAACAGGTTCCTAATGCTGTTTAGCAGCCTCTCCTTGTGACCATCCTAAATTTTGTGAAAAAGAAATACCCCACACCCAGATAACCATTAATAGAAGTAATGTAGTTTTATAGGCTTTCAGAATGTCTTCTCTTTTGTATTTATGATGGTGTTTGGAATTTTCCACTAGTGTTTTTTTTAGATTGAAGTGGGTACATTAGGATAAACTTTCCATTGCCGAGCCAGAAAGCAAGCAAAGAGGAAAGAAATTGACCTATATTGTATGGTTGGGGAGGTGACTACTTGTGGTGGGGTGGGGGAGGAGGGGCATTGTAGATTATGTGGAGGTAAAATAGAATTCTGGCCTGAGGCTCCCCAAGTCTTTAATACTTTGTAATAAAAATCCCCTTAGCCTCAGTCTTAGTAGAAGCCTGCTGTTTACCCTCAGGGAACAAGTAGTTTTCAAAATTGAGCTCCTCCAAGGTCTTTGGCCAGTGCCTGGGTGTATTGGCAATTTTGTGAACTCATGGCATTATTTTCCCA
Organism: Erethizon dorsatum; assembly: GCA_028451465.1. Lineage (NCBI taxonomy): Eukaryota > Metazoa > Chordata > Mammalia > Rodentia > Erethizontidae > Erethizon > Erethizon dorsatum. The sequence continues at coordinate 120,402,995 of CM051822.1, read as the reverse complement.
TATGCATTATGACATTATGAAATTCAAACCCAACCTATATTAAAAGCACAGCCCAGGGTCCTAACTGAGGCTATTCAATGCCTTTAAGGGGCCAGGGGGTCAGTGGAGGCCCATGCAATTTAACTGAAGCTCAGGTGCCATGTTGGATTTTTATTGCTTTTAGGCCACAACCGTTCAGAATGAGTTTAGGGCAGGGGCTGCTGATCTGGCTGTGGATTCAGGGAGCTCTAAAATGAATCTCTACCGTTCCTTTAAAGATCTTTCTGGTTCCTCCCAGTGTTGTCATTGCTGAGGTCAATCTGTAGTTGTTAAGATGTGCTCCTTTTTGCTGTCTTGTAAGTTTTAGCCAGTGTTTCAGATGCCCAAGGACAGGCCCTCCAGAGGACGGAGCCCTTTCCTGGTACCAGGTGTGTGTGTTCATAGTCTGTGTGAAGGGTGTATTTCTAGAAAAAAACAGTGAAATGAGAAATTCTGCAAATGTTAACCTGGAGGATCAGCGTGCATCTCTTGGGCCTGGATTTCCACTATGTTAGTGAGTCTAGGAAAATACTGTGTCTTTAATGGATGAAAATTCAATGTATGCTGTGAATTTGTTGGTTTGAAACAATGAAAATTTTTCATTAGACAATGTTTACATACCTCACCTGAAAAACCTTTGAGAGTGTATATATGAAGTTTAAAAATATATTAAGTTACTTTAAAACAATATGTATAGCTATAAAAGTTGGAGTTATTTTAACTTTGAATATGTACCAGGTTTCTTAAATCTTGAATTCTTGTAGACGTTTTGTGCTTCTGTGTTTTACTTTCCTGTTAGACCATGTAGGAAACTGTGTTCTTGTTATTGGTAAAGGGGCCCCCACTAAAATCTAAGCTTGGAAGGATTTCCTGTGTTGTTTCAGATTTTCTTGTTTGGTTTTGAGGGATGGGATTTGGAGCTAGAGGATGTGTGGGAGGGATTTCTCTAACACTGACATCTATTCCATGAGCTTTTTCAAGGCGCTTATTTTCTTGCAGCATATTAAATTTCTTTGATATTAAAATGTGTTTGTGTAATCACTGGAGAAGGTACAGAATGCATTGAAGCTGGTCATTCAACTTGTAGCCTACTGCCAAGTTGGCAAGTAGCCAAAAGGAACCCAAAAGCAGTACTCAATCTCAACCATGGTGTTGGGGCTTAAAGAAATATTATGTTCTGCTCTAAATCAGAAATCATTCTGTGGGTTATGCCTAATTTTAAGGAAGAAAAGAATGCAATGGATGAATCCTTGGGATTACCATAGCAGGGTTGGAAAGATGTCAGTGTTTCATCCTGAGGGAAGGGAGTAACAGAGTCAAAGCTCCTCACAACGGGCAAACCAGGCTAGGGCTGCCCAGGTCTCTATGGTCCCTATGGAGTATGGCAGAAGGTTGACAGAAAGCCCTTCCATTTGCTGGCCTTGTCACTCATTTCATTGTATTCTTTCAATTCTGCTTAGGATGGGTCTATTTAAGGGCCCACTGGGCCAGTGAGACTTACTCAAGTTTGGCTAATAGTGGGCATCCATATGCAGAACTAAATCCAGAGAAGATAACCCAGCAGCTGTCAGGACACTCATGAGTTTACTTTTACTCAGAGGTTGCAAAACTGCTGGTCCACAGAGGTGTTTTGTTTAGTCCGAATTACATACACACACCATGCTGTAAGCTTTTTGGCATAAAGAAGAGACAGATTTTTGGTTTCTCTTGAAAAAATGATGATCTGACAAAATTAGCTCATGGTATGAGTCACCTGGTGCTCCGTAGATTGGTAAATGCTCTTTAGGTCACCACCATCCCTAGCTGTGTCAGTTGCCATTTATCATTTTATAGTAGGGAACTCTATACCTGCTGTTTTATCAGAAGTAGCAAAGAAATTGTGGAGGGGGAGGATATTGCCCACTTGATTTACGTAGGTAACCACCTGGCCACCCCAGTCACTTGAGCCTACAACCCTACTAGATTTCATTTTCTTTCCCACACCCTGTTCTGTTTCCTCCAAAAATCCCTAATTTCCCTAATTGTTTTGAAGGCACTGGATTTACCATCATTGTGCATTTTCAAGGTGGCCATGTACTGTTATGTCCTTTGTGACCCTTGCCTTGGTTCATGGGAAATCAGCCCATGGTCCTAGCATCAGAGGAGGCCAGCCTGGTCCCTTTATCATCAAGTACCTGGACATCCAGTCTGCCAAGGTACGTCACCTGCACACACAGATCTGGGACCCTACAAAACTCTCAAGTGCAATTTTCTGGTCTAAGAAGGTGACAAAACCCCTACAGAAGTATGTTGCCTCCTTTCTCTACTGATCCCTAAAAACCGCTGGCCTAGAGACAGTAAGTAACCTTACAGGATGTCTGAGAAAACATACTGCTTTCTAATATGCTGCCCAGATGCTGTGAATTCCTCAGAGCCAGGTTAAATTTGTGTGTGGCTTATAGACAAACATACAAAATGTCATTGTAACAGCAAACACTTAGCAGAGATGAGAATAAGCTGCCTCCCTAGACCAAGCATGCTGTGCCCTTCTTTGCATTCCATCAACAGACCCCTGAGGAGCTGTGACTCCCAGACCCCTTCCTTCCTCAGGACTGATAAACCTCCTTTGCCATTCAGGAAGAGCAGAGTTCCCGGGCAGACACCCCTGCATGTGAGAATTGTATTCATTGTAGGGTCAGCCCAGAAGTCCATGTGTCCTAGAGGTGAATACTGGCAGCAGCAGGCGCACCTCGGCGGAGAAAGAGACCAGGCAGAATCCAAGTGAATCAATGTCATGTTCACATGGAAGACAATAGACAATATCAACAGACTAAAACAATACTTCCAAGGAAAGGGTAGGTGCGGCTCCCTCACAGGCTGTTCTAAGCCAGTCTCTTAATCCAAACAAGACTATAGAAACCTGAAACAAAAGGTCACAACCACATAGCATCTGAAAATCAAAAGAAGACACTGGATGTTGACTTTAACATATAAAAATACTATAACAAAATGAAATACAAATATATATTAGAATCTGTAAGTATTCTGTATAAAGATACTTTTGTGGTTAGGCTAACAGCAGGCAGAGAGGAGACAGAGGTGGCCTTTTCCATTTCCTAACACCATCGGGGAGCCCCACCCACTGTTGCCAGTGGTGCTGCCCAAGCACCATCTCCCTCAGTACTCTCCCTGCTGGGTCTCTTCGGTGCACCTTTAATGGAAACAGCCAGTGGGGACCACAAAGCAAACTGAAGATCTTTACCAAAGCGTGATAAGATGCGTAGGTGATTTCTTGGCTGATTTCGTAGTTGCCTTCTCCCCAAATTTGAGCCAAGTATGAACAGGCAGTGGGAGTGATGGCGCAGGCCTGTAGCAACTTGCAGGTTGGTGGCTAAGTTAGAGGAAAAATTGATCCATGTGTGACTGTCTTGGGCCCCTTGCTGCCTTCCTGCTTGTGGCGCATTCCAATCTTGACATAGTGAAAGACCAGTGTGGAGGGGTCAGTCGGTGGGGGCAGCTGTAGGATCTCAAGGTGCTTCTTGGGAACCAGCACACCAGTCTGTCCTATCCCACAGTCCTGGGGGAGAGGTGGCATCACCTGTCTGCAGGTGCCCCTTCCACTCCTGCAGAGTGGAGAGGCCTCCTTCCAGCAGTACCTCTCAAGCTGGGGTATTGGCTTCTTCAGGCACTGGGATGTGGTGGTAGCCAGAGAAGCTAATTTCCTCTGGGCAGGTGAGTCCAGAACACTTTGCTTCCCGGAAGGGGCAGGCCAACTCCCCTAGTGCCTTTTTGCCCTGTGCAGCCTGGTGCTACTACCCACTAGTGTCCCAGAAACTTGGGGTAAGGGAGACACTGTACAGTCGTTGGAGAGTCCTCAAGAGAACCAGGGTGCTATCCACTTAGGGCATGAGGACAGGCCCTGTGGCCTTGCTTAGAACTGTAAGAAAACAGAGGCTGGTTTCCTGGGGAGGGGCAAATCTAGCCGTAAGGACACTTCTCTGCCCAGCCGGGCAGAGAAGGGCCTTATTCTCATCCCAAGGTCCCATGACCCTGCAGGAGACTCACACCCTCTACTAATCAGCACAAAGGGCTCCCCTTGATGTCCATATGGGCAAGGACACAGGCACAGGCCACTCCAACATCCATACTCAAGTCCCCAGATGGATCTAGGAAAGGGACATGATCATCTTTGCCCACTGAGACTCTTCCAGGACTATAGTCCCTTGGGAAAACATGGGAAAGAAGAGTGTGACCTTTCCTCCCTACAGCAACTTACTGTTAGGCTCAAAACCAAACATGTGGAAGAGAGAGTTTTGTCAGATGATCATGTAGCCAGTGGCTCTTCAAACACAGAACCTTCATTGCAAACACCAAGATGCACAACACAGGGCTAGTATCTGTGGCTGGAGCCCCCACTGGGTTGTACGCTTCCCAGGCATCCTGGTTGCTCCTGTAGTGCTTGGGGATTAGTTCACATCTGCCATTAGGGCCAAACACTCAACAATACCCATCCCTGGGGTAGCCACATAAATGCTGATGTAACCTATGAAAATGGACTTTCTAACTCCTTGGGTCTCTCTTCTGAAGCCACAGTGGGAGAATATACTTGGTTCCTTTCACCAGCCCACCTCCCCATTTTATGGCTGAGGAAGTCCAGTTGAGAGCAGGAAGAAGTTAGGAGTAAGAGCTGCCAGCCCCCCAGCCGCCGATCATCCTGGCCTACAATGCAAGGGGATCACGGCCAGCCTCGATAGAGGAGACTCTGCACCCTGTCCCTTTGCCAGCAGCTCATGGGCAGCTTGTGGCTAGCTGGTGGCTGGGGAACCCCAGGCCCAGGACCCCTTCTGGGCCAGTGTTTGTTCAGCTAGGACCAACAACCCTCTGCTCTCTTTGGTGGGGCCGTCCACCCCAAGTAGCCCTAGTGGCTGTTTCCTCCACAAGAGCCCTCTTCTAGAAGCTACAGTGGTTATCCTACACTTTAGGATTCTGAGGCCTAGTCCTAAGAACCACAACACTCCCAGCCTCCTCAAACAGTGCCAAGAGAGGGACCAGTCCGCCAAGAAGGGTCAGTCCTTTCCTTTGCAGGTGGGGGGCTGCTGCCCAGCTACCTGGGAAGCAGAGGGTCCAGGGGATTCTGGGACCAGGAGCCTGCTTCAGGCCAGCCTGGGCCATAGGGTAGGAGGAAGGTTGCTTTGGAAAGGTGTCAGCCCCGTTCTCCAGACCCAGGTAGCAGTGGGTGCCACTGTTCTGCCTTTCTATGGCCTGACCTCATGCACACATTCATTCAACAAATATTTATTGAGTGCCTATTTGTGCGAGGCACTTCCAGAGAAGGCAGCCATGGCTCCAACCTGCCCCTCTGCTGGGCTGCGATGCTGTTAGGCCCCACACCCACCAGGGCCCAGGCACTGCCCCGGTGATGCCTACACCCCAACCAGCTGCCGACTCTGCTGCCCTGCCTGTGGTGCTGCCTGGTCCATGCCGCCTAAACACAGAGGGCACAACTACATTTGGTGGGCTTCTCCACCTCCTCGGCAAAAGAGGTCCCGTCGCTGCACTCGAAGGTGAGCTTCCTCCGCTTCAGCCGCAGGCCCCGGCAGCAGCCCTGGCCTGGGCACATGCCCCGGCACTCCACCCATGATAGCGGGCGCGTGGTTTGGCAGATGGCATAGCCCCTCTGGACCTGGTGAAAATCCCGGACAAGGTCCCCCCGGCACTCGGACTCTAGATGGGACAGACACCAAGAGAAAGCCTCAGGGCACACCCAGAGGCCAGCTGCTGCCCCAGGAGGCAGGAGGAGGTGAGGCAGCATCCTACAAGCAGTGCAAATGCTCTTATACCCACGGCACCCAGTTTCCTCCCACCTCTTGCGCATGCACCTGTGCATTGCTGCCTCCTGGGGTCCCCAGTGTGGTCAGTGGGAAGGAGAAACTTTGTAGTTACCAGGCCTCTCTGGGATGCAGTGGCTCTCTGGGTAAGGTGATTCCCCCTAGGCTATAGAGATATGCAAGAAAAGCTGGGGTGGGGAAGACCCAGGGGCCCTTAAGGTGCCTGAGGTCTGGATTTCTCTGCCTTGTCCTGCCCAGCCTCAGCAGTCTGGATTCCAACAGAAGTATCTTGGTCAAGCAGGCTAGGAAAGGAGTCCACTGCCAGGTCCCAAGCTGATGGGGCCAAGATGTGGAGGTCTGGCCAGGTGGTACTTGGATGGTCTCTTCTATAAGGAGAGACCTTAACCAGAAAGGACAGTGCCCTGGGGAGATGGTTGGGGCTCAGTTCTCAGAGGGTGTGGGACACCAAAAGCCCAGAAGCAACCTAAGATACAGGAGGATGGGGAAAATGTGAGAAGTGTAGAGGGTTTGCCGAAGTTGGGAGGAAAAAAACATCAAGTTGCTACAGCAAGTTGTGGGGAAGAGGGACCCCAAAGAGGGCATGTCAGGAGGGGGGCCCCTGACCTTGCTCACACAGCTCGCCTGAAAAGCCGGGGTCACACACACAGTGCACCCCCTTGGTGGCCGAAGCCTGGCAGTGGCCGTGCAGGCATTGCAGGCCCCCACAGGGCTCTAACACTGCCCCAGCCTGGTTGCATAGGGCCCCTGAGTACCCCTCCTGGCACTGGCAGCTGTAGGAAAGGGCGTCGAGGGGCACACATTTCCCATGGACACACCTGGAGGGAACAGAGAAAAGGCACTGTGAGCACAGGTCAACCAAGGCCCAGCCCAAAGGTGTCCCACTCCTCCCAGCCTTGACTTCACAGGACTTCATTCTGTCCCCAAGATTTAAACAAAGGAAGCAAAATGTGATTCTATGTTTGTCCTTTTGGGATTTTTTTTCCAATTAGTAAAAAACTGAAAACCAGAAAAGAAAAAGACAAAACAATAACATACTGTGGTAGGCCACATGCTCCAATTTGAGGATTTAACAACATGGGCTCTCACCATGAGGAAGGAAAACATACAGGGAAGGAGCAGATGGGCATGGCAGAGGGCTCCTTCAGCCCATCCCAGACTCACTTGTGGCCATGGCAGGGGCCGTCAGCTGGCTGGTCACAGTGCAGGCCCCCCCAGCCAGCCTCACAGTGGCATACAGGGCCTGGGGTGGCATTGGGCTGACAGATGCCATGCAAGCAGTAGAGTTTGCGGCAGGGTTCACAGCCTGGCACCACGCCTGGTTTCATCTGTGTCTTGGTGAAGTCCTGCAGCTCATTGTTTATGTACAGATTTCGGATGCAACCATGGAAGCTGGTACCATTAAGGATCTGCCACAGGCGGAAGGCAGCTGAATTCACATCCACTGGCATCCCTGGGATGGACAGGAAGCAGAGTTAGCTGAGTCAGGCTCAAGCCATCCCTGGCACCCACCTCTGAGATCCACTGGGCAGCTCCGCAAGTGTCCCCCTTTTCCCTTGGCCTTTATCTTCCTGTCTCTGTGGGCCTGCACCACAGCCCTGTGCCATACTAGAGGGCCAGACTCCTTTCTCAGAACACATGGAAAAGCTGCTTCCTGTAGGATCAGAGCTGGAGTGTCAGGCTTGGCCTGGCCAGAGAACAAATGGGGTTAGGGGTGCCTGTCCCTGAAGCCAGGCTGCCCTTACCTAGGGCTCCTTCCTTATTTCTGGAATACCAGCTTTCACCCCTGGAAACCCCAACCAAAGCAAAGAGCCTGGGCCAAGAACTCATGTGCAGGGCACTCTGTCACCACTCTTGTACTCCTCACTTCCCAGCAATCCTCTGAGGTGAGGCTGCCAAAACCCATTTGACAAATGCTCAGCAACTTGCCTGAAGTTGCTCGACTAGTAAAGACAGAGCTGTGATCAGAACCAGGAGTCCCAGCCTGCATATCTGCCCCAGAAATCAGCACACGCACACGCACACACACACACACACACACACACACACACACACACACACTGCCAGCTCTGCTAAGACAGTCCTGTCACACCCACAGTTCTGCCTCTGTCCAACCAAGAAATGTCTGCAGGTGGTGGACAGGGCGTCTGCAATGTCCATAAGGCCAGAGGGGAGTCTCCAGCTGATGTGGAGACTCTGTACTGAGTCTCTTGAAGCTGCTCTGGTCTCTAAGGGCCCAAGATTGGAAATAGGCCCTGAACAATTTGGGAGCCTCTTTTAGCCCAGAGCAAGAAGAAAGGTGCCTATGGTATGGGAGACAGCTGGGAAAGCCTCAGGCCCTACTCTAGGCTGACATCATCCTTCTTAGTCAGACTGGGCTGGACAGAACACAGCCTGGGGTCCAGGTAATGGAGTATGATCCTCCAGCAGCTTGGCCATTCTCTAGAACAACCCCTTAGCCCTTGGCGTTTCCCCTACAATGCAGTGCCCTGGGCACAAGCCCTCTGGTCAGAAAGCAAAAGAGGCTCCTCTCTAGGACCCAATCACCATGCCCTGATGAAAAGACCTGAGGAAGGACAGCTGTAGTGTCCACCAAGCCAAGTCCTCACCTCCCACATAGAGAGGCGCCTCACTGTTGAGTGTGTAGTGTTTGCCGAAGTTGTCCATGGTCATGGGACTGCCGCCATCAATGGAGAGGTTCACCATCTGGTCAAAGGTGACCAGTTCAACAGTGTGGAACTGCCCATCATTGATCATCTCAGCACTGGAAGGAGATGGGGTGCCCCCACCCCAGGGAGTGGGCTTCAGTTTGGACCATTCCTGGCCAGGGCACCTCCCCAGAAAGGTCACTGTCCCAGCAGTTGCTTCCCAAGGGACAAAATCCCTTAGGGAGAAGACTATGGGGACTAAGTGGTCTACAGCCAGATGCCTCCCAATTTCCTTCCTGGGCCCTAGGGGAAAGTTTAAAAGTGTGGGGGAAGAGCCCCCCATTCAGGAGCCTCCTCTGAGGTGAGGGTGGGATGGGGAAGGAGGGATTGCAGCTCAGGCTTCAGAGAGCCCCAGACCCAAGATGGGGCCAGACCTAGTGGTTCACATGTTCTTGCTGCTTGGGAAGTCCTGGTTTCTAGTAGTCCCAACAGCCACCTGTGCTCAGCCCAGGAGATCCACCCTGGCATACCCCACCCCAAGAGGAGCAAGTGGGCTGAGGAAGCCGTACCTGTAGATGGCAGAACTGGGATAGCTGCCTGGGTCATAGCTGACACGCACATGGCCCTGGTACAGTTCAACTGCGATATGGTCATTGTCCCCATTGTACAGCAGAATCCCGTTGTCCTCTGCCGTGGAGACCTGATGGGCAAAGGTACTTTCTCTCCCAACCCACCCCTTTCAGCAGCAGCACAGGAGGTAAGTGGAACACAGACTGAGAGAACAACACCAGCCTCCCCAGGGACCACTCATGCATGGGATGCAGACAGAAGCTGGCAGCTCTGGCTTCGAATGCCATCCACTGCCAGCCTGGCCAGGGTCAGGCAGGGAGGTGGACGAACCAGCTAAAGCCTGGAAAGTATGTGCCAGCAGAGCAGGTAAGAGCCTTGGGGAATCTGCCCAGGGACAAAGAGGGAGACTGGGACCACCACCTCCCGCTGGTGGGGAGACCCTTGTATGGACTTCAGGGAGTCAGCTGCATAGGGTGGGACCACAAAGGGGAAAGGTTTAGGAAGGTTGTCTCAGCCAGCTCTGTCCAACCTGAAAGGAGCCACTCAGGAGGTAGTGACTGTTGTTGGAGGCAGATTTTTGTTTGAAAGGAGTATCCCCCCTGGCTGTCCCTCTTCCCACTCCTGGTAAAGACCCTAATCCTCTGGTCCATAGAGGTAGGCAGATGGCCCAGCCTAGCTCACTCATTGGACCCAGTGGTTAGTCCAGAGATGGGCATATGACTGAAGCCAGGCCAATCAGACAGCTTCCCTGAGACTTTTGACTGTTGTCTAATTAGAGTTGGGAAGGAAGAGCCCCTTTCAGTCTGATAATGGACTTCTGGGGATATCAGGATAAAACTAAGGATGTACCTGAGGCAACAGTGGGTTGGGGTTTTAGTGAGTTTTTTTGTTTTGGTTTGGTTTTTGGTTTTTTTGAGATAGGGTCTCACTATGTAGTCCAGGCTGGACTTGAACTCCCTATGTAGCCCAGGCTGGCCTCAAACTCACAGCAATCCTCCTGCCTCAGCCTCCTGAGTGCTGGGATTACAGGCATGCACTACCAGGCCTGGCATTTTAGTGAGTTTTGTTTTGTCATACAATTATTCTGCCTGTTGTCTTGCCATGTGGACAATATTAGTGGACAGGATTCTGGAGAGGCAATATGGGCAATAGAGCAGAATAAGCATGTTTGAGAGGCTAAAGAGTTCTGAGGAGAAGGAGACAAAGACAAAGAAAGGCAGGAAGAAAGATGTGGCATTTGGGATAAGGAATGGAATTTGGGAGAAAGGGTGAGCTGACTAAAGAGGGGTTTACATTTTTTATTGGGTGATGTATACAATCCACTCTAGTCTCCCTTCTTTAAGAAATACTTAGCAAAATATCTATATGTTTTATGAGTGTTGAGGTGGGACTTGTTTTTCATCCCTCAGCATGATGATGTCTTGTGACGGAATTGAAGATATGAAAGGGGCAATTTCAGGAACATCAGGAACCTTTGGTTAAAGACACAAGCCCAGAATTAACTCTGGACACATTCTGGCCATGTGAAGCAAACCTGTCTGTGGAGTTGGAGACAGAGGGTGAGGAGCAGTTGAGGTAAGAGATGCTGAGAAAGGATCCTGGAAGGTTTGGTTTTCTGGATCCAATCATGCATGAGACCATATCTACCCCTGCCCTGTGTATGGCTCAATGACCTTTCCAGTTATGCTTAAACTAGTTCAGGTTGAGATCCTGAGCCCCAGAAAGAATTCTAATACAGGTTCCTTCCAGTTCCTCTGGTCAGGCTTGCAACCTGATGCTCTGACCAAGGCCAGGGTCCTCCATTCCCTGCCTCCTTTTTGTGACCAGGCCCCTGGGCACGCACCTGTAGTGTGATGTTGGCCCGCGGCCAATTCTGCAGGTCAGTGAACTGCAGGTAAGTGTCCCGATCCACAAAGTTGACACTGAGCAACTTCTCACACTCAGGACCACCGAAGCCTGGGAGGCACTGGCACACAGGCTGGCTGCCCTGGTCCACACAGTTGGCCCCATTCTGGCACTCAGTCCCCTCACAGGGGTTCCTGGGGGCCGGTGGGCGGGGAGGGATCTCACAGAGCTGTCCGCTGAGAGGAAAGGACATAAGTCAGAGGGGGCAGAGCCAAAGCAAAAAAGGACAACTCCTTTCCCACAGTCCTGGAGAAAAATTCACTAAGCGCCTTGGGGAAATGAACCTTTAAAGTGACAGAAGCTACTTCAACGAACACCGTTTTCTGAGAGAACCAAGAGCCAGAAGGATACTGAGAAACAAGGGTGTTTGGTCTTTGGTCCAGCAGTATTAACACTACTAGGCACCTCACAGAAATGAAAACCCCACTGAATCCACTTCTTAACAAGATCTCAGGTGATTCCTGTGTACATTAAAGCTGAAGAAGCATTCACTGCTTGTGCCAATAATGCTGCAAGGCAGGCTTTATTATACAGAAATGAAAACAGACTTACGACATAGGCAGAAAGAGAGAATTCCCCAGATTACTAAAATCTGAATTACTACCAACCTTATAGAAATAAAAATAACAATAAAGGCATATTATGAACACCTGTGTGCAACACATTAGCACAAATGAAATGGACAAATTCTTAGAAACACATAAAGTTCCAAAGCTGACTCAAGAGTAAATAGAACATCTGAACTGATAGGTTAAGAAGTTGAGTTAGTAATCAGAAAACTTCCCAGGCCCAGATATTTTCTACCAAACATTTAAAGAAGAATTAATACAAATTCTTCACAAACTTCCAAAAAGAAAAGGAAGGAACACTTCCTCGCTCACTGCATGAGGCTAGTATTACCTTAATACCAAACCAAAGATTTCAAAAAAGTACAGACTAATATCCCTTATAAACATATGCTTGTAATCCCAGCACCCTGAGAGGCTGAGGGAGGAAGATGACAAGTTCAACCCCAGCCTGGGCATCTTAGAGACTTAGGGAAACCCTGTCTCAAAATTTAAAAAAGGACTGGAGATGTACCTCAGTGTGGAGGTCCTGGGTTCAATCCCTAGCACCAGAAAAAAAAATCCTCAACAAATCCTAGCAAATCAAATCCAGCATAAAATGTGCTATATACCATGACCATTTGGGATTTATCCCATATGCATGGTTTGTTTGACATCTAAAATCACTTAATGTAAAACATCATAGCTACAGAATAAAAAAAAAAAATCACACAGATGCAGAAAAAAAATCAGAGAAACTTCAACATCCCTTTACAATTAAAAAAAAAAAACCTTGGGCTGGTGAGATAGCTCAGCGGCATAAGCGCCTGCCCGGCAAGCAAGAGGTCCTGAGTTCAACTCCCGGTACCGACATAAAAGGAAAAAAGGGCAGGTGAGATAGCTCAGTGGCACAAGCGCCTGCTGGCAAGCGCGAGATCCTGAGTTTGACTCCCAGTACCACATAAAAAACAACAACAACAAAAAAAAAACAATAAATTAGGAATAGAAGCAAACTCCAGCCAGGTGCAGTGGTGCACACCTATAATTCCAGCACTCAGGAGACTGAGGCAGAGTTGTTGTGAGTTTGAGGTCAGCCTGGGCTACATAGCGAGTTCAAGGCTGGCCTGAACTACATAGTGAGACCTTGTTTCAAAAAAAAAGGAAGATGTGAACTCCATTGACCTAATAAAAACACACAACTAACATCATACTTAATGGTGAAAGACTTAATGCTTTCCCCCTAAGATTAGGAAAAAACAAGGATATATGATCTCATAACTTCTATGAAATAAACTAGTGGGTTTATCCAGAGCAATTAGGAAAGAAAATGAAGAAGAAGAAAAAAAAAATGCACCCAAATTGGAAAAGAAGCAAAACTATCTCTATTTGCAGATGACATGATCCTGTATAAGAAAATCCTAGGAAATTCATTAAAACACTCTCAGAACTACATAAAGGATTTAGCAAGGATACAAAATTAATGCCAAAAAAATAAAGCAAAATGAAATTAAGAAACCAGTTCCATTTACAATTGGGTTAAGCAGAATAAGACACCCAGGAATAAATTTTAAAAATAAATGTAAAATTTTTTTTTTTTTTGTGGGTACCGGGGGGTCGACCTCAGGACCTCGCGCGCCAGCAGGCGCCTGTGCCGCTGAGCGATATCACCGGCCCCTTTTTCGTATGTGGGATCCGGGAGTCGAACTCGGGCCCTCGCGCTTGCAAGGCAGGCGCTTATGCCGCTGAGCCATCTCACCGGCCCAAATGTAAAATTTTGAAAACTACAAAACAATGACTAAATGAATTTAAAGAATATCTAGGGGGCCAGTGAGATGGCTCAGCGGCTTAAAGCACCTGCCCGGCAAGCGCGAGGGCCCGAGTTCGACTCCCGGAACCCACACACAAAAAAGGGGCCGGTGATATCGCTCAGCGGCACGGGCGCCTGCTGGCGTGCGAGGTCCTGAGGTCGACCCCCCGGTACCCACAAAAAAAAAAAAAAAAAAAAAAGAAAGAAAAAGATAAGCATTGCAGAGCATGGGGAGGAACTGAAACCATTATTCACTGTTCGTGGGAAGAGACAGCCACTAGGAAACAGTCTGACAGTTTCTCAAACTGAACTCCCTGTGATGCAGTGAACTCATTCCTAGGTACACACCCGAGAGAACTGACAGTGTAGTCCACACAAAACCCTGTACGTGAATACTCACAGCATCAGTGTTCATAGTAGTCCCAAAGTAGAAACAACCTAAATGTCTATCAACTAAGGAATGGGTAATCAAAACACGGCATATTCACGCAACGGAGTATTATTCAGGAATGAAGTGCTGATATGTGCCACCACACAAAGCTTGGAAATATTATACTAAGGGAAACAATCCAGATGCCAAAGGACAACAGACTGTTTGATTCCATTATATGAAATGTCCAGAATATGCAAAGCTATAGACACAAATATCAGTAGATTAAGAGTTGCTGGGGTGGAAGGTAGGTTGGATGTGACAGGCAACAGGCATGGGGCTCTTTCTAGAGTAATGGAAATGTCCTAAATTTATTGTGGTAATGGATGCACAATTCTGAGAAAAACACTGAATTTTACACTTTGGGTGGAATTGTATACTATGTGGATGGTATCTCAATAAAGGTGTTTTCATTTATTTTTTTTTTTTTAAGGAAAGGTGTTTTTAAAATGGGGCTGAGAGTGTAACTCAGTGGTAGAGTGCACATTTAGCATGCACAAGGCCCTGGGTTCAATCCCCAACACTGCAAAAAATAAAAATAAAAATTAAAAATAAAAAAATAACAAAGCAAAGTGTGTGGTGAGTGGCCAGGAGGAAGGCAGCTTCTCTAATCTGGCATGGGAGGCTGTGTTAGAAGGCAGATGGCCTTTATGGCAGGAGTTGGCTTCAGAGATTCAGCTGGGCAGTTGAGTGACGGGGCGAGCCCCTGCCATCTGTGTCCCCTACTCACCCCTCCAACAGACAGGTTAGAGACCCTCTGCCTGGGTTCTGAGTAGTTACATGACTTTCCCAAGGCTACCCAGTTGCGATTAGCAGGACCACGGTTAAAACTCCAGCATTTAACTCCAAGGCTCTGACCCTTATTCTCCCCAAGTCATGGAGGGCTCCTGCCATCCCAGACTGACAGCCAGAGGAAGCTCACCTGTAGCCCTTGGCACAGAGGCAAGTGTAGCTGTTGACTGCATCCACACACTGGGCCCCATTCTGGCAGCGGTGACCCCTGCAGTCATCTTGGTTCTCACTGCAGTTGTGACCTGTGTAACCTGGTGCACATTCACACCTGGAGGTAGGGAGGGCGTCAGCATCAGCTGCACATTTGGCCCAGAGCTCGGGTAGCTGAGGTCCAAAGCACCTGTGTGTGTGACTGAAAACTTCAAGTCCCAGTGATCGGTGGAGACCCCCAGGTCACACAGAGCTGTGGGTATCAAGGGCCCATGCCCATTCTGAGAGTCTTTTCTAGTGTGAGAACAGAGCTTGTGTGGGCTTGAGGGGCCCTGGGCTGGGAGGTGGATGCCAGTAGCAGGAAAAGAGGGGAATCACGCCCCAGAGGATCCATCTTCGCCACCAAGAGCACATCCGAGGCCATATTTTGGCCCCTCCCCAACCTGCCTCGCTGCTTAGCTGTTCCCTGTATTCTCCCGGGACCCCTGGCACAGGGCCCCACATCCCACAGGCTCAGTGCCCCTCTTCCTCCAGTCTCCCCCACTCTGCTGGGCCCAGTCTTCATCTTCAGGAGGATGCCCCTCCATAAGCAGACAAGTTCACATTTCTGCAGCAAAATCTACACGTATCTTCCCTCCATGGGATGAATAATGTGTGTAAGTGACCTTGTATTAGTGCAGGTCAACCCTTCATACCAAGTTAGGTCAGGTCAGATTTTGTCATCAGAGGAGTTCTTTTTGGATTCTTTCTTTCTTTCTTTCTTTCTTTCTTTCTTTCTTTCTTTCTTTCTTTCTTTCTTTCTTTCTTTTTTTTTTTTTTTTTTGGTACTGGAGATCGAACTCACGACCTCACGCTTGCCAGGCAGGCGCTGTGCCGCTGAGCTATATCCCCAGTCCTCTTTTTGGATTTTTAGAGCTCTGTGGATTTAGATGAGAGGTTGTGAATCTAGAGGGAACAGCTATGGATGGGGCACTGAGATGCCAGATGTGGAGCTAAGTGCTTTCCATGTACTCTCACCTAACCTGTCCAACTGCCCCTGGAGGAAGCTACTGCCATGCTCAGTTTAGGGTGAGGAAACAGACTTGGTGCGCCAAGCAATGCAACCACGGTCACGCTGCAAGCCCAGGTCTGTCTGGCCACAGAGTTGTGCCCATCACCACCCCTGCACTACCTTTCAGGAAATTAACAGCTGAGCCCAACCCCCTTCCCCCAGAAGGAATAGGATGGCGGGAGGCGTAGCCCACACCAGAATCACTGGCCCTGGTTATGTGTGGCACTGACCTGGGCCCATCTGCGGTGTCTACACACTGGGCCTTATGCTGACACGGGTTCCGATCTGGGGAGCAAAAGTCCACCAGCTGCTCACAGGCCCTTCCTGGGGGAAGAAGGAGTGAGAGGCAGGAGAGGAGCCAGGCCCAGCAAGCCTTCTGCTATTACTGAGGAGGCCCCAGCCCTCCCACCCACAGCACAAGACTCAAGTGTGCTCTGGCCCTGCCATACTCACCCACAAACTGTGGGGGGCACTGGCAGGTGTAGTTGCCCACACCGTCCACGCAGATGCCCCCATTGGCACAGGCATGCTCCACACAGTCGTCCATGTTCACCCCACAGGTTGGTCCTTCAAAGCCAATGGGACAGGAGCACCTGTGGGGACAGGGAAGGATGGAGAGGCCGCCTTCCTGGGTGGAGGCCTGTGGCCACAGGTCAGGATCATCACTGCACAGAGTTAGGGCTTCTGCTTTGACCAAACCTTGCCAGGGCCATGAGGGTAAGAGGAGAACAAGACCAGCCCTGCCCCCATGGGACTCACTCACGGTCTGGTGGGGAAGACAAAGAGGAGATGAGCCACTGGAGGAGAAGTGGCAAGTATTGATGATGGAAGCACGGAAGCCAGGGTGTGGGCACAAAGGGGAAGGGGACACCTCACACCTCTTTGGCAGGGAGTGGTTGGGGCAGGCTTCCAGAAAGAGATGATAAATTGACCTAACCAAGGACCCCGACAGGGACACCAGGAAGGGGAGGGAAGGCAGTGGAGGTGGAGAGATGGATAAAAGCCGAAAATGAGAGGGAGCCCCCATGGCTAGTCCTCTGGGAAGGGACCTGCTCATCTACACAGTTCAGAACTTCAGGAGCTCAGACCTCAGGGACAGGGTGAGGATGGGGTGGGTTGAGCAAGGGCCAGACTGTGGAGGGTCCTAGATATCAGTGATCTTCAAAGCAAGGTACACCTTTCCCTGGGCACCCAAGGTTTGCCAAGGGATGTGAGGGTCAGAGAGAGGCTGGAGAAATTCACAAAACTCCTCTGTACACCAACATACCCAGAATTCTGCAGAGGCACCCTGCTCTCAGCTCAAACCCAAGGTGGGACGTTGTCCCCAGGTACCAAGTAATGGAGCAACTAGGGACATGGGTGAGTAGACAGCAACTGAGGAAATGCATTTGTTAAGTCAAGGGCTTTCCAGTTCTGCATGTTAAAAACGAAGGTAGATGTCATGGAACTGTCAGCTAGGAGAGCATTAAAAATACTTCTGGGGACAGTGATATACCTCAGCGGCGTAAGTGCCTGGCAAGCGCGAGGTCCTGAGTTTGACTCCCGGTACTCGCATATAAAAAAAACAAAACAAAACAAAACAAAAAAAACTTTTGATGACAGATCACTCTACAGTTTTGGGCACACAATCTGGGAAGGATTTCAAAGAATTAAGAGACACAGCTATAATGAAACTCCTTTTAATCTGATCAGTATATTTATGTGAAAAATCTTTTCCCAGCATTTATATCTATAAAAACAAAACAAACAAGGAATACAGTAGCTGTTGAGCCCTTCCGATCCCATACCCCCAAGGACACGTGTTATGGTTTGTATCTGGATGTTCCCCGAAAGCCTCATGCGGTCATGGGGTGGGCTTCTAGAGTTTGTGATTGATTCATGGTCCAATGCTGGGATTATGGGTGTGAGTGCTACACCCGCTCTAGGGTGGGTAGCCTACATGCAATATAAGGGACAGAAAGTCTTCTCTTCTCACTCCTCCTCCCTTTTTGCTCTTGCTGCTTTTGCTGTCTTCCGCCACCATGAACTGTTGCCCTCTGCCACGTGCCACTCTGTCTGAGAGCCAACTGAGTATGAACTGAAACCTCCACAAACTGTGAGCTAAATAAACCTTTCCTTCCTTGTGGGTGTTGCGTATTTTTTCCCAGCAATGAGAGAAAAGTAACTAAGACAACACTTAAGCCAACTGACAGATGAAAGAACCTGTCCATTCCATTAAGGGTTACCATCTACACATTTCTTTTTATGCTTAATAACTATCAGTCAGACTTTACAGTAATTATGTGCTTTTGCATGGCTGTGTATTATTGGTAACTATAATGATAATACAAAAGGCACTTCTAATTAGAGGCTTATGATGATACAAAATAAGAAGAGATACTTTAATATTAATTCTTGTATCCATGTAGGTGGCAGAGAAGCTGGCAAGAGATCCTAACAAAACATCCTATTACATTAGACAAAGAGTAAAAAGGTGGGGAGTACAATAAAAATACCAGCTCTGGAAGAAAGGAGAACAGGGTGGCCAGGCATGGGGGTACACATCTGTAATTTCAGTTTTGAGGCAGGGGGATCTTGAGACTGAGGACAGCCTGGGCAACTTAGCAAGGCAGTGTCTCAAAACACCCCCACTCCCTTCCCTCAAAAAAAAAAAAAAGTCACAATGAAAACCTTAGCTGGCAGTCTAAGAATGTGTGTAGGGGAGTATCATTTATCAGTTCACATTTTGTCTGGGAGGCTATGTGACTAAAAAGGTCTGAAGACCATGCTGCAGGGCATGTTTTGAAGTTTAACAACAGAATGATTTTAAGCTGGGGTTACTGGGATGACAGGGTCACTTTGCATTGAAGAAAGCCCCTCTGGCAGGAGCTAGAGGCAGGGCAGAGGCAGTGGGCATAGGTCAACAGGAGAGAGCCCCAGGTTGAGGGGTAACTTGAGGAGACCCCCCCTACCTGGAGGGTCCACCCTGCTGGGGTAAGCAAGGGCCAGGCTATGGAGGTTCCAACCCCTGGGCTCGCATGGGTGGCTTTGCCTGTGAGGAGTAGTCTAGGGAAGGGGAGGGGAGCCTTGCTGGAGCTGGGGCCCAGGGTCTGAGGAGCGGTGCCTATTGTAAGGATGAGTTTCCGAGGTGACCCCAGGAGGAGAGGCCACTTAGCATTTTATTTTTCCCATCTGGTAATTTGGGTTTGCAGAGGCAGGTCTGGCCAATTCTGCTGGTAGATTCAACATCCTTTTCTGAAGAGTCAATTTGCTCAATGAGCAATTTATTTTCAGCAACTGCACACTATGTGTTTCTCAGAAAAGCTCTGGAAGGGTGGGGGTTGATGGGGGTCCTGGGGGAAGGGCAGTGGAAGAGGTTTAGATGTGACCTCAGCACCAGAGGGATTTAAAGGATGAGAATGGGTTGTGAGGGACCCAGAGGGAGTGACCAGAGCTTGGATCCACTTCTGGGCAGGCCTCAGCCGCCCCGTGGCAGCCTCAGCTATAGCTCTGGGCTCAGGGTGGCAGCTGGTAGGACCAGCTGGCTGGGGGCTGCCTTCAGGCACTGGCACATCCAGTGCACTGTTCAGTGCAGAGTGGAGGCACTGGGGGTCGGTGAAGATTTATGGAAGTATCAAAGGCCCCCAATCTGCCCCTGGCACCACCACTGCTTATGTCCTTGGCCATGGATTCCCAGTGCCCCAGAAAGACCCTCTGCACCCAGCACCTTGCTGGACCAGGAAGAAGACCCCAAGCCCCAGTTCATCCCTGTGACCTTGTGCTGGGTGACCTGACTCTCCTCTAGGCTCCCTGCTTTTACCTCATAGTATGAGAAGTAGCTTGGCCCTTGTGGCCTCTGTCAGCCCACTGGCTGTGATGTAAAGCATGCGTCTACTCCCCTTGAGACCATCCCACCTCCTGGAGCACAGGGAGGCCCGGTCATCCCCTGTGGGGAAGGAGGGCACCAAGGCCTGGGTGATGGGCCCATCAGCACCCCAGGATCCTGCCCCTTCAGGCCACTCACGTGAAGCTGGCATCCTCGCCCTCCTCAGCTTGGCAGGTCCCCCCATTTCCACAAGGGCTGCTGGAACAGCTGTCTAAGGATACTTCACAGTGCCGGCCCTGGGAGGAAAAGTCAGGTGAGTGTGTCCCGGCAGAGGCAGCCAGCCCCTCTGCAGCTCAGCCTCACTGTCCCAGGAGTTAGTTGTTTATTTTTTCATTCATTCATTTACCCATCCATTCATTTATTCATCCATACATTAGGTCACTGATGACAGGTTCACTCAAGCGTCTGCTGTGAGCCAAGCTCTGCTGTGGCACTGGGGACAGCCTGGAGAAACCAGACAGACAACCTTGCCTGGCCTGCAGCACACATGCAGAGCCGCCTCCTCCCAGCCTCAGCCTCTACTCACCTTATAGCCACTGGGGCAGGCACACCTGTACACCTCAAGGGGGTCATTGTGGCAGGTGCCCTGATTCTGGCATGGGCTGGACAAGCAGGGATCACACTTGCTCTGGACAGCCAAAGTGGGGGGACCTGTGGTGACAGGAATGTTAGTGTAGAGAGGTGGAGACAGCTACATAGGCCTGTGCCCAGAGCCCCAAATCTCTGAGAAGCTCAACCCTGCAGAGGTGGTGGCACGACACTCCCAAGAAGATTCTCTCTGTGCCCATGGGATTCTGGTTACATTCCTCTTGCACGGTCCATCTTCCCAGGCTCTGGACCCACTTCTATGCCATGGGCTGTGCCAGCCCCACTCTGGGCTAGAAGGACTAACTGCTAGAATCTGCAGAGTGTCTGGTGGATAGGCACTGCAGGCATGTGAGCTGGTGTCACATCATCAGCATGAGAGGGGCACAGGTATCACAACTGAAGTCAGCTGATATTTCCTCTTCCCCTCACAACCTCCTAACATATGACGCCAGCCTGCCACCCATTCACAGGATAAGGGAAGACAGCCGTTAGCAGAAGGGAAGGTTGTTTCTGAGCTCAGCTCTGCAAGGAGGCCACCTGGGGTGGGCCGTGCATCTTGAGGTTGTTCCTCTCCAAGACTAAGGCAGAGGGACCTCCGCCTCCCACCTCCAGGGCTACAGCAGGCTCCTCTGCAGCCCTCCTGGATGTGGCTGTAGAAGCAGATGGAGAAACGGTGACCAGGCTAGTGGGCAACTCTTGTAAGGGGCATTGGGACCTCGCAAGATAGGTAGAAAAACCAGGACGGTTAACTTGGGCTTCCACTTCCCTATAAGACTCCTTCTGGAAGCAGTGGCACATTGGTACTGCTAAAGAGGCATGAACAGAAATAAAGACACTTTTCAGTAACGACAGAAAGCAGGTGAGGGACTTTCAGGCACAAGGTGGGTTCTGTTTATTGACCGTACAGTGAATTCAGTTAGTGAAGATGCACTGAGCTCTTCACTCATGTATGTGTGTTATATTTCAATAGAAAATTAAAAAAAAAAAAAAAAAAAAACACACCAGCAGCAATCCTAGCCTGTTCAGTAAATACTGAGCGCACACTAGCGTCAGCTGACCTGCTTCCAAAAGACTCGCCACAGGCTGGCTCTTCTGAACCTGTACCGCTCTAACAGCATCCTGCACCCAGGGTGGCCCAGCATCTCCTCATTAACCTATGGCCGTCACTGTCATTTCTGACGCGGCCTCTGAGCTTGCAGGGAGCAAGGGCCATGGCCCTCCCCTGGGGGATCCCTGCACAAAAAGCTGGGCCCAAGACAGCCACTCAACCACCTGTCTATGTTCAGCAAGGGCCCTGGGGCTCGGCCATCAGCCAGTCAGTCAATCAATCCCCAAGCAAATATATACAGATGCTTGAGGTGAGGCGCCCAGAGCCAAGCCAGAACAAGCTGCCAGTCACGTGCCAGCTCCACTTTCTACAAACATCAAGACAGTGGCAGCTGGTTCACCGGCTCCACCAGGGATGGAGAAGGGTTAAGCTAATTGCTGAGCACGATGCCTACCTAAGGGAGGCTGGAGTGCTTGCACTGAAGAGAGGCTGGGCGCCTCCAGAAACATTGCTGCTATTTTCATTTTTCTTATGTAACTCTGGGGAAGTATTAAGCCCTGACAACCTCAAATTTTTCTGCCTGACATTTTTTGTTTGTTGTATGTCAGGACTGAAGGCAGCCATCCTAACAAGCAGAGGTACTTCATCTCTGTCACCTGACTCCCCTCTAGCAGTCACCACAGACACAGGAGTGTCTGGAAGGCCTTGCCAGGGGTAGGTGAGTCCCAAGCTCCCTAGCAGCAGGGTGTGGGACTTAGGTCAGCACCTGTGACCCCTTTCTTCATGCTCCTGGACTCACCTTGGCATTCAAACTTCTTGGCAGGTGTGGTGAGCAGCAGCTTGCCCTCCATGTCTGGGGGCCCAGCACAGCGGGCAATGCCTGGTTCCTTGTAGCCAGTTTTCACCCAATTGGATAGCCAGCGGAGGTGGCAGTCACAGTACAGAGGATTGGCACCAATAGCCCTGCAGCAGAGAACAGAGAGAAGCAGGCATTACAGTTTCAGGGAATCATTTACCCACCGGGCTCCTAGGGTCCCATGCACTGCACCAGGGCCTGGCAAAAATCCTACCAGCCCCCATTTTATGGGTACTGACTTGTAGCCAGTACCATTTCAAGTTCTTCATACACATCATCTTGCTCAGTCCTCAGTATAACCTCCTATCCCTATTTAAATGTGCAGAAACTGAGGTTGAGAAACTTGCTAAAGAGTACACAGAGAAAGAGAGAAGCTGGGATTTGAACCCTCACTGCCAAGGCCAGAGCCTTTGAATGCATCGCCTCCCGTGGGCTTGGGGGAGAAAGCAACCAACATTTATGGACACGTCCTGGCAGTGAGACAGCTGCTTTTCCTGCACTCATGTGTTGAGTCTTCTCATTAACCCCACATGCAAGTTTTCATTTCTGTGTCTTCCAGAGGTGGGAACCGAGCCTTACACGGAATCAGTAATTTCCCTGGGGTCACACTACCAGTGAAGGGAGCTGCCTGCCTCGGAAGTCCATACTCTTTTTATTTTTCTTTCATTTTTAATTAAAGAACACATGAATGCATTATCATTGTAAGCCCCTTTCAAACCCCACAGACAGAGCAGGAGTCTGTGCCTCGCACAACACTGTGAATGCATCAAGTGCTACTGAGCTGTGTGCTTTAAAAAGGTTAACTTCATATTATGTAAAGTTCATCTCAGTTTTTTTAAAAAAGCACTTTCGTGTGTTACTGATGGAGTGCAAAATGGCATAACTCCTGGAGAGTAATTGTGTGATAGCTATCAAATTACCAGTGCAGTTGCTGTGCTGGGATGTATCTGCACACGCATGGAAAGACATCTGTGCAACGGCCTTGTTTGTAAGAGAAAGACTGGCACTTATGGGTTAAATGTCCCTTCCAAAACTCACGTTAAAATTTCATTACCCTTGTGACAGTGTCTAGAGGTGCACATTAAGAAGGGATGAGGACAGGAGGGCTCCTGAGCTACCTCGAGTGCTCACTTGTGCTTCCGCCAGGCCGTGACATATGCTTTCAAGACTTCCTGGTCCCCAGAACTGTGAGCTGAATGAACTTGTATTGTTTATAGTTTAGCAGATCTGCCGTGTTCTTTTGTAGCAGCACGAAATGGACTAAGACAGCTGGGAACCCCCACTGGTCATCCAGGAAGGAACAGTAAAATGAACTGTACACAAAAAGCATAAAGTCCACCGTCACTGCTCTCCACAGAGGGGCACATGGTTGCATGCTCAGGCAGCCTTCCAGCCCCTTCCCACACTGACACACATGGTTCTTCCTCACAGGTTGTATCCACACCCCTCATTTCCAAGCAGCTTGCTTCTTGTCACCAAACAGCATGCCTTGGAAACCTTCCAGGTCAGCATATGTGGATCCACCTCATTTTGTCAAACTGCTTCATAGTATTCAAAAGAATGCTACGGGACTCTCCGGAACACCCCGTGGTTTAATAAGTGACTTCCCTGTTGCTGGACATCCTGGTGGTTCTATGGCTGGGAGTACTCAGACATGCCTCCAGGTGGGGTGAGGGAATTTCTCTAGAACAGATGCTGGAAGCAGAATTCGGTGGCAGAGGAAGTGCATGTTGGATGTTACCAGCTGCCCCCCAGGAGGCCAGCAGTCAGAGGCCATGCCCATACCCTCACATTGAACCAAGATGGTGGATTGCCAGCCTCCCAGCCTTTGTGCCGATCCAGTGGGCAAGCTTAGAATCTCTTCCCCCTGCCCAGTGACATAGAAATGGATGAGACATGGCCTGAAGGAAAAGAAGGGCCAGAGAGGCCGGTGAGACGGCTCAGCGGCTTAAGCGCCTGCCTTGCAAGCGCGAAGGCCCGAGTTCGACTCCCGGAACCCACATATGAAAAAGGGGCCGGTGATATCGCTCAGCGGCACGGGTGCCTGTTGGCGCGTGAGGTCCTGAGGTCGTCCCCCCGGTACCCACAAAAAAAAAAAAAAAAAAAAAAAGAAGGGCCAGAGACATTTGATTCGGCAAGTAGAAGAGTCAGTGCCTCGTGCTGAAGTTCATCAACGTTATTTTGAAAGCATAAAGCTGTATAATGTTGAAGAGGACAGGCAATTCGTTAAGTCACCAAGGCATGTGCTGCCATTTTCCACCTGTTTCCAGGCAATACAGAGATGTGCACGATCTGATAAAAGCCGCAGTAGCTCTGAACTGGGATTCCTCAAAATAGCGCAGCTGATAATACGTGACCTTATAAAACAGGCTGAACAAGACTTGGACTCCAGCCCCATCACAGCTGCTCCCTGCCCGGGTGACCTTGAGCAGCTCACTTAACATCTCTGGGGCTCACTTTATGATTCAATAAAGAGCCTGCGATCTAGAGGGGGAAGAAAGACAAGCGCATATAGCCTACAATGGGCGCTGAGGGAATCGCGCAGCTCAGCGAAGAAGGCAGTTTTGATCTCGACGTGTATTTAATTCTTTCTATCCTTATGTGCTGACAGCATCCATCCTGGCTAATGGGATGAGCGGGGCCATCCTCTTTACTGAGCAATACCAGGGCCTATCAGACATACAGGAAGGTCACTAGTATGTTCAAACACAAAGGCCTTTTAAAATAACAGGAATATAAAAAGTGTGGTATATTTAAAATGTTTACATTTACCAGGTTTTTATATTAATAAAAAAGTACAATATAACATGTTATCCAGAAGAAAAATACAGAATTTATAGTGCACTACAAGGAGTCTGGTCCAGCGATGAGGCACGAGTTAGAAGTTTCTTAGGAATGGCTGCTGCTTTCAGTCCCTATAGCATAGAGAAAATACCAGAAAGACTCAGACTGAGGCCGCCAAGAATGTGGGGGCCCTTGATGTCTCTTTGAATCTTCACAAATCCCCAGATTGGTGTGGGTGTTCCCCCCATAAAAGGCAGCAAACCTGCACCTCGTAAGTGTCCCTTCCTGAGTCTTAATAATAAAAACTAAGTCTAAAATCACATAAAAGCTATTCATGCCAGGTGTGGTGATGCACACCTGTAATTTCAGTTCCTGGGGAAGATGAGGCAAGAGGATCACATGTTTGAGGCCAGCCTGGGCCTTGTCTCAAAAAAAAAAAAAAAAAAAAAATGGTTAGAGATGTAGTTCAGTGGCTAGGGAAAGAAAGTTCTTTGAAAGCATAAATCCTGGCTTGACCCACATGTGATGATGTGACATTCCTTGTTTCTCTTTCATGCAGACTCTGAGCTACACCTGAATTCAGCTTTCATTTACCCGCAGCAGGATCTTTGTAGCTAAGGACCATCGTATCCTCTCTTCAGTTGTACTTTTCACTTCCATCTGGGGACCATTTTTCTCAATGAAAACTGCTGTGAAGTACAATTTATACATGTTAACACAAAATTAAAAAGAAAAAGAACTGTGAACTCAGCGTGTGAGTGGAGAGACACAGGCTCAGCAGAGATGAAGTTGGGTGGGGTTGGGGACAGCAGCCAGCCCACTGAGCAATCCAAAAGGGCTGCTGATCCAGATACGCACCCAGCAAAGGTATAAATAGCCCTGTGTTGTTGATCTTTGCTGTAACTTGGACATTGATGAAACAGCAGCTATTCAGCCTGTTGGTGCCAAGGCACGGCCGCCTTCTATTAACAGAACCTGGCTGGAAGCAGCTTTCTCCTGGCCTGGAGGGCAATGAACACTCAAACTGTACTCCTCTGTTCATCCGGCTCCTCGGCAATTCACTCGTGCATAGTGATGTCTCCTTCCTCTGGACTCGAAGGCAGTGGAAGTGGTTCCAGAAGGACAGGCCAGACACCACCAGGTGTCAGTAAGTTTGCTGAGTGAAAGTCTGCCAAAAGGCATGAGAAAGGCACTAAATCTCCGGGGAAGAGAGTGCAAGAAGAGTCATCTATCACCCCAAAAATGCAACTAAATTAATTTTAGTGTCTCTCTTTCCAATCCTGAGGGTGTACATATTTATACACCATTGAAATCACTTATTTTGCATTTTATCAAATAATAAATTAGTGTCATAATATCAGTAACTATTTGTTCTTCTGTCATGAGTATGCCATAATTTACTGAAGCATTCCATATCGACTTCTGACACTGTGGCGGATTGACAACTGGTGGTCAACTTGTGACACCCAGCTGAACTGAATCAGCATGGTGCTGGGTGTGGAAGGCCCACCTGAGGACTGCTGCCAACAACACACAAGGGAGAACTGAAGAGGAAGAGGTGGTGCTGTTGGTTCTCCTGGAGAAGATTGTCCTGCAGGCTTTCCTGATATGAAGTAGGCTGTTCCCATCGTCGGAGGAGCTCGGGACCTCATTGTTGCTGAGGATGGCTGTGGTACTTTTGGGGGGACCTCTGGTCCTTATTTTGAGCGTTGCTTCCTGCCTCTGGTGCAGATCCCTCAGGCTGCTGGCACAGATCCTTCATCCCACTGGCACAGACTTTCTAGCTTCCACCACTGACCTTTGGGCCTTCTCAGTGCAGGTCCTTGATACAGACTTGCATGAGACATTGTCCTGGGCTCTTGGCCTCCAGGTGGACTTGCGGGGAGCATTGCCATGGGCTCTAGGTCTTCAGCTGGACTCATGCAGGACATTGCTGTGGGATCCAGGCCCTCAGCTGGATTCTCTGGGTCTCTAGTGTGTGGACAGATTTCTTGCACTCTTTTGTATTTGACTCTTTGGGTGACTATTATAAAATAATCCTATAAATTATGAGTCCTGTATTAAATTGTTTCCCTTGCAAACCCTGAATACAACATACACCTAATACTTAATTAGATTTAGAAATGTACCTTTCTAGTCTATAGCAGATTAAAGGCAGCAAAATGCAGGATTATGACAATGAATAATGACATTGGGGAAATTTAGCATAGGATCTGGCACATCATAGATATTTAGCAACAAATAGATGGGTGGTGCTCTAGTTTGGATCATGAGTAGCTCCCAAACGCCCATGTGTTAGAGGCTTCGTCCCTAGCCCTTGGCACTACTGGCAGGAGGTAGAACCTTGAAGAGGTGAGGCCCTTGAAGGTGACACTGGAACTCGGGCCTCTTCCTTTCTTCCCTCTTTGCTTTCCACCCACCATGAAATAAGCAGCTTCTTTTGGCACACATTTTCGCCGTGATGTTGTCTCACCACAGGCCCCAAAGCAATGCAGCCAACTACCATGTACTGAAACCTGCAAAACTGTGAGCCAAAATAAACCTTTCCTCTTTGTAAGTTAATTACCTTAGGTGTTTTGTTACAGTGATAAAAAGTTGATTTAACAGATGGATGGATGGTTAGACAGATGGTTCATCTTTCATAGATGAGATAACTGAAAAGTAAACATAAAAGTAGATAGCAGCAGAGAAATATACAGGAAATCGAAGCCCAGGACAGGGAACAGCACTCACAATCCTTAAGGGATGTTTGAATCGTAAGAGACCTTAGGAATAACCTTTGTACAGGTGGGAGAAGAGTCCTAAAGAGAAGAATAAATTGTCTGAGATCCCACTGCAAGTTGATTCCTAGCCTAGAGTTCAAGGGGTTTAAATGTAGTGATCCCACCCTCCTCCATACCCGTGCCTCACATACCCCTCCTCCATACTGCCTGTGGACAGGAGAGGGTCAGCACTTCTTAGGACTGTCAGCATCTTGAGGAGCCAGGAACACAGACGCTGCCACTTGGCCAACCCTGACTTGTTACAGAGCCATGGGCATATCCCTCCTGTGGCCTCCACGTGGCTTTTGCAGGTGGCTATCATGAAGCCCAGAGTGAATGCAGTGAGTCTACATCACCCTCTTACCATTCCGACTCCTTGCAAATGCTCAGGAAATCCTGACGGAAGGGCCGTAGCTCCTTAGTGCAGCAGAGAGGGTGGACGCATGTACTCCAGCAGTACTGCATGTGTACATGTGCACACCTGAACACAAGCACATGCACACTTTCCAGGTGACTTCCTATTTCCATTTTAAGCCCTGGATTCACAGGGCAGAGTTTATTACAAAGTTGCTTCATTAAAATAAAACGTTTCTTCCACACAGATGTTGTTTTGCAGAGAAATTGAGCTGAGATGCAATTGTCCTGTTCTACAATTACTCCTAAAATGAACTTTACTTATTGGTTTATTTCTTATAAATTAGATCTGGCTTCAGACCTAATATCCTCGTTCCTCTAAAGAGAGATGTAGGCTCAAACTTTGTTTTTGTAGCTTCAGCCTTTTTTGTTTGTTCAGAATATATATCGTTGGTTCACTTCCCATTTGAAAATCAAAGGCTTTAGATTTTGAGCCAGAGATAAGATTAGAAAATATTCAGGTATAAGTCAATACTCATGAGCAAGAAGGAAGGGTAGACAGCTGCACATTTAAACCCCGAGCAGAAGGGGTACGCGAAGAGGGAATCCGAAGGTGGGAAAGGTCCTGGCCTGGCAAGGAGCAAGAAGCAGACAGCGGCCAAGCGGCCATGACCCAGGGGTATGCAAAGAGGGCTGAGCAGTCACATGTAGCAGCAGTTCCCGGCATCTGGTGGGTAGTTCCTGGACAGCAGTTTCTCCCATGTAGATCCTCAGATTCTAAAGACTAACGTCACCAAAAATGAGCCCACAATAAAAAATTACAAAACATAAATAGAAGCAATCCCCTGTGAATTTGAGTCAGTAGGAACAATAAACAGTACGGGCCCTGCCTGGCCTTTGTCCAGAGCCACCATTTCCAGCTGAGCTCACTCCTGCCTCTTCCCGTCCCCTGCAGGGCCACCACTGGCTTTCCAGGAGTTTTCGACAACTTCATTCTTCCACAATTCCCTTCTACTTATAAAATGAAGTCCAAAGTCCTTAACCTGGCAAAAAAAGCCTTCCACAATGGCATTCCATTTTCCCTTTCGTCTCAGCTCTTCCCGCCCCACATTCCTCCCCAGTCAAACACCCTTTGTCCTAGCTGGATGACAACATTCCTGAATGTGCCATTTACTTTCTTGCCTTTATGGCTTTGCACTTGCTGTCCCTCTTCTTGGATGCCCTTCCCACCTTCTCTAAATGGCAAACTCCTCATCTCTCTTCAGTGAAACATAAATGGCACCTCTTTATGAAGCTCCTCCGACTTTCCCAGAGTTAGAACTGCTTTCTTACAGCACTCAGGAGACTGAGGCAGGAGAATTGCCATGAGTTTGAGGCCAGCCTGGGCTACATAGTAAGTTCAAGGCCAGCCTGAGCTATATAGCGAGACCCTATCTCAAAAAACAAAAAAACTGCTTCCTTCAAATTCTCTTGATAGAATCCAGATGATCACAGAGGGCAGAGAACTTGTGTTAGTAAATTCTTCAGCACTTGACTCACTCTGTTTTCCCAGGACATATTTATTGAGGCAATAGAGTAAAGAATAACCAGTGATCTTGTAATCAGACACACCTAAGTTCAAATCCTATCTGTCATTTCCTAACTTTAGGATCTGCTTAGCTTTTCAGAATCTAGGACTATAAAATGCAAATAATCAGTCCTACCACCTTGAACTTATCCATCCCACTTCCATAACAGACATTACTAATCAATCACCACACTCTTCCTACTGGCTCCAGACCGGCCCTGAAATCTTCAGTGTGGTGCTTCAGGCAGTTCCTGCCCATTGGGTGGAGCCAGCCTGTGACACAAAACCTACTTCCTATTTTGGTCCTGGAGTAAACAATTCAACCACAGATGACATACAGAGTACAGTGTTGAACTCAAGCAGATCCTCCAAGAGTGGCACCTCTTTTACTTCCTCAAGTCTAAGATTGTCAGATGCACCACTGGTGTAGCAGGCTTTAGAAGGGTGGGGAGCATTACTGTGCTGAACGAACACATCATTTTAGGGTACATTCTGATTTGAGAGATGAAAATGTGGATAAGGGAGTCACAGAACTGGGAAAATCTAGTGAGAAGTTAAGTGAATGAACTGCAGGACAGATCCTGGGGCCCCCAAGAGGCTCTGGGGCCAGGTAAGCCTGTCCATTTGAGCCCTGGGTGTGGGGCAGAGAGCCACAAGAGTCAGTCACACCCAGTGTCCCAGCTGTGTCCCTGTGGCCACAGTGCACGTACACTGCCCCAGCCAGTAGTGCCAGGAAATGCCAGGAGAGGCACCTGCTCTGACCCACCCCAGCCTCCACAGTGAGGCTGGCCCTGCCTTGCCCCAGAGCTTCTTTGTTTCTTCACAGTTTATATGGTTAAATACATATAATAAAAAAAAATTGCCATTTGCATCACTTTATAATTCAGTAATCAGTGTTTTACAACCAACCCTCACCACCATCTATTTCCAAAATATTTTTATCACACCAAACAGAAACACTGTACTCATTAACCACTAACTCCTCATTCTCCCTGCCTTCCTCCCCTGGCAACCACCACTCTACTTTTTGTCTTGAACCCAGGGCCTCTGCACTGACCTACATCCCTGGCCCTTTTTAAACTTTTTATTTTGAAACAAGATCTCCCTAAGTCACTGAGTTGCCCAGGCTGGGTTTGAACTTGCCATCCTCCTGCCTCGGCCTCCCAGAGTGCTGGGATTACAGGCTTGTGCCACCATTCCCAGCTTGTGTTT
Source organism: Erethizon dorsatum (assembly GCA_028451465.1). Classification (NCBI taxonomy): domain Eukaryota; kingdom Metazoa; phylum Chordata; class Mammalia; order Rodentia; family Erethizontidae; genus Erethizon; species Erethizon dorsatum. The sequence continues at coordinate 120,372,218 of CM051822.1, read as the reverse complement.
ACTTTTTGAGGAACAAGGCTATCGCTTTTAGAGAATCCTCATAGTACTATCAGCTAAATGTTTTTGGAAGCCATTCTACCTCAACTGCCCCACTTTGGGAGGTAGTAAATTCCTGGAACTTAACCTCCATGGTCCAAAGTTAGAAACATGGTTTTGGTGTAGTGCTTAAAATCATGGGCACTGAGGTCAGAAACTCCACTACCTACTGGCTGTGCAACTTCAGGCAAGCTTCCCGCTGTTTCTGGGCCCATCTCCACAGGTGAAAAAGGAGGCTGACCGTACTTCTGTTGTAGGATCACTGTGAGGATCGCGCTAGTTGATGCAGATGGTCATTGTTACCTTGAACAAGGCTTGTTCTCTTACACCACTGTGGTCAGTGAGCCACTGAGTGTGTGAGAGGCTGAGAAAGTACACAGGGGAGGTTCTGGCAGTCTGAGGAGCCGGGGTCCCCCTCAGAATCCAAGTTCTGTTTAAATCCAAAGAGGCCCAGAGAACGGGGCTGGAGTACTCACAGGTGAGACAGTGCGGTCACATCTGCGAAGATGCCCTCTTGGAGGGTGGAGACATCATTACCATGGAGGGACCTGAGAAGAGAAGAGGCTTGGTCCAGAGACAAGGGTGGAGACTCGATGCAGGGGCAGGCCCAGCCCTCTGTGAAGGGCCGTGGCCCACATATCCTTCCCATCGCTCAGTCAGTGCTATGACCCTGCCTAAAGACTATGCCCTGCTGGCCCCAGGGAAGGAAGGAGCCTTAATGGCCCAGGCAGACTGCCCTGTCCCCAGTCCTTTGGGAGGACTCTGGCTTTGCCATCAGAAATAACTCAGGCACCTAGTTACATCTTGAATAGGTGAGTCTGAGGAAAAGCAGGCTCCTTGGGAAAGAAGCTAACAGGCCAGCCATAGATGAGGGCTGGAGAATTGTCACTTTGCCCCCAGTGGGCCTGACAGGGGCCATCAAAAAGTTGTAACAGAAAGCTTTGGTCACAAGACAAAAACTCACACTGGGAACTTAAAGAAAGATTCACAGATCTCTTGCAAACAAACATTTTGATCTGAACAGAAGTCCCACATGTGAGTGGACATTCCTCCCCCACATACACCACGAACTCAGCTTGGGGGACACAGTACCCCCTTCTTGGATCATCTCTCATTCCTGACTTGGCTTCTGTAAGAGCCTTGAGTGAGTGTTCTGGATTCCTGCCACTGGACATAGCGTTGGCCCCGCTGAGACCCCAGACGTGGGGCTATTTCTGCCATCAGGTGGGGGCAGGGCCCTCTGTGGGGTGGGCTTCCTGGAGGAGTGAACGTGAGGGGACTTACAGCAGGCGCAGGGAGTGGAGCCCCTGGAAGGCCAGAGGGGGGATGCACTGGAGGGCATTGTAGCTGAGGATCCTGTGGGAGGAAGGAAGAAAGAAGCTCTTTCCAAAAAGAAGAACACACCCCTAGTCATGTTTAAAGAGGGATTTTCACTAAGATTCTGTTTCCAGAGCCCACACACTAAACCACTATCCCTAAAAGCTCCCAAATAAATGAACCCATTTAGGGGAGAAAGGCAGATTAATAAGGAAGATGATACCCGCCATGGCCCCACAGTGGGAATAGCCCTCGTGTCCACTGACTCAGGAACAGACAAGCTGTGGCATATCTGCATAATGGAATATTGCTTGCTGATAAAAAGGAAGGAACTAGCAATATGTACACCATACGTACATATGAATCTAGAGATCCACTTTGTCTGTGGTTCTGGTCTCCTGGGTATGCACATGTGTCAAAACTTATTAAATTCTACACTCCAATATGGGCAGTTTGTTGTATATGAATTATATACCTCAGCAAACCTTTTAAAAAATAAGAAATGAGCCAGTCTTGGTGGTGCACGACTGTAATCCCAGCACTTGGGAGGCTGAGGAAGGAGGACTGCCATGAGTTTGAGGCCAGCCTGGGCTACATAGTAAGTCAAGGCCAATTTGAACTACATAGCAAGACCCTGTATCAAAAAAAAAAAAAAAAAAAAAAAAAAAAAGAAAAGAAAAAGAAAGGAGAGAGAGACGAGCTGTCCATATTCTAGCTGTCTCCCTGTGGCTGTCAGGATCCCTTAGGCCAGGATTTCTCAACCTCAGCATTACTGACAATTCTTGGGCATGGGGGTCGCCCTGTGCCTTGAGGGATGTTTGGCAACCTCCCTAGTCTTAACCCATTTGATGCCAGCACCATCTTCCCTCTGAGATGTGATAACCACAAATGTTTTCAGACATTGCCCAATGTCCCTGCAGGGCAGGATCTGTGGGTTGGGAAACCGGAACACAGTTCCAGACCAAGGTGGCTTCACACTGAAGTTCAGAAGGCCCTTCTAAGGCTAAGTCTCACAATCAACCATCAGGTCACAGGGTGTCATGAAGACAGAAATGGGGACCAGCTCACTAGCAGACCAAGATAAATTCAAGTATGGAATCAGATAGGTCCTTCCTGGCCTCAAGCTCACAGTGTGCTCTTGGGGCCTGGCAGGGTCAGAGCTCCTTTCTTTCCTGGGAACGAGCTCTACTGCGTGACCTCAGTAAACCCTTGGGAAAGGCCCCGGGTTCCTGGTATAAGATGGGGTGTTGGGAGGTGAGTAAGAGGCACTCCTAAGTACAGGCAAACCTAAGGAATGCTTATCAATGCCTTCTGATCAATTGCTTGGAGTGTAATTACAGCCAGCATGAGAATTTCTTAGGGTCCAGGCATAAACATGTTCAAAGGGTCTCTGCTCATAACAGGCCAAGCTGGGAACAACTCCAACACTCATGAAGAACTAAATGGATGAGGAAAGTATGGCACTTTTCTGTGAAGGAACACTACATGGTAACGAAAACGAACAGACCACAGCTACTCACAACAGGAATGGATCTCATGGACACAATAACATTAAGCAAAAGAAGCCTGACAGAAGTGGATGCACCCTGCATGACTCAATTTATATGAGGTTAAAAAGGGGCAGAATTAAACTATGTTGGTTAGAAATACATATGTAGCTGGGCATGGTCATGTATGCCTGTAATCCCAGCACTCGGGAGGCTGAGGCAGGAGGATTGCCAGGAGTTCAAGGCCAGTCTGGGCTACATAGTGAGTTCGGGACAAGCCTGCACTACAAAGAAAGAGCCCATCTTACAAAACAAACAAACAAAAAACCAAACAACAACAACAAAAAGAAATACATATGTAGATGACAGCACTATAAGGAAAATTAAGCGACTATCACCAAGTCAGGATGGGGGCTGCCTTGAGGTGTGTAGAGGGAGAAGTAATGACTAGGAAGGAACAGGCGGGCTGTGTGATGCTAACACTGTTTCACTTTTTACTTAGGTGTCTACCCATGTGCTAGCTTTAGGATTATTTGTTAAAGGGTGTATTTATATTTGGTGTACTTTTCCATGTATGTGTTGTATTTTACAATGAAAGATGTGTTTACACATGATCTTAGCCACAAGGCTGAGAAGCAATGAAAGATGTTTTAGTTTTCAGGTTCTCTGCTACCCTCTGTATGGGGTCACTGTGAGTGACTGGGGAGCCCTGCCCAGTGCAGGCTGAAGTCATGACCCTGTGTGCCCCAACCTGGCCCTGCTGGTACTCACAGAGTGGTCAGCTGGCTCATGTTGGTGAAGGAGGAATTGCTTAAGGAACTGATCTTGTTGTTACTGAGGTCCCTGGAAAAAGCAAGAGCATTGTTTGGAAAGAAGAACTCAACTCTGGTTCACTTCGTGGGCTCCTTCCCTATCCATCTGCATCCCTCCCCAGCCAGGGGGCCAGGGCCCTTCTCCTCTGGTGGGGTGCGGGTAGCTACTGAACCCCCTGTGTGTCCCTAGGGCTGCTGCCCCCCTTCCCACCCCTCCCTTCTGCAGTAGAGCTGGCTCCGGCCCCTTTCCACCAGGGAAATGCTGCCACCAAGGGCACTGGGTGCCCCCCACCTGCCATGTCTGGTGGTCTTCTTTCTCTGGTTAGCAATCTACACAGGTAGTACTCTAGGGAGAGTGACCCATTTACAAATAAAGACCCAGAGTCTCAAGGGGATTAACCCACCCAGGACACCAGCTGGCCAGAGGCAGAGCCAGGCTCTACCTCAGGTGCAGGTGACCGCCCTTCATCCCCATCTCTCCTGCACCCTTGACTGTCCACCACTCCTGCCTTCTCTGTGACCCTGCATTCTTGGTCCTTGGTAACCAGCAGGCCTCAGGATGCTAAGGCCCCATCCCAGTTCTCCTTTAGTCCATGCTGAGGTTGCCACCCTGTGGCCTCAGTCCAGCCTCTCTCCAGAACTCTGCACCTGACCTCCACAGACCCTCAGGCTAGATGGAGCCCAGCCTTGGCTTCCTCCTCCCCTCAGCCCGGAAATGCTACCCCTCCCACATCTCAGGCCACTCATCAGATCTCACTGGCTTGTCTCAGATCATCTTTCACACCATCCCCTCTTCCTAGGTTTCTGCTTATGTCAAGCCAGCATATTGTCTCTCTCCTGGTTTCCACTGTGGTTTCTTCATCTTCCCAGGGACAAATCTGAGGTGGTTACTTCCTTACCAAAACTCCACTCCCTTCTGTCTGAAGTGGGAATCCTAGCCCCAGCCCCAGCCAGGTGCTCCTGGTCTGCCCTCCCCATCCTCCCTACTGATTTACTAAATTTCCTGAAACTCTAAGAATTCCACAGGTCTGCGCCCCTGGACACCTTGTTCCTTGTACCCACTGACTCGTTTTCCAAGATGCTCCCCTCGAAGCCCCCACCCTGGCTCATCGCATCCTCCTCTGAGCCACAGGCCACACTGCATTTACCTCGTGGGACCCTTAATGCCCCCTGTGATTGTGCGAGCTCCCAAGTCTCTCTCCTGCAGTCTCCCTAGACCATGACAGTCTGGGGGGCCCCATGACCCAGGGTCTTTGCATCTGCCTACCTTGCGCAACTGGACTCCGAAACATGCACAAAGTGAAAAAAGGTGCTCCCTCTTTGTCTTTTCCTGGTACCTTCCTCTAACTAACCTAATTCAAAATCTTCCCTTGTTTTAAGAGACATAGTTAAGTACTTCACTGAACATTCAATACACTGTGGTCTTTCCGCATGACGGGGACGCAGAGACATTTCAGCCCTGGAGAGGCAGCATCACAGAAAGAGCCAGCCCGACATGAGTGCTCTGTGCCCTCTTTGCCTCCTCAAGTGGAGCTGAGCCATACATAGATGGAGCTGCCTCAGGTTAGGCCACAGAAAACCAGGATCACATAGTATTCAGTCTCTTTCTCTGGCACCCTGTCTCCAGCCACCAGCCACTGTTTTATCCCTACCCCCACTGGAGTGCTGGAAACACTCTTGAAGACATTAAGCAAAGACAAATTGGAGCTGCAAAATTCTATAAGCAGTGCTATTCAAAGCAGCCAGTCCTTGAGCTGAATGCTACTAGCCCATAGCAAGGATCCTGTGCCAAGAGCACAACTGTGTTTTGTTGTGGCATTGTTAGCTAACAATGCTTTCATAGCAAGACTTTCTCAATGCAGGAGAGCGAGATGTTGATTTACACTCTGGTGAAAGTTCCTCATCTAAGCACAACCCCACTACAGGCAGTTCTCAGACTGACATTTGTCCACAAGCCACACTTTGAGGAGGACTGCTCCAAGCCACACTAAGAGGGAATGTTCCCTGGACCTCTTTTTGGTAGAATCTGACTAATGAGTAGATAAAGAAAATTGAAGTGAGGTACTAATTAGGTTAGAAGGTTAAGGGTAGTTAAGCTAATTATCCGGAGGCTTATTTTATATATGTCCATGGGTAGAAAGGGTAGACGGTGGAAATAACCAAAGCAGATGACAGCCTAAGAAAAGCCTAGTTACAAACTTGTATTTCCAGGTGTCTTGTTTCCTATTTGGTTTGGGGACTGAGGTTAGACCAAGAATTTTTCCATAACCCATGACCCTATACTTCTGCCCTGATTCCTATCTTGCAAGGATTGCTTGGATTAACAATAATTTTAGCCAGCCCTAGAGGGAGATGGTGTGGGCAGAAGCAGACAGGTCTCACCCAATAGGGCTGGAAGGGTGCAATTGCCAAGCATGGCCACTAGGTGGCAAAACAGCTCTCAGGCGCACGTGTTCCTGCAGGGAATTAGGGATTCACAAACAGGATCTGCCTAGAAGTAGGATTTGTAGGAAATTCCAAAACACTGTAGTCATGATGGTCAAATGCCAATGGCCCTCCCTGCCTAATGAGGCAGGCCTGAGATCCTCAAGCAGCCTGAATACTCACACAAGTTGCAAATACTTGAAGGTGGACAGTTGACCCGGAACCAGTGTGAACTGGTTGCCATCCAAGTAGCTACAGAGAGAACACAGGGCTGTCAGTAGTCTGGCCATTTGTCATATGCGCTTACAACCACACCCCACATGTGTTCAGATACCACATCCAAAGCAAGTGTTAAACACGCAGTGCTCTTTGACTAGAGGTTTCCCGGAAGGATGTTCACCCTGGTGTTGCCTATACAGTAAAAACTGGAAACAACTTAAATATCTAGTAAAAGGGGATTTATTATCTAGCACATAGTCAACTCATGCGAAGAACATCATGTTACTAGTAAACAAAAGATCACCTTTGTAAGCATCTTTGAAACAGTGGGGAATGCTCACGAGGCAACATCAAGTGGGAAAAGTAATGTTCTTTATTTTCAACACAGAGCTTAGTTTAAAGGGACGAAACTCTTGCCATGGGGATGTATGTCATCAGGTGACTGCAGAGGGGGGCTCCAAGAGAGGGGCAAAGCTTTCTTGGAACCATGTTGTCTGCAAATACCCTAACCCTCCTCCCAGTCAGCCCATTCGTGCTCTCAGGCACCTCCTCCCCCTGCTACTGCCAGTCCCAGGCCCCTCAGGAAATGCCTCTCTCCCTGTCCCATGGGCCCCCTGGAGGGTGCAAGGTCTGAGGCTACTCACAGCTCTGTGACATTTTTAGGGATGCCCTTTGGCAGAGCCCGCAGATGCTTGTTGCTGCATCGGACCACGGTGTCCAGGCAGGCGCACTCCTGGGGGCACTGTGGGCGTGGCAGGCAGCCCCCCTCCTCCTGGCCTAGGGAGGAAGGCATGGAGTCCTGTCAGCCAGGGAGATGGGCCTTCTTAGGGCCTCCTGCACTCAGGGCCAAGTGCCACTGCCCCTCTCTGACACTACCCTGCTCTCCAGCAAGTCCCTTTTCACCGCACACCCTCTGCCCCCACATACACATACAACCCCACCAGAGACAAAGGCTCCTGGAGCATACTGAGGTTAAAATGGGCCTGGGATCTCTTCCACCTCAGGTCCAAGGTGGAGCAGGCAAAGCAGACAAGGAGGACGGCAGCCACACCATTTCTTTTGTTTTGGTTTAGTTTTTTGTTTGTTTTTGTTTTTTTGAGACAGGATCTTGCTATGTAGGGTCTTGAACTCTCTATGTAGCCCAGACTGGCCTCAAACTTGCAGTGATCCTCCTTCCTCAGCCTCGAGAATACTGATTACAGGTGTGCACCACCGTGCCCGGTTCACACCATTTCTTTTTTTTTTTTATGTGGGTACCGGGAGTAGAACTCAGGACCTCACATTTGCCAGCAGGCACTTGTGCTGCTGAGCAATATCACCGGCCCTTTTTTTCCTTTATGCGGGTACCAGGAGTCGAACTCAGGACCTCGCGCTTGCCAGGCAGGCGCTTATGCCGCTGAGCTATCTCACCGGCCCAACACCATTTCTTGAGCACATACTACTCCTAGGTACTATATCAGCCAGTGTGTGCTTAGCAGTGCACTAAAGGGGTGTTATTGTTACCCCCTAAATGCAAGCAGAGCAAGGACAGAGACTTGTGTCTGTCTTTTCTTCTTTGTTCTTTCTTCACATAGAGCCCAGCACTCAATGCAGTCAGTGCCTGGTGCAAAGCAGTCCTCTTAATAGATCAAGTAGATGAATGAATGAATGAATGAATGAATGAATGAATGAATGAATGAATTTCCATCTCACTGAGGTCTGGAAAGGTTAAGTTGGTCATAAAGCTGGTCAGAAGCAATGTGGGGCCTGAGCCCAGGTCTAGCTGATGCAGACTCTGAGCAGGATCCCTTCACTGATGCATTCAATTATTCAATAAAGATCACTCAATGCCCCCCCCACGACTTCCTTTTTTCTAACTGGTTGCAGAGGAACAATAAAGACCCATGGTCAGAGTTGATGAAGACATGAAGAAGCAGGTAACACGTATTCTGTGACAGTGACTGTCAGTTATGAAGGGCTGGCCACGGGTAGGCACTATGTGACAAAGATGAACTCACTGAACCCTCAAACATCTTTCTAGTGGACCTGCTACTATTTGTTCATTGTAGAGATGAGGAAACTAATGCTGAGTGGTTACATAACTTGCCCAAAGTAACTTGCCCTGGAAGAGGTAGCGCTGGGACTAGGCTCCAGCAGGCGGCCTCGGGAACCTGCCCCCCTGACCACTAAGCCCTCCTGCCTCTTAGCAGCAATGTCTTGAAAAAAATCTTTCACTTCTAGGAAATCATTTAAAGAGGGGAGAAAAGCACGCATATGCATAACGAGTTATACACAAAACGTTCGGGGCAGAACGATGCACAATAGCAAGCTTCAGATGTTCTCTAAATGCCAAGCAGCAGGGAGTTGGTCCAGTCCATTGTAACACCCTCTAGAGACGGTGCACCCATCATGTTGAACGGCCCTGTAAGATCCTACCTGTGTCCTCCAGTACACATGGACACGTGGCAAGGCAATGGGAACTGCACTGCAGGGCATTGAAGAAAGGAGTTACCCAAGGCCAGGGGTGGGGGTGGGGTGGGAAGCACAGCAGTGATCATTTTATCTCCTGGATTGTTCTTAAGGAATGATACATGGCTTTTTTTTTTTTTTTAATAAGAAAAGTAAACAGTTTCTTGGGGGGAAGAATGCTTTTAAATGAGAGTTAATGGCAGAAGATAAAGCCAAAGAGATATACTTAGGTTAAAAAAATTAGAATTAGGGCTGGAGGTGTAGCTTAATGATAGAGCACTTGGCTAGCATGTGTGAAGCCCTGGGTTTGATCTGCAGTATGCCAAACAACAAAACACACCGAAAAAAAAGCCCAGGATTTTAAAAAATTATAATAAAATTGACATAGTGATATATGTGAGTAACATGGCTTTCTTTCTTTCTTCCTTTCTTTCTTTCTTTCTTTCTTTCTTTCTTTCTTTCTTTCTTTCTTTCTTTCTTTCTTTCTTTCTTTCTTTCTTTTTTTTCCAGTGCTGGGGGTTGAACCCAGAGCCTTCCCACTGACTACAACCCCAGCCTTTTTTAAATGTTTTTACTTTAAATTGCTACATTGCCCAGGCTAGGCTAAAACTCATGATCCTCCTGCCTCAGGCTCCCAGAGTGCTGGGATTACAGGCCTGTGCCACCATGCCGTTTTTTTCTTCTCATTTGAAAAGTAGGAAGAAAAATCGCTATTAGAGAATCCATGGATTCTGTTTAGGAAAATACCCGATGGTCTTTCCTGGTGTGAAAGTTGAGACTCCCAAGGTCACCCTCATCCCCACGTGATCTGGAGGGGCTGGTCCTACAGTGGAGCTGCCCTCTGGAACAGATGGGAGTGGGGACAGGAGGCATGAGGACAAGGGACCAGAGACAAAGAAGGCACCTCAGCATCCAGAAGGACGGAAGGGGGCTGGGAGCTGAGGCTGCCAGGGAGAAATTCCCCATGGCAAGGGTGCCGAGGACACTTAAAACACAGACAACTGAGATGCAGCCTTGCTCTGTCACCTTCAGAAAAATCTGCTTCCAACAGCAACCACGGCGTGTGATGTTCTGAGGAAAATAGGACCAGGCCACTTCCTGGTGTGAAGGGCAAGAGGACTGAGCACTCAGAAGACACAAGACATTAGAGCCAAAAGTGGCTAGGGTGCCGCATGTGGGAGAAGGAACTCCGGAGGGTCTGTGCGTGTAAAGGACAACACGACCCTACGCCCGAAGCACTCAGGAGGAGCCCAGAGCCAGGTCTCTAGGTTAAATGCACTTACACAAAGAAAATGCACTAAAATGTTACTGTAATTTTCTCTGAGTGATGGCATAATAGGTAATGTTTATTTCCTTTTTCTATCTATATATTCCCATTTTTTATGATCAGCACATTACCCCTCTTAAAAGGCACTTCCAGGAGGGGGCGTCTTCTTGCCTCCTGTCCCCGAATCGCTCCACTCAGGGGCACATGAGAGTGCTATCTGCCATCCACCCTGGCTTTGAGCTGTCCCACCCCATTGGTGGACTCGTCTGTGGGGGCTGCCAGTTACCTTCCTCACACCTGAAGTCAGGGAAGGCCACATCCTGCAGAGGGATCTGCCGCAAGAAGTCTGGGTTCTGGCATCGAGGGTTCCCTGTCACAATCTTCCTCTTCCTCAGCCAGTCGCCCAGCCAGGCCAGCTGGCAGTTACAGTTGAATGGGTTGGCCAGGAGGTTTCTAGAAAAGGCAGGTATGTGGCCATGAAGATGTCCTGTGAGTCTCAGTTGACCCAGCAAGACCCTCTCCTGTCCACCCCTTCCTGTCCACCACAGTTGCTCAACTCTCAGTCACCCAGAGCATTGGCTTTCGGGACCAAAGACAAAGCTTACAGCAGTGGGAGCCATGTTTCAGCAAGCCACGAGTACCCCAGCCTCCCCAGAGGGAGCTCTGCATGAGCAAGACCAGAGGAGACCACCCCTAGGGATGGCTGCTTCCACAGTCACCAGGCCTCCTGTCCCCCAAGGCTGGACTCACAGTGTGGAGAGAGCCTGCAGGGTGTCGAAGGCTCCAGGGGAGATGGTGGTGATGTGATTGTCATACAGCGAGAGGAGTCGGACGTTGCGCAGGCCTGTGAAGCTGTCATTGTGGATGCAGCTGATGCGATTGTTCCTAAGCATCCTGGGAAGACAGAAGGGGAGAGAGGAGATTTCTGGCTGAGCCCTGTGCTGTGCCTCGTCAGTGTTCACCTGTGCCATGCAGCATCGGCCACTATCAGCTAGCTCCAGATGCTTCTCCAGAGCCACAGAGCCACAGAGCAGGAACATGGCACACGCAGGTCCCAGACACTGGAGGGAGGATTCTGCACATCTGTGTTCACCTCCAGACTGTCCAGGCCTCAGGGTGCCTTGTGCCTCCATCCTCTTCTCCATCCTGCCCACCTCCTGTCCCTGAAGCCCACCTTTACTCAGTGCTTCTCCCTTTCTCCAAGCCATGCTCCACTCAGGGCCTGGGGACTTGTCACTCTCTAGCTTAAAGCCCATTTGGTAGCTTCCAATTTGTCCACAGAATTAAGCTTAAACTCTTTACTGTGACAAGCCCCCACCCACCGAGCCCTAGGCCAATTGCACTGTCGCATAACCATGGTAGGGTCACTCCTGGCCCCGCTAGGACATCATTCTGCAGTGCCCTTTCTCTTCTATGTGGAACAGCCTCTGCTTATCCTCCCAAACCACCCCAACCAAAAATGAAAGCGGAAACCAAGCTTGGCAGAGTAGGCAACTTCGTAAGAGAACTTGGAATGGCCTGTGAACATTCATGAAGCTGAATGCAAATTTACTAGTATCAAGTACGTCTAAGCAATGCTGAATTTCTGCCTGCCAAATTGGAAAGAATGTAAAATATAATAATAGTAATAGTAATAGTAATGCCAGGGTTGGCAAGAGTGGGTAAACAGGCATCTTCACACACAATTGGCAGAACAATGACCTGGGCCCTCTTTGGGTGTGTTTGATGAGAGGAATCAAAAATCTCTACAAAGACACTTTCCACTTCTACTGCTGGTCTGCTTTGAAGACCTCATCATAAGGGAATAATCATGGATGGGTGCAGAATTTTGTGATAAAAATATTAATCACAGCATTTCATATAATAAAAATTAGAAGCAGCCTAAATTTCCAGTATTTACATCGTACACAGTCATTAAAACCAATTTTGTAAAAGAAATTTTAATGATATGTAAAGGTGTCCAAGTTATGTTTCAGGAAAAAAGCAGATTACTAAATAAAACTTATTATAGGGTTCTATTAAAATCTATCTGTAGGGCCGGTGAGATGGCTCAGCGGCATAAGCGCCTGCCTTGCAAGCGCGAGGGCCCGAGTTCGACTCCCGGATCCCACATACGGAAAAGGGGCCGGTGATATCGCTCAGCGGCACGGGTGCCTGTTGGCGTGCGAGGTCCTGAGGTCGACCCCCCGGTACCCACAAAAAAAAAAAAAAAAATCTATCTGTATTTCAGCTATACAAAATAAATAGGTCCTAAAGATTATAACACAGTAGAATACCTATAGTTTTATAGATTTAAATTTTTCTAAGAGGGTAGATCTTAAGTGACGTGTGTGCTTGTGTGTGTGTGTGTGTGTGTGTGCGCGTGCACGCACACGCGTGTTGCTGAGAATTGAACCAAGGGAGCACTGAGCTACATCCCCAGGCCTTTTAAAATTTTATTTGGACACAGCATCTTGCTATGTTGCTCAGACTGACCTCAAACTTGCAATCCTCCTGCCTCAGCCTCCCAAGTAGCTGGGATTATAGGCATATCCAGGTTAATCACTTTGTGTGTGTGTGTGTTTGTGTGTGTGTGTGTGGTATTGCAGATTGAACTCAGGGCCTTGCACATGCTATGCTAGGTGTTCTTATTGCACTAATAATAATAATAAAGAGGGTGGGAGTAACTTTTGGAGAGAATGAATATATTTATGGCATAACTTGTGGTGACAGCTACCCAAACATGTCTACATCTATCTGTATGTGTGTACATGTACATGCGCATGTACATATGTATGGCAGGCAAGTATATAGATATATGTATACCAAAGACTGGGAGGACAGCTGTGTATAATAACAATGGTCATTTCTGGGTTCTGCGTGCCCCATACCTTCATTGACCCTTGTGTGTTTCTGCTGCCTCTGTCTGGCACTGAACGCAAGTGAGTGGATGGATAACCCAGCGCATCCTTATCCAAGGAAAAGTGGGCAAATATAAAGAAGAAGGCAGCCAGATAGGAACAGCCTAGAAAGATGGCCACACTGTGTTCACAAATGAAAAAGCAAGCTGCAAAACAGTGCCTACTAAAATCCCCCTTTTGTAAAACAAATAGAAATCCAGAGGGAGCCCTGTCACACATTCATTTCCCCTCCACAAACACAGTGATACGTGCTTGGAAGACAAATTTATACCCTGCTGCAGAGCTGGGATTTAAACCCAGGCAGGTGGCTTCTAGAACCGTGTAGCCACTACCCACATGCAGCTATTTAGATTTAAATGAATCAAAATTAAATAAGTGCTACACAGTCACTTTGCCACTCCCGGGTTGGTCAGTGTAGACACAAAACATTCCTGTTGTGGTGGGAGGCAGCCCTGTCTCCTGGACACTAAAGGTCCCCAGGGTCACCTGAAGAGCTGGCACTGCCTAGGTGGACAGAGTTTATGGAGTGGTGAGGACCCCAGGGTCCCACTGAGCTCCTGGGGCCTGGCGAGCTCTGGCTCTGGGTCATGGATCCACAAATCCAGGGATGGCACATGTCCCCTAGGCAAGGTCTCCTCAGGGCCACCCAGCCCACCCTGCTTGCAGTTGTGCTGTGCTCCTGCAGCCTGAACACAGGACACGGCGCCCCATCCCTCTATCCCTTTGTGAGGAATTGGTCCACGTCCCAGGGAACAAGAGGACAGACCTCACTGCAAAGTTACTGGCCTGGGATTGCCTGTCCTGCCCTTCAGCTGCCCCACCTCTTCCAAGCAGGGCCAGGGAGGCCATCTCCTGCTTCTCTCATCCTTTCCCTTCAGTGCCTGCACCCACCCACACACAGCCCCACACTCACAGAGTCCGCAAGCCGTCCAGACCCCGGAACATGCCGCTCCGGATAGACTCCAGCTGGTTGGCAGTCAGGTGCAGCTCACTCACGGAGGCTGCACCCTCGAACGTGCCATCTTCGATTTCTGACACCTTGTTGTTGCTTAGGTTGCTGGGAGAGGAGGTACGGGGAGGTTCAAATGGCCTGCACCTAGGAGCCCCTCCCTTCCTGCACCCAACACCCCCATGCCCAGGAGCCCTGTCCCCAACCTCAGGGAGGGCTCCCCACCCCAGGCTTTCCCCTGTTCCTCCTAGGCCAGCACCCTGAGGGACAGCTTCCTGCCAACAGGTAACTTACATTTTCTTCAGATGTGTAAGTTTTTTAAACATCCCAGTGGCCTCCAGGAGGGAAATTTCATTGTTGTTCAATCGTCTGTAAAAAAGACAATGAAGAAAACATACACACCAATAAACGATAGACAGTAGACTACCTTTTGAATTGAGACTATTTTAGATGCAAACAGAGGGGATTCCCAGAAGAATTTATCTGGCAAGGCCAATTGATTCTATTTCAAAGGAAGCCTGGGCCTGGGCCTAAGGGAGAGGTAAATGAAAATATTATGAAAATTTATGTACATAAATGACCCATGCACGCAGGTGTCTGTGCACGTGCATGAGTTCATTTTCACAGACTAAAAATTAATAGTGAAAGGATGGCTAAAGTCCCAACTTAAGCTCCTGGTATCATGTCCACCCAAAGAAGACGAAACACCACTGGGGAAAACCACTCCCTGTTCAGGCAGGTGGCCCAGTCTGGGTATCAAAGACTGTTTGAGGGAGACCTGACTGGTGCCTTCTGTGGTCCCCAAACAGAGCCGGAGCAGAGGAAAGCCTGGAGCCAGCACAGGAGGGTTAGAGGGTGTTGGGCAGAGGGGTGCTTGGCAGAGGGGTGGGGTCCTCACAGCTCGGCTGTGGACTGCGGGATGCGCTCAGGGATCTTGGAGAGCTTCAGGCTGGAGCACTCCACCATGCTGGCCTCACAGCGGCACTTGTGGGGACAGGCGACATCACTGCTGCACTCGTTATTCAGCTGGTAATCCTCAGTGCCTGTGGGTGAGAGGGGGAACCAGGGCTAAGGGCCAGGGCAGGCTCTGAGCAGCCGTGGCCAAACCAGGGTGACCCAAGCCCTCCAGCCTGCCCACCCACTGCCACCGTCCCCCGACTTCCTACCTGGAATGAAGTACTGCTCTTTGGCTGGGAAGAAAAGCAGACACATCAGGATGCAGGAGCAGCTGGGCCTGGCCCCACAGCCTACTGCAGGCACCCCAGGAATGTAGTTGAAACCTAGGGGGCCTGTGCTCATCTGCCAAGTGCCTGTATGCAGAAGACCTTACTCCGCAGCACTTGTGTCCCCTACCAGGGCCAATGCAAGGCAGTACCACACCTAATCAAACCTCTCACCTGCAAAGGCATGGGCAGGAGCTGTGCTGACCTCACACATGGGGACAGAACAGGGGTGGTGTCAGGCCCCTGAACTAGGATCCAGGCTCGGAAGCTGCCCCACATTGTCCTCAGCAAGATGCCAAGTGGACTGCAGTCGCTGAGGGCACTTTTGTGTCCCAAAGCCTCAAGAAGGCTCCTACCTCACTGCTGAAGATCTCAGGCCTCCTGGGTGTCTTACAAGGCTTGAGAGCAGCAGCACATACATGAGAGAGCTGGCCTGCGAGTGGACACTGGGGGCTCCCGCTGGGCCCACAGGAAGCCCCACCTCTCCTAAACACCAATGGAGACCCAAAGTCTCGTGTGTGAGGCCTCCAGCAGGAGACCAAAGTGCCCGAGGACACCCTCACTGGAGCCCTCCAGGACACATCGCTGGGTCTCTGAGCCGACCACGGGCAGACAGATAGGTGGCCAGCTTACCTGAGCACCGGAACTTCTTGCTCTTGATCTGCCCAATGCGCTTGTTGGCGAGGCGCCGGGGGCTGGCACAGCGGGCCCCACTCGTCTCTATGGGATTAGTGCGCAGGAAGTCTGCCAGCCACTTGAGGTTACAGTCGCAGATGAAAGGGTTCTGGGCCAGGTGCCTGTCAAAGGGTGCAGGTCAGCCATCAGAGACTAGGGCTGTACCCAGCATGGGCCTCCTCCTAGATGGGGCCTTGCTGCCTGCTGTGGCCCAGGTGGCTGCTCTTGGCCTGAATCACATGGCTGGTCACAGAAGTGGAAGCGGGGGTTGCTGCCACAGTGCTCTCACCACCTACAGAGAAGTCCTGCCCAGCTTATCACAGCAGAAAGGGACTCCGAAGCTGGAGCCGTTTCCAGGAAAGCCAGAGCTTCCCACTGTGCCTGCCATGCTCCCCTTGGGCCCCACACTGCCCTCTCTCAACCCTCCTGTCTCCCCTTCTGCCTGGGACACTTCACAAGCATGATTGTGGTCAGAGGGCACTAGAGGCTGGACAGAGGCTCCCAGTTCTGGAGTGTCAGCACCGCATCAGGCCACAGCCTTTGGACCACTATGCAGCCACAGGCTCAGCTTTTCCTTCTGCTGCTGCAGTCCATCTCCCCTGGCCATCATGCTGAGGTGGCAAGGCTGGGTCTGCTGGAGCCTTGGGCCACACCCAGAGTCAACCCTCCCAAGCCAGGCCAGGAGCTGCCTCTTCTTGACCCGCTTACAAGCCATTTCTCCATGCACAGAAAACACTATCAAAGGGCTGCTTTCTGGGGAGTCGCTTGGGCTCCTGTGCTGCGTTGCCTGTGTTAGCAGTGGGTGAATGTAGTGAGGGTGGCAGGGTGTGGATGACAGGCTGCCACGGCTTTCCCATCTGGACCATGTCAGCTGCAAGCCTGCCCAATCGTGTCTGGGCCACCACCGCACTGGGTGATCCATACATAAAATTGTTAGGGACCATCACAGGACAGAGGACAATCAAACTCTCAGGCCCTAATCTTATTCATTAAAAGCATAACTTGTGTTGTCTTCTGAGGCAGTCAGGTATTTTAAACTGCTCTTGCTAAAAAACAAAACAAAACAAAACAAAAAAACAATGACTCCTCGCTTGAGCCTACAAATGCCCAATGGGTAACTAAAACTAAATGCTTAACATCACTGCCTTCATTTTGTATCTATTCTCTTTTATTGTCTTAAAATTGGGTCAGATCTTTGCTCGGCTCAGAGTAGAGGCAAGTTAATCACTTAGGGAGTGTCTAACAACTGGCAATATAAGGCTTACTAGTCCTAAATTTACCCGATCTCTCATCCCCCTTTAAGACTGAGGACATCAAGAGATTTACAGGGACATTCAGCTGCCAGCTTTTACAGTGTCCTGCTCCAGACCCCCTGGAACAGGCATCTAGAAGTCCCCAGTTACTGTCCTAAACCTGCAGTCACCTGGATTCCAGCAGAGCCTTCAGAGAACAAGGTTCTTCCCCACCAAGGAGGTGTGATCATCTCATGGGAACTGGACTGACCTGAAGCCAGGGGACTTCTCGGGAGCCTGAGACTGAGAACTGAGCTAATGATCAGCCAGACCCCGGCCCTGCTCAGCAACCCCATAAAAGCTCACCCCTTTCCTCTGTTAACAGGCCAGCCTGACCTTCTTCATCAGAGCTGCACCTCCTTCGGCTTTTCTTCTCCTAAAGCCAAAGTCCCCCATTTTCTCTTACTTTCCAATTAAAGCTTTTGCCTATAAATGCATGTTGTCACCTCAGTTTTTTTTTTTTTTTGTGGGTACCGGGGGGTCAACCTCAGGACCTCGCGTGCCAACAGGCACCCGTGCCGCTGAGCGATATCACCGGCCCCTTTTTCGTATGTGGGTTCCAGGAGTCGAACTCGGGCCCTCGCGCTTGCAAGGCAGGCGCTTACACCGCTGAGCCATCTCACTGGCCCGCCACCTCAGTTTTAATTTCCATTACCACTGCAGCAAGATCTGATGCTAGCCAGTGATACTACTTCATAGCAACTGGGATGGTTATAATCAAAAGACAATTTTTTTTTTTTTTTTTTTGGTACCGGGAATCGAATTCATGACCTCATGCTTGCCAGGCAGGCACTGTGCCACTGCGTTATATCCCTGGCCCAAGTCACTGTTTTTTAAAAGCAAACAATTACACAGGTTGTTGGTGAGGTTGTCAAGACTTTGGACACCTTAAGGTACACCACTAGTGGGAATGTTACATGCTCAGCCACCGTGGGAACCACTGGCAGTTTCCTTAACAAACATAAATTTACCCTATGACCCAGCAGCTCCAAGACGTGCAAACATTGGTCCACATAAAGATGTGTAGGTAAATGTTGGTAGCAGCATCATTGATAATGGTTCCAAAGTGGAAACAATCCAAATGTCCATCAACTGGAATGGCTAAACTAAATGCAGCCTATCTGATACATAGAAAATTATTTGGCAATAAAAAAGATCAAATGACACATGATGCAATATGGATAAACCTCAAAAATGTCATGCCAAGTGAAAGAGCCAGTCACAAAAGATGGTGTATTGTATGACTCCACTTTATGAAATGGCCAAAAAGACAACCTATAGAACAGAAAGTGTATTAGTGATCACCTGGAGTGAGGGATGGAAATGGGGATTGATAGAAAACAGGCACAAAGGATTTGGAGGAGGAGTGATAGAAATGTCCTAAAATTGAGTTGTGATAATAATTGAACAGCTCTGTAGTAATTGAACAACTTTCTGTTCTATAGGTTGTCTAAAAGTCATTGACTTACATATTTACAACAGGTGAACTTTATGTATGTAAGTTACACCTCAACAGAGTTGGTTTTATTTTTGTTTTCTTTTTGAGGCAGGGTCTTGCTATTTTGCCCAGGCTGACTTTGAATTCCTGGACTCACACATTCCACCAGCCTCAGCCTCCTGAGTAGCTGGGACTTCAGGTGCACTCCACGATGCCCAGGTAATAAAGCTTTTATAAACTGTTGTCAGGTTTGACCTAGGGCCTCGCATATGGTAGGCAAGTACTCCCTCACTGAGCTATATCACCAGCCCTTTTTTTAATTTTCATTTTGAGACAGGGTCTCACTAAATCGCCCAGGGTAGCCTTGAACTTTTGCACCTCTTGCCTCAGGTCCCCAGAGCGCTGGGATGACAGGTGTGTGCCACCACACCCAGAGAGCTGTTCTGTTTGTTTCTAAATGTTAAATGCAAGTAAAATTACAGCAAAATAAATCTATGACACAGAGCATTTGGTCATAAACTTCGGCTGTATGGGCAAGTGAAGCAAGATTTGGTAAAATTAACTGTTCAGATTTGACACAAGACTCAGTCAAGATTAACCACTCCAAGCCCATAGTAAGGATGTCTAAGTGTACCAAGGATTTGCATTTCTCTTATTCCTATCCCAGATTGCACCTCAGTTGTTAATATACAACGTGCGCGTGTGAAAGTCCAGCTTTGCTTTATAGTCTTAAATAATGAAGTCTATTCATACAGAAGCAGCACAACCGAGGGAAAGTGCACTGACTTTTCAGTGATGGGTGAAGAGCTGCCCAAGGTCAAAGCCCTGTTCTAGGAGCTATCCTATGACCTTGGTGAGTTACACAACTTCCCTCTACCTCAGTTTCCTTATAAGTAAAATCAAGGATGACAGCCCCCACTTCCACGCGGTCATTTTAGTGTTGAGCAAGATAATACCTCGAGAACAGCAGCTCCCAAGAGTCTTGAATCCCACTTTCATCCCCAAGGCCCACCTCTGTGCCTCCCCAGCCCTCTGATCTTAGTGAGTTTCTCTGACTTGCTGCTAGCTCCTTAAAATAATCCACCTTGCCAGTGTCTCTCCATAACCTCGAATTTCACGTATGTGGTGTAGTTTCCCCGCGGGGCTCCATCTCTTCTCCCTGGCTATGAGTAAATTAATTAGCGGCAGTCAGGCTACAGGTGCACGTGTGGGCTTTAATGAGCTTCTCTGTGGCTGACTTCCGATGGTGTGCAGACTCCTAGGGAGCAGGCGCTGCACCTTTTATGCAACCTATTGGAACCTATTCCCACACCGGTGCGAATGCTATCTGATGGTGAGCACCGCCTGCAGAGACAACAGTGACAACAAAGGCCACGGTGATGTAACAGTGGACACCCATTATGCATGCACCACATGACCCATGCCAGTCAGGCCAGGCTCAGGACCAAAGGTGGAGAAGGAGGAAATCTAAGTGCCTAACTTACTTGTACGCAGCAGGTAAGTTTCCTTATGTGGAAGCATTCCAGCTAAAACATAAGGACTCTTTCTTAAAGGCTAGCTGCAGCAGCATTATCAAATGAAGGCAGGATAGCAGGCTAATATCACCCTTTCAGAATCCTAGTGAACTGATGGGCATCAAGATCAGTGGCTATTTTTATTCCAAAAAAAAAAAGGCAACCAGAAATCACATGCCTCCTGGTAGAAGTCCACAGTCCTACCCAGGAAGTCCTCTTGCCAACAATTAATCATCAATCAATCAAACTAAACCTGACAAGCTCCTAGATGCAGTTCTCAATCTGGCAGGACATAGAAAGGTCAGAGAAACATGTGACACTATCCCACTGGGATGCCATCAGCCAAACCCAGATTCTGGGGAACTTGACAGAACCAATGATATGGTGCCTTCAACAAATAAGTTGCAAAGAAAAAAGGAGATGGAGAGGATACCTATAGTTGAAAAATGATTTCAAGGACACATCAATCAGTATCAGCCAATTGTATTACAAAGATCTTATTTAAATCCTGATTCCAGCAAACTATAAAAAATTGTATAACATGCATGAGACACTTGGAAATTCAAACACAAATTCAATATTTTATGAGATCAAGGAATTAATTAAGTTTTTAGATATAATAATTGTGCTGTGGGGTTTTGTTATTGTTTTGCAGTGCTGGGGATGGAACCTAGGGCCTCACACATGTTAAGAAAGCACCCTACCACTGAGCTAAACACCTAGCCCTGGTGGTGTGTTTGTTTTCTACAGAATCTTTGTCTTTTAGATATATAAATGAAGTTGTATAATGATGTATGTCTGGGATTTGCTTCATAGTTTAGGTGGCTGGAAAGAGAGGGAAGTAGAGATGAAACAAGACTGGCCAGGAGTTAAAGGTGGGTGAATAGTTGGGGGCTCACTGTAATACTTTTAATATGCTTGTAATTTTCTACATAAATTATTACAACAAACTAGTAGATTTGTTGCTAATTTTTAGTTTATAATCATCATTGTTTTTACTACATTTCATTTGATTTGATGTTACCAATTGTAAGATGCACCGTTATTTATATGGACTATCAAGAAAGGCAAAATTCTGCCAATTAAATGATATGCCTCCATTATAATATGCATCCCAGCTTCAGAACTGTTAATGCAGAAACATATATCTTAGAATCAATGGCTACATTATTATCTTTATCACTATTAATTAACTGTAGCCAGTATTTAGTAACCATTTATAATTAGCTAATCTATGCATAAGTATCTGCCTTAATTTTATAACAACTCTATGAAGATGTCCTCATTTATGAATAAGGAAGAGGGAGGCCCAGAGGGGGGCTTAACTTGCCTAAGGTCAGACAGTCAATGAAAGGCATAGCTGGATTTGTATCCAGGATTGTCTAACCCGGAGTCTGTCCTTCCTCTGTACAAGGCCACCCTCAGGCAGCACAGGGGTCCAGGATGGCACAGCTGTCTGAACCTGCAAGCTGCAACCACCCCTAGGCTCACCTGCCGGGACCTTCCTGCTGCGGGGCCAGGGTATGGGGGCAGGACTCACAGTGTCTGGATGGCTCTCAGGGACGTGAAGGTGCCCTTGGCAAGACTCTGGATCTTGTTGTCATACAAGGAGAGTAGTGAGAGGTTCTGTAGGTCCTGGAAGGCATCAGGCCGGATGCAGTTGATCTTGTTGGCATTCAGGAGCCTGGGGGCAAAGCCAGGGCCGGGAGGTGAAAGACAACCTTGGAACAGACACCTTACACAAGGGCCCCAAAGTCTCTTTCTCCCTTTCAAGGAACTGCTAGAGACACCTTGAGAGGTTCCAGGAGAGCACAGGGGCAAAGCCACCTCCCAAAGGCACTGCAGAGGGGATTTTCCTCCTCCCAGAGTCCTGTAGGGTCTCCAGCTGCTGGGCAGGAGCATTTGCATCCAGGGTCTCCTGGTCCTGGGAGAGAATCCTACCCCTACTGCTCATGGTTCCGGAAGGCTGAGCTGGCCTGGTGTCCCCTGCAGGAGACATTCCTGTCCCCAACTATGCTGAGCACCTCAGGAATGCAGGCAGTGTCTCAGGAGCCTCCGAGCTCTGGTATCCTGCGAACAGCTCTGATCTGGCCTCTGCCTCCCTCCCTGGCCTCTACAAAGCCTGTCTTTGAAGCACCTGTCCAGACCCCAAAGAAGCTGTAAGGTACAGCCTGGAAGGCCGGAGGAATGCAGGTCCCTCCCTGCCCCACCCCAAGAACACCCTGGAACTGGTCCTTACAGAAGCTGTAGTGTGTACAGGCCTCCAAACACACCGCGGGGGAGGTCTGTGATCTTGTTCCCATAGAGGACTCTGGAGAAAAGGCAGCAGAAGAGGAGAGTTAGAGGGCAGCCCTCCAAGGCCAGCAGAGCTCTGCAGATGCCCACATCCTTTAAACCATTCAAAGCACCACCTTTAAGCCATTCGAAGACCACACTCTTTGCATGCATGTGTGCTGCAGGAACTTTCCAGCAGATGGTGCAACAGCATCTTCAGAGAGGATCCCCACGTCCAGTTTGCACGGAAGTACCCTCTGTGACTGTGACCCCCATTGCTGCAGGAAGAGCCCCACTCCCTGCTGGCACACATGGACCCCACAGAAATCTGCAAAGAGTCCCTTCTAGGGAACCTCATGGGAAATTAACCTAGCCCAGGACCCAAAAGGAAACTATTCAGAGAAGAGGAAGTCTGGCTGGGCAGGACTAATTATTTTTAGAGTATTACAGGGCAAAAAATAGAATGACAGACGGCATGTTCAAAATGAAATCTAGGTGTCAAGAATGCAAGTGGGTTTTTTTTTCTTACTTTGTATTCACAAAGTTTTCTACATTGAGCGTGAATGAATTCCACATATAATCAGAAAAAAAGCAAAAGTTAAAAAAAACATAGGCAGGAATGGGTTCGGGCAGATGGTGCAAACACTGAGGGGGTCTGGAGAGGGGAAGATTACTTCCACTGTCATAGTCAGCTCCCACAAGCCACCACTGTGAATATTTAGTCTGAGTAAAAAAAATATCTCTTCAAACATGGCTGGTGGAGGGCACAGCAGGAGCAGACCCAGTGATGGATGGGACCCAGGATGGCCCGTGTAGAGAGCTTAAAAGGCACTGCGGCCTTGAGGAGAAATGAATGGCACAGTAGCTTGGATTTTACCCAGCCATCATCAGGAACTCTGAGATATGAACAGATTCCTATTTCAGGAATATCCTTCAAACCTCTGTGTGGAGAACGGAATGGAGGGGTCAGGGTTGAAGCGGGGATCAAGGTCAGGGCTGGCCAAGGTAGATACAAATGATCAGGAAACGGCTGGGCCAGGCATCCGTGAACAACAGAAACCCATCTAAGTGGGTTATTCCACCTTTTGCTTCGACTGCACAGTCAAATGTAAGAGAATTTTACTCATTCCTCAGAGGAAGAGCCCTACATTTTGGCAGGCCACCTCCAGGATCTGATCTTCTTAGCCAGTGACAGCGACACATCATCAGGCTGCATGCAGAGCTGTGCCAGCTGTACACTCTAAAGCTACAGGGCACTATTCACAACTGGCCCCACCCGCCCCCTTGGACTGCACTTGGGGAGGAGAACACATGCACAGAGGCAGTGAGTTTACAGTCCCCTGTACTCCCCCAGGGGCGCAGGCCCCTTCTCTTCCAGTTACCAGGCCTCTGGTCTATGCCATCATGTATCCAGCGCTGCCAAAGGGCAAGCGGACACTTCCATGGGTAACAGCATCTACATATGGGAGCTTGCCCGGCTACAGGGCACCTCAAGTGTGCTCTCTGTACAAAGTGCCATGGGACTTCAGAGGGTGAGGAGGCTGCTGAGCCTGGGAGTTCATGTGAGTGCTTTTGGGAAAAGTTGATGCAGCATGACATTTTGTGAATGGACAGACCTCACCTCATAGACCTAAAGGAAACAGGTAAAGGGAAGCACTGTTTTTGTGTCACCCGCCACATCTTCGGATCAAGTATGTTTGAGATTAAAGATAGAAAGGTGTGGCAGATGTTGCCACTGGAGCTGGTGGTCACTGCCCCTGTAGGTGACCAGGGAAGGCTCAGGAATCTTCTGTGGAGAGGCGGGGCCAAGATGACTGCCTTAAAGAATGCTGGGAAAATCCCTACCATAGTGAAGAGAGCATCTCAGTTGTCAGGACAACATTCCTGCCTAGCTTTCCAAGCACTCAGCCCTCAATCCCCTCCTCCCACTAGGGGCTACAGGGGGTCTGCCCATGAGGAAGGGTGAGCTGGGCATAGCAGCCCTGGACTTTGCAGCCAGAGGGAGCTTCACCGAGGCCAGGGTGGCCGGGACTGTGTGGAGGTACATGTGGCGCCCTGCTCCTCCTCCCACACTCAGTGGAGGGGCCCTGGGCCCACTGGCCTTGCTCATCAGGGTTCCCCAGGCCACCCCAGGGGGCCTTACTGCTGTTACTCACAGTGAGTTCAAGGAGCGGAGGCCCTGGAAGGCATCAGGCGCGATCTCAGCGATCTGATTGTTGCTCAGGTCTCTGCAAGGTGCATAGAGGGGAACGCAGCTGAATCCCTGCTGGGCTGTGCAATCTGAAGCGTGCATGTGGAAGCAAGTGACACCTGGCTGTGCCCTACAGTCCCCTGACATCCTTGCTTGCTCTTATTGGTGCCCACACTGAAAGGGGAAGATGACCAGCAGCACGTGGGCTTGGCACCCCTTCAGGCCTCACCATGACCCTGGGAGGCAGTAGCACCTCTGCCGTGCCCATGGTTCAGACACAGGCTCTCCCTCCTGCCCTGTGCCAATTGGTGGTGGGCACTTACATCCTGCGCAGCTTTCTGTAGGGAGAGAAGGCTCCTGGAGGGATGGACTTGATTCCATTGAGCTCCAAGCGGCTGCAGAGAAGAACATGTGGGAAACAGGTCCCAAGTCACACTGGCCGGGCTGGGGTCTGCTAGGCTCACCCACCCAAAAAAGCCCTCGACCCGTTGGATCCTTGCTCCCTTCCCCCTTTCAGGGGCTGCAGTCTGGGCAGGTGTGTGAGCACCTGCTGTGATGTGAGCCTTATTATCCCAGGGTTCCATGGCTGAAAGGGGTCCACAGTGACAGTCAATGACCCACTAGAGGTCACTATGGCAGACCCACCCAACTGGGCTGGACAGAAGGACCACAGGGGGACACTCCTCACAACTCTCCAGAGTTTCCCAGCCTTGGGCAGAGAGCTCAGCCTGCCAAGGCAAACTGTCTCCTCCATTTGCCACTGAGGGGTCTGGCGTCAAGGCCTGGGGTGATACCTATTCCAGCTCTTTCCGGGACAGCCAGAGCCTGCCCTTGCTGGC
Source organism: Erethizon dorsatum (assembly GCA_028451465.1). Taxonomy (NCBI): domain Eukaryota; kingdom Metazoa; phylum Chordata; class Mammalia; order Rodentia; family Erethizontidae; genus Erethizon; species Erethizon dorsatum. The sequence goes on along the minus strand of CM051822.1, from coordinate 120,346,913 downwards.
GGGGTGTATGTGGGGGGGGGGGTCCCAGCACCTTCCCTGCCCTGTACTCACATCTCTGTCATGGTCTCGGGCAGGTTGGCAGGGATGGCGGTGAGGCCTTTGCCACGACAGTCCACAATACCATTGCTACAGGTGCACATGGCTGGGCAGGAACCGGAAGAAAGGGTGCAGGCAGGCACTCGTCCCGCCTCCCCCTGGCCTGTGGGGATAGCAGAGGTGTGACTTCAGAGTGTCTTGTATCAGCACCACCCTCCCCAGGTCCATACTGATGGGTGGGGACAGGTGCACAGGGGCAGTTTCTGTGGATGAGGACAAACCAGAGGAGGTCACCACAGGTGCAGAAAAGAGGAGATTCTGAACTTTGATGTAACGCTGGGCTCCTGGAACACAGCAGGCTCTTGTCATCAGACATTTGCCAAGTTCAGTCTGAACTGCACTGGACTCTGATCCAAACACTAGGAAATCCTGGCCTAAAATTCTGAAGCTTCAGGTTCTAGTCCAAGTCATGTCACACTTCTGAGCCGAGGCCCCACTTCCACCACAGGAGGGCGACAACTATGTCTACTCCGTGCTCACTCTATGCTGCATGCTGTGATAAGTGTGGTACGTGCAGACCTCATTTCAACTCTCTAGTGCAACCCTTCAGGAGCATATGAGCACTGCCATTTCACAGGTGAGGTCACTGAGTCCTGGATATTAATTTGTAGAAATCCACACAGCTGGATTAATAGATGGTAAAACCAGGATCAAGCCCAGTGTCTGGTATGAACCCACACTTTTAATAAGCAAGGTAGAACAACTTACATCAAGGGCACCATCCTGTGTGTACAGCCAGTGGAGCCATCACCCGGACATGGACCTTTCCACCACCACCATTCTGAAGTCTATCACCAAAGATTTGTTCTGCTTGCTGTGAACTTTACATAAATTAAATTATACAGTAGGCTTTCTTTCGTATCTGGCTTTTTGCACCCAACATAAATCTTTGCGATTCACCATGTTGTTGCGTGTATCAGTAGTTAATTTTTGTTGTTGCTGCTGAATAGTACTCCCTTACATATCTATATCATGATCCATGGGTTGTCTCCAACTTTGGGCGATTGTGGAAAAAGTGGGCCTGAACATTCTTGGGTGTGTGTTCTGCAGAACAAATGCACTAACCTAGCAGTGGAGTTACAGGGTCAGAGGTGTGTTGAGCCTCTGTGGATCCTGCTAGACAGTTCCACAAAGTGGCTGAGCCAATTCGTCCTCCTAGGTTTCTAACATCTAGTACCTAACATCTGGTACTGTGTCCCTAGAGTGCCCTTCTCAGGAAAGGGGCTGTCAGGATGCACAGACTCCAGAGGAGGAAATAAAGTCAGAAAAAATCAATAAACGTGGAAACCAAGGTATTCCCAACGCAAAGAAAAAGGTTTCATTTCAAAATAAAAGGTGCCCAAGAGATCCGTTCCTGTTCCTAACCATGGCAGCTGCAGTAACTCAGGGTGCAGCCTGTACCCTCGCTGTCCTCTCGCACAGCACATCCCTGCAGTGCACATGCACACACACATAAGCACCTCTGTGCACACACACGTGCATGCACACACTCACACAGTGGTCTTGAGCACAGAGGTGTTCAAGCCTGGTCTCTGGCATCTGCCAGTACTTTGCAGGTGACAGCCATACTCCAAAGCCTCACACTGAGGCTTCCTGGAGTCCTTGGAGCATGGGAGGGAAGGGGTGGCCAACAGGGAGCAGCCTGTGAGAAGGGGGTGGTGGGAGGCAACATTCTGGGAAGGGCAGACACAGGTACAACTTGGGTGCAGGGAGGAGGAATCCCGGGGACGGGGGAGGCTCACCCCCCCCCAGGGCCGTGCAAAGCAAGGGCAGTTGGGCTCTCACAGGAGCCCTGGAGGGCTGGTTGAGTACATGCAGCCTAGGCTTGTGGGTTCCTTCAGGCCTTTCTAGCTGAGTATAGAGACCAAAGGAGCCAGGGAGGAAGTGAGGGACCCATCATAGGACCCCAGGTGGAAGAGGAAGGGGCAGACTCTGGGCCCTCCTCATCTGAAACCAAGACTAGAGACTAAATTCAATGACCTGTCAGGTAGCAGGGGTGAGGTAATGGGAAGGAGGGAGAGGAGGGGAGAGGGATAGGAGAACATGGGAGAGGCCTTGGGAAGAAGCAGAAACAGTAAAGGCTGGGACAGAAGGGACGATGAGTGGAGGAGGCCATGTGGAGACAGGCCAGGGAAAGGAGAGGAGGCAAGGAACAATATGTGTAGACAAAAAGCAATGGTGAGAATAGCAGGCAGTGAGTGGGAATGGGAGGTAATGGGTGGGATCAGAAGATGATGGTGGGGACAGGAGGTGATGGTGGGGACAGGAAGTAATGGGCCAGGATGGGAGGAGATAGGGGGTCAGGTGTTGGTGTGTGGTTACAGGTAGTCATGGAGGTGACAAAAGGAGGAGGGCAGGAGAAACAGTGGGTGAGCGCAGGAGGTAGGGGGCAGTTCTGGGCCCTGGGTAGGGCCTGCACATACCCGAGCAGCTGAACTCGCTCTTCTGGACCTCGGCCACATTGAGGCCACGCAGGCTGGCGGGGCCCGAGCACTGGGTAAAGAGCCCGATGGTCGGCCGCTGCCTCAGCCACTGCGACAGCCAGGCCAGGTGGCAGTCACAGAACAGGTAGTTGGAGTGCAGGCGGCTGCAGAAAGACAGCGTGGCTTACCACCCACTTGGAAGCCTGAGCTCCAGCCAAACAGTGGGAATCCTACCCCAGGAGGAGGCTGGGCTCAGCCCTGCATTCAGGCCTAAGTTTTCCTGGGAAACTTTCTGGCCTCCTCCCCTCCCTGCCTCCCTGGGGGACACCTTGGCTGCAGGGTACCAGGGGCCATCCATGCATCCCACTGGGCTCACACGGATCCACTGTCAGGATCACTCAGCTCATTTTTAAATACAAAAAGGAAAAACAAAACATAGATGACACTGTGTGCCCTGCAATTTCAGATCCCTTCCTCCCACGCTGCTTCTACAGAGCTGAGCCCTGGGCTGGCCTGTGGGGCACAGGAGAGAACAGCCCCTCCCCTGTGGCTGGCCCTGCCTCCTTCCCCACGGTCTGGGCCACAACCCCACAGGAGCTCAGCACCCAGCTGGCCCGCTGACTCACAAGGTCCGCAGCTTGGGCATGTGGTTGAAGCTGGATACAGGAATGGTGGAGATGTTGTTGTTGTTCAGAGTCCTGAAAGGGAACACTAGTCATGTAGCATCTGCCCAGCAGGACGTTCCACGGGACAGGGCTCAATGCTAAGGAACGAACAGGGAGGTTCCCACACCAGGTTCCGCGGGCCACCCTCAAGGAGGACCAGCCCCAGGCAGCACAGGGGGCTGCACTGCAGAGCACAGACACAGACCCCCTGAGCCGGACAGCGACTGTACGCCAGCCCCAGATGCCAAGTCTAGAAGGACAGATTTGTGCTCATGTGTCCGGCTGGCCTGCTTGGAACAAAGGGTGGGAGAAAGAGCAGCCTTCCAGCCTCCTGTGTCAGGGCTACAGCCCGGGCTTCATCCTGAGCAGGTAAAGCCTGGGGCCACCCAGCTACAGGCATAAGCCCAGGAACAGGGGTCCTCCCATCCTCAGGTGATTCCAGGAGAGGGTTTTCCTGCTTCCCATGCCCCATCTCCAGCTGCCGGCCCAGCTCCCCACAGCTCTCCTGCTCCCTGGATTTCACTTACAGCACCTCCAGCCCCCGTAAGGCCCGGAAGGCCCCTTCCTCGATGCAGCTGATCTGATTCTTGTCCAGCTGTCTGTGAAGCAAAGGAGGGTTGTAGAGAACGGGTGCACTTCCTAGGGCAAGGGTATCCAAACATTTAGACCAAGCACTCCATTATTTAAAAATAAAAAGAGATCTGGCCCCAATCATTTGTTATGCACACACGTGGCAATCCAAATAGTAACAATTAATAGAAGCTGGATGTCTTCTCATTTTCCATTAAAACAATGTGTAGGAATAAAAGTCGTGTTCCTCTGTCCAACCTTGCATACCCTCTGGGTGAGTCACTTTCCCTTACATTTTGGAAACTATCCGGAGGGTTCCGGCAGCTGAAAAATGGGATAGAATAACTCAGGAGCAGCAGCAGCAGCCAGAGCCAGCACACAGATTCCCCTCTGAGTGCCAAGTGAGACCGACTAGCAGTGGCTATGCTGCTTTCAGAGTGAGTGGCAGCTGTGCCTTGAGCTCTGTGGGAAAGAATGCCACGCTCCATTACCAGTGTCTGCCCAGACACGGGAGGGCTGTGTGACAAGCTTGTCCGACCCCTGTGTAGTCAGACCTCAGGGAGGTATAAGGCCTGGACCAGAATAAACCTGAATAATAATAATATAGATCATTACGTTTGAACAGCACAAGATAAAGTGTATGTATTTCCATATCTCCTTTAAACCTCAGGACAAGCCTGTGACACTGATATTATTTTCCCCCAGCTTATGTGATTGTGATTGGAGGGGAAGACACAAACCCAGCTCTCCTGATCCAAAGATGAGGAGGGCACTGGAGGGCAGTGGGCTGAGAACAAGGCCTTGCACCCCACAGTATGACCCTCTTCAACCTGATCCCAGAGTCCTATGAGGCTCTGCTTGGTTCTCACCCAGCATCATATCCAAAGGAAGGGCAGGTACCCCATTCCCTCCATGACCAGATTGTTCCAGAAGACCATGCTGGCAGGGACAATCTCAGAAGCAGGCCAACTCCTTGGTGGCCTGGACCACACAGGGTAGGAAGACCCATGGGGTGCAGGAGATCCTCAGGTAGCCCTGAGCCCGCACTCTTCTCCTTCCCAAGCCTGTACTCACAGGTTTTTGAGGTCCGTGGCTCCACGGAAAGCCTTCCTGGGGATGGCCTGCAGGGCGTTCTCGCTCAGGTCCCTGGGAAGAAGACACTGCTCAGGAAAAGGCTGCCTCCACAATGCCACAATGAGCCAGGGAGGCCAGGGGCTGGATGTACCCAGGTGGTCACTGTTACATCCCAGTGTCTGGGACAGTGGCCATTCACGGAAGCATGTGTTGAATGAAGGAGTGAATGAGTGAATGAGGGAGCTGGAGAGAGAAGCCCAGCAGCTGTGACAGCTCTGCCAGGCTCACAGATGTTGGCTTGGCTGGCACAACACAGTGCAGGGCTTCAAAGCTGGCCAGGAGGTGGAGCAGTGCCCTGCTGGCTCGAGCTCTGCATTTTACCAGTGAGGAAGCTGTGGCTCTGCTCAGCTGGATAAGTAGATAGACTGGCTCCCAGCAAGCCAGCCAGTGGGCAGCCAAGCCAGGTCTTCAGCTCCAAAGGCCCTGCTCCCGGGGACTGCTGGTAGTGGCACCATGAGACCCAGGTCCCCATTAAGGACTAGAATCTGGTTGGGGGTGGGCAGCCTCAGGTTCCCACACCCACTTCCCACCACCAGGGAGGCTTGTGCTGTATGGGTGGGGCAGCCACAGAGGGCAGGGCTCTCTGAAGATTCCACCACTATTCATGCTGGCGTGAGGGGGCAGGCACTGCAAGAACTTCTACAAGCTCCCCAGCCAGCTTCTGGGAGTGGGAACTGTTGTCTTGCCCATTTTGCAGAGGGGGGAACTGAGCCCCAAGACGCTAAGTAACCTGGCCTGTGTGAGACATACTGTCTGGGTCCTCGAGGCTGTCCTGACTAGGGACCCAATGCTGGACAGTTCTGCAGGCCCCACCCCTTCCCTTGGGACAGGTCCTAGGTTTTAAGCAGGTTCTCCCTTTCAGCCACTCCTGCCACGACAGGAACAGGGCCCACAGTGCCCATGGGCTGCTCACATTGCCACCTCCGCCTGGGTTCTCCAGTTGAGACAAGAAGGCAAAAGGCCTGGCCATACATGCTGTGGCCTGGGCCAGCAGGTGGGCTTCGAACCCAGCCTACCCACCTCCTGGCTGTGCATCTGCAAATCAGCTTTTCCCTCCCTGGCCTCAGTTTCCTCAGGTACAAACAGGGAACATAAGAGCTGTCAAGGTGACTGTCCCCCAACCCCATACACAGCAGGGAGCCATCAACTGTGTGCTCCTCCCCCCAGACCCCACACCTGCTCCCCACCCAGTCGGCAGCCTTCAGAAAATGGCCCAGGCGCAGGAGTCTGCAGGGGCTCATCTATCACCGGTGTCCCGTTCCTGTCCTCTCTCCTCCAAGACTGTGCCACCTTCCATTCCCACCTTCATTCTACTGAGCAGCCTGTGTGACCTTCCTGGCGGCTCTCCTCCTGCTGGTCCATTCCCTCCATCTCCTGACACTGCAGCCCCTTTCCCGCCCTCTCCTTTGGCTGTTGCTCTTGGCTATTTGTGCCACGCCCCCAGCTTTCTTGTTTAGTCTGTTACCATTCTCTACACCCTGCCCACTGAGGCTGCTCCCAGCCTGGCCCCAGAGCCAGCTCAGGCCTCCTGTTCTCAGCCCTGTAAGTCTGCAGGAAGTCATTTCCACCTTTAATAACCCACTGAGTCTTTCTTGTCCTCTATCCCTTCGCCTAGAAAGAGCTCCTCCCCTCACTCTGCTTTACACACAGAATCACCACTGGGTGGTGTGGCCCGGATGGCTCTATTGCCTGGGTCACCACCTTCCTCATGGGGATGCTATTCCTAGGAGGTGGTGTGACAGGTAAATTACTGGACTTGGAGCAAGGGCTGTGAGGCCACAAAGGTAGGCAAGGGATTGCCTACATTCTGGGCCCATGGCCACAAGAGCTTCCCAGTAACGAGGGGCCAAGGTGGATATGGGAGCCCACCAGGGAGACAAAACCACCTCGATGGAGCACTGACCTGAGAACGCAGTGACTGAGCTGGCCTAGAGGGTACAGAACTAACCATGGGCATAGTCGGCCCTGAGCACTCATGCCCAGGAGAGGGCAGAGGCAGGAAACGGCAGGATTTGGTCCTTTATTGCATAAATGCATGTTGAGAGTCAGTGGCCCGCTGGGGACCTGGAAGACTTGTTTTCATGGAGCCATCAGCTTATGACAATCATGGGAAGAGCAGTTTTTCCAGAGATGTGAGAGCAAAGTGAGCAAGCAACCCTACAGAGGGAGAGCAGATGACCCCTGAAGCAGAATCCTGGAAAGTCTAAGTTTGCGGGACAGAAGTGGGAAATGAGGGAATGGCATTCTAAACAGTGGGAACGGCGTGTGCCAAAGCCCAGGGGCAGAAAGAAACAGGCAGTTTGGTGTGGCTGCTGTGGGTGCACAAGAGGTTGTGGTGATTTTAAAATATGTGTGCAAATTCTTTAACAGTCTCCCTTCAAAAGACAGAGCTTAATCCCCTCCCTCTGACTAAGGGTAGGACTTGGTAACCCACTTCTAAAGAACGTGATAGGATGGAGGTAATGGATAACTTCCAAGACCAGATCGCACAAGACACAGTGGCTTCTTCATTGCTCTGTCTTGGACCACCTTTCCTGGGAAAAGACAGCCACCATGTCGCAGGGACACTGAATCTCTTGCCTCAGCCAGCAGCAGCCTGTGACTGAGCCTCAGGGAGTACATCCTCCTGCCTCAGCAGCTGCCACAGGGTGCAGCCCCAGCCGGCTTTTTTCTTCACTGCAACTTCATGGAAAGTTCCAAGCCAGAGCCGCCCAGCTACATGCGGACACTGAGAGATAGTGGGTGTTTATTGTTCTTTTAAGGCTGTTACTTTTTGAGGTAACTGATCACACCACAATCAATGACCAATTCAGGGGTGCTTTAGAGGAATGAGGGAGTGCAGGCAGTGAGTGAGGCTCCCAAAGCCCTTGCAGAAGGGAGGGGTGTACTGAGACTGGACAGTGTTGGAGACTTGGCTGTGCTGCCTCCTCTTCGGGGGTCTCAGTGTCTTCCACTGTCAAATGCACAGACTGGACCGGATGAGGTCCTCACCTCCTCACCAGGGTGGGCCCTTCCATGCTGACTACTACGAAGCACACTGCTGAGGTCTGGATGCCTGTGTCGTCCCCAGATTCACATGCTGAAGCCTGGTCACTAATGCGATGGTGTTACAAGGTGGGGCCTTTGAGAATCAGGCCATGAGGACAGAGTCTGCATGGATGGGATTGGTGCCCTTATAAAAAGAGCCTCGGAGAGCTGCCTCACCCCTTTCACTGTGGAGGACGCAGGGAGAAGACAGCCATCTGTGCATCAGAAAGCAGGCGCCTTTTCTGCGGAGTCCCCACTCCAGGACTGTATTGTCTATAAGTCACCCAGCGTGTGGCATTTTCTTAGAGCAGCCCGAACAGACGAAGGCCCACATCAAGGGAGGTGCAGGTGTCTGGGGAGGGGTGTGGGCTGTAGACAGGTGGCTCTTGAGAAGGCAGGGAAGAGCGGAAAGAGCCTTCAGCCTCTCCTGCCCACCAGGGGAAGACAAGGGCAGGGGATGTCACCAGGAGACCCCTCCAGCAGTGGGAAGGTGGGGCTGCGCAGGTGGGAGGTCTCCAAGGGGACTCTCATCCTCCCAGTCGGCAGTTCACCCTCCGGCCTAGCACGGCACTCACATCCATTACTCCTTTTAATCCTCACCACAACCCTGCAAGGAAAGCTTTTTATTTGTATTGATTAGTTTATCGATTGAGCCCAAACCTTGTTCCAGAAAGGCTTTAAGGTGGCTTGCAGGGATTTACAAACCAGCAGGAGCTGGAGTGAAAATGGGGCAAAGAGGAGTGGAAAAATCAATGGTGGGTACTCGATGGCTGCACCCTATGACCCGAGCACCTGCAGCCTGGGCAGAGGCAGGCGCTGAGCCTTCTGAGCGCCAGCGTGAGAGTGGAACTGCTCAGTTAGCAGCCTCCGCGACACAAGTGTGTCTAAAAGGATCCACTTCTCAGGAGTGCAGATGTTTGGGCACTTAGATGAAACAAAAATTTTCCCAGGGGTCCTTATGAAAAATGACAGTGTGGCCTAATCAATAATACTAGATCCTTACGATAAATGAGTTTCAAGTGTGGTTCTTATAATAGCATCAGATCATGGCACAACTCAGGAAAAGCAATTCTGTAAGGATTCGCACCAGGAAGGAGAAGAGAAGGAAGAGAAGGGCAGATGGAGGCCCAGGCCAGCCTGTGCACGGCACGGAGGCAGCACAGGGCCTCGCGTGACTGGGATGAGGCAAGGCGTGCTGGGGACACTGGGATACACCAGAGCGGGGTGTGTTCTGACTTTGCGGTGGGGTGTCAAAGCTTCCAGAGTAAAGACACAGCCCCCAGGCAGGCAAGCAGACAGGATGGGACACCAAGAGCCACTTCACGAGCTGTGGGTCCTGGGCTGGGTGGGAGCTGACCCTACTCCAGCTCAGGCTGCCCAGGAGAGCCAGCCCCCAGACCAGAGGAACACAGGAAGCCTCAGAAGTCTCAGGAAAATGCAGTGTGCTGGCAGCAAAGGGGGTGGCGCACAGAGATCAAAATATGGGGAATCGACTCCCATTTCTGCCATTTACCAGCCACGAACCTAGGGCACCCTGCAAGCTTCAAGTTCAGTACTGTAAATGGGCATAAAAATTCCTAACATACAGAGGCTTGTGGAGGATTACGTGTGTTCATGTACTTAGCCTTCCATGCCAGCACTTCCATTTAGCAGTAAAAAATGCTAGGTTTTGTTTCTCCCTTTCTTAAGGTTTCACAGTTTTTCCCAGAGTGCCCGCTAGGGGACGCCAGAAGCTGCCCCTGAGCTGAATGCTGCGGTGTGTCCCATGTGGCATGCCCAGGCAAGGCTAGTCTTTTTCCCCCACTTGATTTCATGCCTGGTTAACCCTGGTCTTTCCCAGCCCTCTTTGAATAGTTTTCTCATCTCCGTTTGTACCTGGTCTGCATGGAAACCTCAAAATGACTACCTGCCTCTTTCCCTGGCATATTTTTCCGGTCCAGGAGCCTTCTTTGTTTTCCCCAAACTTAGTCACTTTTGCCCCATCCTCCTCGCATGGTGGCCTGTCACAGGCTTTCAAATGAGAGGGTGGCCCTGCTGTGTTGGGTCAGAGTGGGAGCTCTGGAGGGGAAGGGTCCCACACAGCAAAACCCAGGTGGCCTGGTCCCAGCAGGCGGGAAGTGGAGGGTCCAGAGCCATGGAGCAGACAGGAGCTCACAAAGAGGTCACAGGCAGGGTATAGAGGAGAAAACCCATTGCTGAGGGTCACAGTAGATACTTGGGTTCAACAAACCCTGGCTTGGCCACTTACATCATGTGGTCTTGGACAAGTTGCCCCACTGGCCTCAGTTTTCTCATTCTGTAAAATGAGGATAGAAAGTGGCACCTATCTGCCAACTACACCAGCTATGCTGACATCCCTTCAGCTCCTTGGACTCCTGCCAGGGGACCTTTGAGCCTGGACAATTCTTGCCTACTCTTCACTCAGTAAAATCCTGTTCCTCCCTCACATCTCAGTCTACGGATACCTCCCCTAATTCCTAACTGGTCCCACTCCTCCAGGTCCCAGAAACCCCACTGCTTTTCCTTTCCAGCATGAACCCAAGAAATACAGGTGTACTGAGTATAAAGAAATACTGACCGACTGTGATCTCCCAAGGGCTGACACTCTTTGGCTCCTTTTGTATCCAGGGTTCTGGTGCATTGTGGGGTGCAGTGGTTTTTAGCTGAATTGAACTAAGGGGATCCTTCCATGACTCTCTGCTCCAATTCCTCTGCATTTTCCTAACCAAAATAAGGAATTAGGATAGGCCTGTGCTACAAGAAGGCAGGGCTTGGGGCAGAGAGGCGGGCCCTGCATCACAGGAGACCCTCACCCCACACCTGGGGGCTCGGGCTTCTCACACTACTCTGCCTGACCTGGCTGAAGAGGTAGTGAGTGGTACAAGGGCCCTGGAAGGGGAGGGAAGTACTGAGTAAGCACTTGGAGGTGCTGAGGATGCTGTATGGGCCCTGCCTCTTGCCTTCCCACATCCTGACAAGATATTCATCATCAAACATCCTCGGATGGTTCCAAAGTAGTACTAGCAGCCGCAGCAAGGATTTGGGGCAGCTTCTGAGAAGGTGAGCTACAGTCCTGGGACCCTCCAAGAAATGGAAGGACCTGGAGCCTGTAGTCTCCCAGGGGAGTAGGTAAGGAACTCGAGGTAAGGGTCCTGCAGCCAAAGATCCCCCACCTAGCCTACACCTCATCACCCAAGGTCAAGGGCTGGCAGGCCAGCTTCTGCCAGTAGCAGCCCTCACTGGGTTTGGAAATATCCCCTCCACCCCAGCCAGCCTCCTTCCACTGAAAAGAAGGGACAGCCAGGCTGGGTCCCTGACTTGGGCTCTGTCACCAGGAGCCCTGCACCAGCCACCCCTCCTGCACACCCTGCCAGGGCTGGGGAAGCTGAGGTCAGGACCCCATGTTCTCACTGCTAATCCCCCTTCACGCTCTAACCTGATTGGTCCCTGCTGGCAGACCAGCCTCTTAGGGGATTAGCAGGGGGCCCAGCTGGGACTGCTGGGCACCAGCCAAGGCCAAGCTCTGCTCTGGGCTCCTGGTGCCTGCTCAGCCACTCCACTGCAAGCAAGTGCTCTGTCGGCTTTTCCAGCTATACGGAGGCTCTGTGCAGTCCAGCCTGTCCCCTTGCCCACTGCGGCCTGACGGTTACCCTGAGCCTGCGCAACATGGGGTTCAGCCAGGAGCCAGGGAAGTCCCAGGGTTCCCAGGCACCTCATCTGGCACTTCTTTCTCAGGAGACCATTGGATTGATGACCCAGCATGGAGCAGACAAGCCAGCCACGCACCCACCTGGTGGCTGCATGCAAGTTTTCAAACCCCTCCAGCCCCAGCCTTCTCTTCCTAAAGCAGGAGTAACTGCCACTTGGCTTAGCTGAGGCTGTGTGGTGCCCTGGCCTAGGGTAGGTGGAGTTGGCTGCACCACTCATCCTTCTGTCATTGTCTTTATGGGCTCTGTGGGAGGAGCATGGGCTCAGGGCCTGGGAACCTGAGGCTGAGGCTCCAGATGCCCTAGACCAGTTCTGCACTAAGCTGGCCTCAGGCAAGACCTGCAGTCAGTTCCCAGTGCCTGCAACAGCTCTGACCTCCAGGCCAAGTCACACACTCAGTGTGCTGCTGGTAGCTGGTGCCTTGCCCAGGTAGCCTCTCATTGCTGTTATTTGCATTGAGAGTTCAGGGCAGATGACACCTTGGAATTTATTAGACTGTAGATTGTTTGGGCTCCACCCACTGAGTCAGACTGTACACTGAGCAAGGTCCCTAGGTGACTCATATGTGTGTTACAGTTTAAGTGCTGCACCTGGCAGCAGGAAGTCTTAAAGCAAACAGGGCTATAGCCCCTGTACTAGCCAGCACTTCACACAATGGGCAGAAGCTCTGACTCCTACTTACTGGGCACAGAGTGCAGAGACTTAGAGGGCAGAGAGACGGAAGAGCACCAGGGTGTGCCACTGCCCACCTTCCCGGGGAACAGAGGAGACACAGAGATGGGCCAGTGACCAGCCACTGTGTTTGCCCCACAGGTCTTCCCTGCATTTCTGCTGGGCTTGGGGGCAGAGGGGACACTGTCCAGCTCAGCTCAATGCAGAAGCCACATGAGGGCATCTGTGAGGGGCAGGCTGTGCTGCTGACTGACAAATCAGCTTCTGTGCTCACAGTCTGAGGGAGGCTTGACATCCCCAGCCTGGGCCAGTTCGGGAGGCCCAGTGCTGGCTCCCTACTCAGGGAGGAGATGGGAGAGGGAGCCCCTGGGGCCACTCTGCATCCAAGAGGTGTGCAGGACACCCCAGCAGGAGGGAGGTTAGCAGTGCCTGTGGGTGGATGCTGGGACGCACACCCCTCCACATTTCTGGTCTCTGCCTCTCCTTCAGGCCTCTTAGATTCTATATCTCCAAGCTACCAGAGAAATTAAATCTGGAGCTGCCCCTCCCTGCCTGTTCTCCCAGCCCATGGGACAAGAGTCAGGTGTCCCAGAGCTACCTCATGTGGACACCTATCTCCAGAGCAGAGCCTAGGTCTAACTCACCTTCCAGGTGGGTTCTGGGGAGCATTTGATCAGGACTTGAACGGTGCTCCAGCCTCAAGGTAGAGACCAGGACTGTGTGCACTCCTAAGTCTCAGCTGTGCTCATGAGCTGCAAACCGAGAGCTCATGAGTTGGCTGCTCAGAGTGACCGAGTTTGCTGTATCTTCTCCAGAAGTCAAGTTTGGGCTGGGGCAAGGATGAGGGTGCAAGTAGACCAGGGAACAGTGTCAGAAGAACACACTGGTGGACCACGGGGGAACTGGTCCCACCTGTCACAAGCCCAGTTTCTTTCAATCTCCCCACTGCCCAAACTTGACAAAAGGCAAGACAGACTCCTGGAGCTCCCTGCCTCCTGGGCTGCTGCAGTCCTCTAAGTTGGGGCTTCCTCTTGCTAACCTTGTGCCCTGCTGACCCTTCCTCCTTGCTTCCCTGACACCAGCAGAGTACATGGCTGGGGCTCCCCAAAGGGAGCTCTGTGAGGGCAGGAGTTGGTCTGTGAGGAGGGCCAGGTAGCTTGGATCCAAAATCATGTTTGGCTCCAACTGGCATCTTCTTTGGGCCTCAGTTTCCTTATCTGTAACTTAAGCTTATAATAAGAGACCAGCACACACTAGGGGACAATCGTACTGTTGGGAAGGCTTCTAACTACCACTACCAACTGCTGAGCAGTCCGGCTCTGTGACTCTGATAAATGACTGTCCTCTCTCCTGCCACCACTCCCCAGGTTGTAAGATTCTAAGGTCCACATAATTAGAGCTCAGACATGCTTTGTGCGGTCTGGGAACTTTTAAAAAGCTTATTGAACCCCCAGGGAACTCTAACATCTGCACTCCTGCAGGTGGCTCTGGGCACTTACACGTGGACACGGTGGGTATGAGCTTTGCCCCTTGCCTACCCTCTTTGGGGGGATGTTTCCTATATACCCAGTGCCTGCTGGGCACTGCCAGTCACAGAGAGCCTCCCTCCCTGCAGCCATGATGCATGGCCTCTCCTGCGCAGGTCCCTCCTCCAGCCCGCTGGAGTTAATGTTGCAGAAACCTCATTAAGAAAAGATAGTAAGTGGGCCTGATGGCCTCACCATAAAACCATCCTGGGTGACATTTCCTTGAGCCAGGTTGTCACAGCTATGAGCATCAATTCCTATGATAGAGACATTGGAGCAGCCCCCTCTACAAAGCAGCCTTCCTTTTGGAAGCTGATGTTTGGCTCTGCCAAAGCAAAGTGGCCCAGGGGCTGGTGAGTGGCTCAGGACACAGAACTGCTCTCTGCCCTTTAATGCTGCTGATGGTCCATAAGTGGCAGACACAGGTCCCAGCACCATGCAAGAGCACAATACTAGGCAATAGGGTAGATGAAAACAGCAGGGGCAATGCAGGCCTAACTCCATTTGAAAGCTCTATTTGACCACCAGGTACCGAGCTCTGTGCTGCTAGAAAGCTGCAGGTGTCCTGGCCAATCCTGGGCAGGGATGTGATAGGAGAGACAGGGCTCCTGTCCTGGCACCTATAATGACTGCTTAGGACCAGAAACTTAAGAGGTTTCCAGCCCAGATACACGAGGTACGTGTGGAGGAGGTGGTGGAGGAAAAAAGTTAAGATGCACAGGACAGAATATGAGCTTTAGCCATACATCCCTGGCTTTGACTCCAAGCCCCACGATTTGCCACCTGTGTGGCCTTGGGAATGTTACTTAACCTCTCTGAGGGGTAGCTCCTGTGTAAAGGAAGATTAATCACATCTCCTTGCCGGGTTGTGAGGATTAAATACCACAAGTGTCACTTATACAAAGACAAAAACAGACTAAAGGCTAATCCATCATGTTAGAAGTCAGGATCAAGGTTACCCTGGGGTGTGGGTGTTAGTGACCGGAAAGAGATACGAGGGGGCTTCTAGGAGCTCATGATGTTTCATTTATCCATCTGGTGCCAGTTATGCGAGTTCACTTTGTGAAATTTCAGTGGGTTGTATGCTGATTGGTGCACTTCTCTCTCTCTCTCTCTCTCTCTCTCTCTCTCTCTCTCTCTCTCTCTCTCTCTCTCTCTCTCTCTCTGTTATACTTCAATAAAAAGGTTTTTCTTTAGACAACTGATTCTGGACCCCATGCTTTGCAAGCATTCAACAAATGCCCTCCTTCTTCTATCACCCCTGGAGGAGACAAAGAAGGACATTTTCTGAGGTGACAAGTACCTAAATGTGCCGGGCTCACAGTTTTAAGTGGTGGGAAAAGTCCCAGACTGAGGAAGCTGCACAGAAGATGGTGTAGCAGAAACGATCCCCACACCAACGCGACAAGGAACTGGGCCCACTGCCCACAGAGCAGGGGCAGAGGTGGGAAGTGGGCACCATGCAGGGAGCTTCCCAGGGTCTCTGGCACCCTGAAGTGCATGTTCAGGTTCCACAGCTCCCTGAAGAACAGGTGCCATGCCCAGATAGAGGAGTAAGACCTCCAGGTCAAGCAAGGTGGGCAGAGATGCTGATGGCAGAGGAGCTCCAGGAGCTAGCACGAGGGCAAGGGTGAGGAAGGGGCCAGTGGAGCAGCATGCAGAGTAGACATCCTGCCTTTTGTGTCCTGCTTCAGGAAGCAATGCAGGCAGTTTCAAGGATTGGTTGTAAAATACAGTAAGACAACAAGAATCAGAGAGAGGGGGGAGAAATATCAGGTAGAAATATCAGATGGGAGAGGGAAACAAATCTTACAAAAACTTTTGCACTTGCCTGGTGTAAGCCCTTGGCTTCTCACAGCCTAGGGGAATGTGGAGACAGGTCTTCTGCAGTTACCACGTCAGTAGATAAATAAGCTTGGGAAAAATGTGGCCTTTCATGGTCTTAAAACCAAAAGAGACCACCATAGGAAGGAAAAGCAAGACCCTCACTAGCATCCCTGGAGGAGGACCAAGGATATGGGTCACCCCCTTCGAGTGACCTCCCTGAAACCAAGTCACAGACCAGCCAGTTCAAAGGATCAATTGCTAAATTTCTTTTGTTTTCTTTGGCAATTTGGTCTTGGTTGGGTGGTTTCCCATTTGTCTCACAGTGGGGTTTCCCATCCTGGCTCCCCACAGCTGCAGTGAGAGGCTGGGACCAGTTCACTGCAGTCCAAACTCCAGAAGCTGGAGAAGAGACAGATGGAATAGTCCTTAAAATGTCATAATAAAGACAAAATGCAAACCAGTCAACTCACACTAAATTGTTAAAAGAAGTAAGTCAATTTGATGAATTGGTCATTTGACAAATTGGCCATTCAGTGAATTGCCTTTTGGAACATTGGCTTTTAGCAAAATGACATTTGGTAGATTGGTCTGCTTCTGACACTGCAGTGCTTTCAGAGCTCAATTACTCACTCCCTCCCGGGCTGGGCTCATGGTCTGGCATGGGAGCCCAGAGGTCATTCTGTAGATGGCTGACACCACTTCCTCTCAAGCAGTGCTCTCAGCCAGACTGGCATGAGCAAGGGCGACTTTAGAATATTCTGAGGAATGTGCACACCGCACAGCATAGTGGACATCCTTCATACCTGTTGTTTTCCTCAGAGAAGCCCATCTAGACTGGAGGACAGAGTTCTCCCTGACAAGGAACAGGGTGGGAGAAGCGTAGAAGAGAGAACCAAGGAGAGGAGCCGTAGGGCTTGGCAGGTAGGTCCCATCCTGTGCTGGGGGACGGGCCCTACTCAGGGCAAGTGATCAAGCTGCAGCGGTGGCTGGTGTGAACTTCCCCAGGGAGAGTTGGGAGCCCTGGCCGAGGTGGTAGGACAGCTAATACCAGGACAGATGTCTGACTTGAAGTCGTGGCAGGAGCAGCCCACCACGGAGCAGCTCACCATTCAACCATTCAGAAATGTCCCTGGGCATTTCTGTTCCCTTCTTCCTGGACCCATGGGCAGGAAATGTGGTGCATTTTACCAATGACCCTGCCCTGTTGTCTTCCTGTCTCCTGTAGAGCACTCCAGACCCTGTCCTAGTCCTGGCTTTGGGAGGAGCTCAGAAGATAATGGGAGCTTCGGAGTTCAGAATGGTAAGGAGAGGTCAGTCTTGCCAGCACATCTGCAGCCCCTCCTGTCCCCTCCACATATACACAGAGGGAATAAGACCCTTAACAACCTCCCAAGCAGGCAGAAACATGAATTCCTGTCTGTTACAGGGGCAAGGAAGGTTTCCAATTGGCTCAGGGTGATCTTCAAGAAGCCTGGGCAATAAAATCCCAGAGGAACCATGAGGAGCCCGGAGAAGCCGCTGTCTGCGGAGCTGTCAGTGGTCCTGAACCTCTTCTGGCAGCTTTTCCTTGCCTTGGATCTCAGCCACCTCCAATCTTACTGCCTGATCCACACACCAGACCTTGTCCAGCCAGCTCTTCTTTTCTTTTCCCCCCATCCCACAGGGATCGCAACTCAAACTACACAAGGATCAGGGGAGCACATCGTTAGCTTCAAGGGACCCAGTGTTAGACATTTAGGAGAGGTGTGTCCTTGAGCTACTTCTACAAGGAGGAGCAGCTGGATCCTGCACCACTACTCCAGAATGCAAACCTCCCCACTGTTTGGACACAGGCGTGGGCACAAAGAGGTGCTGAGTAGCACCTGAGAACACCCCAAATAACTCACCCCAGGTCCTCGCACAAAAGTTCTTCTCTCTCATCTTAAAAACCTTAATGGTGGGCCAGTGAGATGGCTCAGCGGCTTAAGCGCCTGCCCGGCAAGCGCGAGGGCCCGAGTTTGACTCCCGGAACCCACATACGAAAAAGGGGCCGGTGATATCGCTCAGCGGCACGGGCACCTGCTGGCGCGCGAGGTCCTGAGGTCGACCCCCTGGTACCCAAAAAAAAAAAAAAAAAAAAAAAACCTTAATGGTTATCACTGACTCTTATGTAAAACACAATTGTTTTAGTGGTGGTGATAATGATAATAGCTACATTTATTAAGCATTTATTATGTACTTGTTATACTACTATTTTATACATTTTATACATACTGTCTCATTTAATCCTTAATACAACCTTATGAGGTAACTCCTCTCACCACACTGCCATGCTGATAGTGACAGAGTAGGCATGGCAAGGGGACAGGGAGCATATAGGAACTGTGTACTTGCCTCTTAATGTTGCTGGGAACCCTAAACTGCTCTAAAAAGAAAGTCCATTTCTTATTTTATTTTTTTTGTCGTGCTGGAGATGGAACCCAGGACTTCACCCACAGTAGGCAAGTGTTTTACAACTGAGATACACCCTCAGTCCTAAAGTCTATATTTTTAAAAGTATCCACACTATGCCTGTTTTCCAGATAATGTCATTGATGCACAGTAACTTCC
The DNA here is from genome assembly GCA_028451465.1 of Erethizon dorsatum. Lineage (NCBI taxonomy): Eukaryota > Metazoa > Chordata > Mammalia > Rodentia > Erethizontidae > Erethizon > Erethizon dorsatum. The sequence continues at coordinate 120,328,676 of CM051822.1, read as the reverse complement.
CCAGGCTGTCTGACTGCCAAGCCACAAGCCAATCCCTGGTGCTGCCCTGGCTCAGTGCATTAGAATCATCAGAGTGATGGACAGGTGGGTGGGGAGGCTCCAGAAAGTACACACATGTCAGCTGTGACACATGATGGATGAACCTGGAGGGAGGAGGCAAAAGCCTAAAAAGCAGAATATGAAATGAACAATCACAATGTTGATATTAAGTCATCAAGAAAAGGTTAAATTATGTTCAGGACCCTCTATTTTAGAACATAGGTGATTATATAATAAATTTTAGACATATTCTCATCAAAAATGGTGTAAGGTTAACAGCAGGCAGGCTATGGAGCGAGGAGAACATTAGTCCCTGTGTGGGATGAGTGTTGTCTGGGGAATTCTTGCCACTCTGATTTCTACAAGCGTCTTGGGAGCCGTCACTCCTTCCAAACCTCTGTAGGTTTGAAAGAAAAAGAGGCAAACGTTGGAATTCTGTGCTTCAATGAGAAGTCAATTACAGACACGCAGCCACATTTGAGCCCATGTCCCCAGCCTCTAAGGATGAAGGGAGTCACAGTGAAGGCACCATGCAGGGGGAGTCCAAGGCCATTGGCCACTGGCTTCTCAGAGTCTCTGCACATCCACTGGGCCACCACCCAAGAGCCCCCAGCAGAATGAGTGACACCACGGCTCCTGTCTCCATTCTCTACCTGCTTGTGGACATGATGGCCAACTCTGCAAAACCCAGCACAGAGCGCAGCTGGTCTCCTAGCACAGTGGCTATGGCAGGAGAGAGATACAGGCGAGCATGGGGGCTCTGCCCACCAATTCGAACACCAGAAACCACCAGGGCCCAGGAGCTTCCCCTTAGCCTCCATGTCAGCCCAATTCCAGGTTCCCTCTCCAACATCTAGAGGCCCCTCCAGCAGCCTGGCCTCCACCAGGGAATTATTGGCACTGCCAGGCATGCTGCTGTCCCACTCCCTTCCACAGGGGTCCCCACAGCATCAAGGGCCACACAGTTGCTGCAGTATCAGCATCCTCACCCACCCGGCATTGTCTGCAGTGATGGCCTTGAGCTTCACCTCTCTGAGCCTGACTTCCCACTATCTATAAAATGGGGTCAGGCCGGTGAGATGGCTCAGCGGCTTAAGCGCCTGCCCAGCAAGCGCGAGGCCCCGAATTCGACTCCCGGATCCCACATACGAAAAAGGGGCCAGTGATATCGCTCAGCGGCACGGGCGCCTGCTGGCGCGTGAGGTCCTGAGGTCGAACCCCAGTACCCACACACACAAAAAATAATAATAAATAAATAAATAAAATAAAATAGGGTCAGTAAGAGTCATTGTCTTACAGAGGCGCCATGAAGATTAAATCCCTGGGTGGCAGCTTGAGGCCCAGTAAATGAGGACATTTCTATTGCTCTTCTTGTACCTCCCATGTGGTGCGGATGCTGCTGTGGACAAATCCCATAACAATTCAGTTAGGAACCCCTCTGGATCCCTGAGATCTTCCTCAAAAACAGTGTGTGTTTTCTCAGCCACTTCATAACTGTGCCGTGCTCTTTCCTCTTAGCACTTACCATGGCTTAAGTGAATCAAATATTCATGAAATTGTGTAATGTTTATCTCCCCAATTAGACCACATTCCAGGAGAGCAGGGGGCCATGTCTATTTACTTAATGTCTAGCAAAGAGATGGGAGTTAATAGTTGTTTTGTTGTTGTTGTTGTTTGCTTGTTTGTTTGTCTTGTTTTTCAGTACTGCGGTTGAAACCCAGTACTGAGCTACATCTCCAGCTAGCTCGCTCACTCATTCATTCATTCATTCATTCATTCATTCATTCATTCATTCATTTCCTTTTAATTTTGAGACATGGTCTCACTAAGTTGCTAAGTTGCCCAGCCTGGACTCAAACTTGCAATCCTCCTGCCTCAGACTCCCAGAGTACTGGGATTACAGGTGTGTACCACCATGCCCAGTTGGGATTCCATAGATCTTTGACAATTATATTCGGCTACTCAAAAAGTCAAAACTAGCCTTTGGGAAGGGATCTGTGACATTTTGTGGTTAAAAAGCAGGTATTCCATTTATTAGAATGGCCAAAATCCAGAACATGGACAACACAAAATGCTGATAAGAATGTGGAACAACAGGGCTGGTGAGATGGCTCAGCGGCATAAGCACCTGCCTGACAAGCGTGAGGTCCTGAGTTCGACTCCCGGTACCCACATACAAAAAAAGGGACAGTGATATCGCTCAGTGGCACGGGCGCCTGCTGGCGCACGAGGTCCTGAGTTCGACCCCCAGTACCCACAAAAAAAAAAAAAAAGAGAATGTGGAGCAACAGGGACTCACTCATTGCTAGTGGGGAAGCAAAAAGCATGCAGCCACTTTGAAAAACAATTTCTTACAAAACAACACATACTCTGACTATATGATCCAGTGATCATGGTCTTTGAAAGGAGTTGAAAATTTATGTCTACACACAAACCTGCCCATGGATTTTTATAGCAGCTTCATTCATTGCCCAAATGTCCTTCAGTAGATGAATGGATAAATAAACTGTGGCACATCCAGACATGGGAATATTATTCAGTGCTAAAAAAAAAAAAAGAGCCATCAAATCAGGAGAAGACATGGAAGAAATTGAAATGCATCTCACTAGTAGAAAGAAGCCAGCTAAAAAGGGTCCATGCTGTATGATTCCGCCTATATGACATTCTGAAAACGGCAAAACTATGGAGATGGTAAAGAGATGAGTGGTTTTCAGAGGGTGACAGGAGAGAGCGAGGAACAGGTGCAGCAGAGAGGATTTTCAGCACAGTGAATGTGTTCTGTATGATACTGTAATGCTGGATATGTGTCACTGCTTATTTGTCCAAAACCATAAGCTGTACAACACCAAGAGAGAGTCCCATTGTAGACTCCAAGCTTTGGGAGAAAATGTGTTAGTGCAGGTTCACCGATTATAAAAACTGTGCCTCTCTGGAGGAAGATGTAGATAATGGAGGAGGCTGTGCACAAGTCAGGGTAATGGGAATTCTTTGTACCTTCTGCTCAATTTTGCTGTGAACTTAAAACTACTTTAAAAAATAAAGTCTATTAAAACAAACAAACAAAATGAGGTACAGGTCCCAGTGGGGACTGACTGGACTGGATAGGGGCATGAAGTCCCCTGTCACCATTGTTCTCCACGAACACAGTGGTTGGTCCAAGGGCCTTCCTTTGCAGCAAAGGCCAAACAGTCTGTAAACTGTCTTTGTGACCATGTGGGGTGGGAAGGGTCACAGGTCCTGAATGAAGAGCAGACCATCTCCTTGGCCACCCCCCACTCTGGCCACACTGCCGGTCTGCCACTCTTCTGTGGTCGCTCAATATCCTCAGCTGTCTCCGTCACTGTGCTTGTCACATCACATATCTGCACGTCTCTTGCCTCCTGATAACAATGACAGTGCAGCTGTGGAGAAGGAAGCATCTGCCCTCTACCTGCCTCCTGGAGGAAGGCAGCTAATGTGAATGGACAGGCTATCATTGGGGCTGCGTCTGCAAGTGGGGACAGCCACACAGCAATAAACACAGGCACACAAAGGTGCCACAAGGGTGCTGCTCCCACCTGCTCTCTCCTTGCCTGCTAAGCTTGCTGGCCACTGATCCCCTCCCCAGCATCTGGCCAGAAGGTCATACAGACAGCCCCAGGCCTGACTCCTACTTGGGGAACTAGAGGTTTCCACCGACTCTGGCTTAGCAGAGCTTTGGGCTGGGGGAATTGTATGTCGTTGGCCCAGCCAATATTTCCCACTTTTATCTTTCATAGTTTGACAACAAAGCCAGGTGGGAGAAGAGGCAAACTAAAGCCTTGTTACTCAGAGTGTACAGAACCAGCACTCTGATGGAAATGCAGAATCTCAGGCCCCACCCCAACACTGCTGAGTTGCATTTAATAAGGAGAGCTAGCCAAGTAAAGTGGCACACACCTGTAATCCCAATTACCTGGGAGGCAGGAAGATCACAAATTTGACCCCATTCTGGACAACTTAGTGAGATTCTGTCTCAAAAAATAAAATACAGGGGCCGGTGAGACGGCTCAGCGGCTTAAGCGCCTGCCTTGCAAGCGCGAAGGCCCGAGTTCGACTCCCGGAACCCACATACGAAAAAGGGGCCGGTGATATCGCTCAGCGGCACGGGTGCCTGTTGGCGCGTGAGGTCCTGAGGTCGTCCCCCCGGTACCCACAAAAAAAAAAAAATAAATAAATAAAAAATAAAATAAAATACAGAGGGCTGAGGATGTAGCTCAGTGGTAGAGTGCCCCTGGGTCCTCTTTAATGTCTTTAGTTGTGCTGTCATGGCTGCCTGGATGTTCTGAGTCAATTCAGAATATATTTCCTTTTATTGTCATTTCAACTGTGGGGAAAAGCCAGAAGTTGCAGGACGCCAGATCCAATGAATACAGTAAATGAGGACGCACCATAATGTTTCTATGAGCTGCCTTTCCATTGGATCGCACTTTGCAGCAGCATTCACCATATGTTTTTTAGCACAGCTTGTAAAGACATTCATGAAAGAGGACTTCCAGAGCTGCTTCTGAAAGTGGCAAGAATGATGTGATAAGTGTGTTCAAAGTGAAGGGGAATATTTTGAGTGGGATTAATGATAATGTTCCTTTTATCATAATATATTTTTACTTAAACACACATTGTAGTTTTGATCAGCCCATGTATAGCATGGGTGAAAGTTTGCTACTGAATTCAGACAGTTCAGCAAAAATACCTGTGTGCTTTTCTGTGTGGATGTGCACAACTTTCTGTCTTCTACTGACTTCTTTGGTAGGAGGAAGAACGAAGGATGGGGAGAGTACAGAAGGCATCTCTAGAAGCCAGGAGCACAGGCCGCGGCTGGAGGCTGCCCTATCCTGTGGCAGGATCATGAAGTGAATGGAGCATCTTGCCTGCCACACCTTCATGGTAACTGGTGTCAATGTTCCCACATAAATATGCTCCCCTCTTCCACACAGCCTATGACTGGGGGAGTCCAGAGGCCAAGGAAAAAGGCTGGACCAAGTTTATTTGTCAGAGGAGCTGTGGAGCCCAGGCCACAGGCTCGCCCTGGGGGATGGAGCTGCAGGACAGCAGCCCAGGCATAGGGTTCTAAGGCAGAGCCATCTGGTGGGAAGTCAAGAGGACACAGAGACAGACATGGAGACACACTCTGGAGCTGAAAGACTGAGGAAGAGGACTGGGCAAAAAGAGAATGAAGGAGAAAGAAAAGCCAAATGAGTGAGAGAAAGACAAAGAGAGCCAGACAAAAAGACAAAGGGAAGCCAAAACCCTCATGGTTGGGGATGAGGAGGCAGCGCATCCCCGGGGTACCTGACAGCCAGCGAAGGTGCAAATGAAAAGAACGCAGTGTGTGACTGCCGGGCCTAAGCTTGCACTCGGGGGCTGAGCTCTGGCACCACCTCCCTCTCTGGGCCTACAGGGCAGGCAGGGAAAATTTACCCATGGCCAGAAGTGTCAGACTCTGATGATGAGTGTGAAGCCAGCAGGTGACCTGCCTACAGGGACGCATCCTGTGTGACTAATGCCAGGCAGAGGTGGGAATGGAGTTCTGACCCACAGCCCGCCCAGGATCCAATCCTGGGGTGAGGGGGTGGTCTGTTCTACCTCACTGCTAGGGAAATGAGGCTTCTGCAAGAGGACTGGCAGCTTGGATGGCTGTAAGGTAGGAGACCAAGGCCACTAAGGACCATCCTCATGGAAGGGTGGGGACACTGGGGAATATGGTTCTTGCTGTCTATTGCACACTGTAAATCCAACAATGTTTTACATGCAAGATAAGAGCAGAAACTCTGGAACAGACTGCTTGGCTTGAATCCTGGCTCTGCTTCTTATTAGCTGGTGATTGTTTGTTACCTAACTTCTCTGAGCCTCACTTTCTTCTTCTGTAAGATGGGAATAATAAATCTAGCTGTTGTGAGGATGCAGTGAGGGAATAAATGTAAAGCCTTCAGACCCATCCTGCTGGCTCTGTTCACCCAGCCCCTTTGCTGGCCACAGGGTACACGCCCAGGGAGAGCAGTGACCATGATGAGGGAGGTCCCTGATTCTACCGGTTTCTACTCTGGCTGGGGAGCCAACAACCATCAAGACAATGTCAGCAATGGATGGGTACCATGCGGGAAAAAGAACAGGGTGACACAACGGGGTGGGGGACACTGTAACTCAGGCACTCAGGGGAATGAAGTAACCAAAGGAGGGAGCCTTGCAGAGAGCTGGGGAGGGCATTCTGGGCAGAGGTAGCAGCAAGTGGACAAGACATGAGGTAGGGTTGAACCTGAAGCATCAGGGAGTAGAAAGCAAGCTGAGTGGGAGGGAGGGAGGGGCTGAGGCTGGAGCGCTTCAGGAAGTGAAGTGGCCAGGAAGTGGCCAGGCATGGCCGGGCACTTGGGGAGTCACAACAAGCTAAGCAGCACAGAGGTGGACTCATCCTGACACTTTTCAGAAGTGTCACCTGCTGGCAGGTGACTGAGCTTTGGGAGTGCTCAGTGGGATAGTGCAGCAAGAGTGGAGCCCTCTAGACCTAGGAGGTAGATTGGTTAGGATGGGGAGACTGAGGCTCGGGGAGACTGAGGCTTGGGGAGACCGAGGCTCAGGTAGCTGCTGCAGGATGGAAGGCTGCAGAGGGAGCCACACCAGCCAACACCTGTGGGGTGCTCACACTGCACGGTGCATGGCACCTGGTGTTTTCCCAGAGGAGGCTAAATCGAGAATCCAGGCCACCCAGCTGGGGTTAGCATGTGGCTAGACCCCAACCGACTCCGAAGCCCATCCCTGTCCACTGAAGCAGGCACATCCGCAGGGCCATCCGCCCCAATCCCAGCTCAGCTGTCTGCTCCACAGATGGAAACACCTCCCATGAAGGGACGAGACGCATCCAGTGTGAGAGGACAGAGAGAGTGCTGGAGGAAAATGGGCTGGAGGATGTGTGAGGTCATTTATAGAAGTCGAGAAGACACCTACTTGTCCTAACAAATTTTTGTCCTACTGAAAGTTCACACTGGTTCCTTTGATTCTATCATCTATCCCATAATTCAGAGTATGTCTCTTGTAGAAAGTAAGCATTCTTGATTCAAAACATGGGTTTGTTTTCTTTTTTTCCAGGTCACATGAACCTTGCAGCAGCATTAGAAAACCCAATGAGGGGCCTGTTCGGACACGTGTTGTGCACCATTCACGCCGCCTCCCCTCTGGGAAGGAGAGTCTTTCTGTGAGGCTAGCAGGCCCCGGAGGACACGTCTCTGGGTCTCACTATTTATCCTGTGCAGGGCTCTACTCTGAGAAGTTAGTGTGAACTTGCAGATTTTTGTGCGAGAGAGCTCCAAATGATCACTGTAAGGTAGAAAATATAACTCTAGGGTTAGTGTATCACCTGCATAACATCAGTCAGCATTGTATTTAATTTTGTAGCATTTTTTCACTGTTCTCTGTCTTTCACTGAGTATAAATTCTTACATCCTTGCCAGGCAGGGTGGCGCTTGCCTGTAAGCCCCGCATTCAGGAAGCTGAGGCAGGGGGATCACTGTGAGTTCAAAGCCAGCCTGAACTACACAGTGAGAGCCTATCTCAAAAAAAAAAAGTTGTTAGCTCCTCAAATTCTCCTTGAAACATCTTTATCATCTTGCTGATTCCCTCACTCATGAGTTCAATAAATCTGGCACACAATCACTTTACTTTCATTTGAGAACTATGTGTCTACATTTTTACAACCACACTGACAGTGCTTCTGCTCTCATTTCACAGATGAGAAACCAGGCGAAGAGGAGCCAGGGAAGGAGCTGGAATGCATGCAGCTGGCAATGTCCAGGCAGGGCTGGAGCCCTCAGCCCAATGCCAAGACTCCTGGCCTAACTGCAAGGGCCTCGGGAAGGATCTGAGCAAGCCTCTGCACGTCACAGGAGAGAATGAACTCTGAGACCAGAGTGGTGAGAAGTCTCACCACAGTCACACTGGCAAAGGGACAGAGGGCAACCTCTCCATCGAACACTGCCACATCATCTTATATTTACCTCAGGTCTTTGCTCTATCCAGGCCACCTACACAAAGCAAGAAAGAGTGGCAGCCACACAGTGCTGCCTGTGAAGGGAGGGCCCAGCTTTCACCGCCTGCTGGGGCACCGAGGTGGCCTGGGCTTGGTCCCCCCAAGAGCGTCAGGCAGGGCTCTGAGTCAGAATCCTAGGGTACCGGAGGTCCACGGATGAGCTGCCCAAGAGGTGCACATCCCCTACGACTATGCGCACATTCGGTAAGTGTGTATGGTGTGCCTGATTCTCCACAGAGCCTGTGACTCCAAAAAGTGACATACTCTACTAGGAGACTCACTAGCAGCCCGGGAAGGCATGCATGCTCTTCTCCAAGCACTTGCCCAGAGGAGCCCGCTGCAAGGGCCCCTGGACATGTGAAGATGGGGATGATCTGGGCCTCTGGGTGTGTCACTGGCTGTGCACCTGGAAGGCTCAGAGTGCACAGTGCATTTGAGGGGCCAGGCCCAGAGACAACCCCACCACATGGGTGCACTTTCGGATAAGGCCAGAGGGTCTCAGCCAGCACCATGGGATTCTCCCGTAGAATGTCAGATCCCAGAAGCAGGGATTCTTGTCAGTTTCTAGTTGGTCATAGCACACAGAAAACAGCCTGGTATACAGCAGATGCTCAATAAATATTTGCTGACTGAATGAGAATTTTCCAGTAGAAAAAAAATGTGTCACTGGCTGCTGATACCTGTAAAAGCCATACTAAGGGCAACGATCTCCCAAAATAATAACAAAAATATAGCAATTAACACACACTGGTCCTTTTACTGTGTGCCCAGCTCCATGCTCTGCTTCACGCCCCCATCACTCCTCATAGCTCCACGAGGCTGCTGTGTGGTTGTGAGACTCATTTCATGTGTGAGGAAAGCAAGACATGGAGAGGGCCAGTGATTCACCCACACCACACAGCCGGGGCGTCCCGGTCACCAACTGGGCCAGGTCTGTCTTCCTCTACATATTAGCAACCCCTCAAAACACCGTCCTCCCTTGGTTCCTGAAGAAATGGCAGAGGAAAGAGCCTGAGTCAAGAGAAGCTGTGGAGGGGTGAGGAGTGGGCAGTGTGGCAGTTGGCAGACCTGGCCGGTGTTAGGCAGCTCTGTGGGGACAGCGCTCACAGGTCCTGGGAGGCGGGGCAAAGAGGACAGGAGACACCTTGAGAGGTGGCAGACGGTGCCAGACATTCCCAACCAAATCCACTCTCCCCTTTGTCCTCCTGCTGAAACTGTGGTCTTATTTGGCCAGCAGTGTGACCCGATGAAAGTTACATTCCTGCTTCCCTGGCATCTACTAGTGGCCAAGAAGACATAAGGAGCAGTTGCTGAATGAAAAAGCTTCCGCAGTCCGTGGCAGTCCCTCAATCTTCCATTGCCTTTCTTGACTTCACAATCGCTGATTGTGTCAAATGTCCCCCACCTGGAGTCATTGCATGTTTTTCTCACAGTTAGGGTGAAGGTACAGATGTCCCTTGTTTAACGACCTACCTGTTTAAAGACAGTTCAGACTTTCATGACCCGCCGCTCAGACTTACAACTCTTTTCTTTTTGTACTGTTCTGTACATTTTGTTTGTAGAGCCTCAACGTCTTTTTTTCGTACAGTACACCTTGTTTATACGGTACTGTGATTTTTGCTGATTGTACTGTACAGTACAGTACTCCGTCATATACTACAGTACTGCAGGTAAGAGTTATGCAAATAAAAGCGAAGTCGACAGGTTGCGGTTTCCTTTGACTGCTTCTTTGTTCTGAATACTGTAACCTACATACTATGTACAGTTCCTCATTTAGCGAGCAATTCATTTAACGACCTGGTTGCAGGAACTAACCGGGTTGTGAACCGAGGATTGTCTATGCGCTGTTGACAAAAACACCTCAGAAACTAAGTTTGGCTTTCGGTGTATCATTCACAGGTTAAGGATGTCTCCTTTAATATTTTTAATGTATTTCATTATTCTGGACAATAAAGAATAAGTGGTCTGGTTTCTCTGGACAAACAGAGTAGGAGCTCTTATAAGCAGAAAGAGAGATTTATTACAGGTAACGGGCTCGTGCCGTTATGGAGGCTGAGATGCCCTGAGATCTGCCATCTGCTGGTCGGGGACCCAGCAGAGTTGACAGGAAGGCTCCAGTCTGGGTCAGAAGGTGTAAGACGCAGGGGAGCTGATGGCTTTCTCAGATGATGAGAATGACATTTCAGCCTTTCGCTTCCACGCTGTCCCTGTCCTCCAGTAGCAACTATGTGATACAGAGGACTCCTTTGGAGTTCAGTTCTAGCCAGCGCTTCTCTGTGGTCTATTCCCCTTGAGGACCCCTTTCCCTATGAGAACACAACTTCCTGCTAAGACACAACTTCCAATGCGGTTGCTTCAGTCCACTTCCTCTCTCCTAGTGAAAGGGATGGAAAGTACAGGAAGTCCCACCAGCAGGGGCCATCAAATTCAGGGTGACTCAAAGCAGGTTCCCAAGCTAAGCATCTCCCTGCCCTGGTGTGATAGTGAGGGCTTTGAAAATGAAGACCCCACACTGGAAGGTCTAGCGAAAATGCTTCACACCTATCTAGAAAATCTGACACAGGGTGAAGGAAATTAAAAAGATAATGAGAATCAGAAAGATGACCAAAGACTCAGAAAAAAGACAAAGATTAGGAATCTGTGCTCCCTGTAGCTACTCAGGAAGATTTCCAGCTGTCCAGCAGCTCTCCTCCGCTTATGGCTCAGGTCAGGCATGAAGGACGTGGTGCGTGTTGAGGTTTCCCCAAGTGCGCCCACAAGGAAATGAAGAGGTCGTCCAGTTCCTGCCTGAGGAGCGTGAATGTGCTGAGATGGTAAGCCAGGCAACTGGACCAGAAAAGCAGAGACCTCTCCGACTGCACAGTGCAGCCCGAGGAAGGGGACACACTAAGCGCCACCTGTGAGAGCATGGGAAGACCTCCTTCTAGCTCAGGCAGCAGGTCCTCTCCTCACCATGGAGGACAGTGCACCCTGAGCAGGCCACCAAGATTCCCCTCAGTGGGCACCAAAGACAAAATGCTTGCTTGGAGGCAAGAGATCCAACACCAAGAATTCCTTAAATGAGGACACCTTGCATCCCTAGATTTTTAGGGACAAAGCCCCTGGATTTGTTTTTCTCAATAAAACAAGCCCCTGGATTTTTCTCAATAAAATAAATATTCTTGCATTAAAAAAAGAAAAAGCTTGCAGAAAATCTCTGTAAAGAGGCTAACATTGGAAGGGGCACCCTTTTATTGTTCCTTTCCTATATTCCTTCTTTCTGCCTAGAACTCACAGGAGATGGCTGGAGCTCCAGCAGCTATTATGAACAATGAAATTACCGTGAGGATGGACAGTAAAGCCCGAAAATTTTGGAGCAAAAGATAGAAGGATCCTGGGACCCTGAGCTGACTCTAGAGGTGTTATAATTCTGGGTGAGAAATTTCTATACCTCAGTTTAAGCCACCCACCTGGCATAGAAATCAACTTTGAGGGAAACACCAGCAAAGTTGAGTAACACCCAGCACTGCATATGTGCAAACATCATCTTCCAAGGGAGGTGGGGGATCTGTGGCCTGGTCACAGCAGAAAGGCAAAGTCCTGAAAGGAGGGGGATGCACCTCCTCACAGCCTGACTCTCCTGGGGCAGATGACAAGGGAGGGAGGAGGTCACAAACAGGAAGTGATATTAAAATGTGACTGAATACCAGAGACCTTGGCATCTGCAAAGGTGGAGATTTTCAGAAAGCAGCAAAGACCACCCAAGGGAGAGCTGCCCCAGAGCTGAGACTGCCATCCCCTCCACAGAGAGAAAGCTGGGTTACAACAATGCCCTCCTTCCCATCTAGAGCAAAGGCCAAGATCCTAACGCATGTTTACTTGTGGGCATAATTCAGGGCAACAGGTTCCAAGGCTAGCGTTGGAGCCAGGATGTCCAGGGCCACTGCCAGGCCATACGGGACCTTTGTGGGAATCAGAAAAGGGCAATCTTTCTTCAAGACACTCTCATTTATGGTATTTCAATATCATCAAAATAAATACATGCAAATATATGTGTATGATGAGGATAGTGTTCTGAGTGTTGTGACTTTCTGAGCAATGCACAGGCTACACAACTGTACACGGTGACCCTGCATAGATAGCCCACACACCACACTGCCTCAACTGCATGGTTCTAAAACTGGCTGAGTGCTGTGCTCCTAAGGGTGCCCCAGCCTTAGCAAGTGATGATTATGTGAGGCCATGTGGACCCTAATTAAGAATGAAGGAAGAGGGCCGGTGAGACAGCTCAGCGGCTTAAGCGCCTGCCTTGCAAGCGCGAAGGCCCGAGTTCGACTCCCGGAACCCACATACGAAAAAGGGGCCGGTGATATCGCTCAGCGGCACGGGTGCCTGCTGGCGCGCGAGGTCCTGAGGTCGTCCCCCCGGTACCCACAAAAAAAAAAAAAAAAAAAAAAAAAGAATGAAGGAAGAATTTCCACTTCTAAAAAGGATTTACTTTCAAGTTAGGGCACCTGGGTTAAATGTCATTTATAAGGAAAATGCAGCTGTGTGACAGTGGTGGTGACAGTAGCACTAGAATCAGATATTGCCTGATCTGATAAGCACTGAGCACAGTGCCTAGGGAGAAATCAGAGTCTAATAAGAATTTGTGGAATGCATCTATCTGTGACTAAATGAATAGAGGCATGAATATCTTTGAAATTTATTACAATTAATTAAAGCTACTTTATGTCATTTTATTGGCTTATTTCTATTCCTTAGGGAGAAGGGAAAACTTTTACAATTTATGGAGTTACTTTAAATAAGTAAATGCAAATGAGCACATCTTAATAAATAAATTATTCAAACTATAATTCCTTACTCCTGTTCTCGTCTCCGAACTGCCAAAAAAAAAAAAAAAGAAAAGAAAAGAAGAGAGGAGATGGGGTGGGGAGAAAGGAGGAAAGAAGGAAAAGAAAGAAGTAGCCCGGGTGAAGCTGTCCATCTCCATGGCCGGAGCCAGCGGCTGCCCTCCCCATCTCAGCGCTGTTCCTGTGGCCCTGCCCTGTTCCCCCTTCTTGGCCTTCTGGGGCCTTCCAGGCCCCTTCTGCTCCCTTGTTCTATCTCAGACTTTCTGATGCCAGCTCGGGGACAGGAGAAGAAATGCTGGCACATCCCCAGCGAAGCCAGGGGTGAGTCAAGTGCCAGTGAGACTCCCTCTAGGAAGAACCAAGTGCCACTACCAGTGCCGTGGTTCCCGGAACCAGCCCCAGGGCCAGGCAGCCCCTACGCTGCACCAGGACGGGAGAAGTGACACCCAGACTTGGGGAAGCAGAGGTAGATGTGAAAGAAATACATGTTTGGGCGGTTGAGATGGCTCAGCGGCTTAAGCGCCTGCCCGGCAAGCGCGAGGGCCCGAGTTCGACTCCCGGAACCCACATACGAAAAAGGGGCCGGTGATATCGCTCAGCGGCACGGGCGCCTGCCGGCGTGTGAGGTCCTGAGGTCGACCCCCCAGTACCCACACAAAAAAAAGAAATACATGTTTGTTTGTTTTTCACACTATAACCGATGTCATGCAGAGGGGGAAGAATGTCCCAGACCCTGAAGCAGAGGTCCTTGCTTCCTGCACTGGCCGTGTGACCTTGGTTGAGTCCCCACGCCACTGTGAGTTCAGCGTTCCCACCTACAAGATGAGGGCCCTGACCCTATCATCTCCAGGGCGGTGTACACAGATCGCCAGGGGCCCTGTCCATGTGCAGCTCCACTCGCCCCTGGGTGGGCCTGAGGGTCTACATCACCTTAAAGCACCCTGGGGATGCAGAGCTCTTTGCCTCCTTCCCAGTGGCCCCTCCTGGTGTGCCTTGCACTCTGATTTCAGGTGCCCTTTAGAATCTCAGCCCAGCAGACGAAATAGCCAGCTGCAGCCAGTGCTGTGCCCTCACCAGCTGTCTTCTGCTTTTCCCTTTCCAAACAAAATTTGACATACCACATTTTTTTTAAAGCACAGAAAAGCTAAGAAAAACAAACAAACCAAAGAAAAAAAAAAAAAAACGCAAGTATTTCACATCTACCTCTGCTTCCTACCCCACTCCTCACTTGCCAGAAACTAGCCTTGATACCCTCCTGTCTTCCTTGGCCAGCCCCCACCACCGCCCTAGTCCCACAGTGTCCCCCTGAGTCCTCCTGCCCCCCACTCACTCTGTGCCCACCTCTGCAGAGCTGCCTCGCCAGGCTTATTTTTAACAGCTCTGATTGAAGCTGGGATCCCGCTGACATTTACACTCCCTCATCATTATCAGCTCCAAGCTTCCAGCAGCCAAGCTAAAAAGGCCTCGCAGAGCGCAGAGCAGGAGGGGCTGGGACGGAAATGTCAGTTCCTGCTCCTACCTCAGGGAGCTGCCCCACCACATGGCCCCACGGGGCACCCTACCCCGGCTTGACCTTGAGGTGGGAGGCAGAGAGACCCCTCCCCCTGCAGCCTCAGACCCCAGGAGCTCAACTTTTCTGGCTTCCGGGGACAACATTCTCTCTCCCAAGAATCAGGCACGTGGTGTGATGCAGAAATGCATGAATGTGAACAGATTCAGAGAGGCAGAAAAATTAAATCCCATTTAGTTTTGTGTGGAATGAGAGCCACCAACAAGCCCCTCCTGGGCAGGCAGTTTTATTCTCATTTAGCTCAGCCCAACTATCCATCTGCTGAGCTTCCAGCCCTGGAAGATGGTCATGCCCAAAGCTTTCGTTTTTTCCCAGGGATCCTGGTGGGACAGAGACCGTGCAGCACCTGGCACTCAGCAAGACACAGGCCCTGCTCCCCCTGCCTGAGTGGGCCCTGAACAAGGCCCCCACCTGCACCCAACCAGGCTATCTCAATCCTCTCTCCAGCAGCCTTGTGCTTCCTACACCTCAGACCCTCTAATCATATCCCATCTTTCATGCTACTAAACTACCAAGCCCGAGAAAGAGCACAGTCAACAGCGAAGAGCCCCTGGACGCTTTGCTGTCTCCAAAGAAATTCATGGTCCTGTTTTACAGTCTGCTCAACAAGGTCAGAGGTCATGGGAATGCATCTGGCTCATTTTGAAACTTCAGTTGTAGAAGGTCTCAGGGACCACTAAATAATTTACTCCTAGGTCATAGAGGTAATGGTTTTTACAGAGAAACCCTTTCCAACTGGATACACTAAACGTCAGCTCATTAAGATGAGGGGAATCTTAGAAAAGAGAAAGATGCTTCTGTTGGGAGGAGACCCTGGCTATTTGAAGCACAGAAAGGACACCTACAATTTGGATTCTGTTTTCTTTGCTAATCAAAGATGTCTTGTCCTTCCCAAAGGGACACTAATACAAAAGAAAGCAACCTGAAATTTTTGATAGTGGATTTTCTTAGAAGTCTTGTCCGTCCCAGGGAGCCCCATCCAGGGATCTTCCTTGATCCCCCACTCTGACCCTTCATTTACTCTGCCAGCTTGAAGCACTTTGCTATATGCTCTGCTCTGTGATCCACCACACCCTGGCAAAACGGAATTTCTCATGGCTCCTCGGATTCAAGGAAGGGCTTCCCAGGCACACGCTGTCCATGGGGAGCCGGGGGCCTTGTGCTCCTCTGCTGTTCCCTGTGAAGAAAAGCGACAGGCTGGGTTTGGCTTGTTCCAAGCACTGCCTTCCACTTTCACACACACACAGCTGCCACCACCAGCCTAATGACTCTTAATATTATCATCTCGACATCACCATTTCAAGCGAACCGGGAAGCCTATGTTGTAGTCCAATTTGCAAATTCTGATCACAGTGTCAGCTGCCAGGTGTCTGGCAAAACCAATAGCCTTGAACCATCCCAGCTGCACAGCAGTTCCCTGAGCGCCTCACACAGCAGACAGCGGCCGGGTTGTGCAAGGGACACAGACACGCACAGGCACAGCCCTTGTGGTCACGGAGCATGCCGCCCAGTCCCAAGAACACAGACAAGGCCGGCCCTGGCAGTAGAGTTCCAGAGCTGTGCACATCCCATTTCCTCTTCACAGAGGCCCCGTAACTGTTCCCAACTCAGAGCTCGGGGAGCAGGTGTCTGTGACAAAGCCACCCAACCGGGGGGGGGTAGGCCTGGTTTTCAACTCGGACACTGTCTCAGGGCCAAGTCTTACCTGTAACAGATGGGGCAGTTACAGGCAAGAGCAAGTGGGATGAGCACTCGGTACCCACAGACAGGGCCACAGTGAGAAGAAAGCCCCAGCCAGAGAGGCCTGGGAGTGCGTCCAGAAGTCTTGAAGGCTTCTAAGGGAAGCAGGACTTGCAGGCAGACGGGTTGCATGGGGGCAGGAAGACCATGTGCAGCGGGGCCCAAATAGTGTGTGTAGAAACATAAGCAGGAGGGGGCTGGGCTGGCTGGTGACAATGGGGCCCAAAAGAAATGCCAGCAGACTCAAGCAACAGCCACGATGTCATCTGAAGATGTTCAAAAATGAGAGCTATCAGATGGGGGTGATGCCTTCAGATGATGACACATGGCATCATGTAAGGATGGCTGGAAGAGGGAGAAGGCAGAGGGTGCGGTGGGCCACAAAAGAAGCCATGGCAGCGCTAAAGCACAGTGAGGAGCTCCCAACACGGAGGTGGCTTCCCCCTATGTGGGCGCTGTGGAGGATCGGGAGGCTCTCAGCAGGAGTCTCAAGTTGGCTTATATGATGACTCCAGACCAGACACATCTCCCAACTGGGGTCTCTGAAGACTGACCAAGCTGTGTGAAGTGCTCAGCCCAGTGCTTAGCTCTCAGTACTTCTCGGTCACCATTACCTGCCATAACTAACAGGAAGGCAGGGGTGGGGTTCTGGGAAGATGCTATAATGACAGCATCATCAGGCCATGGGGAGCGTGAGACCAGGCTCAGGAAGGGTCCAGGGTAGTGGTCTTGATTTGGAGGTTTCCTGGGGAAGGGTAGGCTGAAGTCACCAGAGGGCCTGAGACCGCAGGTAGCGCTGTGAGGCTGCGGGAAAAGGCAGGCTGCCTGCCCCACATGGAACGCCCCAAGGAGGGGCCAACAACAGTCAAATACGCCCGCTGCCTCCTGGGAGTTTCCCAAGGCCAAAATTGCAAGAGAGTCAGACTCCGAGGCAGAGGCCAGCAGAAGTTACTGATCTGTTGTACAATGGTAGAGTCTCTGTCTCTCTGGCTGCAGCTGGGCCTGGCCCTTCCTCTCTGCACTTGGTGCACAAGTATGTGTCAGAAATGGGGCGGGGGCGGTTCCTGGCTGTTCTCTCACTGTCCTTTTTCAAGCAAATTCAGTTTGATGGCCCTCGGGTGGCTGCCCTGACCCAGACACAGGGAACAGCAGTCCCTGAAGGAGAGGGAGGCTCCTGCGACCTCTTGCCTGGGGGAAACAGCAGACCAGCACTGCCCTGCAGCATCTGGTTGCCATGAAGTGGAATTTATACATGAGAAACAGGCAAGCCAGCCCTGGGCACCCAGTCACGGCGGGCGCTGACAGAACTGACAGCTAATTAGAAAGCTCCATTTGAGCTGCATGTTGAAAAGGCATTTAATAATTAAATGTCTTATCTGTATTTAAAATCCTCTGACAATATATACTTAGAGTGTGGCCAGAGAACCAATTTTCTCACTTCCATCACCCTGAAAAACACAATATTGGAATCCAGGCATCTTCCCCATTGACAATAAGTGACACTATGCCACACAATGTGAATCGGGAAGTGGTCCAGCACTGGGGGACACTTCCTCCTGGCTCTCGGATTGAAGGAGAACAGAGGCCCTGACTCAGAAACGTGCTTGACATGGATGTTCCCCATCTCAGACCACCAGACAGCCAGAGCACAGGTGAGGCCCTATCCCACCACTGGGGCACAGGGAGAACAGTGCACAACAGAGGTGCATCATCTGCAGAGTGATAACAAAAATGTCTAAGCAATAAATGATTTATTCTTTCACTCATTAAACTAATACTAGTGATAACGTAATAAAACCAATAAAAGTCAGCCCACTTTGCATACCACCACGTGCTGCAATGTGAATGAATGTCAACGATAAAACACTGCTCCTTGCTAAGAAGAAGGCTCCTGCTGCCACCACCTCCCTCCCTGCACCACCACAGGGGGCCTTAGGTGGCCACCAGTGCACAAGGCTGGAAGCCATGGCCCCAGCCTGCGCAGAGGGGAGGGGGGCTCCGGGGGGCCAGAGGGAGGGAGGGAAGGAAAGGCATGCTGCTTGTTTAAAAAGATGAACAGACACAGGCCAGGCTGAGCCCATGGGTACAGGAGCAGGACACAGTAAGGGAAGGGATCTCTGTCCCTGCTTCTGTGGTGCAGACCCTTCATGTGGTCATTGTCCCCAGGCAGGCTATGGAGGCCACACAGGGCTATGGGAGAGAGTAAACCCTAAAGCCTCGCTCAGAAGCCTCCACCAGAAGACCAGATTCAGGTGGGAGAAAGTCATGGGCAGTCTGTTTGGGACATAGATGAAACATCTGGAGAAGAGGACAGAGAGGCAGGCAGACACAAGAATGACTTCTGGGCCTGCCTCCTGTTTGGGTGGAGCTCTCCTCCTTGGCCACCTGGAGCACTGCTTCTCCCTCATGCCCAGGAGCCCCTCAGTCAGAGGAAGGTGGTCTCCAGATCCCTTTCTGGAAGCTAACCTCCTCATGTCCTGCCATCCGAAGGAACCAACAACACCCCAGTCAGGGAAGCCACGCTCAGAGGAAATAAGTCCTGGAAGGGAACTGAAATATAACCTGTTCAACTCTCGTTTGTGGCAGATGAAATGATGCCACAGACCTAGGCCAGGTCTTGCCAGCGCTTGCAAGTTCCAGGCCAGCTGGAGGGCTGAGTATGCAGAAGAACCAAGGAGCAGCTATGGAGAGGGACAGTGCCTCAAGGGCAGCTAATCTGACAGCAACTGTCAGCAGCTGTGCCCCAGTGCTCAGGAGAAGGATGCTGAGGCTGCTTTGCGGGGTGGAGGTGGGTGTCAGGGCTGTCCTCATCTCTGCTGCAGGGCAGATGAAGAGGGCTGTGCCGCAGTGGAGGCCACATACCCCTCTGCCCCCAGCACTTCCCTGCAGCCGCTTCCTACAGCTCCCATACCTTCTCCAGGTAACCTCCTCCCAGCTACACTGGTCTTAGGAATCAATTCCAAGGCCCCTCAGCAATAGTTCTGCTTTTTTCTTTCTTTTTTTTTTTTTTGAGACAGGGTCTTGCAACAACCTTCCAGTTTGTTTGGGTTTTTTTCCCATAATGAGGTTGAACCCAGGGCCTCACACATGCTAGGCAAGCCCTCTACCACTAGCTACATCCCCAGCCCTACCAGGACTGTAATCCCAACACTCTGCGAGGCTGAAGCAGGACTGGAAGTTTGAGCCCAGACTGGGCAACTTAGTGACTCAGCAAGACCCTGTCTCAAAAATAAAAAATAAGGCCTGGGGAGATGTAATTCAGTGCGAAGGCCTTGAAATCAATCGCCAGTACACACACACACACACACACACACACACACACACAGAAAACAAGCTTCTGGCTCTCTATTCAAACTGCCTAATTTTTACAACAGTCGTACTCTATTTTTCTTCTCCTCTAAACGTTCACTTTAGCACATGGGAGCAGAGCACAGTGTGATTTCCCAGCCAAGTTTGATAGCAATTTCTTCACGAAGTGCAACGCCCTCCATTAATGAACCCTCTGGGAACAAAGTTCTTTCTAACAAAGACAGTGTTAAAACAGCTGGAAAAGCAAAAAGCTTCACACAGCAGCAAGTGTTGTCACCCAGTCACAGCACTGTGCAGGGGCAGGGGAGTGTTACATATATGGCCATTCCTAGCTAGGGACCAAAATGAGGATGGTAACAAACTCCTAAGGTGAGAATGCAGATTACAGATACCCATTCCATGCAAGTCAGCGCCTGCTGAGCACCCACAATGCACTGGGCACTGTTCTTGGTGGTGGGCAGCCCTGCCCTTGTGGGGCTCACATTCCACCAGGAGTGGCAGAACTACATCATTCAAGGGCAGGTGGTAGCGAATTTTACAAAGAATAAAATGGGGTGAGGAGACAGAAAGCTCTGGAGGTAGAGAGTAGAGATTACTTTTTCCAGGGTGGCTGGGGAGACCTTTGAGGAAAGATGTGAAGGAAGGGAGGAAGCAAGCCTTGTGATTATCTGGAGAAGAGATTTCTAGGCAGGTGGAACAGCCAGTGCAAATGTCCTGAGAGAGGAGTATGCTTGGTGTTCAGAAAGGAAAGGAGTCCAGGGTGGCTGGAGTGAGACAGGGGAGAGTAATCCAGGGACAGACTTTAGATACCACTCTGAATGAAGCAGAAAGCTATCAGAGGGTTCTGAACAGAAGAGCAGCTACATTTAGAAAACAATGCATTAGGGCACTAAGAACAGTGCCACATACACAGTAAGTGTTCAGTCAACAGCCATTAATATACGTCACTCTTAAATTTCTGTCTGGTCACAGAACACACATGCAAATATACCCACACACTTAAAGCCCTTCAATAACACCCTTCAACCTACAGAGGTGTCCCAGCCTTCAGTCTTGGATTTAAGCTGTATTGAGGCCCTGTCCACCTTGCCAGTACCACACAGCCACCCAAATGCCCAGCTCCAGCCTCGCTCTCCCCGAGCCCACATATCTTCCTTCTTTTTGTCTCCATCTGTGCATTTCCCTCCTCCTGGAGGCCTCCTCTAGCACCTCCTAAAGTCCTACCCAGTGTCACAACCCACCCAAAGGCCACCTTGCCATGAATGCTGCCTTCATGCATCCCCAGAGGGATGTCACCCCTCCACTATGAGCCAAGCACGCAGTGCCACTCATGGTGTCTCACCCCCCCCACCAAACCCACCTCCTGCCCTGTCACCGCCCATGGGATGGTCATCTTCCAGGCTCATCTGGAGGCTGTGGCCTGGGCACTGCACAAACCACATCAAATACAGCTGAGCAACATGAATAAATGCCCAGTTCCTATTTGTCCCCATCCATCAGACAGAGACCTGGCTGATACTGAGGGGGCAGGGTCAGCTTCTCCCAGACCACCGAGGCACCAGTGTGATTATACATGGAAAAAGGGGTGCATGCCCCTTCCTTAACATACAAAATTCAACAGAGATACAAGTAACCTCCCAGTTCTGTTCACCAGCTAAGCCCAAAATCTTTGACCCTTCTCTGATCACAGAAACAGGTAAGTACTTGACAAGATAAAATACACCATGATAAAGAGGATGCAGAGATTCAAGCATTCTGCTCAACACCACAAAACACGAGGCCTAGCATGGGTGCCTGCCATGCTCCAGCACTTGCATGTGGAAGAAGGGCACCTGCCACCCATAAAACAGGCCAAGAGCTAGATGGAAGGGGCTCTGAGGCCCCCTCTGCAAAGCTAGGGAGTGCTTGGGTGACATCACAGGGTCCTCCAGTGACCATGGTGGAATGAGGGTGGGAAACCTAAATCGCCACCTCTGTCTTTACAGAAAACATTGAAAAGCGCTGACTCTCACATGATTTTCTAGAGCACGCAGAAGAGATGCAGACCAAACGGTGGTCAGAAGCTTCCAGATGACTGCTCAACCAGAGGCAAATAAATCACAGCCTCTCCGGAAGGTCTTGTGAAGGAGCTCAGGATGAAAACCAGGCCAGGACACATGAACTGTAGTTACTGGGGCCCCTGAGGAGGCTCTGGGCCCCCTCTCTCTAACCACTTCACCAGGTACACACAGCCTAGTCCTTGCCCAAATCCAGGAACCTGGCAGATGTGTCAGCCGGCCAGAGAGGAAGCCAACACCCAGAATCTGATCCAAAGGCCTTTGCCAAGGGCCGGATCAGCTGGATCTCAAGGAAGGCCATGCAGGATCAGCATATAGAGCAGAAACTGATGGCAAGAAGGTGCCACAGATGGCATTGATCACAGACACTCAGTGGGTTTGGTTTGGGTTTGGTTTGGTCTGAAGTTTCTGTTCACTCTAGCTCCCAGGGATAGCCTCAGTTTTTTGCAGGGGGGGATCCACCCTCCCCTACTCTGCTCTTGTGGTCAGGTGGGGGTGACACGCTGGCCATGGAGGCTGGTTCCAGATGGGCTACAGGATCTTATCAAAGCCAATAGGATGTCATGAGACTTTCAAGACAGAAGTTAGCACTCATTCCTGGAAGACTTGAATTAAGACAATGTCAGGGCTGGAACCACTGACCATCTTAGTACATGAACGGAGAAAGTGCTGAGAATAAGGCCAGTGTGGAGGAGATTAGGGGAAGGAGGAGAGATGGAGAGAATGAATGAATGAATGAATGAATGACTCAGTCAATCAATCAATCAATCAACCTGGACCCTGGTATCACCATTTGAGGCCCTACTCAGGCCTCATTTGATTCAAACTCTGGTCTGTCAGGCTGCAAAGGACACTAAGGGGCACTGAGTGTTACTGCCAAGCGTAGTACAAATGTTACTGCCTTCAGTTACTGCTATAGCCCCCGTGAGCTAGGCTTCATTTCCCCTTCTCATTTGTAAGTAAGAAAACAGGCTACTGTTACTGTTACTGAGGTTTTTTTAACTTGCCCAGGTTGGATTCAGAACCCAGGGTCACGCCAAGGCTGTGATCTCTGGGCCACGCCACCTCACCCTCCAGGTGAACGGGCCCCAGGTGGCAGAGTCCACACTTTGATCACTGAACCTGAGGAGGGTTGCGGTTGAAACGTCTGCTCGAAAGACTGATGGGCATAATACTCTTTGGGAGAAAAATACCATGTCTGCTGGGATATGCTTCAGAACCACCGCAGAGCTGCCCAAGCTAGCAGAAGAGCAGCTGATAAATGTCAGTGTGCACAATAATCCCAGTAATCCACGAAAGGTTGTCAGTAGTCTAAACTTTTTGCACACCCACAACCCTGAGCTATCAGTTATAATGCAGGAAGAAGCCCCAACAGTCCTCCAGGGTATCTGCAAGGACACAAGGCCAAAGCCCTGTCACCATCAGGCAAGGGAGGGAAACAAAGACAAGGCACAAGGGAAGTGTCCACTGCAGCTGCAAGGGAACCCTAGAGATTTTACCTGGGGCTCCGGTTTGCACCCTGCTGTGAAATGGAAAATAGTAACATGGTCTGTCACCAGTAACATGTTTTAACATGCTGTAAACATCAAGTGGAGGCATTATGTATTTTCATGCTATGATCAGTTTATAAAGGCTTAGCCTCTTTTTCTAAAACACCCCTGGTCTCTCCCCAGGTGGGGCAGGGCAGCTTGCCAAGCAATGCCACTCCATGCCCTGGGTCTCACCTCTCTGGGCACCCCACATACTAACCGCACCACACAGGCACTCTAAGATCTGCTGGTTCTCCTTGACATTGGAGCCCACTTGGTCATGGGTCAGTTCCTGTTCTCAAAGACCTCACTCTTCAGTGCCAGAGAGGAAATCCAAAGATGACTAAAGGAGAAAAAGGAAAGAGCAGCCTCTTCCATGAACTGGGGGAGAGCTCAGGCCACCACCTGCTGAGGCCCTGCCCTACCCACATGCTGCCCTCTGCCCTGAAAGGGGTGGGCAGGACAGGGGAACTGTCATGGGTCCAGTCCCTGGGAGTCAAGCAGGAGCCAGCCAGGCTGGGGATGGAGAGGTGTCACCCCACTGCTTGTCACCCACATTGCATGCTGTTTCACCCTGGGAAAGAGGAGAAGATAGCCAAGGGCTTGCTAAATGAGGGCAGGGCCAGACTAATATGGCAGGAGAGAGATTAAAGGGTGAGGCTCTGGCCCCAGAGGAAGCAAGAACCTTAAGTGAGGCAGCACATGGGACATTTATCCAACCCCATCTCCCCTGTCCCAGAGACCCCTCTCTTGGGAAGTGTCCTGTGGCCCCCACCCCTCTTCTCTGCCCAGCTCCTGTCCATCCGAGGCCACATGGCACCCAGTAGGCACCTGCCTGACACTTGCCTGGGTTTTTAGCTTGGCTCTGCCATTTCCTTGGTCACTTTCACCAAGTCTCTTTACCTCTCCATGCAGCAGTTTCTCAACTATAAATTGGGAAGAATAACAGTGCTGAGGGTTAAATAAGTAGTTTACCAGGAGCATTTGGCCCTAGCTTGTGCAAGAAACATGAGTTTTCATATCACCCTTGTCCATGTTCCTAGCGCACAACCAAATCTACCTCACCAGTGGCAACAAGAAAACAACCAGGAAAGGAACAAAATGGCCTCAGGGGCTCTGTCAGGCAGTGAAGTGACACACTCTGAGCTCAAGATCCTGGGTGCAAGTGACTAAGTACAAGTTCCTTTACTTCTCTAAGCCTCAGTATCTCATCTGTAAACCTGAGATAAAAATGGTGATCTCACAGGGTTTTCGTTATTCCTAAAGGAAAAGATGTTTCTAAAGAGCTGGGCACAGGACCTGGCACATAGCAACTCTCAATAAGTATACTTCAGTGATGGCAAACCTTTTAGAGCTTTCAGTGATACAAACAGCTGCCCGCTGTGGCATGTGTGCCATAGGTTTGCCACCACTGGTACAGCTAGTGGGTTTTGTTGCAGGAATAATGCTGCTGGCATTACTACCCATTACGGGCAGCAAAAAACATGTAGGGAGACCTTTGCAGCCTCAGCTTCTCTCTCAAGGGCATGTAAGGAAGAAAGCAGAGTAGAAGGGAACCTGACTGCCTTGGAGATGTTCGGGGAGGGGAGCTGCCTTCCCACTCTCCCTGATCAGAAGGAGCTTCTGGAAACATCCTGGCAGGGAGCCTTTCCAGTGAGGAGCTGTGGGCCTGGCACTCTGCTCTCTGTGCTCCTGCCCCCTCAGCCTTGTCAAACAGAGAGAAAGTGATGAAAGGACAGAGTTGGGGAATTAACATTTCAAAGTAAATATTGGAAAAGCTCGGCCTGTGCTTCCTGACTGGCATGTGCAGGAGCCAGGCACAGAGGAGGGTTGAGGGCAGATCTGGCGTGTTCGATCCCCACAGCTTTTGTGCCTGATCAGTCAGCTCTCGTTTTCCTTCTGCCACACATTAAAGAGAAACATCGCCAGCCAACCGCTCTGACTGTCCCAGCCAGGCTGCTGATTGCAAGCTGAGCTCTCAGGCAGGCACAGCCAGGTCCTCCCTGGTCAGCAAGGGATGGAGAAACCTTCAGCCTCCTCTCCCGCAGACCTCTGAGAGGGGAGAGCTCAGCGTTCAGCTTCGTTTACTGGCCCGCCCCACCCAAGCAGTAATTAGGACAGACCCACACTGCCTTCCCAGACACCCCAACATAGCCCAGAAAAGTATCAGTTGCTTTTTCATTGATTTATGTCATCCAACAAGCATTGAAATAAGCTTTTACTCCTACAATATTTATTGGTGCATTCTCTGCCTGTCAGGCCTCACTCCTGGGGAGTAGGTACAGAGACAATGCCACAGCCGCCAGCCATCAAAAGTGCCCACCTTTCACTCAACACCTAGTCAAACAGTGACCACAACAGACATTTTAAAGGCCTGTGAAACGATGTCCCAAGACGCACTGAAGTTGAAGACGCACCTCGCAATTCCAGCTACAACTATTCACCTAGCAGCTCTGCCCAATGGGCTCCAGACAGCATTGTCTACAACAGGAAATGCTGGAGACTCCAAATGCGCCCCAACAGGAGAAGGGACAAATCAGACCATCTCCACATGGCGGCGGAAACACAGGAGGCACAGTCGCCCACATAGTCATGGATGAATTTTAGAAACAATGTTGGGTTCAGAAAATAAGGAAACAAGTATGCTACAGTGAAATGTACACAGTTCGGTTTCTTTTATTAAAAAGTTAGAGAATAAGCAGCACAGCTTATTCTTAGACCAAAGCTGACATATACACACATGTGATAACAAAAGTCAAGAAATGATCAGCACAGGCTCAGCCTCTGGACCTGAGGCTGGAGACGGGGTAGGCTGGGCCTCCCTACAGCACTGTAACACTCTTGGGCATAAGTTTGGGGCTGAATTCACATATATTCATTTTATTATTATGCTTTACCATTAACACATTCATCAAGACACATTATAATTTTTTTGTATTATCAAAAATTCACTTCTCAAAACTTATTTTTAAGAAGGCTGATGGTGGGAACATCTGAAGGCAGAGAGGGGCTGGAACTCGAGGGCAACTGAAGTCAACGGTACAGCGAGTGGAGACTCCAGGTTATTAAAAAATCTCAGAGACAAATGAGCACAAATAATAGCCGCATTTCCTGGTGCCCACCATGTCAGCGGCACAGGCCGGAGTCTTCACATAGATTATTCTAATTCTCACAACCATTGTGCATGATGAGTGTCATTATCGCCATGGAAACTACATCTCTGAGAGGTGAAGTGACAAGGCCAGGGTCACCAAGCTGATCCCATGCTGAGCAAGAAACCAATCACCCTGTCTGTCCATGCCTGCAAAGCAGCCAAGCAGCCTCTCAAATATTTATAGACATAAATGGTGAATGAACCAAAGCGCAATTCAATCCAGCACATATTTATAAATATTTATAACCAAATGTTTTGCTTTGATAAAGCCTATTCTCTGAAGTGCCTGGCGTCAGACAAACAGGGCCTTTTCTGCAGGAGCAGGTTGCGGCTCACCTGGGACTCTTCGCTCGTTTCCCTGAATACACACTTACATCTGCGCTCACACTCAGGCCAGATGGTCCATGGCCCACTACTCGTCGGTATCAACTCAACACACTGTGAAAATAAGACTGGGGTGCTCGGGGACTTCAGGATGCTGTTTGTGAGGGAATTTGTGTCTCACTGCTGCCTAAATCTGCCAGAGGCTTCCTGTCACTCTCAGAATTAAATCCAAAGCCCAGGACAGAAAGATGCATCCTAGCTGAACTTCCCAAGCTCACCCCTTCCCCCCAGCTGTTCACTCCCTACCATTGTCTGGTTCTTGAATGCACAGTGTTCCTTCCTGTACCTGCCTATACTGGCTGTCCCTCTGCCCTGTCCCTCCTCAACTCCCCTGGGGCCTGGTTAATGCCTGCTGGACCCTGGAAACCCTGCCGTGGGGCCTCCTCTTCCAGGGAGGATTCACCAAGCCTCAAGCAAGCTCCATCTCTTCCCTGAAAACCCCATGGTACTCATCCCTCAGACAAGCTGTCTCCACTTTCTTTTCTATCCTCCCACAGACCCTGTGCCCCTTTTTTGCTTCCCCAGCCTGTAGGCCCCAAGAAACATGAGTTCAGAGCTCTTTATGCTCAACATCCCCCAGCCACAAGGAACAACAGTGGGCTGGGACAGATAATCCACACTCTCTGTATCTGGCCTCATCCTCATAACCACACCGGGAAGCACTACCACCCCATTTCACAGATTAGGAAACTGAAATTTAGAAAAGCCTAGCATTGGGAACAAAATAACATGGCCAGTAACCCAAGCCTGTTAGACTCCAAGGCTCATCATTTGTGACTAATTTTTTGAATAAACAATTAAATCTGGAAACCAAAGGACTCTAGACCCTAAAAGCATCTTGAGAAACAATATCAACTTTTGGTGGTTATTCTCATGACTGATCATTTTTAAAATCATCTACAAGGGCCGGTGAGATGGCTCAGCGGCTTAAGCGCCTGCCTGGCAAGCGTGAGGGCCCGAGTTCGACTCCCGGAACCCACATACGAAAAAGGGGCCGGTGATATCGCTCAGTGGCACGAGGTCCTGAGGTCGACCCCCCCGGTACCCACAAAAAAAAAAAAAAAAAAAAAAAAAGGATTTTGGGCCGGTGAGATGGCTCAGCGGCGTAAGCGCCTGCCTTGCAAGCGCGAGGGCCCGAGTTCGACTCCCGGATCCCACATACGAAAAAGGGGCCGGTGATATCGCTCAGCGGCATGGGCGCCTGCTGGTGCACGAGGTCCTGAGGTCGACCCCCCGGTACCCACAAAAAAATAAAAAATAAAATAAATAAAATCATCTACAAGAAGTCCACACCTGGGCTGGTGAGATGGCTCAGCGGTGTAAGCGCCTGCCTGGCAAGCGCAAGGGCCCGAGTTCGACTCCCGGAACCCACATACGAAAAAGGGGCCGGTGATATCGCTCAGCGGCACGGGCGCCTGCTGGCGCGCGAGGTCCTGAGGTTGACCCCTGGTACCCACAAAAAAAAAAAGAAGTCCACACCTTACATTTTGTACTGCCCCTTACAATTTCATAGGATCTTTTCCATCCAAATCAGCTCTTCTGAAAGTTTTCCCCCAGGCAGTAGGGAGGGGCCGCCAACCCACCCAGCACCCCTGAGGTCACGCTTGCCTCTCTCATGGGGCAGGACACCCGGGACCTTCCTCACAAGGATGGGTGCCCAGCACAGGAGCTCCACTTGCCAGGTTTCTGACCTCTTCTCCACGGAGTGCCCCCCATGGCAGCACTGTTACAAGCCAGGAGCCCAGGGGACTGGTGAGAAGAACAATTCACCTGACCTGGGCCAATAGGGGTCAGGCAAGGAAGCCCTGAGGCCCTCTGAAAGCCGCCTAGGGAGGCAGCAGCCTGAGGGGATCTGAGGGAACACAGACCAAGGAGGGAGTCACTACTGCACCTCCTCTGACCCTTCAAATAAGATCAGAAGTGTAGGGCCGGTGAGACGGCTCAGCGGCGTAAGTGCCTGCCTGGCAAGCGCGAGGTCCTGAGTTCAACTCCCAGTACCCACATTAAAAAAAAAAAAAAAAAGATCAGAAGTGTAAGGCAGGCCCTGGAGTCACGCTTTAGCTCACAGAAGGGTCCTTCCCCTAAGAGGGCTCATCTCCACTACTAAAAAATAATCTGAGCTCTCACTAGCTGTGTGATCTTAGGCAAATCCTTGGCTACTCTGAACCTCGGTTTTCTCCTCTTTATATTGGAGCTAATAATAATTTTCACTTCATAAGGCTGTTGAGAGAAGTAACTAAGGCAAAGTATGTAAAGCCTCGGCACAGAGGAGGCACTGATAGATGGTGTCCTGTGCTGTTTCGTGGTTCTTTCCAGTATGTGAGCTTCTCAGCTATGCACTCATGAGGACAGAAACCACATCTACCTCACTCATCATCAGGTGCCTGACCACAGAGTAGGTGCTCAACAAACAGTGGTGTGCTGGAGAGCTCACCTCAGCCTCCTCCTGCAAGCAGTCCTAAAACCCACCTGCTGAAATCTACCTCCTCCAATGCTCTTAGTGGCTCTAGGGTCACCCACCCTCTCTTCCATCACTGGCACCAATCCATTTTCCTCTGGGGCCTTACCAGGTCCGGGGAGGTTCTGGGACTCCCATCTGGCAAATGTTCTCTCAAGGTGAGGTTCCCTGCTCGCCCTCCAGGACCTCAGGCCCAGGCCTGGGAGAAATGTGGGACCCTGACTCAAGTCCCTCCCATCTCTGTGTGGGGGTCTTCTATTCCCTGCCTCATTGCTAGGCAGAGGTGCTAATAAGCAAGCCACATTGTTGGGCATGTGAGCATTCTGGGTCCTTCCCTAGAAATCTCACCCCCACCTATGACCTGCAGCCCTCCCCACACACAGTGGAAACAATACTCCTGCCACTCCCTCTGGAGGAGCCAGACTCAGAGAGGAAGGCTGGGTCAGATTCCAAGGCCTTGAAAACGAAGGAAACCTACACTCCTCTCATGAGGACTAGGGGAAGTGGGTACAGGGAAACTTCCCATAAGGCCCTGTAGCGCAGATTGCAGGACACTCTGGGTTGAGTGGACAGATAGAAGTCTATGAAGTCAAACCTGCGTTAGTCTTGGGTATGTCAGCTACCTGCTGTGTGCCTTTCCATCAGTTGCCAGCTCACCTGCTGTATGTTCTTGGGTGAACTGCCCAGCCTCTCTGAGCTTCAATGTGAAAGGAAAATCAAGGAAATGTACCTCAAGGGGCTGTAGGGAGATTATAATGAAGAAACTAGAGAGAGTCATTAGTTGGCCAGGCCATGACGAGTACTGAATAAATGTCTTCAGTTATGAAGTGGAGGAAGAAGAAAGAAGAAACACGGATGGAAGGGGAGAGGAAGTATTAACTCATCCCTAACCCTGGGCCCCAGCTAGGAAGGGCACTTCCTGTCTATTGGAAGGACTCCATGTCTCCTCCTTGTGACCTGTCTTGAGGTCCTGGGGCCTCAAGTGGCGGGAAGACTGGGGTTCTGAGGACAGGGTGCATGCCACAGTGAGTCTTCTTGGGTCTCCTCAGCCTCTCCCCAGAGCTGCAACCAGCAGCCAGTCCTGGCTTCCCGAGCCTGATGGGCTCCAGCTCATTGCTGGAGCAGGTAGTGCTGGGCTGGGCACCCTGCCCAATTAACACCCTGGAGGAGGCCAGCAGAGCAGCTGGCTCAGCAGCCAGGCTCCCTGGGGAGAGGGACTCAGGTGTTCTTGCCTCCTTCCCGATGCAGGGTGGGAGTGCTGCCGCAGGCCTGCTCTCCAGCCCCTACCCCTGCCTCTGGGCTTCCTCTGTAGTAGTAGGGAGATGGCCACATCCCCTTGGCGACAGGCACTCCATGGAGACATGAGCAGGGGATGGCTCTGGAACCACGAAGACTGGGGATTCGTACCTGGCCCCCAGCTCATTTCCTGTCTGTAAAATGACAACGAACTCTGCTTCCAGTGGTTGCAAGGTAGCACAAAAAGCATAAGACTTGGAAATTGGTCCCAGTCAGTACCCAACAATGTGCTGGTCCCACCCCCAATTCCCCATTCTTAGAGTGGGTGGCAAAAACATGCTGATATTGTTCTCTCACAGAGAGACAATGGCATCAGAAACACACACAAGCAATCTCATCTCTATGCTTCTAAGAGACAAAGATTTAAAACACACCTGAGACAGAGAAAAGTTAAAGGGGCTTTGACTTGGAGGAATGCTACCCTGAAAGATGAGAGTAAAGCACATGACATGGGTATGAAAATAATTAAGAAAATAAATAAAAATAAGCATGCACAGAGACACGATGAGGTACAAAAGTTATCTATCTTTAAAAAGATCATGGGCCGGTGAGATAGCTCAGCGGCATAAGCGCCTGCCTGGCAAGCGCGAGGTCCTGAGTTCAACTCCTGGAACCCACAAACGAAAAAAGGGCCAGTGATATCGCTCAGTGGCACGGGCGCCTACTGGCGCGCAAGGTCCTGAGTTCGACCCCCGGTACCCACAAAAATAAAATAAAATAAAAATAAAAAGATCATAAGGAAAGATAACTCCCTACCTCTAATAATTTATTTGCTTATAAAATTTGCTCTAAACATACTCTCTAATAAAAAATTTGCTTGACGTTTGCTTGCATTTAGCTAGTTTAATAAAGGCGACTAGCTGGAGTGTTGGTGTGGGGCTGTAATCCCATCACTCTGGGAGGCTAAAGCAAGAGGATGGCAAGTTCGAACCTAGCCTAAGCAACTTAACAATGTAGTGAGACGCTGTCACAAAATAAAAAATTAAAAAGAGGCCCAAGGTGTGAAGAAAGGCCCTGTATTCAAACCCCAGCATTACAAAAAAAATTTTTTTAAGGTGTTCATATTCATGTTTTTTGAAAAATGGTATGTCTCTTCAAGGTTATAAATCTGAGGGTGTAGATTTCACTGAGGCTCCCACTTAGAGGCTCCATAGCACACTACTGCCACCTGGCGACAGTGTACCCAAATTGGAGGGATTAAAACAGAGGAGTCCAGTACAAACAAAACTCGTTAGGTGCTGAATCTGGAAAGCGGCGTGAGGTTTTGACCACGCATGTGACCCACCTTCTGCTCACTCTCAGTTCTCAGTTCCCAGCAAACTATTTGAAAAACCAGTGGGTAAAGGTCAATCCCCACACATCCAGAGGGCAACTCATTTTTTAATTAGACACTAGCTTTAGCTATTTATCAAATGAAGGGGACCTAAAAGATCAATGAGGTCACTATACCTCATAATTTGAGTTCAAGAGTGTATTTCAGAACTCCCAGAAGTGCCTGATAAAATGCAGATTTCTGGCCTGGTATCTTGGTGCACACCTATAATCCCATCACTTTGGAGGCTGAGGCAGGAGGGTAGAGAGTTGCAGGCCAGCCTGGACTACATAGAGAGACCCTGTCTCAAAAAAAAAAAAAAAAAAAAAATGCAGATCTGGTTCTATCCTCAGATTCTAAATTAGAATGTCAAGGGTAGAACACTGAGATTCATATTTTAAACAAGTAGCTTCTTATCTCTCTAGTTTTGAGAATAGCTAGTCCAACTCCTTGTGCTTACTATTTAAAATCCTATTTTATTAAATCTAGAGGTTGAAATGTCTGGCCCCATCATGCACTGTAACACTTCCTGAGGGCCTGAATACCTCATAGTACTCAGTGTAGTTTTACCAGCTACAAAAGGAATTAGGGCCATGTTTGCTAATGGGGGAATTAAGACTCAGTGCTAAGTGACAGGAACAGCGCAAGCTCACCTTCAGAGTGTCCACCGGATTCCCGAGGAACCCAGAGCCTCCTGACTGCCACACACTTCCTGGTGCAGAAGGGCTGGGCCCTGCCTAAGCCACAGAGTTCAGGGGACTCCGAGGCACTCAGGCTTTGGACAGTCCTCGATGACAGGTCAGTACCCCTTGGTCTCCTGCAGGAGACCCCTCACAGGACCCCACCTTTGTGGCAAAGGCAGGCAGGCAGATACCGGTCAACCCCTGACAGCAGCATGCAAGGAGGGGACATTCTGCTTCTCATGGAAAGAGGAGGGAACAGGAGCATCCCTGGCCAGCTCCGCTGCTGCCTTCGTGTTCTTCGATTACAGGGACAAAATGATTTGATGTGGGAACGGAGCTGACATCTGGGGCTCAGTTAGCATCTGACACGGGGCCTTGCTAATTAATCTGGAGACATGAATTCACAACGGCTCCAGCGAGAGAGCAGCCAGGGGGAAGCAGCTGATGGGCCGTGAACAGAAGGTGGTGCCTGCCAGGCGGTGCACCGAGGTCACCCAGAGTGTTCAGGCACCCTGGACCCTCCCATCCTCGCTGGCTTTGTCATCTGACCTCCAGAGGATGGGTGGGTGGGAGGGGCTCCAGCTAGGCAGGCCAGTGAGAAGACAAAGGAACCCAAATATTCCAACCCCTTCCACCACAGCAGTGCTCCACTTCCACCTGGCCCGAGGCCGGAACATTGTCCTGTCTTCAAATTCATCCTCACACAGCTGTGAAAGCTTTGAGAAAAATACAGATATACTTTCAAGGGAATAATTCCCTTATAAGACTCCATGCATAGAAAGAGCTAAGAGCTTTGCGTACATTGTGCATTTGCATCCCCAGCCCTTTTTATTTTTTATTTTGAGACAGCATCTCTCTAAGTTCTGTGCGGCCCAGGGTAGGCTTGAAGTTGCCATCACAGGCATGTAGCACACCTGGCTAGCAGTATTTAATCTTTACACCAAGCTGATGAAGCTGTATCTCCATTTTATAGTTGAGCAAAACAACACTCAGAGAAGTTAAGTCAGTGACCTAGGATTGCACAGCTAAAAAGTTCAGGGCCTCGCTCAGTACAGGGCTGGGCAAGAGGATGGCATGCCAGTCCCCCTTTATCACCCGTAGTTTCCCACACCAACTCACTCTTCCTTCCCTGAGGCCATTTCAATGTGACCCTGGGGAAGGGGCTGTTGGGTCACAGAGCCTTCAGTGAGAAGGGCTGAGGGAGCCCTGACTGTGTCTCTCTGTCTCTGGTTCCCTTCTGACTCTGAATGAACAGGCTGCTGCCTGTAACGCTGGTGCCCTCCTAACTCAACGCCACTTCCCGATTTCATAGCTACAGAAGTCAACCCAGCCAGGCGCGCAGGTGCAGGGACAGTCCCGGAGGACTGGAGGACTGGAGCTGAAGCCCAGTTCCCTGAGCCCCTCCACGCTCACACTGCTGGCAGCAGGATGGCCCACACAGGGAGCATCCTGCCCACACCACATGTCATGGCATTTTCACAGGCTCCACACCTGCCCGGCGCACAGGTGAGCTCCCCCCACCCCACGCTCCTCCTTGGGTGCATGTGGTGTAAATGGATAGATGCCACCTATGGAAGGGTTTCGCACAGTGATGGCACAGAGCTCATGCTCCATGAATTATAAACCTGGTGGGGGGTGCTGGGGACAGAACCCAGGGGCATGCTACACTGAGGTACATCCCTGGACCTTTTTATTTATTTTTTTTGAGACAGGTTCAAGTAGCCCAGGCTGGATGTGTAATCCCCCTGCCTTGGCCTCTGCAGTAGCTGGGGTGACAGGCATGTGCCACCTTGCCTGGCTGGAATAATAACCATTGTCATCATTTTGCCTCAATGCTCCATGGGACTAAGATAAAGGCCCCCCTCAGCCAGTCAGCTATGATCCTCCCTCCCCACTCCTGTCCCCCACAGGAGAAGCTGTCTGTCGGAAATGAGAGCTGGCCCAAATGAAATGCTTAACACAGCTCCCGACATGTAAAGGGCTCTGTGGAGCTTGGCCAGCATGACGTGACTGTTATTATTCTACCTGTGCAGCCAACCTCACCCGCTCCATGCATGGGCACTGTCTCCCTGGCCTGGAAATGCCAGCATCCCACACCTCTCTCCGGCTGACAGTTGGCACTACTTTGCATTCCCTCCTTCTGTAGACCTATTTATCGCTCCCTGGTTTCCTTTGGCTTCTGAAAATTAATTATCAGTGATTTGTTAAGTTCATTAGCTCTGCCTCTCACCAGTATGGAAGGCCTGCCATCTGGACCCGCGTTTTCACTTCTATGCGCACTGTTCCATAATTACACAGTAAGTGGTGTCACCCTGCGAAGCCACGCCGAAGGCACTCAGTTCACCCCTCCTCCCTTTCAACTTGAAAGACTTCTCACCAGGACAAGTGGACTTGTCCCTCTGGCTTCAGAGCTGCCACCCCTTGAAACATACGTGTAGCACCACCACCACCCCCATCCCCTGCCCTCTCTTCTTCAGCATTTACTGAGCCTACTGCATGCCAGATCCTGGGTAGGTGTTGTTCACACCGTCCTTTATTTCAGCCTCCAGTAACTCGATGAGGTCACTAAGAAACTGAGGCTCAGACAGGGAAAGTAAAGTGCCCAAAACAATGAAGCACTTTTAAGTAGTGGACCAAGATTTGGACCCCGGTCCCAAGCTCACAGCAGAAAAATCTCAGGCCTGTTTGCTCCTCACTGCAGGGCCTGTGGACATGTAGTTCCTGCCTGGGCTCTGTTCATCTGCCCATTCCTGCCTGATCCTTTATGGTCCAGCTTGCCCCCCTGGTTTCTCACCGAGGTGGACAATTGTGACATAATATGAAGAATGAGTCTATCTGCTGAGCCACCACTGCCTGATAACTGCTAAAGCCGAGGTCATCTCATTTGACTTGCACAGCAGTCTTATTGGGCTGGCAACTGCAGGAGCCATCATGCCCACTTTACGGAAGGGAGACTGAGGTACAGAGAGATGGAGCCCTGCCCAAGGTCACCTGGTCAGGAACCATGTCTGGGGACACTGAGAACACCAGAGACATGCACCCCAGGACTCCAGGGACCACAGACTCCCGTTACAAAGAGATGAGTTAAGGGCATCGAGAGAACTCACAGCAGAGGAACTTCACCTAATGGGAAGGTTGTGAAGAAGGCTTCGTGCTCCAGCTGAGATGAGAGGATGATAGAAACTGCCAGGAGAATGGGTGCATGAGTGTGTGCCCCTGGGGACCTGCAGGATCGATCGCTTCTTCATCCAGTGAGCACATACTGAGCGCCCACAGCATGCTTTGTTCAGATGCCTGTGATTCACAGTGCTTTGCTGGTCACAGAAAACTTGGTCTGGCTTAGGAAGTCAGTCCTAGAGCTGTGTCACCGCTGGGTTCCGCAGGCAGTCCCTGCACCAGCATCTCACCCACCCCCTGCTCTCCTGGGAGGCTGTTTCCCACCCCCTCTCTCTTTCTCACCCCCCGTCCTTGGCTGGCAGTTCAGCTCCATCCTGGTCAACAGATGCAATAGCCATTTGACGCAGGAAGGAGATGGGACTAATGTTTGTGGAGGCCAGCCCTGAACCACGGGCTTCAAACACCCTCAGGGCTCTCAACTGACAACTCTGTAACATAAGTACTGTTATTATCCCCATTTTACAGATGGAGAAATGGACTCAGACAGCTGCAGAACATTCTTCCACATTGATGAGTTGGCCTGTTTTTCCCAAAATTTTCTGCCCCCCAACTCCCAAAGAAATGACCCTCAGGAGTCAATGTCTTATCCTCTGTGATATGATTACCACAAAGTCACACATGAGGAGTAGCTTCTCCCTAAAATCAGACCCTTTGGTCAGCATGCCACATTTCCGATTCCTTCGGGAATCAGATTCCCATGGAATGCAAACCCATGAGCCACCTCAGAGAGGAAACGGAGTGACCTCCCTTCATTTGGCAAAGAGTGTGACCCAGGGAGACTGGACAATTAGATTCCTCTGGACCACTGGACTGTCCCCAGGAAATCTAGAACAAATACCTCCTATGTGCCAACCCCCATTCCAGGCACATTTGGAAATGGAGAAGAAACCTAGTGTGCAGTCCCTGTTCACAAGCAGGTGACAGCTAGCAACTGAAACACAGGAAACAGTCAAGGGCCTAAGCAAGGCCCCAAAGCCCTGGTTCCCAGCCAGAGGTTCATTTCAAGTCACCCTCAGAGCCCTCCACTAAACACTGTCTCCAGTCTGAACCTGCAGCACCCCCCCCCATGCACACAGACTCAGGAGGAGTAAATCCCCCCAGCCCTACCCCAAGAGAAAGTGTCGCTGCGGCCTAAGCCTCTCGGGGATGCAGCCACACAGGACTTGGCTTCCTATAGACCACAGATGTGGGATATTCACTGTATGCGTGTGCTTGCACACACGCACATGTGCCTACACTACTGGGAATTGAACACAGGGCCTTCAGCACTAAGCTACATCCCCAGTCCTTTTATATTTTTTACTTGAGACAGTGTCTTCCTAAGTCACTAAATTGCCCAGGCTGGGTTTGAACTTCTGATCACCCTGCCTCAACCTCCCAGTGTGCTGGGATTACAGGTTTGTGCCACCACTCTTGGCTAATATTTGCATTTTTATAATGAGTACATATAACTTTTATAAATTTTTAAATAATCTAAACAAAAACGATATGAAATTCATGGTAACTTTTGTCCCTGCAGATTCTTTTAGATGATCCATGCTTAAACTCCAATTGTTAGCTGGCAGGGTAGGGGAGAAGAGGTCCAGAAATCTTTTGACATTCCAAGGGGCTTGTTGGCCTTGGAAGGTTGGGCACCAGGGATGGGGTCTTTCAGCTGTGCTCCGCCTCCACATGGCTGCTGCCCTCCCTCGGGCCTTGCTACTCCAAGGCCAACGCCATTTCATGCCTTATCAATAATTTACGGGTACAAACAATAATACCAGCTGGATATCCTCTGGCAAGGCGCGTTGAAGGAGGACAGGCCTCTAACCAGGAGGAGTAACCATTCCTGTGCCCACCCAGCCTCCCAGGGAGAAACAAAATGTAGAAAGCATTTTAAGAATCAAGTCCTGGCTCAGAATGCCGAGTTTTGGAGTGCTCTCAACACCCCCTCCCCTCCCACTCAGGGCCACTGGGATTCCCAGGAGTACCCATCACCAGGTCCCCTCATGTCCCAGCAACGCTGGTTATGTCCAAGCCAGCCCACAGAGTACACACACCAGAAGGATCATTAGACCAGGGACAGAAGAGTGGGTTCTAATCCCAGCTCTGCCGCTCAACCACTGCACTCTGCTGTGCAACTTAAGATCACTGGTTTAATTCCTCTGAGCTTCTCTCTACTCCTCCACAAGATGGAGATGAAACAGGGGCCGGTGAGATAGCTCCGCGGCATAAGCGCCTGCCCGGCAAGCGCGAGGTCCCGAGTTCAACTCCCGGAACCCACATACGAAAAAGGGGCCAGTGATATCGCTCAGCGGCACGGGCGCCTGCTAGCGCGCGAGGTCCTGAGGTCAACACCCCGGTACCCACAAAAAAAAAAAAAAGATGGAGATGAAACAGAAAATGGACAATGGGTCGGACAGGCAGGGGAACCAAAAAGAAACATAAATGTCCTTAAAAGCATTAAAAAAGGATGCTCAGCCATACTCATAATTGAAGAAATACAAGTTAAAACTAGATGCTCTTTTTAGGTCACCAAAGTGGCAAACATGAAAAATATTAATAATGCTCATTGATGAAATAAAGGTGAAAAGCAGCTCTCCAGACGCTGAGGAGAATGGTGCAACCTCCCTGGTCAGCAGCCCAGCTTTGGCCATCAAACTGCAAATGTACCTGCCCTTCCAGGTAGCACTCCCCTCCTAGGGGCTGGTCCGAGGGACCTGTCCCCATCGCTGCAGAATCAGGACAAAGATGTTTCTCTGCAGCAGTGTTCATAGGACTAAGAACAACCTGAAGTCCCCCGGGGACATCCACGCAGTCAGTCAGAGCCTGTGTTACCAAGGACAGGGGCAGCCGGGTCTGAATGTGCCAGGACACAGTGGCCTCTCAGCTCCAAGTAGGAAGGATTGACACGTGCCCATTGTGGAGAGAGAGAAAGAGAGGGAGAGAACATCTATTTTTATACACAGAGAACGCTTCCGAAAGTTTCCACATAAAGCTGTTTTAGTAGCTGCCTCTGTAAGGGGACCCCAAGATTCAGAGTCAGCAGAGACTCCTTTTCATCTTATACTTCTGTCCTATTTACTTAAACTAAGTACTAAAAAAATAAGAGCTAGCCCAGCTGAGAGAGCGGGTTTCCTTCTGTCTTCCTCTCCTCTCTGCCTTCCAGCCTTTGGGAGTGAGGCAGCAGGTCCTGGAGAGCTGGTGAAGAGAGACAGAGACAGATGGGGAGGACGCCTGCTCAATACTTGTCCAACACTAGGCTTACTTTGCCTATGTAGGGAGCATCCTGGCCATGTGAGAATTAAACTGTCAAAACAAGCACTTGTTGTCAATTGCAAAAGACCACACACATGCACAGCTCTATTCAGGTCACATGGGTGTGGGCAGTTCTTTGAGAAGACCATCACTGAAGATCTGGGTGAATTTCCTAGCTTCAACCCGTGTTCATCCCCAGAGGTGTTTCAGAAACCATCGAAAACAGCACTGTCTATATTGGTCTTTACCTGAGGGGTTCAGGCAGCAGGTGAGGGTGGGAGAGTCTTTAAAAGCCCAGTGTTACCACCAGCCTCCTAAACACTGCCATAGGCGTCTTATCTGGTGCCCAAACTTCAAGGCCTGAGGCTGGTCACAAAGAGCGTGTCTAAGGGATGCGTGCGGGCTTTGTCTTGCTGACTGACAGATCCCAACACTTCACCATGAGCTCACCTTACAGCTGGAGCGGGTCGGTCCCAGTCTCCCTGACACCTAGCTGGACACCTGGCACACATGACCCGCTCAGGAAACATCTGTGAATGGTCAGCTGGCCAAGAGCCCACAGATGTCAGGTGTGGGAGGACTTTCAGAGGGAGCTCCTCAGGCCCCACACACAAGTGTGACTTGCTCAAGGTTCATGGCAATAGGGGCAAAGCCAAGACTCAAGCCCAGGACTTGTGACTCTCACCTTGAATTTGCTGCCCTGCTTGTCCCTCTGAACACACACAAGTCACCCTGCTGCAGACCCAGCATCCTGCCAACACCTCACCCTTTAGCATCTTTCTCAGGCTTTAGAGGTCTCTCAAGTTGCCCTCCAGGCTGACATTTTTGTAAAGTATCCAGACCAACCCATCAGTGCAGCCTTATAGTTAAAAAAGAGAAAGGGGGGCCGGTGAGATGGCTCAGCGGCGTAAGTGCCTGCCTGGCAAGCGCGAGGGCCCAAGTTCGACTCCCGGAACCCACATACGAAAAAAGGGCCGGTGATATCGCTCAGCGGCACGGGCGCCTGCTGGCACGCGAGGTCCTGAGGTCGACCCCCGGTACCCACAAAAAAAAAAAAAGAGAGAAAGGAAGGAAAGGGCGATTCCCACATAGGTTGTACATAAGTGAGTGCCACTTACAGATGTCTGGTATACAGCTCCCTGTCTATTAGGAGGTGGGCCCAAGGGCTCGCCCAGACTGGGCCAAATCTCAGATGTGCAGAAGCAACCTACCAGCAAGCGCCCCATCAGAAACCGCATCTTCGGGGTACAGAGATGAGCCTAACAGGCGCCATCAGCTACTTCTCTGTGTGAGTGCCACTTTATAGACACTGGACCACATGTTGGAACATCGTGGCTCATGTCTGTGGCACACCATTGCTACCAGCACCCATCAGTGGGCAGAGAGGATGCTGGCAAAGGAGAAAGCACAGCAGTGGAAACTGGCATTTTGACTGTGGCTCCTAGCGTTTCCCTCATTATGGTTAGATCTTAAATGTCCCCCAAAAGTCTCACGCGTTCAGAGGTGGGACTTGGGCTTTTGGAAGGTGATTCAATTATGCGGCTGATTCACTCATCTGTGGACTGGTCCACTGATGAGCTCTTAGTCGAATGCGCTGTTAGGAGGTGGAGCCGGGTTGGAGGAGGTGGGTCACTCACTGGAGGTGTAACCTGGCAGGCTATATTCTTTCTTTCTCTCTTGTCAGTATTGAGGACCTTTGGACTGAGCTACATCCCCAGACCTTTATTTTTTATTTTGAGGTCTTGCTAAATTGTCCAGGGTAGGTTCAAACTTTCAGTCCTTCTGTCTCAGCCTCCCAGAGTGCTGGGATTATAGGCACCACGCCTGGCTTGGAAGGCTGTATTCTTGTCTCTGGCGCTCCTTTCTCTCTCTCTGCTTCTAGGATGCTGTGGGTTGAGCACCTTTCTTCCACCATGCGTGGATGGAACCGTCTGAAACTAAGCCAAAACAAACCTCTGCCTTTAAGTTGTAGGTGTCAAGGATTTTGCAACAGCAACAAGAAAGTGACTAATACACCCCTCCCTCCAGCTGCTGACTCTGGGGAACTCATGCCACTTTGGTAGACCTCAGTGACCCCATCTGTAAAGTTAAGACATGGATTAGGACCTATCTCAGGACCTTTCCGGTTTATATAAGACTAAAATAATGGTTTCTTGGAGATGAGAGGTGGACCGAAGTAAATATTTGTAATGAATTGTTAAGCAACAGTTTAAGACAGATCCAAGTTCCACATCAGCCTCCTAAACAAAGGAAGAAGCCTCTCGGAACCCACCATGCAGTGTCAGGAAAAACCATGTACTATGGGCCACCTGCTCACAGCCTCTCCCGTGACACCGTCCCACCTTCACGTGCTCAGGCCCCTCAGCTCCTCTGGCTCTTTCCAGTAAAGCTGGCCCCAGCCTGGCCTTCCCCTTCAGTCCTCATCCACACAACCCTCTCTCCAGGCTCTGCAGCCTCAGAGCCCCAGCTCTCCCCTCCCATGCAAAGCCTGAGCCAGAGAGGCCCAGGGGGCTCTTCATCGCATTTGAGAAGCAAACCTTTTGAGCAAATGTGTGTAATCATAAAGATGGGCCCAGCAGGATAACCAGGAGTGTTCATCTCTTACCTGGCACACTGCCCTGCCATGGTCTCTCTCTCTCTCTCTCTCTCTCTCTCTCTTTCTCTCTCTCTCTCTCTCTCTGTCCCTCCCCCCATCTCTCTCCCTTCCCCTGGATTCTGCTCCCTTCAGCAAAGAGCTGGAAGTGAGGTCCCCCAAGAGAGACCCCACCAGCTCACCTCAGCCCGCCCCCTCCCTCAGGCTCTGGGCACCCAGGGCTACCATATCCCTTCTCCCTGATGCCCACAACCTGCATTGTGTGCAGGGTCCACGGAAAGTAT
This sequence comes from Erethizon dorsatum, assembly GCA_028451465.1. Lineage (NCBI taxonomy): Eukaryota > Metazoa > Chordata > Mammalia > Rodentia > Erethizontidae > Erethizon > Erethizon dorsatum. The sequence continues at coordinate 120,286,984 of CM051822.1, read as the reverse complement.
TACAGCAAAGAAAGGCATGCTTGGAGCTCCAAGCCCAAAGCCCAGGCTGGCGGCGGTTGCTAAGAGACAGAGGATGCCCAGCTGGAATCGTGACTGAGGTTTCTTGTTTGTGCAAGAGCAAGATGAAGAGGAAAGGAGAGGATGCATTTGCTCTGATGAATTTCAGGCTCCACCAGATCCTGCCGGAAGGAGAAAATATATCACTTAGGATTTTACCCATTGATGTCTCTCCAGCCTTCTGGCAGCAGAAAGAGCTATATGCCTTATTCCTTCCCTATTCCATAAATATATGTGCTAAAAAAAGTAAGCAAAAAAAAAAAAAAATCCTAGGAGAGGATAAAAGCCTCTCTTGTAAGATGCAGTGCTGTGAAAGAGCAGATTCAAGCCCAAGGTGTGATCTCAGCCCATCCCCAACCAGTCCTGGCTCCTCTGATAACTCCTGGGTATCCCTGGACAAATGGCTCAAACCCTCTGTGCCTCAGTTTCCATTTAAGTAAAGGAGCTAATATAGGTTTCTCATAAGCTATTGTGAGGATCAAGCCCAGTAACCCACTCCAAGTACTTAGCACCATGCCTGGTTCTCAGTCGGGATGCACAGATGTCCACTTTTACCAGCCACCGGCTGTCACAGCCAGACTGTCTAGTGGAGCTCTTTATTTCTGGGTGAGGAATCTGAGTTGCAAAGTGTCTGATCCAGTTCTTCTGAGACTTAAACTGGGCAAAGGAGGAGGGAGTCACTTCCATGCCACCCACCACACGTTCTCTGCCCTAGCTCACTAGTCTCCCAAGAAGGGGACCTCTGTCACCACTGTCCTCACTCCTTCACTCAGCACACAGGTCCTGAACACCACTGGCACCACATGGGCACTGGGCAAGAAGACAGTGGACACAGCCCAGCTCCCCACCCACGCTTATGACTGACAAAATCCTCACAGCCGACACAAACTCAGCCTGCCCGTGCCCAGCCAGACCGTTTCCTAGACTAAGGTGGACGCTGTTCTCAAAACCTCAGAACGCCTCCTCCCCCAGCTGTCCAAGCCCTGGCTTCACTCCTGGATCCCAAAGAAGGAGAAGGCAAAGAGAAGAGGGGAGACAGAAGGAAATAGGCTCTCCCAGCAGGGCAGCCAGGGAAAAGAGCCAGGTGCTGGGAAAGGGGACATTGGGAAGAATGGAGATGATTGGACAGCACCCTGAGTGGCCAATGAACAAAATTTCTAAATCAGGCATCTGCTCTGAGGCATGGGTTTATTTGTATAAAAAGTCTGGCACAAGAAGAAAAAAAGTCTGGCACAGTCTGGCAGTTCCTCAAAAATTAAACATAGTATTACCATATGATCTAGCAATTCCACTTCTGGGTATATACCCAAAGGAAACAAAAGCAGAGACAGAAAGATATCTATATATTTAAGCACATAGTAGCATTATTCACTAGCCAAAAGATGCATGGAACCCAGTGTCCATCCACAAGTGAATGAATTAACAAAATGTGATGTAGATACAGAATGGATTAGTATTCAGCCTTAAAAAGGAAGGATATTCTGACACATGGTACAACATAGATGAACCTAGAGGATACTATGCAAAGTGAAATAAACAAGTCCAAAAAAACCACAAACAAACACTGTATGATTCCACTTACATGAGGTATCTAGAGTACTCAAATTCATAGAGACAAGAAGTAGAATGGAGTTGCTAAGCCAGGACGGGGGCATGGGGTGTACTGCTTAATAGGTACAGAATTTCAGTATGGGAAGAAGCCAAAGGTTCTGTAGATGGATAGTGGTGATGCCTGTACAGCAATATGAATGTACTTAATGCCACGCAACTGTAACATTTAAAAAGAGTTAAAGTGGTAAATTTTATGCTATACATATTGTAACACACAAACACACACAAGTGTGGCAAAGGTTCTCAATATGATCACATTCAACACTGTAGCCTCTTTGAAAAGACTGAAACAACAGCACAGAAAATCCTAGAAGGTGAGTAGTCACCTATGAAATGGAAACTTCTAGAGTGCCCCACCCCCAAGTCCCACCTCCAAAGTGACTGGGGCTAGGAAACATGCATCCTGGCCCACGGGTGGACCAGAGGAGGAAGTGGGGAACACCACAGATAGGTGATGAGTGGGTACCAAGGCGTCAGGGCACAGGTGTCACTGGGGATCAATGCAGGAGGGACTATGAATGTCCTGAAGAAAGACAACATGCTGGGGTTCACATCCACCCAGCTGGGCAACCTCAGAGGTCAGTTACCTTGTGGGCTTTGGGTTCCCATTATGGGAAGAAGATCCAGACAGAAGTGTTAAGAAGATTAAGGACGTAGTGAGAGAAAGCTAATGCAGCAGAGAGAGCTCAGAACCTCAGCTACACTGCCTGGATTTGAGATTTGCTCTTCTACTTTCTAGCTGTGTGATACTGAGCAAACTACTTAACCTCTCTGTGCCTCAGTTTCGCCATCTGTTAAATAAGCATAGCTGCACTGGCTTTGCAGGCTTATCAGTTAATGTGTGACGTGTATCAGGCAGCTAAAACACCATGAGGCTCCCGGAACCACTGAAGGTGGCGGTGGCGACATCCCATCTGGAGTCTGATGTCTACAGTGTGCCTGGCCCCTTCTTGCTGAACTTGCTCAGGGATCACGCCCCACCTGTGGTCTGGACCCTGGAAGAGTCTGAGGTCTCCTGGGCAGACAGAACCTCAGCCATAGGGACAGTCTTGGGCATCAAATAGTGAATGGCTGGGACATTTAAATGAGACTGTGGGGCCCAAGAACACCCTGACAAGTGAGTGCTGCAGCATGGAACTGGCCGGGGGGGGGGCACTGTGGTCCACTGTAACCCCTCCCCTCCAGGCCATCTAGCACCGAAGCACAGCACTTTCTTCTGTCCCAAAGGGCTGTCTGGGACAGAAGCAGCCTTTCACTTCTGTGCAGCTATCCATTCTGGGCCCGTGAGGTGCCTCCTTGAGGCCCTTTTCAGATCCTGCCAGCATCTCTCACCATATACGCATTATCACGAACAGGCCCACTGAAATGGCTAATTTAAACAAGTTCTACCTGGGCAATGGGAGCCTCGGGTGGGTGTGAAAATGAGCACAGCCTTTCTTCAGACTGTGCCCACCCAGCTCTGGACCAGGTGACCCACACAGAATGCCAGCCACATTCCACAACCACTGATCACCAGCCCACTGGCCCCAAAGGCTTTCATTCCTTTAACTATATAAATATAATACATAAAATTGTCTTTAAACATTTAACTGTCCATTCCCCCAAAGTTTTAAATTGATACTAAAGCTCCATGACAATTGCCCCACTTAGTCCTGTGGCTGCATGCACAGCTGGAATCCTGCCCTGGCCCTAGAGGTATCAAACTCTTCCAGGATGCCGTCCTCAGGGTTCATATTCCAGGCACTGCCAACAGGTGCCTCTCTGTCAGCCACATCCCCCAACTCTGGCCACCCAGTCTTTGACCTTTAAAGATCCAAGAAATCCTAGATCCCAGACAAAGCCAACTTGACTGTGCCTAGCAGCTTCATTTGTTCCCCTTCTTTTCCTCCCCTTCCTACCTCGGTAACTGCATTATGCATTGTTTCCCGGGATACCCCACCTCAGCTCCAACTCCTAAGAGTTCTCTTGGTCCCATGAGCCTCAGAGCTGTCCCATACAGCAGGCACTTAAGCCATAGTCCCAAGGCTAGAACTCTGTCACTAAACTGTCTGACTTCTACCTTGGCCTCCTTCCCATCTACCAATCCAGTAGCCAGCCCCCCACCATGCCTTTTTGGATCTTGGGCTTCCTCCCTAAACCTCAAATCATGCCCCAACAGGATCTAAAATACTAAATGTTCCCTCAGTATTTTCAAGGGTCACCCAGCCTCATCTTTCATGGTGCATTTCCTCACCTCCTGGGGACCTAGTTACCTAGAATCCACAGCACCTTCTGCCAGAACATGCTGGAGATTCCTGCACCTCTGAGACACTGCACCTTATCAAACTGCCCAAATCTCCAGCATCATTTGGGCCAGCACATCCAGCTCCTCACCTACCCTCTTCCCTGCTAAATTAAGACTTTCCTCACCAGCGGGAGAACAGCCAGCTGCCAAGCAGAAGGAAGCAGGCAGAGATGAGCATCTTTGGTGGGCATAAGATGAGTCACTTCCAGGGCAAACCCCTTGAGTATTTCGATGAGGAGTAAGGAATACTTGCAGCTCATGTCCTCATGTGGTAAAGTAAATCAGAGTGAGCTTGCAAAGCAGGATGAGGCGTACTCAAAGCAGCTTAGTCACAAGAGCCAAAGGGTAGAAGCCACATAGGTGCCAGGCACAGATGAATGGACACACACACACACACAAAAAAAGTGGTCTATCCACACAAGGGATATTAATCAGTCTTTGTTATTATTTTTTTTATTGGCACCGGGAATTGAACTCAGGACCTCACGCTTGCCAGGCAGGCGTTTGTGCCGCTGAGCTATATCCCCGGGCCCTTATTCAGTCTTTAAAAGGAAAGAAATTCTGGAACATGCTACAGCATGGAGGAATCTGGAGGACAAGTGAAACATGTAGTCACAAAAAGAGACAAACACTGAGGCTGGGATGTAGCTCATACGTAGGGCACTTGCCTGGCATGCAAAGGCCCTGGGTTCCATCCTCAGTATCAGAAAGAAAAAAAAAAGTACCCACGGTAGTCAAATGTACAGAGACAGAAAATAGCATAGTGGTTGCCAGGAGTTAGGAGAGGAACAATGGGAAGTTATTGTTTAATGGGCACAGGGTTTCTGTTTTATAAGATGAAAAAGTTCTAGTTTCACAGCAATGTGAATATGTGAATGCACTTAATATTACTAAATTGTACACTTAAAATGGTTAAAATGGTAAATTTCATGCTGTGGGTATTTTACCACAATTAGGGAATTCTAAAATAAAATATAGAGTGGGCTATTTTGTAAGTAGATTACATATAATTACCCACCTCCTTCTACCGGTTCTGTATCACACAGGGGAAGTGTGTGAAGAGTCTGGAGGGGAGGATGTGGATGTGTCCTGGCCTGCTAAAAAGCAACCCCAGCACCACCCCGTGTTTCCTGTGCCCCCTGCTTGCTGGTCCCCTGGTCACTCTGATTTGCCATTGTCCTTGCTGTATTCAGTTTGGATAGTTTATTTGCTCCAATTGTGCACTTCAGATGGAGCAGATGTCCCATGGAGTTGACGAGTGCTTCCAGAAGCACTGCCAGGCCTATGGTCTGGTGAGCTCTCAGCTCCCAGCGGGCTGTTCTGTACCTTGGTCAGATCCTTTACTGGCCTTCTGATGCCCCGTGAGGCTGGGGAGCCTTATGTCCAGTCCCCAAAGAGGTGTGTTTGCTCTGCTCTAGGGGGACTGTCATTAGCTTGCCTCGTGGGGTGCCCCACGGCCCACCCCGCCCCCACCACCTCCTCCCACAGGCCCTATGTCCCCGCAGTTGTTGGGAACCACAGTTGTATGACAAATGACTAAGGAGGTCTTGGGGACACCATCTCATTCTGTAGGCAGCATTGTGCCTGACCTAAACCCAAATACCCAGGCCCCGGTCTCCCCGGTGACACCTGAAGGCCCCGGTCTCCTGGCAACCAGGAACAATGGCCCCTGGGAAAAGCACACACAGTTGCAGAAAGGGCAGCCTTTTCTCTCTGTGCCCCTGGGTAGGATGGAGAGCTCTCTACCTCTGCGGGCAGAAGCTGGAAGGGAATTTATACCATCAAGGACACTGAGGCCCCCCAGGCCACCTCCCCACCCTGGCCCTGAGCAGCAGGAGCTCTTCTACCTGCATGCCCTTCACTGCCTCTCCACAGGACAAAAGCCCCTTCTCATTGACTCACTGCCCCTCCTTTTCCTGGCAGGCATCCCTCCAACCCTGCCCCAACTCTGTACTTCATCCCCTGGAGCTAATTCAATGTGTTCAGACTTCCAGTGACCACAAAAGTGACATCTTCCTTCCCCTGTAATGTTTCCAGTGTGGTGATGTGGTCCTGGAGGGGAGGAGAGGATATGGGCTTTGGGTAAATATCCCTCCCAGCCACCCACTCACTGCGAGACCTAAGCCAAGCCACCACACCAGGAATCTCAGCTCCCTATCCATGAGCCAAGGATACAGCCCCTCCAGACCTGGAGGGAATGGTGACAGGAGCCTTGCACAAGGCAGATGCTTGGGGCATAGCAGCTGTGACCAACACCACTCTGTCTGGAGCCACAGCTCCTCCCCAGTAGACACAGAGAACCTCAGGGACCAAGAGAGAACAAGGGTCCCAGGCTGCCTGTGCCCTTTACCATACACCCCCCACCCCCGCAAACACAGACATCCAGGAGGCTGAACTTCATGAGTGCAGAGGCATGGTCCCTGGGATCCTCACAGAGGCAGGGGTCTCTGAGGATACTTTTAGAAACTTCTTGAAACCGGGAAATCTCTAGTGAATCCTAATGTGTCCTGGACGCTGAAGTTGGTGAAATAACTCTTGCTTGCATGCTGTCTTCCCCCTTGTGGAGTTGGGGATGGAACCCAGAGTTTTACACATGCTTAGCGCTCATTCTACCACTGAGCTTTTAGACGCCCAGCCTCTGCTTCTTTTTTTTTTAATTCACTCAAGACACACTCATCTAAAACATTCCTCTGAATGACACTCACAAGGCAATTTCTGCAATGTTCACTAACTGAATGTTTGAGTAATGTTCCTTTTATTTAGCCTGGGACTCCATGTTACCTCCCTTGCAAACCAGACTGGAAGCAAGGAAGGGCTGTGGCTTGCATTTTACAGATGAGATGTTGGAGCACGGGAGACTCAAGATCAAGGTCACAGAGGGGTAATGTCCCCACTGGGACCAGGATTCAGTTGGGCACACGTATGGCTCAGCCATCTCTGCTGCAGAGAGTGCCAGGAACACAGGTAGGGTCCTGGAGCACAGGTTACAGGGACAAAGGACACCTGGCGTGGAAAAGAAAAGGGGACCTAAAATCACAGATACAGGAGAAGATGGACAGCAACAAGACCACAGCCAGATGCCAAGGTTAAGGATGTGGCAAAGCAAGAGGGCTCCGGGCTGTCCCACGTGCTGGGGAAGAAGGGACAAGACCTCAGCTGGCACAGATCTGACTTCCCAGTGCTGGACAGGCAGGCACAGCATCAGACAGACCAGTGCCAGTGAGCATGGGGCAGAGGGCCACACTCAAGCACCCTCCCCAGGAGGCCCGCTGTGGCTCGCTCCACCCCTGCTTGCCTCCTGCTCATCTGCTGTACTCACCCAGACACCAGGACACTTCCCTAGGTCATTACCGGTCAGACGAGGGAGTGACAGCCTTCGGTCTCTGCCCTTGGTGAGGGAGTTCAGTCCTGCATCGCCAGCTATCTGAAGTTCTGAATAAAACTCTTCTTTTGCTCGCTAACTCCTGTTCCCGACGAGACCTGTCTGTCTGCTCTGGAAAGCAGAGACCACAGCCTTTTTTAATCACCGCTACACCCCCAGAGACCGGAATGAGACAGAAACAGAAATATCTGTTGAGCGTGTTACAAATGAAAGATTAAAGATCAAATCCAGGAAGAGCCAGAGGCCCAGCCTGAGGCGGACCCCTGTGCCTGCAGACTCAAAAGCACGAGCTCCGTGCACAGCCGTCAGCAAGCCTGGCCAGGCAACCTGGGAGCCGGCGCAGCACACTACCTAACTGGCCTGCCTCCAGCCATCAGTGACAGGTCAGCCAGTAAACACATGGGCCTGAAATACTGAGGCCCAAGGTCCACACACTGTGGCTCATCAGCTTCCCCTGGGGAAAATGGAAGGGATCACACAATTCCATCCTCCTCCTTGGGAGGGGAGCTCCAGCAGGATGAAAGCACGCCTGCAGAGCCAAGGCCTAGCACCGCTGCTGCTGCTAACAGAACTGACACTGACACTGGCAGAGACCCAGGCTCTGCCGGATGCTCGCAGGCCGTCACTGCCTCCCTCAGCAGCCCTGCAACCCAATGAACTAAGGTCTGTTACGATCCCCATTTTTTAGATGAGGAAATAGGTTGGGTGGGGGGTGTTACATTTTTGGTCCAAAGTCACGTGGCTAGAAATAGCAGCAGCAGAGCTTGAGCATGAAGCCGGGCCCTTGCAACCTCAATGCACTGAGCCTAAATGCAGGGTTTCCTTGGGAAGACAAGAGGGAGAAGCAGAACTGGATTCCCATGAGAAACTGCAGTGCAAGGTCGGGGTGAGGCCAGCTCGGCACTTCGGGAACTGGAAGCTGAGCACAGGTGAAGACACCCAGATGTAGCAGTTGCTGGCTAGGCAGCCGAAGGCCCAGCAAGGCCAGAGGACCCAACCTGAGCCCTGTGCAGAGGCAGGCTAAGGCAAGCGTACAAAGCTCTGCGGCTGTCCGGATGCTGTCACTGGGCACTGTGCTCTGGCCTCTCCCTAGGGGGCTGCTCAGCCATGTGAGGGCACTTAAACAACCTCCCTCCTGTTTCAGAAAATGAGGCCTGAGACCAGAGTGGGGTGGGCAGGTGAAATTGCTTCCCCTAGGCTCAGGAAGGGAGAATTCTACTTTGCCTGCCCTGAAGAGAAACGCTGCCCTGGGGAGATGAAGGGATGGTGGCTAGCCAGGTGCTCCAGAACCCCTGGTGTGCTCCTGAATTTCCAACATCCATGGGGTGATGATGGGATGGGGCCCTAGGGTGGCCGGAGGTGTCAGCATCTATATTTGGCATTAAAAGAATGGAGACATACTAATAAAACCATATTCTAAAATCATATAGGTCACTACGGATTTGTCCAACTGGGCCTTAATGTAAACTGGGCACTCTGGGTGACCAGGACAAGTTGCTATATAGGTCCATCTACTGTAACAGTGTACCATTCTAGTGGAGGGTGTTGGTAGTGGGGAAGTCTCTGCAGGGGCAGAAATCTCCATACCTCCTGCTCAATCTCCTCCCCTGCAGTACTTGGGATTGAACCCTGAGCTACATCCTCAGCCCTTTTTATTTTTTTATTTTGAGGCAGAGTCACACTAAGTTGCCCAAGCTGGGCTTGAACTTGTGACCCTCTTGCCTTAGCCTTCCAAGTAGCTAGGATTATAGGTGTGTACCACCATGCCCAGCCTTCCACTCAATTTTGCTATGAACCTGAAATTGCTCTCAAAAGTCTATTTTTTCAAGATGGTGGATTCACCACGAAGCTAGGGAAATTTATATTTCAAGGCCCCTTACCTGCATTGGCCCCTTCTCCAGAGTGAGTGGTCATAAACCATGTGTCCATGTAGTATTATTAATTTTGTGAATTTTGTCAAAATAATTTTTTATCCTTACTTTTAGAAATCCTTTCATCAAACACAAAGTAAAACAAAACAAAAAGCTTCAGGCTTTCCCCCTACCTCCAAAAAAAAAAAAAAAAAAACTCCTTTAATAAAAATAAAAACTAAACCATCTCTGCTGGGCTTCTCCCAGAGTACTGGTGAGCACGATTTGATCCAACCAGAAGGGCTGCTAAAGCTGTGAAATGAGCAGAAATGTCAGAGCTCTCGAGATGTGAAGGTGTACGCTTGGTACATAAGAGGCAACATGATGTCCTCAGGACAGGATGAGATACACCTGGGACAGGGGCTGAGTCACAGGGGAGCGTCTCAAGGTGTGATCTGATGTGAACAATGGGGACGAGGGATCAGAGAGACTGAACAGGGCCAAGTCCTCTGGGTTAGAGTCAAAACAGATAACTGGCAAGGCCTTGCCCTCCGCGAAAACTGATGCTCTCTGGGAGTAAATGAGCTGGAAAGGCCAGCCACCTTCCCGTCTGGACTGCAACCAGGTGCGTCTGCAGTGAGGGCAAATGAGAGAAAAAGGAAGCCTTTTGCTGATTTAGTTCCAGTCCCCTTGTCAGCACTAAAAATATCAGCATTTTATTTCTTTAAAAATAATGTTTTCTTCCTCCTAAATAGTGAAGGAAAACCTTCCTAGAATCTCTATAGTCAGGAAACACTAAGTGTCAACTGAAGCACTTTGGAGAGGGACATTGTCTTTGTGGCTCATTTCTTTCAATGGAAAAAACTCCATATTTGATAGCCAGACTAAATTTCCAGAATCTCAGACACATTTGGTTGTCTAATTTTCTTTCTTTTTGTTTTGTTTTGTTGGTACCGGGGGTCGACCTCAGGACCTCGCATGCCAGCAGGCTCCCTTGCCGCTGAGCGATATCACCGGCCCTTTTTTCGTATGTGGGTTTCGGGAGTTGAACTCGGGCCCTCGTGCTTGCCAGGCAGGCGCTTACACTGCTGAGCCATCTCACCGGTCCCTAATTTTCTTTGTTTTAACAAAGAAAAGTTTGTTAAAACAAAGAAAATTACAAATTATCAAAAATCATTTTTGGAAAATTTTGCCCTAATACATTCTAAGAATAGGATGAGGAGTAAGGTGCAAGTTATTAGGTATTGGAAATGTAATTGTGTTCTTTTGTTCTCTGCTTAACATTTTTTTTTTCCATTATGTGGGTACTGGGAGTCGAACTCAGGACCTCATGCTTGCCAGGCAGGCACTTATGCCGCTGAGCCATCTCACTGGCCCTGCTTAACATTTCTTGATGGTCCTGTTACTGTTGCCATCTCATTAACCCACACTCAATAATCTGAGCTTAGTCCTTACTTAGCCCTTTCTCCGGATAAGAAAACTGGGTCGCAGCAAGAATATGCCATCTGCCCCAGGTTACCTGTCCACTAAGTAACAGAGCTTTTGGATTCCATGTCCAAACTCTTAACTTCCAACATTATGCCTGATCCTTAGTTAAGGTTATTTCGGCAGCACTAGAGAACACAACCCAAAGAGAAACTGTTATCCCGGGTTCCCAGCACAGGGTCTCGGGGTCACCAGCGCCTGTAGAAATGTACAGCTGACCCCTGCATTCGCTGCTACCATCAACAGATGGCGCTGGTCAGAAAGGGACATGCCCTGTGGGAGCCCCGGGGACAGCCACCGTGGTCTATGGTCAGTGTTCAAATGACCAATTGTCCAAGGCCATCCCCCAGGGACAACTGAGGTCATATGCCATGTCCAGATGGCTGTGAAAGATGCTATTAAAAAATCATCAATAAACGAGTTTCCGCTCTTGCTTATACCATTTCCTATAAGAATCTGCCCAAAACCATTCCTGGTCCTTTGTTTTACTATAAATGGAGCTGTGACTTGTAGGAAAATGGTTTGCTTTTTTCAGTCACCTTTAGAGGAGGAAGACACTCAGCTCTCCAGGTATAGTGACCACAGTTCAGTATGTCTGGGACAGGAAAAGATGAATGGGGAAGGAGGTTGTGTTGGAACAGCTGTGTAATTGATGTATGTGCATCTGTCCCTGTGAAATATTGTTGTTTACTTCTATTTATTTCCATTCACATTCCTTTTTTTTTTTTTCACTTCATAGCCACTGGGAGGGAAAAGGCCAAGCTATAAACCGCCATCAAGTTCTCACAGCTTGTGCTACCCACTTGAGAAATCAGCATTGCAGGTGGCCCTGCAGCCAGCACTCTAAGCCCAGAGACCACACCTAATCCATCCAGATACAGCCCTTGCCCAACAAACGACTGCAAGCAGTAGGCTTGTAATGAGTTCATTGGGTGCGTGAATTCATCTATCCATAGTGGAAGCCAGGCCCATGATCCCCAGAGCCACGCTAGGGTGAGACTCAGAAGGAGGCCTTCCTGCCAGCCAGGTAGCAGGCTGGGAACCATCTCCGGAATTCCCATCACCTTCCAGATCGATACTCACCATGGGAAACGAAGTACCTGGGAGCCTAAGTGCTACTTCACACGCACCAACCAGGGATGGCAGGCATTCAGGATCCCACCCACAGCCCAGAACCTTGAGGACAGGCCCAGCATATTCCTATGAGCCAGGTGCCCTGTCTCTTCCTTCCTAAACAATTTCTAAATGCTCTAAAAAGGGGAACTGTTCACACACAGAGACATAAATTAAAAAGTGGCTTTTTTTTCTTTTCTTCTTTCTTTCTTTTTTTGCTTTGTTTTCTGAGAGGAGAGTATTATTAATTTGATCAAAATTAGTTGGTACGGCAGAGAACCAAACCCTTTGCCGATTGGCACACTACTCTGGACTCTGGGACGCCCTGGGTTGTCTGGGGAACCTCATAGAAGCCATAAAAGTCTTAAGTACAAACTACTAAATGGCTTCTTCCAAAAGCCCCCAGGTAATAAATATTGCCCCCTTTGGGAGCTGACATGTCCAAAGAGTCCTCCTAAAAATGATGTTCAGAGTTTCAGGACTTTGGTGGACAGGGAAGCCCTGGTTTCTGCATCCTCCTACATGGGGTCCCCAGGGAACCACATGCACCAGTCCCCGACCTCCTGCCGACAGGCTGGGGACTCCAAAAATCAGCAAAGCCTCTCAAAGATGAGGCCCTGGGGTGCTGCCAACTGCAGGGTCTACAAAGGGAAACCCTCTGCTTTGTGTCTGTTTCTGGCATTTAGCCTGAGGCTGTCCGTTCCCCTCAGTCTTTCCTGGTACCCTGCAGGGCAGTGAAACCCCAGTGTGACTTTTCCCCTTCCAGTCATCCCTCACCTTGGCCACATCCTTGGGAGCGGGAACATCTCAGGCTTTGGCCATGAGGAGGGTGAGAGGGTCCCTATCTCTCTGCCAAAAGGGATGTCATACCACCAGAATTTATATGCCAGCTTTCCTTGTACCAGCTTTTCCCAGGTTACCTCCCCACCCATTACTGCTCCATTAGTTGCCATGTGTTTTCCCCTAACTGTCACCAGCCCACACTGCCTCTTTGTTAGCCTGCAACTCTCAGGCTGCCCCCTCCCCAACAAAGGGCACGACTTAAACTTCTCATTGTGAAATATTTCCTCTCTCTCTCTCCTGTGCCCCCTCTCCCATCACCCTCCTCCGGGTCCCAGAGCCTTTAGTAAAACAAACCCACCAAAGGGAATTCTCCGCTCTGTCTGCACAGCACGAGTGGACCCCCGAGTTGCCTGGAGCCCCTCATTCTCCATAAACACACTTCCCTCCTTATTGGTATTCAGTCAATACCTTCCTTTCCTAACCCTTCCCTGCTTGGCCTCCTCAATCTGCGCTCTGCCGACAGAAGGCCTTTGTTGAAGGAGCAGAGGGGTACAAACACCAGGGACCCGAAGACAACGGCATCAACTTCAAAAGGGGAAATGAGTCATTGCTCTGAGGGCTTCGAGGGCTGGGAGAGGCAGCGGGTGGCTCCACTGAGCACCTCTATGCCTGACTAATCCTGAAGGGTCCTTTGACCAAGGAGAAATCTTGGGTCTTTTCACGTATCAGACATCACTCAGAAAGCGATTTGTTGATTTTTATTGCTTCACATTTGACTCCAAAATGTGAGCCAAAATCCAGGTCTGGTGAACGTTCATTACACAGTTCACTGGAGCCACTTTGCTGTAAGGGTGGCTCCCAGCCTTGGGCTCCAGCGGGGGGACTCCCAGGCTCCAGTCGTCTGCCAGGTTCCTGCAACTGCAGGTACAGAAACTGTCCCAAACACCATCTGATGAGACCCTGCCACTCCTCACAAGCGTCCGCTGTTCCACAGCTCAGCATCCCCCAGGCCCCCAAACCCAGGCTCCCCAGTGTCCTCCCCAGCAGTCCTGGCAGAAGCAGATTCAGCTGCTCCTTAAACTCTTCCGAGGAGGAGGCCACAATCCGAGCAGCCCGCCCCAGGCAGAGCACAACCCACTGCCCCAAACCTTCTGCCCACCGCAACCAGCTTCTGGAACAAATTGGGAACAAATTGGCTCCCTCATCCTCACGACAGCCCTTCACATAGGTTTGAAAATTACTCTTGGGGTTCCTCTACATTTTCTTTTCATCACACCAAACAGCCCCAGGCCCCTTGACTGTATCTCACATGAAACATTTTCCAGATGGCTCCCAATGTTTGCCACCCTCCTCCAGAGCATGTTTAGTGGCCTCCCTGCAAACAGCACAATAAAGCACAGATGCTAGTACTGAACATTATTCTCTGGATGTGCTTGGATCAGCGGAATAGAATGTGACCATCCTCTCTTTTGCAGAGGACGCCGTGACTCTAGTAATTCAGCGCAAGGCTACATTTACTCTTTCAACCAGCTCACCGTACACCTGATTCATCCTCAGCTTGAAGTCATAACAATTTCCATAACAAGTGCTGCCAAACCAGGCCTCCTCAGCCAGTGCTTTCACAGTCACATTCGTGTTTATCAGTATTTAGCTTCACCTCATTTATTCTAGTCCAGTTCAGGGAAATCATTTTTCAGCCTTACTCTGTCATCTTGAGTACAATGGCCCCATCTCTTTTCAATATTATGCCACCTACAAATCTGCTGAGTATCCCTTCTATATGCTCATTCAGCTTACTAATAAAAGTAAGAATTAGAGCAAGGTCCAGAGATGCTAAGGTACTTGCCCAAAGAGTCACAGCAGATGGAGACAGAGCTAGGCCCAGAATACAAGTGTCTTGGCTCCTTATCCAGTGCCTGTTACCATCCTACTCCACCCAGAAGCCCCAGGATGCCTCAGCAGTCCCACCTTCCTGGCCCTCTACCTCCTTATTGGTCCATCTGGAGCAGCTCTGGTTATGGAAGGGAAGTCTGGGAAGGGCTGGCTTCCTGGGAGGAAAATAGGGAAACTGTCTGGCTGAAGAATTCTAGTTCACTAAATCATATCAGCTTCCTGGAGCTACGACTCTATGCTCTTCAGAAGAAAGCCTGTGGAGAAGCCCACCCAACAGACCAGAACGAGCACTGAAAGGAAGGAGGTCCTGGGTATCCCTGCACAGAGCCACCTGGGAGAAAGAGGACAGGACAAGGGGAGCTCAGATATCCTGACATATCCTTGAGTTCTGGAAGTAATCTTTACAAGGTATGAGAGTCGCTTAAAGATGGCTTTGGCCCCCTGCCCTCTTCTACACAGTTCTCACAGATCTGTCCCAGAAACATATATGGTACCTTGAAGAACCTGCCGAAGATAATGGCTAGTTAAATGGCTGGCCCTTGGCATCCATCCTTGCTCTGAGTATAACTCTAGACAGCAGCATCAAGATCACTGGCAGGGGGCCGGTGAGATGGCTCAGCGGCGTAAGCGCCTGCCTGGCAAGTGCAAGGGCCCGAGTTCGACTCCTGGAACCCACATATGAAAAACGGGCCGGTGATATTGCTCAGTGGCATGGGCGCCTGCTGGCGCGTGAGGTCCTGAGGTAGACCCCCGGTACCCACAAAAAAAAGATCACTGGCAAACCTGCCAGGAAAACAGGTCAAGGTTAGTATGAAGAGTCCACCTGTCTGTGAAATAGCGAGCTCACCATCACCAAGTTTGCTTAAGCAGAGGCTGGATAAACAGCTTCTGTCCCTTTCAATTCTAAAATTCAAGCTTTTTTTTTTTTTTTTTGGTGGGTACCTGGGATCGAACTCAGGACCTCGCACGCCAGCAGGCACCCATGCCACTGAGCGATATCACTGGCCCTTTTTTTGTATATGGGTACCGGGAGTCGAACTCAGGACCTCGTGCTTGCCAAGCAGGCACTTATGCCACTGAGCCATCTCACCGGCCCCTAAAATCCAAGCTTTTGAACCCCTTTTTCTTCTGTGATCAGTTCCTTGTGCTTGTGCATAAAAAAAGCCATCACTGGATCCTAAGTGGCCAAAACAATTTCAAAAGGGAACAACGTTTGAAGTTTCACATTTCCTGGTTCAAAATTTACTACAAAGATACAGTAATCAGAACAGTGTGGCACTGGCATTAAGGTAAATAAACAGACCAATAGAAAAGACTGCCCTGACATTAGCCCTTGCGCATATGGTCAGTCTCCATCTAATAAGGAACAGGTAGTCCCTTCAATAAGTGGTGCTGTAGAAACTGGGCATCCATAGGCAAAGAACAAAACTGAACTCTTACCTTATACCATACACAAAAATTAACTCAAAATAGAATACCTGTAAGACCTAAAAACTGTAAAACTCCTAGAAGAAAACATAAGAGGAAAGCTTTGTTACTTTGAACTTGGTAATAATTTCTTGAATATGGCAACAAAAACACAGATGACAAAAGCAAAAACAGACATGCAACTACATTAAACTTAAAAAACTTTTGTGCATCAAAGGATATGATCATCAGAGTAAAAAGGCAACCAACAGAAAATATTTGCAAGTCACCTATAAAATAAGGTATTGATATCTAGAATATTTAAAGAACTCATAGAAGCAGAAAATAGAATGGTGGTTACAAAGGACTGGAGAGAAAGAGAGGGTGAAATAGGTAGTTGTTTAATGGATGTTCAGTTTTAGTTTTGCAAGGCGAAAAAGTTCTGAAGGAGATTTTCACAACACAATTTAATAAAAAGAAGAAGCCACCACCGACAAGAGGCAGGACAACCTAAAACTGGGAAGCAGGGAGAGATTGGGACTTGGGTTTCAAGAGCAGAACCAGTCTGCCGACACATCAGTGACAGCCAAGGAGTCTTCTGGACTATCGATACCAATCCTTCACCAGTGACTACCTCTGCTGTACCATGGACTTCTAATGCCCAGACAGCCTGAAGTCTCAACATAATAGAACCACACCTGTGTTCTAGGAAGGGCTTCTGGGGCTCAGCCTCAATGGTAAAGATAAGATTAAGCAGAGATCCTTTTATCAATTAAGAGTTAATGAAAAAGATGTAGACAACCTGCTTCCAAGTTGGGGTTTTGTATGTAGCAGAGCAGATCCCTCACTGTGGTCTATTGAAAGTCAAGCTCTCGACACAGGGTTTGTAACCACAAAGGGGGAGGGAATAAAAAAGATAAGGTGCTATAACCTGGTATTGATTTTTTTAAATCTTTCACTATTGTACATCATGGACCAAAGTGTAATCAGGGGGAAGTTTGGGTAGGCCTTGCTGCCACCCCCTGCCAAGGCCAGGATGAAGAGGGAGCCAACAAGCCAGTCAGCCAAGAGCAGCAGCTCATAAAGGCCTCTAGTACAGCAAACTTCTCTCCATCCAAGGACTGTGATGGATACAGCCTGTCCACCCACCACCCTCCTCCACTTCCTTCCCATGGTTTGGATACCGGTTATAATCACAGCATCTGAGCCAGGCATGGTGGCACACACCTGTAATCTCAGCATTCTGGGAGGCTGAGGCAGTCTGAGCAACTTAACAATTTAATGAGACCTTTCTCAAAGTAAAAAATAAGAAAAAATTTTAAAAGAGCTGGAGATGTAGCTCAGTACAAAGGCTTTGGAGTTCAATCCCCAGTACTAAAAAATAATTACTAATAAACACAGCACCTATACCAAGTGCTCTATACAAATCACCCTCACTCCTTGCAATACCTTGTAACACCTCACGGAGGAGGAAACAGACACAAAGAAGTTAGGTCATTGCCCAGGGCCGCACACCTAACCAACGCCCATGATCACTGGAGGAAAAAGGAAGACTCCATGCCAAGACACCCCGCTGCAACCTGGACAAGCTGCCAGAGGCTTTGTTCTTTAATGGTACTTGGAGCCAGCATGGCATGCGCATAGCTCCTCAGCTCCAAGCAGAGGGTGCAGCCATGCTTCCAGCCACTGAGGGTCACAGTCCTCTAAAGAGAAGAGACCATGTGGTAGACAGAATAGTGTCCTCCGCAAAGACAGCCACATCCTAATGCCTGGAACCTGTGAATATGATACTTCCCATGGCAAAAGAGGCTTTGCACATGTGATTCAGACAAGATGGGGAGGTGAGCCACGCTCACACACGGTACCACCACTCCAGACACGCCGTTTCAGTCATAGATTGGGTTGAGCCTACAAAGCAGTGCTGGAACTCAAACAATTGGCTTCATTCCTCCGAGCCACAAGTCAAAGCCAATCATAGGTCAAGTAAAACAGGGGACAGCTGAACAGCACCAAGTCTACCAAATTCATCAAGCCCCCCACTCACTGCACAGGAAATATTACAAAGAGTTAACAACTGGGATCACATCAAATTAAACAGCTTTTACACAGCAAAGGAAACCACCAACAGAGTGAAGAGACAACCCACAGAATGGGAAAAAAATTTTACCAGTCACTCCTCAAAGGACTAACATCTAGAACATATAAATAACTCAAAAAATAAAAAAATAAAAAAACAGACCCTTCCAAATTTAAAGACCCAATCCAAAAGTGAGCATCTGAAATGAACAGACACTTCTCAGATGAAGAAGTACAAACAGCAATAAATATATGAAAAATGCTCAACATCACTGGGCATTCGAGATATGCAAATTAAAACAACACTGAGATTCCGTCTCCAGAAAGAATGGCTATTATCAAAAAATCAACCGATTACAAATGCTGGTGGGGCTGTGGGGGAAAAGGAACCCTTCTCCATTGCTGGTGGGAGTGTAGACTGGTGCAACCACTGTGGAAATCGGTGTGGAGATTTCTTTAAAAACTAGGATTGGAGGTCCCATTCGACCCAGCTATTTCCTTCTGGGTATCTTCCCAGAAGAATTAAAAACATCATACCACAGTTATGCATGTGCACCCCGGTTTATAGCAGCGCAATTTGTAATAGCTAAATCTTGGAAACAGCCCAGATGCCCATCAACAGATGAATGGATAAAGAAAATATGGCATTTATATACAATGGAGTACTACTCTGCCTTAAAGAAGGATAAACTTGAGTCATTTGTAGGAAAATAGATGTAACACAAGATCATAATCTTAAGTGAAATAAATTAGACACAGAAGTTTAAATGGCACATTGTTTATCTTGTGTGAGGAACTCAAAGGGTAAACAAGGAGCATAATGGAGGAAAGATATTGGGAAGTAGGAAGAACATGTTCAAATGGGGAGGAAAGTAAGGCAAAAGGAAAGAAAACAGAATAGAAGGGAAAAATGGAAACAAAGTCTTGTAAATGGGTAGGGGAAAGAAGGGTTGAAGGGAAGGGAGGGGAATGGGGAAAAAAAGAAGAATCAAGATATAGCACGTACAGGTACAATTTCCCTGTGATGAATGTGATCAATATGTATGACAAATATGTACTAATAAAAAATATAAAATTAAAGAAAAAGAATAAGACAACATACATACCTGATGGAATGGCTAAATGAAAAAGACAAAAAAATACAAAGTATTGACACCAACTAAAAATAAAAAATAAATAAATAAATATAATAGGGCCGGTGAGATAGCTCAGCGTCATAAGCGCCTGCCCGGCAAGCGCGAGGTCCTGAGTTTGACTCCCGGAACCCACATAAAGGAAAAAAAAGGGCCGGTGATATCGCTCAGCGGCACAAGCGCCTGCTGGCAAGCACGAGGTCCTGAGGTCGACCCCGGTACCCACATAAAAAATAAATAAATAAGTAAATAAAAAAGCTGGAGCCCAACACACCTGCAAAGCGCCAGGGCCAGGGCCAGAGTCAGCTAGAAGAGCAAGCGACTCGGTGACTCTTCTCCCACAGCCTCTGGATGGCGTCTGCCAGTGGAGAGATGCCTGGCTTGCTGCCTGCTGAGCACCAGTCCAGGGGAGTGAGGGCAGGCCCCACCTGAGTCCCTGTTGAGCCTGCTGGGGTGACAAGGCCCAGGGTCGTGAGGAATGCCAGGGGGTCTCTGACTGAGGCTCCAACCACCAAGAAGGGACCAAGAAGTGGAAACAACCTAATGTCCATCTGCAGCTGAGTTGATAAAGAAAAGGTGGGCCATCCATGTGTGTAGCATTATTCAGCCAGCAAAAGACATTTTGACATTTGCTTCAACATGGAAAGAGCTCAGAAACACAATGCTAGCTAGGCGTGGTGGCGCACACCTGTAATCCCAGCACTCAGGAGTCTAAAGCAGGAGGAGCACTGCGCATCTGTGGCCAGCCTGGGCTACATAGTGAGTTCAAGGCTGACCTGAACTACTTAGCAAGACCCTGCCTCAAGAAAGAAAACAAACAAACAAACAACAACAACAACAACAAAAAGGATGAAGAAGTGTAATGCTAAGAGAAATAAGCCAGTCAGAGACAGACAAATACTGTGTGAGTTCATCTGTGTGACGTACTTAGAATAGGAAAGTCATAGAGACAGAGAGTTGAACAGAAGTCCCCAGGGGTTGGGGGTAGGGGCATGAGTCCTTGATTATGGGAACAGAGGTTTTGTTGGGATGATGAAAAAGTGTGGGGTGTAGACAGTGGTGATGTTTACACAACATTATGAACACATTTACAGTCACTGAGTTGTATACTTATAAATGGTTTAAATGATTAATGTTATGTATACTTTACCACAATAAAAGAAATGCTGTAAAGTAAAGGGGGCACTGAGGAAGAAACAATCCATTATATCTGGGAAAGGAGGACCTGAGGAACAGTGATGGGAGGTGGGTTACAGGCAAGCAAGGAAGAGCCCTGTGAGGCCAACCTGTAGCTCAGGGGAGGGGGCTTTGTGCGGAGTATCTGAGGCCCACCTCCACTCAGTCCCTCTGCTCTTCCAGAACTCTGTGGCTCCCTCTGCCTACCACCTAGTCCAGACTCCTCATTCTAGAACATTCTAAGTCTAGAACCCACCTACACTTCCTTCCAGGCTGAGCTCAATACAACACTCTAGTACATGGAGCAACTCTTACAGCCACTCTTCCTCAGGAAAGTCCTCCACCCTTCTCCCACCCACCCAACTTCCACAACTTGCAGTACCTGAAAGCTCACCTCCCCAGACACCTCACAAGCAATCTTCCTTCCTCTCATCTCTCTAGTTTCTCCGATTTTCTCAGGTGAAGAGTCTGAAGGCCTGGTGAGTGAGAACACACCCTCCCAAGTCATGCTCCCAGTGTCCCAAGCCTAATCTGCCCACAGCTAGCCACACCACTGATTTATTTAATCCCTCTGGCCTCGATTCTCCCAGCTGCAGAATGGGGATAATAACAGCACTCATTGCACAGGACTCCACAAACAGTGTTTGGCACATATGTACTTGACAGATGGTAATTATTATAATAATTACTTACTGCTTTGGTGTTAAATTTAATTTTTAAAAATATTTGTATATTAGCTCGGGCATTTTTAAGTGCCCTATTTAACTGAAAAACTAAACCCTATATCTCTTACCTTTCTCCATTTCCTCAGCAGCCCCCTTTTACATGCACACTTCTCTAGTCTGAATCTTCTCTGCACTTAGGAATCAGTTGCCTCATCCAGATCTGTGCAGTGCTGCAGGACAGGATGGGTTTCCATGCCTTGAGCCCCTGTACAACCACACCAGCGGAATACTGCCTTCACTGGGCATTCTCCAGGGGCGACCATGGACTGACCGCCCCAGCCCGTCTTGGGCCCCCTTGGCTGTCTGTGTTTGGGAAGGCCTGCATGGTTCTGCACCTGCCAGAGACAGAGCTGGATGCAAGGCTGGCAGTGCTGTGCCAGGGCCATGTGTGGGACACTCATCTATGCCGGGCAGCAGCACGCTCTGGCACGCGGATGTCAATCTCAGGCTGCTGCTCTCTCCAGAGGCCCAGTGGGACACTTGCCTTTTTCACTCCAGCCTTGACAGCAGGCACGGATTTAATGATTGGAAAGCACTTTCAGAAGCACAGTGCTCCCTAATTGCCAACTTATAATCCCAAATTGTTCTCGGCGTGGCTGCGGGAGGCGAAGCGTCTGCTCTCGGAGTCTTGCTTACTTACTGTGGCTCACACACTGACACCAGGCCCGGCAGAAGCAAACAGGGATTCTAGCTGACAGGGGCCCCCAGCGAGGGCTTGCCAAGCATGCTGGAGAGCAAGGCTTCTCAAACAGGGAACCAAGAAAAGGGGGCATCGAGGAAACTGTCAGTCCTTCCACACCAACTGACTCAGGATCCCTGAGGACTACAACCCTAGCAACCTACAGAGTCCACCAAAAAATGTATACACACAACAATTCACCATCCGAATAAATGTCAGGAAGCTATGGCCACCATTTTGAGCATCTCTTGTAACTACAGAGGCCAAAGGTGACTTGTACTAATATCATGATGTCTCAGTAAACTTAGTATTAAAGTATTTATATAAGTTTTTCTTTGCCTTATGTATACACTTTTTAGCAGACTCTATATTTTTATAAGCTCCCCCTAAGACAATTCATACTCGTTTGGGTACCGATGGTTAGAGGTGGGCAGGGTAGACCTGGGTTAGAATCTCAGCTCTGGTCTCTATTGCCTAAGAACTTCAGCAAATCACTTAGGTCCACAAGATACTAAACAGTGTTTCCTGGGAAAATATATTTATAAAGATTTCACAGTCAAATAAATTTGGGAGGTGCTACACTCTACATTGCCACAAAGATACTGCATGTAAGTACGGTAAAGGGCTGAAAATCCCCTACCAGCACTCTGCTTGACCCTGCACTTCCTTTCCCTAACTGTCCAGGAAAGGAAGCTGCTTTCTATCACTAATGCCAGAAACATCTCACAGGCTTACTGTCTCATGGGACACAACTCATGAAATTCCTTCCTGGGAGAAGGGAAGCCTAAGGAGTGATGGATGGCATCGTGTCCCAAGGAGTCCCGAGGCAGTTCCAGCAGGAAGGAAGCCCTGGATGGGCAAGGCCTGCCCTGGAGCCCCATTCCTCACACACTGTGCCTCTGGAGCGGCTGGTTCAGTTCCACAGCTCCGGACATGTCACAATAACGAGGTCACCTTCCTGCTTCGGGTAATTTCCCTTAGAGGCAAGACAGATCCATTTTTAACAGGTCTTCATTTCAGCAGAAAATGCCCTCCTGCCTCTGAGTGGGGTGGGGGCCGGCGGGAAAGGGAAGCTTTGTTCTTCTGACCAGTGCTGACAGTTTAATTAAACCCAGCTTGAGACAGGGTCTCAGGGGTCAGGCATTCTTCAACAGGGCTCCGGCAGAACCTCACAGCCACCATGCCTCTCCAACCACCAGGGCCCTGTTAATGAGTTATCGTGGTCCTTACAGAGGGGTATAAATAAGGGGAAATAAATGCTCTGGGCAGCCCTTAATCACCCACCCCCACCCCTTCCAGGCTCAGCAGAGACATAAAAGGTCAATCTTGTCGAGATGAATATTGGTTTCAAGGCTAAAAGGAAACCCAGAGGAACTGAATTTTCACAAGCAGCTCTGGATGAGAAAGGGATACAGCCAGCCAGAGGAGTCAGATCGGGGAGATTAGAAGCTTGAGGCCAGGAGCTGACACTCACCTACCCCTACCTGAACATGGGAGGAGACAGGGGACTGTTGCTCAAAGGAAGCAGACACCTTCCAAATGTGTCCCTCTAGCTCCAACCTCAACTCCTGCATATGTCCATGAAAACAACATCCCTAGGGGTTGACTGGCAGGTGATGGAGCTGACCCCAAACCCAGGTAACCTGCTACTTGTGTGTAACTCCCCCTGCAAGAGACATGGACACAGCAGGCCAGGTATCTGCCTCTCCCTCCCCACACATGCCCCATGGAGCACTGATGAGAGTCCGTCACCTCCTGGAGAGACAGGCCACACTTGTCTGTCTTACACAGCTGTCACTCCAGTGCTCTCAGAACCTAGCACAGAGCCTGCCTGTTGGAGGCCTTCAAGAGCTGTTGGATGAGGGGGTAGGTGGGTAGCACATAGATGGTGAGAGGAATGAATGAACGGAGGGCAGAGGTGGGGAATGGAGTAGAGAGTCTGAGTGGGTTTGTAGAGCTGCGTTAGTAGTGGGTAAGGGGAGGGGTTTCTGCATAGCTGTGTGGAGTAGATGCAGA
Organism: Erethizon dorsatum; assembly: GCA_028451465.1. Taxonomy (NCBI): domain Eukaryota; kingdom Metazoa; phylum Chordata; class Mammalia; order Rodentia; family Erethizontidae; genus Erethizon; species Erethizon dorsatum. Next base: position 120,263,314 of record CM051822.1, on the reverse strand, counting down.
TGGGCACATAGGTGGAAGGAGCTGGATGGGAGGAAGGGTGGGAGGTGATGGGATGAAGGGTTGAGTACCAAGTGAGGAGATAGATGAGAAGATTGACTGATGGCTTGGTAGATGGACAAGCTGGAGGCTGGGTAGGTTCATGTAGATATATAAGGAAGGGGGGATGGTAAGTAGGTGGTAGGTGCAGGGGTGGATAGACGGTGAGTTGAGTGTGGATTACTGAGGGGGCGGATGGCTGATATGTAAGGATGAACTTCAGCGACAGACAGACCAGGTTCAAATTTGGCTCAGCTCCAGAGGCATCTCACAAACGCTCTGAGCTTGCATTTTTTCATCTATAAAATTGGGGAAGTGCTTACCTCACAGAGATGTTCTGCTGATGACATCAGATAATTCTGAGTTGCTCAGCATGAGCCTGGCACAGAATAACCCTCCCTTCAATCCAACCACCCCTTAATAAATGGCTATGGTTCCTGAAACATACACATCCGCCCGGGGAGGTGGAGGCAGCAAAAGGCTGTTGTGGGCAGATTCGCTTCAGCAGGGGCTGACGTTAGCCATGGAGAAGTGGGCACTGTTTTAGAGGGGAAGGTGCTGACAGGAAATCCATCCCAGCCTCAGTGGAAGCAGAGACTTCTCCTGCAATTTCAGGGTACCAAGGAACATTTCTGGGTAATGTTACCCACTGCCTCCGTATTTGCTCTCCCCTTGCTGCTCAGGAAAGTATTGAAGTCTACCAAAAGCAGATCTTGCCCTAAGGAGCCTTTCTGCTGGCCAACCACAGCCTCCTTTCATACCTCTACAGACCACAAAGAGAAGCCCAAAACCTGTGGGAAGAGGTCACTGCGGCGCCGGAGGCTGATTCTGAGTTCAGAGGTCAGATGGGCTGAAGCTGGAGTTCCACAGGCAGAAGCCACATCGAGCCCCAGCAAATGCTCAAGCGCAGGGTCACCTTGGGGCTGAGTGTCCAGCGCAGCAATGCCAGCATGGGCTCACCCGTCAGTTTTGAGCACCTCCACATGTCACGGTATTTGCATAAGGACATGAGAGAAGGTGGCACTTCTCTTTAACCCTCACATCAGTCCTGCGAGGTAGATGTCACTATATTTGTCTCACTGAGGGGCACGCAGGACCAGAGGGTTGAAGGGAGCACCGGAATGTCATATCTCTACCATCAGATTCAACTTGGACCAAGAGGCTTTTCAATCCTTATGAAAACTGGCAGGTTTCCTGCCACAAAAATAAAACACTCTTCTTAGAGAATATCTGGGAAACACAGAAAGGAAAAAAATCACCCACAATCCCTGTTGGCATTCAGCAGTCATTTTTCCATGCATTATTTAGACTGATTTATTCAGTGATCACATTGTCAATACAGCATTGCATCCTGGCTTTTGATATCACAAACCTTTACCTGCATTATTTGACATTTCTCATAAAGGCCATTTTTGATGACTGCATAAATATTCCATCAAGTTGATATACCCTAATTTACTAAACCACTCCCTCACCAACGCTGGACATTTAGGTTTCTTCCATTTTTTCTTCAATATTCTAAATAGTGCTGCAGTGAACATGTTTGTGCTCATGTTTATTATTTCTTTAGGTTCATCCCCAAAGGTGAGATTTCTAGATCCAAGTTTAAGCAATTTTCAGGCTCTTCATGTACCCTTAGAGACCTAGAATCTAATTCTAACCCTATCATCAAATTGCTGTGCAGTCCAAAGCAAATTACCTCTCTGGGCCACGGATCCTGCACTTGGAAGGAATAAACAGAGTAACCCAACACAAGGGAATACTAATAAAGCATAATCAGTAGAAGGATTTTAACCTCTGGATGCTACACTAACAGAACCGACTGAAATGTCTGACTGCCCGCACCTTCCTCAGCACATTTGGTCTCTTTCACGCCATTATCATGCTGATTTAGCATGTCCTCTGCATGAAAGTCTGTAATTTGCTCCAGATGGAAAGGATTAGCAACAGAAGCCTTCAACGCAAAGAGGAGGTCACAGGTGAGAGACCAGAAACACCAGGCACTGCCTCCCCACCTTACCCCGCCCCTGAAGGGAATATGTTCCACCTCCAGCTTCTGAGAAAGCAAGGGGTCCACAGCCTCACTGCACAGCTCACCAGCCAGGGGCAATCACCAGACCTAAGATGGCCAATCAGATCCCTTCTCCCAAAAAATTCAGTCACAGGAAGTAGGAGCAGGGAGTCAGCACCATGGCTACCCCAAGTTGTGGTGGAACTAAGATGTTGACAATAAGCCCAGGACACTGCTTTGCAGGGAGGAATAGGATGATAAGGTGAGTGTTTAGAACTAGAACCATCCGGGCCGGTGAGATGACTCAGTGGCATAAGCGCCTGCCTGGCAAGCGCAAGGGCCCATGTTCGACTCCCAGAACCTGCATACAAAAAAGGGGCCGGTGATATCGCTCAGCGGCACGGGTGCCTACTGGCGCGCGAGGTCCTGAGGTCAACTCCCGGTACCCACAAAAAAAAAAAAAAAAAAAAAAGAACTAGAACCATCCTTACATCTCAGTCACTGTGACAGCCAACTGTACCTCACTTTCTATCTTGGGGAGTCTAGGAGCCTACTGGCTGTGTCCTTACAATGCCACACCCACCTTTACCACCAGAGCCTTTGAGGTTTCTGTTTCTGGAATCAAGTGTCCCCTAGTGTTCCTTGGGTAGACGAACTGGAGACTTAACAGAGATGTTTTGTCAGGGCAACAGAATTGGGGGAAGGGATAGGCAAGGAATACCAGCAAATAAATCGTTTTTTAGGGAGGACAATACTACTGGGGATTGAACTCACAGCCTTGAGCATGCTAGGCAAGTGCTCTATCACTGAGCTACATCCCTAGCTCTGTTTATTTTATTTGGAGACAGGGTTCTAATAAGTTGCCCAGGCTGGACTTAAACATGACCACCTCAGCTTCCTGATTAGCTTGGATTACAGGCATCACCACCAGGCCTAGCTAGTAAATAAATCTTTAAACACTCACTCCTATAACCACCTCCAAATTGAAAAACTTAGCCCAAAAACCAGAGACAAAGTAAGGTTTGTTCGGTCATTTCCTGAAGGTGCCCTTTTCAAAATGGCCTAAACTGGAGAGACACCAGGATGCACTGGTCTCGGCTGTGAATTCAAGTGCTGGGCTGACACAGGCAGGGGCGTGCTGCCTGAGATCTTCCCCAGAGGCCTCTTGGGTCGCACACTTTGCTTACAGAGGAAGTTAGAAAATGCCAAGAGGCTGGGATGTAGCTCAGTGGTACAGCATGTGCTCAGCATGTGAGAGGCCCTGGGTTCAGTCTGCCAGCACCAAAATAAAAAGAAAGAAAGGTCAAGAGGAGAACTAAAGAAATCATCTCCCTTCACACTGGGCCATCTGTGTCCCTGCATAAGAAACATCTACTTCCAAGACTGAGCCCTGGAAGGAAAGGCAGTGAGTAGTAGGGAAAAGTTCTGGCTCAGGAGCCAGGGACTATTCCCCAAGGGCCCAGATGAGTGTTTCTGGCAGCCACTGCCCTTCCTGCCTCCCACCCTGGGGGGTGCAAGAGCAGGTGTCACACAGCCTCCTGTCTCTAGCAGCTTCTCACTCCTTCAAGGCACGGGGTTAGAAGTCAAAGTTGCTTCATACTGACTACAAGGAAACTGCTTCACTCTCCCAATCTGCCTCAACAGCAGTAAAACTGGGAGACACTGACTGCCTCACGGGTCACAGATATTAGGCTAAATAGTGAGGACTGCAGCACCAACTCCCCTGAAGGCTGCTTACTACCCCAGGGACACCACGGACATTCAGTGCAGGCCACCTGCAGACTGGGGGGCATAGCCTCTATTCAGCCTGCTGATAGCTTACAGTGTACAAGTAAGAAGAACAGGCTCTGAGAAGTTAAATTCCCAAGACTTTAAAAAACTCAAAACCATCTGCCCTGTGATTTTCTATTCCCCAAGCTACCTCCCATTCCACTGAGGATCCTGTTGGCTGGATACAGGCCACAAAGGCAGCCAAGCTGGCCACTCACTGCCATTGCTCTTAGAAGGGGAACCAGGGCATGCAGGCTGCCAATATCCCTGGTGGAAGGTGGAATTGTGATCTAGAAAGAGAGATACCTACAGAGTTACTGCCACCAGCAGAAGGCCAGTAGGAAAGATGTAGATCCCCTCCACAGTGAAGATAGGTTAGAGAGGTTCTCAAAGGGCCAGCAGGTGTTAGATTCAGGTTCACTTGAGGGATCTCAGACATCTTAAAATCAATGAGGAAAAGTCAAAGCAGGTACACAGAGGTTGATGCTAACTGTCAACATGGATATTCTTGGAGCCCCAATGGTGGCAGGAGAAGATCAATGTGTCATAGGGGAGAGGGAACTCAAGTAGGCAAGGCCAGAGAGGGAGGCAAAAGTGTCCAAGGCTAGGAGTGTTTAAGACGGAAAAGGTAGAATGAAACCAAGAGAAAAGAAGTTCAGAAAGAATGTTTGCAGAAAGGCAGAGGTGTGATAACGCTTGAAAAAGCCAGCTGAGAGAAAGACAGGGGAGGGAAAATAGGGGCTTCCAGGGACAAGTCAGGGCAAGGCCAGCTGCCTGCATGCGGCCACTTACAAAATGAACCACATGGTCCAGCACATGAGCCACTCAGTGCATGGACCAGGGGTTAAATAGGCATTACGGTGAATGCATCTGCTCAGAAAGGCCTGTGCCTTTAGCAGCCAAGAAAAAAATAACAGTAATAAAGCACCTACTCTGCCTGGAACTGAATGAAAGAACCAACTTGCCAGCTACAGGAGAACTGGAGGAGAAGGTCCAACTCCAGACCTAGGGTAACAAAGATCAGACAGGAGATCATCACTGGTGGTCACTGAAGAGTGCCCCCAGGTCAAAAGAAGAAAGAGGCAAGAAGTGACCAGAGAGGCCATTTGGACAGACTGAGAATTACAGTTCCACTGTGAATACAAAAGCTTGAACACAGGATCAACAACAAATTCTGGAGCTGCCTGGAGACCAGTGGGCTTAGTGAGAGGTCGGAAAATCATGGCAGAGGTAGAAAGACCCCAGTGTATTTAGTCCGGAGAGAGGAGACCAAGCGCCACACTCCAGGAGCCTGAAGTCATCCCTTAGCACTCCGGCAGGGCAGGCTGCTGGTTCCCATCTACCCTACTGCTCTGCTTGCACCTCTTTTTCTGCCCACGGAAGAAGTGGCAGCCCTCACCTCTCACACAGTGCCTTGCTGCACAAGAAGGTCCCAGTCACTAGTACTTACGGTTGTTAATGACAATAATTAAAATCTCCCAACTCAAAATTCAAAAATCTAACAGCCCCCCCCCCAAAATTAACAGGAATATGTGGTTGTTCTAAGTAGTTACTGAAAGCAAAGTTAAGAAAAACGTAAGTTACTTGAAAGTAGATACAGGATTCAAAGTTAAGAAGAATTTTCAAATATGCTGATCTGCCCAATAATGGAACTGATTTCCTGGGGAAGTGGTGAACTTTCCATCATGAAAAGTAGCCAAGCAAAAACTGGCTAAGGAGATGCAGAAGAGATTTCTTAGTAAATCTCAAAGGTCTTGTCCAACTCAAGATCCCATAAAATAAATTTTACAGTAAAACAATCTTAGACACATCTGGAAAATCACAGAGCAGCAGAATTAGCAACCAGTCTTTAAAGTTGAAAGAAGTACACTGAAGGCAAATAAAAATGTAGATTTACACACTACATGGTTAACAAGCTTACAGTCCACATTACCCTAAAAGCTGGGAAAAGCTGAGAATAGAAATAAGTTCAGGAAGGACTTAGTTGAATGAATGAATATTCAATCCAAGGCAGGTTACCAAAGGCAGTGAGAGACGCATTTGAATGGCCCCTGCAAAGGCTGGTGGCACAGTTGGCACGTGTGCCTAGCCCCCGGGGTACACCTGCCCTTCACAGTCCACGGCACACAGGACTGAATGGACTGGGATTCTTTCCAGTGCAAGCCATGGAGAAGCATCCCACACAGCACCTTCCTACAGAAAGGCCCAGCTAGTGATGCCCTGAACCATTCCAGCCCAGTTAGGAGCATGGGGTCAGGGCCCCATTAACCACGCCCTGCCCCTCCCACAGGTAGGGAGATGATCGCAGAGCATCACTCACAGTCTGGACAGAGCCTGGTTGTTCTGGAACAGCAGTTCTGGCAACATGTGCAGCTGGTTCCGGTTCAATCGTCTGAAAAAAAAAGATTTGGAAATCACCTACAGGCTCAGGAAATCAGAATGACTCCTCAGAAGGCACCAGATGCAGAGTCACTAGGGTCAGCCAAGTCCTACCAGGGTCAGCATGTAATCACAGGGAAATTACCTCCCCTGGGCCACAGTTTCATCTATAAAGTGGGAATTCTACCATCCAGCACTTGGGAGGACAAGGACAGAATATCTGTGACAGAATACTCCTCCATTCTCTGGTCCCACACTCGTCACATCCCTGAACACTTGCAAGAGCCTTTGTAATGGGTAAGGCGCTGATTCTAACACCATCTCTGCCTGACAGCTGGATCCCTGGCGTGAGACGCGCCCTACGGGGTGGGAATGGCCCAACATCCCGATTCCTGAGTACCTCCATCTGCATTTGGCTAAGCAGTAGCTTAATGTTTTTATCATTTCCTTTGGGTCATTTTGCAAAATGAAAATGATTTGATTTATTGTTTTATCATTAATGAAAATGCAGCCTTAAAAAAAAGAATCCTCAAATAATAGAAGACAAGGTACTCACCTGTATTTTTCTAACTCAACTGTGCCTTTCCATGCCAAAAAATTGAGATTTATTTTTTCTTTTTCTTTTTTTTGGGAGGGAGGTGCTGGTGATGGAAGGACCTCATACATCCTAGGCAAGCACTCTACCACTGAGCTATATCCTCGTCCTCCCTTTTAATGGTTGAGTAGTATTCAGAGGTCTGAAAAGGTCAGACAGAGAGCTTTCCAGCATTATAAACACAGGCAGCAGTAGGAAGGCTGGCTCTGGAGTATGGCCTGACAAGAAGACATAATGCAGAAAGGACCCAGATTTGTCCTGAGAAGATGCCCAAGTTTAACCAGACCCAACTCTCCCACCCTGAGTAACTAATTCTTTGACCCCTGAGTTTAGGGTAAAATGAAGGACACTACCTAAATTTTGAAAAACTACAATAGACAATATTAAAAGTCAACAGGGCTGGGGATATAACTCAGCATCACAGCGCCTGCCTGGCAAGTGCAAGGTCTTGAGTTCGATTCCCCGTACCCCCCAAAAAAGTTAACAAGTATTGTTTGGCCTCTACTACACAGCAGCTCAACCCGTCAAGAGATCTGGCAACCATAAAGTACGTAAAGTACAGAACCTTGGTCCATGGACAGCCAGCAGGCCACCACCTGAGGGAGGGAGTGACAGAGTGGCACTATCTCCAACTCCAGCCAGGCCGGGTAAGATCCCCAGGGACAGACACACACTGAGGCTGGAGATGCACTAATGCGCCACACAGCCCCAGCCACGGGGCCACAGCACAGTGTGAGTCACACACGAAGACCACCGTTAGCAGTTACTTAACACAGTATGATAAACCAGCTGAGCAAAAATGTTCTTCTGGAGGGAGCGAGGAAGACACTTAATTTTATGTGGCCAGGAATCGCCCATCTGTGGTTACCTCCGAGAAGGTCATCTTTCATCTGATATGTGAGAACTGACATTGCCACCACATTAGGGACTGCCATGTTCCAGCACAGTTCAGACAATGGCATCTGCAACTTTAGAAAACCAGCTGAAAGACATTTAATTTAAAAGGCAGGCTCCTAGTGAAATGCACTGTTGTCTTGGGGGGAAAAAGGACCACAGATATAATACCTAAAACAACAGGAGTAGACATGAGATCACTCCATGTTCCTTAACCCCAGTCCAATAAATTAATCTTGTATTTACACTGTCTGGTAATCACTGGCTTTTGTTTTCTCCCAAGACTTTCTTGTTTTTCTGGCTTCTGTTTCTGAAAAACATTTAGAGGGGAAAGGAATTCAATGCCTAAAGTAAAAAATCAAAGAACACCAAAGGAGGAAGCCAGCATGGTGAGGGACATGCAGGTAACTCTAAGAGTGACTTGCCTCAGTATTAGCCTTCACTGTGTGCCAGCCACTAGCATAACTGCTTTGCAGACATTCCTAATCACCCAAGGGAAAGCAGAGCGAAAAGATGGGCTTCCTTCCCATCTTGCCAGCAACACCTTCCATCCATGCACCATCCTCCTTCTTGGCACAACCCAGAGGAAAAGGTTCCCTGACACCATCTTGCCTCATGGTATGGCTTTTCATAGGTGCCCAATGTTTGCTTGTTGGCTTTGTTGAGCTGTCTGTCTTTGATAGATGAGGGAACTGGGATGTTAAGAGGTGAGTGTCTCACCCAAGTCATCACTGAGCAGTAGGTGTGGGAGTCTGAAGCCTCCTTTTCCCTAGCCACTCAGCTCACAGTGTGGTTGAGCCTGCTCCCTGCCGTCCCAGCTGCAGGCCAGCAGATGCCACAGCACACCGATCCTTCCCCGCGAGCAGGCCGCGTTCTTCTGCCTCTACACTCGAGCTTCCTACCTGCCTCAAGAACCAGCTATGCCTCTCCTCAAACCTGTTTATGCTATTCATAACTCTTCATAATTATATATTCATTATTATTCATAATTATAATTAAACTTGATTAATTTGATTCATAAGTGAATGAAATAGTAGTGAGAAAAGAAAGGCTTGTCTCTATGAAAACTAAGTTGACTGCTTTGGAAAGATCCAGTAAAAAGGAAACCTGACTTGAGTCTCCACCCAGATTGCTTCCAAAGACCTTTACAATTTTTTCAAGAAATCAAAACAAAAAGTCATAAATAAGGTATTTATGAAGCTGGCTGTGGCAGTACATGCCTGTAATCCCAGTACTCCGGGAGGCTGAGGAAGGAGGATAGCAGGTTCAGGCCCAGCCTCAACCACTTAGCAAGACCCTGTCTCAAAAATAAAAAAATGAAAAAGCTTGGGGATGTGGCTCAGTGCAAAGGACCCGGTTTCAAACCCCAGCACCACAGGGGGAAAAAAAAAAATCTGTGTGTGGTTTTAGTGAGGAAAGTATACAGAACCAGAGCCACAATGTGGATTCATACTAGAAAGAAAATCTTAGCAAAAAAAGAAAAAAAAAAGGCTGGGGAAGAAGTCAATGAATGCGCATTTCCATGTTTTGACTGAAAAATGAAATGTTCACAGTCTGTATGGCTTTTTTATGACTCCCTACTTCAATCAACCGTTATGATTAACTGATCACCACTGGTATCCGACGAGTTCAGAGAGGGCAGCCACTGAACTGACCACTCGCAGAGCCACGGGCAGTGCCATGGGCAGCGCCAGGGAGGCAATGACTGTCTACTGTGAAATTGCTGGTGACCCACCCAGAAGAAAGAAACTGGAAAAGAGCAGAGGGACAAAGTCCACAGTGACAAGTCATGACTCAAAACAAGACCCTGGCAAACTTGAGATGGTAGGACCAGGTACAATGTGGTCACCCCGGTCGTGTCTAGGCCCCCAACCCCTGCCCACCTCTTCTCCTCCAGGGCATGGCTGCACCAGAGTTGGAACTGAAATGGGCTAGGCCCAAATCATTCCTTCACAGTCAGGTCATTCATATGTACTTTGTTCTAAGCCTTGTAAGGAAAGCAAACTAGGACTAAACATCAGGTCTGGCTGTGAGTTCCTGATCGCTAAATTCCAGGCCTGGATGAGGAACACAAAGGAAAGGTTGCCTTAATTTTCTTCCAGCCTGTAAGAGGACAATGAGACAACCATATTCCTTTCCCTTTGATTAATACTTTTATTTTCTTTGATGTAAAAGTGAAAGGTGAGGTGTTAGGTCCTGGTCATTAAGAACTCAGGCTTCGAAGGTAGAACAACCCAGTTCTAATCCCCTATTCTGGACCATTATGAGCAAGTGACTTAACCTATGTGTGCCTGTGTGCCTCATCTATAAAATACCACTTGCAGCAGTGTTGTGTTCGGATTAAATGAGATACTACACAGCGAAGCACTTACCTGGGTGCCTGGCACATTGTAATGCACTCAGTAGGTATAGTTACTGTTATGAACTCATTGCAAGAATAAAGTTAAAGTTACCTGTTTTCTCACCACTTGACATCATTGAGAACTGATCGTCTCAATTGCTTTCCTCCTCCTATATTCTACTCACAAATTGTTTTTATTTGCACAAATGTCACATCTTGCCTTCTCCAGTTAACATTATATGGTGAGCACATTCCCATGGTCTTAACTATTCTTCAAAAACACGATTTTACATTCTGTCTCCACCAGAATGGCTGCTTCCAAATTTTTGTATTTAAATAATGTGCAATGAACATTCCGATGTATATGAACTTTTAGCCATGTCTCTGTTATTTCTTTAAAATAAAATGGACTTTCTGGTTCAAAGAACACAAATACTGGGACCTGTGACACCTACAGCCAAACATTTTGCAGAACGGGCAGACAAGTGACCATCATGAATGTGAGAACCCATCCCCTACTTCGCCCTACATTTTCTTTTTCATTGTCGCCCATCTAAAATTAATCAAGACCCACTTTCAAATTTCAAAGCCCTATTAAGAAACAAACCACACAAATCAGAGCATACCACCACCTTCCCATTTCTGTGCTGTGGCCCTGAACACCTAATCCTCAGGTGGCCCCTGGGGCTTCCTTGGGCGTCCTCTTGCCCACCAACAGCATCCTTTAAAAACACACAAATCTGGCTGAAGTGACAGCTCACTGATAGAGTACTTGCTTAGCTTGCTCCAGGCCCTGCATTTGATCTCCTGCACTGCCAAAAAAACAAAACAAAACAAAACAAAAACAAATAAACAATGACAACAAAACATAAGAAACAAAGAACAGTGGTTCTGCCCCTGGGTGAGATCAGATGGAATTCCACTTGTGTGAGTTTTTTGCCACCTCATATTTTTCAGGGACAAACAACAGAGAGTTACAGTGAGAAGGCAGGTGGGGTGTACTTTCCAGATTTCTCTCTGCCTCCATCTCACCACCTGCAACTACTTCCGTGAGTGCAGCTGTTCCCGGTTCCTCCAGCAAGGGGTGGGCAGGCTGGGTTGGGTCCCCTCCCTGAGCACCTGCCAGCTCCCTCTCAGTGCCAGCAGCCCCAGCACACTCTGAGCCTGCGCCCACCGATACTCACAGCCGCTCCAGCTCCTTCATGTCATCAAAAGCCCCTCGCTCCACAGCTCCGATCTGGTTCTCCATCAGCTGCCTGGGACAGAAGACAGAAGACAGTACAGGGTGTTGGACAAGGGCTCCTAGAAACAGCTGGCACAAGGGAGGAGCCAAGGCAAATCTGCCAGGGCAACGCTGGCACAATACTGAAATAGGAGCTATGCCCAGGCCCCCACAGGCCCACATCCTAGGCTAAGTGCACATATTTCCGTACAGCTTCACAAATCCCCCAACATAAGCCCCTCACATGCATGTCCTCCTTTGGCCAAGGGCATGTGTCCAAGGGGCAGAGCAGAGGGCCCCATCCAGTATGGAGGAAGGGAAGCTCTGCCAACCAGGCAGAGGCCACACATGCAGCAAGCCCACTTTGCAGTTGGCAGATGACGCCCCTCTGCCTGCCCCATCTGCTGAAGAAAAGAGCGGGGTGCCCATGCCAACGGAGCTGTGTGGCTCCGTGGGACACCGCATCTCCTCACTGCCAAGGGCTGTGGAACAGAGCGACCGGCTGGGGCAGCACTCTTCTCCAGCGGCTGGGATTGTTGTGTGGTAATTTTTGAGTTACCAACGTTTTCCCCTCCCTACTCTCAAACAGTGACATATGTGCTCCTGTGGGGTCCTTGGACAAGATCAGGGGCAGGGAAGGGGGAAGAAGCTGCTACCAGACTTTCTCTACAGAAGGCCTGGGGGTGGGGGGGCGCCAGTGGAGAAGGGGGTCCTAGACTCGGAAAGGGTCCAAAGTCAGTGGGTTCTGAAACAGCCTCTGTCCAGTGGCCTGTCATCCCTGGCTCAGAAAGGATTGGCCCAATGTCTCCAGCTCCTCTAAAGACCCTCAGAACATTTGGAGACAGGGTCTTTAGGGAGGTAGATAAGTTACACGCAGTCATGAGAGTGGGTCTGATTCGAGAGGACTAGTAACCTTATAAGAAGAGGAAAAGAGGCTGAGACCTCTCTGCATACGTGGGGACAGGCTCTGTGAGGACACAGTGAGAAAGCGCCATCTGCAAGTCAGGAAAAGGTGCCTCCCCCGCCCACCACCCCAGAAACTAACCTTGCCAGCACCTTGGTGCGGGACTCCCAGCCTTCAAAACTGTCTGTTTAGGCTTCCAGTCTGCGGCATTCACCACAGCAGCCAAAATTGACTAAAGCAGGGACCTAAAGATTCTTCATGGCTATCTGGCCTTCCCTCGTCCCCAGGACACAGCCAATGGACAAGGGTGCCCATCTGCCCAGCCCAGGCCCTTTGCCATCTGGGTAGCAGTAGCTGCTCTAGTCGGGATGCAATGTCACCTACAGTCTCCTCCCCTCAGGGGTGCCAAGACTCCACAATGGAGGGACTGGGCCACCCAGGGCTCTGCCTGGGGCCCTGAAGCTACCGCCAGGAGCTGGAGTAGGAGGGAAGGCACGCGGGGAGCAGCACCCCATACTCACAGCACCCGAAGCTGCTTGAGCCCAGCAAAGTCATTCTTATGGATCCGAGTGATGTTGTTGCTGTTGAGTTCCCTGGCAGAGAAAAGAGGAAAAGTGGTGAGGGGACCAGGCGGGGACCCCAGGCCAGGTTCTCAGCTCCAGGCTTCCTCTCCACCTAGCTCCACCCAGTCACCTCACCAATGAGCTAAGGGCTACCAGCTCAGACCCCCAAGTCTGTGTTAAGGTCCAACAAGTGGGGCCCTCTTTGCAAGAGATGTCTGGGAGCAGGAATGACAAGGCAGGGGACATGTTCCTGAAAGTGCTACAGAAGCCAAAATCATTGTTTCTGTCCTAAAGATCTCAGTCTGGTTGGAGAGACAAGACACAGGAAAGAATTAAGAAATGAGCCAATGACAGGGACTATTCAGATGGCATCCTCACTAAACCTCAGTTTCCTCATCTGTAAAACGGGGATACCGATTGTGTCCACCTCATGGGATTCACACAAGCATAAGCAAGTAGAGAGCATGGGTACATTGGCAAAAGCCCCCCCTTGGGAACACTACAATGTCATCATCTAGTGGCACTGGCTCCGGTGAGCTGTCTGTACTCTAAGCAGGAGAAGGCAGGGAAGCCTCACGCAGTATGGCCCAGGCAAACCATGGTCTAGACCAGTGATAGCGAACCTCTTAGATACCGAGTGCCCAAACTGAAACCCAAAACCCACTTACTTATCATGAAGTGCCAACACTGCAATTAAACCCGAATACTGAGGTTTTAGTTTAGAAAAAACAACCGTTATCTGATGCTCAGCTGCTGGGGTGACTTGGCTTGAGTGCTGACAGAGAGGGCTCTGCATGCCTGCTGTGGCACGCGTGCCATAGGTTCGCCACCACTGAGATGATGGTCTAGAGCAGTGATGGCAAACCTTCTAGAGCTTTCAGTGGTAACAAAGAGCTCTCTGTGGCACAAGTGCCATGGATTCACCACTGGTCTAGAGCTGCCTCTAGTAAGAATAGCACCGCCCATTACTTACTTCCACGCACCCCAAGACATACATCCCCACACGAGACTGGCGAGTAGCCGCTGTGCCCACTTTGAAGAAACTGCAGCTCTAAGACACCAGTGCCTTCCTAAGGCCAGCAGCTGGTAGATGACAGAATCCACGGCCACAGTTGTCTGACTGTAGGGCCCAGGCTTTCAGTCCAAGTTGACAAAGCCAATAAGTAGTTCAACTCGTTCTCTCTGCTCTTTGCCTGGGCAGGGAGACTCTTTCCCTGCCTCCTGATTCTTAGGAGCAGCTGAAAAAAATCTCATTCTGTTCCTTGTCCCTTTTCTGCAAGGATATGGGAGGGTACAATGCCTCTCCAAGTTAGCAGGCCATCGGCAAGCACCCCAGACCAAGCCACTTCCCTGTCCTAAATGCCATGAGGACCCCTTCTCCATGTGACACCGGCTCTTTTCAAAGGAAAAGTTTTTGAGGTTTTTTGGTTTGTTTGTTTTGTTTTTTATTCTTTGTTGTTGTTTTGTTTTTTGTACTAGGGATTGAGCCCAGGGCCTGTGCACTGAACTACATCCCAACACTTTTGTTGTTGTTGTTGTTGTTGCTGTTGTTTGGGTTTAGTTTTTTTTAGACAGAGTCTCATAGAGTTCCTAAATTACCCGGGTTGAGCTCAAACTTTTAGTCCTCCTGCCTCAGTCTCCCAAGGGTACAGTGTGCACTATCATGACCCACTGAAAAGTCTTTTTTGTTTGTTTTTGAGACAGGGTCTCACTATGTAGTTCAGGCTGGCCCTGAATTCATTATGTATCCCGCACTGGCCTCCAACTTGTGGTGATGCTCTGCCTCAGTCTCTCCAGTGCTGGGATTACAGGTGTGTGCCACCATACCCGGCCGAAAAGTCTTTTCTTAGTGAATTAAATATTATTCCCTGGAACAGCCACCAATGTGTTCCTTCTGCAACATGACCATTCTTCAAGCATTAAAAACATCATCACAAGCCCTTTTAAGTGTTTCCCATCCCAAGCAACGCAGTCCTCCTGAAACTGTCATCCCCAAACCCAAAACTGCAAGGCATTTTTGATTGTCCTGTTTTCCTTATTGTAAAGGTATGTCAGCCTTACTTATATGGGCAAAAGTGTTAACGAGTTAAGTGGATATCAACAGAACATTGCTTAGTGAATTCAGCACACCCATGAAACAGGATAGGTACTGTGCAGCCATTGAAAAGGCTACAGATCTGTTTGTGTTGACAAGGAAAGCCACATGACAGAGAAAGTGGCAGTGGGTTACAGCACAACCTGTATTCCAAGAGCCCCCTTCTGTTGTGTATGCACGCACAGCAATACAAGCAGGAGCGCAGGACAAGCCGAGGCTGCACGCCACCTATTAATGGCTAAATGCTAAGTAGTGAGACATGAGGTGACTTTAGTTTCTTTTCATGCTTTTCTGCATTGCAATTTTAAAAGTCATCTATATTTATAAGCTAATATAATATCCAAATTATTTCATTTAAAAATAAGAGTAACAATTTATATTTTTGAATTTTTCAATTTCCCAAAGAATAAAGGAAAAATGAAATCATGCATAAGACCATCACTAAGAATAATCTTCACCAACACTCTGGAAGACTTTCTCTCAAGTCTTCTTTCCTTTGGATATAATTTTTATATAGTTGAGCTAATTCAACAATTAGACTAACTAAACCCTTTCATGACACCCTGAAGATTAGAGAATGAATAAGGCATAACTATTACACACATCCACAGCTTTATGATTGGTTTGCTCACCTCTGGAGGTTCTGACTAGCCATAAAGTGTCCCTTCATTTGGGTGCATCAAGTGCCAGGACTATTCCCTGTTCCTGGAACACCTATGTTGGTTTGACCTTTTTCACTTATAAACAATACTGCATAAATCTCGAGGGGCATCTAGGAGGAAGACATCCCAGAAAAGGAATTACTCAGTCAAATGTCATGAGAAATCCAATAAATCTTATAATCATTTGTTTATTCCTTCTCATGGCAGCCATGGTTCATAAAGCAGTTGACTACAACAAATATTCCCATTTCACAGATGGAAAAATGGAGGCAAAACAACTGCTAAGACAAGGACCAAATGAAACCCAGGAATGCTAAGGATGGTGTCACAAAGGAGGGCTGGGGATAGACAAGCTGACAGATCTTCTGATGACATCTAGCACTGCAGGGCTCTCTCCCACCCTTTTGTACCAGCATATGCTGGGCAGACACAGGGACACAACCCTTCGCCCAGGCCCTGCCACTGCCCCTAACTTCCTACCCATCACTGGGCCTACTCAAGAAAAGACTTGGACGGGCAGGGAGAAGGGACAACAGTACAGACAGCTTCTCCCCCAGGAGGCCTTACTGGTGGTTTCCAGGCAAGACTGCTTCACGTCAGCCTTGCTCTCTCCTTAATGCAAGAGCTGCACCGCCTCTCTGGGGAGCACTCCCACCCCCAGGCAGCCTGCAGCAGAGGAAGCAGCGCAATAGCACCTAGGATGCATTACTGCTACTTGGGCTGTGAAAAAGACCTCCAATGGGGAGCCCACGCCCCTCCTCAGCAGGTAGCCACAGGATGAGAATGGCCACAGGATGAGTTCCTAGTCTGAGCCAGCCAGGTCCACTTGACCCCCAGCAGAGGCTGCTGGAATGAGGCAAGGGGGTCATTGTTCTGCAGCTTGCCTGGTTTCTCCAACAACAGGAGGTCCTTCAGTGTTGCCATGGAGACCCCCTTCCAAATAAGCTGCCTGGGAAGACTGGGACATGTTGCTGGAACCCCAAGACTATTGCAGCCGGAACAGCAAGTCGGGGTGGGCCCACTGGAACAGTCCCTGGCCTCGTGTCTCCAGGGAACCCAGGACCTGGGCTAATATGGTTTCCCTGAGCTTTTTTTTTTTTTTTTTTTTGTGGGTACCAGGAGTCAACCTCAGGACCTCGCGCTTGCCAGCAAGCACCTGTGCCGCTGAGCGATATCACCGGCCCTTTTTTTCCTTTATGTGGGTACCGGGAGTCGACCTCAGGACCTCGCGCTTGCCAGCAAGCGCCTGTGCCGCTGAGCAATATCACCGGCCCTTTTTTTCCTTTATGTGGGTTTCGGGAGTCGAACTCAGGACCTCGCACTTGCCGGGCAGGCGCTTATGCCACTGAGCTATCTCACCGGCCCTCCCTGAGCTTTTGTCACCAAAGTCCACACCCACCACTTCTCTTTATTGGGCACCTACTGTGTGCAAATCTCAGGCCTGGCTGTAAACACACTTCATCTCATTGGCCACAAACTAGGAGGTTAGTCATGTCCTCTCCAACTTGTGGATGAGGAAACTGAGGCAGACAGGTGAAGCAACTTGCCCAGTACCACACAGCTAAAAACAGAGCAAGCATTGAACCCAGACCGGTGTGATCCCTTGTCTTTCCCTACACCACCATACTTCATGTTGCTGGATTTACATCCTATCTCATCATCTTGTCCCTCATCTCAAGCAGTCGTACCTTGGACAGGGCAGAAGAATGACTTGGGTGCTTTGGACTAGAAGCCTTGCTCTGGAGCCCTTAGCAAGACCACATGCTCTGCCTAGACACCCACATCAGAGAACTCTCTGCTCCGTCATCACACTGCATGTGTGGCCTTGGTCACGTACCTTAACTTCTCTGTGCCTCAGTTTCCCCATTTGTAAAATGAGGATGATGTTAGTACCCACCTCTTAGAGATGTAGTAAGGTTTAAATGACTTCCTATTTCTAAAACACCAAGAACAATGCGTGGCATACCATTAGTCCTCTCCATATCAGTATTACCTGCAGTGATTATTTTTGCTACTGCTACTACTATTGGTATTTTCCTCAAGGACCATAACTCCCCCAGGAGGTGGTGTCCCCAGGCCCAGCTCAGGCTGGTGTTGGACTGGCAGGGCCAGGCTGAGTGGGAGGAGCTGTTTACTCTTATCCCAGGATGCTAAAGAAGACCAGGACAGACACCCTAAGATGGTTCTCTCTTTCCAAAAGTGGTAAGTTCACCCCCATCCTTCTCCCAAAGAAAGCTATACACCCTGATGACAAATGCCCCAATTTCTGTCAATTCTTGGGCTGAAAGGAAAACCCCAGTGACAAAAGAATTGGAGAAAATCCTCCAAAGCAAATTTACTAAGGAAGAAACAAAAACACACAAGGATTTCTTAAATACTCCCAGGAGATAAGAATTTGAGTGCTCACTTCGGCAGCACATATTCTAAAATTGGAACGATACAGAGAAGATTAGCATGGCCCCTGTGCAAGGATGACGCTCAAATTGGTGAAGTGTTCCATATTTACAAAAAAAAAAAAAGTATTCGTTCACCAGCATCTGGGTGTCTGTGATAAACAATAAAATGGACCCTCAGATTTGCTAGGGCTGCAGGAATAAACACCCTAAGCTTTCAGGGGCAGTTCTGGGGACTCCCTACACTTCCTTCATTAGTGTTTCTCATCCTGGAGCTCTTCTCATTCCCGCTTTAACTGTGAGTGAGAAGGCCTCCAGGGCTAGAAACCCTGTTTCTTAGCTCTCTCCTTTGAAATCTGACCCCAGCCAAATCCATGGAACTGTGAGGGTCTGCAGCCAGGCCCAGAGAGCTGAAAAGGAAGAATGTCCCTCCATAGCCACTGCCCTGACTCCAGGCCTGAGGCCCACAGAGCCCAGCACCTCCACCCTACACCTCCATCCTTACACCAGCAGCCCTGCAGAGCCGCCAGATGGACTCCCCATGTTCTTCCTGGCTTCCCTCCAATTTGCTCACCAAGCCACAGCCAGAGTAGTCTTTACAAGCTGCAAATCTGATCAAGTCCCTCCCTATTTAAACCCTTCAATGAATCCCCATTGCTCTTGGAATCAAGACAAAATGTCTCTGCCACAAACTACAGGTTCTGTGTGGCCTTCCTACCCCACCCCCATTAGTCGGTCCCTCCTTCTTTCCTGACGCTGTCTCCCTAGGCAGGGCCTTTGAACCTGCCATCCCTCTCCCCAGAATGCCCTTCCCTCCCTCCTTTGGCCTAGTCCACTCCAACTTTCCCTTCTGGTTGGTAAACCCTCCTGTCACAGGCCTGCACAGCATCTCCACCCTCTGCTCAGTAGCACCAGTCAGGGGTGATTTTATAGTGATTTGGGGGAGTCCTGGGCTGATGTCCCAGCCCACGCCAAGATCAGAAGCTCTGTGAAGACACAGGCCATTGGCTTTTTCTCACCTGTCTCCTCAGGCCCTAACACAGCACAAGACACACAACAGATGTTTCAATAAGGATTTCTTGAATGTAGGAATGAATTTGCATTAAATTGACATAGCAAACAGCATTGAGTAAAGTGGCTTTTCCATGTTTCCCTACTCAAAAAAAAAAAAAAAAAACACCAAACTTCTACTAATTACAAGTTTTCTTCCCAAATGGACAACACCCATTGAGGATGCCACCCACTTACCCAAACCATCCTCTCTCCAGATCCTTCCTTTCCCCTAGGTAAACCTAATATGAGCAAGAAAATAGTGCCCTGAAGGTCCACACTGCCAAGAAAGAAAGCTGGGCCACCACAGACACATTCAGCAGGAAGGAAGAAAGGAAGGGCTGTCTCCTGCCAGCTCAGGGGCTTCCTCAGGCCTGGGACAAGTGCCTTTCCAGGCCAGGCGCTGTCCACACTCACCATCACCAGCGCCACATAATTCTCACAGCAACCCTCAAGGTGGTGTCACTGGCATTGTCCTACACATGGGGAAACTGAGGCTGTTGGTTAAGGGGCAGCACTTGGAAGCCAATCCAGGTTGACTCAGTGTTTTGGCTGAAGAGTGTTGCTGTCACAAGCCTGGTCTTGGAGCCCAGCTTCACCCTATACCTTCTAGGACCTTGGGTAACACTTTTCTACAGTTTGACTATGGTCTGTCCCCTCCAAAGCTCATGTTGACATTTAATCGCCATAATGAGACCATAAGAAGCAGGAACAGGAGGGACCTTTAAGAGGTGATTAGTGCTCTGTCCTCAGGAATGGATTGATCCATTCATGTGATTTAATGGATTAATAGGTTAATGGATTATATTAAGGATGGGTCTGTTCTAAAAGTCAGCTGGGCCAGGTCTCCTGTGGTGTGATTCCCTACACTACATCAGGACTCTGCCAGCACAAAGGCCATCACCAGATGTGGCCCCTTGACCTTAGGCCAGAACCAGGAGCCAAAATAAACCTCTTTTTAAAATTCCCCAATCCATGGTATTGTGTTATTGGCAACAGAAAACAGACTAAGACATACTACTTCATCTCACAGTCTCAACTCCTTATCTGGAAAAGGGAGATAACAATGGCCTATACCCATTAAAGGTGTCTGGTGAGTGGAGGGTGAGGGAAGGAAGGCCTGCGGGCCCAGAGGGTGCAGCCTGGGGATGCAAGAGGTGAGGATTGGCAGAGAGGGAGCCCTGAGCACACCTGCAAGCCTTGGACGGGCGTCAAGGGACTCTGAAGTCCGAGACCTAAGGACAGTAAGTCAGAGGCTCAGCCCTTGGCCTGCCAACTTTGGCCCTCAGGGTACAAGACTGAATTGTCCTCAGCTCCTCCCCTGGGAAAACACTAGACCCTCACCTGTAGGGCTGTAGCTAAGCTCCCCCAGCCCCTTCAACTCACCAAGCCGCCCCTGAGCCCAGAACATCCTGGAGCAGCCTCCCCTTCACTTGCCCACCACTGTGTGCATCTATATGTCCCCTCCTCTAACCTGCTTTCTCCAGGGCACTCATGTAGCTCCTCCAGGAAAGCTCAGATAGTAACTTGAAGCTGTGTTCATACAATGTCCTTTGTGAAAGGCCACCTCCCCTGCTAGGCTTCAAGAGGGAGAGGGCACATCTGGTTCCTCACTGCCACATCCCCAGCACATTCCAGGGTATCTGGCATGTAGGATGTGTTGCCTAAACATTGAGCAACCCCCCCCCACGGAGCCTGGCTGCTGCTGCTCCTCCCAGCCAAGGCCTGGCAACACTCCCGTCTCCCCAGCTGAGCCTTCCCCACACTCACCAGGCCACCACGGGCAATGTCCCACTCCTGTGTCACAGTGCTCCAAATCTGCCATGCCCACAGGCCAGATACCAACCCAGTGCCGCGACCGCCCTCCACTGGGTGAAGAGTGGAGAAGTCCTAGAGACAGTAGTCAGGGGCCCCATGCCAGAGCAGATTTGCTGCCAAACCCTCACTGCCTTGTGCCAGGGGCTCCTGGGAACGCATCTTATTTCATTGGTTGAGCAACAGCAGTAGCTATACTAGCTCCATCTACTAACCAGGTCAGCTCATATGAGCCTCCTACTAGTACCTGGCTCTAGGGTTCCTTATCAGTTGTGATTTACAGATGGGAACTGAGGCATAAAGGGTTTAAGAATTTAAGTTCAGAGGGCTGAAGGTAGAGCTCAGTAGTACAGTGCTTGCCTACAGTACACAAGGCCCTGGTTTTAATTCCCAGCCCCGAAAAAAAATAAATAACAATTTTTAAAAATTAAATTTAAAGTCACCCAGCTAATAAGTGGCTTGAGGAAGAAGGACTTGAGCCCTGGCATGTCTAGCTTAAGGGCCCAGCTCATTTTTGTTGTTATGGTGCTGGTGGTAAAATACATATAACATAAAATTTACCAACTAAACTATTTTTAAGTTTACAATACATTGAATATAGTCACACTGTTGTGCAACAAACTTCCACAGCTTCACCTTGCAAAGTGAAACTCTGTACTGTAGTATAGAGTCCCTCCAATGCACAACCACACACATGCACACACACACACACACACACAGGCGCACACACACACACACACACATCCCTGCTCCCAGGCCCTGGCAACTACACTTCTATTCTTGGTCTCAATGAGGTGGGTACTTCATATGAATCATGTTCTATTTGTCTGTGTGCAAATGGCTTATTTAGCTTACTATAGTGTCCCCCAAGTTCATCCATGTTGTAGTATGTGTCAGAATTTCCCTCTTTTTAAAGGCTGAATAACATTCCATTTTATATGTACATAAACATATTGTTTATCCATTCACCTGCTACTGGGTTGCCCACTACTGGATTGCTTTTACCTATTGGGTACTGCGAATAATGCTGAGCGTGAGTGTACCAGTATCTCTTTGACATCCTGCTTTCAATTCTTTTGAGTATATGCCCATAAATAAACTGCTGGATCATATGCTAATTCTACTTTTAATTTTTTGAGGAATCACCATACTGTTTTTCACAGCAGCTGTATCCTTTTATATTACCACCACAGTGCATAGGGTTCAAATTTCTCCACATTCTCACTAACAAGTTATTTTCTGTTTGGGGATCTTTTTATTTTCAGTGCTGGCAACTGAATCGAGGGCCTTGTATGTGTTAGGCAAGTGCACTACTACTGACCTTCACCCCAGTCCTTTTTCTCCTCCCCCACCCCTTCTCCTTGTTCATTTCTAGTATCAGGGATTAAACCCAGGCCCTTCACACTGAGCTACATTTCCAGCCCCCTCCTTCTTTTTGAGACAGGGTCTCCCTAAGCTGTGAAGTTTCCTGGGCTGGACTCAAACTTGAGATCCTCCTGCCTCAGCCAAGTGCTGGAATGACAGGTGTACACCATGTCGCCTGGCTTAGCAGCAGCCATCCTAATAAATGTGATGTGATCAGGGCCCAGTTCTTAACCCCCACTCCATGGCACGTCTGTTTGCGGGCCAAATTATGTCCAGTCCTTTCACTACTGAGGCCACACCTTGCTCTTGTCAATCCCCTTTCTAGATTTGGGTCTTGCCCTAAAACCATCACCCTGCAGCCACCCCCCACAACCTCCAGGCCTCTATGCCTATTGTCTGCTGCCCCCTCTCCACTTAGTGCCCACTCCAGGCCCTGAGAGGCCACCAGCAGCTGACTCCCTGACACTGACCTCCACTCACAACCCCACCTCCCTGCTGCCCCCAACCCTGCTCCCCATCCTCCACCTCCAGACCAGACACCTTTCTCTTGTGCCAGCCTGCAACTTGGGTCCACCCCAAATACGGGCCAGCAGTAATCAGTCATGGCCACTTTGGCTGTCTTGTCTTGATGCTAAGTACTGACAGGGGTTTTCTAGGTGCCGAACAAACATCTAGCAAGCAAGTGAATGAATGAAAGAAGCCAGGCCTTATGGAGATGTGCAAAGCAGCAAATTTTAAAACCAAATACAAACACGTTTCAGAGCCTCAAAACTTGGGGACTCACAGCTAACCACTCAGCAGCCAGCTGTTTGGCCCTAAGCATATGGCTTTACCTGTCTGAACATTTTCCTCACCTTCAAAGCAAGGTTAAATATTATCTTTCTCCCAGGACTGTTGAGAAGGAAAAGCAAGACACAGATAAAGCATCTCACTCAAGACTAGCATGAGGAAGGAGCTCTGAACAGGGACCACAGCCACCATCAAAATGCCCTCTCGATAAGTGTGTTCAGAGGAAGAGGGAGGTTTTGAGGGTAATTAATGGCAGTGAGTCTCTTGCTGTAAAAAAAAAAAAAAAAAAGCCCTCTCACCTATGTCCCCCTCTCTGACCTATCGCAGCCCTCCTCTGCTCCCACCCCCAAGGGTCCAGCTTCCTCCTTCCCACAGTTTGCACCCAGCCCCTCCTCTGGCCCCAGCCCACCCCCGCCACGCAAACAACTCTCTTGGAGCAGTTCCCCCTCGGTGCTTGGCCTCTCCTCTGCTTTCCCCACCACCTACTCCCTCCATCTGCCTCCAGCCCTCCACTGCTCCCAGGAAACAATTCGGCCCAGCTTTGTGGTGACCCCACCTCCAGTTCCGGCAGCTTGTCTTGGGCCTCTTCCTCCCACAGACAGCTCCCCACACTGTTCACCCTCCTCCCCAGATCCAAACTCCTCTGGCTTTTGCAGTTGAAGTAGCTCAGCATTTGGCCAGAATTTGGCTCCCTGTGTGGAGAGCAGGCGAGCTAGTCCCCCTCTACCACTTCCTCCTCGCCTCCCTCCCTGCTACTGTGCGCAGAAACCCGCCCTCTGTAGTCTCAAAGGATGTGCTTTCTTCACCTGGAAACCCCAGCACCAAGTACGAGATCTGAGCACCCCAGATTCCTGAATCCAAGTTCCCTGAATCGCCTTTGCCAAAGAGCTACCAATCAGTCTTTCTGGAATGGGCCTGGGCATCTGCATCTTATCCCAGCTGGCCCGCTGCCATGCCTGACTCCAGAGCTCAGCTCAGCTGTGCTCCAATCACAGCACTGCCCTCCCGGGCCCAGACCTCAAGGCCCACGTGTCCTCCCTACCTGCCCTCTGCTGCGCTTGTTCCCACAGCCCCTGCAGGAGCACCAAATCTGTGATGCCTGCAGTACAGTCCTACTGCTACTATGACAAATTGCCATGTACTCAATGGCTGAAAACTACACAAATCCATTGTCTTTCCATTCTGGGGGTCAGAAGTCTCCACCGAGTCTCTCCAGGTTAACGGCAACATCGGCAGGACTGCGTTCCTTCCGGGTGCTCGGAGATAATCCATCGCCTTGCCTCTTTCACGCCCACATTCCTCGGCTCACAGCCTCTTCCTCACATCACTCCAGCTTCTCGCATCTATCACCACATCTCCTACTCTCGATCTGACCCTCTCCACCTCGTAGAAAAGCCACTGATTAATTGGACCCACCTAGATAACCCAGGACTTCATCATCCCCAGCCTCAAGACCCTTGACTTCATCACATCTGCAAAGGCCCCTTTCCCATGCAAGGCAGTGCACTCACGGGCTCCAGGGATTCACTCCTGGACATCTTTGGGCGCCTTTACTCAGCCTGCCACAATAATATTCTTTTCTAAAGCAAAGATAAGAACCCATGAAATGTCTCATCAAAGGTTAAAAAACAAAACAACTCATTGAATACACATTTTCAGAGCACTCACAATATGCCAGGCCATGGGATTACAAAGGCATGAGACACAGTCCCTGCCCTCAGGAAAGTCAAAACCTGAAGTACCCATCAAATTACGCTATCAGAAATGAGTAAGATTCTCTTCCTTACAGAAGAATTTCAATTAATAAATGTAAAAGGAATGAGAGGAACAGAAAATCACAATCACATAATAATTATTACAGGCAAGATTCATTAAGGTAGTTGCTGAAATTAGTAGGTGAGAATAAAAGACGAAACAGGATATCACATAGTCTCAAAGTATGTCCCCCAAGCTGGGTGTAGTGTCATACATCTGTAATCCCCACTGCTCAGGAGGTTGAGGTACGACAGTCCCAAGTTCAAGGCCAGCCTGATCCACTTAGTGAGACCCCTCTTGAAGTAAAATATTAAAAGGGTTGGGGATGTACCTCAGTGGTAGAGAACCCCTAGGTTCAATCTCCAGCACTAAAAAAAAGAACAAAAACCCCCCACTAAATAAATAAATAAATATATATATATATATATATATATATATATATATATATTCTTGTAACCATGCTAATTTCTTAGTTTTGGTGACTGTTCTGTGGTTATGATATTAATGTTGGGGGAAGATGGTGAAGGGTACATGGAAACTGTTAGGCTGGTTTTTACAACTATGTTGTATACCTCAAATTATTTTGAAATAAAAGTGTTCTTTAATTAAAAAAATAATAATAATATAGCAATGAGAGCAAAACTTCTGCCACAGAAAAGCCAGGAACCAGTCACCATAATCAACTGGCCTCCCCACTGCCAGTCTCCCCTGCCCCCAATAATTCTCCACAACAAAGCCAGGCAACCGAATTTATTGAAACATCATTTGCACTTGTCACTCTCCACTCAGACCCTGGGGCAGGTGCTCAAAGGGTCTTGTCAAAAAGACACAGAATAGCCAGGCACAGCTGCTCACCCCTGTAATCCCTGCACTCTGGGAGGCTGAGGCAGACAGATCACAAATTCCAGCCTAGACTGGGCAACTTAGCAATTAAGCCAGACCTTGTCTCTAAAAAGAAAGGGTGGGTGTACAGGGTTATATTATAGCTCTGAAAATCTAAGTAAATATGATGATAACAAATTATAACTCAGTGAATAAAGTAATAATCCACATGTTTATAAACAGACAGATGGAGGAGAAGAAAAAGTCCTTTCCAACAGTAGAATACCAACTAACAGAAAAAATGATGGAATTAGGAATTCAAGGGGTGCTAAAACCAGTGGATTGAAGTTTGATGAAAAACAGGATATGCACATGGCCTTAAAATATCTCTCTATAAACTACTTGTTAATAACATATTTTAAAAAGTTATTTTCATAAAAGAAGCCTGGCAGAAATCAACTTACCAATGGATCCGGGTAAAATCACCAATACTGGGACAAACTGACATCATGACACAGAGAAGGGCACCACACCACTGACTCAGCACTCCTCACAAAAATGCACAACTGGTGGGGCCGGTGAGATAGCTCAGCAGCATAAGCGCCTGCCTGACAAGCTCAAGGTCCTGAGTTCAACTCCTGGAACCCGCATAAAGGAAAAAAAGGGCCGGTGATATTGCTCAGCGGCACAAGCGCTTGCTGGCAAGCGTGAGGTCCTGAGGTCGACTCCCGGTACCCACATTAAAAAAAAAAAAAATGCACAATCGGTGTGTAACCATCAGGACAGATCAGATGTAGCCAAACTGAGGCACATTCTACAACATAGGAGACCTGTATTCCTCAACACTGTGGTAGGGAAAGACAGAGGAGCTACTCCAAATCCTGGCAGCATTCTGGACCCGCGGAAAAAATCGCCATCAAAGGTAACGTTGGAACACCTGATGAAACTTGAACTATGGAATAATACTGTTTGATGTTAAATTTGATACTCTTATTTTTTTGTTTGTTTGTTTGTTTGGTTTTGGTGTTTTGAGATAGGGTCTCACTATGTAGCCCAGGGTGACTTTGAACTTGTGGCAATCCTCCCACCCCAGCCTCCCAAATGCTGGGATTACAGATATGTGCCACCATGCTTGCCTCTCCCATTTTTAGCAAATATACAAAAATTTAAAGGAAAAAAATTACCTGGGTGTGGTGCCTCGTGCCTGTAACGCCAGCACTCTGAGGGGGCTGAGGCAGGAGGATCCCATGTTTGAGCCCAGCCTGGGCAACTCAGCAACTTGGTGAAATATTGTCTCAAAATTATTATTTTTTTTTAAAAGGGCTGGGGATGCAGCTTAGTGACAAGGCCCTGGGCTCAATCCCCAGTGCCACAAAATAACAACAATAATAATAATAATAATAGAAAAAAGTTACAATGTCTCCAACCTATCTTAAATGGTTCAGAAAATTTTTTACATAGTGTGTGTGTAATACATGATAAAGCAAATGGAGCAAAATATGAACAACTGAATTAGGGTAAGAGATATATAGGAGTTCCTTATAAGATTTTACTTATATTTTTGTTGCAACTTTACAGAAAGTTTGAGATTATAACAAAATAAAAAGTTACAGTGAGCACAAGAGATCTTTAGGGATCGTTGGGGGTGATGAAAATAGTCTAAAATTGGGTTGTGATGATGTTTGTACAACTCTGTTAATTTATTTAAAAACTGTCGACTTGTTAACAAAATTAATAAAAAGTTTTACCCAGGAGTGCACACCTGATGTCAGATGCCGGCTTATTCTTTGAATCCCTCTCCCAGAACTCACCCGCACGGATCTTCACTCCTCGGGTGGCTCTGCCCCTCACCCACCTTGTAAGCACAAGGCTCACATCTTCTGTGTGGCCCCAATTCCCTTACCCTCACCTCACCTCTCTGCTTACAAATCTGCCAGATTCAGACCCCACCCCACCCCCACCCTACTGCACCACTGTAGCAACCTTACCATTCTCCAGCCTCTCACTCCATCTGGTGAGCCTCATTGTCCTCACTTCTGTGCTGATGGGGCACTGGCACCATGGAAAATAGTACTCTAAGCACTTTATATGGATTATCTCATGTGAACAAAGTACCCTCTGTCACTGGTCCCATTTTACAGATAAAGAAATCAAGTCAGTAGTGAGCTGCCCCAGATCACCCAAGAGGTAGCTCATAGAACCAGGATTCAAACTGAGCCATTCTAGCACCACAACCTACACTGGTGGCCGCTGTGCTCCGCGTCCTTGCAGATGTCCTTGCATGTTTGTTCTTTCTCCCCCTCCAGGCGGCAAGCTCCCAGAGAAGCGGGGTCCATACCCAGACCTCTCTTAATGCTATGCACACGGCAGGTGCCCAACAGCTGTTTGTCCGCCACAGGCTGGGTTCCAGAAAGGAGAGGAGGGGGTCACGAGCTCCGTCAAAAAAGAGAAGCCAATTCTCCACCCCCAAGCTAGCCCAGCTCCCTGGCTACTGCCCAAGGCCCGGCCGTCATCTGCTCTGGGTAATAAGTATTTGTATGGCGATAATTACAGCATTTGGGAAGAAAATCCCATTAAGCAAGAGCCCTGCCGAGCTGCTAATGCCGGCACAGAACTGGAGGCGGCAACTCTGCCAAACGCCCGTCTGCTCCCATTAATGCAGGAGCTGCCTGTCCCCACCGCCCCTCAGCCAGCCCCAAAAGAGCACTGCCCCCCCTGCTGGCAACTTTGGGCAGCCTGGGCCACCAACAGCCAGCCCACAGCCAGAGAAGGGGCACTAAGGAAGGTGGCCCACCCCCGTGTGCTGCCCAGGGTACTGCGTTCCAGGGGGCTGCCTGGTGAGGGAAGAGAAGGACCACAGTGAGACCCAGCACTGAGGGGTACCCACGTTCTCTTCAGGTGCCTGCCGTTCCCTGTCACCTTAATAATAATAACAACAACCGTTTACTGGCCACTTGCTGTCTGCAGCCCAGTGCACAGCGCTTCTTGGAGTGTTATCGCATCAGCCCTCAGACCCATCCTATAAAGCAGGCCCTCTCATCTCCCCCACTTTATGGGCAAGAAAATGAGAGATCTGGGACGCACACTTTCCTCCGGAGCACTTCTCCCAGTCTGCAATTATGTGATGATTCTTATATTGTGTCATTCATCTCTAGCTCCCCTGCTGGACTGAAACTCAGGAAGAGAACATTTTCACCAAGCACTCAGCACAAGTCAGATTCAATAGACAGCGCTCTCCAGGAATGAGTGAATTAAGCGCCATAACTCGCCCAATGTGCCCCAGCTGCTGAGAGGCAGAGTGAGGCTAAAAACCAAGGCAGCTCAGCTCCAGAGCTGTGCCATCACCACCTCCACACTGCTGCCCCTGTTCCTGACCCAAGTCCTAGGAGGAGAGGACAAAGGTGCCGTTGTGGAGAGCACCCACTCTGAGCAGGGAGAGTCCAGGAGAGCAGCCTGCAGCGTGGCCAACATTAAAGCCCTAACTCTAAGATCCCTTCTGCCCCACTCAAATCCTCAAGCTTTTAGCTTGGGCTTCTCAAATAGCAGCAATGTTATCACATGTTTGAATCAAAAAGCACTTTCACAAGCATAGCATGAGGGAATCCTTGCAAAGGTAATAGATGTTAACTCCAGAGACCCGGGGAGCGAGCGTAGGACAACAGCCACATGCCAAAAATGACACCACACCCTTTATGTGCAATCCCTCCCTCACTTACTCCTCACTGTCAGCCTACAGAGCTGTCACTGTCCCCTTTTACCTGCAGAAATGGGATCTCACAGCAGGTGGGAGGACAGCACCAGGACCCAACCCCAGTCATTCAGAGCCCAGCAATAAGCCCGGCACACTGGCTACCAAACCACAGCCTGCAAAAGCAGGAGACCCACCCTACCAGGAGGTCACTCCCCGGCGCAGTGCAGGTTTCTGCTGCAGAACACCACACCAGGCTACCCAGAGAGTTCAGGCCAGCCAGGCTATGGTGACAGACATGGCTTCAGTGACCACTGACCTCACTCACCGCAGCCACCACCCAATCATTATTTGGCATTACAAACAGGCTCCCCACATCATCAGTCCTGGGATGTGGGCAGTCATCCTTGGATGCGACCACCCAGTCCTAGAGAATGGGACCTCCAGCATCAGTACATTGAGCCCAGAGGAGGAATGGCCTCTGCAGCATGCATCAAGCTAGGACAGGGTCGACAAACTGGTCGACAAAGAGGCAAGGGGACATAAAGAGGACAGCAAGAGAGCAGGTCCCCTGGGGGCAAATAGAAGCCAGCAGGCCTACTTTCCCAGGGGTCCTGCCCCATCTCTCTCCATCCTTGAACAATCTGCCAGGGGGCAAGGTAGATGCCTCTCCCCTCTCTGCAGCCAAGGGGGCATCTGTGGCAAACCTAAAATACAAGTGCCCAGGGTGTAGGGAGGAAGCAGAGGAAAGATATCCTAGTCCAAAAGATTTTTTAAATTAAAAAAAGAAAAAAAATCCAACAGAAAGTCATGGTCCTTGAGTGGAAGGGAAAAAAAAGTTAATAGTGGCCATGGCTGGGTCCCCCCAAGTCTGGGCCCTACAAAGAGATGACATTTCCCAGGCCTCTTCCAGTACCTCCCCCAACTCTTGCTCTGTATTTAAATCGTTCCTTAACAGTGAATTACTTAGAATTCCTTCCTCACCCAGCCTGGTGACCCACAGTCCCTCTGGCTGAACCAGTTTCCTCAGCAGCTCTGGGGCCCACATAAGCCCCAGATCCTAGAAGTCCCAAAGCAAACCAGTGACAATTTCCCATGCGAGGGGACAGGTCTGGACCTGAGGTTATGGAATATATGATCATAAAGTTGCCGGCTGCCCAGGCCGTCACAGAAGTGGCCCAAAGGACAAAAGCAAATGCACAGCTGCAATCTATAAAAATTCGCAGCCTCAGAGCAAATCTGTTTCTGGCTCGGATACCGCACAGCACCTACATTGATTAGAGAACATTTGCCAGTTATTTCGAGTCTGCCTGGGCTCTCACCAAGGCCTCTTTCAGGATGCTCTCGCCCTCTTCCAGCGGCTTTTCCAGGGCCTGTTTGGTGAACAGCCAGGCTTGCTCTCTGTCCATGTCTTTTCCAACCTCAGAAGCTTGGCATGCTTAGCAAAGCTCATACCTCCTCCCCTTCCCCCTACCAGACTAACTGGCCGCTGGAGTCCCACCTAAAAGTCCCCAAAGGAAAAGCCCAGACACAGAAGGGCCTTCCTGACCCTTTCCAGCCCCAGCCCCTCCCCATCCACTGGAACATCATGATTCAGCCCCAGGGTTAGGCCAGGCTCACCCAAAGGTCCAGGCTTTGTGCCACGCTGCTCCTTCTGCCTGCATTGCCTGCCCTCTCTGTTTGGCAAAATCCCACCCAACCCTGCTAAAATGGCTCGTCCTTTGAGAATCCTCTTCAACCTACAAAAAGGCTTCTTACCCCCAATATCTCACAGCCCCATCACATTGCTAGTCTGGCCCTCTCTGAAGAGATTATAGTTAGGGGCACCTGGCCAGTCCTCCAGATCACATGGCCTTTGAAGAAAGGACAGGATCAACCCCTGTTGAAGCCTCACACCCTGGGCAGTTCCTAGCTTGGTAAATAATTGCTGGATTACATTCATGAGACTTCTTTCCCTATCCTATCTTAATAAGACAGAGCCTAGCAAGCAAAAGGACATACAGACACTCCTATCCATTATTTTCCATCCTCATATGAACCAGAAACGAGACATATCATCAGCCCCATTTTCCTGATGGAAAACAACTAAGGCTCGGAGTTTACTGGGTGCTGTCAGTCCCAGAACCCCAACTCTTTCTTGTGTATTAGGAAACTTACTTCCATCCCACGGATTGCAAAAGACTAAAGTGTTCATGAAAGCCAAGACAGACACTATCCTAACAGTAAGATCCCAAAGCAAAAGAAAGGGGCTGATGTGTCTCAGATCTAGGCTGCTGCCAGGGTAACAGCTGCAGGAGAAATGCCCCGGTGGACAAAGCCAAGGGAACAGGGAATAGGCCCAAAGGGAACAGGCATAGAGGGTGATCTGGTGACCTCAGGAGTCCTCTGGGCAGATTTCTGGTGCTCAGTTCCTCTCCGGGTCCACACAGGACGATGCACAGGCTGCTCCAAGGAAACCTGGCCGGCCCCGCCTCTCCCACCCCACCATTTCTTCCCAGCCTCACAATACACATGTACTCAGAGACACACACATCGATTCCCACCTAGATTGCACTCAGATTGCAAATTCTCTGAAACCTCCACGGGAATGTTCCTGACTCAGCCCAAAAGAGTTCACAGCAAGTATGTGCTTGCTAATTGCTGGCTGTGGTTCAGGGTTTGATCCAGCTCTCCCCAGGGTCAGATGCCTGCCTCTGACCAACTGGGAGCCATGAAAATGTGCTCAAAAGTTATCGAAATATGTATGCCTTTCCTGAGAGCCACTGCAGTCACCTAGGTCTGCAGGAAGGAGGAGTAGGCAAGTTTCAAAGGATTCAGGGCAGCCTTCTCTAAAGACCTGACAGTCCTGATCAAAAATCTCCTGATGCGATCACCTCTGTGAGCAGTACAAAGGCTCTGCCTGTGACCAAAAATCTACACACAGCCGTCATATGTGGACTCTCATGGACTCACACTACAGAGGTGCCCTGTAGATACTAGGAATTCACACAGACACACACATTCGGTAGAAGAATGGCAGAAAACAATTTACACAGGTCTTTAAATACGCACACCCTACAAAGCTCAGAGAGTCTAGAAAAGATAGTTTCCTCAAGAATTCACAAATGAGAGAGAACAGGGGAAGAGAATAATGTTTTTCATGACTTGACATAATCAATGTCTTTAACCTTGTGTCTCTGCTCCAAACTCCTGACCTCTCAGCATTATTCACGAGGCTCCCAGTCCAGGGTACAACTACCCCTCTCTGAGTGTCCCGTGTAACATGCTCCAAGCACCAAAGCCTCAGCCCTCAGGTTTCATTGTCTGCCTAACTCGGGTGGCTGGACTGGGGTAAAGGAGCAGAAACCACTGCGGGGGAGAATTATCAAGGCTCTGGGACAAACAATGGAGAGCAAGGAGGAAACCAGAAACTTCAACTCCAAGGCACGGTGCTGCCCATCACCGAGCAGCAAGCCCTCAGAGCCCAAGCCAAGGCAGCCACTCAGAACACAGCCCAAGCCCCATGTGTCCAGAAAGAGACACTGTGCCTGGCAAGTGTGGGAAGCTTCCCTCCTGGGTGTCAGGACGCTGGCTGGCACAGATCCGCAGGCACCCTGGAGGAATAAAGTGCTGGCGCGGTGGGCAGGGCTTGCCAGTGCAGGGCACAGGGTGCAGGTGTTAGGATAGGCAGACAACCTCGCAAGGGCCCTTTGAATCGGGGAGGGTGCACAGCGGCGCTCCTGGCTACTGGCTCGGGAGAGATCCTAGCAAGCACTGACCGCCTGCTGGCCGAGGGACCCATGCCCCCACCACCACCCCCAGTTGCGTCTGGGTGGGAGCGCGACCTCGAGGCTCGGCGGGGTGGGGGCCGTACTCACAGGCGCTCGGTGCTCCTCGGGATGTTCTTGGGGACGGCCTGCAGCCCCGTGCCGTGGCAGTCCACCGTGGTGCCGGTGCAGGTGCAGAGGGCGGGGCATGCCGTGGCACCTAGGCGCCACGCGGCAGCCCACAACAGCAGCCAGAGCTCCGGCCGGACCAGGCCCGCCGAGGACCCACGCCCGGGCGTCAGCGCCATGGCTCCCGCTAGCGTGCTAGACGGCGGCAGCCGCTGGGCATCCCCGTCCGTGCCGCCTGCAGGTGCGGACCCCCTCGCGGGCTTGCGCGCTGCCCCTCGCGGGCCGGGAGGCACCTTGCAGCTCCGGGCGCCGGCGCCTGTGCGCGGACGCTAGGAGGGCAGGGCGCTCGTCTCCGCTCCTGTTTCTCGCCGACTGCGTCTCGCTCTCCCTCCCTCCAGCTCCCAACTGACTGCTGCGAGGAGGAAAATGGGCAGGCCCCGCGCGCGCACGCACCCCGCGCTCACACACACACACACGCACACACACACACACACACTCACACCCGCACGCTCGCTCCCACCCGGCAGTCATCCATCAATCGAAAAGCACACATCGGGGCCAAACTCCTCCCCGATGCGCAGACCACCGCCCCCTCCTCCCGACCACCACTCGGGGGCTGCTGGGAGCTAGCAGCGTACAGTTTCAAAGGTGCAACCTCCAAGACGCCGCCAGCGGGTAGGGGGCTGCGGGGAACTGAGGGCCAGCCAGGAGCGACCTGCCCCGTGGGCTCTGCACGCACACGCACACGCACGCGCGCGCGCACACACACAGTGAGGATGCGCACACTTAGACGCAGGCACCCCAGAACCCGTGGCCCAGCTGCTGGTCCTGAGGAGGAAGAGGATATTTTTTATTTTTATTTTTTTCCTTCCAGCTTGGAGACCTCCGCTATGGCCACGGACATGATTTCCCCTTGGCTGAAAAGGCCCCTGACCCCACATGGCCTCTCCAAGGCACTACTAGGAGCTTCCTTAGCCTAAGACCTTTAGGACAAAGCCTTAAGGGACAGAGAGACAAAAAAAATCCCGGGGCCAAAGACAATTTCCTCTCCTCCCTCAACACACATTCTCCCCAAGCTGGCAGCACCCTGCTTCCCCAGGGGCCCTGAAGCCGGCGCAGCGGAGGTAAGAACGGCTCCGCGCTGGACATTTTCTCCCCAGGCCACTTCACTGGCTTCAGTGATGGGGAGCAGGGTATCAGCGGGGCTTGGAAATCCAGCAGACATCTTCCACTCCCAGGAATGCTCCTGCATGTCTGCCAGGTGGAAACAGATGAAAACCAACATTCAATCCTGCCACCAAAGGGTGGCAAAAAGGGATAGGCGGCCTGCTTGGGAAAGAAGCACAGCACTCATATAGGACTCCAGGCCTTATTCCCCAAGGACTTTCCTTACTTAGGTAGATGAGGACTTGGGTGTGCACAGGAAATCCAGATGAGGAGAAAATTGCCCACAACTCTAGAAAAGATGAAGGACAGCCCCAAATTCAAGGACACCTGTGGCTGGTGGTCCACTGCTCTAGAGGACCTAACCTGTGAATCAGGGCCTGGCTGCCCACAGGCTGGCAGGAGGGAGAGCCAGATCTGTTCTGGAAGTGCCTGCCATCAGGGAGCCCTAAGGAGCTCCCAGCAGAAAGTGGTCCAAGAGATGCAGGCACAGATGCAGGCTGTCATGGGTAGTGGTGCTGAGATACCGGTAGACTCCACAAGATTAGAGCCCTGTCGCCCACCTGGTACCAAGGCTCAGGGTTTCTCTTTGCTTTTTTTTTTTCTTTTCTTTCTTTTTTTCTTATTGGATGAAAAGGTTGCAGTATCTCCACTGTCATAACACATAGTACTGTGACTTGTACGTCACCACCAACATGACTGATTTTACTGGC
Source organism: Erethizon dorsatum (assembly GCA_028451465.1). Taxonomy (NCBI): domain Eukaryota; kingdom Metazoa; phylum Chordata; class Mammalia; order Rodentia; family Erethizontidae; genus Erethizon; species Erethizon dorsatum. The sequence goes on along the minus strand of CM051822.1, from coordinate 120,228,413 downwards.
TTTTGACAGTTCCTTCAAAAGTAGGCACACGGCCTGTTTGTGACCTCCGTCCTGGGCTGTGAGCGCCCGAGCATCAATCCACTAACTCAGGAGGGGCCTTTGTCAGGTGTCCTTGCTTGGCCTGTTATGAAGGAACTTCCCAGAGGTCAGGCCAGTGTCTGAAAGGGACACCTGCCTCTGCCCTCTTCCTGCAAACTCCAGCTCCTCTGATGGTCCCCCCATCAGGCGGAGCAAATTCTCATTCCTGGGTGCCTGCTGCTTTGTTTATCCCTTTTTAGTTGGAGCTCTGTTTACACTTGGACTCCTTCTCTAACACCTTGGGACAGAGCCCCCCCCCCACTTGCCCCCTTTCTCCCACTTCCTCACTTTGGAGCTTACCCCAGCACCTGGCACTTGGTAGGCCTGTCACAGGTGGCACTCAGACTTGAAGACGCCTGGTCTCCAGTCTTCTGCTCCAGCAGTGCCTCCCCAGATCCATGACCTGAGGCCCCCCCAAGCCAAGGACCCATGTGGGGAAGGAGGAGAGTGTTGATTAACCAGGGGATATGCCTGGGGTCCTCCGAGTAGCAGGGTGTGAGGTGGGCATGGGGGTGGTGCAAGATCAGCCTTGCCCATGGCTCCTGAGAGTCAGCCCCTACCCTGGAAGCTTCCAGGCTGGCCCGGACAGTGAATCCCAAGCAGGCCCTGAGCCAAGTTGTCACTGCCTGGCAAAGCCTGGCATTTCCTTTGAAGGGAGGGAAGGAAGGAGGGCCCCCTCAGACCCAGGACAAAGACTCCCCCACCGGCCCATCACAGGAGGCCCTGCCCCAGCAGCCAGGAAGCTCCCCAACTTGGCTCCCATCCCTGGTTCCTCCACCCCAGAACCTGGCGAGCTCCCCAATTTGGGAAGCAGCCCACCATGAATGAACACAGCTCATTAGTGTTCCCAGCACATTTACTTGTTAAACAACTGCCTGGCCAGCCACACACCCCAACCCCCCCCCGCCTTTGCTTTTTCAATTTCTTCTCCCATGGTCCCTCCCTCTGTTGGGCTGACCCCCTCCCCATAGCCCAGGCCACCTGCTCCCTTGCACGGGTGGGGAGGAGCTGGCCTGATGCATTGCTTCTGCCAGGCATGCTCCTCCCAGCCAGCTCTGCCCACGTTCACCAGCAGGGCAACCCCAAAGGGACACCTGGGGTCAGGCTCCCCATCTCAGTGGTGTGAACCTCCATGGAGCCCCTCAACTATGTGTGGTGGGCAGTCAAGGGCCACTTCCTGCCTGGGATTCTGAGAGAAAGCACCCTCTTTCCAGCTCTGTACATTGTCCTTCCCCCACCTCCACCGGCTGTTTCCAGGGTGCCAGGATGAGGAGAAGCAGAGGGTACGGTGGTATGGATTTCCAAACTGCAAAAGGCAAAATGAGATGGATGTCTGCCGTCCACGCGCTGGCCATACCGCTCGTTTTGTATCTGTGTGCTGTGTACACTGTACTGGGAATCTGTAATTCATCGGAGAGTAAGAACAGACCTGGCCCTCAGTGAGCTGCGGCCCAGTGAGGGGACAAAAGGGGAAACAGGAAAGCCTGTGAGTATGGTAAGTGTTACAGGGACAGATTAGAGGGACATAGGCAGGGACCCGGGGCAAGGTCTGAATGACTGATGATGGTAAAATCATCACATGCTTATCTGTGGATGACAATTGTAAAATTATCACACACTTATCGTGTACTATTTGTTTGAAAAAAATGTACCCTAATGTATCCTTCATGAAAGTGTTACTCACATTTATTGTATGCTGACCTTGTCCCCTTCCCAGAAACAAAGGCTAAGGCCCTGATTTGCATAGCCCACACCAAAACAATTTGCCCCTGTAAGTATGAACACATCTTGTACTCACCTGGCCTCCTGGGCGGAATACCCCCTATCTTGTAGCACCACTCTGCTGCTAAGATAGTTTCTTTGTAGCTTCTCTATATTTGCCACACTTTAAATAAACTTTTGCTTTGCACTATACCAGTCTTGACTCCCCTGTTTCTCGCTAAGAGCCCCATTTCTTTATTCTTCACTGGAGTGAGGGCAAAGACCAGTAGAGAGGAGGAGGCTCACTCAAATATACCCCACCCCCCTGCCCCCGCCCCCGCCGAACACCACAGTGTGATGACAAGGTTGCAGCATTGCAGGGAAGCAGGCTGGAAGGTGCCCAGCAGGAGAAGGCCCTCCGGCTGAGTCTAGAAGGATAACAGGCACTGGAGCAGAAGGACGGCTTTCCCAGCAGACAGGACTGCAGGAGGCGAGGCCCACAGAGCAAGAGCAGCTCCTCAATGCAGGGTCCAGGTAGGGAGCGTGGGAGGAAGCGACAGAGGGAGAGACATCCCAGGGGCCCTGGTGCAACTATTTTTGACATTTCTGGGTCCTCGGCATCAGTTGACCTCTCCCTACACCCAAACACATGCCTGCATGCAGTGTGCTTGGACCTGTGCTGCCTCTGGATCCAATGCATCTGGTACTTGAGGGGCAGTTTCAGAACTTGCTTCTTTTCTACCATATGAGGTTTTTACCCCATATAGCTGCAGTCCCCAGTCTTTTTGGCATCAGGGACCTGTTTTGTGGAAGGCAATTTTTCAACAGGGGAGGAGGTGCTTTTTGAATGATTCAAATGCATTACATTTATTGTGTACTTTATTTCTGTTATTATTCCATTGTAATAATATGACAAAATAATTTTATAACTCGCCATAAGGCGGAATAAGTGGGAGCCCTGAGCTTGTTTTTCCGCAACTAGTCTGCGAGTGGTCCTCCCATTATTTTATTTACCTTTTCCGCCCTTGCCTCTTTCCCACCCTGCACACTTGTCTCAGTCAGTTTTGGTAAGCCACAAGCTAACAATAACACCTGAAGTGTGTTCTTATGTCTAGTCTACTCCATAATCTTGTTCTGGTGGCTGTCACTGGAGAAATCCTGCTTCACAAAGACAGGATGTTGGAAATAACGTGTTCCCTTCTGCCTTCTTGTATGTACAGATTTCAGCTATAATCTACTAATTCTATTATCCACATTACTTCTGGGCCACTTTCAATTGGTTACTTTTTCCCTTCACCATGGGTCATAATTTCCTACTACTTTGAATCCTAGTAATTAAGACTGGATGCCAGAAATTTGTGGATTTTACTTTGTTGGGTGCTGGATATTCTTATATTTTTAAAAATAATCTTGAGCTTTGTTCTGGAATGCATAGTCAAGTTACTGGAAACAGTTTGGTCCTTTTGAGGTTTGCTTTTAAGCTTTCTTAGGTAGAATCAGGACCTCTGCTGCCTTTTGGTAGTAATGGCAAACCTTTTTGAGCTTTCAATGATATAAATGGGCCGCTGGGGCACACATGCCATAGGTTTGTTACCACTGGTCTAGGGGCTGATTTCCCCACTCCCGAGCAATATCTTTCTGAGTGCTCACCCACTACCCTGAGAATTAGAGGTTGTTGCTGTATCTGGTAGAAACATTCATCGTTCCTGACTCTGGGAGCTCCAAAGATGGCTCCACCTGCTCCCTCAGGGTGCAACTCCAGGTACACATGGAGTTGTCCAATGCAGACTCCGGCTGTAGAAATCTTACATTCATGCCCTGACCAGTTCTTGGGTGAACCAAAGACCCACCTGCAAATCCCCAGCTGCTAGCAAAATCCCTCTGGGCAGCAATTTCCTCTCCTGTTCTTCCCTGACAGCTCTGGCTGGCCATCACGACCTCACTAGACTCAGCTCTGATCCCTCATCTCCAGTTGATTGCCAGCTTCCACTGGGTCACCCGTGTGCCCTGTAGCCTGGCAACTTTCTCCAGGCTGTAAGCCAGGACGATTGTATGGCTTACCACACTAGTTTTCCCTCTTCCAGGAATCGCTGTCACACAACACCTACCAGTCATGTCTAATGTCTGAAAACAGCTATTTCATTTTTATTGATTTTTTTTCCTGGCTTCTTAGTTGTTTAAGACAGAAGAGTAAATTTGGCCTATTATACCTTCTTGGCCAGAAACAAAAGTAATAGACTTTTTTTTTTTTTTCTTTTTTCTTTTTGAGACAGGATTTCACTATGCAGTTCAGGCTGGTGTTGAATTCACTTTGTAGCCCAGGCTGGCCTCCAACTTGCAGCGATCTTCCTGCCTCAGCCTCCCAAGTGCTAGGATTACGGGTATGTGCCACCATGCCCCACTCAGAGGAGGGATTTTGAGAATAAAAGTGCAGAAAAGGCAGGCCTCCTGTCGATGTCAGAGAGCAGGGAAGAGACACCTTTGGCTAGAGATAGCATTCCCAAGAACAAGGAAATAGATAGGGCTCCAGGAGAGAGGAGCTAGATGCCGAAAGATCCGAAGGCCAGGCTGAGAGACTTGGATGTTATTCTGGGGGTAGTAACAAGTCAGAACACAGCACAGGTTGGGGCCCAGGAAGGGTGTCTGGATGAGAAGGGCCTAAGGATTGCTGTGGCTGGAAGGGAGGGGAGGAGGCCGGAATGGGCAGAGGACAAGCCTGGCCTGTGCTGCCATCTCCATGGAAGCCCTGATCAGCTTTATAGGAAGCTCTGCAGGTGAAAGGACCTTCTGGAGTGTTCCCAAGTGTTCCTGGCCTTATCCTGCAATGCTGACCAGTCATTGCTGGGAGCACCTAGAAGGAGCTGTAACCTTGGACAAGGCAGCCTGCCATGACAGCTGACAGCCAGGACCCTCCCCGCAAGCTCTTCCAGTAACTCAGGAATAAGTCCTTCACTCCTGGGCACCAATCCAGGCACATGGACAAGTGGAATTTGAGGAGCAGTACAGGGAGGCCAGCAAAGCCCACAGAAGAGGCAGCTAAACTAAGTGATTGGGAAGGCATCCAGTAGTAAATATAAGCTATGACCTAAAGGATAGCTTGAAATAAGCCACTCAAAAAGGAGTGAGGGAAGAGTGTTTCAGACAGAGGGAAGAGAGGAGGAAAAAGCCCAGAGGCTCAAGTGGGACTAAATTTTCAGGAAGGAAGTGAGACCAGGCTGGTTGTCAGGAAGAAACAGGTCCTGTAGGGCTGAGTCCTGAGGGAACCAGAAGCCATTGGGGGTGAGGGGTGTTAAACTGAGGAGTAAGATATGATCAAATTTTTTCTCCTCACCTGTCCTCTGCCTCAGTCTCTTCTGCCTCCTGGGGCATGTGGGGAATGACGGCTCCTGTTTGGAAGCTGCTCACTCACATGTGAGGAGAAGCTGCGCCCAGGACGGGCCCAACAGGTGACGCAAACGATAATAGCAACTAGCGTTGAGCAGCTGCCACCCAGAGCTCAGTGATCCACCCATTGTCCCCACACACGGAGACAGGGGTTTTAAACTGGGCAGCCACGCCCCAGACATCGTGACTTGAACCTTTTCCTGCACTGCCCAGTGACAAAACTGCCTGTTGCAGATGTCATACGTGTCATGAGAAATCCGTGGGTGACCAGCAATGGAGGTGGTATCACCTCTACTTACAAAGGGGAAATCGGAAACTTGAGGGTGTCAGCTGCTTCAAGGTATCCAGCAGGCTGGTCCATTTTCAGAGCCAGGCTGGTGCTTGCAAAAAGTAGATGATGTGTACACGTGACTGCAGACTTGAAAGGGAGCTGGGGGAGGTGAGGCAGGAAAGGCTTGGAAGGAGCTTCAGGGAGCAAGGGAAGAATTTTTTTAAAACCAATTGCTTGGCTGCTTGGGTTTCTGCTGGATCCATTTGGGTGCTGGGAGGGTCTCATCTGCTTCAGTGGACATTCATCACTAGCCCACAGCGGTCTGGGGCAGTGGCCTGGAACCCTGGGCCCTGGACAGTTGGCAGCTGGTAGCCAGCTCCATCCTGGCTACCGTGCAAGGATGTGACAGGACGCTGCTGGGGGCTCCCAGCGGAGGGAGAGCAGGGCTGAGGGCAGGGAGGACGCACAGGGCTGGGCCAGGTGGGGCCATCTGGACCTGCTGGGGGTGGGGGCGTTGCTAAGAGGGACTCAGAACAAACAGAAACCTCTCCTTTGTTGGATCAATCAGAACACTGCCTCTGGACAAATGGGGTGGGGCAGCCCGAGGCCCTCTGGGAGGTCTCGGGCACCATCTGCGAGGGGATGAGTATAGACTTGCACCCAGGGAAGCACAGCTCTTTTCTGGGCCAGTTCTAGGACCTGTCCAGCCACCCTGTCCTCGGCTTCCCTTAGTGGCGACAGATGCATAAAACCTATACAGTACAGCTAAATGCCTCAGGAGCACAGAAGAGAGAAACTGCAATGGCCCCATTTAGAGACCAGGAAATCTAGCAGTGATTGGGCGGAGTAGAAAGCCTCCTCCTCACCATGCTTTGCATAATGAACTTACACTTTTATGTGTGTTTGCCCATCTACCTGTCAACCTCTGTGCTCCTCATGTCCCTGTATCTGGAACCTAGCAGGTGTTCCATAAATGTTTGTCAGACTGAAATGACCTGGGATGAGAGTAGAAACCCAAACCTTGATCTTTGAGGAAAGACAGACTTTAGGAACCCAGGGATATGAACAGTTGCTCAGAGCAGAGCACCTGGATGCTGGGTAAATAGACCCAAACCAGGCCTCGCTCACTCCTTTCTGTAGGGAAAATAAGAACTGCTCATTCCCTTCTACTTGGGCAAAGGGTAAGAGAATCCTGAGGGCTTTGCCTTTAAACCCTAAAGCTAAAGGCCTAGGGTGATTGCACATCCCTATAATCCTAGCACTCCGGAGACTGAGGCAGGAGGATCAATAGTTTGGGGTCAGTCTGGGCTATATATTGAGACCCTGTCTCAAAAAAAAAAAAAAAAAAAAAAAAAAAAAAAAAAAAAAAAAACTTTAGAGCTGGAAGGGATCTTCTACACCTCTAGTTATAGTCTATGTAATATTTTCTCAGATGATTTTCATTAAGTTCATTCAATCAATATTTACTATGCATTCACCATGAATAAGGTCCTGCACTGCTGGAACAAGAGGTCTGAACCTTGTTAAAATCAAAAGCGGGCTGGTGAGCTGGCTCAGCGGCGTAAGCGCCTGCCTTGCAAGCGCAAGGGCCCGAGTTCGACTCCCGGAACCCACATACAAAAAAGGGGCCGGTGATATCGCTCAGTGGCACGGGCGCCTGTTGGCGCGTGAGGTCCTGAGGTCGACCCCCTGGTACCCACAAAAAAAAAAAAATCAAAAGCAAGTTTGTAAGTCAGGGTTCTTCTATATTTGGTGATCAAATACAAACTATACACACAGCAGCTATTTCAAAAAGCAAAAAGTCCTGGTAAAAAGAAATCTTTCTTGGAAAACATTCCCTTCTGGCTGCAAGAAACAATCATTTCTGGGCACAGAGAACTGATCAGTAGATAGGGCAGTATCCTAAGCCTTTCCTAGACAATTCAGACAGGATCCGTCCTGGCAGCTACAGAAGGCTGAAGAACATTGGCTATCTGGCCAAACAAGCCTACATAAAACCCCAAAAGGTCAAGAAAGAACGGGGGGTGGGCAGATAAAAAACTATTCAAGCCTGCAGGAAACCAATTAAATTAAGTAATCGAAAATAGGAAATATCGGTGCTGGGGATGCAGTACAGCGGTAGAGCACTTGCCCTGCATACATAAGACCCTGGGCTCAATTGCCAGTACCAAAAAATTTTAAGAGAGAGAAAGACAGGGAGGGAGGCAATAAGAAACATGAAAGTAATGGCGAGTTACCAAATGAGTTGCCTGGTTGTATTAGGTATTCATTTTTCTTTGAGTCTTACTCGAAGCTGATACTGTATCTAACAGTCAGTCCTAGCTGGACAGCTCCATGTTTGCCTGGAGCCCAGGACACTGACCTGTGTCAATGCATCACTTGCCCTGTGAGCCAAACATCCGCCCACCCATGCGCAGCAGTCAGCTCCCCCTCTGGGAATGTATATACACCTGCATAGGAGTGGTTGAGTCCCCGAAGACTGTGAAAGAATATTTGTAACAGCTCAAATCATAGCTCATTTCTAATAGCTCGAACTTGGAATTGACTCAAGTATTCATCACCAGGAGAATGGATAAATTGCATAGCCCTACGATGGAATAATGAGCAATAACAAACCACCCAACAATGTGAATGAATAGCACAACACTGTGCTGAGTGAAAGAGTTCATATTGTTTGATTCAATTTATATGAAGTAAAACACAAGCAAAACTAATCTATGGTGATAGAAATCAAAATGATGGTTTCCTTTGAGACAGTAAATGGAAGCGGGCACAAGAGAGCATTTTGGGTTTCTGGAAACACTGTATATTTTGCTTTAGCTGGTGGTAATGTGTGTGTGTGTGTGTGTGTCTATGTGTTGTGTGCATATGTATACACACATACACATTTATACATGTATGGATAAGCATACATGAAATTGTACACTTAAAATTAGTGCAGTTTATGAAGATTATACCTCAATTTAAAATGAAAAAACTCATTTCTAGCCAGGATGACAGGCACATGGTGGGTAGGCTACCACTTTCTCTTGCTCGTGGCATCATTAATTAATCACCAGGCTCCTTTCCATGGAGCTCAGCCTAGGAACCATCTCAATTCAGTGCTCTGGGCAGATGAGCTTTAGGAAAAAAGCTACTAGCTCTCCCTCATGCATCCACAGGTTCATGAATGGCATAGTGCCATTCCAGTGGGTGATGGGTTGCATAGATAATGTTAGTGGCATAAAATTATGTCACTTCCATGTAAGTGCACACTACGATTTCACACAACAAAATCATTGAATGGCACATTTCCCAGAATACATCGCATCACTAGGCACCACATGATTCTCCCTTCAATAGAGATAAAGCATGCTGTCATCTTCAGCTCACTCAGCCACACTTTGAGGAAACTCACTGCCTACCTCATGGCAGCTTCCCTGAGGTCCACCATCAGTTCCCAGGAGGAAAAGGCTCTGAGGAACATATCTGAAACCTGCAGAGTGACAGCATGAGCAGCAGGCAGCTGGAAGGAAAGCCTTTGACAGAGGACTAGATGTCAGCTTAGCACCTCTGGGTAGTCACAGGGCCCGGACAAGGCACGTGTTTGACCATTTTCTACCACATGGAACAAGCTGGGTTTTCTTTGCCCACTGGGAGGAGAGAGGGAAGAGCAGTAAATAGTGGACGGCAGGGAAGGACATCCTCTTGATGGGTCAAGGTTCTCTGGCATCCCCAGACACAGCCCTGCCTCAGCATCCACCGGGCTCCAACACTTCCTGTGGGATTTGCTCTTCAAGGCTTACAAAATCTTTCACTGTCACACAAACACGGGATCTGGGCAGCAGAGCAAGACTCCTCCTCTCCATTTTAAAATAAGAAAACTGAGGTTCAGAGAGGCTGTGTGACTCACAGACACCCTGCTAATGAAGTGAGGAATATTCCAAAACCCATGCCCCTTCTCCAACTTGGAATTCTATACCCAACAAACCTGTCAATCAAACATGATGATAAGATAGACATTTTCAGATACTACCATTCTCAAAATATTGGCTTCTCTCGTATCTTTCTCAAGAAGCTATTAAAGGATGCCAAATCCTTTGCAACTTACCCAAAATTGTGTTGCAGTTGACCCTCTTCTGTTTTCCCTATCCTTGCAGGTCTTTTGCCTTCAGAAAATATTTTTCTGTCAACTTAGTAGGACTTTGAGAAGCAAAAGCAGATGAGTTCAATCAACCATTATATCCATAAGTTCTCTGCTCTTCTATACATTTTTGTAAGCAACAGACCCCTGTTCAAGTAATATTCATTCAAAAGACAAATTTCTAAAACACACAAAAGCTGTTTTCCTGGTTGTAATGTGTTTCTCTCCATTGGCTGACTGTTAAGGAAGTTGGAGCAGCTAATTAATGAAAAGGAATGATCAAATTAGAGCAGCACCGTTTGAAGCCACCAATTAATTAACAGATCTAGGTATTGAACATCAGCACAAACACACACACATACACCTGATTACACATTTTGTATGCCTTTTAATGAAAAACCACATCACCACCTATAGTTGCCAAAAGATCAAAATCTAAAGCCAATCAAGCCTCTTGATCCAACTGCCGATTTACTGAAAATACAGAGAGGACGTGCTGCACCAAGAGCAAAATCCAGATGGAGGGAAAAGTCTACCAGTCAAACGTCCTCGATTCTTCAATGTTTAAGTGGGGATTTAAAAAAAGGGGGGGCCGGTGAGATGGCTCAGTGGCTTAAGCACCTGCCCGGCAAGCGAGAGGGCCCGAGTTCGACTCCCGGAACCCACATACGAAAAAGGGGCCGGTGATATCGCTCAGCGGCACGGGCGCCTGCTGGCGCGCGAGGTCCTGAGGTCGACCCCCCGGTACCCACAAAAAAAAAAATAATAATAAATAAATAAATAAATGGGATGCAGGGAGAATCTTTGGATGAAAGGAGACTTACAAGGCATATCAGAGTAAAACATGGGTACGTGTACGTGCGTGTTCATTGCAGCAATATTTACAATAGTCAAGAGGGGGAAGCAGCCACGGGTGCATCAACAGATGACTGGATAAACGGAATGTGGTCCATACACACAATGTAATAGTTTCCAACTTTTAAAAAGAAAGAAATTCTGACATATGCTGCAACATAGACAAAGACATTATACTAAGCCATTGAAGACATTATACTAAGTGAAATGACTCAGCCACAAAAAGACAAACAGTGTATGATTCACCTACATAAGGTATCTAAAGTGGTCAAATTTATAAACACAGAAAGTAGAACGGAGGGCATCAGAGCTGAGGAAGGAGGAAGTGGGGGGTGGTTATTTAGTGGGTGTAGAGTTTCAGATTTACAAGATGAAAAATTCTGGAGGTCTGTTGTACAATAATGTGATCTACTTCACACTACTAAACTATACAAAATGATATATTACAATGATAAGGATGGTGAATTCTTTTTTTAGGGGGCTTTTTGAGACAGGGTTTCTTTATGTAGTTCAGGGTGGACTTGAACTCACTTCATAGCCCAGGCTGGCTTTGAACTCGCAGCAATCCTCCTCCCTCAGCCTCCTGATTATAGGTAGATTATCAAGATTACAGATGTGCACCACGGCCAAGAATGGTGAATTCTGTGATATATATTTTTATTAAATTAAATTTTCTTTAAAAAAAAAACATTAAAGAGGTGAGACTATAGAGTTTAAGAAGACATTCTATGTAATAAAATTACGAAGAAATGAAAGGCAGGGATTGCCAAAAAATCAGGATAGGAGTGAGCTTTGGTGGGGAAGAAGAGCGGCATGGGGGGAGAGAGGGCTGTGGAGGTTTCTGAGACCACTCCTTCATTTAGGTGATCATTTACCAGAGTGGCCACCTTATGATAATCTGTTAAGCTATACATTTGTCTTCTGCAGTTTTCTGATCTACCTTAAAGACAATTTAAATAGAAGAAAAAAACTGAAAAGAAAAAAATTAAAACTGCTGCAATCCTGACCCTCAGCCAATACATTTCTGTAAAACTGCCATCATATCTGATTAACAGCCTGAAGCTGGGCCCCTCACCTCCCTCTGCTGTCCATGCCTCCTCCCTGCACTTGAACTCCAGTCCTGTGTGTACACAGCCTGTTTCCACCTCCAGGGATCTTCTCACGGAGCTGGGACAGCTGAGGTCTGCCTAGGGTCACCGAGGGAGACAAGGCTCAGCAGCATGAAAACTCCAGGGTCTCGCCCACATGATTGCAGAAAATACGACGCAGACACCCTTGTTGTCAGCTGTCAAATTTCATTTTATGCCTCCCAAATTCTCTAATGTGAATTCAGCTGAAATCCTGTGCTGCCCTAATGCACTGTCCCAGGGTCAGGACTGCAATAGCATCTGTCAGTCCCCAGGGAGGCGTATTCCAGCCTGGAGTCGCAGTGCTCACACAAAAAGGCTCCTGCAGAGTCCTGCACAAGAACACAGCTTCTGGATGCAGACAGGCTGGGCTCAGGTATCAATAGTGCCCCCTGCCCTCAGGCAAGAGGTTCTTTGTGATCCCTGGGCCTCTGTTTCACCATGTGTAACATGATTTCTTTGTTTTATTTTATTTCGGCGGGGGTGGTCGTTTACTGAGGACTAAACCCAAGGCCTTCGCACTGAGCTATATCCCCAGCCCCTTTTTTATTTTTTATTTTGAGATGAGTCATGTTATGTCCCTAAGATGCCCAAGCAGGTCTCAAACTTGCAATTCTCCTGCCTCAGCCTCCTATAGTGCTGGGATTACAGGCATACTGTGGGATCTTGATAAACTGAAATATGCCAAGTCTTTCCACAGAGACCCTGGAACCAGGAGTGATGGCCCACACCTGTAATCCTAGATACTTGGAAGACTGAGGCAGGAGGATCATAAGTTTGAGGTCAGCCTGTACAATTTAGCAAGACCCTATCTCAAAATAAATTTTAAAGAAATTAAAAAGGGCTGGTAGAGCACCAGCCCAGTGATTGAGCACCTGGGTTCAATCCCCAGGGCTCCAATCAATTAATCCATCTATCAGTCAGTACCCTGTCTCAGAGTAAGTAATTAGTAATTATTATTTCATTTAAAGGTCATGAGAGCTGGGGGTGTAGCTGAGAAGTACAGCACTTGCCTACCATGGATAAGGCCCTGTATTCAATCCCCAGCACCACCAAAAAAAGAGGGGGGAAGAAGAGGACAAAGAAGAGGAAGGAGAAGGAGGAAGAGGAGGAGGAAGAAGTAGAGGAAGGAAGATGAAGAGCAGGAAGAAGAGCAAGGAAGAGGAAAAGGAAGAAGAGGAAGGAGAAGGAGGAGGAGAATTTGCTGCTTCAAGCACATCTGCTTGATACCTCAAACTCAACAGGACTAAAGCCTAACTCGGAGCTCCCTCTCCCCATCCTCTGCTAGTGTTTTCTACCTGGATGGTGTCCCCGTTTATCTAGTTGGACAAGCCAGAAGCCAGTGCAACCTTCATTCCTCCTCCCTGTCCCTCTGACCATGCTGACCCCTCATCACAGCACGTTTACATCCCCACATCACTCACTCTTCACATCCGCATCTCCTCCCTGATTACTAGGGAAATGTGCCGCCTAGGGCTGTAGCACACAGTCCTCCTCCTTGTCGTCACCAGTTACCGTTCCAGTTTACTTCTGTGGTCATTCGACCATGGTCTGCCTCCCTCAGAGACCCTGACCCCAAGAGAGCAAGGATGGTGACTGCGCTAGCACACCACGTCAGCTCCTGGGTTTAGCACATGCCTGGCACACTGCGGGTGCCCCTCAGTGAAGACACTGAATCAACTACATTAGATTGAAAAATCGAATTAGCCCCACACTGCTGCCACCACTCACATGCAGCTACCGGGGGAGCCTGCGCCTTCTGCAGGCCTTAGAGCCCGTCCTATGGGAGCCACCTCACCTCTGTCTATCTGCAGCCTTCTCTCCCCTATCTTGCTCCTACTCAGAATCTCCAGGGTAATGAGTCTGGCCCTGGACCAGGATCGGTCAAACTGAGGCAGACATGCAAACCTGGCACCATTGGCCCCACTGCAAGCCCAAACCTCCTTGGCAAATCCCCACTTGCTCCCATCCCTGCCGAGCCATGTCAAGCCAGTGAGTCTGGGCCTAACTCTTCAGGACATGGCCACAATCACCTAAAGAACCTCCTCCCTTCGCCCAAGAACTTCCTCCCCCACTCTACTCTCCTAGAGGGCACAGAGGGCTCACTGCGTACGTGCGCTATTCAGCAAGTACTCGCTATGGGGAGGTTGAGGCACATCAGCGAACTGGTGTGGCAGACACAGCGCGACTGCCATTCTCCCCTCCTTGCTAACAGATGTACGTTTGTTCCTCTCCCAATCCCAGCCCCTGTGGGTCTGTTTTGAAACGCTGGTGTTTTATCCCCCTCGTAAATGCTCCATTTTGTAATGGGTATATGATATTCTAGTTTGGGGGCTTTGGGTTTTTTTGGTTTGGGGGGGCTAGCACATTTTAGATATACATAATGATAACATTCATCAAAGGGAATTTGTTTCTGATTTTATTTTTCTCTTCAATCAGATTTTATTGGTACATTTTAGATATACATAATGATCACATTCACCATGGAGAATTTTACCTGTACATGATATAACTTGTTTTTTTCCTCATTCCCCTACCCTCCCTTCAACACCCCCTCCCCTCCCCATTTACAAAAACTTTGTTTCCATGATTTCCTTCTTTTCTCATTTATTTTTTTACTTTTCCCTTCTTTCCTTTCCCCCTCCCCTTACCATTGGTCCCCTACCCATTTGAACATTTTCTTTCTATTTCACAATATCTATTATACATTTTGGTCCTTATTTACACTTTCAGTTTCTCACACTAGAAAAACAATGAGGTATTTACACATATGTGTCTGATTTATTTCACTTAAGAGTATAGTTTCAAGGTACCCATTTTCCTAGAACTGTCTCAAATGTATCCCTTTTTATGGCAGAGTAGTACTCCATTATGTAAAAAAAAACACATCTTCTTTATCCATTCACCAGTTGATGGGCATTTGGGTTGTTTCCTAGATTTGGCTATTACAAACTGTGCCACTATAAACATGGGCCTACATGTATTGCTGTGGTATGATGCTTTTATTTCTTTCAGGAAGATACCTAGGAGGGGAATGGCTGAGTCAAATGGAACCTCTAGTTTTAGTTTTTTGAGGATTCTCCACACTGATTTCCACAGTGGTTGCACCAGTCTACACTCCCACCAATGGCGGTGTGCTTTTTCCCCACAGCCCCATCAGCATTGTTATTGGTTGATTTCTTGATAATAGCCATTCTTTCTTGAGTGAGATGGAATCTCAGTGTTGTTTTAATTTGCATCTCTCGAATGACTGGTGACGTTGAACATTTTTTTATATATTTATTTGTCATTTCTACTTCTTCATCTGAGAAATGTGTATTCATCTCAGATGCCCATTTTTGGATTAGGTCTTCAAATTTGAGGGGTCTTTTTTTTAGTTCTTTATATGTTCTTGATAGTAATCCTTTTTCTGAGGAATACTTCACAAACGTGTTTTCACACACCATGGGTTGTTTCTCCACTCTATTGGTGGTTTCTCTTGCTGTGAAAAAGTGTTTTAATAAGATGAGATCCCAGTTGCTGATTCTTTGTGATAGTTCCTGTGCGATCGGGGTTTTGTTCATAAAGTCTTTGCCTACACCAATTTCTTCAAGAGTTTTACCATTCTATCTTCCAGCATATTTAATGTTTCTATTTTAATATTTAGAGCTTTCATCCATTTCCACTTTAGTTTAGTGCGTGGTGAAAGATATGGGTCCAATTTTAATCTTTGACATGTGCAAAGCCAGTTTTTCCAGCACCATTTATTAAAGAGGCTATTTTTCTTCCAGTGAATGTGCTTGCCACCTTTGGCAAAGATAAGGTGACTAAGTATATCTGGAGTTGTCTCCATATCTTCTAGTCTGTTCCACTGATCCTTGGGTCAATGTTTTTTTGCCTGTACCATGCTGGGTTTTTTTTTTTCTGTTGTTTTTTGTGTTTTTTTTTGCACAGTAGCTTTGTGGTATAATTTCAAGTCAGGGATTGTCATGCCTAGCCTTGCCTTTGTTGCCCAGAACTGCCTTTGCTATTCTAGGTCTCTTCTGGTTCCAAAGGAATTTGAGGATTGTTTTCTCTAATTCTGTGAGATATGCTATTGGTATTTTGATTGGGATTGCATTAAATCTGTATAACAGTTTTTGAAGTATGGCCATTTTCACTATATTGGTTCTTCCTACCCGAGAACACGGGATATCTTTCCATTTTATGATATCCTCTTCAATCTCCTTTTTCAGAGTTCTGTAGTTCTCAATGTAAAGTATCCTTACTTCCGTCATTAGGTTGATCCCTAGGTATTTCATTTTTTGGATGCTATTGTGAAAGGAGTGATTTTCCTAATTTCTCTCTCAATGAGTTTGTTATTTGTGTATAGGAATGCTATTGATTTTTGAGTATTGACTTTGTACCCAGCTACATTACTGAATTTGGTTATTAAATCCAGAAGTATTTTTGGTGGAGTTTTTGGGGTCTTCTATGTAGAGTATCTGCAAATAATGATAATTTAACTTCTTCCCTTCCTATCCTTATTCCTTTTATTTCTCTCTCTTGTCTAATTGCTCTGGCTAATGTTTCCAGAACTATAGTGAATGAGAGTGCTGATAGTGGACATCCTTGTCTTGTTCCTGATTTTAGAGAGAAAGCTTTCAGTTTTTGTCCATTTAGTATGATGTTGGCTGTTGGTTTGTCACAGATGGCTTTTATTAGACTGAGATAAAGACCATCTATTCTAATTTTCTGCAGGGCTTTTGTCATGAATGGGTGTTGGACTTTGTCAAAAGTTTTTCTGCATCTGTTGAGATGATCATGAGGTTTTTGTCCTCAGCTCTGTTGATACGGTGCATTACATTTGTTGATTAGCATATGTTAAACCTTCCTTGCATCCCTTGGATGAACCCTACTTGGTCATGGTGTATAATCTCCTTGAAGATTTGCTGCATTCTGTTTGCCAATATCTTATTGAGAATTTTTGAATCTATGTTCATTAGGAGATTGGCCTGTAGTTCTCTTTTTTGGTTGGATTCTTCTCTGGTTTTGGTATCAGGGTAATGCTTGCTTCCAGGAATGAATTTGGGAGAACTGCTTCCCTTTCAATTTCATTAAAGAGTTTGAGAAGTAGCAGCATTAGATCTTCTCGAAATTTCGTATAGAATTCAGCAGTGGTTTTGAGTCTGTTGCAAGATCCCACTTCTTAAACCAGGTGTGGTGGCACATGCCTATAATCCCAGCACTTGGTAGGCTGAGGCAGGAGGATTTCCACAAGTTCAAAGCCAGCCTGGGCTACATAGTGAGTTCAAGATGAGCCTGTGCAACACAGCAAGACCCTTCTCGAAACAACAACCACAACAGAAAAGATCCTACCTCTTCATTTTATTGAGGATGAGAAGTTGCTGCCTACTTGGCCCAGCCCCTGGTTCTTTGGAACAGACCTATGGTATTGTTTATGACCCTTAGGCAATCTCAGTCTTGGCATACCAGGAAGAACTGATTAGAACAATTACGTCAGCTGGGCTAAAGTAATATAATCAGCAATAACAATAGCATCAAACACAGCCTAGAAAATGACAAACTGTGGTAATTATTAATTTGCCACATTTAACCATATGAACTAGATTTGTGGTTATATAGCCAAATCTAAAACAAACCAGAAAATTATATACAGTAAATATGCATTCAATATGGAGATTTTTAGCTTCAATGGAGAAAATTTAAAAGGGAATAAAAATAGAGAAATAGAAGAGGAAGAGATTAAAAGCAAGACTGGAGGACAAAGGAACATTACACAAACTTTGGGAAACTGTTGAAGACGACAGGAGGGAAAGAGAGAAGGAAGAAATAAGAACAAGAACAGAATAGAACAACCACCCAAAAACTAGAAACAATGTTCACACTCATATAAAAACAAGAACAGGAGGGAAGCAATACTCCCAAATTCATTCCTGGAAGCAAGCATTACCCTGATACCAAAACCAGAGAAGGACCCAACTAAGAACGAGAACTACAGGCCAATCTCCCTAATGAACATAGATGCAAAAATCCTTAATAAGATACTGGCAAACAGAATCCAACAAATCATCAAGAAGATTATACACCATGACCAAGTTGGATTCATCCCAGGGATGCAGGGATGGTTCAACATACGTAAATCAATAAATGTAATACACCATATTAACAGAACAAAAGACAAAAATCACATGATCATCTCAATAGATGCAGAAAAAGCTTTTGACAAAGTCCAGCACCTTTTCATGATAAAAACCCTACAGAAAATTGGAATAGAGGGTCTTTATCTCAATCTGGTAAAAGCTATCTATGACAAACCAACAGCCAATATTATACTAAATGGCCAAAAACTGAAAGCCTTCCCTCTAAAATCAGGAACAAGACAAGGATGTCCACTGTCCCCACTCTTATTCAACATAGTTCTGGAAACCTTAGCCAGAGCGATTAGACAAGAGAAAGAAATAAAAGGAATAATGATTGGAAAGGAAGAAGTTAAATTATCATTATTTGCAGATGACATGATACTCTACACAGAAGACCCCAAAAACTCCACTAAAAAACTGCTAGATTTAATAAGCAAATTCAGTAGTGTAGCTGGATACAAAGTCAATACTCAAAAGTCAATAGCCTTCCTGTACACAAATAACAAACTTACTGAAAGAGAAATTAGGGAAACAATACCTATCACAATAACATCCAAAAAAATGAAATACCTAGGAATCAACCTCACGAAGGATGTAAAAGACCTCTATACTAAAAACTACAGTACTCTGAAAAAGGAGATTGAAGAGGATATCAGAAAATGGAAAGATATCCCTTGCTCCTGGATAGGAAGAACCAATATAGTGAAAATGGCCATACTTCCAAAATTGTTATACAGATTTAATGCAATTCCAATCAAAATTCCAACAGCATATCTCACAGAATTAGAGAAAACAATCCTCAAATTCATTTGGAATCAGAAGAGACCTAGAATAGCAAAGGCAATTCTGGGCAACAAAGGCAAGGCAGGGGGCATCACTATCCCCGACTTGAAATTATACTATAAAGCTACTGTGATAAAAACAGTGTGGTACTGGCAAAAAAACAGACCTGAAGATCAATGGAACAGATTAGAAGATGCTGAAACAACCCCAGACATACTAAGCCACCTTATCTTTGACAAAGGTGCCAAACACATTCGCTGGAAGAAAGATAGCCTCTTTAATAAATGGTGCTGGAAAAACTGGCTCTACACATGCCGAAGATTAAAACTAGACCCATATCTTTCACCATGCACTAAACTAAATTCAAAATGGATCAGAGATCTAAATATTAAAACAGAAACATTAAATCTGCTGGAAGGTAGGATAGGTAAAACCCTTGGAGACATTGGTGTAGGCAAAGACTTTATGAATAAAAACTCAACCGCACGGGAACTATCCCAAAGAATCAATAACTGGGATCTCATCTTATTAAAAAGCTTTTGCACAGCAAGAGAAACCACCAACAGAGTGAAGAGACAACCCACAATGTGGGAAAAAATGTTTGCCAGCTGTTCCTCAGACAAAGGATTACTATCGAGAACATATAAAGAACTCAAAAAAATCAGACCTCCCAAATTTAAAGACCCACTCCAAAAATGGGCATCTGAGATGAATACACATTTCTCAGATGAAGAAATACTAATGGCAAACAAATATACAAAAAAAGTGCAACATCACTAGTCATTCGAGAGATGCAAATTAAAACAACACTGAGATACCATCTCACCCCAGAAAGAATGGCTACTATTAAGAAATCAACTAATAACAAATGCTGGAGGGGCTGTGGGGAAAAAGGAACCCTTCTTCACTGTTGGTGGGAGTGTCGACTGGTACAGCCACTGTGGAAGTCAGTGTGGAGATTCCTCAGAAAACTAGGGTTGGAGGTCCCATTTGACCCAGCTATTCCCCTTCTGGGCATCTTCCCAGAAGAATTAAAAACATCGTACCACAGCGATATATGTGCACCCATGTTTATAGCAGCACAATTTGTAATAGCCAGATCTTGGAAGCAACCCAAATGCCCATCAACTGAGGAATGGATAAGAAAGATGTGGTATTTTTATACAATGGAGTACTATTCAGCCATAAAGAAGGATAAACTAGAGACTTTTATAGGTAAATGGATGCAACTCGAGAAAATACTCATAAGTGAAATAAACCAGAAGCACATGTGTAAACATCGTATTATCTCTCTAGTATGAGAAACTGAAAGAGTAAATAAGATCCAAAATGTACAATAGATATGGTGAATCAAAAAGAAACTGGTAAAAAGGAAAGAGAGACTGGAATAGGGAAAAGAAAGAAGGGAAAGGGAAAAAAATTGTATATATATATATATATATAAGATGGTTAAGATAGATACACTACCATTTTTACTTAGTTCATTGAAGAGTAAGGTTTGTGCCAATAATGTTTGGACAATTGAATGCTAATGTCTGGTGTCCTGAATAACTAACTTAAAGATAGTAATACGTAATGTATTAACCATTGTTACCCTCCTATTATGTTGTTTTGAAAATTTGTTCTTCTTTTGATTTGTTTTGTTTTTTCTTCTCTTTAAAATAAAAAATATATATATATAAAAAAAAAAAAAAAAAAAAACAAGAACAGGGGCTGGTGAGATGGCTCAGTAGCGTAAGCTCCTGCCTGGCAAGCGCGAGGGCCTGAGTTCAACTCCCGGATCCCACATATGACAAAAAGGGCTGGTGATATCGCTCAGCGGCATGGGCGCCTGCTGGCGTGTGAGGTCCTGAGGTCGACCCCCGGTACCCACAAAAAAAAAAAAAAAAAAAAAAAAAACAAGAACAGGGCTGGGGATATAGCTCAGCGGCACAGTACTTGCCTGGCAAGCACGAGGTCCTGAGTTCGATTTCCAGCGCCAAAAAAAAGAAAAACCAAGAACAAGCAATCAAGAAGAAACAAAACAAAAAGAAGAAAAGAAGAAAAAAAAATTTCCACTTCAGGGCGTCTCTCTGTTGTCACTGGTAAACAGAGTGGGCGGATGTAGCCCAGATCCATGTTGATTAATCCCAGCGAGCCAGATTTACAGTGGGGTAGTAGATAATCCCAGCAAGCATGCACCTTTAGTTCCACTGAAGTTCAGGCTGGTTTCTGGGCTGAGGCTGGAACCAAATTTGTTCAGCCTGCAACACTCCATGTGCCTCCTGTTGGCTTGAACTTGACTCCCTGCCAGCTTGAACTCAGCTCCTTGACCTCCTGCTGATTTGAACTCTGTTCCACTTTACCCTGCCATTGGGAGCCACTAGATGGAGCCAGCCTCCAGCTGCTCTGAGTTCTGAGCTCAGTCCGTCCCTCTCCAAGATGGCTACTGGCCAATCGCCCTCTTCTGGGGGACTCTGAACCCAAATAACTCACCAGCCACTGCAGTCCACTGAGTCCAGTGCTCCGTTCCACTGGTGCATTTCTCTGAGGAAGCCCCTGGGGTCACCTGTAGTCACTATGCATCTGCAGGTTCGAGCCACCCCCTCCCATGCAGTGAGTCAGGGCTCAGGGAGAAAGCACTGCTTGCCACCTCCTTCTGTGTTGAGGTCTCTCTCTTCACTCTCCCCAAGGGCTTCAATTCTCACTACAGATCTTTGCTAGTCCCAGGGACTCACTTCCCTTCTTCTCTTCTTTTTTTTTTTTTTTTTTTTTTTTTTTTTTTTTTTGTGGGTACCGGGGGGTCGACCTCAGGACCTCGCGCGCCAGCAGGCGCCCGTGCCGCTGAGCGATATCACCGGCCCCTTTTTTCGTATGTGGGTTCCGGGAGTCGAACTCGGGCCCTCGCGCTTGCCGGGCAGGTGCTTAAGCCGCTGAGCCATCTCACCGGCCCCCTTCTTCTCTTCTTCATGTTGCTATATTCCAGCATCTGGACGCCAACTCTCGGAGAGGCTGTTTCTGTGCTGTTTACCATCCACCATCTTCTTGGAAGTCTGGCTAGATGTTTCTTCTGTTTTGTTTTTGAGACAGGGTCTCGCTGTATAGCCCAGGTTGGCCTTGAACTCACAGTGATCCTCCTGCCTCAGCTGCCCAAGTGCTGGGATTACAGGCATGCACCACCGTGCCTGCCTGGTGTATGATATTCTAATTAATGAAACTTGAGGGGAAGTCTGCTGAGGACTGCTGGGAAGATTGTTCTCACTCTTACAAAGGGACACAAGGAGCACAAACACTTCCTCCTCAGACCTACATTGTGAGATGCCTGGACCTGAGGTAGCCATTTCATGACCTTGCAGGAAATGGATGTCACTCTGAGAACCACGGAGCTGAAAGATAGGAAGAACCTGGGTCCTTGGTGACACTGCTGAGCTTGTGGATTCACCATGCTAGACCCAGTATACACCTGGACTTATTTGGGCATACATTGATCAAAACTCTCATTGTTTTAAGTTGATCCTAAATGAGCTTTCTATTACTTATGGCCCAAAGCCACCTATAAGAGAGTAGAGGCAGCTCACACTTCCTGAGCTTTGCTGGATGTGAGGCACCAAGTCATGGTCTTGCCACCCATTTTACAGCTGAGGAAGCTGAAACCCAGAGATGGCAAGGGATTTGCACTATTACACAGAGACTGCCCAATGGAGCTGGAAGTGAAACTGAGGCTCTGGTTCTAGGTCATTCCCTTTCCGCTAGGATTGGCTCTCATTTCAAACTGCAGAAGGTGCAAAGGGATGACTGGATCTGGAAACCCAAAATCAATCCTCCCCATGCCACCCAATCTCTCTGACAACTTGCTCTCAGGTCAGCTGCTCCACTGAGCTAGAATCATGACCATCAGAAGCTCTGGTCTCAGGTCCCAGTAGCCAAGGGCCAAAAAGTACAAGAATCTATCTCCCCTCCTGTAGGTTGAGTGTTATTGACCAAACTTGAGTCCTACACTCCTCCTTGGGCTAACCACTGTGAATCTGAACGTTGGGTGCCACTTCCTGGCTCTGTGACTTGGGAAATCCAACCTCTGTATGACTTAGTTTGCTCAGCCCCCAAAGAATAGTAACGATACCTGCATCACTGTGTTACCATGAGGATCCTGTGATTTTTTAGCATTTACCGCATGCTAACTGTGTGCCAGGCACTATGTTAGGAGTTGAAGCCACAGTAGAGGACAGAGACCCAATCTCTGCCCTTGTGGAGTTTCTAGTCTAGATCTAGCAAGACAGACATTACACAAATAAAAGTGCCATAATAAGTGGCCTAAAGAAAAATACAGAGCTCTATGGAGAGGAAGTAGTGAGACCGAGATCAGGTTAAATGAGTGACATTTAAAGTGGGTTTGGCACAGACTTAGCATTCAGTTGATAGAATCTTCCCAGCCATCTGGCCTCCCCACAGTGACTTCCTGCCAGGAGAAGAGCTGGCTGACTTGCTGCCCTGGCAGCCAATCACAAGCCTGCTAGGACTCGGGGCAAGAGTGTGATGTTTTGGGACAGCAGCATGCAGCAGGTCCCAGGGCAGCGGTTCCTGGGGGACAGTACACACCCAGCTCATAAGTTCTTCATTTCCCACCTCTAACGGAGGCCCAGCATCCTCCCAGCTCCTAGCCTGGCTCTAAGTCAAGCCCTAATGAAGGAGTGTTGGAGAGATTTTCACTGTGTAACAAGTGACTTTCCATTCAGCATTGCCAGGCTCTGCTATAGACCACAACTCATGACCATAGGGAACAGGACCCTGCCCCTGTCCCAGGCAGCTGGGCTGTATCATTACTCCCTGATGACTGCCTCCAAAAGGACCATTTGCAAAACTCTCCGTCAGCCAGGATGTGTCTGTGGAACACACTCAGGGCCCTCTGGGCTCTCTGGTAGGATGTACTATTTCTTCAGGTCACTACCACGAACACTGACTTCCTTCCTGTGTCACCATCACTGCCACCCTGACCTCCACTTGGGACCCTAACCAGGACCCAGTGCCAGCACATCTAGCCACCTGCTCTCCAGGCCTGTTCTCTCCAACATGGGGCAGCCAGAGGGCCTGCCTAGAGCACATGTCGGCCTCACTACAAGTTCTCTGGTCTGATAATCTAATGCTGCCAACTAGGCCCCTTGTGACCTGGCCCCTGCCTAGTATTTCTAACTGTGTATTCTCAGTTCATCAAATACTATATTATGCATGTTTTGCCCAGAACATGAAATGTTTTTGTCAAATATGAACCCTCCTCAGGCGTGGAGTTACTGTATGCCAGGCTCTATGCTTGGCTCTGTGATGCAATGGTGGACCTCAGGAAACTTCTGGTCTAATGTAGAAGGCAGGCATCAACCAAATAAGCACTGACAACTGCAAATAGTTGTGAGAGTCATGAGGGAAGCGTGCAAGATGCTGAGAGGGCTGACAGAAGATGTGACTGTGCCTGGAAGTTGGGCCTCCCTGCCACGATGCTTAAACCTGCTGTCAGGCGAGTGAGTAGGTGCCATGCAAGGGGTGGGGCAGGGGAGAGCTTTCACACAGCATGCTGAGGCCATAGGGTGCCACAAACTCTGGGATCTGAAAGCTGGGTGGCACATGGACACAATGAGGGGGGCTGGAGAAGGAAGTGGGGGTCAGCAAGCAGGTCACGTTAGAAGACTCTTACAGAAGTCTAGGGATTCCCAAGGCTGTGAGCAGGGACACAAACGGTGCATGAGCCCTCTGAACTGAGAAAATCAAGGATGAAAATGGTGAAGTCCAATGAGTGATGATGGGGATTTGGACCCAGGTTCATTTAATAAAAGGATGCAGCCAAGAAACAAGGTCTGTGGAAATCTTGTCACACAACTGGCTCCACTGAGCAGCCAGCGATGGAGGGTTCTAGAGATGAAATACCATCCCATCTCAAAACCCCTGCTGGACTCCCAGGGACAGTGTAAGCCCAAGGAGTGTGGCGCCTCTGCACATCTTCACCTCCTACATTTGCCCATGTGGCCCTCAGCCCAGCCTGATTCTAGAAACCACCCAACAGAAACACAGAGAAAGACCATCAGGTGCTGCCTTTCATGGTCAAGTTCACCTGCCAACACATCCCCCTTATAAAGGGTTTCTTTGCTATCTGAGCTGAAACCTGGGGACTCACTGACTCTTTCCTCAGCTCTGCCCTTCCTTACAGTGACTCACCGGCCTCATGCTGTCAGGTCCCTAGAATATTAAAATGTACAAATTAGATGGGTTTCCAGGTTCATCTTATGTAGCAAGATGCAAGGATCCATGGTTCTAGAGCTCTCTGCCCAGATCCCCGACCTCTCTGAGGCCTGGCCTTTATCTAGTCAGGTCTGACTTCCTGCACAGCTTTCTGCCCTCAGCCCAAACAAGAAGCAGCTTTCTAAGCCCTCCATCCAATTTCCAGGCACTGTGCAAAGCCTGGGAGAGGCAAAGGAGAAAAGACCTCATCCCTGCCCTGAAGGAGAGAGGCAGTTGCACCAACACCGTACAATGTGATCAGGACTCCCAGCGTGGGTATTCAAGCAGCAGCGGGAATTCAGCTAGTGGGGCCCAGAGCTTTGTCCAAGAGAGAGAAGCCTTCTTGGGAGAGACACCTTTGAGCTGGGTCTTCAGTGACACTGAGAAAGTCATTTTCTCTTGGATGGGACATGAATTATTGCTCTTAGGCTCAAGCAACAGAACATAGATTCATGTACTTCTTGGCCACTTGTATATATTCTGTATAATAGTATCTATTCAAATCCTTTGCCCATTTTTGAGTTTTTTTTTTTTGTTTTTGTTTTTTGTGGGTACCAGGGGTCGACCTCAGGACCTTGCACGCCAGCAGCTGCTGAGCAATATCACCGGCCCTTTTTTCGTATGTGGGTTCCGGGAGTCGAACTCGGGCCCTCGTGCTTTCCAGGCAGGCGCTTACGCCGCTGAGCCATCTCACCGGCCCTTTGAGTTGTTTTTTAATGGTCGAGTTGTAAGAGCTCTTTAAATATTCTAGATACCCTTATCAGATATTTGCTTTGCTAATATTTTCTCCCATTTTGTGAGTCTGAATATCCTTTTATGCCTTTTGAATCTGACGTCATATACACATAATACCTATTAAGATTTCATGGGTAATTTAAAATTTTCTGAAAATAATAAAATTTTCTGATAGCTATAAGAAAGTGAAAAGAAACTGGTGAAATTGATTTTTTTTTTTTTTTTTTTTTTTTTTTGTGGGTACCGGGGGGACGACCTCAGGACCTCATGCGCCAACAGGCACCCGTGCCGCTGAGCAATATCACCGGCCCCTTTTTCATATGTGGGTTCCGGGAGTCAAACTCGGGCCTTCGCGCTTGCAAGGCAGGCGCTTAAGCCGCTGAGCCGTCTCACCGGCCCTGAAATTGATTTTAACAATACATTTTGCTTAACCCAACATAGCCAATATATCATTTCAATATGTAACCAAAATAAAATACAAATGAGATTTAATTTCTTTTTTGTATAACTCTTAAAAGACATATAAATTCACCCTATCTCCACTGTATATTGTGCAATGTATATAGTACACACCTCTGTACCCACTATTAAACTCCCATTTAACACAGCAAAACCCAAGATACAAGTATCCTTTGCACAAGGTTACTCTCGCCCTCAAATTACTCTTCCTGACTGAATAAATGTGTAAGGTTAATTTATAACAATAATCTATATATGAAACAAGAAAAAGAAATTCCTTAATACACTAACACAAACAGCAGAAAGGAAAAAAATCCCCAGTCTATGACTGGCCACTAGGCCACAGTTGATATCCATAATTTCCTTCTTCCTTCACTTGTTCTGGGCTCCCTCTCCCCGCCATGAATAGCTCAGCTGGACATAATCCTTCACTGTGACAGGTCTGAATCCTCAATAGCCCCATCTTTGGTTGATTGCTATAGTTTTCCATTCACTTGTAGTATTGATCTGGAAGTTCTAAGAAGTGCCCCCAAGCTGCAGACCTATTTCTTCTGCCCCTACTTGTACCAGCAGCTCAATTTCCACTTGGCTTAAGGAGCCCAATGTAGCCAAGTACAGTCTCAAGTGTCCTGGATCAAACTTCACTCATCAGAACTAAGGCCGTCAAGCTAGTGGAGCTCAATTCTTACAGAAAATACTCTTTTGCAAGTGAGGTAGTTAATGTGACAGTGAGAGGAGCCCCTCCCGTCCACCCCTTGATTTCCACAGGAGACACAGTCACAGAGTACAATCATATTACTTCATTCTGTAAGACAGAACCCTGACTTTCCAGGCCAACTGGTGCCACAACCAAGTCTTCAGTGGGCCGTCCCACAGTGCCGTCAGGCCAGATGTTTCTGGGTTCCAGGGCATGAGGCAACACCAGAGAATTCACACGAGCACAAATCTATTGCTGAACCTGCATTGCCCTGAAATGAGCTCCCTGGTCAGAAGCAACGTTACATGGAGTAGCAGGACAAGAACTGAGGTATTCTGTGAACACACAGATGCTTGGGCTGGCAGAAGTATTTTAGCAACGGATGATAAAACCATATCCAGAATAAGTTTCCCTGCCAATGAGGACAAAATCAATGCCCCTCCATGATGGAAGGGATTCAGTATGATCAATCTGCCACTAGATGGCTGGCTGCCTGGTCCCCCACATCCAGGAATGGTTAAGTTCTAAAATGTCTGGAGGACATTTCTTTCCTTCTTCATTCACTCAGTTTCCTGAGGACCTCCTCTGGGCCCAGCCCTGGATAAATAAGTCCTCAGCAAGGGATGGGCTTTCAGGCTCAGAAGTTTTGTCTATAGAGATGGCTGTAACTGCCATTTCTCAAACAATGTCACAATGAAAAGAGCACTGGAGGAGTCTGGGAGACCTGACTTGTGATTCTAGGTCTGACACTAACACTCATGTGACAGGAATGGGGCACTTTGCCTCTCTAGGCTCAGATTCCTTTTTATTCTGGTACTGGGGATTGAACCCAGGGAGTGCTGAGCTACATTTTCACCCCTATTTATTTTGAGACAGGGTCTCACTAATTTGCCTAGGCTGGCTCAAACTTGTGATCCTCCTGCCTCAGCTCCAGAGCAGCTGGGATTACAGGAATGTACCACCACGCCTGGCTTCAGTTTCCTCATTCTTGCAATAGAATAGAAACTCAAGGCTATCCAGGACTAGTGGTGGACCAAGGGAAGGGAGGTGGGTGGTGGGACTTATTCCCCTTGGGTGCAGGCAACAAAGGAGAGTTTTTAAATAATCAACTAATAGTCTCTCTCTCTCTCTTTCTCTTTCTCTATCAAACTTGAGATCCTCCTACCTCAGCCTCTTGAGTAGCTGGGATTACAGGTATGCACCACTACGCTCAACAGTTGGTCTCCTTTTATCATCGTCATACACCTTCAATTATAAACAGTGTAAGAAAAATACTCTTTACCAAAAACCACATATACATATGCTTTGCCTAAATTCTAAGTAATTGCTACAGTTACTACCAAATTTTTATAATATATATGCTAAGCAATTCAGCGAAATGCTGTCTCAAAATAAAAATGGGTGAGGATGTAGCTCAGTGCTCCCTGGGTTCAATCCCCAGTACTGGAGAAAAAAAAAGAATGAGGAAACTGAGCCTAGAGAAGCAGTGTGCCCCATTCCTGCTGTGTGGGTCCTAGTGTTAGACCTATAGCCACGAGTCAGGTCCCCCAGACACCCCTCCAGGGCTCTTTTCACCGTGTCCTTGTCTGAGAAGTGATAGTTGCACGTATATACATATATATTAGATTAGTACATTTTTATTATTTATCTGTTAATAAATAGTGTATTTTACATGGGCCTTAACTTTTATGACTCTGTTACATGGTTAGCCCCAGACACACAAAGACCCATCCGTCTGTGTTTCTTTTTCTTTTTTTTTTCTTTTTTTTTTTTTGGTACCAGAAATCGAACTCAGGACCTTGCACTTGCCAGGCAGGTGCTTGTGCTGCTGAGTTGTATCCCCGGCCATGTCTGTGTTTATTTCTAGAGTAAGTTTTTAATGGTTTGGAAACTTTCAAGCTCACTTCTGGCTGAAATGTATGTTTGTATTTTAAATGGTTTAAAAATTTTAGTCAATACAATTAATATACTATGACATTCACCCATTTAAAGCACACATTTTAGTGATTATTGTTATATTTATATAAATGTACAACCACTGCCACATACTTATTTTAATAATTTTTATTAACACAAAAACAAAACCTTATGACTGGCAGAAATTTAAACAAATCGAAGACAGAAGGATTTAGAAGGCACCGCACTTTCCACCTCCTGACGCCTGATCCAGGAAGGAGGAAGGTCACTTGCGCCATCTCCTGATAGAAGTTATAATTACAGGCACATGCGGCTGAACATTCTCATCTCTGAAGGCAGCTCCGTCCAATGGGATAGCAACATGTGGCTACCCAGCACGTGAAATGAAATGTGATTGTCTGACTCGAGATGTGCCACAGGTGTAAAATACATACTGGATCTCGAAGACTTACGAAAGAATGTAAAATATCTAACAATTTATACTGTTTATATGTTGGTTTTATATTGATTGCGCATATTAATGATACTATTGGCGTGGGAGGAGGAGCAAGGAGACTTAATTGAACAAGTTACCCCAGGATTGTTTGCGTCCTAGGCCAGCCAAGTTAACAATAATAGGTTTCCTCACCTCAAGGGTAGCTCCCTTGTCCTTAAAACAAATCGGTGATACCTACTTCATGGTATTATGATTAAATGAAGTGAGGCATAAAAAATGCCTGAGATACAGTGAGTGCTCAGTAAAAGTTGATATCTTTCCTCACAGACCTGATAAAAATGGCAGGAAAACTAGCGAAGGTCACTTCCCTAGGTACGGTCAGTGAGTCTTGATTTACTTCTCTTTTCCCTCAGCAATCAGCCTAACTGTGGAAGGCCAGCTCCAGCTGGGGCCCTCCTGTGGACCCCTCTTCAGTGCCCACCGCGTGCACAACATTAGGGCACCAGCTCACAACTTGTTTTGCCTTTCTGCCCAAGTGACTTCCTGCCCATACACCAGCTCCTCCCCTTCCCACAGGGAGCCCCCTCCCACCCTCCAGCCTGCCTTATTCTGCCCCCCAGCACTGGGCACAAACTGCTCATCCTCTGCCACCAATGTACCTGCAGTTTTCAGTGTGGTCCCCGAACCGGCAATTTCAGCATCCATGGGGAACTCATTAGAAGTGCGCGCTTTTGGGCCACAGACCTCCCGAACTCTAACTCCAGGGTATGGCCCGGCAGGTAGTTCTGACTCATGGGAAGTTTGAAAGTCATTGCTCCACAAACCTCTACATCCTGCTCCCAGCTTCCTATGCTGAGGGTTCTCTTCCTTTCCTTCCTGCCCTCTCCATCCCATCGTGGAGAGACACTCCTGTGGCTGAAGTCCCCTTGAGCCACTGTTCTTGTAGCAATCCTCACCAAATATAGGTTGCAAGCAAACCTTCAATGTTTTTGTCATTTATCAGACCAGTTTTCTATTCCTTACTCAACATTCTTTAATTTTATACTAATACAATTCACCCTTTATCCTTTTCTTAAAGCATCTATAAAATCATATGTAACACAAGTCTTATTTTTCTATTCTATATGTAACAAATTTCCGTTCATTCATGCTAGACACGTGAACACTAGAATATTAACAACTTACTGGACATGGAGTAAAAGGTTGCACTTCTGAGAATTTTCTTGGCCTATTTCTCACTGTACATGTTCCACAGGGATTTATAATTTCTCTAAGTTCTTTTCAATACATGATTTCATTTGGACTTCATGGTAGCACCGGATGGAGAAGGATAGTCACAATTCTCTGTATTTCATATACAAGTAACCTGAGATTTTCCCAGTCATAGGGAACACAGGTAAAGAAACTAAATCTAAGATCCATGGCTTAACGTAGTTTCCCACATCCAGCACCAAACAGCAAAGCCCTTTTCATTATCATCATCTGTGAATGTCACGTGAATCTGAACTATTACGTTCAGCCTTTCAAAAGAAAAAAATGGAACATGCTTAAATGAAACCACCTCTTATTTCTAGGAGCTTCTGAAACTAAGAAATGTGATCACATGTAGACTATCCAATAAAGACTATTTAGCTTTTTAAATTGAACTGAGAGCAAATAAAATGTGAGTGGTATTTCTTTATAAAACTATGGTATTTGTTTTTAGGTTGAAACTTCCTTAGAACAACAATTGCCAAACAGCAATCAGCTGCCAAATTGCCATCAGCTAAAACAGCCCCAGTGCAGAGGTTCACGCTGGATAGATATTCTAAAGAATGCCTCTTTGTAAAGAGGATAGGGTTTTTCTAAGGGTGGCAGTTTCATAGTCCCATGAATAGAATCTTCTGCTCAGATTAGGACCTTCCGGAGCATACTCACATCTGTAGAAATGAACAGAATATTGAGGGGCTGGGGATTTAGTTCAGTGGTAGAATGCTTGTCTAGCAAGTTGGAAGACCTGGGTTCAGTCCTCAGCAAAAAAAAAAAAAAAGAATATTGAAACCCCATCGGAAGAAGAACCTCTGTCTTCCTCATGCCTGTTGTGCTGACTTCTTTCAGTTCTCAGATGATGCAGTCTGACAGGGCAGAAGCTTTTCGTTTGACGGTTAATCCTTTTCTTCTTAATGACTATATTTAAGTCGCTTAAATTTGATTCACTCTTTAAATCAGATACAATATTTGTAATACATCCACACATATCATGTGCTACATAATGTTTCAGTGAACAACAGACTGCATATATGATGGTGGCCCCAGATTATAACAGAACAGAAAAATCCCCACTGCCTAGTGACACTGGAACTGTCACACACAGAGCAATGCATTAGTCACGTGTTGGTGTTGATGCTGGTATAAACCCACCCACCTTGCTGCCAGTTATATAACAGTGTAACATAAACACTCTGTAGAGCATGTAACACTAGATAATGATATAAACAACCACGTTTCCAGTTTATGTATTCCATCATTTTAGCACATACGCCGGAAAGCAGTATGCCATGTCACGCTGGCAGCAGCTCACACATCTCCCGTTCACCTCCTCTTGCTGGCATCAGGAGGGCGCGTCAAGTGATTGACAGAGACCATCCAGGCTTGTCCAAGTACTTTGTGAGGGTCACAGAACAGCAAAATCATCAAATGAAGCATTTCTCGAAACATGTCCTCAAGGATACACGACTATATATATTGATTTTCCCTTTGAAGACCATTGTTTTCCCCTCTGAGCTACGGCCAGTGGACATAGATCATGAAAACATGATGATAAATAAATGCAGTGATCTCAGGCACAACCTTCAATTTGCACTTGCCCTGGCCATGAGCTGGGAGCCCTAGCTGTGGCCATGTGGAAAACTGATATCCCCCAATTTGGTACATGGGTGAGTCCTGGAAAATGTATACCTTGTGCATCTGAACTATAGCTCTCTTCTAGCCCACTGGCTCCATGTCTTTGAATTCTTTGTCCCTCAGGTTCAGATTTTTTGTTGTTTTGAGACGAGGTCTCGCTATGCAGTTCAGGCTGCCTTGAATTCACAAAGTAGTCCAGGATGGCCTCAAACTCATGGTGATCCTCCTGCCTCAGCCCCCCAAGTGCTGGGATTACAGGTGTGCATCACCACACCCAGGTCCTCAGATTCAGTTTTTAGACAGCTGGTTTCCTTTGTCTCTTACCCAAGGATATGCTTCAACTGAATTAAGCATTCCTCAATTTTCAAGGCACCAAAAATAAAAACTTATTTCTGGGAATAAAAAAGGAAAGCTAGCAATGACACCAATGGCCCCTCCTGCTCACTCTAACCCTGATTCCAAGGTAGAGAATCTGGACAGTGGGTGCTGCTAGTAAAGGGTAAGATAACAACAGTCAAGTTGAATCAAGACTTGGCCATTGCTCAACTCTGATTTTTATTTTTACTTTTGTTAGGGAAATTAAGAGGTTGGGCCTTAAAGCATCTAAACAAGTATGATGTCCCCTACATCATAACTAAGCCTGGAATTCACTCTTCATCAGTCAAGTTTCCTGCCCTCCCTCACTCAGGAATACAGGAATTGAAAGTGGACCAGTCCACCAGAGGGGCCAAAGGCAATGGAGCTAGACCAGGAGAAGGGGGAGACCAAGGGAGAAATTCTTCCCACTTTTCTGTTGTCTTGTCTTCTTTTCCCAATGTTTAATGCATCTCTACCACTTCATTCCTTTCCTTGATTCAGTGATTAGTTATGTTCTCCTCCTATTTTTCAAAATCCCCACCACCTCTTTTTTTTCCTTCAAAATGGCCCAGTGTCTCTCCAAGCTTCACTTTTAAGGAAGAGACCTGGCTCCTTTCTTTACAGCATATAATACATGTTGATCCTTGGGAGACAGGGAGAGACAGGTAGTTCTGAGAAGCATCTACACAGCTAACCTGGCTAAAGAAGAACACAAAGGCCAGTCGGTGGTGGTGCACGCTTGTAATCCCAGCACTGAGGAGGCTGAGGCAGAAGGATCACTGTGAGTTCAAAGCCAGCATGGGCTACACAGTGAGCTCAAGGTCAGCCTGAACAACACAGTGAGACCTTGTCTCAAAAAACAACAACAAAAAAAGCACAAGGGTAGTTAACAGAGTAAAGAAAAAGACAACTGCAGTTTTTCCTTCTATTCGGGATTTAAGTAGCTCCTTTGTTATTAAAATAACTACATCAGCATGAATAATCTGATTATAAATGTAATCTTTGGCAGAGAGAAAGAATTAACATTTACTGAATACTTGCCATCTGCCAGCATGGAAGGAAAACTAGTGGTTCTCAGTATTTCAGTGGCCAAGGACTCCTGAGATTCTCATGGAAGGTATGAAATCTCTCCCCTAAAAAACTGCAAATGGATATAAAATTTCCCATAGAATTTCAGGGGCAAATGTTTTCCTGAAGCAAACTACAGACCTCAGACTACACCCTCTGTGCTAGGCATGGCCTTGTGGAGCTGGATACCATTATACCCACCTTGTAGATGAGAGAACACAGAGGTTCAGTCATAAGTAGTAGCTGCAGTAGACCTAATATTTGTGTTCCCCCCAAGTTCATAATGAAACCTAATCTCCAATGTGAGGGTATTTGGAGGTGGAGCCTTTGGGAGATGATAAGTAATAAGGGCAAAGATCTCAAGAATGAGGTTAGTGTCTTTATAAAAGAGGCCCCAAAGAGATCCTTCATCCCCTCTACCATGTGAGGTTACAGGGAAAAGATGGCAGTGTATGACCCTGGAAGTAGGCCTCATCAGACTCCAAACTTGCTAGCTCCTTGATCTTAGACTTCATAGCCTCCAGATCATGAGAAATAAATTTGTGGGTTTGCTTTGTTTTGTTTTTCTTTGCTTTGCTTTGTTTTGTGGGAAGGGCACTCATTATGTTGTCCAGGCTGGTCTCAAACTCTTGAGCTCAAGTAAGCCTCCTACCTCAGCCCCAAGTAGCTAAGACTACACACATATGCCACTGCACCCAAGAAGTTGTGTTAGAAGTCTATGGTATTCTGCTATAGCAACCTGGATGGACTAAGAAAGTAGCAGAAACAATTAAACAAGATTTATCTAAATACTGCCCCTTCCATTCTCAGATGAAAATATCACCTAACTTTTACTGTAACTGTAACTATCATCTCCCTGTCCCTTTTTTTTCTTTTTTAGTAGTATGAGGGATTGAACTCAAGGACTGACACATGCTAAACAAGTACAGAGGCACTTTTTTTTTTAATGTGGATATAGGGAACCGAACTCAGGACCTCGCACTTGCCAGGCAGGCGCTTGTGCCACTGAGCTATATCACCAGCCCAGAGGCACTTTTTTTATATTTTGAGACAGGGTCTTGCTAAGTTACCCAAGCTGGCCTTGAACTTGCAATCCTCCTTCCTTAGCCTCCCAAATAGTTGGGACTATAGGTGTGCACCGCTACACCCAGCTCATTCCTTATGTTTAACTGAGGAAACAAAAGTTTAAGTGAGAAGCTAAGATCAGTGCATCTCATTTTACAGTCAGCCACAGGGAATCAGGATGCTAAGAACCCAGCAGCTCCAATCTCACTTCTTATCCGCTCAAAGCCCCACTCTTCCTCACCCTCCCCGCCCACCCAGTTGGAAGACAAGTCAAGAAGCAGTCTTTCTTAGAGGCCTCCCATTGCTCAGAATGAGAGGCAATCTCTCCTTAAAATAATCCATCATTTAAAATGTGAACTAGAGGGCCGGGGATATAGCTCAGCGGCACAGTGCCTGCCTGGCAAGTGTGAGGTCCTAAGTTTGATTTCTGGTACCAAAAAGAAAAAAAAAAAAAAAAATGTGAACAAGAGACCAGTCAAAGCCTGTGGATATGAAACAAAAGAAATTTAATTTCAGGATATTACAAGAATATAAAACACAATACATATGTTCCTTTATAATTACACACACATACATTATATATAGTCAAACAAGAATGAAAAATAAAATATGGTGAAACCTTCTCTTAAGAAACCTGGTTAGGTTTATGAGTAAGCTCAGGGACAGAGCAAAGGAAAACTTTGCTCTGAAGAAAGGCCCCCTGGGGTGAGGACATGTTTTTCCTGACAGGTTGTGCTGGTCCCTAAACATGTCAGAGGCATGCTCAATGGCTCTGTAGCATGAGCTGTGGCCTTACGCACTCATTTCCATGGTAACTCAAGCACTCCAGCTATTTGTACTCCACCTCCTCACTAATCTGCCTCCAACAACTGTACCCTGATCTCAGCATTAGTTGTCTAGTAAAGCCAGCTCTCCACAGTGAGTTTGCCACTGGCTAATTACCACTGCATGCAAAAGCTTTGCATCTTAGAGACTAAATTTTTCCCAAAAACTGGGCAGTCCTGCTAGTATCCAGGTTTAGACCTAGGCCCTGTCTTCAGTGCAAACCCTTCAGGGTAAAGGAAGGAAAGGATGAGGCTCTCTCCTGGGGAAAGTAGTTCCACACAGAAGTGGCCTCAGAATGGGAGCCATCACCTTCCAACCCCTTGGGAGGCCAGCAAAAAGCATGGAAGTAGATGGAATCTAGAGATGGCCATTCCCAAAGATGGCCTCCCATTGCATGGTCACATGGCCAGTCACTGTGGGGCACAGTCTCAGTGACCACAAGTTCCCCTAGAATGCAATATTTTAAACCGTATGCTACCATAGGCTCCTATGAAGGAAGCTGAACAGAAAGATTTCCACTCGGAGGAAAGAATGGCTCTGCTCCGACACCGGGATCAACTGGCTTCCGTACGCACCAACAAAACAGCCACCTCTGGCACACCCAATGGTCACCACAGCCAACCACTCTGTACTACCCAAGGGTGTCCTCCCTTGTCATTCCTGACTGACCATGGAAGGACAATCAGGGTAAAGAGCTTTCCTTCATGCAGGATGAGCTGTGGTTCGGTTATGATTCATTACCTGCTCTTCTAGTATGTTCTGGCACTCAGGTATAACCACTATCTCCTGACCCTCTTTCACTGCTACACTGTGGTTTTTCAAGCCAAATTCATTGGTCCCAATGCCTAAGTCCATCGTTGTAAAGGGTGAAAACTCAGTGCCTGCAGCTTCCACTAATCTATCTAGGGCAGCTCATCCAAACAGATCTGAATCAAGGAAGTGGTCTGTGTTTTTATGCTGTGTTCCTCTGGCACAAATACAGTGCCCCAAATTGACACCACATCAAAATACATGGCAACTGACCTCAGAAAAAAATGAAGCTTTAAAAACCACAAGAAGAGGCACTTCCAAAGAGATTGTTCCAATATGAAAAATAAACACAACAAAATGAATTTTTAAACATCTTATAGGTTAAAAAAATTAATTAAATACTGGCTCAAAAATACCTGCCTACTAAGTCATAAGAGAGATAATAACCTTTTGTGAAATGAAAAAGGTTGTTTTTTAAGTTTATCATAAGATTACACAGGATTAGAATAGTTACAGATTATAAGGTAGAAAATTTTGCTGCTTATTCTTCAAATTTGGTTTCCAACTGGATCACAGCTTCCATAAAAAAAATGACCTATAATACCCTTAAAGCAAGGGTCACTACATATTCAATAAATAAACACACACACCCATCTACACATGTAAACCGCCCAAGCATGTACACATGGTAAACACCTCTCTCATCATCCTCACCCTAGGACACTGCCCTCGGTGACTGATCCCATCAGCATCTCCTACGAAACTGACCAGATGACAAGCAGCCATTGAGTCACTGTTCTGCTCCCTCTACCTGATACCAGACCGTACATAAGAGACCACCATACCACTCCAGGATGAAACACACTTAAATGAATAAAGACAAAAGTACTGAGTTAAGGAAGAACACTACTTTGATCTGGTGATACCAAAAGGGGTCTCTATCTGAATTTGCTGTTACCTGATACAAGAAAATGCATTTTTTCCTAATAAGAAAAAAAAAGTCATATGAATTTACTTATGAATATTTTAAAGAACGACCTAAGAGTGCTGTAGAATAAGGGGCTCCTAAGCAGTTTTATACTTCTATACATTTATTGCCCCAATTTATCATGTTGGAAGGCCAAATTTTATATTTTCTTCACAAAGAGGATTACAGCAGCAAAAGAAACAGTATAGTATGAAAGAGAGGGCTGACACCCAGACACAAAGGCAAACTCTGCTATTCCAGAGTCATCTTTCATTTCAGCAATAATGCAGCATTTTCAATTGTTCAAAGATAGGTCAGCGAACAATATTTTGCTAGGCACCTTCTTCCCCACAGTGGGCCTGACTCAGCTCCAACACATAGGGTAAGAATGGTATATAGCTTAACAGACTCAGGGATAAACCAGGGCATTTTTCACCTGCCACACACTACTCTGGGCAGTGAATACTTCAAATAAGATCAACACCATGCCATTGCTCACCTCAAACCTGTGTGAACGTACCCAACCCAAAAGCCAAATACTCTAGCCCCATCTCCCAGTTGCTACCTGTGCCCATTTTGACAAGGACTGGGCACTGGACAATTGCTCTTGAGCACTGGTGATGAAACACAACTGCTTCCAAAGAAAAATGCTCTCTCCTTTAATCCTATGGGCCCTGCAGAGCCCATCCACCCCTCTCCTCTGATTCCAACCTGCTCTCGGGAGATAGTCTAGCTACACACTTGACTCCTGGGAAGCTGCAACAGAATCCCACCCACAGTCAGCCAGCCCTCCACACTCCAGAGCTTCCCACCACATACACAGATTTCAGCAAACCTCTATAAAGCTGTCCAGGACCTCATGAGTCACAGTGATCTGGCACGGAAGTATTCACTCAGTACCAGAGATGCTATAGATGAGAGGACACTGAGGGAAGGAAACAACTTTAGCAACCACACAATTTTTCACATCACTAAGGAAAGGGACGTTTTGGAGAGATGAAGAAGGGAAGGAGGAACAGAGGAAGGGAGGGAAAATAGTTTAATAACTGAAATTTGCTAAAATATTGTTCTGAATTCTCCTTTTTTGACACTGGAGGTCAAATACCCTGCAATCTTGGCCCCAAAAAGATAATTTTAAATTTCCAAGAAAGCTGTAAATTCTTAGAAGACTAATAAGATGCTAAAGAATATGGCCTTATGAGATAAAGAACTTTCCCAAAGCCTAAGGTGCAAAAGGATGAAAGTTTCTAGCTGACAGACCATTTCAGTTACCAATTCCCCTAAAAAGGATTTTAATAAACAACAAACAAGTAACACATCAAAACATGAGAAAAATCCAAAATATCAGTTAAAAAATAGTATCAACCCATTAGGATTGACAGTACTTTTTTTAAAAAATGGCAGTTGAGCACAAAATTTCTTATTTTTAAAAATAGAACTGGTCTAAAAACACTGAATGAGCACTGGAGGACCCCTTGGTTCTGCCCATTTACTGTACTGTACATGCTGTCGGCTGGTTAGTGGTTTCCCCACAATATTACAAAAAGAGAAAGAGTGACCCTAGTACTCTCTCTGAAGGCACAGCTTACAAACGTCATCCAGTGAGTAGGATTAGAGGTATCAGTCGGGTCACGGGATTAGTTGGCTTTCTCAGTTCAAACAGCAGCAAGCAAGCTGCAAGTCCAAGCTTCACTATGAGTAGAAATGACACCTGGCCCACTAAATTCTGAATGGAACACAGGAGAACTCTAGATCCTTCAGAGGAATCCTAGGTTGAAGGAGAAACAAGAGTATTAGATATGTTTATAAATATTATTTTTTGCAAACTTCCCACCTAAATCTACACTAAATATTTTCTCTAACCTGAGAAAGAAAGAAATTGAGAGTTTGACTCTCTTCCAAGAAAACCACCTGGTCAGCCTGATTGTTAAGTCACCTTACTGGTAAAAACACCTGCCAGTTAGTAAGTATATAATCTGTGCCAGGTGTTGCTCTAAGTTCTTTATGTACATTATCTTGTTTTTCCTCACAACTACCTGTGCAACTACCTGCCGTTTTTTAGGTGAAGAATCTGCAGCCTACACAGTGAACTTGCCGTAGGACATATGGCTATTAACGCAGCTAAGTAGGGAACCAGCCTCCTAAGCGAATGCAGAGCTCAGGTTCTTATCACCACTGCCCGTTCATCAGCGAATGTACACTAAACGGCTACCAGGGCAAGGTAGGAGACAAAGGGCTACAAATATATTAAGTCTTCTGGAAGATAAATCAGATACAGAGATGAGACAATACATGTAAAGTAAATACCATAAATCATATTAAATGTCTACAATTTAGCAGTATCAGTCGGACTTCAAAGCAAAAAAGTAATTCTATCTGGCTGGATTAGCCAGGGGTTTAAAAGAGGAGGTAGAATTTAGGCTGGTCTTAGAAGAACAAGATTTTCACTACTGAAAATAATGCCCATTAATAAGTAGGTACTGGGCCGGTGAGATGGCTCAGTGGCGTAAGCGCCTGCCTTGCAAGCGCGAGGGCCCGAGTTCGACTCCCGGATCCCACATACGGAAAAGGGGCCGGTGATATCGCTCAGCGGCACAGGCGCCTGTTGGCGCGCGAGGTCCTGAGGTCGACCCCCCGATACCCACAAAAAAAAAAAAAAAAAAAAAAAAAAGTAGGTACTAAATCAGTTGTCATCTAGGAGTGACTTTCCCCATTCTCCTCAGGGGACATTTAGTAATGTCTGGAGATATTTTTCTTTGCAACACCTGGGGAAAGGGTGTCAGTGTCCTCTGCGAGGCAGAAGCCAGGGATGCTGCCAAACATCATAAAATGCACAGGAGAGCTGCCACAATAAGTAATTAAGGACCCAAAATTTCAATAATGCAAAGGTTGAGAAACTCTTTACTAAACAGAAGCGCTTTTTTTTTATTATGCTTTTGATGAAGATTAAAAAATTGCATTATCTTCTTCAAAGTATAGTTGTTATTTTTATAAACATCAGTATCGAAACCCTAGAATTGTTATGTATTGTTGTGTAAAAAAAACATATGGCAGGCCCTGGATTTGGAGGCTTGGGGACTAGAAGACAGTTCAGACCTGGAGATGCTGTTTGAGGAATAGTTATCACTCAGAGAGCAGAACTGAGCTGGGGAAGTACACCAAGCTACTACGGGGGTGAGAGTAAAAGGAAAAAAGAACAGAGAACTTAAGATAGATTTTTTTTTTTTTTTTTTTGTGGGTACTGGGGGTCGACCTCAGGACCTCGCGCGCCAGCAGGCGCCCGTGCCGCTGAGCAATATCACCGGCCCTTTATTCGTATGAGGGTCCCGGGAGTCGAACTTGGGCCCTCGCGCTTGCCAGGCAGGCGCTTACGCCGCTGAGCCATCTCACCGGCCCTAGATTTTTAAAACAACAGCAAATGAAAGCAGATGGCTAGGCAGACAATAGTAAGCCAGTTAAAGGAAAAGAATTAGAGGAAGAGAACAGTAATAGGGTAGCATCATTACACTAAGGCAGGTGTTTCAGGATATAGTGACCAGAGAGAGAGGAAAATGAAAATGCCATTGCTTGATCCCATTGAAGGTCATTTATTATCTGTGGACCTTTACTTTTCTAAACCATTAACATTTTTGAGAATCTAATAAAAACTATATGTACACACACATATGCACATACACACACGTGTGTTTTGTATATAAAAACAGGAGAAAAATGTACACATGCACTCACATAAAAGACTGCATTGCTGAGCATGGTGGCACATGCCTGTAATTCCAGCTACTCTGGAGGCTAAGGCAGGAAGATCACAAGTTCATTGTCAACCTCAGCAACTTACCAAGACCCTGTCTCAAAATAAAATTTAAAAAGGGCTGGGGATGTAGCTCAGTGAGACAGTACTTGACTAGCACGCTCAAGGCCCTGGGCTCAATCAATCCCCTGTACTGAAGAAAAAAATATATTGTATTAACAATAATAGAAACTTAAAAAAAAGAAACAAACAAACTTTAAGCCAGGCATGTTGGCGCACTACTCAGGAGGCTGAGGCAGAAGGATCGCCACAAGTTCAAGGCCAGCCCAGGCTACCTAGTGAGTTCAAGGCCAGCCTGAACTACATAGCAAGACCCTGTCTCAAAAAACAAAACAAAAAGAAACTTTAGTAGATACCTTAGCAGGTCCACAGACAAGACTGCCTGTTCTAACAGGTATGGTGGTGCATGCCTGAAACCCTCGCTACTCAAGAGGTTGAGGCAGAAGGATCACAAGTTAGAGCCCATCCTGACAACTTAGTAAGATCTGTCTCAAAATTAAAACAAAGGAGGTGAGGATGGTGGGTGCAGTTCAATGCAAAGGCTCTGAGTTTAATCCCCAGTGCTGAAAGAAAATAAAAAAGCATCCTGTTCTAAAACTTCTTGGTGAAATACTACACTGGCTTATTTGTTAAATTCCTTTCTTTCCAAAGTAGAATTGTCAAGATAGAAAGATTTATTATTTCCTGCTCATCTTCAAAAATGGAAGTGACAAAAGGTATAATCGATACAAAACAAAATATCCTTGAAAAATAACTTAAGGTTTTAACTCACAAACATATAGGACAAAAAATTAGACAGAAACAACTCAAACACTGATCTTGCCTCAATCAGTGAGCCCTGCCAAGAAGTCAGAAGCAATGAGCATAGAAAAGGAAGCTCAGATAATTCATTCAAATGTAAATAACAAAGCCATACTAAAATCTAATATTTCAGAAAAGAATAAAAATTCATCCTCAATGATTGGGTTTTTGTTTTGTTTTGTTTTGCTTTTTCTAATGCTGATGTCTCAAACAGTAATTACGCTGTCTAGGTGATAAAATGAGCATGTCAAGCCAAAGAATACTTCATCTACCACATGAACCTTGTATCACAAGGCCAAGTCCGATCCGGTTTTCTTTAGTAACAACCATTACAATTTGTTGATGTTTTAACAATTATAATGTTTTTCCAAAACATTATTTCAACCTAGTGTTATGATGAACCTGTGAAACAGATGTAACTATTTAATGACTATCCTTCACCCAAAGTTCTTGGAACCAGAAATTTCAGATTTTGGAGATTTTTGGATTTGGGGATATTTGCATAGACCAGTTAAACAACCCTATTCCAAAATTCTGAAAGCCAAAATGCTTGGAACTCAAAAAGTTTTAGATTTTTAGAGCATCTCAAGCTTTCGGAATTTTGGAATAAGGATGCTAAATCTGTTTCAGCCTCATTTTCAGAAGAGGAAACTTGAGTTCTGAAAGAATGAGTGATTTTCCTGGATGAGAATGCGGACTCAGTTAAGGACTAACACAAATCTCCTGATCTTTCTTGCCAGTGAGCAGTCTGTTGCCAGAAAAGCCTGGGACAATCATCAGTCCCAGCATTAAAGAATGCATTCTAGACTAAATAGCCATTGCAGAACACAATTTCCAGGGCCCTTCAATACCTAGGAAGCTTCTTTGATTAATTAAGGTTAATGTCTACACAGAAAAGGAACATAATTATTCTATGACCATACATACTCTCAGCACTGCTGCTCTTGATCTCAAATTACATTTGCTTTTAATTTACTTAACAAGTACTCTTAAAATAGCTTATGCCTGTGGCCTGGCTGTTGAAGATGGCAGGGACCAGGTCATCTATTTGAAGCTCTACCCCTCAACCCCTCAACACCTAGGGTGGTATTGAGTAGTACACCCATCTAATGAAGGAATTAAGGGCAAAGACCCGGCCTTGTCATTTTTATATTCTTCCTGACTACAATCATACTACCCTGGGAATTCAAAACAAACACTACTGACTAGATGCAGAAAGGAACTACATTTAGTAAGAAAAGAGAATAGGTACAATTGATACCTTTTTTCCCCTCTTTCTTCCCCTCAGACCATTTCAATCTTGTTGGCGTCATCATGACAGCTGGAGAGTCAGAAAATAACTGTAACAAGAAAATTTTATGGTGGCTTAAACATTCTAATGTCAGTGCTATAGACAGACCTTCCTAACAGGAATTATTTATGAATTCAATTTCAGTGTGAGGAGTTTCACCACGACTGACATATTTATACCTCATTAATCTTAACTGACTCATGCCGACTTGATGAAGTAGCTATGCCTGTGATACCTTGAAGAAGTACCCCATAGGTAACACAGAGCTCAAGGAGGCCTGGCTCAAATGGTACCTGCCCTGTGGGGTCTCCCAGGAAGAATTAACTGTACCTTCCAGCACTTGTTTGCTGTTCATTGTATTGGCCATCTGTGCTTGTGACTAGCTATATCCTTCTTAAACTCAAGATGTGTACTAAATGATTCAGTGAAAACCCACTGGAAGAAAATAGTATAAATAAAAGGATTAACTGAGGAAAAAGTCATATCATCGAATGTTAAAATAGTTGAAAACAGTTGAATGGCCAAGAGAAACACAGTAAACAGTTTCCTCCACAGTATATCAGTTTCCTTTCTACAAATGTACACACCCAGAAAGTCCACAGAACAGTATCTTACTAAGTTCATATTTTCTTTGCTGGCGTTCTTCAATTCACCCATGGCCACAGATTCTGGAGTAGGGTACTTGTTTTTCTTTTCTGACATCATCTGATTTCCCAGGACTTTGCGCTGATTTAGGAAAAAAAAGATGTGATTTATAAACATTTACTGTATCTCTACTGTAAGCATACTGGCCTTCAAAACTACAATTTCCTTAGGTTAAAAAAAAACATCATGGGCCAGTGAGATGGCTCAGCAGAGTAAGCGCCTGCCTGGCAAGCGCGAGGGCCCGAGTTCAACTCCCGGAACCCACATGCGAAAAAAGGGCCGGTGATATCGCTCAGCAGCACAGGCGCCTGCTGGCGCATGAGGTTCTGAGGTCGACCCCCGGTACCCACAAAAAAAAAAAAAAAACAAAAAAACATCATTCTGACAGCTTCTGCATGTACTCTCTGGCCATCTCATAAAAAGAAGGCTTTTCTTTAAGTGATTATTTTCCAAAAGCTTAAAAGGGTTGAGACAGTAGAAAAAACTTTATGCTTAATTTAAACCAGCTAATACAGGCCAATTGCAGTGTTCCTCTGAAATCCTAAAAGAAACATCAGTTACTTACCAATATAGATTTTCCCCAAATTGTGTTGTCTCTGATAGCTGTTTAGAGTCCCTTGCCCCTCCCCATTAAAAGATATGTAGGCCGTTCTGCTCAAAGATTTTGCTTCCCTATCATTTTCTCACACAGAACTAGAGAATCTGGAGAAATTCTGAGATCCCAATATAGCCACAAGAGGGTACAGGCCTTCTTAACAGGATCACATGACTATACTGCCATTCAGAGCAAGACTAAAAGCCTTTTCATCTCTGAACAGCTTAGAAGCCGAGCTGACAGTGACAATTTTACCATCTTTGGAGAAATCTTCCCTTTCTCCCCCTTAAAGAATAAATCTGAATTCCAAAAAAAGAACATGCAAAAACTAAAACATTAACTCTACATTACAAACATCAACAGCAATATTCAAGATATTCTGGGCCGGTGAGATGGCTCAGCGGCGTAAGCGCCTGCCTTGCAAGCGCGAGGGCCCGAGTTCGACTCCCGGAACCCACATACGAAAAAGGGGCCGGTGATATTGCTCAGAGGCACGGGTGCCTGTTGGCACGCGAGGTCCTGAGGTCGACCCCCCGGTACCCACAAAAAAAAAAAAAAGATATTCTGATTTAACAAATTAATTTACATGAGGAATTCTGGAGGAAAAAAAATCTAGCCAAAAAGATAGATCAAAGCAGGACAGATTGTCAATTATACATTAATAAAGCTAAGGAGGGATTAATTTTATTTTTTTTAATTTTTAAATAAAGAAATCAAATAGCTAAAATACAGAAATGCTGGAAAAATACAAACAACACATCCTCCTTTCAGAAGTCATGTATCACCTGAGAGGATGCTGGATTGGAAGTGCCACAGGACTGGTTGTAAAGCTTCCAATGAACTGTTTTAGAGATCTCATTACTCCACTGCAGAGCTACTGAGCAAAGCCTACAACTACTAGGAGCTCAAGTATCTCGGCATGTGTAGCCAGGCATGGTGCCAAGTGCCTATAATCCCAGCACTTTGGAGGCTGAGGCAGGAGGATCATGAG
The DNA here is from genome assembly GCA_028451465.1 of Erethizon dorsatum. Lineage (NCBI taxonomy): Eukaryota > Metazoa > Chordata > Mammalia > Rodentia > Erethizontidae > Erethizon > Erethizon dorsatum. The sequence goes on along the minus strand of CM051822.1, from coordinate 120,183,436 downwards.
TTTGAGGCCAGCCTGGACTACACAGTGAGTTCAAGGCCAGCCTAAACTACATAGTGAGACTCTATCTCAAAAAATAATAATTGCCAGGCATGGTGGCGCACGCCTGTAATCCCATCACTCAGGAGGCTGAGGCAAGAGGATCGCTGGGAGTTCGAGGCTAGCCTGGGCTACAAAGTGAGTTCAAGGCCAGTCTGAACTGCATAGTGAAACCCTGTCTCAAAAAGACAAAAATAATAATGATGATAATAAAAAATAAAAGTATTGTTCCAAAATTTTTCATTGTAATGTAATTATAAGCTCTTTTATAAATTCTAAAGTTCTAATTTTTTTCAGTAAAGAAGTGAGCAGCAGCCAAGGAGGATACTATCTATTTACATTTCGAGCAATAATTAGCCAATACATCTAAAACCAACACCTAAAGCAGAGATAGAAAACTATACCATCTAACTTCAGTTAAAGAAACATTTATTTGACTACATCTTTTATCAATCATCTTTATAACAGAGAAGTCATAGGGAATGACAGATTTTTCCAACTGAGAAGGAAAAAATGATAGTAAACTAAGGTTGATAATTTTATACTAGCCATGAACAGGTGAATGTACTTCTAGAGTTCTAGTAAAGGGAATCTTTTTAAACTACAAAAAATATACATAAAATTTACCATTTTATCCACTTTTAAGTGTATAGTTCAGTGGCATTAAGTATATTCACAGCATGGTACAACCGTTACGCCGCCATTCTTCTCCATAATTCTTTTCATCTCCTCAAACAGAAACTCTGTACCAGTGATGGCAAACCTTTGAGAGATGAGTGCAGTGCCCAAATTGCAACCCAAAACCCACTTATTTATCGCAAAGTGCTAACACTGCAATTAAATCTGAATCCTGAGGGTCTCGTTTAGAAAGAACAACTCACACATCATCTTTTGTCTTAAAAGAAAAATAACACGTGTACCATAGGTTGCCACCATTGCTCTGTACCAATTAGATGACTCCCTATTCCCTTCATACACCCCTAGATGCTGACGACCTCCATTCCACTTTCTGTCTCTATGAACTTGATCACTCTAGGTACCTCATATACATAGAATTGTACAATATTTGTCCTCGAGACTGGCTTATTTTACTTAGCAAAATGTCTTCAGGGTCCATCCATATTATAGCGTATGTCAGAATTTCCTTCCTTTCAAAGATCAATAATATTCTATTGTCCGTATATACCATATTTTGTTTACTAAATAAATTAACCTATCAATGAACAGCTGGGTTGGTTCCACCTGCTCACTACTGTGCACAGTGCTGCTAGAAGCATTGAACAAATATCTACTTTTAATTCTTTTGAGTATACACAGAAGTGGAATTGCTGAACCATAAAGTAATTCTATTTTTAAATTTTTTCAAAGACTGTCATTATGGGTCTAGTTTTAATCTTTGGCATGTGGAAAGCCAGTGTTTCCAGACTTTTTAATAAATGGTGCTGGAAACACTGGCTTTCCGCATGCCAAAGATTAAAACTAGACCCATATCTTTCACAATGCACTAAACTAAAATCAAAATGGATTAAAGATCTAAATGTTAAAACAGAAACAATGTATCTGCTGGAAGGTAGAATAGGTAGAACTCTTCAAGACATTGATGCAGGCGAAGACTTTATGAACAAAATTCCGATTGCACAGAAACTATCATACCACACAACTGGGATCTCATCTTATTAAAAAGCTTTTGCACAGCAAAAGCTCAATAGAGTGAAGAGACAACCCAGTGTAGGAAAAAATTTTTGCCTGCTATTCCTCAAACAAAGGACTAATATCTAGAATATATAAAGAACACACAAAAAAATCAGACCCCCCCCAAATTTAAAGACCCAATCCAAAAATGGGCATCTGAAATGAATAGACACTTCTCGGATGAAGAAGTAGAAACATCAAATAAATATATGAAAAAATGTTCAACATCACTGGCCATTCAAGAGATGCAAATTAAAACAACACTGAGATTCCATCTCACTTTAGAAAGAATGGCTATTATCAAGAAATTCATCCATAACAAATGCTGGTGGGGCTGTAGGGAAAAAGGAATCCTTCTCCACTGTTGGGAATGTAGAGTGGTGCAATCGCTGTAGAAATCAGTGTGGAGATTCCTCAAAAAACTAAAACTAGAGGTTCCATTTCACCTAGCTATTCCCCTTCTTAGTAACTTCCTGAAAGAATTAAAAATATTGTAACATAGCAATATATGCACACCCATGTTTATAGCGGCACAGTTTGTAATAGTTAAATCTTGGAAACAGCCCAAATGCCTATCAACTGGTGAATGGCTAAAGAAGATGTGGGTTTTTTATACAATGGAATACTGCTCTGCCATAAAGAAGGATAAGGCTGAGACACTTCTAGGTAAATGGATGCACCTTGAGACCATACTCTTAAATGAAATAAATTGGATACACATGTGTAAATACCACATTGTTTCTCTGGTGTGAGAAACTGAAAGTGTAAATAAGGACCAAAATGTATAATATATATTGGGAAATGGGAAGAAAATGTTCAAATGGGAAGAGGAACTAGGGAGGGGGGAGGGAGAAAGGAAGGAAGGTAAAAGAAAAAAAATGAGAAAACAAGGAAAAAACGGAAACAAAGCTTTTGTAAATAAGGATGGGAAGAGGGGTTGAAGGGAGGGTAGGGGAACAGGAAAAAAAAAAAAGAATCAAGTTATATCATGTACAGATACAAATTCCCTACAATGAATGTGATCATTATGTATACCTAAAATATACCAAATAAACTTTATTAAAGCAAAGACATACTATGTACAGGAACAAATTCCCTATGATGAATATGATCATTATATATACCTAAAATGTACCAATAAACAAGTAATTTTAAAAAAGTGGGAAAAAAAAGACTATAACATGGTTTTCCACAGCACCTGTACCATTTTACATTCCCACCAGTGTACAAAGGTTTTCATTTTTCCACATCCTAATCAACATTTGTTATTCTCTGTTTCTTTTTTAATAATATCCATCCTAGGGGGCATGAAGTGGTATCTCATTGTGGTGTTTTGTTTTGTTTGTGGGTACCAGGGGTCCAACTCAGGACCTCGCACTTGCCAGCAGGCGCTTGTGCTGTTGAGCGATATCACCGTCCCCTTTTTCCTTTTTATGTGGACACCAGGAGTCGAACTCAGGACCTCGTGCTTGCTAGGCAGGTACTTATGCCGCTGAGCTATCTCACCGGCCCTCACTGTGGTTTTGATTTACATTTCCTTAAGATTAGTGATGCTGAGCTTGTTTGCATGTATTTCTTGGTCATTTGTATATCTTCTTTGGAGAAATATCTACTTAAATCCTTTGCCCATCTTTTAATGAGGTTGTTTTTAAGTTGTGGAGTCATAGGACTTTTGCTGAGAAGTTATATTCTGAATAATAGCTCCTAACCAGATATATGATTTACAAATGTTCTCTCCTATTCCATGAGTTGCCTTTTCACTCTGTTAATAGCAAAGGAAATTTTGATGTCAAAAAAACTTAATGTCCCGGAAGCTATTGGCCCCAGCAAATTAAAACCAAGAGTGAATTCTAGACTCCCAGAAATGATAACAAGTACCAAAATCAGAGTTAAGTTAATCTGCAGAACCAGGCATGGTGGTTCATGCCTGTAGTCCCAACACTTGGGGAGCTGAGAAAGGAAGAGTGTGAGTCTGAAGCCAGCCGCTACAACAATACCTTGTCTCAAGAAACCAGAAGAAAAAAAAGAAAAAAAAAACCCTGCTAACAGTTGCTCCTTAAAGGAAAAAAAGAATTAGAAGGCATTCGTTTTTTAAGACAAAAGTTTAATCAATGGGCTCCATAGTGTTGCTGGATTTATATATCTGAGTAACGTTAAAACAATTTTTGAAAGAAAATAGTAGAACATTGAACAGTGCTAATCTCTCAAGTTAACCAGAACCTGCTTATTAGTTTGTGCATGGAAATTTGAATCCCATAACCAAGTTATTACTGCCACCTGATGGCAATATTCCTTAACTACAAATTCAGATTGTTAACGACCTGTAAACTGAATCTGCAGTGATGGCATCAATAGCACAGAAATATATCTTGTATTTATTCTAAAAACAAGTTTTTAATGAATTTGATGCAAGGGAAGAGAATACAACAATTAAAATATTAAGCTCACTAAAATCTATTTTTCTAACAATTTCCCTAGTCTCTTAACTTCCTCACTTCTCCATAGGTTTGGCAATTTGCATAAAGAAGGATGTAGTACAAGGTAGTTCAGAAAGTAAAAAATACTGTGTATACTGATCAGAAATGAGACCCTCTGTCCTTGGCCCCAGAAGAGAAGGTAGGACCTCTATTTCTTTTATTCCATGGAATGCTTTCTCTGGTTTGAAACACGGCAAAATACTTTGAAACAAAAGCTTTTCCAAAGTCTGTCTTACAAATTAACCCCGTACAGAATCCTTAGGAACAGAAGAAAATGTTTTATGCATTAGAAAAATCAGTCATATGCCAGACATGGGGGTGCATGCCTATAATCCCAGCACTCAGGAGGTGGAAGGAGGAAGGTTGTGAAAGCAAGGTCAGCCTAGGCTACATAGTGAGCTCAAGGCCACCCTGGACTACATAATCAGACCCTATCTCAAAAAGAGTGGGGGGGGGCGAGATGGCTCAGCGGCATAAGCGCCTGCCTGGCAAGCGCGAGGGCCCGAATTCGACTCCCGGATCCCACATACAAAAAAAGGGCCGGTGATATCGCTCAGTGGCACGGGCGCCTGCTGGCACGCGAGGTCCTGAGGTCGAACCCCCGTACCCACAAAAAAAAAAAAAAAAAAGAGTGAGGGGGAGAGGGGGAGAAGGAGAGGGAGAGAGAGAGACAGAGAGACAGAGAGACAGAGACAGAGAAGAAAAGAGAAGGGGGGGGCAGGAGGCAAGGCGAGACATGCTGGGTTTAGTGGCACAAGCCCGTAATCCCAGCACTTGAAAGCTGAGGGAGGAGGGCAGCCCAGGCTACATAGTGAGTTCAAGGCCAGCCTGAACTACATGGCAAGACCCTACCATAAAAACTGAAAAGAGGGGAGGGGAAGGGAAGAGAGGGGAGGGGAGGGCAGGGAAAGGACGGGGGAGGGGAAGGGAGGGGAAGGGAGGGGAGGGGAGATAAGATCAGAGAAAAGGCAGACTTAAATTTCCTCACACTCAATACTGAAAGACAGCACAGCACACCTACCTTAATAAGCCCACTGAAGGAGCGTGAACGGGCCCTCTTCTGTATCCGGGGAGTAGAAGGTTCTCGTCCTGGTGTCTGGGTCAAAGATTGCTTATGAAACTAAAAGAAACACAGTGTACATTTTATTAAAATTCTCCCATCAACAGTCTGGCTGGGTGCTGTTGTGCACACCTATAATCCCAGCTATCCAGAAGGCTGAGGCAACAGAATTGCACATTTAAGGGCAGCTTGGGAAACTAGCCACACCCTGTCTCAAAATAAAATAAAAAGGACTGAGGATATAGCTCAGTCTTAGATTACTTGCCTAGCATATATCAGGCCCTGGGTTTAATCCCCAGCACTGCCAAAAGAAGGAGGAGAAAAGTCCAGGAATAAACAAGTCTGTGCATATACTGTATACATCAGCAAGTTGACAAGCAAAATACAAGGCAGAAATGGAGGTTGGGACACAGCTCATTGGTAGAGTGCTTGCCTACTATATACAAGGCCAAAGGGTTCAATCCCCAGCACTGCAAAAAGTAATAAAGGTAGAAAATATGCGTCCATGAAGAAACCAAAATGTGTTAAATTACTATGCAGGATCCTGCATTTCATATTCCTTGAATGTGGAATTATCACCTTATTTTACAGACAAGGAAACTGAGAATTAGAGAGCTTATGGAATTTGCCCAAGATTGCTTGCTAGTAAATCATGATTTATCTTGCATAAAAGCATCTTGGACACAGAGTCCAACCTAAAAGAGTGATTAATTTAACATAAATTGCATATCACACTTTTTAAAAAGTTATTAAAGTGGTATAAATAGACTTCATTATCATCAAAAGAAAGAGATCAGGATACAAATTTTCAATACTATCAACATCAGCTCTCTGTGTGGAGAATCTAAAGTAAAAAAAAAAGAAAGAGACAAAGCTTATTTAATGTTTTGATTAGCTCTTCATTTCCTCACTTAAATAATAATATAGTACCTAAAGCCAGTTGTGGTGGCACGTGGCACACGCCTGTAATCCCAGCACTTGGGAGGATAAAGCAGGAAGATCCTCAGGAGTTCAAGGCCAGTCTGAACTACATAGTGAGATTCTGTCTCAAAATATATATAAATAATAATAATAATAGTAATAATAGTAACAATAATAATGTACCTAATTAAAGAATCTACTCTTCTGCCTTTTTAACTGTATTTTTTAAATTTCTGAATTTGCAAACTTGTACATATCTTTATCATTTCAGATTCTAGAGGCTAAAAAATGACTTTTTTAATATACAGGTACCAAGAAGTTTTCAAAGTTAATTTTTACAGCAGACATATAATTTAGTTACCTCTGAAAACCTTAGCTAGTAAATATTCTTTCTGAACTTACTGGGATGTGTAAAAACTCACCATTTCTGATTATGTGGACAAGAATGCAATATGGTAGGTTCTCTCATGTCCAGCTGGGGGAAGTGTTAATTGATAAAATGTTCTGGGACGCTCTTTAGTGATGTATATCCAGAACCTTTTAAAATGCATATTAAGGAGTATACACCACCTATAAGTGCCTTTTAAAATATATATTAAAGAGTATACACCACTTATAAGTGTTTTGAAAAGTATTCTTACCAAAAGGAGGAAACTAACTGACCTGGAATCAGATCAAGCCCCCAGAAAGAAACCTAACTACCAGTTTATACCAAGTAAAGAGGACTGAGGAACATGTTAAATAATACTACAGGTATGCAAACAGAAAAATCCAGACTATAGGATATAAACAATTTGGTTTCTTCTACAAATAAAGTTTAAAAAAAGAGAGAGAAAGGAGAGTGTGTGCACATGTGTGTTTACGTCTAAATGCAATATGAAGCAGAAAAAGGACATTAATGTGAAAATTGATAAAATCTGAACAAAATCTACAATGTTAGCAGTAACATACCAAGGTTAATTTCTCAGTTTTAATATTAACATTAGAAGGAACCAGGTGATGGGTGAAGGGTATGTGGGAACTCTGTACTATCTTTGCAACTTTTCTCTAAATCTCAAATTATTTTAAATTTAAAAGTTCATTCAAACAGGCTGAGTACTGTGGCACATGCCTGCAATCCCAGCACTTGGGAGGCTGAAAACAGGAGGGTCTCTGTAAGTCTAGGGCCAGCCTGGGCTACATAGTGAGTTCAAGGCCAGCTTGAACTACATAGTGAGATTCTGTCTCAAAAAGAAAAAGTTTAGCCAGGCATGGTAACTCACACCCTGTAATCCCAGCACTTGGGAGGCCGAGGCAGTAGGACTGCCACAAGTTTGAGGCTAGCCTGGGCTACCCAGTGAGTTCAAGGCCAGCCTGAACTACACAGTCAGACTGTCTCAAAAAACAAAACAAAACAAAAAAACTTCATATAGGGCCAGTGAGATAGCTCAGCGGCATAAGCGCCTGCCTGGCAAGCACGAGGTCCTGAGTTCGATTCCCAGTACCCACATAAGAAAAAAGGGCCGGTGATATCGCTCAGCAGCAGGGGCGCCTGCTGGCACGCAAGGTCCTAAGTTCGACCCCCGGTACCCACAAAAAAAAAAACACTTCATATAAACAAACTAACTGGCAATTTTTTAGGGGAAAAAAAGAGGAAGGAAAGAGAAGGAATGACCTGTATATTAAAAGTTACCTAACAGACATCTTGACAAAAAATAATGTATATCCTTTGGCCTTGTTACTTCTAGAAAATAATCTACAATTTATAAACAAAAAATTTATAAGCTAAAAAAAATCTACTTCCTTCAATATACCAAATAGTAGGCAAATTGTGTATAAATTAAGTTATATAGGATGGAACAGTACACAAACATTAAAAACGTTCATAATCTTGCAATGACATGGAAAATGTGAAGCAAAGTTAAATGAAAAGAGTAGAATATATTATGATCTTAAAAGAAATATATATTTGTAAAGAAAAACATTAGAAGGAAATACTACAAAATGTTATCAGTGGTTATTTCTGAATAATTATATGTGGTTTTTATTTTCCCCTTTACGCTCTTCAAGAAGTCTCAATGTTTCTATAGTAAGCATATATTATTTTTATAGTTTCTTCAAAAAGATAAGGCAGTATTTAAAATGTATACAATGAGTTTGCAAGTATGAATGAAAACATGCTTACACTATAATGTTTAGTGAAAAAAGGAGAGATTTTAAAAGTATATGATATTGCCAAGGATGATGGCACATGCCTGTAATCCCAGGACTCTGCAGAGCTGAGGAAGAAAGAACACAAATTCGAGCCCAGGCAACTTGGTGCCTTATCAAGACCTGTCTCAAAATAAAGAATAAAAAAGGTTGGGGATGTAGCTCAGTGCATAGTCCCTGGGTTTAGCTGCTAGTTTTCTTTCTCTCTCTCTCTCTCTCTCTCTCTCTTTCTCTCTATGAAAAATATATTCATAAGAAAAAGACTAAAAGAAATGCCCAAAATACAAACATTGGAGCCAGATGTGGTGGCGCACACCTGTAATCCCAGCACTCACTGAGGCAGGAGGATCACCATGAGTTCAAGGCCAGCCTTAGCCCCACAGTGAGTTCAAGACCAGCCTGAACTACATAGTGAAACTCTGTTTCGAAAAACCAAAACAAACAAACATTGGTGGAATAAGTGATTATTTTTTTTATCCTTGTCTGTAATTTCCTTTCTTAAAATAAAAAAAAAAGCAAAAATAATGTTTTTCCCTTTGTATTATTGTATCTTTAATCCTCAGTACTCTTGTTGAAAGAAGTCATTATACCTGTACTACACGAAGTTTACCTCCGAGGAAGCACCATTGCTGGGCCCCACATCCTTTTTTTTTTCTTTTTTTGGTGCCAGGAATTGAACTCAGGACCTTGAGCTTGCCAGGCAGGCACTGTGCTGCTGAGCTGTATCCCCAGCCCCCCTACATGAAGTCTACAGAGAATTAAATCACTAGTGCACTTTGAGTATATAATACACAGCCAACACCCTGTAAAATTCCACTCACGTAATAATTTGTTAGATCTTAAACTCCAAAAAGAATAACAAAAAGATGTGTTAATTGCTTAGAATAACATATCTACAACAAAAAAGCTTAGCTCATTTACACCTATGCTTGACAGTAGATATAAATGAAAATATAGACTCTTCCCTTAAGAAGGTCCTAAGCTGAATAAGAAATAAGAGACTGACTGTTATAGTCTCATTTAAAATGTGCCCTCTGTGCTCACTTCGGCAGCACATATACTAAATGCCCCCTCATCCCGAAAGTCCATGTATTAAATAAAGGCCTAATCCCCAGTCTGTGGTGCTATAGGGAGGTGGCAGAACCTTGAAGAAGTGAGGCCTACCAGAAGGTTTTAGCTCACTAAGGGTGTGCCTTCAAAGGGGACCATAGGGTTCAGGTTACTTCCTCTTTCACTCCCCGCTATGTGGTAAAAAGTTTTGCCACATCTTCCCTGCCACCATGTGCTGCCTTACCACAAGTCAAAAAACAACAGAGCCACTCAATCACGGACTAAAATCTCCAAAACTGTAATCTAAAACAAATCTTTCATTTAAATTGATTAGCTTAGGTATTTGCTATAGTAATGGAAACCTGAATTATATATTAGCCCTGCCTATTCAGAAGCCCTGCCTATTCAGCTAAATTTCAAGAGAGACTGAGACAAAATAAATTTCCTGAGAAAGATACTACCCACATCATCAGGATTTACTCAAACTATGCTCTGAGTACTCAACAAAGCAAATGAAAGACCCAATTTTGCGGGCTGGTGAGATGGCTCAGCGGCATAAGTGCCTACCTGGCAAGCACTAGGTCCTGAATTCGACTCCCGGAACCCACATACGAAAAAGGGCCGGTGATATCGCTCAGCGGCACGGGCGCCCACTGGTGCGCGAGGTCCTGAGGTCGACCCCTGGTACCCACAAAAAAAAAAAAAAAAAAAAAAAAAAAGACCCAATTTTGCTCCCATAATTCCAAAATAAATACACTTACCCAAAAGAATTCCTCCCCACTTTATAGTATCAGATAGGACCTTGATATATAGTCCTTTACAACTGTAAACAACTCCATTAGTAAGAGTTACAACTTGCCAGCCACTCTATGTACTGTATCTCTAAATAAGAAAATTGAGATTCAGAAAGTCAAGTTATTTGACAGGAAAATTTAGTGCTTCAAATTTGAAACAATATATTAGAACTGCTAGTTCTCTCTAAGCAAAGTTGTTATACTGTGTGACCAAAATTAGAGACACTTTAAGCACACCTGGAACCTCCTGTTTAACTGGAGAAATCCAAGAGCCTCCACTCCTTTCTCCAGTGGGGCTGTAGAGCACTGAGATTCCGGAGACAAGCTTGCTTTCTTGGCTGAGCCAAAGCTTGTCCCGGTGAGAACCCAAAAACTAAATGAGATCCTTAACAATATTCTCTAGTGATTCTACAAAGACAATCAGATCTTTAAAGCTCCATCACTATTTCCCTGCCTTCAGGCACCTGTCTAATAAGTTGTTTCTTCTTTGCTGACTCTGGCATATTGTGAACCTGCTGGAAGAGCTCCTTCAGTGCCTCTTCTGTACGCTGCTGGATCTCCTCCTGCTGAGAGCAGGAATCTGCCTGGTTCCATCTCTGAGATTTTGCCAGCTGAAAGGACTTCACATGACATGAAGCTGTCAGATCAAGGTCATCCTAAAGAAAATTTAAAAGAAATTATGAATTAATTTATCCTATTGGCTTTGCTTTTGAGTTCCCACAAAAATTTGGAGGGAAAAAAAGAAAAAGAGGCATGGGAATATGGTATACTCCTATACCCAAGAATAAGACAGATCTTATAGTCATGAGATGAAGAGGAATCTCTTAGTAAAGGTTATTTAATAGTCCACTCCCATGACCTGCCCAGAGAACCTAAATGCATCTAGAATATTCCTACCAAGAGTTATATTTGCAGAAGAGTTCAGTTTTCAAAACAACTTTTAAACATCACTTAATCTCATGTAATCTTCACCGCTATCTTACAAAGTAAGCAGGAAAAATATCATCATTCCCACTGAAATACTGAGGTTAAGCTATAAAATCACCTAGACAATGAAGTGACAGGCACACCCTGGAACACAATCGTATTGCTTCTTGGCCAGTGCCCTTTCCCATATATGTGGGAACTATTTAATGTGACAACTATTTGGAAGCGGTAAAGGAATAAAAACAATGACTCTTTAAGAACAGCCAGGGCTGGTAAGATGGCTCAGTGGCATAAGCGCCTGCCTGGCAAGCACAAGGGCCCGAGTTCAACTCCCAGAACCCACATACGAAGAAAGGGCTGGTGATATCGCTCAGCGGCACGGGCGCCTGCTGGCGCGCGAGGTCCTGAGGTCAACGCCCGGCACCCACAAAAAAAAAAAAAAAAAGAAGAACAGCCACATTCCAGTTAAACTAACTGAAATCAAATATTGTTTTCCTGGACATAGCAAATATTTCCTCAATAGGCTCCTGCTGGCCTGAACCACCAGCGGTACACGCATGGGACAGTCCCCTCAGGTGGCACAAACCACCCAATGGCACAGTCATGTATGTACCACCAGTGGTTCAGAGCTGCCCGGCAGTGAGACATACGAATTACAGCCCCGTCATGAACATATTAAAACAGGGAGAAATAGTCTTTTAGCCATTTGATAGTTTTACCAGGCCACTGAACTTGAATAAGAACAAATTACATAAAACTGTACTTTTGTTATTATTAAATATTTAATATATTTGCTATATACAAATTATTTTTTAACTTTCTATTTTCCATGGCTTCACTTGATTTCATGTTTTTCGTTTTTGTTCTTTTTTTTAAATTCTTCTAATCTTAACTCTCCTTGTTTGGATTAAGAATAGTTTCCTAGTCACCCTTAGTTACACCTGCTAAATTGTTTTGGTATCTGCTATGGTTTGAATATGGTTTGTCTCCCAAAGTTTCCTATCCTGGAATCTTGGCCCTCAGTGCTGTGGTGTTGAAGCAGTTAAGACCTTCAAGAGGTGGGTCTAGTGGAAGGTAATTAGATCATGGAGGCTCCACCTTCAGGAATACATTAATGTGACCTGGCAGAACAGTTGCGTCTTCTGGGAGTCAGGTAATTCTCTCAAGAGTGAGTTGCCATAAAGTGAGCCCACCCCATGTACTCAGTCTCTTTGGTACAAAGCTGTTTCCCTTTCTATTTCTCTGTTATGTTGCGATGTAGCTACGGATGCTGGTATCATACTGTTTGCACCTTCCAAACACCAGCATCATTGGCCAAATAAATTAGAAGGAAGGAAGGAAGGAAAAGAGAGAAAGATAGACAAAAACAAAAAAGAAAGAAAAAGAAAGTTTTGTATGCTTACCTTTGACAATTGACTTCTCGAACCCAAATAGTGCAATCTGGCGCATTCCCGAATATAAGCAGGAGCCTGAGCAGGACATAAAAGAAAACCAAGACCCTGCGGTTAGCAGTACCTAAAATTCTTTTGGGTCACAAAAACAAACAATGGTTCTCAATATATCTGACTGGTAGATTACTTTAGAAGGCCAAACATTACCCCAAACACCCTATTCTATACCTCTTTTTTTCTTGCCACCAAATAGATACCTTAACAAATCTGATGGAAAAACTGTGAGAAGACACCAATATAGTGGTTGGTGTTTTTAAAAAATCAAAAATGGCATATATACACTCAAGTGAGCCAGACACAAAAATATAGATATTTTAGTAATGTTTATATTTGACTAAAAAATCTCCAAAACCCTTACAAATACCAAGTGGTCTCAAGATCACATTTTAGAATCATTATATAGACAACACCATTTAAGATTACTGTGGGACAGGGGCCGGTGAGATGGCTCAGCGGTGTAAGTGCCTGCCTGGCAAGCGCGAGGGCCCAAGTTCGACTCCCGGAACCCACATACGAAAAAGGGCCGGTGATATCGCTCAGCGGCACGGGTGCCTGCTGGTGTGCGAGGCCCTGAGGTCGACCCCCGGTACCCACCAAAAAAAAAAAAAAAAGATTACTGTGGGACAGACTCCTATGACAAGTCTTAGTAGAAATATAAAATAATACATCCACTCTTTTACTAAGTGTAAAATAATATAATATTGTGGAGAACAACGTGGCAATATCTAATAAAATTACATTTACATTTACCCATTGATTCAGAAATCTCACTTCTGGCAATCTATCCTGAAGATATAACTCCAGAAATACAAAACACACTTGCCTAAGGTTAATCAAAGGTACAACCTAAATATTCATTAATAGGAAACTGGTTGGTGAACTTTTAAAATTCCATACAGCACAGTACTGTGCAGACATTAAGAGAGAGGGAGAAAAACAAAGAGAAAGAGAAAGACAGAAACAAAGACAAAAGAGAAAAGAAAAAGGAAGGAGGAAAAAAGGAAAGCAGGGAGGAAGGCAGGCAGACATGTAGGCCTTGAGAAGTAAAATGGAGGAATTTCTAGGATGTACTGAGTGAGAAAAGTAAGATACAGAACAGTATATAAAATAACTGTAAGAAAGAAGGGGAAATAATACATATACATACATATATATATACACGTATACATACATATATACATATATATATACATATACACATATACATACATATATACATATATATATACATATACATACATATATATACATATGTATATTTATTTATTTACTTGTTTTTACAGAAAGAAGCACTAAGAAGATAAACCAGAAAATAATAAGGAAATTGGTTAGGGAAAGGACTACAATTTCTCTAAGTATACCTTTTTATGTAGTTTTGACTTTTGAATTATATGAATATACTACAGGTTCGAAAAGTTAAAATTAAATCTACAAGGAAAAAATGTGAACAGAAACAGGAAAAAATGAACTATCTATACATTAAATTGATACAATGAGTGCAGAGAAATGAATTATTTCACATAACTTTAAAAAAAAAACCTGCATTCTGATGATACATCCTCAAGGGCTATATCCAAGGGAAAAGGAACCATAAGGAAATTTTAAACTCCAATTAGCAAGTTTACAAGGTTTACTATTAGAAGCAACCACTGCATTATTTTGAAACTAATCTAAGTATATTGTAGGAAAGAGCAAATAATACATATAAATACTATGGAAACCTGGAATCTGTAGTATTAAAAAAAAAAAAAAAAAAAAGGGGGGGGCCATTGAGATGACTCAGTGGCGTAAGTGCCTGCCTGGCAAGTGCGAGGGCCCGAGTTCGACTCCCGGAACCCACATACAAAGAAAGGGCCGGTGATATCGCTCAGCGGCATGGGCGCCTGCTGGCGCACAAGGTCCTGAGGTCGACCCCCGGTACCCACAAAAAAAAAAAAAAAAAGAGCGAGAAATATAAAATAAAAGAACCCAAGAGCCAGGCATGGTGGTACATGCCTATAATTCCAGCACTCAGAAGGCTGAGGCAGTAAGATTGCCATGAGTTTGAAGCCAGCCTGAGCAATACTGCAAGTTCAAGGCCAGCCTGAACTGCATAGTGAGATGGTGTCTCAAAAAAAAAAAAAAAAGCTGGGCATGGTGGCACATGCCTGTAATCCCAGCACTTGGGAGGCTGAGGCAGGAGGATCACTGCAAGTTCAAGGGCAGCCTGGGCTACATAGTGAGTTTAAGGCCAGCCTGCACTGCACTATAAAGTGAGACAGTGTCTCTGAAACAAAAGCCAAAAAAAAAAAAAAAAAAAAGCTCTAAAGTATCAAACTTGAATTCATATTAATAAAATGAACTTATAATTTCTTTTTTTTTTTTTAATTTAAAATCTATTGCCCTGTCCTCAAAGAACCTAGAAA
The DNA here is from genome assembly GCA_028451465.1 of Erethizon dorsatum. Lineage (NCBI taxonomy): Eukaryota > Metazoa > Chordata > Mammalia > Rodentia > Erethizontidae > Erethizon > Erethizon dorsatum. The sequence continues at coordinate 120,168,433 of CM051822.1, read as the reverse complement.
AACAATGATATCTCAGAAATAATTAATACACCTAGTGCTATTCAAAGAAACTAGGGCTCCTTGATGAAAATAATGATTCTAGATCCAGGGCAGAAAAAGTACAAAGTGACCTGAGGACAATTTATGATAGAAAGGAAACAAACACTATGGAGTCTTGTCAAAAAGCAGGAATGGGGTGAACTCAGTGGTAGAGTATTTGACTAGCATGTGGAAGGCCCTGGGTTTGACCCCTAGGACCACAAAAGAAAAAGCATTACTATACAATCCAGCAATGCTACTTCTGGATGCATACCTAAAAGAATAAAAGGCAGGGTTCTGAAGAGATATTTCATACCCATGGTTGTAGTGGAATTATTCGCAATAGCTTAACGACAGAAGCAACCCAAGTGTCTATCCTCAGATAGATAGACAAGTAAAATATGTTATATACACAAAATGGAATACTAAGCAACCTTAAAAAAAGAAAAAGAAAAAGAAAATACTATCACATGCTATAGTGTGGATAAAACTTGAGGATTTATGAGTGAAATAGGCCAGTCACAAAAAGACAAATATTATATGATTCCACTTATATGAAGTACTCAGAGTAATTAAATTCATAGAGACAGAAAGTAGAATGCTTGTTGCTAGGGACTGGGTGAGGGGAGAATGGAGAATTATCATTTAACAGTATTATGTTTCAGTTTTACAAAATAGAGAATTCTGAAGACAGATAGTAGTGATGGTTGCTCACATTAAGAATGTATTTAACAGACCACATACTAGCTCATAAAACCTGCTTAAGTAAATGCAAAGGAATTGAAATTATCCCATGCATATTATCAGACCATAGTGCAATGAAATTGGAAATCAATGGCAAAAGAAATCACAAGAACTTCCTAAACACATGGAAATTAAACAGCACCCTCCTGAACAACCAATGGGTCACAGATGAAAATAAAGACGAAATTAGACAGTTTCTACAACTGAATGATAATGACAGTACAACATACCGGAACTTATGGGATACAATGAAAGCAGCCCTAAGAGGGAAATTTATAGCATTAAATACCTGTATCAGGAAAATAGAGCAAGTGCAAATAAACAACTTAATGGTGAACCTCAAACTTCTAGAAAAAGAAGAGCAGGCTAAGCCAAAAGCTCATACAAGGGAGGAAATCATAAAGATCAGAGCAGAAATTAATGTATTGGAGACTAAAAAGACAATACAAAGAATCAATAAATGAAAGAATTGGTTCTTTGAAAGATTAAATAAAATCGACAAACCCTTATCCAACCTTATTAAAAAAAGGAAAGAAAATACTCAAATCCATGCAATTAAGAATGAAAAGGGTTGGGGCCGGTGAGATGGCTCAGCGGTTTAAGCGCCTGCCTTGCAAGCGCAAGGGCCCGAGTTCAACTCCCGGAACCCACATACAAAAAAGGGGCCGGTGATATCGCTCAGTGGCACGGGCGCCTGTTGGCACGCGAGGTCCTGAGGTCGACCCCCCGGTACCCAAAAAAAAAAAAAAAAAAAAAAAGAATGAAAAGGGTGATATCACAACAGACCCTGCAGAAATCCAGAAGATCATCTATACATATTTTGAAAATTTGTATTCTAATAAGATGGAAAATACAGAAGAAATGGACAGATTCCTAGATACGTATGAATTACCAAAGCTCAATCAAGAAGATATCAAAATCCTAAATAAACCAATAACAATCAATGAAATTGAAGATGTAATTAAAAACCTCCCAACAAAGAAAAGCCCAGGTCCTGATGGATTCACTGCTGAATTCTACAAGAAATTTACAGAAGACCTAACACCACTACTTCTCAAACTCTTTAATGAAACTGAAAGGGAAGCAATACTCCCAAATTCATTCCTGGAAGCAAGCATCAGCCTGATACCAAAACCAGAGAAGGACCCAACTAAGGAAAAGAACTACAGACCAATCTCCCTAATGAACATAGATGCAAAAGTCCTCAATAGGATACTGGCAAACAGAATGTAGCAAATAATCAAGATTAGGGCCGGTGAGATGGCTCAGCGGCATAAGTACCTACCTGGCAAGCGCGAGGGCCCGAGTTCAACTCCCAGAACCCACATATGAAAAAAAAAAAAAAAGGGCCGGTAATATCGCTCAGTGGCACGGGCGCCTGCTGGCGCGCGAGGTCCTGAGGTCGACCCCCAGTACCCACAAAAAAAAAAAAAAAAAAAGAAGAAGATTATACACCATGACCAAGTTGAATTCCTCCCAGGGATACAGGGATGGTTCAACATACGTAAATCAATAAATGTAATACACCATATTAACAGGACCAAAGACAAAAATCATATGATCATCTCAATAGATGCAGAAAAAGCTTTTGACAAAGTCCAGCACCTATTCATGATAAAAACTCCACAGAAAATTGGAATAGATGGTCTTTATCTCAATCTGATAAAAGCTATCTATGACAAACCAACAGTCAATATCACACTAAATGGACAAAATTTGAAAGCCTTCTCTCTAAAATCAAGAACAAGACAAGGATGTCCACTATCCCCACTCTTATTCAACATAGTCCTGGAAAGTTTCACCAGAGCAATTAGACGAGAGTGAGAAATAAAAAGAATAATGATTGGAAAGGAAGAAGTTAAATTATCATTATTTGCAGATGACATGATACTCTACGTAGAAGACCCCAAAAACTCCACTAAAAAATTGCTCAATTTAATAAGCAAATTCAGTAGTGTAGCTGGATACAAAGTCAACACTCAAAAATCAATAGCCTTTCTGTACACGCATAACACTGAAAGAGAAATTAGGGAAACAACACCTTTCACAATAACATCCAAAAAAATGAAATACCTAGGAATCAACCTCACAAAGGATGTAAAAGACCTCTACACTGAAAACTACAGTACTCTGAAAAAGGAGATTGAAGAGGATATCAGAAAATGGAAAGACATCCCTTGCTCTTGGGTCTGGACGAACCAACATAGTGAAATGGCCATACTTCCAAAATTGTTATACAATTGTTATACAATTTAATGCAGTTCCGATCAAAATTCCAACAGCATATCTCACAGAATTAGAGAAAACAATCCTAAAATTCATCTGGAACCAGAAAAGACCTAGAATAGCAAAGGCAATTCTGGGCAACAAAGGCAAGGCAGGGGGCATCACAATCCCCGACTTGAAATTATACTATAAAGCTACTGTGATAAAAACAGCATGGTATTGGCAAAAAAAAAAACAGACCCAAAGATCAATGGAACAGATTAGAAGATACAGAAACAACTCCAGACATATTAAGCCATCTTATCTTTGACAAAGGTGCCAAACACATTCACTGGAAGAAAGATAGCCTCTTTAATAAATGGTGCTGGAAAAACTGGCTCTACATATGCCAAAGATTAAAATTAGACCCATATCTTTCACCATGCACTAAACTAAATTCAAAATGGATCAAAGAGCTAAATATTAAAACAGAAACATTAAATCTCCTGGAAAATAGAATAGGTAAAACTCTTGAAGACATTGGTGTAGGCAAAGACTTTATGAATAAAACCTCAACCGCACAGGAGCTATCACAAAGAATCAACAACTGAGATCTCATCTTATTAAAAAGCTTTTGCACAGGGCCGGTGAGATGGCTCAGCGGCTTAAGCACCTGCCCTGCAAGCGCGAGGGCCCGAGTTCGACTCCCAGAACCCACATACGAAAAAGGGGCCGGTGACATCGCTCAGCGGCACGGGCGCCTGCTGGCACATGAGGTCCTGAGGTCGACCCCCCGGTACCCACAAAAAAAAAAAAAAAAAAAAAAAAGCTTTTGCACAGCAAGAGAAACCACCAACAGAGTGAAGAGACAACCCACAACGTGGGAAAAAATGTTTGCCAGCTGTTCCTCAGACAAAGGATTACTATCAAGAACATATAAAGAACTCAAAAAAATCAGACCTCCCAAATTTAAAGACCCAATCCAAAAATGGGCACCTGTGATGAATAAACACTTCTCAGATGAAGAAATACAAATGGCAAATAAATATATGAAAAAATGTTCAACATCACTAGTCATTCGAGAGATGCAAATTAAAACAACACTGAGATTCCATCTCACCCCAGAAAAAATGGCTATTATCAAGAAATCAACTAATAACAAATGCTGGAGGGGCTGTGGGGAAAAAGGAACCCTTCTTCACTGTTGGTGCAAGTGTCAACTGGTGCAGCCACTGTGGAAATCAGTGTGGAGATTCCTCAAAAAACTAGGATTGGAGGTCCCATTTGACCCAGCTATTCCCCTTCTGGGTATCTTCCCAGAAGAATTAAAAACACCATACCACAGTGATATATGTGCACCCATGTTTATAGCAACACAATTTGTAATAGCTAGATCGTGAAACAACTCAAATGCCCATCAACCGAGGAATGGATAGAAGATGTGGTATTTTTATACAATGGAGTACTACTCAGCCATAAAGAAAGATAAACTGGAAACTTTTATAGGTAAATGGATGCAACTCGAGAAAATACTCACAAGCGAAATAAACTGAATGCACATTTGTAAATATCGTATTGTCTCCCTAGTCTGAAAATGCAATTTCACTGTGACTATTCCATTCCTTAGTCTTTTATTTTTACTTAGCTTTTACATGGCTTAATCTTACACTGAGTAATGTTTTTCTCCAAAAGGTATTTGTACATTTTGTAATTTTTGAGTTTGTTAACACATGAGAATGTTTACTTGTTGTCTTCAAAAAAATAAATTAATTAATTTAAAAAACAAACAAAAAAAGAATAAATAAGATTGACAAACCCTTATCCAACCTTATTAAAAAAAGAAAAGACTCAAATCCATGCAATTAAGAATGAAAAGGGTGATATCATAACAGACCCTGCAGAAATCCAGAAGATCATCTATACATATTTTGAAAATTTATATTCTAATAAGATGGAGAATTCAGAAGAAATGGACAGATTCCTAGATACATATGAATTACCAAAGCTCAATCAAGAAGATATAAAAATCCTAAATAAACCATATCAACCAATGAAATCAAAGATGTAATTAAAAACCTCCCAACAAAGAAAAGCCCAGGTCCTGATGGATTCACTGCTGAATTCTACAAGAAATTTAGAGAAGACCTAATACCACTACTTCTCAAACTCTTTAATGAAACTGAAAGGGAAGCAATACTCCCAAATTCATTCCTGGAAGTAAGCATTAACCTGATACCAAAACCAGAGAAGGACCCAACTAAGAAAGAGAACTACAGGCCAATCTCCCTCATGAACATAGATGCAAAAATCCTCAATAAGGTACTGGCAAAGAGAATCCAGCAAATCATCAAGAAGATTATACACCATGACCAAGTTGGATTCATCCCAGGGATGCAGGGATGGTTCAACATACGTAAATCAATAAATGTAATACACCATATTAATAGGACCAAAGACAAAAATCATATGATCATCTCAATAGATGCAGAAAAAGCTTTTGACAAAGTCCAGGACCTATTCATGACAAAAACCCTACAGAAAATTGGAATAGAGGGTCTTTATCTCAATCTGATAAAAGCTATCTATGACAAACCAACAGCCAATATCATCCTAAATGGACAAAAATTGAAAGCTTTCTCTCTAAAATCAGGAACAAGACAAGGATGTCCACTGTCCCTACTCTTATTCAACATAGTCCCGGAAACTTTAGCCAGAGCAATTAGACAAGAGTAAGAAATAAAAAGAATAATGATTGGAAAGGAAGAAGTTAAATTATCATTATTTGCAGATGACATGATACTCTACATAGAAGACCCCAAAAACTCCACTAAAAAATTGCTCAGTTTAATAAGCAAATTCAGTAGTGTAGATGGATACAAAGTCAGCACTCAAAAATCAATAGCCTTTCTGTACACAAATAACAAAATTACTGAAAGGGAAATTAGGGAAACAATACCTTTCGCAATAACATCCAAAAAAAATGAAATACCTAGGAATCAACCTCACAAAGGATGTAAAAGACCTCTACACTGAAAACTACAGTACTTTGAAAAATGAGATTGAAGAGGATATCAGAAAATGGAAAGATATCCCTTGCTCTTGGGTCGGAAGAACCAATATAGTGAAAATGGCCATACTTCCAAAATTGTTATACAATTGTTATACAATTTAATGCAGTTCCGATCAAAATTCCAACAGCATATCTCACAGAATTAGAGAAAACAATCCTAAAATTCATCTGGAACCAGAAAAGACCTAGAATAGCAAAGGCAATTCTGGGCAACAAAGGCAAGGCAGGGGGCATCACAATCCTCAACTTGAAATTATACTATAAAGCTACTGTGATAAAAACAGCATGGTATTGGCAAAAAAAAAAAAAAAAGACCTGAAGATCAATGGAACAGATTAGAAGATACAGAAACAACTCCAGACATACTAAGCCACCTTATCTTTGACAAAGGTGCCAAACACATTCACTGGAAGAAAGATAGCCTCTTTAATAAATGGTGCTGGAAAAACTGGCTCTACATATGCCAAAGATTAAAATTAGACCCATATCTTTCACCATGCACTAAACTAAATTCAAAATGGATCAAAGAGCTAAATATTAAAACAGAAACATTAAATCTCCTGGAAAATAGAATAGGTAAAACTCTTGAAGACATTGGTGTAGGCAAAGACTTTATGAATAAAACCTCAACCGCACAGGAGCTATCACAAAGAATCAACAACTGGGATCTCATCTTATTAAAAAGCTTTTGCACAGCAAGAGAAACCACCAACAGAGTGAAGAGACAACCCACAACGTGGGAAAAAATGTTTGCCAGCTGTTCCTCAAAGGATTACTATCAAGAACATACAAAGAACTCAAAAAAAATCAGACCTCCCAAATTTAAAGACCCAATCCAAAAATGGGCATCTGAGATGAATACACATTTCTTAGATGAAGAAATACAAATGGCAAATAAATATACAAAAAAATGTTCAACATCACTGGTCATTCAAGAGATGCAAATGAAAACAACACTGAGATTCCATCTCACCCCAGGAAAACATGGCTATTATCGAGAAATCAACTAATAACAAATGCCGGAGGGGTTGTGGGGAAAAAGGAGCCCTTCTCCACTGCTGGTGGGAGTGTCGACTGGTACAGCCACTGTGGAAATCAGTGTGGAGATTCCTCAAAAAACTAGGATTGGAGGTCCCATTTGACCCAGTTATTCCCCTTCTGGGTATCTTCCCAGAAGAATTAAAAACATCAGGGCTGGTGAGATGGCTCAGCGGCTTAAGCGCCTGCCCGGCAAGCGCGAGGGCCCGAGTTCGACTCCCGGAACCCACATACGAAAAAGGGGCCGGTGATATCGCTCAGCGGCACGGGCGCCTGCTGGCGCACGAGGTCCTGAGGTCGACCCCCCGGTACCCACAAAAAAAAAAAAAAAAACATCGTACCACAGCGATATATGTGCACCCATGTTTATAGCAGCACAATTTGTAATAGCCAGATCTTGGAAACAACCCAAATGCCCATCAACCAAGGAATGGATAAAAAAGATGTGGTCTTTTTATACAATGGAGTACTATTCAGCCATAAAGAAGGATAAACTGGAAACTTTTATAGGTAAATGGATGCAACTCGAGAAAATATTCATAAGTGAAATAAACCAGACGCACATGTGTAAACATCGTATTGTCTCCCTAGTGTGAGAAACTGAAAGAGCAAATAAGATCCAAAATGTACAATAGATATGGTGAATCAGAATGAAACTGGTCAAAAGGAAAGAGAGACTGGGATGGGGGAATGGGCAAAAGAAAGAAGGGAAGGGCCGGTGAGATGGCTCAGCGGCTTAAGCGCCTGCCTTGCAAGCGCGAAGGTCCGAGTTCAACTCCCGGAACCCACATACGAAAAAGGGGCCGGTGATATTGCTCAGTGGCACGGGTGCCTGTTGGCGCGTGAGGTCCTGAGGTCGTCCCCCCGGTACCCACAAAAAAAAAAAAAAAAAAAAAAAAAAAAAAAAGAAAGAAGGGAAAAGAAAAATATTATATATATGATGGTTAAGATAAACACACTACTAATTTTGCTTAGTTCATTGAAGAGAAAGGTTTGTGCCAGTAATGTTTTGACAATTGAATGCTGATATCTTGTACCCTGAGTAACTAAAGATAACAATACGTAATGTATTAACCATTGTTACCCTCCTATTATGTTGTTTTGAAATTTTGTTTTTTTGTTTTTTTTTCTTCTCTTTAAAATAAAAAATAAAAAATAAAAAAAAAGAATGTATTTAAGGGCTGGTGAGATAGCTCAGTGGCATAAGTGCCTGCCTGGCAAGCGCAAGGTCCTGAGTTCCACTCCCAGTACCCACATACGAAAAAAGGGCCAGTGATATCGCTCAGTGGCATGGGTGCCTGCTGGTGCGCGAGGTCCTGAGGTCGACCCCCGGTACCCACAAAAAAAAAAAAAAGAATGTATTTAATACCACTGAACCATATTTAAAAATGGGTATGAGGCTATCATGACTCTTCAAGGGAGCCTGTCCTATGCTGTATGGTGTTTTGGTGTGTTTTTTTTTTCCATTTTTCTTACCTTTACCTGGCCCAAACTCATTCTGCAGAGCCTATTATTTCCTACCTTTAATAAATACAAAACTTTGCCACAAAAAAAAAAAAAGAAAAGAAAAAAAAAAAGGTTAAGATAGCCAGGTGTGGGAGTGCACACCTATAGTCTCGGAAACTTGGCAGGCTGAGGTAGGAGAATCACTGAGTTCATGAGTTCAAAACCAAGCTAGGCAACACAGCAAGACTCCCACCTCAAAAAAAAAAAAAAAAAAAAAAAAAAATCAAGATGATGGATTTTATGTTTGTTTGTTTGTTTATTACAGTGTGAGCATCTCTAATCTGAAAACCAAAATCTGAAACTTTTTGAGCACCAACATGATGCCAAAGGAAAATTTCACCCCTGATTTTATGTGTTGGGTCACAATCAAAACTCAGATGCACTAAAGATATTGTATAAAATTACCTTCAGGCTACGTGTAGAAGGTGTTTATGAAATATAAATGAATTTCATATTTAGACTTGGGTCCCATCACCAACATACTCATGTATTTGAAAACATTCCAAAATCTAAAATCCAAAACATTTCTGGTATCGAGCATTTCAGGATAAAAGATAATCAACCTGTATTTTACCATAATTTTTTAAATTAACATTAAAATAAAAAGGAAATTCTGACACATGCTATAACACCGAACCTTAGAAACATTATTGTATGTTAAATAAAACAATAATCGTTAGATACTGTTATTCTATTTATATGAAGTGTGTAGAGTAATCAAATTCATAGAGACAGCAAGTAGAATGGTGGTTGATGGGAGGGAGAAGGGGCAGTTGCCTTTCAATGGGTATAGAATTTCAGTTCTGCAAGATGAAAAGAGTGGTGATGTTTGCATAAAACATGAATATAAGTAATGCCGTAAAACTATACACTTTAAAATGGTTAAGATGGTAAATTTTGGGCCGGTGAGATGGCTCAGCGGCATAAGCGCCTGCCCTGCAAGCGCGAGGGCCCGAGTTCGACTCCCGGATCCCACATACGAAAAAGGGGCCGGTGATATCACTCAGAGGCACGGGCGCCTGCTGGCGCGCGAGGTCCTGAGGTCGACCCCCCGGTACCCACAAAAAAAAAAAAAAAAAAAAGATGGTAAATTTTATAAGTATGTTACCATAAGAGAAAAAGGACCCAGAAATGAATGATCTTGGAAATTCTCAGCCTGTCCAAATGGAAAAGATACTAAAATTAAAGAGATTCACTCTCAAGAAAGTGTACTCTAAAGAAAAAGCCAAGGATGTGACTGTACAACCTTTTTTTAAAACTAGAAACATCAGAAGGTTAGAGTGGTTCCAGTCACACAAAGGGCCCTTTTAAGAGTCCAAGCGTGTGCCTCCCAGATCATCTCATTTGAACCTTTAGAAAGCTTGAAGGTATTGTCCATCAGCCTCCTCAGCAGGAGACCAAAAGATTTATCTTCAAAAGATCTGTGCAGGTAGCTTTTGTCTAATAGAATGAACCTCACTGAAATCCACAGAAGACCCACAAGTTCTTGAGAAAATTATGTTAGCGGAACCACTGTCTATTTGGACTGAAAGGGACAAAGAATATAAAATGAAAGGGGGCTGTAGACTCTCAAAATTCAACTGATAGGAAGCAGGCAGGACAAAACTAGGAAGCTGCCAGCACATGCTGCCTTTTGTGAAAAAGGCGGGATGACTCAGAAGACCAGAGCCAACCACTCAGGGGACTGAGACCTACTCAGCCTCCTATTCCTCCCCACCTGACAGAGTTTTGCCACTGTCCATTCTGATTTATAGTCCCTCAGGACCTTTCTCATCTAGGGGCCCACTTTTCTTTTTATCTAGAATTCCACTTGGCTCCCTCTTCCTTGTCCTGTTAACAAAATGCCATCCCTACCTACCTTAAAAAGTTTCTGGGAGTGTTTGATCATAAAAGCCATCCCATTGTTTAACTTCATGATATTTTCCTGAAGGTCATTTGCAGTAACCTATTCAAAGGAAAAGAGACCAAAAAAGGAATTTTAAGGACTGAGAGGTAGTACTTACCAATAAGCGTATTCTTTCAAATGCATGACTGTTTCTATTCCCTAACAAAGGTACCTGTAGGCATCTGATTCCAGAAACACTGGTTTTGGGTTCAGTAGGTTTCCACTAGATATGACATAAGTTCTACCATGTGTCCCTGAAGCAACCAGGAAATCCATGAGAACCAACATCATTTACTTGTTTTTTGTTTTGTTTTGTTTTTGTTTTGGTACCAGGAATCGAACTCAGGACCTCGTGCTTGCCAGGCAGGCACTGTGCCGCTGAGCTATATCCCCGGCCCCTCATTTCCTACTTCGGCTTGCAAATTAGACATGTAAGCAAAGTTGCTAAAGAAAATCTAGTCTAGCATTCAAAACTGAAAGGAAGAATGCTGTCTGTACCAGCTATCAAGGACGTTGCCTCTTCAGAGAAACTGGAGTTTCTCCAAAGACATGAAGAACTGTCAGAATGGATACCAAAGGTGACATCTGTTTCTTAAAAACACAGTCAAATTGTTATTGATTCCCTGTTCTTGTTTCTCCTGTCTTTTTTTTCAAGTACTTCCGCACTTCTACTATGCCCAAACCCTCACCTCAGCATGAATCTGTTATTTGATCTGTTTGCTTTTCTCAGGACCCCTTTCATATTTTTTTTTTTTATAACCATAGTTTAGTCCTTTTCCATAGCTTTGGTTAACTGCTTCTAAAATCCTTCATGATGAAGCTTGATCTCCTTAATGTGGACAAGTGTTGGTGTCTCCTCTCCTCCCAACCTATACCACAGGCTCTTCCTGGTCCAAAACTTTCTTTTTTTTTTTTTTTTAATGTGGGTACCGGGAGTCAAACTCAGGACCTCGCGCTTGCCAGCAGGCACTTGTGCCGCTGAGCGATATCACCAGCCTCCTCTTTTTTTTTTTTTAATAATAAAATGTTCCACACAACCTTTCTCCTTTACTTTCCTATTCTCCTGTTTTATAATCTCAAAAATATTTTTACATGTCACTATAACCTACCTATTTCTATTGTCTTCCCAACAACTTTGTGAAGCGATAAAGCTACTAATATACCCAGTTTACAGAGGAAGAACCTAAAGATAAAAAGGTATAAAAATGTAGATAACATAAGTGGTTTGCAGCTTTTAACCCAGATACCCTGACTCACAATTCCATCATATAGTGAGATCTACATTATGATGTGTTATGTACATGTACTAACTTTCCACAATGAATATAATCATTATAAACTGCAAACATATACTAATAAAATTTTAAAAATTTAAATCTTTATTATGAATAAAATGAGCTTTGTGCTTCCAGGTCAAATATGAGTTATTTGTTTAAAGCAGGTCATGATGGCAGATCCCCATATCCCAGCACTCTGGGAGGCTGAGGTGGGAGGTCCTCAAGTTCAAGCCCTGCCTGGGCAACTTAGTGAATTAGCAAGACCCTGTCTCATAAGAAAAAAGGTTGTTTTTTAAAAACAAAACAAAACAGGGCTGAGGATGTAGCTCAATGCAAAGGCTGTGAGTTCAATACCCAGTACTATGAGGAAAAAAAAAATGTTAAAAAGACTTCAGATAATTTATTTCTTAGGTAAGTGACTGAGAAGATCATGGTCTCACTAATAAGCACATTCAGCTTTACCAAGGAAACTGTATCTATGGGAAATAGCTTAGGACAGAATTCTTCCACGTGTCACTTTGTATAAAGCTTGGTGACATTATCCCCTAAGATCACACCACTCGATTTTAAATTTATACTAATCAATCTTCAGAAATTAATTTGATTTCTGAAGAAGGCTGTCCTGTTAAGGAATTCATAATGACCAGCCAAAACAAATATTCTAATTTACTTGGTAGCTATAATTTTCCACAGAGTTTCCACTAATAAGTTGCCGTGCAGGCTTGCCAGAGATTCATTTATAAGTAAGGTTATAGGAATTACCCGCTCAGGTCAGATGACTCTTGAATGAACTAATAAATCAAGTTCCTAACCTCATAAAGCTGAAGAGTAGACCTGGGACTCATAATAACCTCACCAAGGTACAGCCACAATATGAGGCCGAGCCCAAGAAAACCAAGCAATCTTTTTCTTCCCCTCAACACTCACATTTTTTGGCCACAGGACATGGGGTGCAAACATAAGGGCAAGATTATAGGCAGACATTTTATTCTTGTCTTGTTTCTTTGCTGTCTGGTACAAGAGATCAAGTAACAACTTCAGCAAGTTACGGTTGGGTGGAGGGAGAATGAGGAAGAGCAACTGAAGAGCCTCAATTTGCCGCTCCTTATCTGGTGTATTGGTCTTGTTTCCTTTATCATCAAACTGCATCAAATCTTGAGAACAAAAGAAATTTTTGAAGAAGAGAAAGTATCAGCAAGAAAAAAAAGCAGTGCTATTACTGTTTTACTATTATCCTCCCATCAATCCCCTACAAAGGAAAAAAAATCAAACATAGATAAAATTCAAATGTTATAGCACCCTAGCATGTTGCAAGGCCTTGGTTTGATCCCCAGCACTGAAAAAAGAAAATGGGAAGTACCTGAACAACCATTCCTCCAAATAAAATAGCTGGACACAGTGGCTCATTCCTGTAATACCAGCTAGAGAAGGATCATAAGTTCAAGGCCAGCCTGGGCAACTTAATGAGAGCCTGTCTCAAAATAAAAAGGGCTGGAGTTGTAGCTCAGTGGTAGAGCACTTGCCTAGCATGTACAAGGCACTGCATTTGAGGGAGGGGAGGGGAGGGGGGTAAGAAAGAGAGATAATATAGAAATGAAATGGCCAATAAGCATTTGTATGTTCAGTATCATTAGGTACAAAGAAAACAAATCAAAACCATATTGAGATACCACTTCACACCCACTAGTGTGACTCTAATCAAAAGACTACAACACAAATATTGGCAAAGATAAAATTAAGTCCTCCAACATTGCTGGGAATGTAAAATGGTATAACCACTTTGAAAAATATTTGAGCACTACTTCAAAATCCACACAGGTCTTTGATAATGGTATACCTTCCACTTTTCCCCCACTCTGATATTTTGTAACTAAAAGAAAAATCAGCTGGGCATGGTAGCACACCCCTGTAATCCCAGCATCTAGAAGGCTGAGGCAGGAGAATCTACTACAAGTTTGAGGCCAGCCTGATCTACATAGTGAGTTCAAGGCCAGTCTAAAATACAGAGACCCTGTGAAAGAAAGAAAGAGAGAGAGAGAGAGAAAGAGAGAAAGAAAGGAAAAGAAAAGAAAGAAAGAAAAAAGAAAAGAAAAAAGAAAGAAGAAAGAAAAAAGAAAAATCAGGGTTGGAAAAAAAAGAAAAGAAAAATCAGGGTGAATCATGCCTCCATAATAGAATGATTCTAAGCAGCTCCTAGTGGAGTCAGAATCATTGTTTCTACCCAAACAGGTTACACAGGTTATCAATAAAAAACAGTCCCCTGTATAATCAGAATTTCAAAGAAAACTAATGACCATCTCCATATACAGTAATTCATGTAGACGTGACAATGATTACGGTGTGGTATTTAAGCTGTTTAACCTCAGTAATAATTTCAGGTTTAGGAAAGGCAGGCAATATTTCTAGAAAATGTTCCCTGTTAATATGAAATTGAAAACAAAACTCCCAGTTATCAGCAAGGCATATCAAATGCTGCAGCTGTGCCACACCTTAACATGTTCTCAAGGAACAGTGAGTCACAGGGCAGTGAATTGGAGGATTTCAAATACTGCACTGAATGAGTAACTCAACAAGAAAGAAAAGCAAATAAGCATTCTTCATGCTAAGACATAAAAAGAATATATCAATATTTTCTAAATCTCTTTCAAAGATCTGTGAACAACTTCATTTTTCCCAAAATTAACTGTAAAATTATACAACATTCTAGTAATATTACTTATTTGTATAATGTGAATTGGTACTAAAACTGTTTTTGAAGAATTTAATCTGATGTAGCTCAGTGGCAGAGTGCCTGCTTAGCATACACAAGCCCTGGTTTAGATACCTAGCATAACGAGAGAGACAGACAGACAGACAAGAGAAGGAAAGAGGCCAGCCAGCTGGGCGTGGTGGCACACACCTGTAATCCCAACACTCGGGAGGCTGAGGCAGGTGGATCACCACAAGTTCAAGGCCAGCCTGGGCTACACAGTGAGTTCAAGGCCACCCTGGACCACATAGTGAGAGCCTGTCTCAAAAAACCAAAAAAAGAAAAAGAAAGAGAGAAAAAGAAAGGCAGCCAGGAAGGAAGAAGGGAAGGAAGGAAGGAAGGAAGAAGGAAGGAAGGAAGGAAAAGAAAGAAAACTAATCATATTAGATTTTTAAAATTCAAAACTAGCTTTTTTTATGTAGTACTGTATGTTATTCAAAAGAAAAAGTTCTTACAGTTCTTTTTCTTAAAATTAGAGAAAAAGAAATAGGAATTGTTCAAGAGCAGAAAACTAAGTAAATACAACGTGGATTCTGATGCTGCATGTACTTAGAGCCTCTGGCAGCATAACAGCTGTGCAACTTAAGAATGAATTCCCTACCATAAAGGCTGAGAAAACTATGAGCTGATAACGGGACTTTCTCCAAGATACATGAAGTAAAAAAGCAAACCACAGAACCGTGTATATATCTACCATTACATAAAAAGAGGGGCAGAGGAGTATATGTATTTCTAAAAATATAAAAAAAACTCTGTTATGACTCATATCTAAAATGTCATCCAACGACTCATGCGGAAGATGACGGGATCGTGGGGCTGACAGCCGGCTTGCGTTAGGAGGGGGATCTGGTCAGAAGAGGTGAGTCACTGGGGGCGTGGCCAGGCTCCAGCTCCCTCCCTCCTCCCTTGACGTCTCTCCTTTGCCAAGCCCTGAGCTGTTTCTCCTCTGCCATGCCACCTGCCTTGAAGCCAGCTATGGACTGAAACTTCTACAGGCTGTGAGACAAGATAAACTTTTCCTCCTTTAAGGTGTGGGTGTCAGTTACTGTGTCTCAGTGTTCAGAAAGTAACTAAGACACTCTGGAAGGTTGCATTACAAATCAACAGCCCTGGCTGTCTCAAGGAAGAACTAGGAACAGGAGTGGAAGAGAAGTTTCTTGCTGTACAATTTCTGAACCTTCTGAATTCTGAACCATGTGAATGTACAGCTTATTCAGAAAACAAATAATGGGGGTGGGGAGTAAATGGGTATTAAACCCAGTTCTTTGCATTGAACTACATCCCCAGCTCTATTTTTATTTTGAGACAGTCTCACTAAGTCACTAAATTGCCCATGCTGGGCTAGAACTTTGGATCTTCCTGCATCAGCTTCCCAAAGTACTGGGATTACAGGTAAGTGCTACCACGCACAGTTTATAAAATTATTTTTAAAAAACAAATTTCCAAGTATAGAGATGATTCCAAATGAGACATAGAAATGTTTAGCAAAAGCCCCAAACCAACACAAATATACCAAATCTATAACCATCTAAGGTGTGTGAATCCAATGAATCTGTCCAATCCAATGAAAAGCAAACATTTATTGAGCAACTAAAATCTTCAAAGCACTATGCTAAGCTCCATCAAGGATACAGAAATAAATAAAACCCAGACCTTATCTTGTCAGCTCCTTGTCTTAATAAAAAGCTTATTTATCAAGAAAAAACATTTGATTAAATCAAACCTAACTGGCTAATATGGGTATGTGTACCCGGAGAAACCCAACAATATTATGAAGTCTTAATGAATACCAGAAACTGCTGTGGTTTACAAGGAACAGAAAATCCCAAAGGACTCCATAAATTGAAAGAAATATATTTACATTCTTTCTCACTTGCTATACTCACCAGCAATTTTGAGGTGCGCATGGAAATGTTTATGTGTCAGCAGGGGCTCTGGTAACTCTCCCAGAAACATCTTCAGCAAAGTAGCAACATCGTTTGAATGAAACTCCCCTGATTCCAAGTCAATATCAGTTCCATTATTGAGAGCATCCCTTAAAATCTGCTGTCGGACACTATTGCCTGGAACTCTAAACAAACCCTCTACTCGCAAGTCTGCTTAGCATGGAAGAAAACAAGAGGACAAGCAAACAGGAAGCAAAAAGATTAATATATAGTGTAAACACTGCTTTGCACTTAAAAGACCCTTTAAAAAGCCTTTAAATGAGACTTTTGTCTTTTCTTCCACAGAAGTTTGGAACCTACTGGTCCACTGAAGACACATATCTGAACATCCCTGAGCACCTGGAGTCCACCCTAACTGAAAGATGGACCTCCCACAAGTCATTCGCCCACCTGAGGTACATCTGGAGACTGAATTTAACCTTAAGACCCCTTCCCTTTATATCCCAGACTTTGTCTGGAGGGACTGAGTTCATCTGTGGAGGTATGTTGCTCCTGTAAACTGTTTTCCTCACCCAGAATAAATCTAGAGTCTCTGCACTGTTCCAGGAATTAGAACTCTGTCAGATCACCTTTCAGTATGAGATTCTCAGAAGCTTAGCGTCATCCCAACCAAACTATTTGACCCTTCCAAATAGGTTCTAAGTTCATCTAAGGTGAGTTTTTTAAAAAGTAGAACATAACAGATTTGACTTGATCTAGAAGAAGCATGTCCATGTTTTCATCTTTGTATAAACTTCTTCTTCAGGGGTCCAGGTTCACATGCCTACAGAGCCAGTTAGGTTAACAGTAAAGGAATGAATGAGAACCGTAACAAACTGGAGAATACTTCCCTATGCTCTAGCTGATTATGTCCAAGTGGCACCTGGGCCCAAGTATGCTAGATTTTGGTATCATCCAAAGAAGCTGAAAACCTGGACTCTTCTCATTTTAAAACACTGATAACTAATTTTATTTTTAATGTAATCCTTTGCCAACAAACAAAACATAAATGCAGATGACTCAAACCCCTAAGCTGCCAGTCTGTAACCTTTGCTCTAGCTCCTAGCACAATGTTCCACACCGAATAAGGCAAAAAATGTTTGAGTTGAATTTATCAAGGCATCATATAAGGCCTTATATATCAAGGCATCATATTTCATATATACTCAGCTGTGTCAAGTACTTAGAGCAATGACATAACCAGCAAGACTACTACAAAATGCAGTAGAAATTAAGTGAAAAGTATATGTGGGGCCGGTGAGACGGCTCAGCGGCTTAAGCGCCTGCCTTGCAAGCGCGAAGGCCCGAGTTCGACTCCCGGAACCCACATACGAAAAAGGGGCCGGTGATATCGCTCAGCGACACGGGTGCCTGTTGGCGCGTGAGGTCCTGAGGTCGTCCCCCCGGTACCCACAAAAAAAAAAAAAAAAAAAAAAAAAAGAAAAGTATATGTGAATCATAGAATTCTAGAGATTAAAAATAGCATGCTCCCTGTTTAAATGTCATTGTTCTTTAGTGACAAATTTTTCCTGGAGAAATGTTTCTCTGAGTTAAGGGATAGACGCTATCTAATTTATACACATCTTTGAGCATGTAGGGCATATCAGTATATAAGATGAAGTTTAAAAGGACATATATTTTTAAATCTACCCTGGAAATCATCACTGGTTAGTTCTTTGGTGATGGTTAACTGGCACCTATTAATCCAAGGCAGTTAGCTCTCATTAAACAAAGAACAATAAAACTTCAAGTAGTCTTACTTTTGTGCAGATATTCAATCAGTTGGTATATCTGGGCAATGCCTTCCTCCGTCAATGGGGATCCAAATACCACTCCTTTTTCTGAAAAACCACATGATAGGATAGAACTGTATTCACACAAATAGTACAAAATGTATCATATTTAAAACCACACCAGCTGGGCATGGTGGTGCATGCCTGTAATCCCAGCACTCGGGAAGCTGAGGCAGGAGGATCACTTCCAGTTCGAGGCTACAAAATGAGTTCAAAGCTGATCTGAACTGCATAGCAAAACCCTGTCTCAAAAAAAAAGACAAAAAAAAAAAAAAAACTATACTAAAAATTAAATTTTATCTTAATAAAGTATTAATAGGGCTTGAAAATTAAGATGCCCCTGATAACGACCTAAACAAACATGTCCTCTATTAGGGACTGAATTCATTTACTTTAGTTTAATTATTTTTTATCTTAACAGTTTTATAATTTATTACTAGTATTTAAGGTTCTACTCCTTATGAAAATGAGAAAAATAGCTGGGTATGGTGGCGCACGCCTGTAATCCCAGCACTCAGGAAGCTGAGGCAGGAGGATCGCATGAGTTCAAAGCCAGCCTAGGCTATGTAGTGAGTTAAAGGCCAGCCTGAATTACATAGCGAGACCCTGTCTCAAAAAAATAAATAAAATTAAAATAAAGCCAGGTGTGGTGGCACACACCTGTAATCCCAGCACTCCAGAGGCTGAGGCAGGAGGACTGCCATGAGTTTGAAGCCAGCCTGGCTATAAAGTAAGTTTAAGGCCTAGCTGAACTACATAGCAAGACCTACCTCAAAAAAAGGAAAATGAGAGAGGATAATCACAACTCCTCAATGAATATGCAGGTATTAAGTACGAAGTCCAATCCAGGCGTGGTGGCACAAAAACACCTATAATCCCAACACTCAGGAGGCTGAGACAGGAGGTTTGATTGCTGCGAGTTCAAGGTCAGCCTGGACTACATAGTAAATTCAAGGTTAGCCTGAACCACATAGTGAGACCCTATCTCCAAAAAAAAGAACGAAGACCAGAGGTGCAGAGAGCAGCTGAGACTTGCCCACCCTTCATAGACAGGTCTCCTACCCTTCCGCTTGAGAGACATTAGAGACCGGAAGAATCCTGATGCTGGGCCAGCCCCACCAGGCAACTTAAGGTCCACTTCTCCCATCAGCTGAGCCAGCTCAGTTCCAGGTAAATCGATAAGCCTTGTGATATTGCTGACCACCAACTCAGTGAACACCTCAGGTTTCTCATGTCGGAGTTTTTCCACAAAAAAGTCAGGATTGAAGATAACAGGCTGACCTCGAAGGGAAGAATCATTGCAGATGACAAAACTGCAGATGGCGTCACTGAAAAAAATGAACCAGAAAATTTGGGGGGAGATCATTTTCATACATGTATCTCTGCCCCACAGATGGACGCTTAGGTTCCTGAGCCCACATAGGCAGAGCTTTCCTTACAACGAGCTCCCGCCAGTTGACCCAGCTGCCTTTGAATTCTGTTCCTCATAACCAAACAGCTTTCACAGAATAGAAGAAATATACAGGTACATAAAATAGATTCTTAATTCAGCCTTGTCTAGGTCTGTAAATAGGTTTTATTTATTTTGCAGTGCTAGGGATCAAGCCCAGGGCCTAGCACATACTAGGCCTTCAGCTATACACACCCCCCAGCCCAGGTTTTATTTTAAAAAGTCTTTCAATTCTGGATGCCTCTGACCCATCTATCATTGAAGACCAACCTTTGCTCAGTTACTTCTCTCTAGGTCCCCTAGTCTTAGCCAATTTTCTGCTCCTATATTCCATTTGACTATACTCTTGGCAAAATTCCTTTGACTCTCAAGAAATATTTACTTCCCTGTTTTTTTGTTTCCCAATAACTACCATAACTATTTACACACCTTTTTACTTCTAATATATGTTACATTTAAGAACTGTGTTGTTCCATCTCTTATAGCAGGCACATTGTTTGTACCCATTGTCAATTAACTCTAATGGCTTGTTCTAATCCTTATTATATAAATAATAATAATCCTTATTATGCTATTATATAAACAGTCATCTGTTATATGACTGAGAAATTGGTATAACACAACCCAGGAAGGACGAATTATCATATCTCAGTCAGGCAAACTTAAATTCACCTGCCTCATACACATATTTCCCCAATAAAAACAATCACAACAATCACAAAAGTTGTCCACAACAGCTAGGCACACCAAAGCACTATTCCAGGAAAAAAGACACATCGTAAATACTAAATATAACAGACCAGTAAAACACTCTGCCAACACTACATGGATAATTTTTAATAATAGTATAATGAAAATAAGGTATGGGTAAACTTCAAAGTTTATCTCTACTCCCTTGAAAAATTATTAATTTTAATCAACAGCCTAAATCTTCAGTGGTGACAAGATTCCTTTTTTTCTCTAAAATGATAATGCATTATGAGAAATCACATAAAAATATAAAATTATGAATATATGACCAAAAAGTCATTAGAGAGGACTTAGAATGCTTATCTCCACAACCTTTTTACACACGTGGATAAGTTATTTTCCTGCATAAACTTAAAGATGTCAATGATTATAATATAAGCCAGTTAGATCAGAAGGCATTCAAACTTTGACAACATTCCCCTCCCAATGCTGGAGATTGAGCCCAGGGCCTCCTGCATCCTGGACAAGTACTTTATCACTGAGCTATATCCCCAGCACTTTTTATACTTTTTTTTTTTTTTTTTTTTTGTGGGTACCGGGGGAGTCGACCTCAGGACCTCGCGCGCCAGCAGGCACCCGTGCCGCTGAGCGATATCACCAGCCCCTTTTTCGTATGTGGGATCCGGGAGTCAAACTCGGGCCCTCGCGCTTGCCGGGCAGGCGCTTAAGCCGGTGAGCCATCTCACCGTCCACTTTTTATACTTTTTACTCTCAGACAAGGTCTTGCTACCTGGCCCAGGCTGTCTTCCAATTTACACCGCTCCATGCCTCAATCTCCTGAGTAGCTGGGATCACAGGAGTGTGCCACCATCATGCCTAAAGAGCCTCTTTTTAAATGTCTACTTCAGGCAAGAAACAAGAATCCATACAGAATTACTATTTATAATCACTGCCAAAGTGAAATTACTGAAAAGTCTGGAAAACCATGAAATGTGTTACCACCAAAAAGAATCATAATTTATCAAGTCTAAACTAATCATCTTATGGAATTCACATCCCATTTAATTGTTTGTTTGTCTATTTGTTTGTTTGTTTGTGAGACAGGGTCTTGCTATGTAGTCCAGGCTTGCCTTGGGCTCACTATGGAGCCCAGGCTGGCCTCAAACTCGTGGCAATCCTCTTGCGTTACCCACCCAAGTGCTGGGATACCGGCATGCACCACCATGCCCAGCTGTACATCCCATTTAATTCTGAATAACTAATTTCAGATCAAATTAGTTCTAACATACAAATGCATATGAACAGCATCCATTATATTCCTGAGGTAGAAGCATGTATACACATAAAATCTACAGTCATATTTTATTAATGTCCAGAGCATGACTCATTTAAGATTCTAAAACTTAACTGGGATGGGGGAATGGAGAAAAGAAGGAAGGGAAAAGAAAAAAAAAAAAAAAAATATATATATATATATATACATACACACACAAGATAGTTAAGATAGATACACTACTAATTTTGCTTAGTTCATTGAAAAGAAAGGTTTGTGCTAATATTGTTTGGACAACTGAATGCTGATATCTTGTACCCAAGTAACTAATTTAAAGATAACAATACACAATGTATTAACCTTTGTTACCCTATTATGTTGTTTTGAAATTTTGTTCTATTTTTTTCTCTTTAAAAAAAAAAAAAGGATTCTAAAACTTACAGCTAACCCTGGTTAGCACTAAACTGGATCAAATACACCAATGAGAAAGCAGCTAAAAGCACAAAATCACTAGCCATATTTTTTCTTAACAGAGTTCTTCCTACCAGGCCATCAGCACCAAAACTGCCTCTCCTAAACAGCCTGAGCAGGTAGAAAGAAACAGATTCG
The DNA here is from genome assembly GCA_028451465.1 of Erethizon dorsatum. Classification (NCBI taxonomy): domain Eukaryota; kingdom Metazoa; phylum Chordata; class Mammalia; order Rodentia; family Erethizontidae; genus Erethizon; species Erethizon dorsatum. The sequence continues at coordinate 120,146,201 of CM051822.1, read as the reverse complement.
AAGTGGCCACTACCTATTTATAAGGAACTCAAGAAACAGATAATCTTCGAAGTCCTAACACATAAGAACCACAATCTCTTTTCTTTTCTTTCCCCTCTGCTTCCCCCCTCCCTCCTATGTTCATTCACTCTTATTACCCTACACTTCAATTTTTTTTTAAACTAGCTCTTTTTTTTAACCTCTTCCTCATTTTTTTCTGAGTGGAGAATCAGAAAGACAGTATCTGTCTTAGTTACTTTTCTCATTGCTGAGACACAATACCCAACACCCAAGATTAAAGGAGGAAAGGATTATTTAGCTCACAGTTTATAGAGGTTTCAGTTCATAATCGGCTGGCTCCAGGGCAGGGTGGCATGGCACACAAGCATCACAGAGGAGAAACAGTTTGTGGTAGGCAGAAGGCAGCAAAAGCATCCAAGCAGCAAGCTACAAGTAACGACCCTCTTTTTGTCCCTTATGTTTTATCCACCCAGAACTGTGCCAAAGCAATCAGCACACTAATTTAGTAATCACACACTCTTGATACCAGCATCACACACTCTAGATCCAGCTACCTCCAAAATGCCTCACCTATGACTGCATGAGGCTTTGGGGAACATCTAGATACAAACCATAACAATATCTAAAAGATAGAAATGTTTTTTTAAAAAAAGAATATAGCAGATAAGAGATGGAAAAGACAGTTATAACCATTTTTTTAAGTTATTCCCATATCACAAAGTCCACTAATCCCTTTCCAAAGAATATACAATACCACAATACCACACAATATAATACAATATACAATACCACAATAAGAATATAAAGGAACATGCTTAATAACTTAAGAAAGTCCTAGAACTAAAGGAAAAATACTATATTTAAGCAAAAGCAACTTCCTACTCTATAATATTTTAAAACAAAGTCTTAAATTTGCTCAAATTCTAGGAAAATACATAAATTTCTTACATAAATGCTGAAAGCTTCTGATGAGGCATTGGTAATCGAAGAGACAGGAAAAAATTTTGTCCTTGTTTGTGCAACAAAGAAACTCCCTTTCCCTACCCCAGCCCAGCCTACACAAATTCCAGACATATTAGAGGACACAAGGACACATTATGGAGCCTGAAAGGCAGTATTTATTAGAACTGGGAGCACTCTTCTGCAAGTAGGAACAAAACAGAATTTAAAAATTAAACCAGTTAACTGTATTTGCCAACACATAGATGAAGCTGAACAACAGATTTCCCATCACCACTGCAAGTTGTGTAAGATGAATACAACTTAGTTACTTAATGTATGAGCATAAGGATGAGCAGTTTTACAATATGGGGGGAAAAGTCATCCCTACCTCACATCATACACACAAAAAAATAAATTCTGGCCAGGGATGGTGGTGCACATCTGTAATCTCAGCACTCAGGAGGCTGAGGCAGGAGGATCGCCATGAGTTCAAGACCAGCCTGAACTGCACAGTGAGACCCTATCTCAAAAAACCAAAGAAAGAAAGAAAGGGAGAGAGAGAGAGAGAGACAGACAGACAGACAGACAGAAAAGAAAAGGAAAGGAAAGAAAAGGAAAGGAAGGAAGGAAGAGGGGAAGGACAGAGGGAGGGAGGCAGGCAGGCAGGCGTGGTGGCACACTCCTGTAATCTCAGCACTCAGGAGGACAAGGCAGGAGGATTGCTGTGAGTTCAAGGCAACCTGAGCTACATAGTGAGTTCAAGGCTAGCCTGAACTGCATAGCAAGACCCTGTCTCAAAAAAAAGAATAAATAAGGCAGAGGAAATGTTTCTTAAACAAGATGTAAAAAGCACAATCTACAAAGAAAATTTAAAATTTCTCTAAAGCAAGTACCATTATAAACAAAATTGTAAAAATGAAGGGAACTGGATGGGTGAAAGAGGAGTAGGAGAAAAACTTTGCACTGTGTTTTTTGGATTTTTTTCAGTGCTGAGGATCAAACCCAGGGCTCCATGCAAGCCAGGCAAGCACTCTACCACTGAGCTCAACCACCAGTCCTCCTTTGGTATTTTTCAATCATGGGAACATAAAACCCATTTATAACAAATAAATAAACAAATATATTTAAAACTTTAAAGTATTAAAAAACAAGCCATAGACTAGAAAAAGATATTCACTCTGCATATAGCTAACAAAGGATTAGTGTTCCGAATTTAGCAGTAAGCAAAAATTAATAATGATATTCAAATTGGAGAAAATAAATCAAAGGATATAATCAACAATTCATAGAAGACAAAGCAATACACAAAAATGTGTCAGCAATACACAAAAATGATATCTGAAATGTGTTATGTACATGTACCAATTTCCTACAGTGAATGTAATCATTATGTACTGCAAACATGCACTAATAAAAGTAAAAAAATAATATCATAACTGAGTTGGGTTTGTTTTGAAATGCCAAGTTGGTATAACATAAAAACTAATCAGCAAAAACCATATTGCCAATATGAAGGAGAAAAATATATAATCATCCAATAAATAAATATATAAAAGGTACTTGATAAACATTGACTACAATTTTAAATAAATAACAGCAATTTAGGAATAAAAAGAATCATTCAAGTCTGATACTTCAGTCAAAATGATAGGTAGAGAAAGATACTATTTTAAAATTTGCTTTATTTTAATAGCTTGAGATTCTGTTCATGTTTATTAGCCATTTAGGTCCTGTTTTTGTTTTGGGTTTTTTTTTGGGAAACAGGGTCTCACTATTTTATGTAGTTCAGGCTGGCCTTGAATTCACTAAGTAGCCCAGACTAGCCTTGAACTCACAGCACTCCTCCTGCCTCAGCCTCCCGAGTGCTGAGATTACAGGCATGCATCACCATGCCCCAGCCCTGTTTTCGCTTTTTGGTACTAGGGATAAAATCCAAGGCTTTTGCACTGAACTACATTCCCAGCCCTTTTCATTTTTTATTTTGAGATAGGGTCTTGCTAAGTTGCCCAGGCTGGGCTCCAATTTTTGTTCCTCCTGCCTCAGCCTCCCTGAGTACTGGGATTACAGCCATGTGCCAACTTATCCAGCTTCCTCTTATCTATTTGAAGACTCAGGTTCCATGATGATAGTCTCCAAGTATTTGTCCATGATATTGATAATCTGTGTTTTCTCTTTTTTAAAAATTATGAATATTATTGGAGATATCAATTTTATTAGCTTTGTCAAGATTCCAACTCATGGGTTTGTTGAACCTCTCTATATTGTATGCTTATTTCATTAATTTCTGCTCTTTATTACTTCCTTTTTCTACATTCTTTATTGGATTCAGGACAAAGGTACCACTGCAAATCAGTGAGAATGTATGACTTTTTCATTGGGATACTTGAATGTCTAAAGGGGGAAAAAAAATGAAAATTCATACCTATCTCACATTATATACACAAATCAATTCCAAGTGAACTGTAGATCGAATGGTGAACAGAAAAATAATAAACCTCCAGTGGTAGAGTGCTTGCCTAGCATGCATAAGACCCTGGGTTCAGTCCCCCGCACAGAGAGTGGAGGAAGAAGAGGAAGAGGAGGAGGAGGAGGAAGAGGAGGAAGAAGAGGAGGAATGGGAGAGGGAGGGGGAGGAGGAAGGAGTAGAAGAAATTATTAACCAATGGATTTGCAATATAAATAACCCAGGGCAGGCATGGTGGTACACGCCTGTAATCCTAGCACTCAGGAGGCTGAGGCAGGAGGATCACAGTGAGTTCAAAGCCAGCCTGAACTATATAGTGAGACTTGCCTCAAAAGAAAGGAAAAAAAATATATATATATATATAATATATAAATATAAAATATGTATAATATATAATATATGTATACATATAAAAATCCCAAAAGGGATCTTTTTTTTTTTTTAATGTGGATACCGGAGTCAACCTTAGGACCTCGCGCTTGCCAGCAGGCGCTTGTACCACTGAGCGATATCACTGGCCCTTTTTTTTTCCTTTATGTGGGTATCGGGAGTTGAACTCAGGACCTTGTGCTTGCCAGACAGGTGCTTATGCTGCTGAGCTATCTCACCGGCCCCAAAAGGGATCATTTTTGAACACTCACATATTCCCACAAAACAAGAATTTTTACAAACAACACAATAGAAAAATGGGCATGGAATTTCAACAAAATTCCATTTTAAAAGATAGCCAAGCCAAGTATGCTGGTGCATGCCCGTAATTTCAGCACTTGGGAGGCTGAGGCAAGAGGATCACTGTAAATTCAAGGCCAGCCTGTCTGGGCTACATAGTGAGTTCGCGGCCAGCCTGAACTACATAGTAAGACCCTGTCTCAAAAAACAAACAAACGAAAAAAGCCAAATGACAAATATATTCATGGGAAAAATGCCCGATATTATTAGACATCAGAGAAATGCAAATTAAAACAGCAAAAAAATGCTATCATCGGGCTGGTGAGATGGCTCAGTGGCGTAAGCGCCTGCCTGGCAAGTGCGAGGTCCTGAGTTCGACTCCCGGTACCCACATACGAAAAAAGGGCCAGTGATATCGCTCAGCGCCACAGGCGCCTGCTGGTACGCGAGGTCCTGAGGTCGACCCTCAGTACCCACACACACACAAAAAAAATACTATCATCGACCAGCATGACACATTAAAGAAACTGACAATACCAAGTTTTGGAGAAAGCAACAGTAACTCTCTCATACTGATAATGGGGCTTTACTATCAATACAACCATTGGAAAATTGGTCTTATCTATTCAAGTTGAGCAAACTATATGCCCATGATCTAGCAATTCTATTCCATACCTAATATGTGCACCCACATGTGCACCAAATATTAAAAAGAAGAATGTTCATCACATTATTTTCCAAATAGCCAAAACTGAAAGCAAAGTGTCCAGCAGAATGGTTTTTAAAATTGTATTTGCAATGGAGTACCGTACAGTATAGGAAAATGGACAAATTCTAGCTATACATACCATTAAGAATGAATCTCACAAATAATGATGAGCAAAAGAAATGACATACACACAGAAAGGCAGCTGCATACTACGTGATCACAGTTATATCAAATTTTAAAAACAGGACCAGGCATGGTGGCACAACCTACAGGCCCAGCACTCTGGAGGCTGAGGCCAGAGGATCGCTGCGAGTTCAAGGCCAGCCTGGACTACATATCGAGACCCTGTCTCAAAAAACAAAACAAACAACAACAAAGAAAACAAACAAAAGAAAAAAACTACTGTTTAGAGACACTTGCTTACATAGTAAAACTATAAAGAGAAGCAAAGATACATTTTCCATAGAATTCAAGATAAGTTACCTCTTGTGGGTGGTGATTAAGAGGAGGTAAGAAGGCATAAGGGGTTTCTGGGGTGCTAGTAAAGCTCCTGTGATAAATCACTGAGCTATAGAAAAGGGAGAGAGTTTTAAGCAAATATGGCCAAATGTTGAGATTTGCTAAAGCCAAGTGATGGAAAAATGTATTAGATTACTCTATATACTTATATGTACAATCAACAATTTATGACTTTTTTAAGAAACCAAGTAGTTTTGACCTAAACCTTGCTGAAACTTGATATAAATATGACATGGGGACAGGCATGTGGTGCATGCCTGTAATCCCAGCACTCAGGAGGCTGAGGCAGAAGGATCACCACAAGTTCAAGGCCAGCCTGGGCTACACAGTGAGTTCAAGGCCAGCCTGAATTACAGAACAAGACCCTGTCTCAAAAACAAAACAAAACAAAACAAAGCAAACATATCATGGGGGATAGGGGGAAGCTCAGAAGTAGAGCAGCATGTGCAAGGCCCTGGATTCAATCCCCAACAACCGAAAGAAAAATATTCTTAGAGAATCAAAGTACACATTCCAGGCTAATTTCCTCATTATAAAAGTTTTTGCACGGCTGGGAATTGGAATATGGCTCAATGGTATAGTGTTTGCCTAGCACACACAAGGCCCTAAAGTAGATTCCAGTACCACCACACACACACACACACACACACACACAATTGCATGGATATGACCGGCAGCAGGAGAATCAGTAGTAGGTATGCAGGCATAGAAAGACAGCAAGGACTCCAGGCAACTATGCCAAAGATTCATAAAGGCAAGATCCCGTCAAAAAGAATAATTTGTATAACTTACTTATAGTCTACAATTATTACTTTTACCACTAGATGGTACTCTACATGTAAGGTGATATGCTTGGTGAAAGGACTGGAAACAGAACCCACAGCTGAAAAATCAAGTAAAGAAAAATGAAATGCATGTGCTTTTGAGGCATGCTGAACCCATGAATCTGCAAAATTTAAGGCAGTGAAAAAAAAACAACACTTGCATCCTGCACATGTATTTTTTGGCTGACTACCACCAAAACTGCATACCCACAAAACTAAATGTTTCCTCCCTAGTGAACTGCTTAACTTGATTTGTTCTCCAAGAACCACAACCTTGGCAGCATCTATCAAAATATGAGCTATATTAAAAGTTGTCTAAGTCTGACTTAACACTCTGAGAGAAGTACGTATTATTTTACTGGTTTTTTTCAACCCTAAAAGGCTCTGAAACATGGCTTTAAGTATGTAAATTTATTGAGGCACTGTTAGACAAAAAATATATACTAGTATCAGACAAAAGACTAGTATACTCATCCCTCTCTACATACCAAATTTAAACTGGTATCATGAAAGTTGTACTTAAGACAAAACAGGCCAGGGCCGGTGAGATGGCTCAGCGGCATAAGCGCATGTCTTGCAAGCGCGAGGGCCCGAGTTCGACTCCCGGATCCCACATACGAAAAAGGGGCCGGTGATATCGCTCAGCGGCACGGGTGCCTGTTGGCGCGCGAGGTCCTGAGGTCGTCCCCCCGGTACCCACAAAAAAAAAAAAAAAAAAAAAAAAAAAGACAAAACAGGCCCAACGTGCTCAAGCTGGCAGGCTTTTTTAATACCAAAAACTATGCAAAGTTGATAAGCAGTACCTCAAGATTTCAAGGAACAGTATCTAATTTCTTAGACAAATATTTTAAAATATTTATACCCTAAGGTCTGCCCTTAAGAGGCCCTGTTCAGATTCTGTGATATAGGTCTCTTATCTCTTAGACTGTACTAGTTTATAAAGCATATTTAGTCCCTATATTTGTTCTCAGCTTAAATTAATTTCAAGCTACGAAAGCAACCTGACCTAAATTAAATTTGCAAACTATTCAGAGATGAAAGAATTCTTGGTTGTTTACCTTCCTGATCTAACATTTTTTGAAAACTTAAACTAATATTTTGTTCTATGGAATAACAGTGCAACATTTCCAAATAAGATGGTTAATTAAACTTCTCAGAGTATTAATAATGCCAATTTACTGACTTATTTACTTAGTAATTTTTATCCTGGGGCTGGTGAGATGGCTCAGCGGCTTAAGCGCCTGCCCGGCAAGCACAAGGGCCCGAGTTCGACTCCCGGATCCCACATACGAAAAAGGGGCCGGTGATATCGCTCAGCGGCACGGGCGCCTGCTGGCGCGCGAGGTCCTGAGGTCGACCCCCCGGTACCCACAAAAAAAAAAAAAAAATTTTTATCCTTTTGGGCATCACAAGAATGGCATTAATTCTACTGTAGACACTTCCCCTAATTTTTCTCTCTTATGCTGGTGTACAATGGGAATGAAGCTAACTACATTGTGAAAGTATCATCAAAATTCCCTATGTTAAAAAGATACATAGGGCCGGTGATATCACTCAGCGGCATAAGTGCCTGCCTGGCAAGCACGCGAGGTCCTGAGTTCGACTCCTGGTACCCACATATCAAAAAATATATTTTTTCATATTTATATATTTATATATATATAAAAGATAGTTAAGATAGATATACTACTAATTTCCCTTAGTTCATTGAAAGAAGGTTTGTGCTAACAGTGTTTGGACAATTGAATGTTGATATCTTGCACTCTGAGAAACTAATTTAAAGATAACAATATGCAATGTATTAACCAGTGTTACCTTATTAACTTGTTTTGAAATTTTGTTCTATTTTTTCTCTTTAAAATTAAAAAGAAAAAATTCCCTATTTTTCAGAACATTTTATATAGCACACTTCACTGAGAGTAGTTTCCCTATTCTCATTTATCTGAAAGCTGTTTACTCCTTAAAAAAAAAAAAAGTAGAGTTAAAGTTTCCTATAGACTGCAAATGTCATGAGTGTCAGGCAATTAAAACTAGAAGTACTTTTACATATGACCAGATTACACAGACTACTTCTACTTGCATTTGTTCCAAAGTCCAACACACTATCCAAGAGACAAAAACAACTAATGTTTTTGCTCCAGCACATGACTTGTTCATATCTACACTAGTTCTTTTACTGAAAATTCTTGAGAGTTTCTATACTTTCAGTCAGCCAGAAGTAATCAACAGTCTACAAATCTAACCATAAGTCTCTTTGTTAACTAACATAAGAAGGCGAACTGCTTTTCTAAGACACACAGTTTGTAATTTTAAGATATTATAAGGTACAGGAACAAGAAACGAAAGTAAGTCTTTGACCTCTAGGAGCTTAAAATTCACTAAGCACTAGATTTTTAAAAATAACAAAAAAACCACGACACAAAGGATGACACAAAATCATTAACTGCCAAATACAGGCTACAATACAGGTTATAAGAATTCAGGAGGTAGCCAGGCGTGGTGGCACACGCCTATAATCCCAACACTGGGGAGGCTGAGGCAGGAGGATCGCCATTAGTTCGAGGCCATCCTTGGCTACATAATGAATTCAAGGCCATCCTGGAATACATGGTGAGACCCTGCCCCCACACACACACAAAAAGAATTCAGAATTCAGGAGGGTAGGAGAGATTCTTTCACCCTTCTATGTATATAAAGAGTTCAGTGTTGATCCAGATCTTAAAGAAGAGGTTTTGGGCAGTCAAATAAAAAAGTAATAGTTCTTAAAGGGCTGTTCCTGTTCATTTGCTTGCTTAAGAAACATAAAATACTTCCTCCATACGTTAATGGCAAGCCCTTTTCAAAACAAAACCTTAAGCCAAAAAAAAGCCTTAAGCAAAGAAAGGTGGGGGCCGACGTGAATATCTGTTGTTTTCCCCACCATTTCCCCCTTCCTTTGAGCAGTAACTTCCCATCTTTCAACCTATGTGATCTGGTGAGCACTAAGTCCAGACATTCGATCCAGGCTTAGCTAAAAGAAATATTGTTTCCCTAACTGATTCGACAAAGACCCACAAGCCAAACTGGGATATGAAGACTCAATTCTATGACTCTTCCTAGATACTAAACTGCTAAACTGAGCCAGGCATGTTGGTACATACTTGTAATCCCATCATTCTGGGAGGCTGAGGCAGAATTGCGATTTTAAGCCTAGCCTGAGCTATTTAGCAATTTAGCAAGAACTTGTCTTAAAGTTCCCACTATAGCTCAGTGGGAAGGCCCTAGGTTCAATCCTAGGTACTGAAAAAATAATAAAAATATTAAATATTAAAACTTAGAAGGGGGTCAGTGAGATAGCTCAGATGCATAAGCGCCTGCCTGGCAAGCGCGAGGTCCTGAGTTCGACTCCCAGAACCCACATACAAAAAAAGGTCCAGTGATATTGCTCAGCGGCATGGGTGCCTGCTGGCAAGTGCGAGGTCCTAAGTTTGACCCCCAGTACGCACAAAAAATAAATAAATAAATAAATAAAATAAAATAAAACTTATAAGGGGCCTTCAAATTCCAGTAAAATATCTTTATTTTACCAACAAAGAAGGAATACACTTAGAAACTTACACTAGATCTGTCTTAGCTACTTTTCTCACTGCTGAGACAAAATACTCAACACCCAAAGTTAAAGGAGGAAAGGTCTATTTGGCTCACAGTTGGCAGAGGCTTCAGCTCATAGTTGGCTGGCTCCAAGGCAGGGTGGCATGGCAGAGGGGAATCACAGAGGAGAAATAGTCCACAGCAAGCAGGAAGGCAGGCAAAAGCAAACAAGGGACTGACCTTAGCAGCTTGTTTCTGCCCCTTTTATATTCTACCTAGGGTAACAGGATTAGGGTGGTGCCAAACTAATCAGTGCACTGATTTAGTAATCACACACCCTTAATCCCAGCATGGCACCATGAATCACACACTCTAGATCCAGCCATCTCTGAAAAAGCCCCATCTATGACCTCATGAAGCTTTGAGGGGACATATAAACACAAGCCATAACATTCTGCCCCTGTCCCCCAAAGACTCATGTACATTCCTTTATATAAAAGGCATTTAGTCCATCTCTAAGAGCTGCCAAAGTCCTAACAGTTTCAGCATTGGTGAAAAGTACAAGTCCAAAGTCTCCTCTGAGATTTAAGGCAAACTCTTAGCTGCAAGCTCCTGTACAAATGAAAGTTAAACACTGCCAACATATGATGGTACAAGATAAACATTCCCATTCCAAGTAGGAGGATAAAAAGGAATGGGACCAAGCAAGTCCAAAATCCAGCAGGCAAACATTAATTCCTGTAGATCCATGGGCAGCATCTGAGGCAATCTGTGGCAAGCTGTGAACTCCAAAGGTATTGGGTGGCTCCATCCCTATGGCACTGCCAATGGTTGTAACACCCACAGCTTCTCTCTTAGGCCGGCTCTGCTCCCTCCTTGCAGTTTTCCTCAGATGATCCATGTTCCTGGCTTCTCCAAACTTCTGGGATCTCCACTACATCTTTGGCTTCATACTAACATTTCACAAATTGCCTTCTCAGGAGCACACTGCCTGACCTCCCAGGCTTTTTGAAATCTGGGTGGAAGCCTTCCTGACCTTACAACTCTTGCATTCTGGAAGCGCCTAAAACCAGCACTGCGTGATGACACCAGGGTCTGCCATCGGCTGGAGCAGTAGCCAGGGTTCCTTCTCTCTTGGCTGTAGGGGTAGAGCACTTAAGAACCAAAACAGGGCCGGTGAGATAGCTCAGTGGTGTAAGCACCTGCCTGGCAAGCGCAAGGTCCTGAGTTTGACTCCCGGTACCCACATACGAAAAAAGGGCCAGTGATATCGCTCAGCAGCACAGGCGCCTGCTGGCACGTGAGGTCCTGAGTTCGACCCCTGGTACCCACAAAAAAAAAAAAAAAGAACCAAATCAACTTCCCTAGGCCACCACCATTCTGGAACATGGTGCTCTGGGGTTCCTTCTCAAAGCAAAGCCGTTCACTTTTATAATCTTGAGGCTGCGAAGGGTAGAGTCCTGCTGGTTCTTGTGATATCCTCAGACCATCTTTTCTATTGTCCTCTATTGAAATACTTGGCTTTTTCTTGCTAGTCTTTTCAGCAACCAATTTCTCCTCTGTTCCATCTTTGCAGGCCACAACTTTACTAGAGTTTCCTTTCTGGCCAAACTCACAACATTTTAAATCATTCTGCTGGGCTCTTTGCCCTTGATTCTCAACATAAATCTGGCTAAAAGCCCCCAACAGTAGCCATGCCACTGTTCAACATTAGACTGCCTTGAAATTTCTTTTGCAAGGTTAATTAGTCCACCACCCTTTTTTTTTTTTTTTTTTTTTTTTGTGGGTACTGAGATCGACCTCAGGACCTCACACGCCAGCAGGCGCCCATGCCACTGAGCAATATCACTGGCCCCTTTTTCCTATGTGGGTTCCAGGAGTCGAACTCGGGCCCTCGCACTTGCCAGGCAGGTGCTTACGCCGCTGAGCCATCTCACCGGCCCCCTAGTCCACTACCCTTAATCTCAGTCTCAGGCAAAATCTTTGGACAAGAGCAAAATGCAGACAAACTTTCTGTCAAGGCATAACACACATTATCTGGAGTCCAACAGCCAATGCAGTCCTTCTTCCCAGCAGAAACCTCCTGAGCCTGGTCTTCACTAGCAGCATTCTGGTCTTCTGAGCTCTGACCGCAATCTCCCATCAAGTACAGGCTCAGGCTTTCCAGGGCTGCTTTTTCAGCCGACATCTCTGAACTTTTCCAAACTCTTCCCACAAACCAGTTCCAAAGGCTCCTGAACCACACGATCAGGTACAGTCACAGCAATGACCCCACTTCTCTGGTACCAAATTCTGTTTTAGTTACTTTTCTCATTGCTGAGACAAAATACACAACACCCACAAGTTAAAGGAGGAAAGGTTTATTTAGCCCGCAGTTCATAGAGATTTCAGTTCATAGATGGCTGGCTGCAACACAGGGTGGCACGGCAGATAGGCATCACAGAGGAGAAACAGTTCATGGCAGGCAGAAGGTAGCAAAGGAAACTACAGGTCTTTCTGCCCCTTGCATCTTATCCAGACTACTAGCCTTAACATTCACGCCCTTAACCTAGTGCCCTTGATCCTAGCATTGCACTACGAATCAATCCCAGCGTCACACACTCTAGATCCAGCTGCCGCTGAAAAAGCCCCACCTATGACTGCATGAGGCTTTGGGGAGACATGTAGACACAAGCCATAACAAGGTCGTACAAGAGAAAGTGACACTTCTAAGCTAGTACATCATAGTCTCCAAAGCAGAATTTGAAATATCCTAAACATGTCTAACAAGAAGTTAGAAACAAGGACCTGACTCTTAAAGAATATATTAGGACTACAAACATAGATTTGGAATCATCCTAAACCAAAGTTGATAATCTGTGAAGGTAAAGCTAAAGGGAAAGACTATACAAAAAGAAGACAAAGGGATCAAACCTTAAAGAATGAAGTACATCCAAAGGAGTTATACTCAGCCTGATTTAGAGGAAAGAGTGAGAACCTGTATAATGAAAGCCAGTAAAAGATGTGTGTACAGTGAAAAACAGCACAGATATCAGAAAAATGGCAACTAGGATTTGAGCACTAAGGACGACATGCTCTTATACAAGTATACCTGACAAGAAATCTCACTAAAAACAATCTCAATCCTGTTTCCACAACAAGAAGTAGTACTCTCTTTTCACAAGGCTATCCTCCATTATCCCAACTCCTCAAGACTTACTTAGTAAAAACCAGCCCTTGATCAGGGCACACCACACCTGTAATCCTTGCTATGCAGAAACCTGAGGCAGGAAGATCTCAAATTCAAGGCCAGTCTGAAAAATTTAGTGAGACTCCAAGTCTGGAAGCCAGGCATGGTGGTGCATGCCTGTAATCCCAGCATTTGCAAGGCTGAGGCAGGAGGACTGGCGTGAGTTTGAGGCCAGCCTGGGCTACACAGTGAGTTCAAGGCCAGCCCGTAATATATAGTGAGACCCTGTCTCAAGAAACAAACAAACAAAAAAAAAATCTGGGAAATGTAGCTTAGTAATAGAGCACTTGCTTAGCATGTATAAGGCCTTGGGTTTATTCTCCAATACTAAAAGAAAAAACATTGAAACAACCTATTTCTACGGGAACAGGGTTTAGGGATGGAGGGGAGAGAGGAGGGATGGCAGGGGAGGGGGGGAAGGGAAAGTAAAAAGGATTAAGATGTGATACGTATATGTACCAACTCCCCAAAATGTGTTTATTCATTTTGTATGACAAACATGTACTAATATCTAAAATAAAATTTAAAATACTAAAATAAAGAACCCAGGCTGGGGACATAGCTCAGCGGCACAAGAGCCTGCCTGGCAAGCACGAGGTCCTGAGTTCGATTCTTGATACCAATAAATAAATAAATAAATAAAATAAAAGAACCCATTTCTTCTTCAATAGTGAAATGAAGTAATAATAAGTTATGAAATATAATGGAGTCCTACACAGCAATAAAAAAGAACCGATGATATAAATAACATGATTAAAATACCAAGAAGATTACAGAGAGTGAAACCAGACAGACAAAAATTGAGTACATACTGAGTGATTCCTTGTATATAAAGTTCAAAAATAGGCAAAACTGAGCCTGATGTGGTGGCACATACCTGCAATCCCAGCACTCAGGAGGCTGAGGCAGGAGGATTGCTGCAAGTTCAAGGCCAGCCTCGGCTACATAGTGAGCTCAAGGCCAGGCTAATTTACATAGTAAGACCCTGTCCCAAAAAACAAACAAAAAAATCATCATCAAGCTTATGGTTTTTATGTGTATTTTTATTTAGATTATCCCTCCCACATAGCTTTTTTTTTAATTTAGAGACAGGGTTTTACTAAATCTCTAAGGCTCACAGGTTGGGTCCTCCTGCTTCAGCTGCTGGGATTACAGGTGTATGCCCATTTTTAAAATGTATTTTAAAATGTATTTTTAAAATTAAAAGGTATGCTGGGTGTGGTGGTGCATGCCTGTAATCCCAGCACTTGGGAGGCTGAGGCAGGAGGATTGGTGTGAGTTTGAGGCTAGCCTGGGCTACATGGTGAGTTCAAGTCCAGCCTGAACTACAAATCGAGACTCCATCTCCAAAAAAAGAGATTAAAATATAAAAATGTAAATTTTAAAATGTAGTTTCCTATTTTTAGAAAATGCTTTTTAAGTGTTTTTGAAAAGTACACATATAGCATAGATAAATCTTGGTTTTCTTCTTGTTGTTTACCCTTTGGATAAATCTTTTTTTTTTTTTTTTGGTGGGTACCGGGGGTCGAACTCAGGACCTCGTGCGCCAGCAGGCGCCCGTGCCGCTGAGCGATATCACCGGCCCTTTTTTCATATGTGGGTACCGGGAGTCGAACTTAGGACCTCGCACCTGCCAGGCAGGCACTTATGCCGCTGAGCTATCTCACCGGCCCGTGGATATATCTTATAAACACAATGTTGAATGAAAAAGTCTCATTGAAGTCCCATAAATCTACAATGCAAAAAACTACAATCCAAAAAGAAAAAATGCAATGCAATCTCAAAAATAAACAAAACTAAACAGAATATTATTAAGCTATACATACAGATATTAAGCTACTTAAGATATATTTTTACCCATTCAAATGTAAGATAAAATACCAGGGCTTGCTTGGGATGTGTCTCAGCGGTAGAGCACTTGCCTAGCATGTTCGAGGCCCTAATTTCAATCCCCAACACCACAGAAGGAAAAAAAAAAAAAAAAAAAAGACAGGAAAAGAAAATGCTAAACATCCTGTTGGGAATGTTATAGGGATGAAGCACATAAACAGATGCAAGTTATTGGTAACATCTTAGTTCTTGGGTAGAAAAATGTTCAAATTGCATTATATTACTATGTTTTATAATGTATCTTACATCTATTATTTTTAAACTTACCAAATATTAGATTAAAAAGAGATAATAAAGATTTTTTTCAAATAATCTCTATCAGCAAGACAGCAAACTATATTCCAAAAATGAGACTAAAACATAATCTCACTGGGCCTGGTGGTTCATGTCTATAATCCCAGCACTTGGGAGGCTGAGGCAGAAGGATCACTGAGAGTTTGAGGCCAGCCTGGACTACACAGTGAGTTCAAGGCCAGCCTGAATTACAGAGTGAGACCCTGTCTCAAAACAAACAAACAAACAAAAAAACCTAATCTCTTCAATCATTATGTATTTACAAACATAGTAAAAAAACATAGTAATTAAACAAACATAGTAATTAAAAAAAATCTAATCTCTTCTAAATTGAATGGAATTAGCAAAATTCCATTCTTAGGCTTCTATTAAACAAATAACATTCAACCCCAAAGCTGGCTGTTCTCTAAATCCTGCTAATCCCAGAACACACAGCATATAATCTTATACATATTTCAAACAGTTTTAAAAGGCACATCATTTTTCCAAATTCAAAATGTTATACTACCATTTACTAAGCAGATCATTAAAAGTCATACCTGTTTATTTTTAGGGGCTGGGGACATAGCTCAGGAGTAGAGCATTTGCCTACTATGCTCCAGGCCCTGGGTTCAATCCCCAGCACCACACACACACACACACACACACGAACACAGTCATACCTATTTAAAACAGTTTGAGGACCGGTGAGATAGCTCAGTGGTATAAGCGCCTGCCTGGCAAGCGCGAGATCCTGAGTTCAACTCCCGGTACCCACATACAAAGAAAGGGCCGGTGATATCACTCAGCAGCACGGGCGCCTCCTGGCGCGCAAGGTCCTGAGTTCGACCCCCGGTACCCACAAAAAAATAAATAAATAAATAAATAAATAAATAAATAAATAAAATAAAACAGTTTGAGAAACACAGATTGAAGGAGAACATGTACATACCTGAAGCATCTGTTCCTCGAGTATTTGCCCAGCTAAACAGTATGAGGGCTCGATTTCTCAAGATTACAGTAATAAAAACAATTTAGCATACAGACAATATGCCAAATTACAAGATGTTTACTGCAAAGGCACGCAAGGAAGGAATGCAAGGAAATCCCACTAATTCTAATCTTGCTACATGTCTCTAGCAGATAGCTCTCATCCATCCTTCCTTTTTCTTCTGCCTTCCCTATACCTTGTTTCCTAAAGTAATCAGTTTTAGGCCCCCAAAATTCTTCTAAAACATTTTAGAAATAAATGTTTAATTACATGTATCACCAACAAGCTCTAGAATCTAAAGCTGTTCTCTTACTGCAGAATAAACATCTCACAAATGCATGTTCTACTACAGCAAATGTCTTTTCTGGATACTTTTATGACATCCAAAACAAAGTATTATATAATATATATGTGGATGCCAGAAAGTAAGTAATTCCTGCTTGGCTTAAATAATTTCTATCACCTTTCTGGAAAATTCTTATTTTTTCTTTATACTTTCCCATTTGACCCAAATTTGCTGCAAGGGCTCACTTCACTTGAAGTAGAACTGCCAATATATAGAAAAAGAAATTTTGGGCTGGGCGCGGTGGTGCATGCCTATAATCCCAGCACTCAGGAGGCAGAAGCAGGAGGATTGCTACAAGTTCCAGGCCAGCTTGGGCTACATGGTGCATTCATGGCTGGCCTGAACTGCATAGCAAGACCCTGTCTCAAGGGAAAAAAAAAAAAAAAAAAAAAAAAAATTAGCAAGAGCAATTAGGCAAGAAAAAGAAATAAAAGGGATATATATAGGGAAGGAAGAAATCAAACCATCATTATTTGCAAATGACATGATCCTCTATATAGACACAAAAAAATCCAACAAATTCAATAATATAGCAGGATACAAAACCAACACACAAATAGCCACATAATTCCTATACACTAATAATGAACCCACTGAGAAAGAAATTAGGAAAAAAATACCTTTCACAATAGCCCCAAGAAAAATTAAATGCTTAGGAATTAACTTAAGAAAGTGAAAGACCTCTACAATGAAAACTACTGTACTCTGAAACAGGAAATTAAAGAGGACATCAGAAAATGGAAAGATATCCCCTGTTCCTGGATAGGCAGAATCAATATAGTCAAAATGGACATACTTCCAAAGTTGATATACAGATTTAATGCAATCCCAATCAAAATACCAATAGCATTCTTCAAAGAACTGGAGAAAACAAATCTAAAATTCATATGGAATCAAAAGACACTGTGAAATAGGAAGAAATTGTTCAAAAGCAAAGGGGAACTAGGGATAGGGGAGGGGGAAAGGAAGGAAGGAAAAAGAAAAAAATGAGAAAAGAAGGATAAAAGGGAAACAAAGCTTTGTAAATAAGGAGGTGAAGAGAGGTTGAAGGGAGGGAGGGGAATGGGAAAAAAAGAGGTACCAAGATATATCATGTATAGGTACAAATTCCCTAAAATGAATGTGATCAATATGTATATCTAAATTGTACTAATAAACTTAATTAAAAAAAAAAAAAAAGAGAGAGAGAGAGAGACCCAGAAGAGTAAAACCAATCCCGGGTAACAAAAGCAAAGCAGAAGGCATCACAATTCCAGACTAGTTTCTATAATAAAGCTACAGTAATAAAAACAACATGGCACTGAGCACAAAAACAGACATAAGGATCAGTGGAACAGAATGGAGGAAGCAGAAACAACCCTAAGCAATTCAACTATTTGATCTCTGAAAAAGGGGCTAAAAACATACACTAGAGGAAAGACAGCTTCTTTAATAAATGATGTTGGGAAAACTGGCTATACACATGCAGAAAATTGACTCTAGACCTGTATCTTTTTTTTTTTTTTTTTTTTGGTGGGTACCGGGGGAACGACCTCAGGACCTCGCGCGCCAGCAGGCGCCCGTGCCGCTGAGCGATATCACCGGCCCCTTTTTTGTATGTGGGTTCCGGGAGTCGAACTCGGGCCCTCGCGCTTGCCGGGCAGGCGCTTAAGCCGCTGAGCCATCTCACCAGCCCTAGACCTGTATCTTTCACCACAGACTAAACTAAAATCAAAATGGATCAAAGAACTAAATGTTAAAACATAATACCTCCTGGAAGGTAAAACAGGTAAATGACTCTTGAAGTCATAGGCATAGGCAAAGACTTTATAAACAGAACCCCACTTGCGGGCCCGTGAGATGGCTCAGTGGCGTAAGCGCCTGCCTGGCAAGCGCGAGGGCCCGAGTTCGACTCCCAGAACCCACATATGAGAAAAGGGCCGGTGATATCACTCAGCGCCACGGGCACCTGCTAGCACACAAGGTCCTGAGGTCAACCCCCAGTACTCACACACAAAAAAAAAAGAACCCCACTTGCACAGGAAATCGTACTGAGAATCAACAAATGGGCTCACATCAAATTAAAAAGCTCCTGCACAGCAAAAGAAGCAACCAACAGAGTGAAAAGACAACCTACAGAATGGGAAAATATTTCTGTCAGCTATTTCTCAGACAGAGGACTAATACTTAAAATATATAAAGAACTCAAAAACATTAGACCCCCCCCAAAAAAAAACAATCAAAAAATGGGCAAGTGAAATGAATAGACACTTCACAAAAGTACAAATAGCCAATAAAAACATCAAGAAATGCTCTACATCACTGGCCTTAGAGAAATGCAACATAAAAGAAAAAGAAAAAGAAAGAGAAATACAAATTAAAACAACAAGATTCCATCTTACCCCAGAAAGAATGGCCAGAATCAAGAAATAACAAATGCTGGCCAGGCTGCAAGAGGTGGGGGTGGGGGTCCTTCTACATTGTTGGTGGGAATGTAAACTAATACACTCACTATGGAAATCAATATGGAGATTCATCAAAAAACTAAAACTAAAAATTCCATTGGACCCAGCAATTCCCCTCCTAGGTATTATTCCAAAAGAGTTAAAGACATCATATTGCAGTGATATACACATACTCATATTTATAGCACCACAATTCCTAATGTCTAAATCTTGGGAACAGCCTATATGTCCATCGACAGATAAATGGATAAAGAAAATGTGGTAGGAGTACTACTCTGCCATAAATAAACTTGAGTCATTTATAGGAAAATGGATGCATCTTGAGACCATAATGTCAAATGAAATAAACCAGACACACAAGCTTAAATACCACATAGTTTATCTTATATGAGAAACCCAAATTATAAGTAAAGACCAAAATAAAAGGTAATAAGAAGTAGGGAGACAGAGCTTTCTCAAATGGGAAGTGCCTGCCTGGCAAGCTCAAGGTCCTGAGTTCGAGGTACCAAAAAAACAAAAAACAAAAAAACAAAAACAAAAAAATCTAACCTCAAGAAAATTCCCTTTAGAAATGTGTTACTCATTATGACATAGGAGATTAGGGCATGGCAAAACTGGCTGGGGAAGTAGGTGTGACCTGTTAATTCCAAGATCCGAACACATGCACAGAACAGTTCCCAAAGCCCTGCACGTGGACTTCTCCCAGAACTGGAGCAAGTTCTCAACAGGACAGCCTAGACCTGACACCAGCCTGAGAGGCGAGGGATCCCATCACTGCCTCTCAGGACCCAGATGTAGAAGTTCTTGCTGTTTTCCTCAAGATCTGGACAATATAAAAGGACACAGATGCCAAGAAGAGCTTGTAATAACAGCCTATGATAGCTCCTATGATAGCTCACCCTGCTTCCTCCAGGGTGTATTTTCACCTCGTTTTTTTCTCTTTTACTTGGCCCAAGCTTGCTCTGCAGAGCCAGTTTCTCCTCACTCTTCACTTTTACTTTCTTAAATAAACTTTGCCACTGCTTTTTGCCATTTCGTTCAGTTCTTTGTTTGAGATGAGAAGAACCTGGAACCTAACTCCAGAAAGAATGGTGAGCAACCCAGAACCTGGTAACGTTTAATTGGTGAGCCACTTTTAGAAGGAGCTACCTGATAACAATTACCCTTCAGACAGAATTTGACAGCACAAATACAAAACTGAACTCAAGATATTTTAAACCAGGGCTGGTGAGATGGCTCAGCGGCTTAAGCGCCTGCCCGGCAAGCACGAGGGCCCGAGTTCGACTCCCGGA
Source organism: Erethizon dorsatum (assembly GCA_028451465.1). Lineage (NCBI taxonomy): Eukaryota > Metazoa > Chordata > Mammalia > Rodentia > Erethizontidae > Erethizon > Erethizon dorsatum. The sequence continues at coordinate 120,126,039 of CM051822.1, read as the reverse complement.
ACCCACATACGAAAAAGGGGCCGGTGATATCGCTCAGCGGCACGGGCGCCTGCTGGCGCGCGAGGTCCTGAGGTCGACCCCCTGGTACCCACAAAAAAAAAAAAAAAGGTATTTTAAACCAGGTTTTACCATCTATTATCTAGACTTCCTCAGATCAATAAAGACTCCATTCATCACTTTTCTTGATACTATTGTCAGAGAAAGAACAATTTAACAAAAAAGGTTTCAGGGAGTCATATGTTTTTTGTTTTTGGTTTGTTTTGTTTTGTTCTGAGGTACTAGGGATTGAACACATGGCCTCACACATGCTAGGCAAGCACTCTACCACTGACTTAAATGCCCAAGCCCTTTTTATTTTTTTATTTTGAGATAGGATGCCACTAAATTGTGCAGGCTGGCCTGGAACTTTTGATCTTGCTGCCTTAGCTTCCTGAGTAGCTAGCATTACAGGTGTGTGCTATCACACCCAGCTAGTCACGTTTTCTAATTTTCCATACTGCAAGGTGTATGTAAATTAGCAGGACATAGGAAGCCTTCTCCCACCTCAAGCAGCTTCCTTATACTCCAGAAACATTTCCAGGCACTCTACAGTCTATTCCTAAGCTTCCTGTTCCTGTTCTAGGAGCAGGCTTGGGCCCTAGAACTTGGACACAGCTGGCCATTGCTGGCAAATCGAACATCACCATCTTTTCACAAAGGCTGTCACTACTGACGCTTGCTTTGCCTCCCTCCACCCCAAAGTGTTCCTGCTTTTTCTGGATCAGCTTTTTTTCCAGTGAACACTGAGGTTAAAAGGTCTGTGACTCTTATAAATTTCCCCTCTTTTTCTAATAATAGTTCACACTTTCTTTTTACATCTCTTTCAATTCCAAAAGTACTAAGCTCTTTCCCTATTACCATACGGAATGAGGTGACTATATTTCATTTCCTGCTTTAGCTTTTTCTCTCTTTGATCCTTCAAAATCTTTATTATTTCTATACTACTAACTGTAAAGCAGATAGCTTCTATTTGTGGATTCCTCTTTAGTATTGTCCACTTAAGAATTACTTCAAAGTATAAGTGAAGTGAGTTAAATTTTAAAGCATCACTCTATCTGATAAAGACCAGAAATAGAGGACAGAAGGTGTTCTCCATCAACAAATCAAAATGTAACCTGGGAATTTGTTACAGATGAGCAGTTTTTCCTTAGTTACATCTTTGATTAAAGTAATTTAAGGTTGGGTGCAGTGTCACATAACTATAGTCCCAGCTACTCAGGAGGCTAAGTCAGGAAGATCCCTTAAGTCCAGGAGTTCAAAGCCAGCCTGGGTAATATAGCAAGACCCTGTCTAAAAGGTAAATAAATAAAAAATTAAAGCATTCATAATAAGGAGCAGGCTTAAAATAATGATAAAGGAATACAAAGCTATATAGTTCTAAACTGGGTGTGGTGGCACGCACCTGTAATCCCAGCACTGGGGAGGCTGAGACAGGAGGATTGCTACTAGTTTGAGGCCAGCCTGGGCCTCAAACAGAGAGACCCCATCTCAAAAAAGCAAAAAAGGGGCCGGTGAGATGGCTCAGAGGCGTAAGCACCTGACTGGCAAGTGCGAGGTCCTGAGTTCAACTCCCGGTACCCCCATAAAGGAAAAAAAGGGCCAGTGATGTTGCTCAGTGGCACAAGCGCCTGCTGGCAAGGGTGAGGTCCTGAGTTTGACTCCCAGTACCCACATTAAAAAAAAAAAAAAAAATTTTTTTATTTTAAAAGCTATAGTTCTGGGCCGGTGAGATGGCTCAGCGGCGTAAGCGCCTGCCTTGCAAGCGCGAGGGCCCGAGTTCGACTCCCGGATCCCACATACGAAAAAGGGGCCGGTGATATCGCTCAGCGGCACGGGTGCCTGTTGGCGCACGAGGTCCTGAGGTCGACCCCCCGGTACCCACAAAAAATAAATAAATAAATAAATAAATAAAATAATAAAAGCTATAGTTCTAAATAAAAGATCACATTTTCTACATTCAATATTCAAATATGTATTGATCTGTGTAAATTACACAGTTCTTTCATTGTCTTTATGGAATACAAGCCAGGCATGGTGGCACATGCCTATAATCCCAGCACTTGGAAGGCTGAGGCAGGAGGATCACCATGAGTTCGAGGCCAACTTGGGATATCAAGTTTTTATCTCAAAATAAAAACAAACAAAAAATTACCATGGAATACAAGGAGCACCCCAATAGAACATTAGAAAAGTTATTATTTTCTGCACAAAAAGAATTTTTAGGGCCAGTGAGATAGCTCAGTGGCATAAGTGCTTGCCTGGCAAGCGCGAGGTCCTGAGTTCGACTCCGGGTACCCACATACAAAAAAAGGGCCGGTGATATCGCTCAGTGGCACGGGCGCCTGCTGGCACGGTCCTGAGTTTGACCCCTGGTACCCACAAAAAAAAAAAAAAGAATTTTATAATATTTATCATCACAAGATAGCAAGTCTCAGAAATGACAAACTATTATTCATGCATTACTAACCACCTACACAAAGCTCAACACTGGGAATATATGATAAAAACATAAAAACATGGTAAGAGCCTCACAGACAACCCAAACTTTTACAATATTGAATTAATTACAATGTTTCCAGCTGAAAGCTAGGCATGGTGGTGCATGCCTATAATCCCAGCACTCAGGAGGCTGAGGCAGGAAGATTGTCATGAGTTTGAGGCCAATGTAGGCAAAATAGTGAGTTCAAGACCAGTCTGTACTACATAGCGACACCCTATCTCAAAAAACAAAACCAAAAAAAAAAAAAAAAGTTTCAGGTTGGGGGCCGGTGAGATGGCTCAGCGGCTTAAGCGCCTGCCCGGCAAGCGCGAGGGCCCGAGTTCGACTCCCGGAACCCACATACGAAAAAGGGGCCGGTGATATCGCTCAGTGGCACGGGTGCCTGCTGGCGCGCGAGGTCCTGAGGTCGACCCCCCGGTACCCACAAAAAAAAAAAAAAGTTTCAGGTTGAAATAAGATTGTCTGAACATCTGTTGATCATATAACACTCAAAATTTAAATTCAACTGACAATTAGTGAATTCAAACTGTTGCTACAGAATTGTATTTTATTTGTCCTCAGATTTTTTTTTTTTTTTTTTTTTTTTTTTTAGTGGTAAGACAGGGTCTCGATACGCACTTCAGGCTAGGCTTGAACTCACTTAGTAGCCCAGGCTGGCCTCGAACTCACAACGATCCTCCTGCCTCAGCCTCCTGAGTGCTGGGATTACAGGCGTGTGCCACCACGCCCAGCTGTCCTCAGATTTTCATCACAATTCAGGATTATAAAGTTGGATGAAGGACGATCCAATCAAATTTATCCATTCCCTGTACAGCTGCTAGAAAAAAATGGTCAACCATTTATGGACAGCTCAAAGACTGGAAAACGCTTCCATATAAGATATTGCCTGCTTGCTCATCAACTTAGTTTCCCAAAACTCTTGGACTCTCTTATTGGGTACAAAATGGCACCACAGGAAAGAAGGGAAAAGTGAAAAAAAAAAAAAAAAAGTGAGAAAAGAAGGAAAAAATGGAAACAAAGCAGAGGGGTTGAAGGGAGGATAGGGGAATGGGAAAGAAAAGAATCAAGTTACAGAATGTACAGGTAAAAATTCTCTATGATGAATGTGATCGTTACATACATCTAAAATATACCTATAAAATCTGATTGAATTTTTAAAAAAAAAGCACCACAGATGCCAAGCCAAAGTATGTTACTGATTTACGCTGAGGCAACAATAAACTCATTCAACCGAATTCTACCTTTTAAAATTTTTATTTGTAATCAATAAAACAACTTCAGGCTTAAGGCTGGGGCAAGTCCACTAGAAATTCTTTCCTGAAAGCGCTAAATCTAGTTGTACCTATTTTTTTGGGTTTTGGGTTTTGTTTTGTTTTGAGACAGGGTCTCACTATTAGTTGTACCTGTTTAGGAAAGAAAGTTCTGCAAAATAAAGTCATGACTTCCTCTTCTGCTGATCTGCTCTTTAGCGGTTCTACTTAGAAAAAAGAAAAATTATCACCTATGGAGTGGTTATTTGCTAGGCTTAGTACTAGAAGCTTTAAGTGGATGGTCTCATTCAATCTCGACATCTGAAATAGGCACCGTTATGTTCATTTATAGATGAAGAAACAGAAGTAAAGAAGTTTAAAAGCTGCCCGAGGACGCAAACACATTTCTAATTGACACTCAAAGACTTAAGCGCTTAAACTGCCTCGGAGCAGATTTAAAACGCTGTGTGACGTTGGAGAATGCGCTGAACAGCTCTGGGCTTCAGTGTCTTCGGCACCAAAAGGTCTCGGCGCCGAGGAGGGCAGCTCGTTGTGAGCTGGCGACCGTGGGGCGACATCCAGGCACTGGGCAGGACCGGCGGAGACCCAGCGCGCGAGCAGCAGAGCCGAGACAGCGCGCCTCACCCCCGGCAGGCGCGACGGCGCAAACGCCCTGCGAGGAAGGAACGAAACTCGGCCCGTGGGTCACCGTGACCCGAAGAGAGGGCGGCCGTGCGACCAGCTCACGGCCTGGTTTCCTAGGCAGCTGGACCAAGAACTTGGCTCACCTCCGGCCAGAGTCACGGGCAGGCACCTCCCCTTCACTCCGCACCTCAGCCGCCATCTTCGTCAGCAACTCCTTTCCCCGCCTCAGGCTCCGCCCACGCCTTCGGATTGGCTAAATTATCCTCCGTCTCCCATGCGATTGGATGACCCGCCCGCCCCTCCTCAACATGAACAGTTTCATGATATTACTGGTCTATTCAAATACCCAACTGTCACTGGTGGCCCCGCCCTAGCCCTGGCAGAGAAGAAAGGGTGGGGAAGTCCCAGTCTCAACTCTTTGGATTCCACCGATTTTCAGGTTCCAGTCAGAAATACTCAGCCTATGCTCATATTTTTTCCAGATATGTAAATCTCAGAATTACAGAACTATCCGCAGATTCAAAATATTCAGGAAAATACTGTGTCTGTACTGAACATGTGATTTTTTTATCTTGTAGTTATTCCCTAAAAAATATAACAACTATTTGCATAGAATTAAATATCATAAGTAATCCAAAGATGATTTAAATATACAAGAGGAAGTGGATAGATAACATACAAATACTATGGCATTCTATATAAGGGCCTGGAGCACCTGTGGCTTTTGATATCCATGAGGATGCTGGAGCCACTCCCCACGGACAGGGAGGGACTTCTGTACTTATGTTCAGCCCCGTTCAAAGCCACCTTTCTTCACTGGCCATACAGCACCGCGGGCCACTTCTGCTTCCTTCCACCGCGCCCTTCCAGCTTCCCAGAGCGTCACAGTCTGCCTCGCTGTGTAAATCATGGAACCACATGCTTTTGTTGCTAACTGAGCTTTAAGCTTCATCTGTAAAAATAATTATGCTTGTCCTCCCAGTCTCACGGGCTTCTGGTGAGAATTAACTGAGGCAACAGATGTAAAACCATTGTAAATTTAAAGCATTAATTTTATCCTATACTGGTTTCAGGGCTGTTTTGTTTTGTGGCTGTTGTTTGTCTGTTTGTTGCTTTGGGGGTTGTTTTGTTTTTTGAGACAGTTGTTAAGTAGTTCAGGCTACTTAACATACTAACATAGTGAGTCTCAAACTCACTATGTAGCCCAGGCTGGCCCTGAACTCACAGTGATCCTCCTGCCTCAGCCTCCCAAGTGTTGGGATTACAGGCATGCGCCACCACACCCAGCCTATGTATTTTTTTATGCTACATTTTTCTAGAGATATTCTTCCTGTTGTTCCTTCTGATAACTTTTCACCTAAAGGTGCTTCCTGCACTCTCACTGCCCTTCATGAAGCTCAGCCCACACTTTCTATTTCTCAACAAATTCTTCCCTGCCTCAGGGTTTTTGCTCATGTTGTTTCTTCTGGCTGACATATTTTCACTTTACCATCTTTCAGGTCTCTGCTGAAATGTCATTGGTTCAGAGGACTTCCATGGACTGACTACATAAATCGACTTCCATGCCAAATTTTCATAAAGAATTCTTCCTCCATAGCTTGTATTACGGCTTGCACATCTGTGTGACTATTCATTTCAAGTGAGCGTTCCCACCTGGGCTTCCTACCACAAGGGGACAGACACTATATCCAGTTGGCCCCCTGTGGTGTCTGGCATACAGTGGCTGTTCTCTAAATATTTTTAAACAAATATTAACAAGTCCTCAGACTGTATTATCTAGATAAAAATTGAATTATGTGTTCTAATAGATTTTTTTCAATTTATGAATTCACTAAGACTTCATTTCCCCCCAGGGCCTTGTGTATGTGAGGCAAGCACTCTTACCACAGCATTTTACCTCTACCCCTCAATTTATGAATACAGATTAAAAGTTTGATAAATGTGACCAAATAAAATCACATTTAGTTTTTTTTTTGGTTTTTTTGTGGGTACCGGGGGTCGACCTCAGGACCTCGCGCGCCAGCAGGCGCCCGTGCCGCTGAGCAATATCACCCGCCCCTTTTCTCATATGTGGGTTCCGGGAGTCGAACTTGGGCCCTCGCGCTTGCCGGGCAGGCACTTAAGCCGCTGAGCCATCTCACCGGCCCCCACATTTAGTTTTAAATTTACCAAATCATCTTTATTGAGCAAATATATGAAAAGAAATATAAAACTGAACAAAACTTTTATCAGTGACTTTTTTGGGCATCCCATGGACTTGCTAATGCTAGGCAAACACCACCACTGAGCTATACCCCCAGTCCATCAGTAAAATTTTCATTAAATCCCATGTAGCACTGGAAAAATTCAGTTTAAATTAATTATTATATATACAAAGCAGGAAACTCAAAGCTCAAATTCTGCCCATTCTCCAAAGTATGAACAAATTCGAACAGGCTCCATCACACCCAGCACACAGCTGACTGAATTAAATTGATGTTTTCATGAAAGAAGAAATATTCAGCTGGCACAATGGCACATGCCTGTAATCGCAGCTACTTCAGATGCTAAGGCAGGAGAATCATAAGTTCAAGACAAGCCTGGGCAATTTAGGAAGATCCTGTCTCAAATTTCTAAAAAGAAGGCTGAGACCTGGTGTGCTGGCAGAAGCCTGCAATACCAGCACCTAGGAGGCTGATGCAGGAGGATTGTTACAAGTTTGGGCCATCCTGGGCTACATAGTGAGTCCAAGGCCACCTGAACTACATAATGAGACCCTGTCTTGATAAAATAAAATAAAATAAAATAAAATAAAATAAAATATAAGGGTGGTGCTAGGAATATAGCTTAGTGGTAGAGCACTTGCCAAGCATGTGAAAACCCCTGGGTACAATTGATGCACAGAGGAGAAGGAGGAAGAGGAGAAATGAGAAGGTGGAGGAAGAGGAAAGAGAGGAGGAAGAAAAAGGAGAGGGAGGAGGAACAGGAGTTATTGTTGTTTAAAACTTTAAAGTGTGTTGCCACTGCAACTAGGAAGAACACCATGGAACTGTATTTCAGGTTCACCTGCTTTACTGAAGAATCGCATTTTGTATAATGTTTGGGGAAATGCAGCACAGTGAATAAAAGCACGGGCTCTGGGGTTAGCCCAGGTTCAAATCCCAGGCAATCACTTCCAGCTGTGTGACTCTGGACAAGTTACTTTCTGATCCCATTTCCTCTTCTGTAAAATAAGGATAACAATAATTCTCCCGGGGCTATGGTAAAGATTAGTGAGATAATCTCTGAAAAGTTGCTTAATAGCACAGGGTCTGGCACGTACTGAGACGAGATGACATGAAGAATACTAAGAATGCCACGCTGCCTTCTCAGACAGCACATCTCTCTCTCTGTGCTGTGTGATAAGGACCAGACATGACACTATGGTTTCAGTTTAATCAGTTATTCCGGAGAGGGCCATGTTTCTCCTCAAAACCAACTGTTCCACTGTGACTTCTGATTAAAAGCAATATCATTGCTGAGTGCTATGAAAATATGTGCTCAGCTGACATGCATGCACACCTTGTTTCTGCAAGAGTGTCACGACTTGCTTGAAGTTGTCCTTACTCTATGCAGGTAGAGATTGTCAGCCTGTGATAAGCATGACTGTCCAGCAGGAGTTCAAGATAATTCATAAAAACACCTTGTTTCCAACAACCACACTGAACAAAGATCACAGAGAAGTGGCCCCAGCTCTCAAGGAGTTTACAATAGTCTTGGGGAGAGAAAATGAATACATAATAAAGTCACACACAGCAGAATACAACTTAGAATTATGAAGGACTAAATATCAAAGTAGTGAACAGACTCCCAGGAGGTCAGAAGTGTGAAGTAAGACAGACAGCCAAGACTGTCAGGGGTGGTTAAGAGCAAGGGTGAAGACTTGAATCTGCCATAAATGTCATTGCCAGTCCATTCAACACCCCACCAGACTGCAGCTTTGGGGCAGAAATAGCATTCTAATTATCTGTGTTTCCAAGTCTTAGCCTTGATGGAGAGGAAGAAAGAAGAAAAGTAGGAAGAAAGTAAAAGAATAAGATGAAGAGGGCCGGTGAGATGGCTCAGCGGCGTAAGCGCCTGCCTTGCAAGCGCGAGGGCCCGAGTTCGACTCCCAGATCCCACATACGAAAAAGGGGCCAGTGATATCGCTCAGCGGCACGGGCGCCTGTTGGCGCACGAGGTCCTGAGGTCGACCCCCCGGTACCCACAAAAAAAAAAAAAAAAAGAATAAGATGAAGAAAAGAAAAGATGGAGGGGCCACTGTGTTCCCTCATGCATGGTGATCCACTCTCTGCTGTAGGGTATACTTCTTTTCTTACATGCACTTGGCTCAAGTGCCTGTTTCATTTCCTATCATTCATAAAACTTTCTACCCCCATCCCAAAAAAGATGGAGGATCTGCCCATGACTCTGCCTCTCACTCTCAGTAAGGAGGATGACTTACAGTCCCCAGAGGCATCTTTCTGTCTTCCATTGTTGTTGTTTTTCCCTCTAGAATTAAAGTAGATTTCTATGCCCATTATGGCTTGTACCTATGTTTCCCCAAAGCCTCATGTGTTCACAGGTAGAGCTTTTCAGAGGTGGCTGGATCTAGGGTGTTTGATACTGGAATGAAGGGTGTGTGGTACTAAATTAGTCCACTGATTGGAATTTGCATAGTTCTGGGTGTGGCTAGCACCGCCCAAAAGGCTTGTAACCAGATGAGTTAAAAGGGAAAGGCAAGCTGCTTGCTATTTGGTGCCTTCTACTTGCCACACCATGGACTATTTCTCCTCTGTGATGCCCCTCTGCCATGCCACCCTGCCTTGAAGCCAGCCAACTATGGACTGAAACCTCTGCAAACTGTGAGCTAAAATAAACCTTTTCTCTTTTAATTTGTGACTATTGGGTATTTTGTCTCAGCAACAAGAAAAGTAACTAAGACAGATTTTGGTACCCAAGAAGTGGGGTCATGGCTACAACTGTACCTGACCATGTGGTTCAGGAGCAGGAAGAGTTTAGAAAGGTTTGGAGATGCGGGCTGAAGAAACAGGCTTGGAATGCTGTAAGCTGAACTTGATGAAAGATTCTGGTCAGAGATCAGAAGACCAGAATGCTGATAGAAATGCAGCTGTTAAAGACCAGGCTCAGGAGGTTTCAATTAGGAACAATAACTGCATTGGCTCTTGGACTCCAGACCATATGTGTTATGCTTTCACAGAAAAGTTGTCTACATTTTTCTCATGTCCAGATATTTTGCAGGAGACTGAGATTAAGGGCAGCACCTAATTAATCTTGCAGAAGAAATTTCAAGACAGTCTTATGTTGACGGGGTCACATAGCTACTGTTAGGGGCTTATAGCCAGATCTATGCTGAGAATCAAGAGCAGCTGGCCCAGCAGAATGATTTTTTTTTCTTTTTCTTTTTCTTTTTTTTGGTACCAGGAATCAAACTCAGGGCCTCACGCTTGCCAGGCAGGCACTGCACCACTGAGCTACATCCCCAGTACCAGCAAATGATTTAAAACATTTTTTTTTTTTTTTTGTGGGTACCGGGGGGTCGACCTCAGGACCTCGCGCGCCAACAGGCACCCGTGCCGCTGAGCGATATCACCGGCCCCTTTTTCGTATGTGGGTTCCGGGAGTCGAACTTGGGACCTTGCGCCTGCCGGGCAGGCGCTTAAGCCGCTGAGCCATCTCACCGGCCCATGATTTAAAACATTTTGAGCTTGGCCAGAAAGAAAGTTCCAGTAAAGTTATGGCCTGCACAGTTGGAGCAGAGGAGAACTTGGTTGTTGAAAAGGAACGGGACAATAGAAAAATGATCTGAGGATATCACAAAAACCAGCAGGACTCCAGCCTTTGCAGCCTCAAGATTGCAAAGGTGAAAGACTTTGTTTTGAGAAGAAAGCCCCAAGGCACCATGTTCCAGAATGGTGGCAGTCTAGAGAATTTTCCTCAGGATTGGACTCACAGCACTCAGCAATCCAAGCACTCCAATCCTATCACCAAGAGAGAAGGAAGCCTGGCTACTGCTCCAGCTGATGGCAGACCCTGATGTCATCCACATGGTGCTGGTTTTAAGTGTGTGCAGAATGTAAGAGTTGTGGGTTCAGGCAGGGTCCCACCCAGATTTCAAAAGAAGGCCTGGGAGGTCAGGCAGTGTGCTCCTGAGAGGGCAGTTTGTGAAGCTGTCTGTATGAAGCCATAGGTGCTGTGGAGACCCCAGAAGTTTGGAGAAGCCAGGAACATGGATCATCTGAGGAAAACTGCAAGGAGGGAGCAGAGCCGGCCTAAGAGAGAAGCCATGGGAGCTACAACCACTGGCGCTGCCATAGGGGTGAAGCCGCCCAAGCCCTTTGGAGTTCACAGCTTGCCACAGATTGCCTCAGATGCTGCCCATGGATCTACAGGAATTAATGTTCGCCTTGCTGGATATTGGACTTGCTTGGTCCCATTCCTTTCTATCCTCCTACTTGGAATGGGAATGTTTATCTTGTACCATCATATGTTGGCAGTGTTTAACCTTCATTTGTACAGGAGCTCGCAGCTAAGAGTTTGCCTTAAATCTCAGAGGAGACTTTAGACTTGTACTTTTCACCAATGCTGAAACTGTTAGGACTTTGGCAGCTTTTAGAGATGGACTAAATGCCTTTTGTACAAAAGGATATGCATTAGTCTTTTAGGGGGCCAGGGCAGAATGTTATGGCTTGTGTTTAGATGTCCCCCCAAAGCCGTGCACTCATAGGTTGGGCTTTTTGGAGGTGGCTGGATCTAGGGTGTGCAAACTGAAACGAAGGGTGTGTCATATTAAATTAACCCACTGGTTGGAATTTGCATGGTTCTGGGTGTGGCTGGCACCACCCAAAATGCTTGTAACCCAAATGAGTTAAAAAAGAAAGGCAAGCTGCCTGCTGCTACTGCTGGTGCTGCTGCTGCTTGCTGCTTGCTGCCTTCTGCTTGCCACACGATGGACTGTTTCTCATCCGTTATACCCATCTGCCATGCCACCCTGCCTTGGAGCCAGCCAACTATGGACTGAAACCTGTATAAACTGTGAGCCAAAATAAGCCTTTCCGGGCCGGTGAGATGGCTCAGTGGCTTAAGCGCCTGCCCGGCAAGCGCGAGGGCCCGAGTTCGACTCCCGGTACCCACATACAAAAAAGGGGCCAGTGATATCACTCAGTGGCACGAGTGCCTGCTGGCACGCGAGGTCCTGAGGTCGACTCCCCGGTACCCACAGAAAAAAATTAATAAATAAAAAAAATAATAAACCTTTCCTCCTTTAACTTGTGGGTATTGGATATTTTGTCTCAGCAATGATAAAAGTAACTAAGACAGTGCCCATATAAATTATGAAAGTATCATGTACACAGCAAGTATCTGAACTTACATCAGTATTGAGTCTTGTGAGGGATATGGTAAGGGTGTCTACCGAACATTTTTTTAAACCAAAAATGTAAAAATGTGATACTGTTCTCATCAAAGTAGGGCAATAACTAGGCATGGTGGCATGCATCTGTAGACCCTGCTACTCAGGAGGCTGAGGCAGAAGGATCACTTGAGCACAGCAGTTTGAGATTACCCTGGGCAATAGCATAACCTTATTTCAAGAAAATAGTAATAATAATAATAATACCTACAGTCCCACCAGAATATCATACCTACCTGGAATAATCATCCTTTCCTCTTTTCTTTGCCTAATTGTTATTATCATGGAAAATTCTTTTAAATATCATTTGATGGCTTTCTCAACACCTGTTAATATTTGGCTCTTTTATATTACTTAATTATACAAACAATGTGCATGTTTCTTTGTAGAAAAAAAATTCAAATAATAGAAATAAGAATCTCCCTTGTCTACCACCCCTGCACTCTAGTCTCTTCTCTAAGAAACCATTGTTTTCAGTTTGATATGTGTCCTTCCAAATCTTTTTCTGTACAATATATTTATTTGACAAATATTTATTGAATGTCTACTATGTGCCAGGCACTGTTCTAGACCTGCAGATATCAGTGTGAACAAAACAAAATCCCTCTTCTGTAATATTTCATCCAAATGTTAACACACAGAGACATAAAGAAATACATAATTCATATACATTTTAGATAAAGGGTGACATGCTGTGATACTGTCCTCGTATGTCTTTTTTTTTTTTTTTTTTTTTTGTGGTTACCGGGGGTCGACCTCAGGACCTCGCGTGCCAGCAGGCACCTGTGCCGCTGAGTGATATCACCAGCCCTTTTTTCATATGTCGGTACCGGGAGTCAAACTCAGGACCTCACGCTTGCCAGGCAGGCGCTTATGCCACTGAGCCATCTCACCGGCCCCTCGTATGTGTTTCTTGAAAACCTCCCATGTCAGTGCAAATAGACTTGCCATTATTCTTTTGAGCTCTGCACATTGCTGATGGTCCCTGGATTATTTAAACCATTCCCTCTAGTCAAACATTTAGGTTTATGTTAGTTAGGATTGCAAGCACTGTCAACTGACTTTGCCTAATAAAAACTGGATTTGTTGGAAAGATACTAGGTTGAAGAACTGGCAGGAAGGAAGGAGCGTAGGGAGCCAGGAGTCAGCCAAGGTCACACCATCCAGGGCCCCTGCTCGTCTGCACAGTCTCCGTCCACTGGCCTCTATCTGCTCTTGGCTCTCTGGGTCTCTCCCTGGAAGGGCAGTCATGAGTGAAAACATTCATCTGGCTGGGCCTTTGTCTCCTGTGCCCATCCCCACCCCCCACCAAAATTCTCCCCATGGCAAATACCCCCAGAAGGGGGACAGTCAAAGAACAATATTTATTGCAAATCATTCCCAATCTTTTGCTTCCCCTTTTGTGTACACAGGAACCTGATCATCCTGGTGTTGGGCAAAGCTCAATGCTTCCATCCTCTTCTGGCACACCTGAGAAGCTGGCAGCTACCCTACTGCTTGTGTAGAAAAAGAGAAACTCTGTCTTGCGCCTTCACCATAGAATCTTCACTAAGACTGGCCACAGGGCAAGAATGGGAGAGGACTCAATGAATCAATGGGAAGAAGACCCAATTCTGTACAGCTAAAAATGCCCAGGTTCAGAGCTGGAGCCCTAGAATAACAATGCTTGGGGGTCATTTTCCCCCACCAAGAGAGCCAGAGTGTTGGGAAGCCCCAGCAGTGTCAGAGCAGTGTGAGGCATGGGACAGTCCAATCCTTGCAGAGTGGGGGAAAGCTCGCACACAGACCAAACCTCTGGAATTGGAATCTCCCTGGCCATTGAATTAAAAGCGCCCTCAACCTCAGATCAGGAGGCTCCAGGTACCGGTGATGGGTTTCAAGGCAGTAACATACATGTGACGTTCAGGGGTGGCCAAGGACACAGTGAGGCCACTGTGTTGGATGTTTTTCTACACAGTCATGTGAGCTGAAGTATGTGGGATTTTTTTTTTTAACCACTTGTAACCCACTCTCACAGGGGTAGCTGTGGTATGGAGGGAAATTTTGCACATAAAGTCTCTAAAGCTTCTAGGAAATAAGGAGGTCAGGAAAGACCCCAAAGTTTTCCCTCTCTGTCCTCTACATACAGAGACTCCAGAGTCAGCTTCAAAGATTCCCCCATTTAAAATCAGGATATTGCCCTTCAGCCCCCTGGGCCTAAGCAGCCCCATCCACAGGACTTACCATCTTTCAAGGTTGTAGGGAGAGCTACCTTGCTCCTCATTTACACTTTAGTGTAAATTAAGCCAAGAGCACCTCTTCTGGAACATGTTAACATAAAGGACAATTTCCAACTGAAATAAAAGCTTGTCACCCAGTTAAAATTATTTAACACAGACGTTTAGATTAGGAAATATGAAAACTATCTAAGGGCTCATCCCTTGTGTCCCAGGTTACCACGTTACATTTGCTGCATTTCTAGATTTGTTTAGATGACTGATTAGTGTCAGCTTCTCTAACTGGACATAGGCACCATGGGGTAAAGGCCCACATTTGGTTTTGCTTACCCACAATTTTTGAATGAATGAAAGAGCAAATGAATCAAATCAAAAAGTTAATAAATGAAATCATGACATTACTCTGGTCTTACAGGAAAATTACATCCCAACTATACTACACATTTTTGTTTTGGTGCACCCAGCCTCGTTAGGAGTTCTCTGCTCTCTTAGCCTCAGTCCATGTGTTTGGGGTGGGGTTGATCCCACCTTTGGCTATAGGGGTGTGTAAGGCACCCAGGCCTGGCCAGTCAGATGATCCTACCTCTGGACTCAGAATCCTACAGTCTGAACCAACCTAAGCAACCAGTGGGCAAAGCCCAGTTCCAGGAACTAAATGGAGTGGAAGGATCCTCTGCCTATCAGCAAGAGCACAGACAGCTTCATGGAGGCAGTGAGTGGCTGGAATGGGTAAGCTTTAGACGGGCAGAGGCAGAGAAACTGTATTCACAAAGAACTGGACTAAACCGGGTGTGATGGAGCACGCCTGTAATCCCAGCACTTTGAAGGCTGAGGCAGGAGGATCACTGTAAGTTCAAGGCCAACCTGAGCTATACAGTGAGTTCAAAGGCAACCTCAATTACATACCAAGACCCTGTCTAAAAAAAAAAAAAAAAAAAACTCTGTCAGCCAGGCACAGTGGCACATGCCTGTAATCCCAGTTGGGAATGGAGTTGAGTGTGAAGGCCCTGGGTTTAATCCCCGGTACTGAATAAAACAAATAAATAAACCAATTTTAGCATGGCACAGTGGCTCATGCCTAAAGTCCTTATATGCAGGAGACCAAGGCAAGAGAACTGCTGGAGCCCAGGAGTTCAGGACTAGCCTGAGCACATAGCAAAACCTTACCTCAAAAAAGCAAAAACAAAAACACAACACTAATTGTGAGTCCGGGCTCTGGCACTAGGAGTTTGTGTGATCTTGGGCAAATTTACTTATCACTAGACCTCAGTTTTCTTATTTATGAACAGAGGATAAT